>JAQPPZ010016175.1:0-4800000 GCA_028583015.1 Wollemia nobilis
TTCCACCTCCCTATGATAATGTGGTTGGTATGATAGTAGTGACTAAAAGGAAACAAGTTCAAGCTCAATTGACTCAAAATTCTTAGCAAGAGATAAGCTCTTCGTCCAACCCATCCTTGAAGCCTATCCTAGTCTTGAAGAATTCTCAAAGGAGTACGAAGTAAAAACCTCATATTTAGTGTTGAAACCTCAACTTAAAGTCTCCTTTGACCTTCAACAATAGTTAGCTAGTACCCCAGCCAATATTTATATCCTAGAACTCTTGCAAACTTCTCCTATTCATTGGGAATCTTTGTTGGAACTTATAAGACAATCATTTGTCCCTGTAGATATTTCTCCTAGTGCTTTAGCCAATGGCATAAGTTTTTTTGGGATACATCACATCACATTTTTGGATGACGATATGCATTTCTCAAACTTACGATGGGATTCTTCCCTTTACATCACAACATTTATTCAGATAACTTTTGTCAAATGAATCTTAATTGATAATGGTTCTTATCTTAATTTATGCACTTATAAATTTTCTAAAATTATGGATTAAAAGAGGAAGACTTAACTAAATTTGATATTATCATCAAAGATTTCAACAATGAGTCCCAAGAGGCCCCTGTTTTTGTCCTAGAATATTTCATATTCTTTTCTAACATCCTTGATCCTTCATCTCTTCTAGTTTTTAATTAAGTTAGTTGTCCCTTCAAGGACCCCATCCCATTCATCGTTTGGGTCCAGTGTCCTGCACATTGCCCTCCAGCCTCATCGAACATCTATGGAACTTGAAAGTCTGAAAGTGAGTGAGGAACCTTAAATTAAAGTTTCATCATAGGATCAAGTTAATAATTTTCTTCAAGTGCCTCTTTTGGATCTTGCCAAGCTACCACCTTCACCAAGGACTACATGTTTACCTTGTAAAAAATATGAAGTCGTACACATTGGCACGTGTACCTTTATCTTCATAGGAATAGACTTCAAATAAAAGATCTATGGTAGAAACCCTTCTCCTAGGGAGCATTATTTTACCCACTATTATTTATCCAATGACTACCCACTCTTGAAACAGATCCTATCTAGCATGGGATATATTGGTAAAGGTTTGGGACCCAAGAAAAAGGTATTCAAGAGCCTTTGGATGTCGAAATCTAGCCTGGGAGGTGTGGTGCAGGCTACATTCCCAAAAAAAACCAACCTTTACCATTCGATAATGATGATCACTTTAAAACTTATGCTAAATATTTAGATCATCAAATATTAGAGTGGAGTGATGAGGATGAAGGACCCCCTTATCCTTCTAACATTTTGTTTTATAATATGGTAAGTTTTATGCATTCAGATGGTAAATTTATTGCTTCTCAAGGAGACCTTGCTTCGCTATCTTATAGAGATCTTGTAAAATTAGGTATCACTCCTCCTTTTGTTAATAAAGATGGTTCAGTTAGATTTTATAAAGATTTTCATGCAAATAATATTGAAGAAAAATATACGAAGGAGATTCCTTGTGATTCTAATCATGAAAATGATCCCTATTCTAGATTTTTCTTTGATGGATCAATCCCTTGTATGCCTATTTTTTGTTAAGATAGGAGCCACAATCAGAATGCGTCAACTATCGTGCTACTCACTTGCATTAAAAAAATTAATAAAAAATAAATACATAAATAAATAATAAAATAATAAACCACTAATTAGGCATACTTGCATTTTCATCTGCTACATTTGTTTGTTTGATCATATTGCATGATTTCCTATGATATTTTACATGTTTTGTCTAACATTCTATTCCACTTGTATTTCTACTTGTCATTAATTGTACTTTTGCCTGTTTATATTTGCATGATTGCTTGTTCATATAGATTCTTATGGAATTCATGACAATAACAAGTGATGACACCTAGTTAGGTCATAGCTCACATGCATTGCACTCTCACTAGGTCTCTAATGCCTAGAAAATTCCCAACCTAGGGCCCACCTTTGCACATTTCCATCATTTAATCTACCCATTCATCTCTTCCTTATTCCTTGACCTTGAAATTTTTCATTACTTATATCTCTCCAAGTCAAGGGATATGGTTCTCCTCTTGCTTCATTGGCCATGTCCATACACTTTATTGCATACACCACATCCCTATTGGGTAGTAATCACTTTGCTCATCACATTTTTGCACATAACACACCCCATAGTAGATAGCTTCATGTTTACAAGTGAGGGATAGTATCCATTCGAAAATTTGTGAGCATACATCCTAGTGGGTACATATCTTTTTCTCTAACCATCTTAGTGAGCACTACACCCCTAGCAGGTTGAGCTTTGCCTTATCCATCTTTGCAAACTTAGAAACCTCATAGGATAGCTTCATGGCCACATGTGAGGGGTAGCCTCCATCTCATCCATTTGTGAGCATACATCCTCATAGGGATTTTCATTTTCTTTTGGTCTTTTGGAGCTTTGTTTTCATTCACCTATGCATTTCATTTAGGTTTGCACTTCAGTTTCATTCCACTTAGTTAGATTCATATCATTCCATATCATTTATTTAGGATTCATTCATTGCATCCATTATGTTTGTGTTCACCATGTATACAATAAAAATAAATAAAATATATATATATAAAAAGAGCAAAGAGCAAATGATAGAGCTTAAGAGCTAGTTCACTTTTGTATTTGTCATTTTTTATTTTTTAATTGTTGTTCTCTCCTCTTCTGGGTATATCCTTTTTGAGTTTTCGTAAGAATTTTATATTCCTCCCAAAACTTGAGGGGGCATACTTAGCCTTAGAGGAATTAATGGTAGTAATTCCTCGTTTTATGTGCAAATTTGTGGTATTTAGGCTAACACATCTTTTTGCACTACCCCTTCATCCAAATCCAACCACCCCCTTTTGTGTTCATCCATAGGTGTCTACATATTTCTTTGATGCATTTATTCATAAATGCATCAAATAGGGGGTAAAATATAGACATAAAAAAATTGACCCATTAAGATGAGTCATTTTTCTTAGATCTTGAGTTTTCCCCTTAGAAAAGTAGGGTCATCTTTGAGCTACATTTTTCCCATAAAATCTTCTCCATTCTTTCAAAACATATATCATTGGATCGATCTCGAAAAGTACTTTTTGATAGTATAATTTTTGTCTTGTTATGACTTCGTTTGGTCCCCTAAAGTACTAAAAAACTGCACATGGGTCTAGCTATTGTGAATTCGCAGTTGCCTAATATAGGGTGAAAATTTGCCATCTTGGATTTTTTTCTCTCAAAAACCCTTTCTAGTGTCAGGTATTTGTGATGTCATCCCTTGCCAAAGGTTAATTTTTTTTTAACCTCCTCCAAACCTCATATAAAAATCGGATTGGATCCCCTCTTTTCCATTAATGCAAGGAATCAAGAAATCTAAAATCCATCCAATGAATATTTTTGAGAATCCTAGTCTTGACTTGCTCTTTGTTCATGCTAATATGTGTTCTTCTATTGTGTGATTACTATTTCTCTCTTGGTGTTAGTTGTTGTTGATGGATAATTGTTGGAGCCCTAAGGAGGAGTCTATTATCTTGGAGGTCTTCATCCTTTTATCTACTTTTTTGCTACCACTAGGTTTTTTTCGATCATTTGCATTCATATACAATTAAATTGCACATATTTTGTTTGTTTTTTACATCACTCTGCTCCTTTTTCTTTCTATTGTGAATTCATTTTACAGGGCATGAGTTCACCATACAAGGTGTGAATTCACCGTACAGGATGTGAATTCACTGTACAAGGCACAAATTCATCATACAGGGCATGAATTCACTATACAGGGTGCTAATTCACCTATGATAGGCTTGGGGATAGAATTTCACCCCCAAACCCTAGATCTATATTTTATGTTACATCTAGAGCATAATTGTATATTCTACACTTTGTTCATCATATTGTTCTACTACATTGTATTTTGTTTGTTCATCTTCCAAAAATATCAACTTTCGCTTTTGCATTCTAAAGGTTAGCTCAAAGGACCTAGGGGGATTGACTACTGTGACTCCAAGTATAGTCATACAATGACCTAAGTAGACCCCCTAATGTTGATCACATTTTTCAAAGGTTTTGTGAAGTTATTTTGTAGAATAAAAGACTATGGGACATTACTGAACACAAGAACACAAGATAAATATTAGAACAACCACATAATCATATAAGTTTCCTATTAGATCTTAGGTTGTTTTTTGATTGTTTATTATTCATTTTTGTTCAATATAAATATCACTAGTACAGAAAATCTTTCAATTAAATTCCTAGGCATTTGAAAAAATAAAAGCACAATGTGCATTTAGGGTTTTAACATTGTTTGTGCATTTCTCTTGGACCCTTGCTCAAAGTATTTGCTTTGTAAACCTAGGATTAGTGATCAATCAAACAAAGAATAATTCTAGGGTTAGCTCTTGTCTTCTTGCATCTTGTATCTTGCATTGTTCTTTTCCTTTTCATAGTGTAGTTTTAGAAAGGCCAAACATAGGTGCATGCTTAATTGACACATTCAAACACATTCCACCCCAAACTTGGAGCGAGTTCTAAAACCATTCTTGGTGGACCCTTCCCTTGGTTGCCCATCGAGTGTAGAGTTATAACATGCCCCATGGTCACCTTGGCTCCAAACGAATCTAGTCGAGAATCCTCTATGGTAGGGCAGTTTCCCAACTCTACAATAGTAATAGTAATGTGAATCTTTGGATACTTGAATATTGCTCTCTTATGAATCTTGGCTTCTCATCTTACCACTTGTATACTTGATGAACACTTGACTATATGACTCTTGGACATATCTACAAGACTCTTGAACTCCTAATTTAGGATACCTTTGCACATTCTCATATTACATATTTACACTCTTACATACAAGTCACTTGTGCACATTCTCTCTTACATGACACGTGTATTTCCTACACATTCACATTTACATAAAAGAGAAAATTATAATCACACCCTAAACTATAGACTCAAGTTTAATCAACTATTTACAAATGTACCATGAAGGTACCATGGGGGTACACTAGCATGTACTAAATAATGTAATATTCTTCAACACCCCCTTGTATTACATTATTTGGTTATTGAAGATTTTAGTCTTCAATATTGGACTTCATCTTCAATTTTGTATCTTAATGATATTCTGTTTTTCTTTATCTTATTCTTTTGGCTCTAAATTTAGCATTTTTATTAGTACTAATTTTCTTTTGAATCAATTCCTATAGAAGTTCATCCTCTTTCTTTGACCATATCTAAAATTAAAACAACTTTTTTGAAGAAATCCATTTAGTTTTATCCTCGTAATATTTTCTTCCATCATATCCCATTTGTGAATGTTTATCCATATATGATTGATGTTTTCATTTTATTTGTACCAATAATGTATTTGAGAGTGATTGTACCTCCACAAATTTTACAACAATGAAGATTCCAACATATTTCTATCTTGTGTCCATGCCAACCACAATCTTCATAATTGTTTTTTATTGTTTGAGATCTTCATTACTTTGTATTACAATATTACAATATTACAATATTACAATATTCTTTACCACACACACTATTTGCACACTCTTTGTCTTCATGAACCATGTTCAAATTCTTTGTGTCACATGCAATATCTACTCTAGGAATAAGTTTTGTCTTTGTCATGAATCCCAAATCACAAGTATCACAACTTGCATCACAATTCTCTTTTGTATTTTGATGAAGATCACTAGTTTCACAACATGCATCAGCCATCATTGGTTTTAATTATATGGTATCATTACATTCATTTGTATCACAAAAATATTTTTCGTCATTGTTTTATTCCCTAATTCTTCAACCTTTCCTTGTTTTCTTATCCTGGAAACATTTAAAGTGATTATTCCCTTGTATATTGTTTTTCATAGATTAATAGTTATAGTAACAAAATTTTTATAACAATTATTAGCATCATTAAGAACACTTTGCATGCACTGTTGAAGTATTAAAAGTTACCCATTTTTTTCTTCTTCAAGAATAGATTGTAAATATTCCATCACTTTGTTTGACACATATTTTTCATCTTCAATAGCTTCTTGAGAGAAAACTTGTAAAAGATTTTTGACCATCTTTATTTGTTTTTTTTCTTTCTTTTATTGCAATGTTGCGATAATCAATTTTTACTGTAGAAAACCTTATGAATTCCAAGTTTAAATATGAAATTTGCAAATTATAATTTTTCTAATCCTTTTATGTTGAAAACCTTTTGACTCCCTGATTTAGATTTGTAAAATTTCAAACTCTTCAAAATAAAAATTCTTTAATTTCAAAAACTTTTCTTTTTAAACTTCACTCATAATCTAATTAAAAAAACATTAAACTCAATAAAATCCTTATAAATCCAACTAACCAAATCATTTCTAAAAGTATTAATTATTCTAACCTTATCACTCCAATCTAATAATTATGTTTTGAAAAACTTCAATTATCCAATTTCAATCCTTATTACTCCCTATTATTTTTTCAAAAACCTCAAATATTCTTTATTTTATCCAATAATTGAATGTTGGAAATATATGTAACATTAAGGAACATTACCTATCATTGAAAAATTCTTATTGCATGCATCCTGAATATTTCTCTTCAGAATTGAACTTGGAAATGCTTGATGCTATCTGAACATTTCTCTTTAGAATTTACATTGGAAATGCTTGATGCTATCTAAATATTTCTCTTCATGCATGAACAATGTGGAAAACCTAATGCTTTCCCTTGACTATCTATGACTATGGTTCTATGCTAAGATGTTTAATGGTTTCTCTCATACGTTACATTATAGTTTGCTTAATATGATGACTATGAGAAGGCCAAATAACCTACGCTTGTTTAAGACCAAGAAATTCCTTTGATTATATTCACTTGATGATGTCCAAGTGATTCTATTACCACTCTTCACTGGATAAGCTCAAGAAAATATTCAACTTGTCTTTGCCTATGGAATTTATAGTTGTTGGTCTTCACTTGAAGGAGTTCAAGCGGTATTGCTCCTAGTCTTTTCTTGGAAAGTCCAAGTGGCTTTTCTCCTGGTCTTCGCTTGGAAAGTCCAAGTGGATTTGCTCCTAGTCTTCACTTAGACAACACTAGGATGAGACCAAGTGATTCCAAGATGATATTGGTCTCTCTCGATCATAGTGCTATAGATGAGGTTGTTCTCTATATGGTGTAGATGAGATTGGTGTCTTTTGATCATAGTACTATAGATGAGGTTGATATATCTATTATGTGTCTCTACTCTTTCTACTTGATCATATGCTTGGATAAGACCAAGCATTTTTGTTGCTCTCTAATTGTAGAAGACCTTACCTAATTTATATTTCTTTTGATTTATTTTTCATGTGTAGGCTTATCAAATCACTGCACTAGAATGGGCCACAGTTGACTGCAATGTTGGCTACTAACTCTTCAATATTTGCCACTCTTTCCTTTTGTTGTTTTTATTCTAGGCTTGTTATTCATTTGTGTTTCTCAATGCTTTCTCTTCCTCTGTGTTGTTCTTTCTTGCTTACTATTCGTTCTTTCTTTATAAAAATCTTAAATAGAGGCTTCTTAGTCTTCTTATATTCATTACGGTTTTCTCAACCCTCTTATTCAATGTGGGCATCTTTGGCCCTGTTATATTCAATGTGGACTTCTCTAGACCTCTTAAATTCAATGTATGATTGCTTCTTAAAAGATCTGCTACTAATATTGCAAATATGTCAAAGTCAAATATCTCTATGACTTGATTCTTCTTCTACTACTTATAGCTTTGCAAATATATCAAGGTTAAATATCCCTATGATTTAATTTTTAGTCTACTACATATAGCTTTCAATTGAATGCTTAAAGTAATATAGAGTAAGATTTGTAAATTTTTATTCTTCTTCAAGAATGATATATCATTGATATATCTATATTCTTTCTATCTCTGTTGCAACTCTATCTTTTTCTTATTCTACACTTTGGTGGTATTATTTTTCTCTTTCATTATTCTGTCTCTGTTATTCCTTTATAAGCTAAAACTCGTCTCTATCTACTATAGAAAGCTTCTCAAAATTCTATAGGTAAATATTTATTTTTTATCTTATTTTTTGAGATCTTCAATATCATAGGTCGTACCTAAGAATCCAATATGATTCTCCTCCTTACTAGAGAATCCATAATATTATCAAGGTGACTTTGAATATCCCTAGATTATCAAATATATTTTGAGTTGATTCTTCTTCAATCAATAAATATTCTCCTTGTTTTATAGAATACCAATATCAGGGTGACTTTATCTTGGAATGACCAACTTTCTTTTGAGTTGGCTCTATTTCAATATTCAATAGTGATTTTCCTCTTCTTCTCTAGAGAATCCAAAAATATGATCAAAATGGCTTTGAATGTCCCTAAAATTCCAACCTTCTTATGATTTTGTTATCAATGTACAACTTCCATTCTAAGTTGGCCTTCATATTCAATATAGTCGAGTCTTGGTCTTCACTAGTTTTCCTTCAACCTAGCGGAAAGACTCTAGCTTGCTCTACTAAATAATACCTTTACCATATAGAGTCTAAGTCTACACTACTTTTAAAGTGGAAATACTTTGAATTAAATTTATAATAATGGACAAAGTGAATTTTAATGGTGGCTAATAAATAACTCTATCAAACTAGACATATTTTGGTGGTAGCTTTGATACCACTATTGGCTTTTTAAGCCTATCTACCACAAAATATAGTGGAATATTTCATAAGATAAAATATAAAATAGCCACAATATTAAAGGCTAATGTAAAGATATTAAGAGTAGAGTAATATGATCAAATTAATATGTATATCCAAAACCAAAAAAACCCAGTATTAATGCTATAGTATCTTATCTACCAAACAAAAATTAATATGTATATCAAGGCTTATAATATTTCAATTAACATTCACTTATATGGAGAAATATGAATGTAAATAGATTGAATCATTCATATACTATGCATGAAGAACAACTTACATTATTAATTGCTTAAAATGTATAAAATATTTATTGTTCCTTTTTTTGTTACAACTATACCATTCAATTCAATCCCAATTCAACTCATGTTATTTTCATCCAATGACTGACACCTTCAAATATCTATTATACCAAATATTGTAATAAGGGGGATGTAAGATACCTATTATATTATTTGATGATTATTATATATTAATTAATTATTACACTTCATAAGAGATTGAGAGAATCTAAATAGTCAGAGATGAAGGTGAAGCACCAAGAGTCTCTTGAGACATCCAAGAGACATAAATTTGTATGTATGTGTGTGTAGATATGGAAAATTGATCCATAAATATGAATCATTTTCCCTTAGAATCCCTAAGAAGTTCCTAAAAATTCAAAGTGCGATATTTGATCCTTCTTTCCCCCTTGTTCTTGTTTTTTCTTGGCCTTGCCAAATTCACAGTCATCCAAGATGAGGCACAAATTTGACAAATTTGGATTTTTCTCCTAAAAACATCCAAATTTGGACTGATATCTTCAATGTCAGCCCTAGGCCAAGGGTTTTTTTTTTCTTACCTTTTTACCTCTAAACCTCTTATAAATAAGAGGATTAGATTCCCATTTTCTCCTAACAAGATTTTAACAATGACAAGTTCTAGCAAGTTTACTTGTAGTTATCAAATTCTTCCAAGTGTGGTTTGACAAGTGCTCTTGTGCTTTGGATTATTCTATTGCTACTTTGGTGATCAAGTGTAGGAGCCTTGAGGAGGAGTATACCATTTAATTTTCTTCCTACATCCTTTTGTTGCTCTTTCACTTCCACCAAGTTTTTCTTGCATTAATAGTTTTCTTAAATCATAAAATTTCCATATTGTATTGCATTTTTGGCATTATTAGATCATTTGAGGTCTTTATCATGAATTCATACCTCATCCTTATAGGGCACAAATTTGGTAGGACCAAATTCATGATCACCCCTTACAGAGCATGACTTTTTTTCTCTAGAGCTTGGGGGAAATATTTTTCTCCCAAAGTCGTAGGTTTCTCTTGCATGTTGCATTAGATCATGATCTCTCTATTTGCACTCTATTTTTTGCATTGTTTCATGTTATTGCATTTTATCTTGTTCACTTCCAAAGGTCAATAATCACTTTTATTTTCAAATTATTAGATAAAAGGACCAAGGGGACTTGATTGTTGCACCTCCAAGCTCGATCACACAGCTGCCTAAGCAGGTACCCAAATATTGATTAATTTTTCCAAGGGTTTTGAAGTTGTTTTTTAGATTTTGAAGTTGTTGGATATATTGGGAAAAAATTTAAAAATCTAGGATCAACCACCAAATCAAGTAAGTTATCTAAATAGACTTCTTATATTGTTTACTATTTGCTTTCTATTCATTTATTTTCTAGATTTAAATCATAAGTGAAGAAAAGCATTCAGTTTCATTTTTAGACATTTAAAAAGAGAAAAAGCATATAGTTTACATATAGTTTAATCTGTTTGTGCCTTCTCTTGAACCCTTGCTAAAATGAAAAGATCTTATTTCTTGCAAAACTAGGGTTTTAGTTCTCATTGAAATAAAAAATTATTCTAGGGATAGTCTTTATTTGCTTGCATTATTGTTTACCTTGCATTGTTCTTTTATTCTTCATAGCTTAGATCTTAGTAAGGCCAAACATAGGTGCTTGTTCAATAAAACACATCAAACATTTCCATCCTAGACTTGGAGTGAGTCCTTAAATTGTTCTTGGTGAACTGGTAAGACCCCAAGGTCTTACTACAAAATTAATAAATAATTTAATATAAATGTAATTGCAGGCCACTCAAAGGGGGCTCCCTTGTAATCACTTTGACACTATAGGGGGCTCCCTCCTTTAGAATCTATGCTTATTATTCTTCTTCTCGGATGATTTGATATGGATGGCCAACCTAATATATATATCTACCCTAAAGCTACATTGGTGAAGAGACATGATGGTTCCGTTGAAGAGCAGATGGTTCATGTTATGAAGGGTTGTGATGGTCACTTTATAAGTTAATAATATAATAATTAAATGATTAATAATACTAACAAATACTAACTAATAATGTTAGGATTGAAGATCCTAACATGCCACCCTCCTAAAGAGATTTATCCTTAAAGCTCAAAGTGAGAAGCTTTTCCTTTGTTTTCCAAGAAGGATTTGTGAAGTTCTTGCTCTTTTAATAGCATCCTTTCGTAGGCAAGGATATTGGAAGGATGAAGCATAGCGGGGTGCCAAGAACAATAGTAGAATCTTCCTTAGGAAAATCATGATGCGATGGAGGGCAACCCTTGGGGTTCCTCAAATACTGAATGATGCATCAAAAGTGATGGTAATATTTATATCCTTTTTGGTTCCTTGTAGAGCCAACGAAGAAGGAGTTGTAGTCACCTTGGTTCCGAAAGGTTGGTCATTGGCAAGAACTCACTATTGGTGAGGAAGGTATGTGAAGGTCTTGTAGAGTGCATGTTTGCTAGCATTGATCCTTTGGGTTGTCTACCTCATCCTTGCTTGGTACATCAACACCCCTTGCACATCAACCTCATTGTCTTCATTGCGGTGGTAGGTGCCGGTCACTCGCACAACACCTCACCGCTTGCTCTAGGAGACAGGGACAACTTCCTTCAATAAATACAAGTTAGTGTAGCCATTTATGGGGGGTCCAATTGTTCATCACAATTATTACGAGTCCTTTTGCTCATCGTTCCTTCATCTCCTCAAAGCTAATAGTTTAATTCATAAAGTTCGTAGATTTGGGGGTGTAAGGCTTTGGCCCTTCCATTACAAGGTTTGGGAGCATTAAGTGGTCGATGATTTTTCCATAAGTGGTTTCCCTAATCATTGTTGTGCATTGATTTTACTTAGAATTTGCCAATCCAAGGTCGCATCATGGTATAGGATTAACCTTGTCACCTCCATTTTTTTCCTCTTTTAACCCAATGAAGCCATTGAAAATTATTCATCCAATATTGTGTTGTTTTAGTGATATACTCAATCAATTTGTACTCATGCCATGATTTGATGAAGATCTTTGAGCAATTCCCACATGCTGGTCCCATGGCCCACCAAATGGTAAGACCCCAAGGTCTTACTACAAAATTAATAAAAATTAATAAAAGTAATAGCACCACCAAGGGGCCCCTTGTAACGCTTTCCACTATAGGGGCCCCTCCTTTAGAAAATCTTATATCTTCTTCTTGGATTATTTGATATGGATGGCCAACCTAATATATATATCTACCCTAAAGCTACATTGGTGAAGAGACATGATGGTTCACGTATGAAGAGCGTGATGGTTCATGTTATGAAGGGTTGTGATGGTTCACTTTATAAGTTAATAATATAATAATTAAATGATTAATAATACTAACTAATACTAACTAATAATGTTAGGATTGAGGATCCTAACATGAACACTTCGATATCCCAAGCCATTGAGTGTAGAGGAATCAACATACCCTCATGGTTACCTAGGATCCCAACAAATCTAGTTGAGAATCATACGTGGTAGGGTAATTTTCCCCCCTCTACATATTTGGTGAAACTGATGTGAAACACATCCTTAGTGTCCATATAGTAAGCCTTTTCTTTTTTATCTTCTTTGTTTTTATTTTGAACCATAAATAAGGCCATTAAAATTTGTTTGTTTGGATTAGAAAAACATATAAATGCTTAATAATATATTTTGTATGTCTTTCATTAGTTTTAGATATTCCTTCATCTCTTCTATCCTTTCCCTTAATCCTAATGGCTCCCAACCTTAGGAGTAAGTGAAAACTTTTATATTCTGATGAGAATTATCAAGGGGATAATCAAATTAATAGGGATAATCCCAATCTAGACACAAAATAGGATATAGAAATTGGTAAAGATCTTGATTCTATTGAGGGGTCTAATGAACACCTCAACTTTAAATAATATTCTCATATCTAGAATTTCTTTAAGAAACACAGGGATGCTTTGAATAAGGCTATGGATGAAGAAGCCTAATTTGAAGAGGCTAGGACATCTCACCACTAAACCATTTCTCCTCAAAATATTCAAGTCAATCCTTTGTTTGAATCTTCTCATGATGTTAATCCATTTCATAAACCTACATATGCCACTACTACAACCACCAAAATTGTGGGAATTCTACAAGTTCTTCCAACTAGTAGTGCACCTCAAAATCATGTTTAATTTCCTCCTCATTCTATCCCTCCTTATAACATTTCTATTCCACCAAATTTGAGTTATCCTCCATAGCAAGATACCATGCAAAACAATCCCATATCATAACAGTGTTAATGTCTCTAACATTAAACAAATTTATTTTCAACAATCCATCAATAATCCTCTAAGGAATCTAGGGACATTGAACAACAACAATTATAATATGCAAAGTTTAACAAGTATAGTGAAATAATTGGCATTAAGAATGGATGCAATTCAACCTCCAAGTTTCAATTATGACTATAAGGAAATGTGAAATCAACCTCTAGAAACTATGGTAATCACTAGGCCCTACCCTAAGCATTTCCCAATGTTGATTTTACCTATTTATAAGGGAACAGAGGATTCGATTAAATATTTAAGGATGTTTAGTACATGTCATGATATTATATATGATGACATGTTGTTGCTAAAAATATTCCTTAAGATCCTTGATGTTATGGCATTGGAATGATATTATCAACTACCTCATAATTATTTAAGGAATTTTGAAGAGACAGTTGGGTTATTCATTCAACAATTTGGATCTTGTATTGAGAAAAAAATAACTATGCAAGATTTATATCTTTTAAAGAAATGTAAATATGAAAGCTTCTAAGAGTTTTTGGATCGATGGAGAGGTTTAGTTAGACGATTAAGCTACACCTTACCTCCTTGAGACATGTTAGAGATTTTTATTAGAAATTTACAAGAAAAAATATCACATGAATTGGAAACAACAACCATCACCTCTTTCAAAAAAGCTATATATTTGGTAAGAAGAGTAGATAAATATCTTATTCAAAGAGGTCAACTTAAATCAAGAAAAGAAGAGGATAGGACCACAAAAATTCAATACAATAATAAGCATGTAGTTGGTTATGGGGTAACGGATAATTGATAAACCAATAATGTTAATGTTTCTAGTACTTGTAGAAGATAATACTTAGTAGGCCTCAAAAACCCCCACCAAGAAATTTTATTAGAATCAACATACCTATGACGGTGGCCCTTAAGAAACTCTTGGAAGCTAACATGATTGATTTGCCTCCCGTAAGACAACCCAGTACCACAATAGTTTGGTATAAACTTGATTAGCATTGTGAGTATCATAGAGTGGATGGACACATGAAACATTCATGTAAGAGGTTGAAACATGTGGTTCATGACTTGATAGATGAAGGCCATCTTATTAAAGAGGACTCCCAACCTGCTCCTAACCACAAACCTCCAACTAATCAACCTCCTACTCAACATACTCCTATGACTAATCAAGATATGAGGATCTTCCAAAATACCCTACCCAATCATCATCAATAGAGAACCAACTAGGTGTTTCATCATAATGTGCCACCACCCAAAAATAATATTGTTGGTATGATAGTACCTACTACAAGGAAACAATATCAAGCTCGACAAACTCAACAAACTCAACAAGAGACGAGTTCTACATCCAACAAACCTTCTAGTCCACCCTTAGTTTTGAAGAGTACCCAAGAAGGAGCATAAATGTAGAAAAACCAACCTTAGTGTTTAAGCCACAACAAAAAGTCTCCTTTGACATTCAACAACATTTAAGTAACACACTAGCCAAGATATCCCTCTTAAAGCTTTCACAAACTTCTCTTATTCATAGGGAAGCCTTGTTGAAGCTTTTAAGTCAACAATCTATCCTACAAGATCTTTCCCCTAGTAACCTACCTAATGTCATATGTTCTCTTTGGATTAATCATATATCTTTTTATGATGACAATTTAATCCTCAAATTTACAAGAGGATTCTCCTCTTTATATCACTCCATACATTGGGGAACATTTTATCAAGTGAATCTTGGTGGACAATGGTTCCTCCCTCAATATATGCACTTATAAATATTTTCAAAATCTTGGATTAAAAGAGGAAGATTTAACCAAATCTAATGTCATCATAAAATATTTCAACAATGAATCTCAAGAATATTATGGTATTTGATTCCTTCCCCTAAGGGTAGGATCCAAGATCTTAGATACCTTATTTTGTGTGGTATCTTCCTCAACATCTTTCAATCTTCTTCTTGGATGCCCTTGGATTTATGCAATGAGGGTTGTCCCTTCTACTCTTCATCAAATTTTAAAATATGAATTCAAATATCAACTTGTCACCATTTAAGGTGACCCTCATCCATTCTAGTATTATTCAATGGTTGAGCAAGCTCAATCAAGTCTCAATTTTTATCCATTTGTTTCTCTCCACAAGATTTCTTCTACTTATTTTTCTACTTCTTCCAACATAATCAATGAATTAAAAAATTTCAAAATAAGTGAGGAGCCACCAACCATAATTTCATCATAGGATCAAATCAACTTGCTTGATGAGAGTCCTCTTCTAGATCTAGAAAATCTACCACCTTCACCTCCAACTATAGGTTTATCCCATAAAAAGGGTGAATTAGTATACATTGGTATGTGTACCTTTGTCTATGTGGGTACGTCCCTCAAAGAAAATATTCGTGGTAGAAACCTATTTTATGTAGAGTAAGCCTTTGGTTTTACCCATTTTTATCTATCCAATTATTATCCACTTACTAAGATGATCCTATCTAGTATGGGATATGTAGGTAAGGTTTTGGGACCACAACATAAAGGTATTCTAGAGCCTTTGAAAGTTGAGATTTATCTTGGGTGGTGTGAAATAAGTTACAACCCAAACAAAAACCAACCCTTACCAATTGATGATGATCAAGTCATTACTTATGTTGAATTTATGGATCATCATGGCTTAGAGTGGAGTAATAAGGATGAGGGACCACCTTCTTCCTCTAACATTCTATTTTGCAATGTGATAACTTTGGTGCACCCTAAGTTAGCTGTGATCCCAATGGAGTATGTTTAAGGGGATGCTCTTTGTGATATGGATCATGAGGATATCCTCCGAAATAGCATCTTATTTTATGGGTCAGTCTCTTTTGTCGCCCATGTCAAGTCTTCTAGTTCTCAAGTGGACTCCATTCCTAGGTCTCCTATAGACCTTGATCGATTAGGAGTCATCATTCTTGTCACTAAGAAGTTAGGCACATTCAAATTATGTGCTAACTTTTATTTACCAAATTCTAGAGAATGTGTTAAGAGGGATGTTCTTTGTGACGTGGTTCATGAATATTTCCTCTGTATTAGCCTTTTATTCGAGGATTTTGTCCCTTCTATCATCGTTTTGGTAGCTAAGAAATATGGTACCATGAGAGTGTGTGTTGACTTTTGTTTAGATTGTTTAAACCAATTGGAGTTGCTAGATGAAAAGTGCATTCATGCCTTAGAGCATCTTCAAGCTTATCAAAATAGGATCAAGTAATCTTACTCTAAGAACATTCACAATAGTTATTTTGAGGTTGGGGACCTTTTTCTCAAGGAAAACCAAAAGAACACTAATGCTCATTTAGATATGAAAGGCAAATTCAGCCCAATTGGGTAGGTCCCTTTGTCATAATGGCCAATTTTGGCTTAGGAGCCTATAATTTAGTATCTTTAGATGGTAAATATATTAAAGAACCAATGAACATAATGCACTTAAAAATATACTATGCATAAATTCATTCTCATCATCTTATTTTATGTTCTTCCTCTTTTTTTGATCATATCTCTTCTTCTATTTTGCTTCTCTTTGATTTATTTGCATTATTTTTCTTGCTCATTTTGCATGATTGCTTGTCATATTGCATGGACGGCTTGACATACTTCTCTTTTGCATATTTTGATTGTCATATAGTTAGCTCTTTTCTATTTGATCATACTTGCATGACTACTTGATCATATAGTTTTTAGGGACTTTTCCATGAGGTAGGTGATGAAACCTAGTTAGGTTTTAGCTCATATGCATTGCACTCATACTAGGTAACTGATGCTTAGCAAGTCCCCAACCTAGGGAATATTCCTTGACCTTGAAAGTATCAATAATTACAAAAATTTCTCCAAGTCAAGGGATATTGTTCTTCATCTCTTGTATATCCTTGTCCTTTACATGTTTTCTCATTTTTCTTTCTCTAATACAATGGATATACATGACTTCTTCTATCTATACATCTTGTTTTGCTTACACATATCCTTGTTTGACCTTTTTATTATTAATAGATCCTCATGGGATAGGATAGATATCACATGAATATGATTTATGGTGTTCATACGACCAATGACTATTCTATATGCATCTCTTAGCTCTTGGAATTTCAAACAAGGCACACACACACTACTTGTTTAATATTCTTCTCTTGAGCTAATGCCCCTATCAAGTTTCACTCCTCTTGACCATCTGCACACACCACACCTTATCGGGTTGCTAATTATTTTTATTTTGGCTCATCAAGCTTTACACCCATTACAAGGATAGCTTCATGGTCACCAATGAGGGGAAGCCTTCAATTAGAACATTTTTGAACATACATCCTAGCAGGTATCACTCTATAGCATCCACTAGAAAGCACACATCTATAGCAAGTTATTCATTTCATATTTTGTCACTAGCAAGCACACACCCATAGCAAGTTCTTCACTCCATCTTTGGTCACTAGCGAACACACATCCATAGTGGGTAATGCTCCCCTACGATTTTTTATTTCCAATGAGCATAACATCCTCATAGATAACTTCATGGTCACTCATGAACATTACACCCCTAGTGGGTTCCACTCCATCTCATCCATTTGCAAGCATCCATCTTCATAGGGTTTTGCTCCTTTTCTTTCACATAGTTTACAATCATTTGATCACACGGAATCCTTACGATCTAAGCTGATCCAAATGCCATACTCTAAGCATCATTTTTTGTTCTTTTTATGACCTATAGTTGACTTTGTTGTTCTTCTTCTTCTTCTTTCTTCTTCTTTCCTTTTCTTCTTTCTCTTATTTTCACCTCCTTTTCTCCTTTTTATGCCTCTTTTTCTCTCTCCTCTTTCTTATTCTCTCTCTCTCTCTTGCTTGCCACTCTCTTTTATTATGTATCTAATTTTTTTGAGTTTCCTCTGAAATATTGCATTCCCTCTAAAACTTGAGGAGGTATCTTGGCCTAAGAGGCATTAAAGTAATTAATGCCTTGTTGTGCATGCAAAATTTCAAAATGTCTGAAATGACATTATTTTGTACCACCCTTTCTAAACCAACCACCCCTTTTTATTTTTGTTGTTCTTCACCCGTAGGTGTCTACATATTTCTTTGATGCATTTATTAGGCCATAAACACATCAAAGAGGGGGAAAAATATAGACATGGAAAATTGACCCATCAAAATGAGTCATTTTCCCCTTAGAATCCCTAAGAATTTCCTCAAAATGCTAAGTGCAATATTTGAGCCTTCTTTCCCCCTTGTTCTTATTTTTTTCCTTGGCCTTGCTGAATTCACGATCGTCTAGGATAGGGCACGAAATCGACAAATTTGGATTTTTCTCCTAGAAAAGTCTAAATTTGGGCCGACCTCTTTTATGTCAATCCTAGACCAAGGTTGTCTTTTTTTTCCTGTATTTTCCCTCCAATCCTCTTATAAATAAGAGGATTGAATTCCCTTTTTCTCCTAACAAGATTTTGATAATGACAAGTTCTAGCAAGTTTGGTCCTAGTTATCAAATTTTTTGAAGAATGGTCTAATAAGTGCTCTTGTGATTTGGATTATTCTGTTGTTGCTTTGACTTTTGTAATTTTACTACTTTGGTGATCAAGTGTGGGATCTTTGAGGAGGGGTCTACCATTTTAGTTGCTACCTACATCCTTTTGTTGCTCTTTCTCTTCCACCAGGTTTTTCTTACATTAATAGCTTTCTTGAATCATAAAATTTCAATATTGTATTGCATTTTTGGTATTATTAGATCATTTGAGGTCTTTGTTATAAATTCATGCCCCATCCTTATAGGGTGCAAATTTTATAGGATCGAATTCATGATCACCCCTTATGGGGCATGAATTCAGTTCTCTGGGGCTTGGGAATAGGATTTCACTCCCAAAACCCTAGGTTGCTCTTGCATGTTGCATTTAGGTCATAATCTATTTGTTTGCACTTTATTTTTTGCATTGTTTCATATTGTTACATTTTGTGTTGTTCACTTCCAAAGGTCAACAATTTCTTTTGTTTTCAAATGATTAGCTAAAAGTACCAAGGGGGCTTAACTACTGCACCTCCAAGCTCAATCACACAATGACCTAAGCAGAACCCCAAACACTGATCAATTTTTCCAAGGGTTTTGAAGTTTTTTTGCAAATTTTGAAGCTATTGGATATATTGGGGCAAAAGTTAAAATCTAGGATCAACCACTAGATCAAGTAAGTGCTCTAAATAGACTTCTTAGAATATTTTCTATTTGTTTTCTACTAATTTCTATTCCAAATTTAAATCATAAGTGAAGAAAAGCATTTAGTTTCATTTTTAGGTATTTAAAAAGAGAAAAAACATATAGTTTACATCTAGGTTAATCTGTTTGTGCATTCTCTTGAACCCTTGCTAAAAGAAAAAAATCTTATTTCTTAAAAAACTAGGATTGTAGTTCTCATTGAAATAAAAAATCATTCTAGAGATAGTCTTCATTTTCTTGCATTACTATTTGCCTTGCACTGTTCTTTTATTCTTCATAGCCTAGATCTTAGTAAGGCCAAACATAGGTTCTTGTTCAATAAAACACATCATACATCTCCATCCTAGAATTGGAGAGAGTCCTTAAACCATTCCTAGTGAACCCTTTGATCCCCCAATTCCTCGAGTGTAGAGGAATCAACATACCCCAGTAGTCACCTCAACTTCTAATAAATCCAATCGAGAATCGTACGTGGTAGGGCAATTTCCCCCCCTCTAAAATGTGTATATCCAAGGTTGAAAAGAGTGCAATAAATTTTTTTATAATTTTCATTTCCTGTGTTAAATTTTTCAAGTTTGTGTAAAATTCTAACAATATTATGCTCTTAAAAATCATGAATTTGGTGAAATATTGATAATAATTTTGCTCTCCATCAATGGCATTTCCCTTCTAGATTGTAAATGCATGACGATTGAGGCTTAGCCCCTTTTCCAATCTCATAATTCCTATCACAATCTCATATCAGTTGAATGAAAATATTGTTGTTATTTAGATTTCTCATGTGTTGATTGATTGAACAACCTTGCTATGATTATGATCATATTTACATTTCATCCCTTGTATCCTATATTTATAAATTTGTTTTCATGCATTTTAATTTATGTATTTTTTATACTTTAATTTCATGTAATTAGATTATAAATTAGCAGATATAATAGGAAATCAACCTAAATCCATGTTGGAATATGTGGTGGTTAAGTTTCTCTTGAGGCCACAACCAACTATTTGCACTTGTATTTATTATATTTTCCCTTTTGGCCCATGTAAAATTTGTAAAAGGTATTTTTTGTATTAGAATGCTTCGATGCTTTTTTTTTTTGTTGGATTATAAGGGTTATACTTGGGTCCCCCACCCTTGAAAAATTACAACTCTTTTCTTTATAGTTTGAGAGTTTATAAATAAATACATTTCTTATCTCAATTGAGATGTTGTAGCTAGAAACCTATATCATTTTACATAAAATATTTGAATTCTTGATTTTTGTTTTCTGGATATTTTCAAAATTTTCTATGAATACAATTATTCCAAAATTTAGCATCTTTCTTGATATTTTCCTATAGTATCCTTCTCAATGCAAAAAATTCACCGCTACTATCTATGTCTTGCATCTTAGTAGAGTAATATTTCTAAAATATTGCACTATTATAGTTCACTTTACCAAATCTGGATTGCTAGTTTCCTTCTTGAAACACAAGTGCAACCACAAAATTTTTAATAAATAGTCTAAATGAAAACACATTATTGTTACAAAATAAAGTAGATTTAAAGTAAATCTTAATAATTAATTGAATCAAGCAATCAATATTTTCTTATCAACATCAACTAAATTTACAACTTCCTCTAACAAAGGTAATGAGAATTTAACTTCATGATATTCTATTAAAACCCCTCTATTGGCTAGCTTATATGCACATTTGTTTCCTTCCTTTAATATATGTGTAAACCTAATTTCTTTAAACTCTTTAGCAAGATCTTGAATTTCCACAATTATCTCTTGTATGTTCCATAGAGCCTTTGCTTTCCTTAAAATTGCATTTATTACTATGAGAGAATCACCTTCCATCCATACTCTATTCCACTTCATTTGTTTACATATTTTTAACCCTTCAAAAGTTACCCAAGCTTTAGCTTCATTATTAGTCTTAAATCCACTATTGAAAGCATAATGAGATAAAATATCTCCTCTATTATTTCTAATTATTCCTCCTCCTCCTGAAACTGGATTTCCTTAAGATGCTCCATCAAAATTCAATTTTACCCACTCCAAAAGAATGCTTCGATGCTTTGCTTTATGAAATGATGGATATTTAAATATATTTGATGCCTATTTTTGGTATAATAAACATTAACTATTCTTGCAACTACCCTAAACCTTTAGTGCATGAATAGTCCTTGTGATGGATCAGTTTACCACTAAACAAATATTAAAATTTAAGGTCACAAACCTAGGAACCAGACATTGAGAACATAGAAGAATGTGAGGTGTAGAAGGTTTGGCCATCAAAAGGATTATTCATTTATCTCACACAAATTACGGATAGTGTTATTATAGCCTATAATAGTAAGATCTCTCCATTTATTTAACACAAGTAAAAAAAAAAGTATTTAATTTTTGAAAAAATGGAATATTTTGAAGAATATTACCTACAATTATTTTGTCTAACAAGACACTATTTTCTTGTATTTTGAGAAATCAATAAAATTATAATTATAGGCTTATATATACTCATTGGAAAATATTTTTTAAGATTGATCTAGTGGAAGTAAATAGTTTAAGTTTTGTGAAAGTTTGATATGGCTAGTGGTGCACCAAAGTTCTTGTTACTTGATTCTCAACTATTGTGAGGGAATAAATATGTTGCTTGGAAGACCAAAGTCAAAACACATCTCGAGTTTGAAGAATTCTAGAAGGTTATATATGGGCCCATTACCTATCCTAATAAGAAGATGAAGAGCACACAAATTTTGACAAAGCCAATAGAAAAACATAATTGACAATCATGTTTGGAGTAGTTGATGAAGTTTAGCCATACACTTTTAATTCTACAATAGCGAAAGATGCATGGGAGAAACTTCATATAGTATTTGGGGTGAGAACCAAAATCAAATTTTATTTCTACAAAGTCAGCTTGAAAATGAAGAATGGATTAAAAATTGAATCTTTCTTGATGAAAATTGTTGAACTACGAGCATCACTACAAGCCTTGGAAGAAAATATGTCTGATAAGATACTTGTTCCTATTATTTTGAGATCTCTCCCTTATCAATATAATGTATTTGTAATAACCTTGTATATCACTAAGCAAACTTCAACATTTGAAAAGTTGGTAAATTTACTTCAAAAAGTAGAAGCCTCACGTATAACACAAGAGCAAGAACAAGTATTTCTCATAAATAAAAAATAGAAATAAACATTCAAAAGATACATTAGGTCTCAAAAACACTTCCAACAATAGAGAAATAATTCTCACATGCAAGGACGTTAGCAATAGAGAAATACTTATCACATGCAAGGATGTTAGCAATAGAGAAATAGTTTTCACACCCAAAATATGTGTGAAATTTATGGTAAGAACAACCATACAATGAGGGAATGTTGGCACAATCCCTTCACAAATGGATCTTCCTCTCAAGAGATACATCAACAACAAAATAGATCATCGTCAAATAAGAGAAATCCAATTTGGAAAAGGTATAATACAGTAATGTAGTCAGACAACCAAACTAAATAAGAAGAAAATGATCACTTATAAGAAGAGGAGAATGTATTTGCAGCCCAGACACAACTAAGTCAACCTAATCATGTTTGTTATGACTAAAAAATAATAAAAAATATGACCAATCAGGAAAATTGGTTTCATCTAGACTTTCCAGTTATACTAGAAAAGTATCTCTACGATATAATACAACCAAGGATATCAAAGGCTTAGTTGATCATTCCAAGGCACAAGAGAACAACACTTTATCCATAAATTTACAACTTCAAATGAAGTAGAATCAAGCACTCAACATGAAACAACTCAAAATTTAAGAGTTAAAAGAAAAAGAAAAGGACTAAGAATTCATGTGTAAGATATTCAACATTCAACCTTTTCCATAAACAACACACCATGCAAGAAAGTGTAAATGTTGTAGATACTAAAATCTATCTACTTTCATCCGTCTGTGTTTCCCAATCTCCACCGTCCATTATTTATATATATACATATTTGTTAATATATATTTAAATATTAATATTTTATATTTATATATTATATATATATATATTATTTATATGAATTAATCCTAGCCCTCCATCACATTTTAATCTTAGCCATCCATCCACCTTAATCCATGTCACTTACCTAGATTTAATCTCCACCCTTATGTTTTAATCTCGATCGCTCAAATTGTGTCATCAAAACCCTAACATGTCTAAGGGAATATTATAAAAGAGGAGTCAATTTTATGACTCAACCCATAAGTTCTTTGAACTCTTAATCGCTAATTCTCCTAAGATCCTTAAGACCTGAATACCCCTAGAATCCTAAGCACTCTTTTAAGTCCTTAAAATATTTCTTGAGTCCAAACCCTAGTCCCCCCTCATTTCCATCCTCACATCCATTATCACCATTCACAACCCTTCGCTTCTACCACCACCCTTCTCATACAAACCAGATATGGTTTTGCGCTATTCTCATCAATCCTCAAACGCATGCCAAAGCCCACCAAGCACCCGCCAGAGCCATCCGAGCACCCACCAAAGCCCGTTGAGCAGTCTCTAGAGCCATTCGAGTGCACACCAAAACTAGCAGAGCACCTCTGGGTATTTTTTATCATCCTTGAGCATCTACGGGTATCTCACACACTAGATCTGCAACCCTACAACCCTAGGGTTTTTTAGGGCATCTTTGCGACTATCACTGGCATCATTTATGTAAGCAAAAATAGAAACAAAAGATTTATTGACAAGGTAATAGTTTTGTGCATTTATTTTCATATTCTTATGTTTTGTTTATAGTTTTATTATATTATCTAGGGTTAGTGATTTTATTTTGAGGGTCTCATGCAGTGGAGCCCTCACAAGTGTTACTAATTTTTGTTATTGTTTACAGTGTGCAAGTGTAGGAATCATAAATTTGGTAGTTTTTGAAGCTAGGGTGGCCCTATCTAGGATACACAATCCCACCCACAACCTCGTTGGGATTAGATAAGTGTGAAGAACCCTAGTAATCTGTAACATTGTTTAAAAAAAGCATTGTAACTCCTCAAATTTTGGGCATACTGATTGTAACATTTGAGATTCACCCATAGTAATAAAGAGTTATATCTGATTTGTGCAATATTTGTGTATTACTTTGCTTACTATTATTTTATATCATTATTGTATTGGTGTTGCTTTATTTTTTATTCACAAATGGTGATCACGATGGGACCCACAAAGGGTTATCTATGCTAATTTACTTTGTCACTTTTTTTTTTTGTTCTAGAGGTTTTCAAAAATTTGATTGCATGATTTTTGTAAAGCTAGGGTTTTTGGAAATTTGCAGAAGTTGACTAGAAGTTGCCCAGATGCCCTGCAACACTCGAGGGGTGCCCTATTGCGCTCAATGGATGTCCTGTTGTGTTCCAGTGGCTCTAGGATGCATTTTATAGAGTGAGAAGGAGATATGTAGGCTTTCTTGTAAGTTTATTGTAAACCCTAACTCATTTTTGGTTGTTGTTTCCTTGCTTTTACAATAACATTGATAAAAAGAACACCATTAGTTTTTGTTAAAAGTAATCATATTTCATTTGAATTTTAGGCATTTAGAGTAGCTTTGCATTCCTACATTCACCATAGTTCACATTTTATATTTATAGTTTTACTATTTTCAGGTGTATTGTACTCAATACGCTGCATACTATTTTCATATGAAGTGATAAATTCATAAAATAGTTTGCATAATAGGGTTAAAATTTTTCTCTTTTACTTGTCTAAGTAGGAACAAAATCAGGATACTTAAGTATACTCTCGCATTTGGTGATACAAGGTAGAATATTAGGAGAACCCTCCAGTGTTTAGAGTGGGTCTTAAGTGGTGTACCCTACATTCTTTTAAGGAACTTAGTATTTCTATTTTTGGCTTCTAATTTAGGCCTGTAAAATTGGTTATTTTTGACATTGTATGTACACATTAGAAAAATGAAACTTTAAATTGAATCACACACTACACGTTCCACAATAAATAGTAATGAGTTGGATTTCATCACCAACCATTACTTGATATTTGGTGATGATGGGATTCATATCCATCCATCAATATATGCCCTTAGCCACTGTAAATACCCATGAGAAAACTTTTTGGATTTCATCACCAGGAAGAATCTCATTTTCCAGCCAAGCCATAGATTTCATCCTTCATAATTTAGATTAGCACATCCAAAACACACAAAACTCACAAAAAAAATTAAAAGTGAGATAAAAAAATAGGTAAGACACATTTGTTGCAGAAACATAGGATTGAGTTATTTACTTGATTTTGTGAAGTTTTCATTTGCATTACTTTCTTGCACATTTCATATATTTGGTTCATTAGCTTATGGTATTAACTAGAAATCAAACAAAAGTATTGAATCAAACTTCCATCCACCAAGACACTTCATCCATGGAGTGTTCATCATCCTTCCCTACCACTTCTATGGTTAATCCCACTAGTGTGATACATATAATTTATTTATATTTATTTGTGGGTCCCTCACACGCTATGCAAATTTCAAATACTTATGTTTTTTATAGAGCTATTCACACAACAATTCCACAAACAGAACCGTATTCATCCACCATTGACAACAACATAACCTATATAGACATGGCCAAAGTGGAATATTTTCAAATATATGCTAACTATGTTCTAGAATAGGTCCATAGTCCACCTAGGAATGATCCTTCTCTTCAGTAGGAACTTACCCATTCTCAACCTTCCAACCTTACCTAGGTTTATAACAACCATTTTTTAAGGTGTCAACTACACCTTCCCATCATTTGTCCATCCCACAATAGTTAGGTACTCCAAGTACCTCCATCCATATTCATACACCACAACCTATGGCAATCCTTTGTATGAAGCACATGTCAATGCTACTTCACAAATACCAGCATACACCTCATCCAATGTCACCCATCCAGATGTAATTCTTGTTGTAACTTACCATCCACCTACCTCATCTATTCCATCCACATCCACACCATAAACCTCAGATGTGGCCATATAGAAAGCATAGCAACATCTCAATTTATTGCTTATGGATCAACAAGGTACTCAACCTTGTTTCCAACAGTAGGTACAGGTAACAAATTTTAAATCTTAGCCTATTTCCACCCATCCTACCCTTTTCACCTAAAATCCATCATGGGTACCACAATATTCTATGGTTTCCATACCCACACCACCATTATTCCATACTCATACCATTCACATAAATCATCACATTCGCAACCCCCACATATCATCTCCTTTTCAACATTCATAATCATTTCTTCATCAACCTCAACATCATCAATTTCAATCCACTCCACCAAATAATCATCATCTCATCACACCCTAGCATCTCAATACTTCACCTTCATAGAATCATCAAGTAATTTAGGGCTTCCACATACTTGGGAAAGACCTTAGAATCCAAGGTATGCAACAACATATTGACAACTTGATGCAACATACTCCTGGTATGATGAACTAGAAACCAATGCTCATATAGTTGATAAATCAATCAATCCATTTTTTGGTACCATCATCGCCATATCCGATAGACTTCACAGTAACAAAATTTGACAAATTTAAAGGGACTGGGGACCTTAGAGAACATGTGAGCACATTTATCCATTCATGTTTTAGAATCTAAAGTAATGATGCTCTAATGATTCAAAAATTTCCTCAAACATTATGGGGAAATGTCTTAGAGTGATATAACCATTTTACTCACCATAGTATTTATATTTTTGAGCAGTTGGTTGATCAATTTCTTGAAATTTTTTCCTTTAATGTTAGAAATAAAGTATCATTAACTGACTTAAATGGTTTAAAACAATATTATGATGACTTAGTATAAGATTTTGGAAACCATTGGAGGGCCATTATTACCAAACTACCATTCACCCTACCTATGGAAGAGCTTACTAGAATGTTTACTAAGAGTTTCTTAAAACCCATCTCTTGGTTGTTACAATTATAATAATCCGATAATTTGAGGAAGCTCTTGCCCAGGATAGCACAATTGAAGAGATAAAAATCCAAGAGGGTGTACTTAAGCCTAAAAAAATAATGGTTGAATAAGGGCCAGTATAAAGGTAACTATTTTGGCCAATCCAAACCAAACTAGGCTAACCAAGCCAACCCAGCTAATCAAGTTAATCAAGTGGTCATGAGCTAGTCGGTAATGGCTCAAAAACAACCTGTGTAATAAAAACTACAACAAATTACATATCATACGATTTCTTCACCATCTCAATCAAGTTAAAACACAGTTCCAACTATGGAAAACTGCCCACGTCAATAATATGTTTGATGAAACCTCAAGTACACCCCCATAGCCAAATCATATATTTCCATATTTCACTGATTGTATGACACCAACCAACTTGCCTTACCTGAGGTAAAACCAGATGACCCTACCAAACGTAGTAAAAACTATAGAGAACATTTATTTTGCCCTTATAATAGGTAAAATGGGCATGACATAAACAATTGCTATAATTTTAAAGACATAGTGCAAGATCTCATTGACTTAGGGGCCATCAAGCTTGATAGTACCTTAGCCCAATAAAACCAAAATCTTGGTATATATTAAACACCACTTCCTCATCATGAGGAGGTGCAACCAACAATAGGGGGATCTAACACCAAGACTCTCCCAAATCAAGTCAATCACGTGCAAAAATACCAAGGTTTTGTGTGTGCTAACAATGTAGTCACCCAAGGTCAACAACACACTAACCAACAAAATGCACAATTACAACATGTTCAACCACCCATAGCACCATAGGCAAGTGTGTCTTAACATACCACATCATAATTACCCATCCAATTTTCCACTAATCCGTACTAACCAATTCATATTCCAAGCCATCCAAATCCACCCATTCATCATATCAATCAACCCCAAAGACCAATCATCTCCCTAAGTAGTTGTTTAACTACTAGCCTAAAAATAGCTTCAGATAAATTATCTATATACAAGTTCATTCAACAATAACCCCCACATTGTAAGGCATTAATGGATATTTTAAAATCCATTGAAGTTCAATCTCAAGATTCTAATGCTTTTAGAAATTTTTTTGGGAGCATCCAAACATGTATGGATCCTTCCATCACATTCTATGATTTTGAAATCAAACCAATATCATCAAAATCGATGGATCCTCCATTGCATATCATGGCTCAAATTGATAATAAGCCATTTAAATGAGTATTTATTGATATTTGCTCCTCTATCAACATAATCACCACATTAGCCCTCCAACATCTCAATATTCCACCATCCCACATCACCAAATTCACTTTCACCCTAAAAACATTTAATGATGCTCTTTGCTCCACAGTTGGCACTATCATTTTACCCATCAAATTTATAGTAAAAGCATTGCAAACCATGTTTCACATCTTGGAAGGGTCCATGGAGTACAATGTACTCCTTGGGAATCCTTGGATGAGGAAATGAGATGTGTCCCTTCTATACTTCATAAATGTTTGAAATACATACATGAGGGACAAGTTCATTGCTTACCAGTGGATGTTAAACCATTTAAGTATTGTAATTTCATTTCAAATCCCTATGAATCCATGCTTCCTTCTACCGATGTTGGCAATTTTTGGGTACCTTGGGTACATTGCCTTTGCTCAAGTATAGATGTGGTCATTGATGTCAAGAAGTTCTTGAAGCAATTTTATTTGATGTCAAAGAATTTTTTTTGATGAAGGTTACAGCATTGATAGTGAGTTTCCAAGAAGATCAGAGTAGCCCATTTGCAAAATATCAAAGAAAAAGACAAGTAAGAAAAAGTATGCTGTCGACTGGAAAAACTATCGTGATTTCATGACATGTTTGAGGAGAGAGAAAGTGCTGGCAAAACTGTCACGATTTCACGACATGTTTGAGAAGAGAGAAATTTCTGGAAAAACTGTCATGATTTTGTGACATGCTGGAAGAAAGAGAAGTTGGAAAAACTATTGCGATTTTGCGACATGTTGGCAAAGAAGAAGACAAGTGGAAAAACTATAGCGATTTCGTGACATGTTGGTAGAGAAGGAGAGCAATATGGAAAGTGTCGTTATTTCGTGACATGTCACATTTTCATGACTCGAAAAGTGCAGGAAGGCAATGAAGGAAAAGTGTTGCAATTTCACGACATATTGCAAGGAAGGCTGTATGGACGAAAAAGTGTCACGATTTCGTGACATGATGCTGAAGAGAGAGTCCACAGTGTGAACTGTCATGATTTCATGATAAGTTCAAAGAGAGAGAAAGTAACATGAAAAATGTCATGATTTCTCGACATGCTATAGAGGTCGAGGTGAGTACTATCACAATTTTGCGACATGCTGAAAATCTTGAAGTGAGAACTATCACGATTTCACGACATGCAGCAAAGAGAAGAGTCTAAAATGAGAAGTGTCACGATTTTGTGACAGGCAGTAGAGAAAGCGTACGAAAACTGAAAGCATCAAAATTTTGTGACAGGATGAAGGAATAGCTTATGGATGAAGAAAATGTCATGATTTCACGATAGGTTGAGATGGCAGCATTCAGTTGGAGAAAGTGTCGTGATTTCACGACAGAAATAGGAAGCAAGTCTTCAACAGAAGAAGCACCATGATTTCACGACAAATTCAAGAAGGAAGATCTTGAAGGCAAAAGCGTCACGATTTCACGACATGTTCTAGTTTCATGGGCGTAAGGCAGAGAAAAGCATAAGGCAGCAAAAGTGTCACAATTTCATGAAATGTTCCATTTTCACTAGTGCAAGCAGAGAAAAGGTTGAGAAAGCGAGAAATGTCATGATTTCACGATAGAAGTGAAGATGACGTCAACAGAGGCAGAAGTGTCATGATTTCATGAAAAAAGCAGAGAAGAAGGCCATGAAGACATAAGGGTCATGATTTCATGATAGAAGTGAATATGACATCAGCAGAAGCAGAAAGTGTCATGATTTTGCGATAAGAACTTAAGTAAAGTTGACAAAGGCTAAGGTGTCGCGATATCACGACAAAAGCCAAAGGAAGGCGTACGGTTGCAAAAGGTGTCATGATATCGTGACATGTTGTAGTTTCACGGTAGAAGCTACAGGAGAGTTGTAGAGGCAATGAAGCTGATAAAGTTAAATTTGGACCAACGAAGATTAGGGTTTGCAGCCAAAGTAGTTTAGGATGTGCAACCGACTAAGATCAAGGTTTTAATCTTGAAAGCGTTAGTATAAAAGGAGGGCTACTTGGAGAGTTATGCATCGATCTTGCAAAGGTGAAGTCCATAGTGTGTAGAGAGTGAGTCATGTCGAATCGATCGAAGAGTGTGTTCGAAAAGCGATGTTTGCAAATAGAGTGCGAGGGAGAAGTTCGATCGTCGAGAAGCAGAGTGTGAAATTCGATTGTTGTGTACTAAGTGCATTTCGTTGAATCTTCTAAGTGAGAGATATTATAATGAAATAGAGTGCATGAATATGCTATTGCTATGTTTGCACAGACAGTGCAAAAACTGGTTTCGACCAAGTGTGACTGTGACACAGCAGAGAGAATTGCTGGATAGATTTGAGCAAGTTTTTGTTGAGCTTGTGGAGCAGTTTGGGTAGGTTCTCTTGAGAACTTGCAAAGTAGATCTGAGACAAGTCTTGGTCAAGACTTGAATGAAGATCAAGCCAGCATTAGTGTAAGTTGGTGAACCATTTTTTGTAAACCATATTTGAGGACAGACTTGTGCTAGACCGAAGGACTGTGTTTGGTGCAGACCAAAAAAAGAGGAAGAGGACAGACTTGTGCCAGATCGAAGGACTATGTTTGGTGCATATCAAAGAAATAGAACGAGGACATTTGTGCTAGACTGAAGGACTATGTTTAGTGCAAATTTTAGGACCAGCTTTGAGGTGATAGAGTTGAGGACAGAGGTCTCCAGCTAGAGCAAGGAAGACAGGTGTCTTCTGTGGATAGAGTTCCATTTGCTAAGGGCAGTAGAGGCAGAGGTCTTCTAGAGGATCACCAATCTAAGCAGAGCTAGGGGAAGGTATCTCCTTTGGGTTGGTGCCCATAAATATTGTAATCGGGAAAGGTATTCCTAGAGGTTGGATTGATAAAATTTAGTGAAAGATTTTATCCGTGGAGTAGCCCACCTTGGGTGAACCATGTAAATTGTTGTGTCTCTATTATGGATGGTGTTTTGTGCATTGCTTTGATTATTGTTGTTGATACTGCTATCTATTCACTGCATAATATTGATTTGAAAGTTGAATTGAAAGAAAAAGTTAAAAAGTGGTCTTATACTATTCACCCCCTCTCAGTATAAGCTTGTGTTCTTCAATCGATATATTTCCCACATCATCAACCACTTCATCAGCCACACAATCCACATCTTCATCAAAATATCATATTCTTGAGGAGCTCCCCATCACCACTTCACTTCAAGCTTCCACCTCCATACCCCCATCTTCATCACCTTTGACTACATGCACATGTGATAAAACTCAATCCACATTAGCCACATCATCAACATCAGCATCATCCACCATCATTGCTTCCACATATTCAACCATTCAACAACCACCTCAACCAAATGCACCTCCATCTACATCAACCAATATTTCACAAGTTGCCTTAACATATTGTGATATGCCTTCCCAGTCCATACCTCTCCCATTTTTGGAGCCCCAAGCTAATATCGAGTCATCCATATCCACTTCCACATCCATATCCACATCATCCCAAGTTGTGGTCCACCTCACTAATCTTTGTATTGGTGAATATGTGGTCCAAGACATCACGGTCACACCACTCAATATTCAAACTAATAAGAATTATGGTCATCCACATGATCCATCCTTATCTATAGGAGCGGTGTATAACATGGGTTCATTGTCTAATAGCATTAATTTTTTGTATGGGGGGTTTATTAATCTTCCAATCCATCTTCCCTAGATGAACCTACGCAACCAAAACCTACCAATATACAATATATGTCAGGTTTTCCATCTTGAGATTTTCACATAGTTAATTGGCAAGGACATGGCCTAGGATGACATGAATAGGGAATGCATAAAATTATTGATGTTTCATATTGAGAAACACATGACCATTTAGGTTTAGGCTATCATCCACTTCTCTTAAACAAGCTTTCCAAAGCGTACATTTGAATTCAAGAGAATATATCCATCACATTGATGACTCTGAAGAGGAATTCTATGAAGAATTTGATGTTATGTTGATTATTTCTGATGAATCTAATGAGGAATCAACACCCATCATTCCACACACTAAATAGGATGAGTTTTACCTTATAATGTTTCCCATCCATCAACCCATAATTCACTTGCTTCTTCCACAAGAGCAATCCAAACCAATTGGTGAACCACCACCTCCACTTCATTGATCCATTTCACCGGTCAATTTTGTAATATATGTACGTAATTTAAATTTAAAAAAAAAAAACACAAAAATAAAAAATTCAAAAAAAAATCAAAAACAAATTAGAAAACAAACATTGCATTGCATGTACATGGATTTTTGACCAATTGCATTTATTTGTATTGCTTGTTGTTGTTCAGGATACCAGATTTCTAGCATCGATTCTAGAAAATAAGATACTTCCATCCTTCACCTTGCCAACCATTATTTTTTTCATTAAGTTAACATGAATCCTGTTGACTTATTCACCTCGCTCCATAATCCATACAATTCAGCAAATCCAATTCCAATTGACATAAGCCTTATTGATATGGACCAGATTTCATCACCCCCATCCTTTTTTGAGTTTGTCCTTTTCGATGAATTATTAAGGGCTTCATCCAACTACACTCCTCCATCACCTCCACCTTTGCCTTCACCTTCATATCTTGAGGTTTTCCAGGTATACTTAGACAAGGTTAAATCAAGGAATTTTGATAATATCATAGATTAAATTCATCTGATCCCAATACCCCATCAAATTGACGAAGGTTCTCACATTTTTATTGAAGATACGATCGATGTGAACCTTATTTTAGACACAGATAATCCCCAAATTGTCAAACTTGGTAAAATTTTATCCATAGATGAACAAGAGTAATTAATTGCTCTCATCAAGAAGAAGAAGGGTATTTTTGCACGGTACTACAAAGGCATGCCTGGCATTAACCCTAACTTGGTTTTCCACAATCTTACCTTGCATTCTGATGCCAAGCCAATCAAAAAAAAACTTAGAAGTATGCATCCTACAGTTGCCCTCTTGGTCAAAGAAGAGATTCAAAAGCTATTAGATGTGGGTTTCATTTTTTCCATTGACTATACTGCATGGCTTTCAAACATGGTACCCATTTGTAAGCCTAACGAGGCGATACATATTTGCACTAATTTTTGAGACCCTAATAAAGCATGTCCTAAGGATGAATTTTCTCTTCCAAACATTGATACTCTTGTCAACACTTGCACTGGCCATGAAATGCTTTCTCTCATGGATGGTTTTTTAGATACAATTAGATTTGAATTAATCTTGATGACCAATACAAAACAACATTCACTACACCTTGGGGGAATTTTTTTACAAGGTGATGCCCTTTGGCCTAAAAAACATAGGTGCCACTTATCAATGTGCCATGAAATACATATTCCATGATTATGCCTAAGATCATCAAATATTGTGTGGATGATCTCTTGGCAAAATCCAAAACTTGACAAGAGCACATTAGTGTATTGGAAAAAGTCTTTTTATCAACTTCTAGAGCATAATGTAAGGTTGAAACCCAAGAAATGTGTCTTTGGTGTTACCTCTGGAAAACTACTAGGGTTCATTGTCTCCAAAAGAGGCATTGAGGTGGACCCAAACAAATTCAATTCTATAATGGAGATGCCTCCCCCAAAAAACTTGAAGAAATTGCGTAGCCTACAAGGAAAGATTCAATCGATTCATCATTTCATTGTGCAACTTTCTAACAAATGTAGGCCATTCAATCACCTGCTACAAAAGGGGGTGACATTTTCATGGACATATGAGTTACCAAAAAGCATTTGATGACATCAAGCAATACTTGGCTTCTCCACCAGTATTAAATCCTCCTCATATTGGGTTCCCCTTTCATCTTTATGTTTCAGCAATGAACTTTATATTAGGGATAATTCTTGCACAAAAGAATAAAAACAATCAAGATCAAGTTGTCTATTACATTAGTCGAACATTCATAAGCTATGAAACCAGATACACTTACGTGGAAAAATTATGCTTAGCAATGGTTTTTGCCACTAAGAAACTCAAACATTACATTCTTAGTCACACCACATATGTCATAGCTAAATAGATAATAGTTCTCACACTTATATGATATCTACGTTATATGATATCTCACACTTACAATAACGTCTGCACTGCTAAATAGATAATACTTCTCACTGAATTCAATATTGAGTTTATTAGCCAAAAATCCATTAAATATCATATCATAGGTGATCATATTGTGGAAGTGATCAACCCTTGATTATTGAGCTCCTAGATGATTCGGCATACACCATCACAATCTTGGGAAATCTTTACCTATTACAATGTTTATGGACCTCTATCCAAAGTGACACCAATCTCCTAATCAAGTTTGTAATTCTCTATACATAGGAGAACTCCTTTCTCCTCTACTCTAGCTGGTCATATTTGAGAAGAACTGTTGCCTCCACTGCACTAGCTAATGGATCTCTATCCACTAAAAAATCATATCCTCACTCAGAATACCTATCCTCACTGCCCTAGCAAATGGATCTTTATCCACTAGAGACTATCATTCTCTATACTTTGTCACCTCCAAAGCTTGCACTCAGCTCTGTTTCAAATTTGTACTAAACACAGTCCTTTGGTATAGCATAAATTTGCTCAATCTCTATCCTCAAATCTACATTAAACATAGTCCTTCGGGCTAGCACAAATCTGCTCAATCTCTATCCTCAAATATGCACTAAACATAGTCCTTCGAGTCTAGAATAAATCTGCTTGATATCTATCCTCAAATCTACACTAAACACGATCTTTTTATTTAGCACAAATATGCTCAATCTCTATTTATGTTCTGGCATAAACCTTTCCTCAAATCTACACCAAACTTTGTCCTCAAATCTATCCTCAAGCCTTAACACAAATCTTGACTCAATCACAAATCAACTCTGCTAGATATGCCCCAAACATTAACCCAATATTTGAACAAATCAATCAACTCTACTCTCAAGTCTTCTCAAAGACTTATCTCAAATTTCCCTTGTAAGCTTTCACAAAATATCACACTAATTTGTCCACAAGTCCTCTCTAGAACTTGTCTCAAATCTACTCAATAAGTCCTCACTAGAACTTGTCCAATCTACTCAACAAGTCTTCACCAAGACTTGTCTCAAATCTGCTCAACAAGTCCTCTCTAAAACTTGTCCAATGACATAGAAACATATAGAGAATTCTAGAGACTCAATATGCTTCACACTCATAATAATTTTCAATCACTTTCTTTCTCTCTTTCTTTTACCATAGAAACATATAGAGAATTGTTAGAGACTCAATATGTTTCACACTTAATCACTCTCAATTTCTTTCTCAAATCAATTTAGAATATAGAAAAATTTGTTTCACAAAATTAAAAATATCACTTCAATATTTCCACTTGACTAGGCTTAATCAACTTCACTTAATCAATCACTCAAAAAACACTCCTTGCTTTAAAACCCTAGTCCAAGCATATGATAACTCACTCAATTATTTTCAAAAATGCATATTAACCAATCTCACATAATAATAATACTCATGTTATTTCACAAACCCTAGTTGAAGATAGTTCACCGCTTCAAATAACAATGATACTCATGTTCTTTGCACAAACCCTAGTTCAAGCATATGAAAGCTTTATTCAATATTTCCAACAATGCTTATCAAACAAGGTTTCTAGAATCAAATTTCATTTTAGAAAAACCAAACTCAACAATGCTTATCAAACAACCCTTTTCACTCCAACTTAGCATTCACAACATCCAACAATCACTCTATAGGAATATGTTCCCATACCTTTTTGTTTAATGTAGAAGTGCACTTAAAAACCTATCTTAAACATAATTTTCTTCTTTGCCTATTTCAATGGTTAGATGACAAAATATCACACTAAATCTCTCTCAAAAATATTTCTCAATCACAAAAATAATCAAACTCAAATACACCTTATTACTCCTTTGATATTAGCAATCATCAAAGCATACAAAAATTATTTATTCAATTAATCCTTATAATCTCCAATATTTAATTAACAACCTCCAAAAAGCAAACCCTAAAAAATAATGCTTCCTATCCTTTTATCTCCCTCAAATACTCAATAATCAAATTTTAAAAATAAAATTCATAATACTCAAAAATATTTATTTTTATTCAGACTTTAGCAAATCCGAAAATAGAAATTAACCTTGGAAAATCATGAGTGCATACCTCTTACTAGCAAAAGGGCCTCAGCAAATTTTGAACATGGAACCTCTCCCACCCGAGCGCCTTAGCAAGGCGCTAGCCCACCATGTGGGATACATGCCTTCCCACAAAGAGAAAAGCTAACACATTCCCTTTATGCCTTCCCTGATGACGCACCATATAAAAAACAAACACTTCCTATTTACAAAATCAAAGCCAGTGGGTTTCGAACCTTGCACCATGAGCCTACAAAACTTAGCACCTTCCTTGATTTCAAGTTGTGCTACACAGTGTCATGTGATGAAGAAGGAGCTTTGATCCTCTTTGTCTTATCCTCTTCCACATAAAACCTTTGAAATGCGAATTATTCTCTTCCCTTGCGCACGATAGTCGAGAGCATAGCACATGAGAATTACATGGATGAGGTTTAGACAAAGTCTTGCCCCCCTTTTATATGCATAGACCAAGCTTTGAAAATATCGGCGGGTAATACAAATTTTCAAATTCAAATTTTAAAATAAACTTTATAATCCTTACTTTTACCTAGGTGTTGTAGGTGAGTTGGATAGGAGAGGGCAATCCTCCAAGGGAGGTCCCAGGTTCAAATCTCCACCCTACCAAAAAGCTAAATTGGGTACCCAAAATCCAATTGATAATGTTGGTGTGGGTAGGGTTGGGTGTGACTCTCGGGTGACTTTGATGGTATAGAACCCCCTGTTCGTGGTCTCTCAGACCAAGGCGGCCCCACAAGGGGTTTTTTGCTTTAAAAAAAAAAAAATCCTAACTTTAGGATTTAATTGACATAAATTAATTTTATAATTAAATTATAATTAATCTATAATTAACTTAATAACTTTAGAAGTTAATTAAATTAATTAATAAATAAATTTATAATGAAATTATTTAAATTAATTTATAATTAATTTAAATATTCCCTTTTAATATTATAATAAAATATTATAATATTATTTTACTTGGGTCTCTTCATTGCTCTTTGAACCTCATCTGACCACCTAGAATTAGATTTGACCAATTGGACATGGAATTTCGTTTGCACTGATTTCAAAACCGCTTCTTCTTGTATTGCTCACTAAAACTGACTCTTGACATCAACGACAACTCAATTACTCAAAATATCCAACAATATCCCCCTTTTGTCATTGATGGCAACCCAATTATCTTTTACCATTTCCTTAACATTTTTGTTCTACTCCCCCTGGGAAACTGCTCCCCCTGACTCAATGCTCTCCCCTTAAATCAAATCTCTCCCCCTTACTCAAATCTCTCCCCCTTTGATATCAATGGCAAAGGGTCACCTTTGGGGCTCGGGGCTAAGAATTAGAATCTTAACTTAGCCCCTCCCCCACCTCCTTTTGAGGTGGTTAATTCTAGGGTGGGAGTATTTCTACTTCCAGCATGCACTGATCTTTACCTTTGTCCACTTTTCTTCTCATATGATCCTTCTGATTCCTCTGATTTTTTCTGTTCCTACTTGTCTTTGGAATTTTTTTCTACACCACTTTGTTTTATGCCCATAATTATTGCACTTATACCACTTGATATTGTTATTCCTTGGAGGTGCAAATATCTTGGAATTTTTCCTGGTGAAGCCATATCTATTCCTATTATGAACCCTGCAATTCATTACCTTATGACCAAACTGATTACATGATTAGCAATACCCATGAAAAAGCTGCCTGTTTATGAAATTTCCATATTCATGTCTTTCATGTGTCTTGCATTGTGAAGCCTTGTGCCCAAATCTATGAAATGAGAAACATCATCCATTGAAATTTCCTTGTCTTGACCTCATTAGTCTCTTAGTTTGTTTTACCCTATGCTAATTTTTGTTCTATCTATTTCTAATTTGTGCATTGTTCCTTTCCTTGTTTAACTTTCTTTTGTCCAACTCATCCTTAGAAGTCTCACTATCTCTTACACCATCTTCTTCTAAAGTGTCTTCTTCTTCATAACTTGATGTTAAATCCTCTTCTTGTTTATTTTATACCTGTTCAAAACCAAGACCTGTTTTGTTTGTTGACCGTCTTTGTACCTTCATAATATTATCTACAATATTTGAGCTCTTTCCAAACCTGTGTAACTTATCCTTAGACTCTTTTGTTTCTTCCCTTAGTAGATCTACTTCATGTTCTAACCTTTCACATTCTAAGATATTTGCATATAACTTATCCTTGAACTTCTTTGTCTTGGCCATTGACTTATTTAGATCCTCTATAAGCTTTCCTTGCTCTTCATCACATTATTGAAACTGAAGCTTAAGTTGGGAGTTTTGCTTTCTTACCTTCTTTAATGTGTTAAAAGCATAAATAAGCTCTCCCTCAATATCAAATTCTCCTTTCTCTGATTCTTCCTCTATTTGTTTACCTTTGAAAACATCTTCATTCTTTTCTAACTTGTCTTCTATAGGATCACCTCCTTCTTCTAGTGCCATTAGAATATTCTCTTCTGGTCCTTCAAGTGTATCTTCATATTCATCATCATTGAAATTGAAACCACTCTTTGTACAACTATCTTCAATATGTCCAAAGTTACCACATCTAAAACACTTGAGAATTATTGGTGATCTTTTCTTAACTTCTTATTTTTCTTCTATCAGAAATAGAACTTCATCTTTATCATTATCTGAGGATCTATTATCACTATAAATTGAGTACTTACTTGCCTTGTCTACATAGTAACTCTTTTTTTGTCTTTGAAAGAACTTATTTCCTTGTTTGCCTTGTCCATCCTTGTCTTTCTTTTGGTACCTATATTTTTTTGATTCCCTATTCTTATGATCCTATTTTTCTTCATCATTGCTATTTCTATCTTCTTGACAATCAATTTCATAGTGACCATACTTTCCACAATTGAAACATCTAATTGGTTTTGCATCTTTAAATCTTCTTGGATCCTTGTTCCTTCTGCCATAATTTGCTTCTTCATCACTGGATGACTCATTTCTTGAATTTTACTTCTTACCCTTTGTCTTCTTAGTAGCTTTGAAGACTACTTCTTTTCCAGGAATAGGTTCCTCTTTTATTATTATCTCAAATGCTATGAGAATTCCATGTAATTCATCTCTTGTCAAATGATAAATATATTTTGACTCTTCTATAGCAAAAATATTTTCACTAAACCTTTTTGGGAGTGACCTTAGAATCTTATCACACACATCAGGTTCTGAAACTTCAAGTCCAAGTTCTTGCATGGAGCTAACAAACTCATCCACACGAAGTAGATATCCTACAATATTTTGCTCATCCTTCATTTTTAGGTCTTCAAATGCTCTCTTGAAATTTTGCAACTTTACCCTTTTGACCTTTTTATCTCCTTCATATATGCCTTGCAACTTATCCCACATATCCTTTCCTAATTTGCAATGCATAATCTTTATAAAATATATTTCATGTAAACCCTTTTGAATTGCATTCATTGATCTTGAATTATAATGATGTAGAAGCTTACCATATTTATCTGGAGGTGGAGTTGCTAGTGGTATGTATCCATTTTCAACTACTTCCCATACTTCATTTACAAGTGCCATTAGATGAAACTTCATCCTTGAGCTCCATAGTGTGTAATTGTTCCCATCGAATAATGGTGCTAAATTTTCTAAGGATCAAATCTGAGAATCCATCTGTGTTATTTTAAGATTTTCCTTCAAGTTGTTAAACTCTTTTGAAGGAACACAATATTATACTAAGAGGGGGGGTGAACAGTATAAGATCACTTTTTACCTTTTCTTCAATATTATGTGATGTATCAATAGCAATATCAACAATATTAATCAAAGCAACGTAAAAATCACCACACACAATAGAGACACAAATTTAACATGGTTCACCCAATGTGGGCTACTCCACGGAGAAAATATTTCACTAAAATTTTCTCAAAAAATATCTTGGGAAACCTTTCTCTATTATAATGTTTATGGACCTCTGTCCAAAGAAGACACCAATCCCCTAATCAAGTTCATGGATCTCTATCCATAGGAGAAATCCTTTCTCCTCTGCTCTGGCTAGTGATATTCTAGAAGAACTGTTACCTCCACTACACTGGCTAATGGATCTCTATCCACTGAAGACTCCTATACTCACTCAGAAGACCTATCCTCACTACCCTGGATCTCTATCCGCTAGATATTATCATCCTCTATACTTTGTCACCTCCAAAGCTTACACTCAGATTTGTATCAAATATGTACTAAACACACTCCTTTGGTCTAGCACAAATCTTCACAATATCTATCCTAAAATATGTACTAAACATAGTCCTTTGATCTAGCACAAATCTGCTCAATCTCTATCCTCAAATATACACTAAACACAGTCCTTTGGTCTAGTACAAATCTGCTCAATCTCTATCCTCAAATATACACTAAACACAGTCCTTTGATTTAGCACAAATATGCTCAATCTCTATTTTTGGTCTGGCACAAACCTGTCCTCAAATCTACACCAAAATTTGTCCTCAAATCTATCCTCAAGCCTTAACACAAAGCTTGACTCAATCACAAATCAAATCTGCTAGATCTTCCCCAAACCTTAACCTAAGGTTTGAACAAATCAATCAACTTTGCTCTCAAGTCTTCTCAAATACTTGTCTCAAATATTATTTGTAAGCTTTCACAAAATCTCACACTAATTTATCCACAAGTCCTCTCTAGAACTTGTCTCAAATCTGCTCAACAAGTCCTCACTAGAACTTGTCCAATTTGCTCAACAAGTCTTCATCAAGACTTGTCTCAAATATGCTCAACAAGTCCTCACTAGAAATTATCCAATCTCATAGAAACATATAGAGAATTGTTAGAGACTCAATATGCTTCACACTCACAATAATACTCAATCACTTTCTTTCTCTCTTTCTTTTACCACATAAACATATAGAGAATTGTTAGAGACTCAATATATTTCACACTCAATCACTCTCAATCTCTTTCTCAAATCAATTTAGAATATAGAACAATTTGTTTCATAGAATTAGAACTATCACTTCAATACTTCCTCTTGAATAGGCTTAATCAACTTCACTTAATCATTCACTCAACAAAACAATCCTCGCTTACAAACCCTAGTCCAAACATATGATAACTCACTCAATTATTTCCATATTATTCCCATTGGTGTACCTCATGTCCTTGAATCCATAACTTTGTTGCTTCCTTACATCCCTGTCTCCACTTTGTAGATGGTTTTGGGTTAGTTTATTCGGAAAGAGTTCCAATCCATTAATATCTTAATATATAAATTCCATTTTTTTGTAGTTTTTGCATACCTCCACAACCAATCCAAGGTTCTAAGCCCAATATTATCCTTGATTCATCCCCTATTTTCTAGGTGACCCAATATCCTGCAAGAGAAAATATCTAGATCATTGCATTCTAGCAAATTGAAATATTATGGGTTTGCTTCACTAGGGCCCTTATCCACTCCTTGACTATCAGTGGATCTAAATATTTTTCTTCAAAAATATTATTCCATAAACCTACCTTTGATATTATCTTCCAAACACACTTGACTGCTATAGCCTTGCCAAAGAGGTTGGTGTTCTTAAGTCACCATCTTCCATTTTCCTTGGGCTTGGCTAAGGATTATTATTTAACCAAGGAATGCCTTCCCTTTCCCTTTTCCCTATCCATATAAATTGTAACTTAACTATATAATTTTATCCAATACTCCTTTTGCTATGTGAGCCAAAGATTACCAATATACTAGTACCGCCTCCAACATAGACTTAACCAAAGTCAATATCACCCCCAAGAGAGTCATTTGCTGTACCATATATTAAAATTCTTATTTCCACCTTCTTTATTAACCAACTCTAGTATTTTTTAGGGTAGTTATTAGGTTTTAAAAAGGGACCCAAATATTTAAACCCCTATTGATAATAGATTTTGTTAAATGGGAAGAGTTGACCTATTAATATGGCTTGATCTTAATCCACATGGTTAAAGGATATGCTTGACTTCTATACATTAATTTTCATACCTATTGCTAGGCCAAATAGATTCAAATATTGTTTTAACTTCCATCCATGAAAATAACATCTAAAAAAATAAAATGGGTGACTTCCATTATTCTACCTATTCTAATTCCCTTCACTTTTCTTCCCCTCTTGGATTCTAAAATACATCTACTTAATCCCCCAACTACCAAAAGATATAATTGTGATTACAAGGGGAAACCTTGTCTTATTCCTTGAGAAGCTTTGAAGAACTTAGAAGTTGACCCATTAACCAATACTATAAAAGAAATAAAGAATAGACATCCCATAATCCAATTCACCATCTACACATAGAACCTAATTTGAGTAAGTAATAGTCTTATATATAGCTAGTTTACTTTGTCAAATGCCTTGGAGAGATCCAACTTGATCACCATTGCTAATATTTTCTAACTTTTCTTTGATTTAATGAAATGAATACTTTCTTAAAAAACACAAATTGCCTCATGAATTTGTCTAGCATATACGAATTTGAACTACTCAATAAAAATAGAAGCAAAGAGGAACATTTTAACTTTTTATGCAATAATTTTTTGCTATGATGTTTTACACATAGTTACACAGAGATATGGGCCTAAAATCATCAAGGGAATAAGGATTGTCCTTTTTTTTGGAATTAGGGAAATGAATATATAGTTGAAGACTACATTTACCCTTCCTGACTATCTAGATTTCTCCACAACCTTGAGTAGGTTAGACTCCAAAAGGTCATAGAATCTAAGGAATAATTTCACTGTTCAAACGTCAAGCCCCTGACTCTTATATTTTTGGGAGGAGGTTAAAACAACTTTAAGCTCCTCCTTTGATACTTCCTATAAAAACTTATCATTGGCTTTCTTGTCTACAAATCTGGGAAAGAGAGAAGTTGTTTTGACTATTTTAACTATATTGACTTGCACAAGATCCTTGTATAGTTGACTAAAATGCCTTCCTCTCATATCTTCTATTCCTTTAAGGGAGGAGAATTTACTTCCATCCTAACCTTGTAACTTTCAAAATTGCATTTATTTTTTCTATGATTTGTAAAGTTACGGAAAAATTTAGTGTTCTTGTCCTCATTTGCAATCCAGAGAGATCTACTTTTGCTCCTCCATTGTGCTTTTTTCTTTTCCAACAATATTCTCTTCTCTTGTACCAAACTTTTATACTTAAGCCTTAATTCCTCATCCAAATATTTTTCAAATTCATATGCTAGATACACTACAAGCTCCTTCTCAATCTCCTTTATATTTTGCTCAGCCATCAATATCTTTTTATAGGCCCATTAAACCACTATTGCCTTAACCCATTTAATATTTGCTACAAAATTAACACTAGAATATTCTTTTAGACTAGGATCAAACTTCACCCATTCTTATTTGACTAGAGTTACAAAGTAGTCCTCTTTCAGCCACTCAATATTGAAATTAAAAGGACAAGTCTTTTTTCTCCTCTTTGGCTATAAGGAGCATAATGAGGGAGTGGTCAAAATCTCCTCCAATCTCAACCCATGACTTTAATCTATAATTACCATTTACCAAACTCTTAGCAACTAATAATCTATCTAGCCTCTTAAAAATTCTATCAATCCCCATTCTCATTTTTCTCCAAGTTGGGACCAACTTTATAGGTGCCAAGTCTACTAGCCCCTTGACCTCAAAATTTTGGTTGAAGTAATCAACCAACAAATCATTTGCAGTACTTCACACTTCACTTATAAAAATATTTAAGTTTAAATCACCTCCTAAAATTAAATTATCAGCTTTTAGGAACTTCTAATCCATTAGCTCATCTTAATACTACTTTCAATATTTATAGGGACCATAAATATTCACCATTGTCATTATTTTCCTTAGCTCCACTAAAATGAATTCAGCCCCTAATCTTGTTCAAGCATTGCAAAGTTAGTCTAAACTAATTAGTCTTCCACCCTATGACCATTCCTCTTAAATACCCTATAGCGTAAAGGCCAAAATATCCCATCCTTTAAACAATTTACTAAGATCTTCCATCACTTTCTTAGCTAACCCTTTTGTCTCTTAAATTAGCAGGATCTTCAAATTAACAATTTCTACCAACTCATCCAGAGTGGCCTTTTTGTTGAGTTGTCCATCCTCTACATATTAAAGGAAAGATATTTCATTGTTTGGGATCATCCTTTCTCTAAGCATCCACTTTAAAGTATATTTTTTACCTTGTTGAACTTCATGGAGGGATTTATTCTTAGCCAGTGAAAGAAGAGATCCTCTGTCCTTCCCATTCGAGAGACACCCTATCCCCAATTCTAAATTTAGTTCTCTTCCAACTCCTCATTCCCTTAGTATTGTTCTTCCTTTTAAATATCATAGGGCGTACCTATGGGTTTTCTAGGACATAAAACCTTCCTAACCACAAGCAGAATGATATGAGAAAGAACACTCAAAATGGTTTACCTGTGAAGTATTACTGATAAAATTAACTAAGTCTAAACTAAAATTTGGATATATCACCACCAAGGAAGAAGAATTTGAGGGTATTCATTGCACATCAACTCCACCCTTACCCCCTTCCAAGGAATATTGTTTAATAAACTAATAAGTTTGGTCATTGGTCAGTCAATATATCTAGAGGATAATTACCTACATTCCCAAATGAGAAATGAGATTTGGTAATAGTTTTACTTTGTAAGCTTATATTTGGGTCCAAGAGCATGACATCCAACTTTCACTCCATTATTAATAGCATTGCTTCAATCTAATATGGTTTTGAATCCAGCCCTTGATCTAGCACAAAAGAAATTATCTCCATATTCTTTGCATCTCCTATTATTTTCTCCCATTCTCTCATATTATGTTATGTATGCATTGATTTAATTTTATATCTTGTCTATGATTCATGTACCAAAAGGTAATTTTACATCTCATTCTTATCCTTACAGACCCCTCCCTCTACCTTATGATTCTAAACCTTCCTCAAAAAGTAATATAACAAACCCTTGCAATATTCCCATAGTTATAACAACACACATACCTAAAAGGTACTCCAATGTAGTCCATAGTTTGAACATGCATCCCTTTATTGTATGTCAAAAGAATTTCCCCCACCAATCTACCTCTCTAATATACATCAACAAGTATCCTGGCCACTATCCTCATGCATGAGGACTAATACCTCCCATCCACCTCCAAAAAAAAACCAATGTACCTATGACTTGGAAAACATTTCTATAACAAAATTTTAGTGGTAAACCTGATAAATTTACCCATACAGAGTGAGCAGGTATATTATTGATATTAAGGTTTTAAATAGAGGTTCCACAATTTGAGGATTAACAAAATTGACCCCAAAATCATTTCTCTAAAAAAATCTTCTTCACATCTTCCTTAGTATTGAACTAAAACTACAACCACACTCTTACTAGCAGTAAGAAACTAAGCACATACCATAGGAATTTTTTCCATTCCCTAATCATCCAATATACCAAGGATTTTCAACAAATATTACGCTAAAAAAGAGAAGGTTTCAAAAACCAAGCTGATGATTTATTAAATTGCCATGCTTAAATAGACATCAAAATACCCAAATTACATAACCATACACCTAGATCGTGCATGAGGACAAATAGGGAGGAAAGAATAAAATATGTTAACTAATCCTAACAATAATTTGCCAACTAGGACTATCTAGATACATGCATGATAATAACAACTCACATGGATTATTAGTAAGCAAAATAAAACAATACCTAGAAATAATAAATCTAATCCTATGAAAATTGATGCCCTCATCATACCTCCCTACTCAAGAAGCATTGGACTCCAATGCTTTTACAATAGGAGTGGAAGGGTGAGTCACCAAATTTTGCATACATATCTCATAACTAGTCGAAAGAAGATCACAGAAGCCTTAGGATGTTGTTGTAGAGAAAAAATATTGAGAAATCACTCGCTCGTCAAGTAGGGAATAAGGATGAGGAGCAATCACCTATTTTTGAAGTTGTAAATTTTGATGAAGATCTGGAACCTGTAAAGGTGGCATTTAAGGAGGCCATTGAAGGACACGATGTGGAATAATAGGAGTATAAGGAGCAATAGGAGGAGGTAATGATGAAGGAGGAGGAATGACCTCCTGAGTAGCAGAAGCATGAATGTCCATAGGCCAAGAGACTAAGGCTATCCTTAGTGATGACATTAATAATTGGTCTTGTGAAAGAGTGTGAAAAATAAATATCTTATTATCATGATGCATGGTGTATATTTTTTGAAAATAATCATACCTAGCATGATCATATTGATAGGGTTAGCCTAGAATCATGCCACAGTAGTCCATGGTAGTCACATCACAAGTGACTCAATCCACATAGTGTGGACCAAAGGAAAAATACACAGTACAATATTCTATGATTGCAAAGGCTAAATCCTCATCCTTACATCCAAGTGAATATGGAGAAGAATTGGGTTCGACAGGCAATTTGATCCTATCAACTATGTATTTAGCAATGAGATTGGTTTACGATCCATTGTCAAAAATGCAAGTCATAAAATAGTTGTGTAGAATATGTGCTTCTGTGACAAATAGGTTGTCATAGTTACATTTGTGGTGCATGAGGATCACATGGTTGAGTTTACCCTGAAGTTCTTCATAATCCCTAGCCTCATTTCCAACCTCAAGGGGCCCATATTGTGGTGCCTCCTTTACAAGTAAATTATTCTTCTTTCTAAAGCACTCAGACTTGGTATGCCCTCGTATCTTACAATGATTACAAAAAATTTTGCCATTAAAAGAAGAGGAAGAAGAAGGATAAGGAGAAGGAGAATGAGAAGAAGATATTTTTGCCTTTGTTGATTGTTGTTGTTGTTGTTGCAATTGTTTGGGCACTTTGGAGATGTCAAAAGAGTGAGATGCACCTGACTTAGTAGCAATTTTATCCTCTTCAAGTTGTGCTTTATTGTACACTTCATTCAAAGTGGTGCAAGGTGTATACTTCAACTCCCTAAAGAGTGGATCTTGCAAGCCACTTTTAAATTTATTGATTAGTTTTGGAGTTGAGTCTAGGATTCCATTTAGAATCCTCAATTTGTTAAACTTTCCAATGTAGTCTTGGACACTCATGTGGTATCCTTACCTCAAATGAAGCCATTGGAAGTCAAGATCTTTAGCAAAATTAGAAGGATAGAAGGTTTCCTTCAATGCTTTCACTAAGTCATCCCAAGTGTCAATGGGATCCTGAGTGCTTTGGTGGTCCTGTATCAAGACCTTGGCAATGCCTAAAAGCTTGAGCTTGGCAAAGGAGACTTGCTCATATTTGTAAATTTTGTTATACTCAAACCATGTATCCATATTGAGAATCTAGTTGTTTGGGATGTTTGTATCATGAGACCCATCATAAATTTTGACCTATAATTTGACTTGATAGCAATGATCAGGGGTTGGACTAGATCCACTAGGCCTAGTTATATTTTGAACCTTATCAACCAAAAGGCTAACGATTGCGGCTATGGCAGCCATTTTCTCTACCAAATTAGAAGACATCTGACCCCTTATGTAAGCCAGGAGGGCTACCAAGTCACAAAAGAGTACAAAATTTTGACTCATAGAGCAATTACAAAGGTGTTATGTTTTAAGCACTTACAATGAGCCATAAAAGGCTTTACAAATTTCTTGTCTTTTAGGCAATTACAAAATATTTCCCATGTAGGTGGGTTGCCAATATTGCAAAACATAAATTTTAGCCTATGAGGCTATTATAATGGCTTTTGTAACATTTGCTTTAAGGTGAAATTACAAAAATTAATGCAATTTTAATGTTTAATTAAATTAATTAAGCATCAATAATTAATTAAGTTAAAATAATTAAAACAATCAAAAAAATTTATACCTTTCTGGAAGGTATAGGCACCTAATTTACCATCGTCATTTTACAATAGAAGGCAACTATCAAACTAGTGGTCAATGGATCACTTCATCGTGAAATGGTAGCTGAACATGCATCCACAACTGGTGCTTAAAGCGTTAGCCACCACGTGGGGGCTTGACAACTGCATTGTGGTTTAAATAGTTAGCGAGTCTCCACACACTTAAGTTGTCTAAAAACAACCTGTAGCCCCAATGTGGGACTAAAACAATGAAAATTAAATCAACCTTTTCTACCAAATTCTATGCGCTGCCATATGGCAACGTTAGAAAAATTAAAATGCAAAGCAAAGGTTTATACATTACTTTTTTTATCATCATAAGTTTTACAGTGCTTCATGATTCTTCATCTGGTCTACTACGATGGTGTTGATAAAATGCTCACTAGTCATCAAAAAATACCTACAACACATGCAAGTTTTCATAGAGTCGAGGAAGATTGTTAGACCCACAAACTAGAATCTACCCACTTATCCACTGTCTAATCCCTACCACGCTTGACTTTCATTCCTCCATGGAATTCGACCTTTGTGTTCATAATCCAAACCTCTCCACCAATAACTCATAGGTTCTCCTCCTTGCACTTAGATTCACGTAAAGACTATTTCTATGGGTGAGCCTAACAATTGAGAAACCTACAAATTAGCATCAAATAGAAAGGTAATAGGAGGCACTCAAAGATGCACTAATAGATGACAAATGGCTTTGACCTATCGTTGTTATGTTTTGATATCGTGAAACACATGGAATAGGACTACAAAATCCTTGGTCGACACACGACCTATGAAAGCAACACAAGAAGAATGTAACTTTTAGTCCCACATGGGGATGCATGGGAAAATTATCCACTTTTAAGGAAAGAGACCCCCTAAGGTTTATGACCACCACTTGGTGGTCAGACTTCCCTTTGATGGGAAGCCTAGCAATCTATTGACTGGTGTTCACCAAGTAGTTTGTTTATCACTTGTACATTCTCCACTAGATAGCTTGGTGTCCATTATATAGAGTGGTTTGTTGACCATGTAGCGAGACTCTTCTATCGCCTAGCCAAAAACTAGACCACGATCTTTTTGACCAAAACACAATGATGAAAACAAATAAAATTTTCAAATTTTTTGGTAATTTTCCAACTAATTACCAAATGAAGCAATCTATAACAACCCAGGTCCTACCCACCTGGTTGTCTAACCCAGTCCTACCCACTGGATTTTGAAAATAAAAATTTTGATCAGTTTCAAGGTCTTAAATAAAAGACAAGGAGAAATTTTGATGATAACCCAATATTTTATTAGTACAAGGTATAAAAAATCCCACGTTTGGAAATAGTGACCACTATTGGTGATCTCCCAATTGGTCGAGACTAGTCAAATCCCATAGAAAAGGTGTCTTTTTGTGAACCTAACCTCTAATCCTGAGAACCCAGGTTCACGACTAGGGTTATTTTTTATGGCCCATAACACCTAGAGGATGGACACATACTCTTCCTATCCCTTAGCATGAATAACATAGGTTCCTTTGGCCTAAGTTCTATCCTAGATTATAAACAAACATGTTAAGGTGTAGTGTAAATATACCTAGTGCCTAGTTGAGTTTTCATATTTTCGAGAGTCAACTAGGGCCCACCATTACCCTCGCTCGAGTCTAGGTGTCTTTTCTCATGGCATAATTGATGAGGAGTTATCCCATACCAACTCGTAACTGAGTTTTCTAGCATCGATATCTTGCTAGGTAATCCCTAGTACTGGTATCCTACTAGTTATCTCTCAATCGTACAATGAGCAAGGGATCCCTCACTTTACTACTCGTACAATGATCTAGAGGTGATGACCCATACCACCCCTCGTTACTTGTTCTTGGAAAAAGGACCTCCCATCCTGGGCTAGTTTTCTAGAAAGCGATCGTTCTCAAATCATAGTGATTGTCCTACCTGTAACCACCAACATATGGTATTTTATGATTCATAGTTATTGCCCTTATTGCAATCACCGATCTAGGAATAACGGTGAATACCCACCCCACAATTATCAGTATTAGGTGTTAGTGATTGATAGCTTATCATTCTTCTCGATTAAATGGGTTCAAGGGGTTTAACCATAGTGACATGGGCTTTCTACTCATTGTTTCCAACCTAGGTTATTTATACTTCCCTTTGAGAAATTGAAAAACTATATGGTTTTTAAAAAAATCCTTTTTCAAATTCGTAAACAAGGCATTTTCAAATCAATGGATAACCATAAACCTTTAGTTTAAATTTATAATCATTAATAACCATACTATGAACTCATTTCATCTTTTTATGAGTTAAGATCCATAAAATTTAATAACATTTCATGTAACTGAAGGTGCATTCTACCATTTTATAAGAAGATATTTAGTTCATTTAAAGAAAAGTAATAATAATCCAATATAACTACAATTATTTAAATTTACTAACATTTGTAAAATCATTTCCAAAGGTAAAGGACTAGCGATCTTAGTCATTATGCTTCATACATCACACAAATAAAATCAGGGTTATGCATAGTGGCGAATATTCACAAATTGGGCGAATATTAGGATTTCCAAAATTGGAAATTGGTGAATATGAGGACCCTCGATGTCGGCCCATTCGCCTAAAATTTTCAGGACCAATTTTTTCTTAGGGTCAATTCGCCACAATATATATCTAAACATAGGCATATTTTTACTCGTTGGAAATCTATTTTCAAGCCTGATCTAATGGTGGTATTTTTATGAAGTTATAAGATGATTTAATAGGTCAAAAGTGGTTCCAAAGATGACCTTACATTTTAGGGCTTCAAATACCCCAAATTTTAGTATGAAGATGCTTGATTTGATTTGCTTAGGATTCTCTATGATTCACCTTGATTTTGATTAGGATTCACCATTTTTTTACAAGTACATTTTGATTCCAATTCCAACCCCTTATGCATAACCTTGAATAAAAGAATTCATAACTATAATCTTCATTTATTTTATAATCTACTCATCTATTCTAGAAGGGAGGGGAATTAATTTAAATAATTTCGAACAAAAAGAATACATTTGTTTCTATAGTTACTCAATGATTATTCTCACATCCTTCTTGATGGTTTAGCAAATACTTAAAAAGATGTATTAGTTTTATAGATGAAATTATTTAAAGATCTAGCTAATACCTAAATACTTTTAAATAGATAAAAAAAATATATCAACTTAAAATAAATAACTATAAGTTCGTTTTTCTATTTTAATATACCCAAGCAAGACCCTTTAATAACCATACGCACAACTACCATTTCAGAATAACATTTAAACATATCTCTTAACAACTATATATATATAAGCTATCACTTTAAAAACTAACCATTATTTCCGTAATAAAACTAGCTAACATTACAAAATATAATCTTATCTTCTATGAAACTTATTAATCAAAATAATAGATTAATTGAAACTGTACTTAGAAATCAAATAAATTACGATTTCTTCGTTAGTTCATTCCTCCTTTCTTCCAATGTCCGAATAGGCTCAAGTAATAAAATTCATCTTAAAATAATAATAACCCTTTTAACATGTTCATAAGGAAAGTTGAAAATAACTTAAGGGTTTTATATATTTTTCTTTTATTATATCCCACCCATCTAATATTTATAAATAAATAAGTGTGAATACGAAATGTATTAACCTCCATGGCAAAGGCACATGAACATATATCCTGAGAATTCTGAGTTAACTTCCTTATGACTTAAACTTAAATCAAATAAATATAAATCTAATATAAATTTTATTTATAAATAAAAAAACATTAATATAAATAACATGTAATCCAACCAGTATTTATTTTCTTCTAAGTCAATAGCTTACATAGATGATCACACAAGCAATTCTTAAGAAGTTTTTTCACATCTTTAGTAATATTTAAGAGCATCAATAGTCAATTCTCAATAACCCTAATTCAATTCTTTCATTTACATTCAAGGCAAGGATTGATTTGTTTTTCAATAAAGTCTATTAAAACCATCAATAGTAAGTCATGATTTCCATTTATCTAAATGCTTAATTGCTTTCACCAGTCAATGATAAAGGTATATCGCTGGCGAAAAACAATAATTAAATGATATACCTTTATCTAAATGATAAAGGTATATCGCTGGCGAAAAACAATAGATAGTTTGCTCACTAATTGGTTTCATTTACGTATTCAACATGCACATTAATAATTTAACTTCAATCCTATGGTTCTATGCTATATAACTTTTTTAAAATAAAAATTCTATTATGAGTATGCATTTCAGAAAGATTGTTAAAACAATTGGGTGCTCTCCACTAAGCATGGTTAAAGAAAGTTCATAAAATAGCTGGGCATTCTCCACTAAGCATGGGTAATAAAATTCTTTAGGTTAAATTTGAAAATGTTGATTCATTCAAATGGAAAATGGTATCTTAACACAATCAAACTAGAACAGTTAGATCTCTTATACTGACATAGAGTTTTATTCTTGGGCACACCTTTCGGCATTTCATGGGTTATGACATGGATAATGTATAACCATGCTCTAGGTTTTGGGCCAGTATTTGTGAGCACCATTTTTATGTTATTTCAAGATGCTTCAACTGTTCTTACTTTGAATAATAGCCAATCTCAGTCAATTTCTCTTGGTCGCTCTGTGAGACAGAGGTGCCCTCTTGCTCCATCTCTTTTCATTCTTGCTACAGAGGCTTTTGGCTATTTGTTGGCCCATAAGATGGATCAAGGATTAATCAAGGGTATTGCTCTCCCTAATTCTGACCGTCAATTGGTCAATGGTAATTTTGCAGATGATTCCTTCTTAACGCTTCAAGAAGATGAGCAATCCCTTTCCTCGGCTATTAGTTGCTTAGAGGTGTTTTGTTTAGCCTCTCGTTCTTCTATACAATGGAAAAAAACATCCTACCTTTTATTTATCATTGAGGATTTAATGCCTTAACTTTTATTTAAATACCTTTTAGCCATTGATAAATTAACCAATGAAGTTATTTGATTATTAAAAGGCTTATAAAACTTGAGGAAATAAAATATTCATCAAGAATGTCCTGTAAGTCTATAGGTCCCTAAGGAAAAAATCGTGAAACATTCGGTCCTAAGTAGAAAATAAATAATCCTAAGATTTAATTAAAATCAAACGGTCAATTGAGGGTATGTGGCCCCTTCATGGTAAAGTTCGAGCAACTCCTCCAATCTAGATGGATGCACACACTCCCACAAGATATGAACGGATGCGCTCCCATAAGAAACTCAAAGGTTAATTCAAGGATACCATGATCAAAATCGTATAATATAACATCTAAGGCAATTGAATTAATTAAATTATAAGGGTTAATTTAAGATTTGTATGGCTACGCTCAATTCCTAGTTGATCTGATGATAGAATGTGCACCAAGTTGTATGACCATTATAGCTCCCATCTAAGCAACAAGCGCTCGTCGAAGTAGTCAGATGTGAACAAAAGTCAATCATAAAATTAAATTAATATTCAAAGCATAGTTAAGTAAGGCTAATGATGATTAGTTAGGGTTTAAGCATATGATAAGTGGCTCCCCCTTAGGATAAAAAATATGCAGCTTCTCAAATCTCAACGGCAGCGCTCGCCCCCGCCCAGATCCGACAATAGCGCATTTTTAAAGTAACCGAAGGTAAATTACACAAATATTTAACGGGTGATTAATTAAAGTTTTTATTAAAATTTAAGCTCCATGCATAATTGGGATTAAGGAGGGTCTAACCCCCTTCTTTCGGTTAACCTTTGTGCATATCTAAGTGATTTAACAGGCGCGCACATTCATTATTTGATCTAAAGATGAGCACATAGAGAGATGATCGTACTATAAAGTGTATGTGGTTTAATCAAAGATTATTAAAAGTTTCAATCACCGATTAGTTTAAGTAAACCAATATTATGGGTAGGATTAATGCATTAATAATAAGACCATGATGAGAATTATAAAGCTTTAAGCCTAAGTGTTTAGATCAGATCATTGCTAACCTAAGATTTTCAAGGTTAATCCAATTATTTAGCATACGTTTATATGTATATCTTTGGACTAACGGACCTGTTGAGTGGTATTTTCACCCAATTGTGAAAGTACACTCTTCCTTAGGATTTGGGTTTCAAATCCCCTCTTGCAAAGAAGTTAAACAAACGACTTCTCCAAGGTCTCCACTTTATTAGCATTTGCATATGTGTATTAGTAATCTCAAATAAAGATATTCAATTCAAATGCTTGGGAACACCTTAGTGATTGCAAGTAACTGTAAATAAGGGGCAATGTTGGTTTATTTTACCATGAAACTTCAGTGATTGTTCATTGAACCAAAATAAAGCAAATGTGAGTTGGCCCTCATATGACCATGATCTAGTGCCTTAATTCCTTTTATCTTGAGGGTTTTAAAATAGATTTTATTTTGAATTAAATCCTCAATGATGAATAGGGTCTTCAAATGTAGCTTCAAAATGTCACTTTAATTATCCTTCTTAAATGAAATCAGATTTTCATCAAGACGAATAATTTAGTGCTTTGATTGCTCCCAAAATGGTAATTTACAAAGTGCCATAAAACACGACTCCTTCGTTGAAACTAGAATTTTCATGAAGGGGATGTCATCATAGTCTCATAAATGAAACATGAAACTGAAAAAATGAAATTTGGCCCAAAAATGGAAATTTTTTATTTTTGGATTTTTCAAAATCTATAATAAAACAACAACTTTGATGAATTTTTAAAAAACTAAACAACTCCGAAAATGAAATTTAAAAGTGCGTATTGGAAGTATGAAGTATAGCCTACGCAATGGTGAAATTATTTTTGTATTTTTGAAATTTTTTAAATGTTTATTTTAATGCCTGCAAATTAAAAAAAAGTTAAAATTTTTGGAAAATAAAATGCAGAAAATGAAAATGAAATGCAGAGAATGGAACACAAGATACATTCAGTTTGATGTTATCCTATTTCGACAAAACCGAAGATGTGAGGTTTTCATGCATGCAACCTAACTTATTGGACTTGCAAAACAAGCACAATCTGGATAAGCTAAGTGTTGGCTCCTAGGGTTTTAAATGAGGTTTTCAGATTTAAACATTCACATGAAGCAACCAAGAAAACTTGCATAAACTCCATTTACAAGCCTAAAATCTGAAAAGGGGAAAAATAGACATTTAATATTGCATGCAGAAAATGACTCCTTCTTTCTTGTCCATAAGATGCAACTTTCTGAAACTTTTCGTATTAAAAATGTCATTTTACAATAACAGAAATTTTTGGTTTTCCCAAACCAGTCCATGGAAGAAAATGACTCGAACAAGTCCAGAATGGTCCTCTTACCTTCAAATCCGCAACTCTGCTCGCAGCTGTTTCCAACCCCTCAAAACATCCTTGCCTTGCGTATTTAAAATTTTCAGGAAGCTTTTCGTTTCATTTTTCAATGGTTGTTCGTTTCACCTTCCCTTGTGCATGCATGTGTTTGGGTTTCCAAAAAGGCTTTTTGTTTCTATTTTGTGACCCTTCGTTTCATTCCCATGGTTTGGCTTCCTCTGTTTGGTTTTCTTTGCTTTTCGTTTGATTTCAAAAAAAACGTTTCCTTTTCTCCACATGGGCATGCGTCCGCTTCTTTCCATGTGTAACGACCATCTTAAATTATTTCAAATCATGAAATATTCCTTATGTAACGTTTTGTCTTATTCATTGGATTTTGTCTTTATGTGACAAATTACCTTATTCAATCTTCGATTTATTCCTTATAGATCCACGTCATTATGCAGTCTTCAGTTTCACTATCTTGGTGTTCATCACTAATATCAGCCACACTATCCACTACTCTGTTCCCTTGGCAAAAATGCAACATGTTGCGATATCGTGACACTTTTGTTTCTCTGCCTGCCTGCCCTTTTGAGTCACGAAAATGCAACATGTTGCGATATCGCGACACTTTTGTTTCTCTGCCTGCCTGCCCTTTTTGAGTCGCAAAAATGCAACATGTCGCGATATCGCGACACTTTTGTTTCTCTGCCTGCCTGCCCTTTTTGAGTCGCAAAAATGCAACATGTCGTGATATCGCGACACTTTTTCCTTTTCTTTGGACCGCGAAAATGCAACATGTCGCGATATCGCGACACTTTTTCCTTTGCTTTGGACCGTGAAAATGCAACATGTCGTGATATCGTGACACTTTTTCCTTTGCTTTGGACCACGAAAATGCAACATGTCGTGATATCGCGACACTTTTTTTTTTGCTTTGGACCGCGAAAATGCAACATGTCACGATATCGTGACACTTTCCCCCTTCTGTTGCTCTTGGCCACGAAAATGCAACATGTCGCGATATCGCGACACTTTTTCTTTCTTGTTCTTTCTCTTCTCTTTTGGCCATGAAAATGCAACATGTCGCGATATCGCGACACTTTTTCTTTCTTGTTCTTTCTCTTTTCTTTTGGCCGTGAAAATGCAACATGTTGCGATATCGTGACACTTTTTCTTTCTTGTTTTTTCTCTTCTCTTTTGGCCACGAAAATGCAACATGTCGCGATATCGCGACACTTTTTCCTCCTTGCTTTTTCTCTTCTATTTTGGCCGTGAAAATGCAACATGTCGCGATATTGCGACACTTTTTCCTCCTTTCTTTTTCTCCTCTTTTGGCCACAAAAATGCAACATGTCACGATATCGCGACACATTTTCCTCCTTGCTTTTTCTCTTTGCTTTGGACTGGAGAAATGCAACATGTCGCGATATCGCGACACTTTTTCTCCTTGCGGTGTTTTGCTTTTTCTTTGATCTTTAGCATATGGGTTGCTTCGGTCTTCTTGGAAAATATGCAAAAAGGTGGGTCCCCAATTTTGAGTACATTATGGAGCAACCACAATAGGACCATGCAGGTTTCAAAATCTCGATGATAGTGCTCAGAGCAAACCAGATCTAACGATAAGCTATCTTCTTGATACATGGATTCTAAGAGATAAAGTGTTTTGCTTAGGTGTCTTAAGTATTGATTAATCTCTGATTAATTTTAATAATCAGTCTTACACTAATATAATCTAGTTGCGATATATTATTTCTTTGGACTAACCAACATGTAGATTAGTGAATCTTGATGAGCACACACCTCCATGAATGAATCTAATGATAGATCACTCAGGAAGATGTTCAATTTTTAACGGTATAAGTTTTGAGCTAACTCTTTTTTAGGACCAAGGTGGTAAAATGTTTACGAGACAATTTCTTGTGAAGGCTACTACCACCATGTTCTTAATTCCATGTCAAAATAAGGTGCAGCCCAATGACCAATGAAAACACTATGAATGGTTAGAAGTACATGAACCAAAATCCTCACAGATGTATAGGCTGAGGAAGAACGTATGCCATAACTATTCGATTTTAAAAACAATGTAATGGTAGGTATTCATTGGCTAACTTCAAATGGCATTTGGTAAAACTACATTAATGATACTTCATGTAATATCAATAAATCCACTCCACCCTCAAGTACTTAAACCCCCACTCTCAATTATCACTGCCATTCTGATCGACTCAAGTGGAGAAATTACAGAAGGAAGATGTTGATTGGTAAAGAAGAAAGTTGAAAGAGTGTGTCTCAATGAGTCGAAGTATTTTCTATAAAAAAATTGGCCACCTGTGGAGCTACTTTAATGCCTAAATATACTCAAGATATAGTAAATTTTATCATAGACCAGTCACCATATGTTGAGCTCCCTGAGGAAGTTGTTACTAGGATGGGACTATATAATTTCGCTAAAAATTTTAGGTCAAACAAGCAAATCACACTAGTTCAGCAGTATGATATTGAAAACTCTTGTATTTAGAGCTTCAAATCCACCATGGAAAATTTACAATGCTCTGCGTGGCTCCTAGTTGATTTATTCTACAAGGCGAGAAAATCACAAAACCTAGGCATTCCCAGGAGCAATAGGTGGACTAGCAATGTAGAGAAATTGATATATCCTAGAGTATACTACTCTCCTGACCTAATGGTGTGGTTGGCAGTGTCTTACGATGAAAACACCAAAAAAAATTAGACAATAAATATCAGCTAGTGTTTAGCATCGCGGCTAAATATATCCATAAAATTCTTCAACTTGATGCCCTTGAACACGCAGCTATTTCACCAAAAATACTGATTTCAAGCCTTAGGTTAGGGATTTGTGTGATATGATAAACATCATTTTGGGAGTAGACGAGCTCAGTGTGGTAGGAAGAAGTGTTTTATACCTAGTAGCATAGAGTAATAGAAGAACAAATCCTCCCATATACGCCTGAGAAGAAGATTTGACCAGACAAATGCACATTCAGTTAACGACATTGAAAAATATAGTTTTGGAGCAAAGGAAAGAAATGCCTTCATTCTCCCACTACTCAATTTTCATGCACTTGTTATTTGGGAAATTATAATACCAAAGTAAGAGAAGGCTAGGAGCCATGAGAGTCCCTATGTCCAAAATAGGCTTTGAGGATACATGAAGGATACACTCACTTGGGTTGGTTTTGTGATAATTTCATAGTGGAGATTTATTGGATCCTAACGGGTGACCTCCTTAAGAGATTAGGACCTAGAATAAAAGATTTTCTCAAAGAAAAATAAATAGGGGATTACTTATTCTTTGAAGGCTTCACGTACATTAGGCTTTATGGGGCCAAAATTCCCCCTAAGCTATTACCTATGTACTGCACTTTCTCTCTAGCCACCCTAGAATTGGTGAGGCAGGTCGTCGAAGAAGCCAAAATGAGGTAGATGAAGAAGCATGGAAGAGTCCCTTGGCTCAACGTCCCTTGTAAATTTAGGTATTATATATTTTTAGGATATCCATACCTGTTCAAAGGCATGTATTATTTTGAAAACCTAGATTTTGAGGAAATAACTTGGAGGCCCTATGGTACTACTAAAAATATGAGAGGTCGATGAAATCTCACAACTATACCTGTGTCACACACAAAAAATACCAGTACGAAGAAGCACTCTTGGAAGCCATATATAAAGGGAAATATTTGTGCAATGTGTGGGAGAATTTTCCTAATGAAATCAGAGGTAATTCACAAATTCAAAAGCCATACGACTACCCGCTAGAGTTAGTCATAATAAGAAGGATTTTTGTGGATGCAACAACCCCCCTCTTCCCTAAAACCACCCCAGTGGTTCGTGAGGATGTCATATTGTAAATCATAGAAGAATAGGGTATTGATCAAATGGAGGTTACAGTAAGTATGGTAGATATCATAGAACACCAAGTTTAGGTTATTGAGAGCCCCCACCTGAAGATAGTGGCAGAACCTAGCACTTCCCAGGAAACTCCTATAGGATCTAATATAGGGAAAGGAAAGTAGATTGCCATCATAACTTCCCAAGAACTTACAACTTCAAAGCAGGCTATAGCCCATATTTCTAATCAGTTGCTAGCCCTTACTAGTGTGAGGAAGTTAGCCCCAAAATCCATTCCTAGCTCTTTGAAGATTAATGACAAGGAAATACCAATACCAACAGCAATACAAATGAACATGAGGATATCAGGTGGTTTTGGAGATATATTAAGAGGGCATAAGGTCAAACGTCAAGAATTTGTACCTACCCTTGAGACAAAGAATCCTAAGCTGGATCTAACCTCAACTAGGGTCACACTAGAAAGGGTAGAAGAGGAAACAACTTTCAATGCTACCAGTGAGCAAGAATTATATATAATAGTAGGAATGGGTGGAATGGGAGAAAGTTCTAGTGTAGGAGTGGAAGAAGACATATCCAGGATATCTATGGCAAAGATATCCATACCTGCACCACACAAAAAAATTATCTTCAAAATTGATGATAAAATATAAGAGATTTTAATGCATGGGGAAGAAGATGACATAGTCAAAATGAACAAAGCTATGCAAGAGAAAACTACAAAAATTTTGCTCCAAAAAACTAAGTAGTTAAGGATATAATTGGATATAAATGATAATAAAATGATAGAAATGCAAGCCTTGATTAACAGCTTGCAGGAATAGTTGTCTCAAACAACCATCACACAAGCACCACCTACTGAGACTAAGTAGGAGGTAGATTATGTAGTCTGCCTCTCTAAAATCATAAAAGAAATCTCTTTTAAGATACAATATAGGATTGATGAGATCACATAAATGTTCAAATAGATCAAATTGATCAAATTTACTATCCATGATATGGAAAGCCTACTATATCATAAGAAACAAGACTTAGAAGTCATTTATCCCACTCTCCTACTGATGGTCAAATATTTTGAAGAGATGTAGGATAAGTAGGTGATCCAGGGTGATGAAACTGAGATAAGAAATAGTTTTAAATTCATGAAGGTATCTCTATTTAATGGGATCTTAGGGAAGTGGTACAATTATGTAGTAGATATGAGATCTTTCCTGGATGACAAAAAGGAAAATTGGTAGATATTGGACTATCACTAGAAGAATTCCTAGAGATTCCTAACATTGAGGATATCATCATGAATAAAATAGAGTTTGACTATCAACCAAATGATGAAAAAGGTATGGCTAGATAAGCTACATTCTTGGTTAATACAATAGATTCCCTTGTTAATATGTACGAGAAAAACAAAGCCTTCATCAGCATACAAAATAGTAGAGTCCTGCAAGAGATGAACATAGTAAGGTTTGCTATATTATTTCCTACCGATGCATGAAGTCTTATTGAAAAACATATTAGAAAACTCTAGCAAATTAAAAAAATGAAGGAAACCAGAGTGCATGGACTGTAGATAAAGTTGAATACTCCTCTGGGTGAAGAAATAATGGTCACTGAAATAGGGAAAATTTTGAAGGTAGGAGGTCAAACAAAAGATGAAGTGGGAATAGAGGAAGAATATTCATCAAAAATAGACTCAATTGGTCAGTAAAACCAATCAGATTAATAAGTCTCGATAGAATCTGTAGTACCAGCAAAAGGAGATAATGGAAAATAATTCTACAAATGTTTGGGAGATCAAACCATAATATGACAACTGTAAGGCCTAGATGAGGCCAAAAATAACCGAAATCAAGAACCATAGCTATAAAAGGAATATCCATGGTCAAAATCAGTATTAAGCTTTAGAGATAGCAAATTCTTGCTAAGAGGTTTTGATAGAATAGTGCTCAAGAAGCTAAGATTATTTCAAAATCTATTGACCCAAGATCCAGAGGCTTTTCTTGTTGCCAGATTGGAATGGGAGAGTAGAAGAGTTACATTATTTGAACAAGAATTTTTCATTGTATTAAAGTTTTTAACAGAGTTTAATGGCATTCTACCAACTTTGCATGTAATTCATTTGAAAATTAATATAATTCTAGGTTTTGATTTTGTCAAATTGTTTTCTTTGGTACTGTATGTAACTTCATGGCATATTACATTATTTGAATGTGTTATGAATATTTCTTTCATTGGTTAACTATTAGATTGATTATGATATTCGAGTGAGTTTAATAGCGTCAATTTCTTCTTTTTATCCTTCTCTCTGTTCATTTGAAAGCATTGTTAAAATTTCTATAACAACCTAATGAATCTAGGCACCGGTCTACACATAAGGCATAATTATAGTTGTTATCATTGCTTGGTCAATTTTATAAGAAGTAATTTATAATTAAAATTTGGAAGTACATAAACTTGTAAAATCATAAGTTTACCACTAGGTTTTCCTTACCTATTTTGGTTTCTTTTTAATCTTAGCAATAGATCACTTACCAAAATAAAGAGGTAGGTTAACCAGAGCTTGTAATAGCTCATTGGTTTCAAAAAAATTCTTGCAATGTGACAACTCAATCCTATGGATACAAGAAATTGTTCCAACATTCTTTTGGTGTCGTTGTCAGGGATAGAATCTTTATGATTTTAGACTTGGTATTTCATGACATATTTTTACTGGTTACACTGGTCCGTCAAACTAATGCCAATAATATTTTGGTATTGTTTTCTGGGAGGACTTGTTAAAAAATATTGTTTATATTTTTAATTTTTTCCTCAATGACTATATTTTTAATCAACAGGCAACCAATTAAAATAAATAACCCGATTTAATTCTTCTTTCTTTTATGTTCTTTATTTTCTTTTTGCCCGTAATTTTCTATTGTCTTTTGAAGTGTTCTTTATTTTTAAAATTTTCTTGAAATATCCCCAAGAACCATCTCTTGTAATGTTGATAGTATAATGATCAAGCAATATTGATTCTACATTCTATTCTTTATACACTACCTGTGTTGGCAACTCTTTCTGATCAAACCCATAAATCAAAAATTAAAGAAATAAGCAGAACGTGTTGGCACATACGAGGAGAAGCAACAAAGATCTATTTCTAGAATTCGAGAACCTTGAGGTATTTACCCACAATAAAAATATCCCACTTCTAGAGTATTATTTATGAAAATAAGTCTTACTTTACCAATAGGATGTACGTAAATAAAAATAAGAATCAGAATACTACCGCTACTGATATTACTGTAGATGATGTTTTCAATTTTGTTGTAGATAATACATCTAATTTATCTCAGTATCATATCCATGTAAATTGTAATATTATAGTAGATAATTCATTATATTATACAAAATTTTCTCAACCCACCATTCTTGTAGGCAGTGCTACTGTGAATCTGAATTCCATTACCCCTACAGTTACAATGGCTCAAGAAAACCAACAAAATAATCAGAATTTTCAGCTGTGGATAACTAATAGGTACATGCCTTTTGTTTTACATACAAATTTGAATACCTTGCCTAACAAATCCCATAAGCATCTACCCAAGTTTCAAGGTAATAATGCAATTACTGGGGAGGATCATATCAAAAGTTTTCTATACGCTATGGATAGTTTAAAAGTAGAAAATGAAGATGTAGTCCTTAGGATTTTTTTGCAAATATTAGAGAAAGATGCTTGGGAATGGTTTAACACCCTCCCAGCCAATGACATTGCAGACTTTACCAAAATGTAAACCTTATTCTTAATAAAATTTGAAGAGAGGAAAAACGAGCAATCTCTGTTAACCGAATTGGCTACTATGAAAAAGAAGGAAAACAAAGTTGTTAGCGATTTAAATAAAAGGTTTTTCAAAACTAGGAACAAAATCCCTGTTAACCTCAGGCCTAGTGACATCCAGTCAATTTTTTTCTATAAGAATGATTTCCAATGAGAATTCAATCACAAGTTAAGGCAAGAGCTAGCCACCACTATTGATGAATGTATGGATAAAATAATAGATATTGAAAGAAACATGTTAGATAGTGGAAAGATGAAGTCTTATTCTCTAGAAAAAAATCAACCTGATAGAAAGCTAAAAAGGGTGGACTTTGATTTATAGATAATATCTAAAGTGGATCCAATGGAAAAATTAACTAATTAGGTGACATAGATGTTCAACACTATGAACAACAGGTTAGCACAAAGAGAAAGAAATAATGGAAATAATGGTGAGTCATCACAACCAGAGAGGCAATAGATTGATAATTGTTTGTATTTCAATAATAAATTCAATAGGAATTGGAGAAACAACAATATATTAGATGAAGGAAACATGAACAGAAACAATGGGAATAATAATTGAAAGAAAAGAGAATTTGATAGAGATCAAAACAATGTTCCAAATCCTATCCCATCTATTAATCTCGCAGAAGGTTTCCCATATTTCTACTCAGCCTGTGATGCTCCATATAACCTAGAAGAATGTGGTATATATTTAAGTACACAACATAATATAGTTCTTAATTATGATTTATAAGATGACATAAGGATTAATATATGTTGGTCTGATAAGGAATGACATGTAAAAATTTCTATTTTGTTGTATATGGATATAGTTTCTATTTTGTAATGTATAGTTGTTATGGATAATATTTTGGACAATATGTTCTTATCCACAATATGTTCTTATCCAGTTGTATTGAACTCGCCTATTTATAGGCCCTTCCTACACAATAATAATCAGTTAGTTCTTGGGTCTTCAGTGTGTGAGCTTCCTTGTGGATTTTCCACATTAGTTGGTTTTAGAGCCAATTTTTTTAGGGTAAGATTGTGTTTCATTTGCCTTTGGCAGTGTACTCCCTCTACCATGGCCTTTTCTCCCTTCTGTATTTGATCCTTTCACATTTCCCACACACTAAATTTCCTCGACACTCGTATTTCATAGACCGTCATCATAGCTGCTCGTCGCCCCTTTACCTCATTATTTTCATTGATGAAACTTGTTGCACAATTGCTATGTGGCTGACTTGCACACCTTTGGGAGGAAGATATATCAAGGAAGGTCATTGAAACTCTATTGAAGGATTGATGACATGTTGACATACCTACGCAGACACTCAGACCTATTCCTGTTGTTTTTTGGGTACTATTTCATCAGTTTTATCTCCACATCCTTACATTACTGAGACGACAAAAAAAAAAATTACAAGGGGACTTCACAAACCCTGCTCCCACATGACACCATATTTGCATCAAGTCTGATGGTTGTAAAAGCAATATACGTGGCATCATCACAAATTTCCAGTTTGTCGACGTCTCTCTCTAGGCCTATGCAAGGTATAAAAAGTTGACAATTTGGATGTTTATACATTGGGTATAGACCTTTTCTTTGATTGGAAGTCTTTTAAAATATATATATATATGAATGCTTGTCACTTTACCACTTTTCCTGACCAACATTAGAAAGGGATAGCAACCCTTTATATAATTTTTTTTTTTAGTAGCCCCTTTATATTTGACTTCAACATCTTTAAAAAAAAAAAAGGAAAGGTTTCTTAAAAAAAAAAAATTGTTGGTTATTATATATATATACATATTATTTTGTAGTTTTTAATATATATATATATATCTTTACAAAGCTTTTATGTTAAAAAAAAAAGACAAAAAAAAAAGCTTTGTTATCTTTTATTTAGTGGGATCATAGTCTTTCACTGGCTCCACCTAGACCTATGGTTGCCAATGTAGCAAAAAAAATAGTTGAGGTTACTACCTTAGTTCTTTCTTTGGCCAACACTATTAGAGATATTCAATCATATTCTTCCTCCCCCTCTCATACTCATTCTCCTAAATGTGCAGTTAAAATATACGAAGGCTCTAGGGATCATGATGTCCTCAATATCTGGATCTTAGATATGGAGACTTGGTTTGAATTTACTCAAATCTTAAATGATGAAAAAGTTCCATTTACTAAGCACAAACTCTCTGGCATGGCTAAGATTCTCATTATCGAATTCCAAGGAACTCAGAACCCCATATCAACTTGGGATGTTGTGGTTACGACCTTGAAAGCCACTTTTTATCCGTCCAACTATGATGATGATCTCCTCAACCATTGACTTCACCTTCATCAGGGCAAGAATCAGTCTGTTTAGGACTATGTCCATCAATTCAACATATTACGTGTGTTGCTTCGCATTTCAGATCCCACTACTTCCCTTACTTCCAAATTCAAAAGTGGTCTTCTCGCACACTTTTATCAAGAAATCAAGTACACTTCTTGTACAACTCTTGATGATGTTTTCAAATAGGCACAACTTGCGGAGGAGAAGTTTGCAGCATAGCACAAGGGGAACCACTACTCTTCAAGAGGTTCAAATCCATCACCTCGTCCTCAACAATAGGTGCCACAAAGCTCTTCTTGCTTTTCCCCTTCTCATTCTTCTCCTACTCCCACTCCTTATCAGTCCTCTACTTCTAAGCATGCATTTCATGCTTCTTCTTCTTCTTCTTCTAATGCTAAGTCTCAAAAAAAATGTAATTATTGTAAACGAAAAGGGCATCTTAAATCTGAATGTAGACAATTGCAGAAGAAGAAGACCTTGTTTGTACAATCTAATGAGGGTACCAATGAAAACCCCATCAAGACTACTGGTGAAGAAAATTTCTATGAGGAGTTGAAAGGAAAACTCAATATTGTAATGAATCATCATTCTTATGCTCGAGACCGTGACAATCTGTTCGTCATGCGTGCTCATTTGAGCCATGACTTTGTATTTGATTGTATCACAATGGATTGCAAAAGAACTTGATCATGCAGTCCATTGTCAATAAACTCAAGCTCCCTACTTCCCCACATCCTCATCCATACTCTCTTGGATGGAAGGATAGTGTGACCTCTTCGTAGATTACACACACATGCACTCTTGCATTTGCCTTTGGTCCAAAGTTCAAAGATAAGGTCACTTGTGATGTGACCCCAATGGGTTATTGTGGTCTTTTTCTTGGGAAGCCATATCAAAATTATAGGCATGCTACATATGATGCTTACCTAAATACATACACATTGAAGCAAGATAATAAGCACTATCTTATTCACTCAATTTAAGAACCTACCAAGCACGCCAATAATCTATTGCTAAGTTGTAGAAAGCATGCAAAGCAGCCAATCAAGCATAGGCACTTGCTCTCATTTTCATTCATCAAAAATATCAAAGTTTTTTTCAAGAGCCCACTTGCTTGCCTCCAGAAAGGGCCATTAACCACATTATTTATATAGTTCTAGCTGCACCTCTTCCTAATGCCCCCATGTACATGCAATCACTTTTGCAATATGATGAAATAAAGAAGAAAATTCAGGACCTACTAGATAAAGGTTTCATTAAACCAAGCATTTCTCCTTGTGCCTCTTTTATTATTCTTGTTCTAAAAAAATATGGCACTTGGCATCTTTACATTGATTTTCGGGAACTCTCAAAAATCACAATCAAAAATATATATCCACTCCCTCGTATTGATGATCTCTTAGACCAACTTTAAGGATCCAAGTGTTTCAAAAATATTAATCTCAAAAGTGGATATCATCAAGTCTGCATCCAGGCTAAAGATACATGGAAGATAGCTTTCAAAATAAAAATGGGTCTTTTTGAATGGCTTGTTATGCCCTTTGGCCTCACCAATTCTCCTACTACCTTCATGAGGCTCATGAATGAAGTTTTCAGAGACTATTTGGATAAATATGTAATCATATATATTTATGATATTCTCATATTTTCTCCTACATGGGAGGCCCATTTTGCAGCATCTGGATCATGTTCTTTACATCCTTCAACAACATCAGTTGTTTGCCAATTTACCTAAGTGCCCTTTTGGGCAAAATTCTATTTCCTAATTTGGCTTTATCATTGATGAGCAAGGTATTTAGGTGAATCCTAGCAAATTAGAAGTCCTCCTTAATTGGCCTACTCCTACCACTACCACTGAGTTACAAATTTTCCTTGGCCTATCCAACTTCTACCACAAGTTTATTTCAAGCTATTCCACCATTGCTACTCCTTTGCATAATTTGACTAAGGCAAAATTTGTTTTCTCTTGGACTCCTACTCATTCCAATGCATTTTCCATCCTCAAAGATAAGCTTTGTTCAGCCCCTATCTTGGCTATTCCTGACCTTAGACAACCCTTTGAGATAGAAACTGATGCCTCTCAATTTGCCCTTGGTGCTGTCCTAAAGCAAAATGGTCATCCTGTTGCTTATCATTCTGAGTCCTTCTCCATTGCAAAATAGAATTATTCGACCTATGATAAAGAGCTTTATGCCTTAGTCCAAGCTATAAAATATTGGTGTCATTATCTTTTAGGTAAAGAAACCATTGTCCATACAGACCATTTGCCTTTGCAGTTCCTCCAGTCTCAGAACAAAATCCAAGAAGCTCGCCACATGAAATGGGCTTCTTACCTTCAGCAGTTCCACCTTGTTATCAAATACAAAAAGGGTAGTCATAATTTTGTGGCTGATTTTCTAAGTCATCCTCCTTCTGCCCATGCCTTGACCATTGTTACTACTTCACATTTGGGATTTCAGTCTTGGCCTTCATTATACCCAAATGATCCTAATTTTGCCCAAGTCTTTCAGCATTTGCAACATCCTTCCTCATCCAATTTGGCCCCTTTCCAATATTACCATCTTAAGAAAGGATTACTTTATCACTTGGATAAACTTTGTGTACCACTTGATTCTAGGAAATCCCTTTTAAGGAGGCACATTCTACTCTTTATGGTGGACATTTTGGTAAGCATAAAACTCTTCATCACTTGTAGTGATTATTCTACTAGCCTCACATGCAGTGTGATGTTTTGAGGTATTTGAGGCAGTGTGTTGCTTGTTGCAAATCCAAGCCATCTAACAGGAACCTCAGCCTCAGCATGCCTTTGCCCATTGCATCTCGTCCGTGGGAAAGTATTTCAATGGATCTAGTCAGTGGTTTTCCTAAGATAGTTTGTCAACATGATTGTATTTTTGTCATAGTTGATCGATTTAGTAAAATGGCTAAGTTCATCCCTTGTAGAAAAACCAGTTCCACTGCCAACTTAGCCCAACTCTTTTTTGATACTGTCTGGTGTTCCTTTTTCTACCCACTAGTATTGTCTTTGATCGTGATTCTCATTTTATCGATCACTTTTGGCATTCATTATGGAAACTTTTAGGGGTGTATTAACTTTTCCATAGCTTTTCATCCTCAATCTGATGGTCAAACTAAAGTAGTCAATCGTAATCTTGTCCAAAGTCTTCGTATTTTTCACCATTCATCTCTAGCCAAATGGGATTTGAATCTTACCCATATTGAGCATGCATATAATCAGGTTGTCCATTCCTCCACAGGTCAGTCGCCCTTTGAAGTATGTCTAGGTTTTCAACCCTTAGCACCTTATGAGTTACCCTTGTCCCTTCCATCTCCTGTCATAGCCCATATGAAAAAATAGCAATACAAAGCCCATTTCTTCATCCACCATTTGCAGCAGCTTCACTCTAACATTGTTTCTATTTTGCAAAAAACCTAGTAGCAGCAAAATAAAGCCATGGAAAAACATCGTGTTCCATATCATTTCCAGGAGGGAGATAGATTTTGGTTGCACCTTGATCATAGCAGGTTCCAGGGGACGGCCCATAGCAAGATAAAACCCATTCACTTTGGGCCATACACTATTATACAACAGGTGTCCGAGAATACTTTTTGGCTTGATCTTCCAACACACTTGGGCATCCATGATGTCATCAATGTTGACTTGCTTCGACTGTACCATGAGTCTACATTGGAGACAGATCCTGTCATTAGTCATCCTCATGATATTGTACCTGACTTCCAGTTTCCTTTGGAGAATTATCATATTTTTGACACCCAGACACGTCATACTTGCCAAGGATCTTTGACTTTATACCTTGTGGCCAAACAAGGACAGCTACCACATCAGGCCCGATGGATCTCATAGCAAAATGGTTCATGACTTTCCTTCAATTTTGACCGCATTGGATCCCAATGCTCTTACGGTGGGGAGGAATGATACGGAATGACATGTAAAAAAATATATTTTGCAGTATACATATATAGTTTCTATTTTGTAATGTATAGTTTTTACAGATAATATTTTGGACAATATGTTTTTATCCACAATATGTTCTTATCCAGTTGTATTGAACTTGCCTATTTATAGGCCCTTATTGCACAATAATAATTAGTTAGTTCTTGGGTATTTAGTGTATGAGCTTCCTTGTGGATTTTCCACATCATGGTCTTTAGAATATGAATCAAGAGAAAGAATTTTTGAAGAAAAATTGGATAAATATGCTTCAAATCATCATCCCCAGATATTAGTAGCTAAATATACCAAAATATTGCAAAAAACACATGAGTCTAGATATGATAAAATGAAGCAGGGGAAATTAATTCCAGCTACTAAGGAGGTAGAAGAATTAGAAGCTACCCCTACACTCTGAACTTAAGGAACAGAATAGTCCCTGACAAAATAGAGAAAGCTTCTACCAGTGAAATAATAAAACAACCCTCCACAAATAGAAATGTTAGTAAATAAAAAATTGATAAGACCTCCAAAAAGGTAATCCTTGATCTAATAGAATTAGAGAAAGAAATGCCTAAAGAAGAATGCAATAAACCACTTGATGTGAAAAATATAGAATTTGATGTTGGGTCAGAACTTAGTAAACAAAAGTTTAATATCACATTTGGTGAGCTTATGAAGGTTCAACAATGTAGAAAACAAGCCTGTAGAACATTTAGGCTTATTGAACAAAAAGAAGACCCATTTTGTAATGCTGCTAGATAAAATTAGCAAGATACTAGGTCACCATCCTCTGTTAGACCCTTCTATATTTTTTTGAGATATAATTTAGATGAAAGGAAGAGGCATGTAATCCATAATTATATGCTTGATAGTGGAGCTTCACATAATATCATGCCCAAGATGATAGCTGACGAAATAGGACTAATCTATACAAGATATTTTGCTCCTATGTCAATAATTGATAGTAGGAAAGTACCTTGTATTGGAGTGATAATTGGATTACTAGTATATCTAGACCAACATCCTAAGAAAGGTATAGTGATGGATGTTGCAATAGTGGATGTTGATCCTTTATTTTCACTCCTACTAAGCAAGAATTGAGTAGAATAATTAGGGGTATCTATTCAATTGGACTGATCCTATGCTACCATTCCCATGTCTGATAAGGAAAATGTAACTCTACAAAGAGAATCTTTCAACAAATATTTTGTATAGTTAATCAAGATAGATGATACCATGATAAATTTAGTAAATTTAGTAGAAGAAAAAAGAATGGTAGTATATTCAATATGGTATAACCCTTTCCTTATAGAAGTACCAGAAGTCAAAAATATGAATACAAAAGTTGTGAAAATGGTTGATGCCGAATCTGATAGAGTATTGACACAAGAAATGTGGACTGTTGTTAGAAATTTTGAGTTCATTTAGTTGTCATTGATGTCAATGTGAAAAGTCATCATTAATACCATGGAGTGCACCATCTTAAATACCAGGAACAATACGAAGAATTGCAGAATAAGTGGAAAATTAATGTTTTATGAGGGTTTGTGGTAAACCCATTGTGGAAGATTAAATTATTTTTATTAAGACCACTTACATTTCGAGATGGTAGTTAAAAGTTGAAAAGACCCATGGTGGCAGAATAATATCCAATGGAGTACAAGTTAAAGGTTCAATTTTAACCCAAGGAAGGATTTAAAAGCTAAATTTTATTATTATAATTTATAAAATTTAAATTCCTTAGAATTTAAATTATTTATAAATTACAAAGGTTTAAATGTGTTGATGTCATCAAAAATTATAAAGCGCCATTTATAAAACACAAAGTTGTTTTAATACGTCGACGTCATCGAGAATATTGGAGCGCTTAAGTTTGAAGCCTATGGAGGAATCTTGTATAAATGGTGGCCAAAAGAATTTCGAATTTATCCCTCATCAATTTGATTAATGCGACTAAGGTGAACTATTTCGTGTGATTCGTTGTTTCGGTTGAGGAAGAAGATAAAAATGTTTTTGTCTTATGCACCAAGTTTAAAACAAAGAGGGTTTATTGCTTAAGACACGTTGGACATGGTGGTCCATTGGCAGCACATGTTTTTGTGAAGGCGTTAGTGGAGAAATAGCCTACGATTGAATCCCGTGGAGTGGTAGTGCCAAAGAGAAAAGTGTTTGGATTGCATTTTTAGTTCGAACGCCAAGAGAGGAATAAATTTCACAAAGATATTTTAAGATCTTAATGTGCGTCTAGCGCACATGGTTGTTGAGCCCACGGCTAGGACATTCACAGAGGCAGAGGTTAAGGGTTTGAAACCCACTAAGAGGTAAAGGGTTTGAAACCCACTAAGAGGTAAAGGTAATTTTTGATAATTAATTTTTGCCTAAGGTTTTTGGAAAGGATATAGTTGGAGTAATAAGGGTTTGATTGTGTGTTTTATTTATATTATTGTTGGAGCTATAAGGGTTTAATAAAGGTTGTTAATTTTATAATTGATTTATACTATTGTGGAGTAATAAGGGTTAATGAGAGTTTATTTTATTGATGAGTAATTGGAATTATAAAGAAAGTTGATTTGATATTTATAAAAGTCTCTCTTGCCATTGAATTAAATTAAAAATGTTTGAATTAATTTTGGTGTATGTTAAGTTTATTTTAGTTGGGAGTTTATAAGGTGTTATTGGATAAATATTTTATGTATGTTGATGATTGTTTTTGAAAGGTGGAGTGATAAGGTGTAATTGAGTATTTACATTATATTGTGAAAAAGATATATCTTCTAACCTCTTTGAGATTGGCATAGAAGTTGTTGTGGTAGTGGCAGATTTATGAGACCCCTTCATTATCAAGAAAAAGGTATGAACACATTCTTCCATAGTTTATTTGATTGATTGGTTTTTTGGAAAATAAGTTGTTGTGGTAGTGGCAGATTTATGAGACCCCTTCATTATCAAGAAAAAGGTATGAAAACATTCTTCCATAGTTTATTTGATTGATTGGTTTTTTGGAAAATAAGTTTGGAGTGAAAAGGACTTGATTAGGGTTTCCTTTTCAAGAGTGTTTGAGTTAATGCTTCAAGGTTTTTTAGAATAAAGAGTTGATGTTTTATAAGAATTGTTGTTGAAGCCATTGGTTGTGTAAAGAATTTGAGTTAGGATTTTGAAAAAGAACATGAGTATCATTGTTATGTGAATATTGATTTATAAGCATTGTTGTTGAAGTGAGTTGTTATGCAAAGAACTTGAACTAGGGTTTTGAAAAGAACATGAGTATCATTGTTATGTGATATTTTTTGTTGAGCATTGTTGGAAACATTTTTATGCTTGGACTAGGGTTTATAAGAAAGGGGTGTTTCATCAAGTGATTGGTTGAGTAGAGTTGATTGAGCCTAGTCAAGTGGTTGTGTGAAGTGATTGATCAAGTTCCTTAAAACAAACTATTCTATATTTTGTTTTGAGTTGAGAAAGTGATTTAGCATTAAGTTTAGACCATATTGAGTCTCTAACAATTCTCTTTATGTTTCTATGATATTGGACAAGTTCTGTGTGGACTTGTTAAGTAGATTTAAGGTAAGTCTTTGAGAAGACTTGTGGACTGATTTTGTGTGAGATTTTTGAGGAAGCTTACAATACATATTTGGATAAGTTATGTGTGGACTTATTAAGCATATTTGGACAAGTTCTGTGTGGAATTGTTGAGTATATTTGATCAATTTTTGAGTGATCTTTTTTAGTATATTTGAGCAAGTTTTGAGTGAGCTTGTTAAGCATATTTGAGCAAGTTCTGAGTGAGCTTGTTGAGCATATTTGAGCAAGTTCTGAGTGGAATTGTTGAGAATATTTGAGCAAGTTCTAAGTGGACTTGTTGAGCATATTTGATCAGGTTCTGAGTGGACCTATTGAGCATATTTGAGCAGGTTCTAAGTGGACCCGTTGAGTAGATTTGAGCAGGTTCTGAGTGGACCTATTGAGCAAATTTAATATAGAGATTTGGAGGTGACAAAGTAGAGGATAGTAGTCTCCATTGGATAGATATCCATAAGCTAGGGTAGTTAAGATAGGTCTTTTGAATGGGGACAAGAGTCTTCAGTGGAGAGAGATCCACAAGCTAGTGTAGTGGAGGCAGTAGTCTTCTAGAGGATCACCAGCCAGAGCAAAGGAGAAGTTCTCCTATGGATAGAGATCCATGAACTTGATTAAGAGGATTGGTATCTCCTTTGGACATAGGTCCATAAACATTGTAATAGCGAAAGGATTCCCAAAATATTGACTAGGAAAATTTTAGTGAAATATTTTCTCCATGGAGTAGCCCACATTGGGTGAACCACGTAAAATTGGTGTCTCATGTGTGTGTGATGTTTTATGCACTACTTTGGTTTCTATTGTTGATATTGCCATTGATATATTTCATAATATTGATTGTGATAATAAAAGTAAAAAGTGGTCTTATACTGTTCACCCCCTCTTAATATAATATTGTGTTCTTCAACCATGACTTTTTATGGAGCCAAATCTCAATCTAGAGTAGGTGCAGGGGTTAATCTAACTGACATAAAAGAAAATTACCTTGGTATTCCTTACAAACTGGAATTTACTTGCACCAACAATGTAGCTAAGTATGAATATTTATTACCCAAACTCAAAAAGGCTAAGTAATTAGGTATAAACTACTTAACTATGACTGGAGATGCAGAATTAATTATCCAATAGATAAGAGGAAAGTATCAAACCAAACACTCTAGGTTAAAACAATACAAAACTATAGTATTGGGAGAAATTTAAAAAAATTAACTTTCAATATTTCATACATTCCTAGAGAGCAAAACCATGTTGTTGACCTCTTAGCTATAAATGCATCAGGCACGGATAATCTGGAAATCACTACAAAATATATGGACAAATTTCCAACCATCTCAGTCTACAAACCTTTTGTACCAGATAATATCATCTACTTATAGGTTTTCCAAGATGATGTTGACATAAAGAACTTCATGACCTTAAAAAATCAATATGTAGACATAATCTATGATGAAAAGGATGAAGAGAAGCTAAAATATTATATAGGAGAATCAGTGGAAGTAATCCAATTAAAAACTAATAGAATATCAAAAGGATTAGTTTCTCTAAATATTTTATTTGATGATTTTGGTAAAGCCTACAAACCTCTTCAGAAAGATACTATAGCTTAATATGTTAACATTGGTACAGTTGAAGAGCCCAAAATAATAAAAATAGACAAAGCCTTACCAGAAAAAGAAAAATATGGATACATAAGTTTCTTAAAGAAAAATAAATAACATTTTGTTTGGACATATGAAGATCTTAAAACCTTCAAAACGGATGTTATATCGCACATCATACTCTTGAAGGAAGATACCAAGCCCTTTAGACAAAAACAGAGGAAGTATAACCCTACCCTACACCCAATAATGCAAAAAGAGGTACAAAAACTGATGGATTCCAAAATTATCAGAAAAGTAAGGTTTTCATCTTAGATATCCAACTTGGTACTAGTAAAAAATAAAAATGGGGATATCAAACTCTGTGTAGACTTTAGAAACTTAAATAAAAGCTCGTTAAAAGACAATTATCCATTGTCCAATATGGAAAAACTATTTCAAGCAGTAGTCGGTTCATCCAAAATATCATTATTAGATGGATTTTCTAGATATAATCAAATACATATTAATCCAGAATACCGACACAAGACAGCATTCACTACACCATGTGGTACTTTCGAATATTTGAGAATACCTTTTGGTCTCATGAATGCAGGGAAAACTTTTCAGAGAGTAATGGATTTCGCTTTCAAAGGCTTGATGTCTAAATATTGGTTGTATATCTGGATGATATTATAGTATTTTCCAAAAATCCATAATATCACTTGGAACATCTTGTTGTAGTCTTTACCCAGTGCAAAGAGTTCAAAATTTCCTTGAATCCAAAGAAATGTATATTTGGAACTACACAAGAAAAATTACTAGGTCACATAGTTTCATAAAAAGAGTCAAGTATAGATCCAAAAGAATCGAAGTTATCTCAAAAATCCCCCCCTAAAACTATTAAGGGAGTTAGGTCTTTCTTTGGTAAAATAAATTTTGTGAGAATATTTATTCCTAATTTTGCAGAGATGACCAAACCTATAAATGATATGGTCAATAAGAATGGGGAAATAAAATGGACACTATAAAATATGGAAGATTTTAAAAATATTAAAGAAGCCATTTCAACTGCCCTAGTCTTAACCTGCCCTAATTATTCAAAGGATTTCAATGTTTATTCATTTACATATGATCATTCCATCGCTGCATTCCTTTCTCAAAAGGATGATGAAAATAATGAAAGGCCCATAGTGTTCATGAGTTCAGGATTGAAATGAGCACATCTCAAGTATACCCTATTAGAAAAACATGCTTATGCAGTAATACAAGCCTTAGAACATTTTAAGAGTATGTTTAGTTCTAACAAATTTTTCTACTGCATCCCTTTTATAGCCATCAAATATATCTTTACTCAATATGAACCATTAGGGAATCCTGTAAGGTGGATAGTAAAATTCTTACAATACGATGTTGAATTTAAAATAGTTAAAACTGTAATAGGGTAGGGCTTCGCTAAATACTTAGCTTATAAATAAAGAGAATACTCTAATAACATTGTTATAATATATGAAATGCAAGACATAAAAAGGACTAATAATGCATAATGTAAGTGGTATGATGAAATATTAGCTTATCTACAAACTCTATATTTCCCTAAAGACATGTCAACTAACAAAATGATATCAGTAAAACTGCAAGCACAAAAATATCATGTGCAAGATGGAATACTTTATTGGAGACACCCTGATGGTGTGCTACTGGTTTCTTTGTTTGAAAAAGAAGTCCCAAAAATAATTAAAGAATTTCATGATGGTTTTTGTGGAGGACATTTTACACCAAAATCTACTACTAACAAAATTATGAGAGTAGGTTATTTTTGGCCTTCCATTTTTAAATATGTCTATAAGTATGTAAGAAGTTGCCATAACTATCAAGTTTTTGTAGGTAAGAAGCATTTAGCAGCTATGCCTCTCAATCCAGTGATCATAGAAGCACCATTTACATAATGGGGTATTGATATAATTGGATAAATCAATCCAAACTCATCAGGTAGGCATAGGTGGATCATAACTGCAATATATTACTTCACCAAATGGGTAGAAGCAGCTCCTTTAAGAAGCTCTACAACTCAAACTATTATTAATCTCTTAGAAGAAAGTATTCGAACCATATTTCGAGTTCATCAAAAATTAGTTACAGATAATAAAAAATATTTTATATCATTTGATATGGTAATATTTTGTGCTAAGTATGGAATAAAACTTTCTCACTCTGCAAACTATTACCCACAAGGAAATGGTCTAGCTGAGTCATCAAATAAAAACTTAATTACTAGAATTAAAAGATCATTGGATAAGAATAAGAAGAGTTGGGATAGTGAATTAAATATTTCTCTATGGGCAGACATGTTATCACTAAAAATAAACATAGGAAGAACTCCTTACGAGATGGTGTACGAATAAAAATCCTTGTTGCCCCCTAGAATAGAGAAATTAGCACTTTTCCTGTTGTTACAAGATCAAGAGGATCCTAATGCCTTGCAGAGAAGGTTAGACCAAATTGCCTTGTTATAAGAACAAAGAAGAGAAACTCTTAACAAAATGATTGAACAAACTCAAAAAATTATAAAATCATTTAACAAGAAAGCAAAATGTACTCCCTTTTTTGAAGAAGACATAGTAATATACTGGATCCCAAAAATGATAAACATGGTGAGAAAGGAAAGCTTGAACCTAAATAGCTTGGCCCATACCAAATAGCACAAATTGTTGGTCAAAATACTTATAGGTTGCAAACCTTGGAAGGAGAACTGATGAAGATTCCTATAAATGGTCTACATCTCAAGATTTACAACCCTTGCCATGGGGTCAAAATGGAGTAAAATTTCCTATTTAAAATATATATATATATAATAAAAAATAAAGTTGTATTTATGTCATAATGTTGTGTTGTTTTGTTTTATCGGTTAAGTAATTTTCTTACTATTGTTTTTTTTAGTTTATGTTGTTTACCATGATTATCATAGGCTGATGAGTATTCCTTACTATTTATTTATGTACTGCTCCAAATTTTTTGCATCCTTACCTTCAGGCTATAGGATCCGCGCCCGAAAGGGGGATGCGAGAAGGATGGGACAATACCTCGGACTGAGAGGCCCTTTGAAGGTCGCGCCTCTCGGGGGAGGGGTATAAGGGTGAATTTTTGATGGATGGTGGGGTTCACCAGGAAACTTTGAGTGGCAGTTTCCACGCCTAGGTTGAGAATGGGTTTGATGTGTTCATTTTTATATTCAATCATTCAATTCCTAGGTTTGGCCAAGATGAATCTAAGCTATTCTATATGCCAATGCTGATTTATATGGATACAGAAAGCATGAATAAGTGCTAAACATAGAAAGTGTGCTAAATAAGATAGAATGTACCTGATTTCGGATGTTTGATGAAGATTCTGAGGTTTGTAGAAGTCTAGATCATCTCAAATCTTACATTATCATCTGTAATTGCACATAATCATCTCAGATCACAGTCGATCGTCTGAGATCAGACGAGATCATCGTCGACCTAACGAATTCGTCAGACAAATTCGTCAAAAACCTGCAATCACAAAAATAGATACCAAAGACCAAAAATGCAACTGCAAAAGCAAGGGGAAATGATAGAAATAACAGTAAACTTGCCTAAATGATAAATCCAGATAACAATTAAAGGAAATGCATTAATTTAATAATTTATTTTAACTTTATCATGCATCTATGCTAAATGAGGTGAACTCCAGAATGCAAAAATAGAATAAACTAAGTTAATGCATAAGGAAATGAAGAGAGAAGATAAAAGAATGCAAACTCCGGGCTCTGATTGCCCCCAATCTGGACTGCAGTCGAGATCGCCTCCAATCGTACGAGATCATCGCCGATCTGCGACAGGATCATCCGAAATCGTCTAGAATCGCCAACGACGATCCGAGCTTGCTCCAGCTGAAAAACAATAAAATTCTTGCAAGAAAAACTTGAAATACACAATGCAAACAATGGTGCGAAGGTGTTCTAATGCACGAGAAACTAAAGTTGTAGGGAAAATCAGCCAGGGGGAAGTCAAGAAAAATCCTAAGTTTATATAGGATTTAGGGAGAGGTTAGGAGGTTGGAGATCACCCCAATTTGGGAGATCTCCAATGGGGGAGACTCTAACCGCGTAGACACGCTTTCGCCCAAGTTAGAGAAGTTGTTGAAACAGAAGCTAATTATGAAAATTTAGTTTTGGGACGAAATCGTCTGGATGTTCTGTTCTAGACAAATTCATCTGGATGTTCTGTTCTAGATGAATTCGTCAGATCTGGGATGATTTCGTCTGATCATCGACGATATCGTCCAACGGTCAAAACAAATCCTAAAAATGGTGCGAAAAATGAGGGGAGCGGGTAACGGGCGGTTTTGGGGTTAAAATTCAAATTTTTATCTTTTTACTAAGGGTTTAACTGCGCCAATTTTAGGGTGCTACATTTTGCCCCCTCTTTAGCGAATTTTTTGAAGAAAATGCGTTAAAGACGAGTTCTTCCCGTTTTACGAGAAAGCAAAAATTTACTCAATTTTTTAGATGACGATTCTAGGTCGAATCGTACGACTGCTTACTATGGTGCCCCCTCCGTGTTTTTACCCAAATCGAACGTTTGAGGTAAAAGCACGGAAAAGCAAAATTAAAAATGTTGTTGTTTTTAAAATAAAATTAAGAAAAATAGGGTAAAACCCTAATTCATTTTTACTGTTCATTTTCACTGTTTTTAGAGCTCTGCAGACAAAATGGTCGAAACCACGCACAGATCGACAGAGGTCCGGCGCAGGCTACGGGTAAGAATCTAAACCTAGTGAATTATGTTTTAATTTGATTTGTGTAATTTGCAATTTAAATTTTGACTGTTTTGGGGCATCGCGGCTGTTTTTAGGCCGTCGACGACGTCGAGACGAAATCGTCCCAATTTCGTCGAAATCGTCCCTAGATCGCCGATTTCGTCTATGGGCGAAATCGGCGGAATAGGGGCGATCCCGTCCAACAAGGGACGATCCCCAAGTTGAGAAATAGGAGACGATTTCATCCTACAAAGGACGATTTGATTTAATTTAGGACGATATCATCCAATGGTGGATGATATCATCATTTTTATGAAATTAAGCTTGTTTGAATTGCATTTAATTGATTGTAATAATTGTTTTATTAATGAATTTTGTTGTTTTATTGTTTATTTTGCAGAGGGGATTACTAAAGAGTCGGGAATGGAAATACGGGGGGCTGAGGGATGACGTGGCCACGCTCAATCAGGCGGAGCGAGACCAACTGGCATAGGTCAGACTACAACATGTGGCAGAGATGCCACAAATACCGATAGACATGGGGCTACTAACAGCCCTAGTAGAGAGATGGTATCCGGGGTCATCCTGCTTTCGATTACCGATAGGGGAGATGGCTCCCACTCTAGAGGACGTATGGAGGATCTTGAGGATCCCCATACAGGGATGGTTTATGACTCCTACGGCCAATCAGGGCCAGGCTATGATGAGGTTGTGCGGAGACCCGAGCTTCACCCTGGAGAAGGGTGGAGTGAACATCGAGTCTCTGAGGTAGATGCCTGGGGCATCTAGGTTGACTCAGGTTTTGGTAGGGATAGTGGGTGGCCTACTACTGTGCCACCAGAGTGGGTGCAGATTACCATGGCTCCTTTCAGATGTGGTCTGCGACATGAGAGACCACGGGTATAGATTTGCATGGGGTAGCTTTGTACTATGCCGCTTGTATAGGATCCTGCACGGGGTCGTATACAAGGGAGGTCGATGTCTAGTTTTGACATCGCTGCTATAGGTTTGGTGCTGGGAGCACATCGCGGTGCGGAGGCCGGTAGGACTCCCACTGACAGGGGTTGACCGGGAGAGACCCCGAGTTTTCTATTGGTGGCTCCAGAGAGGGTCACAGCGATGGATAGATCTATCGATGTCATGGAGGTTACTAGATGACCTCATCCCTGACCAGATCACCTAGAGGCCATGGAGAGAGCATCCAGGGTGGGGAGAGGATGGACAGGAGTTGGCTCGCATCAGGCGAGTCTATTGGCTGAGGATGGAGCGGGGAGAGGTAGAGCTCCACCGCTATGATCGAGTTGTGTGATAGTTCGGTCTACAATAGGGGATCCCATCTCTCAGGGACTATGAGTACTCTCGGACTATCCGGGATAATACCACACTGAGCGGGGCTCCGGATATGCAGTGATTCTAGAGCCAGGACATGGATGATGCCCCCATCCAGCCAGTGGATGGGGATGACACTGGGGTCGCTGATGGATATGATGCCTGGTACGTAGGCATCCACCCTCCTCGAATGACGAGGGCATAGGGTTCGATGCACGCCATGGTGCGATGGATGGGGAGGCGGTGCCAGGCTACTATTGAGGCAATGCGGGGTCACGGAGGGAGAGAGCAGTGACGGTCTCTATAGGAGAGACGCCAGAGGATGCCACAGGCTCCACAGAGACCACAGCAGATAGGGAGGAGGGAGGAGGGATTCCCTGCTCAGCAAGGGGAGAGGCCACCATCACTCGATAAGGGCAAGGGTGTCGAGGTGGGGGAGAGCAACGAGATGGTAGCTCTTCGGGCTGAGAATGCCCACCTACGAGCTCAGGTGTAGACTCTGCAGGATGAGGCTACATGGCTCAGGGCTCGGAGTGGAGGGGCGAGCATGCAGGAGTTGGCACGGTCTATTGCTCAGACCATGTTCTATCAGGGAGCATACTTCCAGCTGGTTCCAGAGGGCCAGAGGTTACAGCTGCCAGCCGACATTGTAGAGCCGATCAGGATGGGATCATCGAGGACATCCTCACGATCGACGATGAGGACCCGAGACATAGCACGGACCTCTATGGGACCACCTCCTCCACGCTAGGGTGGGAGAGGAGATGAGGCTGAGAGCTCGAGGGCTTCTCGAGACTAGCTGCTATAGACTGTAGATTGGATATATTTTTGAGAGGATTGAGTATGCCAGGGTATAGATTGTGGCATACCAATCCAGTTGTGATATGATGTACAGATATTTTGATATATATATATATATATATATATATATATATATATATATAATATATTTTTTTATGATATGACTTGTCCACATGTTTTATGATGCTTCAATTTTGGATTTGTTGATTGATTATTCATGTAATTATGTCGTTGGAAATAAATTATAATTTTATGTCATGCCATAAAATTTAAATGGAATAATCTGATGTAAACAAATTGGTTGTTTTGTGGTGTGATGTGATGAAAAATAAAAGGGACTTCTAACAATAATTTCAAAGGACATTGTCGCTGTTATAGACCATTTCATGGAGTCCGCCGCTCGCTAGGTCGTCAAGCTAATCCCAGTATAGAAATATTGCTAAAAGTAAAAGGGTGCTTAAGAGACTGTCTTAAGACTTTGTGTTGTGATGATGAAAAATGATGATGGTGATGATTTGTTTTCAGATTTTCATAAAAATATTATGCATGAAATATATTTAAAAATATGATTTTTGCTAGGCATAAATTCCTAAGTGTGATAAAATTTTGAACAATTCCTTAGGAATTATACCATGGTTGCAAAATGGAATGTTGACATAATGAAATGAAAATAGAAAAATTTGTGTTCCTTTTAAAGCACAATTGTGTAACATAATGATGTAAGCCATATGTTTTTATGAATTAAAATGAATGGGAAATAAAATGAGAACAATGGTTTGCGCTAGGCATAGAATTATAGGTATAGACTTATACCATCATCGCGAAATCCAAAAAGGAAATTGATATAATAGTTTTATTGCATGATTGATTTTTTTATTTTTTTTAAAATAAACAAAATATAAGATAAGGACTTGCGCTAGGCATAAAATTCCAGTTTAGGTTTTGGAACTATACCATCGTTGCGAAAGTCGAATATATAAAGAAATGTGACTTTATTGCATGTTTTGAAAGAAGTTTTGGATTTTGGAAAGAAATATGTATGTAATTGTTTTTCTACTAAACAGATGTTCTTTTAAATAAGAAGATGAAAGTATTCCAAAATATTTGCATAAATATTTTAGATTATCTCAAAGACAAAATGTAGATTTATAAGGAACCCCATGTGCAGATGTGAGTTCATTGCCGATCTTGATTTATCATAATGATACAAAATCTCTCAAATACAAATGTGTGTGCAATTGTATTGTTCATTCACCAATTTTGAGCAAGATAATTTGATACAAGTAATTTGAATTAACCAAATAAGTGTTCGTTGACCATGATTTATATGCATGTAACCGTACCAGACTACTATGTAAGTTGGGTCATCAAGAGCTAGCTAATCCATAAGCCGACATAGGTCTATACAAAATAAGGTCGCTAATGTGACAGACATATCACCACGCTAGGGATTACCCAAGGCCAAGCGGGTTGGGCACAAACCACCTGTTATGGGGCTTACCTCACAGTTTTTGAATAATTGAGAATTCCAGGGATTCAAGCTCATTCACCCTTCTTTTCTTTTTCAAGGGGTAGGGAAAGGGATTTTATTGCTTTTTGCCTTTTCTTTTCTCTTTTGCTCTCTTTCTTTTTTTTTGTATTTTTGCTTGGAACTGAGACAATGCTGAAATATTGTTGCGATGGTACAAAATAATATTTTTCTTTTTCTCATTTTCTTTGACTTTTCTTTTTTCTTCCTATACTAGGGATACTTGCTCGGATTGGCTGTGGAGCAAGGGATTTTTATTCTGGGCAGGGGTGAGCTTGTCCTTTTGTCAATTCTCAAAGATTCTAGACCATGTGCATGATAGGATAGCAGGGGAAACTTTTCGCTCAAGAAACCATTTCTACTATGTAGCATCATATCGAATTTGCAATGAAATCATTTTAATGTGAAAAGATATGCTTGGTTCAAGTAAATAACAAGATCAGTTCTCTATGCTCAAAACTTTATTTAATTCAAGCTGTGGACTTTGATATAAGAGAGATTAATAATCATACCAAATAAAATCAAGATATTTATTCATGTGAGTGTGAAAGTGCGGGATTCCAAATAAATGCTAATTTATCCAAAATAATTGAAAATATAACTGCAATACTTCAAGAATTGACAAGTACGAAAATAAAAGATGTTTTTGAAGATTTTGATGATTTTGAAGTTTTTATATTTTGATTTTAATTTATGAATTGAAAGAATAAATACTATTACTGTTTTTGAAATTTTTATATGGATGACTAAAATGAAACAATATGCAAAATAACAATATATATAATGATGAAATGACCAGATGTTATGCATAATAGCGTTTGAGATGCATAATGTTCATAGGTTCTTTAAGATATTTACCATCTAAGGTAGCTAATCGGTATGCTCCCGATCCAAATTTAGCAGTGATGATATATGGCCCAAGCCAATTAGGTTCAAATTTACCTTTAAGATCTTTAGTTGCATTAGTATTTTTTTTATTTTCTTTTAAGACAAGGTCGTCGATCTCAAAGGATCGATGATGAACTTTCTTGAGGTATGCTCGTTTAAGCTTGTTCTGGTAGGCTCGAAGATGTTCCAAAGCATTGATGCGCTTCTCATCTAGGAGTTCCAACTGACTAAATCTGCCAGCACGATATTCATCTCCTACTTCAGTATCTTGAAGTAGTAGAGCCAAAGAAGGAACTTCTAATTCAAAGGGAAAAACTACTTCAGCGCCATAGACCAAAACAAAAGGTGAAGTGCCTGTGGGGGTACGAACGCTAGTTCGATAAGCCCACAAAGCAGGATATAGTTGAATGTGCCAATCTCGGCCATATTTATTGACCAATATTTTGAGGATTTTAATTAATGTTTTATTAGATGCTTTTGCTTGGCCATTACCCCGAGGATAATAGGGAGTGGACCAACGATGTTGAATTTTATATTTTTGACATAATTTTTTGACATCTTTATTTTTGAAACAAGTTCCATTATCTGAGATGAGATTTGCAGGAATTCCGAACCTACAAATAATTTGATTAAAAATAAATTTGGAAACTTGGGTTCCAGTGCAAGAAGCTAAGGGCATAGCTTCAACCCACTTCGTGAAATACTCGATGGTGGTTATGATGAATTTGTGTCCATCAGATGACACGGGGTTGATTTTTCCAATGATGTCTAAGCCCCATTTTGAAAAGGGCCAAGGAGATGAAATAGCCTGCAGTTCTTGTGCAGGCGCATGGACAAGGTCAGCATGTTTTTGGCACTTGTCGCAATGGCGCACATAATCATGTGCATCATTCTCCATGGTGGGCCAAAAATATCCTATCCTAAGGAGCTTCTTAGCAATGGCGCTACCACTAAAGTGTCCCCCACAAGATCCATCGTGGGCTTCACTCAAAGCTGATCTAGATTCTTCTAGATTCAAACATCTCAATAGGATGCCTTCAAAAGATCTCCTATACAATGTATTGCCAATAATTACGAAGTGACTTGCTCGTCTACGTAATAACCAACGCTGGTTGCTATTACAACCTTCAGGGAAGGTCCCATTTTGAAGAAAATTAAATATATCGATGTACCAAGGTTCAGGAGTAGTTTCGTTGATTAGAAACACATCCAAAGGTTCTAAGCATGATTTATTTGAAGCGTGTTTCTTGAGTCGATGAATAATGATGGTAGCATATTCGTCATCTAACTCCAAGGGCAAAAGAGATGCAGATGCAGCCATAGCGTCGGTCGCATGGTTGCTAGTTCGAGGAATAGCTTCCAAGGTAACTTGATCAAATAAAGATATTAATTGTAAGACATATGCTTTATATGGACGTAATTTATCATCTCTGGTCTGATAAACATCATTGATTTGATTTATGACAAGTTGAGAATCACCGAAAACCAATAGATTTTTAATTTTTAGTGCCAAGGCAGCTCGTAATCCAAGGATTAGAGCCTCATATTCAACAGTGTTATTAGTACAAGCAAACATTAATTTAAAGGACAGAGGTATAAGATGTTTCTACGGAGATATTAAAATAATACCTGCACTAGCCCCACTCATGCATCGGGCTCCGTCAAAGTATAGGGACCATTGCTCTGGATGGTCTGCCTCTAATTTAAGGCATTCATCAGGAAACTCAATGATGAGGGGATGGGTAGACTCTAAAGGTGCAGCAACTAATTGATCTGCTATGATTTGACCCTTAACAGACTTTTGTCCTATAAACATGAGTTCAAACTCGCTTAGCGCAAGAACCCACTTTGTTGTGCGACCAGATAAGTACGGTCGACTCATGAGATACCGCAAAGGATCGAATTTAGCAATAACATACGTTTTTTGACTGAGCATATAATGGCATAGTTTCTGTGTAGAAAATACGATAGCTAGACATAACTTCTCTAATGTTGTGTAGCGGGTTTCATAACTGATTAAGGTTCGGCTAATGTAATAATTAGCATGCTCTCTTTTCTCATCGTCAAGTTGAGCTAACATAGCTCCTAAGGCAAAATCTGAAGCAAAAATATACAAGATAAATGGGCGATCAGGTCTAGGTGGTGAAAGCACAGGTGGGTTAAGGAGATATTGTTTGAGGAGTTCAAATGCTTCTTGACATTCGTCATCCCAATGAAAAGAGACATCTTTCTTAAGAAGCTTAAGAAAGGGTCCTATTTTGTCCGCCAACTTATCGATGAAGCGACGAATAGCTTGAAGCTTACCTTGTAGACTTCGTAATTCAGATATATTTGTGGGTGTGGGCATATCAGTGATAGCCACGATCTTGAGAGGGTCAATTTCAATGCCACATAAAGAAACTATAACCCCCAATAATTTACTGGACTTAACTCCGAATATACATTTGGCTGGATTCAGTCGGATAAGATATTCCCTTAACCGATCAAATACTTTTCTCAAGTCATCTAAATGATCATCTTCTTTGATGGAACGAGCTATAATATCATCTACATAATCATGTAGAATATCATGCATCATATCATGAAAGATATAAGTCATGGCTCGTTGATATGTTGCACCTGCATTCTTCAAACCGAATGGCATCACTTTCCAACAAAAGGTCCCCCAAGGGGTAATAAAGGTTATTTTAGCCTGATCTTCAGGAGCTATCCTGATCTGATTATAACCAAAAAATCCATCCATTAAGGATATCATTCCACTCCCAGTAGTAAAATCAATGATCTGATCCATGTTGGGAAGAGGAAAATCGTCTTTAGGGCATGCAACATTAATATCTCTAAAGTCTGTGCAAACCCTAACTTTGGTAGCTTCTTTCTTAGTTACTTGGAACTACATTCGAGATCCATTCAAGCATAATCAATGGCTTGTATAAAAATAACATTCAGGAGTTTTTCTAACTCCCCTTTGACTAGTAAGGCCACTTTAGGATGCATTTTTCTAAGATTTTGCTTAACAGGTTTAGCATCCGGATGCACTACTAGGTGATGCATAACTATAGAAGGGTCTAAACCTGGCATATCCTCATATGTCCAAGCAAAAACATCTTCATATTCTTTAAGAAATGCAATGTATTTATCCTATTTTTCTTGACTCAATTCTGATCCAATGTTGATTATGTGAGGGTTATCGTTGGTTCCAATGTTAATTTTTATGACATTCTCTACTTCCATGTGTAGATCTCTCTCAAAATTAGGTGGGGCGGGTGAAATGCCCAATTCTTGTAATTCTTCCGAGGTTAGCTTGGATAATTCATCTTGAGGAGTCGTGGCCTCAAGTTGGGCTATACTAGGTATAGAGCCATCGAAATAAAATCCGTTATGTAATAATTCCTCAACGGAGACATCATGGAAGATATCTCCCTCCAACTCATCGTCGGATTCAGCGATCATCTGAGGGTAAGCTATGGATAGCATATTACATGTAAATGGCTTATTCATTAAATGCAAGGCATCACGTTTATCCAAATAATCTTGGTAACACATGAGATGGTCATCATCCTCAAATGGGAAGGGTTGACCTTTACTAGGAAATAGGCCCACACCACATCGGGCAGGCCATGGCTCTACCTCAAAAGGTTCTTTCATACCATTCTGGAAAGGTCCCAAACCTTTCCCTTTATATCCCAATTTAAGCATTATAGGCTTAGCTTTAATATACTCATTAGTAAAATAACATCGAGCATATCCATCATAATGTGTCTTGATGTTTCTAGGTATTCTTCCCCAGTCATATCCCTTATAAATAAAAGCACAGCTCCCGACCTGGTAAATACTTCCCATAGGCTATGGGAGGCCCAAGGTACGAGGAGAGGGTGGCAAATTATTTAAAATAAGGGAATCTTGCATAGCAGCGTTTGTTTTTTCTGATATAAGAATTTTAGATAAATCGGGTAAGAGCTCATCAGTAAGAGCGTAAGAGGTAGAAGGAACATTTCCTACATCTTCGGATGTGGAAAATATGCCTCTGGTAGGTGTAGATGTTGTAGAGATGTCGATGGATGGGTCTATAGGTATGGAAGTTATAGGAGTAAAACAAGAAGCATTGGTTGTGGGTTTAGGATCTTTTTGAGGTCCTAATGTGGTTTGTTCGAGAGATGGTTGAACTATATGTAGAGGTGGAGTTGATGGAGAAAAATTAGATGATGTTATGGGTGTGTGTTTCACATGTTTAGATGGATGATGAGAATTAGGATGTGTGGATGACAGAAGCAGGGCAAAATTGAACTCCAACGAGTTCTGCCAAAGCACACATATCAAAGGGTCTAGGATCACCATGAATGGTAACCAACTGATTCTTAAATTCAAATTTAACACACTGATGTAAAGTTGAGGGAACAACTCGCATCGTGTTGATCCAAGGGCGACCCAAGAGTATATTGTATGATGCAGGGCAATGTACAATAAACACGGTCGTGTCTAAGGTTCTTGGACCAACTTGCAATGGGATAGTAATAACTCCACACGTTTCTTGTGTTTCGTCATTGAAGGCTTTTATGATCATATCGGTTCTTTTCATTTCGTCACTTCTAAACCCAAATATTTGGTAGAAGTCAAAAGTGCAAATGTTTAAAGATGAACCATTATCAATCAAGACTCGTTTAACTGCTACATCTCCAATTAGGGCAGTAATATATAAGGGGTTATCCTTATGTAAACTATGTTGCGGTATATCTCTATCCCGAAAGTCAATACAATCGACTTCTCGAGTTATGATAGTATTGGCCATGGCTTCAGGTTGAATATTTTGTGGTACCATCATTTGGCTTAATGTGAGCATTAATTCATCCCTATGTGTAGGAGAAGATCTTAAAAGGTCCAAAAGGGAAATTCTAGCTGTAGTATTTGATAATTGTTCATTAATATTATAAGGAGGTTTAGGTTGAACATTAGGCGCATGATTCCCTTTATTAGGAACTTTCAAAACAAATGGAGCTGATCCATCATTTTGAGTTTGATCTTGTTGAGAATTTTGAGCTTGTTGTCGAGTAACAGCTTCGATGGTACCTACAATATTATTTTACGGATGATGAATGGGTCTTGGTCTAGCGTTTATGGCTTGTTCATTAGAAAGTAATTGGTGAGAAGATGGTCTAGTAGTGACTCTTCTTGGAAATGGTTCTTTCGAAACCATAGAATTTGTGATAGGTTGAATAGCATCTGATTCATCCTCAAAACTATTCGATTGATTTGAGGTGATTTCCATATCACTCTCAGTCTCGTATTCTGTATCACTAAGATCATGTGTCCAAATATTATATAGAGGTCTGGTCGTAACCATGGATAAAGTTGTGTCAAATATTTGCAGATCATGAGCAAGTAAATGTCCACTAATAGTCCCTACATATCGGGTAGGAGGGGGAACATTATGATGCTCAATTTGATTAGCCACCTCTTTACCATGCTTTGGTAAAGGATGTTGAAATATGTCCAATGATTGATTGGCATTTGATTCTAATTTTGGGGGATGTTCTTTTGAGCATTATTAGGAGGATTTTGTTTAGGTTGAAAGGCTTGCACCTCCATCTCATTGTTATCAATTAAGTCTTGTATTTTATGTTTTAATATTTTACAAGAGTTGGTAGCGTGTCCAGGTCCTCTATGGAAATCATAATGTAAATCAGCTCTGTATCCGGGTATAGTTGGATTAGGTTCCCAGATATTTGGTAATTGGATCAAACCTCGTTCTAATAATTGTGATAGAATGGTTGATAGAGGTTGATTTAACCTAGTAAATTCTCGAGGTGGTTTATCAGGAGGTTTCAGTATAAACTTCTCCGTTGTCTTCACAACATTAACGGTAGCAATATTTCTACTATCAATGACTCCATCACCCACAACTTGTTTATTCTTATATTGATTTCTGGATGTTTTCTCATCATCTTTCTTTTTAAGCTGACCTCTCCTAATGGGAGCATCTTCCACTCTTCGAGCTAAGTCTATAGCTTGATCGAAGGTGGTCAAGGTAGCAGTTGATAACTCATAGGATAGTTGTTCTTGTAAATTATTGATAAAGATATCTAGCATTTCTCGATAAGGTAACACAAAGTGTAATTTTCCTATCAACTGTCTCCACTGAGCTAGGAAATCAGTAAAACATTCATCTTTGTCTTGTGGATACAGAAAGCATGAATAAGTGCTAAACATAGAAAGTGTGCTAAATAAGACAGAATGTACCTGATTCTGGATGTCTGATGAAGATTCTGAGGTTTGTAGAATTCTAGATCGTCTCAAATATTACATTATCATCTGCAATTGCACATAATCATCTCAGATCATAGTCAGTCGTCTGAGATCAGATGAGATCATCGTCGACCTGACGAATTCGTCAGAAACCTGCAATCACATAAACAGATACCAAAGACCAAAAATGCAACTACAAAAGTAAGGGGAAATGATAGAAATAACAGTAAACTTGCCCAAATGATAAATCAAGATAACAATTAAAGGAAATGCATTAATTTAATAATTTATTTTAACTTTATCATGCATCTATGCTAAATGAGGTGAACTCCAGAATGAAAAAATAGAATAAACTAAGTTAATGCATAAGGAAATGAAGAGATAAAAAATGCAAACTCTGGGCTCTAATTACCCCCAATATGGACTGTAATTGAGATCACCTCCAATCGTACGAGATCATCGCCGATCTACGACAGGATCATCCGAAATTGTCTAGAATCTCCAGCGATGATCCGAGCTTGCTCCGACTAAAAAATAGTAAAATTCTTGCAAGAAAAACTTGAAATACACAATGCAAACAATGGTGCGAAGGTGTTCTAATGCAAGAGAAACTAAAGTTGCAGGGAAAATCAGCCAGGGGGAAATCAAGAAAAATCCTAAGTTTATATAGGATTTAGGGAGAGGTTAGGAGGTTGGAGATCACCCCAATTTGGGAGATCTCCAACGGGGGAGACTCTAACCACGCAGACACACTTTCTGCCCAAGTTAGAGAAGTTGTTGAAATAGAAGCTAATTATAAAATTTTAGTTTTGGGACAAAATCGTCTGGACGTTCTATTCCAGATGAATTCGTCAGATCTGGGACAATTTTGTCTGATCGTCGACGATATCGTCCAACGGTCAAAACAAATCCTAAAAATGGCATGAAAAATGAGGGGAGCGGGTAACGGGCGATTAACAGGCGATTTTAGGGTTAAAATTCAAATTTTTATCTTTTTACTAAGGGTTGAACTACGCCAATTTTAGGGTGCTACAATTTATTTAAGACAAGCAGGAGAAAAAGGAAAACTATTTTATATTTTTATGGTGCTTAAAATTTTACAAATTTGAATGTTTACGTAATTATCATATGGTATGAGATAAAACATAGTAAAATCAAAGTTATTGGTCCATCATGTCAAAGCCTCACATTGCAAACAATACTAAAATAAATTTCAAGGTCCAAATGACAGAATTATCTTTGGTAATATCGTTGAGCCAAAAATCATTACACTCAATACTTCAACCAAAAATTGATCTTCAACTCAGGCACACTCATTGCACAATTTACATTTATCAAAATATTTTTCAAAAAGAGAAGAAAAACCATTTATAATGCAAACTGGTTCAAGGTTTGAGATATCTTGGAAAATCTCTACCGAGGCTATAGACACTTGATTGGTAGTAGATTAAAACCAAATGGCATCAGTAACATCTCCATCGGGGCTATAGACACTTGACTAGAAGTGGAGCCCTACAAAATGGTAAAAATATTTAAGAGTAAAATTACATGGTAAGCTTAACCATTTTCCAAACATGATGAAGTTTTAGAACACCTAGAAATAAAAAATGAATGCACTAACACACACTTAGGCCAAGGCATGATGGAATAAGGGACTTTGACGAATTATGTATAATCATATCCTAGGACCTTTCTAAACAATCATAACAATATATTTAAAAGCTCGTATGATCTTAAAATTCGGATCCTTTTATCCAAATTGACTGAGGAGAATAATAGTTTTTGGATACTCCATTGCTTTGAGATCATGTTTATTGTTGTTTTATTGTATCTTTTAGTTTAAAGTTTTTTATGTTTTATTTTTCTAATCAGGTTTTATGGTTTATGATTCTATCCAAAGCTTGTAATGAAACTAGGAGATTCTATAATTTTCAAGTGCCTCAAGTTTTTAACGCGTTGTCCCAGTCAAAGCCTATGTTGGAGCCAAATTTGACTCAACATCAGATACCCTCAAATTTGAATTTTTTATTTTCAAAGCCTTCGCCCAAATTTGTTGGTCTTTGTTGCATTCGAGCTTCTAAAAATTTTATTTTTTAATTTTTGGCCCTTAAGAGACGTTATAAAATGTTTGTCTTTCCCTAAGTAATAAGGATAAATAAAAATTAAAGCCATGTCCTTTACCATTGAGTTAAATACATTTTAGCCATTAAGAAATTGATCGTTGAAGTTATTCGATTATTAAAAGGCTTATAAAACTTGAGGAAATAAAATATTCATCAAGAAGGTCTCGTAAGTCTATAGATACCTAAGGAAATAAATCGTAAAATATTCAGTCCTAAGTAGAAAATAAATAATCCTAAGGTTTAATTAAAATCAAACTATCAATCAAGGGTATGCACCCCCTTCGTGGTAAAGTTCGAGCAACTTACCTGATCTAGACAGATGCACACGCTCCCACAAGATCTAAATGGATGTGCTCTCATAAGTAACTCAAAGGTTAAGTCAAGGATGCCATGATCAAGATCGTATAATATAAGATCTAAGGCAATTGAATTAATTAAATCTAAAGTAAGGGTCATGCGCCCCATAGGTTAAGTATCGAGAAAATTTTAAGATATGGGTGGCTACGCTCAATTCCCAATTGATCTGAGAGCAGTGCACACACCAAGTTGCATGACCATTACAACTCCTATCTAAGTGGCAAACGCTTGTCAAAGTAGTCGGATATTAACAAAATTCAATCATCAAATGAAATTAATGGTCAAAGCATAGTTAAGTAAGACTAATGATGATTATCTAGGGTTTAAGTGCATGTTAAGTGGCTCCCCCTTTGGATAAAAAGCACACAACTTCTCAGATCTCAACGACAGTGCTCGCCCCTGCCCATGTCCGATGGCAATGCATTCTTAAAGTAATCAAAGATAAATTACAAAAAGATTTAACCGGTGATTAATTAAAGGTTTTATTAAAATCTAAGCTCCATGCATAATCAAGATTAAGGAGGGTCTAATACATTGATAATGACCCTTCTTCTTTCGGTTAACCTTTGTGCAGATCTAAGTGATTCAACGGGCACGCACATTCGTTATTTTATCTAACGGTGACTACATAGAGAGATGATCATACTATAAAGTGCTTGTGGTTTAATCAAATATTATGAAAAGTATTGATCATCAATTATTTTAAGTAAACCAATATTATAGGTAGTATTAATGCATTAATAATAATATCACGATGAGAATTATAAAGCTTTAAGCCTAAGTGTTTAAATCAGATCATTTCTAACCCAAGGTTTTCAAGGTTAATCTAATTATTTAGCATACATTTATATGTATATCTTTGGACTAACGAACCATGCAGGTTTTAAAATCTCGATGGTAGCGCTCAGAGCAAACTAGATCCAACAGTAAGTATTGTTCTTGATACATGGATTTTAAGAGATAAAGTGTTTTTCTTGGGCACCTTAAGTATTGATTAATCTCTAATTAATTTTAATAATCAATATTAGGCTAAGATAACCTAGTTGCGATAAATTCTTACTTTGGACTAACCAACATGTAGATTAGTGAATCTTTACGGGTGCGCACCTCCATGAACGAATCTAATGATAGATCACTTGGAAATATTTTTGATTTTTAACAATATATATTTTGAGCAAACTCTTTTTAAGGACCAAGAAGGCATAATGTTTACGAGATAATTTCTCATGAAGGCTACTGTCACCACATTCTTAATTCCACGTCAAAATAAGGTGTAGCCCAACGACCAATGAAAACACTATGAATTATTAAAAGTACACAAACAAAAGTCCTCACAAACGTACAGGTCAAGGAAGATCATATGCCATAACTATTTGATTTTAGAAATGATGCAATAATAGGCATTCATTGGCTAAATTCAAATGACATTTGGTAAAACTACATTAATGATACTCCATGAGAGATCAGTAAAGCCACTCCACCCTCAAGTACTTAAACCCCCACTCTCGAATATCACTACCATTTTAATCATCTCAAGTGGAGAAATTATAGAGTAGGGAGCTATTGATTGACAAAGAAGAAAGTTGAAAGAGTGTGTTTCAGTGAGTCGAAGTATTTTCTATAAACAAGATAGCCACCTAGGGAGCTACTTTCATGCCTAAAGGCACTCAAGAGGTAGTAAAGTTTATCATATACCAATCACCATATGTTGAGCTCCTTGAGGAAGTTGTTACTGGGATGGGACTGTACTATTTCACGAAAAAGTTCATGTTAAACAAGCAACTCACACCAGCCTAGCAATATGAGATTGAAAATACTTGTATTTGAATCTTTGAGTCCACCATGGTGGTTGCTAGATGATTTGTTCTACAAGGTGATAAAATCACAAAACCTAGGTGCTCCCAGGAGTAATAGGTGGACCAGCAATGTAGGGAAATTGATGTCCTAGGGTATAGTACTCTCCAAACCTGATGGTGTGGCTGGTAGTGGCTTACAATGAAAACACTAGAACTTTCTAGCACAACAAATATCGGCCAGTTTTTAGCATCGTAGCAAAACATATCCAAAAATTCTTCAACTTGATCCCTTCAAACATGTAGTTATTTTGCCAAAAATATTGCTTTCAAACCCTATTTTAAGAATTTTTGTGATATGATAAACATCATTTTGGGAGTAGACAAACTTAGTGTTGTAGGGAGAATTTTTTTATACCTAGTATCACAGAGTAACAGAAGAAAAAATCCCCCCATCTATGCCTAGGAAGAAGAGTTGAGTAAATAAATGCATATTCAGTTAACGGTGTTGAAAAATATAGTTTTGAAGCAAAGGAAAGAAATGCCCTTATTCTCCCACTACTCAATTTTCATGCACCTGTTATTTGGGCAGTTAGGAGACCAAAGTAAAGGAAGGCTAGGAGCCACTGAGAGTCCCTATGTCCAAAATAGGTTTTGGAGGATACATGAAGGATGCACTCACTTGGGTTGGTTTTGTGATAATTTCATGGTGGAGATTCACTGGATCCTAATGGGTGACCTCCCTGTGATATTAGGAAGCTTTCCTCAAAGAAAAAGAAATAGGGTATTACTTCTTCTCTAAAGGCTTCACGTACATTAGGCTTTATGGGGCTAAAATTCCCCCTAAGATGTTACTTATGTACTGCCCTTTCTCTCTGGTTGCCCTAGAACTGGTGAGGCAGGTCATCGAAGAAGCCAAAATTAGGTAGGTGAAGAAGCATGGAAGAGTCCCTTGGCTCAATGTCCCTTGTAAATTTGGGTACTATATATTTTCAGGATATCCATCCCTGTTCAAAGGTATGTATGATTTGGAAAACCTGGAATTTGAGGAAATAACTTGGAGGCCCTATGATCCTACTAAAAAATACGAGAGGTTGATGAAATCTCATAACTATGCCTATGTCACACATAGAAAAGACAAGTACGAAGAAGCACTCTTGGAATCCATAGAGAAAGGGTAATATTTACGCAATGTGTGGTAGAAGTTACCTTATGAAATAAAAGGTAATTCATAGATTCAAAAGCCATACAACTACCCCCTAGAGTTGGTCGCAATAAGAAGGGTTTCTATAGATGCAACAACCCCCCTCTTCCCTACAACCACCCCGAAGGTTCATGAGGATGCCATATTGGAAATCATAGAATAACAGGGTATTGATAAAATGGAGGTTATAGTAAGTATGGCAGATATTGTATAACACTAAGTACAGGTTCCTGATAGCCCCCACCTAAGGATAGTGGTAGCACCCAGAACTTCCTAAGAAACTCCTACAAGATCTAATATAGGTAAAGGAAAGGAGATTGTCATCATACCTTCCTAGGAACTTACAACTTTAAATTAGGCTATAGCCCCTATTTTTGATCAGTTGCTAGCCCTTACTAGTGTGAGGAACTTAGACCCAAAAGTCATTCCCATCTCTTTGAAGATTAACAACAAGGAAATAGCAATCCCAATAGTAATATAAATGAACATGAGGAGAGTAGGTGATTTTGGAGACATCTTCAGAAGGCATAAGGTTAAACATCAAGAAGTTGTACCTACCCCTGAGACAAAGAAGCCCAAGCTGGCTCTAACCTCAGCAAGGTTCACACTAGAAAGAGTAGAAGAGGAAACATCTTTCAATGCTACCAGTGAGCAGGAATTACAAATAATAACAAGAATGGGTGGCATGGGAGAAATTTTTGTTGGAGTAGAAGAAGACATATCCAAGACATCTATGGCAAAGATATCCAAACCTGCATCATAGAAAACTTTTATCTTCATAATTGATGATAAAATAGGGGAGATTTCAATGCATGGGGAATAATATGACATGTTCAAAATGAAAAAAACTATGCAATAGAAAACTACAAACTTTTTGCTCCATAAAACTAAGGACTTAAGGAGCCAATTGGAGACAAAGGATAATAAAATGGCATAAATGCATGCCTTTATTAATAGCTTGCAAGAACAAATGTCTCAAACAACCATCACACAAGCACCACCTACTAATACTAAGGAGGAGGTACATTATGCAGTCTATTTCTCTAAAATCAAAAAAGAAATCTCTTTTAAGATACAGGACAGGATTGATGGGATCACAGAAATGTTCAGACAGATCAGATTGATCAAATTTACTATCCATGAGATGGAAAGCCTACTATATCATAAGGAATAAGATTTAGAAGTTATTTATCCCACTATCCTACTAATGGCCGAATATTTTGAAGAGATGCAAGATAAAGAGGTGATCCTGGGTGATGGCACTAAGATAAGAAATAATTTTGAATTCATGAAGGTATCACTATTTGATGGGAACTTAGGGAAGTGGTACAATGATGTAGTAGAGATGAGCTATTTATTGGACAACATAAAAGGAAAATTTTTAGATACTGGACTGTCACTAGAAGAATTCCTAGAGACTGCTAATATAGAGGATCTAATCATGAATAAAATAAAGGAGTTTTATTGTAAACCATATGATGAAAAGAGATGTCCAGACAAGCTACATTCTTAGTCAATATAGTGGATTCCTTTGTTACTATGTACATGAAAACAAAAGCCTTCATCAGCATACAAAAGAGTAGAATCCTGCAAGATATGAACACAGTAAGTTTTTCTATATCCTTTCGTATCGATGCATGGAGGCTTATTGAAAAATAGATCAAAAAACTCTAGCAAATCAAAAAAATGAAGGAAACCAGAGTGTGTGGTTTGTAGATAAAGTTGAATACTCCTCCAGGTGAAGAAATAAGGATCACTTAAACACGGTAAAGTTTGAAAGTAGGAGGCCAACCAAAATATGAAGTGGAAACAGAGAAATAATATTCTTTATAAATAGAGTCAACTGGTCAATAAAACCAATCAGATTAAGAAGTCCTAAAAAAATATGTAATACCAGCAAAAGGAGATAATGGAAAATAGTTGTACAAATGTTTGGGAAATCAAACTAGAAGATTACAAGTGTAAATTCCATATGAGGCCAAAAATAACCAAAATTAAGAACTAGGGGCTATAAAAGGAATAGCCACGATCAAAATTAGTATCAAGCTTTAGAGATAGTAAATTCTTGCTAAGAGGTTTTGATAGAATAGTGCTCAAGAAGCTGATATTATTTCTAAATCTATTGAGTCTGAGATCTAAAGGCTTTTCTTGTTGCCTGATTGGAACATGAGAGAAGAAGAGTCTTATTACGTTATTTGAACAAGAATTCTTCATTGTATTAAAGCTTTTAATAGAGTTTAATGGCATTTTGCCAACTTTGCATGTAATTCATTTGAAAATTAATACAATTTTGGGTTTTGATTTTGTCAAATTATTGTCTTTGGTACTGTAAGTAACTTCATGGTATATTACATTATTTGAATATGTTATGAATGTTTCTTGCGTTGTTTATCTATTAGATTTATTACTATATTTGAATGAGTTTAATAGCATCAATTTCTTCTTTTTCTCCTTCTCTTTGTTCATTTGAAAGCATTGTTAAAATTGCTATAATAGCCCAATGAATCTAGGCACCGGTCTACACATAAGGCATAATTAGAGTTGTTATCATTGCTTGGCCAATTTTATAAGTAGTAGTTTATAATTAAAATCTGGAAGTGCATAAACTTATAAAATCTTAAGTTTACCACTGGGGTTTCCTTACCCATTTTGGTTTTTTTTTTATCCTAGCAATACATCCCTTACCAAAATAAAGATGCAGGTTGACCAAAGCCTATAATAGCTCGTTGGTTTCAAATAAATTTGTTTAGTGTGACAACTCGATCCCATTGATGCAATAAATTTTTCCAATAAGTATCATTATAAAGTCTTCCTTTTCAAGGGCTAATTTAAACAATGCCTGCCTAGCATTGTTGGTCTCTCTTTTTTTATACAAAAAATTGACATGAGCCTCACTTTCCAACACCGTATAGTAGCTTTATTTCCTATGTCAACGGTTGACAAGTCAATCAAAATTAATTTTGTTACTTCAATTCCTGGGCAACTCTCGCAGTGAAGGTAGCTACCAGGTTTCTTCTTCCAGTTGGACACAAACTCTCATACACATACGTCTCTCATTCGCCACACAGCTTGTTCAATGTAGATTTGTGGAAAGATAGGGGATGGGTATTTTGGGTCAACACGGTCCTTAAATGAATGCAATGCATACCTACTTTTTGGTGCATGCAATGTCCATACAAGAAAACAATTTTCAACTAGCCATATTTGAAATAATAAATTTTTAAAACATACTTATTTCTTCACAATAGGATACGTATACAATGTCCATACAAGCAAACAATTTTCAACTAGCCATATATGAAATAATAAACTCCTAAAACATACTCATTTCTTCACAATAGGATACGTATAAACACATCAAATGACTAAGTACTATTTTTTTCAAATTCAAACTTGCAGTCATAGAGCATCTACCACACTAACCAAAATAGCAATTAATTCAGATTTGAACTTGCATTACCAAACTCTCACACAGTGCTATCAAATATTTTATCCATGTATGTTTTACTACATGGGAGTTAATCGTATTTAAGCCCATCCACACTGAATTTTAACAAGGTAAGTTCTTCAACTTTATTAAAAGAATATCAAATATTCAAATAATAAAAATACTTTTATATTCCAACTTGACCCTAAACAAACAAACCATGCAATAGAGTTAAAGACCCGACCTAAACTCAATTTTTGCAGATTTCTACATTTTCTAGTGAATCGCACAACCTGTCCACACCAAAGGTCACATTCGAACTTGTCCAACCTCACTCCATGGAATGTTGTCCATACTCAATTTTCCACCCCTTGTCAATTTATAGAAGAACATTATGCATTCTGATTGCCCATATGGCACTCCATGCATTCATGCCTCTTCAAGCTTCACTGGGTGGCACTTCCCACTATGGTTCTTTAGTGGGGATGTTCACAAGCAATTACACTATTTTTACATACACAATACTTAGAAATCAAGGTTTTCCCTTTTTAATTTTATAAATATTATTTTATTTTTATTTTTATTTATATAGTTTTTTATTATTATTACCATAAACTTACAATTAAAATCAATTTAATATCAAACACAGCTTATAATTCCTAATATGAAATTTTGATTTCAATGAAGACAAGGCACTCAAAATGCAGATAAAACATAGTGTATCTATGTGAATGCAACTATATGAATGCATGATTTTAGATATGGGCTTCCATGTACCCATGCACAATGGTTTTCCATCATATACCTCCTTACCCCATGTGGACAACCTCTATCTTTCTGCCTAAAGGTGGGTACTTGTTTTCCTGTATCCACAAATATCAGCAGTACATGGTTCTAGAAGTGAATACAAATATAGATTATTATTAAAATAATAGCAATTCTAGTGGGGTTGTTACACGATCAAAATGGAACCATTGAAAATTCCAACTCGAATTTCAAATTTTTAAGTGAACACAGGATGAGTGCTCTGATACCAATAAGAAGGTTTTAAAAATAATATTGATGATTTATTAATTTACCATGCTTAGATAGACATCAAAATGCCCAAATTACATAACCATATGCCTAGATTGTGCATGAGGAAAAATAGGGAAGAAAGAATAAAATATGCTAACTAATCCTAACAACAATTTGGCAGCTATGACCAGCTAGATACCTATGTGAGAATAACAACTCACATGGATTATTAGCAAGAAAAATAAAACAATGCCTAGGAATAATAAATCTAATCCTATGACAATTGATGCCCTCATCATAAAATGTCTTAGTAAGCATTTTCTCTAAGAGTTCAATAACTTCCCCCATTTTCACATCTTCTCCTAAGACTAAGTTTCCTCCATTAATCTTCCTTTGAATGCACCTAATCACCTTTTTGTGTGCTTTGAAGGGGTTCTTCTTTGAGCTTTTCCTCTAAATTCTTCTTCTACAATGCCAACCAGGGTTTCTTACCTTTCTGTCATCTCTCACAACATTGTTTAAATAATTATGGCATGTTCTAATAATATTGCTCTAAAAAGGTCATATCTCAATTTCCACTCTTGTCCAAGAGTTGCAAGTTCTATAAAATTAACATTAGCTTAGACCCATTCCTAAATTCTTTAAAATATGACTCCCCTCTTCTAGACTTCCTTCCACCACCAAAGGAGATCCCCTCCTAAGGATATGTTGAATAGTCCACTACTTCTTCAAACCTTTATTCCAGTAAAATCTTAAACCTTTTTTCCATCACATCATCCTCCATTCTCAGGTTTTGTCTCTTCCTCATGGCCTTTTTGTTTTTTATTTTTTAAAACATTTTAAAAGAAAATTTTATTTTTAAATTTAGATCAATCCATTATCTCAATGGATGAGCCAACAAATATTCATTCCCAATAGAGGAAACAATCACACAATAAAAATTTTCCCTCATGTAATCTTTAATCCCAACCCATTAAAACACTCATGGGTTAAAAAATACCATAAAAATTATAGATTAGAGAAAAGAAAGGTTGTTGACTTGAAACCTACCACAAAAAAACAATGTTGTCACTATGGAGGTCTAGAACTATTAATATGTCTTGAAATCATGTGCAAACTCCTCACTTGTTGCTAAAACCTTAAAATATTATCACCAACTCTACTCTACAACAATACTATCACAGTTCTACTCCATAGCAATATTATCAGCAGATCTACTCCACAACGATATTGTCACCAAATCTACTCCATAGTGATATTATCGCTAGATCTACTCCATAGTTATACTATCACCAATCCTACTCTACAACAATACTATCACCACCTCTACTTCCTAGCAATATTATCACTAGATCTACTCCATAGTAATATCGTTGTCAGGTCTACTCCACTATGATATTGTCACCAACTCTACTTTACAACAATATTATCACCAAGTCTACTCTACAACAATATTATCTCTAGATCTCCACTATGGAGCTCTAGAATTGCATATTTGTTTTGAAATCCTACACAATCTCCTCAGTGGTTGTTGAAACCTTAAAATATTATCACCAGCTCTAATCTGTAGCAATACCATCACCATCTCTATTTCAATCACCAGATCTACTCCATAGCTATATTATCACCAGGTCTACTCTACAATAATATTATCACCATCTCTACTCCATAGTAATACTATCACCAAATCTACTCCATAGCAATATTGTTGTTAGATCTACTCCATAGCAATAATGTTATCAGCTCTACTTCATAGCAATATTGTAACCAAATCTACTTCAAATGATATTGTCATCAGATCTACTCTATAACAATATTGTCGGAAACTCTACTTAATAGCTATACTATCATCGGATTTCTTTTACAACAATACAATCACCGGCTCTACTCCACAATAATGTTATCACTCGATCTACTCTATAACAATATTATATTATTGCCAAATCTACTCCATAATAATATTGTTACCAACTCTTCTCTCTCTCTCTCTCTCTCTCTCTCTCTCTCTCTATATATATATATATATATATATATATATATATATATATATATATATATATATATTATTGTATCGTTAATATCATTAAATTTATTTTTTTTAAATAAAATTTAAAAACTTCATTTAATTAGTGTGAGAAACTCTTACAACCAACGCACAGTCTACTCCCAACCATTATCCCTCGTAAAGTTGAGAGCTATGTTTATCAATAGGGAACTTAACACAACCACCACACACTTACCCCCTAACGCACTCACTCACGTCGCAATTTGAACGAACCTTGAATCTCTTGAAGAAGAGCTAAAGTCCAAACCATTGCGTTGTCTCTAAAACCTTTAAAAAATCTATTTAACTTTATAAAACAATTACAAAAATTAAATATTTCCTTATGCAATTCACATTATATTAGACTCCACATTTCACACACAATACTTTACTAATATCCAACTTAATTTATTTGTTGATTTAAAGAAACTAAAATTAAAGGTTAGCTTGAAATCTACAATAAAAAATATCATAATACGCTTATAAATCTTAAGAAATGGATTAAAAAACTTTTCTACATAAACAAAAATCTTTACCTTGTATCAAAAGAAAAACAAAACATATGCACAAATTGTCACCTACAATAGATATAAAAATTATAACTAATTAAATCATTTATATGCATTTCATTGAAAGCTTAAAAAAACAACATATAGTGATAAAGGTGTTCATAAATAAATAAATACCCAAACTTTTTATTAATGGCTTAAGATACACCAACAAACAAGTGCATTTGTTCCTTCGACGCATCGTGACGAAAGGAGAATCACACATTAAAGTGGGTCCCCTCCAAAATTACTTAGAGAATGATAGAAGCCACTCTTCAATGTGGTAGGATATTGCTCTTCTTAGAAGGGGTAGGTTTATTGTCTAGACATTGAGGCCCATGTCTTCCCAAGGAAATCCTTATCGACCTATTTTATTTTTTATTTTTTATATTAAGAAAATTGGTAATATCTTTTCATTTAAGGGTAGGTTTATTGGCCCATGTCTTTCCAAGGAAATCTTTATCGATCTATTTTATTTTTTATTTTTTATATTAAGAAAATTGGTAATATCTTTTCATTTTAACAATTAAGTATTGATGTATTGATGTAGATATTATTTTGAAGGTGTCTGTCTTCGAATAAGTTAAATCATTGAAGCTGTCTCTATAACCCGTACCTTTCCTCGATAAACACAATCTACAGTCAAAATTGGTTGATACCACCTTCAAACTGACATACATTCACTGGACTCAATAAAAATCAACATGAAAATTGTGGTTCTAAACCTTTAATGGGTCACAATGTTGTGGTTCAAAACCTTATTGGCCTATTAATGGGAGTCTGTCTGTTCAACGTGAAGACGAATCCCACGAAATGTTGTGGTTCTAAACCTTTAATGGGTCACATACAAGAATTCATTCTTATCTATTAAATTACGTCACGTTAAACTACAATGTCGTCACATAGTGATCTCGTGGAGACGAAGAATTGGAATGTCATTCATCGACATGAACACAATCCTACACAATGGGATGCATTGACCTTTAATGGGTCACAATGTTGTGGTTCAAAACCTTATTGGCCTATTAATGGGAGTCTGTCTCTTCAACATGAAGACGAATCCCACGAAATGTTGTGGTTCTAAACCTTTAATGGGTCACATACAAGAATTCATTCTTATCTATTAAATTACGTCAAGTTAAACTACAATGTCGTCACATAGTGATCTCGTGGAGACGAAGAATTGGAATCTCATTCATCGACATGGGTCACATAAAAGAATGCGTCCTTATCGATTAAATTTAATTAAACTACAATGTCGTCACATAGTGATGAATGAGTATGATTCTTATCTATTTAATTAAGTTGTCAAATCGATGCTTTTACTATTTTCCTGTATACGAGATATTAATACTAACATTTTGAAATTTTCTTTGTTTGGGTCGAGGACTCAAAGGAGGAATGTATGAATCAACTTTTAGACTTAAAACGTTCATTATGAGGTAGATAATATATGACTTAATTGTTTAATTATAAATTAAAATTATTGTTTTTAAAAAAATTTGGGTTACATAAGAGAGTTGGTCACAACCGCACTAATTTTAGTAAGTGAGAAGTGAAGAGTTCAAACTACAAGGGTTGCTTCCACCAAACTTATTCCACCTTGTTATTGTTGACCTGGTGTGAAAAGGACTACGAGTTACTTAGTTCGTATCGTCATCGTTGGTCTAGCGTGCACTTAGAGGATTCAAATCTTTGACTACTATCTTTGCAAACAGGTTGCCCTCAAGGTTTAAACCTGAGTGTCTTCTTGGTAAGTGTTTGGCCAGACAAGCACTTACCAATCCACGTAGCCCTCGGGGTATAATTATTTTTTAATTAGTTATATAAGATTTGATAGAGAGATTATATAAAGATTTTAGAATAAAATGGGTCTTAATATTTATTTATATTGTGTGATAATTAAGTCTCAATATTAGAATTACTTGACAATTACAAATGAGAAGATTTACATCTAGGTTTCTTCGTTTAAAGTCAAGTTCTAAATTGAATCTTTTCTTTAAAAATCTTAAAATTTAATTAATTATATTTGATGACGTAAATTAAAATTATTAAAAATAAAAATAAAAAGTAAAGTGTTAATAACATATGCAATGTAGTAGTAATCTACATTAAATAACATTAATACCAACAAGCTTATACTACATTGTTATTCTTGACTTGGTATGAGGAGGACCATTGGTTGCTCGGAATTTTTACCATCATTGTCGATCTGGCATGTACTCAAAGGATTCAAATCAGACTATACCTTTTCAATAGGTATACCTCCAAGGTTTGAACCTTGCACTTGGTGGTTACTAAAAATAGTGTGGATGTCACCAACTCCTCTATGTATAAAAAATATATTTAATGTTTTGAAAAAACCTTAGTTTAAAATTAATTTGTAAATGGTGTTGAAAGAAAAGTATTGATTGGTACAAGTAGGGAATGAGCGAGAGTCAAGAATAAGTAGGAAGCATGAGCAAAGAAGTAGAAAGCAAAGTGTGATCAAGGAGCAAATGCCACTTCATGTCATGGATCTTAGAAAAAACTCAAAAACTAAAGGATTCATGTGAAAAAAATCTAGGTAACATGCCAAGAATGTCATCTTCAAAAGCTACTTACTGAAAGTAAGGATGCCTTAGTTAGAAATATGGATGCCCTAGTTAGCAATAAGAGAAAGAGAAAATCTATGGCAAACCTTATCTAGGTAGTAGATACTGCACTGGAAGTTATTATCAAGTATGAGATGATTGAGCATTATATAATGGTTCTTAAAACTAGAGGAATAATATGTAAGTTCCACAAATACTAGCCATAATTTTTTTAGATTCAAAATTGGATCAACTAAAGTGAGAATTAGTTTCAAATCACTCCATGAATTTTCTTCCAAAAGGATTTTTCCTCATTATTTTATCTAGTTCAAAAATAAGGGATAAAATAATGGATGGAGGTCCATGGTTTAGGGCCAAAGATGCATTATATTTAAGAGCATCGAGTGAGAGTTTTTTTTTTTGAGACACAAACTATTAAAAGGCTTCTAGTGTGGATTAGGCTTTTTGGACTTCCTTATCAACTCATCAATGGAGAGTTTTTTAAGAATATTGGAAATACTCTAAGTGAGTTTATCTAAGAGGAACCGACTACTAAGGAGAGAAGGTATGTTGTATAGACTCAAATATGATTTGTCATGGATATTTCAAAACCTTTACCATAGTCCATTAGGATTAAATTTGAATCAAGAGAATGGGATTAATATGTGGATTATGAAAACATTGCATTCTGATGTCGCAAACATCATCAAACTTTACACATATAAGATATTACAAAGTGAAAATGATGGAGAAAGATATATAAAATTTTGGACATGAAAGTAACTTCAATATGAAACAATGAGATTATATCATAGGAGAAGCTAGGTCAAATCAATGATTTTCCACTCCTAAGAAAGTGACAAGAAAAATCCCTTTACATCATCAAATGACTAAGACCATTATAGTTCACTCAAATCAACCATTAGAATAAAAAATGACATGGCAGATGAGGAAGTACAATGCACAAACCCATTCTTTTGACTTTTGATTTACCCAATAATGGTCATCCAAATCCATTTTGCTTCTAGTCTATGTAGCTCCAAGACCCTAATTTCTTCCAGATGATTAGTATGTGGTGGAATGAATCAAAACTTGAAGGATTGTATATGTGCAAGTTTTTTCAAATGATGAAATATTTAAAAGAGCAAATGAAGATTTGGAATGTCAAATATTTTGGTAACATTTTTTAAGAAAAGAAAGAAATTAAATCCAAGCTCAAAACTTTATAAGAGAGTATAAATTAATAGAGTGGATAACAATTCTTAAGTGAAAAAATAATAACTTTATAATTATCATAATGCATTGAAAAATGAGTCATATTGGTTCTAAAAATCTAGGGAGAAATAGATCAAGGAGATAGAAATACAAAAAAAATCATGTTACAACAAAAAATAATAATCTATTTTCATCACATCAAAAATATATCAACTCCATATGAAAGAAATATTGAGGATGAAGAAGATATTAGGAAGAAAATAATTAATTATTTAGAAAATATTTTGTCAGATACAGGACAAAATAAGGAGGCACAATATAAGCTTTTGCAAAATATTCCATCAATTATCACATAGGGAGAAAAGAAAATCTTGATGAAGATTATATCTATGGAGGAGCTACAAGAAGTAGTTTTATCTTTCTATCCTAACAAGGAACCTAAGTCCCAATGGATTTCCTACAATTTTCTTTCGAACATTTTGGTATTTATTTGAAGAGTGATATGTTAGTTGTGGCTGAAGAGGCCCAAAAAAGGAGGGCTATAATAAATGAGATCAACTATGCTTATATTATGTTGGTTACCATGAAAACTGAGATAAAATATTTTGATAATATTCATCCAATAAGCCTTTGTAATATGATTTATAAGATAATTTCAAAAATTATTGCAAATAGGTTGAAAGGTATTCTAAATTGTATTATCTTAGAGCAACAAGGTGATTTTGTTTATGATAAACAAGTTCTTGATCGTATATTCTTGCACAAGATGCCATATATTCTTTTCATTCCACGAAAAATAAGGTATTCTTATGAAATTAGATATGAACAAAGCATATGATAAGGTTTCCTACAATTTTCTATTCTCAAAAGGTTTGATTTTGATTATAGTTGGTGTGAATGGATTAAATGTTGTTATAGCATTATAAAATATCTTCTTTTAATCAATGGTTCTCCTATTGGTTACTTCAAGTCATATTATGGACTTCGTCAAGGTAACCCACTATCTTCTTATCTATTCCTTATTTTTGAGTAGGAAATAGGGAGAGATTTCTCAAAGGAAAAAATGGAAGGAAAAATCAAAGGTTCTCAAGTTACAAAAAATGGTCCCTTCAAATCTCATCTCTAATTTGTTGATGATACTTGTTTTGGGTCATCCCTTAGTCAATGAGGAAATGCAGTTTAAATCAATATTATCATGCTATGATAAGGTTATTGGATAGTTGGTTAATCCTACAAAATATAAGTTCTTTTTCATTAACACTACCCTAGATTTACAACATATTATTATGAATATTTAAGGGTTTGAAATAGAATATTTTTTGTCAACATACTTGGGTATTCCTTTGTCTCATACAGGAAATAAAAAGAGCTTTAGATCTCTTGTTTGGATGGAATGAAAGCTTTTTTAGTAGTTTAGAAAGGTAAGTTGTTAACATGGCAAGAAGGCTAAGGCTACAACTCATAAATATTACTTTAGAAAAAAATCTTGGATGGAGACTATTCAAAGATCAAGAAAAAAATTGGACAAAAATATTACTTCAAAAATATATAGGTTCTCTTGATGCAATGATATTATCTAGGAAAAGAACCCTACCCAAAGGATCATCAACTTTGTGATTGATAAAGAAATATATTAGATGGCTTGTCAATGAGGGGAATTATACAAAGTTTTGGTTTGATGCTTGGTTGAATATTTATCCTCTTATCTCTAACTTAAAATGGAAACTAATACCTCAAGTATTCTTAGATTGTAAATGTTCAAAGGTTAAATACTATATTAATATGAGCAATAACTTTAGATCATGGATTTCTATTAATAACCTAGTTGAAGGAGAGGAACTCAAACAAATTACATATGAACTTCAAAAGATGCTTTAAGAGTTTTATTTGTTGATTTTTACATGAAAGGATGAGTTGGTTTGGAATCTATCAAATGATGATGGATATTTGGTCAAGTTGAGATATGAGGATTTAGAGCATTCAAAATTTCCTACTCTCAAATATTTACCTTGGAAGAATGTTCAATCACTAGAGGATTCCCCTAAGGCCTCAAAATTCCTTTGGTTAAAAATTCAAATTAAATTTCTTATAGGAAATCTACAAAGAAGAGGATATCATGGACCTTTCACACAAGCCTTATGTGAGAAGGATTTAGAAACATCAAACCATCTACTTCTTATATTAAAAAGAACTTCAAGAATTATAACAATATGTAGCAATCCAATAATATGCAAATAACAATACCCAAATGTTAATAATAATTCAGATCTAGTTTCCCATAAATCAAATAGTCAAATTAGCCACTTAGAGAGGGTAAAGTCTCATAGCCACTTGGAAAGGTAAAATTCTCACATGTGCAATAGATGTGACTAAGATTTAAATATCAAAAATCATTCCAAATACCTCATATTTCTTTAGATTTATAGACTAAATCAACATTAACCCTAACCCTAGTGCTTAAGGTTTGACTATCTAAACATGGGGACCAAGCTAAAAAAATAAATATAGTTGACATGGATATATTACAGTCATTACATGTCTTCCCCCCAAAACTTTGTTCTCAATGTTGTAAAATACTAGAAAATGCTCTCAGGCTTCCACAACATCTTCTTCTGGCTACTTGATTAAAAACTTCTGAATTTTTCAATACCAAATATGATGACCATAATATTACTTCAATATAGAGAGTTATTTGATATTCTTCATTATATTGGAAGCTTCATCTAGGAATACACATTTTGTCCAATAACCTATTTGAGGAAAGATACATGAAAGATAGTATGGATGCAAGAAGATAGTGAAATCTCCAACTAATATGCCACTTCACCAATATGACGAACCACCTTGTAGGGCCCATAAAATTGAGAATCCAACTTTTGACTATCCTTGTCTTCAAATAAAATTACTTGTAGGGTTTTCCATGCAAAAATATCATATCTCCTATAGTAAATTATCATTCAAAATAGTGTAAATCATGTTGTTTCTTCATGTGGTTCTAGGTCTAGATCAAATTATATTTAAGAAGTTGAAGTACAAGCCATCATTGCTATAATAAATCATCTACCTAGGCAACCTTGAAGGATCCTAAAACATAGTTTGCTACTAATGGAGGTTTTTGATTATGCAATGCTTCAAATAGGAACATCTTCGGGGATGAATGGTAAGAAGTATTATACCACCATTCTCAAGGTTTTGGGTATACCATACTCAAATCGGTACCACTATAACAAAAACTTTATTTCCAAAAATTACTAGAGAAGATAGGATCATGGTCATTCACCATTGTTTTGGTTATACCATGTAATTTTAAACATAATCAAGAAATACCTTAGCCACCTTAGTTGCTAAATAGGGATGTTGTAATGCACATAAATGATCATACTTGGAGAGGTTATCTACTATCACAAATATTACCATTTTACTTTATTATTTGGGAAGTCCCTCAATGAAATCCATGGATATGTGCTCCCTTTGGTTATCATGGATAGGAATGGGTAGCAACAATCCAAGAGATTTATATGTTTTCCTTTTGTGATACTAACACACCACACACTAAACCATAAATGTCTTTAAATTTGCTTTAAATCCTTTCAAATAAAATGATTGCTTCACTCATTGGTATGTTTTCAAGAATTTTGAATGTCTAGCAAAAGGAGATGCATGTAATTCTTGGAGAACATTTGATTTAATAGCCAAATATTAAGGAATATAAATATGGTCTTTTTTGTGAATCACTCCATTAGCAAATGAAAAACAAGAATGCAATGATAATCCTACCTTTATTTCCTTAATGATCCATGTCATCTTTAGACTAGAAAACTATTCTTCCTAAAATTAAGAAATTCATTGTGGAAGAGGACTAGGATGGCATTGATATCAATATCATCCTCATATTTGTGAGACAAGGCATCCACCACCACAATCTCATTTCATGTCTTCTATTCAATAACAAAATAATAACCCAAGAGCTTGATCATCCATTTATTCTATTCAATATATAAGAGACATTGATCTAAAAATGCTTAAGGTTGTTAGGTCAATTTTTATGATGAAACAATTCTCCAACAAATAAGGTCTTTGAATATCTATGGCATACAAAAAAACTAACTTTTTCTTCTCATAAATGGATAGTCCTATATTATTGCCTAAAATTTACTTATTTTCAAAGGGTAATGGGTGACCATCTTGCATTAAAATAACTCCAATACCTATGCTAGAATCATCACACTCAATGACAAAAGGTTTGCTAAAGTTAGGAGTGGCAAAAATAGGAATGATACATAGCTTATTTGAGGGCTTTTAAGACTTAGGAAGTGGATTTTAATAAAATAAAGGCATCCCTTTTAGTGAGAGTGGTGAGAGGAGCATCAATCTTGCCATAGTTGCAAAGAAATTTTCTTTAGTAGCTTATGAGTCCTAAAAATCCATGGAGTTGTTTAAGGTATTTGGGCAAGGGATAATCTTACATAGCTTTGATCTTGTTATGATCTACCTTGACTCCTTTCTAAGTTACTATATGTCCAAAGTATTCTACCTCTTGAATCCTTGAAGAATATTTGGACCTTTTAATATAAAAAAATCCCTTTGTAATAGGTAAAAAATTTGTCAATGTCCTCCCAAGACTTGTAATTAAAATATTATCAAAGAAAACTAGGATAAACTTGCAAAGAAAATGATGAAATATAAAGTTTAGGAGACTTTGGAAAGTGGAAGGAGCATTAGTGAGATCAAAAGTCATGACTAGGAACTCATAATGATCCTCATCTATACAAAAAGTAGTCAAAATTCTCAATTATTCGAAAACTGTGAGGTAAGCCCCATAACAGGTGGTTTGTGCCCAACCCGCTTGGCCTTGGGTAATCCCTAGCGTGGTGATATGTCTGTCACATTAGCGACCTTCTTTTGTACATACCTCTGTTAGCTTATGGAATAGCTAGCTCTTGATAACCTAACTTACATAGTAGTCTGGTACCGGTACATGCATATAAATCATGGTCAATGAACATTCATTTGGTTAATTCAAATTACTTGTATCAAATTATCTTGCTCAAAATTGGTGAATGAACAATACAATCGCACACACATTTGTATTTGAGAGATTTTGTATCATTATGAAAAATCAAGATTGGTAATGAACTCGCATTTGCACATGAGGATTCCTTATAAATCTACATAAAATATCTCTATAACTCTTTTTGGAATAATTTTATCCTTTTATTTCAAAATTTTTGTTTTGTATAAAAGCAATTACATACATCTTCTCATAAAATCTCAAGAATAATTTCAAACAAAATTTTCATATTATTATTTTTCTGTTTATCAAAAGTCAAAAATGCATCTTGCAATAAAACCAACAATCTATTTTCTTCTTTGGATTTCGCGATGATGGTATAAGTTTATACCTATAATTCTATGCGTAGCGCAAACCATCGTTCTAATTTTCTTTTCCATTTATTTTAAAACAAAATTCATCAAAACATATGACTTGCATCATTATGTTACACAATTATGCTTTACAAACAAACAAACACCTATTCTATTTCATGACATTATGTTCAAAATTCAATATTGCACCCATGGTATAAATTCTAAAGGAATTGTTCACAATTTTATCACACTTAGGAATTTATGCCTAGCAACATCATATTTTCATGCATACTATTTTTATGAAAATCTAAAAACAAATCATCAAACCATCATTATCTCCATCATTACAACACAAAGTCTTAAGACATTCTCTTAAGCACTCTTTTACTTTTAACAATATTTCTATACTGGGATTAGCTTGACGATCGAGTGAGCAGCGACTCCATGAAATGGTCTATAATAACAACAATGTCCATTGAAATTATTGTTAGAAGTCCCTTTTATTTTTTATCAAATCACACCACAACCACCAAATTGTTTACATCAGATTATTTCATTTAAAATCTTACAGCATGACATCAAAATTATAATATTTCAAAATGACATAATTATATGAATCCTCAATCCAATAAGCAAACAATTCAAACATTAAAGCATCATAAAAACATATGAACAAGTCATATCATCAGAAACAAGATCATATATATATCTATATATATATATATATCCAAAAATTATATACATCATATCAAAACTGGATTGGTATGCCACAATCTATACCCTGTAATACTCAATCCTCTCAACAATCTCTACAAAATCTATAGTCCATAGACACCTAGTCTCGAGAAGCCCTCGAGCTCTCAGCCTCATCTCCTCCCCCACCCTGACATGGAGGAGGTGGTCCCATAGAGGTCCGGGATGTATCTCGGGTCCTCGTCATCGATCGGGAGGATGTCCTCGTCAATCCCAGCCTGATTAGTTCTACAATGTTGGTTGGCAGTTGTACCCTCTGGCCCTCTAGAACTAGTTGGAAGTATACCCCCTGGTAGAATGTGGTCTGCATCATAGACTACACTAACTCATCCCTGCTCGCCCCTCCACTTTGTGCCTTAAGCCGTGTAGTCTCATCTTGTAGTGTCTATACCTATGTCCTTAGTTGAGTGGCCTCGTCCTGTAGTGACTGCACCTGAGCTCGAATGTGGGCAGCCTTAGCTTGGAGAGCCACCGTCTCGCTGCTCTCCCCTATATCCACACCCTTTCCCTTATCGAGCGATGGTGGTCTCTCCCCCTATTACGAAGGGAGTCTCTCCTCCCTTCGCGCTGTCTCCCACGGCCTCTATGGAGCCTGTGCCATCCTCTGGCATCTCTCTTATGGGATCCATCGCTGCTCTCTCCCTCCATGACCCCGTGCTACCTCAATAGCAGCTTGTCGTCACCTCCCCATTTGGCGCATCGCAGCATGCACTGGACCCTATGCCCTCATCATCCGAGGAGGGTAGATGCCTACGTACCAGGCATCATACCCATCCGCAACCCTGGCATCGTCATCATCCACTGGTTGGATGGGGGCATCGTTTGTGTCCTAACTCTAGAATTGCTGCATATCTGGAGCCCCGCTCAGTGTAGTACTATCCTAAACAGTTTGGGAGTACTCGTAATCCTTGAGAGACAAGATCCCCTGTTGTAGACTGAACTACCATTGTACCCGATTATAGCGATGGAGCTCTACCTCTCCTTGCTCCATCCTTAGCTAGCAGACTTGCCTGATGTGAGCCAGCTCTTGACCATCCTCTGCCCACCCGGGGTGCTCTAACCATGGCCTCCAGGTGATCTGGTCTGGGATGAGGTCGTCCAGCAACCTCTATGACATCGGTAGATCTATCCATCGCTGTGACCCTCTCTGTAGCCACCAATAGAAAACCTGGGGTCTCTCTCGGTCAACACTTATCAATGGGAGCCCTATCGAACTCTGCATCGCAATGTGCTCCCAGCACCAAACTTGTAGCAGCGATGTCAAAACCAGACATTGACCTCCCTTGTATACAACCCCGTGCAAGATCCTATACAAGCGGTAGAGTACAAAGCTACCCCATGAAAATCTATACTTGTGGTCTCTCATATCATAGACTATGTCTGAGAGCACCCATGGTAGTCTGCATCCGCTCTGGTGGCACAGTAGTAAGCCATCGACAACTCCTGCAAAAACCTATGTCATCCTAGATGTCCCAAGCATCTATCGTAGAGACTCGATGTTCACTCCGCCCTTCTCTAGGATGAAGCTCGGGTCTCTAGTGAGCCTCATCATCACCTAGCCCTGATTGGTCGTAGGCGTCATCAACCGTCCTTGTATGGGGATCCTCATGATCCTCCATACATCCTCTAGAGTGGGAGCCATCTCCCCTGTCGATAACCAAAAGCAGGACAACCCTAGATACCACCTCTCTGCTAGGGTTGTTAGTAGCCCCATGTCAGTCGACACTTGTGGCATCTCTACCACATGCTATAGGCCGACTAGTCCAAGTCGATCATGCTTTGCCTGGTCAAGCACGGCTATGTCATCTCTTAGCCCATTGTATTTCCATTCTTGGCTCTTTAGTAACCCCTTCTACAAAACAAACAATAAAACAACAAAATCATTAATAAACCAATCATTAACATCAAATTAAACAACTTAAAATCAAGTTTAAAATGATATCGTCCACCATTGGATGATATCATCCCCAATTGGGCAAAATCATCTTTTGTGAGGACAAAATCGTCTCCTATTTCACAACTTGGGAATCGCCCCTTGTTGGACGAAATCGCCCCTACTTCGCCGATTTCATCGTTAGACAAAATCGACGATCTAGGGACAATTTTGATGAAATTGAGACGATTTTGTCCCGACAACGTCGACGGCTTAAAAACGGCCGCGATGCCTCAAACAATCAAATTTAAATCAAAAAATTGCACAAAGTTAAATTAAACCTAATCTACTAGGATTAGATCCTTACCCGTAGCCCGCGTCGGACCTCTGTCGCTCTGTGCGCTATCTCCACCATTTTTCTCTCTGTAGAACTCTGGAACAGTAAAAGTGAATAGTAAAAATGAATTAGGGTTTTACCCTATTTTTTTTAATTTTTTTTTAAAAACTCAGCATTTTAAAATTTTGCTTTTTCGCGTTTTTACCTCAAACGTTCGATTTGGGTAAAAACACGGAGGGGGCACCATAGTCAGCATTCATACGATTCGACCAAGAATCGTCGTCTAAAAATTTGAGTATATTTTTGCTTTCTCGTAAAATGGGAAAAACTCGTCTTTAACGCATTTTCTTCAAAAAATTCGCTAAAGAGGGGACAAAATGTAGCACCCTAAAATTGGCACGATTAAAACCTTAATAAAAAGATAAAATATTAAAATTTGAATTTCAATCCCAAACTGCCCATTAAACCGCCTTTTACCCGCTTTCTCCATTTTTCATGCCATTTTTAGGATTTGTTTTGACCATTGGACGATATCGTCACAGATTAGGCAAAATCGTCCCCGATATAACGAATTCATCTGGAATAGAACGTCCAGACGATTTCGTCCCAAAACCAAATTTTCATAATTAGCTTCTATTTCAACAGCCTCTCCAACTCGAGCAGAAGCGTGTTTGCGCAGTTGGAGATTTCTCTGTTGGAGATCTCCTAGATTGGGATGATCCTCAACCTCCCAAACCTCTTTTTAATCCTATATAAACTAGGATTTTTCTAGTTTATCCCCCTGCCTCCTTGCCTAATTCTTACTGATTCTCCCTGAACCCCCAACCACTTTGTTGACAAGATTTCATTGTAGAGTTAGCTCCTTATTCCCTCGCATTATTGCTTGCACATTATTTTTATCGTAGGAATTCTACTGTTTTTTAGTCGAGGCTAGCTTGGATCGTCGTAGACGATCTCGAACAATTGCAGACGATTTCATACGATTGGAGGCAATCCTGACTATAGTTCAGATTGGGGGCAGTCCGAGTTTAGAGTTCACATTTTCTTAAGTTTTGCTGCATTTTTCATAACATATTTTTGCACTGTTTTAAGTTACTATGTTTTATGCATCTTGGAGTTCACCTCATTTAGCATAATTGCATGATAAAGGTAAAATCAATCATTAAATTTACTGCATTTCCTCATTTGTTATTAGACACTATTATTTAGGCATGTTTGCTGTTATTTCTATCCTTATCCTCTATTTTTGCACCTGCATATTTGGTATTTTGTATCTATTTTTGTGATTGCAGGTTTTTGATGAATTCATCTGACGAATTCGTCAGATTTTAGATGATCCTGTCTGATTTCAAATGACCTCCTATGATTTGAGATGATCCCAAGAAATATCAGACGATAATGTGCAAACTGAGACGATCTAAACTACTACAAAACTCAGAATCTCCATCAGACATACGAAATCAGGTATGAATTCTTCTGGTTAGCATATTCTCTGTAATTTGCATCTATTTCTATTTTTTGTATTCATTGAAATCTGCATTGACATATAGAATAGTTTAGATTCATATCGGCCAAACCTAGGACTTGAATGATCAAGCATAAAAATGAACACATCAAACACACTATCAACCTAGGCGTGGAAACTGCCATTCAAAATTTTTCTAGTGAACCCACCATCCGTCGAAAATTCACCCTTATACACCTCCCTCAAGAGGCGAGACCTTCAAAGGGCCTCTCAGTCCGAGGTATTGTCTCATATTTTTCACATCCCCCTTCCGGGCACGGATCCTATAGCCTGAAGGTAAGGGTGTGAAAAATTTGGAGCGATACACTTAGTATTTTATCTTCCATCATGAGAGGTATGATTGAGACAAGCTCCAAATATTTCTAACCATTTTATAGGGTTGTGTAGGTTTAGAGGATCTACATGACTAATAGTGGTCCATGTGTAGTAATGCCACTCCCTTTGAGGTATCCAGAGAAGACACTTGCAACTATTTTCCGGTTTCACTGAAATAAAGCTTCCATTTTGGAAGACCCATATTGTAGCCTTCAAAGGCAAAATTTGTAAAAGGGTAATACTTGTAACCTCATTTTATTATCAATTTAAAAAAATAGTTTTCTTGGTTTACAATTTTATAACTAGTAGTTTTAAAATAATATTTATATCAGTATTATTTTCATATTTTATAAAAAATTAAAATATTTTAAACAATGGTGCAATAGCTAAGTTCGAGTGAGGATAAAAAGTGTGTGATAGATGTGTAAGCAAGGAGGAAATGCATGTAAGCTAGTGTGAGCTAAAAGTGAGTGCATGTATATAAGAAACATTCATATAATGATAGAGAAGTGAGCCTCATATTTGGAATTTTGAGTTCTATTCTAGATATTTGAAACAATTTGAACAATAAAGGTCTCTCATGTGGACAAGTTAGATGTCAAATAAAATCATCTAATGAATCTCTAGTTGAAATTAAGGATAACAAGTTGAGGAAAGTAATGTTTTGCTAGTCAAGGACAAAGAGAAGAAAAAATCTATAGAAAAACCCACCAAGGTGGTATACTATTGACTAGAAGTGATTATTAAAGGTGATATGATTGAGCATGGTACAATAATTCTTAAAAGTAGAGGGTTACTATGTAAGTTCAAGGACTAGCTATATTTTTTAAATATTTAAAAGTGGATGGAAAGGAAATGGTGATTGAATTAACACTATCTTATGAATACTCTTTCATGTGGATTTTTTTCCTTTAATATGTTATAATTTAAATTCCAAGTATAAAGGAATAGGTTGTGGTCTAAGGTTTATGGAAAGGTTGGTCTGTATTTAAGACCATGAAGTATTATTTTTATATACAAATGCTTGAAAGTATTTTTATGTGGCTTAAGGTATTTGGAATTCAATAGGAGTTTATCAACATGGATATTTTAAAAATATATTATTAATACCTTAAGGAAGTTAATTTAGATGACATTGATTTTTATGGAGTAACATCTAGTTGTGTATACACAAATATATATTTCCATGCATATTTTAGAACCTTTTACAAAGTCTTTTATTGTCAAATTTAAATTTAAAGTAGGATCAATAGGAGTACTATGAAAACATTGTATTTCTTTGTTGCATATACCATGATATTGTAAAATAGGAACTATTAACAAATATTCTAGAGGTTCTTATCATAAAATGAACCCAAATTTGAATTAAGGGGACTATATACCAACAAAAGTTTTCTCAAACCAAGGAGTTACACTCTTAAAACTTAGAAAATAAAGACCATCTACCTCATCAAAATGGTAAATTTTATCACATAGTTCATTTAGAGTAACCCTTAGGAGGAATCAAGAAGGATACACCAGATAAACAACTATAATACAAGAGAATGAATTTACAAGGGTATAGAGTTGCAAAGGAAGATATGGGGCCAATTTTCAAAGGGGAAAAGATGGAAGAAGATGACTAAACTAGGTGAATCATCTCCATCTTATTCAAATGATAGAAGTTCATGTTCTTACAATATAAAGTTATTCGATAAAACATAAAATATTGTGGAGTTTGTCCCTTTTGCTTTAGAGTATCTATTGTAGCAAAAAGATGATACATGAAATTGAGAACAACCCCACAAAATAAAAGATATTAAGGAGAATAAAAATATTAGTAGGATTATATACAATAAAATGAGTGTGAGTCAAGAGTGAGTGTAGTTGAAAGTGAGTGCGAGCACGAGTCAAGAGTAAGTGCAGTCAAAAGCGAATGTGAGCACAAGTTGAGAGTGAGTGCAACCAAAAGTGAGTGTAGCCATAAGTGAGTGCAACCAAGAGTTATTGCAACAGAAAGTGAGTGCAACTAAGAGTGAGTGTAGCTGGAAGTGAGTGTGAGTATAGCCAAAAGTGAGTGTGAGTGTAGTCAAAAGTGAGTGCAAGTGTAGCCAAAATTTAGTGTGAGCATAAGTCAGGAGTGAGTGCAGCCAAAGCAAGTGCAAACACGAGCTAGAAGTGAGGAGGAAGTGTGAGCAGGGAAACAAAAAGTAGAAATCAAAGTGTGATCAAGGAACAAGTACCACTTCTTATTCCAAATTATAGGATAATTTAAAGGATTAAAATAAAATCTAGGTAACATGGAAAGGAAGCCATTTGTGAAAGTCCTTACTGAAAGTATGAATGGTCAAGTTAGAAGTATGAATGTCCTAGCTAGCAATACGAGGAAGAACAAATCTATGGCAAACCCAATCCAGGTAGCAAATTCTATACCAAAAGTGATTATCAAGGATGAGATGATCGAGCATGATATAATGGTTCTTAACACCAAAGGTTTAATATGTAAGTTTTTTTGGATATAGGTCAGGTTTTTCTTAGATTCAAAATTGGATCAAGTGGAAGTGAGGATTGAATTCAAATTACTCAATGACTTTTCTTCCAAAAGGATTTTTCCTCATTATTTTTTCCAGTTTAGAAATAAGGGATAAAATAATGGATGGAGGCTTATGGTTTAGGGGCAAAGATGCATTATATTTAAGACCATGGAGTGAGAATTTTTTTGTGGACACAAAAACTATTAAAAGGGTTCTGATATGGATTAGGATTTTTGGACTTATCAACTCATCAATAAGGAGATTTTGAATAATATTGGTAATATTATAGGTGAATTCATCTAGGAGTGACCAACTACTAAGGAGAAAAAGTATGTTGTAAACACTCAAATATGTGTTGTCATTGATATTTCTAAAAGTTTATTGCAGTCAATTAGGATTAAATTTGAATCAAGAGAATGGGATCAACAAGTGGATTATGAAAACATTGAATTCTAATGTCACAAATGTCATGAAACTAGGCACATGGTAAGAGAATGCAAAGTGAAAATGGAGGAAGAGATGAAATTTTTTGGGCATGATAGTAGTTTCAATTTGAAACAAGGAGACCATATCATAAGAGAAGCTAGGTCAAATCAAGGATTTTCCATTCCTAAGAAAGTAGATAGAAAAAAAACTCTACATAATCATATGGTAAAGGTAATTACAGTTCACTCGAATCATCCATTAGAAGAAAAAAATGATATGGGCGATAAGGAAGTACAATGCGCAAGTTCAAATATAGAAGGGGCTAAAAGTACGAAGGAAGAGGGAAAGGTAAATTTTAAAACAAATGAATATGGGGAGACAAATTTTAAAGCAAATGAGTTGAAGGAGGTCAAGCTTAATCCAGGTAAATCATCTTTATTATCCATAAGTAGCTTAAAATCTTCTCCTTACAATAAAAATGAAAGTAGTATAGAGTGTATTCCTTGCACTTCAAGATTTCAAGAGTAGTATAGTAAAGAAAATCTTATGGAGGATTACCAAAGAAATTTAAGGTTTTCAAGAAAACATAAGAAAGTGATGACTATGGAGGATCATCTATGCAGTTTAGAGTTTTTAGGGCAACATAAAAAAAAAGGTTAATGAGGTTATTCCTTGCACTTTCAACTCTTTAGGGCAACATTAATCTTTAGAAAATAAGTCCCATTTTGAACAATATGAAAAAATAGAAGAGATTTATGAAGATGAGATTGTTGGTGGAAATGGAAGAGGGAGAGGAAGGCCATCAAAGAAAGAACAAAGAGAAAAAGAAACTCAAAAGCATATTTCTCTAGGAAGCCAAATAAAAATATCATTGGTGTTAACAAGAAGTGGGGCTAAGCCCACTAATAAAAATAAAAAGTGTTGATGATGAAAATGATATCATGGAATATTAAGGATATGAATAAAACCCCTAAAAAGAGTTATTAAGGAATTAATAGGTTGGTATAGCATCATGTTTATTTTAGTACAAGAAACAAAATTAAGCAATGAGGAGTGTAAGGATGTTTAAGAATATTTGGAAGACAAGTGATTGTTTAGTAGTTTCTTCTATAGGAGCTTCAGGAGATATTGCAATAATATGGGACAAATTCAAATGGGATGGACAACTATTAGAAGCAAAAAGTATTTGGGTTGTTGGATTATTCTGTAAAAAAGAGGAAAACATCAAATTTGGGGTTATAAATGTATATGTTTTAACTATAGTTACTCATCGTGAAAGATGTTGGAGGGAGCTTAGCATATTTTTGTCAAGTACAATTTTGATTCATTGTGATCTATGGATTCTTGGGTGTGATTTTAATATTATTTTATTTCCTTTGGAAAAGAAGGGTAGCATTCCATGATGGTCTAAATCTATGTAAAATTTTGCTCCATTTTTCAATTCAAATGACCTTTGGGATGTTAGTCCCTCAAGATTTCATTATACATGGTATAATAGATGCATTGGGAAAAATCATATCGAAAAAATACTAGAGAGATTCTTGTTATCCAATAAATGGTTGCAAATGAAGTATACAATCTCTTCAGATATTTTATTGTGAGCAGGATCAGATCACAAACCCATTATTTTAACTTGTGAGTTACCTAATAATGGTCATCCAAATCCATTTCGCTTCCAATATATGTGGCTCCAAGACCCTGATTTTTTCCAAATAGTTATGTTATGGTGGGATGAATCAAGATTTCAAGGATCATGTCTATACAAGTTTATTAAAAATTTGAAATATTTAAAGAAGAAAATGAAGATAAGAAATGCCAAATATTTTGGTAATATTTTTAAATAAAAGAAAGAAATTGAATCCAAGCTCAAAAATTTACAAGAGATACTAGAAATTAATGGAATTGATGAGGATTCTTGTGTGAAAGAAAAACAATTACTTCATGATTATCATAATGCATTGAAAAGGGTCTGATGTCTTGGTTCAATGGTCAAAATGCTTTTGTAGGAGCATGAAGACCAGGGTTCCAATACCTCGAGCCCTGTAGTACCGATATGCGTGTTGTGTTATCGTAGTTGACTATGTAAAAGGTTTACCCAATGCAATTGGAGCTTATAGTGGTGACAAGGAGCAAGATTTGAACCCATGAAGAGGTGTAGAAAATTGTAACGAGTTATCGATTCCTCTAGTATAAATCATAATACATTGAAAAAGGAGAAGTCATATTGGTTCCAAAAATCTAGAGAGAAATGGCTCAAGGAAGAAGATAGAAATAAAAAAAATCATGCTACAGAAAAAATAAAAATTTCTATTTATCATATCAAAAATATTATAACTCGAGATGGAATAAATATTAAGGACAAAGAATATATAAGGAAGTAATTAATTATTTCAAAAATATTTTGTCAGATTCTAGGCAAGATAAGGAGGCACAAGAAAAACTTCTACAAAATATTCCATCAATTATCATTCAAGGACAAATGAAAGCTTGATCAAGAAGATAGCTATGGAGGAGCTCCATGAAGCAAATTTATCTTTCCATCCTAAAAAGGCACCTCACCCCAATGGATTTCCTATAATATTTTTTCAAAATTTTAGAATTTATTGAAGAGTGATATGTTAGAAGCAGTTGAAGAGGCTCAAAAAAGAAAGGCTATAATAAGTGAAATCAATGCTACTTTTATTACCTTGGTTCCCAAGAAAGACATCAAAATATTTTGATATTTTTTTCTAATAAGCCTTTATAATATGATTTATAAGATCATTTCAAAAATTATGGAATACAAGTTGAAAGGCATTCTAGGGTGTCTTATCTCAGAGGAACAAGGTGGTTTTGTTCATTCTAAACAAATTCTTGATGGTATAATTATTGCACAAGAGGCCATATATTCTCTTCATTCCATGAAAAGATTTGGTATGCTTTTGAAATTAAATATGAATAAAGCATATGATAGAGTTTCCTAAATATTTCTACATGTTATTCTCAAAAAATTTAGCTTTGATTATAGTTGGTGTGAGTGGATTAAATTTTGTTATAGAATTGCAAAATTTTATATTTTGATCAATGGTTCTCTTGTTGGGTACTTCAAGTCATCTTGTGGACTTTGTCAAGGTGATCCACTTTCTCCTTATCTATTCATTATTCTAGCGGAAGTATTAGGGAAAGCCTTTTCAAAGGTAAAACTAGAAGGAAAAATCAAGGGTATTCAAATTGCAAAAAAAGGTCCCTTTGAATCTCATCTCCAATTTGTTGATGATACTTTTATTTTAGACAATCTCTCATTCAATGAGGCCATGGAGTTTAAATCAATATTCTCAGGATATGAGAAGGCTACTAGACAATTGGTAAATACTTCAAAATCCAAGAATTTTTTATTAATACTGCCCTAGATTTATAAGAAATTATTGTGAATATTTTAGGGTTTAAAATTGAAAATTTTCCATCAAACTACTTGGGTATTCCTTTGTTTGATAAAGGAAATAAAAATAATCTTTAGATATATTTTTGTATAGAATAAAAGATTGCTTGGCAAGTTCAAAATGTAAGTTCTTAGCCTTAGAAGGAAGGCTACTACTCATAAAGACTACTTTGCAATCCATTCCTATTTATATGATGTCACTTTCAAGACTACCAATAGGTATTGCATCAGAAATTGATAAAATTTAAAGAGACTTTCTATGGAAAGGTTGTGAGGAAAAATATAGGTTTCCTCTTTGTAAGTGAGATAGTGTTTGCAAAGAAAATAATATTGGAGGAGCAAGCTTGCAAAATTGTAAACTTATGGATTTGGTATTAGGAGCAAATCTTGGGTAGAGATTATTTAGAGATCAAGGAAAGAATTGGGTAAAAATATTACTTCAAAAATATATAGGTTCTCTTGATGCAATGAAATTATTTAGGAAAAGAACTCTACCTAAAGGATTGTCAACATGGAACTTCATATTAGATATTTTATAATTGATAAAGAAACATATTATATGGTTAGTAAATGAGGGGAGTTATGCAAATTTTTGGTTTGATGCTTGGTTGAAGCCTTATCCTCTTATTTATGACTCAAAAACCATTGGCTCAAGCATACCTAGAATATAAAGATCCAAAGGTCAAATATTATATTATTATGAGCAAAAAATCCAAATCATGGATTTCTTTTAATAACTTGGTTTAAGGAGAGGAACTCAAAAAAATTGCAAATAAACTTCAAAAAATGCTTCAAGAGTTTTATTTTTTGATTTTTACATGAAAGGATGAGTTGGTTTGGAATTTATCAAAGGATGGTGGATACTCGATCAAGTTGGGATATGAAGATTTAGAACAATCAAAATTTCCTTCTCCTAAATATTTTCCTTGGAAGAATGTTTGGTCATTAGAGGCTCTCCCTAAGGCCTCAACATTTCTTTGGTTAGTAGTTCAAAGTAAGATTATTATAGGAGAGAGTCTACAAAGAAGAGGATATTATGGACCCTTTAGATGTGTATTGTGTGATAAGGATTTAGAAACATCTGACTATTTACTTCTTCATTATTCGTTTGCTCACACCATTTGGAGTTATTTTCAAATAAATATGAAATTATATTGGGTAACTCCATCAACATTGAAAGAGTTGATAAAATATTGGATTAATTATTTCAAAGCTAGAGCATTATGTATTCTTTGGAGGATTGGCCCTACCATTATTTTTTGAAATTTATGGATTGAAAGAAATAATATTTTTTTTAAATAGATCTCAAAATCATGCCCAATTTTAGAACCATATTATTACCTCTCTTGTAGAATATATACAAATATGGTGCTCATCATGGGAAGTCTCAATTGTAGAAAAAGAGGTGCTAATAACTTGGCTACAGGATTTGAACATACATGGAAGAATCATTTGGGACAATGGAATTAAAACAAAGGATCTACTTTGATCTATGGTAAAATGGAAATGTCCAAAAATTGGGTTTATCAAAATTAATTTTGATGATGCTTCTAAAGGAAATCCAAGAAAAGCTGGTGGAGGTGGTGTTTTTAGAAATAGTGAAAGAAAAATTCTCCTCACTTATTCATAATCATATGGAACTTCAACTAACAAATAACGCAGAGGCTAGGGCACTTCTTATAGGGATTAGCAAAAAAGGATGGAAATATATTTCAATTGAGGGGGACTCACAAATTATCATAAATGCTATTAACAAAAATGGATGTGAAAGTTGGATAAAAAATAATATTATTGCTGATGTTCATCATATATTACTAGAGGCAATATCTTGTCAGTGTGAGCATATTTATAGAGAAGGAAACCAGGTAGCAAATAAATTAACGAATTATGGTGTTGATCTTCATCCTGGTGAGATTAAAATTTTATAAGACAACTGACCAAGTGAGAGTTTATGTCTTAATAAAAATGATGTCAAGGAGTTGATTGTGGAAACATAGCCCTTTGAGGAATTTGAAGACTAAATTTAAGAGAAAAAAGAAATTAAAATACTGTGATAAAAAGGTATGTTGCAACAAATGTAATATTTTGGTATTTTGATGGGAGTGACCCCCAATAGAAGCCACGTATAACCTATTAAATAAATATATATATATAGTAGGATTCCTATGGTTTTGGAGCAAGTGATGGGGATCAAGGAGTCCCATGCTATAAGTTAGGGTTCCAATCCCATGGTTGAACTTAACATTTTTATCAAATGGTATGGTGTCAAGTGGTAAAAATTGTGGACTCTTGATGAAAACAAAGTGATTAAAAATAGATAATATGTGATGTCATGATAATAAGGTTTTTTATAATACCACTATGTGGTTAACCACAATGACATGGTAATTTTGTAATATGGGTAGAGATGTTTCAATCTTACATAACCAATTAAAAAAATGGTATTGAAAAGAGAAAAGAAATACCTGGAAAAGCATCAAAGAAAAAATAAACTCAAAGGGAAATTGATTTAGGAATCCAAAGGCATATATTATAAACAATGACCAATAGTGGGGTTAGACAAATAACTAGGAATAAACATAAGCGATGAAGATGAAATTTTGGAATGTTTGGTGCATAAATATGATTTCAAGCAAAGAATTATCGAGGAATTAATAAATTATCTTTATCTCAATTTTGTTTTAATACAAAAATAATTATTAGTAGGAAATGTGAAAAAGGTATTGAAAAAGAATGGAAAATTTATCGATAGATGTGGTATGATTAAAATGTTAAACATCTTTGGATAAAAACAAATAAGGTGACGAATAAATTAGTCAATTAAAAAATTTTAATCTCACACATGATAAATTTCAAATATTGGAAGGTAATTACATGATAAATATTATCTCTCTCAATAGATAACATAGTATAAAAAAATGATAAATGGAAAATGATAGCTAAAAAAAGGAAAAAAATCAAGAAATCAATAATAACTTGTTAAATTTTATGTTTGAATATAATTTTATTTAATATAGTAACAAGTAACATTTTGTGGCATTGTGGATCATATCAACATGAAAGGTCGACATCGATCAATGCATAGGACTATGATCTATGAATTCTAGCTTGAGTATGCACTTCAATCACTATGAATATCATCATTAGTGGTTCCCTACTAACATTCATACTTGGATTTAGGCCTCAATTTTTTAATCCATGGCCATGCAACAAGTCTCCATTCATAATTTTATGAACAAGGTTCCTGTTGAGAATGGCACAACCTATAAAGTGACCCAATAAATTCACCCTAAGAATTTTGCATGAAGTAATTATTCTAAGCTCCCTCCTAATTTTTATCCAAAGCTTTTGGTTGAGATGGATTATATGTTGGCATTTTGAGTTATTTTGTGTTGTCATTAATGTCACATGGATCACATTGAGTTTTGGTGGCAAAAGTACTTCATAAATAATCATTTATGATATTTTGGAGAGCATGGATATTTACAGGGTTTTGTGGCACAAGAGGCATATAATATTTTATTTTTTAAATATTATATTAACAGTTTTTATTAAAACCAACGGAAAGGGTTTTTTTATTAAAACCAACGGAAAGGGTTTTCATTAAAACCATTGGAAAGGGTTTTTCATTAAAACCACTATGCTAAGACTTCTCCAAATTATGATGGATGAAAAGGTTTTCCAATAAAACCTAGGTGCAAAACGTTTCATGACGAAATTCAAAAGAATGAAGAAGATATCCCAATTCAAAGTTAAAAGGTGAATTATTAAATTTTTATTTAATAATTCTAAGGTCTAAGTTTGTATTATATTATCCATCGATTTGCAAAGTTTGGGGAGGTAAATAAAGATTCACCGACGTCATTCGAAGGATGGAGGTGCATATAAAAAAAATGTGAAAAACCTTTGTTTATTGAAGACTAGAAAAAGCGCATGAGAGAGAGTCATCGAAAGGGGAGCAACGAAGAAAGAAGGATAAATAACTTTCAATTTGAGAGTAAGGTCAAGTAAACAGTGTGATAAAGTGACATCACAGAGGACTCCTTAGCACAGTTGGCAACGCACAAAATTTGCACAAGGCAAGTTCACTGTTCGAATCTTGCCAGGGGCAAAGTATTTTGCTGAGAAAGGCAATTCAGGTTTTCAGATTCGAAGTGCAGGACAAGCTGGGTTTTTGGGATTAAATTCCAATGTGGGCTGATGCCCATGTGGTAAGTGCCTCATAGTGCTAGGCGAGAGGAATAGAGTTCGACTCCCATGAAGGTGTGAAGGCACATTGATTTTTGGCAAGGTATTGATGATTTCGAAGGTGTGAAGGCACATTGATTTTTGGCAAAGGAATTATCGATTTCAAAGGTTGTGAAGGCAAAAAATTCGAATAAAGGTATTTATCTCCAGTGCATGGTAATATTTGTTATTACCAAAGTTTTGGTGCATTAAAATTATTTATGTGATAACTAGGGAGTCATAAGGAGTTTAGGGAAATAAATGCTTGTTGTATGTGTTAATGTGCTTAGGGAGTTATAAGGTGTAGAATTAAATATTTGTTATTGATGTGTGTGATTAGGGAGATATAAGGTGTGGAAATAAATATTTGTGATTGTTGTATGTGGAGTTATAAGGTGTGGAATTAAAAATAAAAGCATAGGTGCTTGTTGTATGTGTTAATGAAATTAGGGAGTCATAAGGTTGAAAAGTGTTGAACTTGTTATATGTCCTAGTGCATAATTTAATTATGAATTTAAACTAGGAACTTGAGACCTAGTTAATTGCTACCTTGAGTTAGAAGACATGCACATGAGTTAGGATTTGAAGTTGAAGACAAATTACTTGATTATGTGTCTTGGCTATTGAGAGGAAGTGGATGGATTAGAAAATCAATTTTATGGATAAAATTGATGCTTGAGTTTCATGATTGCTTTAGTGGATTTCATTGAGAGTATTGCCATTATTGAGGAGATCTTTGCTATTGCCTTGAGAAGCATATTGTTGGTTACTTGTTGAGTACATTGCCATTAGTTGAGACCATTGAGGAGATCATTTGCTAGTCACTTGTGGATACATTTGTCTTTCATTTTGAGGAGATCATTGTTGGCTATTTGAGAGCTCTTTGCTTGAGGGAGTTGTGCTTGTTTCTTGAGAGCTTATTGACATTGCATGAGGAATATATTTGTAGACACCAAAACAGCACCAATCCGATTATGTGACTGCAAACACTGATCGCATTGACACACATAGCCCCCAGGGCAGCCCCAGAGGTTAAACAGTGGTCCTAACCACTCTTTCAATAGTTTTTGAAGGTCAGAAGTCAATTTGGCACCCTCAGGTACTTTGCTCCATACTCGTTTCACCCAAGAACGAATACGGTTTGGTATTCGCCCCGCCCAGGGATGAATAGAAGTATTCGCTCCGGGGTGGAGCGAATAGCGGGTTTGACGAGCAAAAAGTCAATTCATGACAAATGGCAGCTCGGATCCGCCACTTAACGCCTCCTTCATTTCATGGGAGCATGGGTGAGCGTTTTTGAGCGTTAGAGGCTGTTACAGGGGCAGTCATGAAGCCCCTAATCAGGGAGGAATCTTCCCTCCCCTGGAAGGGCATGGCTGCCAAGTGGCGCCTCTGCATGTTCATCCCAAGAGACCTCCAGGTCTATAAATTGGTGAGCTTTCTCACCCCAAAAGATATAGAGTAAGAGCATTTTTGAGCAACGAAGTGCTGCCGTTTTACTTCCCCATACATCCTTGTGCGATTTGTGCCTTTCACATCCTTGATCTCTTTTAGAGAGGAGGTCATTGGGTGACTATTGGAAGGATGAATCTTGAGCCCAAAACCCGACACTTGACCACAGTATACCACCCAATTTGCCGACAACACCTTGTAAGAGATTTTGGACCCATCCCAAGTGGATTGGTGCCGAAATCAGGCCCCAAACGGTGGGCGGCCTGCCCGGGTGCCCCCGCACTACTGTAGGTCTAATCGTCCCTTTTAGGAACGATTGGGAATCTATGGTAGATTTTCTTTCTATCATTTTCATTTTGTATTCGATCTTTATGCTGCTTAGATAGTTTGCAATTTCAATTCCATATCATTTTGATCAAGTGCTATTTTGTTTTATCATGTTTTTGCCTCCACTAACTTGCAGAGGGTGCCATCGAAATCTGGGTGTTAGAGGCCGAATTGGGGAAATCCGACCATCTGGGTCATCCCAAAATGCCCCCAATTAGCTAACCCCCACTTTTGCAAGAAATTTGGAGCCATCTGGAGGTGACATTTGGGACGGTTCTATTCGGCATTTTGTTGCAGGTATATTCGTCCCACCCCGAAACGAATACGAATCCATGGTGAGTTTGTAGACTATTCTTTTTGCAATGCCTTCCCGGTGATGTTCCCATGCCTCTATGAAAATTTTAGTCGATTTGGAGTTTTTTTTATCATCATTTTATTTATTTCTTCGCATGCATTAGTTTTGGGTTTTGAGATTGCATGTTTGATCTTCTTTGCAGGTGCTATTGACTATCTTTTTGTTTCTTTGAACGCAGGATCGGAACATCGGAGGAGCGACAAGGAATCGACACTCGTATACACAAGCGGCGGTGACATTTTGGTCCACCCATCTTACATGTGGGCACGCGGAAGAAGGATGGCTATCCATGGATGTAACCAAGAGACGAATTTAACGCTCCTCGCCCCTGAAAAGGGAGGAGGCGAATTGTAACCGAATTGTGAAATACATCAATAAAAGAAAGGGTTGTTTATTTCATTTGGGTTTCAATTCGTTTATGCTTTCTCCATTTTATGCATTTTTAATTCGTAGGATTTAGCGTTAAGTTTAGTTCCATTTTTGCATCGTGCTTGGAGTTTTTCCTTTTTTGTTTTCGTATCCTCGTGCTTTCAGTGGCGATCACGGTGGGACACTGTCCTCTGCTTTTTTAGATCAGAAATCTGATCAAAGCTTGCTTTGCTTGCAGGTATCTTTTTTTTTTGAACGCGGGACTGTTGTTCGTTCCAGCCTGTGGCGAACACAGAGCTGTAATTCGTCTCATCCAGGGACGAATGGGAATGCGCCCCACCCTGTGACGAATACAGTTCTGTTATTCATTCGACCCAGGGATGAATAGCTCTCTGCACATTTTCAGGACAGAGACTCAGAACCAGAATATTTGGGCAGAGAAGAGGTAAGGATTCTGAACTTTCCCTGTCATTTTTTGCTGTCAATTTTTCTGTTTTTGGATTACTTGCTTGCTTAGGGAAAGTTTTCTTTTTGCTGCTTGCTTGTTTCCTTTTGCAAAATAAAAAGAACCCCACACACCACGTGGCAAATTAAAAACCAAGGAGCTGGTCGTAAAACCCCAGCCCTTGATCAAGACCAACGGTGGATTTCATCACCACCTTGGCTTGAATCTTGCATCCATTACCCCGATCGCTACTGTTGCTAGACGTAAATCCTGACGAAAGCTGACCGAGTGTAGTTGGGGTGATTCCCAGTGCACGAGGATAAGTCTTCTATGGTAGGTGTCATAAATAGGGCGATTCCCCTTCCATACCGCCTACGTTCCATGTACCATCTGCTCTCACGTACCTATAGTTTCCCTCACGTAAGGGCGGGTATATAGAGAGGTTGGTATATCGGCCTGGCAATGGTATATCGAAGGGGCGACCATTTTTGGGAGTCATAAGAGCCATCATTTTGCATTTAAACGTTCTTTAAAAACCTTCAAAACAAAACAAAAACAAAACAAAAATCAAAAACACACTAAACCAGGTCTAGGACACACTTTCAATATTTAAACGAGATAATCACTGCTTGTGTGTGTGTGTGATATTTTCTGTTTAGTGTAGCATAAAAAAATCATAAAAGAGATAAAAATCTACATAGCTTGTAGAGAGATACCACCATGGTGTGCACCCGTAGCCAAGCCCAATCACGGGCGGAGGCTGTAGAGAGTGTACAAGGAGGCACAAGTCACCTCCGCTACAGCCACAAGGACTTGGTCATTCCACCTTGGTGGCCTGACCCACGAGACAGTCCACATAGGGACATTTCAGAACAAGGCTATAGAGACACCCCTTTGAGGGGCGCACCCAGTCAACATGAACCCTTTCAAGAAGAGTCCGTACATGTACCATTTGACTTAGGCAGAAGGGCTCCTTTGGATGCTCGTTATGAGTGGCCATCGTGCGATGAAGTGCTAGAGCCGTATAGGGACCATAAAGAGGGGCCACATGATTATGTCATCCCCCCTTTACCCCTTCTCACTATTAGAACCAATAGACAAAATCCAGAGTGCAAGGCTCTTCAAACAGGGTGAGCTAACTCTGCTCGCCCCTTTCACACATATGAAAGGGAGCATGAGGAAGATGATTACATTCCTCAAGAGCAATATACAGTGTGGGGGCCATGCGCCTCCGCACCAGCTATATACCATGATCACCCACTGAGGCCAGAGCCTTGGGTAAATGCCGCCAACCTCGACAGAGGGAAGCGACCTATTGAGATCTCGGATCATCACGATCAAGGTAAATGCATAGGAGAGGCATCTAGGCCTCCTAGGCTCAATATGGCAGAACAAATCGACCTGGAAGTCGCCAGACATGCCGCCCACCAAGCGTAGATCACGCGGCTTGAGCAAGACCAACAGCAGCTAGAGCATTTATATCGCCTTAGCAAAGAGTGCATTAGGTGCCAAACAGATGAGCTGCTCCATAACCCGATGCCTGAAAGGGTTCCAACCCCACGCACCCAAAGGGTGGAACCATATGAGAGGCGCAACCCCTTGGTGCGAGATAGGTCTCCATGACCTTACCAAGTGCTACCTCCGAGACCTCCTAGACCCGAACGGGAGGCCACTCCCTGGAACAATGATGGGTACCCTCCATGGGGACCCACCCAAGGTCATAGGTCTCACCCAGAGACTCCTCAGGAAGCTTACGAGGAGTATGAGCAAGAAGATGAGCGGGCCAAAATGCCCTACCAAGGCGGGGGGGTTGCTATCCGGCCACCCCTTCATAGGCCTCAAGTCTCCCACAACCCACAATGGGAGCAAACCAAAGAGGAAGAAATTAAATCCTCAGATGCATATAAAGCATTGCTAGAGCATCTGGAGTCTATGGAAACCAAAAATTTTGGGCCCCAAAAGCCCACTTTATGCCAGCTCCGTAGTCATCCTGTGCATCCGTCAGTGCCAGCACCTCCTTACCCTGAACACTTTAAGCTGCCTCAGTTGGCAACCTTTAGAGGTGAGGAAGATGCTCAAGAGCATGTGACGAGATTCCTGAGCCAATGCTTTGGCATTCAGGACAATGATGCTTTGTTATTAAGAACATTTATAACCACATTCGCAGGCCCTGCCTCGGATTGGTTTACCCAATTACCAAAGCACAACATCAAAAACTTAGATCAGTTAGTGGATGCGTTCCTCGAACGCTTCGCCTTCAACACCAAGAAGAAGGCATCACTAAGTGACTTAGCCAACCTCAGGAAGTATGAGGAAGAGACCATGGTGGCCTACGGGAATCGGTGGAGGACTTTGCTTTCAAAGCTGCCCTACCTCCCTCCTATGTCCGACCTCACTCAAATGTTCTCAAAGAGTTGTTTGAGATCGATCTCGATGCTATTGCAGCTGCAGCAATATGCCACCTTAGAAGAAGCTCTGGCACAAGCCAGAATTATTGAAGAGATCAAAATACAGGATGGCGAGATAGCCAAACCTAAGAAAAAAGAGTGGACTAAGAACACTAAAATCGGGACCACGCAACAGAAACCCGCGGTGGTCAACCAAGTTGCAATCAATGTCCCTAAGCCTGCACAAGCAACACAACCTCAAAAGGCTAACTATCAGGCAGTGCCTCCCAACAACTATGACAGAGAAAATCAGAGGCAAGAACAGAATCAGTAGCGTCACCCTAGGCGACAATACACACCCTACACAGAGTCCAGGGACTCCTTGTTTGACCGCTTGTTAGCGGCAAACCTGATCAACCTGCCAGAGATTCAGACCATAGATCCCAATGCACCCAAGCCTAAGGGGTATAGAGAGGACTTGTACTACAGGTTCCATAGGCGGCAGGGACATGACCTAAATGCCTATTGGAAATTTAAGGGCTTGGTGCAAGACTTGATTGATAACAAGACACTAGCGGTGGATAATCCCGTCGCACCAAGCAATCAACAAATGGAGGTCTTCAAAGACCCCTTGCCTGCTCATGCTCCGTAGGCAAAGACCCTACAAGTTAATGAGGTCACACAGAACTTCCCCATGCAGGGATATGTAGGGATGATCAGTATAGTGACTCGGAATAGGAGGTATCCGAGCACGAATGCTCCTGCGGTAGCTGCAGGAGAGGTGCCAACAACATCACAACCACAACAACACCTTGCACAACCTCCTCTGCCTAGACCAGTGGCCACACTTCGGACCAAACTCACTCAGAGTTTGAGGACCACATCGGCTAGGCTCTCCATATACGAGCTTATACAACAATCTACGCCCCATCGAGAAGCTCTAATGGAGATATTGAAAGCCATCGAGTTGCAGCCCCACGAGACAAATTCTTTCAACAACTTTGTGGGCCATGTAAAATGATGCACTGAGCCGATCATCACATTTTGAGAAGATGAATTGAGATCAGTGACTGATGACATGGTGGATCCACCCTTGCACGTTATCGCACGGGTCAACGGGATCCCATACAAGAGGGTGTTGATAGACACTGGCTCGTCTAGTAATATCATCACAACTATGGCCCTAAAACATCTGAAGTTGCCTGCATCTCACATCACAGCTTCCACCTACACTCTACGAGCATTCAATGATGCAATCTGCTCGACAGTTGGCACAATAGTCCTACCAATCCAAGTGGGACAAAAGACCATACCTACATTGTGCCACATATTGGAGGGTGAGATGGCCTACAACATCTTGTTGGGTCGGCCATGGATCAGGGACATGAAGTGTGTCCCTTCGATAGCTCACCAATGCTTAAAGTATACATTTGAAGGGGAGGTGCATGTAGTCCCGATGGACTTAGAACCCTTCAAGTATTGTAATGCGGTGCAGTTGATGCCGCAATCGACCCTGCCATCAACGCATTTGGATTTCTAGTTAAATCCATCTAAACAGGGTCCGATTCTGTAGGCATCCCCGTTAGCAAGTTCTTCAAAATCCCAATCGGGTTCATCTTCATCGTCTGGACCTCCACCAACGACACCATCTATGGGGGCCAAATAGAAGGACAAAGGGAAGAAACCCCTGGAAGAGGCAAAACCTTTGGAAGAGACACTGCCATCAGTATCAACTATCTCTACTGAGGAGATGCCTAGCCGAATGGAAGTCGAGGCTCCTAGTTCACCCGACATGGAGTGGACTCAGGGAGAGCTTCCATTCCCTCCCCCTCAACCGCCAATGATCACCGTTGAAATGGCCAATACGGGCCTAGGGGAGTATCTGGTGTGGAATATTGTAGCAACGCCCGCACTAGAGTCCATGCAGGACATGGGGAGACCTCGCCTTCCCATTGGCACTATTGTTCCCCTAGGCTACCCGCCGAACCAGACAAACTTTGTGTATGGGGGCCTTGATCATGGCATTGCACCATGCACGCAAGAGGACGAAGATGAAGAGCCTTTTGCTGAAAATGTCAATTATTTGTCTAACCCAGACTTTGCTCTGAGATACCTTGGCCAATGCAATTGGCACGGATATGGGCTAGGCAGATATGAGCAAGGGATACGTGTTCTTTGCCAACCAAGATACCAAATGCCATATGACAAGTCAGGAGTAGGGTTCAATCACCCCCTGCCCTTAGACATCTTGGTGGAGAACATGCAAGGCCTAGGGATAGGCAACAAGGGGGGATTGGCATCAGATCCATATGCCAACCCTAACACCACATATACATTGAGGGATTATCTCCCATTAACGACAATCAACCTTGTTGGCCCTCGCAATCCCTTCCCTTCGCTCGAGAGAGGAGAAAGCTCGAGAGCTCATTTTTAGGGAGGGTCTAGACAATGTCAAGAAGGGTCCTCAGAGGATGAGTCAGAGTATGAACCAGCGTCATATGACCCCTTCGAATCAAATAGCGATCACTCACAGGTGATCCCCATGGATGATTATCAAGAAAGCTTCTTGACGATGTTCCCTTTGGATGCTCCAATCGAGCAAGTGCCACTCCAAGGAAATCAGGCCCCACCGTAGAGAGCGGAACAACCCCAATGGGGCCAGATCAATTTGCTTGAGCAAGGCGAGCCTTTAATGCCGCGAGAAGTTGTCAGAGCCAACGAAGGCCTTTGGATCTCCGATAGTGATTATGAAGATGAAACCGAGATGGCATATCTTAATCACATGCGGCAAATGCAGCGACCATACCCCTTGGAGATTAACGACATATTCGAACAATTAAACATAGTGCCAGGGCATGAGTGGTACGTAGACCCAACACGGTGGGACCAAGTGTTGGATCTGCCACTCTGGGCATACGAAGCATACCTTCCACCCAGAGACCCTATAGTGACATCAGTGTCGAGGGTAGACCCTGTCTTCCTATCCGCACATAGGGCCGATCCATTCATGCCCATCCCTCTAGAACTAGATCCCGAGCATAGAGAGCATCCAGAATGTCCGAGTAACCACACCCATGGTAATGGAGACCAAAATCATTTCATCAACATGATCTCCATTGACTTAACCACCCCCATCCACAATCCGGCCGATCCAACATAGTCATTGTCTCTAGACATAGATGCCATAGACTGGGATCACGTCAATTCCCCTCCATCCCCATTCGAGTACTAGCCTTTCGATGAAATGCTTCATTTTACCCCTAGGCCAACTCAGGATATCTTCCATGCTGAAGAAGAACCCGAGGTTCCTAACGATGATCTTAACTCAGCAAATGATATCCACTTGATCCCAACTCCACATCAGTTGGAGGACGGATCCCACATGTCAGTCGAGGAGACGACTGACGTAGACATCGGCTCAGACCCAATGAATCCATAGATCATCAAGCTAGGGGTAAGTCTATCCCCCGAAGAGCAAGCCGACTACATTGCCCTTCTCAAAGAGAAGAAGGAGGTTTTTGCATGGTCATACAAAGACATGCCGGGACTAGACCCGTAGCTAGTCATGCATAATCTAACGCTTGATCCGACAGTCAAGCCAGTTAAGCAAAAACTATGCAAGATGCACCCAATAGTGGCCTTAATGGTCAAAGATGAATTGCAAAAGTTGTTGGATGCACAGTTTGTCATCTGCGTGGATTATCCACCATGGCTGTCCAACATGGTGCCCATCAAAAAGCCTGATGGGAGGATTCGCATATGCACTGATTTTTGAGATCTAAACAAAGCGAGTCCTAAGGATGATTTCCCCTTGCCGAGCATCGACGCATTGGTAGACGCTACAATGGGTCACGAAATGCTTTCCCTCATGGATGGTTTCTCGGGATACAATCAGATTTGTATCAATCTTGAGGACCAGCTAAAAATGGTGTTCATAATGCCTTGGGGAACATTTTGTTATAAGGTCATGCCCTTTGGCCTTAAAAATACTGGCGCCACCTACCAACGTGCCATGACATACATCTTCCATGATTACATGCACAAGACTTTGGAAGATTACATGGATGATTTGTTGGCCAAATCTCTTTTGTGCCCGGATCATCTCGGTGACTTAAGCAAGATCCTCGATCGCCTCATGGAGCATAAAGTCAGACTGAATCCCAAGAAGTGCATTTTTGGCGTCACATCTGGAAAACTCTTGGGCTTCATAGTCTCAAAATGAGGCATCGAGGTGGACCCAAACAAAGTCAAGGCAATCCTTGAAATGCTTCCCCCAACTACCATTAAGTAGCTCAGAAGCCTACAGGGAAAGGTCGCGTCGATCAAGCGCTTCATAGCGCAGCTATCTGACAAGTGCCGACCCATGAACAAATTGTTGCACAAGGGGGTAGCATTTCACTGGGATGACGAGTGCCGATCAACCTTCGATGACATTAAACAATACTTGGCTTCACCGCCAGTATTGGCACCACCTAGACCAGGAGTGTCATTCTACTTATACATCTCAGCTACTGAGGTGGCACTGGGAGCCATGTTAGCCTAGAAGAATGAACTTCACAGAGAATAGGCTACTTACTATCTTAGCCGCACCCTGGTCGGTTATGAACTTAACTATGCATACGTTGAAAAACTCTGCTTGGCAGTGGTGTTTGCTACCAAAAAGCTATGCCATTACATGCTGAGCAACAAGACGTATGTTGTGTCTAAGGAGAATCCATTGCGGTACATGATGAGTCGTACTTATCATAGTAGCCGCATGACGAAATGGATCATGTTGTTGACGAAATTTGACATAGAGTTTATCGGACAAAAATCCATAAAAGGTCAGGTCATAGCCGATCAACTAGCAGAGGCTCCTCTCGAAGACGATCAGCCTCTGACTATAGAACTACCCGATGATGGGGTCTTCCATGTCTCAGAATCACCAGATTCTGATGAGCCTGAGTCTCAGGCCGACATAACCCTATTTTTTGATGGTTCTAAATGTGAGCAAGGTGGTGGCACGGGAATCGTATTCTTCACACCGTAGGGTGCTCCAATGCCTCTGTCATTTAAATTAAATTTCCCATGCACCAACAACAATGCAGAGTATGAAGCCTTGCTCATAGGTCTTCAGACAACAATCACCATGAACATTAAATGATTGAACATCTTTGGTGATTCGCTGTTAATCGTCAACCAAGTCAAAGGGGTATTCCAATGCAAATGCCCAGTTCTACAGGCCTACAAAGCCCTTGTGGACAAATTCTTGGCGAAGCTTGAATGGTACGACATCGAGGCACTCCCTCGATCATCGAATCATTTTGCGGACACTATGGCCTCTTTGGGGTCCCTAATCCCGCAAGACATTTCTGGTGATATGACAACCATTCAAGTCAAAACACTATCGCAATCAGCGATGGAGCGAGCAAGCTCTGATTTAACGCCAGGAATCCACTTGATCCAGATTGAGCCATCCACGGACAAGTTCTCTCGAATCCACGATCATTTGAATCACGCCAACTAGGGGTCCTTGTTCTCCCCTACTCCCATTAATAGCAACACAATGCTATTCTTGCAAGTTCTTTCCCGCTCAGCTTTTGCTAGGGATAAACTTCAAGAGGGATTGGTCGTTCAGACTGTCGAGGTTTCTGATCAGCAGGATTGGTATACACCCATCAGGGACTACCTCAAGTTAGGTAACCTCCCGCTTGGATTGACGCACGCCGCAACATGATCATTCAAACAGAAAGTGGCAAAACATGTCTTGTTAGGAGACATTTTGTACCATCGGAGCTACGAAGGGATTCTCCTCCGTTGCTTGGACCAACAGGAGTCCGCTTGGGCAATCACCCAAGCGCACGATGGTACATGCGGTGGCCACTTCAGTGGTATGGCCATCGCAAAGCGCATCCTTCGCATGGGCTATTATTGGCCATCTTTAGAGCGAGATTGTTGTGCGTATGTGAGGAAGTGCGTGAAGTGTCAACATCATGCCAATTTGACACACGTACCTTCTCAGGCCTTGCAGCCGATCTAGTCGGCTTGGCCATTTTCATAGTGGGGCCTAGATCTAATCGGAAAGATCTCCCCTGCATCGTCCGACCATCACACGTTTATCATAATGGCCACAGAGTACTTCACCAAGTGGGTGGAAGCGGTTTCGCTAACCTCTACGACTGGACCCCGCATTATGGAGTTCATTTTACATAACATCATATGTCATTTTGGTATTCCATCCAAGATAATCTCGGATAATGGGACGTCATTTAAGAACAAAGATGTGCGTGCTTTGACTACAAAGTACAAAATTCAGCATAATTTTTTGACACCCTATTATCCGTAGGCAAATGGGCAAGCAGAGGCATCAAACAAGATGCTAGTCACCATCCTCAAAAAGATAGTCATAGACAATCATAAGGATTGGCACATTCAGATCCCACTTGCCTTGTGGGCTTATCGCACTAGCATTCGGACACCCACTGGGGCAACTCCATTTTCGTTGGTGTATGGCTCCGAGGCAGTCATGCCTCTCGAGTTGGAAATTCCTTCCCTGCGCATATCAATGCATGAGTTCATCGATGATGACACTACGCGGCAGGCCCGGTTAGACCAGCTTACGTTGCTTGATGAATGACGCGTTAATGCTCTTGAGCATTTACGTATCTATCAAGAGCGACTTAAGAAAGCATACAACATGAAAGTTCACCTAAGGGACTTTCAGGTTGGTGACTTGGTCTTGAAAGAGAACCAGTAGAACTCTAACTTGCCACCCCATTTAAGGGACAAGTTCACGGCAAACTGGTTAGGTCCTTATGTCATTGAAAGTAAAATAGGACCTAGAACATACCAGCTAGCCTCTCTTGATGGAATCAAGGAACTAGAACCCTTGAACATCAGTCATTTGAGGCCATTCCATATTTAAAAGAGCTATAGCCCACCCCAAAAGCTCCAAGGATTCCCATAATCGCTTGGTCAACCCAAAAAGCTCCAAGGATTCCCATAATCGCTTGGTCAACCCAAAAAGCTCCAAGGATTCCAAAAGCTCAATGTTCCCCAATCACTTGGTCAACCCCAAAAAGCTCCAAGGATTCCCAAATCGCTTGGTCAACCCCAAAAGCTCCAAGGATTCCCATAATCGCTTGGTCAACCCCAAAAAGCTCCAAGGATTCCCATAATCGCTTGGTCAACCCCAAAAAGCTCCAAGGATTCCCAAATCACTTGGTCAACCCAAAAGCTCCAAGGATTCCCAATCCTTGGTCAACCCAAAAAGCTCCAAGGATTCCCATAATCGCTTGGTCAACCCACAAAGCTCCAAGGATTCCCGCAATCGCTTGGTCAAACCCAAAAATGCCCCAAAGGTGCCCATTACCCCTTTGGTCAAACCAAAAGCTCCAAGGATTACCTTAATCGCTTGGTCAAAAATAAGAAAATTCAAAAACAATAAAATCATCAAAAATAACAAAATTTGCATCTCATTTCCATGCATACTCAAAAATCATCATAACAATACAGAGTTCTTTTGCATCTCATCTGCATATTCACAAAAATCAAGCCATCAAAAACACAAAAATATATAGCCGCATTAAGCATCGCATCCATACATTGCATATTTGTGGTCATAAAGGTCAAAGCACCATAGACTGTCATTACTTGGCAAAACCATCATTTTCTACATTTTTCCACTTTATCAATAACTCATCGCCCATAACCGCCATTCACGTTATTCTCCCACATCATAGTCAGTTGTTTTCTAATGTATCGAGAGTTTTTCGTCATTCAGTCGTCAGTAGCTTTCTAGCCACGTACTGTACCAAGTCAGACAGATTTTACGCAGGTAGAATTCTACTTGGATCACACCTTGTTACGTAGCATCCCAACACAAGTTAAAACATATAACAGAATTCCCAAGTTGTGTGAATGAAAGATGAAACCTGCAAAGCAATCCAGGTCACCATAAGCGAAATGGTTATCTTGCTCATCCCCCTATGTGAATGACCCCAAGAATGCTGAGAGTTGGCAAAAGGACAAGCATCCTCCCTACCCAATTCCCCAAGAATCCCAAGTTCTCAAAAAGTTGCAAAACATCAAAAATTTGCAAAAGTCAAAACTCCAAAATTTGACATCTCAAAGTGCCTACCTCAAAAAGCACAAACAATAGTGATTCTCATCACTCACTATTCCAAATCCCTTGCTCAAAAGAAACAAACAAACAAAATAAACAGTGATTTTTATCACTACAAAAGAGCAAGTATCCCAATACAATTGAAGAAAAGAAGGGAGTCGAACTTGAATCCCTGGAACTCTCAGCATTCAGATGGGTCATGAGGCAAACCTCAATACCGGTTTGGTTGATAGCCTATCGGTCACTGGTGGTAAACCTCCCGCATGACGATATATCTATCACATTAACTTGTGTGCAGATCAATGTTTGCATGTGGATGAGCTAGCTTATGGTATCCTACGATAGCACCATAGATTAATCTGACTAAATACAACAAAGGAGTTAGTGGAGCTAATCAGGTGATCCTCAATACAGGTTTGGTTGATAGCCTATCTGGCACTGGCGGTATCCTGACAAACACCACATAAATGAACTCAATTGCACACACAGGGATGTGAAATAACTTGGTCAAAGACAAGTCTGATTCATACCTTGTTCAAAAGTCTTGTAAGATAAAATACAGTATTGGCTAGATAGTTAGAACATCTGAGTTTTGAAAAACCCTACATACATCCTAAACCAACTTGCTATCTTTCATCCTCACATTGCCATCAAAAAAATCCAAAAAATAACCCATATGCATAAAGACAGTCATGTCACCCAATAATCGCCTAGGACAAAAAGCCACAAAGTTCTAAACAGTCTATGGTGCGACTACCAAACATCACAAATTCAATTCATCCATTCCATTTGCATATCATATAAATTAGAAACATTTGCATTCATCAACACATATGCATCCATCAATATAAATCAACATGCATACATCCATATTCATCCATCATCGTGCATAACATCAAATCATGACATGTGCATAAATACAATAAAGTCATCTATATATATATCATCAAAAATGCCCGTAGGCTACAATAACTGGTCCTCTGACCCCGCCAAAGCCAAAAACTCAAAAACCCCCAAGCCTAAGGCGTCGGCCACCATGATCACGCAGGATCGGTGCGACGGGAACTACCCCCCATGGTGTGGGTCCTATGGGACCCCTTAAGGCGATTGTTGCTAGCCCTCGCATCATGCCTACTCCTCCTCTCCATCCTACGACGAGATGATGCTGACTGCTCAGTATCACTGCCCCTCATCCGACGTGAAGATCCACCTCCCAGGGGCTCAGGTAACCGCCCACCGAGGCGGATAATCTCTCCCTCCATATCCATCCGATGTCGAGACCAATCTGTCTCCCACCGTAACCACTCTACCTCCCATCGATGGTAATAAGCTACTGCATCATCGTGCTGTGCCAATGTCTTCTCCTTCTCCACCACGAGGAGATCCCTCTCCCTCCACGTGTCCCCATCCCCTCGATGGTATGCAACAAATGTGCTCTCCACTCCGCCAACTGAGTCCGTAGGAGATCCCTCTCCTGCAAAGCCTCCCCTAGCTCCTCATCTCGCCTCCATAGTAGCTCTACCAATCGTGCATTCTCAATGCGCACCCCTACCTCCATGTCCTCCACCATGGCCTGATGCATAGGCGACTCTAGAATAACAGCCTGCTCTGGCTCCCACTACTCTGGGACGTCCTGCATCTCCGGCTGATCCGGAGCCCCAAAATCCATGCCCAAGTCATCCACCTCCACCATGTCTGCATCCTCTAGCGGAGCTCCCCAACCCTCACCTGGTGCCTCCGCACCCTCATCCCCTCTATTGTTGCCTCCGCGCCTCCCAGTGGTCCCTCTCCCCACCATCGTCGTAGAGTCCACCACTAATCATACTCCATGGTAGTCCCGACGTCATCCATATCCGGGACGTCAATCACCGCATCCGAATCCTCACCTAGTGGCGCAATAACTGGCCAGGCTAAAGTCTTCTCGGCCCCCAATGTCGATAGATCACGGGCTCACCAGGAAACCCCTGGTGCACCCCAAACTATCATGTGACCCGACCATATGGGAAGAACTCCTGCTCAATCCCATGGTGCCCAATCAGCCATCGCCCCCTCCGTACCCACTGGAGCCACTCTCCAACCTTAGGCCAGGCTGGACAGTCTCGATAGGGGCGCCAGAACACCTCCCCTAGAGTCAACCAAGCGAAGGCATCCGCATAGTGCCCTACGACACCTGCCCATCATCGACTCTATCCCTGCTCCTTAGACCACCACCACAGAGCCGCATACCCTACATCCCGATCCACCATCTCCACCCGGGTCATCCATGGTAACCCCGCTAGCCTCTCCACCGCTATGTGCTGCCATGCCCAACACTGCAACAAGAAGTTGCACCCAATACCCTTCTACCTCCGATAGCGGACCTCGTACAACTCATCATAGAGCTATGCCAGCAATGTCTACCCCCACCTCATGATCATTGGTGCCTCCGTCGGGCACTCCACCAACCGAAACACCACCTCCAGGTTCCATGGGAACCTCATGCCCGAAGAGTCAGGCAACAACATGTTGGAAATGAGGCCCATAAGCAATGCGTGCCTCACTCCCAACACCCCCCTCTCAAGCCACCATCTAACCAGAATGCCACCAATATGGCAGTCGAGCTCCGCCCTCTCCACTGGGCTATCCACACCCACCTCCGCCCCATGCCCAAAGTAGCGTGTCAACACTATTGTCCGCTGGTCTCGTGGCATCGTCCTGATCGGCAAGCCGTCTATCGAGATCCGCAGAATTTGATAGACATCCTCTAACGTAACTGTCATCTCCCCTATTGGGAGATGGAAGGTGTTAGTCCGAGGATCCCACAAGTTGATCAGGGCCGTCAGGTAGGCCCGATCCCGACTCATCGGCTCTAGCCGAGTCACCTGCTTGAGCCCAAGGGCATCAAGCCACTCCCAGTCCGCCAAGGTCAGTGCCTCCCGTGCTTCAGTGAACATCGTAGGCACCCGATACCGGCTCTTCACAACCTGCAAAAGAAAACACGCAAAAACATTAACACATTAAAAAATGTACAACAAAAACATGGATATACAACAATTGAACAAAAACAACACAACAAAACACAAAAAAAATCAAATAAACAAGACAAAAGACAAAAACAAAGCAAACACACAAACAATAAACGAGGAGGATCACTTACTGGTCTCGCTTCGGCTCCACCGCTGGATCCGGTAGGTGAACTCATGGTGGCAAAAATTTGGCAGCGCTTCGCTTCGCAGAATCAACCTCCTCCTCCTCAGAGCTCCAAACTCACCAAAAAAAGCAAATGATAATGACCCCAAACTTTGATTTTGGCCTATAAATAGAACTTTCTGCCTGTAAACGTCCCACCCTAGGATGAGCACTCTGGTTTGCGCTCATCCTACCCTAGGACGATTACCAACCTGGTATTCACCCGACCCAGGAACGATTACAGAGCAAGAAAAACAAGCAAGAAAAGCAAGAAAAACAAAAAACACAAAATGACCAAAAACAAGCAATAAACTTGCCCAATAAGAGTGCTTTTACACTTGATATTTTGGGCATGCAAAATAGACGTCGGGATTGCAACTCTTCGCTCTCCTACTCCCTAAGAAGGCTACCATAGCCGGACCGCTCCACGGGAGAACGGATTGCCGAGAATTTCATCCCTAACATGACGTCACCAAAAGGGTTAACACCCACCAAAAATAGGTCTACATGTCGGGAAAACTGCACACACATTCAAAGATCAAACATCTGAAGGCACCCTTACCTAAGTCATCTTGGGTCAAGTGACTCATCACTTTTCTCATGCAGGTCATTCCCTCATCGATTCGTCGCTTGAGGGGGTAGTCACACTTAGTCACCAATCAACAAAATACACACCCAATCATGGAAACAACATGCATTCAAAGAATCATTGACAAAGACAATTACGCCCCTGCTTGGGGCAGCAAACAAGCAATAATCACAAGCTGATCAAACACTTGGCATTCATGAATCATGAACTCAAGGTTCCCATGGACAAAAGGTTGCGCCCTTTGCCTATTCATGACTGATCAATGTCCAAGCTCAAGTAACACCTCACCGAAAAAGGTTAACACTTGAATTGAGTTCCTTCGCTCGTTAGAAGCAAGGATTCAAGAATGCATGCCCTTTCCATACTTGGGGCATCAAAAGTTGGTTAGGTTACTGAGAAACCCTAATCATTAGTGCTTTGGTTATCTATTTTTGCTCAGCACTACGCCATGCGTAGCGCTTCCCAAAAAGGGGCATCTGTAGACACCAAAACAACACCAATCCGATTATGTGACTGCAAACACTGATCGCATTGACACACACAACCCCCAGGGCAGCCCCCAGAGGTTAAACAGTGGTCCTAACCACTCTTTCAGCAGTTTTTGAAGGTCAAAAGTCAATTTGGCACCCTCAGGTACTTTGCTCCATACTCGTTTCACCCAGGAACGAATACGGTTTGGTATTCGCCCCGCCCAGGGATGAATAGCAGTATTCGCTCCGGGGTGGAGCGAATAGCGGGTTTGACGAGAAAAAAGTCAATTCATGACAAATGGCAGCTCGGATCCGCCACTTAACGCCTCCTTCATTTCATGGGAGCATGGGTGAGCGTTTTCGAGCATTAGAGGCTGTTACAAGGGCAATCATGAAGCCCCTAATCAGGGAGGAATCTTCCCTCCCCTGGAAGGGCATGGCTGCCAAGTGGCGCCTCTGCATGTTCATCCCAAGAGACCTCCAGGTCTATAAATTGGTGAGCTTTCTCACCCCAAAAGAGACAGAGTAAGAGCATTTTTGAGCAACGAAGTGCTGCCGTTTTACTTCCCCATACATCCTTGTGCGATTTGTGCCTTTCACATCCTTGATCTCTTTTAGAGAGGAGGTCATTGGGTGACTATTGGAAGGATGAATCTTGAGCCCAAAACCCGACACTTGACCATAGTATACCACCCAATTTGCCGACAACACCCTGTAAGAGATTTTGGACCCATCCCAAGTGGATTGGTGCCGAAATCAGGCCCCAAATGGTGGGCGGCCTGCCCGGGCGCCCCCGCACTACTGTAGGTCTAATCGTCCCTTTTAGGAACGATTGGGAATCTATGGCAGATTTTTCTTTCTATCATTTCCATTTTGTATGCAATCGTTATGCTGCTTAGATAGTTTACAATTTCAATTCCATATCGTTTTGATCAAGTGCTATTTTGTTTTATCATGTTTTCGCCTCCACTAACTTGCAGAGGGCGCCATCGAAATCCGGGTGTTAGAGGCCGAATTGGGGAAATCCGACCATCTGGGTCATCCCAAAATGCCCCCAATTAGCTAACCCCCACTTTTGCAAGAAATTTGGAGCCGTCTGGAGGTGACATTTGGGACGGTTCTATTCGGCATTTTGTTGCAGGTATATTCGTCCCGCCCCGGAACGAATACGAATCCACGATGAATTTGTAGACTGTTCTTTTTGCAATGCCTTCCCGGTGATGTTCCCATGCCTCTATGAAAATTTCAGTCGATTTGGAGTTGTTTTGATCATCATTTTATTTATTTCTTCGCATGCATTAGTTTTGGGTTTTGAGATTGCATGTTTGATCTTCTTTGCGAGTGCTATTGACTATCTTTTTGTTTCTTTGAACGCAGGATCGGAACATCGGAGGAGCGACAAGGAATCGACACTCGTATACACAAGCGGCGGTGACGTTTTGGTCCGCCCATCTTACATGTGGGCACGCGGAAGAAGGATGGCTATCCATGGATGTAACCAAGAGACGAATTTAACGCTCCTCGCCCCTGAAAAGGGAGGAGGCGAATTGTAACCGAATTGTGAAATACATCAATAAAAGAAAAGGGTTGTTTATTTCATTTGGGTTTCAATTCGTTTATGCTTTCTCCATTTTATGCATTTTTAATTCGTAGGATTTAGCGTTAAGTTTAGTTCCATTTTTGCATCGTGCTTGGAGTTTTTCCCTTTTTGTTTCCGTATCCTCGTGCTTTCAATATTATTGAGAATCTATTGCTATCACTTGTGGAGATTGTCCTTGGTTGGTTGAAGTCCTCATTGTTATTGCTTGGAGAGGTTTCCATTTGAGAGATCATTTGTCATGCATTTGAGAGTACCTTATTGAGCATTGTTGTCATCCATTTGAGAGTACATTGTTGAGCATTGTTGTCATCCATTTGAGAGTACATTGTTGAGCATTTTTGTCATCCATTTGAGAGATCATTTGTCATACATTGTTGATATCGTTGTGGATCATTGTTATCATCCATTAAAGAGTACATTGTCATTCATTTTTGAGCACATTGTTGAGTATTGTCATCATTCATTTTTTATACATTGTTGAGTTCATTGGGCCTTGCCTTCGTTGATTTGTGGTTGAGATTTGAGTGCTACTTGAGAGTCATTGGTTGAGCCTTTGGGAAGGCTTTTGGGACAAAATTTATGGACAGATTTGAGACAGCTTTTGTGCATGATTGGTTGAGCATTTGGGAAGGCTTTTGGGATAAAATTTTTGGACAGATTTGAGACAACTTTTGTGCATGATTGGTTGAGCCTTTGAGAAGGCTTTTGGGATAGAATTTTTGGACAAATTTGAGACAACTTTTGTGCATGATTGGTTGAGCCTTTGAGAAGGCTTTTGGGATAAATTTGTGGACAGATTTGGGACAACATTTGAGTAGGATTGTTTGAGCCTTTTGTGAAGGCTTTGAGAACATATTTGGGACAACATTTGAGCAGGATTGTTTGAGCCTTTTGTGAAGGCTTTGAGGACATATTTGGGACAAAATTTGAGCAGGATTGTTTGAGCCTTGTGAGAAGGCATTGAGGTAGATTTGTGAGCAGTTAACGAGATAGGACAGAAATAGAAAACACATCAACACCAGTTGCCTAGCTGAGTAGTTTAGTGGATAGCCTAGCTGAGTAGATCAGTGGATAGTCTAGCTGAGCAGATCAATGGATAACCAAGCTGAGTAGATCAGTGGATAGCCTACCTGAGCAGATCAGTGGAGATCCAAGTTGAGCAGATCAGTGGATAGCCTAGCTAAGTAGATCAGTGGAGCCCACCTGAGCAGATCAGGACAACCTAGCTTTGAGTAGATCAAAGTAATCATTCGTATTGGGATATGGATCCCTATTTATTTGTGAAATATTATAAGGAGATTATCTTGTGGACTAACCCACATTGGGGGAACCACGTTAAATATTGTGTCTCAATTGTGTGTGGTGATTTGTGCACTTGCTTACTATTGTTATCTATGTTATTAATGCACACTGCTATATTTGGTTATTGCAATTGAGGACACTAATTGATATTGGTTTGGAAATAAAGTAAAAAGTGGGCACTATACTATTCACCCCCCCTCTCAGTATAAGCTTGTGTTCTTCATTATAATAAATTTTCTCAAGTATTACAAGATTTTCAAACTAGGGTTACCATTGGATATTTCATGGGCAACCAAGCTCCCCTAAATGCTTATATGCAATCTTGGATTGAAAAGGCATGGGAGTCATTGGGTCTTCAAGTTGCTAAAGTTTGGAGCCTATCCATTTTTTCCTTTGGGTCAACCGATTAGGCTAAATCCATTTGCAAGGGAAGAACATGGATTTGTTTTGGTTATTTTTTAAGACATGTCTAGTTATGACCCTAACTTTATAGTTGATTGTGAAATGAGTCTTTGTTATCCAATGTAGGTTTAATTTATAGGCTTACCCATGATTTTTGATAAACTTGGAGAATTTGTTTGTTTTGAAGCTCCTCACTAGTTCCAACCATGATTGTTTTCTAGGGCCTCTGTGCACATTTTTCTTTCCAAAGACCAAAAGGATGCGATGCACTTTAGTTTTGATGGTAAAATTTTCTATCAAGTTGTTTGATATGTTAATATTTTGAACGTTTTATTTTGGTGCCAAAGTAAGAAGCACTAGGTCAAATATTACCATTTTTTGCATTGACCACAAGTGAGTCCTATGGTGCAAGAGGATTTGGATAATTTTCAAACTAAATAAATTGATATTTGGACCCAAGGGGTCACAAGAAAGTGAAACCTTAAGCCAATTCATGTGGCTATTAATTTTGGTTATCAGCCTTTGGGCCTAAAAGTGCTTTAGTTTGTCAAACCAATAAAGTAATTCCTAGGCCTCAAATGGCTAGTTCCTTGGGTCCAGTGAAACCTTCTAGATCCTAGTCTCAACAAGATCCTACAAAATCTTAGAGCTTTGTTCCTATGAATGCACAAAGACACACTCATCTTAAGTCACCAACTCACTCCAGCCTATAAATGGGTAGCTATAGAAAGAAGGCAAGAACCCCAATTTAATTATGGGAGTATATGAACCCATCCAATGGTAGCACTATTACGTCACTCAATAGGTTTGAGGTACTCCAAGGTGACGGTGAAGCTAAATACAAAATAAAGGAGAGTATATTGATATAGTTCCTAACTCCTCCAAAGAATATCAATAAAATATATAAAGTTCTCTTATGGAATGATAGGGGTCTATCTAACCTACATAAAAGAAGAATTTTTAAGGATATTTATAGAAAGAAAAAAACTATTTCAATTATTTATTTTAAAAAGTAAAAATCATAAATAGTGAACTAAATTTTTTTCTTAAATATTTTGGAGACTCTTTAGTGGTGCAAACAAACCATCTTGGAGGTCTTGGTTGTGCCACCATGGTGGTGCATCCTTGTCTTGCAAGGATGGTGGTCAATCAAGGGTTTGATCTCTATCACAAGACAATATGGGTTCATATTTTTTTTGATAACTTACTATTGGGAGTCCTCAGTATTTATGCTCCCAATGATGCTAAGAAGAGAGTCGAGTTGTGGGAATGGTTCTAAAAATCTCATAGAAAACCCATGACTGGTTTGTGTGGATTTTAACATGGTGGATATCCAAGAAGATAAAATGGATCTTGTCCTAGTGAGGTTGATAAAGAGGGAACATCAATATTGGGTGCTCTTCTAGAATGTATTCAAATTATCTGACCCAAATAAATGTAGAAGGAAAGAATTCAAAGGAATATGGTATACCTAGTCTAATCATAGGGTAGATGACACACATGTACTTAAATGTTTAGACAGGTCCATGATCTCTTATGGTTCTCCCTTCTTTTTTTAAAGATGGTAATTCCTAGCTAGTTCAAGCTAAAACCTTGACTATTCAAACTACCCCTATCATGTTTGCTTGTACTTAGGAGCAAGAGAAAAGACATGATTTTCACTCCATATTTTATCACAACTGCTCACATCTCAATAATCCAACTTGTATCAATGGTATAAAATCTCTATGGATCTCTTTACCTAGGTCTAGATATTTAGGGTGTATTATTGGGTGGTAAAGAGCCATAAGTAAAATAAATTTATTCCATAAGAGTCATAAATCAAGACTTGAGATCAAGTGTCCATGGACTTCTTCTCCTTTCTTCAACCAAAATATAGATATGAGAACATTTTCTAGCTAAACATTGATGTCCTAGAGATTAGGAAGGGATTGAATTAACTTTTTTTAAAATTTCTACCAAGAGCTTTTCACGTCATAATGCCAGGTAAAGGAACGTAGGGTGACCATGCAAGAGTGTATTGATGTCATACCACCAAAACTTAGTAGAGAAGCTCAAGATAAGCTTGATAATCCAATCACTCTTAAAGAAATTAAAAAGCATCCTTTAAAACAATCAATGATAAAGATCTAGGTAAGGATGGCCTTTTCATTGAATTTTACAAGGCCACTTGGGACTTTGTGGGACCACATTTAGTAAGTGTATAAAAAAGCCTTGATGAGAGGATACCTTGGGAAGTGGATCAATCAAGGCCTTGTTAGGATCATTCCAAAATAGAGATATAAATATGACTTAATAATTCAGAGGCCCATCACTCTCCTCAATGTGTCTTACAAAATTATTTCTAAAACTCTAGCCTTAAGGCTACATAATCTTCTGCTAGATGTCATTCATCCTTAATAGATGAGATTTGTGAAAGGTATGCATATTCTTGATAATGTGCTTGTGTCGAAGGGGCTCCACTATGCATCAAACATTAATGTCAATATAATTTTTCTTAAGTTAGACTATGCTAAGGCATACAAGATAATTTAACGAGACTTCATTGGCATAATGATGCAAGACAACTTCATACCATACCAAATTCTCTTTTTTCTAATGCCAATGTGGCCTTGAATATCAATGGCCATATTTTAAAAAGCTTATTTATGACTTAATCTATCTACTAGGGCTTCCCTCTAGAGCCATCACTTTTTATTCTTGTTTTTGATGCATATGGATACTTACTACAATTTTAGATATAAAAAGAGCAACTCAAGGGATCCTATACCCATATAACCTTTGACATTCTTTCACTTATGGTTGTTTTGTTGATGACACATTCTTGACTATTGAGGAAAGTTAAGACTATATTAAAACATGTGAAATATGCATGAATATCTACTATAAAGCTTTAGGATCCATTATCCAATTATATAAGGTTGATGTCTATAAAACTAGTGAATACTTAATGTCTTAATGATTTCAAAGTAGAGATTGGAACTAGCCACAACTAGGCCAAATTTTTAAGTTGCAAGGAATTTCTTTGGCCTTTAAAATCATCTCTCAACCTTTTGGAGTAGTGTGGTGAAAAAAGTCGCATCCAAGTTGGAGAAGTGGATGCCTAAACCACTCTCATTGGCTAGGAAATTCTATATTTGTTCTTAAGTTCTGAAAAATACTCATGTCTATTATTCGTCTTGTTGGGCCAAACTCTTTTATTTTTGCTAGACCAAATAAAGACTTTTGGCACCTTTATTTCCTAGAGCATTTGGTGGGCTTAGGATAAAATTAAGTTTTCTTTACAATGGGAGGATTCTCTTCCAGAAAAGGTTTTTCAGCTCTTTCTTAAAGTCTATGGTGGTCCCCATATTTTGCAAACATTTATGGTCTACTTACCCTCAATAGGGATGTCCTAGAAAAAAGACTACATGATAAGTATATCAAATTTTTGGTTAATTTGCTAAACATATATATAGAAGAATGAGTCTAAGAAATAGAAATTAAGCAGTACTATAAAGTGAATATCAACTATGTTACTTGTATTAATGCCATTAAATGCTCTCTCTTAGAATTTTTTAAATTCCTTATCCCATCTATACCAAATTAAGAGTGCACCCACGTCTAGAATTGACTTGGTCATGAAATTTTGTTTGCATACTCTATTAAAGAAGCTCATAAATGGCTTTTTTTAGCTCAAAGCTTAGGCCCTTGACTTAGTAAGTATTGGGAATTTAATCTTTCTTAAGAAACTTTGCTAAAATATATACATATAGTTTGACTACCACCAGTTGAGCCAAAAAAGGTGGTTTTTGCATGGTCTCTTTTATTGGGATGTTTCCTAGTGGGAAGCTGGCTTAGCCATATTGGCTTGCTCTTCTACTCTGCTTTGCGTGCTAGAAGTTGAAAAATCTAATGCATATATTTTGGTTTTCCTCATTAGCCCTTCAAACCTAGGAATAGTGTCAAAGTTTTCTCAAAACTTGGAAGATCCCTCAAATTACTTGGTTATGGCCATTCTTGGAATGGATGATTCCTAGGAATGCCACAATCGTAAAGTTTGACATATTATCCAAATTAAAATTCGTTTTTCGTATGGAACTATAGAAATGGAAGAATGTTTAAAAATGAACAACATGAGTTCAGAAGGGAAGATGTTCCATGCCATCTCTTTTATGAATTTGCAGATTTTTAATACAAGCTCAAAAGATGTAGACAAAGCTATAGCACCTTCGTCATTTGATAGAGTTCTAGGGAGATGCCCAAGTAACATGGAAACCCCTAGGAGATCTTGATCGTAGCTCATCAACTATAACATTAGTTCTAATAGCTGCTTAAGCATAACTTAATGTTTTCTTGTTTTCTAGATTTAAGATTTCTTAGTTTTTATATTGAGGACTTGAGCCTAGCTTAATGTTTTTTGGTTTTTTAGATTTAATTCTTCCTTAGTTTTTATTTTGAAAGCTCTGTGCCATGGCCTTTGAGTTTTTTTAACATTTTACTCCCAAGAAATTATCAAATGAACAACATGAGTTCAAAAGGGAAGATATTCCATGCCATCTCTTTTATAAATTTGCAGATTTTTAATACAAGCTCAAAAGATTTAGACGAAGCTAGATCACCTTCCTCATTTGATAGAGTTCTAGGAAGATGCCCCAAGTAACATGGAAATCCCTAGGAGATCTGATGATAGCTCATCAACTACAATATTAGTTTTAATAGTTGCCTAAGCCTAACTTAATATTTTCTTGTTTTCTAGATTTAAAATTTCTTATTTTTAATATTAAGAACTTGAACCTAGTTTAATGTTTTTTTTGTTTTTTTAGATTTAGTTCTTCCTTAGTTTTTATTTTGAAAACTTACTATGACCTTTAAGTTTTTCTAATATTTTACTGCTAAAAAATTATCAACCCAAAAAAATGATGTATAAATAAACATACTAATAGTAAATCTATTATCTTTTTCTTTTTCTTTGTTATACTTTTAAAATTTAATTAAATAAAATTATTAATATAAAAAACAAGTAATATTTTATTTTCGATAAAAAAACTCTTTAAAATAAAAACAAAGTAGGTTTCATATTGACAAGGCGATATAAGACAAAGTAAATTTTAAGTCCCACCCCACCCCAGCACACAAAGTTTGAAAAGTCCCATAATCCCTTCACGTTCTTTTTAAAAGAATCTTGTAACAGTCAAAGTATATGCTAAAAATGTCCCATAATCCCTTCACGTTCTTTTTAAAAGAATCATGTTATGTCAAAGTAGATGCTAAAAAAATTGAAACAGTGAAGTATATACGCTAAGTGATAATTGGAACACTCAAAGAGATTAAGGTTTTGATTTTTTTAAAAATAAAATTATTAATAATTTTTGTTATGTATAATTATATATACATTTATTTAACAAGTGTAGTGTGGGTGAGTGTGGGGTGGTTATGTGATGGCTATGTGTTAAGCATAATTTTCGGTTGAAAGGAGACTGTTTAACCCTGCGCGTTAGTCGTAAGATTTTCATACTAACCAAATATAAAAAATATTATAATAATAAAATAAAAGGATAGTTTAATGTTCTAGGTTTGATTATTTTTTTAGAAGTTAAAACCATCCTATATTGTTGAACCAGACTAACGGTGTTGAAATTGCTAAAAATTGTGATAAGTAATGTAAAAAAAAAACTCCAACCCCGAATTCAAAAAAACAAAACAAACCTTACAACCTGATTTAAAGGTGCAGCGAGGTTTCCTTCGTCCCTTCCAGAATGAATCCTGACCGTTGATAGCTGCCTGCCATTGACTGTAGCCCATGGGAAAGAAGTGACCGACGAATTTGACACATCTAAGGGCCTTCACAAAACAGACTCTAGTGACGCCACGTCTGACATCAACAAAACCCGCGTTATCGGATTTCCGTCTAAATTCATTGTAACACTAAACGCAACCAGATTCATTGAATCCGGACACAATTTAGATAGATGCATGAACCTACTGGTACCTCCTCCTTATTTATTTTACGCTGCCGAAACCTGGATCGTCTCAAACGATCTATAAGCCTGCTTTTAGTGGCCTTGGAAGATCAAGAAGATTAGCAGTTCTCTTAGAAATTTTTTGATTTTTTTTTCCTGAGAAGTAACATAATTTGTGAAAAAGCAATATAGATATTGTGAGCGTCACGATGGCAACGGTCTTGCAAGCTCTTGGACAACAAGCTGCTGGTGCCACCTTCGGCAAACAGAAAAGTATTGATCTCCTTTCATTTTCATTTCCGTTTTTATTGTCTTTTGTTGAGAAGTGTGTGAATGGAGCTAATGATGGTGGGATCGGAATTTTGATTGTTGCAGTTGCTCATTTTGGTTGTGTTGGAACGAACCAAGTTCTTCAAGCGTCGGTCCCCGTGTCAAAAGTATCGCTGAAAGAAAGCAATGTAAAGTATCACAGATTTGTGGGTGTTACTGCTCACCAGGCGGACAGTGCGTTGCAGCCTCAACCGCGCTCGCATTCCGTCGCTTGCGCCGCAGCCACCATTTCGATTCCTGGTAGGATTTTTGCTTCTGTCAGAATTTAGGAGTTTGAGTCTTTTAAATGAAGGATTTTAAATTCAAAATCTTGAGGTTTAGAGACAAAACAAGCCTAAGTTTTTTTTTTTAATATTATTCGTTTGAAAGACTCAAATTCTTACATTGTGCACAAGGCCTTTGCTTTTATAGGCTTTGTGCACAATATAAGAAAGGCTTTGTGCACAATATAAGAATTTGATTCTTTCAAATGGATGATGTTAAAGAGTAAATCTTGAAGTATAGAGACAAAGCAAGGCCTTTGCGACTATAGGCTATGCATAATATGGGTGGAATGTGGAGCACAGAGTTGGAAGAGGCGATTAACGCCCGTAAAACTTGTACGAATTCATGATTTGGATTCTTTAAGAAGGGGAAAACAAATAATGAATAGATTTTCAGGAAGAGAAAGGTTTTGATAGTAAAAATGAATTAGTGCTCATTAGGAACAGAGTCGCTTTCAGAGGCAGAGCTTTATATCTTCGAAAGAAGCAAGTTTAGTTATTACATAAAATTTAATTTCCGAGGCTTTGTGTCCTATTTCGAATCCTTGAATTGACGAATGACTTCATCGAAAAATAAGTTACTTTGACGGAAAGTTGAAAACTACCTTCGCGGTGGTTTTAAAGTTTGTAGGAGTGCTTCTGCTTTTAAAGTGTCAATTATCGTAATTTAAATTTGTTGAAAAAATATGGCAATTCAGGAAGAATTACATGTAAAAGCTATGGCTGTGGTTGCAAACATTTTAGAGGCCAAACAACCTTAGAAGTGATAAAAAATTATGGACAAAGGGTCCATTCTACCTGATTTCTTTAGACTACCAAATAATTCCATGATTTGAAGAACAATACAACCTTTTGTTCCAGTGTAAGCAATGTTAACTAGAATGTCTATTTTACAGTCAAACATCTGAGCTGTATTCTGAGGATAGGTAGAGCCCTTCTACTCTGAAAACACTAGTCAGCGGTCTGTCCTAGACCCTTGCTGGGATTTGTACAGCCTGTGATTTATTTATTCAAGTAAATGTCTTGGCTTTTTCTAGTAAAAAAAAAAATATCCTTGTATTCAGATCTTACTTGTTTGTTGCAATATTATCTGTTGATAAGCGCAATAATTTCCTAATTTCCTGTACTCTTTACAGAATTCGTGGAGAAGAAAGTAGATTACGATCGGTTGGCCATGGATTTGGTTGAAGCATCCCCTTTGGAAATTATGGATAAAGCTCTGTCGATGTTTGGGGATGACATTGCGATTGCATTCAGGTTACTGATCTTTGCAAATCTTTTATTAACCTTCTATAAACATTTCTCATGTTGTAGACTGTTAAAGGAAAAGAGATATATTCCATGGTAGCTGTTAACTGAGATGTCTTGTTTCTGCAGTGGAGCAGAGGATGTAGCTTTGATAGAATATGCAAAATTGACAGGACGTCCGTTCAGAGTGTTCAGTCTTGACACTGGTAGGCTTAACCCTGAGACATACCAATTCTTTGCAGAGGTTGAGAAGCGCTATGACATTCATATTGAATACATGTTTCCTGAGGCTCAGGAAGTTCAAGAATTAGTGAGGAGTAAAGGGTTATTTTCCTTCTATGAAGATGGACATCAAGAATGTTGCCGCATCCGCAAGGTGAGGCCCTTAAGAAAGGCACTTAAAGGTCTTAAGGCCTGGATAACTGGACAACGCAAGGATCAGTCTCCTGGTACACGTGCGCATGTTCCCATTGTGCAGGTAACTGCTTTAGATAAATTTGTGTGATAGCTGTTTTTCTATCTTATGCTGTTCATTAACTTACGAGTTGAAGTTTCTTATCTTGGTTCCTTACAATGTTTCGGTAAGAATTTTTGATTCAGAATATGGATTAGAAAAGGTCCTTAGGTGGATTCATCATATGCTGTTTTCTTTTTATTACTAAAATTGGTTGTAGTAGTTAGAGTGCCCCAAAACTTATCAATGCAGTTGTAAAGTTGGCTTAGGAACCCTGTTCGCCCCTCTATAAGCAGATATATAGCAAAAGAAGAAAATTAGAGGTTTGTTAATTGTCAGATTAGGATCTCTTTCAAGGCATTAGACAGAGGGCAAGAAATCCCATTTACTGATCTTCTATATGCTGCTTTTTATTTTTATTTTTTATCTTTCATTTGCTTTTGAATATTTTGTTAATGATTTATTGTCTTTACATAAAGTATTGGGGTCACAATGCGTTCTTAGTTTTCATAACAACAACATTTATTTTCAGTAGCAGTACATTTTTATGTAATCTGAGTTCTTTTCTTTCTGTACTTAAACAACTAATCGCATTCATTCTCAGGTGGACCCTTCATTTGAAGGTTTGAATGGTGGTGCTGGAAGTCTCATCAAATGGAATCCTTTGTCAAATGTTAACGGCACAGATGTGTGGAAGTTTTTGCAAACAATGGATGTACCAGTCAATACTCTTCACTATAAGGTATTTGATTAGTGGAGGCTTCTAGAATTATTTTTGCATGTTTATACTTGAGATAGTGAGTATAATTTATGATATGTGTTGGTTATTAATCCCTTGCTTTAATATTGATGAACATTGCAGGGTTATGTCTCAATAGGATGTGAACCATGCACAAGGCCAGTTTTGCCAGGACAGCATGAGAGGGAAGGACGCTGGTGGTGGGAAAATGCTACAGCAAAAGAGTGTGGACTGCATAAGGTATTTGAGGTCCTTCGTTTCCTACCAGTACGAAACATTATTTGATATAGCTTATTCTGTTATCCACCTGTGATTATATGCTTTAGCATGAACTTTTTCTAACTGTTATTCTGTTATCCTCCTGTGATTAATGGCAAATCTCAAACAAGTCCCAATTATATGCTTTAGCATGAACTTTTTCCATCTGTTACACTTTTATGCTTTTGGGTCATATACATTCTCTTAAAGCAAAGGACTTGCACCATCTTCTTTATAATAACTTTTTAATCCATCTCAGTAACGGATTTAACAGAATAGAATTTCAAATTGAAAGGAGTAGCAAGTTTTGAAAGAGAACTTTCCTGCTATTTGGTTTTGCAGGGAAACATTGAAAACTTACAAGATAACAAGAACTTGGCACAAGTTGCAAATGGAGCTGGTGATCTTTTCTCCCATAAAAATGTTCTGAGATTGACAAGAGAAGGTATTGAGAGGCTTGCAAACTTAAAGGAAAGGAAGGAATCATGGCTTGTGGTCCTTTATGCACCTTGGTGCCAATTCTGCCAGGTTAGAATGTATACTTGTTGAAGTTGGGCATCTGCACAAATTAAAAAGCATGTTTTCTACTTTGTCTACTTTCCAATTTAGAATAGATAAAATAATGCTGATGGGAAATAAGTTGATGATCTGTTCCTTTCTAGAAAAGTAACGTCGAAGTCCAACATTACTGTATGCCACGTCTGGCTACTTGCTCTTACTGTGCCGCTTAAGCTTCATCCATGCATAGGGCTCTATTATGATTTTAGCACTCTTATATGTTAAATGTGGAGATAATGTCCCCTTTTTTCCTCTGTCTATTGACTTCATTTTCCTTGATGACTACGGAGTCTTACATTATCCTTGTTTTGGTTGTTTTGGTTTTTGTTAGGGAATGGAAGCATCTTATGATGAAGTAGCATTTAAACTGAGAGACTCTGGAGTCAAGGTAGAATGCTTATCCCTGTTTGAATTTGTTCATCCTTTGCCAGAACTGTGTTTTGTATTGATTTTGATTAGATAACATTGAATAATAAGAATAATTAGTGAATATGATTCAGAATTACTTTTAAAGAGAATGCAAGACGGGCTTGATGTAGAATGTTTAGTATTTGTTAACTGCATTTATAATACTAGTTGAGCCTGGACAGTTGGATTATCTCTATCGTGAGAAACTTGACTGTGCTCTGCTTCTGTGCTAATTTGGATGTTTATACTTGTTTTGAAGGTTGCTAAATTTCGAGCAGATGGAGAACACAAGGCTTTTTGCCAACAACACTTGCAACTAGGAACGTTTCCAACTATTCTGTTGTTTCCCAAGCACAGTTCGAAAGCTATAAAATATCCCTCTGAGAAAAGGGATGCGGATTCCCTGCTTGCTTTTGTGAAATCTCTTCAATGAAACCCTTTTGTTGAATATTCCGCTTTATTTTTTTATTTTCTATCTACGATTAGCAGTTAAGCGATTCTTTCTTCTTTAAGAGCACGGGCAATTTGAGCTCAATGTCCGATTGCGCAGCTTATTGTACACTAGAGTTGAATGAGTAAATCAAAGTTTTTTCCGGATAGTGAATGGAAAATCTTTGCTGAAAGCTTTCTAGCCAATTTTTGTATTGAACGTAATGGTTGTTTTTTGGTAATGGCTCAAGTTAGTGCATTAAGAGGACAAATCTTTGGCACTCTCTGTGAAAAGATAGCCAAGCTTTGTCTTGAAACGTACGGCTATTGATTGACAATGGCTGCAGGCTCCGTGGAAAGATGGTTTTCTTGCATTTTCAAATTATTCTTCTCGTCAATATGATGCGCTGTGGTAAAAATTTTGAGATACAGCTTGCATTGTATATTTTTCAATTTTATTTGCAGCTAGAACGATGTGATGTGGCAAAATTGATACGATTCACGTTGTATTTTTTTCTTAAAAAAAAAAATTAATTGAAAATGGTCTTTCCAGCATTGAAGAAGCGAAGTTTTAACAGAGGAGGTAAGACTATTTTCTAGGTAAGACTATTTTCTTTCTGTCTAATTTACTAGAAAAAGTAACCAAAAAGAGTAATCTTTTTACTCTTTTTGATTAGTAACTATGTAAAACTATATATATATATAAAACTATATATAAATAGTAATAATGAAAAAAACTTTTTAGCTGAGGCCACTATTTAGTAGGATATTCGTAGCAGGTTAGTAACTATATAAAACTATTATATAACTATGTAAAAGTATTATATATAATATATAACAAGTGAAGTCTCTTCTATCAGGAGTTTAAGCAAGCATTACTATTGATATCATCAATAGTAAAAATAAAGAGAGTTTTTTTTTGTTTCTATTAATAGTAAAAATAAAAAAGAGCTTTCTTGTTGTTGAGGTCATCATATGAAAGATATCTGTAGCAAGTGAAGTCTTTTTGATCAAGAGTCAAGTTAATCATTGCATCTGTAAAGATGTGTATAAACACCATTATCTCAAATTCTTTAAATTTTTGAAGTCTTTTTGATCAAGAGTCAAGTTAATCATTGCATCTGTAAAGATGTGTATAAACACCATTATCTCAAATTCTTTAAATTTTTCAATCTACATTCTTTGCATCTGTAAAGATGTGTATAAACACCATTATCTCAAATTCTTTAAATTTTTCAATCTACATTCTTTGCATCTGTAAAGATGTGTATAAACACCATTATCTCAAATTCTTTAAATTGATGCAAAGATGTGTATAAACACCATTATCTCAAATTCTTTAAATTTTTCAATCTACATTCTTTTGCTTCCTTCTTTCTTTTAAGCGACTAATCATAATATGAAAGTATGATTTTGCTTGAATTTTTCTCCATCCAAGTTAATCATTGCATATGTAAAATGTGTATAAACACCATTATCTCAAATTCTTTAAATTTTTCAATCTTCATTATTTTGTTCACTGAATCCTTTTAAGTGACTAATTATAATATGGACTAAACACCATTATCTCAAATTCTTTAAATTTTTCAATCTTCATTATTTTGTTCACTTAATCCTTTTAAGTGACTAATTACTAATTATAATATGGACGTATGATTTTGCTTGAATTTTGCTCCATCTCACCTTTAAAGTCTTTTCTTTTGTAATCCCTTGAAGATGGCATGTACCTTTTGTCATCTTATTATATAAGATACCTTCTGTCAAGTTGATACCTTTTATCAAGTTATTAGATAAGATACCTAGGTTGTTTGTAAAGATAAAAGGAAGGGCCTTATTTGAAAGGTTATCTATTCCTCCACTTCTTAGATTTCCTCTTTTTAGATTTCATCTGCATTAATCTTTCTTACTTAGTCTTAGTCTTTTTGGAGGAGGTTTCCAATTCTTAATTACAATTATTTGTGCATGATTTGGGATTACCTTACTTAGTCTTAGTCTTTTTGGAGGAGGTTTCCAATTCTTAATTACAATTATTTGTGCATGATTTGGGATTACTTTATTTGATGTGACAATTACAATTTAAATATTATATGAACTCATTTTTGGTTAAGATTATGGGGTTCTTTTATCATATATTACCTTATTTGATGTGACAATTTAAATATTATATGAATTCATTTTTGATTAAGATTATGGGGTTCTTTTAACATATATTACCTTATTTGATGTGACAATTTAAATATTATATGAATTCATTTTTGATTAAGATTATGGGGTTCTTTTAACATATATTCGATTGACTCCTTCATATTCATATTAGATATATGATGTTTTGTTAAACAAAGTGACTATATTTATATTCTTGGTTTTATTTCTCTCCTATAATTTAAATATTATATGAATTTACTTTTGGTTAAGATTATGGTGTTCTTTTAACAAATATTCGATTTACTTTTGGTTAAGATTATGGTGTTCTTTTAAAAAATATTCTATTGACTCTTTTATATTAGATATATGATGCTTTGTCAAATAGAGTGACTATATTTATATTCTTTGTTTTATCTCTCCTTCCATAAATTTCACCAAAGAAAAGTTGTCCCTGTCCAAAAACTATCTTTATATTTTTTGTTTTATTTCTCTCCTTCCATAAATTTCACCAAAGAAAAGTTGTCCCGGCCAAAGAACAAAGTTGTTCTATAGAAAATATCTTAAATCAGCAAATACCTAACATAATTTGAATTTACTTTTGGTTAAGATTATGGTGTTCTTTTAACAAATATTCGATTGACTCTTTTATATTAGATATATGATGCTTTGTCAAATAAAGTGACTATATTTATATTCTTTGTTTTATTTCTCTCCTTCCATAAATTTCACCAAAGAAAAGTTGTCCCCATCCAAAAACCATCTTTATATTTTTTTGTTTTATTTCTCTCCTTCCATAAATTTCACCAAAGAAAAGTTGTCCAGTCCAAAGAACAACGTTGTTCTATAGAAAATATCTTAAATCAGCAAATACCTAACAAAATTTGATTGTGACTATACATTCTATAAAAAAAATGAAAAATTACTTTTTCATTTTCCAAATACATTTTCCAAACACATTTCATATTTGAAAGGTTCATACATCCTTCTTTTCATCAACTAATTCTGGTTAACACTCTTCTATAAAATAAAAGCCAAATCCCTGTTTTCATCAATTGTTCCTTGTTAACCCTCTTCTATAAAATAAAAACCAAATCCCTATTTTCATCAATAATTCTTTATTAGCACTCTTCTATAAAATAAAAGCCAAATCCCTGTTTTCATCAATTGTTCCTTGTTAACCCTCTTCTATAAAATAAAAACCAAATCCCTATTTTCATCAATAATTCCTTATTAACACTGCTGTAAAATAAAAACCAAAAACCAAATCCCTGTTTTCATCAATTGTTCCTTGTTAACCCTCTTCTATAAAATAAAAACCAAATCCCTATTTTCATCAATAATTCCTTATTAACATGCTGTAAAATAAAAACCAAAACCCTGTTATAGAAGCCAAATATACTCGTGTAGTTTAAGGAGCCTTCATGTCTTGTTAATATTAAGATTTAAAAAAAAACACATTAAGTTATTCTTGTTGCTGTAGAGGTTTCTAAGATGGTGCACTGTTACAATGCCTTACACTGATATTATACATTTTTATTTATATATAAATTTATTTTATAAAGAGGATATAATTTGACTTATATCAAACACCATTAGAAGTTCGTTAGTAAGGTTATAGCGAAGGCCCTCCACAACTATGACTTAGGTCCTCGAAAACTGTGACATTATGTTCATCGTGTTCATCGAGCTTGTTTGATATCATACCTTTGAGAATGTTAAAAACCTAACCCTATGACATTCACTATTGTGGTCACCATCTTCCACAGGATCATGATGATAGCGTTTTTAGTGGTAGAAATTTTGAAGTTACACCTCATTATATGGGATGACACGACATGACAGCTCTATTAGAGGCTATAAGGTTATACTGTCACAGGTTATAATTTGCCTCTAATTATTATTATTAATGGTCATAGGGTTTCCTCACTCGCAACAATTGTGAAGTTTCAACTTATTATTGCCTAATGGGATAACAGAATTGCAAGTTATAATTTGTAAGCTATAAGTGATAAATTACATGCTACAAATTGCCTAATGGGATAATAGAATTGCAAGTTATAATTTGTAAGCTATAAGTGATAAATTACATGCTACAAATTTCTAGACTTTCCTATACCTCCCATATACAAGGAGGGTAAAGTTGGGTGTAAGTCCGGTTGAATGTATTTTATAACTCTTCTAATATTTTCAAAATCTAACAAGTGGGTTGAGGTTTTGTTGATTATGCTTTACTTAAAATGTTTAAAATTTATAGAAACAAAGTTATCAATATTCTTATAAATTAAGAAGGTTTTGTTTTTATTTTTTGGTTATATAAGAGAGTTGGTAACAACCATTATTTTTTAGTAACTAGTGAGCGCAGGGTTCTGCAATCACCAAACCTATCCGTCTTGGTAATTGTTGACCCGATGTGAAATGGGGACCGTCAGTCGCTTGGGGTTCGTACCGTCATCGTCGGTCTGGCGTGCACTCAGAGGATTCAAAGCAAACTACTACCTTTGCAAACTGGCACCACCAAGATTTGAACCCAAATCTCTTCTTAGCAAGTGCCCAGATTATGCTTTACTTAACAGGTTTAAAATTTATAGAAACAAAGTTATCAATTTTCTTATAAATTAAAAAACATAATTCAAAACCTAACAAAGTTAATAACTGTATACGGTAAACTTTTAATTTGAAGAAGTAGAATTTGGATTTCTTATTTCTTAGCATTTTAAAATTTGATTTTTTAATATTTTAAAATATTAAAAAATCAAATTTTTTAATTTTTAAATATTAAAAAATCAAATTTTTTAATTTTTAAATATTAAAAAATCAAATTTTTTGGTATCCCCTTTGCTTTTCAAGCTTTCTCTGCTCAGTTATGGGATATTGTTATTCAAAAAGTTGAAAAGAAACTTGATTATTGGTCTACCAAGAAGTTGTCTTTAGTAGGGAAATTCCAAGTTTGCTCCAAGATCTTAGCATCAACACGTATATTATTCCTCTTGCTGGGTGCCATCTCAGAATTGCTATAAAAAAATGGATAAGCTTTTGAGAGATTTTATTTGGGCAGCATATAAGAACAAAAGGGGGTTCCACCTGGTAGCTTGGGATATTTGTTGCCTTCCCAAGAAGGATGGTGGTATGGGCCTCTTTGATTGTCATCACCAAGGGTTTGCTTTATGTGCTAAATGGATTATTCGGTTCCTGGAAGGAGATAAGGCTTGAAAAATCTTAATTCGTCACTGTATTTCTTCAGGGCTCCCTTTGGGCAAGAAATTTTGGAAGGGCTTGAATATTCAAACAATTCTAATAGCCCGTGTTCCTTTTAAAATTTCAAGTTCTTTTGTGATTAAGAGTATTTGGAAAGCTTGGGAAGCTTACCTTGGCTGCATTGGCATGGTAAAGGTAAAGCAGGAGGGACATCAATTTCTTCTTTTAACCCTTGGTGGTCCCCTGTTGTTATTGTTGAAGGTCTGCCTTTGGCAAAAGTGCAATGGATTCATGCCGTTCGATTTCATAAGAAAGGAATTTCTTCCTTTTCTAATTTTTTTGATTTGCATACCAGGAATTGGTTATCTTGGGACAGTTTTGGCATCAATATGGACTTAAGCAGGATGATAAAACTAACTTTGATGTAGTTGATAATATTCTTTTTTCTGTATAGGCCAATATTGGTAAGTATTTCCAAAAATCTTGGTGGTCTGATTGGTTTTGGCCAACACATACTCGAATTTTTAAATATAAACCTTCTATAGGGTATGCTTGGCTTTCCCTTAATGTTCCTATGGTGGATGTTTTGAATTATAGATGGGATCTTGTCTCCTCGCAATCTCGTTGGAGTTTGAGATTTTCAGCTGTGTGGGCCTCATATATTGAACCCAAGCAAGGTTTTTTTGCTTGGAGTCTCTTGCATCAGGGACTGCCTATTGGCAACAGGTTACGACATCTTGGGGTGGAAACCCTAAATGTGCATTTTGTAATGAATTAGAAGACTTCAAACATGTTTTTTGGAGTTGTCAGAAATCTCACGAAGCTTGGACTTGGATCCTTTCTTTTTTTAACCCCTTTTTGGCGGAAGGATGTTTGTGGGTTCATGCCATTTTGGGGGACCCGCTTGTTTTTAAAGAACCACTGAGAGAAGTGTGGCATATTTTTCGTATCAACATTCTCTATCATTTATGGAAAACACAAAATAATATCATTTTTGCTCAGCTTCAGGTCTCTCCTTCCTTATCTCTAGCTGAAAAACTTGTTATTCTCTACGACAGTTGGTTACAGATTATTAATCAAGTAGAGAAAGTGAATGTTGAAGTTGCTGGACTACCTTACGTTCCTTACTAGACTACTGGGTGAATACCCCTTGTTCGGTTATCTGCCTTCCTCCAAAACATGTGCATTCGAGGTTGTGGGGCTAGAGATGATTGTGATGTTGATCCGTGTGCCAATAATGAGGTAGCTGGTACGACTGATGGATAGGGTGTGCCTCACACAAAGGTGGCAGATGGAAATATTTAGACCACACTGACAATTTTCGTCCCCCACCAAATATTTTATTATTCCTGCTATATGCACTCCGGGTGGTCCTTGGTGTATGCTTGTTATGACGATTTCTTGACATGTGTCATTTTGTTAAACTTTGGATGTATTTTTTTTTTTTTTGAAAAATTTGAAAAAACTTGTATTAAAACAAAGATCAATTACAAATTGGGAAGGTAATTTTCCCATCCGACATCAAAGAGAACTCCAGCTTACAAAAGGAAGGAAGATTTGCAATGGGGCCAAATCTTCTAAACCATTAACTAGCAACCAGGGGGGTCAGATTGGTCTGTAGATGCAACTTGTTGCAAAATCGCGACCCTCTTGCCCTCTTCTCCTTTGGCCGCGAAAATGCAACATGTCGCAATATTGCGACACTTTTTTCCTTTGGGCGCGACAATGCAACATGTCACGATATCGCGACACTTTTTCCTCTTATATCCGTGACATTGCAACATGTCTCGATATCACGACACTTTTTCGTCCTTTGGCCACGACAAAGCAACATGTGGCGATATCGCGACACTTTTTCTCCTTGGGCAGCAACATTGCAACATTTCGCGAAATCGTGACACCTTTTCCTCCTTTTGCCGTGACGAAGCAACATGTCGCGATATCGTGACACTTTTTCTTTCTTGGCTGCAACGAAGCAACCTATCGCGGTATCGCGACACTTTTTCTCTCTGCCGTGACAAAGCAACATGTCGCGATATTGCGACACTTTTTCTCTTTCGGCTGCGACGAAGCTGTATCGCTCCAAATTTTTCGCACCCTTACCTTTAGGCTATAGGATCCGTGCCCGGAAGGAGGATGGGAAAAGGATGTCGCGGTACCTCGAACTGAGAGGACTTGCGAAGGTCCCGCCTCTCAAGGGAGGTGTATTTTGATGATTTTTCGATGGATGGTGGGTTCACCAGGAAACATTTAATGGCAGTTTCCACGCCTAGGTTTGGAATGTGTTTTTATGTGTTCGTTTTTAGCCTTAAGCATTCATATCCTAGGTTTGGCCAAATGAATCTAAATTAATCTATATGAAAGTGCAGATTTAATGAATACAGAAAACAAAATTAAGACAGAAAACAGAGAAATTAAGGAAGAAGAATACCGATCCGAATGTCTGATGGAGATTTCGATGTTTGAAGCAGTCAGGATCGCCTCTGATTTGACATGATCGTCTGAGATCAGACAAGATCGTCTGAGATCTGACGAATTCGTCAGACGAATTCGTCAGAGACCTGCAAACAGAAAAACAGATGCAAAATACAAAGAATGCCACTATGATAACAGAGGGAAACAACACAAAATGACAATATGAATACTAAACAATAGTTATGAATAGAAATTCAAACAAATTATGATATTCTAATGAGAAATTATGATCTTATCATGCAACCTAAGCTATATGGGTGAACTCCAAATGCAAAATAGTAAGAAATAAGGAAAAAACTAACTAAAATGTAGAATAAAACAACAAAAGGAATAAGAGAAAGCGCAAACTCTGGGCACTGATTGCCCCCAATGCAGATTGCAATCGAAATCGTCTGGAAGTAATGAAATCATCTCGAATTGCGACAAGATCGTCCAAGATTTGAACGAGATCATCTACGACGATCTGAGCTTGCTTCGACTGAAAATCAATGAGGTCCCTGCAAGAAAACTTCAAAATAACAAATGCAAAATGATGCTCTAGGTATTCTAATGCACGCAAAATCAAGTTACAGGGAAATTCAGCCAAGGGTTGGGAAGGGAAGGTCCTAAGGATTAAATAGGCTTAGGGGAGTAGTTAGGAGGTTGGAGATCATCCCTATTTGGGAGATCTCCAACGGGGGAGGGTCCCTAACGGCGCAGACACGCTTCTGCCCAGATTAGAGGCCCGTTGGAACAAAAGCTAATTGTGCAAAATTAGTTTTGCGACAAGATCGTCTGGACGTCCTAGCCCAGACGAAATCGTCAGATCTGGGGCGATATCGTCTGATCGGCGACGATATCGTCAAACGGTCAAAACAACCTCTAAAAATGGCACGGAAAAGGGGGAAACGGATTACCCGACGGTTAACGGGCGGTTTGGGAGGTTAAAATTTGAATTTAAATTATTTACTAGGGTGAATGTAATTATTACAATTTCAACTGCGCCAATTTTAGGGTGCTACATTTTGCCCCCTCTTTAGCGAATTTTCCGAAGAAAATGCGTTAAAGATGAGTTCTTCTCGATCTACGAGAAAGCAAAAATTATTCCCATTTTTAGGCGACGATTCTTGGTCGAATCGTACGACGACTTACTATGGTGCCCCCTCCGTGTTTTTACCCAAATCGAACGTTTGAGGTAAAAACGCGGAAAAGCAAAATTATTTTTGAATTAATTGATTAAGAAAAATAGGGTAAAACCCTAATTCATTTTTCTTGTTCATTTTTACGAATTGATATTAGGTTATTATTTTTGATAGAGGATTGAGTATGGAGTAGATTGTGGCATACCGATCCAATTTTGATGATGTATATATACTGTTGATATATATATGAGATGAGATATTTTTGATCATATGACTTGTGTTATGTGTATGTTTATGATGCTTTTATGTTTGATTGATTGATTTGATAATTGGATTGAGGATTCATGAAATTATGTCGTTTTGAAAATTTATAATTTTGATGTCATGCGGTAATATTTTAAATGAAATAATCTGATGTAACAAATGGGTTGTTTGTAATGTGATGTGGTAAAAAATAAAAAGAGACTTCTAACAATAATTTCAAAGGACATTGTCGCTATTATAGACCATTTCATGGAGTCACTGCTCACTCGGTCGTCAAGCTAATCCCAGTTATAGAAATATTGTTAAAAGTAAAAGAGTGCTTAAGAGACTGTCTTAAGACTTTGGTGCAATGGTGAAAATGATGGTGATGATGGTTTGTTTTTCAGATTTTCATAAAAAAATAGTATGCATGAAATAATGTAAAAATTATTTTTGCTAGGCATAAATTCCTAAGTGTGATAAATTTTTGGATAATTCCTTAGGAATTATACCATCTTTGCAAAATTGAAGGTTGACATAATGACATGAAATAATGAAAATGTGCATGCTTTTTTTTAAAAGCATAATTTGTGTAATATAATGATTTAAGTCATATGGTTTTCATGATTTTTAAATAAATGGGGAATAAAAATTGTTACAATGGTTTGCGCTAGGCATAGAATATGTAGGTATAGACTTATACCATCATCGCGAAAATCAAAAAAATAGATAGTTTTATTGCATGGTTGATTTTTTAATAAACAGAAAATATGAAGATGAGGACTTGCGCTAGGCATAAAATTCCAATTTTGGTTTTGGAACTATACCATCGTCGCGAAAGTCGACAAAAGTTATATATATATGTTTTGATTGTATGGTTTTGAAAGAAATTTTTGATTTTTCTATTATATAGTTGTCTTTATGGTAAACAATTGTACTTGAATTATTCCAAACAAGTTGCAAAAATAATATTTCAAAGTATTTTGAAGACAAAAGTTAGATTTATAAGGAATCCCATGTGCATATGTGAATTCATTTCCGATCTTGATTTATCATAATGATACACAAAATCTCTCAAATACAAATGTGTGTGCAATTGCTTTGTGCATTTACCAGTTTTGAGCAAGATAATATGATACAAGTGATTTGAAGAAACCAAATAAGTGTTCATTAACCATGATGTAGATGCATATAACCATACTAGACTACTATGTAGGTCGGATTATCAAGAGCTAGCTAATCCATAAGCAGACATAGGTCTGTACAAAAGAAGGTCGCTAATGTGACGGACATATCACCACGCTAGGAGTTACCCAAGGCCAAGCAAGTTGGGCACAAACCACCTGTTATGGGGCTTACCTCACAGTTTTTGAATAATTGAGAATTCCAAGGATTCAAGCTCATCAACCCTTCTTTTCTTTTCAAAGGGTAGGGAAAGGGATTTTATTGCTTTCTTGCTTTTGCTTTCTTTTGCTGTTCTTTTGCTTTCTTTTGCTTTCTTTTCTTTTCTTTTCTTTTCTTTTTTTGTATTTTTTGCTTGATTTTTGAGATAGTGCTTGAAATATTGCTGTAATGATATAAAATAACATTTTTCTTTTCTCTTTTTTCTTGAACTTTTCTTTTCTTTTTCTTTGCTAGGGATACTTGCTCGGATTAGTTGTAGAGCAAGGGATTTTTATTCTGGGTAGGGGTGAGCTTGTCCTTTTGCCAATTCTCAAAGATTCTAGACCATGTGCATGATAGGATAGCAGGGGAAACTTTTCGCTCAAGAAATCACTTCTACTATGTAGCAAAACATGGAAATTACAAATATAATCATTTTATTGTGAAAAGATGTGCTTGGTTTAAGTAAATAACAAGATCAATTCTCTATGCTCAAACTTTATTTAATTGAATTTTGTGGACTTTGATATAAGAGAGATTAGTAATCATGCCAGATAAAATCAAGATATTTATTTTTGTGAGTGTGCAAGTGAGGGATTCCAAATAAATGCTAATTTATCAAAAATAATTTGAAACATATAACTGCAACAATTGTAAGAAAATATATATAAATACTTTTTGAGAAGTTTTGAGAATATTGACTCTCTCTTTCTTCTTTATATTGTTTTGGTTTCGAAAGAGTCAAGCATATTGCTGTTTTTATATTTTTATCATTATTTTGTTTTTTGGTTTTATTTTTGTTTTTGAACAAAAAATTAACAAGTGCCATAAATAAATGCAACAAATAGTTTTGAAGATTTTGATGATTATGAATGTTTTTGGTGTTTTTGAATTTATAAATTTGAAAGAAATACAAGATAGTGATTTTGAAAACAAATATATACATGGATGAAATGACCAAATTTATACATAGTAACGTTTAAGATGCAAAATATTCATGGGTTCTTTAAGTTCTTTACCATCTAAGGTAGATAATTTGTATGCTCCTCGATTCAAATTTAGCAAGTAATAATGTATGGTCCAAGCCAGCTTGGGCTCAAATTTACCTTTAAGGTCCTTAGTTGCATTAGTATTTTTTTTGAAGATTTTGAGGATTTTGATTTTTTTTGTATTTTGATTTTAATTTATGAATTGAAATTGGTGGTATATACAAGATGATCTATATACACTATACAAGGTTATTTGAGTATAGCATGTCTAAGGTTGCTTCAAAATCAAAGGAGGTTTTGAAGGATAATTTGGTTGAGGTGAAGGTAAGGACAAAAGGTGATGAATAAAAGGTAGTGATAACAAAAGCTTTGTTATAATGTAGAATAATGTAGAAAAAGATTTGACTTTTATATGTGTAAAATTGATCATGTTACAAAATAAAATGTAAGAAGGATAAGAAAGTTCTTCATTCTTATCACTATATTCCAAGTCTTGATAAGATGGAGGGAGTATATGTGAAAGATATGCATGAGTGTTATTTGGTAAACAAGGATGATCATATATGGATGAAGAAAAGTGATGGATAGAAGATAATTGTGATAATAGAGAATGTATAGAACTTGATGTTTCAACCATTAAATATTCTTCAAATGGTGTTGGGTCACCATGTATGGTAACAATTTTATTTGCAAGTTCAAACTTCAAACATTGGTGAAGAGTGGAAGGGACAACCCTCATCGTATGAATCCAAGGACTTCTGAGAAGTAGGTTGTAAGGTGAAGGGCAATATGCTACATAAAATAGAGTATCCAGGATCTTGGATCCAATATTAAAGGGAAGAATTATAGTACCTTGAGCTTCTTGAATTTCATTGTTAAAAGATTTTATAATAACATTTGATTCATTAAGATCTTCTTCCTTTGATTTGAGTTTTTGGAATAATTGATAAGTGCATAAATTAAGAGAGGAGCCATTATCTACCATGATAGTTTTAACAAGTGTTTCTTTACTAGATCCTGATAATGTAAAGATAGGAGTCTTCTTGTGGAGTAGAGGAAGGAATCTCCTCATCATAGAATGAAATATGGTTAACCTCAAGAGGGTTTACACCATTAATTATGTTCTTAGAGAAAATATGATGAGGAACAAATTGTTGGCTAGGTATTTTGAACAAAATTTCCTTATGAGAAATTTGTAATACTTCTAAAAGGGATATCTTTGCTTGAGGATTAATCACTTGTTGTTGGCTATCAAAGTGGATTTCAGATTGAGATTTTGATTTTAAAGATGAGCTTTCTATGCTTACATTCCATTTTGGATCATTCTCTAGAGCCAAAGATAGTTTTGAAGGTTGGTCAAATGAGGAATCCATATCTTGAATATCGATTGAGTTGATTGAACTTGAGGTTGCTCATTTGTAGTTTTTGTTACAATATTAATAATATCATCATGATGGGACACATTAACATGCAATATTTGATTGGTTTCTTGTTGTTGATAATTGAATAGGGGTTCTTGGGAGATCCCCATGTCTTGATTGATTATTGGTATTTGTTGTGTAGGAGTTTGATTGTTTAATGGAGATTTATAATCAGTTGTAGATTGTAATTCCTTTATATTAAAAAGACCCTCATCAATCAAATCTTGAATTGCACATCTTAAATCTTTACAATTTTGTGTCATATGTCCATCTACTCTATGATATTCACAATGTAGCTCAGGTTTAAACCAATCTGCTGTGGTATCAAGTTGTCTTATGGAAGGGAGTTCAATCTTATTTGTGTCAAGTAAATACTTGAGAATTATATCCATTGGTTGATTGAGCTTAGTAAATTTACGTGATGAAGGTTTTTGAGAGGTTTTTGATAAATGCCTTAGGAATTTCGTCATAAAAGGACCTAATGGTTTCTCACCTCTACTTTCTTTATTATGGGTAGAATGATGACAGGAAGATTGCGAAGCATGAGGTGAGTGCATGGTAGAATTGGAAGAATAAGTATTTTCTTGTTGAAATGGATGTGTTGTATTGAGAGAAGAATATTGAAAAGGTGGTGGAGGATTGTATGTGGATTGATAGACATAATATGGATATATGGGAGAATAGATAATATCGTTATGAAGAGGATTGGCAAAGGGATTGTTCTGTTGGGTTATGGATGAAAAATGAGAAGAGTGTGATGGAGGTGATGTTGAATAGGGATGAGGTTGGTCATAATCAACAAATGTATTTGGCTGAATTCTTCCAACATTACTGATGGGCTCATATTGATTTGAGTAAAAACTCATGGTTTCTTTAGTACTTCTAAAAGTAATATTTAGCATCTACTATTTAGAATTGAATCTAAAACATACAAACTTGAAATGATGATTTTGTTTTTGTTTTTCTTGTATACATATATATATATATTTTGTTTTTGTTTTCAAAAGGTTTATAATGCATTCACGTCGGGTTCACCAAAATGTATCGCTCCAAATTTTTTGCACCCTTACCTTCAGGCTATAGGATCCGTGCCCGGAAGGAGGATGGGAAAAGGATGTCGCGGTACCTCGGACTGAGAGGACTTGCGAAGGTCCCGCCTCTCAAGGGAGGTGTATTTTGATGATTTTTCGACGGATGGTGGGTTCACCAGGAAACATTTAATGGCAGTTTCCACGCCTAGGTTTGGAATGTGTTTTTATGTGTTCGTTTTTAGCCTTAAGCATTCATATCCTAGGTTTGGCCAAATGAATCTAAATTAATCTATATGAAAGTGCAGATTTAATGAATGCAGAAAACAAAATTAAGACAAAAAATAGAGAAATAAAAGAAGAATACCTGATCCGGATGTCTGATGGAGATTCTGATGTTTGAAGCAGTCAGGATCGCCTCTGATTTGACATGATCGTCTGAGATCAGACAAGATCGTCTGAGATCTGACGAATTCAATAGACGAATTCATCAGAGACCTGCAAACAAAAAAACAGATGCAAAATACAAAGAATGCCACTATGATAACAGAGGGAAACAACACAAAATGACAATATGAATACTAAACAATAGTTATGAATAGAAATTCAAACAAATTATGATATTCTAATGAGAAATTATGATCTTATCATGCAACCTAAGCTATATGGGTGAACTCCAAATGCAAAATAGTAAGAAATAAGGAAAAAACTAACTAAAATGTAGAATAAAATAGCAAAAGGAATAAGAGAAAGTGCAAACTCTGGGCACCGATTGCCCCCAATGCAGATTGCAGTCGAAATCATCTGGAAGTAATGAAATCGTCTCGAATTATGACAGGATCGTCCGAGATTTGAACGAGATCATCTACGACGATCTGAGCTTGCTTCGACTGAAAATCAATGAGGTCCCTGCAAGAAAACTTCAAAATAACAAATGCAAAATGATGCTCTAGGTATTCTAATGCACGCAAAATCAAGTTACAGGGAAATTCAGCCAGGGGTTGGGAAGGGAAGGTCCTAAGGATTAAATAGGCTTAGGGGAGTAGTTAGGAGGTTGGAGATCATCCCTATTTGGGAGATCTCCAACAGGGGAGGGTCCCTAACGGTGCAGACACGCTTCTGCCCGGATTAGAGGCCCGTTGGAACAGAAGCTAATTGTGCAAAATTAGTTTTGCGACAAGATCGTCCGGACGTCCTAGCCCAGACGAAATCGTCAGATCTGGGGCGATATCGTCTGATCGGCAACGATATCGTCAAACGGTCAAAACAACCTCTAAAAATGGCACGAAAAATGGGGAAACGGATTACCCGACGGTTAACGGGCGGTTTGGGAGGTTAAAATTTGAATTTAAATTATTTACTAGGATGAATGTAATTATTACAATTTCACTGCGCCAATTTTAGGGTGCTACGAAGTAACATATCGTGATATTGCGACACTTTTTCTCTTTCGGTCGTGACAAAGCAATATGTCGTGATATCGCGACACTTTTTCTCTTTCGGCCACGACGAAGCAACATGTCGTAATATTGCGACACTTTTTCTCTTTCGACCGCGACGAAGCAACATGTCGGGATATCGTGACACTTTTTCTCTTTCGACCGCGACGAAGCAACATGTCGCGATATCGTGACACTTTTTCTCTTTCGACCGCGATGAAGCAACATGTCGCGATATTGCAACACTTTTTCTCTTTTAGCCGCAACGAAGCAACATGTCACGATATCGGGACACTTTTTACATGTTGCGATATCGCGACACTTTTTCTTTCTCGACTGCGACGAAGCAACATGTCGTGATATCATGACACTTTTTCTTTCTCTGTCGCAACAAAGCAACATGTCACGATATCGCAACACTTTTTCTCTTTCGGCCATGATGAAGCAACATGTTGCGATATCGTGCCACTTTTTCTTTCTCGACCGCAATGAAGCCAATATGTCATGATATCATGACACTTTCTCTCTTTCAGCCATGACCAAGCAACATGTCGTGATATCGCGACATCTTTCCTCCATTGACCGTGACCAAGCAACAAGTCGCGAAATCGCAAAATCTTTCCTCCCTTGGCCGTGACCAAGCAACATGTCGTGGTATCGCAATGGCTTTCCTTCCTTGGCTGCAACCAAGCAACATGTCGTGATATCGTGACACCCTTCCTCCCTTGGCCGTGACCAAGCACCATGTCACAAAATCATAACTATCCTTTCCTCCCAAGGCCGTGACCAAGCAACATGTCACGAAATCGTGACAACTATCCTCCCTTGGCTGCGACAAAACAAAATATCACGATATCGTGACACCTTTCCTCCAGTGACCGCGACCAAACAACATGTCGCAATATTGCAACAAGTATCCTCCCTTGGCCGCGACGAAACAAAATGTCGCAATATCGCGACAACTTTCCTCCCTTGGCCGCGATGTAGCAGCATGTTGCGAAATTGCGACACCATTCCACCCTTTGCTTTTTCCTTGATCATTAGCTCAGGGACCTTTCAAGACCCTGCCTAATCGCCTCGTCCTCAGTAGCCATGTCCCTGTGCAACTGAACCCCAACCTCCTTCTCAGCACCAATTTTAGTCAGGAAGTCGGTCGCTTTATTTAAATCTCTACTCACATAGACTGGAACCACATCATCTAATTTGAGTATTATCCTCCTATGGCCCTGTTTAACTACCCAAATAGAAGCAGATTTGATAGCTATGGATTCTGCTTCATTGTTTGTAGCTCTTCCCAAGCCTTGCAGTTCCCAATAAAGCACTGCTCCAACATGATTATGGAAAACCACTCCAATTCTAGCTCTACTTGGGTTGCCTTTTGCAGCACCATCAGTATTAATTTTAATCCAACCTGCTGAGGGTGGTTTCCATCTAGCTCTGATCTGTTCCTCTTGCACTTCAAGTTCTTATTCCATTGCCCTGACAGCCACCTGAGTTTCCTCTTTAGCATAGACGGCCACAGTTTCAATGACTTTACTCCAAATGACTTGCCAAACTCCATCTAACAAAGAAAAAGTTTCTCTAAAGATTCTAGCATTTCTCTCCAACCACACTTGCCACCAAATGAAGTTTAATCCAAGCTCCCAACCAAGATGAAGAGCTTTAGATTTAAATCTACCCCTCTTCCATCTTTCCCAGATATTAATTCAGTTCAAGTCACTATTAACTTGAATTTTAAAACATGAAAACCATCTCTTCCAGATCTGGCACGTGAAAGAGCACTCAAACATCAAGTGGTCAGCTATTTCCTCGCTCTTGAGGCATAAAACACATTGGGAAGGGCCGATGATTCCTTTACATATGAGATTATCAAAAGTGAGAATTCCATTGTGCATGAACTGCCAGGCAAAAAAGTTAACTTTTAGCCACCCTTTGGAATGCCAAATCTTTCTCCAATCCTCAACCAAAAAAGTATGCGAGGGAGGCTCTGGAAGGATCTTGACATATCCGTCCTTCACCGTGTAGACACCAAGGTTCCCATAGCCCCAAGCTAATTCATCCTCCTCGTATCTACCTGTGAGGAATCTTTCTATCAAGATTTTAGTCATGATGGGTGCCAAATCCGGAGGGATTGAAATTGGCCACTCATCCAACTTCTTAAACTGCTTAAACTTGTAATCCCCCAGATGACTAGTGGTGAAATAAATTTCAATTTGAACCCATCCCTTGGTTTCAATGGCTGCTTTTAAAGGTTGCAATTCAGGAAATTCAACAATGATAGGTGGGTATTGATCCCAAGAATCTGACCAAAAACGTGCCTTCTCCCCTCTCCCCACTTTCCAAAATAATCGATATTTTACAACATAAGATCCTAACTTGATATCTTGCCACACTAAGGATCCAGTACCCTCCAAAGGGAAATGACCCACCTCATTTGGGTTAACATGTCCCAAATATTTATTGGTAAGAATTTTGCTGAATACGGAAGTTGGCTAGGAAATCCACCTCTAGTAGAGATTTCCAGCCAAAGCTTTATTATTTATCTTAGATCTTCTCAGACCCAAACGTCCTTTTACCTTGGGCTGGGTCACTTTGTCCCAACCAACTAAGGCCCATTTCCTCTCACATTTTTCTCCTTCCCATAGAAATTTTTTGGCCATCTTGTCCAACTCTTTCCATATAGAATGCGGGGCAGCCAGGATAGAGAATTTATAAATTGGCATGGCCTGAATGACTGACTGTAGAAAAGTTAATCTACCCCCATAGCTTAACCATTTGTGAGACCAATGATTGATTCTATCCTTGATACAATCCAAAATATTCCTCTAGATCTCTATTTTTAGTTTTTTGAAGTGCAAAGGGACCCCCAAGTAAACCACTAGGAGAGAAGTCCTTGTGAATCCCAAGATCTCTAAAATTCTGCCCTGAATCCTCTGATCAAGATTGAAAAAGACCACTTTGGATTTTTTATCATTGATGACTTGGTTTGTATCCCTAAGGTAGACACTAAGAGAATCTCTGATCATTCTTGCTTCCCTAAAGATGGCAACTCCCACCAATCCAGTATCATCCACAAACTGTAGGTGAGTCAAAACTTCCTCACCCACCTTGATACCTATTAGCAAACCTTGTTGTATTCTTCTCAAGAAAAGGATACCTAGTCCTTTAGCCAATTTGAGAAACAAATAGGGAGAGCAGGGATCCCCTTGACGAAGGCCACGGGTGGCTCCAAATGGTTGTGAGGGGAGACCCTTGATTAACACTGAGTATGTCGGAGTAGAGACACAACTCATGACCCATTCTATCCAATCATGAGATAAACCAAAGGCTGCCATCATATTTGCCAAGAAGCTCCACTCCACCCTATCATAGGCCTTTGACATATCTAATTTTATGAACATTCCTTTATTACCAGAAGTTTGCATTGAATGGATTGCCTCCTGAGCTAGAACCACCCCATCCAGGATCTGTCTACCCTCAACAAAACCACCTTGCTCTGAGGAGATAATGTTATGTAAAAGAGGTTTTAGATGCTCAGCCATTACCTTTGTGATTATTTTATATATCACATTGCATAAGGCAATAGGTATATAATCTGAAATATGAACCCCCTTCTCCCCTTTTGGAATTAAGGTGATGAAAGTATTATTTAATGCTTTAAGCATTCTTTTATTACCTCTGGACTCCTCTATAACAACCATTACATCCTCCTCCAAGTTATCCCAAAAGGCCTGAAAAAACTCAATTGGAAAGCCATCTGGACTTGGAGTTTTTTCGATGCTCATTCCAAAGACCACATCCTTCAGTTCCTCTCTTTCAATGGGTTTGAGAAGGGACTGATTTTCTTCTTCAGAGATAACAAAAGGTATGGCATCAAGAACATCATTTTGAGCCTCTTCATCTTGCACCATACTTTCCTTAAAAAGTTTAGAAAAATAATCCATTGCATGGGACTGCATACCTGGAAGAGTATCAAAGGAGTGTCCATTCTCATATTGAAGGGCTTCCATGTTATTCATCTGTCTCCTAGCACATGCAATCCGATGGAAAAATTTGGTATTTCTATCACCTTCTAATAACCAAGTGGCTCTTGCTCTCTATTTCCAGAAGGTCTCCTCTTGGTTGTCAATGTCCTCAACCGCTTTACGTAAGGCATCATCCTCGGCTTTGAGCTGCTCAGTAATTGTTCCTTCCCTAAATTGTCTTTGGACCTCATCCCATCTGGCCACCAAAGGACCTTTTTGGACCTGGAAGTCTATTTTGTTAGCTCGCCTCCACAGTTTCAGTTGAGCTTTGACATGATGAAGTTGTTTGTGGAATCTAAACATTGTTGTCCCATGGGCTGGGCGGCCCTCTTCCCACCACTGAGGAATTTTCATTCGAAGTTCCTCTTTTTGTAACAAAAAATTCTCAAATTTAAATGGTTTGTGATGCTGCTCTGTCTTAGTCCCTCCTTCCAAAAAAATGGGAAAATGATCTGAAATAAGACCCTCCAAAATCTAAAATTTTGTATTCCATTTTACAAATGCCTCCTCTGAAACCAAAAAACGGTCTAACTTTACCTTCCTGCTATGTGGCTCCCTCCTCTTATTAGTCCAAGTATAGTTGGTACCAGGGCCTTTGATATCCACTAAGTGTAAAGCCTGGACTTGAGCAATCATATGTTGATCCCCTAGGTCCAAAATTGGGGTTCCCCCTTCCTGATCTCTAGAGGATAATTTAGCATTAAATTCCCCAACAATAATCTAGTCTAAATATTCCCTTGAGATTCTCATGTTATGCACAACTTTCCATTGGAGCCGCTGACCATCAAGGTTTTGAGCCCCATAAAAAATTGTGATTAAAACATGTTCAGCTGTGACATTATTCCTAAAATGTGATGTGAGAACACCCCTCCAGGCTAGATGTTCTATTGCAGTCCAATCAAGAGAGTTCCGGAGAGTAACAATCCCCCCCCGAGGCCCCTTGGGCAGCCACATCCATATGACCAGCACCCCTCCAAATTCTGTTAACTGTTTTACACATAAGATCTAACGACATTTTTGTCTCCTGAATAAGAAAAAAGTTTGTTCTACAGTTTTCTAAGAGTCTTCGAACAACAGATTGATGGGTTCTACTATTTAAACCCCTAACATTCCATGATTGTATTATCATTAGTTACCTTGAGAGCAATAAGAATCTATTGGCCTCACCGATCCTCCAGTGATCAGTTTGTCTCCTTGAGCTGCTAGCAATTAAGTTCAAGTTTGATTTCATTTTCTATTGCCTGCTCCATTCTTGTCTTGAGACTATAAAATTTTGCAAAATTTTTAATATTATAATCAGTTGATTGAAAGTCGATTGAAAGTAAAACTATACCTCCTTGCCCTATTTATTGAGTATTGTTCTCCCTGCCCTAGAAATTTCGAGGTTGCCATTGGAGGCCCCATAAAATTTTATATGTTATTTTGTACCTATATTTTCTTGGGGAAATAGAAATGTTGAGTTACCTTTGGAGGCCCCGTCAAGTAGAAATTATTTTGTATCTATATGTTCTTAAGGAAGCAGTTTGGAGGTTTTTTTATTTAATTAGAAATTGGATTTTAACCATGATTTTATCTACATTGGTAGTTTATTCTTTGAAGTTTTTTTGTTCCTACTATTCCATATTCCTTAGAGAAAATATCTGGAAATGATTTATTATTTTTAATTTTTGCAAGTAGGAAGAGATTTATAGGAAAAAAGAACTTGGGTATTGAAGAGAGCATGGGGGCTTCACTCCAACCAAGAAGGCCTTCATGAAGCTTGGTCCATACTACTATAGAAAAAGGGTATGACAACACTAGATGAGTTATACTTTCTATTTTAGTATAGCTTTTGATTATAGCATAAGGGATAGATAAACGAACCAAAAAATATATATTTTAGGTTATCTTGAGTAGGTTGACGATTGTGGCAAGTAGCCCAAAGAAAGAAGTTGACTTTTGGGATTGAATAAGAAGTCCAAATTGGATTCAAAATAATGTTACTTGGGATTGATTATGGACTTATATCTCTTGTTTACAATATATCTTCCATCCCCATCCCCAATAGATCCCCATATGATTAAATTTGTATTTTTAGCACAAAATGACAATCTTCCAATCAATTGAGATTTAACCATCTACTAGTGTGGCTATAAATTTGCAAGAAGGCCAAGTTCTTCATTTTTTAACTTTTGATTATGCATGATGTAATTGAGAGTTTTGAGAATTATTGTCATTTAGCCACTCTTGTAGTGAAGGCTTTATTTGTAGCCCAAAATTTTCCAAAATCTTATGAGAAAGAAAGATTTCTTTACCAGAGGTAGGATTCCATAATAATTCTTCTATAATAATGTCTTAGGTAATAATTCTTCTATAATAATGTCTTAGGCCTCTTGAATTACTTTCTATATTTTAGATGTTTTTGAGGGCTAAGTAATCATTTCTCAAACCACTTTTACCTTTAATGTCAAGCTTTGCTTACTTATTGCTTTAATACCCAGTTCTCCTTTCCTTATTGGCCAAGTGATGATATCCCACTTGATTAGGCTGTATTTTCTTTTGCCATCTTATTTACCCCCTGCCCATAAAATTATTTTAATGGTTTTCTCCAACTCATTAAGAAAGGACTTTGGTGCATGGATAATAGAGCATTGGTAGATAGGTAAAGCATTAATGACAACCTTGATTAGGGTCATTATTCCATGGTGTGTGAGCCAAACATTGGACCATCCTTCAATTCTCTTCTTTATTTTTTTAATAATTTTATTCCATTGGTTACTTTTAATCCTACTAAAGCTGATAGGGATTCTTAAGTTTTTGGAAGTGTCACTAGTCTTGTTTTGACAACCCAATATTCTCTTTATATTTTTAACTTCTCTATTGTATTTGTTAGAGAAATATATCTTAGACTTATTGTGGTTTATCTTGTTTCCTCTTGCTTCTTGATATGTTTTGATAACCTTTTTTATTCTTATGCCAACCAGTTTTGTGGTTGTACTCAATAAATATTAGATAATCTACAAAATGAGCATTAGTGATTCTTTGAACCTTCTAATGGATTGGAAGTCCTTGAATTTTTTAATCCCCTTTGTTGTTCTAGTAGCTAGGATAGACCTTCTATCACCAGAATGAATAAATATGGGGAGAGGGGATAACCCTGTCTAACTCCTCTGAAAGCCTAGAAGGGAGTGGGTCTGCCATTAAGCAGAGGAGCAATCCAAGGTCTTGAAATACATGTTGCTATCCATTTTTTGAACTATTCATGGAATCCCACCTTGCTTAGAATTTTCAAGATCATGTCATGATCAATTCTATCAAAAGCATTTGCCATATCTACTTTGAGATCCATGTCATTGGATTTGTCATCCTTGCTAGAGTGCATTGCTTCTTAAACTAGTATGATTCCTTCATGAATCCTTCATCCTTTCACGAACCTAGTTTAGTTGGGGGAGATGATTGTATCTAATAATGGAAGCATTCTATTTTTTATGATTTTGGATATTATTTTGTACGATGTGTTACAAAGTGATATTGGCATGAATATTTGTAGTGAATGGGCATGTTTTTCTTTGGGGATCAGAGCCAAAAATGTGGAGTTGATTCCCCCATGTATTTGTTATTTGTTCCTACTTTCTTCAACCATCCTTAGAAGATATGTCTTGATGATGTTCCAAAAGTCCTAATAAAAAATTACATTGAATCCATCGGGCCCTGGTGCTTTATCACATTGCATAGAAAATACCACTCCTTTGAGCTCCTCCATGGTGATAGGTTGGGTCAACTGTTTATTTTCCTCTTGCTTCAAAGAGCAGGGAATTAGATTTAAAAGTGCTTGCTAGCTGCATTGATTTCTCCATATTTGCTCAACAAATATTTGAAGTAATAAAAAATCTATTTTTTCATTTGTTGCATATCACTTGATATTGTCCCATATTCCATTTTTAGCTTCATTATGGTGTTGTACATATTCCTTTGCTATGATTTATTATGAAATAATTTTATGTGTTTGTCACCTTCCTTAAGTCATAAAATAAATATTTAAAGTCTTCCTACATAGATCAAATAGAGTTATATTTGAAATGGAAGGGGGGCCCAATTGGTTTGTTGTTCAAAACCCAAAAGAACTATTCTATGGTCAAAATGACCATTAGATAATATTTCTTGATATATTTGGATTCAATGAGCTAGTAGGCTATCATCAACGAGAAATTGATCTAATATTCCTCCAATAAATTTGGATTTGATGCTTTTATTAGTCCAAGTATATTTACTTCTTGCTCCCATACTTGCTAAAATAACTCTTTAAAGTCAGCCTTTGTAGACCAAATAAAGTTATATTTGAAATGGATGGGGGCCCAATTGGCTTGTTGTTCGAACCCTAGAAGAACTGGTCTATGGTTAGAATGACCATTAGACAATATTTCTTGAGATATTTTGCTTCTATGAGCTAATAGGCTATCATAAATGATAAATTAGTCAATGATAGTTATTCTCCAATAAAGTTGGATCTAACTCTTTTATTAGTCCAAGGATATTTACCTGTTACTAGTCGTACATCTATTAAGTTGTGTTGTTGCATGAGATATTCTATTAGCTCTTTATTTGGGTCTCTTATTTAGACCCCTTATTTTTTCAATGGATTTCAAAACTAGATTGAGATCTCCTCCAATTAACTAATTTCTAGCTTGGAGTTGGAATACACATTACAAAACGCCTTCAACACCATTTTTTTTCAGCCAAGTTGTTAGCGAAACAAATATTGGTGATAGTGTAAACTTGAACAGTAGGGGTTTTAAGCATTGTTGTTAGTCAGTGCTTTATGGCCTCTATCAAAATTAATTCCCACTTAGTTTTCTAGGTTGTTAAAACCCCTCTAGAACTCCCCTTGGCTGATATGGCTAAATGTTTGCATGAGGGCCAACAAAAGCCCATTATTGTATTGACTCTTTCTAGGTTCAACATTGTTTCTTGGACCAAAAGTACATTTGAATTTTCTTGGGTGTACAAGTTTTTTCTCCTACTTTTTTTATTTTCTTGTCCTAACCCTCTAATATTCCAAGTAATAAATTTCATCATTGATAATATGGATAGAAGAAGGGTCAAATTATTCTACCTCTTTTTGGGATTTTTCTTTGTTGTCTTTTTCAATGTGTCCTCAATTATGGCCTACTTCCATTCCACTATATTTTTTGAGGCTTTTCTCTCTTTGAGTTTTGTATGTGGAACACGTCTTACTATGGTTTTGGTTTTGGTATTGGATAAGAGGTGTTGTTCTCATTTTCTTGGGTATGTACTTCCTATTTTGGCCTTGGGATTTTTGAGACTCTTTCTTCCCCGTCTTCCTCTTCATCTTGTTCTTCTTTTGGGACTACCATATTTAGTAGAGGATCTTGTATGGAGGCTTCTTCTTGATGTTCAAGAACCATTGCTATTGTTTCCTCCAAATATTTTCCCAACATACTAAACTTCTTTTGAACTTGTATTTTCGCTTTGGAATTTTGAGTTTTAAGTATATAAACATTGTTTCCTCTTTTCCTTTGGACTTTTGTAAAGTCATTTTGTTGTTGAACTTGATTCGTAGGCTTTGTAGAGAAATATCTATGGAAGTGCCTATATTAATGAAATATGGAACTCTTTAAAGGTATCTAGTCATAGTCTAGCTTTTGGGTTTGTTGTAACCCCTTGAATGGAAATGTAATGGCCTCTAGTAGCCCATTTTCTAGGTTTACTTCAACACATATCCAAGCTACCATGTCATTTCATTTCATTATTTCGGCTTTTCTTTCATTTTGAAGATTTCGACCTTATTTCCAATGGCCTTCAATGTTTATTCCTTCTAAAAATGCAATGGGAGGAAAGGAAGGTGAACCCATACTAGGACTTTGGAAGGAATCTCTTCCAAGGGGTCAAAATGAGGATTCTACATATTCATGTATAGACCACAAGGACCCATAAACCATGGACTAGATTTAAAAATAAAAATTTTTCCTCCTCAAAGGTGAAGATGGCAATAAAAAAACCCTCCTACATAGTTTGATTTTTATTCCCCCTCTTACCTTAATTCATCATTCTTTGTCAATCCATCCTTCAATTTTTTAAGGAGTTTTCAATGTTTTTGACTACTTTTAATTATTTATTTTGAGAATATAAGTATTTACAAGAAAAAATTGACTTTTTTTTTATTAGAGTAAAAGAAGGGATTTTGAAAGGGACCCAAACATTTTACAAAAAGTAAAAATAACTTCAAGAGATGAAAAAATATGGCACAAAGGATCATAACCTAAGAGGATCAATTCTTAACCACACATTGTTTTGGGCTATTAACTAACATAGACATGAAAATAAAATAAAGGACATAATTGGGGATACATCCTGCAAGGAGTGAAGGAAAAAAGCACACAACAAGAAGATAAAAAAGCAATGAAGCTCAATATATGTCTCTAGTCACCTTCTTGAGATACTCTAGTTTCTCACTGGAACACATATCAACCATATTTTTCTTAACATCCACCAGGTGGGTAGTCACTTCCTCCACCATAATCCCCATCATCCTATTGATCCTGTGCATTGATTTGATGAGGTATTTTATAATTTCATAACTGCTTCATAAATAAAATAATATGAGAGAATCCAGATGGTAATTCTCACTCCTTTTCTTCATTGAGGTCTCGCCCAAATTACAATATGAGCCCATCCTTATCATTCCCTAAGGGGCATGGAGATTCTTGTTAGGGGATGATAGTCTCTCCTAGACCATGGGATTCAATACCCCAAAATTCTTCAAGTCATGGTTGGAGATGATATGGAGGGTGGACTCAAATTTCTTGCTCAAACCCTAAGATAATTTCAAATGCTTAGAGTACTTTGACTCGTTGTTGGTTTTGATAACCTCTTGGAAGGTAAGGTTTTGCACCTTGCACTACTTTCCTAGTAGAAATATTTCTTTGATGGCATTTAGGACTCTTGACCCTCTTACAATGGCATATCATCAAAGTGTAGTTTGAAGAGTCATCATTCAAATTCACCTCGCATTCCTTAAAAATGAGGGGGTTCTCCTTAGAGCCTTTCTCCCTAGAAGCACCAAAATTATCTTTCAAAATTGATGAACTATCGTAGTCCAAACCTAATATTGGCATTCCCTTATGGCCACCTTTCTCTACCATATGGGTAAAAATCAACTTCAAGAGCCCCTGGTGCAAAGGAGTGGAGTCCTTCCCACTCTAGATGTCCCCTATAGATGTTTCAATGAAACAAATAAAAAATGTTAGGATATTCAACTTCTTCTCACAACACAAGTGATTAAGAAACATCATATGAAAACTTTAGATGATATTGAACCTCCCATCCAAGGTAAAATACCTCATAATCAGGAAAACCACCCTATCCCAAGGTTTGGAAAGTGACTCCCTTAAGAAACCATTCTCAATATTATTTGTCCTTTCATTCTTCCCTAGGAATTTTTCCATTTCTCTCTCTAGAGAATATTTTTCATGATTGATGCACTCCCACTTAATAACTAAATATGTTGCTTCGAAAACTAATATTATATTAACAGTGAATTCAATTCCTTTTATCTTTATATTTCCTCCTATTCATGAGTGGTCAAACTACATAAACAAAGATTCATCATGCCCATAAACTTTCTTGAGACACCGTAGATCTCCTTTCTCTAGAATATCACTAATATGTTTCTCAATTGGTAACTTGGTCGATTCTAGCTTGAGCACATCACCCCCCATGGCTAAGTTTGAAAGCAATGTTACTCCTTTGAAACACTTTTTACACCCCACATTTTGAAGATATATGTTTATCTAAACATAGTGAGATCTTATAATGATTTTATCTATTACACCGTGCATGTGGAAACTTACCCTGATCATGCTAGGGATAGGTGTCTCTTCATGAATGCAAAGAATTTTTTTGACCATCCAACTCTGAAATCCAATCGTTGATTAATAGCATGGGACTAACCACCTAAAAAATATGTCAAATCACATCCTGAATTTCCCACCACATCCATTTTGGTAAGGAGTTGTACTTGGAACAAAACACAATAGAAGAAAATAGTAAGAGTTTTAAGGGAAAAATATATTTCCAATGCCATATCAAAATGAGATATGAAAGTTTCAAAGCCATCGCCTACTCTTGTCCAATTGGTGACTAAATTCCACATAGATGACCCTTTAAATCACTCGTCAATGATCACAAATTTAACTAAGCTATACAATCAACCCCACTTTCCTCATTAATATTTGTATTCATAGATATGAATGTCAAGTCATGGGCCCCTCTCCTTGAAATGATTTGGATACCATCAATTCCACTATTAGGAGAACCTATGAGGCAATCTCTTTCATGACTATGAGAAACTTACCTCCACTTTCTAACATCATCACTGCCAATAGAGCATAGTAAAATTCAAGTCTAACTTAATAGAAAACACTACTCAAGGCCCTTATTTACCCTAGAAATAATATATTTCCTACTAGCCAGAGTGAATAGAATTGGGCTCTAGCCAGGATGGGTATCCTGACCAAAATCTAGAAAGAACACCATAGGGTTCTCCAATAGGGATCTAGACTTTCATCAATAGATGTTGACTTTGGTTGAGGACAAAAATACCAATACCAATTTGAATCATGGACATTCAACTTCTTCATAGAACCAAAGCCCTACTAATGGAGCATAACAACATTAGAACCATAAAGGAAAGTCCAAACCACACTCCTATCACTTCAAACTGAAATAAATCATAGGCAAAGGAATTTTCTTTGTAACTACATCCTTAAGAGTTGGAGGAAAGTCTTGTTCCCAAATTGTAAGCTCCTCCTAAAAAATATCAATGTTGGTCATTATATTTGCTATTGAATTCTCTTCTCTAAAAATATGGGTCACTTGGGAGCTAGGAAATACCTTAATAATATTCCTCATCATTGTCACCATATCTTCAATGCTTCAACTAGGTTCCTAAATTACCTTAGTACAATTAATAATGTTGAGAGAATCGTCTTCTATAATAATTTTATCAAAATTTAGTCTCTTCAGAAGAACTCCCTATAATAATGCTTGAGCCTTCACAAAGTGATTGGTTTGCATTCCTAGACCTTTTGTGAAGGCTAAAATTATGTTTTATTCCTGGTCTTTGATCACTCCCCTAGATTCTTCCCTACCCGGATTACCTTTTTCTACCCCATTTAAGTTTAAATTATCCCATCCAATAGGAGGTGCTTTCCATTTGGTCTAAGAACAACTAGAGGGAGTAATTTTATTTGAGCGATATAGAGCCTTGGAAATACCCCATTGACTAACAATTATTGATTTTTCCTTGTCCTCCATGGAATATTTGAAATCAATTCTTTGAATATTTTCAACCAAGGCAACACTGATTTTAACTTTAGTAAAATTATAATCCCTTCTTTGATCTCAGAAGGCTCTTCCATTTATTTCCTTCGATAGATCCCAAAGTGTATGAGGAAGACTAAAAGTCTAGAGAGTTTGTAGTCTTGAGCTTCAAAAGGGAAAATTCCACTGAAGGCAAATGTCAACCAAGTTCTTTGGTAAGACCCAAGAAATATTAACTTATTGAAGATCTTAGAGAGGACTTCTAGTGAATAAAGACATTCAAAAAATAGATTCTAAACACTTTCTAAGTTCTCACATAAGTAGAACATGTTAGGGATAACAAACCCTCTCTTGTGGAGGTTATCAATTGTAAGGATCTTATTTTGAACATAAAACCAATAGAAGAAGTTGATTTTTGGAGTAAGAAATTTTAGCCAAATTTTACATGTCAATAACCAATGTCCACCTTCACCTTCCAGTAACTTATAGGAATATTTTATAGTGAGTTGCCCACTTTTATGCAATTTATAAAAAAATAAATCCACCTCTCTATCTAAATTTATAATCTTAAATCTCAACATTTTATTAAATTCTTTTAGAGCTTGTCTTACACTCTAGTCCATGGCTGCAAGATGAATGGGCTTCCATATTTTCCCATTCTCATTCTCTAGAATTAAATCCAAGATCATATTACCATAAATCTGAGAGAGGAGAGGTTCCAGGAGGGTAAGATTTTGGTTTTCAATTAGAGGAGATTGTTGGAGTTAGTAGTCCTTCCAAAAATCAATCTTTCTTCCATCCCCTACCTTCCATCTAGCTCCTCTCATGAGAAGGGTTTTGGTTTTGTGTAGGTGATTCCAAAGATAGGATCCTTGAGGGTGATTTAGCTCTTAAACAAGTTTTTTCTCATACTTGAGATATTTGGCTTTGAGGATCTTAACCCAACTTGTATTATCATTTATAAACAATTTTTAACCAATTTTGGCTATCACTGCCTTATTCATCAAGTTCAATTTCCTGAGACTAAGGCCTACCACCTCATTTCAAGAACAAACCTAGTCACAAGCCACAAGGGCCAACATCATCTTTTACTCCATGCTATACCAAAGAAAAGACATTTAAATTTGCTCAATAATTGCACAAATTTTAGTGGGCATTTTAAATAGAGACAAAAAGTAAATTAGAATGCTTTGGAGAATAGATTTGACTAATGAGATTTTTTTTCCTAAACTAAGAAGGGATCCTTTCCACCCTATAAGTTTTCTTCTAATTATTTCCACTATAGGATCCCATAGTGAAGGCTTCATACACCCTTTAAAGAGAGGTATTTCTAAGTGGCAGTCAACTCCCTAATTTTACAACCCAATATTCTAGCAATTTTGCCTTGCCTTCTCATGGGAGTATTTTTTTTTTTATTTACATGGTGGAATCGGTAGCCACCAAAAATTCGGGTAGGCTATCCGAATTTTATGGCCACCATAGTATTCTATGCTATCCGCCCTGGAAGATACCACATAGTTCTTCATGCAGTCCACCCGTATAACCACCATGCCACATTCATTTTAAAGCTATTACACCACTGAAAGCACTAGGAAAGGGACAAGCATTCAGTCCAACGAGGCCCAAAATTTAAACCTTGGACCTCCACCCCCCTTACAAGTTTTGGTCAAACCAATTGGTCTACACCTTAGACCTTCTCATGGAAGTATTAAATAAGAAGACTTTACTCTTTAAAAAATTAATATTTTGCCCTGCTACTTTTTCATAGCTATTCAAAAGAGATTTAATTTATTTTACTTAGGGTATAGAAGCAATGATGGTTAGGATTGTATCATCAACAAACTGCTAATGGAAAACTGGTAAAAGAGTAGTGGTAGGCTTGATGCCAACAAGAATTCCAGTAGCAGTGGCTATTGAGATAGCTCTACCAAGAGACTTATCCATGATAATGAATAGGTAAGAGGATAGGGAATCCCATTGCCTTAAACCCCTATAACTGGGAAAGAGGATTGCATCAGCTTCATTCACCACAATTGAGAATATTATAGAAGAAATACATTCCTGCATCAATATATTCTTGTCTTGATGGAATCCAAACTTAGAGAGTGCTTGTAGAAGGAAGTCCCATGTGACTCTTTCATATGCTTTATTCATATTGATGAGCCACAAAATTGCTCATTTTTTGTACTCTTTTATCAATAATTTGCGACATATATTCTTGTAGATATAAATATTTTATGGAAATTATATATATAATCAACAATTTATTTTTCATGTTCTCTAATATTTGTCTTTAAGTGTAATTTGTGTAGATTTAGTGGAAATTATTATATTTTGACATGTTTTTGTCAAGGTACCACTCGGACTTGGCACTTGCAATTTAATGAAGGAAAAATATTTGTGGAATATTTGTAAAGAGGTATGAATTCAGGCACCCAAGTCCTTTGAAGCACCTGACTTCCATTCAACACTTAACTGTTAGGTGCCTCCTTCCCGTTAGGTACCTGCTTTTCATTAGGCACCTGATTTCCATTGTATGGCAGAAGGCACCTGCTTCTCGTTGTATGGTAGAAGGTGCTTGCTTCCCATTATATGATGGAAGGTGCCTACTTCTAGACTTCTAAATACAAGGCACCTACTTCCTAACTTCTTCAATCACAATGCCTGATTTCCATTAACACCAAACTTCAGCACGACTCTATGGTCGACAAAACATAGCGAAACTTTGGCAACCAACGTGAAGGAATTTCTAGCATTACAATCTAACATGGAACAATATCAAAGGTGAATCATCACCCATTTTTTAGCTGATATGTAAATTAATTCTATAAGTCGGGTAAATCAAATATCAATGTATTTTGGAAACAAAATACATTGAAATATCACAATATTTTACCTGGTTTCTCTAATCAAGTAAACAGTTGTAACACAAATTCATGTGCTGATTCATCTTAAAAATTGTAACAGGGTTGGCCACATACCTTATAAATATGTAGGCCATCCCTGAAGAAGACACCCCAGACTTTTTATGTAATTTTCTTCTGCTACAAACTATTAATAAAATCTCAGCATTTTCTTGTAAAAACATCTTCTAAGCGTCCGATGATCATTATACCATGGGCAGAACCTAATGGAAGCGTGGGCCCACTTACAACAAATTTCTTTCCCATTTCCCCTATTTTTTGTATTTTTTTTAATAGATTAATTTATTTCCAGTTATTTCCCCTATTTTCTGAAATTTCCAGTAAGGTAGTTATTTATATTTTAAATGTTTTATGTCCTGTTTCTTAGAATTAACATGAGATTATTGGTTTAAACATAAAATTTAATGAACATAAAACAAACCCCTTGAACTATAATCCAAGGGACTCATCTATAAAGGATAAATTACAAGCATAGATTTTACATGACTGCTCACAAGACTACGAGCTACCCCGAGTTGACAATTAAATAGAGGCAATTAATTGAACCATAGAAAAACTAACCAATATTTTGCCCAACATTTTGGCATCATTTCTAAGGAGTAGCCATTGTAATTTCTTGTTCTAAATAAAGTATAGTTATGGTAGTTTAGAGTGTTTTCTTCAAAAACCTTCATATGAAACTTTGTATGAGTCCACCTAAGAACAAGGGACCATACGATCGTTTTGTCAAAAATAAAGAAGTTGTTTCTCAAAATCCTTCTGCTTCAGTAGAACCTGAACCTGAGACTGAACTCTCACCATCTCAATATCCACCTGTTTATTGGCGGGAACACCCACTATTTGCATAGGATCCTTTTGAAATAATCTAGCAGAATCTCAGAGCAAGATTAGAGATAAGTAGAGTTCAATCTGAGGAATATCTACTGAATGTCAAACATTGGTAAGCAATATTAGATGGAACTATCTCAAAGAAACAAAATAGAAGAATTGACAACTACTTTGAACGAAGCAGGAGCAGAAACACCAATAGTAGGCAAAATGATAGAAAATCCAGAGGAAACATCCACTAGTTTTAGTTTTCCAATAGGAGAGGCAGGAGGATATCACAAGATGAAGCACATATCTCCTATCCACCTTCCAACCTTTAGAGGACTACCAACAGAAGATCCAGACTTATTCTTGTTTAAATTTTATGTTTTATGTAGATCTATGGATTATGCCATAGATGCTCAAAAACTAAAATTATTCCCTTCCACCCTTGATGATTCAGCTTTGCACTGGTTCATCAGCTTGGGGGATAAACGGATAACTACCTAGGAATAGTTGAAGAAACTTTTCCTAGATCAGTATTAGGATGTTGGCAAGGCAAGAGATGCGAGAGAGGAAATCCTAGATATGATCCAAAAGTAAGGGGAATCTATGGAAGAATACTGGGATAGGTTCAACTTCAATTTGCAAATATCACCCCATTCAAAACTAGGAGATAGGTCCCTAAGAAGAATTTTTCTGAAAGGACTAACAAATGAATCCTTGGAAGGTTTAAATATGATCTCCAAGGGAGACATTTACCAACACCAAATGAAGGATATTCAGTAGTTGTGTCAAAATTTCTCAAGAATAAAGGGTAAGTTAACCCCTAGAAATGTTAAGCAGTCAGCCACTGTCACTAAAATAGAAATAGGTAACGTGCTAGAATACCTTAAGAGTGAGATGTTATCATATCTCGCTCTTCAAATGGATACTCTTCTACTTTAGAGAAATAAGTAGGAGAATGAGGTAGCATTGGCCTACTTCTATCCTAAATCCAGAGGCAAACACCCCAAAAATGAGTGCTTAGAAAAAGAAGTTTGTGTATGTGCTATTTGTAAGAAGGATCATAAAATGAAGTTATGTCCACAATTAATGAAATATAAATAGGAACTTGAAGTAGTAGAGGTATACTTCATGGGTAATAGGAGAAACTGACAACATTATCCTATGGGTAACAATAAGGAATGTCATCCTATGGGGGCAAAAATTACCAGAATCAAGATCAAACCTAGCCACCCAACATTGGTTGGTATGGTCAAAAATCTTGGAATCTATTTTCCCAAGGAGTAAATCCTTACAAACCTTATCCTTGGAACCAATATCAACAGCCTGGGAAATAGTGGAGAAATCAGAATGCTTAGAATCAGTATCCATAACACGCTGCTCTAGCTCCACTACAACCAAGTCTGCCCACTTTACTTGCTCCAAGGACTCCTCAGTTATCAACATAGCCAACAACAAACCCAAAAAATAAGCAACCAACCTATCATATGGAAAACGAGATGTACCTTATGTATAATATTAAGGTATATTATGATCCTATCTAGTTAAGTTCATGAAAGCAAGTAGGTGTAGAAGTTACTCCTATTGTAGAAGAAGAGGAACCAATAGAAATAGATAAAGGGGAATCACCCCTTATAGAAGAGGTAGAAGAAGAATAAACACTTGTACATAACAAAGAGGAGGTTCCATATTTTCCACAAAGGTTGCAGGAACCCAAGAAACCAATACAAACAGAGTTTGATATCCTCTCCAGTTTAAAGAATTTAACAGTCACAATCCCTCTCTTTCAGGCCATTAGAGACATACCTATTTATGGGAAAGCCATAAGAGAGTTGTGCCTCAAGAAACTAGGGAGGAAACTAGATAAATCAATTAGTTTGGTAGATCAGTTAGCTAACCTTATGTTAGGGAATACTTACATCCAGAAGTACTCAGATCCAGGAAGCCCTGTGTTGACTATAAAAATAGAAGGCTATGTTTTACCCAACACACTAGTAGATTTGGGGGTTGCCATCAATGTCATGCCCTAAGAGACCATGCAAAAACTAAAATTGACCAATCTAAAGCCCACTAAAACTATGTTGCAGTTGGTAGATAGGTCTACAATACTTCCTAATGGAATACTAGAAGATATCATTGTTACAATAGATGCATGGGAGTATCCAGCAAATTTCTTAGTGTTGTAATCTAAGTTTGGACTAGGTGTATACCCATTAATATTAGGTAGACCTTCGCTAACAACAACTGATGCATACATAAGCTATAGAGATGGGCAACTGGCCATTTTACATGGTCAGAATTTAAAGAAACTGATCATACATCCACCTGCATAGTCTGTAGATTTGTTGGAAGAACCTGAGGATGAAAATCAAAATATTTATGGTCTATCAATGATCCAACCTGTGATGACACTTAAGGAGTTGGAAAATGAAAGTGATGAGGATAATATGATCTCCCACTTTTTTTAGGAAGAACCTTCATGTCCTCCTCCTAAGTTACCATTAGTAGGAGGAAAAGACCACCATATTTAGAAAATAGAAGTTGCACCTAGTAGAATGCTAAATATAGATAACAAGTTGACAACTGAACAACAAACTAAACTAAAACAAACATTGGAAAAACATCAATATGTATTTGCTTGGGAGTATTCTAACATGAGAGGAATAGTTCCTGAGACCTGTATACATAGAATATATTTGGAAGACCAGGTCATATTAGTAAGACAACCGTAAAGGATAATGAACCCAACCATGAAATAAATTGTCAAAATAAAGTTACAAAAACTCCTCATAGTTGGATTCATCTACCCCATTTTAGATAGTGAGTGGGTATCACCATTAGTGGTGGTGCCCAAGAAGAATGGAAAGTGGATAATTTGTGTTGATTACAGGTTGTTGAATAAAGCAACTAAAAAGGACCACTTCCCATTACCATTTATAGATTAGGTCCTTGACACCTTAGCAGAAAAGAAGTACTTTTATTTCCTGGATGGGTTCAGTGGATACAATCAGATCCAAATAGGGGAGAAATATCAAGATAAAACAACCTTCACTTGTCCATGGGAGAAATTTGCTTACTGAGTTTTACCATTTGGCCTATGCAATGCACCTGCCACCTTTAAGAGGGCAGTTCTTAGCATTTTTAGATATTATTGGAGAGACTATGGAAGTACACATGGATGATTTCACTGTATATGGTGAGACTTTTGAAACTACCATAGAAAATATAGAGAAAACACTTAAACAATGTGAGGAAATTAACCTGTCCTTAAGCAATGAGAAATGCTATATGTTGATGCAGGAAAGGATAGTTTTAGGACATCACCTTTATGCAGAAGGGATCAAAGTAGATAGAAATAAAATTGAAGTTATCCAAACCCTACCTACTCCCAAAACACAAAAGGACATCCGTAGTTTCCTAGGATTAACTAGTTATTATAAGAGGGTTATATCAAACTTTAGAAAAACTACTAAACATATTACCACATTGTTAACGAAAGATGCAAAGTTTATATGGACTGAATAATGTGAACAAGCATTTAACACCCTGAAGGAAAAATTGTTTACTGGTCCAGTGTTGAGAGGTCCAAATTGGACCATACCTTTTCACATATATGCTAATGCATCTAACAATGCAATAGGCTCAGTATTGGAAAAAAAGATGGTGATGATTTTTATGCCATCTATTATGTTAGTAAAAACATCATAGGTGCTGAACTAAATTATACTATTACAAATAAAGAGTTTCTTGCAGTAATGCATGATATTAACAAATTTTGTCATTATATTACAGGTTATCAGGTATTTGTACACACTGAGCACTCAAAAATCAGATACTTGATAAACAAACCTAGTATTAGTGGTAAAATCATTAGATGGTTGTTTCTCTTGTAGGAATTTAATGTGACAATAGTAGATAATCCAAGAAAGGATAATGTGGTAGCTGATTTCCTATCCAGATTGACACCTCCAAACTATGCAGCTATAGAAGACCAATTTACAGATAAGCATTTATTTGATCTAAATTATCAGATACCTTGGTATGCAGATATATGCAGATATGGCTAATTATTTATCCAATGGTAGAGTATCCCCTACACTTTTGCCTCATGAAAAACAAACTTTGATTGAGAAAAGTGCAGATTTCTCATGGATTGATGGGTGAGTGTTAAAAATAGAACCTGATCAAATCATGATAAGATGTGTTGCTGGAGAAAAAATAATTGAAATACTAAAGGCTTGCCATGATGAACCTTGTGGTGGCCATTTTGTAGGAAAAGGACTGCATATAAAGTGTTACAGGCTGGTTATTACTGGCCTTCACTATTCAAATATGTAGGCAAGAATGTGAGCCAGTGTGATCAATTTCAGAGGATGGGCAGACCCACTATCGAAGATGAGATGCCACTCCAACCACATTTTCACATTGAACCATTTGATAAATGGAGGATGGACTTCGTAGGACCTATTAATCCGCAGTCAAGAGGTAAAAGGTATATCATAGTTTGTACTGAATATGTGACAAAGTGGGTTAAATTATAGGCTTTATGTGATTCAAAGGAGAAAACTGTATCAAATTTCTTATATTCATCAATTTTTACAAAATTTGGGGTCCTAAGGGAGATCATAATATATCAATGACCTCAGTTTACTTCAAGGATGATCCAAGAACTCATGCAACAATACAAAATCATGCATAACAAAACCACTCCCTACCATACATACGTAAATGGGTAAGTTGAGGTAACCAACAAAGATTTGGTTAATATCCTGACAAAGACAGTGCAACAACACAAGAATGATTGGGCTATTGGATTACTAGAAGCAGTGTGGGCCTATAGGACCACCTAGAAGACTACTACTGGTTTCACACTATTTTAGTTAGTCTATGGGAAAATAGCCATGATGCCTATAGATTTTGAAGTCAAAACACTTAGGACTACTGTAGAATTGAATATAAATTTGGATGATGCACAAAAATATAGAATTCAACAGCTTAATCAGCTGGATGAATACCACCTTGAGGCTTTGTAGAAAATAGAGATCATTCAGAAACAAAGGGTCAAGTGGCATGACCGCCACACTAGGCCAAAGCAAATTAGAGTGGGAGAATGGGCATTACTATATAATTCACAGTTTCAGGAAAGGAAGGACAAGCTCATGCAACGTTGGATGGGGCCATATGAAGTGACTAAAATAATCAATAATGGGGTTGTAAGAGTTAGAACAATATATGGCAACAAAATTACCTTAACAGTCAATATCCACTGCCTGCGTCCATACTATGTGTCTAAAGCATACATGATTGAGTCTAGATTAGGCATGGGGGAGACACCAGTTGATTCTGATTTTATCTTGAGTTAGTGAGATGTGGACCTAGTCCACATAGTCCCAAAGACAATTATTTTTCAAAATTTTCTTTTTTTTAGTTGTGTTATTATTTTGTAGGAACAATGCCCTTTGTGCAACTATTAGACAGCCTGGGAGACCTAGGCCTAACAACCACAGGATCTATGAACCCTTTCTAATTTTTTTAGGAGAATTTTCTTGTAGTAGGAGTAGCTAGTCCCCATTTAGAGAGGGGAATACTAAACTTGAACTTGCACAAGAGTGTTTGGATTGGTATTTTTGGATAATAAAATACTCAATTGTTGGATCAAGGGTGGATGCTGATTCTATACCTATTTTTCAATTAGAAGCACTAAAGGGCTTGATCAACGTGACATCACATATACAAGGACAAGTTAGCACCCATTGAATAAAAGAAAAGTGCCATGTTTTTGTATTTTATGGGGAGGCATCTGCTTCCCATTGTATAATGAAAGGCACCTAATTTTCATTGTACGGTAGAAGGTACCTGCTTCCTATTGTACGGTGGAAGGCATGTGCTTCCCGATGTATGGTGGAAGGTGTCTACTTCCTGTTTTATGCTTCATGGTGCATGACTCCCAGTATGTTACGAAGATGGTGCCTGCATCCCATTTTTTGGCAGATCAATGCCTGACTCCCAATTTTTTAGGAGAATGGTTGACTTCTAGTTTTTAGGAAACTAACACCAAATATTCTTAGCATATATTAAAAATATATATATATATATATATATATATATATATATATATATATATATATATATATATATATATATATATGAAATGAATTTTGTATAAAGTTTTTTTTATAAGTATGGCACCCGATAGTTAGAAAAAAGATGTTTGCTTCCCATGTTAGGCATAAGCACCTGATTGCTAAGGCACCTGCTTCCCATGTTAAGTAAAGTGCTTGACTACTAAGGTGCCTGCTCATAATGTAAGTAAAGCGCCAAATTCTTACAATGCTTGTTTTTAGTTTCCAAGGCACTTGTGTGCCATAATTCGAAAAGAAGGAACCTGATTTCCATATAAAAAAGACACATGATTTCCATTTATTGTAGTTATTTTTTTGCCTTGAAAAAATAATACGTCAGCATTAGGATGTGGCCTGAGCCACATTAGCACCCCATGCACGTGCAAAGTCAAATCCATCACAAAAATCATTAAAATTTGACATCAACCAACTTCTAAGGAGGATACGTTTGTCATCCCAAGGTGATACATTTTTCTAATTTTTATTTTTAATTTTTGTAGGATTTCTTGAATAACCCACAGTGCAGCTACCAAGAACCAATAATCAAAGAAAATTCATTGCATGGGAACCACGACCATTGTTGCCCGTTGCGGTTTTCCCCATTATCAAACGCCATCCAATAATGATGCACCATGGATATCTGCACATATGCACCTACGAAACGAATTTAGGTGTATGTTTAAATTTTTTGTTTCTTGTATATATTATTTTTATGAACATGTATATCTATGGAAATGTGCTGGCACAACCCCCCATTACTACCTTAACCACTTGAACAAATCCACTTGGCATGGTGTTGTGTGGCATGCTTCTGATTGGTCAACAATTTATGGTTATCATCTCTGCACAATCAGGCACATGCTCAAAGGAAATTTACTACGAATAACCATAATCACTATTGATTATGGTAATTAATCGCCTGCGTGCATGAATGCAATTATTTTAAAAAGTTTTTTACCAGATATTGTGCAACCAAATTCAATGAGAAAATAAAAATAAAGCAGTGAGGCACAATAGTAATTCAAAGGGGAGGAAGTAACATTATTGAGTGAATTATGTAATAGAGGTAAAGCATGGGGGGAAAGTTGAAAAACCATGAACTTAAGAAGAGTGAGTTGATCGATTGCTCGAGTATTTCTGTAGATGTCCAAACATAGTTGGACATTGCAAAATGGATGGACTACTATCGATTGGTCAGTCAGGGCTAGGATGCAGTAGTAGCAAATGAATTTGTGGTGTCAATGAGTGATGGGGTCGTGCACATGTAGGGGATGGAGATCCTAGTCATTGAGGACTATATCACCAAATTTACAGGCCTCCCTCTTACAGGGAAGCACACGTACAAGGAGGATAACCTTACCCTTTATGCATAGAGATTTTTTGGAGCACCAACTAAGTACCTAACGCACGTTGGATTGCCAAAATGACACATTCTCAAGATCTGGAAGGCTATTTTTGAACAGATCACTTGTTTCTTCACATGCTTTGGTAGGTACTCCCACCTGAATGCCAACCACTTCAATTTCCTTAATCATATTCTACATGTGGGTAATGATGCAATGGCAAGGGCACAAGCAAAGGAGGAAGTACAAATTTAAAATGAATAGTCAAACTAGGAGGTGACAAAACTAGAGGATACAGTGCTTGTGTCCTAGTCTATAGGAAATACAGAGGAAGTAGGACAGGCTCATCCCCTAATTTTCCCTAATTTGGGGAAGAAATAGGGCATGCTCTGTCTCCTTATGCACCCCAATTTGAGGATGAGGTAGAGCAAGATTTCATGTCTATCTTAACCAGGATGCGAAGCAGAAGAATGAGGGCATCGAGGGTGGTTTCGAGCTCATTCGATGAGGAGACACTAATAGATGAGCTCAACAAGGAGGAGTATTTGGCCCACATTTTATAGGATATTTCCTATGGACCAACTCCTCAATAAGAGACGACCATGGTCGATGTACCACTAGAAGTCCAGGTGGAGGATTTGCAGTAGCAGCTACAGGTTTTGAAAGAACAGGATTCCATTTGGGAAGCCAAATTTATAGAAGAAAAAACTCTGTTTGAAGAGTCCAAAATGGAGGATGCCTTAAAAATGCATGAATTGTAGTTGCAGGGCAGACCAAGAGGATCCGAGCAGCCGACTAAGGTTGATGTAGTAGTGTAGACAGATGGGGCAACAAAAGTACCCTCTACTAATATAGAAACAAAATAGGGAGACACTGTTGTAATGGAAGTGGAGCAGCATTGTTCTACGTCCACCTTTATAGAGTAGGTAATTCAGGAGGATGAGGTTGAAGTTGAAGAACCTAAAAGTGTAGAGCAACCTAAAAAGGAGGGAGACAATGGGAAAAAATATATGGAGGATGAAGAGCCTCAAATTATATGCAAAGAGGGAGAGACAGAGCACTCTCTAATTGATGTAGGGACCCAAAAACCTTAAGAAGAAGAAGCAGTCCCTATTGTGTAGCAAGTTGCTACAAAGGAGAAAGAGGCTCAGTAGCCTAAATTCCCTGTACCCCAGGAGGCTCAATAGTCTAAATCCCTTGTACACCAGGATACAATAGTTGCACCAACATAACCTAGGGTACAAAATATCAAGATGAGATCAAAACAAAAATTCATAAGGCCATCTCAACGATGACCTAGAACCAGAATGAGAGTTGCAAAGTTAAAGACCCTGGGCATTGAATCTGAAAAGGAATAAGAGCTTGATTCTGCTGAGGAATGGGAGGTAGCAAATAATTTGTTTGCTACCCAAAAATAGAAATTTGAGGAGCTTAAGGAGGAAATTAAGGCAGACAAGAAGAACTGGAAGAAGGCCTCCAAGAAAGCCCTCAAGGAATCAAAAAAGGAGGCAAAAAAACAATCTAGCAGACCTTGCAGGAAGATTCCAATTGCTCAACCTAAGAAGTTCTGGTATTTGTATGGGTCAAAGGATGGAAAGCCTTTGAGGATGTAGGCATATTTTACGTATATGGGATTTCTAGGCCCTGTGTAGAATGAATATATGGCATCAAGTAGCAGAACTCCCCTTGTGGCAAAGACAAAGATAAAAGCTAAACCTGAGCTTGACCCAATAGGGGTAGATTTACCCACAGCTAGGGTTGCTAAGGAATATAGCATCCCATTTAGAGATAAATAATTAGTGCCTATGGGTGAGAAGTTGTCACCTCACCATGAGTACTAAAAAATGGCTGAGCTTGCATTCCAAAAGGATGCCACCAGCTTCTCTAGTTTTTATCTGAACATTGATAAGGGCAAGGTGGCTTGGACCAAAGAACCACCCAAGAAGAGAGCAGGGCCAAGTGAACCACTTCGGTGTAGTAAACACTAGAAGTAGCAAGGTTAAGAGACAACAACTCCCAAGGCATCAAAGGGGCAAAAGCCTTAGGATAAATAAAAATCCAAGGTCGCTAAGAGGAAGAGGACACAGACCAATAGGGCCTATTGGTACGAAGTGAACAAAATTGATAATTACCAGTTCAAAGTGGCATAGGGATGTGCCACCCCTTAAGCATGGGGGGATGATGAGCCACATAATTGCTCATTTTTTGTACTCTTTTCCCCATAATGTGTGGCATATATTCTTGTATATATAAATGTTTTATGGAAATTATATATATAATTAACATTTTATTTTGCATGTTCTCTAATATTTTTCTTTAAGTATAGTGGAAATTGTTGCAGTTTGGCATGTTTTTGTTAAGGTCCCACTCGGACCTAGAACTTGCAATTTAATGAAGGAAAAACATTTGTGAAATATTGGTAAATAGGTAAAAATTTAAGCGCCCAAGTCCTTTGAAGTGCCTGACTTCTGTTCAACAGTTAAATGTTAGGTGCTTGCTTTTCGTGAGGCACCTACTTCCCGTTGTACGATGGAAGGCGTTTGCTTCCTGTTTTATGATAAAAGGTGTCTGCTTCCCATTATGCGATGGAAGGTACTTGCCTCCTAAATTTTGCATACAAGGTGCCTACTTTCCAACTTCTTCAACTGTGGTGCCTAATTTCCATTAATGCCAAACTTCAACATGACTCAGTGGTTGGAAAAACAGAGCAAAACTTTGACAACCAACGTAAAGTAATTTCCAGCATTACAACCGAACATGGGACAATATCAAAGGTGACTCGTCACCCATTTTTTAGTTGATATGTAAATTAATTTTGTAATTCAGGTAAATCAAATATTAACGTATTCTGGAAATATAATACGCTAAAATATCATGATATTTTACCCGATTCATCCAATCAAGAAAATAGTTGTAACAACGAATCATGTGCTGATTCATCCTGGAAATTATAACAAGGTTGGGTGCATACCTTATAAATATGTAGGCCACCCCTGAAGAAGACACCCCAAACCTTTTATGTAATTTTCTTTTGCTACAAATTGTTATTAAAATCTTAGTATTTTCCTATAAAAACATCTTCTAAGTGCCTGGAGATCATTCTACCACGAGCAGAACCTAGTGGAAGAGTGGGTCCACTTACAATAGAGTTCTTCCCTATTTCCCTTGTTTTTTGTATTTTTTTTAATAGATTAATTTATTTCCAGTTATTTCCCTTGTTTTTTGTATTTGTTTTAATAGATTAATTTATTTCTAGTTATTTCCCTTGTTTTCTATAATTTCTAGCAAGGTAGTTATTTAGATTTTAAATGTTTTCAGTCTTATTTCTTAGACTTAGCATGAGATTATTGGTTTAAACATAAAATTCAATGAACACCAAACAACCCCCCTAAACCATAATCTAAGGGACTCATCTCTGAAGGAGAAATTACAAGCATAGATTTTGCATGGCTGCTCACAAGACTATGAGCTACCCCGTGTTGACAATTAAATGGAGGCAATTAATTGAACCATAGAAAAACTAACCAATTTTTTGTCCAACAGATATCAATATTTAGAAGAAGGTCAACAAAGTCGCTTTTGTCAACATAATGGATCACCTCATGGATAGTAATGATTCCATCCAAAATTTGTCTTCCCAAGACAAACCCCCCTTGGTTAGAGTCAATGATGAAAGGCAAAATGAATTTAAGCCTGTTAGCCATAACCTTGGTGAGAATTTTGTATAGAGTGTTATTGTTGGTCAAAATAACCACACTTAGAGAAACAAGGAGCAATCTTCCCAAAAAAATTCTAAGTATGGAGAGCAATCGTGATTTCGTGACATGTCAAAGGCCGAAGACTCAACTAAGGTGAAAGGTCATGATTATGTGACATTTTGGAAGCCTAAGACTCAACCGAGGTAAAAAGTCACAATTCCATGACATATCGAAGGCCGAGGACTCAACTAAGGTGAAAAGTCATTATTTCGTGATATTTTGAGGGCCAAAGACTCAACAAAGGTGAAAGGTCACAATTTCATGATATTTTGAGGGTCGAAGACTTAGCCAAGGTGAAAGGTCATAATTTCATGATATTTTGGAGGTCTAAGACTCAACCAAGGCAAAAAGTCATGATTTCATGACATGTTAAAGGCCTAAGACTCAACTAAGGTGAAAGGTCATGATTTTGTGACATTTTGAAGGCCGAAGAATCAACAAAGGTGAAAGGTCACGATTCCATGATATTTTGAAGGCCGAAGGGCCATGACATCTCAAGGAGTTAAGAAATATCACCTTTAACAAGAAGATCTCAAACCACTTTTGGTTGAGGATTCCATACTTCCGCAACAACTTTTGAACCAAAATGATCCTACGAGCATGATGTAACAAATTTTAGTTTGTTTTGTTACGTAAAACTCTTATGTATAGAATAAGTGACCAAAAAAAAAGGTCAACTCTTAGGCATTTATAAGGCTATGTATATAGACTGTTGAAAAGCTTAATAAAGATATCCATTCTGGTTCTTGGCTCATTGGTGTTTCAAATCAAGTATGTATGTGTTGTCTATTGCTAATATAAATCTAAGTTGAATGTAACCTACATTAATTATTAATCTAGATTTTTGCATTAAAATGTTCAGTTAGATCTGCAATTTACTTCATGAATAAGCTATGTTTAAGTAAGATATTCACCAGGGGTTTTAGTTTCTATGTTTTGGTTCTATTATGCTTCTCTACAAAAGGTTGTGGTAGTCACTCTTATTGTTGCTTAATATGTACTGTTTTAACTCTCTAGCCATAACTATATTTCCCTCTCTTTATGCATTTCTCTCTCTCCCTTTCTCTAAAAGAAGCAAATAAACCAACCTCCTCTAGAGATTGAACCAAGTAGACTTTGTTCTGACCTGGTTTTTCAATGTTGGCAAATTCTTGGGCGTAAACATAACCAAAGGTAGATTTTGCTCCAATAGTTTTTGGCACACCCGATGGGACACAAATCCCACACATTATACAGATCAAAGCCCTGATGAATAGCTTTGTCCTGTCAATCTTTAAAAATCACCTGGCAACTCCGCACCAGAAAAGAAATTTAGAAAAAGCCTTACCCAGCTTCTGGTCATGAACCATATTTTATGATAACCAGATCCAAAGCTAAAAATTTAGAAAAATCCATAGAGTTCTTCGAACTACACCTTGGTAGCCTCTGAGCTAACCCTATTTTGGTTGCTAGAACAACTTCCACATACATAAAAAATTTAAGATACACTAATTCTTCCCCTATAGCCCTACCTAGCACTAATGCTAGCGGAACCTTAGCTCCAGTTACCCACACAACCACAATGGCTTGAAATTTGTTGATTTTGCCCTATACCACATGGAACCATATAGGTCCCTTGAACCTGGAAGCTCAACATATGATCCTCGTAGCAGCTCTAAAAGCCCTACCCCAACATTATGGTACTAGAAAGGTGGCTTATGAACATTTTCTAGATGTAGTTGCGCTGGCCCCTATACATAATATCCAGGAGGAAGATGTTATGATAAGATTGTTGGTCATTTATTTGAAAGGGAAGATGCTCTATTGGTACAGAGCTCTTGAAAATCAGACCATATCTACATGGGCCCATATTTTTGGTAAATTAGTGGAATAATTCAATGAGCAGACAAATCCTTTATCCTTGCTAAATTAGTTTACTATTATTCAAAAAAACCCGCAAGAAGAGATCATAGATTTCAATATCAAATTTAGTAGGACTTGACTAAGAGTACCTGATGGTCTGAGACCAACACATGAACAAGCAATGTATTATTATTTGAGATCTTTCAAATTAGATATAAGTATGTCAATTAGACAGTCTCATAGGCACACCTTCCCTGAGATTTATCAAGAAGCACAGAAGGCAAAAAAGGACCTAATTGCTATTGGTAGATTTCCACCTAAAACAATGATGCCCATTTTTCTAGATCTACCCCAAGCATCAAGTGCCACTTTCCCAACTAATTCTAGTCTTCCCAAATGGACTATACAACCTAACGTTCCATTAATACAAGCTCCCCCTATGCTTCCAATGCTCCCCCTATTCCTGCAATCCCCATGGCTATGGTCTCATCAACTCTATATCCTCAACTGGTAGTTCTGCAATATCTACAAGATTCTTATAAGACTTTGGAAAATAAATTCATATCCATGGAACACAAATAAGTGGAAATAAATTCCCATCCAAGGAGTTTACCACAAGTTATTAGATATCCAACTTCTGCAAGTGGTAGAAAATCTGATAAATCTAGCACAATTTATGCCAATGAAGACAGTGAGTCCGGTAACACTTCGACATAATCAAATTTTTGGTGTTACACATGCAAAAACCCTCATGGTGAGACTTCTTGCATGATTCATCAGCATCAGATACAAAAGGTACCCATGGATAAGGCCGAAAGAAGCCTAAAAGTTTAGGTTAATATGATCAGGGAAGAGAATCATAATTTCATGATGCCTTCTATTGAACAAGTAGTTGTTCTTACTAGGTTAGGAAGGAAACCCTTACAATTTGATCCCCAAGATCTCAACACCCTAAAAGTACCTTCACCTATAAGGAACCCTCTTGAGAAAAGGACTTATAAAAAATCTTCCTCAAGTCCAAGCCAAAAATATGTAGAAAATCGTAAGGAAGCACAACGATAGAAAGAAATTGAAACACAGGAACAAACTAGGAATAAATTGAGATACCCCTCTATTACTAAATGTCAAAGAATTGATGCTACTCAGGTGTATAGAAATAAGTATGACACAATAGTAAAGGAAAAGAGCGTTGAACCCCTCCCTTTTAATATAGTTGAGGAAATGAAGAAAACTCCCTCTAAGGCAACTATGTATGAAGCTATGCAGCTTCTAGGATAGATTGACTTGCTGCAAGAATTCTTGAAGTCTATGAAAAATAAGAACAAGACCCCAACTCATATGGATTCTGCACAAGCTAGTCTAACATCCACTTCAAGAAAAAATAGACCCCCCTTTTACTTATCTCTTCAAATGGAAGGGTGGGTAGTTCACAAATGCATGATAGACTCTAGAGCTGTAACCACTGTGATGCCAAAAGTAGGTATGTGACATCATGGGAATGGAATATACAAGAAGCAGCCTCGACGTATTATAGCTAGCTGGGACCCCCGTGAAAACTATAGGAGTAATCAAAGATATCTCGATAGTACTCCATAGGTTGCCCCAGCTCATAGTCATATAGGAAGTGGTAGTAGTGGACTTGGAGCCCTATTTTGGTATGTGTCTTTCCAGGGAGTTCACAGCTAAAATAGGAGGATATTTCATTAGATTTCTCACATCTAGAAATCTTGTTCAAGGGAAAAAGGATGAAAATATTTAATGAGAAACCATCGAATTTCCATATCGAAATAATTGAAGATGAAACAAATAGTCCACCACTGTGAACATGATGCCAGAAGAATTAGAAGACCTAAACTTGATGGAAGAAGCTCTAAATGTATTACAAGAAGAAGACCAGTTATCCCTACAAGATTTCAATTCCATGATCGAGATTGATATTGGGAGTTACACAATTCTAAAACCTGAAAAAAAGAATCCCATTTCTCCCCCTCCGATGAACCAACCCATTGATCAACTGTGGAAAATTTTCTTCGATGGAACCAGATGTAAAAGTGGAGCTGGCGCTGGTATTGTCCTAATATCTCCACTAGGCAAGGAAATTTTTTTCTCTTATCGGTTAACTTGGAGTTGCATTAACAATGTAGTAGAGTATGAACCACTCTGTTTGGGCCTCAAAAAGGCTAAAAATATGGGCATAAAGAAACTATAGATCTTCAATGACTCTGAGTTGATAGTGAATCAGGTTACTAAAAAATGTGTAAGCAAACAACATTATCTTAAGGCTTATCGAAATAAATTATGGGATTTGCTAGAATCCTTTAAATACCTGAACATAAAGGCAATTCCCAAAGAGAAAAACATACATGCAGATCTATTGGCTTTAGTAGGGGCTAACTTCTACCCTATAAGCAATGTCACCCAAAATTCAATAGTTAGAATGATCTACAGACCTTCCATACTAGACATAGATACCTTCTGGAAAGTTTTTGAGAATGATCAACAAATCATGGATTTCCTCATCCATGAGATGAATTGCTCGAATAATAGGATGGCTAAGTATGAAGAGGATGTGAACATCATCCAGTTGAAAAACCATATCCCAAAAGGGTTTGTTACCTTGGAGAGCCTCTTTGATAATAATGATAGTTTGATTGGTCACAAAATGAAAGTCGACAAACATAGCTACAAGAAAAGTCAAATGGAGCCTGATAAAGCCATCAAATTAGGAGTGAACACTATAGAAGTAGAAATGGAGGAAATTATGTAAGGAATTCCCCAACATCATTGCTTGGACCTATGGAGACCTGAAAGTCTACTCCAAGGAGACAATACATCATACGATTAAGCTCAAATAAGGTGCAAAGCCATTTCAACAAAAGCAACGACTAGTAAATCCCAAAATCAAAGCCTTGATGAAGCAAGAGCTGCTAAAATTGCTCGAAGCTAAAATAATTTACCCAATCAAGAATTTGACATGGGTTGCTAACTTGGTCCTAGTTAGAAAAAAGAATGGAGACATCCGGCTATGCATTGAATTTCATAATTTGAATAGGGCTTCACTAAAGGACCATTATCCTCTCCCACAGATAGATCAAATACTACAGTTTCTCTGGGTATAATCAAGTATGGGTTAAATATGAAGATCAATTCAAGACCGTGTTTACAACCAAATGGGGAACATTTGCTTACCAAAGAATGCCCTTCGGGTTATCCAATGCTAGAGTGACTTTTCAAAGAGCTATGGATGTGGCTTTTGGAGAACTTGTCAATAGAATAATAGTGATATACCTAGATGACATGACAGTGTTATCCCACCATAAAAGATATCACATAGCACACCTTAGAAGTATGTTCAATAAATATAGAGAGTTTGGCATCTCCATAAACCCCAAAAAATCTATCTTCGCTGTGGAAGGACTCTTTCTAGGCCATGTTGTCTCTAAGTTTGGTCTAGCTATAGACCCTAATAGGGTGAAAGCACTGTTAGATATCCCCCTCTCCCCTAATAAGAAGGGCTTGCAATATTTTTTTGATCAGAACAACTTCATGCACAAATTCATAGCTGATTTTGCTCAAATAATCAAGCCTATGATAGAACTATTAAAAAAGGATGTTGTGTTTAAATGGATAGATACAAGAAAGCAAGCCTTCTAGTAGATCAAAGAACAAATATCTCAAGCTCCCATCATAGTGAATCCAGACTACTCTAAAGACTTCATTTTATATGCTATAGGCAAGCAAGGGATCTATGCCACAATGCCCATGTAGAAAGGAACTGACTACTTCACAAAGTGAGCAGAGGCAATACCTACCAAGAAGGCAGACCAAGATGTGGTGATGGAATTTATGGAAAGTATGATCACAAGCTTTGGCATCCCCAATGCATTAGTCATAGACAATGGATCATCCTTCGTAGGTGCCAAAATTATTGACTTCACATGCAAATACGGGATCTACTTGAAGACATCCTCAAACTATTATCCTCAGGGAAATGGACTAGTCGAGTCCACAAACAAAAAACTGCTCAAGATTCTAAAGTGAACTTTGAAAGATAATAAGAGGAGTTGGCACTCTTTGATAAATCAAGTTCTTTGGGCTTATAGAATCACCATAAACAAGTCCATCAAAATATCCCCCTACTCTTTGGTCTACGGTAAAGAACCAGTTCTGCCAATACACATAGAAATACCAACCGTAAAGCTGCTCAATCAAAATGGTACTGAAGAAGTAGAAACTATGGAGAATAAGCTGATCCAACTCCTAAAATTAGAATAATATAATTAACAAGCCTACAATCACTACCAAAAGCATACAACCACCACAAAGAGATGGTTCAATAAAAATACCACCTTAAGGAAATTTAAGGTGGGAGACTTAGTCCTTAGATGGAATGAGAAGAAGTCTAAACCTAAAAATCATGATAAATTTGATGCATTCTGGGAAGGCCCTTTTGAGGTAACAGAAGAGAAGCAACACAACTCCTTCCAACTGAGGGATGAACAAGGTCAGGTTCAACCTATCTCTATCAATGGATTCCATCTAAAGTTGTACTACAAGTAACCGGTTTTCCCCCACCTTGTATGTATTTTATGTAAATATCTGCTTTCTTTCAATCTTTGAGGTAAAATGTCATAGTTTCACGATAATTTGACAATAAAAGGCCCTTTCCATGTAAAATTTCATGATTCTATGACTTTTGGACAGTCGATGACCGCTTCAAGGAAGAATGTCATGATGGCATGACTTTTTGACACTAAAAGGCCCCTTCCAGGTAAAATATCATGATTTTGTGACTTTTGGGCAGCCAACGGTCGCTTCAAGGAAGAATGTCATGATGGCATGACATTTCAGCACTCAAAGGCCCCTTCCAGGTAAAATTTCATAATGTCATGAATTTTTGGTAGCTGATGACTGCTTCAAGGTAAAATATCGTGATGGTCTGACTTCTTGGTAATCAAAGGCCCCTTTCGGAGCAACGAGGAAATTTTGGCGAGAAAAGTAGTTTTCTCAAATTTTTAAAAGTTACCACCCTTTAAGGTACCATTGTACCCTCAAATTGGCCAACAATAGAGGTGAAATCATCTTATTGGACCAAGATAGTAGCCGAATGATGTCATTGGCTTAACTATAGTACATGGTGGGTGGTTTCTTAATGAAACACACAAATCGAAGCACTTGGAAACATTCAAATTTAGCATAGGGATGTGTGCCACCCATCATAGTTATTCCATGTCATATTGGTAGTTATTGCATGTAGCCTTGGCACGCGCATGCATAGCTGATTATGTTGCAAATGGCTTTTCATCACCCTCATCATCCCTTGCGTTCTTTCCATTTCACTCATCATATTCCCTACTCTCACAACAAGTTCTGCAACTCTGGCTAAGTGCGTTCAAGTGGGTTTTGTTACAAAAAATGGCAATCAACCATGATGGCCACACCTCCAGCCTCTTCCTCCAAGAGGAAATGAACATCATCTAAAAGGGAAAATAGCTTCATGGACCCTGACAGCCACATCACTGATACAAGGCTAACATGGAAGGACCTAGGACAAATCAAGAAAGATATAACAACCAGAATGGCCATGAAGGTCTCCCCATCGAGCCCAAACACTTTTTCCTACCACTCTCTGCTCTACTAGTATGTCTACCCCCAGGTCCATCCCTACCTTGAGTTGATCAAGGCTATGGCAGAATTCTACGATGTGAAAAATAGGATAGTGAGAAACTCCAAGAATGAAGTCATATTCACATTGGATGCTAACTCAATTAGGGTTACCTTTACACATGGTAGGAAGCCTACAGTCCCTCCTATTCAACTAGACCCTTCTAATTTCATAAAATATTACACCAATGCAAAAATGTTTGGCTATTTTTGCAAGAACATCTATCAAACTCTATTCCTGAGGGAGCTGTGCCGAAATCCCCAATTCCCTTGGATAAATTCAAAAATAAGGAGCTCTTTTCCATGTTGGCAATGGTGGTAGGATTAGAAATGGATGCATAGGTCTATAAGTGGTAGATAGCAGTAGCACAGTGCATTCCAATCTAAAATTCTATGATGCATCCCGTGTAGACCCGAGCAGGGTTCCAGTCTTCTTCGACTGGCCAGAATACCTAGCCCAACAACTGCATACATGGCTTTTCAAATTGTAGAAATATATCCTGAATGCCTTCAGGTTCTCCTCCTACCTAGTATGTATTTTCTTCTATTTTCAAAAAAAAATCTTAGATTTTATCCCTACCATACAAGTAGATCCAAAGGGAAACCTCTTTCTTGTATGTGAATGGACACCACTCCTTTTGAATGTGGGTTCATATTATCATTTTAATATGGAATTCTTAGGCCCTGCTTTAAAAATTATGTATGGTGCCATGCCAAGAATTCCTAAGCAGATGCAAGATACCCTGAGACACCCCCATGCAGAAGAGGGGGACTAGTTTGTTTTAACACAGGGTGTAGTTGTCAGACTCTGGCTTCAAAGAGAAGCCTTTCTTGTTACCATATTTTTTTACCAAGCGGTTATTTTACCTGGAGTACTTGAGGCAGATAGAATTCATTAATATCAAATATGGCACAGGTGCACATTTGACAGGTACTTGCCTCATGCCCTTTCAATTTGAGGGAGTAATAGTGTCAAAAAAGGGGGATAATGAAAAAATTGCTCGAGTTCTAAGGGGTTTGAAATTAATAGAGCTACCCCAAAAATGGAAGTACAACCCTGAAGACAAGTTCATCTAGAGACAAGCCACCCTAAATAAATTCCCTTTTAAGAAATTCTATTTATCCGACAAACAAATTGATAAGTAGAGCAGGAATAATGATGAAGACAAACCATTTGAATAACATGTTGAGAAAATGTAGCCACTTCCCCCATGTCATGATTTCTTTTTGCACTTATCAAATTGGTACCCTAAGGTAAATCCAGTCCATAAGTTAAGCAACAAGAAAATTGAAAGCACAAAGAAGAGAGGATAAGGTTGGGATCATGCCAAAATATTAGCTTGGTGGCAAATGTGATGCCACATACAAACCTTCTCCAGGTATGGGATAAAAATAGACAAAGAATTATCTGAGAAGGATGATGAACATCATGATAACTGGTCTGAGATATTAGCAGATAAGGTTACTTTGAGAATCAATGTAATTACCCTCAAATATATTGAAGGTGGCACCAAAAAGGACAAGGGAAAGCAAATCATTGCCGATCAGACAAAAGTACCTAAAAGGAAGCATCATAATTTCATTCATCCTTCTGGATCAGATACATTATCTAAAGATAGCGCTCAGCTCAATCACAGGAGGTAAAGAGTATAATTAAGAAAAAGAAAAGCAGATTTGGATAAGAGAGGAGATAAAAAGAAAAGAAAAAGAGAAGAAACACCCTCTAAAAAATTAGAAGAAAATGAAGAATTAGAATTTGCTAAAGAATCAGAGGAACACGAAGAATCCAAAGATAAGGGGAAAATGGAGTACCAAGAAGGAATAGGAAAAATCTCTAAGAAAACTCTTGAACATCAAGATATGGGTGAACAAATGGTAGGAATAGAAAAGGGAGCTCCCTCAAAAGAAACCCTGAAAGTAGAACAAACCCTAACAAAAGTGGCAATAGATGTTGATGAATCGATGCTGAAGTAGATCACATAAGCTTACACCAAAAAATCACAGGGGACTAGTGACTCCATTCCATGGAAGGACTCAGGTATGTCTCTCATCGATCTCACTACTCCTTCTTCCTCTCCTTGTTCCCAGAAAAATTTCCCTTCCCATTCTAAGCATCAAGGCAATCCTTCTCCCCCGTTATCTCACAAGCCTCCACCATCACCAACATATTCTCATCAGCTTCCACCATATCACCAACCTCCACTATCACCATCACATTCTCGCTAGCCTCCACCACCACTACCATCAACTCAACAAACTCCACCAACACCCTCTTCCACCCCTGTAGGTTCCCCTATCGAGAAATTAAGTATGGAGACCCCTATAGCCACCACTAATTTCCCTTACTCCACCAACCTGCTAAGCTTTCAAGCTATGTAGACTGCTTCTCCTACCAGAAACCCTATGGTTGCTAAGTTCAAAAAATTAAAAAAGGCCACCCTGAACGCTGCTACATGGCTGAAGTCACGGAGCTCTAGAAGTTCTAATGATATAGCCCATGTCAAATAAGGGTTAGTGTTGGATCCTATCAGCATGCAATGTTCCACCATGAAGATGACCCTGTTAGTATAGAAGCCAGAGAAATATATGATCCTGGAGGAAAATCAAGCAGGGGCAACAATGGAAGACATCACTCAAAATCCAATGGATGATGAGTGGGACAAGGCCTAGATTCACATGGGAACCATTTATCTAAGTTTTGATTATTACAAAGAAAAGTACTCCCGGGCTGAGCAAGCAAGAAAGTGGTTAGAAGAAGCCCTGCATCAGCAAAAAGCAACAAAGAAGGCTTTGAAAAATGAAGCCAAGAAATGGAAGCAGATGTTCGATGAAGCGACCCCCTTCAAGGAGAAAGTAGCAAAGGCTAAAGAGCATATTCAAATGTTACAACAATAGGTCGAGGACCTAAAAAATAGCTATCTGATAGTGCTCGATAAAGCCAGTGGGCTATCCAAAGAAAAAGCAAGGGAGGTCAGAATGAACTTGCTTAAAAATTTTAGTGTGATAACTCCGAAGGCTAGGCCAACAATCTCATATCTTCTCAAAATAAAAGAAACGTTGGGCCAAGTAGAAGATAAATTACAAGCATCAGTTAAGATATTGGTAACAAGGTTATCAGTAGCCAACAAAATTCAAGCTCTGGCAGATAGCACACAAGCCATAATCAGATATAGAGCAGGAGATAAAAATTGGTCTCAGGCCAAAATAGTTGCCAAAAATTTCTTCAAAAGGTACAAGCTGGTGACCAAATGCACCAAACTCATACAAGAGCTCAAATCAGAGGTTAAAGCAATTCTAAAACATGTAAGCATAGCTGAAAATTATGGCATGCCAAGCTTTTAGGACAAAGATTCAAATATCCTAACAAAAGATGAATTAAAATCCGCTTGGAAATTTTTTATAGAGGATGAATCAAAAATTGATAGCTGGGAAGAGCCTATTCAAGAAGACCCAATTTTCAGCATGGTCCAAGATATTACCCATATGAACGCTTGCCTACATGAGCTGAGTATGAAATCAAAAGATTTATCATATGATAAGGTGGAGGAATTGGAATATCTATATAGCACTTTCAAAGAAAAAATAGATATCAATGAAGAAACCTGAGGAAATCCTGCACCACCTATAATGAAGTAGTAATAGAAAAGGACAAGCGGGAAAAGACCAAGAAAACTTTGTCAAGTAGTGCAGCAGCTCTCGGCCAAGGTGAAGCCAAAAAATACATCGAGGAAGATACTCTAGGAGAATGAACGCTCCCAAAGAAGGAAACTTTTTGTACTTGGTATCATTCCCATTCTTTCCCTTTTTTTATTTTAGGCTATTTTTTTTACTCTGTTCCCCAATGGATAAAGGCTCTAGGTTCTAAAATTCTACTAACAGAATTACCCCAGGAGGTGCCAAGAATGTTGGTCAAAATAACCACACTAAGGGAAACAAGGAGCAATCTTCTTGAAAATTTGCTAACTATGGAGAGCAATCGTGATTCTACGATATATCAAAGGCCGAAGACTCAACTAAGGTGAAAGGTCATGATTTCGTAATATTTTGGAAGCCTAAGACTCAATCGAGGCAAAAAGTTGTGATTCCACGACATGTCGAAGGCCAAGGACTAAACTAAGGTGAAAGGTCATGATTCTATGATATTTTGAGGGTCAAAGACTCAACAAAGGTGAAAGGTAATGATTATGTGACATTTTGAGGGCCAAAGACTTAGCCAAGGTGAAAGGTCATGATTCTACGATATTTTGGAGCCGTAAGACTCAACCGAGGCAAAAAGTCATAATTTCACAACATGTCAAAGGCCTAAGACTCAACTAAGATGGAAGGTCACGATAATGCGATATTTTAAAGATTGAAGACTTAGCAAAGGCGAAAGGTCATGATTCCATGACATTTTGAAGGCCAAAGGACCACGACATTTCAAGGAGTTAAGAAAGATTGCCTTTAACAAGAAGATGTCAAACCACCTTCGGTTGAGTATTCCATACTTTTGCAACAACTTCTGAACCAGAATGAGCCTATGGGCATGATGTTGTAACAAATTTTAGTTTGTTCTGTTACGTAAAAATCTTATATATAGAATGAGTGACCAAAACAAAGGGTCAGCTCTTAGGCGTTTACAAGGCTATGTATACATACTTTTGAAAAGCTTAATAAAGATATCCATTCTAATTCTTGGCTCATTGATGTTTCAAATCAAGTATGTATGTGTTATCTATTGCTAATATAAATCTAAGTTGAATGTAACCTGCATTAATTATTAATATAGATTTTTACATTAAAACGTTCAGTTAGATCTATAATTTACTTCACGTATAAGTTGTGTTTAAGTAATATATTCACTAGGGATTTTAGTTTCTATGTTTTGGTTCTGTTATGCTTCTCTGCAAAAGGTTGTGGTAGTTGCTCTTGTTGTTGCTTAATCTGTACCATTTTAACTCTCTAGCCATAGCTATATTTCTCTCTCTTTATACATTTCTCTCTCTCCATTTCCTTAAAAGAAGCAAAGGAACCAACCTCATTTGGAGATTGAACTAGGTAGACTTTTTTCTGACCTGGTCTTTCAATGTTGGCAAAGTCTTGGGTGCAAATGTAACCAAAGGCAGATTTTGCTCCAACAGCTACACAAGCTAATTGGACAAAAGTATTTGAAGTTATTGGATCCAACCACTTTTAGAATGAGTTCTAAGAAGGTAGAATTAACACCTTGGGGGATAAAGTAAGTTCTTTGGACCTCAAATATAGTATCACAAGCCATTTTTTCCATAATATGCTAGAATTTTTGGTAAAATATGACTGGGAAGCCATAAATACCAGGTGCTTTATCTCCAATCATCTATAAGATAGCATTCTTTATCTCATCATCCTTTAAGGGCATCAGGAATAAGTTATGGTCAACAAACTAGTGAAGGAATATTGTGAATAAGGGTAGCTACATACTCATCCATTATTTTTACAGTGCCAATGAGGTTTATGAAATAACTGATTGCTTCCTCTCAAATCTCCACAATATTTTTAATGAGGGATCCATATTATTTTAGGATTTCCTTTATTTTATTATGAATTTGGTATCTTAGAGTTGTAACATAAAAGTATTTGGTATTATGATCCCCTTCCTTAAGCCAAAGGACTCAAGATTTCCACCTCCAAAAAAATTCTTTACAAGGCAAGGTATTATGGTAGTCCAAGAGAACACTTTCCTTGTCTTTAATCTCTTGTGAGTGTCACCCTCCATTAGCTATCCCCTCTATTATTATAAGTTGGTGTTTCAACTAAGTCTTTCTCTAAAATAAATTTCTAAAAACATGTTTATTCTAGTCTTTTAGATTGTATTAGATGAATTTGAGCTTTTTGGCTATTTGGGAAATAAGAGGGCCCAAAACATTTGTCTCCCACTAGACCTTGATTTTCTACTCAAGACCATCATTGCTGATCCACATAGCCTTGAACCTGAATGGGCTAAAGAATATTTTTTTATCTGATTGAGCATCAAAGACCAAAGGGCTGTAGTCTAAGCCAACTTTAGGGAGAGCTAACAAAGTAGAATTCCCAAAATTGATTAATACTTATTGAGAAACAAGGAATCTACCAAGTATTATTTGTATGAATTGATTGCCTAGCCTTCTATTACTCCAAGTTAAATTTACTCCTCTGAGGTTAGTATTCATCAACCCATTCTTTGAGACAAACTGCTCAAAATCATACGTGCTCTCAGTCTAGCTAGGGATACCACCTTTTCTTCTTCTTTAATAGGTATTTGGATCATACACATTGGTTAAAATCCTCCTGAACTTAGTGACTCTGCATTGAAAGAGAACACTGATTAACTTGTCAGAGGTTAAAATAACTTTCCCTTTTACCAAGTTCCCATCCCATAGACAAAGGAGTCCCCTCTAGACTTATTTCGCTACACTAGCAACACAATTAGATTTTTCCCATACACTTATTTTAACTCTTTCTAAATTATGATCATTCAATTTATTTTCTTACAATAAAAGGATTAGGGGATTTAAATATTTCCTTAGAGAATGAACCAATCATTGTTTGGAGGGAGCATTAAGCCCTCTAATATTTAAATATATTGTTCTCATTTCTTGGATTTGGATGGAGGATTTTTACCACCCCATTTTAGGGTCAACTGATTTCTATTGGCCACTTCTTTAGTTGTTTCTCTTTCCCTAATTTCATTATGGGTGGGTCTACTCCTAGATTTATCCTTTATCTCATCTGCTTGATTCTTTCTAAATCTCCTAGAGGCTCTATTTAACCCATGAATAAGCAAGGTCCTAACAATGGTTGTTGGATCAATAGCCAATAGTTGATCCAAATGATGCCCTATCCCTGCAAAAATGACTTCATGCCAAAGATGTAGATCTAATTCCTAAATTGGGGCTTGATTGATATTTTGGGTGTGCAACCAAGAAAATATTATGTTATTTTTATTTTTATAGACTTTTTTGAGGGGGTATTGTAGATAGAAGTTTATGGTTTTAGTCCAAAAAAGGGTAAGGTGTGTATACTCCATATGCATGCCCCCACAGGTGGTTTCATATGCACAATGTAATGCAAACCTTAAAAGTCTTCAAAAATGCTATACATTGTAATTTTATTATTTTTTAAAGTTGATAAACTAACAGTATAATGCTTCTCATATAGAGCTTTCAAGTATTATTTTTTTAGGGTTATTTTTTTGAATTTAGTGAAAAATACCTTGCAGGGCTGCCTTGGTTTGAGAAACCATGACTAGGGGGTTCTACATCATCAAAATCACCCGGGAGTCATGCCTCGGCCTTGACCGCACCAACATTATCAACTAGATTTTGGGTACCCGATGTGTGTTTGGTAGGATGATTCGAACCAGGGACCTCCCTTTGAGAATTTGCTTTATCCTCTCCAACTCACCTACAACACATGGGTATTTTTTTAGGGTTATTATATTATTATTTTTAATTAATAAAGAGAGCATAATGTTGTTTATATATTACCTCTAAATGTTAGAATTGAACATCAAACATCAATAAAGGTCCTCTTTGAATCTAGACCACTCCATTGGAAAAAGAGAGCTCGAAAACTATCATAATAGTACTTGTTTAACAAATAGAGTAACCCATACATTTATTGTTTAAATTAAAACCTACGAATATAAAACTTGAAACTATGACTTCTATCAATATAAAAATTGTTAACTTCTTATTATAAATATGAAAAATCATAATGCTAAAATGGAAAAATATTGGCCTTAGTATAAGGTTCAAAATTATTATAATATTCAAATGGCCAAATACTAGCCTTAATATAAGATCCAAAATTACTATAAGATTCAACTGGTCGAGTGACCTTGGTTCAATAATCTACCATAGCCACCATGATAACCTATTAAAATTATAACAAATATATAACAAGCACAAAATAAAGAGTAATATTATTTTTAGGACAACATGCATCCATTGAAATAAAGAGTCCTAGTCATTCTCATGGGAATGGAGGTATCCTTTCATATTGTAAAAGTATTGTGTCATTTTTTCATGTATTAGTATCACTCATAAATAGATCTCACATGATAGAAATGAAGCATAACATGCCAAACAAATGTTTTAATAATATCCACAAAGTTATATTGCATCCTAGCTTATAGAAGTTAGGCCCTATGAGGTGGTCCTCATGTCTTTCATGATATCTTCAACACAAGACAAATTGTCTTATAGGTCCTCAAGCTATTATATTAGAAAATGATTTGCCATGATCGATTATACACTTTCATATTTGTCATCCTCATCACATTGTTTCACACATTTTTTTATTTGATTAGAGAAGGGGTTTTGAAAGGATCCCCAAAACTTTCTAAAAAAATGAGAAATAGAAAGAGCCTAAGGCCTAGCCCAAGAGGCTCAAACTAAAATAACCAACCTAACTAAAACAATAAACTACCTTTACAATCCAATCGATCAAGCAAAAACCACAATCAAAATAGAACACTAAATCCCGTAGGGAAACAAAATAATAGGACCACAATCCAACACATTAGATCCAAATAACTACCATAGCAAAATAATTATGCCTTAGGAGATGAATTCCTAGAGTTCCTTGTGTCTTTGGGGGTTCTCACTTTGCCATGTTGTAATCGAGTCATGCCTTGAATCTCCTTGATAAAAGAGATAGCCACATGAAGAGACCCTATCAGTACCTAGTGCTTCTCTTACAACATACTAAGAAAGGATATGCTATTGGAAGACTCAAGCCCAAAAAAAAGATAATATTCTCTAACATTAGTAGACTCTTCCATCAAATTTCATTTCTTCTTCACTGAAGACTGATCCTTAGACTCTAACATATCCACATTGATTGGGGAAGTTTCAACATGAACTTATTTCATGGATAAGAATTTGGAACATATAGCCCGCCCACCTCTGATTCCTTTAGGTAAAAATAACACACCATATGAGCTCTTGAATTTATCTTTGGTAGAGATAATTGGGCTCTTAAGATATTCCAAATTGAACTTCGAGGATTTTCTATATGAAGAGTTGGATGAGATTGAGGGTGGATAAGAAACTGGAGGAATTTTTTAGTTTTCAATTTGTGATAGGGCCTCATCTACTGCCACACCTTTACTTTTGGAAACATACTAAAAAATTAGCAAGACCAGGCACTAGTGAATAGGGTCTAATCCTTTTTCTTGTTAGATTATATTACATTATTTGGTACATATCAATGTACCACCTTGGGTACATAACTAGAGTAGGATTTTACTTTAGAGTAAGGTTTGAGTAGTTACTTCAAGCAAGTAATAAATGCACAAGTATTAGAATGTGCAATGATGTAAATGTGCATGTAGTCCACATGTACATGAGTCATAGGACAGGTAGATGAAGAGCCATGGGTAGAGTAAAGGCCAAGGTACATATCTCCCTATACATATACCTTTAAGGTATAGAGTGAGTGAGAGACAATGGTATTATAGAGAGCGAGATTATAGTAGTGAGTAGGTACAATGTAGTTCTGTAAACCAAAATAAAGCAACACCAATACAAAAGATAAAGTAATAAAAAATACAGTAATAACACAAGATTGCATAAGATGAATAATATTTTTATTAACACAAGCAGATCTCAAAATAATAAAATCAATGTACCCCAATATGGGGTTTTACAATGCTTCTATGATACAAATTTTACAAATGTTAGGGTTCTTCGAAACCCTAGCTCAATATACAACTAGTGTCTTCATGCTTTTATTTGATACAAATGAGGTTGCAGGTGGGCTTGTGTATCCTAAAAGAGCCACCCTAGCTTCAACAACTTCCATATATATGATCATGTACCTGCAAATAGAGACAACAAAAAAAAGGAGATTAGAAGCACCTGCGAGGGCTCCACTATGTGAGGCCCTTAGAAATATAAACAACTAAAAATCCTAGATGCTAAATGTAATACTAAAAATAGAAGTGCAAGAACATGAAATAAATACAAATAAATTTCTTACCTTGTCAACACAGTGATTTCTATTTATGCTTTGATCAGTGATGGTCACGAGGATGCCTGAATAGTGCTCAAATGTTGTAGGACTTTATATTTGTTATGGGAGATGCCCAAGGGTGTTCTATGAAGGCTACAGATGCACCAAAGAGTTCTAAAAATACCTAAAGGTTCTTATATGGATCTGGGAAGCGTTTGAAGGCTAAGGAAAGTATCGTAGAATTAGATTTGGTTTTGTGCAGGATTGACGATGACTAAAAAAGATGATATGATGGGGGATGGCGAGCGATGAAAGTGATGTTGAAGTGGCAAGGGCAGAAGATCTTGAGGATTTCTCAAATGCTTAAGGATGAGGGTTTGTAAGGGAGCTTAGGGTTCAAAAAGAGATTTTTGCCTAAGGGGATTAAGGGCTTATCAAGTATCTGAAAAGAGCTTTAGAGATTAATATTCTTAAAAGATTAAGTATTTTTAAGGGTTTGATTCATCAGAATGACTCCTCTTTTATAATCTACCCTTGAACATGTTAGGGTATTGATGACACAAAATGAGTGGCTGAGATTAAAACATGAGTAAGGGTGGAGATTAAATCTAGGCAAGTGGCATAGATTGAGGTGGATGGATGGTTGAGATTAAAATATGGTGGATGGCTAGGATTAATTCATATAAATACACATATATTTATTAAAAATATATAAATATAATATATAAAATATTAATATTTAAATATTTTTTAAATAATTACACATATATGTATAAATAATGGATGGTTGTGATTGGAGGACATGGATGGATGACAAGTGGTTAGATTTTGGTGTCTAAAGATACCCCTTTTTGTATCGCATTGCGGGAAACATAATGCAATGCAAAAATATGAGACACCTGGTTTGGCATGATGAATAAGCATATTTCTTTCCTTGGAATGTGAAGACGATCTTGAAGACAAAAAAATTTGAATGTGTAGCTTACCCCTTCAATTTGTGCATGAGTGAAGAATGAGACTCACAAGCCAATTGACAGAATTATGTGGTGAAAAATGTAATTGAATGGTGTAAGTGCAAATGTATGATGTAAATATGAATGAATGATGTAAATACAGATGCTATGAATGATGTAAAATGATTTCATTTTTTCCTAATAGATAAAGGGAGTTTTTTCCAAGTGTATATGCCATGATCATGTAAGATGTATCCCATTGTGGGAAATCAAAATAAAATTTGTTTACCCCAAGTTTGGGGTGATTCCATGCTATTGAAGAAAGTGCCTTTTGGCATCATTGAAATGCAAATATGCAAATACAGAAAAGAAAAGAGAAAAATAGTCTATCCTCGGGGCCACTCATGATTGTAGCTAATTCCCACATGGAATTTATAAATGGTTGCTCAATCACTTTAACCGTCCCACATCCTCAGAGACTGATGTAATTGCAAAGGAAATGATGAAAGTTCATGTTTGGGATCCTATGGAAAAGGGCATCAATGATAGGTGTGGAGCAAATTAATCTGAATATAGTCTCACTCAAAATATGAGGGAGCAAATTTAATTTGATTTCAAACGATGATATAATGGATGATGATAATGGCCAAGCATCCTTATGGTGATTTATCCATATTACAGAATTGCATGGACAACCAATCGATGTAATCGCCAAGGAGATATGATAGACCACTAAATACGAGGTTTAATTGAAATTGTATGTGAACTTGGAAAATGTGTAAATGTAATTATTGATGGATGAAAATGATGTTGAAATGATTATTTGATGATGAGAAATGCATGGAATAATATTTTATAAAATTTTGCATTGGTTTGGAAATTTGTTGGAGCAATTTTGGATAATTTTACGACTTTTGGCCCCAAACAAAAGTTAACCATCCAAACCAATTCATATTATCACAAAAAGTGATGAAATAATGGAGTGGGTGATTGGAATGATGACTTTGGTTGTTTTGTAAAAATGTGGACCATTTTGGTGCATTTTGAAAGTTGTAAAGTGATTTTGTGCCTTTTGATCACAAGCAAAAATTATGCATCCAAATCGAATTTTGTTTTCACATAACATGATATGATGATGAATAGAATGTATGTATGCAATTTGGAGTGATTTTGGTGGAGGTAAGCTACCTTTTTGGATAATTTTAGTCTTTCTGTAAATTTTGGCACCAAACATTGACGGGCATCCATAGCATTTGTAGATGTTGGTGAGAGTTTGTTGCTTTGTAAACATAGGTGTGTGTTTGAATGCATATGTGAACACCCATGGGCATTCCAATGCACCATAAATAGTTATAAATGGCTTACAGAGGTGAAATAAAATTCATTCTTACATTCATAAATTCTAGAAGTTGTGTTTGAGGAAGTGAAGTAGTGTGGAGTGAAGGATTGTGGTGGTGCGAAATATATGGCAATGGAGGGTGTGGATGTAGTAACAGGAGTAGAGGTGCATGTTGCTAAGGTAAGTGCCCTTGGCACCCTTGTTTGGACTTGTGCAAAATATTATTGTTGTTTTTTTAATATGAAATTAATGTTCTTGTCTTGTTTATGTGTTGTGCTGCAATTGAGGATTTTTAAGTCTAAACATCGATTCTTGCCCTACATTCCAAGGGTGAGAAAGGCTCTACAGGATGATCAGTAGAAGTGGCTGGAGGATGTGGGGTTGGCTAGGGTAGCCTGGATTGATGTTATGAGGGTAGATGAGGGGTATCTCTCTACCTTTATAAAGAGATGAGACCCAAATATGAGGACCTTTTAGCTCCCTACTAGAGAGGTGACTGTGATACTTGAGGATGTATATCGTATACTCAAGTTACCAGTGGAGGAATTACATGTCGAGGTTGGACACGATAAGGGGTATGATATGGACTAGATATTTGAAGATCGATTTTAGGGTGAGAGTGTGAAGGGTGGAGGGATACCGTAATTGGTGATGTACCTGGTTAAGAAGTTGGATGCACTACCTATCTTAGTTATGTTCGTGTTGGCCAACATAGTGGCCTCGAACAACACTGGCTATCCATTTCCATGGAAAATGATCAGGATGGTGTATGACATGCTTGATGTGACTCAGTATGCATAAGTACCTACTCTACTAACTCAGTTGTACCAAGAGCTATATGAGTTGAGGAGACAAGGTCAAAAGGTGTTGGGATGCAGTTTGCTGCTATAGTGTTGTGGTTGGAAACACTTCAGTGTGGCTTAACTTGTAGGCTTACTTGTTGAGGCATGGGATAGGGAGAAGCCTTATGTTATGATATGGTCAATGGTAGAGGAGGTTTAGCCAAGTCATCCTATTTATATTGGACATAAGTATAGGATCTGTGGGTTGGACTCACATAAACTCTAGTGCTTTAGAGGCCATGGCAAGGTGCCACTTGGATTTGTGATAAGGAGCAAATATAGAGGGTTCAATAGGCTAGATGGGTGGTTGGGAGGCACAAGATTGAGGTGGAGCTGATCTAGTTCTCACAGGTTCTTAGGTAATTTGGTTTGAGGTAGGGGTTCTTGAGGGAACAATGCTATACTAGCATCATCGGTATGAGACGAGTCTATCTTGTGCTAAGGCATGGATGGTGACCTATGATGATGATGAGGATATAGTTCTCCATGGATGATGCGAAGACTATCATGAATTATGATGCCTGGTTCACTGTACAACCACCATGGGTACCAGGTTCTGTAGTGGATGAGGGGAATGGGGATGAGGATGAGGCATAGACCAAGGAGGAGGAGATAAATGAGGCTCCTATATGAGGTGAGTAAAAGATGCAACAAAGCATGCTCCAAATATTAGAGGTGATGGATATATCATGGATGATGATATGGAGGAGGTTCCAGAGAGACCTCTAGGCTGGAGTGAGGAGGATTGGGTGAGGCTTGAGTATATGGTGGTTGAGCGAGATTCAAAGATAATAGCTTAGGCTGTAGGGATAGTGGCTCAGGCTGCAAGGATATATATACATGGATTTTACTTTTGTGTTATGCTTTTGTGTGAATGATTTTGTGTAAATGCATGTGTATATGTGTGATGGATGATAATGCAATGATAATTTGTATGAATGCAAATGAATTAATGCTTTTAATGATTATTTGTAGTTTAGATTTTTCTTGACCATGTTATAGCATTGTTGTGTAATCATGGGAACCAAATTGGTGGCATGTGAAATGAAAGGCTCATGTAATGATATGAATGTTGATATGGAAGAAGATATAGATGTTGATATGGAAAACTAATTATTTTGTAGAGACTCAAACATACTAATGATATAAAACAAACTCCCTAAATGTTGTCTAATTTCTTTAGGACCAAATGTGTGTGTAGTGAATTCATTTACCAAATGATGAGTATGGTAATGACTTAAGAACATAAAGAACTAGTGTGTGTGCAAGTGGGTTCATTAACCTATCTTGAGTAAATGAAGATGAAATCTATGATGGATGAGACCAAGAAACTAGTTTGTCCTTATGTGCGGTCAAAGGTCTCTTCAAGAGGGACATGTTGTCATGCATGAGCATACTCCACTACCGATCAAGTGTCTATAGCTCTGGTGGAGATTAGCTCCATAGTTCAAGAATATGATCTCTAAGATTTGCGGATTCGAACTACCTAATCATCTAACTAGAAATGTAGTTCTATCCTTGCAAATTTGAGGATCTATGGTGTGTGATGTATAAAATATTTAGAGATTTGGGCAATCAGATTCTCAATCAAAGTGTGATGAGAATTTTTCCCTATCCTTACTACTCTTTCTTTTGTTTGGAAATGATTGTGATAGTGGTGAAAACCACTATTTTTTATTTTTGAACTATGTTCATGATGGGACAAGCAAGGATTGCCCTTTTCATTTTGAGGATCAACCCAATCATGGTGTTATTCCTCTTTGAAATAATATTATTTTAAGATGTGTTATTGTGTTTGGTTTAAGAGTGTTAGAGTCAATTTCTAGAACTCAAGATTTTCTTACTGAAAAATGTGTCTTGGTCCTAAAGAAAATTTGACATGTATTAGAAGTTTCTAGAAACACTAGGAGTGGTTGAGTGACCGAAAACACCTAGGGATTATGAAAATGTGACTTTGCAAATGGTAGTTGGAATGGTGCAATTAAATTTCTAATGATTGTAAGGTGCCCTTGATTAAGGCAACATGAATTTATTGGATCAATTATTGTCTAGACTAAATAAATGACCTCTAAAAATGTGTGAAGATATTGTGAATGCGATTTATGAAATGCTATTTGTAAAAAGAAATATGTGCAATGCAATGTGTGGAATACAAATTTTAAAATGTAATGTGTGCATTGCAATGTTGTAAAATGTAATTTGTGAAAGACAATGTGTTAAATGAGATGTATGCAATGCAATGTATAAAATGTGATGTGTGAAATGTAATTTTTTTTTTGTGTATTAGCCATGTATATATACATATATATAAATCACATTAAGCATATAATTCTCTCAAGTGTATGATGTTAAGTGGTTTGGGCTCTTCAAATCCCTATAGAAAAGTAAGCCTATAAGTTCCTTTATCCATTTTTTGAGTGATAATGTATGGACCTAACTTATTAGCCACAAATTTATCATGAATATGCGGTAATGCATTGGTGTTTTGTTGATTCTCTTTAAGAAAATGATCTCCTAATTGGAATTCATGTAGATGAATTTTGGTATTGTAAGCACACTTTAGGTGGTCTTGATAAAATCGTAAATGCTCTAAAGTATTGGCCTGCATTTCATCAAGAAGTGTGAGTTGGTCAAAATATGCTTGTCTAGCAGTATCGTCATCTATGAATTCCTACAGTAAAATTCACAATGAGGGGATATCAAGCTCAAGATCAGTGAAAATGGTTTTGCTCTAGTAGGTGTGCGGATGCTTGTTAGATAAGACCATAATGCCAAGGGGATTTGAATATGCTAATCTCTATGATTTTCTTTGAATAATTTCTTGAGAATAGCAATTAAGGTCTTGTTGGAAGCCTCAGCTTGTCCATTTGCTTGTGGGTAATAAGGAGTTGAGAAATTGTGTTGGATATTATATTTCTCGCAAAGTGCTCGAACATGCTTGTTTTTGAAAGACTTATTTTTGTAAGAGATGATTTTTAGGGGATACCAAAATAAAAAATGATATGATGAAGTATAAACTCCACAATTCGAGGTCCTGTCGTACTGGTTATAGGAATTGCCTCACCTCAACCCACTTTGTGAAGTATTTAGTGATTGTAATGATGAATGTATGTTATCCCAAGGAAGGAGGTAAGATTTTTTCAATCAAATCAAGACCCCACTGTGAAAAGGGCCAAAATATTTTAATGGGCTGTAATGCTTGTGATGGCACATGAGTTAAATTAGCATGTTGTTGGCATTGCTTACAATGCTTGACATAAGTGCAACAATCATGTTCCATGGTGGGATAATAATAACCCATGCACAAAATATGCTTTGAAATGTCCATTACACTAAAATTACCACCATAAGTACCATGATGAGATTTAGCTATGCCTCTTTGTGCCTCTGCAGGCTCAAGATAATGAAGGAGGACTCCATTATAACCATGTTTATACAACACGTCCCTCAAGAGAGTAAAATGATCTACTTTTTGCTTGAAAATGCATTTATTAGTTTGTGACATATCTTATGGGAGTGTTCCAAATTTGAGGGAGGCTATTATTTGGTTTCACCAAGGCTCATATGGCTCCGAATGGATAAATCAAACATCCTTTTCATCCTTATATTTAGCATGGACAATTGCATATATAGAGATCGTTGTGATAAGGAGTGGTTGTACCTATCCTTAGAAGTTATTTGGAATAAAGGATCCTAGAGAGGCCATTTCATATGCAAATCTATTAGTTGAACATGGCAAACTATCAATTTTATACCAATCGAACTTAGTGAGCAATGACATTGCTACTTCATGGTAAATCTTTATGGTAGGTTATTTGCATTGACATTCTCTATTTATTTATCTAACAAGTTGAGAATCACCAAATATCTTGATACACTTTATGCCCATAGCTATAGCTGCTTGAAGACCTAAGATTAAGGCTTCATACTTTGCATTTTTATTTGTACATTGGAAGTCAAGTTTAAATGATAAGGGAATAGGCACCCCCTATGATGTATGAAACATGACTCCAACACCTTGACCTTTTTTGCACTTAGAACTATTAAATAAGAGAGTGATATCGACGTATTCCTCCAGAATGACATCTTCTTCTTTATTAGTGATAGGGAATACCAAATCATTTTGGATCTCAATAATCAAGTGTTGATCACTAGGAAGTGAAGCTTTCACAAGTTGATCGGCTATGACCTACACTTTAATGGATTTTTGACTAAAGAACTCAAGATCAAATTCAGTGAGAAGCATTATCCATTTTGCGGTGTAGGTGTTCTTATAAGTGTGAGACACCATATAACATAGAGTATTTTTGTGAGTTATGACATATGTAGTGTGACTAAGCATGTAATATCTGAGTTTTTTAGTGGTAAAAACCATTGCTAAGCATAATTTTTCTACGTAAGAATTTCTGGTTTCATAGCTTACTAATTTTTGACTAATGTAATAGACAACTTGCTCTCGATTGTTTTCATTATTTTGTGTAAGCATTGTACCTAATGCAAAGTTTATTGCTAAAACATAAATATGGAAGGGGACCCTTCTAAAGCTACCCAAGCTTCAACTTCATTATTTGTCTTAAATCCACTATTGAAAGCATAATGAGATAAAATCTCTCCTCTATTATTTCTAATTATTCCTCCTCCTCCTGGTCTTGGATTTCCTTTAGATGCTCCATCAAAATTCAATTTAACCCACTCCACATCTGGTGGTTTCCACTTTATATTCTTTGCCTTCTTTTTGCTTCTCTTGTACCCAACATCATAATTCCATTTAATGACTTGACTCCATATATCAAGGCTCTTTGATTCTAGATTAGGGACTAGGTGAGTTGATAGGGTTGGTTTAGACTCCTCTATGGCTAAACATATCTTCTTTTTAATTACCTCTAAATTGCTTTCCTTTCCTTTAAATATTCTTCTATTCCTTTCTAGCCATATAGTCCAAAGTATTGTATCTTTTGATATATCCCATATTGTCTGTAAAGCCTCACTTTTATAAGTGCTCTGCCATTGCTTTAACCAATCTTCAATTCTGCTATTCATCACCATGCATTTACCAAACATATTAAGAATCCATTGCCATAGATTCTAGACTATTGAGAAATGTCCCAAGAGATGGTCTATACTCTCCTCATCCTTTTTACAAAAAAACATTGAGAGGGGCCATGAAAACCCCTTTTCATAAGGTTATCCCAGGATAAAATTATTCTATGACCTACTAGCCAAACAAACATTTTAACTTTAGGAATGCTTGGGCTATCCCAAATATCTCTCCATATTCTAGTGATATTATTATTTTATTGGTGTTGTACATTATATCCACTTCTTGTTGTGTATTCTTCCTAGCTATTCAAATCCCAAATCAATTTATCCTTGGCTCCCCTTGGAATAATCACAGTTGTTATCTTTCTACTCAATTGCCTCCTAGCATCAATGTCTTGTATACTTGTAAAAAAACAATTCTTTCCATTTGTATCTTCCTTCCTGATCCTTGTACAAAATGTTTGAAACCCTATCACCATATTTATCTTGAAGCAATCTCATCCAAGGTTTCAAAATTGGATCTAAATTGAGTGGTTTTTTATCACACCAAGTATCCATCCAAATAGAAATTTTTTCTCCAGTTCCCACCACCCATCTTAAACCTTTAATCATAATATCAATAGATATTTTTAAACCATTCCAAAGAGCAAAACCATTTGGTAGAGAGAATGCAATAAATATTAAACTTGGGTCATTGGGATCAACATACTTAGAAGAATTCTTGCCCATTATCTTTGACTCTCTTTGTACAATCTCCATATTAATTTTCCCCTAAGAGCTAAGTTTGCATCTGTAAGAACTCTTAAACCAAGACCTCCCCTAGTTTTATCATCACACAACTTGCTCCATTTCACCAAAGAAAATTTCCTTTTATCATGTAAACCTGACCATAAAAAGGATCGCATAATATAGATTAAACTTTTTTCAACTGATTTTGGCATAGAATACAATGACATATAATATGTTGGAATGGCCTGTAAGACTGACTTAATTAACTGCACTCTTCCTGCTAATGATAACCATCTACCTTTCCAAGCTGGAAGTTTATTCTAAACTTTACTAATAACTGGATTCCATAATTCTATCCTCATTCTCCCCTCAAATAAAGGCATCCCTAGATAAGTTGTTGGTAAATTTACCTCCTCCATTTGAAGTAACCTACAAATTCCTGCTTTGATATTAGTAGGAGTGTTAAGGAAGTAAATTTTGGATTTTGTCCTATTAACTTTTTGCCCTAATGCTCTTTCGTATTCCTTTAAAAATTTATTCAAAGCTCTGGCCTCATTTATCCTTGCCCTTCCAAAAAGGGTTGTATCATCTACAAATTGTTGATGGGTGATGTTATCGATGTTATTACTAACCTTAAGTCCACTTATAAGCCCATATTTGTAAGCCTTCTTTAAGTTCCTACTCAAAACCTCTACCATAATAATGAATAAATAAGGAGATAGAGGATCTCCTTGTCTAAGGCCTCTCTTGGATTTAAAATATTTTGTTACTAACCCATTGACCAACACTGAATAAGAAATTATAGAGACACAAGCTTTAATCCATCTAACCCATTTCTTCTCGAATCTAAACTTTTCTAAAACTACAAAAAGAAAATCCCATTTAACCCTATCATAGGCTTTACTCATATCAAGTTTTAATATCATTGCTTTCTCTTTTCTTGAAGTTGTTGAATGTATAACTTCATGAGCTACTATGATCCCATCTAGAATTTGTCTCCCTTTCACAAATCCTCCTTGCTCTTCTAAAATGATTTTGTCTAACAATGGCCTTAATCTATTCACCATCACTTTGGAGATAATATTATATGCCATATTACATAGGCTTATGGGTCTAAAAGAATCAAACAATTCAACATCCTTCTTTTTTGGAATTAGGGTAAGATATGTTGCATTTATTTTATAAGGTATGTATTGTTTTACCCTAGACTGTTCCACTACCACCAATAAAGAATCCTTCACTATATCCCAATTATGTTGGTAAAAAGCTGTAGAGAGCCCATCTGGACCTGGGGATTTATCCTTATTAAAAGATAAAAGAGCTAAATGAACTTCTTCTAGAGTAATAGGCTCCATCAGTTTCCTATTGTCTTCATTCGTTATAACTAAAGGAACATCTTGAAGAAGTTTATCATTAAGAACTTCGATCTCCTCTGAACCTAGAATATTATGATAAAAATACTTTACCTCTTTTCTAATTTCACTCTGATCTTCAATCCAAACCCCTTCTATTGATTTAATTCTACTAATTCTGGATGTTGATCTTTGTACTATAGCCATCCTATGAAAAAATTTGTATTTTTATCTCCTTTTAACCAAGTCTATCTTGATTTTAATCTCCAAAATTTCTCTTCCTTACTCAAAATATTATGATATTCACTAAGCAACTCCCTTTCCTCTGAGCTTGGATTATTATGATCACCTTTTTGGAATTTTGAAAGTTTATCTTTTAGTTCTTCTTTCTTCTCAAAAATATTTCCAAAAGTGTTCTTGTTCCATTCTTTTAATCTAGATGTCATAGATTTAATTTTATTTGGAAGAGCATACAACCCACCATTACCTAAATAATTCCATGTTTGAGCTATCATATCAACAAATTGAGGATGGTCTTCCCACATCTACTCATATTTAAAATATGATCTTTTTTTGAATTCACTTACCACCATTTTAACTCTTATTGGCCAGTGATATGAACCAATCCTTGTTAAGGTATTAATTTTAGCACAAGTTCCTTCATCTAGCCAATGATTTGAGAGAATGCATCTATCTAATTTTTTTGCTATTAGGTTTTGGCCTCTCCTATTGTTGGTCCAAGTATAGTTGTCTTCTTCAAACTCAACCTCCCATAGATTATTATTTTGAATAAAAGTTGAGAAATATTTCATACTTTGGGTCAATTTCCTAATTCCCCCAAATTTTTCATCCAGCTTGGTTATGGCATTAAAATCTCCAATGATCATGAATCGAGTTTCTTGGTCTTTACTTCTCATAAAGGCTTCAATCCCACTCCAAAATTCTAATCTACCTGACTGAGTTGTAGGTCCATAGACATTGATAAGGATGAAACAAATATCTACAAAGTAGCAAGTGACTAAAGAGGCTATCCAATGCCTAGTTTTATGAATGGTTACACAAGAGGTTCTAGAAGGATTCCAACAAGTTAGAATTCCCCCTATCGCTCCTTCAGAATCCATAGCATCCCATTCACATCTTGCCCATACTTCTTTCATAGTTTTTGAAACTTCTTTTGTCATTTTAGTTTCTTGGATACAAAGAATATCAGGCTTATTACTTAAACATAGGTCCCTAATACACCTTTGCTTTGAGGGGGCATTAGCACCCCTTATATTCCATGAGATGATAATCATGTCTCATTAGGGGCTTTTGGCCCCACCTGCGTATTACCAATATCATTTTGTTGTTTGGTAAAGAGAAGTTCAACCAACTTAGTTTGTGTTCCTTTCTCTATGTTTGCTCTTGCTTCCCTGGATCTTGCTTGATAATTTGAGGGTTTTCCTCTTTTTTCCTTGCCTATATCAGGAGTAGGTCTTATTATTCTATTCCTCAATATTCTTTCACAATTTTATTTTTCATCATATTTATCCTCTCCTAGCTCTATTACAGAAGCTTTTGACTTGTCCTGCTCATTTTTTGGTATTTCCTTATTAATGGTAGAGGTATTAACTTCTAAAACTGCATTTTCTTTACCAATTTTTTTCTCCTGAATGGTGCATGGTACTTCAAGAGAGTCTTCAAAATATGATGAGACACATTCCTTAGGTTCATCGAGAATGTTCTTCCTTAAATCAAGATCATATTGAATAGATGGTTCCTTGTTAATATGTTGAAATTGTTGTATTGTGTCCTCTAAGTTTTGATCTACTTTTTCTTCATAGGCTAAAGCCTCAAAAGAGTTGGTATTTCTTCCAATATCCTTCCTTACTGGTCTCCACTATTTATTTTCTTTTATTTTTCTAGATCTATTTTTTGGAAGTTGAAAACCATCTTCATCCATAACCATTTGTAAGTTTCTCTTGCGGTTTTCTACATATGATTCTGTTGGGCTCTTCTTAGGGCATGATCTCTCAATATGCCCCACCTCATGACATCTTCTACATATAAAAGATATGTTTTCATAATCTATAGTTTGGATCCACATCTTATCCCCATACTTAAGAATGATTGATTCTGGTAAAGCTTTACTTATATCAATCATGACCAATATTCGAGCATAAATAGCCAAGAATCCATCTTTTGTCGTATCTAAAATCTCAAGGAATTCTCCTAGAGTGTTTCCTATTGCCTTGAAGGTATCTATTTTCTAAAATTCAATGGGTAACCCAAACATCCTAACCCAGACTGGTACTAGGGATAGATTTACATTTTTAGGTGAAAAGCCTTCATACCAATGGGTAAGGAAGAGTCCTGCTCTTCCCATAAACCAAGGACCCCCTTTTAGGATTTTTTCTCTTTCTTCCCTAGAACAAAAAATGGCTAGGAATAAACCTTTGGGAAGAAATGATAGAATCACTCCTGGAGACTTCCAACTCCTATCAATCCATTTTCTCAAGGTTGAAGCCCTTGGCCAATACCCATTAAATTTACCAAAAACTACCCTATCTTGGAGCAACGAGGATCTCTCTGAGGTGTGCTCACTAACCTCTACCACTAGAGATGATTCTAAGGATTTAACTATAAATCAATCCATGGAAAGGAAACTAAAACTCAAAATCTATTGAAATTTATCAGAATATCCTATAGCAAATATAATATTTGATAAAAACTTTATAATAATTTTCATGCACAATTTTCTAAGATAAAGAAAGGGAAAAAAAACTTAGCTGAAAAATTCTTTATCCAGATAGAATGTCTTGCCTCACTGAAGTCCTAGCCCTTCATTGCTCTTCCCATCATTCGAACCCTAGCTGACAAATATTTGCAATTTTATTTTTCATGACTTGAAAAATCATCACTGCCCTTGTTTCGAATGGTTGACTTCACAGGGTCGTATCTCCCTCAATATTGCTTATATTCTTGCATATGACCACTCATTTTAAATCTATTCAAATTCCACACAAGTTGGTCCAAGAATCAGCTGAATCAGATAACTCTTCACGAAGATATGGCTCCTAAAATATGAGATTATTTTTTTAGAAAAAAAACTTAATCCTTCACACATTTTTTTTCAGCTAAGCCATCACTCATTTCAAATCTTATTCATGAGGACACATATATTTAATTCTAGAAATATTTGGAAAATAAGTTCAAAAATAAGATTTAGACCATCAAAAAGCATTTGTTTTGCTCATTTATAGGTGAAACAATAAAACATCATACATTGACTAAATTTGTAAGATCCAATGAAAACGATGAAAGCAATCAAGCTTAAAATAGGCTTTATTCACTATACTTATTCACCTTAAGATTTTTTATTCTTTGATGGTAAATTTTTTTCCACATATATGTTATTTAAATAAATAATATAATATAATTCTAATTTATATATTTTTTATTTATTTAGATTTTAATCTTTTAAAATTGGATAAGTTACATTTTAAAAGCAACCCACTTTGATTATAAAAAAATAAACATAAATAAATTAAGTTTAATAGTTTATAACATTAATTAAGAGATGCCTTGCATAAAAATATATTGATAGTTTAAAATAACATTTCATATAGTTTTAGCTTTTAATCAATGTCCACCTTAATTTTTTTTTAAGATATTGAAGTGATGTACTGCAATAAGTCATCCAAGACATTTTGATTTGGCAAAATAGATATTATTAAAATAATTTCAACTCATTTAATCAACTAATAAATATTAATTATAAATATTTACCTTACAATTTTGAGTGAGCATGTATATCTTGAGTGGGTTTGATGGATTTTTTTTGGGTATTTTAGATAGGAGGTTCAATGTTTGAATTCAAAGAATTAATTTTTATACATATAATATAAGAATTTTTGTTAAGGAATATGAGATGATTTCATACACATAATATATGAAAGGGCGTAAGGTATATATGACTTGGAAACATATATCAAATGAGTGTCTCCTCTCACTCATAGTAGACCTATAAGAATATGACAAGGAGTATAGAATAGTCTTATACTTGTAATTTAAAGGGGGTAAGATATATATTCTTTTTTTCTAGAGAATAAGGGGTTGTACTTGGGTCCCCCACCCTTGACAAATTACAACTCTCTTCTTTAGAGCTTGAGAGTTTACAAATAGATTCACTTCTCATCTCAATTGAGTTGCTATAGCTAGAAACCTACATCATTTTACATAAAATGTCTGAATTCTTGATTTTCATTTTCTAGATATTTTTCAATTTTTTGTATGAATACAAATATTCCAAAATTCAACATCCTTCTTGACATTTTTCTATACAACCTTCACAATACCAAAAATTCACCTCTACTATCTATGCATTGCATCTTAGTAGAGTAATATTTCCAAAACATCGCACTATCATAGTCCGCTTTACCAAATCTGGATTGCTAGTTTCCTTCCTGAAGCATAAGTGCAACCACAAAAATTGTAATAAATAGTTTATATGAAAACATATTAATGTTATAAAATAAAGCAGATATTACCAATGGAAAACATTAAAGTAAATCTTAATCATTAATTGATTCAGGAAATCAACATTTTCTTGTCAGCTTCAACTAAACTTACTACTTCCTCTAACCATGGAAAGGAGAATTTAACTTCACGATCCTCAATTAAAACCCCTCTATTGGCTAGCCTATCTACACATTTATTTCCTTCCCTTAACATATGTGTAAACCTGATTTCTTCAAACTCTATAGCAAGATCTTGAATTTCCATAATTATCTCTTGTATGTTCCATGGAGCCTTTGCTTTCCTCAAAATTGCATTTATTACTATGAGAGAATCACCTTCCATCCATACTCTATTCCATTTCATTTATTTGCATATTTTTAACCCTTCCAAAACCACCCAAGCTTCAACTTCATTATTTATCTTAAATCCACTATTGAAAGCGTAATGAGACAAAATCTCTCCTCTATTATTTCTAATTATTCCTCCTCCTCTTACTGGTCCTAGATTTCCTTTAGATGCTCCATCAAAATTCAATTTAACCAACTCCACATCTGGTGGTTTCCACTTTATATTATTTGCCTTCTTTTTGCTTCTCCTATACCCAACATCATAATTCCATTTAATGACTTGACTCCATCTATCAAGGCTCTCTACTTCCAGATTAGGGATTGGGTGAGTTGATAGGGTTGGTTTAGACTCCTCTATGGCTAAACAAATCTTCCTTTTCATTACCTCTAAACTACTTTCCTTTCCTTTAAATATTCTTCTATTCCTTTCTAGCCATATAGTCCAAAGTATTATATCTTTTGATATATCCCATATTATTTATAAAGCCTCACTTTTAAAAGTGCTTTACCATTGCTTTAACCATTCTTCAATTCTGCCATTCATCACCATGCATTTACCAAACATATTAAGAATCCATTGCCATAGTTTCTAGACTATTGAGCAATGTCCCAAGAGATGGTCTATACTCTCCTCCTCCTTTTTACAAAGAACACATTGAGAGGGGCCATGAAAACCCCTTTTCATAAGGTTATCCCAAGATAAAATTCTTCTATGACCTACTAGCCAAACAAACATTTTGACTTTAGGAATGCTTGGGCTATCCCAAATATCTCTCCATATTCTAGTGATATTCCTATTTTGTTGGTGCTTTACATTATATCCACTTCTTGTTGTGTATTCTCCTGAGCTATTCAACTCCCAAATCAACTTATCCTTGGCTCCCCTTGGAATAATCATTATTGTTATCTTTCTACTCAATTGCCTCCTAGCATCAATATCTTGTATACTTGTAAAAACATCTTCTTTCCATTTGTATCTTCCTTCTCGATCCTTGTACAAAATATTTGAAACCCTATCACCATATTTATCTTGAAGTAATCTCATCCAAGGTTTCAAAATTGGATCTAGATTGAGTGGTTTTTTATCACACCAAGTATCCATCCAAATAGAAAATTTTTCTCCAATTTCCACCACCCATATTAAACCTTTAATCATTAGATCAATAGATTTTTTTAAACCATTCCATAGAGCAGAACCATTTGGTAGAGAGAATGCAGTAAATATTAAGCTTGGGTCATTGGGCTCAACATACTTAGAAGAATTCTTGCCCATTGTCTTTGACTCTCTTTGTACAATCTCCAAATTACTTTTCCCCTAAGAGCTAAGTTTGCATCCATAAGAACTCTTAAACCAAGACCTCCCCTAGTTTTATCATCACACACCTTGCTCCATTTCACCAAAGGAAATTTCCTTTTATCATGTAATCCTGACCATAAAAATGATCACATAATATAGATTAAACCTTTTTCTATCGATTTTGGCATAGTATACAAGGACATATAATATGTTGGAATGGCCTGTAAGACTGATTTAATTAGTTGCACTCTTCCTGCTAAAGATAACCATCTACCTTTCCATGTTGGTAGTTTATTTTAAACTTTACTTATAACTGGATTCCATAATTATATCCTCATTCTCCCCTCAAATAAGGGCATCCCTAGATAAGTTGTTGGCAAATTTTCCTCCTCCATTTGAAGTAACCTGCATATCCTTGCTTTGATTTTAGCTAGGGTGTTTAGGAAGTAAATTTTGGATTTTGTCCTATTAAATTTTTACCCTAATGCTCTTTCATATTCCTTTAATAAGTTATTCAAAGCTTTAGCCTCATTTATCCTTTCCCTCCCAAAAAGGGTTGTATCATCTACAAATTGTTGATGGGTGATGTTGTTCGATGTTATTACTAGCCTTAAGTCCACTTATAAGCCCATATTTGTTAGCCTTCTTCAAGTTCCTACCCAAAACCTCTACCATAATAATGAAAAAATATGGTGATAGAGGATCTCCTTGTCTAAGACCTCTCTTGGCTTTAAATGATTCTGTTACTAACCCATTGACCAACATTGAATATGAAACTATAGAGACACAAGATTTAATCCATCTAACCCATTTCTTCCCAAATCTAAATTTTTCTAATACTATAAAAAGAAAATCCCATTTAACCCTATCATAGGCTTTACTCATATCAAGTTTTAAGATCATTGCTTTCTCTTTTCTTGAAGTTGTTGAATACATAACTTCATGAGCTACTATGATCCCATCTAGAATTTGTCTCCCTTTCACAAATTCTCCTTGCTCTTCTAAAATAATTTTGTCTAACAATGGCCTTAATCGATTTTCCATCACTTTGGAGATAATATTATATGCCATATTACATAGGCTTATGGGTCTAAAATAATCAAACAATTTTGCATCCTTTTTTTTTGGAATTAGGGTAAGATATGTTGCATTTATTTTATAAGGTATGTATTGTTTTACCCTAGACTATTCCACTGCCACAAATAAAGAATCCTTCACTATATCCCAATTATGTTGATAGAATGTTGTAGAGAGCCCATCTAGACCTAGGGATTTATCCTTATTAAAAGAGAAAAGAGCTAAATGAACTTCTTCTAGAGTAATAGGCTCCATCAGTTTCCTATTGTCTTCATCTGTTATAACTGAAGGTACTTCTTGTAGAAGTTTATCATTAAGAACTTCAAACTCCTCTGATCCTAGAATATTTTGATAAAAAATACTTACCTCCTTTCTAATTTCACTTTGGTATTCAATCCAAACCCCTTCTATTGATTTAATTCTACTAATTTTGGATGTTGATCTTTGTACTATAGCCATCCTATGAAAAAACTTGTATTTTTATCTCCTTTTAACCAAGTCTATCTCGATTTTAATCTCCAAATTTCTCTTCCTTACTCAAAATATTATGATATTCACTAAGCAACTCCCTTTCCTCCAAGCTTGGATTATTATGATCACCTTTTTGGAATTTTAAAAGTTTATCTTTTAGTTCTTCTTTCTTCTCAAAAATATTTCCAAAAGTGTTATTGTTCCATTCTTTTAATCTAGATGTCATTGATTTAATTTGTTTTGGAAGTGTATACAACCCACTATTTTCTAAAGAATTCCATATTTGTGTTATCATATCAAAAAATTGAGGATGGTCTTCCCACATCTTCTCATATTTAAAATATGATCTTTTTTTTAATTCACTTACCACCATTTTAACTCTTATTGGCTAGTGATCTAAACCAATCCTTGTCAAGGTATTAATTTTAGCACAAGTCCCTTCATCTAGCCAATGATTTGAGAGTATGCATCTGTCTAATTTTTTTTCTATTAGGTTTTGACCTCTCCTATTGTTGGTCCATGTATAGTTGTCTTCTTCAAACTCAACCTCCCATAGATTATTGTTTTGAATAAAAGTTGATAAATATCTCATACTTTGGGTTAATTTCCTAATTCCCCAAATTTTTCATCCAGCTTGGTTATGGCATTAAAATATCCTATGATCATGAATCAGGTTTCTTGGTCTTTACTTCTCATAAAGGCTTCAATCCCACTCCAAACTTCTAATCTACCTAACTAAGTTGTAGGTCCATAGACATTGATAAGGATGAAACGAATATCTGCAAAGTAGCAAGTGACTAAAGAGGTTATCCAATACCTAGTTTTATGAATGGTTACATAGGAGGTTCTAATAGGATTCCAACAAGTTAGAATTCCTCCTACCGCTCCTTTAGAATCCATAGCATCCCATTCACATATTGTCCATACTACTTTCATAGTTTTGGAAACTTCTTCCTTTGTCATTTTAGTTTCCTGGATACAAAGAATATCAGGCTTATTACTTAAATAGAGGTCCTTGATACACCTCTACTTTGAGGGGGAATTAGCACCCCTTATATTCTATGAGATGATAATAATGTCTCATTAGGGGCTATCGGTCCCGCCTTCAAATTACCAATATCATTTTTTTTTGGTAAAGAGAAGTTCAACCAACTTAGTATGTGTTCCTTTCTCTATGTTTGCTCTTGCTTCCTTGGATCTTGCTTGATAATTTGAGGGCTTTCCTCTTTTTTCCTTGCCTATATCAAGAGTAGGTCTTATTATTCTATTCCTCAATATTATTTCACAACTTTATTTTTCATTAGATTTATCCTCTCTTGGCTCTACTACAAAAGATTTTGACTTATCCTGCTCATTTTATAGTATTTCCTTATTAATGGTAGAGGTATTAACATCTAAAACTGCATTTTCTTTACCAATTTTTTTCTCTTGAATGGTGCATGGTACTTCAAGAGAGTCCTAAAAATTTGATGAGACACATTCCTTAGGTTCATCGATAATGTTTACCTCTAAATTAGGATCATACTAAATAGGTAATTCCTTGTTTATATGTTGAACCTGTTGTACTATGTCTTCTAAGCTTTGATCTACTTTTTATTCATAGGATAAAGCCTTAAAAGAGTTGGTATTTCTTATAATATCCACTATATATTTATCTTCACTTATCCAAATCTATTTTTTAGAAGTTGAAATACATCCTCATCCATATCCATTTATAAGTTTCTCGTGGTTTTCTATATATGATTCTAGTAGACTCTTCTTAGAGCATGATATCTCAATATGCCTCACCTCATGACATCTTATGCATCTAAAAGATATATTTTCATAATATATGGTTTGGATCCACATATTATCCCCATACTTAAGAATGATTGATTCTGGTAAAGTTTTACTTATATCAATCATGACCAATATTCGAGCATAAATAGCCAAGAATCCATCTTTTGTAGTTTTTGAAATCTCAAGAAATTCTCCCAAAGTGTTGCCTATTGCCTTGAAGGTATCCATTTCATAAAATTCAATGAACAACCCATACATCCTAACCCAGACTCAAGTGAAAAGCCTTTATACTAGTGGAGAAGGAAGAGTCTTGCTCTTCCCATGAACGAAGGACCCTATTTTAGGATTCTATCTCTTTCTTACCTAGAAAAAAATAGCTATGAAGAAAACTTTAGGAAAGAAGGATGAAATCACTCCTAGAGATTTTCTGTCGAAGAATATTACATTATTTGATACATGCTAATATATCCCCATGTTACCTTCATGGTACAATTGTAAATGTTTAATATAATAGGGTTGAGCCTATAGTTTAGATGGGTGATTTATATTTACCTTTTTATGTAAGTGTTAATGTGCAGGTATGCACAAGTTTCATATAAGAGTGCAATGTACATAAAATGCATGAGTGTCATGTAAGTTTTAATGCAAGAGTGTATTGAGAGAATGTGTGCAAGTATCATGTATGTAAGTGTGTAAATATGTAATGTGAGTATGTGCACAAGTGTCTTATATTAGGAGTGCATGTAGAAGTGTATGAGTCATGTAGAAGTGTATAATTTTCATAGAATCAAGTGTGCATGTAAAATAAAGTGAAGAGTCTAGTATGCAAGTGGCAAGATGATAAGCCAAATGTCATGGGATTTGTCATGTGCAGAGCAATAGTCAAGTACTCGAAGAGTCATATTACTATGGCTATATTATGAAGATAATGCTTCATAAAAAATAAGAGAGAGAAGAGAATAATTTTTATCTGATTGTAACTAGAAGATATTGGATAAAGCATACAAATTTCGAGCAATTAATATTGTAAGTACTTTTATTCATACATAGTTTATGATTGACTTAGGCCATTTACATTCATATTTGGTTTTTTTTCATTAATGTCTACTGAAAATAAATACCAGCGTCAAAATAAAACAGCCCGCAGGCTTTACAATGGCCAAGCTCGGCCTGGTCTTCTTCCCTGCACTTCGGTCCCCCCTGTTACAAAAAAATTCCCCATCTTTATCGAGGTCTCGGCCCTCTCTGCAATCAATGCCCACCAGCGCGAATTTCTCCCATTAAAAAATGAAAGTACACTTCCTCTGCTACGTTTTCGAATTTCCTTCAATGAATGGGCCACCAACCCCGATCCGCCATGAAAGCACCATTAACCTTGACCTGCAACTGCCATTTTCCAGACTGTCCCTCGGGAACTGTTGCTTTGTCAGAACATTTACCCGTGCCCACTGTCACTTTTCCCACGCGCGGGACCATCCACGTGTCCAAATTTAAATTTCCTTCAACTGGCCACGAAATCGTGACATGTCGCGATATCGTGACCAAACTGGCGCCTTGCCTTCGTTGGCCAAAACCATAGCAAAATCGTGACCAAAATGCCCTTTGTACCATTTGTTGCAAAATCGTCATGACATCGCGACGTCGCGATATCGCGACGAAAACTCTCCTCTGCGCCTCAACCTCAGAAACATCATGACATCGCGACGTTGCGATATCGTGACGTCATGATATCACGATGAAAAACCCTTCCATGCCTTGGCTCTCAAAAATGTCATGATATCGTGACGTCGCGATATCGTGACGTCATGATATCACGACAAAACCTGCCTTCGCCTTGTCTTTGCCTTATGTTTCCTAGTATTTTCTCTTCGACCTAGCATGCTGTCAATTTCATCAAGAAATACAATGTTAGGAGCAATTTTACTTGCTAATGTAAACACTGCTTTCACATACTTCTCCCCTTCGCCAAACCACTTCTTTTCCTTTTCAAGTAGTTCTTGGATTGGCTGATGTGCACCCATAACACACAAGTTCTTCAAATCACTCCCAGAATATCCATTTGTCATGTTTGCATCCACATCGGATGCCAACTCTGCCTTCGCCTTCAAAATCATCATGATATCATGACGAAAACTCCCCTCGGGCCTCTGCCTTCAAAATCATCGTGATATCACGACATCACGATATCGCGACGTCGCGATATCATGACGAAAACTCCCCTCTCGCCTTTGCTCTCGAAACCGCCACGATATCGTGACGTCGTGATATCACGATAAAAACTGCCCCTGCCTTGCTACAGCCTTTGGGGTCACGATTTCATGACATGTCACGATTTCGTGACCCCCTTCCCAACTTTGCCTTGGAAAATAAAACACATTTCTTAGAAACTCCGGTTGATGCCCGATTGTCCTGCTGTCGTCGGATGCTCCTGCATCAGACACCCCGGGTAAAAAGGAGAAGTGACCCTCACTTCTATGTTGTTCGGTCCGCGTCCTTTGTAATATCTCCAAACACTCATCAACCTTTGCAACCTGCTCAAATCCTGTCTCCTGGCAAAAAAAAATTTTGCCCTCTACCAGACAAATTCTGGCATTGCTGCACACCTTCTCATCCACTATCTGTAATGGCTTTAATTTGTGGCGCACTCCATCTTTCATCAAGGAGTAAGTATTTGCACGACCATCATGCACCGCACTCCGATCAAACTGCCATGGCCTCCCTAACAGCAAATGGCAAGCATCCATGGGGAAAACATCACACAAGACCTCATCCTGGTACTTCCCAATATTGAACATGACTAAGCACTGTTCATGGACCCATGCTCTATGGTCCTTCCACAACCACACAATCTGGTAGGGGTGCTGGTGTCTCCTCCTCTCCTTCTGTAACTTAGCAACCATCTCCTCGAAAACTAAGTTATATGTACTCCCATTGTCTATAATAACATTACAGACTTTGCCTGCACTTTTGCACCGTGTGCGAAACAGGCTTCTCCTCTGCTCTGGTTTGTCTTCATCAATCAACATGGTCCTCCTCACGATCATTGCTTCTCCTTTCTTAGCTTCTTCAGAATGTTCTGAGTCAGCATCTTCCTCTGCCACAACAGCTCTGGCAGGACCCACTTGTTTCTTGTTCACTCTCTCGGGGTGCTGGGGACACTCATATGCCCGATGTCCCTCTTCTCTACAGTGGAAACATGTTCCTCGAAACACTACTCTTCCATACCCACGTCCAGATCTACCTCTTCCTCTTGGGTAGCCATTGTTCTGAACTTGCAATTTGGGTTCTTCATCTTCTTTCTGATCTCGGTTGCTGCTAACCTCTTCTTTCTTCTCTTCCTTTCCTTCCTCTTTTCTTCCACCAGTATTTCCTCCGTTCCCTCTTCCTCTTTGCTTGCTCTCAAACTTTTTGTTTAGTTTTTCTTCAACTTTCAGAGCAAACTGGTAAGCATCTTCAATGGTGCTCACCCAAACTAAGCTCAACTCTTCCTGGACACTGGGTCTCAACCCATTAATATAACGGGCCACCTTTTCCTTGCTTGCTTCTAAATGGCTGGTTCTGATGGAGATTTTATAAAATTCCTTCGTATATTCTTGGATAGTTTTATTCATCTGTCTTAAACCCTGCATTTTTCTTAGCAGATCCAACTCATAATCTGCCAGAATAAACTGTCTCTTTAATTTTTCTACCATCCATTCCCATATTGTTATCCATTATTTTCCTCTTCTGTTTCATTCTAGCTGTACCCCCTTCCACCATATGCTGGCATGACCTTTTAATTTGGTTTTAGCAAACCTGACCCGCTCGGGATCTTCAACTTCTTCATATTCAAAGTATTCTTCCAGATCATTGACCCAGTCGATCAATTCCTCCGGATTCAAGTTCCCAAAATACGTGGAAACTTCCATCTTTGGCCTCTTCCCAATCTAGGATATGGCTTTATACAGTCTGGCTTGTGTCGGATCTATAGCTTCTTCTTCTTCTTCTTCAAACTGGTTTTCTTCTTCATCTACTTCATCTTCACTGTCTGCATCTCTTCTTGGTTCGTGTCCTCTGCGTAGTTCTTCTTGCAGGGCCTGAACTTGCCACTGCAAAGCTCAAAAATCTGTTACTGCCATGCCTCTCCCACCAACGGGGTTTCTTCTCAAAGGCATCTTCTCAATTTTCATGAGCCTTCCCACAGATCCTGGTGCAAACTACCTCACGATCGATGATCTGTTTACGCACTCAGAATATTTCGACTCTGATACCACTGATGGCGGACCAGAAATTCACACCTTCACAAATTCGGTTTTTTTTCATTAATGTCTGCTAAAAATAAATACCAGTGTCAAAATAAAATAGTCCACAGGCTTTACAATGGCCAAGCTCGGCCTAGTCTTCTTCCCTGCACTCCGGTCCCCCCTATTACAAAAAAATTCCCCATATTTATCGAGGTCTCGGCCCTCTCCACAATCAATGCCCACCAGCACGAATTTCTCCCATTAAAAAATGAAAGTACACTTCCTCTGCTACATTTTTGAATTTCCTTCAATCAATGGGCCACCAACCCCGATCTGCCATGAAAGCACCATTAACCTTGACCTGCAATCGTCGTTTTCCAGACTGTCCCTCGGGAACTGTTGCCTTGTCAGAACATTTAACCATGCCCACTGTCACTTTTCCCGCACGCGGGACCATCCACGTGTCCAAATTTAAATTTCCTTCAATCGGCCGCAAAATCGTGACATGTCACGATATCACGACATGTCGCGATATCACCGACATGTCGCGATATCGTGACCAAACTGGTGCCTTGCCTTCGTCGGCCAAAACCGTAGCGAAATTGCGACCAAAATGCCCCTCGTACCATTTTCTACAAAATAGTCGCGACATCGCGACGTCGCGATATCGCGACGTCGTAATATCGTGACGAAAACTCTCCTCTGTGCCTCAACCTCAGAAACATCGCAACATCGCGACCTCGCGATATCGCGACGTCACGATATCATGACGAAAAACCCCTCCATGCCTTGGCTCTCAAAAATGTCATGATATCGCGACGTCACGATATCGTGACATCGCGATATTGTGACAAAACCTGCCTTCGCCTTGTCTTTGCCTTATGTTTCCCAGTATTTTCTCTTCGACCTAGCATGCTGTCAACTTCATCAAGAAATACAATGCTAGGAGCAATTTTACTTGCCAATGTAAACACTGCTTTCACATACTTCTCCCCTTCGCCAAACCACTTATTTTCCTTTTCAAGTAGTTCTCGGATTGGCTGATGTGCACCCATAACACACAAGTTCTTCAAATCACTCCCAAAATATCCATTTGTCATGTTTGCATCCACATCGGATGCCAACTCCGCCTTCGCCTTCAAAATCGTTGCGACATCGCGACGTCGCGATATCACGATGTCGCGATATCACAACGAAAACTCCCCTCGGGCCTCTACCTTTGAAATCATTGTGATATCGCAACATCGTGATATCGCGACGTCGCAATATCGCGATGAAAACTCCCCCTCGCCTTTGCTCTCAAAATCATCGCGATATCGCGACGTCGCGATATCACGATGTCGCAATATCACGACAAAAACTGCCCCTGCCTTGCTGTAGCCTTTGGGGTCACGATTTCATGACCCCCTTCCCAACTTTGCCTTGGAAAACAAAACACATTTCTTAGAAACTCCGGTTGATGCCCAATTTTCCTGCTGTCGTCGGATGCTCCTGCATCATTATATAAGTGAATGCTTATTTCATTATTATATTTGTCTTGATATACATATTAGATTGTTCATATACTATTCTACTCTTCATTTTTTATATTTTGACCTTTAATATTTTGGCTTTTGTATATTGGGACCTATGATATTTTGTGGTAGTAAGGCTTAAAAAGCCAACAGTGGTATTGATGCTACCATTTAACTCTATCTATTTTTGATAGAATTTATTTTGTTAGTTATTTAACTTTATCTATTTTTGATAAAGTTAAATTAGAGTCTATCCACTTTGAAGGTAGTGCAGACCTGTACTTTATTTTATAAAGGTCTACTTAAGTAGAAATTGAGGTGAAAAGAATTAGTCACCTTGTTTTTTGAATGCTAGGGTATTTTCATTTGGTTTAAGAAAAATCAATGAAGACTAAGACTCGACTATATTTATGAGCCAACTCAGAAGAAAAGTTGAACATTGATTGTTTGAAAGCCAACTCAAAAGATAGTTGGAAATTGAAGAATATACAAAGTCACCTTGATAATATTTTGGATTCTCTAGAGAAAAGAGGAGAATCACTATTGAATATTGGTAAGAACCAACTCAGGAGAAAAATTGGCCATTCGGAGACATTCATAGTCACATTGACATAGATATTAGATTATCTAGAAAGGAGGTGAATTATATTTGGTTCTTAGGTGCGACCTAAGACATTAAATATAAGTTTTAGAGGTTGAGAAGCTTCCTACTAAACTTGAGAAGCAAAGTGCATAGAAATATAGTACTTTAGAAGCTTCCTACTGGAATTGAGAAGTAGAGTACAAAGAAATATAGTAGTGAGAAGTACAATCATAGAGAAATAATTATAGTTAGACTAAGGCTAACTAAGAATAGTACATAGTCTTGGTATTTGATTCAGTAAGAACCAAAAATATATTAAAGACTAAGCTATTAGTCTGCAAGTCATTTCTGCACTAGAAGATAGAAATAATTATAAGGAGAAGACTAGACAAGACTAGATAAACATTTGCACACTATCCTAAGCACCATCATCATAAAAAGAAGTTTGGGCAGGTATAATAGCATTGTCCCAAGATTAACAATTGAGAAATCTAGCTAAGGAGTAAGTAGCACTATCCTAAGGAATAGACAGAAAAGGACATGAGTTAAATTTCTAGGCAAAGAGAGAGATAAAGAGAGACAAAACACTATCTCCATCAGAATATGAATAAAGCACTATATTCATTAGAAATTGAATGAAGATAAGGCCTCTAGCTAAATTGTTGTTTCATTCTAAGCGTTATCTAGACACTTTCCTAAAACAAGAGCATGGAGAGATAAGATAAAGCATCAGTTAAAGAGCTAGTAGAAAGCATTATCAAGATTAACACATTATAAGGATAATAGAAGGAGATAATTATACAATATCTTTTACAATTTAGAGATAACATAAGGAGAGCACCATTCAGTATCTACAATAGTTTTGAGACAACGAAAGGAGATCATTATACAACATCAACAATTGAGAGACATCAAAAGGAGAGCATTATTTAGCGTCTCCATTAGATTAAATATATAAGAAGGATAACATTGTTAAATATTCTCTAGAAGAAGAAGATAACATCAACTCAATGCTATTCACAAGGAGGTGAAAGAATATAGTATACATAAAAGCAGATGCCTAGAGCATTTATTAAGTAGTCGCCATTGACTCGCTATCCAAAGTATTTGAAGAGGAGATCATTGCGAGGGGACCAACATAGTGAAGAGACCAAGGTTTCTCTTTCACATAGAAGAAGACAAAAAGACAAATGTGATGAGAACAATGTTGTGAGGAGATCAATGTTTGTGTAACATATATCAGACATAACATCAAGCATTTGGGAAAGAATATTGTTTTATATTTGGCTAAATAAATGTGTCGAGAAGGTGGATACCTGATTGTTGTTAACATAAATGGGAACTTGAACTAACGCTATTTAATAACATTTGAATAACATGTAAAGCTACATGTGGAATTAGGGTTTAAAGCTGGCACATTTGAAGGACTATTTAAAGTTGAGTGCAAAGCCATTAACACCTCTAGTAAGCAAGAGAAAAAAATTAACTAAGGTGATAAACCATTAGCACATCCAACGAGCAAGTGAAGAGAAGATTAAAATACAAATTGACTAAGGTGATAATAAAGAAATACAAGAAACAAGAAATTGGATCAAGCATAGTCCAAGGTTATCATCCAAACATGAACAATGGATGAATCCAAGATTTAATATGATCATGAAGATTCTAGAGAAGCATAAGTTCATGAATAATACAAGGTCACATGAAGATTGAAGACTAAGACAAAGACCAAGATTGAAGACTAATACAAATACCTAGATTGAAGACTAAAGTCTTCAATAACCAAATAATGTAATATAAGGGGAAGTTGAGGAATATTACATTATTTGGTACATGCTAATGTACCCCACGGTACCTTCATGGTAAATTGTAAATATGTAATAGATTAGGGTTGCATCTATAGTTTAGGTGTGTGATTTATAATTACCCTTTTATGTAAGTGTCAATGTGTAGGATATGCACACGTGTTATGTAAGAGTGCAATGTGCAAGAAATGCACAAGTCTCATGTAAGTTAGAATGCAAAAGTATATTAAGAAAATGTGCACAAGTGTCATGTATGTAAGTGTGCAAATATGTAATGTGAGGATGTGCACAAGTATCTTAGATTAGGAGTGCATGTAGAAGTGTAAGAGTCATGTAGAAGTGTGCAAGTGTCATAGAGTCAAGTGTACATATAAAATAAAGTGAAGAGTCTAGTATGCAAGTGGCAAGATGATAAGCCAAAGGTCATGGGACTTGTCATATGGAGAGCAATAGTCAAGTACTTGAAGAGTCATATTACTATGGCTATATTATGAAGATAATGCTTCATAAAAAATAAGAGAGAGAATAGAATCAATATTATCTAATTGTAAGAGGAAAATATTGAATAAAGCATACATATTTTAAGCAATTAATATTGTAAGTTTTCTTCATGCATAGTTCATGAATGACTTAGGTCATTTATATTCATATTTGATTATATAAGTGAATATTCATTATTATATTAGCCCTGATATACATATTATATTTCTCATATATTATTCTACTCTTCATTATTGATATTTTGACCTTTAATATTATGGCTTCTTTATATTGAGACCTGTGATATTTTGTGGTAGTAAGGCTTAAAAATCCAACACTTCCAACTCTTATCAATCCATTTTCTCAAGGTTGAAGCCCTTGGTCAATACCGACTAAATTTACCAAAAACCACCCTATATTTGAGCAACAAGGATTGATCCTATATGGTGCATTCACTATCCTCTACAAACTATAGATAATTCTAAGAATTTAGCTATAAATTGGTCAATGAGAAGGAAACTAAAACTCAAAATTTACTAAAACTTACCAGAATTTCCTAAGCAAATATAATTTGATAAAAAAATTATAATAATTTGTATGCAAAATTTCTAAGATAAATAAGGTAATGCCTCACTGAAACCCTAGCCCTCCATTGCTCCTCCCATCATTCGAACCCTAATTGATAAATATTTATAATTTTATTTTTCACGACTTAAAAATTTGACATTGCTATGGCTTACTTCATAAAGTTGTAGCTCCTTTAATATTGCTCAGATTCCTTCATATGATCGCTCATTTTAAAGATCTTCAAATTCCACACAAATTAATCCAAAAAATAACTAAATCAGATAATTCTTCACAAAAATATGACTCTTCAAAGATGGAGGACAAGATATATATGACTTATAAGCAAATAACATAAAATATGTCTTAAAAGAATAACACTAACATAAATACCTCTTCCTATCTATAATGGATTAAAAAATGTATTTAAAAATAAAAAATAAAAAATAACTATATAACAAATCAACAGTATGGACAATATGGAGGATATAACTTTATCTGACTTAATCAATAATAATATATAATAATTCCTACGAGCTATCGATGTAGAGACTGAAAATATCAGCCATGGCCGAGGGGAATGGATGATAACAATATAAATATTCTCACAGCTATGACAAAGGCTAGGGTTTTGGTGCGCTTCCTCTTCGTTCTGTGTAGTTCAATAGCATTAAGGCCTCTGAGGCATGGCTTCTTTGTTGGGTTACAGGATGAAAACACAGAGTAAGGTGTACTACGAAAAATTAAGCTGTTATTGAAAATACGGATGAAATGGTTCCATGAAATAAAATTCATAGAAGGTTTCCAGAGAACATTATGAAAATAGAAAAAAAAAACTTCGGAGAGTACTCTAGAGGACGTGTTCAAGAAGGATGTCGAAGGTTTATAGTATCTATCCTTAAAACCATTTCAAGGCCGCGTGGTCTAAATTTCTTCTAATTATTTTATAGAGTTCTTGATTTTTCTTAATCACCGGACGAATAAAATCTTAGAACCAAATTACTTCTTTTATAGATTTCTTGATTTTTCTTAATCACCGGACGAATAAAATATTAGAACCAAATTTATATTTTAATTGTTGGTCTAAATTTCGTCTACTTTTATAGAGTTCTTGATTTTTCTTAATCACCGGACGAATATAATCTTGCAGAAGCATGGAACCAAATTTCTACTTTAAAAATTTCCTAAGTTTTGTATTTCCTGTAACGTGAGACCCTTCAATGAAATAGTCTATTGGTCATCTTGCGCTCCACAAATCGTGAAAGTTCACACCTATATGCATTGCTAACATACTTTTTTAAGATGGTAAGTCGTACGTTCTATCATGATGTACAAATTCTGGACATAAATTAGGGCAGTAGGCAGAGAATAAAATTTTAATTATGAAATATGTTATTTGATTTGTAATGTGGAACAAAAATGTTTTGGTAATCTTCTTTTTAAGAAGGTTAATTGTATATTTTATCATGATGTATGAAACCAGAAGAGGTAGACAAATAGGTATTAACGTGGAATTATATTTCAATCATAAAATGTCACTAGATTTGCAGACACTTATATGCCTTGGTAATCTACTTTTTTAGGAAGGTAAGTTGTGCATTCTATCACGATGTCATTTTCCTCTTGTGAGCAAGTGTATTTTTCAACCCAACTAATGAGTTGTTATAGGTTGTATACTAGGGTTTTTGGTCATTCAACCATCCCTAGTTATCTTTTCAAATTTTGTAGAAAGTTATCTTGGCTTTAGAAGGTAAGGTCTTACTTTGATAATACCTTGCATATGTCAAAATCCCAACACAATTTTACATATTAATAATCCAAGTCTGAACAAGGAAATATGACACTACAAAGTGGTCCTTGTCACCTTAAGCGAAAGGTTTTTCTTGCTCATCTTATTATGTGCATGGTCTAAGATGCTGAGAATTGACAAAATGACAAGCTCTCCCCTACCCTAATAATCCCTTGCTCTGTTACAAAATGAGCAAATTCCCAAAGCAAAACAAAAGAAACAGTGATTTTCATCACTAAGCAAATCCTTTGCTCATAATAATAAAAATAAAAAAATAAAGAATAGTTGTTTTCACCACTAAGCATGAGCAAGTAGCTGAAGTATTCAAAAGAAAAGAAGAGGGTAACGAGCTTGAATCTTGGAATCTTCAGTATTCAAAATCCATGAGATGATCTCCATTACAGTAATGGGTTGAATGAAACCCGCTTGGCAATGGAGTAGCCTTATGCATGGTGATATGTTTGTCATATTAGCGATCTTCTTTTTTATAGACCAATGTCAGCTTATGGTTGAGCTAGATTTTGTTGGTTTGTATTACCTAGTAGTCTAATCTAACTACGTGTAAACTTAGGATCAGGATGATCATATGATGATCCTCATTACAGCAATGGGTTGCATGAAACCCTCTTGTTAATGAGGTAGTCTTATGCCTCATCTAATACAATCACTTTGCACACATATGGATATTGAATATCTGGGTCTTCTTAACAGATTTGTATCTTCCCGAAGTCTTGTGTAGTTAGTAGAAAACATTTGATCAATCAACTAGGGTGTTTGAGTCTTATGAAAAAATCTCAAAAATCCCCTCATCACAACAAATCATCTCATCAACAATAACTATTTTCATTATGATTTTTTGCTTAGTAAGGGGTCCTCATAAAATATGATGGATACTAGATGAATATTAACAATGATATTTAGATGACCACTAACTATTTTGTGCACATATTTTAGTTTAAAAAAATTTATGAGGAAAAGTCCCTACATCTCACATGTTTCATATGCATATACAAATGTATAACTCTTATGATAAGGATAACATTTTAAGTTATGTTTTTTATTCATTATGTGGTGTCTACCATTAGTCTGTTAAACACAGATTAGATTCATTCATTATGTTTTAAATGATTAAAGCATACATGTACAATTGCATTAGATTGTCTATATAAAATTAATGCATTACATACACATTACATCCACCATATCATATAAGAAAAAATAAATGCATAATCAATTAAACAAATCTAAAAATATGCATTTAACATTAAATATTGCATCCATATTCACATACATAATAGTGCATCCATACATAGAAATTGCATAATCTAATCATACATCCATCATATATTCATTGCATATCATCAGTACATTGCATGTATAAATTAATACATCATCATATAAGCATTACATCCATCAATGCATCCATAACATAAAATCAAAACCATCAACACATAATGAGCCATAAATGAAATCTCATATATATGTGTGGAAATGTCAAGTACATAATGGTACAAAAATTACCCGTAGGCTACAACTGTGTAGGTCCTCAGACCTTACACTAAAAAATAATCAATATACAAGAGATCTATCAAGCGAGGCATGCACCCCCAGAGTCACTACCACACCCAGTATCATCCCTATGAGGCTTCTTAGAACCACTAGTCATTGATCTCTCTAGATGCGTTGATGACCTATGAATGGGCTGCACTGATGACTGTCTAGACTCACTATGTTGGATCCACTAATATTCCCCTATTGTAGATCTCTTAGGTAGGCTCTCATCATGTATCCTGACTCAAATCTCTAGATCCACTATATAGGTTGCATCAGACCTATGTTGGGCCACATACTCCTCTAGGAGGCTCTATAGTCTACCAATATCTGCATCTCCACCTGATGCTATCGGTCTCTAAATATCTAGAGTGGAGGGTGTAGCCTGACCTACAATCACAAAAACCAACTGAACCTGTAGAACATCTCGCTTTGTTGTCTTCGTATCCATCTCTATGGTCCTAACAACCAACTGTGTTTGTAGAGTGTTCATATCTACAATAACCGTATCAACCTTTATCTGGGTTGTGGCCACCTGGGCCTTGAGGAAACCTCTATCCTCAAAGAATACCCTCCACTACTTTTGTCCACTACTCAACTAACTCTGGACTATAGTGAGAGTCATCTCCTGCTCCACCAACCACCTTTGTGTAGTCTATAACTACACTCGTAACAAAGTCATATCACCTGTAGGGTCATCCTTGTCACCCTTAAACTCATCTTGTGGCTCCTTTATCTACTTTGTAGCCTAGCCCCACTCTCCCTTTGTCCTGCAACACACTCATTGCTCATTCTCATCTTCAACCTCCTCCACTACCACCTCCATAGACCTACCCATCAGACCACCTCCCTATCATAGCTGGGTGACCCACCAGGTGTCATACTCTATGTTGGTCCATGGGTCAGCTAATCTGGTCTTATCTATTGTCATGTCCTCCTCCTCTATGAGTGCCTCTACTTGAGGCCACTCCAGCTATGCCTCATCGCCTTGGAAACGATAGATGATAGGCTCCTCTGGGAAATCCTAATAGATGTTGAATTTTTGCTTGACCCGATAGTAGTGGAAGTACTCCTGCTTACAACCGTGGCAACCAATAAGCCATCATCTATGTCTAAATTGATCTAAATACTCTATAGCTTCTATCCAATAAGGGTAATCTAATTAGGGCCTCTATACAACCTAATACCACTACATCATATCCAAATATCCAGTGTAATGCACCACTATGCCTACCTCTAGTTGGCTATGGCCTATCTCTCGATCTTTTGACCACCAAGCCACATAACCAATATTAGTATCTCCTAGCTCAACTCGAGGTACTAGAAGTCCTATTGGTCGATCCACCCTGATATGCTCCCATATCCAAATCTGTATGAGCAGACTACACTCCAATATTGTGTATCTCCTATGCTAAATATCATAAATCTCATCATATATATGAGCCAACAGGATACTCCTCCATGCCATAATAATCGGTTCCTCTAGATTACACTCTAATAAATCTTGCACCATGTCAAGGAGGTTCCAAGGAAACCTCACTCCTAAAGAGTTTAGCAGTGGGATGTTTGAGATGATATACATCGCTATTACTTGGAACTGAGAGAACATTTAGGCCTCATACCACGCATTGACTAAGACTCTACTATGGTCTATCCAAGCCAGTGCAATATGTGCCTACTTTCCAAATATCCTCCACAATACTCACAAATGTTGTAGAATGGGAGTGGAGGTGATAGTGTATCCCTTAATAGGGATCCTAAATTTTATGTATATGTCCTTCAGAGTAACTATCATCTCGTCATTCAGGAGATGAAAGGTGTTGGACCTACTGTCCCATATATGAGCTAGGGCCATCAGATATGCTTGATCTAACATCACTATAGGAAGGTATGCCACATGCCTGAGGCCAATCACCCCAAACCATGCCTAGTCATCATTACTTAGCTCTCTTTGCAAATTGAAAAGTAGGGTAGGTTCCCTATAATGGGTCGTCAACATCTGACACTCAACCATCACAAAAATCAACACATAATGCACAAAAAATAAAAAAATGCATAAAAAATCCAAAATTTTGTAGTCGTTCTAGGCCCCAATGGTCAGTAGGCGTGATCGTTGGACCCTACAATGACCTATCAAAATTTCAACGCACTAGTGTGGAGCGGTCGCATTTCACCACAACTGTCCTACCCCAGGATGGCCCCAAAATTTTCAAATTGTTATCATTGTACCCTAGGATGGCCTCCAAATGGCAACAAATAAATACATTTTCTTAGCATAATTAGCCTCAATTTGGGCATTTAATCACATCTAATTCTCCAAAATATAAAAATTGTAAGGCACATAAATATTTTCACACATCAACTAGGGAATTATCTGTATCATATCTCCCCCAATTAACAATTAAAAAATCAAGCAACACAGGATAAATCAAGGTAGCACACCTTCTTAATTAAAGGTCTAATTCAATTTAATCACCAATCAATTAATCAATTTCTAGGTTTCCAAAAGGTTGTGCCCTTTGCCTCACATTCAATCACTCATAACAAATCAATAGTCAGGTTTCCAAAAGGTTGCACCCTTTGTTTCACTATATCAATCTCAAAAGGCTCCAAAGACGCCTAGTTTCCTTTGGTCAAATTTCAAAAGGCTCCAAAGATCCCTAGTTTCCTTTGGTCAAATTTCAAAAAATTTCTAAAGGCACTTAGTTTCCTTTGGTTAAACTTCAAAAAGCTCCAAAGAAGCCTATACCTTTGGTCAATTAATCTAGTCATCTTGGTCAAGCGACTCGTCATTGTCTTCATTTTCATCTCCTCATCGATGTGTCGCTTGAGGGGGTAGTCATAATCACAAAATTCATAATCAAAGTCAATAATCAAGCACTCAATCATGCTAATTACGTTCGTCCATGAATCATTGCCAAAATAATCATGCCCTTGCTTGGGGTAGACAACAAGCAAAATTTTTAATTAAATAAATGCTTGGCATTCTTGAAGCATGAAGGTTTCATAGGTCTTCGTCTCTTCATGACTGGAAAATGTACCAAGATCAAGTGTGCTCTGTAAAAATGTTTACTTTAATTATGCTCTTTAATTTTGTTTGAAACAATGACTCAAATATCCATGCCATTTCATGAGTGGGATATTTAATATTGACTAAATCAATGATCAACATCAATCTTCAATCTAGTTTTAGGTCATCTATTTTTTCTCCCCATTGTGCTTTCACACAACACATCCCATAAAGGGACATAAATGGACACCTAAAACACGTCATTTTGAGAAGATTGCCTATATAGACACCTTTTTAGCCCATATGACCCACTTGGGGAAGCCTCAGGGCTTAACAATAATTTTTATCACTTCCACAAGAAGGATTCTCCCTTTAAATCCTGGACTATCATACCCAAGAGTGGTGTAACCTATGAAAACCAATAGTCACGATAGCTCTACCCCATGATGATTGCACTTGTAACAAATCAAAACCAATTTCATGGACAAAAATGGTTTCAACGGCTAACCAATCTCAATGACATTTGTAATCAGTTACAGGAAACTTCTAGAATGGTTTGTTGCCCTTCTTGATCCTAACTGCTTCTTGGATTCTTAAGGAAGCCAAGATTCCCATTGGAAAATTCTATAAGAAGACCCCTTGGCCTTCATTAATGATATATCAATTCTCCATAATGAAGTGTTTTTGGTTTGTGTACTAGAGAGAACATCCTCTCATAAGAAACGAAGTGCTGCCAAAATCTAGCCATGGAGTTTGCAATGCATCAATGAAGTCCCTTGGAGTTTGAAGATCAAATTCAACCATTGTTCATCATAAATCATCCCAAATTTGAGCTAATTTTTGTGATTTAACTATGCTTCGAAGAGCACAATCCTTGAACATCAATTTTGTAGACCAATATAGGCAATTCCATCATAGGTCACAAGGAAACAATTCTCTGTTCAATGGTCACTTCACCCCGAAGTGGCTCGTAGGTGCAGCCGCTCTACCTTGTGACGACCAACATACCTAATCACTTTATCCCATGACGGCCTCTCGGTGACACCTATTTTGTTTTATGTTTTCTAGTTACAATAGATTTAACTGCAGTTTATTTCTATTCTAGCATAGTTTTACTCAATTTTCATGCATTTGTTTATCGTTTTTAGCATCTTTCTTTCATTTTTCTTTCTTGGAAATGGACCTCATCATGAGAGGTTCCACATTTGCTATTGATGTTTTGTAAGTGTTCCTGTGTGTAGGTTTTAGATCTCAGTATGAGCTCTTCAATACAAAGATTCATCAATATTTATCTCACCATGCGGAGGTCACATAGAAACCCTCTCTATAATCAGTTTTGAGAGTGCAAAGACTCTATGAGATACACCTACTTTTGAGTTCTATATTGTAATTTGTATCAAATTGGTATCTATGATATCTTTGTAACCACCTTGCAAAGGAATATATCAATATTAATGAGGACACCATTTTCTATGTTTCTTTGTCATTTGATGGTTACATTATTTGCATTATCAATTTGATTTCATAAATGTTTAGGTGTACGGTTTTTGCATATCTACAATAAGAACCATAAAGATATTAAAGATCAAGCTATCAATCTACAAGTTATTTTTGCACAAGAAGATAGAAAATATCATACAGAGAAGACTAGACAAGACTAGATAAGCATTTATGCATTGTCCTAAGCATCATTGTCATCAAAAGAAGTTTGGGTAGGTATACTAGCATTGTCCCAAGATTAATAATTGAGAAATATAGCTAAGGAGCAAGTAGCACTATCCTAAGGAATAAACAAAAAAGAAAATAAGTTAAATTTCTATGCAAAGAGATAGAGAGAGAGAGAGAGAAAGCATTGTCTCCATAAGAAGATGAATAAAACATTGTATTCATTAGAAATTGAATGAAGTTGATCCCTCTAGCTAAATTGTTGTTTCATGCTAAGTGTTATCTGGACACTTTCCTAGAAGAGGAATATAGAGAGATAAGATAAAATATTAGTTAAAGAGCTAGTAGAAAGCAATATCAAGATTAACACAATAGAACAATAAAATGAGGGAACTATACAATATTTCTAGCAATTTAGAGATAATATAAGGAGAGCACTATTCAATATCTACAATAGTTTTGAGGTAATAGAAGATCATTATACAACATCAATAGTTGAGAGACATCAAAAGGAGAGCATAATTTTGAATCTCCATCAGATTAAATATATAATAAGGATAACATTGTCAAATCTTCTCCAGAAGAAGAAGATAGCATCAACTCAATGCTATTCACAAGGAGGTGAAAGAATACAGTATATATAAAAGCATATGCCTAGAGCATTTGTTAAGTAGTCACCATTGGCTCACTATCCAGAGTATTCGATGAGGAGACCATTGTGATAGGAACAACATAGTGAAGAGACCAAGGTTTCTCTTTCACATAGAAGAAGACAAAAAGACAAATGTGATGAGAATAATGCTATGAGATCAATGTTCATGTAACACATATCAGACATAACATCAAGCATTTGTAAAATAACATTGTTTTACATTTAGCTAAAGAAATGTATCCTGAAGGTGGATACTTGATTGTTATTAACACAAATAGGAACCTAAAGTAATGTTCTCTGCTAATGTTTGAATAGCATACAAATCTACATGTGGAATTAGGGTTTAAAGCTGGAACATTTGAAGGACTATTTAAAGTTGAGTGCAAAGCCATTAGCACCTCTAGTAAGCAAGAGGAGAAAGTTAACTAGGGTGATAAACCATTAACGCATCCAACAAGCAAGTGAAGGGAATATTAAAATGCAACTTGACTATAATCAAGAATGACAAGAAACAAGAAATTGGATCAAGCATAGTCCAAGGTTATCCTCCAAACATGAACAATGGATGAATCCAAGATTCAATATGATGATGAAGATTCCAAAGAAGCAGATGTTCATGAATAATACAAGGTCACATGAATATTGAAGACAAAGATGAAGACCAAGATTGAATACTAATTCTTCAATAACCAAATAATGTAATACAAGGGAAAGTTGAGGAACATTACATTATTTGGTACATGCTAATGTACCCCATGGTACCTTCATGGTACAATTGTAAATATGTAATAGATCAGGGTTGCACTTATAATTTAGATGTGTTATTTATAATTACCATTTTATGTAAGTGTCAATGTTTAGGATATGCACAAGTGTCATGTAAGAGTGCAATGTGCAAGTAATGTACAAGTGTCATGTAAGTTAGAATGCAAAAGTATATTGAGAAATTGTGTATGTGTCATGTATGTAAGTGTAAAAATATGTAATGTGAGGATGTGCACAAGTGTCTTAGATTAAGAGTGCATGTAGAAGTGTAAGAGTCATGTAGAAGCGTGCAAGTGTCATAGAGTCAAGTATGCATATAAAAGAAAGTGAAGAGTATAGTATGCAAGTGGCAAGATGATAAGCCAAAGGTCATGGGACTTGTCATATGGAGAGAAATAGTCAAGTAATTGAAGAGTCACATTACTATGGCTATATTATGAAAACAATGCTTCATAAAAAATAAGAGAGAGTAGAGAATCAATATTATCTGATTGTAAGAGGAAGAGATTGAATAAAGCATACAGATTTTAAGCAATTAATATTGTATGTTTTTCATGCATAGTTCATAAAAGACTTAGGTCATTTACATTCATATCTGATTATATAAGTGAATATTTCATTATTAAATTGGCCCTGATAAACATATTATATTTCTCATATATTATTCTACTCTTCATTATTGATATTTTAACCTTTAATATTATGGCTTATTTATATTGGGACCTATAATATTTTGTGGTAGCAAAGCTTAAAAATCCAACACTTCCAACTCCTATCAATCCATTTTCTCAAGGTTGAAGCCCCTGGTCAATACCCATTAAATTTACCAAAAACCACCCTATCTTTGAGCAACAAGGATTGATCCTCTATGGTGCGTTCACTAACCTCTACCACTAGAGATTGATGAGCATCAGAAATGCTCATATTTTGTATACATTTTCTTGATTATTATGCGGTCGTATAATAAGGATTGCATATGTTTATGAATGATTATATAATTATTTGATGAAATTATGCGTGTTATCTAATTCATGTGTTTTCAGTGTGTTTTTGTGGAATTGCAGTTGATTTAGTTAGATTTGGATCAGTCGAGGTCTTTTCATGGACCTGGCACTTTGTTTCTTTCAGAATCAACATAGAGAAGGTAGGCGCCTTCCTCTTCCAGGAAGGCGCCAAGCGTAAGTAGGCGCCTTCCTCTTCCAGGAAGGTGCCAAGGAAAGACAAGCGCCTTCCTCTCCCAGGAAGGCGCCAATAGAAGGCCAGCGCCTTCCTCTTCTAGGAAGGCGCCAAAGGAAAAGAAGTGCCTTCCTCTCATAAGGAAGGCGCCGACAGGAAGGCGCCACTAGAAGGCAAGTGCCTTCCTCTCATAAGGAAGGCGCCACTAGAAGGCAAGCGCCTTCCTCTCATAAGGAAGGCGCCACTAGAAGGCAAGCGCCTTCCTCTCACAGGAAGGCGCCAATAGAAGATAAGCGCCTTCCTCCTCCAGGAAGGCGCCAATGGCAGTAAGGCACCTTCCGCATAGAGAAGGCACCCGACATACTTAGGCACCTTCCTCATAGGGAAGGCACCCCTGTTCTTCGCCCGTTGACCAGACAAGCATGACGTGGACAACAACGACTAGTGCAGTTCCAACTCTACGTCATGTAGAGTTAAATTGGGGATCACACCGACGTATGAGAATGTCCTACCAATGCCAGGTGAAGCACAAACCAATCAGTGAACATGCCACCATTAGAAATGAATGCCAATTTTAGCAGACGTCGATCACATTTACCAGACTGTCTTAGTTTAGTCTGGAATGAATCGACTGTTATAACTTCTTTGTAACATAAGATCTATGGGTGTGCTATATAAACACACGCAGACCTCTCTAGAATATATAGAATATTTTGATAGTAATTATAGGGAGATATATAGAAGAAGCATTGTAATACTTTGATAATTATAATATAGTTCTAAGAGTTTCTAAGTGCGTGTTCAGCTGGGAGGAAGCTATTGGAGCCTGGGCCCACTCCAAGCCAGTATTTCTTCCCCTATTTTTCCTGTGTTTTCTAGATTAGTTTACCACTTTTATAAGATTGTTTATCGCATTGTTATTTCTAGTATTGCAGTAGGTTTACTTCCAGGAATGCGTGAATATTTCCTTTCTATAGATTTAATTATTTTTTTACGTAAATTATTGAGGAGTGTATGAATGATTGACGACCGTTTGAAACACCCCCCAATAGTAGAACTAGCGGACTCATCTCAAGTGGTATTGTAAGCAATCTTGTTCAAGACCCTTCGCAAGTTTACGAAGCTCCCTGGGTTGATAAATTAAATGCACGGGCATGTGACAAAAGTAGGAAAGAAGTTAACCTTGTTTGGCCCGCAACATTTTGGCGCCGTTGTCGGGGAAGCGTCTCAACTAGATTATTTACAATACCTGGAAACCTTCCATCTGACCTTGTATGAGTTCTTCGAGAAGAAGAGGACCTGACGATCGGTTTATAAAAACCAATCCATCAGAACCTGAGTCAGCCAAACATTCTAAATTTGAATTAGACTCGCCCGACCCACCTCCAACAATCCATTGGAGTGAGGAGCCACACTTTGTGCAAAGTGCCTCCTCATCCCATCAACGTGGGGAAGAACGAATCATCATAAATCCCTTGTTTAATAGGACACCCTTAGAGGAAGCCCTGTTGTGGAAAGTTGTAGAAGATCGGACGATAACACCAGACAACCTTAGAGCCTTGACTCAGAAAGTCTTAAATGATCGTAAGGCCATAAATACTGCATTAGAGACCACATTTCCTAAAAAAATGGCTGACAACGAAGAAGTCTCATCTGGATTTAGTTTCCCGATTGATGAAGGAGTAGGAGATACCAAAATGAAAAACATATCCCCTGCTCACCTTTCGACCTTCAGAGGATACCCAACTGAGGACCCTGACCTATTTTTATTTAAGTTTGATGTCTTATGCAGGTCTGTGGACTACAAATCTGATATGCAGAAGCTGAAACTCTTTCCTTCCATGTTGGACGATGCAGCTCTATGGTGGTTCATCGGTCTGGGAGACAAACACATTGCCACTTGGGATCAAATGAAGAAGCTCTTTTTAGAGCAATACCAAGATTTTGGGAGAGCAAGAGACTCCAGAGAAGAGGTCCTGAGCATGACGCAGAAAGAAGATGAGTCTCTCGAGGAATACTGGGAGAGATTCAACTTCAATCTTCAATGATCTCCTCACACGAAACTATCTGATAAGTCCCTCAAAAGCATATTTTTGAGAGGACTTACCAATGAATCACTGGAGGCTCTTAACATGATTTCTGGAGGTGATGTCTACCAACACGCTATGGAAGACATCCGACAACTATGTCGGAACTACTCAAGAAGGAGAGGCAAGACCACTTCTAGAACCATGAAAGTGACTGCTTCAGTCACGAAGATAGAAATAGGTAACATGCTGGAAGATTTAAAGAGCGAAATGCTCTCATCTCTAGCATTGCAGATGGATACGCTGCTGTTAGAGAAAAAGAAGCAAGAAAATGAAGCAGCATTGGCTTATTTCTATCCAAAATGTAGAGGGAAGCATGCAAAGAATGCATGCTCGAAGAACAAAGTTAGAGTATGCATAGTTTGCAGGCTGAACCATAAAACTCGATTGTGCCCACAACTGCCCAGTAATCAGGAGGATGCTGAAAGCATGGATGCCTATTTCATAGGCAATCGAAAGAGTTGGCCACAACCCCCTACGGGGAATATGCCAACCGAAATGTCATCATATGGGGGAGGACCATACATGCACCAAGGTCCACCTCAACCACCTAACATGGGGTGGTGGGGGCCATCACCCTAGTCCAACGCACCCCCAAGAGCATTCCCAAACCAGCAGCCATGGATGCCATATCCATATCCTGGGCAATAGTGGAGAGGCCACACTCCATGGAATCAGGCTCCATAGAATGTAGCACCAGCTCACCCCCAATAGAATTTACCGATGTTGCCAGTAGTGAGACCTGCGTAGCTACCCGCACAACCGATGGCAAATCTAAATAACAGGGTGAACCAACCAACATACAATGTGGAGGGTGAGATGTATCTGATGTACCATATTCAGCTTAGGTCTGGTAGACAGCTAGGAGTAGGAACACCTCCACTGGTAGAAGAGGAGGAAGAGGTAGGAGAAACACCTCTTGTAGAAGAGGTGATAGAAGAAACACCTGAGAGAGCAAAGGCTCCATTTCCCAATCGGCTGCAAGAATAGAGGAAAGTAACATAGCCGGAGTTCGATATCTTGTCTAGCTTGAAGAACCTCACCATGACAATTCCATTATTTCAAGCCATCCGAGATGTTTCGATATATACCAAGGCGATAAGAGAGATGTGTCTAAGGAAGCCAAGATGAAGAGCAACCCAGACTATCAATGTCATGGGTAAACTAGCAGATTTGATGATGGGCAAAACATGCCATCCGAAGTATGCAGACCCAGGCAGCCCGATGCTGACTATAAAAATCGAGGGACATTCCCTGTCCAATACGTTGGTCGATCTCGGAGCAGCCATCAACGTAATGCCTCAGGAGACCATGCAGAGGCTACAACTCACGAACCTGAAACCCACTGTGATAGTGCTGCAGCTGGTCGATCGATCGACCGTGGCACCGAAAGGAATGTTGGAAGACATAATAGTGACAGTCAGTGCATGGGAATACCCAACCGAATTTTTAGTCCTGCAATCTAAAACTAGGTTGGGCGGTTACCCGCTCATCTTGGGAAGGCCATGGCTGGCAACAGCTGACGCTTACATCAGCTATCGGGATGGGCTGATGACCATATCCGATGGATGAAATGTTAAAAGGTTGACTATTTCACCCCCAACGCAGTCCGTCGACTCAGTAGGAGAACCCATGTTGATCGAGCATGAAAATCCTGAGCTATCCATGATCCAGCCGATGATGACGTTGGATGAGTTGGTAGAAGAAGATGAAGATGGTGCTATTGTGGAGTTCCTCCATGGGGAGTCCTCCATCTCCGCACCTGGATCGCCGTTGGTTGGCGCCCAAGATCACCACGTTCAGCAGATACACGTCGGGCCAGGAAGAACGTTGAATGTCAGCAGTGGGTTGACTCCCACACAATTGATGAAAGTAGAAGAGCTCCTGGTTAGACACCAATAGGCATTTGCATGGGATTACTCAGATATGTAGGGTATCAGCCCAAAAATCTGTACCCATCGTATATACCTCGATGATCAAGCAACTCCAAGAAGGCAACCACAGAGAAGAATGAATCCGGCAATGAAAGACATTGTCAAGGAAGAACTGCAAAAACTCTTGACTGTCGGATTCATCTATCCAATTTTTGATAGCGAGTGGGTATCACCGTTAGTGGTAGTCCCTAAAAAGAACGGGAAGTGGCGAATCTATGTGGACTACAGAGCATTAAACAAAGTGACCAAGAAGGACCACTTCCCGCTCTCGTTCATTGATCAAGTCTTGGATACACTCTCAGGGAGGAAGTATTTCTCCTTCCTGGATGGATTCAGTGGATACAACCAGATCCAGATAGGAGAAGAGGATCAGGACAAGACAACGTTCACCTACCCATGGGGAACGTTTGCCTATCGAGTATTACCTTTCGGATTGTGCAACGCACCTGCCACCTTTCAAAGGGCGGTGCTTAGCATATTTTTAGACATGATGGGAGATGCGGTCGAAGTATACATGGATGACTTCACCGTCTATGGAGAAACCTTTGACGAGGCAATGACGAACTTGGAAAGAGTGCTCGAAAGAAGCAAGGAAAACAATTTGTCCCTGAGCAACGAGAAATGCTTTATGATGATGCAAGAAGGCATCGTACTGGGACACCACCTCTCCGCAGAAGGAATAAAGGTTGATAAAAGGAAAATTGAGGTCATCAGAGACCTACCCAACCCTAGAATGCAGAGAGAGGTGAGGAGTTTTCTTGGATCAACCGGGTACTACCGATGATTTATCGTCGAATTCAGCAAAATTGCAAAACCACTGCACACTCTATTATCCAAAGATGTGGAGTTCAATTGGATGGAAGACTGCGAAGAAGCATTTTAGTTGCTTAAAGAGAAACTGATATCCACACTAGTTTTAAGAGGACCAAATTGGGCCATACCATTCCATATCTACTGTGATGCATCCAACGGTGCGATTGGAGCAGTCCTCGGATAGAAGGATGGCAAAGAATTTTATGCCATCTACTATGTCAACAAAAACTTGGCAGGAGCCGAGCTCAACTACACGGTGACGGAGAAGGAGTTCCTTGCAGTTGTGCACGCCATAAACAAATTCTACCATTATATCATCGGGTATAAGGTATTTGTCCACACGGACCACGTGGCCATCAGATACTTGATGAGCAAGCCGGCCATTGGCGAAAGAATTATCAGGTGGCTCTTGTTACTATAGGAATTCGACATCACAATAGTCGACAAACCAGGCAAGGACAATGTCGTAGCAGATTTTCTATCCAGATTGATACCGATAGACCATACAACAGTGGAAGACCAATTTTTGGATGAACATTTGTTCACCATTAGTGAGCAAATCCCGTGGTACGTAGATATAGCCAATTACTTGGCCACCGAAAGAACCTCACCTGCTCTCTCTTTTTGAGAAAAGTAGGCGATCATAGAGAAAAGTGCATCATTCCTATGGATTGATGGCCTCCTATTCAAAATAGGACGTGACCATATTATAAGGAGATGCATAGCAGAGCAGGAGTTCTTAGAAGTACTCAAAGCATGTCACGACGAACCATGCGAAGGACACTTTGTAGGGAAACGAACTGCCTACAAAATCCTATAGGTTGGGTACTTTTGGCCCACTCTGTTCAAGGATGCGGCTGCGTACGCCAACAAGTGCGATGAATGCCAAAGAATGGGTAGACCAACCCATCGAGATGAAATGCCCCTCCAGCCTCAGGTACACCTGGAACCCTTCGATAAGTGGGGCATGGACTTCGTGGGACCAATTAATCCACCTTCAATAGGGAGGAGGTTTATTTTGGTCTATACAGATTACGTCACCAAATGGGTTGAAGTTCAAGCGTTGAGAGATTCAAAAGAAAGAACAATCACCGATTTCTTATTTGCCCACATTTTTACATGATTTGGGGTCCCTAGAGAGATAACAATAGACCAGGGGCCTCAATTTACCTCCAGGTTGATCAAAGAGCTGATGGAGCAATACAGAGTTTGGCACAATAAAACTACACCCTACCATCCGTAGGCAAATGGGCAAGTGGAAGTGACGAACAGAGAAATAGAGAACATCCTGACGAAGACCGTGCAACAACACAAAAAATATTGGGCTACACGGTTGTCGGAGGTAGTCTGGGCATATAATACCACGTGGAAATCCACCATAGGCTTCACACCCTTCCAACTGGTCTATGGGAAGAGTGCGATGATGCCCATTGAATTTGAAATCAAGACATTGAGGACGACTTTAGAATTGAACTTGAGCTTGGATGGCGCTCAAGAAGAAAGGATTCGACAGCTAGATCAGCTGGACGAAATCCGAATGGATGCTCTGCAGAGAACGAAAATCATACAAAAGCAAAGAAAGTGGTGGCATGATCGCCACATTAAACTAAAGCAGTTCCAAGAAGGAGAATGGGTGTTGTTGTATGATTCTCGGTTCCAGGAAAGAAAAGGTAAATTAATGCAAATATGGATGGGACCGTATGAGGTGGTAGAGCTCATCAAGAATGGGGTAGTGCACGTTAGAACAATTGATGGCAGCAACACCGTGTTAACGGTCAATGGCCATCGACTGCGCCCCTATAACACAGCCAAAACCTTACAGGTGGAATCCAGGATAGACGTGGGGGAGACCCCATCTTGTTAGAACCGGACCAAACTCTTAACAGGCAAAACGATGGGCATGGAGGTGCTCACCAAAAATCAGTTAATTTAGTTTTTTCTTACGATGTGTTTTGCAGGGACGACGCCCGCATGCAAGCTGTAGGCATCCTAATCCAGGGCCTAACAGGCACGGAATGCGTCTAACTACCTTTATTTTTCTTTCTTTTTGTTTGCTTTTTGTAGGTGGAAGACCTGACAGCACGAGGAATAGGTATCTGGGAAACCAGGCCTGATTCGGCTCAGCATTCCGACACCGACACTCATAGGTAGAAGCTGAGGCAGCATGAAGCGAGACTGAGAAGGCTTGATCACCCTTTCCCAGTCAATCGCAACATGATTTCCAAGAAGAAGGCACCTTCCGTATGAAGAAGGTGCCCCGCCAGAATAAGGCGCCTTCCTTATAAAGAAGGCGCCCAGCTAGAAGAAGGCGCCTTCCTTATAAAGAAGGTGCCCAGCCAAAAGAAGGCGCCTTCCTTATAAAGAAGGCGCCTCGCCAAAAGAAGGTGCCTTCCTTATAAAGAAGGTGCACACACAAAAAAAAAATAGGCACCTTCCTTATAGAGAAGGCACACACAAAAATATATATAGGCACCTTCCGTGGCTGGAAGGCGCCACAAAAAAAAAAAAGCCCAAGGTGCCTCCCACATCGGGAAGGTGCATACAGACCGAGGCGCCTTCCACATCGAGAAGGCGCACCCATTCAGAAGCACCTTCCTAGCAGGAAGGCACCATCATCAAAAAGGTGCCTTCCACCATCGAAAGCGCATCCAATCAGAGGCGCCTTCCACCACCGAAAGGCGCATCCATTCAAAGAGCATCGACAACATCGGGAAGGCACCATATAAGCGCCTTCCACATCGGGAAGGTGCCGATGCACCTTCCACCACATCGGGAAGGCGTCGATGTGCCTTCCACCATCGAAAGGCGCATCCAATCAGAGAGCACCGACAACATCGAGAAGGCACCACATAAGCGCCTTCCACATCGAGAAGGTGCCACATAAGCGCCTTCCACATTGGGAAGGTACCAAAGAGCGCCTTCCGCGTACAGCCGACACTTAAGTCTCCCGGATGCCTCGATCGAAATGAAATCACCACATGAACGAGCGGCATCAGATGACCATACCCCTCCCCTGTGTCACAAATCAGCGAATCAGCGCTCTTCACAACGCATGAAACACCGAATAAGGTACGTGCATACTAACTCAAATTTTTATATAATTATTTATAAATTATGCAGTACCAAAAAAAATATCGTCGTCATAAAAATCATATCCCCCCATAGCCGAAACCGCGTGCCAATGATATGGCTCGAAAGGTGTACCCTAGAATTAAATGCTAAGGTTAGGCACCTTCCCTATAAGAAGGTGCCTTCTTGAAGAAGTAAGGACAGAAAAAAATGCAGTAGTGAGGGAAGGCGCCATGGGAGGAAGGTCGAAGAATCACGCAGTGAAGAAGAATGAGCCGAGTGATACGGAAGGAATCAGGGGGCGATAAAAACACAGTTCGAGGTCGAGGGATGGTTCGAATACTGTACCCTGGTCAGTCAGGGCCAGGATATGGAGGCAGCCAAGGAATTCGCTGCCTCCTTGAGGGGTGACGTAGCTCAGGTGTGAGGGGTAGAAATTCTAGTCACCCCCGAATACATCTCGTAGGCGACTGGATTGCCCCTCATAGGGGAATGCATATACAAAGGCGGACTGCTGAAGTCGTACGTCGAAGTGCTGCTGCCAGGGGAAAATGTGCAGATAGATAAGGAAGGGCTACCCAAAAGCAGCCTTCCCATGAATCTGCGGAAGATATTCGAGCAGGTTGCTCGATTCTTTACATGCATCGGGAAGTATACCCATCTGCACGCTAACCATGTGCAATTTCTGAATCACCTGGTGCATGGAAGGAAGTTGAACGTGCCCTTCTACCTAGAAAATGCCCTGAAGGACGAAGCGGCTAGGTACCAGAAGGGAGCACCGTCCACCTTGGCCCACCATGGGCTGATATCAACACTGGTCCGCCATGTAGAAGCATAGAGGCAGAACCCCGACGTAGAGGGAGATGGCGGCCAAGAAAGGCAATAGGATGTTGTTGCCAAAATAGGGCAAGAAGAGGGAAGCCCTGTAGAGGAGATGACAAGTATCGAGCAATTGGCATTGCCCTATTTCATGGAAGAAAGAGGGCATTCACCAGTGCTCGAATGCACAGAGGAAAGAGGGCATTCCCCAGTGCCCGAGTATGAAGAGGAAGGAGCGTCGCTTATTAGCAGTGAGGCCGAGTTTCGGCCACCAGAACCAGTCCCTAGGAGGAAACGCCTATGGTGACTCCTCCTCTCGATAGAAGAAGAACAGAGTGACCCGAAAGTCGATGTTGCAGCCCAAACCCTTCGAGAATTGACAAATCGGAGCCCACAAGATGTAGGGACTTTCGAGAGCAATGATCAGGTCGACGCAGCCTTGGAGGAAGCACTGGAGTGGCAAACCAATTGTTGGATGGCCCAAAAAATTTTGGAGGACTACCAAAACAAGCATAGAGGGGAATTGAAAGAGCGAGAAAGATGAATCACCTAGCTCAAGCAGCTGGTCCAATAGTTGCGGGAGGAGAACCAGCTACTCCAGGATAGGGGAATAGAAAGAAGGGACGCATCAACCCAAACTAACTGGGCAACAGAAGTCCCGACGAATTCTCCCACATCTACAGAACGAGTATTTTCTTTGGGAGAATTTTGATCGGATGCCCGACAGAGCAGCCCGGAGGTAGGGGAGAATTCCTCTATTTTTGAGAGTGAAGGGGAAAGAAGTCCCACAACATCCCCTATCATCGTCCTGAGTGATACAGAGCAGGACGAGGGCCAACAATAGTAGACAGGACCGAGGGATAAGGAAGAACTCCCTGAACCTGAGGAAGGAAGAGAAGAACCTAAGGGGTTGGCACAGGACAGACAGGGGGACGAAGAAGCACCCCCAGGGATGGCAGCACAGAGTGAAGAGAACGCTCCAGGGACCATAGAGCAGGCCCCTCGGAGCGAGAAGACGTCCACCAGGGAGAAAGGGAAAACCCTTGTTCGAGCCACCACATTTTTTGTAGAGGCCAGAGGAAAAGGGCCTAGGACGGCTCGAAAGAAGGCGAAGGTGACCTTCGTCGAGCCAGAAGAAGATGAGTGGGATATGCAGCCATTCATGGAGAGGCAAAAATAGTTCGAATGACTGCTCAAAGAGATGACAGCAGCTAAGGAGACTAGGAAGGCAACCTCGAGGATGCAGGGGGATTCTGGTATCTACATCAATCCGATAGAGGACAGCCAATTCTAGGATATTTACGGGTCATCCCGAGGATGACCCTCCATGATAAGAAGGTATTTTGAATGGTGGGGGTATATGGTCCTGAATTGGAGGCCACTGCCATTGCAAAGGAGAACATAGGGCTTACTCCTGAAGCAGCCCGATTGTACAAAGCCCAAGTAGTTCATCTCAGGAGGGATAATTTAGATATCCCTCTTGCAGCGGTCAGACCTCCGGACGTTGACCTATGGCAAGCTACAGAAGCTGCATTTTAGGCAGCAGAGACGACGCTGGTTCGATCACCTCCGATAGTGGCCAGGATGAGGAAAGCACAACCGACAACAACACCCTCAGCTCCGCATAGAAAAAGAAGAGCCACACCTCCAGATGCTAACACATAGAAGAGGCAGACACGGGCCGTAGGTACAATCGGATCCACCAAGAAATGACAATGATGAGGGGTCAATAGGGCTACCTATAGTTTTGATGCCATGAGGGCATGGCATATGTTAGGCATGGGGGATGATGAGCATCAGAAATGCTCATATTTTGTATACATTTTCTTGATTATTATGCGGTTGTATAATAAGGATTGCATATGTTTATGAATGATTATATAATTATTTGATGAAATTATGCGTGTTATCTAATTCATGTGTTTTCAGTGTGTTTTTGTGGAATTGCAGTTGATTTAGTTAGATTTGGATCAGTCGAGGTCTTTTCATGGACCTGGCACTTTGTTTCTTTCGAAATCAATGTAGAGAAGGTAGGCACCTTCCTCTTCCAGGAAGGTGCCAAGCGTAAGTAGGCACCTTCCAAGGGAAGACAAGCGCCTTCCTCTCCCAAGAAGGCGCCAATAGAAGGCCAACACCTTCCTCTTCCAAGAAGGCACCAAAGGAAAAGAAGCGCCTTCCTCTCATAAGGAAGGCACCGACAGGAAGGCACCACTAGAAGGCAAGCACCTTCCTCTCATAAGGAAGGTGCCACTAGAAGGCAAGCGCCTTCCTCCCATAAGGAAGGCGCCGACAGGAAGGCGCCACTAGAAGGCAAGCGCCTTCCTCTCACAGGAAGGCGCCAATAGAAGATAAGCGCCTTCCTCCTCCAAGAAGGCGCCAATGGCAGTAAGGCACCTTCCACATAGAGAAGGCGCCCGACATACTTAGGCACCTTCCTCATAGGGAAGGCGCCCCTGTTCTTCGCCCGTTGACCAGACAAGCACGACGTGGACAACAACGACTGGTGCAGTTCCAACTCTACGTCATGTAGAGTTAAATTGGGGATCGCACCGACGTATGAGAATGTCCTACCAATGCCAGGCGAAGCACAAACCAATCAGTGAACATGCCACCATTAGAAACGAATGCCAGTTTTAGCAGACGTCGATCACATTTACCAGACTGTCTTAGTTTAGTCTGGAATGAATCGACTATTATAACTTCTTTGTAACAGAAGATCTGTGGGTGTGCTATATAAACACACGCAGACCTCTCTGAATATAGAGAATATTTTGATAGTAATTATAGGGAGATATACAGAAGAAGCATTGTAATACTTTGATAATTATAATACAGTTCTAAGAGTTTCTAAGTGCGTGTTCAGCTGGGAGGAAGCTGCTGGAGCCTGGGCCCACTCCAAGCCAGTATTTCTTCCCCTATTTTTCTTGTGTTTTCTAGATTAGTTTACCGCTTTTATAAGATTGTTTATCGCATTGTTATTTCCAGTATTGCAGTAGGTTTACTTCCAGGAATGCATGAATATTTCCTTTCTATAGATTTAATTGTTTTTTTTACGTAAATTATTGAGGAGTGTATGAATGATTGACGACCGTTTGAAACACCCCCCAATAGTAGAACTAGCGGACTCATCTCAAGTGGTATTGTAAGCAATCTTGTTCAAGACCCTTCGCAAGTTTACGAAGCTCCCTGGGTTGATAAATTAAATGCACGGGCATGTGACAAAAGTAGGAAAGAAGTTAACCTTGTTTGGCCCACAACAGAGATGATTCTAAGAATTTAGCTATAAATTGGTCCATGGGAAGGAAACTAAAACTCAAAATTTACTAAACCTTACTAGAATATCCTATAGAAAATATAATTTGATAAAAAAATTATAATAATTTGTATGCAAAATTTCTAATATAAATAAGGTCTTGCCTCACTAAAGCCCTAGTCCTCCATTACTCCTTTCATCATTCGAATCTTGGTTGAAAGATATTTACAATTTCATTTTTCATAACTTAAAAAATTGTCATTGTGTTTGTTTTGAATAACTTATTTGATAGGGTCGTATCTCCTTCAATATTGCTTGGATTCCTTCATATGATCACTCGTTTTAAAGATATTCAAATTCCACACAAATTGGTCCAAAAAATAATTGAATTAGACAATTCTTCACAAAGATATGACTCTTCAAAGATGGAGGGCAAGATATATATAACTTATAAGCAAATAACATAAAATATATATCTTAAAAAGAATAACACTAACATAAATACCTCTTCCTATTTATAATGGATTAAAAATGTATTTAAAAAAATAAAAATAAAAAATAATTATATAACATATCAATAGTAATAATAATATTGATTGTGTGTTAAGGGGACAATGCAACGTTTCGGGATTTGGCTCTTCTTCGGGAGGTCCAAGGTTTAAACCACGTCGTGGGTGAGTGTGTGAAGAGTGGGTGTGTGGTGGTTGTGTGTTGAATTTCCTATTGATAAGTATAGCTCTCGGCTTTAGGAGGGGTCATGGTTGGGGGAGCCTGCCTAGCCCTATGCGTTGGTCATAGGGGTTTTTCACACTAACCAAATAAAATAATAATAATAATAATAAATCGTTCCTGGAAGGACAACGCAAGGATTTAGACTTTGGTTTTTCTTCAGGAGGTCCAAGGTTCAAACCGTGGCATGGGTGAGTGTGTGAAAGGGTAGGTGTATGTATGGCTATGTGTTTAGCCCTTATTGATAAGTTTATCTCTTGAACTTACGAAGGGTTAGTGTGTGAGGGGATAAGTGTATGTATGGCTGTGTGTTTAGCCCTTATTGATAAGCTTAACTTTTGACCTTACAAAAGGTCATGGTTGGGATAGGAATACCCAACCATAAAATGTCGATCTTATGAAGGGTCATGATTAAGATGAAAATACCCAACCATAAAATTCGGTCATAAAGGTTTCTCACACTACCTTAACCAAAAATAATAAAAAAAAATTATATACACAATTAATATATATATATATATATATATATATAAAATAAATCATTTAAAAAAATAATACAACACAAATACTTTTATATTTAAAATAAATTTAAAAGAATAACCTCGAGTGCCTTCTTTCATACATGCACCCTACAACTCCTTATAGTTTTTTTCTTTTCCTTCTTTTTCGGTTGTTTTGTTACATAGAGGAATTTGACCTTTGTCCAACTTTAGATTAGAGGATTGCATTATTTATAAACTTTAGACTTTAGTTAATCCATAAAATTAATGGATCCTATTTTTAAGGAAATCAATTTGATATAATTAGTTTATAAACATTTATTATAAACATTTAATTAGTAATTAATATTATTTAAAAAAAAACTAAAACATTTAGGAAGTGAATAGAGCAATTTATATCATTTGACCGTATCGTTAAGTAGCCGTCGTTTTAATGATATCTTCACGGAGACGCAAAAGTGGCATAGGCCATGTACAAGCTTTCCATTAAAAATACAAATGGGAACGGTGGTGTTGCCGAGTCGAGTCAACAAAAGCATACCACGCCCTCACAAGTTTGACAAAGAATTTTCTTAAAGGCGTGGCAGTGTTCACAATCACATTAAAAATATGATAAAAACAAGACAATTTTCACACCTTCAAACGTGGTGGTTAAGCTTAACCCGCTAGCTTAAGTTTTCGTAGATAACGTGTTCTGTATTGAGGATATTTATCAGTGACATCTTGGCAAAGAAAGAAATCCATCATTTACAGGTGAGAGAGTATAGGAATCCATTGAATCAAACAAGAGAATGCCAACAATTATACCGTTCGACCGAAGCTCGACTGTGTGCATGTGTGTGTTCAAACCGAAGGGCCCCTTAATAGACGATCTCGTAGAATTGCTCGTATCCTTTGCCAACTGCTTGGAAGTATCCGGTTCTGTACAAACCTTCATTCTTCGCAGTATACATGGAAATGCGGTAAATAGACATTGCAAGTCTGAATTTACAAGATTCGACTGTTTTAAGCCGAGTTAAAATATTCTAAATCGTTTACGATTTGCAGGTAGTATGTTGTGCGGTTTGGACAACCGGACGCGGCGAAGAAAAGGCCATCGCCTTTAGAAATGGCCCAACGGTAACCTCTAATTTCTCTTGAATCTACCTAATTGTGAACACTTTGAATTTTAAATAGGTTGTTTATGTTCGAATTTTAGAATTCTACATCTCATAATTAGGGTTTACAGAGACATGGATTCGATTAAATAAAATGATATTTTCTATCAAAATTTTAGATGTTAAAAATTATTTTGTTTAGAAGATAGTTTAATTGTTTTAGTTTTGATTTTATTTTTGGAAGGGTTTAAGGTTAAAACTTTAAGGTTTGAGGTTCAAACACAAATTTTAATCTGTAAAATTTTTCACGCTATCTAAATAAAACAAAAAAACTATTTTACCTCGAATTGTGAGGAGATTTATTTTAAATGAGTTGGGAAATTTTGGTGATTTTACAGGAGGAAGCGCAAAGGAAGATGTTATCTGAGTTGGCGGACATCATAGGGCCTTGCTGGTTTGACATCCACTGCGGAGAAAACAACAGCGGGCTTCGCTCTGCAAAAATTTCTTTAGGGGATATTGTGACGATGAGATTATGTGTAACAGAAGCAGAGAAGCAGGATTCGTTGTGCTACGCAGGTTTGGCAATTTTGAAATCGTATTTCAGCAAAAGCAAGGGGTTATTGTCGTACACATGCTTCAGATCCTTGCACGGAGACCAGGTTTTGGGATTAGGCGTTTGGAAAGAGTTGAAGGACGCCTATGCCTCCATTCTCGACTCTTCTCCAAATTTTGAGAAATCGGCTTTGGAGTTCGTCGCAGACCTTGTTCTCAATAGTCGCTATGATCTCATGGAGGTGGTGTATGCAACTGCTGATGATAATGAGCCGCCTCTTCGTTGTTTTCCAAAATCTCTTCCCTTCCATGGATTTTAAAATAGCCGCATTCACTGTAAAAATATTATATTCGGAGCATTGTAAACATGAGGCGGTGGTTATTGTAAACACTTGATTTATTTATAATTAGTTTAGTTTTTCATTTATTATTTTGTTGACGACTGCACCAAAAACTTGTCTATTTCTATTTGTTATTTTCTACTGGCCTATCCCTGGTCAAAATATTTATGGCGACGTTGGACCAAAGGTGAGGTATTATTAAAGAAGAGTTCGTGAATGTTTGTAAACTGCAAATGAGAAGCGTGACTGGAGCCGAGGGAAGGCAGCAGTGATTAAACCACAAATTAATTGAGAAATTATATTTTTGCCCGCATTTTAGTCAACAAATATATATATATATATATATATATTTTTTGTCTGCCCTTGTGGCGTAAGTGGAAAAGGTGAGTCTGGCCCTCTTGAATAAGAACCTTGTGTGTTAAATTTCCTATTGATAAGCATAAATCTCGGCTTTATGAGAGGTCATGGTTGGGAGGAGATTGCTGAGCCTTGTGCCTTGGTGGTAGTGATTTCTCACACTAACCTAAAATTTAAGCACCTGGGATGCAGTGCAATGGTTTGGGTTTTGACTTTTTTTTCAGGAGGTCCAAGGTTCATACTGAGCGAGTGAGGGAGTGAGTGTGTGGTGACTTTATATTAAATTCTGTATCGATAAGTATAATTCTAGGTTTTACAATAAATCATGGTTGGAAGGAGGAGATTACTCAACCCTATGCGCCTATCATAGAGGTTTCTCACAATAACCAAATAAAATAAAATGTACGTTAACACTTCATATCTTGGTAACCTATGTTTTTAAAGAAAGTAAGTTGTGCGTTCTATCACAATGGACGAAGTCATGGGACGTAGATAGATTAATGAGCGAAATTATAATGAGCGAGGGAGTGAGTGTGTGGTGACTTTATATTAAATTCTGTATCGATAAGTATAATTCTGGGTTTTACAATAAATCATGGTTGGAAGGAGGAGATTACTCAACCCTATGCGCCTATCATAGAGGTTTCTCACAATAACCAAATAAAATAAAATGTACGTTAACACTTCATATCTTGGTAACCTACGTTTTTAAAGAAGGTAAGTTGTGCGTTCTATCACAATGGACGAAGTCACGGGAAGTAGATAGATTAATGAACGAAATTATAATGAACTAAATTTTAATCATAGATAATATTATTAGACAGATAATACAAAATTTCAATTATAAAATATACCATTATATTTTGGTAACCTAATTTTTTAAGGTTACGAAGTCAAAGTCAGCCAGGCAGATAGACAACTATGTTTTAGTGGTAACTTACTTTTTTTTAAGAAGGTAAGTTGTGAGTTCTATCACAATGTGCAAGTTAGCAAAGGTAGACAAATAAGTATTAATATGGAACCAAATTCTAATCATGGAACATGTCACTAGACAAATAGATACAAAATTTCAATCATGGAATATACCACTATGCTTTGGTAATCTAATTTTTTAAGGTCAAGATGTATGAAGTCAACGGAAGTAAACAAACAAACAAGTATTAACGTGGAACAAAATTCCAATCATGGAATATGGCACTAGACAGACAAGTATTAACATGAAATGAAATTCCAATCATGGAATATGTGACGAGTATAAAATTCCAATCATGCGATATGCCACTAGACAGACAAGTATAAACGTGGAAAGAAATTCCAATTATGGAATATGCCACTAAACAAACAGGTATTAATGTGGAAAGAAATTCCAATCATGGAATATACCACGAGGTAGATAGACAAGTATTAATGTAGAACGAAATTTCAATCATAGAATATGCTACGAGGTAGATAGACAAAAATTAACGTGGAACAAAATTCTAATCATAGAATATGCCACTACACATGGAATAAAATTCCAATCATGGAATATGTCACTAGATAGGTTACGAAATTTCAATCCTAGAATATGCCACTAGATAGATAGGTAATAAAATTCCAATCGTGGAATTTACCACTAGGCAGATATGTATTAAAGTGGAACCAAATTACAATTATAGAATATGCCACTACATAGATAGGTATTAACGTAAAACAAAATTCCAATCATGGAATATGCCATTAGACATACAAGTATTAACACGGAATAAAATTCCAATCATGGAATATGCCACTAGACAAATAGGTATTAATGCAGAATAAAATTCCAATCATGGAATATGTCACTAGACATACAGGTATTAACACAGAACAGATAGGTATTAACACGAAACAAAATTCCAATTATGAAATATGCCATTAAACATACAAGTATTAATGTGAAATAAAATTCCAACCATGGAATATGCCATTAGATAGACAGGTATTAACGCGGAAATAGAATATGTCACTAGACAAAGTATTAACGCGGAACAAAATTCCAATCATGGAATATACCACTAGATAGATAGGCCACTAAACATACAAGTATTAATGTGGAATAAAATTCTAATCATGGAATATGCCACTAGATATATATATATGTATTAACGCAAAACAAAAATTCAATCATGGAATATGCCACTAGACTTGCAAAATTTCAATCATGAAATATACCATTAATTATGAAATATGCCACTAACAAAATTTCAATCATGGAATATTACCACTAAATATACCACTAAACTCACATCATCAAGTTAACCAATTAAAAAGCAAGAGGACTAGTCCCCCACACACATGCCCAAACTCCATGTTAATAACCAATTAAAAAGCAAGAGGACTAGTCCCCCACACACATGCCCAAACTCCATGTTAATAAGGGTGAGGAATCCCATAGAATGAGACCAATGACTTGTACCTTTAAGCCTACTACCCCATTAGCAAAGAGTATGGCAAGTGTTGGAGTTTATAAATCACTTAAGCCCCACATCACAGTTAATGTGGGATTATTCACACACACTATAGTAACAAGGTAGAAAAATATTAAATAATTTAAATATGGTAGAATCTATTATTAAACAAATTAATTTTTTTTATTTCAATTAATTTTGAAAAATTTAATAATTTTAATAGATTTTTTTATTTTTTCTTTTCCTCACAATACCTTACACAAGCATTGTTAGAGCAAATGCAGTAGGTATTTTTATGACATTTCTTGAACAACATTTATCAAAAAAAAATTAACAACTTTACCATTTAAGAAAAGTTCACTTATGGAATAACGATTTGAATGGAATTTGGCTCTGCTAAGGTTTGATGAGGAAAAACTCCTTTGCAGGGATGGCAGTAGTTTCTGGAGGAGGTTTGAACAATTGGAGGAATGTTGTGATGGCGTTGGACCTATCATAGAGCGTGCATGTTAGTGACGTTTTTCATCTAAAAATGATTGGAAGGAACAAGATTTCCTATTGCATGCTAGGAATTGCTTGTTAAAGAACAATGGATGTTTGGAACAATGTGAAGCCAAGATGCTTCTAGTGGTTCAACCAGACTCGGTGGCGGAAGATGTGGAGGATTTAACCAAACATGTGCTTATTGATAAATTTATGGGCATCCGAATTTCTCTTCCCTTTGTGGAGGCTTGGGTTAGGAAGACTTGGAACCCTGAAGGTGACGTGGAGATGATGTTGAGTGCGAATAGCTATTTTATGGTGGTTTTCTCTTGTCTTGCGGATTGTAACAAAGCATTTGAAGAGGGTCCTTATTTCTGTAATCAAGCGGGACTCTTTCTTAAACCCTGGCATGTGGGTTTCAACCCGTCAGAGGAGTAGTCATCGCGGGTTCCAATGTGGGTTCAACTTTCGTGGCTCCCATTGGAATTTTGGAGAAGTGACATCTTGCATATGATTGTCCTTCTTGAGAAGTCGGTTGGACCATCACAACAGATGTTGGATAAAAAGGTAATCTTTGTTACCCGTATCTGTGTTGAAATTGATTTAAACAATCCTATTCCAAATTCTATTGAAATACATTTTGGGTCGACTACATGGGTTCAACTACTTGACTATGAAGTCTTCCGTTTCGTTGTTGGATCTACCATGAATACGACCACCTGCAAAGAAAATACCCTAAGTTTATCCTGCTCGTGGCTTCAAATCCTGGGCCCTCTCAATCTGCACAAAATCTAGATAAATGAAAAGTGTCGATAAAGAAAGGGGATCGGGATAAGGAAGGCTTTGTTTTGGTAAAACCCCAAAACATAGGAAGAAGGGCAAAAAGAGACCTTAAGGATAGCCAACCAGATGCTCTACTCAACCATTTTGAAATACTAGATGATCTTGATCAGTGCATGAAGATACCTGAAACATCGCTACCTATTACAGATATAACAGGGCCGAATCAGATGTCTCTTATTGAGGCGGAACCTAAGGAATAATATCTAGGGGGTTTAAATGAAGAACAAAGGGCTTTGGTTATGAGTATAGGTGATATGGTTGGCTCTAGCCTTGGAAGGGAAACTATTTTGGAAAGTGGCATAAATTTAGTTATGTCCTCTCCTACTTAGGCACTGATGCAGTCATCCTTGGACTGCAAAACTCCTACGGTGTTGGGATTGCAGTAGAAAACAATTAAAAAAGGTGTTTCAGATAAGAATATGAAGGTGGGTCAAAAGAAAGACTAGGAAAAAAGTAAGTTAATGGGGGAGAATTTGGTGGATTCAGGCTTGGTGAGAACATTGGACTCCCATTTTTCTAACCCCCAGAAATGATTATCCTTTCATGGAATGTAAGGGGGTTGAACAACATCCCCAGAAAAAATGTTGTTCATGATTTGGTTCGTGTTCATTCTTCGGATGTGGTGTTTATATAGGAGACTAAATTTGTTATTAATAGTATGTTTAATATTGCTCCTAAGTTGTGGAGAAGGGGTCAATGCCAGTGTATTGGTGCATGTGGATATGCTAGTGGCGTTGCTTGTTTATGGGATCCGGTTAAGATCTCTCCTCTTGGATTTCTAGCAGATGGTCTATTTCAATGATCAAGCATTATAATGAATATGGTGAAACCATCCTACTTACAAATGTGTATGCTCCTATTTATTACAATGGTAAAGTAAATTTGTGGGAGCACATTGGCTTTATGGGAAGTCTAGCTCCCTTGTACCCATGGATTTTGGCTGGAGACTTCAACTCTATCACTTGTCTGGAGGAGAAACACGGTGGGGTTGATCATCTCGAGATTTTTTATCCTATCTTAAATGCTCATATCCAGGCCCTGAACTTGGTTGAAATCAAGCTGGATAATGGGATCTTTACCTAGAACAATATAATATGTGAGGAAGATTCCATCTCAGAGAGACTGGATAGGTTTCTGATATCCAATTTTTGGATTGTTAATAACAGAAGCGTTAGTTCTGTGATTCTGGAGGGTAGGGGATCTGATCATTAGCCTATCAAACTCTCTACTCTAGAGTTAGGGCTAAAGAAGAATCCTTATTTTAAGTTTAAACTTATGTGGCTTCGGGATCCTAAGCTTCATGATTTCATGCGAGGCTGGTGCACTAAAGGTAAACCTCCTCATGGTACCGCTATGTATTCCTTTATGAAGTGACTACAATTTTTTAAACATAAATTGAAGAGGGAATAAAATAATTTTTGGGAACCTTTCCTTGGCTAAGTTGGCAACTCTTAGGAGGGTGGAAGAAGCTTCAAGAAATATTAGAGATCAAGGAATCATGGAGGAGCTTCTCACTAAGGAATCTGAGGTTGTGAAAGACCTTATTGAATGGGAACTGAGGGAATAATTTTTTTGGAAATAAAAAGCTCGAGTAGATTGGCTTTAGGAAGGGGATAGGAACACAACCTTATTTTATAACTCATTTAAGGCTCGTCATAATGGTAACCTGATTACCTCTCTTGTGAATTCTTAGGGTGCCATGCTCTCTTCTTTCAGGGATATTTCAAAAGATACGAGGAGGTATTTTTCCTCTCTCTTCAAGGAGGACTTCCTATCAGATGATGAGGATGAAAATATTATTCTAAAATGTATTCCCTCAATTGTTTCTACAGAGATGAATGAGCACTTGATGGGTCCAATTTCCCTTGAGGAGTTGGAAAATGTTGTATTCAACATGAAAAAGGGAAAGCCCTAAGCTCGGATGGATTCTCGATTGAGTTTTATCAAGAGTTTTGGGAGTTAATCAAATTTCATCTTTTGGAGGTGGTCCATGAGTCCCAAAAGAACAAATAGATGCTAAGGGCCATAAATGCTACCTTTGTGGTGCTTATTCTAAAAAAAGAGGACTTGAATTCCTTGGATATGTTTAGTTATATTACTCTCTACAATGTTGTGTATAAGATCATCACAAAAATTATTGTTGAGAGGATAAATATATGGTTGAGAAAAATTACCTCTAAGGAGCAAGGTGGGTTTGTTGTTGGCCGACAAATCCTGGATGGGGTTGTTATTGCTACAAAAGCTATTCACTTGATGGAAACTTCTAAGGAGAAAACTATGTTCATTAATTTGGACATGGCCAAAGCCTATGATCGGGTCAGATGGTCCTTTCTTCAGAAAGGTCTTACTTCTTTTGGTTTTGAGGAGGAATGGATTATATGGGTGATGAGCTATGTTTCTTCTTCCTCATTCTCCGTTCTTGTTAATAATGAGCCATCGAAGCTATTTGATGCTACAAGGAGATTGAGGCAAGGATATCCTTTATCTCCTTATTTTTTTATCATTATGGCAAAAGGGTTGGGAAGATTGCTCAAGTCTTAGGTTAGGCATGGTCTCATTCAGGGGTGGAAGTGGGATAGTAGTTTACCGCCTCTTTTCCACATTCAATTTGTTGATGATACTGCTTTGTTGGGAGTTGCCACTATCAGGGAAGCTAGCAACATTAGAGGGTCTCTTGATATATATCTTGGTGCTTCTAGATAGTTGATTAATTAGGACAAATATTCTATTTTATTCTTCAATACCCCTCCTCTTACTCAAGCTAGGATTGCTCACATTCTAAGATTCCAGGCCAGGACTCCCCCCTTCATTTATCTTGGTATTCCAATTTTATCTCATCCTCTACCTAGATCTTCTTGGAAGTCTATGCTTGATAAGTTTATAAGGTGAATCACTAGACCTTCCTCTAGTGAATCACTAGGCAAAGTGTTTATTTTTAAAATTTGTTGTTCAATATTTACCCATTTATAGGTATGTTGTGCAAACAACTCCCTCTTGTTTCATCAAGGACATGGATGCTTTGTCAAGAAAATTTTTGTGGTTTGGAAAAATTGATCAATCTAAATGGAGTTTGGTTAGGTGGGATTCTATTTGTAGATTAGTTCAAGAGGGAGGCCTTGGGTTGCAACAAATGACTCTTTCTGGGCAGGCTTTGGATGCAAAAATTTATTGGAGATGGTGTACCTCTCAAGATCATATTTGGGCTAAAATCTTATCTTGTAAATACTTGAGAGGTATTTTTGAGGCTGAGATCCCTAGAGTCAGCTTGGTTGGGAAAGGTTCAGTTATCTAGGACACTCTGAAAAGAGGAGCTAATTTAATTAAGTAGGGTTTGTTCTGGATTTGCAATCGAGGATCAACCGCTCTTTTTTAGGAGGATTCTTGGGATGGTCACCCTCTTATATTGACTCAATATCCTAGGTTGCGTTCCCTAAGTGTTTATTTCTTGGAAGTGGGCTGTTCTCGTGTGGAAAAATTTAAAAATCCAGTCTTGGAAATCTAGAGATGTACAAGTGGAAATATTCGTAGGAATGGCCCCAGGGGGGATTGGCAAAGGACATAGATGTAGTTGCTCTTATTCTTGCGGGGAGACCCTGGTATCTTTGGGGTTGGTGTGAAATCTTCTAGCTCTAGTAGGGTTCCTTAGCTTAGCAAGAAGTTTAGGAGAGATGGTAGGTGGATGTCGTCCCCTAGAGGAGTTTTAAAAATTAATATTGTTGGGTCATCCAGGGACAATCTTGGACATGCTTGAATTGGCAATGTTGGGAGAGATTCTGCTAGCATGGTCAATTTTTTATTTTCCATTTATAAATGTGTTCACTCCAACAATTTTACAGAAGCTCTTGCGATTCTCGAGGCCTTACAGAGGGGGTTTTCTCTTGGCTGGCACAATATTATCTGTGAGTCCGACTCTCAAATTTTGGTTAATATTTTAAAAAGCAAAAGGGTGGAGGATGTTAATTGGCAATTGGCCTCTATGGCCATTCAAATTCTCAGAATGAGTGAAGATTTCGAATTTATATCCTTTGTGCACATTCCAAGGGAATGGAATGGGGTTGCTAATTACTTGGCCAAAAGGGCTTTTGAGATGTTGGATCCTTGGATTATCGATAACTAGGAGAGTCTACCGTATGGGGACTCTCAATGCCTCTAGGAGTTGATCCACAAGGATGTTCATACTTAATGTGTTTTTTTTTTGTTGTCTTCTTCGGGTTTCGACCTTGTCTGGTGGTTTTAGCCTATCTTGTTGCTTATTTGAGTCCCATTTGGGGGCTCAACTGTACTCTGTAATCCATAATTTTTATCAATAAATCATTACCCCTTTATTTAAAAACAAAGTTCACTTATCTACCTCATTTTAAAATTTTGAACAATTTTATCTATTTATTTTTATTTTTTAAATGAAAAACCTCGAAAAAAAATCTAAGGTGTTATGAAAACTTATGCATATAAATGTTTAAGCAAATGTTCGCTTTATCCAACATGATTAAAAAATTATGCATTTAAATGTTTAAGCATTTTTTCTCTTTATCCAACATGATTACAAATTTTAAATGAGGGAGAAAAGTGAGTAATTAATAAATTAGAAAAGATCGAATTTGCATAACCTTTGTCATAATTACAAAAATCTAGTTTAAAAACTTTTATAAGCAATCATTGTATAATACAAATAACCAAAGAGAAAAAGAAGGTTCTATAACAATCAAGAGGAAGAATAATGACAACACAAATGAGCCATATCCATCTACAAGGAGAAAACTAGGAAAGTGTAGTGCCTAATAAAGGATGAAATAAGAAAATGATATACAAAAATCAATATTATTATTAAATAATTTTCAAGTTTTGAAAGTACTTGTAAATTAGGGTTTTAAAATCTAGTCAAATATAAAAATTTGTAGTATATTTTTACTTTTTATTATGGTATTTAAACAAATTATATTATAGTAGTAAAAAAATAAATTATACTATCACAAAAACACCATGGATATTGTGGTTTAACTTAAATAGTTGAAAAGATTCATTTTTCATGGAGAAGATTCAAGTTTAAGTTTAGTTGGGCATAATAGTGTGTGTGAGTAATAGGTACTTGAACCCAAGTGAATGAGTTATCCTAACTCTAGACACTATAAAATAAAATCTATAATAGTTTCTAAAAATTAAATATTATTTTAATACAACTAATTCTAATAATAACCCTTATAATTTATATTAATTGAACCACCATGATTATATTCTATCATAATTGGGCTTAACAATGAAAGACTCAACAATCCAAATCCGGGTGCAAGGTCCAAATTCACTAAGGGAGTGTCTATACACCACACTCTAGTAATAAATTCTACATGGCTCAACATGTATATTATTAACAACATCATCCCATATGATTTATGACCTCATGGAATGTTGATTGTAATCATAGTTTTTTCACCCCATTTACCATCACTACACGATGCCTTTGACTTATATCTTAATTATTACTAAAATAATAATTAGTTAGAACTAGTCATTAATATATTAATATTTATGTATAATTGATTATATATGAGACAATCAATGGTGAGTGTGACCACCAAGGAAGCTCACACCCGCTCTAACTATCGCAATCGAAGGGAAACACACAAATAGGCATGCATAATTTGATAACAAGAAATAAAGTGAATATAAGGAATTCTTTATTATTTTTGATGAAATCAAATTACATATTCGTCCCTCTTAGGGATACCCATTTGATACATTAATTACAATAGTGTTTAATCCCTATCAAGGGTAGGTGTGATCAAAATACCCCTCAGGGTGACACGAACTGCTCTAGGGTGTCGATGACCCTCTTCTTCGCAATGGGGAAGGGGTTGGATGCTTTATCTCTCCTTTAGAACTATTTCTTGTGGTCAAGAAACAACAAGAATATCAAAAATATAGGCAACCTCTCATGATGAGGCCCTTTTAGGTAAAATGTATAATGACACCATTAACATGCATAATCAAGAAAGCATAAAGAAAGCTGCTAAACTATGCAAAGCAAATCAAGATTCATGTAATAGCATAAAGTAAAATAGCATCTACACTATGCATGGATCAAATATAGGAAATGAAGCATAAACATGCATAAAGAAAGCATTCTAATCCTAATTGAAACATAAGCATAAAATGTGAATCTAGCCTAGTTCTATGGTCATAAGTCTTCTAAAATGCTATTAAATCAACAAAATGGCTAATCTAACCTAACTAGCTGGACATAAAAGAAAAGAGTAAGGTGATCTGTCACCTATTGCAAACCGCAGCTCTGGTGAGCGGTCTACACTGTGAACTATGGCTGACAACCGCGGTTTGACCTCTGATGAGTTTACCCTCAAAATCAGGGGCAGTGGGCTCAATCTCCTTGTCCAAATTGATGTTCAAGGGTCACCTTCATTGTCCTCAGACTGATTTGGTGGTCAATTCAATGTGAAGGGCCTTCGTTTACCTAGATTTGTGTTTCTTGATCCTCCTAAGCACCTAGGGCATCCATAATGTAATTCATCATGAATGGTGGCAAAAGGATCAGGAATTAAGTGCAATAGCTCTATCTCTTAGTATGCTCAGTTTGAGTATACAATTCGCCAGGGCTTCGCTGCTCAAATATCCAATGCTTGCTCTCTCTTTTCTCCCCATTTGGAGGGGGTATTTATAGCATGCCCCTAGGGCTAGGGGTGGCTTCATGGAGAAGCCAAGACCAAGAAGGTTGGTTAGGATAGTTGGGATGGAAGCCTCTGGAATCTTCCATCCTTCAACTGCCTCCTTCTAGATCTCTTGGCCGTTCCAACCGATTTGGCTCGGATGGAAGGCCTAACTAAACTTCAGTTAAGACCATAGGTCATAGTTGCGGTCTAGACTACAGACCACAGGTGTCAACCATGGTTTAGACTGGAGACCATAGGTCTAAGCTGTGGTTTAGACTGCTTAGGCAAAAATGCCTAAATTGAGTGGTTAGAACCACTGCTCTATCTTGGAGTCTATCCAAGATCCTCCATATGGTCTTGTAGCATGTCCATATGAGTAGTCGCCCTCGACATGATGCATTTTAGGTGTCTACAGATGCCCCTTTTGAGATGCGTTGTGAGATTGAACAACACTGAGCAAAAATATACATCCTAAAATGATGTCTAAGGTTCTATGATGATCATTAGTTAGATCAACATTAGATGCCCCAGGTCCAGCAAAAGGACGTGCATCTTGGAATCATTGCTTCCAGCTTGTGAAAGGCTTACATTTTGACAAGTCTACCCTCGTCATCAAACGTTTGGATAGCACCAATGCCAAGTATGGGTATCTTCTGACCCATAAATCCGAAGGATGAGAGTTGCAAACCAATTATCATATTTGCTGTTTGCCCCAAGCAAAGGGGGAAGCTTATGATAGTTGTTGACAATGATTCGCAAGAACAAACACAATTTTGACAAGATCAAGGGATCTATGATCTCAGGGATATTCTGCTAACTTTGATTATGATTATGAAATTATGACTACCCCCTCAAGCGACGAGTCGATGAGGGTAATGACAATGTATGAAGCGACGAAATCGCTTGACCATAATGAATGATCCTGAACAAATTAAGATTCGAGCCTTTTAATGCCTTGGCTAGGCCTAGTTCAGCTTATGATTGCAACTCTTAGTAGTATTGGCACATTTCTATCCCCTGGAGAAGTCAGGCTACAATAGTCATCTTAAGGAATCAAAATGATACAAATGCAATTAGACTTGTGTTGAATCATATTTGTCGATGATTTGCTGAAAGATGTCATAAAAGAAATGACAATTTTGCCCCAAATGTCCTTATGGTGATTTACTCATCTTGTCCGGATTGCATGGATCACAACTCGCTGCAACCGCCAAGTGTATAGGATAATTCATTGAATACGAGGCACATTTGGTTTTTTAATTATTTGATTTTTTTTGTTTTGTTTTAATTTTGCATTTATTTGATTGATCCTGGTGCTTTTAACATCACCAAATTTACAATTTTAATCATTGATTTTGAATTTTTGTCCGGTGGAAGTCAGTAATTTGCTCTTTTAAACCTTCCCACGATGGGTTTTGAGTGCATTTAATGCTAGTTGCAGACCGTAGGTATGGTCTACGGTTTATATTTCCAAATTTTGGGAACCACGGGTCAGACCTACGGGTGGAAAACCCTAGTTCCGGAACCGCAGGTGTCAGCTGTGGTTCACCGAGACTAGGAAAACCTATAAATTGAATTCCCATTTGAAATTTTTCATTATTTCCTAGCAAACACTAGCAATCTGAGAGCTCTGAGAGTGAGAAGACCCTTCCTAATAGAAAACACTACCACACTCTACCTTGATTACACTCCTCGACCTCGATGGTGGATCCTGATCAGCCATCTACTAGTCGGGGACAGGGTGCGGGCAAGGTAACTCGAAACCGAGACCACGCACTCAATACCAGTAAAATGAACTACATTAAGTAATGCAGAAAATGAACCTCACTAAACTACTGGTAATGAACCCCACTAGTTTAGGCTAGCTTTAGGATTTTAATTTTATGACTTGGTGGTCTAGGAGGGTACCCAAAATGGGTGCCGCTCCTAAACCGCAACTGGTAGCTGTGGTTCCTAGTTGGCAAATTGGGAACCATAGGTTTCAACTACGGTTCCCAATTTGCAAATTGGGGACCACAGGTTTCAGCTACGGTTTGTTGTTGCTATTTTTTTTTAAGCTCTAGTTAGCTAGATTTTGTCTTAAATTGTACTTGTTATTCCAGAGATTGACTTCTAGAGCCCGAGAGCCGGATATTCTGAAGACTCTCCATGAGGCTTTATTCGATGTCGATCGGGATTGGTTTTGAGCTGTCGGGTTCGGATACATCATGGATCTACCCACTATTAGGGTAGATCAAGCCTACCTGACTGTGTTGGCCCGACGCTGGAATGCGTGGACCAACACATTTCACCTACCTACAAGTGAAATGACTGTGACTCTAGAGGATGTTTATAGGATCTTCAGGATCCCTATTGATGGTGAGGCCATCGTCTCCTCTACCTCCAGGGTAAAGGAGGCTATTTTTGACACTATCTTTAGTGACTAGAGCGAGGATGCTTAGGATGCGATAGACCATGGTGGGGTACACATTGGTGAGTGGTACCACGAGGATGTCTTCTCTGCATGGGAAGCCCTCTTTATGCACCTCATAGTTCAGATTGTGCTTCTAGACTCCTTGGGCATGAGGATTCCCTGGAACCTTCTATCCACCGCCTGGAGGGTGTTGTAGAGCTCTACAGAGGCACCTCTACTTCTAGCTTGGGGGAGCACCCTACTATGTTAGCTCTATAAGGAGTTGTACCAGATTACAGATCATAGTTGTAAGGGCCTTATCTATAGTCTTCTATTATAGATATGGGGGTGGTAGCACATTCGGATTGAGCATCCTTTAGATCTACCCCTACAGATTACTGTTATTGTTGACGATCATAAGTGCTATGCCACTTGTTGGCCTCGTGAGGAGGAGGGTACCCATAGCAGGATCCATGATGGTGACATCCAACACTACATTACTCAGTTCATGGCACTTGGCCCAAATGATGTTCAGTGGTGGCCCTATATGGATTGCCCAACATGGCCAGAGGAGGGCCAGTGGCTGAGATAGGCACACCATGATAGATGGTTGATCGATTGTAAGGCCGAGATTCAAGAGTACCAATTCTACTCTCGGGTCCTATGATAGTTTGGGCTCATGTAGGATATTCCAGATATCCCCCTCAGGTACCGATGCTTGGTTGTAGAGCATGATCTATAGTGGATCATTTTGGAGCCTCTAGGAGATGCTGCTGATGACTACCAAGAGACTAGAGTCAAGACTGCTGGGACCACTCTAGAGTATGATAGGTGGTGGTCCATGTTTAGATGGTATAACATAGGGCCTCTAGGCTAGGAGCCAGACTAGGTAGAGGCAGAGGCGGATCTTGACGGGTTGAGGGTGCGCCAGCGGATAGAGGGAGGATGGGGTGCAAAGACCACCATCGAGGAGGCTCCTGAGGTTAACCCCAATGAGGAGGCTCTAGAGGAGGGTGAGGTCCCTCTCGACAACATAGAGGGTCAGCTCTTAGCTTAGGTGGCTGACTTGCAGAGTCAGCTAGGGTGATTCCACATGCAATAGCTAGAGCAAGACACTACTATCGCCACTCTAGAGGTGAGAGTAGCTGATAGGGATAGGCGCCTTACTGAGGTGCAAGATCATATACAGGGTCTGACTACGTGGGCCATAGATGTAGAGGCCTAGGCTCAAAGATTGCAGACTACTCTAGAGTTAGCGTAGGCATAATGGACTACAATAGAGGTAGAGAGGGATCTCCTTCGGGTATCGAGGGGGGGTATGCCACCTCCTTAGGCTACTATGGGGCCTCCAACAACACCAGTGGTAGCACCAACAGCTGCACAGGATCCGATAACTAAGGTAGAGTGACTGCATGATATGGTCATGAGGACCAATGAGATGCACGTAGCTTGGCTTGCTCACATTGATCAGCTAGTCGGTTATATAGAGATGCATGAGCTACAGGTTCCTGAGGATCCTTTCTCCTTAGAGTCATAGCATACCAGGTCTAGGACCTCAGGGTAGTCTATGGTGAGCTCAAGTCACATGACTCATAGGACTGAGAGGACACACAGGTCCTCTAGCACACATGGGGCGACATCATGTGCCAAGCCTAGGGATGTAGGGAAGACTTTAGGGACTGCCAGTCAGGGGACTAGCCTGCTGTAGTTACCAGTTTCTCATGTGCTGGGTGCCTTAGGATTTGGAGGTAGGTAGGACCCACAATAGGACCCACCATAGGTGCCAGCATAGACAGGAGAGCAGGATCCAGAGCATAGTGCTGAGGGAGGCGACGAGAGTTTCGATATAGGGGGAGCAGCCTAGACCTGGGCTCTGCTAGATGTAGACTATACTTTTGCTATGTTGTACTCATTTTGAGTGTAAGGTCGAGGACCTACACGCTTTGTAGCCTATGGGCATATTGATGCACTACCTATGTACTCTGTTGGACACACACACACACACACACACACACACACATATATATATATATATATATGACTTGATCATTTCGGCTCATTATGCGTATCTGATGTTTAATTTTTGATTTTATGTTTATTTGATGCACATGGATGCAATGCTTATGTGATGCTATGTTGATATGATGCAATGTATGGATGACATGCACTAGATAGCTATATATTTTATGATGATGATGTTATGCAATGATCTATATGATTAGATGTGCTATATATAATGGATGCAAATGGATGTGGTATTTATTTTGAACGCATATTTATTTTTGCTTTGTGGGCATGCATTTATTTTTATGAAGTTATGGCATGCTATGCAATGTATGGTAATGCATTATGTACATAATCGTAATCTAATGGGAATGAACCTGTATGCTTTAATCACTTAAAACATAAAGAATGAATGTAACTGTGTATATCAATTTTAAACTACGACACCACAAAATGTATGACAATCATGCAAGATAATTGATAATTCTCATTACAAGAACTTAATCAATTAATCACCCATATATGAAATGTAGTGAAATGGATTGGTATAATGCTAATGAATGAATATGCCATTCTATATATTTCTTTGCTGCACTATATAGTCAGTGGCCGTCTAAACATCATTTTTTATATTCATGCGGTATCTATCCTATATGTTTGATTGTGCTTTGTAAAATGCATTCTGATGAATGAATGACTAGTATTTTTGATGTTTAATGATATTTGGTATCTTGTTGCTATTGGAGATTTTTTTTTTTTTAGGTTTTCCATGAGACTCAAACACCCTAGTAGACCTCTCCAAAAATCACATACTAACTGTACAAGGATTTTATTGGACAAGGCTTTTGCCATGATAGACCCAACTATTCATCATCCCTGTGTGTGCATGTGAGTATTTTTAGATAGATCATAAGCATACCTCGTATGTCAATCGAGACTCTTTCAACCCATATGTGAGATAGGGTTCCTCATACGATCGTACCATCCTTGTTTCAGCTTTGATTAGACTTATACAACTAGACAATCCTAGGTACCTAGAGCTAGCTCATATTGCAAATTGATCAGGGCTACCCCTCCAAATGCAGGCGGGACTCTTTCAACCCATTGCTACGTTTGGGGATCACCCAATAGAACTACCCCTCCGATTGTAGGTGGGACTCTTCCAACCCATTGCTACGATTGAGGATCACTCTATGGCTTTCAAAAGGTGGAAAATCCAGGGATTCAAGTTCTCACCCTTCTTACTTGCTCATATGTAGTGATGAAAATCACTGTTAGTCCACGTGTTACCATTTTATTTGAGCAAGGGATTTTTATAGTGCTTTTGATTCACTATGTCACTTTACATTTTGAACTTGAAATTTGTACTTTTGCACTTTGTAACTTGGGATTTAAACTTTGTGACCTTGGGATTTATAGGGGAAATTCTTGTCCTTTTGCCAAAGTACACCTTTCTAAACCGACTATTTGCAAGATAAGCAGGTCGTGAAACCCATCTCTCTTAAATACCTAAGATTGCTTTCACAGCTTTCATCATCTCTTGTCTTAGCAGGATTTTATATTGTTTTGCTTAGTGATGGGATTCTGATATGTTGAAGCACTATCCCAACTAATGACCTTGTCTATAATAGCAAAGCAAGCTTTCTACAATATCTGAAGAACCCACTAGGTATGGCTGAGTGACTAGAAAACTTAATATACATACGTGTTTCTCCGCAACAGGTATCATGTATGAATGCAATGAATTATGATAAATGCAAGGGTGCATGATTGAAACACAAACGTGCGATCATTTGTAAGATTTTATAGACACACTACACTCTACTATGGAATGCAATGGATGACAAATGCCTAAATGCAATATGATGAGGTGAATGCATGTATGAAAATGCAAACTGCAAAAGCAAATATTTTTGGATTTTATGCTTTACCAATTTTTTTGGAATTTTATATATTTTAAAATTTTTATACATTTTTGAGCTTTCATATTTGACCAAATGACGAGTATATATGCCTTTGGAGCTTTTTAGGGTTGACCAAGCGATTTTTAGAAATCCTTGGAGCCTTTTGAATTGACCAAAGGTCTTACAACCGCCTTTGGAACCTTTTAGTTGACCAAACTCTTAGCAAGAGGGCATGGAGCCTTTTAGGATGATCGAGAAGCTATAGGAACTCTCGGAGCCTTTGGGTTGACCAAGCAATTTTTAGAAATCCTTGGTGCCTTTTGGGATGACCGAGTGGCTTTAAGAAACCCTCGGAGCCTTTGGGTTGACCAAGCAATTTTTAGAAATCCTTGGTGCCTTTTTGGGATGACCAAGTGGCTTTAAGAAACCCTCGGAGCCTTTGGGTTGACCAAGCAATTTTTAGAAATCCTTGGTGCCTTTTGGGATGATCGAGTGGCTTTAAGCAGCCCTCGGAGCCTTTGGGTTGACCAAGCAATTTTTAGAAATCCTTGGTGCCTTTTGGATTGACCAAAGGTCTTACAGCCACCTTTGGAACCTTTTAGTTGACCAAACTCTCAGAAAGAGGGCGTGGAGCCTTTTAGGATGACCGAGAAGCTATAGGAACTCTCGAAGCCTTTGGGTTGACCAAGCAATTTTTAGAAATCCTTGGAGCCTTTTGACTGACCAAAGGGCTTACAGATGCCTTTGGAGCTTTTTATGATATGATATCTAAGCATAGAACACATTAATATGGATGATGTTGAGAGGCTCAGGCTCTTCAACACCCCCTAGTGATGTCAAGCGATAGGTACCTGGACCAATATTTTTAGATATGATATAGGGTCCTAACCAATTAGCCACAAATTTGTCTCACATATCGGGTGACAAATTCAAGTTATGTTGGTTTTCTTTTAGCACAAGATCCCCAACTTCAAAGTCTCTTTGGTGGACTTTGATATTGTAAGCTCGTTTGAGTCACTCCTGATAAACGTGGAGATGCTCAAGGGCATTCACGCAATGTTCATTGAGTAGTTTCAGTTGATCTAGGTGATATTTTCGTGCAGTCTCATCATCGATGAAATCTTTAAATGTGATGTGCAGTGTTGGAATTTCCAACTCTAAGGGCATAATGGCCTCAAAACCATATATTAGTGAAAACAGAGTTACCCCAGTGGGAGTTTGAATGCTAGTTCTATAAGCCCATAATGCAAGGGGCAGTTGTGTATGCCAATCCTTGTGTTCTTACACTATTTTTTTCAATATGGCTACCACAATATTTTTTGAGGCCTCAGCTTGCCCATTTGCCTGTGGATAATATGGAGATGCAAAACTATGTTTGATGCGGTACTTAGAAGTTAAGGCTTGCACAATTTTGTTCTTAAAAGAAGTTCCATTATTCGAAACTATTTTGGATGGTACCTTGAAACAACTTATGATATGCTCCATTATGAACTCAACTATGTGAGCTCCTGTGGTTTTTTTTAAGGGAATGGCTTCCACCCACTTTGTAAAATAGTCAGTAGCCATAATGATGAATGTATGTCAGCCTGATGATGGAGGAGAGATCTTGCCAATTAGATCAATCCCCCATTGAGCAAATGGCCAAGCCGCTTGGATATGTTGTAAGGCTTATGATGGTAGGTGCGTAAGATTAGAATGATGTTGATATTTGATGCACTTCTTGACATACACATTGTAACCCTTATCCATAGTGGGCCAATAATAACCCATTCGAAGGATGCGCTTGACGAAGGCCATGCTGCTGAAATGGCCACCGCACGTACCGTCATGAGCTTCTGAAATTGCCCAAGATAACTCTTGGGACTCAAGACAATGAAGGATAAATCCATCATAACTTCAATGGTATAAAATGTATCCCATCAAGACAAATTTAGTTGCTTTCTATTTAAATGTGCATCTTGCGGCACGCGACAGTCCCTCTGGGACAAAACCAAGTCTTAGGAAGTCTTGAATCTATGACATCCAATTCTGATGAGCCTCAGCTTTGACCACTAAGACAACCTATACCCCCTACATATTTACTTTTGCAAATGCAGACTGGGAGAAAGCCTTATGGTGAATGGTGGTGCCACTCCCCGCAGGACTCTAGGAGGTTAAATACCCCTAGGGTGCTTTCTTGAGAAAGTATTCAGCTTTGCAGAACCAATCAACTTTTGGTTCCATATTAATCATGTTGACTGATTCTTTTTTATCAGAGGCTACACGCTCTACTGCAGGATGTGTGAGCGTCTTGACATGGATGGTAGTGAAGTCAAAAGATAAATTCTAAGGGATTAAAGATCCTAAAGAAGCCATGGTGTCTACAAATTTATTTGACAAACGAGGAATTTCCTCGATGTCGTACCATTCTAGTTTAGCCATATATGTGGCAACAAGATCTTTATAGGATTTCAGTATCAAACATTGACACTAAAATAGTCCCTTCACTTGGTTAATTATGAGCAAGGAATCACTAAAGATGTTTAGTCTCTTGATATTCATGGCAATGACTGTATAAAGGCCCAAAAGTAGGGCTTCATATTCAACATTATTGTTGGTGCACAAGAATTCTAGTTTGAACGACAAGGGCATTAGAGCTCATTGCGGCATGAAAAACACTATCCCTATGCTAGCTCCTTGTTCGTACTTTGAAACATCAACGAATAGAGTCATATCAACATTGTTCTCTGGTTCTTCAAGTTTGGGAGCTTTGGATATTACAAAAACTGCATCATCCAAAAGATCGATTGTCAGAGGCCTACTATTGGATAGTGGCACCTCAACTAACTGATCTACTATGACCTGTCCCTTAATTGAATTTTGGCTTACAAATTCTAGGTCGAATTTTATCAATAACATGATCCACTTTGTAGTATGTGTATTATGATATGTCTTGCTCATCATATACTGCAAAGGATTTTGTTTTGATATCACATATGTCATGTGACTTAACATGTAGTGCCACAATTTCTTGGTAGCGAACACTACTGCTAAACATAGATTTTCCACATATGCATATCTTAGCTCGTAACTCACCAAGGTTTGACTAATGTAATATATGGCTTGTTCTTTACCTTGTACATTCTTTTGGGCCAACATGGTCCCTAACGCAAATTTTGTTGCTGATATATATAGCATAAAAGGCTCTTCTAGCCTTGGTGGAGCTAACACTGGTGGCATTGCCAGGTATTGCTTTATATTAGTGAAGGCTACCTTGCAGTCCTCATCCTAGTTGAATGGGACACCCTTATGTAGAAGTCGATTCATGGGTCAACATTTATCCGATAGTTGCGTGATAAATCACTTTATCGAAGTTACCTTGCCTTGGAGGCTCCTTAATTTCTTAATATTGGTGGGAGGACACATTTCCAAAATGGCCTTAAACTTAACTGGGTCTACTTAGATGCCTCTCTTAGAGACAATGAACCCTAACAACTTTCCAAAAGTTACACCAAATACACACTTCTTAGGATTTAGCCTGACATTGTGCTCTATTAGGCGATCAAAGACTTTTCTCAAGACCTCTGCATGCTCTTCTCATAGCAACGACTTGGCTAGAAAATCATTGATATAATCTTCCAAAATTTTGTGCATATAGTCATGAAAAATGTATGTCATGGCCCGTTGGTATGTAGCACCAACATTTTTGAGACCAAATGGCATAACTTTGTAGCAAAATATTCCCCATGGCATTATAAACATAGTTTTGTGCTGGTCTTTAGGCTTAATCCAAATTTTATTGTAACCAAAAAAATCGTCCATTAGGGAGAGCATTTTGTGACCAGTAGTAGAATCTACTAGAGCATCGATATTGGGCAACGAAAATGAATCTTTGGGTGTTTCCTTGTTGAGATATCTAAAATCCGTACAAATACAGATCCTTCCATCTAGTTTTCCTATAGGCACCATGTTGGATACCCATTCTAGATAGTCTATGGAAATGAAAAATTCTACATCCAAAATTTTTTACAATTTGTATTTCACCATTAAGGCTACTTTTGGATGCATATTTTTGAGCTTCTACTTGATGGGCTTCTTGGACAGGTCTAGCGAAAGGTTATGAGTAACCAACTTCGGGTCTAGACCAAGCATATCTTTGTATGTCCAAGCAAAAAGATCAAGTCTCTCTTTCAAAAGAGGGATGATGCTAGTGCGCTCATCTAGAGTGAGACTCATTCCAAATTTAAACTTCTTTGGATTGGTGGGGTCGTTATCGATATCCACTTTGAAGGTTTCCTCTATAGACATATGGGATCACTCCTCAAGCTGATGAGGAGTAGGGATCAAATGGATGTCATCAGCTGGATTTACAGGTTCTTTGCTGGAAGAATTTTTAGAGTGATAGACATCATAAGCGAAGCCTGGTCCAAAATGAAATGGTTGCAACATCTCTTTGTTTGAGAAGAAATTTTTAGGCTCTACTAGCGAATCAGCATGATCCCAATCGATAGCATCCATGTTTAGATGCAATGGCTTGGATGGATCTACTGGATTGCAGAGTGGAGTGGTCAAATCAATGGAGACCATGTTAATGGAGTGAAATTGATCTCCAGGACCACACATACTAAACTCTACATCATATGTGTACCTTTTGTATCTAATATCTGGATCGGATGGCATAGGGATGAAAGGGTCCTCCCTGTGGGATGCCTGGATAACTGGATCCTCTCTGTGCATTGACTACAAAATGGGATCTCTTGGCTCAAGAAGCTCAGCATAAGTAGGTGGTTGGGAAAAGAGCCTTTGATATTCCTCTTCCAAATTTATTCTTTCCCTGAGGCGACGCTGGAGATTTATATCTCAATGCAAACCCATAGTTGTAATAGGTGGTAGACCCTAAGGTGGATTCCAATTACGTAGGTGATGAGGCCTCAAATAGTCCATCTCTATCAAATCCTTGTCATCACTATAAAGATATAATATTTTACTTCCCTCCATATGCAAGGGATGATCTGCTAGATGTGGCTTCATGTATCTGATTTTGTGGTCGCTATCATCACTATCCAGATAGACCGGATAAAATGATTGTATATACGACACCAACAAAAAAAATGGTTCTGCTTCCTCTTTAGAGTGATCTGTGTTAGGAGGACCCTCTTCTATAACATACTTCGACTCCACAGGCAATAGATGTAGCGGATATACTAGCCTCGGATCAGTCATCTCAACCTCATCGCTATGATTGCTACTATGAGCAAGGCACTCTATCATGTCCACAAATATTGGGATATTAGCTAAATGAGGCCTTAAGTAGGTCTGCTCTATCTCATCTTCATAGTCACTATCGACCATGAAATGCTCTTGTATCTCATCTAATTGTTCTCTAGGCAACAAATAACATAGAAATACCAGAACCACGAAGGCTCAATCAATTCCCTCATCGAATTAATCATCATTTGAGGACTCGCCATCTGCATCATAACTTGGTATGATAATTTCAAAGGTGGATTCCTCTACATATTCACTACAAAGATCTCCTAAATTGATATTGCCTAGAATTATGGGGTTGTACCCCTACATACCGGTATCTTCGATTGTGATACAATTTTGATGACCCAGGCTGCCTCTAGGGTTCTTCTCTAAGAACTCTTCATGTTTAATATTAGGTCTCTCAATGGTGATTACTGACACCATTTGGTTGTTTCCCAAAAGGCTAGACATGTTAGGATGATATGGATTAAAATCCATGTCACCCCCCAGACCCAGGTACAAATGATCTAATGACACAACAAGTAAATCATCATGTCCCTAAATCTACAATCCCAATCTGAACCTATCAATTGTCAAATGATAATGTGGTTCAAGAGGGGTTCTTCATCCTTGTTTGAAAATACCCAAGACGTATCCATGCCAATGATAAAGCTCAAAAATGTGCATGGCATACTCTGGATTGGACAAATACTGAACATTCATCGGGAACTATTCGTCGTCATCCACCTCCATGGGTGCCCACATTGGAACTTGATCCAACCCGATATAAATGAAGTTTGTTTCATTGGGTGGCTCACCCAACAGTACTATGGATCCAACTGGGTATCTATAGGCTATTGGTCGGCCCATATCTCGTGCAATATCTAAAATAGGACTGAAGGTCACATTTTGTACAAGATATTCACCTAGATCTATGCTGGCTAGGTGAATAGTCACCTGGGGTGCAGATAAACTTGCTGACGAAGCAGGAAAAGCAAGCTGAGGTGCCTTCTTGACTTGATCCTGGGCTTCCTCCATGTCCATGGGAGTTGCAGCCTTAGTGGTTACTGGTTCGGGCACACTCTTTGCTTCTTTCCTACCCAATTTCACCTTTAATTTCTCATTGTTCTGACGCATTACTGATGCACTCAGTCTCAGAGAAGTGGCAGTGGTATGTTCACCGCATGTTTACCTATTGGAACCCTCACCAATGACGTGGGCCATATGTCCATGTGCATTGATGGGATCACAAAACCCCTTGGAAAATCTACTAAGTTCACAAACATGAATGGTTCTTCATCTAATGCAACCATGTGAACTTGTACCTCGTGTACATACTTGACACACTGATGCAATATCAAGGGAACACAATGTATTTCATGAATCCAAGCCCTCCCTAGCAATATGTTATACTGCAAGGTACCCTCTATCAAGTGACACATTATAGGAATGGTCTTTAGTCCCACCTGAGTATGTAGGACAATTGTGCCAACCGTAGAGCATAGTGCATCATTAAATTCTCGCAATGTAAAGGTGGTTCGTACGACGAGTGATTTAGGTAATTTTAAATGGTGTAGTGCCTTAGTCATGATTATATTGATCAACAAACCAGTGTCAATAAAGACCCTATTTAATGGCACATGGTTAACACATGCAATGATATGTAGTGGCGGATCAGCCACGCTTGCAAAAACCACTTTCACTTCATGATCGTAGAATTGGATCATTGGTTCCCGACACTATTGTACGTGCCCTACGAAGTTTGTGAACGCCTGTGTGTCTTGGGACTATACCTCAATAGACCTCAAAATATCCATAAGAGTCTCCCTTTGCCTAGGGGACTGCTGTATAAGCTCATATATCGACAACTTCATAGGAGTTGTCTATAGGTTTTGAACCAACCTACTCCTAATGGTCACAATCGGTCTCGTTGGTGGGCCTGGAATATTTTGTACCTGCCATTGCTGGAGTGTGGCCTGTATTTGAATGGGAGTATGAGGTTGATTCAGCCATTCGTACCTCCCATGTTTGGTAACAACATTGACCATTCTGACGAACCCCTAGTTAGGTGGTTCGACTCGTACTTTATTGACGTGGTCAGTGTGGTTATGGGGCGCCTCATGGTTTGGTAACAATTTTTTTAAAATACCCATGTTTTGGTTGTCTAGAACCTAGGGATTGCCTAGTACTACAAGCTCTTCCTTGTCTATCATATTTTGTACAATGTATTTGAAGGACCAACACACCTCGATGTCATGGTCTTTCGCTCTATGAAATATGCAAAACAACTCTTCCTGATAGTCTTTGGGCTTGGGATGATTTGGATTAACCATTTTGACTTCAGGAAATCTTATTGCCTTGGCCTCATAGAATTGATGAAAGATAGATGTCATTGATTCTGTCAATGACGTAAATATGTGAGGTGGGCATTGCTCTTTGTTATTGCCCTTGTAGTTATTTTTACATTGGTCGTATTGCGCAAGAGGGGGATGGGCTTGATAATTATGTTTCTTTTATCCCTTATCCTCATTTTGGAGATTCAGTACCACTTGATTCACATGGGCCTTCTTGCCCTGTTGCTTTGAGGTACTCTTCTTATATCCCTATTTCTTGGTTTTTAGCTTCAAGTTGCCTTCCTGCAACTTGATATCCTAAATTACCTTGGCTTGCATCCAAGCTTCTTCGAATGTGGCATACTGCTGCAGTTGTAATAGTAGCGAGATGTGCTTGGCATAATTCTTTGTAAACATGCAGGTTAATTATGTGGCAAGGATTGGGAATGGAAAATTTGCCATTAATCTCCTCCACCTCTTCCTGTATTGTTCTATTAGATCGTCATCGCGCTAAGCTAGCGCAACAAAATAAAAAAGGTTGGCCTATTTCTTGACACTGAAGGAATATCATTCAATAAAGGCATCATCTAATTGCTCAAAATTTGTTATGCTATGCTTCTTTAGCTGATTAAACCACTCTCGGACCGACCCAAAGAGTGTCATGACAAATGTACGCAACAACAGTGCATCATTGTTCTCTATCTAGAAGCAAGCATCCAGAAAGCCCATGACATTTTCTTGTGCCTCTTCATCACACTTAAATTTGTCCAGCCTAGGCATCTCAAAATGTTCCAGGTATGGGGACATAGGTACCAAGGGATCTAAAGGTTCATTGTGAATTTTCCTCAGTGTCAGCTTTTGGACAGTCGCACCCTGTCTCTCAATTGCCTTGACCTTCTTAGCCAAAGCTTTGTAAGCCTCAAAATATAGAAATTCCTCCTCCCTAAGTTAGTGCGAAGGTGATATGGGAGGTACATTCTTCCATCAAGATGGAGGGCATTGCTCTTCCTCCTCCTCAGCTCAAGAAATCTCAAGATACTCTTGGTTGCATCTATTCCCATCTTGCTCCTCATAATGTTGCTGCCTCTAATTGTTGATCGAGGGCGGTTGCTCTCTGTGATGGGCAGTGATATTAGCATGAACACTTGCACGCTCATGGTACATGTCTGCTTGTGAAAAAGCCTTCCTGTGCACCTGCTCTCTATGCTCATCTTGAGAGTATAGATCGGCCCTAGCCAACCTATATTCCTACTCTACATGCTCCTTCTAGATGAGGATGCTCTCCTTGTGCAAGCACTGCTCATACAACCTTTGTCTAGTGAGCCTCTACGCCTGAAGATCTTCATATTTGATGTGTTGGCTCTCTAGGCGAGCATCCTCCAATTTATCTTGGAGGAGTTAGAATTTTTTCTCAAAGGCCAGTTGATATGATCTTTCGACCTGGTCAGCTGTTAGAGGCCTTTGATATGCTTACTCTATACGAGTGACCTTGTGGGTTCTGTACCCATTAGAATGATGTGTTGTGCTTTTGCCTCTATTTGTGAAGATGACATTGACATTGTGTTGTGCTTTTGCCTTTGTTTGTGAAGATGACATTGACATCATGTTGTGTCCTATGCTACGTTCCACCATGCGTGGATGGTGGATGTGAGACATGAGGGCACATAGAAGCCTCTCCATGCTCTCTAGTAGTTCTAATGGTGCTCTCGCTATGCTCACTCGGAGCAGGAGTGGGCGAAGCCAAAGGCTTACAGCCTAGATGCTCTAGCTGTATAGACCTCCACCTCTCATGGGGTGGTGTTCCATTAGCTCCCACATTCGACATATCGATGGTGATATTGCATGCTATAATATGAGTGGGAGTATGGGTAGACTTGCACTCAGTAGGGAGCCCGTCTACTTACCCTTGAATGGGTGGACATCTATTTCTTCTATACTCATAAGATGGGGGTATAGTACACCCCATAGAATTAGTGTGGATGGGTACCAATCTGGTCCCCTACACAACATACTCTTCGATCGATAATGTGGACGTGCATGCACTATGGTCTCGATAATGGCTTCCAAGTGGAGCACCCTCAGGCTAAGAAGCCCCATGCTCTAATATACATCTAACAGTATGCACTGATGCTAGTCTATCAAGGGTATGCTCAATGGGATCCCCTCGTGTCAAGTTGTCTCCTCTAATGCTCGCCGAACATCATTCGATTTGCTCATGTGGTTGAGGACTAGACACATGTAATTGTGAATCGATTGGGGCTTGGTCATTGGCCTTAGGCTTGCGCCTTTGCCAACCACCCCATGTATCCACCATAGTGTACCTAACATCTAGATGTATCTTTTATTATCAAACATGGTATAGAATGATGTTTATCTTATTTTTAAATTTTACAATGTGCCCTAAACTATTTGATGTTGTTACAAGATGTGTTGTATCAGTATGAGAAACTCTCGCATGTTTTGCAAAATTATTGGATTTTATTCTTAGTTTAATTGGCTTTCACCTATATACTTGCACAAGTCGAATATGTTAATGAAGTCCATACTCAACGAACCCCATGGCCCCACTCCTTGTCCCACTATATTTCTTACCCTTTTGTGCTTTATTTTCTTGGCCTCCTTGTTAAACATAAAAGCCTCCATATCAACTTTAAATATTTCATCTACTTTAGGGCAACGATCCACATATTTCCCTCGTTGTCCAATGAAATGGAATTTAAGGTGATTGATACCTCCTTGTATGTCCTTACCATAAAATTTATACAACACCTGATTCAACAAGTTTTCCTTAATCCCATGCTTCCACATTGGGTATCTTCCTAGGTTTTGAGTTGGGGTTTGCATTAATGGAGTCATTTCGGTTCTACTTAAATGAGGATCACTGTTGCTCATGGTGGTTTGAAGGACCTCATGTGAAGAAGCCATTTTTTTCCTAATAGGAAAGAAAACAAGAAAAAATATTAATTAAATGCCCTAATCTACATTCTTTAGAAAAAACCATAAAAATTTACTACATAGCTACATGCATAAAAAGAAAAAACAAAACAAAACAAAACATGAAAAAAACTAACCAAAGCCTATATATTTTAGAGGGTAAGGAATATAATAAATTAAAAAATATAGGTAAGACACCCTATCCTACAATTTTTAATTTGAAAGGAACTATAAAAAAGAATTTGGAAAAAACCCTAAGAAAACCCTAGTTTTTAATTGAGGGATTTGAAAATACCTCAAGTTTTTGCAGAAATAACATGAAATTTGTCTATGTCAATGCCCAATATTTGATCTAAGATTAAAATGTGGTTTATATTCTTTATTTATAGTGGTTTAATGATTTAATCATCTCACAATTTCATGGCCTATGCTTAAGAATGAAAAAATATCTTATAGCCCAAAAAAGGACTTTTAAATCTAAATTTTGCATGGTGTAACAACCCAAAATAGCCAGCCAACTTGAGAGAGATATTTTTTCTTCTAAAAAGAACTCAGAAAATGGTCACAAGGAATATCCATGGAATTTAAGGATTAGGTATAACCACCTTTGAGTTCCTAACGCTATAGACATCTCTCGAGTGGATAGGAGAGGCCAAGCTCCCGTAGGTACTGAGGTTTATCTTGATTACCTCCGTGGCACAAATGATGTCTCACATGATCACCCCACATTTCTTGCATTATCCATGAGCATAGAACATCTTGACCATAGTGTTGGGGTTATCCCTTCTCATATTTTTAGAGAAGGGGGACACTGATTCCCTCTACTAGTCATAAGTCAGTCTATGTTGTTTCCTTTTTGGTTGTAATACCTTTAAGTTCAATCAAATGCACCTCCATGATGAACCGCTAAATATCAATGCTTGTTATCTCATATCCACAATGGGTAATTAATGCATCTATCACTCTGCATGATAATCTTCTCATGGACACAGTAAACCTAGGTGTTGCCTCCCTACAACTACATTTTATAAAACCAACAAGGAGAGATTCTAAACAAGGTTACCCAAGACAACCCTTAGATATAAATATCTCTCTTAATATATATTTATAGATAGAAATGATTTCATTCATCATACTTGCATGGAAAATTAAATAGATCCTATCCAAGTTAAACCAAGCATAGAAACTAACCAGAGCTATTCTTTTAAACCAAGTATAATACCAAAAGCATTTAAGCACTACTACAACAAAATTCATTGCCATGACCATTCAATAATATCATGCATTTTAACACACATCTATCATAAGCATGGAACCAAGGTGCTTTTTATTGATAGAATAAAACCATCCAAAGGTATAAATTTGACATGAATAATACTATCCCAAGTCTTTACTTTCAATACAATAAATCCTCTTTCATCAAGAGTGATTTCAAACTTAATACTTCCACAAGATGTCATGAAATAATGAAGAATCTATTAACATGATTTGAATAAGGAAAAATAATGTTTTCCATTTTTTCTAGCAACTCCCTTTATCTCCATGGCAAAAAGGTTGATGTAAGGGAACATGACAATCCCATCCAAGAGTATGTATGTGTATCGCTCCAAATTTTTCACACCCTTACCTTCAGGCTATAGGATCCGTGCCCGAAAGGGGGATGTGAAAAGGATGGCACGGTACCTCGGACTGAGAGGCCTTGCGAAGGTCCCGCCTCTCGAGGGAGGTGTATTATGGTGATTTTTCGACGGATGGTGGGTTCACCAGGAAACATTCAATGGCAGTTTCCACGCCTAGGTTGGGAATGTGTTTTATGTGTTCATTTTAGCCTTAAGCATTCAAGTCCTAGGTTTGGCCAAAATGCGTCTAAGCTATTCTATATGAAGATGCAGATTAAATGAATACAAAAAATAGAATTAAGACAGAAAATAGAGAAATTAAGGAATATTAAAAGAAAATACCTGATCCGGATGTCTGATGAAGATTCTGATTCTTGAAGCAGTCAGGATCGCCTCTAATTTGACAGGATCGTCTGAGATCAGACAAGATCGTTTGAGATCTGACGAATTCGTCAGAGACCTGCAAACAGAGAAATAGGTGCAAAACATAGAAAATACAACTATTCTAACAGAGGGAAACAGTGTAAAATGACAGCAATAACATTAACATGATAATAATGAACAAAATATGAATGTATTATGATGATTTAATGATAATTGATGACTTAATTATGCATTTAAATCTAGATGGGTGAACTCCAAAATGCAAGATAGCATAAAATATCAAATAAACTAGCTAATTGCAGAATAAAACAGCAGAGAAAAGATGAAGAAATGCAAACTTTAGGCACTGATTGCCTCAATGTTGACTGCAGTCGAAATCGTCTCGCATTGGTACGAAATCGTCTCTGATTCGACAGGATCGCCTCCGATCTGAACAGGATCGTCTGCGACGATGTAAGCTTGCTCCGGCTGAAAAACACTAAGGTACCTGCAACAAAATTTGTATAGAACTAATGCAAATAATAATTTGGGATGTCTTAACGCGTGTGAAGTCGAGTTATAGAGGATTATCAGCCAGGGGGTGCTAAGGGGAGGGCTTAGGATTAAATAGGCTTAGGAGGGAGGTTAGGAGGTTGGAGATCATCCCTATTTGGGAGATCTCCAATGGGGGAGGGTCTCTAACGGCGCAGACACGCTTCTGCCTGGATTAGAGACCCGTTGGAACAGAAGCTAATTGTGCAAAATTAGTTTTGGGACAAGATCGTCTGGACGTCCTAGCCCAGACGAAATCGTCAGATCTGGGGCGATATCGTCTGATCGGCGACGATATCGTCAAACGGTCAAAACAAACTCTAAAAATGGCGCGGGAAAGGGGGAAACGGATTACACGATGGTTAACGGGCGGTTTGGGAGGTTAAAATTTGAATTTGAATTATTTACTAGAGTAAATGTAATTATTAAGATTTCACTGCGCCAATTTTAGGGTGCTACATTTTGCCCCCTCTTTAGCGAATTTTTTGAAGAAAATGCGTTAAAGATGAGTTCTTCTCGATCTACGAGAAAGCAAAAATTATTCCCATTTTTAGGCGACGATTCTTGGTCGAATCGTACGACGACTTACTATGGTGCCCCCTCCGTGTTTTTACCCAAATCGAACGTTTGAGGTAAAAACGCGAAAAAGCAAAATTTTAAAATGTTTTTAATTGTGTTTTGAATAAAATTAAGAAAAATAGGGTAAAACCCTAATTCATTTTTACTGTTCATTTTTTCTGGTTTTAGAGCTCTGCAAGCAAAAATGGTGGAGACGGCGCACAGATCGACAGAGGTCCGGCACGGGCTACGGGTAAGAGTCTAAACTTAGTTTAGAATGGTTTAAGTTGAATTTACATGCTTTTTAGGTGAATTTTAAATGAATTTTTGAGCATCGCGGCCATTTTTGGGCCGTCGACGTCGTTGGGACGAAATCGTCCCGATTTCGACGAAATCGTCTCAAGTTCGTCGATTTCGTCTAAGGGCGAAATCGGCGAAAGGGGGACGATTTCATCAAATTAGGGACGATTTCGGCTTGCGAAATCGGAGACGATTGTGCTCAAATTGGGGATGATATCGTCCAATAGTGGACGATATCATCATTTGATAAAATTGAACTTATTTTAACTTGCATTATTAATCACTTGAATTGTTATTAATGATTGTTTATTGTTTTGTTGTTTATGTTGCAGAGAGGATTGCTAAAGAGCAGAGAATGGAAATATGGGGGGTTGAGAGATGACTTGGCCGCTCTAACACAGGCAGAGCGGGATCAGCTGGCACAGGTCGACTTACAGCATGTGGCAGAAATGCCACAAGTGTCTACAGACATGGGGCTACTGACAACCCTAGCAGAGAGGTGGTATCCGGGTTCTTCCTATTTTTGGCTACCCATAGGGGAGATGACTCCCACATTAGAGGATGTATGGAGGATTCTGAGAATCCCCATACAAGGATGGTTGATCACTCCTACGGCCAATCAGGGCCATGCTATGATGCGGTTGTGTGGTGACCCGAGCTTCGCCCTGGAGAAGGGCGGAGTGAACATCGAGGCACTGTGTCAGATGCCTGGGGCATCTAGACTCACACAAGTTTTGGCCGGAGTGGTCGGTGGACTTCTGCTGTGCCACCAGAGCGGGTGCAGGGTACCATGGATGCTAGCAGATGTGATCTACGATATGCGAGACCATGGTTACAGATTCTCTTGGGGCAGTTTTGTTCTATGTCGGTTGTACAAGATCCTGCATGGGGTCGTGTACAAGGGCGGCCGATGTCTAGTTATGACATCGCTCCTACAGGTTTGGTGCTGGGAGCACATTGTAGTGCAGAGGCCGATAGGGCTTCCTTTGATAGGGATTGATGGGGAGAGGCCCCGAGTTTTCTACTAGTGGCTCCGAAGAGGGTCACAGCGGTGGATTGACCTACCGATGTCCCGGAGACTACTGGATGACCTTGTCCCAGACCAGATCACCTGGAGGCCATGGCGAGAGCACCCAGGGTGGGCCGAGGATGGACAGGAGCTGGCTCACATCAGGCGAGTTTGTTGGTTAAGGATGGAGAGGGGAGAGGTGGAGCTCCACCGCTACGATCGAGTTTTGCGATAGTTCGGTCTACAGTAGGGGATCCCATCTCTCAAGGATTACGAGTTTTCTTGGACTATTCGGGATAACACCATAGTGAGCGGGGCTCCAGACATGCAGTGCTTCTAGAGTCAGGACTCGGACGATGCCCCCATTCAGCCAGTGGATGGGGACGACGTAGGGGTAGCCGATGGCTACGATGCCTGGTACGTAGGCATCCGCCCTCCTCGGATGATGAGGGCTCAGGGTCCGATTCATGTAGTTGTGCATCGGATAGGGAGGCGGTGCCAGGCGGCTATTGAGGTGGCCCAGGGTCATAGCGGGAGAGAGCAGAGGAGGCCATAGGCATAGGAGAGGCCATGACAGTGGGAGAGGAGGGAGGAGAGACCCCCTTCTCCATAGAGAGAGAGGCCACCATCGCTCGATAAGGGCAAGGGTGTTGACACAGGGGAGAGTAGCGAGACAGTGACTCTTCGAGCGGAGACAGTCCATCTCTAGATGCAGGTGCAGACCCTATAGGAGGAGGCTGCATGACATCGAGCTGAGGTGACACAGCTCAGAGATGAGATTGCATGCCTCAGAGCATGGGGCGGAGGAGCGAGCACACAGGAGCTGGCATGGTCGATTGCTCAGACCACGTTCTACCAGGGCATCTACTTCCAGATGGTGCCAGAGGGTCAGAGGGTACAGCTGCCAGCCGACATTGCTGACCCTATCAAGATTGGGTCATCGAGGACTTCTTCTCGATCGACGACTAGGACTCGTAGTACCACACATACTACGATGGGGCCACCTCGTCCACCTCAGGGTGGGGGAGGAGATGAGGCTGAGAGCTCGAGGGGTTCTCGAGACACTGCACAGAGGACATATGATTGAGAGGATTGAGTATGCCAAGATGTAGATTGTGGCATACCAATCTATTTTTGAGATGATGTACATATTGTTGATATATATAGATGAGATATTTTTGATCATATGACTTGTGTTATGTATTTTTATGATGCTTTTATGTTTGATTGATTGATTTGATGATTCATGTAATTACGTCATTGGAAATATTATAATTTTGATGTCATGCTGTAAGATTTTAAATGAAATAATCTGATGTAACAAATTGGTTGTTTGTGATGTAATGTGATAAAAGATAAAAAGAGACTTCTAACAATAATTTCAAAGGACATTGTCGCTATTATAGACCATTTCATGGAGTCACCGCTCACTCGGTCGTCAAGCTAATCCCAGTATAGAAATATTGTTAAAAGTAAAAGAGTGCTTAAGAGACTGTCTTAAGACTTTGGTGCAATGGTGCAAATGATGATGATGATGGTTTGTTTTTTCAGATTTCCATAAAAATGGTATGCATGAAATAATGTTAAAATGATTTTTGCTAGGCATAAATTCCTAAGTGTGATAAATTTTTTGGATAATTCCTTAGGAATTATACCATCATTGCAAAATTGAAGGTTGACATAATGACATGAAATAATGAAAATGTGTTTGTTTGTTTGTAAAGCATAATTGTATAACAGAATGATTTAAGTCATATGGTTTTCATGATTTTTAAATAAATGGGGAATAAAAATTGTTACAATGGTTTGCGCTAGGCATAGAATATGTAGGTATAGACTTATACCATCATCGCGAAAATCAAAGAAAAAAATAGATTGTTTTATTGCATGGTTGATTTTTAATAAACAGAAAATATGAAGATGAGGACTTGCGCTAGGCATAAAATTCCAATTTTGGTTTTGGAACTATACCATCGTCGCGAAAGTCGATAATTATATTTTTATATATATATATATATATATATATATATATATATATATGTTTTGATTGGATGGTTTTGAAAGAAATTTTGATTTTTCTATTATGCATATAGTTGTCTAAACAACTGTACTTGAAAGAAGAAAATGAATTATTCCAAACAATTTGCAAAAAATATTTCAAAGTATCTTAAAGACAAAATTTAGATTTATAAGGAATCCCATGTGCATATGTGAATTCATTTCCAATCTTGATTTATCATAATGATACACAAAATCTCTCAAATATAAAATGTGTGTGCAATTGCTATGTTCATTTACCAGTTTTGAGCAAGATAATATGATACAAGTGATTTGAATAAACCAAATAAGTGTTCATTAACCATGATGTAGATGCATATAACCATACTAGACTACTATGTAAGTCGGATTATCAAGAGCTAGCTAATCCATAAGCAGACATAGGTCTATAAAAAGAAGGTCGCTAATGTGACAGACATATCGCCACGCTAGGAGTTACCCAAGGCCAAGCAGGTTGGGCACAAACCACCTGTTATGGGGCTTACCTCACAGTTTTCGAATAATTGAGAATTCCAGGGATTCAAGCTCATCAACCCTTCTTTTCTTTTCAAAGGGTAGGGAAAGGGATTTTATTGCTTTTGCTTTTTGCTTTCTTTTGCTTTTCTTTTTTGCTTTTCTTGCTTGATAATGCTATAATGATATAAAATAACTTTTTTCTTTTTTTCTCTTTTTCTTGAACTTTGCTTTTTCTTTCTATACTAGGGATACTTGCTCGGATTAGCTGTAGAGCAAGGGATTTTTATTCTGGGTAGGGGTGAGCTTGTCCTTTTGCCAATTCTCAAAGATTCTAGACCATGTGCATGATAGGATAGCAGGGGAAACTTTTCGCTCAAGAAACCACTTCTACTATGTAGCAAAGCATGGAAATTACAAATATAATCATTTTATTGTGAAAAGATGTGCTTGGTTTAAGTAAATAACAAGATCAATTCTCTATGCTCAAACTTTATTTAATTGAATTTTGTGGACTTTGATATAAGAGAGATTAGTAATCATGCCAGATAAAATCAAGATATTTATTTTTGTGTGTGTGAAAGTGAGGGATTCCAAATAAATGCTAATTTATCCAAAATAATTTGAAACATATAACTGCAATATTTGTAAGAAAATATATATAAATGATTTTTGAGAAGTTTTGAGAATGTTGACTCTCTCTTTCTTCTTTATGTTGTTTTGGTTTCGAAAGAGTCAAGAATATTGCTGTTTTTATATTTTTATCATTATTTTTGTTTTTTTGAAAGAATTAACAAGTGCCATAAATAAATATAACAAATAGTTTTGAAGATTTTGATGATTATGAATGTTTTTGGTGTTTTTGAATTTATAAATTGAAAGAAATACAAGATAGTGATTTTGAAAAAATATATACATGGATGAAATGACCAAATTTATACATAGTAACGTTTAAGATGCAAAATATTCATGGGTTCTTTAAGTTCTTTACCATCTAAGGTAGATAATTTGTATGCTCCTGATTCAAATTTAGCAAGTGATAATGTATGGTCCAAGCCAGCTTGGGCTCAAATTTACCTTTAAGGTCCTTAGTTGCATTAGTATTTTTTTGATTTTCTTTTAAAACAAGGTCGCCGATCTCAAAGGATCGATGACGAACTTTTTTAGCATATGATCTTTTAAGCTTGTTTTGGTAGGCACGGAGATGCTCCAAAGCATTGATGCATTTTTCATCTAGGAGTTCCAGCTGACTGAGTCTGCCAGCACGATATTCATCTCCTACTTCGGTATCTTGAAGTAGTAGAGCCAAAGAAGGAACTTCTAATTCAAAGGGAAAAACTGCTTCAGCACCATAAACCAAAACAAAAGGTGAAGTTCCAGTGGGGGTTCGAACACTAGTTCGATAGGCCCACAAGGCTGGATATAATTGAATGTGCCAGTCACGGCCAGTTTTATTGACCAATATTTTGAGGATTTTGATTAAGGTTTTGTTAGATGCTTCTGCTTGACCATTACCCTGAGGATAATAGGGAGTGGACCAGCGATGTTGAATCTTATATTTTTGGCATAATTTTTTAACATCTTTATTTTTGAAACAAGTTCCATTGTCTGAGATGAGATTTGCAGGAATTCCGAACCTGCAAATGATTTGATTAAAAATAAATTTAGAGACTTGTGTGCCAGTGCAGGAAGCTAAAGGCATAGCTTCAACCCACTTCGTGAAATACTCGATGGCGGTTATGATGAATTTGTGTCCATCAGATGACACAGGATTGATTTTGCCAATAATATCTAAACCCCATTTTGAAAAGGGCCAAGGAGATGAAATAGCCTGCAGTTCTTGTGCAGGCGCATGGACAAGGTCAGCATGTTTCTGGCACTTGTCGCAATGGCGCACATAATCATGTGCATCATTCTCCATGGTAGGCCAAAAGTATCCTATCCTAAGGAGCTTTTTAGCAATGACACTACCACTGAAGTGTCCTCCACAAGATCCATCGTGGGCTTCACTCAAGGCTGATTTGGATTCTTCTAAATTCAAACATCTTAATAGGATACCTTCAAAAGATCTCCTATATAAAGTATTGCCAATTATTACAAATCGACTTGCTCGTCTACGTAATAACCGACGCTGGTTTCTATTAGAATTGGCAGGGAAAGTCCCATTTTGGAGAAAATCAAATATATCTGTATACCAAGGTTCAGGAGTAGTTTCATTGATTAGAAACACATCCAAAGGTTCTAAGCATGACTTATTTGAAGCGGGTTCCTAGAGTCGACGAATAATGATAGTGGCATATTCGTCATCTAACTCCAAGGGCAGGAGAGATGCAGCTGCGGCCATAGCATCAACTGCACGGTTGCAAGTTCGAGGAATAGCTTCCAAGGTAACTTGATCAAATAGAGACATTAGTTGTAAAACATAGGCCTTATATGGGCACAGTTTATCATCTCCGGTCTGATAAACTTCATTAATTTGGTTTATAACCAGTTGAGAATCACCAAAAACTAACAGATGTTTAATTTTTAGTGTCAAGGCAGCTCGTAATCCAAGGATTAGAGCTTCATATTCACAAGTATTGTTGGTGCAAGCAAATGTTAATTTGAAGGACAGAGGAATAAGATGTTTTTGTGGGGATATTAAAATAATACCCGCACCAGCCCCACTCATGCATCGGGCTCCATCAAAGTATAAGGACCATTGTTCAATATGGTCTCCCTCTAATTGAAGGCATTCATCAGAAACTCAATGATGAGGGGATGGGTAGACTCTAAGGGTGCAGCAGCTAATTGATCTGCTATGATTTGACCCTTAACAGACTTTTGTCCTATGAATGTGAGATCAAACTCGCTTAGAGCAAGAACCCACTTGGCTGTGCGACCCGATAAATAAGGTCGACTCATGAGATACCTCAAGGGATCGTATTTAGCAATGACATAAGTTTTTTGACTAAGCATATAATGTCATAATTTTTGCGTAGCAAACATGACTGCTAGACATAGTTTCTCTAATGTTGTGTAGCGGGTTTCATAACTGATGAAGGTTCGGCTAATATAATAATTAGCACGTTCTCTCTTTTCATCATCAAGCTGAGCTAACATAGCTCCTAAGGCAGAATCGAAGCTGAAATATATAGGAGAAATGGGCGATCAGGTTTAGGCGGTGAAAGCACAGGTGGATTAAGGAGGTATTGTTTGAGAAGTTCAAAAGCTTCTCTACATTCGTCGTCCCAATTAAAAGGGACATCCTTCTTAAGGAGTTTAAGAAAGGGACCAGTTTTGTCCGCCAGCTTATCGATGAAGCGACGGATGGCTTGAAGCTTACCTTGTAAACTTCGTAACTCGGATATATTAGTAGGTGCGGGCATATCAGTGATAGCCGCAATCTTGAGAGGGTCGATTTCTGATACCACGTAAAGAAACTAAAACCCCTAATAGTTTATCGGACTTAACTCCGAATATGCATTTTGCTGGATTTAATCGAATAAGATATTCTCGTAATCGATTAAAAACTTTTCTCAAATCATCTAAATGATTATCTTCATTAATAGAGCGAGCTATAATATCATCTACATAATCATGTAGGATATCATGCATCATATCATGAAAAATATAAGTCATAGCTCGTTGATAGGTTGCACCTGCGTTCTTTAAGCCAAATGGCATCACTTTCCAACAAAAAGTACCCCAGGGGGTAATAAAGGCTATTTTAGCCTGATCTTCAGGAGCTATCCTGATCTGATTATAACCGGAGAATCCATCCATTAAGGACATCATCCCACTCCCGACAGTAAAGTCAATGATTTGATCCATGTTTGGAAGAGGAAAATCATCTTTAGGGCATGCAGCGTTAATATCTCTAAAATCTGTGCAAACCCTAACTTTGGTGGCTTCTTTCTTGGTGACTGGAACTACATTTGAGATCCATTCAGCATAATCAATAGCTTGTATAAAGACAACATTCAGGAGTTTTTCTAACTCCCCTTTGACTAGCAGAGCCACTTTGGGATGCATTTTTCTAAGTTTTTGTTTAACAGGTTTTAGCATCCGGATGGACCACTAGATGATGCATGACTACGGAAGGGTCTAGACCTGGCATATCTTCATATGTCCAAGCGAAGACATCTTCATACTCTTTAAGGAATGCAATGTATTGTTCTTGTTTTTCTTGACTTAATTCTGATCCAATATTGATTATGTGAGGATTATCCTCAGTTCCAATATTAATTTTAATGACGTTTTCTACCTCCATGTGTAGATCTCTTTCAAAATTAGGTGGGGCGGGTGAAACGCCCAATTCTTGTAATTCTTGTAAGGTTAATTTGGATAATTCATCTTGAGGATTAGCGGTCTCAAGTTGGGCTATAGTTGGTATAGAACCATCAAAATAAAATCCATTGTGTAACATCTCTTCAACGGAGACATCGTGGAAGATATCTCCTTCCAACTCTTCATCGGGGTCAGCAATCATTTCAGGGTAAGCTATGGATAGCATGTTACATGTAAACGACTGATTTTTTAGAGGCAAATCATCACGCCTATCCAAATAGTCTTGATAACATATGAGTTGATCATCATCTTCAAAAGGAAAGGGTTGACCCTTACTAGGAAATAGGCCCACACCACAGCGGGCAGGCCACGGTTCTACCTCGAAAGGTTCTTTCATGCCATTTTGGAAAGGTCCCAAGCCTTTCCCTTTATATCCCATTTTAAGCATTATGGGTTTAGCTTTAATATATTCATTGGTAAAATAACATCGAGCGTATCCCTCATGATGAGTTTTGATATTTCGAGGGATTCTTCCCGAGTCATATCCTTTATAAATGAAGGCACAACTCCCGACTTGGTAAGTACTTCCCATAGGTTGTGGGAGGCCCAAAGTACGAGGAGATGGCGGCAAGTTATTTAAAAGAATTGAATCTTGCATGAAAGCATTTGTTTTTTTTGATATTAAGATTGTGGATAAATCGGTAAAAGTTCATCAAAAAGAGCATAAGATGTAGAAGGATCATTCCCTATATCTTTAGATGTGGAAGGTATGATAGATGTTGATAATGTGGAAGTGTTAATAGATGGGTCTATAGGTTTTGAAATTATAGGGATAGAACATGAAGGATTGGTTGTAGATTGAAGATCTTTTTGAGGTTCTAGAGTGATTTGTTTAGAAGATGGTTGAGTTAAATGTATAGGTGTAGTTGATGGGGTAGATGATGTTATGTGTGTGTGTTTCACACGTTTAGATGAAAAATAAGAACTAGGATGTGTGGATGACAGAGCGGGGCAAAATTGCACTCCAACAGGTTCTGCCAAAGCACACATATCAAAGGGTCTAGGGTCACCATGGATAGTGACCAACTGATTTTTAAATTCAAATTTAACACATTGGTGTAAAGTTGATGGGACCGCTCGCATCGCATTGATCCAAGGGCGACCCAAAAGTATATTGTACGATGCTGGGCAATGTACAATAAACACGGTTGTATCTAGGGTTCTAGGACCAACTTGCAATGGGATGGTAATAACTCCACACGTTTCTTGTGTTTCGTCATTGAAAGCTTTGATAATCATATCAGTTTTCTTCATTTCATCACTTCTAAAGCCAAATCGTTGGTAGAAGTCAAAAGTGCAAATGTTTAGAGATGAGCCATTATCAATCAAGACTCGTTTGATAGCTACATCTCCAATTAGAGCAGTAATATATAAGGGATTATCCTTATGTAAACTGTGTTGTGGGATATCTTTATCCCGAAAGTCAATACAATCAACCTCTCGAGTGATGATAGTATTGGCCATGGCTTCAGGTTGAATGTTTTGAGGTACCATCATTTGGCTTAATGTAAGCATCAACTCATCCCTATGGGTAGGAGAAGATCTTAATAAATCCAAAAGGGAAATTCTAGCTGTAGTATTGGATAATTGCTCATTAATATTGTAAGGGGGTTTAGGTTGAACATTAGAAGCATGATTCCCTTTATTGGGATTTTTCAAAACAAATGGAGCTGATCCATCATTCTGGTTTGGTTCTTGTTGAGAATTTTGAGCCTGTTGTCGGGTAACGACTCCAATGGTACCTACAATGTTATATTGAGGACGCTGAACTGGTCTCGGTCGAGCATTTATGGCTTGTTCATTTGGGAGGAATTGATTAGAAGAGGGTCGAGTAGTAACTCTTCTAGGAAATGGTTCTTCTGGAACCATAGCATCTGTGATGGGTTGAATAGGATCTGATTCATTTTCAGAACTATTCGATTGGTTTGAAGTGATGTCTACTTCACTTTCGATATCTGATTCTATATCACTAGAATCGAGAGTTTGAATATTATGTAAGGGCCTGGTCGTAACCAGGGATAAGGTTGTGTCAAATATTTGAGGATCCTGAATAAGTAATTGTCCGCTAATAGTTCCTACATATCGGGTAGGAGGAGGAACATTATGATGTTCGATTTGATTGGCCACCTCTTTACCATGTCTTGGTAAAGGGTGTTGAAATATGTCTAATGATTGATTAGCATTTTGATTTTGATTTTGGGGAATGTTCTTTTGAGGATTATTAGGAGCATTTTGTTTAGGTTGGAAGGCTTGCACCTCCATTTCATTATTATCAATCAAATCTTGTATTTTATGTTTCAACCTTTTACAAGCGTTGGTAGAGTGTCCAGGTCCTCTATGGAAATCACAATGTAAGTCAGCTCTGTATCCGGGTATAGTTGGATCAGGTTCCCGGATAGCTGGTAATTGGATCAAACCTCTTTCGAGTAATTGAGGTAAAATAGTTGATAATGGTTGATTCAATCTAGTAAATTCTCGAGGAGGCTTATCAGGAGGTTTCAATATAAATTTTTTTGTTGTCTTCGTTGCATTGATATTAGCAACATTTCTGTGTCAGGTGACTCCGTCACCAACAACTTGTTTGTTTTTATATTGATTTCTAGATGTTTTCTCATCATCCTTCTTCCTAAGTTGGCCTCTCCTAATGAGGGCATCTTCTACTCTTCGAGCTAAATCTATAGCTTGATCGAAGGTAGTTAAAGTAGCAGATTGATAGCTCATAAGATATTTGTTCTTGTAAATTATTGATAAAAATGTCCAACATTTCCCTATAAGGTAGCACAAAGTGCAGTTTTCCTATCAACTCCCTCCATCTAGCTAAGAAATCAGCAAAACATTCATCCTTGTCTTGTTTTAAGTTGTATAAATCTTTAATGGTTACATGCCTCTCGATGTAGGCACTAAATTGATGGACAAAAGATTCAGTTGTTTCTTCAAAGTTTCTCAAAGAATGAGTGGGCAATTGATAGTACCACTCTAATGCCATTCCACCTAAACTTTTTGGGAACATTTTTAGTAATAGCAAGTCATCATGTGATATATCATGACATGCTATCCTAAACATGCGAAGATGCTCTATGGGATCTTCGGTTCCTTTATATATAGGCAAGATGGGCATGGGAAAATGCTTAGGGTATGGTTGAGCTACAACTATGGGATCCAAAGGTTGACTACATATCTCTCGATAATTGTACGAGGGACGATAAGGATCTATCTCGGTCCATACGCGAAGCTAACTGTTTCACCATGGCTTCCAGATTACTAGTTTGCCCACCATATTGGTTCGGTAGGGCATTGATATGGGATTTGTGAGCATATGATGGAGGGACATGAAGATTAGATGCTATGTTGCTATTGTGTAAATTATTGGTAGGAAAGGTGTTATGAAGGAATTTTGAAGTTGTATTATGATGTATTCCAGATTGTTGAAAATTGGTGTTTGGCTTCGTTTTAGGTTTTTGTTTACTTGAAGCATATTGATCAATAGTTTGGCGAAGTAAAGTAGTGAAGGAAGTTTTCTTTTGTGTGGGAATGATTTTAGGTTGAATAACAGGTTCCTTAGGAGGTTGGGTAACCTGTTGTTTTGACATGTTTTGAATCATAGTGACCATATCTGTATTGGATGGTCCAGCCTTATCACTTTCTTGATCAATGAAAGACAAGGGATTAGTGCGCACATCAAACATATGTTCCATGGCTGCTTGAGTGTCACTAATTTGCCCTTTATCAATACGAACTGCCACATTAAGGGCGTCAATGTTATCATTGAGAAATTTCTGGAAATGATCTACGTTGTCAAAAGCAATAGTTCCATCTGGAGCTACTCTAGGGGATGAGGGTCCATCCTCTTTAACACTTTCTTCTTGTTCATTATCTTCACCTAGGTCATCTTCTGGTTGATCTAGAGTTTTTCCTTTCGAAATTGGATCTTCAAGAAGGACATTTGGGTCTCTAGTTTTATCTCCTAACCAATCTTCTTCTTCTCCTTCAGTTTCTTTACCATTCCTAAGTTTAGGCATTGTGCCTTAATTTTAGATTTCAGCAAAATATATATATATATATATATATATATATATATATATGCAACAAGCTTAAGAGGTATATATTAATTATATACCTACTACAATATTTAAAATGAAATGTTTTGGTTTTTGTTATGTTTTTTAGTTTTTCTTTGTTTTTGAAATAATATTGTAAAGACAAACAACACAATAAATGCAAGAAATAATACTGAAAGTAATGATCTAGTTTTCTATAAACAATTTATAAATATCATTAATGGGCTCGAGTTCTTCAGGAGTCATGAAGTGTTCTTCTTCAAATTGAAAGTTTTCTTTTAAAAATTTAATGAAAAGAGCTATAGAAATACCATGTATTTCAGATTCTGGTTGATAATAATAATTCTCACGACAATATTCACGATACAACATAGCTCTAGGAATGTTGTTCCATCTTCTTCTAATCATAAGATCAGTTTCTTGGGATTCTATATGAACTAGAAATTGGTGTACCACAACTGCATCCTTGAGGTATTCCTCGAAGGTGAAAAATTTTGAAGATACAAGAGCTCTCCTATAAGCTAACCATCTATGGCAGGCTCTCTGAAGTTCATGATAAAAGACAAGTTGATGAGGATCCAGGATTCTATCTAGGACAAGCCTCTTGATTTGTTTAAGTTTTGTTGACCTAGATGAAATGACACTAAGTCTTCTATCAAGTTCATCCCACAAGAGTTGATTTCTATCTGTTTCAGGCACACTAAGCACATAATTGATTTCTATGGCTGCCAATTGGTTTTCAACATTTATAGTAACTGCTAATATTTTCTTAGGAGCTACCATCTAAACATGATATTAAATTTAAATGATCTGAAATGCATCTATGTTTTAGTTGTTTTATTTTTTTGTTTTTGTTTTCAAAAGGTTTACAATGCATTCACGTCGGGTTCACCAAAATGTATCGCTCCAAATTTTTCACACCCTTACCTTCAGGCTATAGGATCCGTGCCCGGAAGGGGGATGTGAAAAGGATGGCGTGGTACCTCGGACTGAGAGGCCTTGCGAAGGTCCCGCCTCTCGAGGGAGGTGTATTATGGTGATTTTTTGATGGATGGTGGGTTCACCAGGAAACATTCAATGGCAGTTTCCACGCCTAGGTTGGGAATGTGTTTTATGTGTTCGTTTTAGCCTTAAGCATTCAAGTCCTAGGTTTGGCCAAAATGCGTCTAAGCTATTCTATATGAAGATGCAGATTAAATGAATACAGAAAATAGAATTAAGACAGAAAATAGAGAAATTAAGGAATATTAAAAGAAAATACCTGATCCGGATGTCTGATGAAGATTCTGATTCTTGAAGCAGTCAGGATCGTCTGGAATTTGACAGAATCGTCTGAGATCTGACAAGATCATCTGAGATCTGACGAATTCATTAGACGAATTCGTCAGAGACCTGCAAACAGAGAAATAGGTGCAAAACACAGAAAATACAACTATTCTAACAGAGGGAAATAGTGTAAAATGACAACAATAACATTAACATGATAATAATGAACAAAATACGAGTGTATTATGATGATTTAATGACAATTGATGACTTAATTATGCATTTGATCTAGATGGGTGAACTCCAAAATGCAAGATAGCATAAAATATTAAATAAACTAGCTAATTGCAGAATAAAACAACAGAGAAAAGATGAAGAAATGCAAACTTTAGGCACTGATTGCCTCAATGTTGACTGTAGTCGAAATCATCTCGCATTGGTACGAAATCATCTCTGATTCGACAGGATCGCCTCCGATCTGAACAGGATCGTCCGCGACGATGTAAGCTTGCTCCGGCTGAAAAACACTAAGGTACCTGCAACAAAATTTGTATAGAACTAATGCAAATAACAATTTGGGATGTCTTAATGCGTGTGAAGTCGAGTTATAGAGGATTTCAGCCAGGGGGGTGCTAAGGGGAGGGCTTAGGATTAAATAGGCTTAGGAGGGAGGTTAGGAGGTTGGAGATCATCCCTATTTGGGAGATCTCCAACGGGGGAGGGTCTCTAATGGCGTAGACACGCTTCTGCCCGGATTAGAGACCCGTTGGAACAGAAGCTAATTGTGCAAAATTAGTTTAGGGACAAGATCGTCTGGACGTCCTAGCCCAGACGAAATCGTCAGATCTGGGGCGATATCGTCTGATCGGCGACGATATCATCAAACGGTCAAAACAAACTCTAAAAATGGCATGGGAAAGGGGGAAACGGATTACACGGCGGTTAACGGGCGGTTTGGGAGGTTAAAATTTGAATTTGAATTATTTACTAGAGTAAATGTAATTATTAAGATTTCACTGCGCCAATTTTAGGGTGCTACAGTATGCATTTCTATATGATTCTTTTCAATTATGCAAAAGGCATATAAAAAATTGCATGAAGAAGCCCATACTTATTTTCCCATTATATTTTCCACTATCCCCAAAACTTAAAACCATATCCTAGTTCTTATACAAAGCATAACAATCACACCTTACATAGGAACACCCATAAAAATTCCTATTCCAAAAAAACAACACAAAGGAACCCCCATAATTTCTTCTATTTAAAAAAACACAAAGGAACCCCATAATTCATTCCATTTAAAAAAACACAAAGGAAACCCATAATTCCTTTAACCATAAAGATTAGGAAACCATCTAAGATTCATTATCCATTCAATCAAACATTAGATTACAAACAATCTCAAGGATCAAATTCTAATTAAACAAACATTAGATTATAAACAATCTAAAGGATCAAACTCTAATTAATCAAACATTATATTAACCCTAATTAATTAATTGAAGCAAACAAAAGGTATTCAAACTCATTCAAACTAAAATTAAATAGAGAACATAGGTCAACCCCAACCCTAAGAGGTTGAAGGTTTGAAAACCCAAGAGCATAAATCTACATAGAAGACACAAGAAACCAAGCATAAAAAGCAACCAAACTCAACCAAAACAAACCAAAGATCCAACAACTCTCAACGCCATGCAAACCAAGCTCAATGAAGGAATAAATACCTATGCAAAACAAGCTCAGATAAAAGAATGAACCTCACACAAACCAAGCTTAGATGAAAGGATAAATGTCTACATAGAACAAGAAAACAACTAGTCACTCCCCTTCCTACAAGTAGAGGAAGAAAACCACAAGATTAAAGAAGTAGGCACAAAAACCAAAGTAAACCTAGAGAGAAAATACTCTTCAATGACACTCGATAAACCAAATTCTTAAGCCTTCCAAGGGTTTTATATCAAGGTACAAACTAATAAAACTCTAGCAAAATAAATGAGAATAAGAAAAACAAGAAGCATTGGTGAAAAAATGGCTCCAACCAATGTCCAAGAAAAACTCAAGAAGCTTGATCAAGGGGATAAATAAATGCTTACACATAGGTCATTTACCAACTTAGAGAGCACATGTTCAAGAAAAAAAGAGGAAGAATACATTCCAAGCTAAGGAGTTGTCAAACAATCAAACCAGCTCCAAAATACAACTTCAAACTAAAAGCCACACAGGAAGGAAAACAAAAAATGCAAGAATAAAACAACAAAAATATAAAGTTCTAAGCCTTTGGACACCCATAAGATCCATGGAGAAATACCTCAATCAACTACTAAACCACTTTCGATGGCCTCCAATGACATCCTTATCCCTTTCCTCCTTGCTCTCATCCTTGATTCATCACTTTCTACCATTGCGTAACAATTCCATCAAATTATCTTCCTTAATGTGCTTATCCTTTATTATTCCTTAAGAACAATATCAAACTATTGGCTTCATTGCACCTCTATCACTCATGAATACCCGTTAAAGCAAGAAGTGAAGAACACAAGCTTATACTGAGAGGGGGGGGTGAACAGTATAAGACTTCTTTTTACTTTTTCCTTTATACTTCAAAACAGTAAAGCAATATACCCAAAGAAATATCAAAGCAATGCACAAAATCATCCACAAAGTGACACCAATTTTAACGTGGTTCACCCGAATGCCTGGGCTACGTCCACAAAATTTTTCTCTAAAAGTTATCTCAAAGTTCTTTGGGAAACCTTCCCAATTACAATGTTTATGAACCTCGGCTCAAAGGAGATACCTTCCCCCAATTTGAATTTATGAGCCTCTGCTCAAAGGAGATACCTTCCCCTCTGCTCTGGATATGATCCCTCAGAAGATCAACTGTCTCTACCTCTTGCCAACATGTGTAACTCCTTTCCATCGAAGACCTCCTGTCCTCAATGCTTAGCCTAAGAGACCTTTGCCTTCTATGATCACGTCCACAGTAGCTCAGCAACCTGTACCAAACACAGTCAATCGGTCTAGTACAAGTATTCCTCTATCTTTTAGATCTGTTCAACTCTTGAACAAATCAATCCTCTGTCCACAAGCCTTCTTAAAGAGTTGCCAAATCTATCCTCAGGTTCTCTGATAGAACCAATGTACCTTTGACCTCAAGTTCTCTGATAGAACTATCAATCTCAGCTCACAAGTCCTCTGCTAGGACCTATCCAAATCTGCTCACAAGTCCCCACAAAAACCTGTACAAAACCTACTCACAAGTCCCCAACGGAACCTATTCAAAACCTGCTCACAAGTCCCCAACGAAACCTGTCCAAAATAGCTCACAAGTCCCCAACGGAACCTGTCCAAAACAGCTCACAAGTTCACCAAGAAAAAACTTGCTTAGCATGAACCCACAAAGAGAATTGTTAGAGACCCAATGTGATTCATCAACCTCATAGAAGCATAACGAGAATTGTTAGAGACTCAATATGTTCTATACTTAACTCCCAATCTCAATCTCAAATCTCATAGAAACATAAAGAGAATTGTTAGAGACTCAATATGTTCTATATTTAACTCTCAATATCAATCTTCAACTCAATCTCAAATCTCATAGAAACATAAAGAGAATTCTTAGAGACTCAATATGATCTATACTTGACTCCCAATATCAATCTCAACTCAATATCAATCTCAAAAGAATAAGATAGATGTAGTATGCTTTTCTCAAGAACATGAAACACAACCCAACAATTGCCAAACATGCAATATCTCATATAACAATGCTACTCATGTTCTTTCCACAACTAATATCTTTTCTCAACCAATTAGGGCTTTAACAACAATGCTTATAGACAAGGTTTAACCAACATCATTCAACTCAACATTAACCTTGAAGCATTCAACCAATCATCACAAGAAAAGGAAACAAGTAGAAATCCTTTTCCCTCCAAAGATATTTGAACAAAACAACCACCAACACAATATCACCAAATGCAAAGAATAACTTGCTCAAATCAACTCAATGGAGTAAGCCCAATATCATGAATCAAGTAAAACAATAACTTGATCAAACAACCTCTATGGAAGCAACTCAACCATCAATCTCAAAACAACCAACCAAGGGTTCCACCAACTCAATGCAAGTAGCTTGACTCACAAATACAAACCCTAGTGCACAAAGCTTCCACTATCTCAAACCAGAAATTATGCATTCATCAAAAAACTCTCTTTAAGGATAACAATGCATAAGTAGTCTTCAATAAACCAGAAAATAGGATTTACACCCAATCAAAGAAAACCTAGTTGAAAACATTTTCACTCCAACCTTATTTCAGAAAACATACACCAATCATACTCATAAGAAGAATGTGCCCATACCTTATTGGAGTAGAAGAAACTTGACCCTTAAAGCTGTCACCACACACAACCCTCAAACTTTCAACCAAGTTAGGGTTAGAACCAAGAAAAATGAGCATATAAAAACTTTCCTTAATACACCTTTTATATTCTCTTCTTTTGAAAACAACCACCAAAGAAGTCAAAAACACAACAACCAAAACTTACACCTTATATCTCCATTTTAAACTTTAGCATAGCAAAAGATTAATCTCAAAAATACAACCAAAGAAATATCCCCTTATTTCTCCTGTCTTTTAAACAATGCTAAACAATGCCAAAAATTATATCAAGAAATTAATTACACCTTAGAATGGTTGTCCTTGAAGAATTCAAAAATCACGGAATGGCTGCCCTTGACGAATCCGAAAATCACGGAATGGCTGCCTTTGATGAATCCAAAAAATGTGGCACAAAATACGTTTTAACAAAAATGTGACTTAATCCATGCACAGCTCCCTCCACGGGAATCAAAATGTAGACCTCTGCCTATGCAAATCCCAAATGCAGCCTATGCTGCCACTAGCCCACAAGGGGCTAACGAAGTCTAAGACAGACTTCCTACCACTTCAACGAACAAGCACTTCGTAAGTTTTTCAAACACGAGCTCTCTTCTTTCGCGGTGTCAACAGAGCATCGATCGTAGCCAAAAATTAATGTATTCGAAATTCTCAAGAGGAGTTTAAACCTTAGGATCCTTCCCATATTTATAGTCCAATTGTGGACTTTAGAACACGTCGACGGCAGAGAAACGTAATTTCGGATTTAATCGAAATTGCTTTCTAAAGGGTTTAAAAAACCCTTAATTAATTTTAATAAATTAAGAATAAAAAAGGTTTAAAAACCTTTAAGTATTTTTAATAAATTAAAAATAATTTCTCCCTTAATTAATTAAATAATTAATTAATTAAAACCTTGAAGGGTTTTAAATAATAATTAAATAATAAAGAGAACCTCCATTGGTTTTAATAAAAACCATTTAACTTGGTTTTAATAAAAACCCTATCCAAAAACTTTATCCAATGGAATCTCTCCGAATTCTCTTAAGAAGATTCTCTTGGAATATTTCACCTTTGAAGCCAACACATCCTCTTAACATTAATGCCATTTCCTTTTGACATCAATGACAACTCATAGACAAGGAGCGGAGCTAGGAACTCAAACCCAAAATTGCCAACAAGAAGGAATCTTACCTTTATGTCTTCCAATGACCACACTTCCTTCCATACTTATTAAAAAAAGGGATTTTAAATGTTAAGTGAAACTCCCTTATTTCACTTAAAACACCAAATATATGCATTTTCATATAGCATGACATCGGTAATTGTAGGCCCAAAATGGCCACATACTTAGAAAACATTAAAAATTTTATTCTAAGGCATGAAATCTCTATTCTGCTAAGGACATAGAGTATTTTAGAGTGAATTTGCAATAAGAATTATCCAATCCACTCAACACTTAGTGTTTTATCGCATTAACAATCTAAAGTTTCATTCCGCTCAGTGCTCAGTGTATTTAAGCAGTAGTTTGATTTCACAAAAAAATTGAGCAAATATGACGTCAGCATGATAAAAAGTACAAAATGGTTATTTTTGTTTGTTTTTTGGATGCTCTAGTGACTAAGTGTTGACAATATTGATTCCATTGAGTTCCAAGAGTAATTTGGTGTGGAATGATATCATGAAGGTCAAAAATATTGTAAAAGCTACAAAATAACGACAAAAGCTATTTTACACTACTTCTAGTGCGGATTGGCGATTCTGTTGTTCAACTAAGTCAAATGATGATGTCAGTATATTTTTATGTGGATTACAATTTGCTTTATGTTGTAGAAGATAGAAAGAATGCCAAGTAGAAGATTGACAACAGATTCTATTTCGCTCACACTTCAGTGCATTTCACACCAAAATTCGGTTCTGCATAATTGAAGCTACTAAAGGTGATGTCAATGTTTAAAAAATGCAAAATGGTGTCTTGTTCCTTCCCCACTAGTTTGTAGAGATTTTTTGAAGTTTCAATCACCACTGTTCATTGTAAAGCATCAAATATTGACTGGACACTAACATTGTCGAAGCATTTAAAGGCATATTCTCGCCAAATCATAGAGCAGTAAGTTGGAAGGCAAGAAGACGAAGCATCAAAGGTTTTTCAAGATCAAGAACTAGAGTAGTTGTAGATCTGTGGCAGAACAAAGTTTCTAAGAATGATGAATGGATTAGATGCAGTTTCCAACCGCATGAACTCCAACTACCATCAACTAACCAGTGAGTTGTAGAGCTAAGCAACCATGGCAGATTACTCACAGCATATTTCCTGGACTTCACCATCCAATGAGACAATACCAACAAAGCTCTTTGCTGAGCTATAAAATTGTAATATTTGTAATGTCTCCTCAATATTTTTCATTTTATAAAATAAAAATAGAGGTTGAACCCTCATTTTTAAGCATCGGCTCTAGTGTGTTTACTTGCCTTACTGTAAATATTCCTATAAACTAATGGAAGGAGCATTACTTTGATTTTTGACTCAAAATTTGTCATCTTCGCTATATTTTGTGCAAGAGGTTCAAAGCTGTGAGCTGCATTTTTGTCAATAATTAAGTGGTTAGTTCATTCCATCTTATTGGATTACTAGTTATTAGAGTAATTGAAATATTTCATAGTTAGATATGTGTTGTTATGAAGTTTATTTCTATTAAATCTAACTATTGGTCTATTCTGCTAATTTGGATTATCAATATTAGATATTGGAATTGCTTTCTGCAATATATATTTGTTTATGATTTAATGTATGAGGATTTCATGGATTTGGATGCCATTGCTGTTAGCCTATCCAACCACTATTTTTTATAAGCTCTCTAACCCTAAACCTTTTTCTAACCCTTTTTCTCAAAATTCTAATTGAGCTTTAATTGTGTCAACACTACTAATTTGACAAGGAACCAACCTACTTTGGAGATTGGATTGAATTTACCTTTGGTCCATCCGATGTTGAGTGTTGAGCTATGACTATCAGGTGTATGACTAGATAGAAAATTGGAAAATAGACAGTCATAGTGTCAAGTAAAACTTGATGTCAATTCGATGCCCAATAGTTTTTGGCATGCCCGGTGGGACCAGTTTACAAGAAACATGAAAACCCATCATAAAATTTATTGTTTTATCTTTACCTAGAGGAATCAAGATTTGGTGAATTATATTGACCTTGCTAAGTAGATAATAGCAAATTCACCTGGCGACTCCTTGGTCTTTAAACCCCAAAAAAAGTTATCTACAGACCATAGTTTTTCATGTATACCAGGTCATTCAAAAGGAATAACCCTGAATCTTATTTCTACTATGAGCTACCTTATAGAGGATCTACTGTTATAAGGAATTTAAACCAAGATTTTTATTTAGAAGAAGAGCCTCTTGAGGAAACCCTGTAGTTAATCCAACAACAACTCCAATAGTAGCTACACCTGGAAACATGGTAGGAAATGCAGTCCCAAATAAGCCCTTATAGAAGTACCCCAACCAGAACACAGCTGGTCCCTTTAGACTAGTCCATATGCATGACATTCCTCAAGTTGTGTCCAAGGCTATTCCCACTTATGATGGATTTGAAAAGACTGCATATGAGCACTATCAGGATATTTTGAATCTGGCAGCAATCCACAATATAAAAAATGAAGATGTTATTGTTAGGATTCTAGCCCTATATTTTAGGGGAAATATTCTACATTGGTTTAGGACTCTTAAGGACAACACCATAACTTCACGGGAAGCATTGGCTAAACCCTTTGTGGAAGAATTTAAATAATCTGCTGACCCTTTCTACTTGCTTAATTAGTTCACATCTATGCAGAAACATCAACAATAAACCATCTCAAATTTTAATTTAAGGTTTAGCAAAAACTGGAAAAGAATTCCCCTTGCAACTAGACCAGCTGCAAGCCTTGCTTACATGTATTATATTAGGGCTCTGGGATCAGATTTAAGTTTGAAAATATAGCAATCTGGGTGGAAACCTTTTCATAAATTTATAATGCATCCATTCATGTAAAAAATGTCCTAATAAATGTGAGAAGATTGCCACCCAAAGCTGTGATACCTTACAATTTAGAAACCACTAATGTCCAAAGTCAAACTGCTATTCCATGTTACATGGAACCTACTCCCTTGTCATCCCCATTCCCATAGATGACTCCTATTCCTTAGCCAAAAGCACCATATGCTGCAGTTCCTTTCCTTCCCCTTCCTTCTTAGACTCCTCAATAATTTTCTATCATCCTTGATATACAAAATATGTTGAAAAATATTAGAAACAAAATGAATTCAATGAAGAAGAAATAAATGGAAATGTATCAAAAAATGAGATTCCCATATGTGAATAAATATGAAATACCTAGTCCTAGTAACAATACTGGGGTCATGTTTGAAGATATTTTAGAACTGGACCGAGAGCCCTTGAATTTTTTTTTTTTGAGCTCTGGCGATTTGGCGGGAAACTTTCTGAACTGTCGCTAGCTGAGGCCTAGGGTTTCTGGTGGGAAGATTCTACCAGGGACTCAGGTGGTTTGCTGTTGTTTTTTGCTGACGGCTCTTTCGTTGCCCCGGGAGGGCCCAATGGGGTCTCCTCCAGGATTTCTCGATGGGAAGAAGACCTTGTATGCCGAGATATTAAGAGAAAACCCTACGTCTTCCTCCAATGAAGCTCAGCGGAGTGCTTACCATTTGCTATCCAGGAATGCGGGCAAGGGTTCTCTTGTGCATAGAGTCAATGGATGTCTCCCGCAATCCGCCAGACCGAAGATTGTCATAGAACCAAATCTGGTCGAGGACACGATCAACTACCATGCTACTCATGATCTGATTTGCAAATTCATGGGCATCCGACCCACCCTGCACTTTCTGCACTCCTGGGTGAGACAAAATTGGGAGCCTATCGGTGAGTACTCCTTATGGCCCATAAGCAATGGGTATTTTATTATTAGTTTTTCCTCCTTAGCGGATAGAAATAGAGCATTTGAATCAAAAAAGAGGAGCCATGGCCCGGTAGGGCTATTTGTCCAACCGTGGAGAGCGAGCTTCGACCCTCGCATTGAGCCCACGACTGTCCCGGTTTGGATCCGGCTGTATGCTCTCTCGATGGAGTTTTGGGGTGAGAAGATTCTTGAACTGATAGGTAACTCTCTAGGTAGATATTTGGGAGTTTCCAAAGATACCATAGAAGGAAACACTGCTGTTTATGCGAGAATTTGTGTAGAACTGGATATTAGCCAGCCGCTACCAGCTGAGATGGAACTGGAGTTAGCAGGACACTCCTGGATACAATAGTTAGACTATGAAGCCCTACCTTTCTGATGTAGAGTTTGCCATAAGCATGGCCATTTGGCAAGGTTCTACCCAAATATCTTGAGCACCAAAGCGGATGCTCCTCAGGGAATGCCAAATCGCCCCCGAGAGGGTAAGTCCACTCCGGTCAAGGAACCACCCATCATTCCCCCTGGTTCTGATGCCCAGAAAGATGGCTTTGAACAACAGAAGAGAAGAAGAAACAAAAAGAGAAATGGCAAGGAGCAAGCTCATCCCAAGCCAACCAACCGGTATGAAATCTTCAAATCTCTTGTGGATCAAGAAGACCAAATTATGGAAGGAGTAGATGGGAACCTTGAGGATAATATCAACCTTTCTCATGCTCCTCCCTCACCAACCCCTATCCTAGAACAGGTGATTGACTCCTCTGAGATTTTGCAGCTAGAAAACCCAGGGGCATTGGTAATCCACTCCCTAGCACAGCCAGCTATTAAAGATGTCACCATGGGAAATGCATAAAAGTTAAGAGAAAGACCAGCTCTAGGGATTACCCAGGTGGAGAAGAGGTCGAAAAACAATAATTCCCAAGGGGTGGGCAGGAAATCCAATAAGGATCTAATTGCAGTGCAAGGAGATAAGCTAATCAATGGAGGATTGGCGAGAACAATTGATTCATATTGCTCCCAAGGTTTCCAATGATTATTCAATCTTGGAATGTGAGGGGTTTAAACAGTAGAACCCATCAATCTACTGTTCAAAGACTTTTAGAGAGAAGTAAAACAGACTTTCTGCTCATTCAGGAGACAAAAATGTCTTTAGACCTTATGAGTAAAACTGTCAGTCGAATCTGGAGGGGTGCTGGCCATATGGCTGTGGCTGCTCTAGGTGCCTCGGGAGGGATTGCTACTCTTTGGAACCCTTTGGCGTGGATAGCAATAGAACATATAGCCTGGAGGGGTGTCCTCACATCTCTTTTTAGGAATATTGTTACAGCTGAACAAGTCTTAATTACAAATTTCTATGGGGCTCAGAACATCGATGGTCAGCGGTCTCAATGGAAAGCTGTTCAAAACATGAGGTCCTCCGGGGAAGATTTTGATTGGATTATTGCTGGGGACTTCAGTTCCAAATTATCTGCCAGGGATCAGGAAGGTGGCATCCCAGCTTTGGATACAGGGGACCGGCTTTTTATTGCCCAAGTCCAGGCCTTTAACCTTGTTGATATCAAAGGCCCTGGTACAAACTTTACCTAGACTAATAAGAGAAGAGAGCCACACAACAGGAGGGTTAAGCTTGACCGGTTTCTGGTCTCGGAGGAAGCTTATGTTAGATGGAATATCAAATTCCAGATTTTGGAGGGCCCAGTCTCAGATCACTCTCCCATTTTGCTGGAGGGAGGGACTATGTCAGGGCAGTATTACAAACCATTTAAATTTGAAAATTTTTGGTTGCAAAAAGAGGACCTCCGAAGGAAAATTCCACAGTGGTGGGAAGAAGGTCGTCTCCCTTTTGGGACAGCTATGTTCAAATTTCATAAACAACTTCTTTTTGTTAAGAGTAAACTAAAACAGTGGAGGCAAACTAACAAATCTGATTTCCAGCTCCAACGGGCTCCCTTGTTGGCCAGATGGAATGAGGTGCAAAAACAATTCAGGGAAGGAATCATTTTTGAGCATCTTAAATCCGAGGATGATGCTTTATGCAAAGCGGTTGAGGACATTGATAATCAAGAAGAGATCTATTGGAAACAGAGAGCAAGAAACACATGGTTATTAGAAGGAGACAGAAATACAAAATTTTTCCATCGCTCTGCCTGTGCTAGAAGACAATTGAATAACATGGAACTCCTTCAAGACGAGAATGGAAACTCTTTTGACACTCTCCTTGATATGCACTCCCACTCAATGGAGTATTTCTCAAACCTCTTTAAGGAAAGTATGGAGCATGATGTGGAAGCCCAAAATGAAGTCATTGATGGCATTCCCTCTATTATCTCTCATGAAGAGAATCAGGCCCTTCTTAAGCCCATTGATCGTGATGAACTCAAGAAGGTGGTCTTTGGGATGTGCACTGGAAAATCGCCTGGTCCTGATGGCTTCCCTATTGAGTTTTTTCAGGCCTTCTGGGATATCCTGGAGGAGGATGTGCTGGCTGTCATTGAGGAGTCCTGAACTAACAAATGAATGCTCAAGGCTCTAAATCACACCTTTATTACCTTAATTCCAAAAGGTGAGGGGGGGGCTCACATTTTTGATTTCAGACCTATTGCCTTATGCAATGTGATTTACAAAATAATCACTAAAATTATGGCTGAAAGACTAAAACCTCTTCTTCAGAATATAATCTCCCCAGAGCAAGGGGGTTTTGTTGAAGGGAGACAGATCTTGGATGGAGTGATCTTGGCTCAGGAGGCTATCCATACTATGCACAACTTAGGTAACAAAGGAATGTTCATCAAACTGGATATGTCTAAGGCTTATGACAGAGTTGAGTGGGGCTTCTTGGTCAAGATGTTGGCAGCCTTTGGTTTTTCTCAGGACTGGATTGCCTGGGTCATGAGCTGTATCTCTATGCCTTCATAATCTGTTTTAATTAAGGGGCTTCCCTCGCCACCTTTTGGAGCCTCTCAGGGTCTCCGCCAAGGAGACACTTGCTCTCCTTATCTCTTTCTCATATTGGCTGAAGGATTAGGTAGACTCCTCCTGAGAAGAAGACTTCAAGGACAGATAACAAGAATTAAAATTGGGGCTGAAGTTTTGACTCATTTACAGTTTGTGGATGATACTGGATTGGTGGGAGTGGCCAGCCTCAGGGAAGCAAGAGGAATCAGAGATTCTCTTAACGTCTACCTCCGGGCCTCTAATCAAGTCATCAATGAAACAAAATCCAAAGTGGTCTTCTTTAATCTTGATCAAAGGTCACAAGACAGAGTTATTGAGATCTTGGGATTCACTAGGACCTCCCTTCCCGTTGTTTACCTGGGGGTTCCTCTGCATTTCAAAAAACTAAAAGCTGATTTCTAGAAGGACCTTTTGGATGGCATCAAAGAGAGAATAAATCACTGGTCTCATAGATGGTTAAGCTATGGGGGCCGACTGACTTTCCTGCAGTCTGTTATTCAGGCCATGCCAATTTATAAATTCTCTATTCTGGCTGCCCCTCCATCAATTTGGAAAGAGCTGGACAAAGTGGCTAGAAGTTTTCTTTGGGAAGGTGCCAAAGGAGAGAGGAAATGGGCCTTGGTTGGATGGGATAAGGTCACCCAGCCCAAGGAAAAAGGGGGGCTGGGATTAAGAAGCTCCAAGTTTAACAATCAGGCTCTGGTTGGTAAACTGTATTGGAGGTGGATTTCCCAGCCAACGTCCCTCTTCAGCAGAATCCTCTCTAGTAAATACTTGGGTCTTGTTCACCCCAATGACTTGGGCCGCTTTCCTTTGGAGGGTAATGGATCATTAGTGTGGCAGGCGCTCAAGCTTGGATCTCGCATTATCAAAGATCAATTGTTTTGGAAAGTTGGGAGAGGAGAGAAGGCCCGGTTCTGGACTGATTCTTGGGATCAGAATCCTCCCATTCTTGTTGTGTTTCCTGAATTGCATCCGTTAAAATCAGCTCTAGAAGATAAGGGATGGATCCATATTAAGAGCTACTTCAATACTAGCCAATTGGTGGAGTATAAGGTTCAAAAGTTCAAGCGGCTCGGTGAATGGCCTATTCCAATCCCTCCGGAGTAGGCTCCAACTCTAGAAAAACTCTTGTCAGAACGGTTTCTTACTGGGAGAGATGTGGAGGATGAGCTTTCCTAGGGCTTTGGGAACCTTGGGGTTTATACTGTGAAGGAGGGCTATGATTCGATCCTTCCAGAGCCCCCCCACACTCTTTTCCAATTCAAGAATGGAGGAAGATTTGGCATCCCAAGGGCTGGTCGAAAGTGAACTTCTTTGCCTGGCACCGATGCACAATGGAATCCTGACCTTTGACAATCTCAGAATCAGAGGCATCATTGGTCCTTCCCAGTGTGTTTTATGCTATAGGAATGAGGAAACTGCGGATCATCTTCTGTTTGATTGTCCTTTCACACAACAGATTTGGCATCGTTGGTTCTCCCATTTTAAACTTCAGGCTATTGGAGACTTGTCTCGGACCAATTTATGGGAAAGCTGGAAGAGAGGTAGATTTACATCTAAAGCTCTTCGAACTGGTTGGGAGCTTGGTTTCCTTTTTATTTGGTGGCAGGTGTGGTTGGAAAGAAATGCTCGTATTTTCCGTGAAACCTTCTCTTCGGTGGATGGGATATGGCAGGTCATCTGGAGAAAAGTTGTGGAAACCGTTGCTATCTATGCTGAGGAGGAAAATCAGCTCGCTTCTAAGCCTCTGGAAGAGAGAGCTGCTAATCTTGAGAGACAGGTAAGAAGTTGTTGGAAACCTCCCCCAGAAGGCTGGATCAAAATCAACACTGATGGAGCTACAAAAGGCAATCCGGGCAATGCTGGAAGTGGAGTAATCTGCCGTGATCATGCTGGGGCTATGCTCTATTGGGAATTGCAAGGTCTGGGATATGCCACAAACAATGAAGCCGAGGCCTTTGCTATTAAATCTGCTTCCATTTGGGCCGTCAAGCAGGGTCATAGAAAGATAATCATTGAGTCTGATTCCCAAATCCTGGTTGGTGCTCTTGATTGCATGAGGAACTTTGCCTTAAAAGCTTGGAGGCTACGAATTCTGGTCTCCCAAATTAAAGAGCTTTGGAAGGAATTAGAGGATGTGATACCTGTTTATGCTAGTAGATCTCTCAATAAAGCGACTGATTTCCTTGCTAAGATGGGTGCTGAGAGAGAGGTTGGGATGCATTTGCATAGTAATATGCCTATGGAGGATGCAGAGATTAGACAAGGCCTTGAACAAATTTTGAAATAATGTGCAGTGTTTTTTATGCTAAGGAAATTTTTTGTCACGATATCGCGACATGTAGTGCTGTCACGACCTCTAGCTGGAAGCTGTCGCGATATCGTGACAGGTTGAGCCTCCACGGCCTTTGGTGGGTTCCTGTCATGACATGTCGTGCTATCACGGTCCTTGTTGAGATCCTGTCACGATTTCGCACCCCTTTTGAAGTTGAAAAGCAAAGTTGAAAGTTCATCGCGCTTTCGTGACAATTTGGAGAGTGGGAAGCTGCAAGGTAATCTTGTCGCGATATCGTGACACGTTTGGAACTTAAGCGACTGGGAGGAAAATTGTCACGATATCGTGACCTGTAGCGCCGTCGCGGCCTCGAGCTGGAAGTTGTCATGATTTCGCGATAGGTTGAGCCTTTGTGGCCTCTGGCGGGTTTCTGGCATGATATCGCGACATGTTGCGCTTTCGCGGCTCTTGTTGAGATTATGTCACGATTTCGTGCCCCTTTTGAAGATGAAGAGCAAAGTTGATAATTTGTCGTGATATCATGATAGTTTGGTTAACTGGAAGCTGCAAGTTATTTTTGTCGCGATATCACGACACGTTTGGCACTTAAGCGGTTGGGAGGATAATTGTCGCGATATCGTGACCCTTTTGTGGCATGAGTGCCGTTCAGAAACTTCGTCGCGATTTCGTGACTCCTTTTGCGTGTGGCTGCCGAGGGCCCTTCCTGTCGCGATTTCGCGACATGTCGCGATCTCGCGACATGTCGTGTTATTGTGACTGTTGGTGCCGACACAGTCGAGTCGGGGGTGATTGTAGCGATTTTGCGACATGTGATTTCATGACATGTCGCCTTTTCGTGCCCTATTGTTTTCTTTGCCCTGGGGTTGCTAGTGCTGCCTTTGTGCTTTGCCCTTGTTGGTTTGCTCTTTGCTCTGGGTCGGGATGTGTTTTCTCCCGTTTGTAATTGGTCTTTGTATTAATACAAGTTTTCATTTTTTCAAAAAAAAACAATACTGGGGTCAGAGTAAATGCAGCATATGAAGAGCCTGAGTGTTCTTCAGAGACAAGTCTGGTAAATATCTGGTGTTTGGTGTGTAATGATCCTCATGATTCACAATCTTGTGTTATGTACCAACACCATGTCCAACAAGCTATGGATCAAGCAGAAAGAAACTAGAAAGGAAGGGTGAACATGCTATGGCAACCTGACCAGATCATGGTTGGAAAAGAGCTGGATGAGGATGGACCTATTGCTATCATGACAAGGTCGGGTAAGAAAACACTGCAAGTAGATCCACAGAATATGGGTCAGTTCTAGGTCCCCTCTCAGAAGAAGAGTGCTCCACCTCCCCAAAGCAGTGACACTTTCCCTATTCCCCAAGCCAAAGAAAAAGAAAATAGTCTCCCCAAGAGATTTGAGAAAGAAACTGAGGGAGACAGAATGAGGTCTAAGGATGAGGCTCAAGAGAGGCTTAGATTCCCTTCTATTACCAAAATATAGAGAATAGAAGCCACTCAACAATATAAGAGAAAATATGGTGAGCCAGAAAGAAGGCCCGAGAGACCCACCTTGGCTAAGTCTGAATACAATATTGTGGAAGAAATGAAGAGGATACCATCAAAAGCTAGTCTATATGATACTCTCTTCATTCTTGGCCAGATAGACTTGCTAAAAGCTTCTCTCAACAAGTATCCATAGGATAGGTAGGCCACCACAATTCTTAGTATACCCTCTGAAAAGAAAGAAATGTCTCCTACTGTTTTAAAGAATAAACCTCCTCCTTTTTATATCTCTCTAAGGATGGAAGGTTGGGTAGTCCAAAATTGTATGATTGACTCAGGGGCATCTACTACAGTTATGCCTAAAGCAGTCTATGAGGAGATGGGTATGGAGTATACCCGATCCTACCTTGGAGTACTACAATTGGATGGAACACCTATGAAGACAGTGGGAGTGATCAAAGATGTCTTAATGAGGCTGCATAGAGCACCTGAGGTAACTATAGTACAAGAAATAGTAGTGGTGGATCTAGAGCCTTATTTTGGCTTATGTCTTTCAAGAGAGTTCACTGCAAAGTTGGGTGGATGCATGTATATGGACTATTCCAGCATGGTAATTCCTTTCAAAGGAAAGAGGATAAGGATAACACCTGAAAAGCTTGTGTCTTACCACATTGAAAAAATTGAAGAGGACATGTGCAATCTCACCCCTCTTGAGGAATTTGAAATTGTGGATAAGTTTGAGGAGTTGGAAATTGAAGATGAACTACCTTTCAGGGAGGATTATAGCCAGTTTGGGATAGGTATGGGCACATATAGTATTTTTATAGAGATAGAGAAGAAGGTTCTTGCTATATCTAATCAATATTTGAGAGAAAAAGAAACATGGACCATGCACTTTGATGGTGCCAGATGTAGAAATGGTGTTGGTGTTGGTGTGGTATTACAGTCCCAATCAAAAGGGACAAAGATTTTCACCTATAGATTAACATGGTCATGCACTAATAATGTTGTAGAATATGAGGCTCTATGCCTTGGACTTATGCAAGCTGAAAGCATGGGTATTAAGATCTTAAACATATATGGTGACTTTGAATTGATAGTAAATCAGGTAAGAGAAAGGTGTAGCAATAAGCACCATTACCTAAAAGCATATAGAAATAGGGTATGGGATTTGATGGAATCCTTTCATACCCTAAACATAAAATTTATTCCCAGAGAAAAGAATACTTTGGTAGATTCCTTAGAAGTAAGGGGAGCTAACTTCAACCCTTATATAGACATAGGAGTTAAGAAAGACAAGGGGATCAAAATGATTTTTAGGCCTACAGTGCTAGATAAGCAAATTTTTTGGTAGGTCTTTGAAAGTGATGAACAAATCATTGATTTTATAGTGAGAGAAGCTTGTCTATCCACTATTCAAGAGGAAAATCTAGAGGAAATTGATCAACAAGATGTCATTCAACTTAAGAACAATCACATACCTAGAGGTTTGGTTACTCTAGAGAGCTTGTTTGACAATGAAGATAGGAAAAATATCAGATCCATGGAAGTCAATGAGAAAATCTATAAAGAAGTTGAAATAGAAAAAGAAAAGAAGCTCAAGGTTGGAATCCGATGTTCTCCAGAGGAAGAAGAGGATATCAAAGCTTTATGCCTAAAGTACCAAGACATTGTAGCTTGGTCATATGAAGACCTCAAAGTATATGACAAGAAGGTTATCCAACACACCATTGAGCTAGAGCCTAATGCAAAGCCATTTAGGTAGAAGCAAAGGCCTATAAATCCTAGGATCAAAGCCATAATGAGAGAAGAGCTTTTGAAGTTGTTAAAGGCTAAGATCATATATCCAATTAAACATTCAACCTGGGTAGCCAACTTGGTACCTGTGAGGAAAAAGAATGGTGATATTCACCTATGTGTAGATTTTAGAAATCTTAATCAAGCATCACTTAAGGATCACTACCCTCTCCCACAGATTGATCAAATATTATAGATAGTGGTAGGGGTAGAAAGGTTCTCATTACTAGATGATTTCTCTAGATATAACCAAATTTGGGTGAAGAATGAAGATCAGTATAAAACAACATTCACCACAAAATGGGGAACCTTTGCATATCAAAGAATGCCTTTTGGGCTATCTAATGCAGGGGCCACATTCTAGAGAGCAATGGACTATGCTTTTGGGGAACTGATTAACAAGGTCATTCTGATCTATTTAGATGATATGATTATGTTTTCCCACAACAAGCAAGACCACTTAGCACACCTAGAACAAGTTTTCCAGAAGTGTAGAGAATTTGGCATCTCCCTCAATCCTAAGAAGTCATTCTTTGCAGTCCATGAGGGAAAATTGCTAGGTCATGTGGTCTCAAAAGAAGGTATGGCCATTGATCTAGATAGAATCAAATCCATTCTTGCTCTTCCACTACCTATGAACAAGAAAGCCTTGCAGTCTTTCTTTGGTCAGATAAACTTTGTTAGGAAATTCATCTCTGACTTTTCTCAGAAGGTGAGGCCTATATCAGAACTACTGAAGAAAGATGTAGATTTCAAATGGACTGAGGTAAGAAAGCAAGCCTTTGAAATCATCAAGAAGTCCATGCTATAGCTCTAGTGCTAGTAAATCCAGATTTCAGCAAATATTTCATCCTTTATGCTTATGGAGTTGAGGAAATTTATGCATCGATGCTCACCCAAAAGAATGATCAAGGAGAGGAGCACCCCATATTATTTTGGAGCTAGACTCTCCATGAATACCAGGTTAAGTATAATTTCATTGAGAAACAAGTATTTTTTATAATGAAATCATTGAAAAAATTTAGGTAATATTTGGTTCAAAGCAAGACCCTAGTTTATGTTGTTCATCCAGATGTAAGAAGTTTTATTCTACAAGGTGAACTAGGAGATAAGAGAGCTAGTTGGATCACTAAAATCCAAGAATATGATGTGGAAATCCATCCTACCAAGCTAGTAAGAGGTAGAGCCCTATGCCAAGGTCTAACAAAAGTAGTAGTATCAGCATAAATGATAGCTTGTCAAGCAACAAAAGATGATCAAATTGAAGAATTACAGTCAGGTGAATCTGATTGGGTAGATCAGATGATTAAGTACTTTCAAACTAGGGTATGCCCTCCTGATCTTAATGCATCATAGAGAAGAAGATATAGACTTCAAGCTTTGAAGTATGTCTTATTTCTAGAAGGTCTATACAAAAGGAACCTTGATGGAGTTCTCCTTAGGTGCTTAAAATATGATCAACAACAAAAGGTCATAGAGGAGTTCCATGGAGGACTATCTGGAGGACATTTCTCAGGTAGAGTTATAGCTTTGAGAATGATCAAAGTAGGCTATTACTGGCCTACCATATTTGTTGATACCTTCAAAGTCACTAGAGCCTATGATAAATGCTAGTGGCATGTAGGGAGGACAAGGAATGCTTCATTCCCCCTTAAGCCAATCCAAGTGGAAGAACCCTTTCAGCAATGGGGTTTGGACTTCATAGGAGTTATCAATCCACATTCCTCAGCTGATCACAAGTACATTTTGACTACTACAGACTACCTCACCAGATGGGTAGAAGCTATTCCTACAAAGAAATTAGACCAAGAAGTGGTGATTAATTTTATGGAAAGCTTGATTTCAAGGTTTGGTGTTCTAGAAGCCTTGGTGAGTGATAATGGACCAACATTCATAGGAGCCAAATATATTGAGTTTGCTAGCAAGTATGGCATCACCATAAAGAATACTTCAAATTACTACCCTCAAGGGAATGGACTTGCAGAATCAACTAACAAGAATCTGTTAAGGATTTTGAGAAGATCACTAGAGGGTAATAAAAGAAGTTGGCACCTAATGCTGGAGCAAGATTTGTGGGTAGACAGAATTACTATTAAGAAGTCCATAAAGACTTCTCCTTATGCCTTAGTGTATGGCAAGGAAGTAGTGTTACCTATCCATTTGGAAATTCTAGCACTCAAGATGATAAACACAGAAGAGGAATCTAAAGAAAATCTAGTGGAAACAAGGTTGACACACCTACTGCAGTTAGAAGAGAAGAGAACTCAGGCATATGAGGATTTCCAAAAGCATTCAGTGGACATCAAGGTATGGTTTGACAAGAAGGTAAGGTTCAGGAAATTCTAGGTTGGAGACTCTGTACTCAGGTGGAATGTTGAAAGAGCTAAACCAGGACATCATCAGAAGTTTGACTCCTTCTAGGATGGCCCTTTCAAGATAGTAGAGGTTAAAGAGACCAATGTTTTCCAGCTTGAAGATCTGGAGGGAAACATACAACCGATTCTGGTTAATGGTTTTCATATTAAACTCTATTTTGATTGAAATATAAGCTCATTGTAATATATGTACATACTTTGTATCATATTATTTTTTGCATTTTATATCAAGTTTTGTTTTGGTAACATGTATAAAAAAAGAAATAAAAGAAAATAAAAGTTGCAAAATAAGCTAAGTGTTCCCAAGGGTGCAGCAAGTTTCCATTCCGCACTCAAATGTACTAAGGAAGTAGCAAAATGAGGAGTGAGCTCCAATCCACACTCAGATGAACTACAACGCCAATGGAATGCCGCATGTATTATATTCCATACTTAAAAGGTCTAAGGTGGTAGTGGAATAACGAAGGTTTCTAATCCATCAGATTTCAAGTCTACTTTTGAGCGAAAAATGAATTCTGCATCGCACCACTTCCTAAAAGGGCAAATGTTCATAAATTAATGCTCAAATTTTCCCATGCCACTCCAAAAAAAAGGAAAAGGACAAAGTGACGTCATGAGGGTATGGAAGATGTTTGAATTTTGGCCAATCAAAAATTAGAATGGTACCTCCAAGCCATCGAAAGGAATGAGTTTAATTTGAAAAGTGTGCCAATGGGTAGTTCATGCAGTGGTCGCATTAATGGTGGAGGGTGTGCATGCATGGGAAATTAAAAGTGCCAAAATATAGAATCCTCTCATTTGAAAAAGAGCAGCAAAGAGCAAAATGTTAGTTGAGCATCGTCTATGAATTCTAGAGAGAACATTTTAAAAAATTGCTTGTAAAAATGGCCTCCGAAGACACCCAAGAAGCTAAAACATCGATGAAAGAGGTAGTGGGGCACTATATCGACAAAGCGAAGTTATGGCAGACACCGAGCTGGTCCTCACAGAGAGAACGAAGCTCAGAAGGAATATCAACAATAGATTCAAGAAAGGAGTAGCTTTGTCAACCCAAGGTAGATGTGTCATTCTCTCCTTCTTGTATTTTTATATTTGTGATTCAGTTCATCCTTGTCCAGAGTTGATAGTGGCTATCATCAAATTTTATGACCCGATGGAAAAGTAGTAAAAACCACTAGTGGTAAAACCCTATTTAGTATCACTACCGAGGCCTATCACAAGCTTTTTGCCATAGGAGTAGAGCCACCGTAAGGCCAAAAGAGTTCAAAATGACCAACCAAGCTAGGTATTACTCTTTGTAGAAATGAGTTCATGATGGTGAGCCTGTCATAAAATGGATCTATAATCAATTCAAAGAAATTAAACCCAAGAAAGGATTGCCCAAAACCCCAATTTCCACTGAGCAGTTTGTCCATCCAAAGCTTTATTCAATGTTAGCCTGTATGGAGGGTTTAGATTATGATAGAATGGTGACCGATTGGAAAATAGACATTGCATATTACATTTCCAATGAAAGAATGTATGAAGAAGATGTAGAAAATAAAGGCATTAGGGTTATTTATTTTGATTGGCCAACTTTCCTTGCTCAGAGAATACATGAGCAATTAGTGAGAATGAAAAGGGGTTCTGATGCACCTTGCTTTCAACATTGCTCAAGCCTGGTCTGGATGTTCTTTGTTGCTATAAGGGATATGATGCCCTAGATTTTGGTCAAGGACAAGAATGACCAGGGAGACCCCATTCCTGTTTACTATTGGACTTCTCATATGAGAAGCACCGAGTCTATGTATAAATTTAACTTGGAATTTTTAGGGCCAGCATTGAAGATAATGTATGGGGAATGCCCTAGGCTACCACCTCTGGCCAAGAAATTGTTAAGAATAGAAGGTGTCGAGGAAGGATATTGGTACCTCCTAATAGAAGGCACAATCATTAGACTGTATGGCTTCATTGGTAAGCCTTTTTGCTACCCCATTTTGTTACAGATAGGTTATTCACCTTAGAATATTTGAGGTAAGCAGAATTTATAAATTTGAACTATGGTTCTGGGAGGAAAAGGAGGTGTTTGTTGACTTACCGTAATGTTGATGATATAACCATTACCAAAAAGTGGTAAGGTGAACAAATCGACCAATATCTTGATAGGTTGGGCCTATTTTACATTCCCCAGAGATGGAGTTATGACCTGGATGATGTATTCTATAAGAGGAACATAGCCCTGAATGGAGAAAAGGCCTACAAATTTGAGAAAAAACCTAGGCCTCATTTTGAACAGGGTAGAAATAATAAGGAAAATGCTCTTGTGGAGTGGAATGTTTCCAATATGGAACAACTTCCTCCATGGTTAGACTTCTATGAACAAATTGTTGATTTTGATCTAGAAAATAATGCAAAACATCGGTTGAAGGAGTCTATCATCAAAGAAGTTGAGGATAAAATAGATAAGAAAGAGGAAAATCAGTCGCAAGAGTCTACCATTGTAGGTGGTGAAAGTAAGAAGAAATGGAATGAAGCCAAGATATCAGACTGGTGGAGGATGAGAGTCGAAATTGGTAAAGAGAAATCCAAGTTTGGATTGAAAATTGATGATGAATTTTCTGATAAATATGACAAGAATGTCACAACTTGGAAAGCAAAAGACCCAAGGAATATAGTGCTAATCTATAAGAAGTCACAAACAGGGTCAGATTCCCCATCCTCACCCTCACAAGAAGAAGTTCAAGAAGAGGAAACTGATACTCCATTGACTACTGCTGAAGTTCTGAAGACATTTCAGCCTTCAACTGAAAAAATAGAGAAATTTCCAAAAGGGGCACAATTGATGAGTAAGATGCATTATTCTGATGAGAGGGCTATTAGTACACCAGTCATCGAGATAGCAAGTAGGCCCAAGTGCCTAGCCTTGGGTGGAAAGCCCTTAGATACAGAGATAGACTGGACTAAGAAGGATAAGGACTTTGTGTTCACACCTGTAAGTTTCACCACTGTAGCAACAGTGGAATTAAATCCTATTTTTGAAGAGACATTATAGGAGGAACCACTACAAGAAGGATTGTTTGAAGAAGACATAGAAAATGAGAAATTAGTAGCCTTGCAAGTCTTCAAGAGAAAGGCCAAAAGGGCACCAAAAAGAGCTGAGAAGGAGATTTCCAAGAAACAAAAGTTGGATAAGGAGGAAATTGTTAAAGAAACCCCTATTTCAGTTGCAAAATAATTGATACAACAAATGCAGCAACAAAACATAGAGATAGCTCCAGAACACCCTACATTAGTAGGTGAAGGTATGGTCTCTAACCCCTCTTCTCCTCCTCCTCCTATAGATTCCCCAAAGAAATATCCCTCCCTTTCTAAGCAAGAGATTGAAACAAAGGTGCCTTCTCCCCCTCATAGTTCACCCCTATTCCATCCTTGCCATTGCAACCACCTCCATCATCTGAGAAGCAAACTATTTTAAGTACACCCACTCACCCATCTATGAGTTTTGCTTTAGTTTCCATGAGTCTACCAATTGCAACAACAATAGTGGTCATAGATTCCACTATGGTCACAGATTCCACTATAGTTACTTCTTCCCAACCATTATCAACTATTGATTCCACTCTTTCATACCTTGTAGCCTCTTCTCCTCTCCTAGTGAGTTACCCTACCCAAGCAATTTTACAAAAGGAGAAGGAAGCTACACAAAAAATTCAATATTTTTGGGTAGAGAAGCTATCCAAACCTTCCAAGAGGATGGCCACAAAGAGGAGAAGCATATTTGTTGATCCAGTTTCAAGGCAAAGAACATCTAGATCCATGATTCCTCTTGTGAGTAAGCCTGAAACTGAGATGACTACTCAAGACTATCATCTAGAAGAATATATAGAAGATATTGAACAACTACCTATAGAAGATGAATTGGTCATGGCAAAAGCTCACTTGGACACTTTTTATGTGAAAACTGATATATACAAAGAAAATGTGGACAAGTTGGAAAAGAAAATAGAAAAGCTTCAAAAGACCATTGACAATCAGAAACAAGTGGAGAAGGCTCTAAAAAAGGAAGCAAAGAACTGGTAGGATAAATTTCAAGAGGCTAATAAGCTCAAGGAGAAAATAGAGGAGCAGAAGAAGAAAAATGAAGAACAAGCTAAGGAGATACAGAGCTTGAAGTAGCAACTTCAAATTGAAAAGGCTAAGTCTTCAGGTTTCTCTAAAGCTGGGCTAAAGAAAGTGAGAAAAGAATTGCTCTCTAAAGTTCTAGAAAAATGCTCAGAGCTGCAACCTATTATTGATTATATGGATGATGCTAGCCACCTGCTCCAAAATATTTAGAAAGATCTGGATAGTTTCACTAGAGAGCTACAACCCATGGTGATTCCGATTAAGAAAATTTACAAACTGGTAGATAGTAGGCTCAGTGACTCTACTAAGCCTATTCCTAACAAGGAGTGGAATATTGCTAGAATTGCTACTAGAGTTGTGGTGAAGAAGCATAGAGCCCTCCAAAAGGCTTGGCTATTATTTGACAAAGTGAAAAATATGATCAGGGATGTAGTGGATATAAATAAGGAAATGATTCAGAATGGTTTCAGAGGTCTATGGATGGAAGATAACTCTTTGTTATCAGTAGAAGAAATTAAGAAGAGTACTGATGAGAGCTTGCAAGATGAGTCTGAGATTGATGCTCTGGAAGAGCCAATTGACCAGGAGCAGGCTTCACAGATGATTATTGATTTTACCAAGCTCAGAGATCTAATGGAAGACTTGGTAAACAAAGGAAGTGTTACAAACTATGAGGACATTGGTGAGCTAGAGTACATTCATAAGTAGCTAAAGGAAACTTCCAACCCCTCTGAAGTAGTTTGGAAACAAGCCCTACAAACCCTGAAGCTAATGGTGCAATTGTTTGGAAAGGATGTAGAAGAGGAAAATAAAGAGTAAACTTCACCTGAGGAAGAAGTTGAGCAAGAGCAAGAAGATAATTCTGAAGAAGAGGCTCAACAAGAAGAAGAAGAACTAGATAGAGCTACTACGGACCCTGAAGGGACACAAGCTTAGCATTCTTATTTTGTACATTTTGTAGTCATGTAGAAGTTTTGTATTTTGTTTGATTCATTTTTACTCTAACATTGTCAGAAGGAAATAATAAAAGCATGAGGTTAGAGAGATGTAGAGAACAATAGTTTTGTGTGAAGGTATTCATATCATTTGTTGTAAGAAGGCTTTATAAGGAGAGCATAGTTGTGTTTTTGCTTAAGCTTGGAGCAATTTTGAAGGAGTGGCAGAGATATTATTGTTTCTAGTATGATCTCGATATGAACGTTTATCCTCTAAGATGTTCATAAAGTTTTTAGAGGGTAGTGTTCATATGGAAATTATTCTTTGAAGCATTATTTTGAAGATAAGCAATTTTTTACTCCTGATGCCCAATGGATAAGACTCTGAGTTTGATGGCTTTGCGAGAAAATCCACCCAGGAGGTGCTAGAATGTAGGCCCAAAATGGCCACATCCTTAGAAAACATTGAAAATTTTATTCTAAGGCATGAAATCTCTATTCCACTGAGGACATAGAGTATTTTGGAGTGGATCCACAATAAGAATTCTCCAATCTGCTCAACACTTAGTGTTTTCTACCTTAATGAGCTAAAGTTCCATTCCGCTCGGTTCATAGTGTATTTGGTAGTGGATTCTTGATTTCACAAAACTTTTGAGTGAAGATGATGTCAGCACGATAAAAAGTGTAATGGTGATCATTGTTTGTTTTTGCATGCTCCAGTGACTAAGTGTTGACAAGTTTGATTCCATTGAGTTCCAAGAGTAATTTGGTGTGGAATGGTGACATGAAGGCCAAAAACATTATAAAAGTTGTGGAATGGTGACAAAGACTATTTTGCACTACTTCTAGTGTAGATTGGTGATTCTGCATTCCAACTAAGTCAAATGATGATGTCAACATATTTTTGTGTGGATTATGATTTGCTTTATGCCATAGAAGAGAGAAAGAAGGCTAAGTAGTGGATTGACAATGGACTCCATTCCGCTCACACCTCAATGCATTTCACGCCAAAATCTGATTTCATAGAACCGAAGCTACTAAAGATGACGTCAGCATTTAAAAAGTGTGGAATGGCATCTTGTTCCTTCCCCACCAATTTGTAGAGCATTTTTGAAGTTTTAATCACCATCGTTCACTAGAAAGCATCAACGACTGAGAGGATGCTGACATTGTCGAAGCATTTAAAGGTATATTCTCATCAGATCAGAGAGCAGTCAGTTGGAAGGTGGGAAGATGAAGCGTCGAAGGGTTTTCAAGATCAAGAACCAGAGTGGTTGTAGATCTATGGTGGAACGGAGTTTCCAAGAATGATGAATGGATCAGATGTAGTTTCCAACTGGCTTGAACTCCAACTACCATCAACTAACCAACAAGTTGTAGAGCTAAGCTGCCATGGTGGATTACTCATAATGGATTTCTCGGACTTCACCAACCAATGAGATAATGCCAACAAAGCTCTCTATTGAGCTATAAAATTGTAATCTTTGTAATGTCTCCTCAATATTTTTCATTTTACAAACTATAAATAGAGGTTGAACCCTCATTTTTAAGGGTCGGATCTAGTGTGTTTGCTTGCCCTACTATAAATATTCTTGCAAACTAATGGAAGGAGCATTACTCTAATTTTTGACTCAAAATTTGTCATCTTCGCTATCTTTTGTGCAAGAGGTTCAAAGTTGTGAGCTGCATTTTTGTCAATACTTTAGCGGTTAGTTCATTCCAGCTTATTGGATTACTAGTTGTGAGAGTAATTGAAATATGTTCATAGTTAGATCTATGTTGTTAGGAAGTTTATTTCTGTTAAATCTGACTATTGGTCTATTCTGCTAATTTGGATTATCAATATTAGATATTGGAATTGCTTTCTGCAACATATCTCTATTTGTGCTTTAATGTATGAAGATTTCATGGGTTTGGGTGTTGTTAATCTTGAGTAATGGGACACCAAAAATAGTTTGTGGGAGCTTTCTGTTGTAGATGCCATTGTTGTTAGCCTATCCAGCCATTGTTTTTTATAATATCTCTAACCCTAAACCTTTTTCTAACCCTTTTCTCAAAACCCTAATTGAGCTTTAATTGTGTCAACACCCTTCTAAGTTGACAAGGAACCAACCTACACTAGAGGTTGGATTGAATTTGCCTTTGGTCCATCCAATGTTGAGTGTTGAGCTGTGACTATCGGGTGCATGCCTGGATAGAAAATTGGAAGATAGACAATCATAGTGTCAAGTAAAACTTGATGTCAATTCGGTGCCCAACAGTAATGAAATTTAATATTTCAAAGGTTTTAGACAAATAAAATTACCAAATATTTTCCTACTAACAAAGACAATGGAAAAGATTCAATGCTTCCCATAAACAAGCAAGCTAAAACTTAGAAAAAATCTTGATATTAGCTTGAGGTTTATATTAAGGTTCTTTTCTTAAGTATAATTCCTCTTAGTGGATTAATTGTTAAACCATACAAAGCATACTCATAAAATCTTTCAAATGCTTGCAAGAAAATACAACATTAAGTCATACAACCCCTTGTTCTTAATGACAAGCTTCTGATGACTTGTCATCGCTTGATCTCTAAGAACTGCTTGCTTGCACCAATAATTTCCCAATCGGTGGTATAAATTAAAATACATGTGCAAAAATTAGATGCAATATATATGAGGGAAAACATAGGTTTTACCTTGGAGCTATCATCACTTAGATTGTACATCATTTCCATTTTTTGGTATCTTTTTCCTAGTGGCCAACATACCCATCAACCTACAAGAATACTTAGTCCTACAAGCATAGTCCTGCAAGCATGCATAATATCAATAGTACCATATTCTGACAATATTTAGAAATTGTTTCTAAAATAGACATCCACATTTCCATTAGTGCTAAACATTGAAGACATTAAATCAATACATACTTTTTCTCATAAACGAGTCCTACAGAGGTGGGTCATGACATACTACCCCCCTTGGACTAAACACAATCCTCTATATTTTGTGCAAAACATTACATTTCATTTTTATTCAAACAAGGAAAATGTCTTTTCATCTCATTAACTTCTTCCCAAGTGGTACTTTTCTCAAAGAACTGGTCCCATTAGACCTTGCACTATTCTAGAGTTCATTTCCTCATCATTTTGGAATGAAACTCTAGAATATTCATTGGTTTCACCTCAATGACTGAGAGGTCTACCATCTACAATTTTAGAACATCCCACACATGGTTAGGATCAAAAATATATTTTCTAAGCAGGTATACATGAAAAGAGTTATAAATATTTGACAGGTTGGGTGGTATTAAGGCAAGTTTGAAAGGCACTAGACCGATCCTATTAGTGATCTCAAAAGACCCAACATATCAAGGATTCAACTTAGAAGACTTTATGGTGCTCTTCATGGGTCTAACTATTAATCATACTCTATCTCCCATAGAGAATTCTCTTGGTAATATTTTTAGATCAACATAATTCTTTTGATGATCGATGACTTCCTTAAGCCTCTGCTTGATCATATAATTTTTTTCCTCCATAACCTTGAACTCATCCAGTTCAATGACAACTTGATCCTCTATATTATCCCAAGATAGAGGTGTTATACATATATGGCCATATAGGGCTTCAAATGGGATTATTTTTCAAGGAAGCATGCTAATCGTTATTATAAGTAAACTCTACTAGATGCAAGAAGTCTTCCCATTGAGACTTCTAGTCCATGTAATACATTTAAAGCATGTATTCTAAGACTTGGTTTACCCTCTCTATTTGACCATCTATTTTTGGATGGTATGCATAACTAATGTTTAGATTGGTGCCTATTGCATGATGAAGAACCTACCAAAACTCATATGTGAATTGGGAGTCTTTATTTGAGATGATTACCTTAGGAAATCCATGCAACCTAAAAATATCTTTGGAAAACCTAGTTTCCACCACTAGAGCATCATCCTTAATGTTCCCTAGAATAAAATAAGCAACCTTGGTCAACTTATTGACCAGCACAAGGATTGCATCATATCGATACCTAGTCTTAGGTAATCCCACTAGAAAATCCATAGATATTGCCTACCATTTATGCAATGGTATATCATGTGGGTATAATTGTCCTATTAGATGTCTATGTTCAATTTTCACCTTCAAAAATTTCAAGCATCGAGCAAAAATATCAAAATATCTCTTCATACCAGACCAGTAAAAGTTATTTTTCATGTTCACTCTCATATTTACCCCTCTAGGGTAAGCGAAGTATGGAGATCTATATACCTCTTGCATGATAAGACTCCTTAAATCATAAACTTTGGGGATAAATACCATATCATTAAAACATAAAATGCCATATTTTATACTAAAATCCTTGTTCTCTTTAGGATTCCTCTTCATTTTAGCCTGAATGTCACTGCAAGTATTGGTTTGAGATTGTATTTTCTTTACTTTGTCCATTAAGTATACATGACTGTGGGTCAAAATAGCTATATACCTTCTTCTAATTAAGGTATCAACAACCTTATTTTCCTTGCCTTTGATATACTCTATACCAAAGTAATATTCTACTAAGAACTAAACCCATATTATTTGTCTTGCATTGAGCATAGGTTGAATAAAAATATATCTCAGACTCTGATGATTGGTCCTCAACTTAAAAGGCTTCTCTAGTAGGTAATACCACAAAATATTAAGAGTTTGCACAATTGTTGTTAGCTCCAAATCATGCATAATATAGTTTACATCATGCTTCTTGAGTTTCTTTGACTCATATGCTATAACTAAATCATCCTAGGAGATAAATCCTCCTAATCCTTCCAATGAAGTGTCAATACCTACTAAGAAGTTCCCTTGAGGATCTAGAATCTTAAGAACAAGTGCAGTAGTAAGATTTTGCTTAAGCAACTTAAAAGCACCTTCACACTTGTTCATTCATTTGTAATATCTGGAGGTTAGTTATAGAGTAGAATATTTTAGAAGTCCTTTACAAAATACCTATAATACCCAATAAAAACCATGAATCTTCACACTTAAAGCACATTAGTAGGTGGTGGCCAACTCAAAATGACTACTATCTTCTTTAGATCTACAATTATCCCTTTTGTAGATATGATATGTCCAAGATATTATACTTATCAAACATAAAAGTCACACTCTAATAAATTTCCATAGAGCTGGTTTTTTCTCAATAACTCAAGCACAATTCTCAAATGCCTATTGTTATCTTCCTTATTTTAGGAATATATCAAGATATCATACAAAAATACTAATATGAACTAATCCAAATGCTCCTTTAATGCGTTGTTCATCAAATTCATGAATGCTATTAGTGCATTGGTTAGCACAAAAGGTAATACTGTGAACTCATAATGTCCATACCTAGTCTTAAAAGTAGTCTTGTGAGTGTCCTCTTCTTAAATCCTCAACTAATGGTATCCCAATTTAAAATCAAATAGATCTTCAATCCTAGGTAAAGGGTACTATTATTGATGGTTTCTTTGTTCAAAATTTTGTAGTCTATGCACAACCCTAGCAAACCTTTTTTTTTTTTTGACAAATAGAATAGGTGCACCCCATGGTGACACACTAGGTTTAATCAACCCTTTTTCTAACAACCTTTGAAGTTGTACTTTTAAATCCTATATCTCAATAGGATTCATATTATAATGAGTTTTATTAATGGGTTTTGCACCCAACTTTAGTTTGATAATGAAATAAAATTCATGCTTTGGTGGTAGCCCAAGGAGGTATTTAGAGAATAAATCCCTAAACTCATGAAAAATTGGGTAATCCTTGAACAATTCCTCCTTTCTATCATCCCTGATCTTATGGTTCAACTTAATGACTTAGACTATTCCACCTTTTCTAATAGATTTCTTTAATTGTATTGCTAAGATCATCTGAGGTCGAAATGACCCTTGTTCATTATAGATTCTTAGTCTTTACTTATCTTCATCTGTATAGTCTAACCATATATCTTGGAAATTAATTGTCTCCATGAGACTTCAACTAGTCCATACCCAATATGATATCAAAAGCAGTAGTGGTTCTACATATAGGTTCCAAAAGGTAGAGAGATTGGGTAGGTTGATATCAGCTATGGGAAAATATTGATCCACTAAGTAGGTTTGTCCAGATCCATACTCTACTTTCCACTCTTGTGCTAAAAATCTTGGTCTTTCTAGTAGATCCTTTACTATACTAGAAGAAACAAAACTATCAGTAGCTCCCCTATCTATAAAAATTTTAACTTATCAAATAGTTAACCATTCAAGAGCATAGGTGTGGCTTGCCCATATAGATTTTGGTTTCCAATTGCTATGTAGATCCTGTGGTTGGGTTCCTCTACTCTTTTTCTTGGTCTTGATCAATTTGGACATTGATTTGCATAATGTGGACCCCCAAAATTGTAGAAACCACCCTTGGGACCTAGGTGTATTTCTTATTTTTTCTCCCCTATCCATTTTTCTTGTGATGGTTCTGGTTGCCTTTGTGGTTGAGGAGTATTGCTATTTTTTCCTCTTTTGGAATTTATTCTTGAAATTTCCTTATTTTTCATCATTTTTTCTTTCAAACTTTGGACTACCTTTTCTTTTATTACTTTGCTCTTGTTCCCATTTCATAAAACTTGCACTCTTCCTTTTTATCAGGGCCTAACGATCATATTTTGACAAATATGCATAGTAAAAGTATGTCCTATTTAATTGTAGGTTGGACTCAATTTGTCAAGCCAGATCGAAAGCCTTTTGCAGACTCATAGGCTTACGCATGTTTACTATTGATTTTATCTTAAGATCCACTCCTAAGATAAATTTATGTACCTTTATAGTCTTATCCTTCTCATATAATGGTACATACTTAAGCAATTTTATAAAATTTTGATAGTAAATCTCCACTGTCTTTGTTTCTTGGAGTGTGGAGAATTATTCAAAATTTTCCACATAGTATTGTTCTATGAGGAACCTTTTCTTAAAGTATTTAATGAAACCTTCCCTTGTTAGATTTATTGCTTGAATATTTTGTTCAGCTCTAAAAGTGTTCCACCATTCCAACCTTATCTCTTTTAAATGAAGAGTGGTCCAAAATATTTGGATCATTGAGGAGTAGTTTTTCATGGAGAAATAGGTCTCCAACTCATTCATCCAAGTCTTGGTTAAATCATCCCCATATTATTTATTGAATTTGGAGGTCTTTACATTCTTCAAATCCTTATCTAGTTCTACCTCTATAAGGTCCCTAACTTCTTGCTATTTGTAGGAGGATTTCCTTCCTACCTAACCTCAAGATTTATATTTTGTGAACTTTAACTTATTATAGTTTCCAACTACTTTTATTGGTCCATTTTTCTCTTTGATGGTTCATTTGTTTCCTTTGTTGCTCTATTTACCCCTGTAATAGAAATATAATGATAGTGAGGTTATCCACCTCTCTACTTGAATTTTCCAAACTTTTCCCTAGGGGTCTAGCCTCAATACTATCCTGCTTAACCTACCTTGGTGGTTGGGAAGATATTCTTCCTCCTCTTAATTTTGGTGCTATATTCCCTGGCCATATAAAGACCTAAGTTAGGTTATAATTTATCTTCTAAATTGTAAGTCTAACTTCCTAGTTAGTTACATCATCCATGTGAACTAACAATAAAGTGATTTTAATCATCCACTGATAACATCAATGGTCAATTTTACTCCATGTAAGGTTCCATTACCAAAGGAATATATTTCTTCCTAAAGTCACTCATCAAGTCTGTATATTCTTAATTTTATCAAGGGAAGCTTCTAGTATTATGACCTAGAGATCTGATACCAATTGTAACAACCCAAAAAACCAACCAACCTGAGAGAGAAATATTTTTTTTTCTAAAAAAAACTCACACAAGGGTCACAAGTAGTATCCATGGAATTTAAGGATTAAGTATAACTTCATTTTGAGTTCCTAACACTACAAATGTCCCTTGAGTGAATAATAGAGGCAAAGCTCCCATAGGTATTGGGGTTTACCTTGATTACCTCTACAACACAAAGGATTATTCACATGGTCAACACTCATTTCTTGCATTCTCCATGAACACAAGACATCTTGACCAAAGCATTGGAGTTATCCCTTCTCATATATTTAGAGAAGGATGATTTTGATTTCCTCTACCAGTCATAAGTTAGTCTATGTTGGGTCATTTTTGGATGTAATGCCTTTATGTTTAGTAAAATTTAGCTCCACGGTGAACCACTAAACCCTAATGCTTGTTTTTTTTGTAAGTAAATTTCTTCATTAATTATCAAGTTTTATAGGTTGACCCAAAACCTTTTACAAAATACAACCTTCAGCTGAAGCTATGGATCCTAGTTATCCTGAGGATATTCTGTCCTCTACAACTACTAAACTTTCTAGCAGTACTAACCAGGAAGAAGATGTAGACAAAGACCAAAAACAAAATAGGACCAACCAAGACGGGCAAGCCACACTGATCAAAATTATAAAAGGAAAAGGTAACCTCAGCCCTAAGAGGATTAGTTCCTCTAAAAAAATGTCAACAAAAAATGATACCCCCAGGGCTTGGGGATCCTCATACCTCATCTTCGACATCTTCCTCGAGATCCTCTTCATTTTCATTCTCTTATTCCTCATAATCATCCTTGGCCTCAAATTTCAACATGTAGCCTTCGTTGAAGATCACCTGAGTCATAGTGTCATAGTGCTCCTGCATTTGGTGGATGATGGTCACATAATATTTCAGAACAAACCTTTTGAGAACCATGATTGTAGGTCCCTCCTTGTCCAGGTCGCTAGCATTGGTTTTGGAACTGCCTTGGATTTGTTTATTCTTGAGTCTCAATGAGGATCTCATTGGGGGTTCCTAAATCCTTAATTTTTTATTGGTTGTGCCCCCTTTGGTTATGGGCTCCCCCACTCTCTTCTTTGTTGGAGATACATACAAAGGTTTGTTGGTGCCTAGGCTAGATCTTGCCCCTGAGCTATCTGGTTGATGACCAAATGATATCTCCTCTATGACTTGAGGTGCAAGATTAGGTGTCATGGCCAACACCCACTTATAGATTACTTTGAGAAATCCGTGGTGTATCGACATGGCATACCCTCTCTTGTTGCGATAGGCGTTGATGGTGTAGTTCATCGAGTTCATAAAAAACTAAGGGATACTTATCGGGTTGACATCCCGAAAGAAGTTTACGAATGCATAGTGAAAGCTCAGAAAAGTCTTACTGGGATCCTCAACTGTGATAAAATCCATCACATTTTTCATGGCCCCATTCCACAGAGTGGGCAAATCCATTCTGGTGAGCCCATTCTTGGATTCCTTCAAAATTTTTGGGTTGTCACAAAATTCCTTCAATTCCACCTTCTAGTGATATTTCTAGAGATGGATGGAGCGAACTTTCATCATCTGACTAGTTACCGCAGCTAGCATGTTCACATCATTGATGAAATATCTTCCTCATATCTCTGCTTTGTCATCCTCCCAAGTTTCCATCACCACCTAGGTGATATCTTCCTCTGCCCCCTAGAACAGGTCAAAAAATTGGGTAAAACACCGCTTAGTGAGGATGTCCTGAGCCATGGGTTCCATGATGACCATGCTCGACTCAACGTAAGTCATCTTTTTGCTCGCAATATTCTTCCTTATGATTCATTCAAACTTTCTCAGGTTAACACACTGCCAATTTCCTCTTTTGCTACTACTGGGTAAGGAATAGGGTTTAAATCCATGGTGGTAAGATATGGGGTTTTCCTTAATTGGTGTGCCATATTCAGGGATCCATCCCCCCTTTGCCACCTTGGATTTGTGCTAGTTGTCCTTGGGTGTCAGCGTGTGATTCTAGTTGGCTTTGATTATCTGCAGATCAAAACTATCCTTAGGAAGATTCTCATATTTTTACATCATCTTATTTATGGGTAATTAAAGGATCTATCACTCCATGTGATAATATTCTCATGGACATAGGAAACTTAGGTGTTTCCTCCCTATAACTACCTTTGGTATAGCTAGCAAGGAGATATTCTAAACAAGGTTACCCAAGACAACACTTATATCTTACTCTATATAGATAGAACATGCTTTCATTCATCATACTTGCATGGAAAATTAATTAGATTATATCCAAGTTAAACCAACCATAGAAACTAACCAGAGCTACTCTTTTAAACCAAGTATAAGATAAAAAAAAATTTAGTACTACTACAACAAAATTAATGCCATGACCATTGGATAATATCATACCTTTTAACACACATCTATCATAAGCATGGAACCAAGGTAATATTTCTTGATATAATAAAACCATTTAAAGGTATAAATTCAACATGAATAATACTATCCTAAGTCTTTAATTTCAATATAATAAATCCTCTAGCATCAAGAGTGATTTCCAAATTAATCCTTCCATAGGATGTCATAAAATAGTGAAGAATCTATTAACATGATTTGAATAAGGAAAAATAATATGTCTTCCACTTTTGTTGACAACTCCCATTCTCTCCATGGAAAAAAGGTATATATAAGGGATCATTAAAACCTCATCAAAGAGTATATATGCATTTCTATATGATTATTTTTGATGATGCAAAATACATATAAACAAGTTGCATGAAGAAATCCATACTTATTTTCCCATTATATTTTCCACTACCCACAAAAATTAAAACCATCTCCTAATTCTTATCCAAATCATAATAATCCCACATTACACAAGAACCCCCATAAAAATTCCTATTAAAAAAAAAACAGCACAAAGGAACCCCCATAATTCCTTCCATTTAAAAAACACAAAGGAACCCCATAATTCCTTCCATTTGAAAAACATAAAGGAACCCCATAATTCCTTTAACCATAAATATTATGAAATCATCTAAGGATTATTATCCATTCAATAAAACATTAGATTACAATAAATCTAAAGCATCAAATTCGAATTAATCAAACATTAGATTATAAACAATCTAAAGGATCAAATTCTAAGTAATCAAACATTATATTAACCCTAATTATTTAATGAAAGCAAAAAAAAGGCATTCGAATTAATTCAAACTAAAATTAAATAGAGAACAAAGGTCAATCCCAACCCTTAGATGTTGAAGGTTTAAAAATCCAAGAGCAAAAATCTATATAGAAGACACAGGCTGCCAAGCACAGAAAGCAACCAAACTTAACCAAAATAAACTAGAGCTTCAATAACTCTCAACTCCACACAAACCAATCTCAACAAAGGAATAAATACGTACAAAAAACAAGCTCAGATAAAAAAATGAACGTCATGCAAACCAAACTAAAACAAAATAATTTGGAACCCATGTTTTTTAGGTGAGTTGGAGAGGAGAGGACAATCCTCCAAGGGAGGTCCTAGGTTCGAATCTCCACCCTACCAAAAAGTTGAATTGGGTACTCAAAATATAATATATAATGTTGGTGCAGGTAGGGCCGGGTGTGACTCTCGGGCGACTTTGATGGTGTAGAACCCCTTGGTCATGGTATTTTAGACTAAGGCATCCCTGCAAGGGGTTTTTTTCTTTAAAAAAATGAAAGGATGAACATATATGCTGAACAAGCAAACAACTAGTCAGTCCCTTCCCTACTAAGTAGAGGAAGTAAGCCACAAACTTAAAGAACCATATGCAAAAACCAAAGTAAACATAGAGAGATAATTCTCATCAATATTTCTAAACAAACTAAAGGATTAGGTCTTCCAAGGGTCTTACATCGAGGTACAAATGAACAAAAATCTAGTAAAAAGATACAGAATAAGGAAAATGAGAAGCATAAAAGAAGCATTGAAAAGATAGCAGCACCAACCAAGTTTGAGAAAAACTCAAGAAGCTTGATCAAGGGGATAATTAAAAGCTCACACATAGGTCACTGAGCACATGCTCAAGCAAAAAAAGAGGAAGAATACATTCCAAGCCAAGGAGTTATCAAACAATCAAACTAAATCCAAAATACAACTTCAAAGCTAAAAGCCATAGAGGAAGGAAAATGTACAGAGCGGGAATAAAATAATGAAAATATAAAGTCCTAAGACTTTGGACACCCAAAAGAGCCATAGAGAAATACCTTGATCAATTTCTAAACCACTACAGATGACCTCCAATGATGTCCTTCTACCTTTCCTCCTTGCTCTTGTCTCTAGTTCATCACTTGTTGCTGCATAATAATTCCACCACCTTCTCTTCCTTAAAGTGCTTACCCTTTATTATCCCTGAAGAACAACATCAAAATACCACCTTCATTGTGCCTCCATAATTCATGAATGCCCATAAATACAAGAAGGAATATTACTTTAATGTCTCCTAATGGATGCACTTCCTTATTAAAAGAAGAGATTTTGTATGTTAAGTGAAACTCCCTTATTTCACTTAAACCACCGAATCTATGCATTTCATACAACATGACATTAGTAATAACATTTATATTTTCCTACTAACAAAGACAATGAAAAAGATACAATGCTTCCTATAAACATGCAAGCCAAAACTTAGAAAAAGTCCTTATATTAGCTTAAGGTTAATATTAAGGTTATTTTCTTAATGATACTTCCTCTTACTAGGTTACTTTTTAAACCATAAAAAGCATACTTGTAAACTCTTTTAAATTCTTTCAAGAAAAATCAACATTAATTCATACCACCCCTTATTCTTAGTGGTAAGCTTTTTATGACATATCATCACTTGCTCCTCTAATAACTACTCCCTTGCACCAGCCAGGGTTATGCATAAGGGGTTGGACCCAAAATGTAATTATAAAAAAAGGTGATTCAATTTCAAAATCGGGGTAAATCATGACCAAATTCATCTAGAAGGTATGGTGAATTACCTTAATTTTCATAGAAAATTATAAAAAATGGTGAATTTGAAATTTTTGGCCAGACTGGGTATAAAACAAGGTCTAGCCATAGATAGGGTGTAAAACGAGGTCTAGATGTGGATCGGGTGTAGAAAATGGTTTTGTCACAAACTGGGTGTACAACGAGGTTTGGCCATAGATCGAGTGAAAAAATGGCCTGGATGCGGATCAAGTGCATACAATGATTCAGATGCGGATCGGGTGCAGAAAATGGTCCGAATGTAGACTGAGTGTAAAACTAGGTCTGAATGTGGATCAGGTGCAAAAAATTGTCTAAATACAGATCGGGTGCAAAAAAAAGTCTGGCCCTGGACTGGGTGCAAAACTAGATATAACCACAGATCGAGTGCAAAACCAGGTCCAACCATAGATCGGGTGCAAAACCAGATTCAACCATGGACTGGTTGCAAATTAGGGTCCAGTTGTGGATCAATTACAGAACCAAGTATGACTGTGAACTGGGTGTAAAATAAGGTCTGGCCATGGGCTGGTTACAAAGTAAGGTCCAACTATAGATTGGGTGAAAAACAAGATCTGGCTGTGGACCGGTTGCAAATCAAGGTTTGACTATAGATCAAGTGCAATACAAAGTTTGGTCATTGACCAGTTGAAAAATAGGTTTCAATCATGGATCGACTGCCACGTGTCACACGAAAAGTCACCCATATTGCATATCTAATAACATGATACCACATGTCCACCCCAATATATTTTATCTATAAAAGGGCATCAACTATCATTTTTCTAGTTTTCAATTCTACGACTACACCCGAAAAGAGCAAACTGTTACCTCACAATATTTGCAATCCAATATCTCATACTTCCACAACTTCTAGTAATGGCCACCACTTCCACCCCTTCTACAAAAATTGTATTCAAGAACCTTTCTTTCTCTGCAATTTTATATTTGTTAACCACTCCACGTTCTGACTTTTTGTTGGTCAATGATGCAGGTTTTTAAAACTTGCTTTTAATACCCCAATTCAAGATAGATAAAGTTCTTTTGCACAATATTGTAGCTGGTTATGACCATGACCATACCATAATGAACATACATTTATGAAATAGAAATCTATTGTTTACAATCATGCCTACAAACATCTAGAGACTGGTAGATCCTCCTTACAAGGATTATCCTTCAATGACATCAAAGTTCACGATGTCTCCAGATGATAGAGTTTACCTCAAGACAATGTACAATATCGGTATGAAATTACTGTCAGATATAATATTCATTACTTAGATTCTATTAATGTTTAAAATTTAAAATTTGTAATTTTTTATCTAATTTATTTTTGCAACTCCCGCCGCTAATTCAAAAAGAGGATTAATAATCACCTCTATTGAACATCCAAATATAAGGGCCATTGTTGAGTTCTTATAAAAAAGACTAATTCTTCATGGAAGAACAAAACTTCATTATTGGGCATTAGCCCATATGGTTTGCTATCTACACCATAAAAAGTTTGACTAGTGAACATATATTTCAGACCACATCAGAACAAAGTTGCATGGCATCCAAATGATCTTAGTGCCCATGGTAGACAACATTAATTATATTTAAGCACTATATTTTGAAATTTTTCATAATTTACATAATACTCTTGTACCAACTGTAGTGCATCCGACACTACACACAATTGCCATGACACCCCAAGAGTTGAAGGTAATAAGTCCATATTTGACCATCAAATAGTTTTTATATTATAGCATTTTTTTATTTTTTTATTTTTATTTGCATATAAATGTAGATTAAGGAAGCCACCACAAGGAATAGATAGGATGCTACTATAAGAGGTCACAAACCATAGGAAACTGGTGATTTTGAAGACACTTTGTCACAAGCATCACCATTGCAAAGGCCACATAAACATTTGGGGCATGCTACTTCTCTTGGGGGTTATCGTGCACCTAGGTTTGCATAGAATGTGTCGGCTGAATCCAGTGAGGTCAACCCTAGTCCACGTAAGTTTTCTTTTTGATATTTTATCTCTATATTTATTTAATTAAAATTATAATATTTTTTATTAATTTTTTTCATATGTTTTTATAATTGCGTTGGACCCCCATCAACACCCAAGTACATCAGATCTCATCATATTCAAGTAAATCAATGTGTATTTACTTTGAATTAAAAAATATATATTTTTTCCATTTTATTTTTTGAATAATTCTAACAAAATATTTTTACTATTTTTAGGAGCATCTCAACAACAACCTATGAGAGGCCATATGATGTCACCATTGACTCCACAACTACAATAAAAGTGTCTTCTAATGAGAGACAAAATGGGGGTTGGAGTTGGAAATTATTTTTTTTCATAGAGACCACGAGGGCCAACACCAAGTGAGAGTGCATATGTGTTCTCATGTTTTACATTGAACACAACTACTCAGGCACCAAAAGTTTTAACTGCAAGATTAGTTAATATCCCACTCGATGATGATTATTTGTTGTAGGGCAACATCTTAAGCTTCAAGTCAAAAAATGTGCTTCAATATCCATAAGGAGAAGCACAACAAACATAAGCCCTTGAAACTTAGTAGACATCATTGCTATCTCCTCAAAGAAATGACCCTCATCCTCAAATTGAGGATGAAAAAGTATAATTTGATAAAAATGTTTTAATGGTTGAAAATACTAAAGCAACCATAAAAGATATGGTGCTTCAAGATTTGGAAGTGATGAAGGATTAGGAATATCAGGCCAAGGTCCTGATAAAGAAAATTATTGCTTGGTATAAGAATTTTTCAAAAAGAGATTCACTTTTTTCTTTGGTTGAGAATGAACCAGAAAAAGCTTGGTGGCCTGCTAGATCAGGCCATATCAGGATCAGTGAAGTCCACTGTCTTGTATGATGATGAAGTATTAAATATTATGGTTTGTAGAATTAATAATTTTAATGATGAAGCCCTATTATAACCAATGGGATTTCGATAAGAAAAAAGTTGCAGTCGCTAAGGCTACAAGGGATGTGGCTAAGGTGAGCAAATGTTTTCTTTTTCTTTTGCATTCAAATTTTAATATTTTATTAAAAAAAGTTAAATTTTTTCATATAACTCATTTGATTTATTTTTTCTTTTTCTTTTTGCATTCAAATATTAATAATTTAAGAAAACAAGTTAAAAACATGGAAGTTAATATCATGGTGGCAAGTTTTATTTTTTGATGGAGAGTGAAGAAAGTAGAGAGGGGAGGGCTCTGGTCCCTCCCCTGCTCCCCCTCCCATGGCTCCTGGTTCCTACCCAGTCCCTGGCTCAACCCAGGTCATCCCTCTTGGGGAGTGGTTGTTTGCAAATGATCTCCTGAGGGGAGATCCTTCTCCACTATCTGTGCCCCTCCCGGTCGGCTAGGGTTTCCTTGGTTGTTTTTTTGGACTGGTGCTTCCTAGGGATCCCTGTTTGGTTGGGGATCCCTTCCATTTTTCCCTCAGGCTTCCCCTTGGGGTTTTTTGCAGGTTATTCACGTGGATCTGGTCCCCTACGTTTCTTGATGCGATGGAGGTGACGGTTTAGGGTTTGGACAGCTTTCTGGGGTCTCCCTTGAGGTCCTCACAGCTTTGGGGGTGGTCTGGGGGGCCTCTTTCCCCCTTTTGCTTGTGAATCCTCGACGGGATCCTGGATGTTGTTATTCCTGCGTGGAGGCTTCTTCGTGCTGGCTCTACTCCTTGGTGGACATCCTGGGCATCTGGTTTGTCCTGGGGGGATTTTCCCTGTCTGGGTTGTTCCCATTCCCAGTCCCAGTTCCCTGAAGCTGCCTCTGTGCTTGGACGGGATTCTTGGTCCCTGCTGCTGGGACGGGATCCTCTTCTGTTTTCCCAGGGTGGGTTCCTCGTGGTGCAGCTCTCTGGTTGCTTCCTGATGGGCTGGATCCTCTCTGTGCTGGCTGTCGGCTTCCTGCAGGATGGCTCTCACTGAACGAAATGTTTTCCCGATGGGCGGGATGGTTTCTCCACAGGGCGGGATCCGCCAAATCCGCCAGTTTTCCCATGAGGCGGGATCCTTTCTTTTCTGCTAGTTTCCCGAATGGCGGGATTTCCCTGTTGCTTCCCGCTAGGCGGGACTGTTTGTGATGGTTTTGACTGCTTCTCGCGAGGCAGGATTTTATTGTAATGGTTTTTCTTTGCTTCCTGCTGGGCGGGATATTCTCGATGGTGGTTTTTGGCTACTCCCCGCTGGGCGGGATCTCCAAAACTACTTTCTTTCTTATTTGTTTGTTTCCCGCTGAGAGGGATTGTTTCATGCTTACTGTTACCGTTGGGCGGGATTTCTGTTTTGGTGTTTAGTTTCAAGGGATTGATGCCCTAGGCCCATTGCTTATGTAATCAGGTTTTGGGATCCTTGTTAAAACCCACTATAAATACAAACACTACTTACCAAAAAAAATATCATGGTGGCAAAGAAATTTCTAAAAAATGCAATTGAAATGAAGAAAAAAATATAATCAAAAGTGAGGGATAATAATATTTTAAGAAGATATATCAAGGGATCTTGTGCTATAGGAGTAGAAAGTGAAAGAACTGCTTTTAACAGTACTAAGAAGCCATATTGCTGGGGAGTGTTATGAAAGTAGAGGAAAGCCTAGTCAGATCTGGAGCACTGCCAGCATAGGGTGTTGAGGAAAGAAAAAAAGGAAAGGAACAAGCAACTCAATTGAAATTGAGGCAACAAACCCCCAATAAGATATTTAACAAACTGTGTAATATTTTCTAGTTGAATGCAATCCATAATTTTGTACAATGTAATATATTTTTAATTGAATTAATAAAAAATACATTTACTAATTTTGTGTCTTCCATCATTCAATGGTTGTTTCAATTTATAATTTTATGTTTTTTTTTTAGTTTATGTCTATCCAATTATATTTACTATGTTCATATCAAAAAAAAAAAAAATATTATTGTTGGTTAATAGTTATTTACAAAGTAAAAAGACCTCAATTGTGCCAATACATCAATATTCATACATTAACAATACTATGATATAAAATATAAGGATATATCAATAAAGGCAATTGAGACACTACGATTGTAGAAGGCTACCTAGACCACACATCTATTGATATTGCAACAAAAAGAAATATAAACATGTAATCTAAGCATACATTTGACAAAAAGAAGGAAATAACAAAGGGAAGCTCTCTTTATTAATAAAATGAGTCTTATTATAAATTTATCCCTCTTAGGGATACCAAAATATTGATACAATTGTTACAATAAGCAAATAACCCCAAAATGGAGGAAGATGTATTTCAATTGGTCTTCATATCTCCATCAAATCTGCTTGAGGGCTTACAAGGACGCCTCCTTCTCCATTTTCCAAGAGGAACTTGATGTTGAGGATGCTTTGAAGCTTGAAAAGACCTGTAATTTGCATACAAGAAACAACAAAGCACAATTAAAAGCATATGAGACCTCTCATGATGAGGCTTTTGACAAGAGATGCAAGAAATAAGACAACTTGAAATAAACATAAATATATGCAAAGATAATCAAGAAATGGCTAAATTTATGCAAAGAATGAAGTAAAACATGGAGATCTAGTTAATATAACATGTAATTTGCAATAGAAGCATGAAATATAATATATGAAGATTAATGAAATCTAGCAAATATGACCAAAATTAAGGTAAAACTACTTCTAAAATTGCTAATGAACCATGCAAATACAGTGAAAATGATGAATCTATTCTAAGTTGAGATAATAAAGAAAGAATAAACCAGAATCTAGGCTAAAACCGATGAAATCATACATCAAACCCTAGCCACTGCTACCATTAGTGGAGAAGGCTTGCAGGCCACTGTCAGCGATAGCGATCGTGAACTAAAAATTCTACCTTTTGAATAAAGATCTACAACACACAATTCATCAGTTTAACTGATGGTCAAGGGTTGCTTTCTTGTCCAAAGATGGATTGGTAGTTGAAATTAGTAGAATTCGTATCAGATTGAAAAGGAATTGCGAGATATGCTTCTCAGTCCTTTGGAAGCACCATTGTCATCTTCGTGCTTGTCACTCCACAATTAGGCAGGATTTTGATAGTCCTCAAGGGTTGTCCAGTCACTATCCAATCTGACAGAGCTTTGTTGCATAAAATATTCTCTTTCAATCCAGGCCTCTCTCAAATTTGGAGGGTGTTTTTATAGCCTTCTCAACTCCTCATCCTAGCTTCCTTGAGAAGTCAATATCAAGAATTGAGATGTTAGAGCTATTGGGAGGAAGTATCCAAAATATTCCTTGTCCAAAACCACCTAATATTAGTTGCATTTATTTGTTACAACTGATTTTGACTCGGTTCAAGAGGTCAAGATAGTTTTAGAGCTAGCCGCCCTGAGTGTCAATGGTTAGGCTAGCAGTCACTCTAAGCGTTAGTGGCTAAGCCTGCATAGGGCCAGACTACCCCAAATGAGTGGTTAAAACCACTGCTAGCTCTTGGAAAGGTCCAAGGTCATTCATATGGTCTGCAAAGGTGACCATATGAGTAGTCTCCTAAACATGACGTGTTTTAGGTGTCTACAATGATATAAAACATACAATTTTTAAAACAAAAATGTGATATAAAACATAAAATTTATGATTAAACAAATTTTGTGAAATCTAATAAATTTGAAACAATATTTTAAAATATGATATCAAATGAATTCAAATATATGAAAGTTGTGAAATCTTGGAAAAATTACAATTCAAGTAGCTAAAACAAACACTTCTCAACTTCACTAAAATCACTAATAAGCATAGCAGATACATGTGTCTCCACTATCTCATCACTAAAACCATTATTATCCTCGTTATTATACATATTAGTGATACACCTTATTTATGCTAGGGATTTCTAGTATACCAATGCTCTATCATAGAGAAATTTGTCTAGCTGATACACTAACACATAAATCCTCAAATAATTTTCCAAAATTTTATCCAGCCTGTTACGAAGTTTAGATTTCACAAAAGATAGTGCACTAAAAACCATCTCATCTTCCACAGATCTCAAAATCATTGTTTGATATAATTCATATAAACAAAAGTGTTCACTAATCATATCTTGTAAGACACTACTTGGATACAATTTTTCCAAAAATGTGCAATGGAACCAGGCTCATGGATGTTGCTCAAAAGCAACGTTTTCTCAACCATTGTACTTCCAAAATGTGATGTTTGTTATATTAAATTTCCTTTTTAAGAATATCCTTGATTTCAACACCATTGCCATCCATAAAATTACTAAAATGCTTACTAAGTATACCCATATATTTAATAAACAACTCATGTGTGGGTAGTCAATACAAGGACCCCAAAACAAAGGGTTAACAACACCCATAGCCTCAAGAAACTCATCTCTTTGATCTTATTTTATTTGTCAATGATTATGCTATTTTTAACAATTTAATATTAGTAATGTGTAAAACAACTTCAAATCCATTACGTGTTATGTGAACTTGTTCAACATTGTTCATAACTATATTTGACCGCCTTTCAAAATAATATAGAGGTATCACTTTTTTATAAGATTTAATACAAATATGATTATTGATGTCAAACTTCAAAAAGCTTTGTGGATCATTCATGTTAGTTAATATTATCCTACTATCAAACAAGGGATCTGTAAAATATCCTTCAAAGACATATAATCTATCAATAATAATACATATTTGTTTTCTCATCCTCATAAAATAAATAATATAGATGGATATTTCTTGCACATGTTTAATCAATCTATTCATTTCTTGTAACATTGGAAGAATGCCACATAATGTTAAAAGGGTTTCCAAGTAAGTAAAATGGAATAACACATCTTTTGCCTTATCAACTGCCTTATGATCTACGTACATAAACCCCGTTAACGATTGATATTCTTTAAAAAATTTGTGTGTAGGTTGATACAATGAAATCCACCATGTACCCACATCTTTTAACAATTTTTTTTCCTTCTGTAACTCCTAATGCAAATTGTTGGAACTTTACAGTTTTTTTTAGACTACACAAAAAATAAGCATGTATTTCATAAATGACGTATTCCACACTCGTAACATTTTCAAAAGTGCTCACAATTTTATATGCAAGATTCACTCTATGAGCCATGCAATGGTATCATATATGGAGCAACTAATATTTGGATTTGAACATAAAGACCATTCCTATGTTCTTGCATTATAGTAGCACCATCAGCTCCAATGCATATTAACTTTGTGGCTATGTCTATATCATTCATTTGTATGCATTATAACTTTCCACCATATTATGTAATCCTGGAAATCTAGGTTGCCTTACATTATTTTGTAATGTGTGCACATGAATGAAAATCCAAGCTATGTTATCCACAATAGTCACCTCATCAATTGAAAGTGAAATGAATTTATCAAGTTTTACTTTCTCCCTCAGGTCCTCCTTCTCAACCAATGATAGAAATTTTACAATTTTTTAACCACTTTGATCTAACCAATGAGAACTAGGAAGGTTTTGTGCGTCAACTAGTTAAAATATGTGGTTATAATTAATTAAATTGGACATGTGTCTACCCTTTTTGAGAATACTATATACAACATCAAACTATAAACTTTTTCAAGGTAAAGTAGTCTTATGAATTTTATGAAATTAGGCTCCAATCGTTCCACATTTCTGAATAAGAGATTGTTGTAGTTTGATATGATAATTATATTCTTTTGCATATCTAACATGCATACATTCTGATTCATTCTTCCACCTAACTATTTTATTAATTGTTCCATCACTTTTTGTAAATTTTAAATAAACTTTGCCACAATAATTTTCTATTGTATCTATCTTCATTTGTATCCTATAATCCTTACCTATTTTTCAACTATAAATTTTGCATCTACATTTTTTTATATCATTATTGTTGTTATCCATCAAGATTGGATCTACAAAGAGAAATTTTGATGCCCATTCAACCTGAAATGACCTTCCAATAGTCCATATAGATAACTTTCTACGTTTAGTTTTGATGCTTGAATATTCCCCAGAATTTTGTATTATATTTGATTTATCGCTCTTTTTTCAACTGGAATGTCATTTTGAGAAATATCTTCAAGTGTTTGTTGGATGTCATTGTTAAAATAATTTTAATTAGAAAACATCTATTGGTGAGGAATATCTTCAAGTGGAGGCATATGAGAGTCAACAAAGTATTCTACATGCAATAATATACCTTATCAATTTTGAATTTAATAGAAAAGTTTTTACAAATAGAAAAAAAGATTCATATCTTCATCCAATATTGCTAGAGCCACATACTACAAATTAAATTTTTGAGGAAGAAAGCATTATTTTAAATAATTTACAAAATACAAAACTAAATTTTTAGTAGGTAAAAATCATTTGTACCTTGAATTTGCACAAATGTCAATGGCTCGTTGGATTTCGATATATGGCTAAAATATTTGAGGATACTCTTCTTAGTAGAAGATTTGCCTCCCTTTTTTCCATTACTAGTAGGTGCTATTTCACTTATAAAGAAAATGTTTTTTATTTTATAAAATTAATAAAATGTTGAAGAGATCTTACTATTGTGAGGAATCAAGATAATATTGTAACTAGAATAAACTAATGGTTGGTTGGTAGAAAATACATACCAGTTTCTAGGCAAGAATTATCATGATTTTTTCAATGCTTGCCACTACTCTGTTTTCTGGAGATAACACTTGTAACTATTAAGAGCAAAAATATAATCAATATATGAAATATAATTAGAGGTACAAATGTGAAAAAATATCATATTATAGTATTGAATGGACTAGAAACTTATAGTATTAGTGGAATAGACAGAGGATGACAGTGTCTTAAGGGAAGTTCAACTAGCTAAAAAATCCTTGAAAATAGTCACTCGTCAAACAAAAAAAAATAGGGGAAAACATATTCTCCTTGAACTCATATTCTCTAAAAATCAGGAAAAATAGAGAATACCAGTGTCTTAAGAGAAACAAAGCATTTAACTATTTACAATTTTATGACAAAAAATAGATATTAAGAGAAACTAAGAATCAAAGTGCCTTAAGAGAAAGAGAAAATTACATTTCGTTAAGAGAAGGACAAGTAGATGAAAAATGCAACACAACATTCACATACAGAATAGGGAAAAATAGGAGAAACATGGAAAACAGAGCATGGACCTATTTTTAATAAATGATAGAAAAACAACAAAAGAAAAATCTGCAAATAGATGACAGAAAAATAGTTCTTACTACTACAACTGCATCAAAAAACTCAATTGTGGAATAGAGGAAAATAGGGAAAAATATATGAAAACAACAAAAATAAACCTATAATAAGAGAATAACTACTACAAAAAATACATGTTACTACTACAAATACTTGAAATCATATTATCTAAAAATAATTTAGAGAGGTGAAATTCTATACCTTTATTTTTTACAAGCGACGCATGATCCGGATATGTTTCGAATGCAAAGCAGAGTTTAGTAGTTGATTTGGATGCAAAATAAGGTCTAACTTTCGGTTTGGGTGCAAAACAAGGTTCAATTTTTGCTTCAAGTGTAAAAAAAGGTTTGACTTCTATTCCAAGTGTAAAATAAGGTCAAACTCTTGGTTTGGGTACAAAAAAAAGTTTAACTTTCAATCCAAGAGAAAAATAAGGTTTAACTCTCGATTTGGGTGCAAAAAGAGGTCTGACTCTCGATCTTGATGCAAAAAAAAGTTTGGATCTTGGTCTGAGTGCAAAACATGATTTAACTTTTAGTTCGGGTGTAAACCAAGGTTTGACTCTTGATCTGGGTGCAAACCAAGGTTTGGCTCTCATTTTGGGTGCAAAGCAAGGTTTGAATATCGATTTGAGTGCAAAATAAGGCCCAAATCTCACTTCAAGTGCAAAACAATGTTCAACTCTTGATTCAGGTGCAAAATAAGGTTCGACTCTCAGTTTGGGTGAAAAACAAGGTTTGAATTTTGATCCAAGTGCAAAATAAGTTCTAGCTCATGGTTTGGGTGTGAAATAGGGTTCATCCTAGTTTGGGTGTAGATATGGGTTTGGTTTCCTATCTGATTATAAGTTGTATCTAGATCGATTGGAGTTTTGCAATAGAGTGAATGTTTTTGTTCTTATCTTTTCTCTTGGAAGGTTTTACTTTTCGCTGCTACTGCTCGATTTTCTAATAGTTTGAATTTTTTACATGAAAAAGAATTATTGGTGTATTAATTATATATACTGGTATAATAGGTAAATTTAATAGGATAATTTAAAAATTTTATGATTTTAAGGTGAAAAGGGTCCTTTATTTAGGCAGGAGTGCTGGTGAATTAAAAAAAAAATACTTAATATTATTATCAACACGAGACGAATCGACCCCTAAAATTTTTTTGGTCCAAAAATTTTGAGCAAATGGGCCAATGTCCAAGGTCCCAAAAATTTACCAATTTTAATTTAAAAAAATGCTAATATTCGCTTATTCATGTATATTCACCACTGTGCATAACCCTTGCACCAACAATTTCCCAACTAGTTGTATAACTTAAAATACATGTGCAAAAACGAGATGCAATCTATATGAGGGAAAACATAGATTTTATTCTAGAGCTATCATCACTTAGATTGTACATCATTTCCATTTTTTGGGTATCTCAATCTTGGTGGTCAACATCCCTGCCCACCAACGAGAATACTTTGTCCTGCAAGCAACATGTTGTGGCCATTGCACAACTTACCCCAAATTTGGGGACCCACCTTTTATTTTGAGGTTTAGGGAAATTTTGGTTTCCTTGTGTGGTATTTTTGATAGGTTTGTTTGTTGGTAAGTGTATCCTTTTGTTTTTTTCTAAAAATGTCTCGTATGTTGACCAAAATTTTAATGCTTTGGTTAATTTTTAATATTTTGAAATAAAGTCAATTCAAACATTAGAAATTAATTAAATCAAATTTTAAATAAATAAAGAATTTTTTTTTAATAAAAAGCTAAAATAAAAAATAATAATAATAAAATAACCAAATAAATAATCGGGCCCTCCCTTGTTACTTATTCTCGTCATATTCTAATTTTTTTTTCTATACTCTTAAGATAAATGGATTAGGATTTAACTCATTCTAATATTATGATTGGGGTTAAATGACCTTTGCTTTGTACTTTTTGTATAGTATGAGTGTGATTAAGGTTTAATGGCTAAGTTTATTTATAGGTCATGAAAGTCTTCGAGCATGAAATTCGAGGAAGGTCGCCAATGCATGTGACATAGTCTTCGAAGCCAACCCAAAAATGATCACTGAACAAAGACTTATTTTTGTGGGAGAAAACACTCGACATAGACAGGGATATGGATAGTTAGACATAACAAATGATGGTACCACATTGGACCACCTAGCACAACTCAACGACTGAAGACAGAGAAATGTATGATAGCGGATTAGGCTGATGTGGAGTCCACTAATCGATGACATGATGTGTATGTAAATGGAGCAATCGCTTACGAACCATATAGAGCTCAGACGTGGACTTTATATTGGAGATATGGGCCTAGGGCTTATGGGAGGTGAACCAAGATAGTGTGATGTAGACCTTGGTTACAACAGTGGCTACATGGTACATAGATGACACATACAAATGCATAATTGGCTTATACAATGGAGTACAACTAGTGAAGTGATAATATGAACAACGTCAGGCTGACATGGGTGGTGAGGTGTATTTAGACAACAACTGCATGAAGACTTAGATGGATAATGTGACTTACGTAGACTACGGAAGTATTGATGACAATTGTAGACAAAAACCCTAGGAGCGAATAATATGGACTGATATGATGAGATCGAACCTAGCTGAACATAGAGTTGACGGTCATAACATAGAATTGAAACTATGTGGTGGTTTAATTCCTAGTAATGGATACCTCAAAAAGGTTGCATAGGACCACTACGAGCAGCCATAGGCATGGGATATGATCATAAGCAGACCATGATTATGAGTTGGGTTTTCTCAAGATTGTAGAGTTTCAGCCATGGAGATGACAACAATAACTACAAGCCCTATCGAACCTGATACATGGATAAATGAGCTTCATGTATGGAACACATCCACAGACCCCTACCATGGTGAATTTGAGAAATATGTGGAAGATTTTTAGGAAAACATGAGTAGTGTAGACATTTAAATGCGAACCATGTGGACCAAGTCCAAGAAGTGATGCATATGGGGTCCATGCTCGTGCGCACTACATCTTAATTACTATGGCAGACTTAGAGAAACTCCCATTGCTTGGAGTGAAAATATTTACCATTTTTTACATGATGTGTGGTTTGATTAAGAGGAGATATCAAGGAGACTATTACAACCTATTTTGGCATATCTTCATTTTAATCCGCAACAACTGTTTCAACACATCTGACTACTCGTAAACAATTTCTGCATTAGTTAGCTATTCAAAATTTCAAATTATGAAGTAATCCAAGGGATTTGATATAAATCAAAGGGGGTAACGAATAGATTGATCAAATGTAGTGATACTATGTACCAACGGTTTTCTTCCTATGGATGCAATTGATGTGGTAATACGTGTATTTTTGTGAATGCAAGGGAGTCTTCGATGAGTTTGAAATTTGGATAAAACAATTTTTGATGACAACAGTGTGTGCTCAATGGCACCATCTACATATTTAGAATATTGGTTGGATTAGTGATAGTAAAAGAGTAATTCATCGACACAGGAGATATGGACACTTCCTAGCACATTACGATGCATAATACAATAGTGGAGTTACCAAGTTATTTCTACTATTGTCGGAGCTGTTTATTTACAGCCTCATAGTGGGCTAAGGGTCGATTGGTGGTTTTGATGGCTACAATGTTACACCTAAGAGTGAATTATGATAGCATAATGGCCGACGTGTTCGTCGGGATGTGCACGGTGTATGCATGTCCATCAAAGAAAACTAAATTTGCTAAAATCCATACATAACAAGTGGATAATGAATGATGGAGTCCACCTATTTATGTATGTTTTATTTTTGCGCTACAGAAGCGTTACAAAAAAATTGAAATGAATAGAAATAATTATAGGAGAAAGCATTATGAATAAGAATTTTTGCCATCAAAGGGAAAACATCCGAAAGAAAACAGGAGGAAAGAGAAGGAAAGTCATTGTAGAGTGCATGTGGAAAAGCAAATGAAATATGGTGAAACTCAATAGACAAAAGGGAAATAGAAACGATGGGTTCCTTTGAAATTTTAAAAGCCCACAAAAATGCAAAAAATTGGGTTGGTTGTTGTTGGAAAAGGAGCGTGGGAAGTGGGCTGGAATGTATTTTTGGATGCTACCAACATTTTTTCTTACTTTGTATGTAGGAAAAACAGGTTTTGAATACAACAGAAGGATTTTATTGCATATTTTATTTTCTCCGCATGTATTGGAATTTTTTAATGGTGTTTTATGCACGAATGCAGTAGCATTATTCAGATATTTTTTTAATGCATGTATTTATTCCTTAGATTCTCGCCATTAAACAGATTTAGATTGTGTGTATGCAGGTCTAACCTGGTTTTTGTTTTGTGTTTGGGATCTAATATTTTCTACAGGATGGGGGAACTAGTTTACAACTCTCTTTAGTCATTTTCTGCATTCTGTTTCATATATTCAGATTTTTATTTTTATTCTTCTAACCTTATCCTTTTCACTTTTTTTAAAAAAATTACAAATAAAATAAAAATATAAAAAATAAAATCCAAAAAAGAGATGCACAGATTCAAATAATAAGCTTTAAATTGTTATTTAAAGCAATTTCATTTTTATTTTAAGGTAAATTCAAAATTATAAAATTATTTATAAAGTTCACATTTTCAATGAATTTTGTAATTTCAGAAATTTTACATGATTTCACATTTTTAAAGGAAAATTGAACTTCAAGCTTTGCACTTTTGTTTAAAGCAATATATTAACTCCCCTTTATGAAAATTACAATTTCATCAAAGGGGGGTAATTTATATGGCATATCAAAGGCTATTACATTTTAGAGTTAGTCATTTAGTTGTTTTCTTTCATGTTTAAAGTCTAACAAATAAAGATAAAATCCATCCACCAAGCAAGATAAAATGAATCCAACTATCATTTCAAATTTTGCATTTCAAAGATAGATTTTAGATTTCTATTATGCTCAAAGTAAGGTTTAACAATGCAAGATAAAACTTGTTTAAAATCTGCTTAACAAAGGAAGATAAAATCTACCTAAAACACTCCAAGATAAAATGAATTAAATCACTTTCATCGTGGTCATATGAGGGCCAATCACATTTTTTTTTATCATTTTTTTTAAGATTATAGACATGTATTAACAAAAAATATTTTGTGTTGTGCTGCAGCTTAGGATTTTGGAGGCTCGATACTAGTTCTCACCTCTCGTCCCAGGGATGAGAAAGGCACTACGAAGAGAGGATTGGGATTTGGTGAAGACTATGGGGCTAGAGGAGGTAGCCCAGATAGATGTGGTGAGGGCGTACGAGGGGTACCTCTTTGCCTTGGTGGAGAGGTGGGATCCAAAGAAGGGGACATTTCAGCTTCCTACTGGAGAGGTTACCCTTACACTGAAGGATGTATACCACATCTTCAAGCTATCGGTGGAGGGGATTCATGTCAAGGTTGGATGCGATCGGGGGGTGGATATGAAGAAGATGTTTGGTGACAACTGGAGGAGTATGAGGGTGGAGTTTGAGGGTATTCCATACTTGTCCATGCATGTAGACAAGAAACTGGATGTATTTTGGACTTTGGTAATGTTCATGTTGGCCAACATCTTGGCTCCAAATAATACGAGCTACATGTTTCCTTGAAACCTGATAGGGTTGATGAGCGATATGCTCGCTATACCACATGTGTATGCATGGGCTCTTATCTTATTAGCACAGGTGTACTAGGAGCTCTATGAGGTGAGGAGGTGAAAGAGGAAAGGATTGGGGTGCAGTTTGCTACTATAATACTAGGAATTGAAGCATTTTAGTGTGGCTCAATCATAGGGCCTACCAACTGTAGGTTGGGATAGGTATCAAACCTATGATAGGAGATGGGTGATGGTAGAGGAGGTACAACTGAGTCATCCTATGTAGATGAGTCAATGGTACAAGGATTTGTGGGTTGGATTGAAATATGTTCAAATGATATGGAGGCCATGGTGGGGTGCTATGTGGACAGGTGGTGGAGAGCAACTACAACTAGTGAGGTAGGCTAGGTGGGATGTATCAAAGTGAGGCTAAGTATATTCAGTTCTCATGGGTACTTTGATAGTTTAGCTTGAGATAGGCGGTTCCTGATGATTTAGTTCTCTATAGGAGGTATCAAGAGGAGACAAGGCTATGGAGGGATACGTATGAGGATGATGAGGATACAAATCTCTCTGATGTTGATGCGGGGACTACTATGGAGTATGATGCATGGTTTGCTACACAGTATCCATGGGCATCGACTCTAGTAGTAGCTGGTGGATATGGGGATGAGGTTGAGGTTGAGGAGGTTGATGAGGCTCCTAAGTGGTAGAGGCACTTTCAATATGATAGTCAAAGGAGGAGGACTATGAGTGTGATGATGTAGGATTTAGGGAGTGGAGGAGATGAAAGAGATAGGGACGATGTGGAGGAGACTCTGGATGGATCTCCAGGTTAGATTGAGGAGGATTGGACGAGGTTGGAGCAGTAGGTGGTAGAGTGGGATGTAATGGTGATGAATCAGGATGAGAGGATCACGAGGCTCCAGATAAAATTTCTAGAGAGGGAGCATCGTCATAATGTTGACATAATGCACCTTCAGTATCGATATATGTATATTGAGTCTTTTGAGGATAGGTCGATGGAGCATCATATTCCACTTCTTGATCCTCCTTCTACATTTGTATTTGAGGCTGCCAGACATAGCGAGTCTAGGCATAGCTCTAGGTCTAGGGTTCCTTCTAGGTCACAAGGGTCCTCTTGGAGGGCTTAGCTAGTACTTAGATGCACTTTTTGTATATAATCCTTGGTGCTCCATTGTATGTAGCCTTTGGGCACCCATTGTATATGCAATATTTATACATATATATATATATATACACGGGTTTTACATTTGTGTTATATTTTTCTGTGAATGCTTTTGTGTATATGGATGATTAATACATATGATATGTTATGGATGATTAATGCAAGTTATCGAATGTAAATGTTTTAATTATCATTTATAGCATATATTTTGCTTGACCATGTTTTAGCATTGTTGTTTAATTAGGGACTCCATACTTGGTGGTGTATGATGTGTATGACTCATGAAATGACATGGATGTTGACATGGAAGAAGATATGAATATTGATATGGAAGGAGATATGGATGTTGATATGGAAGAAGATATGGATGATGATATGGAAGAAGATATGGAAGAAGATATGGATGTTGATATGGAAACTAACTATTTTGCAAAGACTCAGACATGTTAGTTGCATCAAACAAATTTACAAACAACTATCTATTTCCTTTAGCACCAAATGTGTGTGCAGTGAATTCTTTTATCGAATCAAGAGCATGGTAATGACTTGAGGCAATCAAGAACCAATGTGTGTGTAAGTAAGTTCATTAACTAATCTTGAGTAAATTGGGTATGACCTGTTATGGATGAGACCAAGATGCTTGCTTGTCCATATGTGCGATTAGTGGTCTCTTTAAAAGAGATGTGTCACCATGCATGAGTGTCCTCAACTACCAGTCAAGCGTCTATAGCTTTGGTGGAGGCTAACTCCATAGTCCGAGGATTTTATCTCTTAAGTTTTGGGGATGACTACCTAACCATCTAACTAAAAATATAGTATGATCCTTACAACCCAATTATCAGTGGTGTGTGATGTAAAATATTTAGAGTTTTTGTTAGGGATTTTTCCCTACTCTTTCTTTTATTTTGAAATTGTGATAGTGGTGAAAAACCACTATTTTTGTGGACTATGTTGTATGATGGGATAGGTGAGTATTACCCTTTTCAATTATATGTTCAAACCAAGTATGGTGTTATCCCTATTTGAAACAAGATATTTTTAAGATGTGAAATTGTGGTTGGTTCAAGAATGTTTCGAATTCAATTCCCAGATTTCAAGATTTTCTTAGTGAAGATGTTTTATGGTCCCAAAAATAACTTAACATGTAGTTATGGTTTTCTTAAAACACTAGGAGTGGCTAAGTGACTGAAAACATTTAGGAATTATGGATATATGACCTTGCAAATGATGAAAATTTGGCTTTATGGAATGAAATGGGTGTTGGTTTGAAGGTGCCCCTGATTAAGGCAACATGACTTTATTGGACCAATTAAAAACCTTGAACTTAATAAATAATCCCTAAAATGTGAAATGTGGATGGAATATATGAAATGCTATTTGTGAAATGGAATGTATGAATGCAATTGTTTTTAAATGAAATGTGTGCAAATGAAATGCAATGCAAATGAAATGCAATATTTTTGAATGAAATGTGTGTGAATGAAGTGAAATGTTTTTGTGTATTATCCATGTATATGTACATATATAAATCACATTATGCATAGAATGCTCTCAAGTGTATAACATTAAGTGGTTCAAGTTCTTCCTCTCCCTCTAGACTAGGAAGCCTATAATTACCCTTATGCACTTTTTGAGTGATAATGTATGGACCTAACCAATTAGTCGTAAATTTATCACAAATATGTGACAATGCATTGGTTTTTGTTGATTCTCTTTAAATACAAGATCTCCTACTTGGAATTCATGTAGATGAACTTTGGTGTTATAAGCACGCTTTAGGAGATCTTGATAAACTCATAAATTCTCTAAAGCATTGACTCGCCTCTCATCATGAAGTGTGAGTTGGTCAAGATGTGCTTGTCTAGTAGTGTCATCATCTATGAATTCCTACAAAGAAATTTGCAAGGAGGGGATCTCAAGCTCAAGAGGTATGATTGCTTTGGCTCCATAGACCAATTAAAATGGTGTTGCCCTAGTAGGTGTTTGGCTGCTTGTTCGATAAGCCCGTAATACCAAGGGAATTTTGATATGTCAATCTCTATGAATTTCACTAACCAATTTCTTGAGAATAGTAATTAAGATCTTGTTGGTGGTCTCAATTTGTCCATTGGCTTGTGGGTAATAAGAAGTCGAGAAATTGTGTTGGATGTTATATTTCTCATAAATTTCTTGAACATCCTTGTTCTTGAAAGACTTGCCATTGTTGAAGATGTTTTTAAGGGGATACCAAAATGACAAATGATGTGGTAAGGTATGAACTCCACAATTCTAGAACCTATCGTACTTATTAGAGGAATTGCCTCAACCCACTTTGTGAAGTATTTAGTTTCTATAATGATGAATGTATGTTGTCATGAGGAAGGAGGCAAAATTTTACCAATTAAATCTAGATCCTTTTGTGAAAAGGGCCAAAGGCTTTTAATAGGTTATAAATCTTGTGATGGCACATGACTTAAATTAGAATGTTCTTGAAATTGTTTATAATATTTGAAATTAGTGCAACAATCTCATTCCATTGTGGGTCAATAATAATCCATGCGTAGAATATGCTTTGTGATGGCCATACCATTAAAATGACCACTACAAGTACCATCATGTGCTTTGGTTATGGCTCTTTGTGCTTCACTAGACTCGAGACAACAAAGGACTCCATCATAACCACACTTATATAACACATCCCCTAAGAGAACAAAACAAGCTACTTTTTGCTTGAAAGTGCATTTTTTAGTTCGAGACATGTTATATGGGAGTGTTCCAAAATTGAGAAAGGCTACTATCTAGCTTGACCAAGGCTCATATGGATATGACTGGATGAAGCAAACATCCTTTTCATCCTTAGATTCAACATGAACAATTGCAAATTTAGAGATCATTGAAATAATAAGGGGTTGTACCTCTCCTAAGGTATCCTTTGGAATCAATGATCCAAAGGAAGTAATTGCATCTACAAATCTATTAGTCAAACGTGGCAAACTATTTATTTCATACCAATTAAAATTAGAGAGCAATTTCATTGCTACTTCATGGTAAATTTTAATGGTAGGTTATTTGCATTGGTATTCTCCATTGATTTACTTGATAATAAGTTGAGAATCAACAAATATCCTGATACGCTTAATGGTCATAGCTATAGCTGATTGAAGGCCTAATATCAAGGTTTTGTACTTTGTAGTGTTGTTTGTGCATTTAAAGTCAAGTTTAAATGATAAGGGAATAGGTACCCCCTGGGGTGTATGAAACATGACTCCAACACCTTGACCTTTTTTGCACTTAGAACCATCAAAGAATAGTGTGGTATCAGCATCTTCCTACAGAATTACATCTTTGTGTTTAGTGACAGTGAATACTGAATCATCTAGGAGATCAATAATCAAAGGATGATCACTAGGTAGTGGAGCTTCCACAAGTTGATCGACTATGACCTGACCTTTAATGGATTTCTATCTAATGAACTCAAGGTTGAATTCGATAAGAAGCATTATCCATTTAGCGGTGCGAGTGTTATTGTAAGTGTGAGACATCATATAACATAGAGAATTTTCTATAGCTAAGACATATGGTGTGTGACTAAGCATGTAATGTCAAAGTTTATTAGTGACAAAAACCACTGCTAAGCACAATATTTCTACATAAGCATATCTAGTTTCATAGCATACCAATGTTTGACTAATGTAATAGACAACTTGCTCTATATTTTCTTCATTCTTTTGTGCAAGCATTGTCCCTAATACAAAGTCCATTACTTCAATATAAATATAGAAAAAGACCCATAGACGAGGAGGAGCTAAGACTCTCAAAGAAGCTAGGTATTGCTTAATGTCACCAAAGGCTTTTTGGCACTCATCTATCCAAGAGAATGGCACCCCATTTTGTAGAAGGTGATTGAATGGTCTGCATTTTTTAGAAAGTTATGCAATGAAACAACAAATTGATTGGATATTTCCTTGTAAACTATGCAATTCCTTTAAATTTTTTGGGGGAGGCATCTCCATGATGGTCTTGAACTTGTTTGGGTCCACCTCAATGCCTCTTTTAGAGACAATGAACCCTAGTAGTTTGCCAAAGGTAACACCAAAGACACATTTCTTGGGTTTCAACCTTACATTATGCTCTAGAAGTCGATCAAAGAATTTTTCCAATACACCAATGTGCTCTTGTCAATTTTTATATTTTTCCAAGAGATCATCCACATAATCTTCAATAATATTATGCATGTAGTCATGGAAAATGTATGTCATGGCACGTTGATAAGTGACACCTACATTTTTAAGGCCAAAGAGCATCACCTTGTAACAAAAAGTTCTCCAAGGTGTAGTGAATGTTGTTTTTTGTTGAATATTAGGATTTATTTGAATTTGGTTATATTCTAAAAAACCATACATGAGAGAAAGTATTTCATGGCCAGCGCAAGTGTCGACAAGAGTATCAATATCTGGGAGAGGAAAATCATCCTTATGATATGTTTTGTTAAGATCTTGAAAATTAGTGCAAACATGTATCGCCCCATTAGGCTTACAAATGGGCACCATGTTTGATAGCCACTCTAGATAATAAATGAATACAATGAAACCCGTATTTAATAGCTTTTGAAACTCTTATTTGACCAAGATGGCAATGGTAGGATGCATCCTTCTAGGTTTCTATTTGACTGACTTAGCATCAGTATGTAAGGAAGGATTATGGAAAACCAACTTAGGGTCAATATCGAGCATATATTTATAAGGCCATACAAAAATACCCTTCTTCCTCTTGAGGAGAGTAATTATTTTCTCTTGTTCATCGTTGGATAAGATTTTGCCAAGGTTGATAATTTGGAGATTATCTTTGTCTGAACTAAGGTCCGCATTGATGGTATCTTCAATAGACATGTGAGAACCTTCCTCAAGTCGATGGGGAGTTAGGATTAGATGAATGTCATCTATGATGTCATCAAAATATTTTGACTTATCGTCATCAATGTGTGCCTAGACAAACTTGGGGTTCTAAGGTGAAGGTAAAGGTGAAGGTGAAGGTGGAGGGGATGGAGGAATGTAATTGGCTAAATATTTTAACAATTCCTCAGATAAGATAAACTCAAAGAAGGATGGAGGTGAAGAGATATAATCCATATAAATAAGGCTTATGTCAATTGGAATTGGTTTTTTCAAATCATATGGATTACAGAGTGGGGTGAATAAGTCAATAGGATTCATGTTGACTTAAGGGAAAAAATATAGGAGGTTGTAATGGATGGAATGATGGATCCTAAGAACCGATGCTAGGAGTTTGGTAAATAGAGAAGCCTACAAAATCACTGTATATTCCTATAAAACACCTTTGGGCACTTTTGAAACATCCTTGGGCATTTCTAGATGATCCTCGAGCACCATAGGACATTTGCGTACGTTCTGCAACTTTATGCAAATCTTCAGAAACTCTAATCCAACAAAATCATACAATTTGTGCTTCTAAAAACCCTACAAGATAAGATAGAAAACAACAAGTTATTAAACAAAGTAAATAAAAATTAGAAACCCTTAGGGGATCCTACTGTGATCACCATTTATAGATGCAAAAATGAAACACCAAATATAACAGATAAATGAAACCAAGAGATAATATTGCACAAAAGAGATAATTTTATTGATATGGGGGAGCCTCAAATATCCAATGTTACAATAAAGAATTTGATTTATTTTGATACAAAATATTACAATACTAGGGTTCTCTAAAACCCTAGTGAACAATGTTGGTGGTGTCTTCAAACTTGATTTTGATCCCAACAAAGGTGAGTGGGCTTTGTGCTATCCAATACTGGGCCACTCTAGCTTAAGCAACTATATAATGTAGGTGTAGTATCTCTAGATATGCACATAAAAGATAGAAAAAAAGTCAGTAGCAACTGTGAGGGCTCCATAATGTGAGACCCTCAATAATTAATACAAACCCTAGCTATGCAATATAAAGAAAATGAGCAAAATATGAAAATACATGAAATGAAATAAATCAATGTTGGATTTACCTTGTTCACTTGTTGTTATTCGATCTGTAGTAGTTGTTGCAAGAAAATGGTGTGATGATACCCTATGAATACTTGAGGGTTAGTAGGGCTGTAGAAATCTGGTCTAAAATATGCATGGGTTCTTGGTGGCAGCATAAAATGCTCATGGATGCTCGAGGATGGTGAAAAGCACCCAGAGGTGCTCGGGGATAGTAGGTGGTGTTTGGTAGGATCATGTGGGTGCTCAGGAGTAGTAGAGAGGTGTTCGAGGGTTGAAACAAAGTTTCCAAAAGTAGATATACTTCAATCAAGGGTAATGGTGATGGATGCGACAACAAATGTAAGGGCAGGGGCGAGCGAAAGCGAAGGTAAGGATGCAAGGAACTCCAAAACATTTAGGCGACTTAGGATGAAAAAACAAGGAATTTAGGGACACAAATTGCTTAGGGGTTGAGCCATAAAAATGGCTCTTATTTATAATATCACCTAGAGCACGTTAGAATTTCAACGACATAATTTTTGTGCGATCAAGATTAAAACGTGACGAAGGGTAGAGATTAAATCTGGGTATGTGGCATGGATCAAGGCGGATGAATGGCTAGGATTAAAACAAGATGGATGGATGGGATTAATTTACATGCACAAACACACACACACACATATATATATATAAATTTATTAAATATATAAAAAATATAATATTAAATATTAATATTTTAATATTTTAATATATATTAAACAAATATACCTAAATATATGTAAATAAATGGATAAAAATGGTGGGAATATTGGATGGATGACAAGTGGTTAGATTTTGATGTCTACAATTTTCTTTTAAGTTGCATGAATAATCAATAACATAGCACAATAAAATAATACCAACACAGGCCCCTTGTTAATAGTTGCTTGCAAATACCCCTCCTCTTATTCAAGCCAAGATTTCTCGTATTCTAAGATTCCATGTCGAGACTCCTCCCTTCATTTATCTTGGTATTCCTATTTCATCTCATCCTTTACCTAGATCTTCTTGGCAATCTATGCTTGATAAGTTTAGAAGGAAGGTGAATCACTGGACTGTAAGATGGCTATCCTCTACAGGTAGAGTGTTGCTTTTAAAATCTGTTGTTCAAGCTTTACCCATTTACAGATGTTTTGTACAAATAGCTCCCTCTCGTTTCATCAAGGACATGGATGCTTTGTCAAGACAATTTTTATGGTTTGGAAAACTTGATCAAACTAAATAGAGTTTGGTTAGGTGGGATTCTATATGTAGGCTAGTTCAAGAGGGAGGCCTTGGGTTGTGACATATAGCTCTTTTTGGGTAGGATTTGGATGTAAAACTTTATTGGAGATGGTGTATCTCTCAAGATCATATTTGGGCTAAAATATTATATTGTAAATACTTAAGAGGTATTTTTGAGGCTGAGATCCCTAGAGTCAGCTTGGTTGGGAAATTTTCAATTATTTTGGACACTCTAAAAAGAGGAGCTAATTTAATCAAGTAGGGTGTGTTCTGGATTTGAAATTGGGGATCAGATGCTCTTTTTTGGGAGGATTCTTGGGATGGCCACCCTCCTATATTGAATCAATATCCCAAGTTACGTTCCCTAAGAATTTTTTTCTTGGAAGTGGGTTGGTATTGTGTGGAGGACATTAAAAAAAACTAGTATTTTGGAAATATGGAGATGTCCAGGTGGAAATATTTGTAGGAATGGCCCCAGGGGGGACTAGCCAAGGACAAAGATGTGCTTGCTTTTATTCTTGCGAGGAGACTGTTCTTCACTGAGAGGTAAAGACATTCTATCTTGGAACCCTGATCCCAAAGGAACCTACTTTGTAGCCTATGGTTATTAGGTTCTTTATAAGCAAAAGTTCAGGAGTCTTCCTATCACATGGTGGAAAAAGGTGTGGAACAGATTTTCCTAGCCAAAATTTAACTTATTTCTCTGGCTGGTAGCTTGTAATAAATGACTCACTTGGGATAACGTGAGGAAGAGGGGATTTCAGGGTCCCTCTTTTTGTGTCCTTTATGATAAGAATGAGGATGATTCTTCTCATTTATTTTTCCAATGCTCCCTTGCCAAAGATATTTAGAATTAGTGGTGGAGCTCCTAGAACCATCCTTGTTTTCATGTCCTCTCCCTGGTGGATTTTTGGAGTAGTTTGGGTAGAACTCCGGCTAAGGCCCCCTTACTCCGGGTGGCTTGGAATTTGGGCCCTTCTTGCATCATCGGGCATATTTGGCTCAAACAAAACCGTTGCATATTTTAGGATAGTCATTTGGATGTTCGAAATATCTGGCCAAGGATCTTGTGTATGGTTCAGGAAACCATCCATAGAAAATGTGATGTGGACTCTCTTGGATTATAGGGAGGAGAAGGTACGACAAGCCCTTAGTCTCTTTGTAGATGGTACAAAATATTCTAGCCCTAGTAGGGCTCCTTAGATCAACAAGAAGGTTAGGAGATATGGTAGGTGGAGGCCACCCCCTAGAGGATTTTTAAAAATTAATATTGATGGGTCGTCCAGGGGAAATCATGGGCATGCTGGAATTGGTTGTGTTGGGAGATATTATGCTGGCGGTGTCAATTTTTTCTTTTCTATTTATAAAGATGTTCACTCCAACAATTTTATGGAAGCTCTTACAATTCTTGAGGCCTTGCAGAGGGGTTTTTCTCTTGGTTGGTGCAGGATTATCTGTGAGTCCGACTCTCAAATTGTGGTTAATATTTTACACAGTAAAAGGGTGGAGGAAGTTAACTGGCAGTTGGCCTCTGTAGCTGTTAAAATTCTCAAAATGAGTGAAGAGTTCGAATTTATATCCTTTGTTCACATTCCAAGGGAATGGAATGGGGTTGCTTATTACCTGGCCAAAAGGGCTTCTAAGCTTTTGGATCCTTAGATTATCGATAATTGGGAGAGTCTCCCATATAGTGACTCTCAACACCTCTGGGAGTTGATACACAAGGATGTTAGGACTTAATGTGGTTTGTGCTTGTTGTCTTCTTTAGGTGTCAATCTAGTCTAGTGGTTTTAGCCTATTTTGTTGTTTATTTGAGTCCAGGTTGGAAGCTCAGCTGTACTTTGTAATCCCAAATTTTTATCAATAAATTTTTACCCCTTTATTTAAAAAAAATAGTTTCTTGCAAATTATTAAGGTATCCTAAGGTGTTCTAGCACTTAAATGATACATGTTCACTGCATACAAGCACACATTAAGTAAAAGGAATCTTGGAGAAATCTTTATTTCTTTGCAAGAGAGGGTTTTCTAGTAAAAATCCTAATTGTGAGTGTGGTTTTGCAATTGGGCAAAATTACCACTCAACACAACATAGCATCAACAATACCAAATTTTGATAGTATATAGCAATTATTTCCAAAATAGACACCCATATTTCCATTAGTGCTAAGAATTAAAGACATTAAATCAATACATAGTTTATTTCATAAATGAGTCCTTCCAAGGTGGGTCATGACACATGGTGCCTCTATCCATGCAAGTCTTAATGAGTAATTATCGATTAATCAATGAGTAATGGGTAAGTAACTCACTATGAGTTGGCAAGTTACTTAGCCCAAGTATTTAGAAAAAAACTCAAATCAATTTGACTTACGAATTTTACGAATACTCTACGAGTTTTAAAACTATGTTTTATACTATAAGGTAAGGTTTCAATGCTATGTTCAAACCTTAATATTTAAAATCTTATTGGGTTTGGGGTAGTTGGTTTGAAATGAAGAGTTTCACATTATAAACTAAGTTTTCAATATCATGGGTAAATTTTAATATTTAAAGTCCCAATGTATTTGGAACCAATGGTAGAAAGCAAAATATTTTATACATAATCCAAGGGTCCAATGTCATGGGGTGAATCTTAATGCTTACCCTAATGTATTTTAAATAAACTATTGGGAACAAGAAATCATGCATTGTAAACCATAGTTTTTATCCCATGGATGAACCCTAACATTTATCTATTGGACTTGAAATAAGAGGTAAGGATTAAAAAGTTTCACATCGTAATCCAAAGTTTCAATCCTATGGATTAATCTTAATATGTGGCCCAATAGTTTCGGGGAGAGCAATGGAAGGAGTTTTATACCATAAGTTAAGGTTCTAATCCCATGGGTGAACCTTGGTATTTTGTACATGGAGTTTGGGATGGTTGATTGGAAGCTAAAATGTTCACACCATAAACCAATGTTTAAATTTCATAGGTGAACCTTAACATTTACACATGCAGTTTAGGACAAGTGGTGTAGAGTGATGATTTTTACATGATAAGCCAAGGTTTCAATATTATGGGTGAACCTTAAAATTTTACCATAAGCATAAGCCTTATTAGGAAATATGTGATGTGATTATATGGTCTATAATAATATCATTTTGTGGTTAGAAAAATATTATGATGATATAATATGGATGTGATTGTTTCAATCCCACATGGCCAATTAAAAATAATATTTATTTTTAAAATAATTTTTTTGGCCAAAACAAATAAGGATTAATTGAAACAAAAGAAACATAATAATATTTACAAGCAAGGAGGTCTAGTAATAGTAAGGTCAAGTATCCTTGAGGAAGGATGGTGACAACTGATTTGAACCAAGATAATAAGTGGGAAGGGAGCTTCCTAATGGTCTATGGGGCTTGGGTATTGGTAATGGTGGGTCCTCTTCTATCTTGTTTGACCCAAGAGCCTCTTGGTGTCAAATAGTGAATATGTCTATTGGGAAGTCCCTGGTTGATAAGTTTTACTTGGTCATAGAGGGTGACAAAATATTTATTCTATACGAGTTCATTAAAATATCTATAGCTCAAGGTGACCTTTGCCTGGTAGGTAAATGTTTGGATGCTCATCCATATTTGGATGCTATTTGATACTGGGCTCAATCCAAATGGTAAGTTTTGAGAAGTCTATAAATCATGGCCTTGCTAAAAAACTTCATTTTGATTCGTCTTCGCTTAATGGAGGATATGGAGTAGATTCTTCAATGGGGCCCTTGGTTCTTTGGGTGTCAAGGCTCAATTTTTAAGAGTTGATCGACTGAATTCAATCCAAAAATCCAAATACTTAATCAAGCTCAAATGTGGGTTAGGCTTTGAGGTCTTATTCGGTATATATGGCATGAGAACATTTTTATGAGAATTGGGTGATGTCTAGGTCATCTTGTGGCTATCAATCCGATAACCTTGGCTAGGTCCAAGATGAATCTATGTCAACTTGGATATGGAACAATCCTCTTTGAAATCCATTGAATTGGTATCCATGTTTAGTTATTGGATTTAAACTATGGAATATGAAAACCTACTAGTGAAATCCAACTTATGCTCAAAAATTAGGTATTTGAAAAGGGACTACAATTAAAAAAATTTGGCCCTCCTTGATGGAAATAAAAGAAGACCGAAGGTAATTTAGAATATCCTTCTAGTAATTCTTTAGGGATTAATATTGGAGCGGATGAGCTTGTTATATCTAAGCCATCCTCAAGAGGGGAAGCAAGAGTTTCCAAAGAACCCAATCTTTAGGTTAGTATTTTCAGCGACCCTAGCCCTATTGATTCAATTGATTTTATTACTTATAACCACTTAGAGACTTTAGTAAAATCTCTATAAGCTAGGAATATGGATGTCACAAATGAAGATTTAACCCATAGGAGCAGTTTTGTGTTGGAAGAAATTTAGTTGATCTCAAATACCTCCTTTGAACCAAATACCCTAGTTAATTTTGAATCCGCTCCCAAAACTTAGATGGTTATTAAATATCCAGAAAGCCCTATTAGGCCCTCCATAATTTCAAGAAATAATCAGATAGATGAGGGTAAATATAAATCAAGAGGTAATCCATCTTAGAGTAAAATCAAGGAAAGGGAAATGACCAAAAAAGTGGTAGATGGAAATCAGTTAACCCTAATACTGGGTGGTAAAAAAGTCGCCTTCTAAATCCAAGAAATGAGAATCACATCATGGAACATTAGAAGTCTTAATGTGCCCTCTAAAAATTGGTTAGTCCAAGCTCTTAGGAAATACCTAAATTTCCAAATCTTGTTATTGCAGGAAACTAAACTGAATAACCATAATTTTGAATGTTAAAAGAAGTATGTGGGAATATGTGGCTTCTATTTCTAGTGCAATGAAAGGAGTGTTAAGAGACCTCCTCTATTTGTGGGATGGAAATTAGGTAGAAGGTAAAGTTTTATTAAACACTAATAGAATAATAAATATGTTTTTCAATGCAAAATCACCAAAGTAGGCTAGGTTTTAACAATTGTTTATGCTTCCAATACCATCTCAAGTAGAAGACAACTTTGGAAGGACCTCATCTCTATGAGAAATCATTTCCATAATTTGGTCTGGGTCATTGTTGGGGACTTTAATACCCCTCTCTATCCTTTTGAAAAGTTTGGTAGTATTTCCAGGTGGTTTGAGAGTATGTTTTATTTTGAATAGTTTATTTCAAAAAATGATTTGATGGACACTAGCCTCAAAGGGGTCAAGTTAACTTGGAGCAACATAAGGAAAAATAGTAAACTCACTCAAATAAGACTAGATAGGTTCCTAGTCTCCTAAGAGGGATTGATCAAATTTGGGAATTCCTCTTTATCTAATCTTCCTAAAACTAGATCAGACCACAATATTTTGGTGTTTGATGTTCATTCAGATGGTAGAAGGATTTGCAACCCATTTATATTTGAGGCTATATGGCTCAAAAATTTAGGACTGGAGAAATGTATTAAGGATTGGTGGGATATAGATTTTTTTGGCCTTCTTGCATCCTAGGTGGCCCAAAAACTTAGATTTTTCAAGTTCAAACTGAAAGACTAGAATAAACATATTTTTGGAAATTTATTTAAAAAAATATGGATTTGAATTAGCAACTTTTAGATTTAGAAGTGAAAGTGAATGAAGAAGGATATTTGCAAGAATTAAGAGACAAGGAAGAGTCCTCTATAATTTCCACAAACCTTGGATTTTGAAGAGATATTTTGGAGATAAAAATATCACACTCTGTGGCTTAAGGAGGGAGATCAAAATTTAAAAGTTTTCCATGGTACCAATTTGAGACATAGAAACCATAATAAAATTAAGGAAATTATGAGAAATGATGGATCCATCACTGTTAAAATTATGGAGATCCATGAGGTAGTTAACTATTTTAGAAACCTCATTGGCACTTCTAAAATATGACCATTGATAAAGCTTATCTTTTTCTTCAGAATATTCCTTAGCTAGTCTTAGTTGAGCATAACTTGCTCTTAACTAGTCCCTTTTTAGAGGATCAAATTAAAGATGTTTTTGAGATGGCAGGCGATAATGCTTTCGGGCTAGATGACTTCCTATCCATATTATTTCAAAAATATTGGTATATTATGTGAAAGTTGGTTTGTGCAACTATTTTTGAGATTAAAAAAACTTATTTTTCTCTTGGGATCTTAATTCCACATTTTTGGTACTCATTCCAAAAGTAGCTGGTTCCAAATATTTAAAGGATTTTTGCTCGATTAGTTTGTGTAATACCTTTTATAAAATTATTACCAAGGTATTAGCCATCGGACTTTATGTCATTTTACCTTTAATTATTAGTGCTAATCAAGGGGGTTTATCTTAGGAAGACGTTTTAGATGGAATTATTACTATCCATGAAGTTCTCCATTCTATTGATAAAAGTGGATATGTGGGTCTCCTTTTGAAACTGGACATGAACAAAGCTTATGATAGAGTTAATTAGGATTTTTTGCTGCAAGTCCTCTCTAATTTTGGATTCCATAAGGATTGGATTAGATTAGTAAAAGAATGTATCTCTTCTATAATGTTCTCAATTTTAGTGAATGGAGCAGTGGTTACTTATCTAGTCAAAGGGTCTTAAGAAAAAGGGATCCTCTATCCTTTTACCTTTTCATTATTATAGTAGATGCTCTTAGTAGAACCATCTCTATTTTCATTGAGGATGGTAATATTTCTAGTATCAATCCAACCACCTATTTTTCTCTGATTTACCATCAATAATTTATGGATGATACCATTATCTCCATCATCGTTTCTATTCCCCAGGTTAAAAAAATCAAATTCTCTTCTTAATAACTATGAATTAGCAATAAGGGCAAAAGATAAATTTCTTGAAAATAAAAGTCTACTTCTTGAATACTCTTGGGAGAAGGTAAGGTAAAATAGCTAGAATTCTGGGCTGTGAGATTGGGTGTCTATATGCCACCAAATTAGGAATAAATCTCTTCAAAGGTAGCTTGAAGTCTACTCTTTGGGATCTCATGGTGGAAAGAATCATAAGGAAACTCACAGGCTAGAAAGGATCCCTTCTAAGTAAGACTTAAAAATCTCAGCTAGTTAAATGTATGCTCCAAAGTATTCCTATTTACTTTTTATCCTTGGTCAAAATACCTTCTAGAACTGGAGCAAGCATTGAACAAATTAAAAAATCCTTCCTCTAGTATGGCATGGAGGAAAATTGAAGGTCAGCCCTAGTGGCTTGGGATCAGGTTTGTATTTCCAAGGAAAGGGGAGACATGGGTCTAAGAAAATTAAATATGATAAATAAGGCATTAATAGACACAATTGGATGGAATTTTCTCACTAATGTCAAACCAAGGTGGTTGGAAATAATTAAATATAAATACCTTAAGAACAAAAAAAATATTGTGGAAGAGCTTAACCCTCCTCAAGGATCCTACCTTTGGAACCACCTTCTAGAATTCGAAGCCCTTCTTAGGAGAGGAGTTTGGTGGAAAGTTGGTGATGGTAGTAAGATTAATTTTTGGTTGGATTAATGGTTATAGCAATCCTCATTGATAGAGAATCAAAAACTTGTTGTCCTTGAACCATACCTAACATAGAATTATGGTAAGTTGGTTTCAAACTCCATTCAGAGGGATGAAAATGGGAAAATATGGAAATCCATTCTCATTGCAGATCTAGACTAAAATTGTAGGTAAGCTCTGGAGGATCTTAAATCATTGTTAAGAGTGAAAAATCTAAATAGTCATAGAGAGGTGGACACCCTTTTTTAGAAAATGCATAAACAATGGCAATCTACTATGAAATCGACATATCAAATTTTGAAGGGTATTGGTGAGAATTGGTTTTTGGCTTCCAAAATTTGGCTCAAAGCCCTTATCCCTAAAATCAGTTTCTTCTATTGGCTTTGTATTCAAAAAATAAAATCCTTGCAATTTCTAACCTTCACAAGAGAGGGATGATTTTCCCAACAAATGCTACTTATGTGAAAAGGACTCTGAATGTGTTAAGCACCTATTTTTAGAATTTTCTTTTCCGTTTGAAGTGCTTTCCATGATATTCAAAAAGTTTGGTATTTCTTGGGTCCTTCCAAATAATATGGTTGATTTATGGCTCCAGTGGTATTTTTATTTTTAGATTCCAAGATTAAATTCTCTCTGGATATTTAGTCTTCCTCATGCTATGTGGGATTTATGGAAGGAAATAATATAACTTTCTATTACAAGAAATATAACAAAGAATAAGGACTCCAACTTTATTGGTGCCAAAATTTGCGTTGCCTTGGTGGAAAATATTCAAAGCATGAATTTTAAAGATTCCAGAGAGGTTAAGGAGGAACTTGATGTTGTTGATCATTGGGGGTTAACCAGGGATGAGGAAATTTTTGGCTAGATTTCTCCTTCAATTCGATCTCAAACCATATGGAAAGCGTCACCAACTGGATGGGCTAAATTAGATTTTGATGTGGTAGTGAAGGGTAACCCTAGTAGAGCTGGTGCTAGAGGAGTAATCAGGTATCAAGGATGAATTTTAATTGTTGCCTATGGAGAAGTTTTGGGTTTTCAAACTAGTCATTTCATGGAGGTGCATGATCTATTTCAAGGAGTCCTGCTAAAAATCTAAATATTAATTATTTTGTGATAGAAAATGACTCTCTAAATATCATAAATTGTAATAAAGGCCTTCAATACCCTAGCTAGAGCATAGAAGACATGTTGATAAAGGTTAGAGAAATCTTGTAGATCTCAGCTAGTACCCAGGTTACTCATACTTTCATAGAATGGAATGCAAAAACAAACTTTATACCCAAGATTGGTGTGTATCAAGAGGACCTTTTAGTTTGGGATTAGAATTTTCCTCTTACACTCCAAGTGGTTGTTAGAAAATAAGTGTTTGTACTGGATATGGATGATGTAGTGGCTTACTAAAGGTGTTTTTAGAGAACTTTTGGGTATGTTTACCTCTTTGACCCAGGGCTAGAGCTACGTTTTCCAAGGGAGAACATAATTCAGGTGTGTTGGGGTGGAGTGGATTTTCTAGGTCCCATCTAGACCCAACATCTAATGTTCCTATGATTTTTGTGGAAATTTTGAAGGGCTTGTTCTATCTTGGTTGTTGGGTCGAGTCTCGGGGGATCCCTCATATTGAATTCTTTTTTGCTAACTCGAAGATGGATCCCATACTTTTATTTTCCTAGATAGGGATGTATAAGTGAGATAATATAAGAATAGTTGGGTTTGAGAAGGTCTTGGTCAAAATATGTATTTTTTAAAGCAAGGACTCCCAAATCATTTCTATGAGGAAAATATTCTCTAGTGGTTAGACCAACCACTCTTTTATTTGGAATATCTTAAACCCCTCCCAATCTACCAGGTCAAGTCAAAATGAGTACAGAGATAAGAAAGGAAAGTGGATTTTGGTTACTTGCCCTAACGTTTGTAATTATATTAGAAAACACTTCATTGGTACTCCCATTCCTGGGAGTTGTGATAATCCAATTGTTTTTTGGAATATTAAAAACTTTGAGCACTTCAAAACCATGATCTTAACCATGTTGGCTGATAACAGGTTTGATTACAATGCTCATTTGAAGAGAATTGGGTCTATTGATGAGCCATGTAGAGGTTGGATGTTGATTGGTCAAAAATTAGTAGTGGCTTGGGACTTGTCATGTTGGTTTTAGAATGGTGTATTCTCCTCAATAATGTTCAGCGTCAACTACATTTCCTACCCAGAGTAATCGATGTGGCACAAGAACAATGTGTATCATGAGGCCATTTTCTTCTTTGGGAACTCCTATGGGGTGAACCATCATTTTGATTTCATATTTGAGGAACAACAAGGTAATAATCACATGTTTAAAGAATTCACTTCAAGATATCACATGAGAAGAAATGAAATTTTTATCATTATAAGTTCTTGCTTGAATAGGATTTGTTTGGGGCTTTGGAAGGAGAATACAATGTTTTCCAGAATTATAGTGTGGAGCTAGATTATGACCATGGGTGGTGATATGTGCAAAGTTGAACTTACTAAGATGTTTATTGAGAAATATGTGTATGATATTTTGGAAAAAGGTGGTCTTCTACAATGTATCTAGAAGTTTGATGGGCATGATGAATCCTTGTCTTTTCAGTTCGTCCATTATTATATGAAAGGGAAGGTAAAAGTGGCAGGTATTATATTCACTACCAATACAATATTGATTGCTAAAGCGATGTCCTTATATATGAAAGGCAAATGTATAAACTGTGAAAAACATTCCTTGGCTAGGGAATTGGACAAGTCTATGGAGAAGAATGAAAAACCAAGAAGATTGAAAATGGTGTTCTGAGAAACTATCTACCCAAACCTTGGGATAGGGTGGTTATTCCCATTATAAGATATTTCACTCTAGATGTTCCTATGATGGGTATGTGATTTTCTAAGCAATGTTTGTTTTTTGCTCTTGTCTTGATGGTTTAGGGCTTGTTTCCTTTGGGTTCCTTTCCTTTGCTCCTTTTGGACCTTTTAGAGGTTCTGTTAGCTTTTTGTAAAAGGTTTAGGGTCCATTTCAAAACCCCTTCTTTACCAATCAAAAAAATATATTTACAAACAAGACAAAATTTTGGTAATAAAATATTATAATATTTTTTTACTTTTTAAATACTTTTTTGCTTCAAATTTTTATTTATTTAAAACATAAAAAATATTATATGTAATAAAAACATATATAATTTAATCAGCTTATTTACATTTAAATAATGAAAATATTTAATAAATAATATATATAAAGTTTTAATTTATTAAAAATTTAAATTTAAATTTTTAAATTTTATTGATCATTAATAAAAATATGTATAATCTATTAATTATTTTTTACAACTATTAAAAATAACTTAATGCAATCAAAATCTTCTTTCGCATTGCAATCTTGGTCTTTCAATAATATATACTAATGGATTGTAATAGATTGTATAAAAAATATGATAGACAGGTTAATCTTGCCTTCTACCCACACTCTTAGTGCTTTAGGAGTGCCATTGCCATGAGTGGGTGCATAGGAAGAATTACAAGGCAATATGAGATTGGTTTTCCTATCTTATAAAGTGCAAGTATAAATACGGGAGTGGTAGTAAAGGTTATTTTTCTAATTTATTGGTCTTGTCTGAGTATTTGCTATTGTATGTTTAACTTGGAAAACACCAAGATTCAAGATCCAATCCAAAAGTTGGCAAAATTGCCCTTTACTACCACTCCCGCCTTTACACTTGCACTTTACAAGATACAAAAGCTTATCATCTTATTTTTTTTTTTGATATATAGAAGCAATGGTTATAATCACCATTTTTAGTAACTACCAGTATAGCTGGTAGGGTTCAAACTATTTACGAAGGCTCTAGGACTTCCACCGTCTTGGTACATGGTAACCCGGCGTGAGATGGGGACCGCCGGACGCACAGGGGTTGCACTGTTGTCATCAATTTGGCGCACCACTCAGAGGAATCGGATCTGGACTACTATCTGTGCATGGGCAAGCCCGTGGAATTGGAACCTAAGTCTCCTCTCGGTAAGCACCTTATCATTCTTGCCATGCACCCACTCATGACAATGGCACTCCTAAAACTCAAAATATGGGTAGAAAGCTAGAGACTAACCTATCTAAATACTAAACTTATAAAATATTAAGTATTATCAAAAACTTTATCAATTCAGAAATAAATAAATAAATAACAAGGTAAGAATCTATGGTTTGATGTGTTAGCATTTTTTCTCTTATATAATATTTTAATCTTTTAATTTAATTCTACACATTTCCTTAACTTAAAAAAATTAGCATGCCTAAAATACAAAGTTCTCTACGTAAAGGACAATAACAATAAAATATGTAATTCGTTATTGTGGAGATGTATTGCATTTTGAAAAGATTAAGAAGACGTGGGGTGTGTTTAAAAAAAAATAATAGGAGGATTTTATTTGAAATGCAAATTATGATAGAAGTTTTAAAAATAAAGTTAAATAGCATTATTGTATTGTTAAGTTTAAAAGAAGAAGGTCTAATTTTTTTTTCGATAACTGGGCGATGAAAAAAGAAAAAAAAAATTGATATAGTATATTATATACTTAATAAGTAATAAATATATAATGTTTTTATGAATTTTAAATTTAAATTTATTAAATTTATTATGATTGGTATAATATAAAAAAAATAAAAATGAATATTTTATAATTTCATATATATTATGCAAGAGTAATATGTGTTGCATATTTTAAGTAATACATAAAGGTTTAAATAAAAAGGTAAAAAAATATCGAATGAAAATAGATATTTAAAATGTATGATAGATAGATAGTGGATATTAACGTGGAGCGAGATGCATATGGAGTATAGTTCATTTAAGTAAACATATTTAAAGAGTATAGTTCATTTAAGTAAACATATTTAAAATGCATGTAAATATATGTTAGGAAATATTACCCTTTATTTTTGTAGTTGATGCTTATTTTACTTTATTCTTGAAAATTTATATACTCTTATTTATATTTTTACTAAAATACTCACATAATTTCCATGAGAAAAATATATCTTTTCATATTCTCTTATACGGTTTTTACTGTCTTATTTTTTAGTTTAATTTTTTCATGATTTCAAGGGCATATTAATAATAAAGTAGAAATTGAAATATATATTTTCATATTCTCTTATACGGTTTATACTGCGGTTTTTACTGTCTTATTTTTTAGGTTTAATTTTTTCATGATTTCAAGGGATATTAATAATAAAGTAGAAATTGAAATATATCTTTTCATATTCTCTTATACGGTTTATACTGTCTTATTTTTTAGGTTTAATTTTTTCATGATTTCAAAGGGATATTAATAATAAAGTAGAAATTGAAATATATCTTTTCATATTCTCTTATATGGTTTTTACTATCTTATTTTTAGGTTTAAAGGGGATATTAATAATAAAGTAGAAATTGAAAATGGAAACCATGTTTTTTAATTAGAAATAAATTACATGTAGAAAAAAAAGTATAAGTTAGAATTAATAAGTAAATTTATTCATTCCATCATATAAAAAAAAATCAAGAAGTAAGTAAAGAATATTAAATTAGTGGAAACAATGAACAAGCCTTATTTTGAGAGTTTTTATCCTATAGATTTAAGGAATCAAAGATTATCCCAATGGAATGCTAGGTATCAAGAAATAATATTCTTTTATGTAAGCCTTAGTTAGAAACAAGAATGTCCTAGTTGAAGCGATAATGTCCTAATTGAAAAAGGAAGAAGAAATCCTTGCTAATCAATATACAATCAACACATATTTTAGTAAAAGTGGTTGTAGTCACAACTTGCCATGCAAGATGGTAACATGAGTCTCTTTCCAAAGGAGATCTTAATACTTTTACGTGGTTTAGGCTTGCCTCTAGGTACATGTATATGTTTATGTTCATGTGGTGTCAGGTGAATCAATTGGAAAACACCTAAGAATTTTGTATTTAAACCTAAGTAAGATCACTACTAAATATGAAATATAATTCTATGTTAGTGTGATATTTTGGAAATATTACTCTGCTAAGATGCAAGGCATAGATAGTAGAGGTGAAGTTTTGGCATTGTGAAGGCTGCTATAGGAAAATGTTAAGAAAGATGCTAAATTTTGGAGTAATTGTATTCATACAGAGATTTGAAAAGATCTAGAAAATGAAAATCAAGAATTCGGACATTTTATGTAAAATGATGTAGGTTTCTAACTAAACCTTCTCAATTGAGATGAGAAGTGTATCTATTTGTAAACTCTCAAGCTCTAAAGAATATGTATCAAGCAAAAAAAATATAACCCTTTTTTATCAAGCAAAAAAAATATGTAATATAATTAAAAAATGTAGGTGTAGACACCAAAACCTAGCCACTTGTCATCCATCCACATCATCCAATCACAACCATCCATTATTTATTTATATATGTATATTTATTTATATTTAGATTATATATATATATATATATATATATATATATATATAATCTAAATATATATTTATATTTATGTGTGTGTGTGTGTGTGTGAATAAATCATAGCCATTCATCACAACTTAATCTCAGCCATCCATCTAACTTGATTCGTGACACACATCAAAGTTATAATCTTAGCCATCCATTATGTTTTAATCTTGACCGCATGTTGGTGTCATCGAAACCCTAGCATATGGAAGATAGGTTATAAAAGATCATTCACTTTTGTGAATGAGGGTTAAGCATTTTTGTTTAGTATTATGATTCATTCAAGTATGAGAATCCTTACTTCTATTCCCCACCAAAACCCTAGAATATCACTATCATTCTCTCCTCTCACCGCCTTTGTATCTTTTGTTTATGTCGCCTATAGCCCCTACGAATGAGATCTGGTTTTGCAGTACTCTCCTCAAGAACTCTTGAATACCCCCCAAAATCCTATAAATGTTGCTGAGCATTCCAAGAATGTTGTTGGGTGTCTACCGCCATTGCTGAATGCTTTTAGGTATTTTTCCTCAGCTGAATTGCCATCGCCAAACCCTCGAATACTTTTGGGCGTTCGTACGCCATTAGATCACATACACAAGAGCACAAATCAAAATAATAGGTATAATATTGACGAGGTAAATTTTTTTATTACATTTACAACTTAAGTTTTTTGTATTCAACTTGCTTCCATTATCATTGGAGTTAGGGTTTTTATAGTTCTGTTATTTAGAGGGTCTCACACAGTGGAGCCCTCACACATGCTATTAACCTTTTTTTTTTGTGATCTACTTGTAGGTTACAGGTACAAAAGGTATTTTTATTTATGTCTATTGTAGCTAGGGTGGTCCCATAAGGATACTGAAGCCCACACATGAACTTGTTTAGAGCGAAAGACTGCAAAAGACACTAAATACTCTTTGTAAAAAAGGGTTTTTAAATCCTTCAATTGTAAACATTGTATCAATACATATTATGTTGTAACATTGGAGATCAAGGCTCCCACCACATTAATAAAATATTGTCTCTCTTCATTGTGCAATATATTTTGTGTTGATTCTGCTATTGCTATATTGGTGTTGTTGATTTTTTCTTTACAAAATGGTAATCATGGTGGGACCCCAAAAGGGTTTCTAATTTTAACTTATCTTTTGATCTACATTTTTATGTTTATGTTACAGGTTTTCAGATATTCGATCACGCAAAAATCATGAAACTAGGATTTTTAGGAGTAGTAGAATTTGATCTGTGGTCGTATGAACACCCTCTAGAAGTCAAGGGATGCTCTACCATGTTCAATAGATGCCTCACCACATTCGGGAGACTTTGTAATGTGTCCAGGAGTGTTGGGAATAAATACATAAGCTTCCTAGTAAGTTTGAATCAAATCCCACCTCCATTTTCATTTTTATTTTTTACTTTTTATAGAGAAATTGAAAAGAAGATACCTATATTCCATTTAAAAAGCAACACATCTTGCATCTTAGGCATTCACACAATTTTTCTTCATACAGTTTGCACATAGGATAGATTTGCAATTATGCATCCATCTTAGGCGCATTAAAACATCCATTACATTAGGTTTAAGTTTCTGTTGTTTGTGGTGTATTTACCCTTAGTTACCAAATTCATCAATTTTTTTAGATTAAATTCGAAATTCATTGAATTTAAAACCCTCGAATAAATTCGACGAATAAATCCTAAATTCGGTAAGGAAAAAAAAATTGCAAAAAACAAGGACATGACATAAAGCTTGACCTTTAGTTCTTGTTGCTGCTATTTCATGGAATACCTCTGGGTATGAATGGTGCAAACCTTATCTCCACTATCATAGACTGATGATGTCAGTACTTCACTTTCTATCTACAGAGCTTCCACTTTCATCTTAGTTCTTGCTTTCGTTGTTGCCCCTCTCATTGCGGAGTCAACTCTGGAGACATAAATGAGACCCAACGAGACGACTTCATACAAAAATCCACCAAGACTAGAAGAAAATGAATTATTGTTGCTCTTGGTATTGCAATTACTGAAATTCTATTCTAATAAAAATTTAAGGCTTAAGGTAGGAAACCGAAAGGCATTGGCCGGTTGGTGGCGGTCCAATGTTTGTTAGTGAGTGTTTTGATTCAATTTTTTTGAATGGTGAGAAGTTTCATTGACTTTATTTTTACCTAAAAAACTAACAAAACTTATATATATTACCCTTTATAAAATATTTTAATAGTGATGTAACGTGCCAACATCAAAACTTAATCAGGTCATGCCTTTGAAGGGAGGTTGTAGGAAAACAAGGTTATTTATATGTCAAATTTTATTCCAAATTTTTAAACATATCAAAATTCTTTCGAACTTCAAGAGTGTCGAACTCGAACACGAACTCGAACTTGGTAACTAAGTCTTTACCTTTTATCTTATATGTTGTCTGCAATAAAAATGAAAAAGCCTAAATAGTTGCATTTTAGACTAAAGTCTCCCAAATTTACTTCTTTTAAGTTGGAACAAGCCTTTAGTATTTGAGCATACTCTCGTTGTTGGAATCACTTGATGATTCAAGGTGGAAGAACTAGGTGAATCCTCCACTGTTGGAATCACTTGTTGATTCAGGTTGGATCTTAAGTAGTGTACCCTAGGTTCTTTTGAGGAACTCAATATTAATATTTTTGATTATTAACTTAGCTAAGTAAGAGAGGTTTTCTTGAAATTGTGTGAACACCTTAGATAATGGAAACTTCAAAAAGAATCACATACTCTTGTATGTCTCACATTCAACATCAGTGTGTTGGAATTCATCACCAACTACTAATCAAGACCAACAATGGTGGGCTTCATATCCATATGTTGTCTTGCCCCATAGACATCGTAGCAGCCCATGAGATATTTTTTTGGATTTCATCACTAGGAAAATCCTCATTTTCCATCCATATTAGGACTACATCCTGCATTGTAGTCTAGGCTTAGGCATACATCAAAACATACAAACCCTACAAAAAAATTTTTAAAAGCACTGTTGCCAGACATATAATTCAATTATTTGTTTGATTCTATGTGTTTTTCATTAGCATTCCACATTTTCACACACATTTCCTAGTTGGCTTACTAGCTTATGGTTTCAACTTGAATATAAACCAAAATCATGAGTCAAGCATCCACTAGCCAACCTACTTCATCCATGGATTACATATCCTATTTCCCAGTCGCTTCTGTGGCTAACCTCACAAGTGTGACACAGACAAACTATTCTAGTTTTTCTTTTGGACCTTCGTATCCTATGTTTACTTCAAATACAGATGTGATGGAAAGGTCTATTCACACTTCCATCCTAGAGACCGAGCCTTCTACACCTACTGATTCTTGAATCACCTACATAGACATGGATAAAGTTGGGGCTTACTTGAGACCAACCAGACCAGTCTTAGAACAACTTAACATTCCACATAGCCAAGTTCCTTCTTTTCAATAGGAATTTACTCATTCACATCCAAAAAACTTCAGCCAAACCTACACCAATCCTCTTTTTTAGGCATATTACACACCTTCACATCATATGTCTCCATCACAACATAGCCAAATCACCTCCATCCCATCTACCCACACTACCACCTATACCAATCCACTCTATGAAGCACATGTCAATGCAGCTTCACACATTCCATCTACCATACCATCCACTACTTCTCATTGAATTGTGATTTCTTTCACAAATTACCCTCCACCAACATCCACCAACATTATAAACACCTACAATTCACCCACATCCACCTCCATCACACCCACACAATCTACTTTAGAAATTGCCATACAGTAAGCATGGCAACACCTTAATCAACTACTCATGGGCTAGCAAGATGCTCGTTCTTGTTTCCAAAATCAAACACAAACAAAAAAGTTCAAACCCCATTCCATCCCAAGCCAACACACATACTTGACACCTGAATTATCTTGGGTATCACCATATTCTCAAGTTATACCCACACCTCCACTCACTCATATCAACCCTGCTTCCACAACCCAACATATTTACATTCCTAAAATCCCACCTCCATTCCATCAACAACAATCATTCCATCACCAAGTCAAACAACCTGCTCAACATCACCAAGTACCCTTCGATCCATCAAGCCATCAACATCACATTCCATCTCAACAACTTACCACTCCACATCCCCCACAATTACACAATCATCAAACAGTTTAGGGCTTCTACACACATGGAGAAGACCCTAAAATCCAAGAAATGCAACAACAAATTGATAGCTTGATTCAACATACTCTTGGTATGATGTACCATAAGCCTACCCTAAGACAACTAATCAATCAACCTATCTATTTTTTGGTACCATCACCGCCATATTCGAAATACTTCATAGTACCAAATTTTGATAAATTTAAAGGGTCTGAGGACCCTTGAGAGCACATTAGCACATTTATTCACTTATGATTTCTGATTCAAGATCAATATTAATTAATGCTCAAAACTTATCTTCGGAAATTAGGGGGAGACACTCTAGATTGGTATAATCATTTGCCTCACCATAGCATTTTTACATTTGAACAATTGGCAGATAAATTTTTAGAGAGGTTTTCCCTCAATGTGCACAAGAAGACTACATTGACTGACCTGTACAACCTTAGATAATTTGAAGAAGAGTCATTCTATGATTTTGGAAATCGTTGGAGGGAAGTTATCACTAAGTTGCTATTCTACCTACTAATGGAAGAACTGACCCGAATGTTCACAAGGAGTTGATTAAAACCCATCTCCTTGTTATTACAATTGCAGCAATATAGAACATTCAATGACGATATTTCTAAATCTCGTGTCATTAAAGAGATACAAATTCAATAGGGGGAGATAAAGCCTAAGAAAAAATAATGGGAAAATAAGGGCCAACCAAATGAAAATTATTCTGGCTAGTCAAAACCAAATAAAGTAAATCAAGTATCCTAAGTCAACCAACAATGACTCAACAACAATAACAACTAGTACAACAACAACCACAACAAATAAATTATCAAGTGGTTCCCCAACCTCACCAAATTCATGCCACAATACCAACTATGGAAAATCATCAATGTTGAAAATATTCTTGACAAGATTGTACCTTCACACCTTTGCCTGAATCATACACCTCTCTTTTTTGTAGGTTGTATGACACCAACACTTTTGCCTTACCTTAAATTATACCATTGATCAAGTTAAATGTGGTAAGGGCTATAGGGACCACTTATTTTATCCTTTTCATAGACATAAAGGACATGACATTAACAATTGCTAGTTGTTTAAACACATGGTGCAAGATTTGATAGAGCTAGGGGTCATCAAGTTTGATAGTCCTTTGGCCCAACAAAACCAAAATATTGGTATATATCAAACACAACTTCCTCATCATGAGGAACAACAAAAAATAATAGGGGGATCAAATACCATGACTCCTCCTAAAAAAGTTAACCATCTGAAACAGGATCAATATTTTATGGGGGCTATCTATGTAGTCACCCAAGGAAAAATAAGCACCAATAAATAAAATTAAAAATAGCAAGAAGTTCAACCTCCTCCAGGACATCAAGCAAGTGTGTCTCTGAAACCTACCAATTCATCATCACCCATACATTTTTTTTCCAACTCATCCCAATCAATACATATTCCAAGTCATCCATTACAACCAATTCATCCCCCAAACCATTCAAAAATACCCATCATCTCATTGAGTAGCTGGATGGCAACCAAACTCAAAATGGCTTTAACCAAACTATCTATCTATGAGCTAATACAACAATATCCCCTACATCATGAGGCATTAATAGAAATTTTAAAATCCATTGAACTTCAATCCCAAGATACTAATGCCTTCAATAATTTCATGGGGAGTATTCAAATGTGCATGGAGCCTTCCATCACATTCTATTATTTTGAAATTAAATCAATGCCATCAGAAGTGGTGGATCCTCAATTTTATATTATGGCTCAAGTTGATAGGAAGCCATTTAAATGAGTACTAATTGACACTGGCTCCTCCATAAACATCATCACCACATTTTCCCTTCAATATCTCAACCTTTCGCCATCACACATTACCAAATCCACATTCACCTTAAGAGCATTCAATAATGCTCTTTGTTCCACACTTGGCACTATAATTTTACCCATAGAAGTGGGGGTAAAAATATTGTATACCATGTTTCACATTCTAGAGGGGTCCATGGCTTATAATGTACTCCTCGGATACCCCTGGATTAGGGATATGAGATGTGTCCCTTCCATACTACATCAATGCTTAAAATATGTACATGAGGGATAAATTCATTGCATACTGATGAACATAAAAAAATTTAAGTACTACAATTTCATCTCAAATCCCTATGAACCCACACATCAACCCACCTATTCCTAACACCATTAGCCACATCATCCAACACTTATTCATCTAAATCTCACATTCCTGAGGAACTTCCCATCACTACCCCACATTAGGCATCCACTTCTACACCCCCACCCTCATCATAGTCGACTACATGTACATGTGGTTGAACCCAATCCACACAATCCACATCATCAACATAAACATCCACTACCATTCCATCCACATCATCAACATTAACATCCACTACCATTTTATCCACATCATCATCCACTACCCTCCTATCTACATCATCAACATCAACATCCACTACCATTCCATCCACATCATCAACATAAAAATCCACTACCATTCCATCCACATCATCAACATCAAAATCCACTACCATTCCATCCACATCATCAACATCAATATACACAACATCAACATCATCAACCATTCAAAAAAACTCTCAACCAAACCCATGTTCATCCAAATCAATAGATGTCTCACAAGTTGATTTAACGAATTGTGAGATGTCATTCCAGCACATGTTCCTCCCATCATATGAGCCTCAAGCCACCCTTGAGCCTTCCACATACACATCCACTCCTTCCAGCTCCACATCATCCCAAGTTGTGATCACCCTCATCAATCTTGGTATTGGTGAATATGTGGTCCAAGATGTCATTATTACACTGCTAAACATCCAAAGTACTAGATATTATGGTCATCCATGCGACCCACCCTTATCCATAGGAGCAATGTATAATATGGATTCAGTGCCTAATCATATCAATTTCATATATGGAGGGATTGATTAATTATTTGATCCACCTTCCCTAGATGAACCTACACAGGTAGTCCTTTCCAACATAGAGCGCATGATAGGTTTTTATTTGTGATACTTTCATAATTTCAATTGGCAAAGGATACAACCTAGGACGACATGAACATGGTATGCATAAAATTATTAATAGTACATATCGAGAAGTGCATGACCATTCAGGTTTGGGCTACCACTCTCATTCTTCCACTTCCTCTCTTGAACAAGCTTTTCAAAACCTTCATTTAAATTCAGAAGAGGAAACCACTCACAAGGAGAAATTTGAGGAATTTGATGATGAATATGACATCATGTCAATATATTATGATGAATCCGAAGAGGAATCAACTCCAATCACTCTATTTACCAAATAGGATGAACATTACCTTAGAATGTTCCCCATCCATCATCCCATTTTCCATTTGCTTCTCCCTAGGGAGCGAGTTGAACCAATCAATGAACCACCACCTCCACTTCATTGAACCACCTTACCAAAACATTTTGTAACATATGTACTTAATTCAAAAAAAAATAAAAAAAAAATATTTGCATTGCATGTACATGACTTTTGTCATTTGTATTTACAAGTGTTGATTGTTGTTTTTCAGGTTCCCAAGGTTCTTTCAATGATATCAGTAAATAAAACCAACACACCCTTTATATTTCCAACCACCATTACCTACTAAGTCAGCATGAATCCTATTGAATTATACACTCCACTCCGTAATCCATATGATTTGGCAAAACTAATTCCAATTGACATTAGCCTCATTGATATGGAATGGATTTCATCATCATCCTACTTTGGTGATTTTTTCCTTTTTAAGGAATTGTTAAGAGCTTCCAAAACTTACATTCCTACTTCTCCTATGCCTTCACATTCACTTTCACCCTTAGATCTTAAGGTTTTATATGCAGACATAGAAGACATTCAGTCAGAAGAGTTTGACAATGTCATTGATGATATTCATATGATACCAACACCCCATTAGCTTGAGGAATGTTATCACATGTCGATTGAAGATACCATTGATGTGAACCTTAGTTTAGACGTAGACAATCCATAAATTTTCAAACTTGACAAAATTTTATCTATTGATGAATAATAGAAATTGATTACTCTTCTCAAGAGGAAGAAGGGCATATTTTCATGGTCCTACAAAGACATGCCTATCCTTGACCCTATATTGGTTGTCCAAAATTTAACCTTGCATCCCAATGCTAAGCTGGTCAAACAAAAACTTAGAAAGATGCATCCTACCATTACCCTCATGGTAAAAGAAGATCTTCAAAAGCTATTAGATGTGGGTTTCATTGTACCCATTGACTATCCTGAGTGGCTTTCAAACATGATACCCATTCGTATGCCTAATAGGGTGATACACATTTACATTGACTTTTGAGACCTTAACAAAGTGTGTCCTAAACATGACCTTCCTCCCCCAGACATTGATACTCTTGTCGACACTTACACTGGCCATGAAATGCTTGTACTAATGGATGGTTTTTCAGGATCTGATCAAATTCAAATCAATCCTAATGACTAAAACAAAACAACATTTACTACACCTTGGAGGACTTTTTGTTGCAAGGTGATGCCCTTTGGCCTTAAAAATACAGGTTCCACTTATCAACATGCCATGACATACATTTTCCACAACTACATGCATAAGATCATAAAATATTATGTGGATGATCTCTTGGTAAAATATAAAACCTGACAAGAGCACATTGGTATCTTGGAAAAAGTCTTTGATTCACTTCTAGAGCATAATGTAAGGTTGAACACCAATAAATGTGTCTTTGGTGTCACCTCAGGAAAACTACTAGGATTCATTATCTCCAAGAGAGGCATTGAAGTGGACCCAAACAAAGTCAAGGCCATCATGGATATGCCTCCCCCAATAAACTTGAAATATTTGCGTAGTTTACAAGGAAAGATTCAATCGATTTTTTTCTTCATTGCACAACTCTCATACAAATGCAAGCCATTCAATAACCTATTATAAAAGGGAGTGGCATTTTCATGGACATATAAATATCAAAAACTTTTGATGACATCAAGCAATACCTAGCTTCTCCAGTCTTAACTCCTCCTGTTTTGGGAGTCCCATTCCATATTTATGTTTCAACAATGGAATTTACTTTAGGGACAATGCTTGATCAAAATAATGAAAACAAGCGAGAGCAAGTTGTCTACTACATTAGTCGAACACTGGTAAGTTATGAAACTAGATACACTTACATAAAAAACTATGCTTATCAGTGGTTTTTGCCACTAAGAAACTCAAATATTACATGCTAAGCCACATAATATATGTCATAGCTCACAAAAATCCTCTACGTTGCATGATGTCTCACACTTAAAATAACACCCAAACCATAAAATGGATAATACTTCTCACTAAATTCAATCTTGAATTCATTAGCCAAAAATCCATCAAAGGTCAGGTAATAGCTAATCAGCTTGCGGAAGCTCCACTTCCTAGTGATCAACCCTTGATTATTGAACTCCTAGATGATTCGGTATTTACTATCATTGAACAAGAAGAAGATATCACTCCAGAGGAAGATGTCAATATCATGTTATTATTTTATGGTTCTAAGTGCAAAAAAGGACAAGGTGAAGGAATTGTGTTTCATACACCTCAAGAGATATTGATTCCATTATCAATCAAACTCGATTTTCCATGCACAAACAATAATGTAGAGTATTAAACCTTAATATTAGGACTTGAAGCAACCATAGCTATGAGCATAAAGCATATCAGGATATTTTATGATTCTCAACTTATCGTTCACCAAGTAAATGGAGAATACCAATGCAAAGAACCAGTCTTAAAAATTTATCATGAAGTAGAAATGAAATCGCTTGCTAAATTTGACTGGTATGAAATTGATAGCTTGCCTAAATCAACTAATATATTTGCAGATGTGATGACCTATCTAGGATCATTAATTCTAAAGAACTTCAAAGGAGAGGTACGATAATTGATTGTCACAACAATTTCCAAATCTGCAATTACTTAATCTGAGTCTAAATATGAGAAGAACATTTGCTTTATCCACGTAGAGTCATATGAGCCTTGGTTTAGCCAAATAAAAGTATTCCTCAAGTTTGTAACACTTCCATAAGACATGTCACGGACTTCTAAACACACTTTCAAGCAAAAGGTATCACATTTTACTCTCTTGAGGAAGTGTTGTATAGATTTGGTTATGATGGAATTCTCTTTTCATTGTCTCAAGCCTATCGAAGCCCAAAGAGCAATAACATAAGCTCATGATGGTACTTGTGGTGGTCATTTTAGTGGAATGGCCATCACAAAGTGCATTTTATGCATGGATTATTATTGGCCCACCATGGAACATGGATGTTGCAATTATGTCTAGAAATATCAACAATATTAGCAACATGCTAATTTAACTCATGTACCATCATAACATTACAACCTATTTAGAGTCTTTGGCCATTTTCATAATGGGGTTGAAATTGATTGGTAAAATCTCACCTCTAACTCATGTACCATCACAAGCATTACAACCTATTCAGAGTCTTTGGCCATTTTCACAATGGGGTTTGGACTTGATGGCTAAAATGGAGTTTAATTTTATTAAGTATCTAACCTATGGAAGGAGGTAAGTCATAAGTACATGGTATGAGATGTAGGGAAAGCAATGAGGTACTTATTTGATATTTTTTTGAAGGTTTCTCTGGATGATGAGGCACATTGAGAGATCTTAGAGTTGATTCTTCCTTGTGTTTTGGCTATGCAAAATTTGTTCTTGGCCAAAGAGGTGTATTTGGAGGAAGTTTAAAGGATAGTCTTTGAGATAAAAAAGGTAAAATTCTAGGACCAAATAGTTTTCCAATTGAATTATTTCAATTTATTTGGGAGGAGATGAGGAAAGAAATCCTACAAGTAGTTGAAGAGGTCAAAAGGTCTAAATATGTCCTTAGAGCTATGAACTATACTTTTATTGTTATTATTCTAAAAAAGGATGGGACCTCTTCATTTGATGATTTTTAGACTATTTACCTATGTAACTATATATAATATTATTTATAAGGTGTTAGCGGAGTGTTTGAAGGTGGTTTTAATAGCCATTATATTTGAGGAATAGGGTGGATTTGTGCAAGGAAGACAAATCATGGACCAAATTATATTGGCATAGAAAGTTACTTCATGAGACTCAGTAAGGAAGGTAATAAATTTATTAAATTATATATGTTCAAATCCTATGACCGAGTTGATTGGATTTTTTTATTAAAGTTTTACAAAAGTTTGGATTCGAGGATAGGTGGATCGATTAGGTGGTATCTTGCTTTTCCAATCCTACTTTATCTATCTTGATCAGAGTAGTTTGGGATATGTAGAGGCCTGATATAGGGAGACCCTTTATCTCCTTACCTATTCATTATTTAGGTGGAAGCCCTCGGTAGGATTATCCATAAAGATAGGGAATCCCAAGAAATAAAAGGTTTTTTAGTGTCCAAAGGGGGCATGCCTCTTACATATTTGTAGTTTATGGATGATTTTGCTTGTATGGGGATAGAAAATATCAAGGAGGCCAAGGGGTTTAGAAGATATTTGGATCTATACAAGAGAGCTTAGGTTCAATTTATCAAGGAAGATAAGTCTAAAGTTTTATTTTTCAATATCGATAATAGGGTGCAAATCTGTATCCTTAATATTTTTAATTTTAATATAGGCTTGGTCCGATTTAAATATCTCAGGATTTTAGTGACAGTAAGACATATTGGAAAGGAATCTTGGAGGACTCTTATAGATAAAATTTGATGTAAGTTAAGTCATTGAACCCATCATTGGCTCTTATTGGGGGGAGATTGAATTTGATAAAATTAGTGTTGTAGGTTATTCTGGTCTTTGCATTTACAACTATGATTGGTCCCAAGCACTATGTTAAGGAGATTGATAGAAATTTGAAGAACTTTCTTTGGGGAGGCTCAAAAAAAAAAAAAGTTTGGTAAATTTGAATTTGGTCTACCTCCTACTAAAGAAAGGGGGGTTGGGTATCTGCTAATTGGCTGATTAGAACTTGGATTTATTGGTTAAATTATTGTGGAATTGGATTTTGGACTAGTCTAGCCTTAAGTTGAAGGTTCTATCTATGAAGTATGGGGATGAGGTGGAACTAGTTTATAGCCTCCCCTTTAATGGGGGGTCTATAATTTGGACTGCAATTAAAAAGCTAGTACTATTATTACCATAGGGCTATTATAGAAAGTCAAAATAGGAGAAAATAATTTTTTTTGGATGATGTATGAGATCAATACCAACCAGTTACTTCCCAATTCTTGAACCTGGGTAATATTGTAGAGATTTTAAGAATGCAAATTGAGTCTATGTTAATGAATTTTGGGAGGAACATGAAGATGGAGTGGATTTAAGGAGGTGGAAAGACCTTTAATTTTGGAGATAGATAGTTGAAAGGATAGTCTAAGGGTCATTTTGGATCAAAGGAAGTGCTCATGGTTGAAATAGGATGACTCTTTGGGATGGGGATATAAAGGAAATAGATTGTAGTTCATCAATAAGGGATATGATTGGATAACATATGAATTGGTAGGGAGAGGGAAATTTGGAAGAAGTTATGGAATTCAAGTATTCGGTAAAAAGTTAATATTTTCATTTGGTTAGCCATTCATAATAGGATTTTGATTTAGGATAATATTTGTAAAAGGGTATTGGTGGGCCCAAAATGGTGTGTGCTCTATTATGGAGTGGGACTGGGAGAATCTATTGACCACCTTCTAGTTTTATGTCCCTTTGCTTGTTGGATTTGGGAGCAAGGCAAAAGGTTATTTTATTTGCCCTAGATTCTTGATGTCTTGTTGGAGAAATTCTTTAATCTATGGGGCTCTAGGGGGGTGCGTAGATAGTCTAACCTTCTAGTTAATTATTTCAAGACCTTAAATTTATGGTAGGTGTGTCTAGAGCACAACAAACATATTTTTCATGATGAGTGCTCATCTAGGGAGTCAATTCTCTTGAGAATTTTGCTCAATATTAGAGAGGTTGTAAGAGAAATATAAGGTTATTAGCTTATTCCCAGATATGAGGAGTCAATTTTTTCTTCTTGGTATTATGATCCTTGGGTGGATTCAGTCCCAATCATTATGGAATTGGAGCTCAAGATTAAGGAAGTATCCTTCTTCTAAAAATATGGACAGTGGAGGGAAGTGGAAGACACCATCAATGGATTGGGTTAATATTAACATTGATGGTGTTGCTTGTAGTAATTTGGGGGAGGTGGGCATTGGAGGGGTGGGTTGTAAGCACAAAGGGATAATGGTTTTTGATTTACATAAGGGCATTGGGAGGAATAACAACATGGTGGTAGAGGCCATGGCCATCTATGAAGGCTTTACCATGGATATTAAGTAAGGATACTCAAGAATTGAGGTGGAATTTGAATCTTAGGTCTTAATCAATAGGTTGAAAAAGTAGTATGTAATAGCCCTCCTTGGCATAACTCTTTTTTGAAAATGAAACATGTATTGGTGTGAATGTTTAATTGCATAGATTCATTTTTTTGATGTCTATATGATGGGATGATTACATTCTTTTTAGCTTGGAATATGATACCGTTGGCATATTTGTGGGTGTAGGACCAAGTGCTCTCTCTGGTAGGATAATATGTGTGAACCACCTACATTGAGAGATATTTTAGTAAATGATGGTGATGACTTGCTCATAGATAGCTCAGGGTAACAAAATACCCTTCATGTAGATGCATTTGCATTTTGCTTGTTTTCATGTTCACACCATTGGACCAGGAAGTTGCTTGTGCAATGAGTCTCCTTAATAGGTTGGTGATAGCATTAGACTATCTTAAAGGAAATCACCTACTTAAGGATAAAATAATGGTGTGTAATATTGTTGGTATGAATCTATGTTTCTTTGAGGTATGCATAGATTTTTTTGGTAAGAATTATTAAGTGTTTCCTTGGAAATTAATTAAATGATGGATCTAATGCTTTAGACTAGTAAAGTAATCATTAGATTGGTGACATTAATATTTAGAAAGATTAATGTCAATATTAAAGTTAATTTTAGCAATTGAAAATTAATAAAGTGAATTATTTAAGATATTATTCCTCTAAGGTTTGGAATAAAAATGAATGGCTTGCAATTTAGATTCAACCTTCTTCTTTTGATTATCATGCTTGGGTGGTGCCTTTATTGGCATAAAGGTGGTGTTGATGGTCACGCCTTCTTGAGCTTAAGAAATGCAACTTCATGCAAGAAGGGTACCTTATTATTTTTGAAGAGAGCATAATGCATGGGGATTGGATTTTTTGGGGGAAAGCAAAAGGAAGGATTAAAGGCTTGGAGGAGGAGTATTCAGGATAATGCATCGTCAAACTAGGGGATGTTTGATAGTTTATTTTTCAACTAAATTATTAAAATTTGGTTGTTATATGCTCTTCTATAGCTTGATATTCTCTTGGTTGGATAGTATTCTTGCTTTGATGTTGTCTTTTTATCCTCCTATGTTACCTTTAACTTTATCTAAGTTAAGCTTGGATATTTCTTGGGAAACGTCTTGAGTGTTGTTCCAATATTTTGTTAATATCCTTTTATGTTGAGCTTGATTATCATATGGTTGATAGCATGTGTATGTTTTGAATAATGTTTTAATTTCTTGTGGGTAGTGGTTATCTATATTTTTGCTTCATCTGTTCCTTCTTGCTGTCACATCAGACTACATTGTTTCAATCATGCACTTCCATATTCTTGCATGTGTGAAGTCTAGAGTAAAACCCATTCAATCTTGATTCTAGTCATAGGTCTTCAGCATGAGTTGCTTTTTTCTTAAGCCACCTTGGTCCATTTACCCTGTGTTTGAGTGTTAGCTTGTGTTTGGGTCTATAGATGTAAGTTTTATTGGCAGGGTAGTGTTGGTGCTATAGCTTAGTCATGTTAAGTTATTTTGAATGAGGCTTTCATTTTAAATGTTTTATTAAGATTGTGAAAATTCCTTTTGGTTTGAAAGTTATGCTTATTGTTTTTTTATAATGGTATATCTTTAAGAAAAGATACTTTTCACTTGTTATTTTTCTAAGTAATATGTGGTCTTAATTGGTTACTATTTCACTATAATATTCACTATAATTTTGAAAAGAAATATAAGTCTTTGCTTAGTAAATATGATGTTGTAGAATGCAATTGAAAGTTGGAAATTATAAAGAGAACTTTTAAAGTTTTTATGCTTGGTTAGGAATGATTCTTCTATGGTAAGGGATTCTCTTTTATAAATTGGATTAATGAATTTGGATTTTGAAAGATAACCCACTATAATTATTCCTAAGAGTTATGTAGGTTAAGGGATCATTATACAGAGAAGTATGAGATTCTCTTTAATAAATTGGATTAATGAATTTGGATTTTGAAAGAGAAACCACTATAATGATTCTTGAGACTTATGTAGGTTAAGAGATAATTATAAAGAGAAGTATGGAATTCTCTTTAATAAATTGGATTAATGAATCTGGATTTTGAAAGAGAACCCGCTATAATGATTTTTGAGACTAATGTAGGATAAGGGACCATTATAAAAAAAAGTATGAGATTCTTTTTTAAAAGTTGGATTATTGGATTTTTGTTTTGAAAAGAGAAATTATTATAATGGTCCCTAAGACTCGTGTGGGTAAAGGAACCATTATAGAAAGAGGAATTATGGAATCCTCTTCTTGATGGCTTGTTTTATTATGTTTATGCATGGATGCTTGCATAGTAGAAAAGACATGATTAAGTTGCATTGCATTTAGAGTTGTCCTAATCCCTAAGTATTCCTCATGAGCTATGGTGGGTTCCCTATCATGAAGAAGCTTGCATATTTTTAGATGGCTTGAAGATCCTTGGCATATGGTTTCATAGTACTTTGAATGTATAGATGATATGGAAAAACAAAGGCTATGTAAAGAATATTTTGTTAAATTGAGTTTTGTAACTTGATTATTGTACAAACTAAAATATTATGTTGCTTTAATGTTACTTTGGGTTTTGTACATTAAGATGAATGAGAAATATTTTATTTGGATAGATAGTATTGAGCTCTATCAATTTTTGGAATGCATATTTATGTTAAATATTTGATTCATTTATGTTATTACATCTAAGTTAAAAGAATGCATTTTTTTAAGCTTAAATTCAAGCATTTGAGCTAGAAAAATGTGGGTTTTATTTAAGATGCATCATTGTTATCTATTATAGTATTTTGGATTAAATAGATTATAACTTGTGTTAAAATAATTTTGATATTATCTGATGCATGTTGCTTTACTTTAGAACTATGTTTAAAGTGCTAGATTTATTTTAAATAAGATTATCTTTGGGGGTATTAGAATATCTTGTAGACCTGAGTCAACTTAAATCCCAATCCTAGGAGGAGTTGCATGAATGCAATAACTAGGTAGATATGAGTCTTAGAAGGAGTTGCGAGAATGCAATAGCTAAGAACTCATGAACCTAGAAGGAGTTGTGTGAATGCAATATTCATGTTTTTTTATGAATTATTGTACCTTGAATGAGTAGGATCAAGTGTATTCCAAATAAGAGTCGTGGAACCATTCACAAAGATAATAGTGGTGATACCTTGAACATATAGGGTCAGGTGATCATGTTTATTATCAGTGAAGTAGTAATAACCTTAGTTAACCCACAAAGGTGGGGTAACTAAGCACCAAGTCTCTACGCTTAATTAACCTATCTAGATGGACTTAGAGTAATGTTAGGGAATATACATTCTCATTTAAGTATTATGGACCTTAAATAATATTCTCTACATCATGGTCACATTGTCCTATGTTGGTGAGGGTATGGGAAATATGGGGGGACCACTTTTGATGTTCTTCTAAACATGTAGGTTTAGTAAGGTGAACCCTAAAAACCATGGGATTTGACCACTTCTATCCATTGAGTGTCACCTGTAGTGACTTGGAACTCAAATATGGTGAAGTATTGTATGTTGGAAAGATAAATGAAGGGTTTTTCTTGTATACCTTTTGTTGTTATCATTATTTAAAAAAAAATTGGTTGGTATTTTTTGTGTTGTTATAGTTGGTATTAGAGCTCTAGGTCAAAGGGCTTAAGGCTTCTAGTGAGTGTGCTTGGGGAAAGCCTTGAACTGATGTGCTAATTTGGGAAAGACACCTTGCAAGAAGGTAAGCATAACCTTGATCATTATTAATTGAGTGATAATGGTCTATGTTAGTTCATTAGGAGAATGAAACTAACTAATTGTAAGTATAATTGAAGGAAATTGTAAATTATCCAATTCCTTTGTGTGAATAGGATTTGGAACCCATATTGAGGTCTTCTAAGAGGTTGGGACTAGTGTTGCAAAGGGATGTTGCAATATAGTCACCAAGAAAATTTGGAAGAGCTAAGAATCATGGTGAGAAGTCTGGAAAGGTAGAGTACCCCAATAAAGAAATTGATGGGTTAAGGTATTTTAAAAGGATCATGGTAGACACTAGCTTACTATTTGAAATAATACAAGAGGAATTAAGGTAGCTTACCTCCATGATCAAGTCACTGCAATATTAGATGGAACATCATCAGATAATTCTAGAAAGGTTAGCTAGATAAGGAATAAAAAATAATAAAGGAGAATCAAGTAAGGAACCCAAAGTCAAGAAAATTCAAGACCCCAACAACCCAAAGTAGGTTTCTACACATGCAAGGGTCCTCATTATGCCAAAAGGTACCCCCGATAGATACATTCAAGCAACAAAATAAAGGATCAAACACATCAAATTTATGCTGCTACTAGGAATCAGTACTTAGATGGACATACAACATCAATTTTATTAAATGGTAAGTTGTTTGACAAATATGTAATAGATTTAATAGATAGTGGTACAAATAGTTTTATTTCCACTGTATTATCGAGGAAATGCAATAAAGACCTAGATTTGTGGTACAAAGGTGGAAAGTTGAGTATGGTTCTAGTAAAACCTACTCAATGAATCAATGTTTACCTACAACTAAGATCACCCTATCCAATGGGTCTACTATATGGAACTTTTATGTGGCACCCCTCTATGCTTTTGATATTATCCTAGGGATGGACTAGTTGAAGGCTCGTGAAACCTTAATCAACCTTTAATATAGGTGAATATATTACATTGATAAGGATAAGAGGAGAGTGAGAGTACAAAGTAGGTAAGGTTATTTTCAACTTCACTTGCTTTTAGTTATGCAATTAAATAAAGCCATTAAAAGAGGTGGTATATTGCATGTAGTGAAGAGCAATAGAAATACTAGAGAAAGGGAGAATAAAGAAGTATTTAAGAAATATCCAATCTTCCATGAGTTTTGAGATGCATTTCTTGAAGATCTTATAGGTCTACCTCCTCAAAGAGAATTTGATTTCACTATTGATTTAATGCCCGAGGCTCAACCCATTTCAAGGACATCTTATAGGATGATCCCAATTGAATTGCAAGAATTAAAGGTACAACTCCAAGATTTTTTGGCAAAGGGTTTGATCAAACCAAGTGTGTCACCTTGGGGTGTTTGATGTTTGTGAAAAATAAGGATGGTTCCTTGAGATTATGCATAGATTATAGAATGTTGAATAAGGTAACCATTAGGAATAAATATCATCTACCAAGGATAGATGACCTCTTTGATCATCTAAAGGATGCTACTATATTTTAAAATTATGTTTAATATTAGGGTATCATCACTTAAGGATTCAGGAATAGGATACCCATAAGATAGACTTTAAGACTACATATGGGCACTATGAGTTCAAAATGTTGTCATTTGAACTAAAAAATGTGCTAGTAGCCTTTATGAATTTTATAAACAATGTGTTTAGAAAATATCTAAACTAGTTTGTCTTGGTATTCTTAAATGATATTTTGATATATTCTCATACTAAAGAGGAACACGACCACTGTCTTATATTAGTGTTGGAAGTACTGAGAAAGAACCAAATATATGGGAAGTTATCCAAGTGAGAATTTTATACCTCATAGGTGCAGTATTTAGAATACATCATGTTAACAAAGGGAATTGTTGTGGACATATTAAGTTAGCCTCCACCAAAAAATGTGATATAAGTTAGGAGTTTCATGGGATTCACTAACTATTATAGGTATTTTGTGAGAGATTACTCTAACATTACCTATTCTATCACCAAAATCTATAAAAAAGATAAATAATTCAAATGGAAGGATAATTGTGAGGCTACATTTGAGTCTCTAAAAAATAAGTTAACAATGAAATCGATTCTTAAAATACTAGTTCCTCTTGGGAATTTTATCCTATGTATAGATGATTCCCTAGAAGGTTTGGATGGTGTATTATCTCAAGAATAGGCTACAGTAGCCTATGAGTCCAGAAAACTCAAGAAGCACAAGATAAACTATGCTATGCATGATATAGAATTTATAGTAGTTGTGCATTCCCTAAAGGTCTAAAAACAATATTTGTTGGGAAGATCATTTGAGCTAAGAATAGACCATCAAATTTAGGTATATTTCTACCCAATCTATGTTGAACACAAGATAAAGATGGTTAGAGTTCCTAGCTGAATACAACTTTTGTATTGAGTATATCAAAGGGAAAGAGAACAAGGTTGTAAATGTCTTTATTAGGAGAAGGCACATAGCCATATTGACCCAGGGCCATATAGAGTTGATAGGATCAATAAAATACAACTACAAGATCTATATTGCATAGAAATCCAAGATAAAACTGAGAGAAATCCTGAAGAGAACAAGGATTTCAACATAAAATATAGACTTATAATTTAAATTTAAGTAGTTATACCCAAAATTGATGACCTAAGAAGATTGATTATGCAAGAGGTACATAATTCTCCCTATTTTGCTCATTTGGGAGGGTCAAAAGTGAGGGAAAACAAGAAAAATACCTTCTATTTGGTTAGAATGAAGCAAGATATAACTAGTTTCATTACAAGATGTTTAGAATGCCAAAAGATGAAGGTAGAACATTTACACCCAGTAGGGAAATTGTATCCACATGATATAACTATGTAATAATGGTAGGTAATTTCCATGGATTTTATTGTGAGTTTTCTTAGGACTAGGTACCAACATGATGCAATCTTGGTAGTGGTTGATAAGTTGACTAAGGTTACACACTTCGTATCGAGGAACATAAAGAATGTTTTGAGATCTTTAGATATGGCAAAAGGGTAGTGGATTTGTTTAGAGTGTATCAATGCTTCAAACCCTTACCATGAATGTGTTGAATATTGTTTCCAAAAAATTATTGAAACAAAGGAACATTGGGAGCAATAATATATAGGAGCACGTGTGAGCTAGGACAGACTACAAGTTGGGAGAGAGTGCGAGCTAGGAGGGAGTGCAAGCTAGGAGGATTTGCAAGTTGAGAGAGTGTGAGTTGAGAGGGAGTGCGAGCTAGGAGGGATTGCAAGCTAAGAGGGAACCCCAACCCCACTAGTTAGTTTGGAAGTAAAATCATGTTTGAAAGCCCTAATTGGAAGTGAGGATGTCTTTGCTAAAAGTATGGATGCCCAAGTTGAATATAAGTGGAAGAACAAATATAAATTTTTTTTGATCCAAGTAGTAGATGTTGTGCACTAGAAGTGACCATCAAGGATAAGATGATTGAGCATGATATAGTGGTTTTGAAAAGTAGGGGGTTAATATGTAAGTTCCATAGATCTTGGCAAGATTTTTTTGAGATTCAATATTGGATCAAGTAGGAGTGGAGATTGAATTCAAATTACTTTGTGAGTTTTCTTCCTAAAGGTTTTTTCCTTATCATCTTTTCTAATTTAGAAATTAGAGATAAAATATTGAGTAGTGGCCCATGGTTTAGAAGGAGAGATACCCTTTATTTAAAACCATGGAATGATTTTTTTCTATTGATATAGAAATATTAAGAAGCTTATGATTTGGGTTAGGCTTTTTTTACTTCCATATTAGCTTATCAATAAGGATAATTTGAAGAATATTAAAAATACCTTAAGAGAATTCATCAAGGAAGGACTAACTATTAAGGAGCAGAAGCATGCTATATATACCAAAATATGTGTTGCTATAAATATTTCAAATCCTTTCCCACAATCCATTAAAATTAATATGAATCAAGAGAATGAGATCACATTTCGTTGCTACAATTGTTATGAAATTGACCACTTGGCAAGATTTTGCAAAGTGAAAACTATAAAGAAAGAAAAAATAATAATTGTAAGAAAATATTTAAGGTGAAGCAAGAAAATCATACATTAATAGAAGGTAGATCAAGTCAAGGATATTCCACTCCTAAAGAAGGGGCAAAGAAAGCATATCTACATATGGAAGAGGCCACCATAACTCACTTGGATCAACAATTAGAAGAAACAAAGGAGGATATAAGGGATGAGAAAGTGCAATATATAAGTTCAAGTTCAAAAGCAATTAAAGATGCAAAGGTAAATGTGGAGGAAAATCCAATGACAAAGACAACATAAGCGTTCAAGATCTTTCGAGGTAAGTCATCTTCATTTTCCTCAAGTAGTATAGAATCATCTCCTAGTAATAAAAGCGAAAGTGGTATAGAGGTTATCCCTTGCACTTTAGGATTTCAAGAGCAACATAATAAAGAAATGACGATGGAGGAAGTCTATAACAATTTAGGATTTTTTGAATAGAATAAGAAGATAATTGCTTTGGAAGAGTGTCCTTGTACTTTAGGGTTTCCAGGGAAATATAAAGAAGAATGTGCTTTTGAGGTTATTCTTTGTTGTAAAAATCCCACACAACAAGACAAACCTATAGATGATAAATCTTACTTTGAGCAATGTGAGAGGATTGAAGAGATGGATGATGATGAAAGAGACAAACCGATAGATGATAAGTCTTACTTTGAGGAATGTGAGAAGATTGAAGGGATTGATGAAGATGAAAGTATCGATGGAAATGAAAAAAAAAAAGGATGACCCAAGAAGCAAAAACAAAGAGAAAAAGAAACCTAGAGGGATATTGCAAATATCGTAAGTGTTAACAAAAAATAGGGTTAAACCCACAAATAAAAACAAAAAATAACAATAGAAATAATATCTTGAAATATTAAAGGCCTGAATAAGGACCCTAAAAAAGGTATTAAGAAACTCTCAAATTATTATAAACAATATATTTATATTATGAAAAATGGAAAACAAATATTTTAGCCATTCATGGTGTTGAATTTTATCTTGACAAAATTTTAATTTGCGAAGCAATTATATAAAATGATAAAAAATATTTGATTACTAAAACTTAGCAGTGAGGAAGATGAAAAATCTCTTTAATAAGAAAAACAAAATATATTTTTGATGAAAAAATAAATTAAATACAATTTAATTAATTTAATAAAAATATAATAAAAACAATGTAATGTTTTTATTTTAATAAACCCAATAAAAACCTATATATTATTTTCTTTCAACAAAAACGTTAAACTAACTTCTAAAAATAAAAAATTTATTTAGTTGTAACTTCTACTTAATACAAAATTTTCCAACTCCTCTTTTACATACCACCTCCTTTTTCACCCCCCAAACTTTTAATTATATATAATTAACCAACACCACATGAGGATAAAAATACAAAATAACATTAGAGGCTACAGTTAAGTGCAATCAAGGGAAAAAAATACAAAATACAGTTAAGTACAATCAATGAAAATTTCAACTTTCTATACAGATTTCTTTCAATGTGGAACGGAGGGCACCTCTATATTCTGCAAGATCTCACATCCTTGCAACTCCAAAAACTGCAGCCGTGGGAGGTCACGAATGCTGTTAGGGAGGCTTCTCAAGCTCTTACAGTTATAAAGCTCTAATGTGTGCAGCTGTGACAAGTTCTCAAGAGTGGCATGAAGAGTTGTCAAGTTGGTGCAGCCAGTCAAGAGCAAACACTCCAACTGTGACAGACTACCAAATGTATTAGGTAATGTTTTTAAATCGTAACACCACGACAAGTCCAGAGACCTCAGCTGTGACAGGTTACGGAACGCATCAGGTAAGTTTTTTAAGTTAAAACATTGAGACAATTTCAAAGACTTCAGCTGTGTCAGGTTAACAAAAGTAGGGGAAGCCCCTTTAAGCGAATACAGGAGTTCATATTCAAAGACCGCAGCTGTGTCAGGTTACCGATGGTGTTAGGAAGTTTGCTTATTCGCAGACAAGAATTTAAATCCAAGGACTGCATCTGTGCCAGGTTGCCAATGTTGCGCGGAAGGTTATCTAATCTAGAACAGTAAGATACGTCCAGAGACTCTAGTTGTGACAACTTGCCTAGGCTGTCTGGCAAGTTCTTCAATTTGTAACATCCAGACACCGTCAAGGACTGTAGCTTTGAGAGGTTGCCAATGCTGCTGGGAAGTCTTTGGAGTTCTCTACATCCACTTAAATCCATAATCCTCAACTGCCAATCATGGCCACCAAAACTAAAGCGGGGTCCCCACTTGGGTGAAAATGAAGAGTTCCACTTATACAATCCATCCTCTTCACTTGCAAGTGAGCAAAAGTTTAACCTTAGCCATATCAAATTTGGAGTAAGCTTCACTGTCCAGGGTTTTATTTCTGTATGGTTCATATGAAGAAGACGAAGCATGGGTGTATTCCACACTTTAGTGTGTGGTAGATAGCCTCCTTGAAGGCGAAGGCGAGAGATATTCATATACTGATTTCTGAGATTATTGTTGAATAGGTTACATGCATCTGCAGTCTCCCATACTCTGCTTCGCTCATGGTAAGCATCTCTAGGAAATTCCCTTTCAACAATCTCTCGCCCCATATCTTGCAAGTGATCGTGCATGTCAAATACGCTTTTGTCATCAATTTTTAAGAGCAACTTCATTGAAAGGTTACTGATAGCACTGCTTACCTTTCTGTAGAGGGATTTCCAGAAGACAATATGATGTGTGATTTTTTCTCCTTTGAAAAAGCAAGCTGTATCCAGAAATATTTCCTTTTCTTCGGGGCTAAGAGCGCTGTAACTGATGTGGAGGGTCTTGAAGATTTCTTCCCGGCCACCAATGTTGAGGAGGGTTTCGTTCCAGCATTCAATGTCGTTCTCGTTCTTCTTGTCATACAAGAAGGCTCCGATCACTTCCAGCGAAAGGGGATGCCCCTGGCAAGCCTTAACGATTCTGTTGGAGACATCCTCGTATTGCTGATTTGGAGATGACCTGAGGAAAGCATGCCAGCTAAATAACTGTAGAGCTTCATTGTCCTTCAGCCCACTCATCTCATAGATGAATTGGGATGAGATCTGAGCAATGTTGAGAATGTGACGATCTCTTGAGGTCACAAGGACTCTGCTACCGGGGGCCATCCAATCTCCAAGAAGAGCTTGCAACTGCGCAGAACTATTCACATCATCCAAAATGACAAGGGCACGGACTCCTCCAAGACGATCTCTCATCAAGGCTTTGCCCTCGTCGACGCTGCGGACTTCACCGCCATATTCCGCCAAATCTTTGAGAATTCTTCTTTGCAATTCCATTAGGCCAGAGGCCTTTTCAGCAGTGGATCGAACATTAAACAGAAAGGAAGAACCATCAAAACCATGATGTACTTCATTGTAAACTGCTTTTGCAAGAGTAGTTTTGCCAATGCCGCCAATGCCCAGTATTCCAAGTTTAATCACGTCATTAGCGCAATTGAGATCTAATTTCTGAATTAAAATTTGCTTCATGTCTTCCAATCCCACTGGGTGTGTTGCAACATCCAAGGGAACTTTGTCCAACGAGTTCATTACATCCAAAGTCACCCTTTTTACCAGCTGCCCTTCATATCTGCATACACATAACTACAATGTGTAAACAAACTGCAGTGATATATAAATGTGAACGGTTTAAATTTTAATCTTTAGAAAAAGTTTTTTCCTTAGCACTTTAACTTAATTAAATTTTTTATAATTTTAAAAATTATAATATTAGTTTAGTATTTTGTAAGTGGTAATTGTATGTTAAATATTTTATTATTAATAAATATAGTTCTCGGTTTTATGAGAATTTTACGAAGAATTTTGGTTGGAAGGAGAATGCTCAGCCCTAACCCTATACATTAGTAAAAGATTTTCACACTAATCAAATAAAAAAATATTATAATATTAATTTATATTATAAAAGAAAAGATAAAAAATAATATAATTTTTAATGTTTAAAGATTAAATTATATAAAATAGATTCATAAAAATATTATTTATTTAATCAACTTCATAATATGCAGTTTTATTTTATTAAATTTGAAGATTAACCTTTTTATATAAAATAAAATTAAAACTTTAAACTTTTTATTTAAAGTTTTAAAATTTTAAAATAGTTTAACAGACTTTGGTTTTTTTTTGGGAGATCTAAGGTTCAAATCTTACATGGGAGTGTGTGAAAGGGTTGGTGTATGGTGGTTGTGTGTTAAATTCCTTATTGATAAACATAGTAGGAGGGGTCATAGTTGGGAGAGCCTATCCAACCCAATCCCACCATTATGGATAAAAATTTCTCATAATAACTAAATAAAAAAAACTTAAAATAAAATATTAAATACAAACCATAAAAATATAAATAATGTAAAAAAAATCTTAAAATTTAAAAAATAAAAATAAGCTTTAAATTAAAATCTCATGGCGAATCCATATAACCACAAGGTAACAGCAGAGGATTTTAAATCTTGAGAGAAATTAAAGGAAACAAAATGAAAAATTTGTTTCGAAACTCAAAAATAAAGATAGGCAATAAGTTATATTACTTTGACAAACACAACTGTAATATATAGTAACTTAAAAAAAATAGGTAAATAATAAACTTACAAATAATAAATCTTAAAAATAGGCAAACAATAAATATCAAAACCAGGTGATTGGATGATTTAGTTAGTTTGTAATTTATATTGAATTATTTTTAATATGGTTAATAATTTTAAGTTTTATAAAGCTTAAATACAGCAACACATGCGAAGTTAACAGAAGTTAATAAATTTAGAGTTGAAGGTTACAATTGAAATCGAAATAGGGTTTTGCCCATGACTCCATAAAATATTAAAAATACAAACCATAAAAATATAAATAATTTAAAAAAATTTCTAAAATTAAAAAAAAACTTTGAATTTAAATCTCATGGTAATTAAAGGGCGAATCCATATAACCACAAGGTAACATCAGAGGATTTTAAAGGAAACAAAATGAAAAATTTGTTTCGAAACTCAAAAATAAAGATAGTAGGCAATAAGTTATATTACTTTGACAAACATAACTGTAAAGTATAGTAACTTAAAAAAAAATATAAACAAACAATAAACTTACAAATACTGTCAAAAGTAGGCAAACAATAAATATCAAAACCAGGTGATTGAACGATTCAGTTAGGTTGTAATTTATTCTTAATATAAATTTAAATATTATTATTATTATTTTTTAATTTATTATAAATTAAAAATAATTTAATTATATATATTATATTGATTAGTTTTTTAAAGCTTAAATACAGCAACACATAGGAAGTTAACAGAAGTTAATAAATTTAGAGATGAAGGTTACAATTGAAATCGAAATAGGGTTTTGCCCATGACTCCATGGTCTTCAGAAAATATATTAACAGGCTGGTTAAATTCCTAAGCATTCAGATAACTAAGTGCACTTCACCCCAATCCCACCTCAACTTAATATAAATAGCAGTGAAAAATTCCTGGTAAATAAAAACTTTTAGATAATGAAAATAGATGGCTAAGAGGTAAGAAAGGTTTAATTACCCTCCCGTCAATTCCATGGACCAGCCTGATCGAGCACAGATTTCTCGAAGACTCTGCTTCCATCGCTCAATCTCCTCTCTTTGATATCTGCGCTTGCCGTAATGTTTGGCAAAATACTGGGCATATGGACTGGAGTCACTTTCGGGAAATCTTACATGCGTTGGTTCCACATCATAGAAGAGTGGAATAATGAGGCCCGGGGAGTTGAGCATGCATGTGGCCTCTCTGAGACACCACGCCGAGCTTGCATAGCCTTTGGAGAATATGGGAATGCATATCGCACTGCTCGCAATCGCCGCCTCCAAGCTCATATCAATGATTTTCCCCTTTTTCAATTCATAGGTGTCTAAGAAGACACGGAGTCCCGCTGCAGATAAAGCTTCGTACAGATGATCCACAAAAGTGTTCCTCACGTCTTTTCCCCTGAAACTCAAGAACACATGAAATCTCTTGTTACTTTGGAAGGAAATTTTTGTGGTGGGAGGAACATAACGATTGAATCCGTCCATAGTTCACTCCACCACAGAAACCTAGCGATGGGGCTCTTCTAAAGACTCAGATCTTTTTAGACGTAGGAGAACTCTTAACATCTACACTGGTTTTCAATGTCTATCCACTGGTCCTGTGTATCAGTTAGGGAAAGGAAGAAGGAAGATGCTGTATGTCGGCTAAATTATTATTCCAACCTACAGTGATCGAGGAAGGAAGATGCTGTGTGTCGGCTAAATTATTAAAACAAACGTCCGTGTATGTCGGCCAAATTATTATTCCAAGTGACGGTGAAGGTCCTTCAGCATTAGTAGAGAGCCAACATTTATAGCGAGTCAACAGTTACTGGGGTCAAATGAATAAGTTACAAAAGGAATTCTTTTCTAACTTTGTTTTCTATTTTTTTTTGGTCTCCACTGGCTAGGTTTTAGGAGTGTGTCAGGGCCTGCAGTACCTACTCCTTTTATAAGAGTATTATTAGTGTTGGTATAGGAAGGATATTGTAATGATAATAAATGATATTTTTTGGATTTTTATTGAGAGATCTAAGTTTAAATTTGGTTTAAGGGGATTAGGACCAGGATTTCTTATAAAAATTTATGTAAACTTAAATTTTTGATATGTGAGGGATGCTAAGTCTTTGAGTTTTCATTTAGGATATCTAAGTTCAAATTGAGTAGTATTAGTGATGGTATAGGAAGGATATTGTAATGATAATAAAGGATATTTTTTTGGATTTTTATTGAGAGATCTAAGTTCAAATTTGGTTTAAGGGGATCAGGACTAGGATTTCTCATAAAAATTTATGTAAACTTAAATTTTTGATATGTGAGGGATGCTAAGTCCTTGAGTTTTCATTTAGGAGATCTAAGTTCAAACTCTGGTATGAGAAGACCAGGATCCCTCATAAAAAACCATGTAAACCTAGACCATAGTGGTAAGTGTTTGACTTTTTATTTAAGAGGCTCAAGTTTAAACCCTAGTATGAGGGAACTAGGACCCCTCATAAAAACTTGTGTAAACTTAAGTTTTAGACCCATAGTGGTAAGTCCTTGGGAGACCCAAATTCAAACCTAGGTACAAGGGGAGTGGTACCCCTCATAAAAACTCTTGTAAACTTAAATTTTAGATCTGTAAGGAATACCAAACCGGTAAGTCTTAATAATAATAGTAATAAGAGTATTTGGGGACAATACAATGGTTTAGGGTTTGGCTCTTCTTTGCTCTCGACCCTACAAGGGATCATGGTTGGGATGGGAATGCTCAACCCTAAGCATCGATCATAGGGGTTTCTCACACTAACCAAATAAATAAAATAAAAATAAGAGTATTATTGATGTTGTCTTATTTAAAATATATTATTTATTTGTGTTTTATTATATAAAATTATTATATTGCAGATGAATAATTTGATATTCCAATATGTCATGAATGATTTATATTATGAGAAATAAATTTCCATAGATGGATGGATTCTCAGTTGGAGTAGAAAGCACAAAAATAGGAACAACTTAAAAGGCGAGTAAGAGCAATTGACATTGACACCTTAAAATGAAAGATTGTCCATCCTAAGATTTGAAATCATGCTTTAGCTCTAGTTTTCCAAATTTGGGAAGCTAGATATACCCAATCCTACTTAGAAATATAAACTTGCCACTTAATATTGAGTCTAGGTGCTAGGGGAAAAGGGGCAAGTAGTTTGGGGTGGCTAAAATGAGATTTGTATCTTGAATGTAAAAGTCATTCTACTAATGTCAATATCACAATATATGAACATCAATGATAACATCATTTGGAATTAGAGTATAAATATGATAAAAATTTATCCTTATGTACATTAGTAGGTTTTGAGTGGCTTTGGCAAGGCTCCAAGAGATCAAAGAACATGATTAGTGATTCCAAAAATCAAGGATTTTCTCTCTCAACTTGTGTGTCTCTCTCAAACTGTTACATTTCATTGTTAATTATTTGATATTAGTTTTTATTGAGAGAAAATCTCCATCAAAAAATTACTTTCTAAAATTTGTATTTCACTAAGACAATAATCAATACTGAGATTATTTAAATTACCTATTATCCTATTTCCTTTTCTATAAATATTTTGATATTTTCAGTATGTTGTCTCCTTCAATAATTGATGGATGTAAAAATTAATTCCATTATTGTTTCAATCCTTACATTAATTTCTATTGAAGATAATAATAATAATAATAATATGATGCTATTTTTTTTTTGAGTAATACTTCTTATACACATCCACCATGAATAATAATATGCTACTTATTCTCAATTGAAATATATCTCCATATTTTTCAATGGAAATCATGATCCATGTAAGAAGTACCTATGGGTGAATGCAATTTCCCACATACATAAGTCATTGCAAGCCATTTCAAATTCTAATTTTTGCTATAGTTTTTTTAAAGCAAGAGGCTAGACACATGATCAAACTTATTATTTCTACAAGTATAAGTTGTTAAAGATCCAAGTACATCAATCCAAGACCAAAATTCAAAGTGTTCAGTTCTATTTAGAATGGCCTATAGTGCACAAGAAGTTGGAAAACAAAAATGCATTTGGGTAAAAAAAAATTGGCTAAGTCAGAAGAGGTCTAGTAAAGCAAAATCCTAGAATGAAGTGATCCAAAACTTTTCAAATGTTGGCATCGCCTAAAAATTCAAAAAAAAATTGATAATGCAAAAGCTTAGAATGAAGCAATCTTGGACTTTTCAAAAGATGATGTCAGACAAAGGTTTCAAAAATCTCGACTCAATAATTTCAAAATATGGGAAAGCAAAAAAGAGCAAGAGGGTCTAGCAAAGCAAAACCCTCAAACAAAGCAATCCTAGAATTTTCAAGTGATGATGTCACACTGAGTCTCAAAATATTTTGATATGCTTGAAGACCAAAACAAAGGAATCCTAAGATTTCAAAAGATGATGTCAACTAGAGTCTTCCAAAATCTTGACCCAAGAAAACTTAAGCCCAATATTTCCAACTAATGACATCATCCAAGGTCTCTAAAATTCTTGGCTCGAACTCTAAGGCTTCTATAGCAACAAAAACATCCTGTCAACACCTTTGAGCATTGACAATGAGTAGAAATCTCCCAAACCTATATTTTTTGAAAGAGATTGTGTCTATCAAAAGCCTAAATCTCTTGGTCACTCCTCAAGCATCCAAATACCAATAGTTATGCCGAGTTGGGAACTTTGACAAGCCAATGCAAGAATGAGGCATAGTGGTAAAAAGTGAACCAACCAAAGATCCTTGGACCTACTAAGCACATGTGGATGCTAAGATTGAAGAAGATATCCAGACTAGCCATGTCATCACAAGAAAATCTAAAACACTTTAGTTGAGCTTATTGATATAGAGTAAGAAAATGACATCCATGCCTCTCAAGTATGCTAGACAACCTGAACCTATCAGACCTATAACAAATTGATATTGTAATTATTGAAATGACATATTCATTGTAAGCTTATAAATAGCCCAAATTACCTTATTATGAGGGTTAGCTCTTTAGTATTTTACCTGTTATATGCTATATATGTTGCTATGCAATTAATATAAGCAAAATTTGTTTGGCCTGTACTGAAGACCGTGTCTCAAGTTTTAATATGAGTGTGCATTGTGCAACTTGATTCTTTGTTGTTCATGCTTTATGGTTAATAAATTTTTCTAGGCAAATTCTATTATAATTTGGATTGTTGTTTGTGTAGCATAAAGATATGAACATGAAACAAAACACACAAAGATAAAATATTGACAAAATTGCTTTTGTATTGATCTTATTTTGATACAAATGTTACAATTTTTGAATTACCCCAAGTGGCTTGGGAGCAATGTTACAATAATATCTCTCTGTATGATACAATATTTTTTTGAACGGGATCTTCCAGCTTCAATAAAGTACAGTGTTCTCCAATCTTCCGCTATAGCTTCAAGAGGTGAGTGGGCTTTGGTATCCAACGTGGGGCCACTCCAACTTTAGTAGCTTCTCCAAGGTACCTATCACCTGCACACATGAGAACCAACAAAGGCATTAGTAGCACCTATAAACCAAGGTATAAAACTGATGCTAACTCCAAACCCTAAGCAGATAACCATGTAATGCAAATAATAGAAGCATGTAAAATAAAAGCCTTGCAAAACATATTTTTATTGATCATGCTATCATGGTGATCTCATCTCTGCAAAAATGCAAGCACGTAGTGGCAGAATGGAAACTGTAAGCGCACGATTATCAAATCGTGAATGTGCGATTTCAACTATGGAACCACAAACAAGTGATTCAAGCTGAAGTACAGATTGCTTTAAAACATGGGTCTCCAAGTTTTGGCAATGGATGTCTCTCAAGATGTGCACAAAGGTCTGGATCTATTCTAGCAGCCTGGCGATATCAATCTTCAGATTCCTTTGTTTGGTGGGGGAAGGGTGCCTTTATAGGCCCCTTAGGGTTTTGGAGGGAAATGGGAGGTGGCAAAGTTTAAGTTGAAAAGAAAATAAATCATATAAATGATGTAGAGAGTATCTAGATAGAAAATTGTTAAGTGTAAAATGAGGAAATGTGTAATCAATTATTATTATTATTATTATTATTTATAATGTATAACTATTTTATATTATGAAGTAAAAATTAATGGTCAATAAAAATATAAATTAAACATATTGAGGAAATATATTTAGAGACACAAGAGCCTAAGGAGGGTCTAAAAAGAGAAAAAAATAATGCATATGATGAAAATGTTTAATAAGAGGAAATCATAGAGGAGGAGGTCCAATAAACTTCTTAGAAATATATAAGGAACTAGATTATAAGTGAGAAGAGGTGGAATGCAAGGGAGAGGAGGATCAACCTTCACAGAGAGGGGGAAGGAGTACTCATAGACAAGCTGACATAAGGGACTCTAGACAAGGAATGGGACAACCCCAAAGAAATACTTTATGAAATAAGGAAGAAAAAAATAAATGGAAGATAGCAAATAGAATCATCTTGATGATGCCTATAAAAGGGGATCCAAACCCCTTTCCAAAGGTAAACAATAAAATTATTATCCCAAAATGTGAGGGGTCTAAATTCCCTAGCCAAACATAGGATGCTAAAATGCTATATTTACAACTTGTACATTGATGGTCTTATTATAGGAGATAACATTAGGGGAGAATGAGTTAGAAAAAGTAAGCAAGAAGATCTAGAGCAAAAAGTAACTTCTTGGGAGTTCTAGCAGAGGGGCCTTTAGGAGTTTTGCTAACTCTTTGGACCCAAATTTATTTGATGAAGAGTTGAATGATAAAAATAGGTATCACCTTACAATCCACTTTGAACACAGGCACATTTATAAAGTAGGCTTCATTATAAATATTTAAGCACCTAATTTTGTTAAGCATAAAAAAATATTTGGAATTTACTTTTAAAAAAAGAGTCAACTTAGAAAATAAAAAATGGATGGTAGTTGAGGATTTCAATACCCAACTAACCCCAAATGAGAAGAAAGGAGGGGTTACTTGTTACACATAACCCATGAGATATCTAGCACTTTTTTCTATAGAGGTAAACTTGATAGACTTGCATTTAGAGAGGGAAAGCAACGCTTGGAAAAATAAAAGGATGAAGGATTAGAGTATTCAATCTAAGTTTAGAAAGAATTCTAATGTCTCTCGAATGGTATATAGAGGGTTTCCAAAATAGACTTAAAATAGGCTCTCATATTAGATCTGACCATACTTCTTTAATTTTGGAAATGGGGAGCGATAGGGCCTAAAAAACTACCCTTTCTATTTCAAAATGATGTGGACAAAACACCTAGATCTAGAAGGCAAAATTAGGTAATGGTGGGGTACATCTATAATACAAAACCACATATCTCAACTTTCTTAAAAGAAGAAAATAATTAAGCTTGATTTAAAAACTTAGAATTGTGAAGTTTTTTGAAATATTTTTCAAAGGAAGGTTAGGCTAGAGAATGGTTTAAAGAATATTGAGAAAATAATGGAGGTGGAGGGGGATACTAAGAAATTGATTTAGGAGAAAAATATGAGTCTTTGCAAATACCATGGTATTTTAGTAGTAGAGTAAATCCACTAGAGGTAGAAGTCTTGAGCCTTAAGGCTTCAAAAGGGAGATAGAAACACCAAAATTTTTCATGTTACAATCCTAATCCACTAGAATAGAAATAGGATCAACAAAATCACTCTAGATCAAGGGGAGGTTATAGATCAAGAGGAGAGGATTGAGATGAAAGTTAATTTCTTCCATAACCTCATAATAGAAAGGAGGGAGTAGGAGGAGGTCTCCAATAACCTCCTAAACATTATTTCTCAAGTGATCACAATGGAAGATAATGAGTTGATGGATAAACCTTTCATAGAAGAAGAAACTCAAGAGGTATTATTCTCTATGGAGATGGAGAAAGACTAGTGTTAGATGGGTTTTGGGTAGGGTTATTCCAAATTTTTGGTAAGGTAGTTAAAAAAATATATCATAGTAGCTATAAGGGAAACCCAAAAAATAGGAAGGTTTTGATGGAATGGAGTTATACTTTCATCACCCTTGTGCCCAAGAAGTCCAAGTAAGAATCCTTTGCTAACTTCAAACTCATAAATCTGTGTAACACAATTTATAAATCCTAAGGAAGGTGATCTCTTTGAGACTAAAAACCATTCTCCCAAGGTTGATTTTAGAAAACCAATAAGGATCCTCAAATTCTAGATGGGCTTGTAGTGGTTCATGAGGCTCTATATTCCTTGGTTAAAAGTAAGAGAAAGGGGATGCTAGTTAATTTGTACATGAACAAGGCATATGATAGGGTTTCTTGGAATTTTCTTCAAAATATGCTTAGAAAATATGGATTTGGGGAGGCCTAGACATATTTAGTTATGAATTGTGTAAGGATTCTGAGATACTCTATCCTAGTGAATGGAGTGCCAACTAGTTATTTTTCTATAACTCAAGGTCTATGAGAAGGTAACATGATATCCCATTACCTATTTGTTTTGCTTGTATAAGCTCTAAGACAAACCTTGCTAGAAAAATTACACTAAAGAAAATCCAAGGCCTAAAGGCAAACACCATAGAGCCAATTTATTATCAACTTTTTATGGATGATATGATTCTTTTAGGACCTACAATGTTATTAAAGTGAAAGAATGTAAAAAAGTGTTGAAAATCTATGAGTAGGCTGTAGGTCAAAGAGTCAAATTCATCAATACCTTAGAAAGGACCCAAGGGAAGATAAGGGGAATATTGGGTTCTAAACTAGGATCCTTACCCTTGTTATACTTGGGAATGTCTCTTTTCATGATTATTAAAACAATAACACTAGAAGACTATTTTTCATTAATTTCGAAGAAAATTGACAAGGTGGAAGGGGAAATGGTTGAGCTAGGTTGGGAAGATGTAATTATTGTAGGCAAATATTCAATATCTTCCCACCTAAATCATGTATCTATTCAAAATTTCAAGAGTGATGATAAATAAATTAAAATATCTTTAGAGTAATTTCTTCTAGATAGGAACATAAAAAAATATAAGATCATATTTGTTGAAATAGGAAAAAAATTGTCACTCTAAAAAAAAGAGGTGTGAGTTTAAGGAGAATCAGTTTGATGTATGCAAACTTGTGTGGGAAGCAAGCTTAGATATTTCTAAGATAACCAAACAAACTTTGTTCCGATATTCTTTGACATAAATACCTAGAAGGTAGGGATCCTAAGAGAGTCATCAATGAGGAACAACATTGCAAATGCTCAATCATTTGAAACCATCTATTGCAAAGCAAGTATATTTTGAGAAAGGCAATGAAATGTTAGAATTGGGTAGCACATTGTTTTTTGGGATGATATTTGGTTAGAGAGGAATCCCCTATGACATGATTAAATTTGGAATGCACTAGCCCAAGATGCACAAAATATCTTTGAAAATAAAATGAGTGGGTAATTCCACATGGATTGGGATTGCGACATTAAATGTGTCCTTCAGGATTAGATAGAAGAGAAAAACCCATAGAATAGATAATTTTGAATAATTCTATAGATACTTTATTCTACCTATATTTCTCTAAATGGTACAAACACTCATTATTGGTCAATGAGCCTGAATGGAGAATACTCTATGAAATGTGGTTATAAAAAATTAAAGAAGATAATAGTGAGGTCTAAAAAAAATGAAGAAATGTAGTAACCCTAAAGATTAAATTTTTTAGATGACTAGTTTCTCACAATGGAATGCTAACGATGGATAATATTTGAAAGAGAGGATTTTATGGGCCTTCCCGATGAAATTTATGTTAGGAAGAGGAGGATACAGGTCATCATATGTTCATTAAGAAAAAGTTTAGTGGAGATATCTAGGAAACTATTGAAAGGAAATTCTTTGTTGGGTGGGTCTAACCAAATGGGTTCAAGGACTGGTTATCCCAATGGAGAAGTCCCTTCAAAAATGAGCATTTGTTAGCTCTTTGAATGGCACCCTTAATATTATTTTGGAATATTTGGCTAGAACACAACCAATGTACCTTTCAAATTATGAAAATAGATGTTATTAGATTCTATAATCAAATATTATCCTTAGTGATAGAATAGATTACCAAACTATAGGTAAATAAAACACATACTTGGGATCACTAGACCCTAGAAATATGGTGCATTCATATACCTTCTACCGTAGAGAGTGGACAACAAAAAGTAGATAAAACAAAGATAACATGGAAAAGGCCAAGGGAGTAGTGGCATAAACTGAATATTGATGATGCTTTCAAAGGAAATCTCAACCCAATAGGATGAGGGGGAGTGGTGAGAGATGCTATAGGTAAAATAAGAGTGATTCTTATAGATAACTTCAACAAGACTACTTGTATTATGGTGAAATCCAAGGCATTTATCATTAGAGTTAAGTTGACAAGGAAAATGGTCATAAGCAAGCTAGTAGTGGAGTGTGATTCATATGTGCTAGTGAATTGGATCAATAACAAGAATAAATTTAGTTGGTAAGTTATGGATATGATCCAAGAGAATTAAATTTTACTAAGTGGGTTTGATGATACTAGGATTCAACATACCTTCTAACAAGGGAATATTCTAGTAGATATATTAAAAATTAAAGGAGTTTATAATAGGAGACCTAAATTTAGAGGTAGGCTGAAGAGATTCCCACCTTGATAAGGATAGTTTGGAAGTCAGTTCAGGTAAAATTAGTAGAGCTAAAAAACAACAGAGTTTGGGATCAATTATTTGAAAGAAAGGTTGGCTTCTTGAACCCTTTTTTGTCCATGATATGAGTAATCTAGTTAGGGTTTGTATTTTGTGTCTTGTAGGGATTAGAAAGGTACTAAATTTGGGGGACTTTCTACCTATTTTGAGGACCTAGTCAAAACCTTATTTACCATAATCAAAATATATATAAATATGTTTAAAAATATGAACATAGATTGAATCTATTAGATGAAAGTAAATATAATCCTCTTGTACTTGTAAAATATAGGTAGGCCAAACTATATTTCACATACTCTAGATAATTCAATAGATGGATGTTAAGGTTTTTTACAAGTTGTGATGTGATATATATATGTGTGTGTGTTCACATGATAACTTGAGATGATAAAATTTTGAATATAGTGGTATACTTTTAGAAATATTTTAAAAGATAAAAAATAATATAAACGTCATTTTTCTCAATTATGCAACATATTAAAAAAAAAAAAAAAAAAAATATATATATATATATATATATATATATATATATATATATATATATATATATATATATATATATATATATATATATATATATATATATATATATAGATAGATAAATAGATAGAGAGAGAGAGAGAGAGAGGGAGAGAGAGAGAGATAACATACTTCCTAACAAGAAACAATTGGAGTTCAAACTATATAATATTCAATAGTTCTTTAATCAAGTATTGATATATTTTTAAAAAATAAATGGGCAAAATCCCTAGGGGGTTGTGACAAACAATAGAAACAAAAAATTTACTCCATAGAACAAATTTCCAGTCCCATAGGCGTCCCTTAATATTTATCAAATAATATGAGCTCAATTTGTTAAAAATGTAGGTTATTGTGATGTGTGATATCATGAATATGGTTTATCACAATACTAATATGTGATGTAATAATACAATGGAAATATGATCATGATGTAATATAGGTGGGTCCAATCCCATATAGGTAATTAAAAAATTAAACATAAACAAGCAAAAATTCCATACTATGTTACTTATATGTTTAACTTTTTAATAAATATAATATGAATTGTATTTTTTATCTATGAAATTTTATAGATACATGAAGTGATATATCCTTAAAAGTATAAATAATTAAATTAATATTATTATTTTTAATTGAAAAATTCAATACAGAAGATATAATATAACAATTAATTTCTTCATTAATGAAAAAATGTAACATGCAAGACTAGTTTTTCCTAACATCATGAATAGATCTAGAACTCAATTCTATCTAGTTACATGGAATTTGACATGTCACAATTAGTAAAATTCCCTTTTCTAACCTACTAGAGGATACATGACAACAATAGGTTGGACAAATTGGAATTGATATGGTAAACACTATGTACCCATAGCACAAACATTTTAGTATAGTAAAGGTTTTATGATGGATTGTTTTCTTATTTGAGTGTAGAATGGTCATCCCTATATGTACGTTTAAGGGAGGCACCAAAAAAACTTTAATATTGGAACTAATAATATTTTTCCAATATCAATGCCATCTTTAAATATTAGCACAAAAACTTACTACTAGCATAAATGTCAATCCTTGATAATTTTACAAAGTGTAGATACTTATCATTAGAGGTCAAATTCCAACTAGCCTACAACTATTATGAGTTTCCAAGGGATTTGTATGTTGTTATCATGGGTGTTATCTTCCATCATTATCAACAACATACAATGGCCCTTGCTTTTAGTTTTAGTAACCATTAAGATACAATATTAATCGTTAGTATCTAGTTGGACACAATATTTTTTAGACTCATCCATTAATGGGGCACTACATAGATATTGATCACCATTACAATTCCAATATTAGCCATCAACAAGCCTCAACTTAGCTAATAGTGGTGTTGACATAGATTATCACCATAGCTAATTTAATTTATTACCTAGGTGCAAATTCATATCTTAGAAATATCCTCGAATAGTAGCACCAATATCCATATCAATTGTTAGATCCTAGCATTGATTCAAATCAATAGAGCCATGTGTTAAAAATGTGTATATACTTTTCAATAGGTGTGCATACCTACAAAAGACATGCACAAACTTTCATGTGTCACTCATTCAATGCCTAAATAGCTAGCAATATCTAAAGGCTTGGTCATATCTCAAATACCCTATGCATGTAAAATACCATCCATTATCCAATTGCAAATAAGGTTGTTTTTATTTAGTCCACTTTTGGAGGTTATTACTTAATTATTGTCTCCTTTATGAATATAATTACTTTTCAAAAATTACAATATATGCTCTACCATGTTTGTAGTCTCTAATGCCACCTAATGGTCCTAAATAGTTTAAAGTGAACAAATATTTTTTGAATACCTTATAATTTATATATAATTTAAGATTATGATCCAATTTTAACGTCAAATTGCCAGTTCCTAATGTTTGTAGGATGGCATCAAACTCTTAATAACTATTACAAGTTGATCTATTTTATATTTTTACATTATTTCTTCACTTTTCATGGTATATGAAAGCATGTTGTTTATAGTCATATGTTATTTTTGTGTCATCTCAAGTTGAAATGATGGAGGATAATTCTATATATCTTGTAACCATCAACTTTACTTTTCAGCAATGACTCTCTATATATTTTTGCATTAACATGCATAACAAAATATTATTCCAAGTGTAGTAACATAGTCAATACTCATAAATATAAGATAATACATAGATCAAACAATGAATACTAACTCACATATTGTCAATGAGATCAATGACTATAGTAGTGTATCACACCCACACATATATCCACAAGGATATAAATTATAGCATCACATTCCTTCCTAATAATATGAATTACATAATCACATATCATCATAGTGATATATCATGTGTTATAAATAATATCTTCCTAGGGATTTGTAGATGTCTTTCATCTCTTTCTTTTGCAGATATATTTCATGTAATATAATATTTATTTATCTCATGGATATTCATTTGTATTTTCTTTTATCTACATGTAGCTAATCACCATTATATTATAGAAAATAATGTATTCTTTTTTCATTCTACCATAAGCCAATTCTATAGTTTTTCTAGTTCCACTATTTTTTTTATGAACTAGTGCCAATTTAGTCAGTTGGTTGTATTTGGTTTCAAAATCTTCTATTGATGGAATGTTTTTCAAAGTCCCTATCTCGACTAGTTTTCTACTCAATCCCGCCTTAGTAGCATCATCTTATTGCTCATATATTTTCTAGGTGCCCTTACTTTTGGACCTAAGCACCTAGTCTTTATATCACTTGATGTCATCAATCTAGTCTATCATTTTCTATGCTTGGTACCATCATTTAAGTATAGTATTGAAAAATCCTTATCGGAATTAGAAAAATTCCTTTCAAAACTTATTAGTTGTATCATTGGTGTCTTATTTTCTAGTATCACTCTTTATCATAAATCATCCAACTTCACTAGTTAAACTAGGGAGTCATCCTCTATTTTATATCCTTGACCTTGATGATGCTAATCATTGGTATTAAAGCAAAAATTGATTCCACTTTGTATGAAAATTTGGTTCTAGATCTAGGTTTAAGTTCAATTCATGTCAAAGTTTTATCCTAGATCTTGTTTAGATTCCATCAATAATTGATACCAATAATTAACATTCAAGAAAGTATATTCATATATTTAACCAATGTAGGGAAGGATTAGAAAACTAAATTAATCAATGTGGGGAAGGATTCAAAAACTAAGGAAAGAAAAATAACTTTTCAAAAATAAATCAAGTTTTTGAAAAGCCATAACTAAAAGTTATATAACAAATTTTAGAATATGGAGAATATATTTGCTTTGTTATATTTAATATAGTCAAATTATAGATAGAGTTTTTTTTTTTTTTATCTTGGAAACTATAGTAGTCCATCTACTACCTTCCAATTTTGAATGATTAGGGGCTATGAAAAAAAGGATTCATAATTTTTAAGCATCAAGAGCACCTTTTTAGACCCCTAAAATCAACTAAGTGTGAACTGAGTGATTTTTTCCAACCAATATAATTGGCTAAAAGTGTGATCCATATATAAGGTGTGATTTGATCCACAATTAATGAATCACTTTTTTCGTAAAGTAGTGAATTGCTTGCTCATGGGGTTTAGTGCAATTGGTAGGGAGTGAAGGTTTTCACATCATGGTGCAAGCTTCCAATACCATAGGTGAACCTTAATATTTGATTCCCATGAGTACAACTTGTTAAAAATGAAGAGTTTCACATATTAAACCATGGTTCAAATCTCATGGGTGAACCTTAAGATTTTAATCAAATGGCATTAGATCAACCAATTATATCCCTTAATATTAAAGAAGGATACATAGGTTTGAATATTGCCAAGCAATACACACATAATTTCCAGGTTTTTGTAATTACCACTATGATATATTGATGTAATATGGGTGGGACCTATTTCAATCCCATATATCTGATTAAAAAAATTAGAAAATTACTCCTCCAAGATAAAAAAGAAAATCACTAAAGGCAAGCGATACAAAAAGAATCAAATACAACAATATCTATAAGAAAGTGATATTTTGGCATTATGTGGTGCCAAATTCTAGTTAGAATGCTTCTAAGTAGTTTAGAAATATTTTTGGAGAAATATTATATTTAGTGGTGCAACAATTTAGTAAATATGCCCCTAAATTAGTAATTTTACTAGAAATTATTTGCTTTTAATAACTCTTAGGTAAATAAGTTTTTATAAATAGGAGTTATGGGCTCCATTATAAACAACATTTAGCTATTTGAAGGAATTTGGGCTACACTTTGTACTCTTGGTTTCATTTTGAAATAATAGAAAAATTATGCATGGCATTTACTTTTCAATTGTGACCTCGTGATTTATGTAATGCATAGTGATTGTCGAACTTCACCTTTTCATATGTAATGGAGCACATTTATATTATTTTATTTCTTCCAATGTGTTGATTGATCGCACTTTAATCTTACTACTAACCATATTTTAATTTCTTGTATTTTATTCCTTTCACCCTTACCTTTCAAAATTTATTTTTATGCATTTAGGTTAAGATTCTATTAGCATGATTAGTTAGTAGTTGACCTAAATTCAAATTTTGAAGGAGGCATGATTCTTTTTTTCCATCTATTGAAACAAAAATTTGATGCAATTATAAGTTAGAACCTTTTGCAATTTAATAAGCTTCTGGCACTCCTAGTGAGACCAAGGTCTTTCCCATGTTGAAATCTATCCAAGTCTCTTTTGATAACAATCTCAAACCTAAGTGAGCCCATTTTTTATCCTATTTTCTTGAATTATTTTATGAAACTATAGGTAATTTGTAGAATGACAACTTGTTATGAAATTCAACAAATTTTTAAGTGACTAACATTTTAATTGTAAAATAATAGATCAAATATTTAATGAATCAACTTGCAAAAGTAGAGACTTAGTGAATTGATCAAATCATCCAAAATTTTGACAAAGGATATATCATATGATTCGCTCATTTGGATCAAGTTGTTTGCCACTTTTTAAAAAAATAACATTTTTTGGCAAGAATTATATTTGCTACTAGCAAGATAAATTTACCAACTAATGTGAAAATCCAAGATTTTTCCATGTAAAAATCATGATTTTTAAAATAAATCTAAAAATCTTACTCAAATAGCGATTTGCTCATTTTAAGGAGTAATTTGCATAACATCAAAAGGTCTTTTTTTCTATGTAAAAAAGTAACAAATCACCAATTTTGAAGCCATGCTTCATCCAATTTGTAAAAATACAAATTCACTCTCTTTCCTTTGGAAATTTTTTTGAAGTCAATTTTAAGTGAATCACCAATTTTCAAAAATTAGTGATTGGTTGTTTTTACTAAAAAAAATTATTTTCTAACTTGAAATTTTTTGTGGATGCAGGAACAAACCAAATGTCATCTAGGCTTATGAATACTAGGTTAAAGTGTCAATAATCAGGTAAAGAAATCCATCTCATTGAACTCATTCCTTATAAGAGGAAAAATATGAAAGAAAGGAAGCTAATAACTATCATGTGGATACACAAATACAACAAATGAATTTCAACTCTATTAAAATGGAAAGGACTTGTTGAGTGGTAATTTTACCCAATTGCAAAACCACACTCATAATTAGGATTTTGATTAGAAAACCCTCTCTTGCAAAGAAATAGAAATTTCTCCAAGGTTATTTTTACTTAATTTGTGCATGTATGCTTATGAAAATGTGTCAAAAAAAGTGCTAGAATACCTTAGTGATTTGAAATCAATTGTTAACAAGGGGCCTATGTTGGTCTTACTTTATTATGCTATGCTTTTATTGTTCATTAATTGAAAGGGCTTGATTTCCCTTATGTGCAAAAATAAAATTGAAAGGGCTTGATTTCCCTTATGTGCAAAAATAAAATGATGAATGAGTGCATGAAATTGATCCCTTATTCACTTTATTTCTGATTTTCCAAGGTGATTTAATTCATTTATCTTGGAGTGTTTTAGGTAGATTTTATCTTCTTTTGTTAAGAAAATTTCAACAAGTTATATTTGTTAAACTTTGCTTTGTGCATGAAAGAAAATACTAAATCTATCTCTGAAATGTGAACAAATAAAGAGTGGATTCATTTTATGTTTCTTTGAGCATGAAAATAAAATAATCTACATGACTAACTTTGAAATGTAATAGCCTTTGATATGCCATATAAATTACCCCCTTTGATGAAATTGTAATTTTCATAAAGGAAGTTAATTTATTGCTTTGAAAACAAAAATGTAAAGCCTGAAATTTGAATCTCTTTAAAATGTGAAATCATGTTAAATTATGAAATTACAAATTCGTTTCAAAAACTAAAAATTAAATAATTTTTGTAATTTCGAATTTGCTTCAAACTAAACCAAAACTACTCTAAATGAAACTTTAGAGCTTATTATTTGAATATGTGCATTCTTTTTTGGATTTTTTTTTTATTTGATGAGGTTTAAAAAAATTGAAAAATACAGGGATAGAAAAATAACAATAAAATACAATGAAATAAAACAAATATTGCAACTCTGAAATTCCCATAGACCCTGCAAACATTAGTATCCTACTCAAAAAACCAACATTAAAGTGATCTGTATTCACGCAATATGACATTTAATGTGGTGCAATATTCTAAGGGAAAGGTGCAATATATTAAAAATGATAATTAAGTTAACCATTAACATGCATAAAACTCATTGTGTTTCTAATATATATATATATATATATATATATATATATATATATATATATATATATATATATATTTTTTTTTTGAATTTACATGGTGGAATTGGTAGCGACCACGAATCCGGGTAGGCTGTCCAGCTTTTTATGGCTGCTATAGTATTCTGTGTTGTCCACCCCAGAAGCTGCCACACAGATGTTCATGCAGTCCGCCCCTATAACCACCATGCCACAATCATTTTAAACCTTTTATGTCGTTGAAAGCACCAGGAAAGGGACAAGCGTTCAGTTTGGTGAGGCTCAAGATTTGAACCTTTGACCTCCGCCCCCTTATGGGGTTTGGATGAACCAATTGGTCTACACCTCGGACCTTTGTTTCCAATATATTGCAAAAGTAATATTTTCAATAAAATTCAATACCCAAATACAAATACCCTATTCCAAAATGGCCTCCATGGTAAAATCATCCAATCCAACATGGAAGGAGAGGCTCCAAAACAATTCTAATACCAATTTTCTATTTCCACCAGCAATCCTACTTCCAAGTCTCCCCCCAATGTAATCTCCTAATGCTGTATTTAAAATATCCTTTTTCAATGTTCATTTTATTTTTCGTTTGGTTTCATTTTATTGTTTTCGTTCCAACCATTTTCCCTTCTACCGTTTTATTTTCCAAAACTTAGCTTGATAACGCTTCTCCGTTATACGTCTGTTTTTTCATTCCATTCTTGGGGTAACTTTTCTACCTTTATTCACTAAGTGCTATGGTGAGTTTTATTTTGTAGCATTATAATCGACGCTTCACATCTTACAAATTTCCCCAAGGATACCGTAATATTAATTACCCCTATCCATACTTGGGGTAGATGGCATGGTATACAACATATACCACCATTGATGGTTATTGAACCCTTTACCTTTCTTTCACAAGTGATGATAGCGGTCTCCACATCATACATGAGCATATTCAATGTATGCACTCTCATGAAGATATTCCTTACTACATTATTACACTTCGATGAACATCTTCAGACTACACAGATATGCCATATCATTAACAATATATATGCTTTGTAGGTCATATTTTCACCCAACGAAAGCTACAAGACCACCTCAAACATGCAACACTGACTATAGTAACAGGATTGCAACACTCCCAATTCATATAAAAAGGTTGGAGTGGATTTCCACCATTTTGTATCTTCTAATTTGATCCAACGTCAATCACGGTAAGTGAACTCATAGATATTGGAAGGCAGGTAAGCCTTTGCCATTGCTATAAGAGGATTTATCTTTAGAGTGGACGACTTGAGATTTTCTAACATGTCAATGGTCTTAAGACTTTGGTTATCATGAAGATACTAGTGGAATCCATGGATGAGATTTGCGAGCCCTAGTTGAATCACCTTGAGATCGAGTCTATAGCCTGGGCACATCCTCTTTTTGTATAAGTATGCTATATTATCTAACAATATCCACTATAAAATTTACATCATTCACTCACTAATAAAGGCACTGCACACTATTCTCTAGCATCTTATTACACTGTGTGATATTGCTTGACATTGACATGGCTTTGTTACCGTCTAAATCATCCATCATGGCAATCAAATCTACATAATCGTCCATATCATATGCATTGTACTACATCCAACCCATGTCAAGCAACCTATATTTATATCCTAGTCATGTCATCTGGATCCGTTTATGCATCCAATCAATCTAAGTCTTTTCCATCCACAGGTATGGGCTTGCTAGTGTTATTGCTGCATCATTTCGGGTCTGTGGGCTATCATGGTAACCTGTTTGTCATGTAATTTATCCACATCATCATGTCAGTATGTATCACCCTATAAACATCAATTATACACCATTAATATAAATACTAAATTAAACCTTTAAATATAGCACTTTCAAACAAAAAAAAAGTTGCTCAAAAGGAAATCATTTTAATAAAATCATTAAAATGAGACTTCATAGATGGTTTCCTTTCATTTTAGTGAATTATTTGAATTTTTTTTTATTATTTTATTTATTTATTTAATTTGAATTAATCAATTTAAAATTTTAAATTGAAAATCAATGTCGCCACTCTAACCAAACATTATAATAAACATTTGAAATCTAAACTTCAAACCTACGCTAAGGCCATTTAAAATTGACATTAAAAAAGAAATCAACACAAGAAACTTAACCAACTTTCCCAACCTTGGGACCTATATGCAAGCTCAAAAATAGGGGCAAAATCGACCTAACACTAAACAAGATCAAAACTACCTAAAAATCTCAAAATTTAAAGGTGGTCCCCAAATTTGGAGCTAGTTGTGGAATGACCACAACAAATGGTGATTCTATAGAGAAATGCTCTTGAGTATTTCGGATGAAGAACCTAGTTTTGTAAACAAAAAAATCAAAGATTAGAAAGACAAACCATCTAGCAACATCCAAGAAGTTGGGGTAGATAACTTCAAATGAAAACACATGAACCCTTTTTCTTTAGCTAAATGTGTGTGTAAGTGGTTTCATTTTGCATCCTTGAAAACCATATGAACTCCATAATTCACTTTGCATTAGGCTATAACATATTACTCATTAAAATATGCCTCTACATTGCTCCACTGCTAGCCAAACATCTATAGCCCCGGTGGAGGTGACCTTAATCTCCTCTAGACCTTGCTCTACTACCATCCAGGTATCTATATCCCCCATAGAGATTGTCTAAATCACCCAGGTGTCCAATTGATGCTTTGCATTGATTTCTTTTTTTTTAAGCATCTTATTGTCTTGCAAAACTTGTATGCCACCTGGGTTAGAGACCACTTAAGGCTAAATATAGAGTCTATAAAATGTTTTACCTTAATTTGCAAACCAAAATGACTTCATCCTTCAAGCTTTCAAGGCATGCCCCTTAATATGATGTGTTCAGGTGTAGCCTTAGGAAAGTGATTCATTGTTCCAAAATTTACTATCTTAGTCCCAAAATCTAGGAGTGGTTACTAAACAACTTCATCTCCTTCTTGATCCACATGATAGGTAAATCATCCTTCATGACATAGGAACACAAAAAACAATCAAGAGGCCAAACGTTAATAGATACCTGATAAGTGCCAAATTGACACATATTTTATGCAAATATTATATGTTTTCTATCTACAAAATTATGAAAGTAAATATGTTTTAATGATTATTTTTACCTTATTTATGTGATTTATCAGTAAATTTGATAAATGAGGTTAAAATGATAAATGATCATATTTTACACAAATTGTGTGAAGTTTTTGTATGTTTTTGGCAAGTAATATTACAACAAAATACAGGTCATATATTGAAGAAAGGATGAACCAATATCATGAAAATATATTGGAGACACGTGGACGCGCGCTACGAAAGGGTGCTACGGAAGGACACTACGGAAGGGTGTTACGAAAACCTAGAAAAATCTACGAAAAGACCTGTTTCTCATAATAAAAATACCACATAAGCTATGGCTTGGTCAAACACCACATGGGCAGCTGAAACACAAAATATTTTGAATTCCACATAGGCATTTAGAAGAATCAAATGTGGGTGACTCATCATTTATTTGGGGCATGAATTTGTTATGATATTTTCTATAACAATACGTGAATATTTGTAATAAATGCATCCTTCCCTAAAATAAAGGATCAAAGCTATAGAAAAAGTCTAAATCAAGGCTTGTATTGTTACATAGTTATCCCACCAAGTCAAAGTTAGTATTATGTTATAATTAGTTGCCACTTGGACCAATTAGAATATTTATTGAGTCCAAGTATTTTAAGAGATGTGTTAAATTAGATTATTCTTATTAGAATAAAGTTGTTGCATGATCAATTCCAAACCATATAGGAGAAATACGAGGAGTTATGTTCGGAATTATCTGAGTGACAATATATATTTGCATACGAGGCCTTTGAAAAGTCCTGGTTGGATGGCGAGCTAATGTAGAAATATCTATAATCTGTGATTATTCTTGATGTAATATTCTGTATGCAATTCTGAAAGTTGGATGCACAACCATGTACGTTTTATTTTCAATAATAAAGCAGCAACAATATTTTCTTCAAGATATGGTAACTGTGTTTCATAATTATTTTATATTTTGCTTGCTTTGGTAACTTTTATTTCTTTTATTCTCTTGTAATTATGAAATAATTAAGAATTATATTAATTAAATGAGAGTCGATTACTGAATAGAAAATAGGGGAAGGGGTTCACACTAACCTTTCGGAGGTAGGGCCCACTCCGAAAGGTTAGTCCCTAATCTCTTCCCCCCGATAAATAGAGTTAGAATGTAGAATAAATTTTAAAGCATAAACTTAATTAAATTGCATACAAAAATAATTATAAATTATATTATGCATCATTAAATCATTCGTGGATCTACATATACTCATATAGAATAATTCATAAATTGCATATTTTATTTTATTTTATTCTATTTTCCATAAACTTTGATTTCTGCAACACATGAAACCAGAAAGAGATCTGAACTAAGCTTAGTATTAATTACTACGGTAAAATCTATAATGGATTGCTACTATTTAAATCTAACATAGATTAACCCGGATTGAAAAAATTAAATGTAAGATACTACAACCGATCATTTTGGTGCCATTGTTGGGGAGAGTAGCGTCGTAGTGGTTAGTTAGAAAAGTTTTTTGGTAGTGCAAAGCGATAGGACTTGCTTGTATGTGAAAAGGGGTACGTACGAGACCTTGGTGTGCATACGAGTCAGAGTGGCCCGTAGATGGTTTCAACAAGCCCGACATTTCGATGTTGCTAGGTTCATTTTTCATAAAGGTTTCATTTTTATTGCTTTCATAGATTAAAACTTTATTTTCTGCAAATTTCAATTTCAGCATATTTAATTTTCTACAATTTCCTTGCTTTGGGTAATTACTATTTTTCATTTGATTTAGGACCTATGAAAAAAAATAGGAAGTAGGTGAACGCTGAAAACAACCTAATATTTTTTTAGGACCTTGTTTTTATTTTATAGGAAGTAGTTAGGTTGAGTGACACAACTGTAATGAAATCCCTCCTAATAATCAAAAGAACAATAGAAAGTTACCTTTTACTTTAGCAATTTTACTTCCAATAAAAAATTACTTTCCAAGTACTTTTACTTTTTTCCTAATTATGCTGAAATTAGCTATATAAATGCATCTAATTTTAGTAGCATTATGACTATTTAGTAATTTTAAATTTATTTCTTTTCTATTGTGTTAAGAGTATTTATAAGTTTTGAAATTTATATTTAGAACTTAGCAGACAATACGTTAAGAGTATTTATAAGTTTTGAAATTTATATTTAAACTTGGCAGACAGTAGGATTGAAACAGAAAAATCAAAACCCAAACAGAAAATTAAAAATATATAAAACAATAAAAAATAAAAAATAATAATAATATAAAATCAAAGAGAGAAAATAAAAAAAATTGCTAGGTGGAGAAAAATAGTCCAATAAACCTCTAGAAAATATTACAATAATAATAATAATAATAACAACAATAACAATAATATTAATAATAATAATTTAAAAAAAATTAAATAAAATAAAAATATATAAAAATAAATAAATATTATTATTATAAATGATAATAAAAATGATAAATATATATAATAAAAATAAAATAAAATAAAAATAAAGTATATATATTAAAATTATATATATATATATATATATATATATATATATAAAAATTAGAAATGATAATAATAAATATATATAATTAAAATATATAAAATAATAATAATAATAATAATAATAAAATAAAATAGAGGTATTATAGAGGACTGAATCAATGTAACTATAAAGTGGCACGACAAACATATTGTATCATGAAATTTTCAATTAAGAAAATATTTGAAAGGGTGTAGTTAAACTCAAATCCTATTGGTAACTCAACTAGAAAATCACTAATTAATGGGCATAGGTTTTAACTATACAAAGAGCCACTATCTAAAAAAAAAAATTCATACACCATCTTAAAAAACAAACTAATTTGCAGTGCATTTCTGAACTGCAACCAACTACTATCCAATAATTTCTCTTTGAAAAGAAAAAAATAATAATATAATTATATATATAGATATTGAAAAAAAATTAAAAATAAAAATGATTATGCTTCCTTTATTTCATCATGAAGTATCTATATTTCCTTCTATTTTCAGTCTTAATGTTTCAAAAATAGCTTAAGAAGATGTTTTCTCTAAAAACCTTGTAGGAAGATGATTACCACATGATGCATAGTACCTTGTTTGCTAGATGAAGTCTAGATGTTTTTCAAATACTCAAACTATATCTAATATTTTGAGCAAAATTTTCATTGGAAATAACACAAATCTTTTAAAATGTTGTAAGTGACTCCTAGATGATCAAGTTTTTCTCTTTTGACCACACACAAATACATATCTAAAAACATTGTGAAGTTTTGGAAAAATTAACTCGTGTTATTTTTGCCATAAAGTAAAAAGTTTCCCTTGCTTATCTATTTTTACGCATGGTCTAGAGTACTAATGAATTACCAAAAGGACAAGCTTGCCCTTCACCCTAAAAAAAAAAATCCCTTGCTCCTCATCTAATCGAGCAAGTATCCTACTAAATTCTTGCTTCTCCTCAAATAAGCAAGATCCCCAAAAAGTAATAAAAATTTTCTTGCTTCTCTTCAAAATAAGCAAGAACCTCAAAAAGCACTAAAAATCCCTTGCTCCTCCCAAAATGAGCAAGTATCCCAAATAAAACAAAAGTAAATAAAGGGTAAAAGAGCTTGAATCCCTGGAATTCTCAGTATCTCAAACACCATGGGGTACTCTTTATTGAGATATCCTTACGTATTAGCACTAAGTCTAGATAAGACCTCTAGATGCTCATAAGAACAACTAGATTTTTGGCATACATAACCCTTGTTGTTTTTCAATCCTTACTCATAATGGAAAATGAATCCTTACTGCACACACAATTGGTCTTGAAAGAAGCTTAAGAATACTAGGACAACTTTGACACTATATTGATTTGTGAAAGGAGTAAATGAAGTTTTTTCAAAATTGCTAGAATCTTTGAAGTCCTTGAAGAATAATCCTAGAAACATCACATGCAGGCAAAACTCAAAAGCAAACCCTCATGAAAGTACTATGGTTTCAATTTTTTCTTTTTCTACAAAAACATGGCTCGTGCCCATCACATTTTCATCCCTTAATATCTATTTCACTTTTTCCCATGATTGAAGATATCCTAGAAGGTTGAAATCAAAATTTATATTCATTACCTTTCTATCTCAGAAACTTCTTAATGACATACAAGAAGCATAATCATAAAAATTATAATAAACCCCCATAAATAAAACTTATTATTATATTATCCACCAATATAAATAAAACACCCTCCATCTTGTTTTGGCTAAAATTACAGTTTGGGGGGGAAGTAAATAAGGTATACAAAGTTCACAATTCAGTTTGGGGGGAAGAATCAGGTAAAGTATTTTCTTAAACTTTAACAACTACAGTTTTATAGATATATTATGTAGACAACTTCTATAATAATCTTCAATAATATAGTTTATAATACTTAATACAATAAGGATAGGTCTTCCCATATTTATGGGGAAACCTGAAGGATCAATGTGGAACATAGTTCTAGAGAGGATCCAAAAAAATCTAGCAAGTTGGAAAGGACATCTGTTATCTCAAGCAGGCAAAGCAGTTTTAACTATGGCTTCACTTCAAAGTATACCCGTTTACTTCCTATCAGTGTTTAGAGCTCCCAAAAAGGTGTATCACAAAATTGAGCAGCTTCAAAAAACATTTCTCTGGTCAGGGACTAAGGATAAGAAAAGGATCCATTTAGTAGGTTGGAAAAAGGTTTGCAAACCTAAAGATGATGGGGGGTTAGTATTGAGGAGATTTGCTCATCTCAATACAGTTCTATTAGCCAAACAAGCGTGGCAGTTATTGACTAAGGTCAATAATGAATGGACTGCCATAGTTAGGAGGAAATACCTCCAAGGTGTGAAATTCCTTAATGACAACTTAGCAAGCAAGGGGTCTACTTTTTGGAAGGCAATCCTTACGAGCAGGGATCTTGTCAAGAAAGGTCTTAGATGGATTCTAGGAAATGGGCAAACAATAGACTTTTGGAAGGATCGGTGGGTGAGATCTGAGGAGTTATCCTAGAATCCTCGTTTGGCTAGGATTCAAGAGCATATGGAGTAGCATATTGGGAAGAAGGTTGAAAATTATATGTGGTAGGATATAAATATCAACAGGTGGAAACACATCAGAGTATATGGTTTTGAAGCGAAGTCTGAAGAGATTTATAACATTTTAACTTAGCAAATTATTCCCTTTGGATATGATGAAGATCACATTGTTTGGGCTGAGACTGAAAGTGGTGACTTCACAATTAAGTCTGCCTATAATTTGCTTCTCAATGTGGAAGGTCAACAATTTCAACTGAGTTTGGTTTGGATCAAAGGCTTAATTCCTAAAATATCCTTTTTTTCATGGCTGGTGATTCAAGGAAAAATCCTCACTATGGACAATATGTTATCCAAAGATATGGTTATTGCTAACCGTTGCTACATGTGCATGGCAGGATGGGAGACAACCCAACACTTGTTTTTGGAGTGTCCGGTAGCGGAGTCCATCTTAGATGAACTTTTCTAAGCCTTTAGGATCTCGTGGGTTAAGCCTGCTCTTATTTCTAATGTGTTCCATCAATGGCCTCAACCATTTGTTAGCCTAAAAATTAAGTACCTATGGAAAATCTATTGGCATCATTTTCTCTGGCAGATTTGGCTAGAAAGAAACCATAGAGCCTTTAAGGATACCATTCACAACCCAAAAACCATCCTCAATAGGATTATTGTCTTTGCGAAAGAAAACCTTAGCACCTTAGTAGATGAGAACCACTCAATTCCTCCCCAAGAAAATAAATTAGCTCAGGACTTAGGTATTAAAGACAAACCTTTCATTCCTTTGGCCCAATCCCAGAAATGAGATTTCTTGGAAGCCAACCCCCCAGGATTGGTTTAAACTAAATTTTGATGGTGCAGCCAAGGAGAACTCGAGAAGAGCTGGAGCTAGAGCAATAATTAGGGATCATCAAGGAAATCTGGTCAAGGCCTTTGCTAAACCATTGGGAATCAGAACTAATAACGAAGCAGAAGCTAGAGCCCTTTGGAGAGGGTTGCAAGTAGCCCAAGCAACTCAAGGTAACTTGATGATTGAAGGTGATTCGATGAACATCATCAACCTGTTAACCAATGGCAAAAAACATCCATGGAGAATCGAGGGAGTCATCCATGAAGTGAGGATCCTTTTTATGACAAGATAGAACAGGAGGGCTCATCACGTGTATCGTGAGGCCAACAAGTCAGCTAAAAAATTAGCCAACATAGGTGTTGATGTTGGTAGTTTGGTGACATGGACACAAGGTGTGCCACGTGAAGTGGAAAACATTATTAGTCATGAAAAGAAACCTACCCGTTAAGGAGAAATATGAATGAGTGTTCTTTCCCCATGGAGCTGTTAATAACTATGGGGTTTCCCTATAAATCATACCAAATTGGAAATGAAGGTAACAGGGTGTAAGCCTTGGAGGATTTCGATAGAGAATAGGAAATGGGCAAGCAACAGGTTTCATAAGTGCAAAGTTCAAAACTTCAATTTCCTATCAATGTAAGTAATGTTTACAGTTATGTTTAGGTATGGGTGTGCCTTGGTTGTAAGGTGTTGTAGGGGATTCAACACAATTTTTGGTAAGAAAATTTCAAGGATGACTAGGATCTACAATCTGAGCAGAAGGCTAGATATTGTAATAGGTTTTGGGTTAACCTGCAAAACCCGGTGATTAATGAAGACTTTAATTTACCAAAAAAAAAAATACTTAATACAATAGAGTTTATAATATAGTTTAGAGGTATAGTATAGATAATATAATATTGTATTGTTATATAATAATAATAATAATAATAATATATCACATTCCAAAAGAAATATTGTTTAAAATGGAATCTCAAGGTAAATATTTGGATTTACATGAACAAGGTATCACTCATCTACTATAGACCAAATTTTGGATTTATGCAAATGTTATAACTGCAGAATTTATCCATTGAGATTGTTGTATTAATCTTGTGTGCATGAGGACATGCACTTCCTTCAGTTTAAGGGAATGATGAGTGCCAAATTGACACATATTTTATGCAAATATTATCTATTTTCTATCTACAAAATTATGAAAGTAAATGTGTTTTAATAATTATTTTTACCTTATTTATGTGATTTATCAATAAATTTGATAAATGAGGTTAAAATGATAAATGATCATATTTTACACAAATTGTGTGAAATTTTTGTATATTTTTGGCAGGTAATATTACAGCAAAATACAGGTCATATATTGAAGAAAGGATGAACTGATATCGTGAAAGTATATTGGAGACACGTGGACGCGTGCTACGAAAGGGTGCTACGGAAGGACACTATGGAAGGGTGTTATGAAAAACTAGAAAAATATACGGAAAGACCTGTTCCGCATAATCAAGATACCACATAAGCTATGGCTTGGTCAAACACCACGTGGGCAGCTGAAACACAAAATATTTCTAATTCCACATAGGTGTTTAGAAGAATTAAACATGGGTGACTCATCATTTATTTGGGGCATGAATTTGTTATGAGATATTCTATAACAATACATGAATATTTGTAATAAATGCATCTTTACCTAAAAGAAAGGATCAAAGCTGTAGAAAAAGTCTAAATCAAGGGTTGTATTGTTACGTAGCTAGCCCACCAAGTCAAAGTTAATATTATGTTATAATTAGTTGCCACTTGGACCAATTAGAATATTTATTGAGTCCAAGTATTTTAAGAGATGTGTTAATTTAGACTATTCTTGTTAGAATAAATTTGTTACATGATCAAGTCCAAACCATATGGAAGAAATACAGGGAGTTATGTTTGGAATTATCTGAGTGACAATATATATTTGCATACGAGGCCTTTGCAAAGGACTAGTTGGATGGTGAGCAAATGTAGAAATATTTGTAATTTATGATTATTTTTGATGTAATATTCTGTATGCAATTCTGAAAGTTGGATGCACATCCATGTACATTTGATTTTCAATAATAAAGCAACAACAATGTTTTCTTCAGGATATGGTAACTGTGTTTTATAATTATTTTATATCTTGCTTGCTTTGGTAATTTTTATTTCTTTTATTCTCTTGTAATTATGAAATAATTAAGAATTAGATTAATTAAATGAGATTCGATTATTGAATAGAAAATAGGTGAAGGGGTTCACACTAACCTTCTGGAGGCAAGGCCCACTCCGAAAGGTTAGTCCCTAATCTCTTCACCCTAGTAAATAGAGTTAGAATGTAGAATAAATTTTAAATCATAAAATTAATTAAATTGCATATAAAAATAATTATAAATGATATTATGCATCATTAAATCATTCATGGATCCACATATACTCATATAAAATCATTCATAAATTACATATTTTATTTTATTTTATTCTATTTTTCATAAACTTTAATTTCTGCAACACATGAAACCAGAAAGAGATCTGAACTAAGCTTAGTATTAATTACTACGGTAAAATCTATACTGGATTGCTACACTTTAAATCTAACATGGATTAACTCGGACTGAAAAAATTAAATGTAAGCTACTACAACCGATCAAAACCATAAAACACAACCACAAATCAAGGGAACAAACCCAAAATCCACTTGAAAAATAAAATAAAAAGAAAGACTTGAGCATAAACCAACACATAATCCTAATGCAAACTAACAAGAAAACAACAACAAAACTTGCCAAACTAAAAATTGGGGACAAAGCACAAAAACAACACAACTAAAATGAAAACAAGAAAACCAAATCTATATACAATAATGTACAAAATGATGCAAAAACTTAGGCTATCATTTCCTTGGATACCAAACATGATTAGCACACTTTAAAATATATATATCATGATATGTATGCCAAGCTTCATAGAAATTCAACCAAAATAATATTAGGCCACACAATACAAAAACTCTCAATTTGTCTCTCTCTCCCCACCATTTTTATCTAGTGCCATTGACAATCCCATAGTGGAGTTTCCATTTATCAAACTTATAAGACAATAACTTATTTTCAATTCTTTCTTGTCTATCCCTTTAAATAAAATTTCACAATTTAATTCATGATTTAGAATTAGTCTTTCCTTTTCAATTATGAGGTCTTGCAAGTATGAGCCTATTTATGAAAATCTTAAAGCCAAATCATTATCTATGTATTTAGGTCAATCATACTCATGCAACAATTTTCAAGAATCTAAGATATTTATCAAGTGAGGGTCATTGTAATTTTATATCCTAGATTCAATTGTTAAGTGTTGATGAAATTGATTCAACAATTCAAACACATCTACTTATGTTTCATTCAACAAAGCAATCTTATTAGCGATGGGAGTAGAAATCCACTCTAGTTCTTTATTAACCTCCAATGGCATTTCATCATAAATAACATGCAAATCCAACATACAATTAGGTAAAATTTTACCTGGAGTTCGGATGGTTGGACACAAAGTATTAGATTCTACCTTTTGTACACTTTCATTTACCAAAACTTGGTGAGCCATTGTAATCTTATTTTCTTCCTGGTTTTCATCATCATCATCTTGTAGCCCTTCATCTTCATCACATACCTGCTTTTCAAAAACACCAAAATTAGGCACCCAATTAAAAATAAGCCCATCCTTTTCCAACCATAAATCCTCCTAATCAACTATTTGAGTTGTTTCAAATAAAGCAACATTTTTATCATTTGGAGGAATAGAAGTCAATTCTAATTCTTCATTAACCACCAATGGTATTTCTTCACTTGAATATTCAAGACAACCATGTGAATTTGTACCCAAATTTTCAATATTCAAGAATAAAAGAGTATATTTTACCTCTTCCTCATCTATAACAAATGAATTATAAGAAAAATTTACCATTTCTTCCTTTTCTATTTTTAAAATGTGTTCCATAAACTCATATTCAAAATGATCAAATTTTGGAACATTCTCTATTTATGAAAGGGGCATGCCATTTTCTGAGTGTAAATGGTGATTTTAACATCTTGCATATCAAGTGAAATATAAATTTCATTAGTAGGAGTATGAGAAATGAATAATTCATCATATCTTCCCCAACCATTATAATAGTCATTTTCTACAATCAAGGGATGCAATTCTATCGTATCTTTGACATAATATTTAGATTCATCAATTGATTCCTCCTTAAATTCACTTTCAACCATTTTTGGTGGTTCAAGGGTTTCTACAATGGGATCAATTGTTGTATTAAAATTTCTATAACTATCCCAATCCTCCCTTGTAAATAATGACTCTAAACCATTCCTTTTTATTTGATCATTATTTGGAACATGTTGGCTTTCTTGATCACCCACTTGGATCATTTCATTTAATTCTATAGAAGGTCCTAACATATCCTATATTTCAATGCTAGTTAGATTTAGGACTCCTCCATTTTTTGAATACTCATGCATATCTAAAAATGAACCAATCCCTACATTTTGATAGGTCTTTTTACAAAAACCCTCATTGGTGGATATTGGCTTTGAAACTTGCACCTCCTCTAGGAAAATATCTAAGGTGGTTGTAAAATCTAGACATTCAACTTCATCCCATTGATTGCTCACATTAGGCATCATTTGATTCAAGGGTGCTAGATTTGAGGATTGGTATTGGTTGGAATCCATAAATCCTAAAACAAAATTCATCATGTGAGAAGGTGGTACCTCAGCCTGACTCATTGGTGGCATTTGATTGTGAGCCTTAGGGTTGAGAAATTATAATCGATCCACATCCATACCTTTTTAATTCCATCATTGTTCTACTATTATTTCCTCATTGTAGACTCTAGTCAAGGATGAATCTTTAAGAATTCTCCTTAGAAATGTAAAATTAAAGGGGTCTAAGGCTTCTAGGTATATTTGAATGGCTTTTCTTATGAAATGATGTAATGTGTCCCCATATTGGTGTACAATCTATGGAACCTATCATTAAATTGGATCGTGGACTCATCAGGTTCTTTACAAACAAATATAAACTAATTTAATATTCTATACAGGTCAACCAACTTTCCAAATTGTTCAAGAAATGTTGTTTCTAGTTGAACCCAAGAGGTAATAGAACCTACAGGTAAACCGATATACCAATCATAAGAAAATTCATCTAATATGGATGGAAACATCCTACAAACAACATCTTCATGCATAATTTGCAAATGAATTAAAATGTTCTTATATTCTTGAATATGTTCCTCAGTTTATTCCATTCCATCATGCCTAAAATGAGGTAGAGAACACATAATATCTATAGGTATACAATGTGAAGGCCTAGGTATGTTTAAAGGACTGCCTGTCGTCATTGGAGTGAACATTGCCATTATTGGAACTTAAAGAATAAAAATTTAGTACCAATTTTGTTAGTCAAAGAAATATATCTTGCAAATATGTGTGAAATGACTAAAATTTTTTAAATGTTTAACATATAAATCATCATGTTTATAAACCAAAAGATATGCATTAATTAAACCATGGCAATAAAGAATATTCTCCAATTTACCAAAAGGTTAGCATCAATGCATCATCAATTGAAAGAATTTCCAATCAATGAAATTGATCACATTTAAACAAAACCTCATTGGTCAAGACCAATGCCTTAAAATAACCCTTTCAAGTAACCATGAACAAGCTAGCATCTACAACATCATTTAAAATAACCAAATCAGGCCCTCCTTCTAGCACTAAAATTTTGAGTAGGATTTTTGATTAGAAAACCCTCTCTTACAAAGAAATAGAAATTTATCCAAGGTTCCTTTTACTTAATGTGTGCATGTATGCTTATGAAAATGTGTCAAATAAGTGCTAGAATACCTTAGTGATTTGCAAGCAACTATTAACAAGGGGCCTATGTTGGTCTTATTTTATTATGCTATGCTTTATTGTTCATTAATTGAAAGGGCTTGATTTCCCTTGTGTAGAAATAAAATTGAAAGGGCTTGATTTCCCTTATGTGTAGAAATAAAATGGTGAATAAGAGAATGAAATTTATCCCTCATTCACTTTATTTATGATTTGCCAATGTGATTTAATTCATTTTCCTTGGAGTGTTTTAGGTAGATTTTGCCTTATTTTGTTAAGCATATTTCAACAAGTTTTATTTGTTAAAATTTGCTTTGTGCATGAATTAATAGACTAAATCTATCTCTGAAATGTGAACAAATAAAGAATGGATTCATTTTATGTTGCTTTGAGCATGAAAAGAAAATAATCTACATGACTAACTTTGGAATGTAATAGCCTTTGATATGCTATATAAATTACTCCCTTTGATGAAATTGTAATTTTCATAAAGGAAGTTAATTTATTCCTTTGAAAACAAAAATGTAAAGCCTAAAATTTGAATCTCTTTAAAATGTGAAATCATGTTAAATTCTGAAATTACAAATTCCTTTTAAAAATTGAACTTTAAATAATTTTTGTAATTTCGAATTTGCTTCAAACTAAAATTGAAACTGCTCTAAATGAAACTTTAGAGCTTATTATTTGAATATGTGCATCTCTTTTTTGGATTTTAATTTTTTTTTTAATTTTTAATTTATTTGATGGGATTAAAAAAAATGAAAAAGATAGGGTTATAAAAATAACAATAAAATAAAAAAAAATGCTGCAACTCTAAAATTCCCATAAACCATGCAAACATTATTATCCTGCACAAAACCAACATTAAAGTGATTTTTATTCATGCAATATAACATTTAATGTGGTGCAATATTCTAAGGGAAAGGTGCAATATATTAAAATTGACAAATAAGTTAACCATTATCATGCTTTAAATTCACTTTGTTTCCATTATATTGCAAAATTAAAAATTTCAATAAATTTCAATACCAAAATACATAATACCCTATTCCAAAATGGCCTCCATGGTAAAATCATCTAGTCCAGCGTGGAAGGAGAGGCTCCAAAACAAATCCAGTACCAACGTTCCATTTATACCTGCAATCCTGCTTCCAAGTCTCCCCCCAGTGTAATCTCCTAATGATGTATTTAAAATATACTTTTTAACTATTCATTTTATTTTTTATTTGGTTTCATTTTCTTGATTTTGTTCCAACCATTTTCCCTTCTACCATTTTATTTTTCAAAACTTAGCTTGGTAACGCTTCTTCCTTATACGTTTGTTTTTTCATTCCATTATTGAGGTAAATTTTCTACCTTTATTCACTAAGTGTCGTGGTGAGTTTGATTTTATCCCATTAAAATCGATGCTCCACATATTACAAATATCCCCAAGGATATCGTATTATTAATTACCCCTACCCATGCTTGGGGTAGGTGGCATGGTATACAACATATACCATCGTTGGCGATTATTGAACCATTTACCATTCTTCCACAGGTGATGATAGCGGTCTCCATGTCATACACGAGCATATTAAATGTATGCACTATCATGAAGATACTCCTTACTATATTATTACACTTTGACGAACATTATCTTTAGACTACATAGACATGCCATATGATTAACAATAAAAATACTAATTTTCACCCAACAAAGGCTACAAGACCACCTTAAACATGCAATACCGACTATGATAACAACATTGTGACACTCCTAATTCATCTAGCAGGGTTGGAGTAGATTCCCACCATTTTGTATCTTCTAATGTGATCCAACGTTGATCAGGGTAAGTGAACATATAGAGATTGGAAGGTAGGCAAGCCTCCATCATTGCTACAATAGGCTCCATATTCGAAGTGTACGACCTATAAGTTTCTGACATGTCAATGGTCTCAGTAATCTGGTTATTAGGAAGACACCAATGGAATCCATGGATGAGATTTGCAAGCCCTATCTGAAACACATTGAGACTAAGACTATAGCTTGGGCACATCCTCTTTCCGCATAAGTATGGTGCATTATGTGACAATATCCACTATAAAATTTACATCGTTCACTCACTAACAAAGGTACTGCGCACTATACTCTGGCATCCAATTACACTATGTGATATTGCTTGACATTGACATGACCTTCTTACCATCTAAATCATCCATGTCATACGCATTGTATAGCATCTAGCACATATCAAGAAGCCTACGTTTATGTCCTGATCATGTCATCTGATTTTGTCTATGCATCCATTCAATATAAGTATTTCCCATCCATAGGTTCGATCTTGTTGGTGTTACTGCCACATCATTCCAGGTTTACAGGCCATTGTCGTAACCTATTTGTCATGTAATTTGTCCACATCATCGTGCCAGTATAGGTTTCCATGCAAACATAAATTATACACCATTAATATAACTACTAAATTAAACCTATAATTATAGCACTTTTGAACCAAAAGAAAGCCACTTAAAAGAAAACCATTTTAATAAAATCATAAAATGAGACTTCATAGATGGTTTCCTTTCCTTTTAGTGAATTATTTGAAAATTTTTATTATTTCTTTTTATTTTTGTTTTTATTTATTTAATTTGACTTAATCAATTTCAAATTTGAAATTGATATTCAATGTTGCCACTCTAACCAAACATTATAATAAACATTTGAAATCCAAACTTCAAACCTACCCAAGGCCTTTTAAAATTGACATTTGAAAATAAATCAAAATGAAAAACTTAACCAACTTTCCCAACCTCGGGACCTACATGCAAGCCCAAAAACAGGGGCAAAATCGACCTAACACTCAACAAGATCAAAACTACCCAAAAACTCAAAATTTAAAGGTGGATCCCCAAATTTGGGGCTAGTGTAATGGACACAATAGGACTAATGGCAATTCCAACTAATCAAGGCCAAAATCATTCTTCTATGTCTTCACCACTCTTTTGGTCAACTAAAATAGGTTATACTTGTGATCTTAACATATATTCAAATCTCAAGGTATGTTGTGTTAGTGCCACTGGCTACGTTAAAAAGTTTACCCTATGCAACTGGAGGTTATAGTGGCAACAAGGAGCAAGATTTAAACCCATTAAGAGGTGATAAAAATTGTAATGAGTTATCGATTCTTCTAATATACGCAAAAAAAAACATATTTGATCTTACTCTATCTAGCACCACCTAGGTTTAGGCTTCCTTTAGTTGTATTATCCAAATAATAATTACAAACCCTATGTACGGTATGCCCTAAATATTACAATAATTTTTTGTAACATCACATCCTACTAGCCAATCAATGGTTTTATATGGTCAATCCACTACTATGGTTACCTCAAAAAAGAATCACACCTTGCAAATGGAGCCTAATGCACAGGTAGTAATGAGTCAATAAAAAAGGGTGTTAGGAAACTATAGTGATAAAATACTACACATTTCAAAATTAAAAGTTTGAATCATAGACAAACACATGAAGAAAGGTCTGATAAAAAAATACTGAACATTGCGTCTAGTACTGACTAGGCACAAATACCCAATTGAGTGGTAAAAACCACTGCTATACCTTGGATTTGTCTAAAGGTCTTCCATATGGTCTTATATCATGTCCCATATGAGTAGTTGCCATCGACATGATGCATTTTAGGTGTCTATAGATACCCTTTTTGAGATGCATTGTGAGATCGAATAAAACTGAACAAAAATATACCTCCTAAAATGGTGTCGTAGGTTGAATGATGATCATTGATCTGATCAACATTATATGCCCCAGGTCCAGCAAAAGGATGTGCATCCTAGAATCATTGCTTCCAACTGGGTGAAAGGCTTACATTTGATAGAGCTTGCACTCATCGTCAGACATTCGGGTAGCTTTGGTGCTACAATAGGAGTTAGACCTATATAACCGAAAGGAGGAGAGCTACAAACTAACTATCATATTTACTATTTTACCCAAGCAAAGGGTTAAGCTTATGATAGTTTTTGACAATGATTCGCAAGGATGAACACAATTTTGACAAGATCAAGGATCTATGATTTCAGGGATCTTCAGTTAATTTTTATTATGATTTGATATTATGACTACCCCCTCAAGCGATGAGTCGATGAGGGTAATGACAATGAATTAAGTGACGATGTTGCTTGACCACTATGAAATATATTGAACCAATTAAGATTAAGCATTTATGTTCTTGGCAGGCCTAATCGGCTATGATTACACTGTTTCAAAAAGATTGCATACTCCTATCCCATGGAGTGGTCTAGCCATGAAGGCCTTCTTAGGGAATTAGGATTATAGCAATTTCAATTAGGCTTGTAGTGAATCATATTATCGATGATCTGCTGAAAGTATCATAGAAGAATCATAATGAATACCTCATTCCCCTAGAGCAATCCGACTGTGTAGGCCTTCTTAGGGATTGAAATGAAGCATAGTGATTCTATAATGATGATTTTACCCCAAATTTCCTTATGGTAATTTACCCATCCTGTCGAATTGCATGGATCGCAAGTCACTACAACTGCCAAGTGTGTAGGGTAAATTACTAAATACGAGGTACATCTAGATTTTGGATTATTTAATTTTTTTGTTACTTTTGAAGTTTTTGAATTTTTAGGTTTAATTGGGGTGTTTAAAATGCCACCTAAGAGCTTTCCTCAAGGGAAATTAAGGAAATTATATTTAATTTTCTAACCACAACTCTCCCTCGTGGGCCATTTTTCTTGCCATGGCTAAAACTCGCAATCGAAAAACCCTAATTTGAGGACTATGAGTATCAGTTACAGACCAACACGAATTAGAAAGGCTACAAAAGGGGTCCCTCTTGGGCAAAAGTGTCATTTTCACCTATATTAACCAAGAAACCTAAGATATTTAGAGGTAAAACTTTGAAACTTTACCCGAAACATTGTTAAAAAATAAAAACAACTGCCTAGCCTCACACCGATGGTGGACCAATGGGAAGCATCGACCAGAGGGAGAGTTGGGGGTTCAAAGGTAACTCATGAATCGAGACTTCACATTTGATTTTCGGTTAAAATGAATCTCACTAATTATTAGGTATATGAATCACACTAAATTTTTAGCAATGAACCTCAAATTAGATTATTATTTAGCTTAGGATAGCTAGGGGGGATTTTTAAAATTTTGGGGGGTTTAAGGGCATGAACAAACCCATTTAGGGCTTCGTTTGCTAGCCACAGGTGGTAGTCGTGGTCCCCAATTGGCAAATTGGGGGTCGTGGCTATCAGACATGGTGGGGTTTAAAATCCAACGATCATATTTTTGACTGTTGGGTTGACTGTGGGTTCTGACCACGGCTTTAACCTGTGACGCCCAAATTTGATAGCATTACTCATTTTTTTTGGTTTTTGGACTTTGATGGGCAACTAATGCCGCTTGCTATTATTTTAAGGCATGTTTTTTATTTTTATTGAAATTTTTTATCATTTTGGCACATGTTATTGCATTTTTTTAGGATTTTAATAATTTTTAGGTTGATTTTAAAGTGTTTTTTAAATATTTTTTGCTTTTCCTTTATTCTTTTTATCCAGTATTTGACTAATAGAGCGATGGAGACTGATCTCCTTTGAACTCTATGCCCATTACTGTATGTTGCTGAGCGGGAGTGGTTTGGAGCTATTGGTTTTGGGTATATCCTAGATCTCCCACCCCTTTGGGTAGACCAGGCTTATTTGACTACTTTGGCCCATCATTGGGATGCATAGACCAATACATTTCACCTACCCATAGGTGAAATGATGGTTACACTCGAGGATGTGTACCGTATATTTTGGCTCCCCATTGATGGTCTGCCCATCACTGATACCCCATTTATAGAAATGGAGGTCATATTCAATGTTATCTTCAAATACCAGAGTGTGAAGGCACAGGGCTCCATCAATCATGGTGGCATCCATGTCTAGGACTGGTATGAGGCACATGTCTACTCATGATGAGAGACCATGTTTATGCATTTAGTGATTTGGGTTGCCCTATTGGACTCTTCAGGAGTGAGGTTCCCATGGAACCTCCTAGCTTGTGTCCACCCAGTTATGGATAGCTCGACAGAGAAGTCAGTCATCTTATCCTAGGGGAGTGCTCTACTGGCATAGTTATACCATGAGCTCTTCTAGATCACCCATCGTAGTAGCGTTAGAATAGGTTGTAGCCTCCTATTGTAGATATGGGGTTGGTAGACATAAATATAGAGCACCCCATAGAGCTACCCCTATAGATTACTACAATGTTATTATGAGCATCAGTGCTATGTCGTCTATTGGCCTTAGGAGTAGGAGGAATTTTGGAGCAGATCATACACTGGAGATCTGACATACTACATTGGTTGGTTCACCCAACTCTACTCAGATGACATAGAATGGCACCCCTATATGGATTGCCCCATGTGGGAGGAGGCAGCTAGATACCTACATCAAGCATGTAGGGATAGGTGGATTATCAGTCGTAAGGCCGAATGGCATGAGTATCACTACTTCTCATGAGTACTTCACTAGTTTGATATCAGGCAAGACATCCCAGTGATGCCCACCATCTACAGATGCCTGGTCTTAGATATGGACATCACCTGGACTACAGTTACTCCTCTAGGAGAGGAGGATGATGCTTTTCAGGAGATAGGGGTTAGAGAGGCAAGGACCACTCTAGATTATGATGGTTGGTGGGCTAATATACAGTGGCATGGGAGGGGACCCCTCGGTTGGCTAGTCGGAGGATTCACTACAGAGGGTGAGGATGGTGCATATGTAGATCCATAAGGATGTCGTACTCGATAGAGGACTCATGATTAGGGTATATTAGCAGAGGCCCCCCAAGTGGATATAGAGGAGGAGGATCTAGATGAGGGTGAGTAAGCAATTGATAGTGATATTGGTCAGCTATGAGCACAAGTAGTTGATCTACAGAGTCAGGTTGGGTGACTCTAGATGTAGATTTTACATAGGGATACATCTATCATCGTACTAGAGGTAAAGTTGTATCATAGAGAGAGGCAAATACAATATTTGGAAGTTGATAGGAAAACTCTCTTAGCCCAAGGTATAGCAGTGTAGGCATAGATTCGATAGATCACTAGCGAGCGTGATCTGGCATAGGTACAACTGATTGCAATTGCCTTATCTCTTTTTGAAAGATAATACACCCATATGTGAAATATAATGATGTATATTTTTTGTTCATAAGCTTTTGTAAATTAAAATAATATGTATGATATAAGTAATAGCCATTTAAATATCATTTTTGACATCCATCCGGTATCTAATCATATAATACACATAATTCTAATAAACAAACTCTTATAAAAAGAAGTTGATGTTTGATGATTGCATTTGAAAATTTGATAGTTGCTATGTGGAAATTTTTGAGGTTTACCATGAGACTCAAATAGCCTAGTTGACTGATCAAAATTTGTATACTGATCAAACTAGACTTCTGAAATGTAACGATTTTGCTAGGATAGGCCCTAGCTGTTCATTTTCCTTATATGTGTGAATGAATATTTTAAGATAAAGCATAAGCATACCCTGATGTTAGGTGGGATTATTTTAGCCCATTGCTAAGATAGGGTCCACAAATGTTTATCCAATCCTAGGTTTAGATTTTAGTTGGACTAGACCACTAGGCGATATAGGACAGCTGAATCTAGATCTTCCACATTCAAACATTGGTCTGTAAATAAGCGAGGTGCTAATGCATCAAACATATCATCATGTGTAAGGTACATTAGTGCTGGCAATTCCATGGATTCAAGATCACTCCCTTCTTTTCTTCAATTTTTAGAGATACTTACTCGTATATATTTGTGCAAGGGATTTGATTCCACTTTGACTTTGAACTTTCTTTGGATCTTCATTTGATCATAATTTGAACTTGATTTCTGATATTCATTTGAACTTTTATTTTTGATCTTCATTTGATCTTCACTTTCTGGAATTTACATTTGATAATTTTATTTAGAAACTTCCCTTTGGGGATTTTACTTTGGAGAACTATTTTTAGAATATTGATTGAGGATATCGATCTATGATATCAATATGGGATATCAATTTGGGATGTCGATCTATGATATCAATATAGGGTATCAATCTTGAGGATTTATGTGGGATATCACTCTAGGATATTGCTCATTTTATCATAAGAGAGCTATTATGGGTAGGGAACAAACTTGTCCTTTTGCCAATTACCAACATTTCCCATATTGTTCGCACAGGGGGATAAGCAAGAATAACTCTTTTCACTTCAGGATACCTGGTCCTACTTTGTGGCTTTCATATTCCCCTAGTCCTTATTAGGATTGTTTAATTTTTTGATTAGTGATATAATTATGATATGCTAAGGGCTATACTAACTAGACCTATACTACAAAAGAAAAGCAAGCTTTCTATCAACTCTTGAGGAGACCTCTAGGTATGGTTGAATAACTGAAAAACCTAGTATATTCTTCATAGCAACATTATGGTTTGTGTTGAAAAACATAATTACTCACATGAATTATGGGTTGGGTCATGTCAGTTAAAGGCTGCACCTAAAACATGAAGTAAAACTAGGCATTCATACACAAATTGACAAAGACAAAAGAAATTAAATGAAATGCATCTTTTATTCCTCTTTGAATAAATTCATTCTCTTTTACAAATCAATCCCTCTTAGGGATACCCTTTTGATACTTCGATTACAATGGATATATTCCATTTCTATGGTAGATGCAAATCAAACGCCTTCTAGGGTGACACGAACTACTCTAGGGTGGATTTAACCCTCTTTTTCGCATTGAGGAAGGAATTGTATGAATGAATATCCTTCAATATATGTTCCTTGTGATCAAGAAACAACAATAACACATCAAAAATAAAGGTAACCTCTCTTTATGAGGTCTTTTAAGGAAGTTTTACAAAGGATGTCATGATAAGCATATAATAAATAAAATGAGTAAAGCATAGTAAACCTATGCTAATAATGAAATGTGATCATTAAGCATATTCAAGAAAACATATATTATCTATTTGTTGGATTAGTTAACAAATAGGAAGAAAAGGTGCATGAAACAACCTATAATTACAATAATTATCAAATTGAAAACATGAAAGTAAACCTACTTCAAATGCTTAATCCGACTAGTCATGTGTCTCTAAAAAATGAATTAAACATGTATTAAGCCTAACATGATCTAACTAATTAATTTGTAAGAAAGAACACAAGGAGATCTATGGCCATTTTCTCATCGCGGGTCTAGGATGTAATCAAAACTATAGCCTGTGGTTGACAGCCACGATGAGGCTCTGAATAGATTTTCCATCATAATTAGGGCTTCATCTATGATATGCCTCATCAAATTGATGTTCAAGGGGTGACTCTATGTCCTCTGATAGGTTTGGCATTGAATTCCACAATTGGACCTTTGTTTTCCCAAATTCACGTTTCTTGTCATTCTAGCTCCTTAGGGCATCCATGGCACAAGTTGACATGATGCTTGATGAATTAGCAAATGAATTGGCAACAAATCTCTCTCAATACACTCAGGTGAGTATACAATTTGACAGGGCTTTGCTAATTTGATCTCAATTCTCTCTCTTTTACCCTAATTTGATGAGGTACTTATAGGATTACCCAATGTCTAGGGGTGGCTTCCTCATGAAGCCAATATCAATATTGGGCAGTTGAGTCTATTGTATGAAATGTTTTGGACCCTTCCTCACTCAAACCGCTCCAATATGTAACCAATTGGCCGTTGCAACCAACTTTTGGGGTCGAATGAAGGTAAAATAAACTTCAATACTAATCGTGGGTGTCATCCACGATTAGCATTGCTAACCATAGGTGTCAGCTGCAATCCACAACTAATAGATTGGGGGCCACAACTATCAGCCACGACTAGTACTGACTAGGCAAAAATACCCAATTGAGTGGTAAAAACCACTGCTATACATTGGATTTATCCAAAGGTCTTCCATATGGTCTTCTAGCATGTCCCATATGAGTAGTCACCATCAACATGACATGTTTTAAGTGTCTACAGATTCCCCTTTTGAGATGCGTTGTGATATTGAAAAATGCTGAGCAAAAATATACCTCCTAAAATTGTGTCATAGGTTGAATGATGATCATTGATCTGATCAACATTAGATGACCCAGATCCAGTAAAAGGACGTGCATCCTAGAATCATTGCTTCCAACTGGGTGAAAGGATTACATTTGATAGATCTTGCACTCGTCATCGAGAATTCAGGTAGCTTTGGTGCTACAATAGGATTTAGGCCTATATAATTGAAAGGAGGAGAGCTACAAACTAACTATCATATTTGCTATTTTCCCTAAGCAAAGAGGTAAGCTTATGATAGCTATTGACAATGATTCACAAGGACAAATGTAATTTTGACAAGATCAAGGGATCTACAATTTTAGGGATCTTCTATTGATTTTGATTATGATTTGATATTATGACTACCCCCTCAAGCGATGAGTCAATGAGGGTAATGACAATAAATGAAGTGACGAGGTTGCTTGACCACTATGAATGATCTTGAACACATTTAGATTTAGCATTTAGAATTTTGCAAGACCTAATTAGCTATGATTACAACTATAAATAGTAATTGCACATTGCTATCCCATGGAGTGGTTGGGCTACAATAGCCTTTTTAGGGAATCAAAATTATACCATTCTAATTATATTTATGTTGAATCAATTTGTCGATGATATGATGAAAATATCATAGGATAGTTGCAATGAATATCTCATTCCCATGGAGCAGTCTGACTGTGTAGGCCTTCTTAGGGATTGAAATGAAGCATAGAAATCTACAATGATGAATTTACCCCAAATATCCTTATGGTAATTTACTCATATTTCTAGATTGCATGGATCGCAAATCACTACAACCACCAAGTGTATAGGGTAAATAACTGAATACGAGGTGCATTTGGCTTTTGATTTTTTTTTTTTAATTTTGAATTTTGAATTGGCATGTTTTATTGGCTAGGAGGTGTGGCACTCTAAGTAAGGATTTCCATGGTGATGACCTCGATTGAATGGTGCGCAGGCCCTTAGTACAAATAGCATATACACTTTTTTATACTATTTTTGTGTGTAAGGTCGAGGACCTACACAGATGTAGCCTGTGGGCATTTGATATACCTCCATGTACTCATTGATACACATGTTTATATATGAGATATTGATTTATTTATGATCCATCATGTGTACATGTCTTGTATCTATTTTATGTTTTATGTTTTATGTTTTTTTTGTTTTATGAGATGCATATGGATGTAATGCTTATATTGGTTTGATGCTATATGATGTGATGTATGGATGACATGCACTAGATATCTATTCTATTTTATGATGATGATGATATGCAGTGATCTAAATGCTTAGATGTACTATTTATGATGGATGCAATATTTAATTTTAAACGCATATTTAATTTTGTTGTATTGTATGCATTTAATTTATGACGATGTCACGATATGCTTGTGCAATGTATGTAATGCATTATTTACATGATGGTAATCTAATGTAAAAGAAATTGTATGCTTTAATCACCTAAAACATAAGGAATGAATGTGATGCATGTTTAACAATATAATGGACGACACCACAAAATGTATAACAATCATGGATTGTAATTGCTTTATCTCTTTGTGAAAGATAATACACCCATATGTGAAATGTAATGATGTATGTTTTCTATTCATAAGCTTTTGTAAATTAAAATAATATGTATGATATAAGTAGTGGCCATTTAAATATCATTTCTGACATCCATCCGGTATCTAATCATATAATACACATAATTCTAATAAATAAACTCTTATAAAAAGAAGATGTTTGATGATTGCATTTGAAAATTTGATAATTGCTATGTGGAAATTTTTGAGGTTTACCATGAGACTCAAACACCCTATTTGACTGATCAAAAGTTGTATACTGACCAAACTAGATTTATGAAATGTAAGGAATTTTCTAGGATAGGCCCTAGTTGTTCATTGTCCATGTGTGTGCAAATGAATATTTTAAGATAAATCATAAGCATATCTTAATGCCAGGAAGGATTCTTTTAGCCCATTGCTAATATAGGGGTCTGCAAATGTTTATCCAATCCTGGGTTTAGATTTCAGTTGGACTAGACCACTAGGCAATATAGGACACCTGAAGCTAGCTCTTCTACATTCAAACATTGGTTTGTACATAAGAAAGGTGATAATGCATAAGATATATCGTCATGCATAAGGTACAGTAGTGCTAGCAATTCCATGGATTCAAGTTCACTCCCTTCTTTTCTTCAATTTTTTGGGATACTTGCTCATGTATAGTTGTGCAAGGGATTTGATTCCACTTTGACTTTGAACTTTCTTTGGATCTTCATTTGATCTTCATTTGAACTTGCTTTCTGATCTTCATTTGATCTTCATTTGAACTTTGATTTTTGATCTTCATTTGATCTTCACTTTTTGGAATTTACATTTGATAATTTTCTTTAGAAACTTTCCTTTGGGGATTTTACTTTGGAGAACTATTTTTGGGATATCGATTGAGGATATCAATCTATGATATCAATATGGGATATCAATTTGGGATGTTGATCTATGATATCAATCTAGGGTATCAATATTGAGGATTTATGTGGGATATCACTCTGGGATATTGCTCATTTTATCATAAGAAAGGGGTTCTAGGTAGGGAATGAACTTGTCCTTTTTCCAATTACCAACATTTCCCATACCATCTACACACAGGAATAAGCAAGAATAACTCTTTTCACTTCAGGATACATAGTCCTACTTTGTGGCTTTCATCTTCCTATAGTCCTTATTAGGATGGTTTAATTTTTTGATTAGTGATATAATTTTGATATGCTAAGGGCTATACTAACTAGACCTCAACTACAAAAGCAAAGAAAGATTTCTATCAACTCTTGAGAAGACCTCTAGGTATGGTTGAATAACCAAAAAACCCTAGTATATTCTTCATAGCAACATTATGGGTTGTGTTTAAAAATATAATTATGCACATGAATTATGGATTTATGATAAATGTAGAGATGCATGATTGAAACACAAACATGGCGTCATTTGTAATACTAACAAACACAATGCATCCTACTACGAAATGCAATGAATGACAAATGCCTATATGCATTGCAATGATGAAATGCATGTAGAACATGAAATGCAATGATGCAAACGAAATGCACATATTTTTGGATTTTATGCTTTACCAATTTTTTTTTAGATTTTATTATTTTTATTTTTTTATGGATTTTGAGCCTTTATATTTGACCAAACGGTGAGTACATGCCTTTGGAGTCTTTAAATTGACCAAGCAATTTTTCCAAAAATCTTGGGACTTTTAGGTTGACCAAAGGGATTATGATCACCTTTGGAGCTTTTAGGGATGACCAAGTGGTTCTTAGGAACCCTTGGAGCCTTTAGGGTTGACCAAAGGTTTGGAAATACCTTTGGAGCTTTTTGGTTGACCAAACTACTCATGCGAGAGCTTGGAGCCTTTTAGGATGATCGAGTGGTTTTTAACAAACCCTCGGAGCCTTTAACTAACATGACCAAGTGTTTATTAGGAACCCTTGGTGCATTTAACTAACATGACCAAGCAATTTTTAGGAATCCTTGGAGCCTTTTAGGATGACCGAGTGATTTTTAACAAACCCTCGAAGCCTTTTTACTGACATGACCAAGCGGTTTTAGAAACCCTTGGTGCTTTTTGCTACGCTCTCAAACATAAAACGCCTTAGAAGGATGATGTTGAGATGTTTAGGCTCATCAACACCCCCTAGCGATGTTAGGTGATAAGTACCCAAACCAATATTTTCAGATATGATATAGGGTCCTAGCCATTTTGCTATGAATTTGTCTTGCATATTAGGCAAAAAATTAGAGTTCTATTTGTTCTCTTTCAAGACAAGATCCCCAACCTCAAAGTACCTCTAATGGACCTTGGTATTATAAGCTTGTTTTAGTCACTCCTGATAAATGTGGAGATGCTCTAGGGTATTCATGCAATATTCATCAAGTAACATCAATTGATCTAGTCGAGCTTACCACATGGTGTCTTCATCAATGAACTCTTTTAATGCGATGTGCAACATTATAATTTCCAACTCTAAGGGCATAATGGCCTCAATGCCATATACTAGTGAAAATGGAGTTGCCCCAGTGGGTGTCCGAATGCTAGTCCTGTAAGCCCATAATACAAGGGGCAGCTGGATATGCCAATATTTATGGTTTGCTTGGACCGTATTTTTCAATATAGCCACCAATATCTTGTTTGAGGCCTCAACTTACCTATTTTATTATGAATAATAAGGAGTTGCAAAACTGTGTTTGATTCTATATTTAGATGTCAAAGATCTCACAGTTTTGTTCTTAAATGATGTTCCATTATTCAAAATTATCTTGGATGGAATCCCAAAATGACATATGATATGCTCGAGTATAAACTCTGCTATGCAATATCCAGTCATCATTGTTAAGGGTACTGCTTCCACCCATTTGTTAAAGTACTTAGTAGCCGTAATAATAAAAGTATACCAGCTCGATGACGGAGGAGAGATCTTACTGATAATATCTAATCCCCACTAAGAAAATGGCGAAGCCGCTTGAATGGGCTGTAAGGCCTACGATGGCAAGTGCATTAGATTAGCATGATGTTGATATTTGATGCATTTCTTGACATACACATTGCACTCCTCTATAATGGGCCAATAGTAACTCATTTGAAGGATGCGCTTGAAGATGGCCATGCCATTGAAATGGCCACCACATGTACTATCATGAGCTTGTGAAATCATCCAAGATGCCTCTTGGGGCTCTAGACAATAAAGGAGAACTCCATCGTAGCCTCGTCAATACAAAATATCTCCTAGAAAGACATATTTAGTTGCTTTTTTCTTGAATGTGCATTTTATGACATGCAACAATCCTCTGGGATCAGACCAAGTGTTAAGAAGTCTTGGATTTGTGACATCCAACTCTGGTAAGCCTCAGCTTCGACTACCAAGATGAATTGCTCCCCCTACATATCTACATGTGTAAATGTAGACTAGGAAACAACCTTGTTGAGAATGGTGGTACCACTCCCCGTCGGACTCTAAGAGGTTAATGACCCCCAGGGTGCCTTATTTAGAAAGTATTCAGCTCTACAAAACCATTCAGCTTTTGGTTCCATGCTAATCTTGTTGATTGCCATTTTATTACCAAAGGCTTTGCTCTCCACTGCAAGATACGAGAGCATTTTAACATGGATGGTAGTGAAATCGATAGACGTATTCTGAGGGATTAAGGATCCCAAAGACACCATTGTGTCTGTGAACCTATTTTATTAATGAGGGATTGCCTCGATGTCATACCATTCCAATTTAGCTAAATATGTAACAATAAGATCTTTATAAGCTTTTAACACAAGACATCGATATTGAAAGAGCCCCTTAACTTGATTGACTATGTGTAGCACCCTAAAATTGGCACGGTTAAAACCTTAGTAAAAAGATAAAATATTAAAATTTGAATTTCAACCCCAAACTGCCCGTTAAACCGCCTTTTACCCGCTTTCCCCATTTTTCATGCCATTTTTAGGATTTGTTTTGACCGTTGGACGATATCATCGCAGATTAGACGAAATCGTCCCCGATCTGACGAATTCGTCTGGAGCAGAACGTCCGGACGATTTCGTCCCAAAACCAAATTTTCATAATTAGCTTCTATTTCAACTGACCTCTCCAACTCGGGCAGAAGCGTGTCCGTGCGGTTGGAGACTTTCCCCGTTGGAGATCTCCCAGATTGGGATGATCCCCAACCTCCCAAACCTCCTTCCTAATCCTATATAAACTAGGATTTTTCTAGTTTATCCCCCTGCCCCCTTTGCCTAATTCTTGCTGATTCCCCTGGTCTCCCCTGCCTCCCTGCTTAATTATTGCTTGCATTTGGTATTTTGCATTTTTTGTTGCAGGAATTCTACTATTTTTCATTCGAAGCTAGCTTGGATCATCGCAGATGATCTCGGATGATTTCGTACGATTGGAGGCGATCCTGACTGTAGTTCAGATTGAGAGCAGTCCGAGTTTAGAGTTTGCATTTTCTTAAGTTTTTTTGCATTTCCAGGATATATCTCTGCACTGTTTTAGGTTATTTTATTTTATGCATCTTGGAGTTCACCTCATTTAGTATAATTGCATGATAAAGATAAAATCAACCATTAAATTTATTGCATTTCCTTATCTATCATTATAATCTATTATTTAGGCATTTTTGTTATTATTTCTACCATTACCCCTTGCTTCTGCATTTGCATATTTGGTATTTCATGTCTATTTTTGTGATTGCAGGTTTCTGATGAATTCATCAGATTACAGATGATTCTATCTGATTTTAGATGACCTTCTATGATTTGAGATGATCCCGAGCAATATCAGATGATTACGTACAAACTGAGACGATCTGAACTGCTACAAGACTCAGAATCTCCATCAGACATCCGAAATCAGGTATGATTTCTTCTAGTTAGCATATTCTCTATTATTTGCATCTATTTCTATTTTTGTATTCATTTAAATTAGCATTGGCATATAGAATAGATTAGATTCATATCGGCCAAACCTAGGAGTTGAATGATCAAACATAAAAATGAACACATCAAACACCCTCTCAACCTAGGCGTGGAAACTGCCATTCAAAAGTTTCCTGGTGAACCCACCATCCATCAAAAATTCACCTTTATACACCTCCCCCGAGAGGCGGGACCTTCGAAAGGCCTCTCAGTTCGAGGTATTGTCCCATCCTTTTCACATCCCCCTTTCGGGCGCGGATCCTATAGCCTGAAGGTAAGGGTGCAAAAAATTTGGAGCGATACATTTTGGTGAACCCGACGTGAAACAGAAACCTTTTGAAAACAAAACCATTTTAAAAACTAAAAAAATAAAAATAATAAAAACCAAAAACATAAATGCATTTAGACTTAAGAAAATTTGCATGTCAAATTTAGATGGTAGACTATAATAAAAGACGAGCTGTCACTATTAATGTTGAAAATCAATTAGCAGCTATAGAGATTAATTCTTTACTTAGAGTAGCTCCAACATATAGAGTCCCACCTTTATGGGATGAGCTTAATAGGAGATTGAATCTCATTTCATCTAGAGCAACCGAACTTAGGCAAATCAAGAGGTTTGTCCTAGATAGAATCCTGGATCCCGATCAAGTGATTTTGTATCATGAACTTCAGAGAGCTTGCCATAGGTGGTTAGCAGATAAAAGAGCTCTTGTGTCTTCTGAGTTGTATACCTTTGAGGAATACCTTGATAATGCAGCTGTAGTGCATAAATTTTTGTCTCGTGTAGAAGACCAAGAGGTCATTCTCACGGATAGAAAAATATGGAATAGAGTTCCCAGAGCTGTGTTATATCGAGAGTATTGCCATGAGATTTATTTTTACAAAACAGAATCTAAAACAGATAATATCACCATAGCACACTTTGTTGACTTCTTGAAAAACAATTTCCAATTTGAAGAGGAGCACTTTATGACTCCTGATGAACTTGATCCTATCAATGACATCTATAAATTATTTATAGAAAACTAAGTTATTATTTTATTATTGTTATTTCTTGTATTGAGTGTGTTGTTTATTGTCTTTATAAAAACAAAAACAAAAACAAAATAAAATCATAACAAAAAAAAAATCAAAACATTTTCTTTTAAGTATTATAGTAGGTATATAATTAAAATATATACCTCCCAAGATCTGTTGCAAATATATTAATATATATTTGCTAAAACCTAAATTTAGACACAATGACTAGACTCAGGAATGGAAAACAAATTGAAGTAGAAGAAGATTGGTTAAGAAAACCAGAAAATAACCCAGATGTTCTTCCTGAAGACCCAATTCAGGAAGAAGGAACCTTAAACCAACAAGAAGAAGAACTTGTGGACGCAAATGAACAAAAAGAAAATGATAGAGAGGAAGGATCCTCATCTCCTAAAATAACTCCAGAAGGAGTTGTTACTTTTGAGAACATGGACCATTTTTGGAAATTTCTCAATAATAATATTGGCACCCTTAATAGAGCAGTTCATATGGATAAAGATCAAATTAGTGACACTCAAGCAACCCTAGAAGACATATATCACACACGCACTAATCCTTTGTCCTTCGTTGATCAAGAGAGTGATCAAGCTGGACCGTCCAATTTGGACATGGCTGCTATAATCCAAAACATGCAACAACAACAGGCTACCCAACCACCTAGAGTGCCTATTACCAAGCCAAGGGTTATTCCCACACAAAAGAAACCTTCATTCACTGCTCTATTTCGCCAAGCTATTGATCAATATACCTCAAATCAACAAAAGCCTAAAACAAAACCAAATACCAATTTCCAACAATCTGGGATACAACATAATGCTACAACAAATCTTCTTCATAATACTCTTCCTACCAACCATTTGCATAATAGCAATATAGCATCTAATCCTTATGTCCCGCCTTCCTACGGTCACAAGACCCATACTCATGTACCATCAAACCAATATGGTGGACAAACTGGTAATTTGGAAGCCATGGTGAAACAGTTAGTCTCTCGCATGGACCAAATAGATCCCTACCGTCCCTCATACAATTATCGAGAGATGTGTAGTCAACCTCTAGATCCTATAGTTGTAGCACAACCATATCCCAAACACTTTCCTATGCCTGTCCTACCTATATATAAAGGAACTGAAGATCCCATAGAGCATCTTCGTATGTTTAGGATAGCATGTCATGACATATCACATGATGATTTGCTATTACTAAAAATGTTCCCGAAAAGCTTAGGGGGGATGGCATTGGAATGGTATTATCAATTACCTACTCATTCTTTGAGAAATTTTGAAGAGACCGCTGAATCTTTTGTGCATCAATTTAGTGCCTATATCGAAAGGCATGTAACCATTAAAGATTTGTACAACCTAAAACAAGACAAAGATGAGTGTTTTGCTGACTTCTTAGCTCGATGGAGACAGTTGATAGGAAAATTACACTTTGTGTTACCTTATCGGGAGATGTTGGATATTTTTATCAATAATTTACAAGAACAACTATCCTATGAATTATCAACTGCTACTTTGACTACCTTCGATCAAGCTATAGACTTAGCTCGAAGGGTGGAAGATGCTCTCATTAGAAGAGGTCAGCTCAAAAAGAAAGATGATGAGAAAACATCCAGAAATCAATATAAAAATAAACAAGTTGTGGGTGATGGAGTCACTGATAGCAGAAACATTGCTAATGTTAACACTGCGAAAACAACAGAGAAGTTTATATTGAAACCTCCTGATAAACCACCCCGAGAATTTACTAGGTTAAATCAACCTTTATCAACCATTCTCCCGCAATTACTAGCACGAGGCTTGATCCAATTACCAGCTATCCAGGAACCTGATCCAACTATACCCGGATACAGAGCTGATTTACATTGTGATTTTCATAGAGGACCTGGACACGCTACCAACTCTTGTAAAATATTAAAACATAAAATACAAGATTTGATTGATAATAATGAGATGGAGGTGCAAGCCTTCCAACCTAAACAAAATCCTTCTAATAACGCTCAAAAGAGCATTCCCCAAAATCAGAATCAGAATGCCAATCAATCATTGGACATATTTCAACATCCTTTACCAAAACATGGTAAAGAGGTGGCCAATCAAATTGAGCATCATAATGTTCCTCCTCCTACCCGATATGTAGGGACTATTAGCGGACAATTACCTGATCATGATCCTCAAATATTTGACACAACTTTATCCATAGTTACGACCAGACCTCTACATAATATTCGGACACTTGATCTTAGTGACACTGAATATGAGACTGAAAGTGACATGGAAATCACTTCAAATCAATCGAATAGTTCTGAAGATGAATCAGATCCTATTCAACCTATCACCAGTTCTATGGTTCCAGAAGAACCATTTCCTAGAAGAGTCACTACTAGACCATCTTCTCACCAAATAGTTTCTAATGAACAAGCTATAAATGCTAGACCAAGACCTATTCATCATCCACAAAATAATATTGTAGGAACCATCGGAGCCGTTACCAGACAACAGGCTCAAACCTCTCAACAAGATCAAACTCAAAATGATGGATCAGCCCCATTTGTTTTGAAAAATCCCAATAAAGGGAATTATGCGTCTAATGTTCAACCTAAACCTCCTTACAATATTAATGAACAATTATCCAATACTACAGCCAGAATTTCCCTTTTGGACCTATTAAGATCTTCTCCTACACATAGGGATGAATTAATGCTTACATTAAGCCAAATGATGGTACCACAAAACATTCAACCTGAAGCCATGGCCAATACTATCATCACTAGAGAAGTCGATTGTATTGACTTTCGAGATAAAGATATCCCGCAACATAGTTTACATAAGGATAACCCCTTATATATTACTACCCTAATTGGAGATGTAGTCGTTAAACGAGTCTTGATTGATAATGGTTCATCTTTAAACATATGCACTTTTGACTTCTACCAACGATTCGGGTTTAGAAGTGATGAAATGAAAAGAACTGATATGATTATAAAAGCCTTCAATGACGAGACACAAGAAACGTGTGGAGTCATTACTATACCCTTGCAAGTTGGTCCTAGAACCCTAGATACGACCGTGTTTATTGTACATTGCCCTGCATCGTACAATATACTTTTGGGTCACCCTTGGATCAATGCGATGCGAGCGGTTCCCTCCACTTTACATCAGTGTGTTAAATTTGAATTTAAAAACCAGTTGGTTACCATTCATGGTGATCCTAGACCTTTTGATATGTGTGCTTTGGCAGAACCTGTTGGAGTGCAATTTTGCCTTGCCTTGTCATCCACACATCCTAGTTCTTATCATCCATCCAAACGTGTGAAACACACACCCATAACATCATCTACTCTTTCAACTACACCTATACATATAGCTCAACCATCTTCTGAACCAACCACATTAGGACCTCGAAAAGATCCTAAACCGACAACCAATGCTTCTTGTCTTACTCCTATATCTTCCATACCTATAGATTCACCCGTCAATATCCCTATGACATCTACATCCACTACTGGCATCCTTTCTACACCCGACGATGTAGGAAATGTTCCTTCTACCTCTTATGCTCTTACTGATGAGCTCTTACCCGATTTATCTACAATTCTTATATCTGAGGAAGCCAACACTGCCATGCAGACTTCCCTCCTTTTAAATAAACTCCCACCCTCTCCTCGTACCTTGGGCCTCCCACAACCTATGGGAAGTATCTACCAAGTCGGGAGTTGTGCTTTTATTTATAAAGGATATGATTGGGGAAGAATACCCAGAAATATTAAGACACATTGTGATGGATATGCTAGATGCTATTTTGCTAATGATTATCTTAAAGCTAAACCCATAATGCTTAAATTGGGATATAAAGGGAAAGGTTTGGGACCTTTCCAAAATGGTATGAAAGAACCTTTTGAGGTAGAACCGTGGCCTGCCCGATGTGGTGTGGGCCTATTTTCTAGTAAAAGTCAGCCCTTTCCATTTGAGGATGATGACCATCTCGTATGTTATCAAGATTATCTAGATAAACAAGATTCTTTGTGCCCAAAGAATAATTCTTTTACCTGCAATATGCTATCCATAGCCTACCCTGAAATGATTGCCGACTCCGATGAAGAGTTGGAAGGGGATATTTTCCATGATGTCTCCGTTGAGGAATTGTTACATAACGAATTTTATTTTGATGGCTCTATACCAAGTATAGCCCAGCTTGAGGCCTCGACTCCTCAAGACGAATTATCCAAGCTAACCTTGGAAGAATTACAAGAATTAGGTGTTTCATCCACCCCACCTAATTTTGAGAGAGATTTACATATGGAAGTTGAAAACGTTATAAAAATTAACATTGGAACCGAACATAACCCTCACATAATCAATATTGGATCAGAATTAAGTCAAGAAAAACAAGATAAATACATTTCATTTCTTAAAGACTATGAAGATGTCTTTGCTTGGACATATGAAGACATGCCAGGTTTGGACCCTTCTGTAGTTATGCATCATCTAGTAGTCCATCCAGATGCTAAACCTGTTAAACAGAAACTCAGAAAAATGCATCCTAAAGTGGCCTTACTAGTCAAAGGAGAACTAGAAAAACTATTGAAAGTCATTTTTATACAAGCCATTGATTATGCCGAATGGATCTCAAATGTAGTTCCAGTAACTAAGAAAGAAGCCACTAAAGTTAGGGTTTGCACCGATTTCAGAGACATTAATGTTGCATGCCCTAAAGATGATTTTCCTCTTCCCAATATGGATCAAATCATTGAATTTACTGCTGGAAGTGGAATGATATCCTTAATGGATGGATTTTTAGGTTATAATCAGATCAGGATAGCTCCTGAAGATCAGGCCAAAACAGCCTTTATTACCCCTTGGGGAACCTTTTGTTGGAAAGTGATGCCATTTGGCTTAAAGAATGCAGGTGCAACCTATCAACGAGCTATGACTTATATCTTTCATGATATGATGCATGATATCCTACATGATTATGTAGATGATATCATAGCTCGTTCCATCAAAGAAGATGATCATTTAAATGACTTAAGAAAAGTATTTGATCGGTTAAGGGAATATCTTATCCGACTAAATCCAACTAAATGCATATTCGGAGTTAAGTCCGATAAATTATTAGGGGTTATAGTTTCTTTACGTGGCATTGAAATTGACCCTCTCAAGATCGTGGCTATCACAGATATGCCCGCACCCACAAATATATCAGAATTACGAAGTTTACAAGGTAAGCTTCAAGCTATTCGCCGCTTCATCGACAAGTTGGCGGACAAAACTGGACCCTTTCTTAAGCTTCTTAAGAAAGATGTCTCTTTTCATTGGGACGACGAATGCCAAGAAGCATTTGAACTCCTTAAGCAATATCTCCTCAAACCACCAGTGCTTTCCCCACCTAGATCTGATCGTCCTTTTATCTTGTACATTTTTGCTTTTGATTCTGCCTTAGGAGCTATGTTAGCTCAACTTGACGATGAGAAGAAAGAACGTGCTAATTATTATATTAGCAGAACCTTAATCAATTATGAAACTCGATATACCACATTAGAGAAATTATGTCTAGCAGTCGTATTTTCTACACAGAAACTATGACATTATATGCTCAGTCAAAAAACGTATGTTATTGCCAAATTCGACCCTTTGCGATATCTCATGAGTCGACCATATTTATCTGGTCGCACAACCAAGTGGGTTCTTGCGCTAAGCGAATTTGAACTCACATTTATAGGACAGAAGTCTATTAAGGGTCAAATCATAGCAGATCAATTAGTTGCTGCACCCTTAGAATCTACTCATCCCCTCATCATTGAGTTTCCTGATGAATGCCTTAAACTAGAGGCAGACCATTCAGAGCAATGGTCCCTATACTTTGATGGAGCCCGATGCATGAGTGGGGCTAGTGTGGGTATTATTTTAATATCTTCGCAAAAACATCTTATACCTCTGTCCTTCAAATTAACATTTGCTTGCACCAATAACACTGCTGAATATGAAGCTCTTATCCTTGGATTACGAGCTGCCTTGGCATTGAAAATTAAAAGTTTATTGGTTTTCGGTGACTCCCAACTTGTCATAAACCAAATCAATGATGTTTATCAGACCAGAGATGATAAATTACGCCCATATAAAGCATATGTTTTGCAGTTATTATCCTTGTTTGATCAAGTTACTTTGGAAGCTATTCCTCAAACTAGCAATCGTGCGGTCGACGCTATGGCTGCAAATGCATCTCTTTTACCCTTGGAGTTAGATGATGAATATGCTACCATCATTATTCATCGACTCCAAGAACCCGCTTCAAGAAAATCATGCTTAGAACCTTTGGATGTGTTTCTCATCAATGAAACAACTCCTGAACCATGGTATACTGATATATTTAATTTTTTGTAGAAAGGAACCTTCCCCGATGGTTGTACTAGCAACCAACGTAGGTTATTACGTAGACAAGCAAGTCGCTTTGTGATTATTGGTAATACCTTGTACATAAGATCTTTTGAAGGCATCTTATTGAGATGTTTGAATCTAGAAGAATCCAGATCAGCTTTGAATGAAGCCCACAATGGATCTTGTGGGGGACATTTTAGTGGTAGCGCCATTGCTAAGAAACTCCTTCGGATAGGATATTTTTGGCCTACCATGGAAAATGATGCACATAATTATGTGCGACATTGCGACAAGTGCCAGAAACATGCTGACCTTGTCCATGCGCCTGCACAAGAACTGCAGGCTATTTCATCTCCTTGGCCCTTTTCAAAATGGGGCCTAGACATTATTGGAAAAATCAACCCTGTGTCATCCGATGGACACAAATTCATCATAACCGCCACTGAGTATTTCATGAAGTGGGTTGAAGCTATGCCATTAGCTTCTTGCACTGGAACACAAGTTTCCAAATTTATTTTTAATCAAATTATTTGTAGGTTTGGAATTCCTGCCAATCTCATTTTCGATAATGGAACTTGTTTCAAAAATAAAGATGTCAAGAAATTATGTCAAAAATATAAAATTCAACATCGCTGGTCCACTCCCTATTATCCTCAGGGTAATGGTCAAGCAGAAGCATCTAATAAAACCTTAATCAAAATTCTCAAAAAATTGGTCAATAAAACCGGTCGAGATTGGCACATTCAGTTATATCCTGCTTTGTGGGCCTATCGAACTAGTGTTCGAACCCCCACCGGAACTTCACCTTTTGTCTTGGTTTATGGTGCTGAAGCCATTTTTCCCTTTGAATTAGAAGTTCCTTCTTTAGCTCTACTACTTCAAGATATTGAAGTAGGGGATGAATATCATGCTGGCAGATTTAGTCAGCTAGAACTTCTAGATGAAAAGCGCATCAATGCTTTGGAGCATCTTCGCGCCTACCAAAACAAGCTTAAGAGAGCATATCTTAAGAAAGTTCATCCTCGATCCTTTGAGATCGGTGACCTTGTCTTAAAAGAAAATAAAAAAAATACTAATGCAACTACAAACCTTAAAGGTAAATTTGAGCCCAACTGGCTTGGACCATATGTCATCACTGCTAAATTTGGATCAGGAGCATACAAATTATCTACCTTAGATGGTAAAGAACTTAAAGAACCTATGAACATTATGCATCTTAAACGTTACTATGCATAAAAATTGGTCCTTTCATCATTGTATATATTTGTTTTGCATATTATTTCCTTTTAGTCACTTATTTTAAAACATTTCAAAAAACAATCACCTTGTATTTCTTTTAATTCATCACTTAAAATTAAAAACATTCAAAATCATCAAAATCTTCAAAAACATCTTTTATTTTGTACTTCTCAAATTGTGAAGTATTGCAGTTATATTTTCAGTTATTTTGGATAAATTAGCATTTATTTGGAATCCCGCACTTTCACATTCACATGAATAAATATCTTGATTTTATTTGGTATGATTATTAATCTCTCTTATATCAAAGTCCACAGTTGAATTAAATAAAGTTTTGAGCATAGAGAACTGATCTTGTTATTTACTTGAACTAAGTATATCTTTTCACATTAAAATGATTTCATTGCAAATTCGATATGATGCTACATAGTAGAACTGGTTTCTGAGCGAAAAGTTTCCCCTGCTATCCTATCATGCACATGGTCTAGAATCTTTGAGAATTGACAAAAGGACAAGCTCACCCCTACCCAGAATAAAAATCCCTTGCTCTACAGCTAATCCGAGCAAGTATCCCTAGCATAGGAAGAAAAGAAAAAGTTCAAGAAAAAGAGAAAAAGAAAAAGGTTATTTGAATCATCACAACAATATTTCAGCATTTTCTCAAATATCAAGCAACAATACAAAAGTACAAAAAAAAAAAAGAGAAAAGAAGAAGCAAAAGAGAAACGCAAAAGCAAAATGCAATAAAATCCTTTCCCTACCCCTTGAAAAGAAAAGAAGGGTGAATGAGCTTGAATCCCTGGAATTCTCAATTATTCGAAAACTGTGAGGTAAGCCCCATAACAGGTGGTTTGTGCCCAACCCGCTTGGCCTTGGGTAATCCCTAGCATGGCGATATGTCTGTCACATTAGCGACCTTCTTTTGTACAGACCTCTGTCAACTTATGGATTAGCTAGCTCTTGATAAACCTAACTTACATAGTAGCCTAGTACGGTTACATGCATATAAATCATGGTCAATGAACATTCATTTGGTCAAGGCAAATTACTTGTATCAAATTATCTTGCTCAAAATTGGTGAATGAACAATACAATCGCACACACATTTGTATTTGAGAGATTTTGTATCATTATGATAAATCAAGATCGGTAATGAATTCACATTTGCACATGAGGATTCCTTATAAATCTATATTTCTCTTTGAGATAATTTAAAATATTTCTGTAACTCTTTTCGGAATGATTTTATCCTTTTATTTCAGAATTTGTTGTTTGTATCAAAGCAATTACATACACCTTTTTACAAAATCAAAATCTCAAAAAATAATTTCAAACAAAATTTTCATATTATTATTTTTCTATTTATCACAAAAGTCATAAATTCATCTTGCAATAAAACCAACAATCTCTTTTCTTCTTTGGATTTCGCGATGATGGTATAAGTCTATACCTATAATTCTATGCCTAGCGCAAACCATTGTTCTAATTTTATGTTCCATTTATTTTAAAACAAATTCATCAAAACATATGACTTGCATCATTATGTTACACAATTATGCTTTACAAACAAACGAACACTTATTCTATTTCATGACATTATGTTCAAATTCAATATTGCAACCATGGTATAAATTCTAAGGAATTGTTCAAAATTTTATCACACTTAGGAATTTATGCCTAGCAAAATCATATTTTAGTATCTCATGCATACTATTTTTTATGAAAATCTGAAAACAAATCATCAAACCATCATCATTTCTATCATCACAACACAAAGTCTTAAGACAGTCTCTTAAGCACTCTTTTACTTTTAACAATATTTCTATACGAGGATTAGCTTGACGACCGAGTGAGCGGCGACTCCATGAAATGGTCTATAACAGTGACAATGTCCTTTGAAATTATTGTTAGAAGTCCCTTTTTATTTCTTTTATCAAATCACACCACCACAACCAATTGTTTACATCAGATTATTTCATTTAAAATCTTACAGCATGACATCAAATTATACTATTTCAACACGACATAATTACATGAATCATCAATCCAATCAGCAAACAATTCAAACATTAAAGCATCATAAAAACATATGAACAAGTCATATCATCAGAAACAAGATCATATATATATATATATCAAAAAATTATATACATCATATCAAAACTGGATTGGTATGCCACAATCTATACCCTGGCATACTCAATCCTCTCAAAAATCTCTCCAAAATCTATAGTCTCTAGCACCTAGCCTCGAGAAGCCCTCGAGCTCTCAGCCTCATCTCCTCCCCCACCCTGCCATGGAGGAGGTGGTCCCATAGAGGTCCGGGATGTATCTCGGGTCCTCGTCGTCGATCGGGAGGATGTCCTCGTCGATCCCACTCATAACTGGTTCTGCAATGTTGGCTGGCAGCTGTACCCTCTGGCCCTCTAGAACCAGCTGAAAGTATACACCCTGGTAAAATGTGGTCTGCATCATGGACCACACTAGGTCATCCCTGCTCGCTCCTCCGCCCCGAGCTCTAAGCCGTGTAGCCTCATCCTGCAATGTCTGCACCTGAGCCCGGAGGCGGGCAACCTCAGCTCGGAGAGCCACTGTCTCGCTGCTCTCCCCTGTGTCAACACCCTTGCCCTTATCAGGCGATGGTGGTCTCTCACCCTGCTACGAAGGGAGTCCCTCCTCCCTCCGTCCTATCTCCCATGGCCTCTGTGGAGCCCGTGCCATCCTCTGGCATCTCTCCTATGGGATCCACCGTTGCTCTCTCCCTCGTGACCCCGTGCTGCCTCAATAGCAGCCTGTCGTCGCCTCCCCATCCGTCGCACAACAACATGCATCGGACCCTACACCCTCATCATCCGAGGAGGGTGGATGCCTATGTACCAAGCATCATAGCCATCCGCAACCCTGACGTCATCACCATCCACTGGCTGGATGGGGGCATCGTCCACATCCTGACTCTAGAATCGCTGCATATCTGGAGCCCCGCTCAGTGTAGTATTATCCCAAATAGTCCGAGAGTACTCATAATCCCTGAGAGAAGGGATCCCCTGTTGTAGACCGAACTATCATAGTACTCGATCATAGCGGTGGAGCTCTACCTCTCCTCGCTCCATCCTCAGCAAGCAAACTCGCCTGATGTGAGCCAGCTCCTGCCCATCCTCTGCCCACCGGGGGTGCTCTCGCCATGGCCTCCAGGTGATCTAGTCTGGGATGAGGTCATCTAGCAACCTTCGTGACATCGATAGATCTATCCGCCATTGTGACCCCCTTGTAGCCACCAATAGAAAACCTGAGGCCTCTCCCGGTCAACCCCTATCAATGGGAGCCCTACCGGCCTCTGCACCGCAATGTGCTCCCAGCACCAAACCTGTAGTAGCGATGTCAAAACTAGACATCGACCTCCCTTGTATACGACCCCATGCAGGATCCTATACAAGCGGCAAAGAACAAAGCTGCCCCATGCAAATCTATGCCCGTGGTCTCTCATGTCGTAGACTATGTCTGAGAGCACCCATGGTAGTCTGCATCCGCTCTGGTGGCACAACAGTAAGCCATCGACAACTCCTACCAAAACCCGTGTCAGTCTAGATGCCCCAGGCATCTGCCGTAGTGACTCGATGTTCACTCCGCCCTTCTCTAGGGTGAAGCTCGGGTCTCCCGTGAGCCTCATCATCGCCTGGCCTTGATTGGCCATAGGCGTCATCAACCGTCCTTGTATGGGGATCCTCATGATCCTCCATACGTCCTCTAGAGTGGGAGCCATCTCCCTTGTCGATAACCGAAAGTAGGACGACCCCGGATACCATCTCTCTGCTAGGGCTGTCAGTAGCCCTATGTCAGTCGATATTTGTGGCATCTCTGCCACATGTTGTAGACCGACTTGTCCAAGTCGGTCATGCTCTGCCTGGTCAAGTGTGGCTATGTCATCTCTTAGCCCATCGTATTTCCATTCTCGGCTCTTTAGTAATCCCTTCTGCAAAACAAACAATAAAACAACAAAATCATTAATAACTCAATCATTCAAATTAAACAACTTAAAATCAAGTTTTAAAATGATATCGTCCACTATTGGATGATATCGTCCAACATTGGGCAAAATCATCCTTTGTGAGGATGAAATCATCTCCGATTTTGCAACTTGGGAATCGCCCCTTGTTGGACGAAATCACCCCTAATTCATCGATTTCGCCGTCAGACGAAATCGACGATCTAGGGACGATTTCGACGAAATCGGGACGATTTTGTCCCGACGACGTCGACGGCCTAAAAATGGCCGTGATGCCCCAAACAATCAAATTTAAATCACAAGAATTGCACAAAGTTAAATTAAACCTAATCTACTAGGATTAGATCCTTACCCGTAGCCCGTGTCGGACCTCTGTCGCTCTATGCGTTGTCTCCACCATTTTTCTTCTCTGCAGAGCTCTGGAACAGTAAAAATGAATTAGGGTTTTCCCTATTTTTCTTAATTTTATTCAAAACCAACAACATTTTAATTTTTGCTTTTTTGCATTTTTACCTCAAACGTTCGATTTGGGTAAAAACACGGAGGGGGCACCATAGTCAGCATTCGTACGATTCGACCAAGAATCGTCGTCTAAAAAATTGAGTATATTTTTGCTTTCTCGTAAAATGGGAAAAACTCGTCTTTAACGCATTTTCTTCGAAAAATTCGCTAAAGAGGGGGCAAAATGTAGCACCCTAAAATTGGCACGGTTAAAACCTTAGTAAAAAGATAAAATATTAAAATTTGAATTTCAACCCCAAACTGCCCGTTAAACCGCCTTTTACCCGCTTTCCCCATTTTTTGCACCATTTTTAGGATTTGTTTTGACCGTTGGACGATATCGTCGCAGATTAGACGAAATCGTCCCCGATCTGATGAATTCGTCTGGAACAGAACGTCCAGACGATTTCGTCCCAAAACCAAATTTTCATAATTAGCTTCTATTTCAATGACCTCTCCAACTCGGGCAGAAGCGTGTCTGCACGGTTGGAGACTTCCCTGTTGGAGATCTCCCAGATTGGGATGATCCCCAACCTCCCAAACCTCTTCCTAATCCTATATAAACTAGGATTTTTCTAGTTTATCCCCCTGGCTGCCGCTTCCCTGCCTAATTCTTGCTGATTCCCCCAGTCTCCCCTACCTCCCTGCTTAATTATTGCTTGCATTTGGTATTTTGCATTTTTTGTTGCAGGAATTCTATTGTTTTTCATTCGAAGCTAGCTTGGATCATCGCAGATGATCTCGGATGATCTTGGACTATTTCAGATGATTTCGTATGATTGGAGGCGATCCTGACTATAGTTCAGATTGAGAGCAGTCCGAGTTTAGAGTTTGCATTTTCTTAAGTTTTTCTGCATTTCCAGGATATATCTCTGCATTGTTTTAGGTTATTTTGTTTTATGCATCTTGGAGTTCACCTCATTTAGCATAATTGCATGATAAAGATAAAATCAATCATTAAATTTATTGCATTTCCTTATCTATTATTATAATCTATTATTTAGGCATTTTTGTTGTTATTTCTACCATTACCCCTTGCTTCTGCATTTGCATATTTGGTATTTCGTGTCTGTTTTTGTGATTGCAGGTTTCTGACGAATTCATCAGATTACAGATGATTCTGTCTGATTTCAGATGACCTTCTATGATTTGGGATGATCTCGAGCAATATCAGATGATTACGTACAAACTGAGACGATCTGAACTGCTACAAGACTCAGAATCTCCATCAGACATCCGAAATCAGGTATGATTTCTTCTAGTTAGCATATTCTCTGTTATTTGCATCCATTTCTATTTTTGTATTCATTTAAATCAGCATTGGCATATAGAATAGATTAGATTCATATCGGCCAAACCTAGGAGTTGAATGATCAAACATAAAAATGAACACATCAAACACCCTCTCAACCTAGGCGTGGAAACTGCCATTCAAAATTTTCCTGGTGAACCCACCATCCGTCAAAAATTCACCTTTATACACCTCCCCCGAGAGGCGGGACCTTCGAAAGGCCTCTCAGTCCGAGGTATTGTCCCATCCTTTTCACATCCCCCTTTCGGGCGCGGATCCTATAGCCTGAAGGTAAGGGTGCAAAAAATTTGGAGCGATACACTATGAGCAAGGAATCGCCAAAGATGTTTAATCTTTTAATGTTCATGGCAAAGATTGTATGGAGGCCCAACAATAGCGCTTTGTATTCAGCATTGTTTTTGGTGCAAGGAAAGTCTAATTTGAACAAGGGCATTGGAGCTCCTTGCAGCATGACAAATACTATTCCTGCACCACACCTTTGCTCGCACTTCAAACCATCGAAGAACAAGGTCATATCAACATTATTCTCTGGTTATTAAATTTTGGGAGCTTCATATATGATGAAGACCACATCATATGGAAGCTCAATGGTAAGAGGCCTATTGTTTGACAACTATGCCTCATCCAGCTGATCAACTATGACTTATCCCTTAATGTATTTTTGTCTTATGAATTATAAATTGAATTCTATCAGTAGCATGATCCACTTTGTAGTACGGGTGTTATGATATGTCTTGAAAATCATGTACTGCAAAGGATTTTGTTTAGATATAAAATATGTCGTATGACTTAGCATATAGTGCCACAATTTCGTTGTAGTGAACACTACTGCTAAACACAACTTCTCTACATATGCATGTCCGAGCTCATAGCTCACCAAGGTTTGACTAATATAATATATGGCCTATTATTTACCTTGCACATTCTTTTGGGCTAACATGGTCCCTAATGCAAAGTTAGTTATCGATATATATAGTAGAAATGGCACATCTGGCCTTGGTGGAGCTAATACTGGTGGTGTCACCAGGTATTGATTTATTTTAGCAAAGGTTGCTTGACAGTCCTTGTCCCAATTGAATGGGACCCCCTTGTGTAGTAGTTGATTCATGTTTATCTGATAATTGAGTGATAAATTGCTTTATCACTGCTACTTTGCCCTATAGGATTCTTAATTATTTAATGTTTGAGGGAGGATGCATATCTAGAATAGCCTTGACCTTTTCTAGGTCGACTTCGATGCCTCACATTGAAATGATGAACCCTAAGAGCTTTTTTGAAGTTATTCCAAAAATGCACTTCTTAGGATTCAACCTAAAATTGTGCTCTATTAGATGATCGAAGACCTTCCTTAAGACATTCGCATATGCAGAATGCAGTAATGACTTTGCCAACAAGTCATAAATATAATCTTCTAATATTTTACACATATAATCATGAAATATATATGCCATGACATGCTGATATGTGGAACCAAAATTTTTAAGGCCAAATGACATAAATTTATAGCAGAATGTCCCCCATGGCGTTATAAACATGGTTTTATGTTGGTCTTCGAGCTTAATCCAGATTTGATTGTATCCAAAAAAACCATCCATCAGGGAGAGCATCTCATGACCTGCAGTTTTGTCTACAAGAGCATCAATAGTCGACAACAAAAATGAATCCTTTGGTGTTGCCTTATTAAGGTCTCTAAAATCCATACAAATATGGATCCTTCCATCAGGTTTTCCTATAGGCACCATATTGGATACCCATTCTAGATATTCGATGGAGATTACAAACTCTATGTCCAACAACTTTTGTAATTCATCCTTCACCATTAAGGATATTTTTAGATGCATCTTTCTAAGCTTCTGTTTGACTGGCTTCTTTGATAGGTCTAGTGAAAGGTTATGGGTAACCAATTTCAGGTCTAGACTTGGCATATATTTGTAATTCCAAGAGAAAATATTAGGTCTCTCTTTCAATAGAGGGATGAGGGTGGCATGCTCATCTAGAGTGAGACTCTCTCCAAATTTAACCTTCCTTGGATTGGTGGGATCATTACTGATATCCACATCGAAGGTTTCCTATACTAACATGTGTGATCCCTCCTCAAGCTGATGAGGCATAGGTATCAAATGGATGTCATTTGCTATTTTTATAGGTTCTACCTTGGAAGCATCCTCAGCATGATAGACATCATAAGTATGGCCTAACACAAAATTAAATGGTTGCAATATTTCGTCATTAGGGAAGAAATCTGTAGGCTCAACAGATAAGTCAGTGTGATCCCAGTAGATAGCATCTACATTTAAATGCAACGGTTTGTATGGATTGGCTAGATTGTGAAGTGGAGTGGTCAAATCAATGGATACCATGTTTATGGAATGGATTTGATCTCCAAGACCACATGGAAAAACATCTACATCATCGATGCAGCTCCCATACCCAATATTTGGCTCTATCGACATGAGCACGAATGGGTCCTCTGTATGCGAGCTATAGATAACGATGTCCTCTATATGCACTGATTATAAGATTAGATCATTCAGCTCAATGAGCTCCATGTACATAGATAGGTCAATAAACACCATGTGATAGATCATATCGAAGTTTTGTGGTCTTCCCCTAAGGTGAGGATTCATATTGATCTCTCTATGCATATCCTCAGCCATATACGATGCATTACGATAGTGTAAGGAGGTCCTAGGTAGGCTCTCTCTATCTCATATTCTTCATCGCTATTGTAATATAATACTTCATTCACCCCCACTAGAATGGGACATTTTGGGAAATGTTGCCCCATATAGGCTATCTCTTGATCATTATCATTGATGTTTGGTAAAATTGGGTATAAGTGCCATAAATATGATACTGCCTCATAAACTAGCTTAGCCTCATCCCCTGAGTGATTTTCAGGTGAAGACTCACTTTATACTGAGATATTCTCATGATATGACTTTGGTGGTGCTATGGTGATGTAAGACACCATCCAGTTATCCCACTTGAATGCAGAAGGATTAGGGTGATATGGGTTGAAATCAACATCATCCCCTAGACTAAGGTACAGGCGATCTAAGGATACAGTAAGCAAATCATCCTATCCTCTTATTTGCAACCCTAGATTGAACCTATTAGTTTCCAACTGATAATGTGCATCAAGAGGAGTCCTACGTCCTTGCTCAAAAATATCAAGGCCATACCCATGCCAATGATATAATTCAAATATGCACATGGAATATTTAGGGTTGGATAGGTAACGAACATTCACTATGAAATTTTCACCATCATCCTCATCCATGGACGTTCGAGTAGGAAGATGATCCAACCTAGCATAGATAAATTTTTTTTGATTGGGTGGCTCTCCCAATGGCACTATTGATTCAACCAAAAAAATATGAGCATGTGGTTGACCCATCTCTTGTGCAATCTCTAGAATTTGTCCAAAGGTTACATTCTACACAATATATTCACCCCCTATGTTGGCCAGATGAACATTCACCCGTAGTGTGGATGATCCTATTGATGATACAGGTGAGGTAGGCTGAGGTACCTCCTTAGTTTTTTCTTGGGCTTCTTCCACTTCCATGGGAGTGGTAGCCTCTTTGGTGACTAGTTCAAGCACATGCTTCTTTTTCTTTTCACCAATTTTTGCCTTTAACTTCCTTTTATCTTGAAGCATCGCTGATGTAGTTGGTTTAAATGAAGTTATTGTATTGTGCTTGGATCTGATTGATACAGATGTCGATGGTTGAGCACACACTCTTTATTTACCTCCTAAATTCTTAACTTGTGACACTGGCTAAACATCCAAGTGTGTTGATGGGAGTATGAAACCCCTTGGCAAATTAGCTAGGTTCACAAATTTGAAGGGCTCCTCATCTGATGGTACCATGTGAACCTATCCCTCATGAATGTATTTTACACATTGATGTAGTATGGAGGGAACACAACACATTTCTCGAATCCAAGGTCTTCTATGAAGGATATTATATTGCATGTCACCTTCGATCACATGACACATCACAGGTATGGTCTTTAGGCCCACCTAAATAGGTAGGATGATTGTGCCACCCATAAAGTATAGTGCATTGTTAAACACTCTCAATGTGAATGTGGTGGGAATAATATGTGACTTGGGTAGCTTTAAATGACTTAATGCCTTGTTCGTTATAATATTGATCGATGAACTAGTATCGATCAAGACCCTCTTGAATGGCATGTGATTAACACATGTGATAACATTTAACGGTGGTTTAGCCGTATCTGTAGGAACTGTCCTAATTTTATTATCATAGAATTGGATCATAGGTTCATGGCATTATTGTATGTGTTCCAAAAATTGGTGAATGCTTGAGCATCCTAGGACTATACCTTTGATGGACCTTAGAATATACATGAGAGTCTCCTTGTGCTTAGGGGACTATTGTATCAGCTTATAAATAGACAATATCATAGGAGTTAAAAATAGGTTTTGAACCAACCTACTTTGTATGGTCACCACCAATCTAGTTGGGCCGGGAATATTCTTAGCTAGCCACTGATTCGGTGTAGCTTGTATCCTGATGGGAGCATGAGGTTGATTTGGCTGCTCATACCTCCCATGTCTGGTAACAATATTGACCATGCTTATGAACCCTTGAGTAGGTGGTTCAATGCACACTTGATTAACATGGCTGGCATTGTTGCATAATACCTCATGGTTTGGTAATGAATTTTTATAAATATCCATGTTTTGGTTGTCGGGTGCCAATGGATTATTTGACACTATATGATCACATTTATCGATCACATTTTGCACAATATGTTTTAAGGACCAACACACCTCGATGTCGTGGCCCTTCACATGATGGAAGATACAAAATAGATCATCTTGATACCCCTTTGACTTGGGCTAATTAGGATCAACTAGCTTAATCTTAGGCAACCTTATTGCCTTAGCCTCACATAACTAATGGAATATCGAGGTCAATGATTTCATCAAAGGCATGAACTAGTGAGGTGGGCATTGCTCCTTATTTTTTCCCTTGTAATTATTCTTGCACTGCTCGTATTGCATAGGAGGAGGTTGGGCTTGATAATTTTGCTTTTTTTGCCCGTTATCTTCTCCTTGGAGGTTTAACCTCACTTAATTGACATGGGCCTGCTTTCCCTGATGTTTTATGGATCTTTTCTTGTGCCCTTTATTCTTGTTCTTGAGCTTCAATTTTCCCTCTTATAACTTGATATCCTCAATTACTTTGGCTTGCATCAAAGCTTCCTCGAATGTCTGGTACTGTTGTAGTTGCAACAGTAATGAGATGTGCTTGGCACAACTCTTCATGAACATTCAAGTCAGTTCTATAGTAGGAATATGGAATGTCAAATTTACCATTAATCTCCTCCACATATTTTCATATTCTATTGTTGGCTCATGATTATGCTAAGCTAGCATAGCTAGATCAGAAAGGTTAGCTTACTTCCTGGCACTAAAAGAAAAACATTCTAGAAAGGCGTCAACTAGTTGCTCAAAATTGGTGATACTATGCTTCTTTAGCTGATTAAAACACTCTCGAGTTGGGCTTGAGAGGGTTGTGATGAATGTACACAAAAGCAAGGCATTGTTGCTTGCAATATGGAAGCATACATCCAAATATCTTATGACATGATCTTGTGCGTATTCGTCACCTTTGAATTTATCTAACCTGGAAATGATAAAATACTTAGGATATGCTGGAGTAGGCATTGAGGGGTCCAAAGGCTCATTATGAATCTTGCTCAATATTGGCTTTTGTAAAGTCACACATTGCCTCTCAATTGCTTTCACCTTTTCTACTAGAACCTTATAGGTCTATGAGGAAAGAAAGTCCTCATCCCTATGTTGAAGTGAGGGTGGTCTTGAAGGTACATTCTTCCTCTGTCAAGGTGGAGGACGTTGATCTTCCTCCTCCTCAACATGAAATATTTTAGGATATCCATGATAGGTTTTGTCTCCCTCTTCTTCCTCATATTGTATTTTCCCTTGATCTTCAAATGGTGGTGGTTGTTCTATCTATTGGGCATTGATATGAGTGTGAGTGTCTCTATGCTCCTGATGCACATCAGCTTGTGAAAAATCCCTCCCATGAATGCACTCTCCATTCTCAGCGTGAGTGTATAAAATAGATCTGGCTAGCCTATCCTCTTGTTTTTCATGCTCCTTTTGGTTAAGGATGCGTTCCTCATGCATATGCTACTCATATAATCTTTGTCTAATGAGCCTTTGTGACTACAAATTCTCATATTCAATGTGCTACCTCTCTAGGTGAGCATCCTCCAATTGATATTGAAGGAGTTATTGTATCTGCTTTAATACCAATGTATGTGATCTATCAATGTGATCATCCATCAGAGGCCTCTAGTATGTGTGCTTCGTACGAGTGACCTTATGGGTTCTGTAACCATCTGGTGGATTTCCTATACCTTTTCCTTTATCCATGAAGATGACATTGGAATTATGCTAAGTCCTATGTTGTGTGCCATCATGCACAGATGGTGGATACAAACCATGAGGGCACTTTGAAGCCTCTTCATGTTCTCTGGTAGCCCTAATAATGCTCTCGCTATGCTCACTCAGAGCATAAGTGGGTGGAGCTGAAGGCTTATAGCCTACCTACTCAAGGATACCACCTAAACCATCTAATTGTCTGGATCACCATGGTTCATGCGATGGTGTACCATTGGCTCCCACCTTTGATATGTCGATAGTGATCTTGTGAAGTTAACTATGCATGGGAGTGTGAATAGACCTACGCTCAAAAGTGGGCCTATCAGAATACCCCTGAATGGGGGAATCTCGATCTCTTCTATACTTTGAATTTAGAGGTATGGAACCTCCTGTAGACTTAGTATGTATGGGTAAGTATGTAGGGGTACCAACTTGGCTCCCTGGATGATATAATCATCGATTGATCCCATGGATGCACATGTAGTATGATATCAATAATGGTTTCTGAGTGGAGCACCCTCATGTTGAGATGCTTCATGCTCTATCCTACATCTAGAAGAGTGTATAAAAACTCCTCTATCAAGGGTATGCTCAATGGGGTCCCATCATGTCAAATTATATCCTCTGATTCTCATTGAACGACATTTAGGAAGCACATGTGGGCAAGGGTTCGACACATTTTGTTGTGAATTTTGTGGGGCCTGGTCATTAGCATCAAAATTGAGCCTCTATCAACCTCCTTGTGTCTCCACCATGGTGCACCTAGTGTCTATATTTATCTTTTATTATGCAAACAAGTTATACAATGGTGATTATCTCTTTTACAATTTAAAATGAGCCTTAAACTTTTTGATGTGTATTCATTTTTTTGTATCAATATTAGAGACTCTTATCATGTTTGAAATCTTGTTGGATGATAATATTAGTTTAATTGGCTTTCACCTGTATACTTGTTGCTTGATAACTTGGATATGAACTCCAAGTCACATAATCCAACCTATAATGTGTGGTAATGACACCCACACATGGTCAGGGAGCACAGGTCCTCCCAGATCCTCACCCGTTTTCCCCCAATCAGCATTATACCCTTCGAAAAGAATACATGCAAATTTCTAGGGTACAAAAGGTTCTTGGATCTGATATTGGCCTAGTATCCAAGGGTATGGAAGATTTGGGCCAACGGGTGGAAATAACTACCACCATAGTTGAACCCTATTGGTGGTTGGATGTCACTCACAAATCACTAGAGAAACATGGTGTGCGTGGTTATTTTTAATATTTGCATAGAAATAAAAATGCATGATACAACATGAATGATTATTTCCTACATGATATGCAAAAAGAAACATTTCATTTTCAGAGAATGCATGCTATATCCTATATGAATTTTTGACAATGCAAATTACAATGATATAACCTCTAATTGGGCCTAAGACATGCAAACCAACACATAATTCTAATCTAGCATGCTAGATTCTAGGGTAGACTACACTCAGAGGTCCATTGTTCCTAGCAGTGCCTAGCCAAAACTTAGAAAAAGAAACCCTAAGGACCTAATTCATTCTATGTTCATTTTATCCTAAGTTTAGATTTCAATTTCTCAGTTCTGGAAAAACACAGAGGCAAATTATAGATACAGAGTGTGTAAGAAGGGCCTACATTATGTCCTCTTCTAATTCAACTTTGAAATCCTACTCTATGATGTACCTATTGCTAACTGTGGCTCTAATGCACGGCTACCACTGTAGACCATGATTGTCACCTGCGGGCTAACTTTTTGACCATGGATGTCATCCGCTATGGGCACCTATTATCAAAAACACAAATTCACTCAATGAAATGTGGCAAGAATTATGGAGTACCACTATGATCGCCTACTTTAAACACCAAAAAGGCTGCACTTGATATTGCAATTGCTAAAATAAAGTAAACATGGGAATTCATACACAAATTGACAAAGACAAAAGAAATTAAATGAAATGCATATTTTATTTATATTTGAATCAATTTATTCTCTTTTACAAATCAATCCCTCTTAGGGATACCAAATTGATAACAATAAAACAAACCTACTTCAAATGCTTAATCTGACTAGTCATATGTCTCTAAAACACTAATTGAACCTGTATTAAGCCAAACATGATCTAACTAATTAATTTGCAAGAAAGAACACAAGGAGATGTATGGCCATTTGCTCACCATGGGTCTGGGATATGGTCAACACTGTAGCCCATGGCTGACAGCTATGATGAGGCTCTAAATAGATTTACCCTTAGAATTAGGGCTTCCTCTATGATCTACCTTACCAAATTTATGGTCAAGGGTCACCTTTGTGTCCTCTAACATGTTTGGTGATTGAATTCCACAATTGGGCCTATGTTTCCTTGAATTCATATTTCTTGGTGTTCTATCTCCTTATGGTATCCATGGCACAAGTTGACATTATGCTTGATGAATTAGCAAATGAATTGGCAAAAAATCTCTCTCAATACACTTAGGTGAGTATACAATTTGACAGGGCTTCATTGCGTTGATCTCAATGGTCTCTCTCTCTTTTACCCTAATTTTATGGGGTACTTATAGGATTACCTAGGGGCTAGGGGTAGCTTCCTCATGAATCTAAGATCAATATTGGGTAGTTGAGTCTGTTGGATGGAAGATTCTGGACCCTTCCTTACTTAAACCACTCTAATATGCAACCAATTGGCTGTTACAACCAACTTTTGGGGTCGGATGAAGGCCAAATAAACTTTAGTCCTGACTATGGGTGTCATATGTAGCTAGCATTTCTAACCATAGGTGTCAACCATGGTCTGCAATTGACAAATTGGGGGCCATAACTATTAGTCACGACTAGTACTGACTAGGCACAAATACCCAATTGAGTGGTAAAAACCATTGCTATACCTTGGATTTGTCCAAAGGTCTTCCACATGGTATTCTAGCATGTCCATATGGTCTTCACTGTAGACACCTAAAACATGTCATTTCAATGGTGACTACTCATATGGGACATGCTATAAGACCATATGGAAGACCTTTGGACAAATCCAAGGTATAGCAGTGATTTTTACCACTCAATTGGGAATTTTTTCCTAGTCAATACTAGCCATGGCTGATAGTTATGGTCCCCAATCTGTCAATTGGGTACCATGAATGACACTTATGGTTAGTAGTGCTAGCCATGGATGACACCTGTAGTTAGGACTGAAGTTTAGTTGGCCTTCATTCGACCCAAAAATTTGGTTACAATGACCAATTGGTTGTAGATTGGAGCGGTTTGAGCGAATAAGGTTCCTAAACCTTCCATCCAATAGAATCAACTGCCCAATATTGATATTGGCTTCATTAGGAAGCCACCTCTAGCCCTTGGGTAATCCTATAAGTACCCCATAAAATTAGGACAAAAGGGAGAGATAGCATTGATATCAAAACAACAAAGCCCTATCAAATTGTATACTCACCTAAGTGTATTGAGAGAGATTTGTTGCCAATTCATTTTCTAATTTATCAAGCATCACGTCAACTTGTGCCATGGATGCTCTAAGGATATAGAACACCAAGAAACATGAATTCAAGAAAACAGAGGCCCAATTATGGAATTCAATTGCCAAACCTATTAGAGGACATAGAGGTGACCCTTGACCATTAAATTGGCAAGGCGGATCATAGAGGAAGCCATAATTTTGAGGGTAAATCTATTCATAGCCTTGTGATAACTGTCATCCATGGGCTACAGTGATTGCCATATCCCAGACCCATAGTGAGAAAATGGCCATGGATCTCCTTGTGTTCTTTATTTCAAATTAATTAGTTAGATCATGTTAGGCTTAATACATGTTCAATTAGTGTTTTAGAGACATATGACTAGTTGGATTAAGAATTTGAAGTAGGTTTGCTTTCCTGTTGTCAATTTTATAATTTGTGTAATTATAGGTTGTTTCATGCACCTTTGCTTCCTATTTGTTAACTAATCCAGTAGATAGATAATAGATGTTTTCTTTAATATGCTTAATGATCATATTTCATGATTAACATAGGTTTACCATGCTTTACTCATTTTCTTGATTATATGTTTATCATGGCATCCTTTTTTGAAAATTCCTTAAAAGACCTCATCAAGAGAGGTTACCTTTGCTTTTGACATGTTATTGTTGTTTCTTGATCATAGGGAACAGATATTGAAGGAGATTCATTCATCCAATTCCTTCCTCAACGCAAAGAAGAGGGTTAACTCCACCCTAAAGCAATTAGTGTCACCCTAGAAGGCATTTGATTTGCATCTACCCTAGAAAGGGAATAGATCCATTGTAATCGAAGTATCAAAAGGGTATCCCTAAGAGGGATTGATTTGTAAAATAGAATGAATTTATTCAAAGAGGAATAAAATATGCATTTCATTTAATTTATTGTCTTTGTCAATTTGTGTATGAATGCCTAGTTTTACTTCATGTTTTAGGTGCAGCCTTTAACTAACATGACCAAGAAGTTCTTAGGAACCCTTTGTGCCTTTAACTAACATGACCAAGTAGTTTTTAGGAACCCTTGGAGCATTTTAGGATGATCGAGTGATTTTTAACTAATCTTGAGAGCCTTTTGACTGACATGACCAAGCGGTTTTTGGAACCCTTGGAGCCTTTTGCTATGCTCTCAAGCATAAAATGCCTTAATATGGATGATGTTGAGAGGTTCAGGCTCTTCAACACCCCCTAGCGATGTTAGGTGATAGGTACCTGGACCAATATTTTTAGATATGATATAGGGTCCTAGCCAATTAGCCATGAATTTGTCTCGCATATCAGGTGACAAATTAGAGTTATGTTGGTTCTCTTTCAAGACAAGATCCCCAACCTCAAAGTCTCTCTGATGGACCTTGGTATTGTAAGCTCATTTTAGTCACTCCTGATAAACACGGAGATGCTCCAGGGCATTCATGCAATGTTCATCAAGCAACATCAATTGATCTAGTCGAGCTTGTCATGCGGTGTCATCATCAATGAACTCTTTTAATGCGATGCGCAACGTTGGAATTTCCAACTCTAAGGGCATAATGGCCTCAATGCCATATACTAGTGAAAATGGAGTTGCCCCAGTGGGTGTCCGAATGCTAGTCCTGTAAGCCCATAATGCAAGGGGCAGCTGGATATGCCAATATTTGTGGTTTTCTTGGACCATCTTTTTCAAGATAGCCACCACTATCTTGTTTGAGGCCCCAACTTGCCCGTTTGCTTACGGATAATAAGGAGTTGCAAAACTATGTTTGATTCTATACTTAGACATCAAAGCTCTCATAGTTTTGTTCTTAAATGATGTTCCATTATCCAAAATTATCTTGGATGGAATCCCAAAATGACATATGATATGCTCGAGTATAAACTCTGCTATGCGAGCTCCAGTCATCATTGTTAAGGGTATTGCTTCCACCCATTTGGTAAAGTACTCAGTAGCCATGATAATAAAAGTATGTCAGCCCGATGATGGAGGAGAGATCTTACCGATAAGATCTAATCCCCACTAAGAAAATGGCCAAGCCGCTTGAATGGGCTGTAAGGCCTATGATGGCAAGTGCGTAAGATTAGCATGATGCTGACATTTGATGCATTTCTTGACATACACATTGCACTCCTTCTCCATAGTGGGCCAATAGTAACCCATTCGAAGGATGCACTTGACGATGGCCATGCCACTAAAATGGCCACCGCACGTACCATCATGAGCTTGTGAAATCACCCAAGATGCCTCTTGGGGCTCTAGACAATGAAGGAGAACTCCATCGTAGCCTCATCGGTACAAAATGTCTCCTAGCAAGACATATTTAGTCACTTTCTGCTTGAATGTGCATTTTGCGACATGCGACAATCCCTCTGGGATCACACCAAGTTTTAAGAAGTCTTGGATTTGTGACATCCAGCTTTGGTAAGCCTCAACTTTGACTGCTAAGATGACTTTCTCCCCCTACGTATCTACATGTGCAAATGCAGACTAGGAAACAACCTTGTGGAGAATGGTGGTACCACTCCCCATTAGACTCTGAGAGGTTAATGACCCCTAGGGTGCCTTCTTTAGAAAGTCTTCAGCTCTACAGAACCATTCAGCTTTTGGTTCCATGCTAATCATGTTGATTGACATTTTATTATCAAAGGCTTCATGCTCCACTGTAGGATGCGAGAGCATTTTAACATGGATGGTAGTGAAATCGGTAGATGTATTCTGAGGGATTAAGGATCCCAAATATGCCATTGTGTCTATGAACCTATTTGATGAACGAGGGATTGCCTCGATGTCATACCATTCCAATTTAGCCAAATATGTAACAACAAGATCTTTATAAGCTTTTAACATGGGACATCGACATTGAAAGAGCCCCTTAACTTGATTGACTATGAGCAAGGAGTCACCAAAGATGTTTAATATTTTAATGTTCATGGTGATGGTTGTATGGAGGCCCAATAGTAGGGCTTCATATTCAGCATTGTTGTTGGTGCAAGGAAAGTCTAATTTGAATGACAAGGGCATTGGAGCTCCTTGCGGCATGACAAACACTATTCTTGCACCACCCCTTGCTCGCACTTTGAACCATCGAAGAACAAGGTCATATCAGCATTATTCTCTGGTTCTTCAGGTTTGGGAGCTTCGGATATGATGAAGACCGCATCATCCAGAAGCTCAATGGTCAGAGGCCTACTATTTGACAATGGTGCCTCAACCAGTTGATCAGCTATGACTTGTCCCTTAATGGACTTTTGGCTTATGAATTCTAGATCAAATTCTATTAGTAGCATGATCCACTTTGTAGTATGTGTGTTATGATATGTCTTGCTCATCATGTATTGCAAAGGATTTTGTTTGGATATAACATATGTCGTATGACTCAGCATATAGTGCCACAATTTCTTTGTAGCGAACACTATTGCTAAACACAACTTCTCCACATATGCATATCCAAGCTCATAGCTCACCAAGGTTTGACTAATATAATATATGGCCTGTTCTTTGCCTTGCACATTCTTTTGGGCTAACATGGTCCCTAATGCAAATTCGGTTGTTGATATATATAGTAGAAATGGCACATCTGGCCTTGGTGGAGCTAGTACTGGTGGCATCGCTAGGTATTGCTTTATTTTAGCAAAGGCTGCTCGACAGTCCTCATCCCAATTGAATGGGACCCCCTTGTGTAGTAGTCGATTCATGGGTCGACATTTATCCGATAATTGAGTGATAAATCACTTTATCGATGCTACTTTGCCCTGTAGGCTTCTTAATTCTTTGATGTTTGAGGGAGGATGCATCTCTAGAATAGCCTTGACCTTTGTTGGGTCAACTTCGATGCCTCACTTTGAAATGATGAACCCTAAGAGATTTCTTGAAGTTATGCCAAATACGCACTTCTTAGGGTTCAACCTGACATTGTGCTCTATCAGGCGATCGAAGACCTTCCTTAAGACCTCTGCATGCTCAGAACGTAGTAATGACTTTGCCAACAAGTCATCAATATAATATTCTAATATTTTATGCATATAGTCATGAAAGATATATGTCATGGCATGTTGATATGTGGCACCAACATTTTTAAGGCCAAATGGCATAACTTTATAGCAGAATGTCCCCCATGGCGTTATAAACGTGGTTTTATGCTGGTCTTCGGGCTTAATCCAAATTTGATTGTATCCAGAAAAACCATCCATCAGGGAGAGCATCTCATGACCTATAGTTGCATCTACAAGAGCATCAATATTCGGCAATAGAAATGAATCCTTTGGTGTTGCCTTATTCAAGTCTCTAAAATCCATACAAATACGGATCCTTCCATCAAGTTTTCCTACAGGCACCATATTGGATACCCATTCTGGATAGTCGATGGAGATTACAAACTCTACGTCCAACAACTTTTGCAATTCATCCTTCACCATTAAGGCTACTATTGGATGCATCTTTCTAAGCTTCTGCTTGACTGGATTCTTTGATAGGTCTAGCGAAAGGTTATGGGTAACCAATTTTGGGTCTAGACCTGGCATATCTTTGTAAGTCCAAGCAAAAATATTAGGTCTCTCTTTCAATAGAGGGATGAGGGTGGCATGCTCATCTGGAGTGAGACTCTCTCCAAATTTAACCTTCCTTGGATTGGTGGGATCATTACTGATATCCACATCGAAGGTTTCCTCTATTGACATGTGTGATCCCTCCTCAAGCTGATGAGGCGTAGGGATCAAATGGATGTCATCTGCTGGGTTGATAGGTTCCACCTTGGAAGTATCCTCAGCATGATAGACATCATAAGCATAGCTTGGTGCAAAATGAAATGGTTGCAACATTTCTTCATTAGGGAAGAAATCTTTAGGCTCAATAGGTGAGTCAGCATGATCCCAATCGATAGCATCTACATTGAGATACAATGGTTTGGATGGATCGGCTGGATTGTGGAGTGGAGTGGTCAAATCAATGGAGACCATATTGATGGAATGGAATTGATCTCTAGGACCACATGGACAAACATCTACATCATCGATGTAGCTCCCATACCCGAGATCTGGCTCTATCGGCATGGGCACAAATGGGTCCTCTCTATGTGGGCTATGGATAACTGGGTCCTCTCTATGCACTGATTGCAATATTGGATCATTCGGCTCAATGAGCTCCATGTACATAGGTGGTTCGAGAAACACCATGTGATAGATCACATCGAAGTTCGGTGGTCTTCCCCTAAGGTGAGGATTCAGATTGATCTCTCTATGCATGTCCTCAGTCGTATACGGTGCATTGTGATAGCGTAAGTAGGGAGGTCCTAGGTAGGCTCTCTCTATTTCATCTTCTTCATCACTATCATAATACAATCCTTCATTCACCCCCACTAGAATGGGATGTTCTAGAAAATGTGGCCCCATATAGGCTATCTCCTGATCACTATCATTGATGTCTAGTAAAATTGGGTACAAGTATCGTAAATATGATACTGCATCATAAACCGGCTCAGCCTCATCCCTCGACTGATTATCAGGTGAAGACTCACTATCCACCAAGATATTCTCATGATATGTCTCGGGTGGTGCTATGGTGATGTAAGACACCATCCGATTATCCCTCTAGAACATAGAAGGATTAGGGTGATATGGGTTGAAATCCACATCATCCCCTAGACTAAGGTACAGGTGATCTAAAGATGCGATAAGCAAATCATCCTATCCTTGTATTTGCAACCCTAGCCCAAACCTATCAGTTGCCAATTGATAATGCGGCTCAAGTGGAGTCCTACATCCTTGCTCAAAAATACCAAGGCCATACCCATGCCAATGATATAATTCAAAAATGTGCATGGCATATTTAGGGTTGGATAGGTAATGAACATTCACTATGAATGGTTCATCATCATCTTCATCCATGGGTGTTCGAGTAGGAAGTTGATCCAGCCTAGCATAGATGAAGTTCGTTTGATTGGGTGGCTCTCCCAATGGCACTATTGATCCAACCAAAAAATGATGAGCATGTGGTCGGCCCATCTCTTGTGCAGTCTCTAGAATTGGTCCAAAGGTTACATTCTACATAATATATTCACCTAACCCTATGTTGGCTAGATGAACAGTCACCCATGGTGTGGATGACCCTGCTGACGATGCAGGTGAGGTAGGTTGAGGTACCTCCTCGGATTTGTCTTGGGCTTCTTCCACTTCCATGGGAGTGGGAGCCTCATTGGTGACTAGTTTGGGCACATGCTTCTTTTCCTTTTTACCCATTTTTACCTTTAACTTCCTTTCATCCCGAAGCATCATTGATGCAGTCAGTTTCAATGAAGTTGTTGTAGTGTGCTCGGATCTGATTGATACAGATGTCGATGGTTGAGCACACACTTGTTGTTTACCTCCTAGATTCTTAACCGATGATGCTAGCTGGACATCCAGGTGCATTTATGGGAGTATGAAACCCCTAAGAAAATCAGCTAGGTTCACAAATTTGAAGGGCTCTTCATCTGACGGCACCACATGAACCTGTCCCTCATGAATGTACTTTACACATTGATGTAATATGGAGGGAACACAATGCATTTCTTGAATCCAAGGCCTCCCTAGTAGGATGTTATACTGCATGGCACCTTCGATCACATGACACATCATGGGGATGGTCTTTAGACCCACCTGAATAGGTAGGATGATTGTGCCAACCATCGAACATAGCACATCGTTAAACGCTCTCAATGTGAATGCGGTGGGCACAATATGTGACTTGGGTAGCTTTAAAGGACTTAACGCCTTGGTCATTATAATATTGATCGATGAACCAGTGTCGATCAAGACCCTCTTGAATGGCACGTGATTGACACATGCGATGATATGTAATGGTGGGTCAGCCATATCTATAGGAACCATCCTAATTTCATGATCATAAAATTGGATCATAGGTTCCTGGCACTATTGTACGTGTCCCACAAAATTGGTGAATGCTTGAGCATCCTAGGACTGCACCTCGATGGACCTTAGAATGTCCATGAGAGTCTCCCTATGCCTAGGGGACTACTGTATCAGCTCATAAATAGACAACTTCGTAGGAGTTATCTATAGGTTTTGAACCAACCTGCTTTGTATGGTCACCACCGGTCTAGTTGGTGGGCCTAGAATATTCTGAGTTGGTCGTTGATTCGGTGTAGCTTGTATCCTGATGGGAGCGTGAGGTTGATTTGGCTGCTCATACCTCCCATGTCTAGTAACAACATTAACCATACCTACGAACCCCTGGGTAGGTGGTTCGACGTGCACTTGATTGACATGGCTGACATTGTTGCATGGTGCCTCATGGTTTGGCAATGGATTTTTATAAATCCCCATGTTTTGGTTGTCAGGTACCAATGGATTATTCGACACTATAAGCTCACCTTTATCGATCATGTTTTGCACAATATGTTTGAAGGACCAACACACCTCGATGTCATGGCCCTTCGCACGATGGAAGATGCAAAATAGATCATCCTGATACCCCTTTGACTTGGGCTGATTAGGATTAACTAGCTTAATCTCGGGAAACCTGATTGCCTTAGCCTCACATAACTGATGGAATATTGAGGTCAATGATTCTGTCAAAGGCGTGAATTGGTGAGGTGGGCATTGCTCCTTATTTTTTCCCTTGTAATTATTCTTGCATTGCTCGTATTGCACAGGAGGAGGTTGGGCCTGATAATTCTACTTTTGTTGCCCTTTATCCTCTCCTTGGAGGTTTAACCTCACTTGATTGACATGGGCCTACTTGCCCTGATGTTTCATGGAGCTTTTCTTGTGCCCCTCCTTCCTATTCTTGAGCTTCAAGTTGCCCTCTTGCAACTTGATATCCTCAATTACTTTGGCTTGCACCAAAGCTTCCTCGAATATCTGGTACTATTGTAGTTGCAACAATAATGAGATGTGCTTGGCACAACTCTTCATGAACATCTAGGTCAGTTCTATAGTAGGAATAGGGAATGGCAACTTTACCATTAATCTCCTCCACCTCTTTTCATATTCTAGGACTGGCTCATCATCACGCTGAGCTAGCACAGCCAGATCAAAAAGGTTAGCTTGCTTCTTGGTGCCAAAAGAAAAGTGTTCTAGAAAGGCGTCAACTAGTTGCTCAAAATTGGTGATACTATGCTTCTTCAGCTGATTAAACCACTCTCAGGCTAGGCCTGAGAGGGTTGTGATGAATGTATGCAAAAGCAAGGCATTGTTGCTTGCAATCTGGAAGCATACATCCAAAAATCTTGTGACATGCTCTTGCGCATCTTTGTCACCTTTGAATTTATCTAACCTGGGCATGAAAAAATGCTCAGGATATGTTGGAGTAGGCACCGAGGGGTCCAAAGGCTCATTATGAATCTTGCTCAATGTCGGACTTTTGAAAAGTCATGCCTTGCCTCTCGATTGCTTTCACCTTTTCTACTAGAACCTTATAGGCCTACGAGGAAAGAAAGTCCTCCTCCCTAAGCTGATGTGAGGGTGGTCTTGGAGGTACATTCTTCCTCTATCAAGGTGGAGGACGTTGCTCTTCCTCCTCCTCAACATGGGAGCTTTTAGGATATCCATGATCGGCTTCGTCTCCCTCTTCTTCCTCATATTGTCTTTGCCCTTGATCTTCGAATGGTGGTGGTCATTCTCTCTATTGGGCACTGACATGAGTGTGAGCATCTCTACGCTCCTGATGCACGTTAGCTTGTGAAAAAGCCCTCCTATGAATGCACTCTCCATGCTCAACATGAGTGTATAAACCAGCCCTGGCTAGCCTATCCTCTTGTTCTACATGCTCCTTTTGGGTAAGGATGCATTCCTCATGCATACACTGCTCATATAATCTTTGTCTAATGAGCCTTTGTGACTGAAGATTCTCATCTTCAATGCATTGCCTCTCTAGGTGAGCATCCTCCAATTGATCTTGAAGGAGTTGTCATCTCTGCTCGGATACCAGTCTATGTGATCTATCAATGTGATCGATCGTAAGAGGCCTCTGGTATGTGTGCTCCATGCGAGTGACCTTATGGGTTCTATACCCATCTAGCAGATTTCCTATGCCTTTGCCTTTGTCCATGAAGATGACATTGGCATCATGTTGAGTCCTGTGTTGTGTGCCACCATGCATGGATGGTGGATGTGAACCATGAGGGCACTTGGAAGCCTCCCCATGTTCTCTGGTAGCCCTAATAATGCTCCTGCTATGCTCACTCAGAGCACGAGTGGGCGGAGCTGAAGGCTTATAGCCTAACTGCTCGAGGATGCCACCTAAACCATCCAACTATCTAGATCACCATGGCTCATGCGGTGGTGTACCATTGGCTCCCACCTTTGATATGTCGATAGTGATCTTGCGAGGTTCACTACGCATGGGAGTGTGAATAGACCTATGCTTGGAAGTGGGCCTATCAGCATGCCCCTGAATGGGTGGATCTCGATCTCTTCTATACTCTGAATTTGGAGGTATGGAACCTCCTGTAGACTTATTACGTAGGGGTACCAACTTGGCTCCTTGGATGACATACTCATCGGTCGATCCTATGGATGCACGTGCACTATGATCTCGATAATGGCTTCCGAGTGGAACACCCTCATGTTGAGAGGCTCCATGCTCTATCCTATGTCTAGAAGAGTGTATAGAAGCTCCTCTATCGGGGGTATGCTCAATGGGGTCCCCTCGTGTCGAATTGTCTCCTCTGATGCTCATCGAATGACGTTCAGGAAGCGCATGTGGGTGAGGGTTCGACACATTTTGTTGTGAATTTGGTGGGGCTTGGTCATTAGCATCAAAATTAAGCCTCTGTTGACCTCCCCGTGTCTCCACCATGGTGCACCTAGTGTCTAGATTTATATTTTATTATGCAAACAAGGTATACAATGGTGATTATCTCTTTTACAATTTAAAATGAGCCCTAAACTATTTGATGTGTTTTCAATTTGTTGTATCAGTATTAGAAACTCTTATCATGTTTGAAAGCTTGTTGGATGATAATCTCAGTTTAATTGGCTTTCACTTGTATACTCATAGCTCGACAACTTGGGTGTGAACTCCAAGTCACGTAATCCAACCTATAATGTGTGGTAATGAAGCCCACACATGGTCAAGGAGCACAAGTCCTCCTAGATCCTCACCCATTTTCCCCAGTCAATGTTATACCCTTCGAAGAGAATACATGCAAATTTTCTAGGGTACAAAAGGTTCTTGGGCCCGGCCTTGGTCTAGAACATAGGGTACATGGGATTTGGGCCAATGGATGGAAATCACCTCCACCATCGTTGAAACCCTACTAGTGGTTGGATGTCACTCCCAACTCACTAGCATTTACTTGAAACATGGTGTGTGTGGTTATTTTTAATATTTGCATAGAAAGGAAAATGCATAATACAACATGAATGATTATTTCCTACATGATATGCAAAAAGAAACATTTCATTTTCAGAGAATGCATGCTATATCCTATATGACTTTTTGACAATGCAAATTACAATGATATAGCCTCTAATTGGGCCTCAAGACATGCAAACCAACACATAATTCTAACCTAGCATGCTGGATTCTAGGCGGACTACACTCAGAGGTCCATTGTTCCTAGCAGCGCCTAGCTAAAATTCAAAAAAAGAAACCCTAAGGACCTAATTCATTCCATGTTCATTTCATCCTTAATTAGTCTAGATTTCAAATTCTCTATTCTAGAAAAACATAGAGGCAAAGTACAGAGATAGAGAGTGTCAGAAGGGCCTACCTCAGGTCCTCATCTGATTCAACTTTGAAATCCTACTCTGTGATGTGCCTACTGCTAACCGTGGCTCTGATGCATGGCTGCCACTACAGACCATGGTTGTCACCCATGGGCCAACTTTTTGATCGTGGTTGTCATCCGTGGTGAGCACCTGCAATCAAAAAACACAAATTCACTCAGTGAAATGTGGCAAGAATTGTAGAGTTCCACCATGATCACCTACTATAACCACCAAAAAGGCTTCACCTGATATTGCAATTGCTAAAATGAAGTAAAATTGGGCATTCATACACAAATTGACAAAGATGAAAGAAATTAAATGAAATGCATATTTTATTCCTCTTTGAATCAATTCATTCTCTTTTACAAATCAATCCCTCTTAGGGATACCCTTTTGATACTTCGATTACAATGGATCTAATCCCTTTCTAGGGTAGATGCAAATCAAACGCCTTCTAGGGTGACACGAACTGCTCTAGGGTGGAGTTAACCCTCTTCTTCGCGTTGAGGAAGGAATTGGATGATTGAATCTCCTTCAATATCTATTCCCTACGATCAAGAAACAACAATAACACGTCAAAAGCAAAGGTAACCTCTCTTGATGAGGTCTTTTAAGGAAGTTTCACAAAAGGATGCCATGACAAGCATATAATCAAGAAAATGAGTAAAGCATGGTAAACCTATGTTAATCATGAAATGTGATCATTAAGCATATTCAAGAAAACATGTATTATCTATCTACTAGATTAGTTAACAAATAGGAAGCAAAGGTGCATGAAACAACCTACAATTACACCAATTATCAAATTGACAACATGAAAGCAAACCTACTTCAAATGCTTAATCCGACTAGTCATATGTCTCTAAAACACTAATTGAACCTATATTAAGCCTAACATGATCTAACTAATTAATTTGCAAGAAAGAACACAAGGAGATCTGTGGCCATTTGCTCACCGTGGGTCTGAGATGTGGTCAACACTATAGCCCATGGCTGATAGCCATGATGAGGCTCTGAATAGATTTTCCCTTAGAATTAGGGCTTCCTCTATGATCTGCCTTGCCAAATTGATGGTCAAGGGTCACCTCTGTGTCCTCTGATAGGTTTGGTGGTTGAATTCCACAATTGGGCCTCCGTTTTCCTGAATTCATGTTTCTTGGCATTCTAGCTCCTTAGGGCATCCATGGCACAAGTTGACATGATGCTTGATGAATTAGCAAATGAATTGGCAACAAATCTCTCTCAATACACTCAGGTGAGTATACAATTCGATAGGGCTTCACTGCTTTGATCTCAATGCTCTCTCTCTATTTTGCCCTAATTTGATGGGGTACTTATAGGATTACCCAAGGGCTAGGGGTGGCTTCCTCATGAAGCCAAGATCAATATTGGGCAGTTGAGTCTATTGGATGGAAGGTTCTGGACCCTTCCTCGCTCAAACCACTCCAATATGCAACCAATTGGCCATTGCAACCAACTTTTGGGGTCGGATGAAGGCCAACTGAACTTCAGTCCTGACCATGGGTGTCATCCATGGCCAACACTGCTAACCACAGGTGTCAGCCATGGTCCCCAATTGACATATTGGGGGCCACAACTGTCAGTCGTGGCTAGTACTGACTAGGCACAAATGCCCAATTGAGTGGTAAAAACCACTGCTATACCTTGGATTTGTCCAAAGGTCTTCCATATGGTCTTCTAGCATGTCCCATATGAGTAGTCACCATCGACATGATGTGTTTTAGGTGTCTATACTGTTATTATATATGTGTATGCATTTATGATATTTTTCTTGAATATCAAACTTTTTTAAGTGTATGTGTGTGTAAGGGGCCTACATTTAATTTTGGACTAAGTCATTTACAAGCTTGGATCTCTTGCAGGACCCACCTTCTTATATATGCATATAACTGGTAGATCTTGATTGCACTTCATTGGGTTGAGGAGAGGAAGTGTTCACCACTTGCTCATAGCATTCAAGCCTATTTTTGTAGGAATATCTTAACAAATCTCTTGGCATATCACCCCCTTATTTTCTTTTATTTGTTGAGTTTGTTTTACTTTATTACACCCTTTTTCTTTTTAGAGTAACTAGCATCTTGAAGATCACATATTAGCAATGAGTTAGACTTGTAGAAACTCTTGGAGGCCCCTGATAGAGTTGAATCCCATCCTCTCGACTATGGCCTATTCTGTTTCTCTAACACAAGGAATGATTGTCTTGATTAGGGATAATCAAAGATGATAACAATTTAATGGCACAACTGTAGGACCCTAGTGACACATAATTGGTCCTAAAATTACAATAGGGAGTAGGGCTAAGAATTGATGAGGGTCTTAGTCTATTCTCATTTGTTGAATTATCTCTTTTATCACCTGGTGACTCCTCTCTATAATGAACACTAGAAGAATCTATTAAAGATATTGGACCAGGGTTCGGGTGAAGGCCTCTATTTATCTTCTTTAAAAAACTAAGTTGTATTCACTTAATGACTCTACTACAATTCAAAGGACCAAAAAGGATTATGAAAGCTCCACCATGGAGGCAACATGCCAAATCATGAATATTTCCATACTCATGAATTTATCAACATGGAACAGAATAAGCCCCTTACAACCTTTGGTACCACCATATGTTTAGGATGACTATCCGATATTTATATTGTAAAATATTCCATATCATAATGGCAAAGAATTTTCAATCTCACAAGAGCATTTATAAGACAACTTGCTTCCAATTGCACAACATCACAGAGCAGAATGTGATCCTAATACTATTAATGACTTCCTTTCAAGGAAATAATTTTAAGGGGTTATATTCCCTCTCCCTATACTCAATTTTATAATGGGATCAACTTGCTGACCTATTTATTAATAAGTTCAAGGAGAGGTAACAATCAACCTTAACTATCTAAAATACTATCCCTCAATATTTTTCCATTCATCAATCGATTATTACTCACTAGATTATGCCAATTTGGAAAGAGGAGGAAGATTTCATGGAGGTAGAGGCAACAATTCTCATCGATTCCCATTTTTAGGATGAAGATATAAAGGACAAGAGGACAAAATAGGTCATGGAATCCATTGCCTCAAAAGTGTTCAATTAAGCAAGCTTGAACATATCTATAAGCAAAAAGGAAACTCTCTTCCCCTCCACAAGTACAAAGGAGGTAAAGAATCTAAGCTAGATGAGGAATAAGCATGATATCAAGGTCAAATAAAAAAGAGGAGTTAGCATTGGTACTGACCTTATCTCAATAAGAAAATATTTAGTCTTAGGTACCAAGTAATTTGAGCCATAGAAGTTGCTCAAAAATTTGATTCCAAGGGAGGTGGAAGTAACCTCCCCACATAACTAGAAGAAAAGAAAAAAGTCATTGAGACTTAGATAATAAGTAGGGGGTCTTGAATCCATACCCAATGGATAAATACCACTCACTCAAAATTTCATACATATGTACCATAGGCGATCTTAGTTTCATAAGATAGTGGAATTTCCAACCACCTATAAAATTTCAAAGTTATACCTCGTTCATTGGAAACTTCTACTTTCAAGGGAAATTTTCCTGAATCTATGTCCAATGGACTAAGGCAACAATTTTTGGGTTCCTTATATTTATCATGTTAAAAATCCCTTGAGAGCCACTAGAATTGTAGTGATAAATCACTACACCTTTAAAAAGTGGAAGTTTGAGTCATGGACATGCACATGAAGAAAGGTCCAACCAAAAAAGCCCAATCACCGAAGGCCAGATTCCATGAGCAAGGAAATGTATGAAGGTCAAAAGTTCTTGAGTTGTAAATAAAATACGAGAACTTTTTTTGACAAAGGTACTAATAGAAAAAAGTCTCAAATATTTGAGGATGAACGATCTCGAAAGATAAAGAAAAACTCTCAAAGAAGATAACATCGATGCCCCAAAATTCAAATCAATAAAGTGCATATTCTTTGAGGAATATTATCCTCCCTGTAGAAACCAAAACCTAGACACTTGTCCTCCATCCATGGTTTCCCACCATTTTCACCCATTATTCATATATATTTATATATATTTATTATATATATTTAAATATTAATATTTTATATATTATATTATATATATATTTAATAAATATATATTTATATAAGTGAATTGATCCCAACCATCCAATTTCACTTAATCCTATCCATTCATCCATATCAATCCATGCCACACACCCAAAATTAATATCCACCCTCTGTTATGTTTTAATTTGAGCCACACAATTCATGTTGCCCAAACCCTAACATACCCTAGTGTGGATTATTAATAGGAGTCATTTTGATGGCTCAACCCCTAAGAAATCCTTGAATCCTGAGTCTTTTTTCCTAAGTTCCCTAAGTAATTCATACCCTGAGTTCCCTAGAGTATCCAAGTTCTCTCAACTTCCATACTCGCTTGACATAGCCTCCACATACATTTTTGCCTCCTTCACTCAACTAGATATGCTTCTACAGACTTTCCATTCAGTCATCGAACACGTTAGGGTGCTCCTTATCATTCCCAAGTGACCTAGGGTGCTTCTCCTTCACCACAAAGCACCTATGCATGTCCTCCATTATTATTGAGCATCCATGGGATTTTATTTAACCATCGAGCACCTACGAGAATTTCACACTAGATTTATGCAACCCTCATAGCCCTTGGGTTATGGTAGGGCATCACCACACTAATCCACTGCAATATATTACATCAGATCAAAAAATGGTAGATAAGCAAGGTAAATATTTTTATTTTTATTTCATTTTATGAACTTTCAGTTCTATTCACGTTATTTATATCATATAGCTAGGGTTTTTGTATTGATTATAGAGGGCCTCACATTGTGGACCCCTCACAGTTGCTACTAAACTACTTGCTATTTTCTTGTGTGCATATCTAGAAGTTTTACATAACCGCAACTACTTAAGCTAGAGTGGCCCAACATTGGATAATCAAAATCCCACTCACTTATTTTGGGAGCAAGAACACATTCTGAAGACACCACCAGCGTTATTTTTCTAGGGTTTCAGAGAAATCTAGATATTGTAAAAGTTGTATCAAAGGATTCAAAGATCCTTATTGTAACAATGAAGTTTTGAGGCTCCCTCCCATTAATATAAAATTATTCATTGTGCAATATTGTCTTTTGAGTTCAATTTATATCTTGTTATTTGGTGTTACATTTTGTCTCTACAAATGGCGATCATGGTGGGACCCACTAAGGGTTTCTTTTTATGATTTGATTTTCTAATTTATTTGATATTTTTTCTCATCTTGTAGGGTTTTTAGAAGCACATATTTCATAGTTTTTATTGGATTTAGGGTTTCTAAGGACTGGTAAAAAGTTGCAGAAGGTGCGAGAAAATCCAACGATGCTTGAGGAACATCAAGAAAATCCCAGGTGCATTCCAGAAACACCCATATGCATTTTAGAAATACCCAAAGGCATTTTACAGAGAGTTGGAGTAGAAACGTAGGCTGTTTAGTAAGTCTACTGCTAAAACCCTAACTTTTTTGCTTATGTATTCTGGCAATATTACATTTTTTTTTTCAAATTTCTAGGCTAAAAAGAACATTATTAATTAATATAGGAAAACAATTCATACTATCTTGCATCTTAGGTTTCAGATTAGTCATTTGCATCCATCCACACTTTTTGTTTTAATTTTTTGATTTTTTTTTTGTATTCACAAATTGAAAAATATTGCATTTTGATTTCATGTAAATTGAAAATTTGTATAATTAGTTTGCATTATAGGGTTAGGGATTGCTATTTTTGTAGGTCAAGTAGGAACATTATTCAGATACCAAAATTATCCCCGTATTTGTGTGATTCTATATGGAGGAGTAGATGAAACCCCTAGTTGTTTAGAGTGGGTCTTAAGCGGTGTACTCTACATCCTTTGGAAAAATTGGTGGGTATTGGATTTTGATTTAGACTATCGAAAGTAGTTATCTTTCTAACATTGTATGTATACAATACAAATCAAAATTAAAAAAAATCACACATTGCATGCTTCATATTTAACAGTAGTGGTTGGATATCATCACTAGTTATTGCTTGAGATTTGGTGATGGTGGCTTTCATCTCCATCCACCAATATCTACCCTTGGAAACCTTAGGTCACCCCCAAGCAAACTTGCTGGATTTCATCACCAGAAAGAATCTCGTTGCCCTAGCTTAGCCATAGTTTTTACTTTATTTTGAGTAATTCATATTAGCACAATTGAAAAACACAAGATCAAAATATAAAATAATAAATTCACATTAAAAGGAGATAATTAATGAATGAGGTAAGACACACATGTTAAATAAAATTAGCATTGATTATTTATTTTTCTTGTGAAATTTAAATTTTGTGTTTCATTTTACTGTATAATATGTATTTTGGTTTAATTACTTATGGTATTACCTAGAAAATAAAAGAAAACATTAAATAAATACAATTTAATGGAACCTTCATCCACCTTCCCTGCCACTTTTGTAGAGTCCCTAAATGTGACATAGGTAGATTTATCTGTAGGTCCCTCATATTTATTATCACCCACAACATTTTATATGGTTGTTCCCCAAGTAGATTTAATCTCACTAACCATTTATCACCATATTACCCACATAGATATGGTATGAGTAGAAGCTTTCATGAAGTCTTCGAACTATGTCTTAGATTTAGTTTCCACCTCACCTAAACAGGATCCTCCTTCACAATAGGAACTTGTCTAATCCTAGCCACCATTCAGCTTTACCCAGGTGTACACTAACATTTTTTTGAGGTATCAATTGTACCTTCCTCTCATATGTCTGTTCCCCAACCCTCATGTGCTCCTATCACTTCATACACATCTACATATAATAACCCTTTGTATGAAGCACATGTAAATGTTGCTTCACAAGTTTTAGCCTCACAAGTTACCATACCAAGTGTAACTTGTCCCCCAACCACATCCTCCATACCATATGCTTCCATACCATCCACTTCTAATAGAGATATTAGTGAAGCATGAGAACATTTGAACAAATTTCTTATGCAATGTCAAAATGCTCAACAACAAGTGCAAGTGAACCCTAAGCCTTTACCAAACTCTACTGAGACTATCCTCATCAACTAGGGTCCATCATGGATACCATAGTCTCCTATGGTTTCTATCCCTGTTACTACACCAATTCATACCAATATCCATCCCATTCCTATTGGCCAACCTAGCCATAACCCTCATGCATCAACTCCATTCCAAATTCTCCATATTTTCATCATCAGTCTCCCATTCATCAATTTCTATTAAATTCACCTAGTCATCATCACCAACCTCATCATCATTTGGTCACCCCACAATATTTTTCCACCTCACCTCAAAATCATCAGGTAATTCAAGGCTTCCACATTCCTAAAGAAGACCCTTGAATTAAGGCCATGCAAAAATAGATAGATCAATTGATACAATATACTCCTGGTTTGACAAATCAAAAGCTAACCTTACATTAATTGATCAACCAACCTATTCATCCTTCGGTACCATCACCACCATATCTGGAAGATTTCATAGTACCTAAGTTTGAAAAATTCAAGGGAACTAAGAATCCCAAAGAGCATGTGAGCACATTTGTACACATATGTTTTAGAATCCAAAATGACAATGCTTTCATACTTAGAACATTTTCTCAAACATTAGGAGGAGATGCCATTGAGTGGTATAATCAATTGCCCAGTAATAGTATTTATACTTTTGATCAATTGATTGACCAATTATTTGAGCGTTCTATCCTAAATGTTAAAAAGGTCTGATTATCTAATGTCTATGCTTTAAGACAACATGATATGAGTCTATCTATAATTTTGGAAACTGTTAGAGGGTTGTCATCACCAAGTTGCCATTCACCTTGCCAATGGATGAGCTAATCAAATTATTCACCAAGAGTTATCTAAAAATATCTCTTGGATGCTTCAACTACAGACTTATCATTCATTTGAGGAAGCTCTAGCACATGCTAGTGTCATCGAGAAAATAAAAATCCAAGAGGGCATACTTAAGCCTAGTAAAAATGAATGGCAAAACAAGGGCCAATATAAAAGCAACTATTCTATCCAATCAAAATCCACATAGGCTACCCCATCCAGTCAGCCCAATCACATTAATAATATGGTAATGAGCCAACTGATAATGGCTCAACAACAACCGATGCAACAACCACCACAACAAATTGCTTATCATGCGGTACCCTTGGTAACTCAAGCAATGCAAAACATAGTTCTAGCTATAGAAAACCATCCCCGATGATAGTCTATTCAAAAAAATTGCCAATACAAACTCATCCTAATCAATTCAATCACATCCAAAAATACCAAGGGTTTGTAGGGGCCATCCATGTGGTCACTATAGGTCAAATAAATAATCAACAAAATGCAAGGCAACAATCTCAATCAAGTGTGTCACAACCTCCCTCATCACCTCCCATCCAAATTTCCTCTAATACTTCATCGCTAATACACATTCCTAGCCAATCAAACCCCCCGATTCCACCCATAAATCATCCATCCTGATAAATCATATCATTGAGTAGCCAGTTAGCCACAAGTCTAAAAATGGTTTCTACCAAGTTTTCAATATACGAGTTAATCCAAAAATCTCCCCCACCTCGTGAGGCATTAATGGATATTCTAAAATCCATTGAGCTACAATCTCAAGATTATAATACCTTCAAAAACTTTTTAGGGAGCATTTAAACATGCATGGAGCCTTTCATCACATTCTATGACTTTGATGTTAAGCCAATATCATCAGAATCAGTAGATCCTCCATTGCATATCATGGTTCTAATTGACAAGAAGTTGTTTAAAAGAGTTCTAATTTATACTGGTTCCTCCATCAACATTATCACCACATCTGACCTTCATAATTTGAACCTTCCTCCATCTCATATAACCAAGTCATCATTCATCTTAAAAGAATTCAATGATGCTTTATGTTCCACATTTGGCACTGTTGTTCTGCCCATTGAAGTAGGGGTTAAAATGTTGCACACTATGTTTTACATATTGGAAGGATCCATGGCATACAATGTACTCCTTAGAAGACCTTGGATGAGGTAAATGAGATGTGTCCCTTCCATTTTACACCAATGCTTAAAATATGTGCATGAAGGACAAGTAAATTGCATACCAACGGATATTGAACCATTCAAGTATTACAATTTTAGTTCAAATCCTTATGAATTTATGCTTCCTTCCACCCATATTTTCCTATCACCATCAGCCAATCCACCTACCCTTGCACTTATTTACTCATCAAAATTTCCCATTCTTGAGGAGCTTCATATCACCAATACCCATCCATCTCCCATACCCCCATCATCTTCACCATTGACTACATGCACATGTGGTCATAGTCAGTCCACATCATCAACATCCTTGCCATCCACTTCATCATCATTATTCATTCAAAAACCTGCCCAATCCATTCCATCTCCCTCACCTAATGTTTCACAAGTCTATTTGATAGATTGTGAGACATATTCACCATCACCATGTCCCGAGCCATCATCCAACCATGATCCTTCCACATTGTCCCAAGTTGAGGTCCACCTCACTAATATTGGTATTGGTGAATATGTGGTCCAAGACATCATCATCACACCACTCATAATTTCTAATTCTAAGGATTTTGATCACCCACGTGATCCACATTTATCCATAAGAGCAGTATATAACATGGGTTTAGCTCCCAGTAGCATAAATTTTATGTATGGGGGGATTGATTCTCCATAAAATATAACTCCCCTAGAGGGACCCAAGGAACCAACACTTGCCAACATTCCAAATTTTTTAGAATTTCCATCCTGTTATTTTCACATAGTTAATTGGTAAGGTCATGGCCTAGGATTGCATAAACAGGGACTTTTTTAGACTATTGATGTTCCATATCAAGAAGTGCACAATTATTTAGGTCTAGATTACCACCCACTTTCCACCACCTCTTCTCTTGAACAAACCTTCCAAAGGCTTAGTTTAAAATAATTAGAAGAAGCCCTCCATCCTGATGATTCTGATGATGAAATCCATGAAGAATTCAAACTTCTGTCAATAATTTTGGATGAATCTGAAGAGGAATCAGAACCCATTATTCCCCATAAAGAACAATATGAGTTTTATCTTAGAATTTTCCCCATCCATGAGCCCATATTTTACTTGCTTCTTCCACAAGAGCAAGCCGAACCTACCGATGAGCCACCACCTCCATTCCATTAAGACATTTCATAAGACAAACTTGTAACATATGTACATAACACAAAAATAGTGGTTTTCACCACTACAAAAAAAAAATCAAACAAAAACATTTTTTTTTCAGCATTGCACGTATATATCATTTAGTTAAATGCATTTATTTGTGTTGCTTTCTATTATCCACATTTTACTAAGCTCCTAGTATCGGTTCTTAGGCTCCATCGATTCCATAAAATCTTATCCACTTTTCCCATAAGTCAACATCAATCCTGTTGATTTATTCACCCCACTCCATAATCCATATGATCCGGCTAAACCAATTTCAATTGACATGAGTCTCATTGATATGGACCAGATTTCTTTGCCTCCATTCTTCTTTGAGTTTGTCTTGTTTGAGGAATTTTTAAGGGCTTCAGTCAACAACATTCCTCCATCCCCTGCACCTTCGCTTTCACCCTCACCTTCATTCCCGAGGTTTTCCAGGAAGATATAGAGGATAAGCTAGAAGAGTTTGATGACATCTTAGACAATATTCATCTAATCCCTATACCCCATCAACTTGAGGAAGATTCCCATATTTCCATTTAAGATACCATCAATGTGAACCTTAGTTCAGACAAAGACAATCCCCAAATTGTCAAAATTCATAAAATTTTATCACCTGAAGAAAAAGAGCAATTAATTGCTCTCCTCGAGAGGAAAAAATGTATTTTTATATGGTCCTACAAGGACATGTCCGGTATTGAACCTAGTCTAGTTGTCTAAAATCTCAACTTACATCCTAATGCTAAATCAGTCAATACCATCAAGGAGATGCCTCTACCAACTAAATAAAAGGAATTACGTAGTTTACAAGGAAATATCCAATCGATCCGTTGTTTCATTACATAACTTTCTGATAAATGTAGGTCGTTCAATCACCTACTACAAAAGGAGGTGCCATTTTCTTGGAAAAATTAATGTCAAAAAGCCTTTTATGACATTAAGCAATACCTATATTCTTTGTCAGTATTATCTCCTCCTCATCCGGGGGTCCCATTCTATATTTATGTTTCAGCAACGGACTTCACATTAGGGACAATGATTGCACAAAATAATGAATAAAATCAAGAGCAAGCTATCCATTACATTAGTTGAACATTGGTAAGCTATGAAACCAGATATGCTTATGTAGAAATATTGTTCTTAGCAGTGGTTTTTACCACTAAGAAAATTCTACATTACATGCTTAGTCACACAACTTATGTCATAGCTAGAGAAAATCCTTTGCATTATATGATGTCCCACACTTACAATAACACCCACATTCAACATAGTTTCTTGACTCCTTATTACCCACAAGAAAATGGACAAGCTGAAGCTTCCAATAAGACCTTAATTACTATTCTCAAGAAACTTGTTAAAGAAAATCATAGAGATTGGCATACACAATTTTCCTTGGCATTATGGTCTTATCAAACAAGCATCCACATTCCTACAAGAGCAACATCATTTTCATTGGTCTATGGAGCTAAAAAAATCATGCATCTTGAGCTCGATATCCCTTATGAATTTCTTTGCAAGAATTCATAGATGACGACACTGCTAGACAAGAACATATTGACCAAATCACACTTCTTCATTAGAGGTGAGTCAATGCTTTAGATAATTTATGAGTTTATCAAGACCACCTAAAGTGTTCTTACAATGCCAAATTTTATCTTTGTGAATTCCAAGTAGGAGATCTTGTCCTTAAGGAGAATAAAAAAAACACCAATGCATTACCACATCTTCATGAGAAATTTGTGGCTAATTGGTTAGGTCCATACAATGTTACTCAAAAGTGGGTAATGGTACTTATAGGGTTGCCAATCTAGAGGGAGAGGAAGAACCTGAACCACTTAATGTTATACACTTGAGGGCATTCTATGCATATTGTTATATATATATATATATATATATATATATGTGTGTGTGTGTGTGTGTGTGTGTGTGTGTGTGTGTACATGGCTAATACACCAAAATATTACATTACATACATTTCATTCCAAAAATATTGCATTTCATTTGCATACATTGCATTCCCAAAACATTGCACTTCATTTGCATACATTTCATGCCAACACACTTCAAATTGCATTTCATGCACTCACATCCACATTTCACATTTCATATTAGGATCATTTATTAAGTTTAGGTTCTTAATTGGTCCAAAAAAGTCATGTTGCCTTATCATTTTCAAAACCACATTCACAATATCATCCACACCAATCCACCAAGCCAGAATTATCATTTTCAAAACCACATTCATAGTTCCTATGTGTTTTCGGTCACTCAACCACTCCTAGTGTTTTAAGAAACCTCCAAAAATACATGTCAAGTTCCTTTTAGGACCATCACACATATACATTAAGAAAATATTGATTTTTGGGAATTGACTCCAAAACATTCTTGAACCAAACACAATTTCACATCTTAAAAACATCTTGTGTCAAAGAGGGATAACACCATACTTGGTTTACACCTCAAAGTGAAAAGGGTCATCCTTGCTAGTCCCATCATGCAACATAGTCCACCAAAATAGTGGTTTTCACCACTATCACAAATTTCAAAATAAAATAAAGAGTAGGGGAAAATCCCTAACAAAAACTCTAAATATTTTACATCACACACCACTGATAATTGAGTTGTAATGATCATACTTCTAGTTAGATGGTTAGGTGGTCATCCCCAAAACTTAAGAGATCAAAAATAAAAATCATGGAATATGGAGTTAGCCTCCACCGGAGCTATAGAAACTTGACTAGAAGTGGAGTATGCTCATGCATGGTGACACATCTCTTTTAAAGAGACCTTTGATCGCACATATGGAAAAGCTAGCTTCTCAAATTCATCCATAATAGGTTTACCCAATTTACTCAGGATGAGTTAATGAACTCACTTGCACACACATTGGTTCTTGATTACCTCGAGTTATTACCATACTCATGATTCAGTAAATGAACTCACTGCACACACATTTGGTCCTAGAGGGATTAGATAGTTTTAGTGAGTTTTTTGATACCACTAGTATGTCCGAGTCTCTGCAAAACAATTAATTTTCCATATCAACATCCATATCTTCTTCCATGTCAACATCCATGTCATTTCATGAGTCTTTCACCCCACATACCACCAAGTTTGGTATCCTTGATTAAACAACAATGCTAGAAACATGGCCAAACAAGATCTAAACTATGAATGATAATTAGCACATCTGCATTTCATATCTTGCATTAATCATCCATACATTCCACCTTGCATTAATCATCCATAACATATCATATACATTCATCATCCATATAAACATGCATTCCATAAAAACATTGCACAAAAAACATACACACAAACATATAACACAAAGAGTAAAATCCATGTATATATGTATAAATATTGCATGTACAATGAGTGCCTCAAGGGCCGCATACAACAGAGCACCAAGGCTAATATACAAAAAGTGAATCTAAGCACTAGATAAGCCCTTCAAGAGGACCCCTATGACCTAGAAATAGTTATAGACCTATAGTTATGCCTAAAATCGCTATGCCTATCATCCTCAGATATATGTGATATTGGAGGATCAAGAAGATGAATATGATGCTCCATTAACCTATCCTCCAATGCCTCGATATACCTATGAAGAGAGCAAAGGTACACTATTTTGACATTATGCTGGTTCTCCATATCTAGTAGCTCTGCTTGGATCCTCATGATCCATGCATACCACTTTGCTACCTACTTCTCTAGCCTAACCCAATCCTTCTCACTCTGATTTTGAGGTCCATATGGAGTCTCCTCCACATCATCTCTATCTCTTCCATCTCCCTCACTCTCAGGAGCCTACCTCACTGCACCCTTAGTCCTCCTCCTTCGACTATCTGATTGAAGGTGTCACTACCACTTAGGGGCCTAATGGATCCCCTCATCCTCAAATCCACCCCCATATCCATAAACTACTACTAGAATCAGTGCCTATGGTGGCTATGTAGTGAACCATGCATGATACTCTAGAGTAGTCCTTGCATCATCCACATCTGGGAGATCTATATACTCATCATCCTCATACACCTCCCTCCATGGCTTTGCACATGGTAGCATTATCTCCTCCCGATACCTCCTATAGAGCATCAGCTATGCTAGAATCCCCTGCATTAGGATGAACTATTGAAGTACTTGTGAGAACCAAAAATACTCAACCTCACTTTGATTTCTTCCAACCACCCACCTAGACTACCAAACCCATCATAGATTCTCTCCATCTCTGGTCCACCTATTACCCTACCATGGCCTTCATATCACTTGGGTGGATGTTAGTCAAAACCACAAATCCTAGTACCACTAGCTCATCCACATAGGCTGACTTAGTTGTACCTCCTTGACCACTACCCATATCCTAGCCTAGGGCTCCTCCCTACCTAATCCTATCATCGATAAGAACTCTAGTCGAGCCATGCTAAAGTGCTCCCATACCCAACACTATAGAAATAAGATACAACCTAACTCCTTCCTCCCCCATATCCTCACCTCATAGAGCTCCCAATACACCTATGCTAATGAGGTAGGAGCCCATGCATACACCTACTACGTAGTGAGCATATTGGTCACTAACCCTATCAGGTTCCAAAGGAACCTGCACCCAATTTTGTTCGGGGCCATGATGTTGGCCAACATGAACATCACCAAAGTCCAAAGGGTATCCAACTTATTATAAACATACATGGACAAGTAGGGAATACCCCCACTCTCCACCCTCACACCCTCCCATCCATCGCCAACCATATTCTTCATTTTTGCACCTCTATCACGTCCAACCTCAACATGCTCACCCTCCACTAGCACCTTGAGGATGTGATATACATCCTCCAAGGTCAGGGTCACCTCTCCTATGGGGAGCTAAAATGTCTTCCTATCCATATCCCACCTCTCTACCAATGCAGAGAGGTACCCCTCATCTTCTCTCACCATGTCAACCCAGGCTACCTCTACCAGTCCCACAACCTCCAAAAACTCTCACTCCTCTGATACCATCTTTCTCATCCTAGGAATGTAAGGCAAAAATTGGTGCCGAGCCTCCAAAATCCTAAGCTATAGCACAACACAAAACACTTGTCATTTCCAAATTTTTAAAAAAATCACAAAAACATAAAAAAAATTCACAATACACACAAAATGGAATTACCTTAGCAGCCTGCACTCTAGCTCCAACTTTAGCCCTCGTCTCTACTCCTTTTTCCACCGTAGATTTTGTGCCCAATTCACTTCACCTCACTTCACTCCACTCTCCTAAACGTAGCTTCTCAACCTCACAAATGCACAAATGAGTTTCATTTCTCATCCTGCCAGCTATTTATAGCTACTTCAGGCACCTTGAAACAACCATGGGTGTTGGGCAAAATATTGGTTAGTTTTCTATAGTTCAATTAATTACCTCCATTTAATTGTCAACCTGAGGTAGCTCGTAGACTTGTGAGCATCACACACACAGTATATGCCTATAGTGCGAGGAATGAGTCCCTCTGTACCTATTGGTTTGGGGGGTGTTGGTGTTTCATTGAAGTTCTAAATTTGATTTCCAAACCAATAATCTAACCTATGAAAACATACCTAAACTACATTCAGAAATTAAAATCACACATTGCTGGAAATTACAAAAAGCAGGGGAAAATACAAAATTTAAATAATCTAAAAAAATAGTAAATAAATTAACTAAGAAAGCAAGGAAAAATGGGAGGAGTACTATTTAGAGTGGGCCCAGGCTCTAGTAGTATTCCTATCGATCAATTCATTCACTAGATGCTACTTTGAGATTAATAAAAACACTCAAATGAATATATTGTAGCTTCAAAAAATTACACAGCAAGTCTAAAATCTGGGATATCTTTATCAGGGGTGGCCTACATATTTATAAGATATACAACCATACCCTGTTACAATTGAGAGAAATAAATTTCTGATTTTTTGGTTACAATAGATACATAAAAATAGGGAGATAAAGCAAAAACATTAATTATGGACTGATTTAACGTATTTTGTTTTTATCAGAATAGAATACGTTTAATATTCTACTTTATTTATTTACATTTTTGTTTACATATTTTCTAGAAAATAGAAAACACATGGTCTTTGATATTGTCCTTCATCTTCATCCTTGTTGAAATATCATTCACATCAATCGCTAAAATATCTGTTCTATTCTGTCGACCACAGGAGTTGCGCTGTCATTTTATGTCACATTGTAATACTGCATCAACGCGAAACAAGCGCCTAATGGGAAGCATGCACCTTATTTTGTATGGGAAGAAAGAACTTTAATTTTTATGGGAAGTAGACACCTTATTTTATATGGGAAGTAGATGCCTAACGGGAAGCAAGTGCCTAATGGGAAACAAGCACCTATGGGAAGCAGACGCCCATTAGTTAAGTGCAAAATGGAAGTCGGGCACTTCAAAGGAAATTGGGTGTTTGACTTAGCACTTTTCATCGATGTACTATGGATGTTTTGCCTTCATCAAATTAACAGTGCCAGGTTTGAGTGGGACCTTAACGTAAACATATTAAAATATCGTAAAAACCACTAAATATGCACACAATTCACTTAAAAACAAATATTAGATAATATACATAATTTACTATTAAATATATATTAAAATTTCACAAAACATACATTTTATAATAATAATGTCACATTAGAAATCCATGTATAAAAATGAGCATTTTTGGTGCTCATCATCCCCTCATTCTTAAAAGAGTGGCGCATCCTCGTGACACCCACCATACTTAAAGAGTGGCATACCCTTGTGACACTTGATGCTTATAATTTTCATTTTTAGAAACGGTTGTCCAATAGGCTCTATTTTTCTTTCTCCTATTTTTGGTTGTGGTAGCTCATTCTTTTTTAGTAAATGGTTTATGGGATTTCCCCATGGTCAATTTCTTTGTTTTTTTATTTTTTTTATATGGGAGTCAAGCGTCTGTATATGGCCTATATATGGGAAGTAGATGTTTGTATATGGAAATCAGGTCTGTATATAGGAAGAAGGCATCTGTATATTGGAAGCAAGCATCTGTATATGGGAAGCAAGTGCTTGTATATGAAAATCAAGCCTGTATATGGGAAGAAGGCCTGTATATGGGAAGCAGGCACCTATATATGGAAAATAAGTGATTGTATATAGGAAATAGGAGCCTATATATGGCCTATATATGGGAAGTAGGTACCTGTATGCTATTTTTAATATGATGACCATGATTGTTCTCCCAACAGAATATTTGCATGAAGACAAAATACCAAATGGGGCTAAATGGCTGGATGGACAAGTTAATGGGGATTGTGTTGGCACTATTTTATAAAAATATATTTCTATGAAAACTTTATATATACTAAACAAAAAATTAAGTACACACCTATATTATATTTTGTGCATGTATTATGCATAGACATTCATGGTGTACTTCTATTGGTTGTCTTATGATGACCATGTGTACTGGAACAAAGAACAACATGCTTATTTCCCATGTGGAAAATTTTTCCTCCGTATGACTGGTTCTTGGTTGCTGCAATTTATTCATTTGATGTTTCCAACACAAATTCAAGAAAATATTAAAAAAAACATGTCTTCACAGGATGACACATATCCCCTCCTTGAAAGTTATTCATTGATGACCTTGGAACGTGCATAAATCTCTAATGGAAAATTAAGATAATTTTATCCATGAGAGATTTTGAATTTATGCATGTGGATGAGTTTTTGATGTGGCATGGGCCACTTCCCAATGCTGAAGATTATTCACACATGGCACAAGCATCCATTGAACTATAAAGGAGGTGTCTTTTACATGGGAATCAGGTGCCTTCTTTTGGTTCACGGGACGTAAGTGCTTTCTAAAATAGGATGTAGACATCTTTTACTAGCAATCAGGTGCCGTACGTAAAGAAAAATTTATACAAACTATTTTTTTCCTTGGCATCGATTCTGTCTCATAAAACTGGAAGTTGGGCACCCTCCTAGAGAGGCTAGTAATCAAGTGTTGGTCTACTAGAATTCAAGAGGTGGGTACCATCTTATTAACATGCTTGGATTCAAGCATCGTTTACCATTAGAAAATGGAAAATAGACACTTCTCTTTATTCAATGGGTGTTGGCTTTTCCTCGGATGTGCACTATAAGGTTGATCAGGCCTAAAGCGCTTTGGTTGAAGAACAGGGACAAAAAATCTGCATCCACCCCTGAATCAACAGTTAAGTGTTTTATTGTCCATAAAGACCAGTCCAAACATTCTTGTGCAGATTCAAGTTTAGTATTCCCCTTAAATGGGGACTAACTTACTCCTACTGAAAGCAAAAATATCCTAGAAAGCTAGGAAGGTTCATGTTGCCTGTGCTTGTTAAGCCTAGGTTTCCCAAGCTACCTAACAACTACACCAAGGTCATGTTCTTGCAAAATAAAAACACAAATAAAAAAAATTTATGTTAAGAAAAACAAGTCCATGTCATCTTTCCTTTTTTTTAATGACGAATACATGATCATTCGTCAAATGGCTGGTATGAATTTAAAATAATATGGAGTCTCCCCCATGCTTGCATTTGATTCAATCTCACAAATGTGAGGTGCATGGCAAAGCTGTAAATGGAGCTTGTTGATTGTTACATCGTGTGTTGTTATAGACTCTCCGTAAAAATCCCTCAGTTTGTGAAATCTTCATAGCTAATTTTTTTTTTTCTCTGAGTAGAGATGTGTTGCTCAATAGAGTACTATGAATCATCTAAGCTTAGCTTTTATCCACCACATCTAGTTTTGCCATTGTCGGATGTTGCACATTTTCCTATGGTGTCAACCTGTATGCAATAGATGTGTTTTATTGAGCGCCTGGTAGCAGATCCCATAAAAAATCTAAATTTAAGCATTATAGCATGGAGTAGAACTGGGATGGGTTACCACCTAGGAAGTCCCATGGATTGCATCCCTTTATTTTTTTCAAAAATTTTCCAAATTCTAGAATTTTTCAAAATTTTCATATTCTAGAATGTTTTTCCAAAAAAATTCATAATTGTCTAGATTTTGGAATTTTCTATAATTTTTTTAGATTTTGGAATATTTTTTTCTTTTGAAAAAATAGAATGGAATGACACATGCTGGTAGGTAGGATTGCCTTGGATGCTTACAATCTGCATTGAGCCCCTTGCTGTCTACAAAACATAGAAAAGAAAAAACCTAAACTAATAGTTTTAAAGAAAACTATAATTATTATTTTTTTATTGAACACTGTAATAGTGTTCATCGTGTTGTAGGTAATACCATTGAATATGAGATCTCCTCCATGCTTGTAATCAAGCAAGCCTTTGGAATTTGGGGCTTGTAATAAGATCTTAGTCTATGTCAAAAATTTGATACAACTAAGTCTTTGTTTGTCCCATCCCCTTCTTTATTTAGTTCTATGATATATTGCAGCATGGGAAGAGAATCTTCCTAGATGACCTCAAAAAATTCATCCAACTTACTTGCATATTATGCAGGTAGGTGGATGACAATTTTTTTTACGAACTATCATTTTTCCTATTCTGCATCTAATATCAGCATTAAAATGTACCAAAGTGTTGGGAAATGTTAAATTTATAGTTTTTACCATCTTTTTTGGTCTCTTGAGGCATACCTTCATAATGGCTTCAGTATAAATAGGTACATCCCTGATAGTTTGAGAAATTATATCAATAATATTTCTCAACTGTTTCATAATATCAAATTTAGGTGGTGTCATTTATCTAGTTTTTCATAACCTTTCAAGATATAGTGGAAGTCCTTCATTACTTGATTGTTCAACAAAATTATTTATTTCTACACTATTATGGTACAGTAGGTTTATTCAAATAACTCCTTAATAAGCTAGTGAATTTAAACAGTTGTTGTTGGGATTTGACTTTGTTGGTTCCAACAACTGTTTTGGCTTGGTAGAAGATGAAACCAGTAACCTAGAATTCTCTGATAGTTGTGTCTGTGGAGGTAGATCCATGAGGTAAGTTTCTAATTCCTCTAGATATCCTTTTATAATTTATGGACACAACCTGATATGATGTTCCAAGTGACATTTTCCATAAACTTCTACTGTATTCTTTGGAAATTTATTTTTTTCATGATTTTTTCTACACCTTGAATAGAAAAAGGTAAACATTACTTCAGATTCTTGCTTCTTCTTCGATAATGTGTCTGAATGTAAAGAAAGAGATAAAATTTCACTATTCACACCATTAAAAAATGTTCCTATTTTTGTTTTAATTATGGAGGCTATTCCTCGTATTGGTAGTTTTTCCTTTTTGTTGGAATACTTTTGAAATAATTGTTGAATTTTCCCCATCCCGGTCACTAAAATATTCTGTATAATGTGATGAATCAAATGGATGGTATTTTCTTTTTAATAACTATTTCCAGAATATTCTAAGCTTGAGGTGTTTTCTATTTTTTCAATAAATGATTCGTTGAATTTTTTTAGGCTCTTGGTGGACTCATGCTTCGCAGGTAGATGATCTATAGGCAAGGAAATCTGAAATTAATTTTCAAACTAACTAACCTATGGATCATACACTACAGTTGTGACACTCCTCGAAAATGACACCAAAATATTGGGTAAAACATTGGTTAGTTTTCTATAGTTCAATTAATTGCCTCCATTTAATTGTCAACCCATGGTAGCTCGTAGACTTGTGAGCATCACAATATATGCCTGTAGTGTGAGGAATAAATCCCTCTATGCCTATTAGTTTGGGGGTTGTTGGTGTTTTATTGAAGTCTAAGTTTGACTTCCAAACCAATAATCTAACCTATGAAAACATACCTAAACTACATTTAGAAATTAAAATCACACAATGCTGAAAATTATAGAAAATAGGGGAAAATACAAATTTAAATAATCTAAAAATACAGTAAATAAATTAACTAAGAAAGCAAGAAAAAATGGGAGGAGTACTGTTTAGATTGGGCCCAAGATCCAGTATTCTTCCACCCGATCAATTCATTCACCGAATGCTACTTTAAGAGTAATAAAAACACTCAAATGAATATATTGCAGCTTCAGAAAATTACATAGCAAGTGTAAAATTTGGGATATATTTATTAGGGGTGGCATGCATATTTATAAGATATGCAACCATACCCTGTTACAATTGAGAGAAAATAAATTCCTAATTTTTTGGTTACAACAGATACGTAGAAATAGGGAGATAAAGCAAAAATATTAATTCTGGATTGATTTAACGTATTATGTTTTTATCAAAACAAAATACATTTAATATTCTGCTTTATTTATTTACATTGTTGTTTACGTATTTGCTATAAAATAGAAAACATATGGTCTTTGATATTGTCCTTCATCTTCATCTTTGCTAAAATATCATCTGCATCCATCGCTAAAATATCTGTTCTATTCTGCCGATCACAGGATTCGCATTGTTATTTTATGCCGCGTTGTAATTCTGTGTCAACGGGAAGCGGATGCCTAACGAGAAGCAAACACCTTATTTTTTATGGTGAGCAGGAACCTTACTTTGTATGGGAAGCAAGTGTGTTATTTTATATGGGAAGCAGGCACCTACGAGAAGTAGGCACCCATCAGTTAAGCGCAAAATGAAATTTAGGTGCTTCAAAGGAAATCGAGCGCTTGACTTAGCACTTTTCATCGATGTACTGCAGATGTTTTGCCTTCATCAAATTGAAATTGCTAGGTTTGAGTGGGACCTTGATGTAAACATATTAAAATACCGTAAAAACCACTAAATTTGCACACAATTCACTTAAAACAAATATTAGATAATATACATAATTTACTATTAAATATAATTAAACTTTCATAAAATATACATTCTATAATAATAATGCCGCATAATATGTTAGAAATCCATGTATAAAAATGAACATTTTTGGTGCTAATTAATGGGCATTTCCTAGCACACTAAAGCACACCAGGGTGTTTGTGAAATTCCTAAACATCGACGGGTGCATCTACATGCCAAAAGCACCAACGGGCGTTTGGCACCAATTTTGACAAAAAGATAAATTTTTACAAAATAGTGGTTTATCCCCACAAAATCACTCCATTTTGCATCCACACATCTATTTTATCATATTAACAAGTTTTATGAAGGTTACAACTAATTGGGATGCATAATTATTGTTTGTGACCACAAATCATAAATTCACCTAACAAGTTACAAAAGCATTCCAAAATGGTCCAAAAATTCACAAAATTATTGTAATCATCATTCTCATCATTAATACATCATTTTCACATCATCCATATCACAATTTGCATATTTTCCAAGGTCAAACAACATTCAAGTGAACCTTGTACCTAGTGGGTTATTCTATATACTTGGTGATTGCAGCGATTTGCATCCATGCAATTCGGTAAGATGAATAACTTACCATAAGGAAACTTGATCATTTTAATCACTCCATATCTCCTTTTTGAAAATCACAACCACACTTGGTACTTTATAATTTACGTGAAACCTTACCAAAGAATAGTTTGCACAAAAGCTATCATTGATGGCCTAGTTCGTGGGGCCTAAAATATGGATAAAATTAAATTTCATCATTTCACATCTCCTTGATAGTCATCATGGTGACTGGCCTTAGCTAGGGTGATTAGTTTCGATCATAGGAATTATCTAATAATCACTAGTTAGCCCTTCAAAGTTGACTACTTTTATTTTTGCATATTCATTCTTGCATATCAATGACGCCGAAAGGCACATTCTTCAACAACATCAAATCACCCCAAATTTTGTAAACCACTTTTGGTTTTGACTTTCCCATAATAGGATACATATTAAATGATCATGATATTCTACACTTAGCAAAAATCCCTTCATATGTTGGGGCAAAAATAGATGCAATCATTTCACATTTTCAACAATTTTCTTCCCACCATTGGGGAAAAAATGGTATCGCATTTACATCATTCATATTTTCTGTCATTTCATTTGCACAAATTTTTCAATTGGCTCATGAGATTCATCCATAAACTCATTTTCCAATTGAGGGGGTAAGATACGCAAAAAATCCAAATTATTTCATTCTTTTGTCTTCAAGCTCACGTTTCACATCCTAAGAGAAAGTTACTTCTACACCTAACCAAAATAGGTATCTCATGTTTTTACATTGCATTGCATAAAACAATATAAAAATGGAATCTGTAGGCACAAAATCCTAGCCACTTGTCCTCCATCTATGCTTTCCCACCATTTCCACCCATTATTCATATATATTTATATATTTAAATATTAATATTTTATATATTATATTATATATATTTAATAAATATATATTTATATAAGTGAATTAATACCAACCATTAGATTTCACTTAATCCTATCCATTAATCCATATCAATCCATGCCACACACCCAAAATTTTATCAACCCTTCATTATGTTTTAATCTAAGCCACACAATTAGTGTCGCCCAAGCCCTAACATACCCTGGTGTGGATTATTAATAGGAGTCATTTTTATGGATCAACCCTTAAGAAAACCCTGAATCCTGGGTCTTTTATCTTGATTTCCCTAAGCAATTTGTACCCTAAGTTCCCTAGAGTATCCAAGTTCCCTCACCTTCCATCCTCACTTTCCATAGCCCCCGCATCCACCACCGCCTCCTTCATTTAGCTAGATATGCTTCTACAGACTTTCCATTCAACCATTGAATGCCTTTAGGTGCTCCCTATCATTCCCAGACACCCTTGGGTGCTTCTACTCCATCATCAAGTGCCTCTAGGCATCCTCCATTATTCTTGAGTACCCATAAGAATTATTTGCAGTCATCAAGCACCCATGGGTGTTTTACTCTGGTTCTACAACCCTCCTAGCCCTCGAGTGATGATAGGGCATTTTTGGACCAATCCATTGCAACATATTACATCAGATTAGAAAATGGTAGATAAGCAAGGTAAATATATTTATTGTTATTTCATTCTATGTATTTTAATTTCTATTCATGCTATTTATATCATATATCTAGGGTTTTTGTATTGATTATAGAGGGCCTCACATTGTGGATCCCTCATAGTTGCTACTAACCTACTTGCTATTTTCTTGTGTGCAGATCTAGAAGTGTTACATAAGCATTGTGTAGCTACTTAATATAGAGTAGCTTGACATCAGATAATCAAAAGCCCACTCACTTCTATTGGGAGCAAGAACACATTTTGAAGACACCACCAGCGTTGTTTTGCTAGGGTTTCGGAGAACCCTAGCTATTATAAAATCTATATCAAAGGATTCAAAGATCCTTATTGTAATAATGGAGTTTTGAGGCTCCCCCCATTAATATAAAATCATTCATTGTGAAATATTGTCTTTTGAGTACAATTTATATCTTTTTATTTGGTGTTGCATTTTTGTCTCTACACTCCCTATAGAACATGTCTTGTATTTTTGAAAAAGGAAAACAACATGAAACCACATTAGAAGTAGATCAAAGATGCAGAACATTAATTAAAGCAATATTTTGCACCCAAGTAATGGAAATGCTAAAAAAATGGTTAGATGGCACTAAAGGCCATAATTGATCATCTAAGGGCTAAGAATCAATTGACATTCATACCCTAAAATTTGAAGAATCCTAAAGGGACAAACAATTAGATAAAACATGACTCAATATTTTTTTTATAAGTAAAAATATTTCATTAAAGCGGGTTTTGAAAGGAATCCCAAAACCTTGTTACAAAAGTAGTATTATGAAAATCTAAGAAAAGGAACAAGTGGATCAAAGAGGCATGCTGCCTGTAGTACAAAAACACAAAAAAGGACCAACCAATCACCCGTAATCTAACAAGATCATTAAAAACATCCCAAGGACCATTCCCAACAATGACCCAACCAAGAATAGCTACACAATATCCTTGTCTACATACTTTGCCACAACCTTTGACCCATTCCTTAGCCCTTATCTGGATCCCTTAGGTTTATCAAAAACCTTAGGATCTTCCATGAATATGCTAGGGAATGCTTCACAGAAAAATATCAGGTTTAGGGCATTTCACATTTCCTTCAGGGTCGAAACCACCTAGAAATTTAAAACATGACTCAATATTTGAAATGGAAACCACCTAGAAATATTTGCATGAGTTTTGGAGGGAAATCCCTCCCCTTGTAATCTATAAATAGTAGTATTATCTTTGTAAAGGATTTATAATTTTGCAATTGTATGCATTTGTAGGATTTCCTTTCATTTCTCTTTGTAAAATAATTGTGGTTCTTGAGTAGCTTATGGGTAATCTTAAACCTCTTATTTTGGCATAATATTTGTAAGAGTTGCTTGCATTATATATACATGGGAACCTATGTCTATTTTTTGGCCTTTGCCTATAGACCCGTTGCTATGTATGTGTATGTGTTTGTGATCATTTGCATGTAAATCAAACATTGATAAGTGTATGTGTCTGTGAGGGGTTTGGTTCTATTTTTGGACTAAGTCACTTACAATATTGGCTCTCCTTTTGGACCTATCTTCTCATATATGCATATAACTAGTAGATCTTGATTGCACTTCACTATGTTGAGAAGAGGAAGTGTTCACCGTTGGCACATATAATTCAGGCCTATTTTTGTAGGAATATCTTAGCAAATCTCTTGGCTCATCACCCCATTTTCTCTTTTATTTTATAAGTTTATTTTACTTTATTACACCCTTTTCCTTTGTAGATAAACTAGAGCCTTGAAGATCACATATTAACAAGGAGTTTGCCTTGTAAAAACTCTCAGAGGCCCACAATTGATCCAAAACCCATCCTCTCATTTGTGGTCTACTGTGTCACTCCAATGCAAGGCATGATTGTCTCAAGCAAGGACAATAAGAGACAATAATAGTTTCCAAAATAATTTACAAGAACTAGTCAATGTTACCTTAGATATACCCAACAAGTGGATCTTTTGAACGTACAAGATATTAAAATATAATCTATATACCAAAGTTAGTTGACTTTATTATATCTAAATGTTAGAAGTATCTAAGGATAAGTCATGATAATATATAAAGTTGGCAAGTTCTTCCTAGCCAACTAGGGACATAAATGATTCAAAGTACTACTATGAATTAGTCATTACCTCTAGCTAATTAGCTCCTATAAAATCTATAATAGGCCTTGGATTCATCAAACTAATTAATATCCTTGGCTTATAATATTCATTAAAAATATAGAATCCATAAGCCACACCCAAATATTAATCTCTAGTTTATCAAAATTTGCCACTTGTGAAAAATTTAAATCCACCCTTCACACCTTAATAGCTTGTAATACTATCTAATCCCCAAGGTTATTTACAATATTAAATGTTTTAGCATGCTCTACCACCCTAGGGATACATGGTCTCACCTCAAGTTCAAATGCAACAACCTCCACCAATGCAATATAGGTAAGCTCCACGATATTATAATTACCAATATTTGATTCCAAAAATACCCTAAACATAAATTGCATGACTAGACATACCAAGGGCCTTTGAACATGATGGTTAATTCCCCTATGCCAGTTGTCATCATGATGTCCATATATACTTTTGATGAAAATAGGTGTAAGACTACTTTAGAACACCTTAATGAATTATCAACATTAAAATCAATGCATCAAATCAAAGAGGAATATATTATGGTGCATATACTTATATATTCATTGAGGGATAAAACAACTTTATGGTATAGGAGCTTGCTTGATACTTTCATTGTCAATCAAGATTTTATTGTAGAACCCTTCATGAAAAGTTTTGATAGTTTAAGAAACACGTATTTGATCCTATTTTAGCTAAATTCCATATGAATACATCCTTAGAATAATATCCATGATTATATCCTATATTAATGAGGAACTTGTACATTATCCCAATAAGTATATGTCCATCTACTAAGAAAAAAATGGCTTAATATGTAAAATGTCCATTAAGTGTTGGATTTTTCTTTTCTTTGAAATCATTTATATGGATGGCATATAATATGTATTCTTTCTTTGAACTTTTCTTATCTAGATGGCATAAATTTATCCTAGAATAATGGATCTCTCAATACCCTAAATATTTATGTTAAATCCTAAGTTATCAAGGTATTCAATTGTTTTTGCATAGTAATCTACTTTAGCTTTATGTTTTTGTTTGCATTTTTGCCACATTATTTTGTTGCTATTCATACAAAAGAATGCACACATTGTAGAGACACTTAACAAGTTTTGTGTTCAAGAAGAGCAAGTGAAAACTGTCGCGATATCGTGACCTGTCATGTTTTCGCGGTGTCCGATGAAGAAGAAAAGCTAAGCATAGAAGTTGTCGCGATATCATGACATGTCGCATTTTTGTGACCTGTCTCATTTTTGCGGGGTCTAAAGCCGAAAAGAGCTAAGTATAGAAAATGTCGCGATATCGTGACATGTCACATTTTCGTGACTTGTTGCATTTTCAAGACTAAAACCACCAAAGGAAACAAGGGAGTAAAACCGTCACGATATCACGACATGTTGGATTTTCACGCTTGGAAATAGCAAAGGTAGCGATAACGGTAAAGTTGTCACAACATCGTGACATGTCGCATTTTTGTGACTTGTTGCGGTGAGGGAGTAGTAAAGTGAAAGTTGTCACGATATCGCGACATACAGCAACAAAGGAGAGTGTCAATGAAACTTGTCATGATATCACGACAAAAAAATAGAAAATGAGAAAATGGTATGAAATGACACGATATCGCGACATGTCACGTTTTCGTAGAAGGGCTAAAGCCAACACAAGGTGGATGAAAGATGTCATGATATCACAACATTTTTGAAGATGAAGCCAAGCAAGAGAAACTTGTCATGATATCGCGACAAAAAGTGACAACGAAGGTGAAGACAGACAATTATCATGATTTCGTGACATGTCAGGGCAGAAGAGCAAAGCACGGAGAAATATCACGATTTTGTGACATGTCACATTTTCATGAAGAAAAAGCAAGAAGGACAACGCAAAGTATGGAATGTTGTGATTTTACGACATGTCGCGATTTCATGACTTGGATCAACAAAGGAACAAAACAGAGAAAGATGTCAAGATTTCACGACATATCAGGGACACAAAGCCAAAGGGAGAAAGATGTCACGATTTCGCAAAATTTTTGGAAACAGAGTCAGGCAGGAGGAAATTGTCATGTTTCGCGACTTGTCACACTTTCGCGATGATAAAGCAAGAAGAAGCAAGAAGACAAAAACATGTCGCAATTTCATGACACGTCTTGTTTTCGCAATGCGAAAGCGCAAACGGAGAAAAATGGTACGGACTATCACAATTTCATGACACGTCGTAATTTCATGAATTGCAAGAAGATGAAGGCCAAGACAAAGGAAAATGTCACAATTTCGCAACATGTTGCAGTTTCACGAAGGTGAAAAATAGGGAAAGCCAAACAAAGGAGAATGTCACAATTTCACGACATGTAGTGGAAACAAAGCTGAACAAAGAGAAGATGTCACGATTTCGTGACATGTCACATTTTCACGACTGGTGGTAAAATGAGAAAGTAGTAAGGTAAAAGTGTCACGATTTCATGACATGTCACATTTTTGCGATCTGTCTCATTTTCACGATAGGAGTAACAACAAAGGCCCGATACATTTCATTCTACATTTTTCCTCTAGAATTGCATAGGAGAACATGAGGAGAAGATAAGGATCAAATAAAAGCTCTCCAACTGATTTTGAGATCGTGGTCAAAGAAGTCTCCAAGATTAAATGTTGCTAATTACCTATGTGCGCAAGATGGAAGAACATGAGGCAATTTTCGACACCACAAAAATTAAATATGCCTTCAGCATTAAAAGTTCTTGTTCGTGATCTCCTAACAACTTCCGGCTTGCCCTGATGATGGTCATTTAATGAAGAAATATGGTCCCTTTTTTCTGTTTAATTTTTAGTTTTGATCCATAAAAAATAGGGACGATCATTTCTCCGAGGCAGATTAAGGGGGATTGTTTCTCTTTTCAAGTGCACATTTTGTGGATAGCCTCTTCAAAATCTGTTTTATGTATTAAATGCTATGATTCAAAATGAAGAGGAAAGACCTCTATAAATACCAATGTAAAATCTCAAGCAAAGGGAGGAGGACATTTTTGCAAAAATTGAAGCAAAAATCCTAGATGCATTTTGCTCTATTCTTAGTATCTTTTGGAGTTGGTGATCCAAACTGTTGTCCATGTGATGCTTTTCGTGTGAGTCACTTCTGTTAGTCTAGTTTTAATATAAGTTGAATTCTACTATTTTGGATTTGGTTGTATTTGCATTTGAACATTTGGAGTGTAATTGGAAGCGAACATAGGGCTAAGGATTGATCCAATTTCTGTATATGCATTCTAAGAGTTGGTTACTATTTAGCTTCAGGATCTAGTGGAGGTTATTTACTATTTGAGGTTGTTCTCCCCATTATCTATCGGCTTCGGCTATATTTTCATTTCTTTCTACATTTTCCCATTTCTTTCCTGCATCTTTATCTTGAAACTAGTTTAGATTAGTTTGGGAGCCAATCCTCTCTAGAGATTGTCCTAGGAGACTTCTATTTCTCTCGGCCTTTCAATGTTGGCCGAGTCTAGGGTGCACAAGTGATGAAATCTTGTACTTAGGCAGATTTGTGACCAATAGTTTTTGGCATGCCCGGTGGGACAAAATGTTTTTGTCTCAGAAAGATCCATAATTGGTGGGACAAGCACTATTCCTAGTTGAAAAACCCACCTGTGCCAACAATTTTTTGCATGCCCGATGGGACCCATAAGTCCTATCTTTTGACATCTGAAGGAATCAAGATTTTGATGAATTGTCTTGACCTCAAAGCGAAGATTATAAGTTCATCTGGTGACTCTACTGAAGGTGACTGTATAGTACTTGGAAATTTCTAATCATGAAGCTGGTGAAAATATTTGCTTCATGATCACGAGATCGAGTGCCAAAGAATCGAAAGATCAAGTCAAATTCTTCGAGATTGATGTTCAAAACTGGAGGGAGCACTCAAGATTGGTAACTCCTGTGAACCCATCATTTGCTATATCATCATAGGCTACAGGTCAGTTTGTGCCATATTCAACTCCTCCCAGTACTACTACGAGCTTGCTACATCCAGATACAGCAGTCCAAATGGCCCAGCATCCTCCACCAAGGAAGTTCTCAACATGGAATAGTTTAGGAGCCTTGAATTTACTAGCACAAAATCCAGTCCCTCAAGCTACTTTGAAAGCTTTTTCGACCTATGATGGTACTGGTAAAACTACTTATGAGCATATTCATGATGTAGCCTCTTTGGTAGCCATCCATGACATAATAGATGAAGACATGATGATAAAATTGTTGATGTTGTCACTAAGAGGGAAATTGTTGTATTGGTACAGATCATTGCAACCAGGAACTATTGCATCATGGGATAAATTAGGAGAACTGTTAATAAAAAAATTTCATGAACAAGTTGATCCATACTCCTTATTGCATCAATTTAATGCAATTCAAAGGCACCCATAGGAGGAGATATCCGACTTTAATGTTAGATTTACCAAAAGCTGGTAGAGAATTCCTAATGGTCTTCAGCCCACTGATGAGCTAGCTGCATTCTATTATCTCAGAGCTTTTAACACAGACATTGGCTTGGCCATCTGGCAGCCAAAATGACTACATTCCCAGAGCTATTCGAACAAGCGCAAAAGGCGAAAGCTGACTTGATTGCCATAGGTAGGCTTCCCCCAAAGGTAAAAATGCCTATCTTACCTGATCTTCCTAAGCATTTGTATTCTGGTTCATTTTCATAGCCTATGCCTTCCATGTATCCTATTCCGTCATGGAGCTCAAGTGCGCCTCAGATTGCACCCATTCCAGTTCCCTAGCTCCCTGCTCCAACTATTCCACAATTTACTACACCAAGCATTCTGCAATTACCAGCTCCCACTTCATTCCCAGCATTGCCTGCACCGCCAGCACCTCTACCTATATAGGCACCTCCTGCGCCCTTAAATCCTGATCCTTACACAATGCTATTACAAGAGCTAAAATCTGCTAACTCAGCTATAAGAGCGATGGGAAATAAAATCACAATTATTGAAAGAAAGCAGACTGAGAGAGATTTCCAACCCAGGAGATTTCAACCTCCACTGATCACTAGAGAACAAGCAACTTCAACAAGCAAAGTGCCTAAAAAGAACCCGATTGTGTTGACGAATGAAGAAGTTGGCCCTGCAAAAAGAACATATTGGTGCTCTACATGTAATGATCCACATAGTGAAGAGACTTGTATGGTTCATCTGAACTATATACAAACATTGGCCGCAAGCTCTTCTGGAGGACAAGTTAATATGATTACTAAGGTAGATCATAATTTTATGATTCCATCTAAAGAACAAGTCTCAGTTCTCATGAGAACTGGGAAGAAGCCAGTCATGATAGATCTAGCAGAGATGGAACCATTAAGGGTACTGACTGATTCGAAGATGCAAAATGAAAAGAAACAAGGACAAATGAAAGCTCTTATTTCAATACCAAATCCAGATTCACCTGTTCTATTGAAATATCTTTTGCCACCACGAGCAAAGGAAAGATTGCAAGAAAAAGCCTCAGCTTTACAGACAAGAGCTAAAATAGAGGAACGAGCTAGAGAAAAGCTCAAGTACCCATATTTGACTAAAATACTGAGGGTAGAAGCCACTCAGCAATAGCAAAGTAAATATGACGACACTCTTGAAAAGAGGGAGTCTGGTGCATCTACATATAATATTGTTGAATAATTGAAGAAGATTCCAGCCAAGGTTAGTCTCTATGATGCATTACAATTACCTGGGCAAGTTGATTTGTTACAAGAATCATTGAAGTCTATGAAAGATAATGAGAAGAATCCTACCTAGATGATTTTTTCTCAAACATTAACTACTTCAACCACTGGAAAATATAGACCACCCCCATTTTATTTGTCACTTAGGATGGAGGGTTGGATAGTTCACAACTACATGATTGATTCTGGTGTTGCGACAACTGTCATGCCAAAGGCAGTTTGTGAAGTCATGGGTATGGAGAATACAAGAAGTAGCCCTGGTGTCTTACAGTTGGACGGGACTTCCATGAAAATAGTGGGTGTAATCAAGGATGTTCCTATTGTTCTACATAGTATGCCTCAAATTACAGTAATTCAGGAGATAGTTGTGGTCAATTTGGAACCATATTTCAGTATGTATTTGTCGAGAGAATTCATTGCCAAGCTAGGAGGCTACCTTTCTTTGGATTTTTTTCACTTGGATATTCCTTTCAAAGGAAGAATATTTCGTATTTAAAATAAGAAGCCTTCTACATTTCATATAGAGAATATGGAAGAAGAAGAAAAGTCCAAACATTCTGTCAACATGATAACTAAAGAATTGGACAATTTTGATTTAATGGATGAAGTCCTGGATGAGATTTGCTTAGAGGATGAGTTTTCAATGCTCAATTTTAATGCCATGGTGGAAACTAAGATTGGTTGTTACTCCATTACAAATATTGAAGAGGTCGAAGTAGAGTTGCCTCCTGATCAAGTTGGTCAAGGCTCTGTGCCAGATCATCTTTGGAAGCTCTATTTTGATGGAGCATGATACAAAAATGATGTTGAAGCTGGGATTGTTCTAGTATTACCTTCTGGAATTCAATGATCCTATTTCTACCAGTTAACCTGGAGCTGCACAAATAATACAGTAGAATATGAGGCTTTAGGCCTAGGTCTCAAGAAGGTTGAGAAACTTGGAGCACGACAGTCGCAAATATTTGGTGACTCCAAGCTGATTATCAATCAAGAGACCAATAAGTGTGTGTTCAAGGTCTGGGATCCAGGAGATCATAGAGCCATGTTTTGTTATGTGTCTCTCCCGAGAGTTCACAGCTAAATTTGGGGGTTACCTTGTACATAAGGAAAAAAAAACAATAAAAAAAGAAGAAAAGAACACAAATTTTTTTTTTTGTTAACTTTGGATCTTTTTGCACGCGAGCCCGTAGGTATGTTTATTTCTTCCTTTTTTTCTTTTCCTTCCCAATAGATAGTGGCTTTCATCTACTTCTTTATTCCCCTTTCTTATATTCATTCCCTTCTTTCCCACTCCTTCCACTGTACATAATCAAGCCATTACTGTTGTTTCTACTCCCCTCTCTGATGTTCCTATTTTTTCTTCCCCTTTCTTCTAATCCTTTGTCATTTAAGCACTTCTCCACAGTTCCTACCACTTCCTCCATTTCATCCACTTCCATTTCATTATCCATTTTCAATAAAATCCTAGCAACTGGTAGCACAGTAGTACCCTCTTCAGTTGTTGTATCTACCACTTTTGCCATTCCATCATTCACCATTCTCATTCTACGGCCTGCACATCTATCGGTCATCACTTCGTTCTTTCCTATTTTTCAATTCAGGTGCTTCTCACTACTGCCATGGAGATCCTTGCACAACACTTGGTGATTACCTAGATCAATCAAGCTAGGAAAAATACAGTCGTTCAAGAAATAAAGGGAAGTTCTGCTCTTCCACCAATTTCTATTGAAGGTCCTATTTTGAGTGCCAAGCACCAGCAAGAGCTTATTGCAGCAGCCCCAAAAATATCCAGCATCAACCAGCACTCACTTTTTTTGCCCCTCCAAGTTTTTGACTTTGTTGCCCAATAAATAAATGCCTGAGTTTCGTGCATACAACAGAACTGTATACCCCACGAGCCGCCAAGAATGTTGGCATTTTTGCCACATTGTTTTGTTGCTATTCATACAAAATAATGCACACATTGTAGAGACACTTAAAAAGTTTTGTGTTCAAGAAGAGCAAGTGAAAATTGTCACAATATCATGACCTATCATGTTTTCATGGTGTTCGATGAAGAAGAAAAGCTAAGCATAGAAGTTGTCGCGATATCGTGACATGTCGCATTTTTGCGACCTGTCACGTTTTCGTGGGGTCTAAAGCCGAAAAGAGCTAAGTATATAAAATGTCGCGATATCGTGACATGTCACATTTTCACAACCTGTCATGTTTTCACGGCTAAAAATAGCCAAAGGAAGAAAGGGAGTAAAACTATCATGATATCGTGACATGTTGGATTTTTGCTCTTGGAAATAGCAAAGGCATCGGTAACGGTAAAGTTGTCACGACATCATGACATGTCACATTTTCATGACTTGTTGTGGTGAGGGAGTAGTAAAGTGAAAGTTGTCACGATATCGCGACATACAACAGCAAAGGGGAGCACCAATGAAACTTGTCGCGATATCGTGATAGAAAAATAGAAAAGGAGCAAATGGTACGAAATGTCGTGATATTGCGACATGTCACATTTTCGTGGAAGGGCTAAAGTCAATACAAGGTGGATGAAATATGTCACGATATCATGACATTTTTGAAGATGAAGCCAAGCAAGAGAAACTTGTCGTGATATCGTGACAAGAAGCAGCAATGAAGGCAAAGATAGAAAATTATCACGATTTCGTGACATGTTAGGGCAGAAGAGAAAAGCGTGAAGAAATGTCATGATTTCATGACATGTCATGTTTTTGCGGTGAAAAAGCAAGAAGGATAGTTCCAAGTACGAAATGTCACGATTTCGTGACATGTCACGATTTCGTGACTTGGAGCAACAAAGGAACAAAACAGAGAAAGATGTCATGATTTCATGACATATCGAGGAGATGAAGCCAAAGGGAGAAAGATGTCACGATTTCATGACATTTTTGGAAACAAAGTCAGGCAGGAGAAAATTGTCACAATTTTGTGACATGTCATGATTTCGTGACTTGTCACACTTTCACGATGATAAAGCAGGAAGAAGCAAGAAGACAAAAACATGTCGTGATTTCGTGACGTCTTTTTTTCACAATGTGAAAGCATGAACGGATCAAAATGGTACGAACTGTCATGATTTCATGACTTGCAAGAAGATGAAAGCCAAGACAAAGGAAAATGTCATGATTTCATGACATGTTGCAGTTTCACGGAGGTGAAAAATAGGGAAAGCCAAACAAATGAGACTGTCACGATTTCGTGACATGTCATGGAAACAAATTTGAATGAAGAGAAGATGTCACGATTTTGTGACATGTCACATTTTCATGACCGATGGTAAAAGGAGAAATCAGTAAGGTAAAAGTGTCGTGATTTCATGATATGTCTCATTTTCGTGACCTGTCTCATTTTCATGACAAGAGTAACAACAAAGGTCCGATACAGTTTAGTCTGCATTTTTCCTTCAAAATTGCATAGGAGAACATGAGGAAAATATAAGGATCAAATAAAAGCTCTCCAACTAATTTTGAGATCGTGGTCAAATAAGTCTTCAAGATTAAATGTTGCTAAGTACCTATGTGTGCAAGATGGAAGAACATGAGGTAGTTTTTTATTCCACCAAAATTAAAGACGCTTCCAGCATTAAAAGTTCTTGTTTGTGATCTCCTAAAAACTTTCGGCTTGCCCTGATGATGGTCATTTAATGAAGAAATATGGTCCCTTGTTTCTATTTAATTTTTAGTTTTGATCCATAAAAAACAGGTACGGTCATTTCTCCAAGGCAGATTAAGGGAGATTGTTTCTCTTTTCAAGTGCACATTTTGTGGATAGCCTCTTCAAAATTTGTTTTATGTATGAAATGATGTGATTCGAAAAGAAGAGGAAATACCTCTATAAATACCAATGTAAAATCTCAAGCAAAGGGAGGAGGACCTTTTTACAGAAATTGAAGCAAAAATCCTAGATGCATTTTGCTCTATTCTTAGTGTCTTTTGGAGTTGGTGATCCAAACTATTGTCCATGTGATGCTTTCTGTGTGAGTCACTTATGTTAGTCTAGTGTTAATATAAGTTGAATTCTATTGTTTTGGATTTGGTTGTATTTGCATTTGAACATTTGGAGTGTAATTGGAAGCGAACTTACGGCTAAGGCTTGATCCAATTTTTGTATATGTATTCTAAGAGTTGGTTGTTGTTTAGCTTCAGGATCTAGTGGAGGTTATTTGCTGTTTGAGGTTGTTCTCCCCATTAACTATCGGCTTCGGCCATATTTCCATTTTTTTTTGCATTTTCCTATTTCTTTCCTACATATTTATCTTGAAACTAGTTTAGATTAGTTTGGAAGCTAGCCCTCTCTGGAGTTTAGATTAGTTTTGGAGCTGAGTCTAGGGTGCACAAGTGATGAAATATTGTACTTAGGTAGATTTGTGACCAAAATTTTCCATATCCAATTAGTTCCTATGATCACATCATATGGTCCTAAGGTATCCACATAGAGATTTGCCTCAATGATAATGTTAATAAAATCTATTTCAACCATTACTATACAATGCTTTACTCTCCTTTCTACTTGGTTCCCATACTGAATAGACTAGGTGTTAGCCATATATGAAAATTTTCTTTTAATTCTACTTAAAAAATGAAGATTTGTAATACTTTATGTTTTCCAACTATAAAATTATAAAAGGACATAAAAAACTTACCAAATACCTTAATAGGAAATTTTACTTTATGGTTTTCCACCATTTCTTAGATATGATGTGTCTACAGATTGGGTTGATGTGGAGGCTTGACATTCGATCCATCACTCCTTTATGAGAATTGACTTGCATAGTAATCATTGTCATAGGTATAACACCCATTTTATGTCATGTTATTTTATTTTTACAATTATTTTATATTTTATGTTGGAAGTTCTCATGGTTGTGATATTTTTTTATGAAATTATTCTTACTAGACTTTTTCTTATATTTGTTATACGATTTTATCTTTAGGAATATATTTATTTATCGTATGTAGCTATGACCTATAGTTTTTATTCATGTTTTATTACTTTTTTAAAATTTGATCCAAGGTCAAGTGGATATGAATAGCCATATCAACACCTATCCGTGACATATACTTATGATGAACTTTTATATCTTGAATTTTCCATATTGCTAATACTATGTGATATACTTAAGAATATTTCTAAAATATCCCCAATATTATGTCACTACCTTATAGTAATTATGGAAGTCTATCATTTTCTAGTCAAAGTAAAGCTATCATAACCACCATTGTCATAACAATGTAGAAAACTATTCCCAAGTTTTGTTTTCCACTTTTAGACCTTTCTCTACCTTTAATTAATCTCACCATGATGGTGCTTCACCCATCAAATATTACAAAACCCATACTACTTTTATGTCCACAATAAGGCCTCTATGCTCAAAATACTTGGTCATTTCAATAATCCAATTTTCTTCCCTATCCTTAAAAGTCTTTCCATAATAACTGGATATGGGTCCATTCTTCATATCCTTGGTCAAATATACTTTAAATCAATATCTTTCATGCACATGATTTTTATCATGGTAATAATTAGCTCACATAGTGAATTGATTATTTATTCTATTGTTTTGATATTTTTAAAGGCATTTCCATTTCCAAATGGAGAGTCTTTTCCTCTTGATCCTTTTTTTCTAGAGAAGTGATTCCTTCACATCTCATTCATCAAATGTAATAACTAATCCATCATATCTAGCCTACTTTTCTCCTTCACCCATACTAGTTGAGTGAGTGGTAGCATTTTTCTAGTTAATCAAATAACATAGTTCAACAATAGTGAATCTACTAGGCCCCTAATATTGAATCTATGTACTCTAATACCATATGTAACATTTGGTTGCATAATTTTATAAAAAAATCATGAATTTTTTAGTTTTATATTATTGTTTATAAAAAAAATTAAACAATAAATTTTATCACATAAACACATCTCCTACATAACTATCTATGCTTCTACTAAAATAGCATGAATTTCAACAATCTTCTTTATTTATAAAAGTTATTTGATATGTCCTCCCCATGTTTAGCAAATCCAACATGTATGCAATTATTTCCTAACACTAATCAATGCCTCATAATACCAGTATGTTGAAATATAACACCATTAATATCTCAATATGCTACAATACTAATTTAGAATATCATTATTTCCTCTCAAAATCTAGTTTTGTTAACCAAAAAGTCACCATCCATGATAGTCCATAAGGTTGGATTACCATTCTAGTTTGATATTGATTTCTATGATCTTTAATTTTTCTTGAGAATATGTTACTAATATTGCTATCAAACAATCACATATATTAACTTTGATCTCATGCAATTTATTTAAATTTTATTTCAACCATTACATAAATAATTACTTAAGTATATGACCAAAATCATCAATTGCTTTAAGTCCTAGTGGAATACCAAATAAATTACACACATAATTTCAAGTATAATAGAGGTAATCAAGATTTATTTTGCTTCACAATAACGTGTATAAAAGTATCACAACTTTACAATGGCATAACATAACAACTTTATAAATCAATAATTTCTTTTATTAAGGTGACAATGGTATACTTCTTATCATAATATAATGCTACAACACCAAAATATTTTATCAAAATTAGATAATACAACTTTAGGGTTCAACACTTAGAAAAAATACAATGAAATATTTTTCATTATTATGTTAACACATATGCAGTGCATAATCTTTTAATTTGATTACATGAAACTCTTTTTTTAGGTATTCTTCAATAGTAATTTTGAAATCACCTTGTTAATTACAATTGTTATGGATGTATATATTCAATATGGGGAGCATTTTTAGGGTGTTTATATTCCCAACCAAAGTAGTATCCTAATTTTAAATACCTCCATCTCATGTATTTTCCACTAGAGTTCCATCCAATGAGGGAGCATATGCATAATACCAATGGACAAAGTGTGAGAATGTGTTTGCAAATCCATATAATGTATTTTTAACACAAAAATGCATGCAATTTTACATAATGAGTATATGAGTATGTACTCATGACTAGGCCTAGATTTATAGTGTAGTGATTAGTAACACTTAGGTGAATATGACTAGTCTGTATTGTTATAAACATTTATTAATACTTGTTATACCAAATGTACAACATCATGCATATTATATACAATGTATCAATATATTCACAAACTAACATGTTTATCTCTATACTCATTTGCATTGTCTAGAAACTTGGACATCTATCTCATTATGATGATCTAATACACTAAAACTTTTACACATTCTACAAGCCAGTTTCAAATATTACCACATTCTACAGGTTGTTTTTAAAGTTTACCACATTCCATAGGTTGATTTTATTAGTTTTATTTAGAAAATAAATATCGACAAAATTCAAAGTGAATATGAAACTATTTTAACACACAAGCCATTACATTGAAATCATAAAAATTATATAGAAACTACACATAAAGAGCTATTATGGCATATAGAACAAATATTTCATGCAAGGAATGTAATGGATTACTATATATTTTCAACAAATAATATGGATAAGTATTTTGATCATCAATAAATCCTCTACAAACCCATTCTAAAAATGAGACACCAACATTTACTATCCATGCTATATGATTGACCCAACAAGCATAAAAAATCATTAACAAAGACTCTTTAACAAACTCTTTTGAGAAATGGAAAACCCCATATTTATCCAAGATAATAGAGTTAATCATTTGAAATCTAATTCATGTAAGGATAGATATTTTTCTTTCATTACAATAAATAATTGAGGTATTTATGGAAAGAAAGAAACCAAAACAAATCTCTTCCATTACTAAGACAAAACAAGTACTAAAACATAGCGTGATAATTACAAAAGAAATATTTCTCAATCCCTTGAAAGACATATTTTTTTTTCCCAAGTTTCATTGATGTAACTGAATCTCCCATTTTAAAACTCCTATAAAATTCCAAAATCCCCTCTCTAATTCCCAATTGAATCCAAGATCAAGGTATTTTTTGCCTAGTAAAATTTCTACAATGAGTTATCTATGTGGTTACTCGAAAGCGACCCCATAATTTGGGTGAAAGATCAAGTAAATATTCTATGCCACCACACAACACTTATTCACTTGTATTCTCTAATGCACCTCTAAAGAAAAAAAGACATACTAAAAAATACAAGCTTATATATGCATCTACATTGCACTTTTGATTTTAAATTAATTCTTCATATGCAACAAGCATTTTATGCTATTATAAATGCAATTAAATATGGTGTGTGCGTGTGTGTATATATATATATATATATATATATATATATATATATATATATAGATAGATAGATAGATAGATAGACAAATATTTCACTTTTTGCATCTATTTATTTTACATATAGGATGCCCTGTCCCTATTAATACCCTCCCTTTATTTTTTGGTGGAGGGGATAACCCTATCAAAACTCACACCATAATATATTTATTAGTATATTTCAATCATCATGCAACTATATATAAAATTAGTTAACAACAATTCAAAAAGTAGTCTTTTTTTTAAATATACATGTTGAGTAATAGATACCAAATCAATAACTTAATTAAATATAATTGTTGCTTAAAATCCCTCTTGGGTATTGAAATTACTCCTATTCATGGTACAATTCCACCTTTGGTGCCAACATCATATTTGACAATGGTATCTCATTTTTTCATGGTGCATATTTAGCCTCTCATGTTAATCCCATCTTTTGTGATGGTGTTTCATATGTTTATAATACCAACTCTACTTTTGGTGCTCATATCATCTTTGGTGATGGTGTCTAGTCTAGTCAAGGTGTGAGCTCTACTTATGAAAATCACATAATATTTGAAAGTGACACCTTGTATGATTATGTTATCAACTCTATTTTTGACATCACATCATATTTGATGATGGAATCTCATTTATTCATGGAATGAACTCTTATTTTGGTGATAACTTTTATTTTCAACATTGACATCACACCCAACATTATTGTTAGTACCAACAGAATGTATGTCACCTATAAACTAAGATGCAAACCTTATGAATCTTGGTGCTAACATGTCCACTAGAGTACTATAATATCAATCTATATAATGTCAGTGCTAGTTTTGGTGTCAATATACATATCACCATTTCATAGTTTACCCAATATTTAGAATATTATCACACAACCATTGCTATGATTATATCTAATTTCTTTACTAAACAATGTATTTTGAGTCATTAGTTACAAATCATCCATCTAATAAAGAAAATAAATAATTTTTATTAATTATTAAAATATTGGATGTGAGATTTAGATTCAACCCTTGGTTTCCTCATTTGGATTGTCAAAACCTTCATCCTTACAACTATTTATAATATTAATAAGTATTATATACGGTAGAATACAAACATAGTGAATAAAATAATATCAGTAGATGTTATCCAGGTTATCTAGAGTTATGTGAAAATATTTTTTTCTTTTTAATATGATACTATAGGTTTTATTTTATAGTGCAGTTAGAGCAACTCATTCACTTAGAGTCAAACACCTACTAGTCATACACACACTAAACTCTTATATCCATATAGACTTGAACCAAATATTTCTCTATAAAATATTACTTGTTTCGACCATGTAAACATAATTTGATGAATACTTACACAATAAGATGATTTGTGATAATATGATTTATTATTGTAACATGATAATGTGGTTTATTTAAATACCATAATAAGAAATAAAAGCATGCCATAGCCTATTATATGTTAATCAGATATTAAAATCCTTAGTCACAATTGCTTTCAAGACTTGGAAACGATTCTATAATGCTAGTGAATTATTCCATATATGATTTTCTTATATTATACTTTAATTGGAATCACTCTTTTCTATTTTTTCATTATTATAGATGGATATATCTCATTCCTCTTTCCTTATTATTCTCCTTCATTGTTGTAAAGCCTTTTTTTTCTCTTTGCTTATTAATAATAGTTGCTAATGGGAAATGCTTAGTTGTTGTGATTATGACAAAGGTTACAATCTCACAACTCATTATCATCTACCTATTTAAAATAATTTTTGTTGAAAATTTTTAATTATATCCTCTTAGGAGATGGGTTGTTTGTCTAAATCCTTAAAAACATATATGGAGTTCTTTTTAAGGTTATCAAAGAGAGATAGATGAAATAACCAATCCCTTATCTTTGAAAATAATAGTTTAAGGGTTTTAGAAGAGGCAATAAGAGAAAATATTTTCTTTGCTATTCAAATTCATTTAAAGGTTTTGAAATGGGAGAAATACTAAAACCTATTCCTTTTTGGGATTATTTTTGGTTAAAATTTATTTTAATGGTTTCTTTTTCCAAAGGTAAATGAGAAAACATATATCCTTTGTTAATGAACTTTGTTTAAATGTTTGAAAATAATAATAATAATAATAATAATGTATTTATTTTTAGAATTTATTATTATTATTATTTTGTAAAGAGATAAATAAGAAAACTTGTCCCTTGTTGGAAACAAATTATTTAAAACCAAAAAACAAATAATATTATTTTCCAACATAAAAATATCAAATTCAAAACCTATAATGATGGTTAGATTTGGGAGATTTTTATTTATAAGATTTTTATCAAACATTATCATTTAATAAAACCACTCAAATATTAACTATGGTAATGATTAGACTAAGAATAATTTTAGTCATAAGATAAATTTTTTAACATTTATTAAAACCACTCAAATTTTAGTATTCAATTATAAGTTAGGTCATGTGGAAAAATGTGTTTAATTGGTTACCAGAGCGTGATGTACAATCCTACCCAATATTGAGTTGGATTTGATGTTTAAACATTAAAATTCCTATTTAGAGTTCCAAAGTCTTCAACATTAAATTCACTCAAATTATTCTCTAATACTTTTCATCTTCTAAAGAATTCATCATTTTGGCTACAGTCACAACTCTTATTTGTAGTTCACTTTGAAGTTTACATTTAGATTTTATCCCCAATAAATGAATTATATGTTACCTTTGATTGGTGTAAAAAGCCTTCAATATATTGAATGATGATGGCCTTTTCTTCTTTGCTCCAGTTGTCTAGACCCCACTGATACTACCCACAATTTTTAAATGATTTAAAAAAATATTTTGGCCTAAAAGTAATAGAGTGTTGGGAATTTAGAATTGTAATGTGCTTTTGCAATGTTTCCTTCAACCTTGTATACATCAAAGAATAAAGTTTTGTGCAAAACTTAAGACTTCAAAGTAGGTAAAAAAACATATGAACAATTCTATGGGACTGCCTATGTAAGGGCTTTAGGGATTGAATGCACACATGTAGACTACTTGTTGATGTTATATTTTTTATTTTATCACCAATTATTATGAATATTTTATGTTATATATACTAAAATTTCATGTCAATAGCCCTAGTCCACTCCAATATTTTGGAAAACCTTAGACCAATAGTTTTACATTTAGCCATTAGGGTAGTAGGTTTAGAGATGTAATCCAAAGATCCAATTGATGTGGGATTTTTCATCATTATTAATATGATATTATTCACCCTTATTAAGTACACTATAAAAATAAAGTTTTATGGGATATACTTGATTGAAAGTATTTTGAGTGTTAGCTAATTGAGTCGACTAGACTCATCAAAAGCAACTTAAGTGTTAGACAATGTGCTACATGATTCTCTAATGTTAGTTGTTATGTTTATCCCAAAGTTGTGGGGATTAGATGGGTTTATATGTCATAGGTGAGACAAAGTGGTAAGGATTGGATAGGGTCTAATGTCATAGGAAATTTTAAATAGTTTAATGGATACCTCCAATGAGATTAAATATTTCCTACCTATTCTCCTATTTTCAAGACTACTTGTTTTGCATTTATAGACCCTAAATCCCTCTAAATAAAATCTTCTCTTATTGTGGTATGGAATTGACCACAAGTATTATGGAATACATAAAGATACAAATCCTTTTATAATGGTAATAGTTGAATCAAACATGATTTTTGTGAAATATAATGATCTTATAGCCCCTCGAATGAAATATTTCCTTATAGTGGTTATAGTTGGAGATAAACAAAATTATGATAGAATACAACTATGGAATGTATAAAAACAATCTAAATTGAACACAAGTTTTATGAAATACAATGATAATAAGTTTGGAATTCTTAAAATGCTATGAACACTATTTGCCAATTAGTGTGCAAATGACTTGACATCACCGATGGGACTCATCCTACACTCACTAAGGTTGCCTAATAGATAAATAATAGTTTACTTGTAATGTTTTCTAATTATCCAATATACCTCCAATTTGATATCAAAACCTTGTTTGCATCATACAATCTCACCATAATGTTAGCATATAATTTTTTATTCCTCCTCTTTCCACCATCATTAGTGTTGTTTGTATATGTACGACAAATGAATAACCTAAGAATGTATGAAATAGTGGTATCCAAATTTATTTTAAAAAAAATTATAGACACCCAATGTTTCGTGTAGGGCTAATATTCAAGTTTTTCAATCTCTCCATCAAGCATACTTTCAATCAACCAAATTAGATCAACCTTCTTTAAGCCCAAATTTAGAGTAGTTATTGCTCCAAGAGTGAAAGTGATAGGGCATAAATGATAGCATCAATAGTGATTTTATGACCTTGGCACTATTTTTTATCAAGTTATTCCATATTGACCTTTCTTATCTAAATTTGACCTTTAATGGTCATGACTTCAAAAGCTCCAATTTGAAAGCACCGATAATAATTTTTCCAACCATCACTTTTGGCACCAAAATTAAGAAATTTGGATTTCTTTACCTATCAATCCACCCACCATTAATGGACTAGATTCATAAAATTTGATCTATAGACCATTTCAAAAATTCCAAATCCAATATTTTCCATTTCTAATATTCTTATAATAATGGCTTCTTGACCCCTTTTGAATTCTTACAATTTCCAATATTGTCATCTTTAGTGTAATTATTCTTCCAAGGTGCATGGCTTCCTATAAATATAGCTCTTAGGATAGCTCAATCCATTGTATTTTAAAAGCACAAAAATATTTTCTAGAATATCTCTAATTATAAAAATAGGAATTTATGATTTGCAGGACAAAATTATTACAAAATTTTATCATATTTTTTTGAAGGCCATCCTTGCAAGTATTCAAACTCTTGTTCTTGCAAGCAACTAAGCATGCATGCCCTTAAGTCAAGCATTCAAGTATCAAAAAGAAATATAGCAAACAATAAGCTTCCACAAAAAATGGGAAAACAACCTTATATTTTTATGCTCTTTCCCCTTATTTGCTTTTGGATTCCTCTTTCTCTTGTAGCTCCAAGTTATTTTCTCATTGCATGTTTCACTAATATTGTACCTTACATTTGCATTTATTTAGCATCTTATTTTGTTATTTAATATTCATTTCAAATAAGTAAATTTTTATTTTTACTATCATTTAGTAGGTTTCTATAGTCCTACGTCAGAGGTCTCCACCATCTTAATCATAATTTTAGCTTATCATGTATTTAAATATGTTTAGATTATAGAAGTAAATATACCACTAGCTTGTATGTTGATGATGATATTGATCTTTGGTTTATATAGAGCAAAAATATCAACATCAAGCAAAACCAGTGACAACATTATTGCCAACCCTTTGGAGCTTTCACAACTAGGCTTTCACTTCATGTATTTATCATTTTTATGATTCTTATCGATATAAATAGGGGCCTTATTACTGTTCAAGGGAGTCCAACATCCTCTACCATCTCATACAAGCCCCTCTACAACTAATCATATTTTTTTATATTTGTATTGTATGTTAAGAAAAAAACCATTGACAAGTAAAAGCATCGACGATGCTTTTGTAACTTGGTGACACATTTTCCTCTATGATATAAATAATTCCTATTTCCAATATCTATCATTTAAGCATTTAAGACTACAATTTTTCTTTTTGTTTGATTATTTTAGTTTATGCTTGTGTTTATTTAGTAAAATAGGAAAAAACAAACAAGTAAACTAGTTTATTCTTAATACATAGGCAAGAAACTAAATATTTAAGCTCTAGAATTTAATTAGAATTGCATATATCTACATTTAGGACTTGTTTGTTTCATTCTTCTTGCACCCTTACCTTGAAATTGTTTTTTAATTTATCATCAAAAGCAAAATAATTTTATTTTTAGTCCTTTTTGCATTTGTATGTTGCATTAGTGGTAGATTAGGGTTAATCTTAGAAAAATAAGTATCTTAGGAGAGTTATAGGTGTTCTTAAACTAATCCATCAAATACAAAGTGCACACAAATTTCCCCTAATATCAAAGTGATGTAGAGGAAAAACAATCACGATGGATCCCCCAAGAGGCCCTTAATGATCTTACCTTTTCCCCTTATAACATTTTATGAACCCAACATGAACACCACCATGTTTTACAATATTTCTTTATATAGGTTAAACCTTAATAAAACTAAAATTTATCAAACTTTAATCAATATGACTTAATTTTGTTTTCTCGGATTAGATCATATTAAATCTAGATAACAAGAAAATAATCAATTTATAGTCCTACTAAGGGTCTTCATGATCCTTTTATTAACCTCCATATGAGCTAGTAGGTTATATTGGATATATAATGAGCTCAAGCTTCCAGCCACCCATATAGGGTCTCACACATACTTATTCATAGGAAGGAGTATATTATAATGGGCTAGTATGAGTCTTAAGAAGTCATATTATTACCCCTTACATGCCATCTTGGCCATGTAACCAAGTGGTCACTTCCACGTATCATTGGCAACCCATGTATCAACATTCTATCAAGTAATAATGAGTATATAGTAAGGCGTTAGATATATAGGGACCTTTGATATATAGGAAAGCCCTTGAGGTATATAGTTCAAATTCAATATATAGAGTAAAAGGGACATAAGTTGATAAAGAATATTTTATTTCTTCTTTATTCAACTCTATATACTTAATTAATTGAAAATTTCCTTTCAAACCTAGGCTAAGATTTTCTACCTATCTTGTAGTGCTACTTATTAATTGACCATTAACCCTAACCTTCTAGTGGAAGATAATGATGACCAAAACACCTTTGAGAACCCAAAAATTGATAAACAATATGAGGTTTCTACACCTTTTCATTCTTTAAACCCTATCCATGATAAGCAAGGAAGATTTATTTTCTAATCTGCAACTCACATGGCTTACATTTTGTAAAAGAATAAGGAGGTTATATAAGATTTTCATGGGTAAGGTCATGTCACCCTAGGAATATTTGCAGGGGAAGATGCACTCATGGATCATCCCCAACAACCTAGCTCAAACCCTTCACCTCCAAATCAATTATATCCATCCTTTGAATATTTATATGTAAACCTTAATGCATGAACATTTAATTTCATTAATTCAAATCCCTTTATCATCACAACTTCAGTGGATGCCATGATGTAAATTATCCCATATTCTTTGAGACATAATTCATATTTATATTTTCTTATATAACCATTATAGGGAAATATAACTTGTCCTATGTCTCAACAAGTAGGTACAAGTTCCATTTCTAACTCGAATGTACCATAAAGTATCTAAATTTCTTATCCTAATATCAATAATATTTATTCTAATCTCATAAGAGTGAATTTAGGTTTTGTTAAAAACCCTAAACCCTGTAGTATCTCATCCTTAATATTTTAATCCTTTCATCTCAAATACCTTGGGAACAAGTTATATAATTCTAATCTCAATATTCTACATCGAAGTGTATCAACCTCCTTATTATATCAATTATCAAATCCATACTATCTCTCAAAACATTTCTTTTGTACCATCAAATTGGGTTTCTTTTGAGCTTCAAACTCTAACTTCTCATCTAGTTGTATTGAAACAAAAAATTACAATAATCCAAGTGTCTTCTTCTAATCACAAGTAATCTTGTAATGAATTGTGAAACAAACCCTTAGAACCATTTGTAACTAGTTGTAATTTTCCTCCCAAATTTATAACTCATAAGTTTCAAATGTACAAAGGGAAGGAAGATCACAAAAACCACCTTAGGTTGTTTATAACCAATTATAGTAATATATTTTTATGATGAAAAATTGCCAATAAAGATATTTGGTAAGAGCCTTACTAGTCCTACCTTGGACTGGTACTACCAAATATCAAGGCACTATGTTAAGATATTTAGAGACCTTGTTGAGATATTTTTCAAATAATTATCCATAAATATTAATAAAAATGTCATTATTAGTGACCAATACAAACTCAAATAATCAATAGATAAGAATTTTAACTTCTTAGCAAGATGGTAAGCCCTAGTGGGGAGACTCAAGTATGTCCCTCCACTTGGAGATATTTTATAAATCCTTATAGGTAATATTAAAGAGCATTTGTTCTTATATTTAGAGATAACCAGTGTATCTTCTTTCAAATATGTTATTGGCATTACCAAGAGAGTAGAGACCACCTTTATCAAAAAAGTACAATTGAAAACCAAAACCCATAAGGTGGAAGACAAGTATTCTTCTAACCCAAAGGGGTTGTACAACAAAAAAATATATTTTAGGAAATGAAGTTACAAACTCAATCCAAATGTGTTAGTGCTATAGAAAACCATCAAAATATTATCTTAGAGAAGCAATAATAACCAAAACCTAGGAGGAAGTACTCTTGATTGGACAAACCTCCATCAACCATCCTATATCAACTCATGAAAGCTAAAATGGTAGAATGTCACCTTCCAAGGCTTTAGAATCTAGAAGGGGAAAATATTATTGGTTTTTCCAAATGAATAATACACCTTTCATCATGTTAATGGTCATGTGACTAATAAATGTATGAACCTTAGAAACTTAATCCAAGACTTAATCAACAAAGGTCAATTTGTTCTTAGAAGCTCCAATTCTCAGTTTTCTTCTAATCATAATCAGAATTAAAATATTGCAAATAATATTTACTATAGGAATGTTATATTGATATACCAAAGATATCCATTATTCTAATCATCTCTCTAATGTTCATTTTGTAACATGACAACAACATAAGAATCCTTCATATGATCAACCTTCTAGAACTCCTTTGGTACTTCATGTGAAAAGAAACTCTCTCCCCAAAGGACCTCCATTAATAATCTAATAAAGATCTAAGGCTAAAGTAACCTTAAATTTTCTTTATCAACTTGAAATTACCCTAGCCAAAATCTCCCTTCTTGAGCTTCTTAAGACCTCTTTGACACATAGTGACATATTACTAAAAATTTTGAGTGAATGAGTTATTACTTAAGATCTCTACCCAAATGATGTCACTTATGTGGTGGGATCAATTGGAGTTAACCATGCAACTATATCATCCCATGAAGATGATATAACTTAATTATCTATGGTTAGAGATCTCCTATTTTACATCATGGACCATATGAATGACAAGTTTATCAAGTGAATCTTAGTCAATAATGATTTTGGTCTCAACATCTATAGCCTAAAATTCATTAGCCATTTTGGGATAACCAAAAAATACTTGGAGAAATCTAATAATGTCATTAGGAATTTTAACAATAGGGAGCATTAGGCAAGTTCCACTACAATATTACCCCTTAGAGTTGGACCCCATATTCGTAACACATTTTTCAATGTCATGCCTTGTGACTTAACCTACAACATTCTTCTTAGAAGGCCATTGATACATGAGATATTGATATTTCCTTCAACTCTTTGTTAATACCTTAAATCTGAATATAGACATAAGACTTAGCATACTCCAGTCGACCATAAATCCTTTATCTACTACTAGTTGATCAAGGTCAAAAATCCCAAAGGTCATCTTTACCTTTCTCTTAATTCATCTCTTGAGCCATATTCTTCTTCTTAGATTCTAATAATTGATGCACTAAGGTATTTAACCTTATATAGTCCATGTAACAATGAATCTAAAGATTAACAATCAAATCTAACAAATGTTAACATAACTAATCAATATTTTATAGAACTATCTAAGCTTCCTCCATCTCCTCGAATATTAGGCTTACATTCTAACATAAGGGAAAAATTATAAAAATAGGAAGTTGCAACATAATTTGTATTGGTACTACTAATGATGAGAAAATCTATGATATTACTCCTTACTCCTTTCCTAGTTGGATGACAATATGCTTCATGCTTGTTGTTGAACTTGTATTCCATTCCTAAGAAAATACTTTCTAACATGAGATATTAAGATAAAGAACTAGGTTTTTCTGAGTGGGAATATCAAAGAGCCTCTTTAGACTAAATCCTAGTCAAGACATTATGGGATAGGTTATATCCTTAGCCATAATCACCATATTCTATATTCTTATTTTAATAGTGAATATGAAGCCAACCTTCCATATATGGCATCCCATGATGATGCCTTTTTTTAAAATGGACTAGATTGGGAAAAGAAGGATGATGATAGTTCATCATTGTTCATAGCCTCTCTTGATTTACATAATATTTTAATCTATAACTCTTAATCCTAGCTTAAGATCCTTGATTTTGAGGAATACATTAAGTTGCTTTTCTAGTAATAGAGGAAATCCAAAAGGTCCTCTATGTCAAATTTATCAAAGTAATTGACTATACCAATTGGATCTCTAATATTATTCATTTTTCTAAGAAAATAGGTAGTGCTAGAGTTTTTATAGAATTTAAAAAAATTAATAATACATATCCTATGGATGAATTCCCTCTATGAAACATCAACATGATAATCAATTTTACTATAGGATGTGGAAGGATATCATTGATGTATGGATTCTTAGGTTATAATCAAATCAAAATAACTCTTGAGGATTGAGCTAAAATAGATTTTGGCACCCTATGAGAAAAATTCTACTATCATGTAATACCTTTCAAATTTAAGAATGTAGGAGCTACCTACCAAATATCCATGGCATGCATATTTTATGACGTGATACATGACATCATGGAGGACTATGTCAATGATATTCTTGGTTAGTTTTAAAATAGAATATCATGTTCAAGATCTAAGGTGTATCTATTGAGGGACGAATGTGACCCCCTTATGCTCCCTAGGTATAGTGACCCATTGTAGTTGTGGTTTTAATATTTTTTACCTTTTCCAAATGGGTGTGTTTGATGCCCTATTACTCATGCGAGGGCATCAATTTTGGGAAGTCTGGGGGAGTGTGGGATGTGGCTCCACTAGATGAACTCTAGGTTTATACTAGATGAACTCTAGGTTTATACCCAATATTGGATCCTTGATTTTGGATCTATTATTTTGTGCTTGTTTTTATTCACTACGCTAATCTATAGGGAAAATGGAAAGGAAAAAAATCAATAAAGACAAGAAAACTAAATTGCAATAAAGTAAATTAAAGTGGCAAATGATGGGAAAAGTAAAATGTGGGAAGGGAAAGCCTATCTAGTCTAACCTATGGGTGGTGATGCATCAAAGAAAAGAACAATAATCCTAGTGTTCCAATGGGTTTAGATGAACATGTGCATAGTGATAGATAGTGTACAAGGAGCACAAGTCCCAACAAGGACATACAACAAAAATAGAACACCAACACCAAAACTAGAATCCAAATTTGTAAAGAGTCCTAGATTCTTATTAACTTGAAATCTAAGTTACATACATGCAAAGAGAATGGGTATGAAAACTACATGATAGGCTATGAAAATATTGATCCAAGCTGGGACACATAGGAGAATGAAGGAAATCACCCCTCTGAAGGATGGTGAGCTTTTAAATACTTTTTTCAATGAGTTTACACAAGTTTTTATTAGGGATCCTGGTCCACTCATACTGAGTGGGTTTTGAACCTTGGACCTATTCCTTATTATTGTAGTAATATTAGAGTTAAGAGATTTTGATAATTTATAATGAGGAAGAAGAGATATATTTATAAGAAGTGAGGAAATAATTCCCCCCAAAATACATGCAAGATTCCAAAATTTGAATTTAAAAATTTACCTAGTCTAGTTGACATTTACAATGAATGAATCTAGATAACCAAGGGTGCAAAAAATATCCTTGATTAGACCTTTATGATCATTCATCATTAATAATTCAAGCATGCATTACCTTTTGGGCTATCCTACCTGTCATCACTTTAATGCTTTAGCTATCATTTGGGGAAATATATCTGATTGTGGCATGCTAGGATCAAAATTGGATCATCCCTTCCCTCACATCTAGTTGATTTGGACTAGGCCAATGGTTTTGGTGTTCAAATTGATTCATTCATACTCATGGAAAGCTCTCTTGGTGAACGTGTTCTTCAATACACATTATGGATATGATGACCACCACCTTCTAAGTTGTTCTATTTTGGGGGACTCTTCCATCATGTATCATGAGGGGGTTGCTATGGAGTCGATAAATTGAAAGGTTTAGGGGAATTTGAAAGCCATAAATCCTTTGAGTTTCTTTGTTCTGCCATTGCATTTGGGTATCAAGATCTCCCTTAGAAAAATAGGATTCTTTCCTTTCCACCTATTCACTTGGCCTCCTTGGACCCTCCTTCCCTTTTACAAAGGAAAACACCTTAGTTAATCCTTAGGATTAATTGGTGGTATCAATTTGGAAGGATACCTAGGAATAAGAGTCATCCTTAGCTAGGATAATGGATTGGTCTCAAGGACTTTGCTCACTGAATATGAGAAAAGACCATGAAATTTTGTCAAATAAAGGCTTCGATAAAAGTGGTTTTTCTTTATTTTTTATCAAAATGGCTTAGGGATTCCAAGTACTATCAAGACCTACTTTATCCACCATCAAAAATAATTTTGAGTTATTGCATGTTTAAATTCTAGTGGTTGGGTTGAGGCTCATGGTTAAGGGAACTTTATGCTCATCATTAGTTAGTGATGGTTGTTCCTCCTTGGTTGCATTCTAGATGGTATTTTGGCTTAGGTTGCATCATAAGTAGTAGAGGTGTTAGCCCTCTTCATTTTGATTTCAGGTAGGTGATTTTGATCAAAATTTCCTTTGGGGTCAATATTTTCCCACTATAGTGAGTCTTCACTATAGTATATTTGAGAGGTTGTGGAAGTACAAGGTACACTTAAAGCCTCAAAAATACATCTTTGAGGTTACATAAAAAAAAACTTTTAGGATTCATTAAATTATAATGTGGTATCAACATTGATATTAACAAGATATTGGCTATAGTTGATATGCCATCGCTCAAACTATAACATAGATTAGTAGCCTCTACGAAAAAATCCAAGTTATTCTAAGGTTCATCTCCTAGATTGCTAACAAGTGTGAACCTTTCACCAAGATTTTAAGGAAGAATGTGGTCTTTGTTTGGGACATTGACTATTAGGTGGCTTATGCTCTCAAATACTACCTCTTGTATCCTCTTTCTCTTATCCCTTCTAATACTTCTAGACCCTTGTTGCTATACATAATGCCAACAAACCATACCTTAATATATATGTTGGCACATTATGTAGACCAACATAAAGAGCAAGTTATTTTCTAAATCAGTAGGACTTTAGTCAATTAAAAAGTCTCCTATCCTCCTTTAGATAATCTTTGTCTAGTTGAGTGTTTTTTTCCTAGAAGCTTTTATAGTATATGCTCAGCCATAAAACCTTTGTCATCACAAATTTTGACTCCTTGCAATATCTCATGTACAAGCCTCACCTCTTAGGATGAAATACTAAGTGGGTCATCACACTTAGTGAATTTGATCTTGAGTTTTTCAACTAAAAATTCATGAAATGTTAGGTCATTGTTGACCAACTAGCACCTATGCCCTTAGAGTTAGCCATTCTTTAGTTGTAGACTTCTTAGATAAGTTAGTCATTAGCCTTGAAGTAGATCAACCTAATTCTTGGACTTTATACTTTGATGGCACTCAACATTTTAAAGGATATAAGGTAAAGGTCATCATGTTCAATCCTTAATAGTATGTTATTTCTTTGTACTTTTATATTAATTTTTCCTATGGCAGTAATATTGCTATGTATGAGGCACTTATCCTAGGGCTTTGTGTAGCATTACTTTTGTAGATTAGAATTCTCTCTGTATTTGGACACTCCTAGCTTGTAGTCAACCAATTCAATTATTTTTATCAAACTAAAGATAAAAAATCTAATCCACATAAAGACATTGTTTCTAAATTAATGGATTCTTTTGATAAATTCACCATTGAACCTATCCCTAGGTCTAATAACTACCATGATGATGCTATGACCTTGGACACAACTCTTATACCCTTAGATTTATATGACAAACAAGCCATGATTTTATTTGAGTAAATTAGGGAGTCATTGGCCTTAGAGTCTAGTCAAATACCTTTAGGAGGCACTTTTTGTAGAAGTGTATCCTTCTCTTGATCCTTGGTATAAGGATATCTTTGATTTTCTTAGGGATTTCATGTTACTTGATGGTTGAACCATAATGAGCACAAGAACCATAAGTAGTGTGCCTATAGGTATGTCATCATTGCTAATATCTTATATCACCATTTCCTTTATGGTATTATCCTTAGGTGGCTAATCTTATCCAAAGCCCAAGTAGTCGTCAAAGAGGCCTATGATAGATCATGTAGTGATCACTTTAGGGGTGTCACCATCACCAAGAAAATCCTATGGATGGGTTATTATTAGCCTCCATGGAAAAGTATTATTTCAACTATGTTAGAAAGTGTGATAAGTTTCAAAAACATAACAACCTTATCCACACTCCTTCCCAATATCTTAAACCCCTAAATTCTCCTTCACCTTTTTCCATTTGGTTATTAGACATGATTGGGAAAATAAACCTAATATCATCTAATGGGTATAATTTCATCATCATGGCTATTTATTACTTCACTAAGTGGATCAAAGACATGCTTTTAGTCTCAAATATTACATTCCAATTATCCAAGTTTATCCTTAACCAAATCCTTAGCTATTATGTCATCCATTTTGTGCTATTTTCTTTTATAATGGAACACCCTTTAGGAATAGGATGACTAGAAATTTTTTGTTAAATACAAGATTTAGCATAAATGGTTTATGTATTACTATCCTTAGGGAAATGACCAATTTGAAGCTTCTAAATAAAATTCTTATTAGTATCCTTAACAATATTGTTAGAAAAACTAGTCAATATTGACATCCTTAGTTGTATCTTCTCTTGTGAGTCTATTACAGTAGTGTCATAACTCCCACTAGCATGATGCCCTATGATTTAGCTTATGGAATTGAGGTCATATTTCCTTTTGATTTGTAGGTGTATTCCTTGCATGTTCTACTATAGGAATACTCCATTTAAGATGAATATCATCTTGCCCATCTTGGCTAGCTAGAATTGCTTGATGAAATAAGGATTCATACCCTAGAGAACCTACTAGTCTACAAGAAAATGCTTAAATATAGCTACAAAAATAAAGTGAGAGCCCATTCCTTAAAAATTGGTGATCTCATTCTTAAATAGAATTAGAAGAACACCAATCCCACAACTATGCTCAAATATAAATTTGAGCCAAATTAGCTAGGTTCATATGCCATAAATACCAAGTATGGTTCAAAAACTTATCATCTTGCTACACTTGATGGAAAATAATTGAAAGAACTAATGAACATAATGCATCTTAAAAGGTATTACATTTGAGTTTACATTGATTACCTATTTATTTTAGTTGCCTAATTTTTTTTGCTTATATATTTTTGATTTCATATATGTTTACATAAAATTTTCTATCTTTTTCTATACTATCTATTACACCTCATATTAGGTATATGACATGCAAATAATGATCTTAGTTAGGATAGTATATTTTTTATTGCACTAGGTGATTGATGCACGTGGATCCTCCTAATCCTATATTCATAAACCAAATTAGGGTTCATAAAACCATCTATCTCTATATATAAATCTACTTTACTTCAAACCTTAGGCCCTAATGGAAAATACTACATGATAAATACTACAAATTTTATATGTGTTGATAGCAAGATTAGTCTCATCATATATGGTCTTTCATGTTCCACCATGCATGGAGGCAACTAATCAATAGAAAATTTACCCTCCTAACCGTTAGCTTTTGATGCTATACATTTAAGAAAATGCAACCACAAGGAATAAAATGAGCATGCAATATTAAAACTATTATAATGGAAATATAATAATCATGTAAAACTAATTAGACACTTTTGAAATAAATTATAAAACTATTATTAATGAAATATCATAAAAATAAAACTTCATACAAAATGTGGAGATCTCAAATACTCCATGCTTCATAAAAGTTCTACATTGTATCTACTCTAGTCTATCTTATGTTGCTCTCTCTTCTATCACTCTATCAAAGGCCTATATATAAAGAGATATGTATCTTGTACTTTGACCTACCTACTCAAGTACATGCGGACTACATGCATATTTACATTATCACATACTTTGCACATTCTAGCACTTGTGTATTTATTACATTGCATAAAGTAAATACTCAAGTCCTAATCTATGAAACTCTCCTAATATAAATATGTACCCAAGATGGTACATTAGCATGTACCAAATAATGTAATATATTCCAAAACCCTCCTATATTACAATATTTGGTTATTTAAGACTTTAGTCTTCAATGTGGTCTTCGTATTAGTTCTAGAACTTGAGCTCCTCTTTTATGCTTTTTTAATTTTTTCCCTATTTGTATCATGATCAAGTAAATAATTAGCGTCTTCATAAATTACTATTTTTGCTAAAAGAGATTTAACTTCATGTTCATCTGTAGGTTCTTCCAGATCCTAAATTTCTAGAATATATTGAACTAAGTATCCTTTTTGTTTTCCTTCTATGTATTGTTTTTTTTTTAAATTTACATGGTGGAATTGGTAGCCACCACGAATCCGGGCAGGTTGTCCAGATTTTTATGGCCACCATAGTATTCTGCATTATTTTCCCTAGAAGCTACCACATAGATCTCCCCTATAACCACCATGGCACAATCATTTTAAACCTTTTACGCTGATGAAAGCACCAGGAAAGGGACAAGCGTTCAGTCCAACGAGGCCCGAGATTTGAACCTTGGACCGCCGCCCCCCTTATGGGGTTTAGATGAACCAATTTGTCTACACATAAGACCTTCCTTATATGTATTGTAATTGAGGATAATTTTATTGATTTTGAGAAGTGCATGGATGCTTAAATTGTTTCTGATGTGGATTATATTGATTCTAATATTGTATTGGTTAGAATGGCTTACTCGATTGGCTTCCAAAATTTGTTTGATTTACTTGATACTGATTTCTTGGATTGAATATACAATAATTGGTACTATGTCCTTTATTTATGCATACTTGATACTATCTATTATTCCATTTTGATCTACCCTTTGAGAATGAGCAACATTTCCTTCTGGATTATCTTTTGATACTAATTCATTGTTAGTCATTTCACATTTCACTAAATTTTCAACCTCATATTATTATAGTATATTGACTAACTCATCATATGATGTATCTTTAATTAGAATTTGTAAATATGTGACTAAATTCTTGTAGCTTTATGGAAGTGCTCTAAGGATCACTTGGACAAGAAACCTGTCTTCTACCTTTTCTCCTAAGTTTAACAATTTTTCTTTTAGATTTGCCACGTTCCTTAGAAATAGTTCTATACTTTCACCACTATTAAATTTTAGAGAATGCAATTTGGTATGGAGATTCAATATAGTGGATTTATTCTTTTATTCAAATATCTTGGCTGATCTGGATACGGGAAGATGCAAGGAGGAGGAGTAGGAGGTCTAGGGGTAGCAAACCCTAGGTGTGGGGCTTCAAAAGATAGTAGGAATGGTAGGTGGGGTATTTAGTGAGATAGAAAGGCCCTTGGAAAAGGATGTGGACAAGGAAATTCTATTGGAACCAGACCTAGGGCATTGGGCAAATGTGGTCAAATATATCTCTGATGGAGAATAGGACTCTGTGCATCAGGATCAAGGGAAGACCTAGGGAGGAGACAAAGAGAAACCTAACAACTGGAGACCATATTATATTAATGATCTTTGTGGTAAGAAAACACTATTTGAATCTTCTTTTAATCTAAAACCCATCAATGGTAGGTTGGAAATCCTAGATACCCTAGCTTAGCAAGTGGCTATGGAGGGCAAAACATCTTTGGTGGTGAAATTTATGGGGTTCAGCTAGAATTGGAAGTCATAAGGAGATGGGACATCCAAAAATGGTGGCCAAGGACTGGTATGATGATTAGGGATTTACCCAAGAGTGTCCTTTTGGTGATATTTCAATGTGACCAGGACATGGAAAGGATTCTTCAAGGAGGTCCTTAGTTTTTTGAGAAAATGGGCTTGTATCTGAAGTGTTGGACCTTCAATTTCAACCCCCAAACCTAGGTGTTGGATTTGGCTCCTATTTGGGTTAAGATATCTGAATTACCTTTGCTTTGTTGGAATGAGAAAATCTTGGATGGGATAGATGTTGAGATTGGGGAACTGGTAGCTATCGATCCAGCAACCTTGAGTAGAACAAGACTTATTTTTGCTTGCATGTGTGTGTTGGTATACCTGAGTATGGTAGTTTTTGTGAGAAGGTAGGGCACTAGGGTATCCACTACCTTTCCAAGAACTAGTCCCCACCCCAAAATACTATTTCGCAAACCCATAATAATATCCATCCCCCATAGGTCTCTATTCCTACCCAAAATTGGCCTAAAGGATGTAGGGCTTAAAATCTAAATATCAGAGAGCCCATTTGACCTAATTTTAGAAAGAGACAATGTTATAACCCTCATCCTAGAAATACCTATGCCTCGAAATCCTCTCACAGGGGAGTTGGTCCCTCTGGTGGGAACCCTCAAGTACAACCTGCTCCAAAGGTGATGTAGCAGGCCCCAAAACCAAATCACAAAGGAAAAAACCACATAGATCAACACCTAGGAGAAAGTAAGTTTGATTGGGTAATAGAGGAGACCTTTTGAGACTCGACAAAAGTGGTCCCCTATACTATAAAGGAATTTATGGGAATAAATTCCAAAGAGATCAACATCTTAGTGGAGAATAATTTTGATGCATTAAATCATCTGAAGGGAGATCATATGGATAGCCAAGAAGTGGAATCTAAGGTAGAGGAGACCCAAGAGAAGGATTTAGAGGAGTAAAATTAGAGGAAGGAGTAGGAAAATGATAATATAGGAAAGGATATTTAGGAGGTAGAGGTGAACCACCAAGATTAGTGTACCCCCAAAGCAGAGAAAAAAGAACCTACTAATCAAGAAGCTAAGAGCATAGAATCATATCCACTATCAGAAAGACCAGTTAACCTAGATATCCAAGTTGTTACCCCAAATGCCAAGACTAACCCATGCAATATGACTAGAATCCAATTGAAACCCAAGGAACCCCCACCTAAAGTGGATATTTGGGGATATGGTTTGGTAGGTAGAGGGAAACCTAGCAATGTTGCCTTAAGGTAGAAATAAGTAGAGTGAGGAGTGGTTGATGGCACTCAAGTAGTATTACACTTTACGGAAAATGCTCGAGGATCTAAATACCATAAATGAATATTCTATAATGGAATATACACGAGATAAATCCTATAAAAATGATAGCTCTATATGCTCTTAGATAATAACACAAACCGGATATGATATTACTACAAGAAACTAAAATGAAGGAGAGTAGAGTGATCCCTTTTAAAAATAGGACTTTGTGAGAAGCTAAATTAGTATCCTGGGAGGCTACTAGAACAATAGGAGGGTTTTTGGTTATGTGGAACAAGAATGTGATTGGTATTAGAGTGATTATGATGTTTAGTTGGTTTATTTGTCTTCTATGTTTGGATAAAACCATGCAGGAATAGTGGATCTTAATGAATGTATATGCTCTAGTTAGATAGGGACTAAGAAGGATTCTTAGGGGTCAGCTAGATGAACTAAGGGAGGTGGTCCCCAAATACCTTTGGATTGTGGCGGGGAATTTCAATTTCTACCTTAATCCTTTAGATAAATTTGGGGGCTCTCAAAGAATAACTATTGATATCTATGAGTTTAGAGATGTTTTTGATCAACATGAGGTGATGGATGTGGACCTGTTTAGATTCTCCTATACATGGTCTAACAAAAGAATAAAGGAAAACCAAATTCATATCATATTAGATAGATTTATTCTTTCTCAGGAATACCTAGAGATATTTAGGGACTCTTCATTAACGACACTACCAAGAATCAGGTCTGACCACAACCCAATTCTGTAGGAAACTAGGGAGGACTCTAAGAAAAAATACATCAAACCCTTTTGATTTGAACTTATGTATCTCCAACACCATGATCTCAAGGATCTGGTTGCCCAATGGTGGGAAAAAAGTATAATGGTTATAAATTGTCCCAAGTAGTGTGTAAACTGAGGAATGTGAAGGGTAACATTAGAGAGTGGAAAAAAACTTCCTTTGGTAATATTTTCATAAAAAATGTAGAACTAAAAGACAAGATAAATGAACTACAGGAGAAGCTAAATTCAGATCACCTTACAGAAGATCTAAGAAACCAAGAGAGGTAGCTCTTAGCCAAATACCACATGATGCTAGGATTTAAAGAAACCTTTTGGAGGTAGAAATCCAGACTGCATTGGTTAAAGGAGGGTGATAAAAATACAAATTTCTTGCATGTCTCTACTCTTCTCCAAAGGAGTACTAACAAAATTAAGGATATCAATATGGCCAATGGGTCTAACAACAAAGATATGGAAGACAATGAGGAAAGCGACTGAGTTCTTTAAATCATTTCTAGAATATGTAAATCCTACTATTGAAGAAGAAGAATCTTTTTTGGTGGCCATTCCACCCCTTTTCACTAAGAATATTAATGGATTCTTACTCATCCCTTTTGTAGAGGAGGAAATCAAGAAGGCAATTTTTGGCATGGATGGTAACAGCTCCCCAGGACCGGATGGCTTCCCCGCTGCTTTCTTTCAGAAGTTTTGGGATATCCTAGGAAATGATGTAGTGGAAGCTATAATTGAGGTTCAAAAGGACATGGAAATCCTAGGAGTTAATGCTAAATTTTTAATCCTCATCCCTAAACTAGTGGGAGCAATGGAATTTTCCAGTTTCCACCCTATCATTTATGTAACACTTTGATGAAGATTCTCATGAAAACAATCACCAATAGGCTAAAGGTTATCCTGTCATTCATCATTGATATGAACCAAGGAGGTTTTGTGAAAGGGCAAAAAATACTAGATGGTATCATCATAATTCATGAAGTTATTCATTCAATGGTGGCTAGTAAGGAAGCAAGTATGTTACTAAATCTATACATGAATAAAGCATACAACCGAGTCTCATGGCGTTTCCTCACCAATATTTTGGGTAAGTTTGGTTTTTGTTCCCAGTGGATTAAGTTGATTTTTAGTTTTATCTCTACCAAAATATTTTTTGTCATGGTGAATGGGTCACCCTTTAGTTACTTTAAGAGTGAAAGGGCGCTACGACAAGGAGATCCTTTGTTTCCATACTTGTTTATTATTTTAGTGGAGGCATTGGGTAGGAACATTTCTGAAGCTATGGCAAAAGGTTGATTGGAATATTTCAAACCAGCCTCAATAGCAGAGCCAGTGTCTCACCAATAGTTCATGGATGATACAATCATTGTGTCCAAAGCCTTGGTGCCTTAGGCTAGGAAGCTGAAGATAATTCTAACCAACTATGAGATGAAAGTAGGACAATATATAAACTATAAGAAGAGTATCATCTATTTATTTAACATGCCTGGTGGGATGGAGGAAATAATAGCTAACCTCTTTGGATGTGGAAATGATATTTTACCAGTGACTTATCTAGGCATGCCTATATTCAAAGGAAGAATGAAGGCTACTTTGTGGAACTCAGTCATTGATAGGATCTCCAAAAAGTTAAAACTGTGGAAGAGTAGCCTTCTTAGTTCCATAAGGAAAGCCTTACTAGTTCAAACTACTTTACAGAGCATTCCAATATATTGTATGTCTCTATTTAGAATTCTTGCAAAGGTCTAAGATACACTTGAGCAAATTCAACACAACTTCTTATGGTCAGTTCAAAGGAGAAAAAGAGAATTCCATTGGTAGCATGGAATCAGTTGTGTGCAACCAAATATCAAGGGGGCCTAGGGATGAAGAGAATGAAAGAAATGAACCAAGCTTTGATTGGCAAATAGTTTTGGATATTTTTCAATAATGATCAATTGGGATGGGTAAAAATTCTTAAGGTAAAACATATCAGAAACAATCGAGACTTCCTAAAAGCTGATAATATCCCTAGAGGATCCTATTTATGGAATTTTTTGCTCAAATATTGTGAGGTATTCAGGAAATACATCCTATGGAGAATTGATAATTGGAGACAAGTGGAATTTTGGCAAGATCCATGGTTGGAAAAATGCCCTCTACAAGATAACTTAGACCTTTGAGTCCTCCAACACAAAATTTTAGAGGAAATGGGAGGAAAAGTAGGGGATTTTCTTGCTGTAGCATAGGAAACTTCCTCTTGGAATAAAATCACAGTTCAAAATCCTTCAGAGTAAGAGAATGTGGCCCTAACCAAACTCAATGATGCTTTAAGGGTGTTCCTAATCATTCCAAGGGGAGGAGGAGACAAGATGATTTGGGGAAAAACTACAAGTGGGATCTATTCAGTAAAAACTACCTATAAACTAATCCACTAAGGATTTAATGACTAGAATTCGACTTATATTATCTAGTTAAATAATTTAACCCCAAAAATAGCTTTCTTATTTTGGTTGGTAGTTCAAAATAAAGATTCTGAAAATAGATAATTTGCAAATGAGAGGTTTTCAATTCATAAATTGATGTATCCTATGTGAGAAAGCGATAAAATCTATAATTCATATATTTCTAACTTATGAATTTTCTTGTGCAGTATTCTAAATTATTTTGTCCAAATTTCATATAGATTGGGTCCATCCAAATAGTATTTCTAACTTCTGCATACAGTGGGCTTCCCCCTTCTAGGTGAAACTCTTGACTTGGCTCTGGAAGCTCAGCTTACCCAATTTTTATAGGGGGTATGGAATGAGAGAAATAATAAAGTATTTAAAGGATGGAAGAAATATCATAGGTTATGTGGTAATAAAATAATCAGAGCTCTGAAAGAAAACTAGAAAACCTTTTACTTCAAAATTGAGACCTTGTCTCCTAGGGAAAGGAGGATTTTGTTCAACTGGGGAGAGGAACCTCCATACCCAGTAATTACAACCAACCCATGGGATGGTGTCAAGTGGATACCCCCCACATAAAAGTGGGTTAAGTTCATTTTTTATGGGGTATCCAAAGGAAATTCAGGGGCTGTAGAAGTAGGAGGAGTTCTGAGAAATGAGGAAGGAAAAGTGGTCCTTACCTTTACAGAGCCTTTGGGAACTCAAACAAATAATTTTGTAGAAGCCTGAGCCTACATGCAAGAAATGAGAATTGCTAGATTAGAGGGTTATAGGAAGTAATATTTTAAGGGGATTCACTTAATATAATCAAGGCAATTAAGGAGGATAAAGACCCTAACTGGACCATATCAAAGCTTATCCTAGAAGCAAATATTCATAAATTCCATTTTGTTAGTGCCTGAATCCAACACACCTTCAGATAAGGGAATCGAGTGGTGGATCTAATGGAAAATATTGTAGTTTATGTTGGGGAGATGCAAATTTGGAAGGATAACTTCCCTCAAGAATTACCAGTGTTGGCTTCTAAAGAAGATCTAAGATCAAACCTGTTAGAGTAGCAGGAGATCAGAGTGGCTGATGAGGAGTAATTCGACAGATGGAATTAGATAGAGGGACAAAAGGCAACCCATTTTTGGGGGCATGGGAAGTGGTAATTGTATGGTATAGTAGCCTAGTTTTATGTTTAGTAAGTGTTAGATGTTGTCTAGTTTTTGTTTTATCCTAAATAGTCCAACGATATGTATAGGACTGCGGAATCTAAGTATGGCTTAATGTGGGTCTTGGGAAGATCCATTTTGTATTTTTATTATATAGGCTTGGAGCTAGAACCAACCCATTTTGACTATGTAAAAGATTTATGGACCTTATAACCACCTCTACTTAATACCAAAAAAAAATATCTTGGTTAAGGTTTTTCAAGATTTTGTAGAAGTTGTTGCTGAACTAATGTAGGGTTGTATTTCATATGTAATTGTAAATGTTATTATCATGAGTGCTTTTTCTTCATCTTCTTCAAAATTTTGAATCTCTCTATCATCTATAGTAGGTTTAGTTTTTGCTCCTTTAACAATATCCCAAATATTTTCAACTATCAATATTGCCCTTACTTTATTTTTCCATGAAGAGTAATTAGATCCTTTAAGAAGTTGGGATTCTATAAGAATGAATTTGTTTGTTTTCATTATGATGCTTGTATATTATCTTATATCTCCCTAATCCTTTAATATAGTATGATCCTGATAAAATGCTTAGCTATCTTAGTTTTTCTTGAGTTGAGTCTCTTTTTTTTCTCCCTAATGTTCAACTACAAGACAAGCACTTTAATTCTCCTTATACAAATCTAGAAATGATTTTAATGCACTTTCAATTTTTATAAGTTTCTCTATTTTAAAGAAATTTAAGTTGGATTCCTTATGTCTCGTTAATTTGAGCAAGAGACTAATTTCAATGTAGTTTTCCAACTTTTCAATAGCTCTATATTTTGTTTCTTGTATCTTTCAATTCTCAATAGTATAGTTTCTAAATTTCAATAATCTATATTGGTGTTGAACTCCTTATATCTCCCTAATTAGAAATTTAGAAAATATGAATATTTGCAAATTAAATGTTTCAATTTCTATGTAGAATTTATTTTTCCTCCAAATTAAGTTATTTGCAAATATTTCTTATGCTTGAATAAAGTAGTTCCAAATTCTTTCCAATTAAATCTTTCTTGCTTCAAAAAGGCTTTCAATTATTTCAATAATGCATCTAAGGTAATAGTATATCAATGCAATTCCTTATACCTCTATTTATCTAATTAATATCAAGCATAAAATATTAACTAGGTTTAACCTTAGCATTAATGTTTCTTATTTCTCCTTTACCTTTATAAAATTGCAAGTTAATTTAAATAATTTCAAATACCTTCTTGACTATGGTGCACACTGTGTATGAGGTCTACTTCTCCTTGAATTCTCTGCAACTTGCACTTTGCACTTGAATTAAGGTGTTGTTTGCTTCTCTTACAACATTTAATGCCCTCTCTTTTTCGTACCTTCTATGATATTGACTTTCTCATACTGCTAGTTTCACTCACCTTCGACTGTGCCCAACTATCTTCTCTTGCATTACCTTATTATTGCATGAATGGTTTTTGAGACTTTTCACTCATGTAAAGAAAATATTTTCTCTTCCCTTGGAGTTATCTTCTGCACTGTGACACTTGGTAGTGTAACTCTTCACCTCCTTATCCTTCCAAGTGGTGGTGATTCTCTTCTCTATAATGTTACTTCACTCCCATTTTCTTGGTAACATGTTGTCTCTCTTCTACATGACATTAATGCTCCTTCACTCCTCTTTGCTTAGAAATACATTGTCTCTTCTCTACATGGCACTATTATTTACTTTGTAATGTTCCTTCTACATGGTGCTGTCCTTTGTAATGCTCCATCTACGTGGTACTATCCTTTGTAATGTTCATTCATGCATTGTCTCTTCTTTGTGTGGCATTATCCTTTACTTTGTAATGCTCTTTCATGCACTACCTCTTATCTATGTGGCTCCATTGTTCTAATTTAGTTGATAATATCCTTTATAACATTAGTTCATTACTTTTCGTATCTTAGTAATGTTCGATGCTACACATGACTTCCTTTGCTATGAATGACATCTCTAATTTATGTTGGTTGATGTTTCTGGTTGGCATTTTCAATATGGAACTGTGTTTTCCAACCTCTAATGGCTGAATAACCTTAGCCCTTGCAAATAGAACTTTGGTGAATTTGACCTTTCTATTTTGTGGCTCTTTGCTATCTCAATGCTTTTTGGCTATTGTACATAGCTCTATGGAAACATGGGCTCATGCATTTCAATTTCTTGTCCCTTGTACTTTTAATCATCACCCTTTATTTCTTTAAATTATGGTTTTCCTCTCACATTCAATTGTGGTACCTCTCCTTTTTACTACTTCTCTAGTGGCTCCTCTTTACCAATACATGGTAATTGTGGTTTCTCTTATGCATCACCTTTTACTTGTTGGATACTCTTCTACTATGGCTCCTCCTTGGCTCAATTCTTGGTGGTTTCTTCTATGGTGACTCCAAGATTCTAATTCATGCCAAAACATTTACCTTTTGGATAGTTTATTGTATCCAATATTTGCTATATAGTATTGGCTTGTTTATTTTCCAACTTTGAAAACATAAACTTGAGACCTTTTTCTCTTGATACTGTAAAACCTCAAATGTGGTGCTTTTAAAGACTTAATAATAATTTAAATAACGAAATTTTATTGCATAAATATTGCATACCTTTTTGTCTCCTTTTGTAGCTATATTTCTTGGTGATTAGACTCACCTATTTGCTACCCCGAGATTGTAAAATTTACAGCTCCAATTCCTTATGATTTTGCTGCCCTAAACTTGTCTATCTTGTATATCTATCTCACATTTCAATAAGATTAAATTTTTTTAATACTTCTCCTTATATTTATGGCTAATAACGTATAATTTTTCAGCTCTCCTTTCTACTTAATTGCTGCCCAAATTGTTGCCCTCCTGCTGTCCTAGACTCTGTAATTTTCAGCTTCAAATGCAACCAATTTCTTCTTAATTTTGTTGTCCTTAACTCCTTTAATTTGCAGCCTTATTTCCTCCTTCTAATGCTTCCTAATATTCTTGATTTTCTGCCAACTCTTCCCTCAAATTGCTATATTATGACTCTTTAACTTCTATTGTAAAAAATAACATTCTTCTCCTTCACAAATCAGTCTTCAATCCTTTAATGGAAGTCCTCAAATTCCTCAAATCTAATGGCCTCTTCTAGATTCTTTCTACTTTAAAATTTTCTTGAGACCTCTTCTCTTGGGTCTTTAAATTATTTAGCTTCTCAAATATTCAATAGGGATTTTTCTAGTCCTCTTTTATCTTGAATATTTAATCTTCTATCTTCCAAATCTGGAAGTTCTTCAATGAGACCTTTCTCTTGGGTCTCATCTTTCTCAATCTGTGGTCTTCAATATTCTATGAGAAACTCCTTCTTGGGTCTTCTCAATCTTCCATATTATATTTTTTCTACAAAAAATAACTATCCTTGAACAAGGAAAGCACATAAACTTTCAAGCAATCAAAGATGAAATTCTTCTCTATCCATTGTAGGAAGCTTCTCAACTTCTGAAAAATAATTTTTTTGCATAAGAAAACTTTAGATAGTAGTAATAAAATCCATGCAAATATGTAGAAATATATAAATCAATAAACATTATTAATTATTCTTCAATCTAGTGGAAATAATATCTATGTTGAGTCCTAGTCTTCACGAGTTTTTCTACAATCCTGTAGAAAGAATCTATCCAAATAGTAATTTTAGAAATTCTTAAAATTATGAAAATGACATTTTATATCTCCTCTCAATATCTCTTGTGGCTCTCTATTTCCTATCAATCTACCATGTGCTCTGATTCCATTGTTAGCTTTTGATGCTATATATTTAAGGAAACACAACCACAAGGACTAAAATGAGCATGTAATATTAAAGCTATGATAATGGTAATATACTAAGCACGTAAAACTAATGAGAAAATTCTGAAATAATTCATATAAATTCCATTAATTAAAGCTCATAAAAATAGGAACTTCATACAAAATGTGGAGATCTCAATTACTTCATGCTTCATACAAGTTCTACATTGTATCTACTCTAGTCTATCTTATGTTGCTCTCTCTTATCTCACTCTATCAAAGGCCTATATATAAAGAGATATATCTCTTGTCCTTTCACCTACCAATGAATCTTCATCTTCCTATTTTATGACTCATGTACATGTGGACTACATGCATATTTACATCATCAAGTACTTTGCACATTCTAACACTTGTGCATTTATTACATTACATAAAGTAAATATTCAAGTCCTAATATAAGAAACTCTCCTAATATAAATATGTACCCAAGATGGTACATTAGAATCTACCAAATGATTTAATATATTCCAACACCCTCCTATATTACAATATTTGGTTATTGAAGACTTTAGTCTTCAATATGGTCTTCCTCTTGGTTCTAGAACTTGAGCTCCTCTTTTATGCTTTCTTCATTTTTTCCCTATTTGTATCACGATCAAGTAAATAATTAGCATCTTCATAAAATACTATTTTTTCTAAAAGAAATTTAACTTCATGTTCATTTTTAGGTTCTTCCAGATCCTAAATTTCCTAAATCTATTGAACTAAGTGTCTTTTTTGTTTCCCTTCTGTGTATTGTAGTTGAGGATGATTGTATTTATTTTGAGAAGTTTATGGATGTTGAAATTGTTGTTGATGTGGATTATATTTATTCTAATATTGTCTTTGTTAGAATGGCCTACTCGATTGGCTTCCAAAATCGGTTTGATTTTCTTGATACTAATTTATTGGATTGAATCTACAATAATTGGTACTATGTTCTTTCTTTTTGCATACTTGATAATATCTATTATTCTATTTTGATCTACCCTTTGAGAATGAAGCAAAATTTCCTTGTGGATTATCTTTTGTGAAGAACACAAGCTTATACTGAGAGGGGGGAGGTGAACAATATAGCATCCACTTTTTATTTTCTTTCCAAACCAATATCAATTAGTGTCCTCAATTGCAATAACCAAATACAGTAGTTTGCATTAATAACATAGATAGCAATAGTAATAAAGTACACAAATCACCACACATAATTGAGACACATGATTTAACGTGGTTCTCCTAATGTGGGGTAGTCCACAAGATAATATCCTTATAATATTTCACAAATAAATAGGTATCCTTATCCCAATACAAATAATTACTTTGATCTACTCAAATATAGGTTGTCTTGATCTACTCAGGTGGGCTCCACTGATCTACTTAGCCACTGATATGATCAACTAGGCTATCCACTGATTTTCTTAGCTAGGCTATCCACTAATCTACTCAGCTAGGCTCTCTACTTATCTACTCAGCTAGGATATCCACTAATCTACTCAACTAGGCTATCCACTGATCTTCTCGGCTAGGTTATCCACTGATATTCTTAGCTAGGCTATCCACTAATCTACTCAGCTAGGCCAATGGTGTTGATGTATTTTATGTTTATGTCCTATATCTATCATAGCTCTCAACTCTACATCAAATTCTTCTCATAAGGCTCAAACAATCCTACTGAAATGTTGTCCCAAATATGTCCACAAATCTATCCCAAAAGCCTTCACAAAAGGCTCAACCAATGATGCACAAATGTTGTCCCAAATATGTCCAAAAATTCTGTCACAAAATTATTCCAAAGGCTCAACCAATCATGCATAAAATCTATATTAAATCTATCCAAAAATTCTATAGCCAACCCAAAGTCTCAACCAATCATGCACAAAATTTGTCTCAAATATGTCCAAAAATTCTATCCCAAAAGCCTTCCCAAAGGCTCAACCAATGACTCTCAAGTAGCACTCAAATATCAACCATAAATCATCGAAGGCAAGGCTCAATGATGAAATCAATAATGTATAGCAAATTAATGATGACAATACTCAACAATGTTCTCAAAAATGAATTGCAATGTACTCTTCAATGGATGACAACAATTTTCCACAATGATCTCAACAAAGTATGACAAATTATCTCTCAAATGGATGACAAAAATGATCAACAATGTACTCTCAAATGGAGGACAACAATTCTCAACAATGTACTCTCAAATGGATAACAACAATTCTCAATAATGTACTCTCAAATGGATAACAACAATGCTCAACAAGGTAATCTCAAATGGATGACAAATGATCTCTCAAATGGAAACCTCTCCAAGAAATAACAATGATGACTTCAACCAACCAAGGACAATCTCCACAAGTGATACCAATAGGTTCTCAATAATATCTTCCTCATGCAATGTCAATAAGCTCTCAATAAATAAGCACAACTCCCTCGAGCAAAGAGCTATCAAATAGTCAACAATGATCTCCTCAAATGAAAGGAAAATGTATCCAAAAGTGACTAGCAAATGATCTCCTCAATGGTCTCAAATAGTGGCAATGTACTCAAAAAGTAACCAACAATAATCTCCTCAAAGCAATAGCAAAAACATCCTCAATAATGACAATACTCTTAATGAACTCCACTAAAGCAATCATGGAACTCAAGTATCAATTTTATCCATAAAATTTATTTTCTAATCCATCCACTTCCTCTCAATAGCCAAGGCACATAATCAGGCAATTTTTCTTCAAATTCAAACCCTAACTCATGTGCATGTCTTCTAACTCAAGGTAGCAATTAACTAGGTCTCAAGTTCCTAGTTTAATTTCATAATCAAATCATGCACTAGGACATATATAGGTTCAACACTTTACAACCTTATGACTCCCTAATTTCATTAACATAAACAACAAGCACCTATACTTTTATTTATTTAATTTCACACCTTATAACTCCACAAGTACACAACAATTTCAATTATTTAATTCAACACCTTATAACTCCCTAAGTACACACAACAATCATAAATAATATCTCAACACCTTATATCTCCCTAAGCACACACAACAATCATAAATAATATCTCAACACATTATATCTCCCTAAGAACACACAACAATCATTTATTTCCAAAAAATACCTTATGACTCCCTAGTTATGGCAGAAATGATTTTAATGCACCAAAAACTTTGGAATATCAAATATTACCATGCACTTAGTGATAAATACCTTTTATGAAATTTTTTGCCTTTAAAACCTTCAAAATCATCTTTTCTAAAGTTGAATTCCAAAACTAATGCACCTTCACACCTTTGTGAGAGTCGTTAATGCCTTGCCAAAACTCAATGCACCTTCACACATTTGCAGGAGTCGAACTTTGTTCCTCTCACCTAGCACTATGAGGTGCTTACCATGTGGGTGCTAGCCCATGTTGGGATTTAATCCCAAACACCCAACTTTAACTTGCACTCAAATATTAAACTTGATTTTGCTTCCTTAGCAAAATACTTTTCCCTTGGTAGGATTCGAACAACGAACCTACCTTGTGAAAAGTTTGTATGCTACCTACTGCGCTATAGGCTCCTGTGTGACATCACTTTTTCATGCTATTCACTTGACCTTGCTATCAAATCAAAATTTATTTATCCTTCTATATTCACTACTCCCCTTTCGATGACTCTCTCTCATGCACTATGTCAAGTCTTAAATAATCAAAGGTTTTTACCTTTTATTTATATGCATCTCCATGCCTTCGAATGACGTTGATGAATATTTATTTATATCCCCAACCTTTGCACGTCGACGGATAATATAATACAACCTTAGACCTTAGAATTATTAAATAAAAATTTAATAATTCACCTTTTAAATTTGAATTGGGACATCTCCTTCATTCTTTTGAATTTCGCCATGAAACTTTTCGCACCTAGGTTTTATTGGAAAACCTTTTCATCCATCATAATTTGGATAAGTCTTAGCATAGTTGTTTTAATGAAAAAACCTTTCCAATGGTTTTAATGAAAACTCTTTTTGTTGGTTTTAATAAAAAAACTTTTTGTCGGTTTTAATAAAAACCCTTGCCATTGGTTTTAATAAAAACCAATGGTAAGGGTTTTTATTAAAACCGATGAAATTACCATTGGTTTTAATGAAAACCGTTAATATAATATTTAAAAAATTAAATATTATATGCCTCTTGTACCACAAAACACTGTATATATCCTTGCTCTTCAAAATATCATAAATTATTATTTATGAAGTGATTTTGCCACCAAAACTCAATGTGATCCATGTGACATCAATGACAACACAAAATAACTCAAATTGCCAACAATCTCCCCCTTTGTCATTGATGGCAACACCTCTAATGTAAATCACCACAATCACTGAAGAAACCATCTCTGAGAATAAAATCTACTTCCCCTAACTCAATACTCTCTATGGAGGATGCTCCTCCTATCTCAATGTTCTCTTTGGAGGCTGCTCCCCCTAACTCAATGCTCTCCCCTTACTCAAATCTCTCCCCATTTGACATCAATGGCAAAAGGAATACCTATGGGGCTAAAAGATATGACTCTTAATCTTAGACCCCTTACCACCTTCTTTCTTGAGGTAATTAATTTAGTGGTGGAAGTACATTTACTCCCATATTACATTCTTCCTTTCCTTTGTCAACTTCCTTCCATATCTTTCTGATATCCTTTTCTTGATGAGTTACTTGATCTTCTTGTCTTGAACCTGTTTGACCTTCTTGCCTTGAAATTGCTTGACCTTCTTGCCTTGAATATGTTTGGAATTGAGTCCTACACCATATTGCAATATGTCCAAATTTATTTCAATTAAAACACTTGATATTGTAGCCTTTGAATGGTGCCCATATCCTGAATTCTTTCTTGAAATCATTTCCATATCCATTCCTTTCCTAAACCCTATATTGTGAAGCTTTATTTCCATAATCATTATGACCATGACCTCTGAATTGTGTAGATCTAAAACCAAAACCATGTTGCTCATTTTATTTGCACTAAGAAGCTCTATGACCAATCATGTTGCATAAGAAGCAATGTCCTTGAAAATCATATCTTCTTCCTTTGAATATCCTTCTAGTGAAATCAAAAATTTTCTTTGATCCATAGACCCTAAAATTTATAGTCCTGTGTCCAAATCCATAACAAGAAAAACAATGTCCTTGAAAATCCCTTTGTTCATACCTTGGTTCCTCATACCTTTCTTGACCTTTATCCTTGTGATCATATTTGAATTGTGCATTGTATGCTTGATCCTTCTTTGTGGTATCCAAATATTCTTCCTTAACTTCTTTCTTGCTTTCTTCTTCAAGAATTTCTTTGCCTCTTGCACTCGATTCACCTATCTCAAAATAAGATCCAAACTAGATATTTGGAGCCATAGGAGATTTAGAAATTTCTTCATGAATCTTAGGTGCTTCCTTGATTTCATATTTTAGAACTTCCTTTCCTTTTGAGTGTGACTTCCCAAACCTGAAATATGAGAACTTTGATGCTTTGGAACCTTCCTCTTCTTTCTCTTCATTTGTGTCAAATAACAAATTGGCACACATCTCTATAGCCTTTGAAATGCAAGTATCCATTTTTGCTACTTCCTTTTCTTTGGGAATTGATTATTCCTTATATATTTCTAAAACAAAACCTTCTAATACAAATAGAGGTCCTTGTGTGTTTATTTTTTATTTCCCTTCTTCATAACCAAGCCCTGTCTTTATAGATGGATCTCACTGTAAATCCAAAAATTTATCCAAAGTTTTTGAATTCCTTTGAAATCATGCTAACTTATTTATGTAGGTCCCCAAACATTTCTGATCTTCTTCTTCTAACTGATTACATATTTATTTATTCTTCTTCAATTGCTCATAAATAGTGATGCCAAGCTCTTTTGTTTCTTGAAGCACTTTTTCCAAACCTTGAATGTGTTGATTAAGCATTACTTTGACCTTTTTATTTTCATGAACCTTATTTTCAAGCCTTTTGGTTTTCCTTTTCAATCTCTTGATTTTATTTTCTTGTTTTGTGGATTCCTCTTCTTCATCATCACTACTACTAGAATTGTCACTAGAACTACTGCCAGAACTATTACTGGAACTGCTAATTTCTTTTTCCACAAATAAAATTTTCTTGTTGCAATTGTTGTAGTATGTGCAATTATCATATAAATACCCAAAGTCTCCACATATGAAGAATTTTAGTATTCTTAGACCCTTCTTGTACTTTTTTTCTTTCTCAATGGCTATAGCAAGCTCTTCATGTCGTTCTTCAATAGATATATCCTCTTCTTTAACTTCAATACCTAGGAGTAGTGTAACACCCTAAAAATGATGCAGTCAATTTATCATAAGGTTAAAAATCCAAAATTTACCTCAAAACCGCATTTTAAACAGCTTGCCTCAATTTTCGTGCCACAAATAGGCTTTGTTTTGACCATTGGACGATATCATCGTCGATTTGATGATATCGTCCCTAATTGAATGAAATCGTCTAGAGCCGAACATCCAGACGATTTCGTCTAAAACAAAAATTTGCAAGAATAGAAGCGCAATCAAATTAGTTCCAACCTCCTGGCTTACCTGGGCATAAGTGCGTTGGGGCTGTTAACTATCCTCCCATTGGATATCTCCCAGATTGGGATGAATCCCAACCCTCTAACTTCTTCCTAGCCCTATAAAACCCATGCTTTGCTAATGCAATCCCCCTGGCTGATCAAGTACCTGCAACCCAAATCCTACTAGTTTCAAGAGCATCCTAGGCACTATCATTTTTCATAGTTTTTATCAGCTCACTTGTAGGTTTTTCACTGTGCATCAGTCAGAAGAAGCTCGGATCATCTCAGATGATCTCGTCCCGATTGCAGATGATCCTATGCTGATTGGAGGTGATCTTGTTGGATTAGAGACGATCCTGTTTGCAGCCCTCTTGGGGGTAATTACGATCTACAGTTTGCATTTTCTCCCCTTTTCTTTAGTTAAATTGCATTAGATTAGTTTATTATTTATAATGCATCTGGTGTTCACCTCATGTTGTCAATAGGTAACAATTTGTTATCCCTTTTCCTATTAGTATAAGTCGTTATTCTCGATTAAATCTGAAAATCCATTTCTAAGTCATCAAAAATATTCATTTACATACTGTTAAATAGATTCTACTATATTTTGTGATATTTCTCTATGTTTTGGCATCAACTTGTGCAGTTGCAGGTTTCAAATAAAATCATTAGATGATTTCACCTGATTTCAGATGATATCGTCCGATTTCGGACGATCCTACACAATTGCAGATGATTTTGTCGAATTGTAGGTGATTACAACAAATTGTAGATGTTATGGACTGCTTCAAAAATAGAACCTTCATCAGACATCCAGAACTGAGTAAGTCATTTCCAATTTCTTTAAAATACTCTGTTAGCTGCATTTAATTATCTCTCTATTTGTTGTCTTCATATAAATTGCAAAAATCACATATAGAATAGTTTAGTTTCATTCTGGCCAACCTAGGTGATTGAAATTAAAATGAATTCATCAAACACATCTTCAACCTAGGCTCGGAAGCTACCACAAAATGCTTCCTGGTGAACCCACCATCCATCGACAAATCACCAAAGAGGACACGACTCAAGTGTCTCTCTCATTCGAGGTGTAGCTTTACCATTTTCCCATTCCCCTCTGAGGCGTGGATCCATTAGCCTAGAGGAAAGGAGTGCAAAAATTTTAAGCCTACATTCTTTGGTGAACCCGACGTGAAACACATTAATACCCTTTTGAAAACAAATCCTAAAAAAAAAAAAAAAGAGAACTTAAAATTTTAAGTCACCTGATCTATCAATCCATTAGATGGTAGATTACAATAGAAGACGTGGTGTTTTGATTAATGTTGGTGTTCAACTAGCAACCATAGAAATTTCTACCCTAGTTAGAGGTCCTAGATTTAGATCTCAAGCACATTGGAATGAATTGGATAGAAGGTTAACTATTATTGAGTCCAGAGCACCCGAACTTAGACAAATCAAGAGGTTTGACTTAGATAGAATCCTAGATTTCGATAATTTATCCTTCTACCATGAGCTTCAGAGGGCTTGCCATAGATGGCTAGCAGATAAACGAGCGCTCATTTCCTCTGATTTATACACTTTTGAAGATTATATTGAAAATGTTGTTGTAGTACACAAATTTCTATCACGTATAGAAGACCAAGAGGTTGTTTTGACTGATAGAAGAAGATTCAGCAGAGTTCCTAGAGCTATCTTATACCGAGAATATTGTCACGAACTCTATTTTTATGTGCCTAATTCTGAAGTTGATCATATCACTATAGCACACTTTGTCCAATTTCTGAAAAACAACTTTCAATTTGAAGAAGAGCATTACATGACACCTGATGAACTTGAACCTGTCAATGATATTTACAAGTTATTTCTGGAGAACTAAGTCATAATACTTATATTATAATATTGTGTATTTCCTATTTTCTTTTAATTTTTGCTAAGTAAAACTATAAAAATCTAAATCTAAAAATTTAAATATATATATATTATATTAATTAGGTATATATATAAAATATATACCCCTTAAATTCCATTGCATTTATATATATAAGAACATATATATTTGCTAAAACCCAAATCTACCATAATGCCTAAACTAAGGAGTGGTAAAAAAATAGATGATGAGTGGGCAGAGCGACCACCTACTCAAAATCCCCCTCTTGAAGAACAAGATCAAGAGGAAGTTGCTCAGGACCACCATGATGGGAGTCCTGCTGAAGAATATGAACAAGAAGTTGATAGGGAAGATGAAACTGGATCACCTAGAGTGACTTCAGAAGGAAATGTTAATTTTAAATCTATGGAACACCTTCTAAAATTTGTAAAAAATAACCTTGAGGGGTTTACTCTAGCAGCACTAGCAGATAAATATGGAATTAGTGAGACACAGGCAACTTTAGAGAATGTATTTCAAATGCATACAAACCCTCTTTCATTTATAGATCAAGAAAGTGACCAGGCAGGGCCATCAAATGCAAATATGGCATCTTTGATTCAAAACATACAACAACAACAAACAACTCAACATTCTAAAGTTCCTATCAATAAACCAAAAACTAATCCACCACCTCAGAAACCATCATTTACTGCTCTATTTTCTCAAGCTATTAATCAACAGATTTCAAATCAGCAGAAACCTAAACCAAAACCAAATGTCAACTATCAACAGCAAAAATTTCAACAGAATATTGTCCCATATCCACTTCACAACACTCTTCCTAGTAATACTTTGCACAATAGTAACCTAGCATCAAATCCTTATGTTACACCATCTTACACTCAAAGATCCAACACTATTATGCAACCAAACCAACATGGTGGACAATCCAACAATCTTGAAACCATAGTGAAACAATTAGTTTCCCGCATGGACCAGATAGACCCCTACCGTCCCTCGTATAACTATCGAGAGATGTGTAGTCAACCTTTGGATCCCATAGTTGTTGCCCAACCTTATCCAAAGCATTTTCCTATGCCTGTTCTCCCTATATATAAAGGAACTGAAGACCCCATAGAGCATCTTCGTATGTTTAGAATAGCATGTCATGATATATCTCATGATGATTTGCTATTGCTAAAGATGTTCTCAAAAATCTTGGGAGGCATGGCATTGGAATGGTATTATCAGTTGCCTACCAATTCTTTGAGAAATTTTGAAGAAAAAGCTGAATCATTTGTCCACCAATTTAGTGCCTACATAGAGAGGCATGTGACAATTAAGGATTTGTACAACTTGAAGTAGGGCAAAGATGAATGCTTTGCCGATTTCCTAGCAATATGGAGATAGTTACTAGGGAAATTACACTTTGCATTACCCCATAGGGAGATGTTGGACATTTTTATTAATAACTTGCAAGAACAATTGTCCTATGAGCTTTCAACTGCTACCTTGACAACCTTCGATCAGGCTATAGATTTAGCACGAAGAGTTGAAGATGCCCTCATTAGAAGAGGCCAATTTAAGAAGAAGGACGATGATAAGACATCTAAAAATCAATATAAGAATAAACAGGTTGTGGGTGATGGAGTCATCGACAGTAGAAATATTGCAAATATTAATGCTGCAAAAACCATGGAGAAGTTTGTATTGAAGGTTCTTGATAGACCTCCAAGAGAATTTACTAGGTTAAACCAACCTTTATCCACTATCTTGCCACAATTATTAGAACGAGGTTTAATACAATTACCTAATATTCGGGAACCCGATACAACCATACCTGGATACAGAGCATGGACCTACATTGTGATTTCCATAGAGGACCTGGACATTCAACAAATTCTTGCAAGAGATTAAAACATAAAATACAAGATTTGATTGATAATAACGAAATGGAAGTACAAAGTTTCCAACCAAAACAAAATGCTCCAAACAATGCTCAGAAAGATACACAACAAAATTAGAATTAGAATGCAAATCAAACATTAGATATTTTTCAACATCCTTTACCTAAACACGGTAAAGAAGTGGCTAATCAAGCCGAACATCATAATGTTCCCCATCCAACTCGATATGTGGGAACCATTAGTGGACATGTACCTTCTCATGACCTTAAGATATTTGGGACAACATTATCTGTGGTCACAACTAGACCTATACACAACATTCAAACATCATATCCAAGTGACACAGATTGTGAAACAGAAAGTGACCTGGATATTACATCCGGTCAATCGAATAGCTCTGAAGATGAGTCAGAACCTATTCTCCCTATCACAGCTCATATGGTTCCAGAGGAACCATTTCCAAGAAGGATCACAACATGACCATCCTCACAACAAATCCTCCCTAATGAGCAAGCCATGAATGCTAGACCACGACCCATTCATCATGCACACAATAATATTGTGGGTACCATCGGAGCCGTTACTAGACAACAGGCCCAAAATTCTCAACAAGATCAAAATCATAATGATAAATCAGCCCCATTTGTTTTGAAGGTTCCTAGTAAAGGAAATAATGCATCAAATGCTCAACCTAAACCCCCTTATGATATCAATGAACAACTTTCTAATATTACAGCAAGGATTTCCCTCTTAGACCTTCTAAGATCATCTCCCACACATAGGGAAGAATTAATGCATACATTAAGTCAAATGATGGTACCACAAGACATACTACCTGAAGCCATGGCAAATACCATTGTACCTCATGAAGTTGACTGTATTGAATTTCGAGATAAAGACATTCCACTTCATAGTTTACATAAAGACAATCCCTTGTACATTACTGCATTAATCGGAGATGTAGCTGTCAAAAGAGTTTTAATTGATAATGGTTCATCCCTAAATATTTGTACTTTTGAATTTTACCAGAGATTTGGATTTAGAAGTGATGAGATGAAGAGAACAGATATGATCATAAAAGCCTTTAATGATGAAACACAAGAAACATGTGGAGTTATTACAATCCCATTGCAGGTTGGTCCAAGAACTTTGGATACGACCGTATTTATTGTACATTGCCCTGCATCGTACAATATACTTTTGGGTCACCCTTGGATCAATGCAATGTGAGTTGTACCCTCTACCTTACACCAATGTGTCAAATTCAAATTCAAGAATCAGTTGGTCACCATTCATGGTGATCCCAGACCATTTGATATGTGTGCCTTGGCAGAACCAATTGGGATTCAATTTTGCCCCGCATTGTTTTCTACTCATCCTAATTCTGCCTTTCCCTCTAAACATGTGAAACTCACACCAAAAATATTATCTCCTCCATCTACACCAATTACATCCCCATCTCCTCAACCTTCTCCTAAGGAGTCTCCACCAAAATCTACATTTAATACTAATCCCATAATAACTTCTCCTTGTTCTATCCCTACACCATCTGAATCCACAATAAATCCATCTACTACAACCTCTATTCCATCCACATCTACTAAATTTATATTTTCTGCATCTAAAGCCGTAGAAGAGGCTCCTTCTACTTCATATGCTTTGTCTGATGAGCTATTACCTGATTTATCTAAAATTCTCATAACATCAGAAGAAACACCTTTTTCCATGCAAGATTCCCTTGCCTTAAACAAATTACCATCGTCTCCTCGTACTTTGGGCTTGCCACAACCTATGGGAAGTATTTACCAAGTCGGGAGTTGTGCCTTCATTTATAAGGGATATGATTGGGGTAGAATACCTAGAAATATTAAAACTAATTATGATGGATATGCTCAATGTTATTTCACCGATAAATATATTAAAGCTAAACCTATAATGCTTAAACTAGGATATGAAGGGAAAGGTTTGGGACCTTTCCAGAATGGCATGAAGGAACCTCTTGAGGTCGAAGCATGGCCTGCCCGATGCGGTATAGGCCTATTTTCTAGTAAGTGTCAGCCATTCCCATTTGAGGGTGATGATCACTTAATACCCTATCAAGATTATTTAGACGAACAAGAGATCCTTAAGTCTATGGGTAAGTTATTTTCTTGTAATATGTTGTCTATAGCTTACCCCAAAATGATTGTTGAGCTGGACGAACAATTAGAGGGTGACATTTTCCATGATATTTCCATTGAAGAATTATTGCATAATGGCTTTTATTTCGATGGGTCTATACCACCTATAGCTCATCTTGAGGCCACCACCCCTCAAGAAGAATTATCTAAGTTGACCTTAGAAGAATTACAAGAATTGGGTGTATCACCCGCCCCTCCCAATTTTGAAAGAGACTTACATATGGAAGTGGAAAGTGTCATAAAAGTTAATATTGGAACAGAAGAGAATTCTCACATAGTCAACATTGGATCAAAATTAAATGAAGAAAAACAAAACAAATACATTGCATTTCTTATAGAATATAGTGATGTCTTTGCTTGGACATACGCAGATATGCCTGGTTTAGACTCTTCCATAGTTATGCATCATCTAGTAGTACGATCGGATGCGAGACCAGTTAAGAAAAAACTTAGAAAAATGCATCCTAAGGTTGCCCTACTAGTCAAAGGTGAGTTAGAAAAACTCCTAAATGTTACATTTATTCAAGCCATTGATTATGCTGATTGGATTTCTAATGTTGTCCCTATAACTAAAAAAGAAGCAACCAAGATTAGGGTTTGTATAGACTTTAGAGACATTAATGTTGCATGCCCTAAAGATGATTTCCCTCTTCCTAATATGGATCAGATCATTGATTTTACTATCGAAAGTGGGATGCTATCCCTTATGGATGGATTCTCAGGTTATAATCAGATCAGGATAGCTCCTGATGACCAAGCTAAAACAACCTTTATTACCCCTTGGGGAACCTTTTGTTGGAAAGTAATGCCATTCGGATTGAAGAATGCAGGTGCAACCTATCAACGGGCTATGACTTACATTTTTCATGATATGATGTATGATATTCTGCATGATTATGTGGATGATATTATAGCCCGTTCTACTGAAGAAGATGAGCATTTAGATGATTTGAGAAAAGTGTTTGATCGGTTAAGAGAATACCATATCCGTTTAAACCCAACAAAATGTATATTTGGAGTTAAGTCAGGTAAACTATTGGGGGTTATTGTTTCTTTGTGTGGCATAGAAATTGACCCTCTCAAAATTTAGGCTATCATTGATATGCCAGCTCCTAAAAACATATCTGAGTTACGAAGTTTACAAGGTAAACTTCAATCTATCCGTCGCTTCATTGATAAGTTGGCGGACAAAACTGGACCTTTTCTCAAATTACTTAAGAAAAATACTTTCTTTCAATGGGATGATGAATGTAAAGAAGCCTTTGAACAAATAAAACAATATCTTTTAAGTCCTCCTATGTTGGCCCCTCCCAAAACTGATCGCCCATTCATCTTATACATTTCTGCTTCAGAATTTGCCTTAGGAGCTATGTTAGCTCAACTTGATGATGAGAAGAAAGAACGAGCCAATTATTATATTAGTAGAACATTAATAAGTTATGAAACTCGTTATACATCACTAGAAAAGTTATGTTTGGTGGTCGTATTTTCTACGCAAAAATTGTGCCATTATATGCTTAGTCAAAAGACATATGTCATTGCCAAATCTGATCCCTTGAGGTATCTCATGAGCCGACCTTATCTATCTGGTCGCACAACTAAGTGGGTTCTCGCTCTGAGTGAGTTTGAACTCACATTTATAGGTCAAAAATCCATTAAGGGTCAAATCATAGCAGACCAATTAGTTGTTGCACCCTTAGAAGCCACTCATCCCCTCATCATTGAGTTTCCTGATGAATGCCTCAATCTAGAGGAAGATCATTATGAACAATGGTCTTTATATTTTTATGGAGCCCGATGTATGAGTGGGGCTGGTGTGGGTATCATCCTAATATCCCCCCAGAAGCACCTAATACATTTATCATTTAAGTTAACATTTGCTTGCACTAATAACACTACCAAATATGAGGCTCTAATCCTTGGATTATGGGCTGCCTTAGCACTAAAAATTAAAGACTTATTAGTTTTTGGTGATTCTCAACTGGTAATAAATCAAATTAATGATGTTTACCAGACCCGAGATGATAAAATGTGCCCATATAAAGCCTATGTATTACAGTTGATATCCTTATTTGATAAGGTCACCTTAGAAGCTATTCCTAGAACTAGTAATCATGTTGCTGATGCTATGGCTGCAACCACTTCCTTATTGCCCCTGGAGTTGGATGATGAGTATGCTACTATCATTATTCATTGACTCTAGGAACCTGCTTTTGCAAAATCCTATTTAGAGCCATTGGATGTATTTCTAATCAATGAAATTACTCCTAAACCATGGTACATCGACATCCTCAATTTTCTCCAGAAGGGAACCTTCCCTGAAGGTTTTAATAGGAACCAACATCGGTTATTACGTAAACGAGTTGTTCGCTTCATGATAGTTGGCAATACTTTGTATAGGAGATCCTTTGAAGGTATCCTATTAAGATGTTTAAATCTAGAAGAGTCTAGAAAAGCTTTAAGTGAAGCCCATGACGGATCTTGTGGAGGACACTTTAGTGGTAGTGCCATTGCTAAGAAGCTCCTTAGAATAGGATACTTTTGGCCTACCATGGAGAAGGATGCCCATGATTATGTGTGCCATTGTGACAAGTTCCAAAAACATGCTGACCTTTTCCATGCTCATGCTCAAGAACTCCAAGCTATTTCATCCCCTTGGCTCTTTTCTAAATGGGGCTTGGACATTATTGGGAAGATTCATCATAACTACCACTGAGTATTTTACGAAGTGGGTAGAAACTATACCTTTAGCTTCTTGCATGGGAACTCAAGTTTTAAAATTTATTCTCAATAAAATCATTTGTAGGTTTGGAATTCCTGCAAATCTCATCTCAGATAATGGAACTTGTTTTAAAAATAAATATGTTAAGAAATTATGTCAAAAATATAAAATTCAACATCGTTGGTCCACTCCCTATTATCCTCAAGGTAATGGCCAATTAGAAGCATCTAATAAAACCTTGACTAAAATCCTTAAAATATTTTTTAACAAATCAGCCTGCGATTGGCACATGCAATTATACTCTACCTTGTGGGCCTATCGAACCAGTGTTTGTACTCCCACAAACACTTATTTTTTTGGGTGTGAAATGCCAAAGTTGTTTTTCCATTTGAGTTAGAAGTTCCTTCTTTGGCTCTGCTACTTCATGACATTGAAGTAGGAGATGAATATCATGCTGGTAGATTTAGTCATCTAGAAATCCTAGATGAGAAGCGCATCAATGCTTTGGAACTGATCATAAAACTAGATCATGGGCTCCTAGAACTACTGTAAATGTCCCATAAATTTAGTAAATGCATGTGCATGCTAAGAATGTAATTTTATGGACCTTAAAATTTCCATAAGAGTCTCCCTATTCCTAGGTGACTACTGTATTAGTCCATATATAGATAGCTTTGCAAGAGCTATCTACAGGTTTTGGACTAGCCTACTTTGTATGGTCACCATCGATCTTGTTGGTGGGCCTAGAATATTCCGTATCGACCATTGATTTGGTGTGGCTTGTATTCCTATGGGAGCTCATAGTTTATTTAGCTTCTCATATCTCCAATGTCTTATAACAAAATTGACCATACCTACTAACCCTTGGGTAGGTGGTTCGACTCACACTTGGTTGACCTGGCCAATATTGTTGCGCAATGCCTCATGGTTTGGTAGTGGATTTTTGTAAATTCCTATGTTCTATTTGTCAGGTACTTGTGGATTACTTGGTATTACAAGCTCACCCTTTTCAATCATGTTCTACACAATATGCTTGAATGACCAACATACCTCGATGTCATGGCCTTTCGCTTGGTGGTAGATGCAAAACAAGTCATCCTGATAGCCTTTCGACTTGGGATGATTCAGATTGACTAACTTAACTTCAGGTAATTTGATCACCTTAGCCTTGTATAACTGGTGGAATATTGAATTCAATGATTCCATTAGAGGTGTGAATTGGTGAGGCAGGTGTTTTTCCTTGCTTTTGCCCTTATAGTTGTTATTGTGCTTTTCGTATTGCACAAGAGGAGGTTGGGTCTGATAATTCTGCTTTTGTTGCCCTTTATCCTCTCTCTGGAGGTTTAGAACTACTTGGTTGACATGGCCTACTTTCCATTTTTCTTTGTGGAGATTTTATTAGGCCCTCTTTCATATTCTTAAGCTTCAAATTGCCTTCCTATAACTTGATGTCTTCAATCACCTTGTCTTGCGCTAAAGCCTCCTCGAACGTCGAATACTATTGTAGTTGCAACAGTAGTGATATGTGCTTGGCACAAATCCTGGTGAACATTCGGGTTAATTCCATGGTAGGAATAGGGAATGGTAGCTTTGCCATCAATCTTCTCCACCTCTTTCCCTATTTTTCAATTGGCTCATCATCACGCTGAACTAGCACAACCAAGTTGGAAAGGTTTACCTGTCTCTTGATGCCAAAAGAAAAGCGTTCAAGAAAAGCATCTCTACCATGGATAAGACGTACATTCTTCCTATATCAAGGTGGAGGTTTTTTCTCCTACTCCTCCTTGACTAGGGATTCTTTAGGATATTATTGGTTGTTTCCCACTCCCTCCTCTTCCTCATATTACTGTTGCCCCTCATGTTTGAACAATGGTGGTCGTTCCCTTTATTGGGTGCTAATATGAGTATGAGTGTCCTTGTGCTCCTGTTGTGCATCATCTTATGAAAAAGCCTTTCTTTGAGTGTGCTCTCTATTCTTGACATGAGTATATAGACCATCCCTAGCTAGCCTATCCTCCTACTCTACGTGCTCCTTTTGGGTAAGGATGCATTCTTCCCGTAGGCACTGCTCGTATAGTCTTTGTCTGATGAGCCTCTGTGATTGAAGATTCTCCCCTTCAATGTGTTGCCTTTCCAGGTGAGCATCCTCCAATTGGTCTTGTAGGAGCTATCATCACTGCTCATATACAAGTATGTGTAATCTATCAAGGTCAATGGCTATGACATGCCCCTGATATGCATGCTTTGTGTGAGCGACCTTATGGGTTCTATACCCATCTAACTGATTTACAATGCTTTTGTCCTTATCTTTAAAGATGACATGGGCATCCTACTATGCTCTATGGTATGTGACACCATGCATGGATGGTTTATGTGTCACATGAGGGTGCTTAGAAGCCTCTCCATGTTCTTGAGTAGTCCTAATAGAACCTCCACTATGCTCACTTAGAGCATGGGTGGGTGGAGCTGAAGGCTTATAGCCTAGCTGCTCAAGGATGCTACCTAATCTATCTAACTGTTTGGATCTCCACCACTCATATGGTGGTGTGCCATTGTCTCCCACCTTAGCCATATCAATAGTGATATTTTGATGTTCACCATGTGTGGGAGTTTGTATAGCATTTGCTTAGCGGTGGCCCTATCTACATGCCCCTGAATGGGCGAGTCTCGATGATGTTTGTACTTCGAAGGTGGAGCCACGGATCCTCCTACAAACCTATGATGTAGGGGTACCAATTTGGATCCTTGTATAGTATACTCTTTAGCCAATCTAGTGGATTAACGTCCAATGCGATCTTGGTAATGGCTTCCAAGTGTAACGCCTTCATGTTGAGAGGCTCCATGCTCTATTCTACACCTAGAAGAATGCACATAAGCTCCTCTATTGGGGATTTTCTCAATAAGTTCCCCCCTTGTCAAATTATCTCATCTAATGCTTACTGAACAATGTTTGGGGAGTGCATGTGGGCAAGGATTAGACATGTGCTGATGTGAATCTATTGGGGCTTGATCATGGGCTTCAGGCTTATGCCTTTGCCAACTACCCCATGTCTCCACCATGGTGCACCTAGTGTCTAGATTTATTCTTTATTAAGAAAACAATGTATACAATGGTGTTTATCTTGTATTAATTTTTAAAAGTGAGCCCTAGACTATTTTATGTATTTCAATGATTTGTTGTATCAGTATAGAACTCCTTATCTTTATTTGAAAAGCATTGAATGATATTCTTAGTTTAAATTGGCTTTCACATGTACACTCGCAACTTGACAACTTGGCTATGAACTCAAAGTCATGTAATCCAACTTATAATGTGTGGTAATGAAGCCCACACATGGTCAGGGAGCATAGGTCCTCCCATATCCTCACCTATTTTTCCCCAATCAGTGTTATACCCTCTGAAGAGAATACATGTAAATTTTCCAGGGTACGAAAGGTTCTTGGATCTAGTATTGGTCTAGTAACAAAGGGTGCATAGGATTTGGGCCAACAAATGGAAATTATGTCCATCGTCGCTAAAACCTACTAGTGGTTGGATGTCAAGCCAAACTCACTAGCGTTCAAGTTCCAAGTGGTGTGTGTGGTTCGTTTTATTGTACATAAAATAAATGCATCATATAGAACTCATGCTCATTTTATATATGCTATGTAAATGAAATAATGTTTTACATTCAAAAAATACAAACTAATCTAGATTCTCTTTTAAACAATGCACATTACGATGAAAGTGGCCATTAATTGGGCCTTACACATGCAAACCAAACATACGCTTCTATCAAGCACATTGTATCCTAGGGCAGACTGCAATCATAGGTTTGCTATTCCCAACAATGCCTTTCTATAGATTCTAATGCTAAATGAACTAGGACATGATTAATTTTTCTTTTTTAATTTGTTTTTCCTAATTTCATTCACTTTTATGCATTTTGTAAAAACACAGAGAGTAAAAAAATAACAGAGTGGAAAATAAGGCCTACCTTAGGTCCTGAGTTGATCTACACTATGATTTTTGTTGTTTGTGTTGTCAAGTGTAAATCGTAGGTCTGGTCTATGGTTCAAACTGTAAACCACGTGTTGAACCTATGGTTCAATTTTTGTCCCGTAGTTGATAGTTGTGGTCTGTACCTACAATTTTAAAAATAAATAAATAGCAGTTAGATCACATGAATTGTGGAGTTCCACCATGATCGCCTTCTGACCTATCCCAAAAAGCATACACCTAGCTATTGCATTAATGAAATCAACATGAAAGCATGACAAAATAACAATATTGCATGTAACAATGAAAATGATTGTTTCTTTTATTAATATTGTCAATGAAATGCGGTTACGATATTACCCCTCTTGGGGTCACCAGAATGTTGATACTCTTAATACAATTGCCAAATCCCCCAATGGGGTAGGTGCACTATAAATGCATTTTCAAGTAGTCACAAACTGCACTAGGGTGGAGTAGACCCTCTTCTTTGCATTGAGGAAGGATTTGAATGTATGCTCCTTTAAATATGGATTCCTATGATCAAGAAACAATATAATATAGTTAAAAATATAGGCAGCCTCTCGTGATGAGGCCCATTGAAGGTAATAAACATGTATGTGCCATTATAAATAAAATCAAGAAAGTTAATAAAAGATTTTAGACATATGCAAGATTCATAAATATTTTTTGAAATATGTAAACAAGGATTACAGCTATCAATCTAATGGATCGATTATGCAAAATGAAGCATGAAAGTGTGAAAAGAAACCATTAATGTCTAAACTACCATAATGAGGACAAGTTAGTAAAAACACTAATTATGCTGGTCAAAAGTCTCTAAAATCCTAACTAAACCATGAAAATGCTAAATGTAATCTAATTAAGCATACTAGAAATGAAAAAGTAAGGAGAAGTCACCTCTGTTGCAAACCGCACCTCTGATTAGCGGTCTACACTATAAACTGTAGCTGAAAGCCGCGGTGAGTAACCAAGTGGTTTGCCCTCTAAATTCAATGGTTGTGGGATTGATCTCCTTGTCCAATTTATGTTCAAGGTTTACATTCAATGTCCTCTAACAATTTTGGTAGTTGAATCATTGAATGGGGCCTCGGTTTACCCGAATTAGCATTTCTTGGCTCTCATAGGCATTTAGGGCATCCATGGCCTAATTCATCATGATTTTTGAAAAAATGGTAATGGTGATGACAACAAGGCTCTCTCTATGCACTCAAGTGAGTCCACAATTTGATAGGGCTTCGCTACTCTAAACTCCAATGCTTGCTTCCTAATTTGCCCTAATTCTTAGGGGTACTTATAAGATGTCCCAGGGCTAGGGGTGGCTTCATGGAGAAGCCAAGATCAAGAAGGTATGGTTATGATAGTTGAATTGAAATATTCCACCCTCTAACCACTATCTTCTAGAAAAAATGGTCGTTCAAACTGATTTGGCTTGGATGAAGGCCAACTGAACTTCAGTTAAGACCATAGGTTGCAGCTACGGTTCAGACTGTAAACTATAGGCCTTAGCCATGGTTAAGATTATAGACCACAAGTTTGGTCTATGGTTCAAATTGAATAGGCCAAGGAGCCCAAATTGAGTGGTTAGAACCACTACTCTATCTTGGAGTCTATACAAGATCTTCCATATGGTCTTGTAGCATGTCCATATGAGTAGTCACCCTTGACATGACGTGTTTTAGGTGTCTATGATTACTTTAATTTTTGTGCAAGTAATAATATACATAATAAATAAAATTGCAAGTAGGGTAGCTAGGGTGCATGTTTCCCAGGGTCACATAGCTAGGAATCAAATGTAAGACCTCACATAGCCCATGCTCTAGCGTGAGCTATAGTACCAGCTGGGTGGGGCCACCTGATGGAAACAAAGGTGCACAAAAAGGGTTTTATCTCTTTACCTTCTACCCAATGTGCTAACCAAAAAAAAATATGACTACCACTATGACTTGAACCTAAAACCTCCTATCTACCCATGTCTAAGTGCCACTTCAACTACCAACTAGGCTAGTCATCCACATGGGTAGTAAGGCATGAAAAACACCTTTTATTTCTTTCCTTTCTACCTAGTCTCCAATGCAAAAGGGTCACCACCATGAATCGACCTCAGAAAATCTTGTTCACCCATGTCCTAGTGCAGTCTAGGCTGTCACTTGGGCTAGTAGTCTAGCTAATAACAACATTCACAAAAAATATATTTTAAATATTCTATCGCTACCTTTTCGAAGTTGTCTTCTTCCCTTATCTCTATTTCTCACACTTGTGCATGAGGGAACTTGATTTTTTATATTTATCAAAAATTATCACCAAGTGAATGATTTTTAATCCATATTTATATGGATTCCTTCTTCTTCCAAGACATTAGTGTATATGAAATTCAAATTTATTTTATCCATGTGCATTTTCACACCTGGTGTTTATAACCTTATATTATAATATTAATAAATATTATAATATTTCCTTTTGAAACTTTTCATTCAAACTATTTTCCCAAGGGATTTTTATTTAAACCTTTGGCCCTCTTGTTTTTAAAATTTACCTTCTAAATCCACTCTTAAACCTTTTTTCCTCCTTGTAATAATATTTAAAAAATAAATATTATAAACCCTTTTCTTTTAATAATTTTCTTTCTTGGGAGATATACCTTGCCTTGAAATTTATCCATAGCTTGCTATCAAACCCATGTAGAATATGCTTTAATACCATATTATTTACACCTCATGTATCCTTTTACATCACATTAAAATCAATAAACTCAATATTTCCAACAATATTTCCCTTTGCCATTGATGGCAACCCTTTCTAAAACTTTCTTTTTCAACCACTGAGTTCCAAATATGCTCCCTCTAATAATTTGCTCCCCTTAATTATTTCTCTCCCCCTTACTAAAACTCTCCTCCTTTGACATCAATGGCAAAGGGCTCCTTTGGGACTAAAAATAAGACTCTTAGCTTATCCCCCTCACCACCTCCTCTCCTTGAGGTGATAAAGTTTGGGATGGGAGTAATACTAATCTCAAATTTCCTCTAAGATACTCAAAAGTTTCTTTTGGAAGTGTCTTAGTAAATATGTCCACAATTTGTTCCTTTGTAGTAACATATTCCAATTTTACTTGCTTATCCATCACTTTCTCTCTCAAAAAATGATATTTGATTGGAATGTGCTTGGTACTTGAATGCATCACTAGATTATTTGAAATTTTTATGGCACTTGTATTATCACATAGTATGGATATGGGATGATCATGCTCTATTTTAAAATATATTAAAGTTTTCTTCATCCATAACACTTGTGTACAATAAGCAATTGCTGCAATGTACTCTACCTCTGCCATGGATAAGGATATTGATGCTTGTTTCTTGCTTAGATAAGAGACTAAATAATATTCAAGAAAGAATGCTCCTCCACTTGTGTTCTTCTTATCATCAATACTATCTACCCAATATGTATTTGTATATGCTATGAGAGTGAATTTGTTACTTATGGGATACCAAAGTCCAAATTCCATAGTTCCTTTTAAATACCTGAGAATTCTTTTTACTTTTCGTACATGTGTTTCCTTTGGTGCTGCTTGAAATATTGCCACTAGTCCCACTGCCTACATTATATCTGGTCTTGGAGTTGTGAAATATAGTAGGCTACCAATCATGGATCTATACAATTTTTGATTTGCTTTAGGAGATTCATCATATTTACTCAACTTACATCCTGTAACCATGGGGCTACTCACTGGTTTGCAATCATCCAATTTAAAATTTTTCAACATTTCTTTTATATACTTGGTTTGTGAGAGAAATATACCTTTTTTAATTATGAAATATCTAATCCAAAGAGGTCCGAGGTGTAGACCAATTGGTTCATCCAAACCCCGTAAGGGGGGTAGAGGTCCAAGGTTCAAATCTCGAGCCTCGTCGGATTGAATGCTTGTCCCTTTCCTGGTTCTTTCAATGGCGTAAAAGGTTTAAAATGATTGTGGCATGGTGGTTATAGGGGTAGACTGCGTGAAGATCTATGTGGCGGCTTCTAGGGTGAACAATGCAAAATACTATGGTGGCCATAAAAACTAGACAGCCTGCTCAGATTCGTGGTGGCTACCGATTCCACCATGTAAATTCAAACTATATATATATATATATATATATATATATATCTAATCCAAAGAAGAAGGACAACTCACCAAGCATTGAAATTTCAAATTTATTTTGCATACACTTTGTAAATTTTTGACACATCTTATCATTACTACCTCCAAAAGTGATATCATGCACATAGACAACCATAATAAACAAGTAATTTCCTTCATTTTTGATGTATAAATTGTTGTTAGCTATTCATTTTTTGAAACCTTATCCTTGAAGATACTTATACAACCTTGAATACCAATCCCTAGGGGCTTTATTTAGCCCATACATATCCTTATTTAATTAGCATACATAATATGGCTTATCAGTCAGGTTGAACCCCTCGGGTTGCTCAATGTAGACCTCTTATTCTAAGAAGCCATTAAGAAAAGCTTATTTTACATCCATTTGATATAATTTGAAGTTTTTGAATCTTGAGAAAGATAAAAATATCCTTATGGCCTCAAGTCATGCAACAGGAGAAAATGTTTCATCAAAATCAATCCCTTCAACCTGTTCATATCCTTTGCATATCAATCTTGCTTTCTTTCTAACTACCTGACCATCTTCATTTAACTTATTTTTGTAAACCCATTTAGTGCCAAGTATATTCTTGTCTTTTGGTCATGGGAAAAGTTTCCAAGTCTCATTTTTTTCTATTTGATCCAACTCCTCATCCATGACCTTAACCCAAAATTTATCTTCTCTTGCCTCATTGAAATCCTTAGGCTCAATTTAGGATAGCAAAGAAAGATTAGCATGTTCACCTTTTCCTATTATCTTCCTCCTTATTTGTATTTCATTTGGATTTCCAATAATCATATCTCTTGGATGATTCTTTTGCACATACCTGGATGGAGTATTAGGTGGTGTTATTTGTGCTTCATATTTTTTTGATTCTTCACCTACTTCTCAGCAACTTTCTTCTTCTTGATATACAATTTTTTGAGCTGGTTCTTTTGACCCTATTTGTTCATCAATTGTCACATTTATACTTTCCATAATTGTATGTGTCATTTTATTATAGAATCTATAGACTTTACTCTTAGTGGAATAGCCAAGGAAGATACCCTTATTGCACCTTGAATCAAACTTGCCCAAATTCTTCTCTTCTTGTCTAATGTAGAATTTTCTTCCAAAAAATATGAAATACTTCATAGTAGTTGGTCTTCCATTCCAAATATTATATGGATTTTTGTGATTATTTACTCTTACTTGAGCTCTATTGATGATATAGACAGTTGTATGAACTGCCTCTCTCCAAAAACCATCTAAAATCTTAGAATCACTTACCATAGTTCTGGCCATATTCTTGATAGTTCTATTTTTTTCTTTCAACTACTCCATTTTTTGTGGAGTCCTTGATTTTGAGTATTCTCTATTTATTCCATGTTGTTCACAAAATTCTATGAATTCATTTGAAGTGAATTCTCCTCCTCTATCTGATCCTAGATACTTTATCTTTTTACCTATTTTATTTTATACTAAAACCTTGAATGCCTGGAACTTCTCAAAAGCTTCCAACTTTTATTTTAAGAACGCCACCCAAGTCATTATGGAGAAATCATTTATAAATAACATGAAGTAACATTCACCTTATAATCTCTTTGTACTTGTAGGACCACATAAATCAATGTGAACTAGTTTCAATGATTCAGATGAAGAAAATTCTTTTTAATTGAAATTTGTTCTTGTTTGCTTACCATGTTGACATTGTGCAAAAATTGTGCTTTGGGGTCTTTTTATCCTGGGTAAATCTTTGACTACCTATTTGTTGATTATTTTCACTATTTTGTCAAATTTCAGATGACCCATTCTTCTATGCCATAACCAACACTCATCCTCTTATAATAGAAAATATTTTTCTCCTTTAATTTCACTCAACATGTAGAGATTGTTTGTAGTTCTACTAGCATTTGCAATAAGCTTTCCTATTTTGAATTTATTGATCTCACATATATTTGGGTGGAAGGTGACTTGTACCCCTAATCACAAAGATAAATTACACATAGTAAATTATGCTTTAATCCCTTAACATACAATACATTTTCTATATTTCATTTTCTATTATCTAAACTCAAAGTCCATTTTCCAACAATTTTTGCTGAAGCATTATCTCCAAATTTTACTGATCCTCTATTGATTTCTTTAAGAAAAAGAAATTATTTTTGTCACCTATCATATGACTTGAACAACCACTATCAACATACCACTAATTTCCCTTATATTTTTCATGAAGAGTTGTATGTACCAACATTAAATTATCATTTTCTTGTTCCTCTTTCCTTTTCCAAAATTTTGAATTTGTATACTTTTGAACCTTCTGATCCTCCTTTTTGCTTGATTCAAGAAACATTGTTTTACACCATTTTGCCTTGTACCCAAAATTATTACATTTGTAATAGATAAAATTGTTATCCATGAGAGATGAATATGAATTGAAATTTATATCAACATTGTTTATCACACGGACCATGCAATGTACAGCTCTATGACCATATTTGTTACATGAAAAACAATAACCATGGAAGAAATTTTGTAACCTATTAGATTGCCTTGAATGATATGGTTGCATGATTCTTCCTTTGTTGTTTCTGTAATTAAATTTTTTCCATGATGTTTATCTATTTTATTATTCCTCGATACTTTTGCCTTTAAATATATTAGAATAGTTCATGGGCTATTCTTTATTTAATATCTTTGTTCCTTTGGAACTTGACTCCTCTTTCTATTTCCCTAACCTTATATTTTACTGTAACTTATCCTTAGAATTTTAAAATCCATTTCATAGAGAGAAAATTTCAAGTTCCAATCTTTCACATTCTAACTCTTTTGCCTTTAACTATTTAGCCATATATTTTTCAATTTTCTTTGCCTCTTCAACCTTCACCTTTAATTCTATGAGATTTTGTAGAAGCTTTGTCTTTGTTTCCTCATCCTCTTGAATTTGATCCTTCAAACTTGAATTCTTCTCTTTAACTCTTTCCAAATTTCCAAGAGTAGCAATAAGTTACTCTTTCATGTCAATCATGTCTTCTTCTCCATATTTTGTGGTCTTGTGTGTTCTTGTGGAATATTCCTTCAATTGTTAGGCTTTTCATGAAGGAACCTGCTCTAATACCAATTGAATAACACAAGTTTATACTGAGAGGGGGGTGAACAGTATAAGATAAAACTTTTTATATTTTAATCCAAATGATAACAAAAATAATATCAAAGTAGTAAATAATGCACAAATCATCACACATATGAGATACATGGATTTAACATGGTTCACCTAATGTGGGCTACATCCACGAAGAAAATATCTCTTATAAATTTTCTCAACAAATATCTTGGGAACAAAATCCCTATTAGAATTTTTATGGACCTCTATTTAAAGGAGACACCAATCCATTATGCTCAATCTCATGGACCTCATCCATAGGAGAACTCTATCCCCACTGCTCTGGTTTGTGTACCTCTATCCATAGGAGAAATATATCCCCTTTTCTCTGGTTAGCTCCAAAGCCTACTCTTAACTCTACTCAAATTTGATCAAATCTTCTCAATTGCTTGTATTGATTTGTCTCACACCTGCTTACAATTCTATCTCAAACCTTCTCACAAATACTGCACAATTCTACCTCTAGCCTGCTCACACACCCTGCTTAGAATTTCTTACAAGCCTTCTCAAAAGGCCTATTCAAAATTTTTGACAATATTGCTCTAATATTCTCACTATCTCTGCTCAACTTTGCTCTAACACATGCTCAAAATTGCTCATAATACATACTCAAAATTGCTCATAACATGTGCTCAAAATTGCTCATAACACGTGCTAAAAAATAATCACAACACATGCTCAACACTGTTCATAATAATTGCTTAAAAATACTTCAGATATATTCTACCTAGATTTCTTATTCAAGAACACATAGAAAATAATATACAATATAATTTCACAATATGTTCTTTCCAAATACCACTCAAGGATTATGCACAAAACTTGCTTCATAAATCTGGTTTCTTAACACTTTCTCATCCATATTTCATAAAACTGGTTTATTTACACTTGCTCATCCACATTCAATGTTACTCAAACCAATGCCCAAAAGCTTCTCAATATCATTCAAACAATGAAGCACAATTTTTTCTCAAACCCTAGCACATGTGGTTCCAATTTCACTAATCAATGATGCACAATTTATTCACAAACCCTAACACAAGTGTTTCCAATTTCTTTCAACAAGGATGCACAATTTGTTTCACAAACCCTAGCTCAAATATTTCCAACAATGCACATATGCAATCCTTATTTCTCCACATTATTATTCAGAAATATTTTCTCAACCAAACACCTTAAAGAAGGAATAATATCACCATACCTCAAATTTACCTCAATGATCTTCTATTTGTATAAGCCTCTCTTAAACCTGTCTTAACAAAATATTTCCTTTTCTTTTATACTTCAAAATAGGTTAGCAATTTTCTCTTATAACACACTCAAAATAAGGCCTTATCAAACTTTACAACCTCTTTACAATATTCCAAAATACACAATATCAAAAATCACAATTTACACCTTATTACTCCTTATTGCTTACAAAATAATACTTTGAAAACACAACAATATTTCCTCAATTCTCTTTCACTAAAATAAATACTTTCTACCCTTTTAATTTCTAAAAATATTACCTTATGTTCCAACCTTATAATTTCCAAAAATATCAACTTAAGATCCACACAACAAACCTTATGACTCCCTATCTTAATTTAAATTTAAAACAAAATTTATTTTTCCCTTACCAATTTTTATCATCGCTGGGAATTGAATGCAAGACCTCACATAGCCCATGCTCTAGCATGAGCTAGAGTGCCAGCTGGGCTGGCCCACCCGATGGAAACAAAGGTGCACCAAAAGGGTTTTATCCCTTTATCTTCTACCCAATGTGCTAACCAAAAAAAAATGACTACCGCTATGACTTGAACCCAAAACCTCTTGTCTACCCACGTCTAAGTGCCACTTCAACTACCAACTAGGCTAAGCATCCACATGAGTATTAAGGCATGAAAAACACCTTTTATTTCTTTCCTTTCTATCCAATATCCAATGCAAAAGGGTCACCACCGAGAATCGACCTCAAAACCTCTTGTATGCTCATGCCCTAGCATAGGCTTGGTTGCCACTTGGGCTAGTCATCCAACTAAGAACAACCTTCACAACCAAAAATATATTTTAAATATTCTATCACTACCTTTTCAAAGTTGTCTTCTTCCCTTATCTCTATTTCTCACACTTGCGCACGAGGGAAATCGATTTTTTTGCATTGATCGAAAAGCATCACCAAGTGAATGATTTTTAATCCATATTTATATGGATTCCTTCTTCTTCCAAGATGTTGGCATATATGAAATTTGAATTTATTTTCTCCATGTGCATTTTGGCACCTAGGGTTTATAACCTTATATTATAATATTAATAAATATTATAATATTTCCTTTTGAACCTTTTCCTTCAAACTATTTTCCCAAGAGACTTTTATTTAAACCTTTGGCCCTATTATTTTTAAACTTTGCCTTCTAAAACCACTCTTAAACCTTTTTTCCTCCTTGTAATAATATTTAAAATTATAAACCTTTTCCTTTTAATAATCTCCTTTCTTGGGAGATATACCTTACCTTGAAAATTTTCCATAGATTTCTATCAAACCCATGTAGAATATGCTTGACTACCATGTTATTTCCATCTCATGTATCCTTTGACATCACATGACAACCAATATACTCAATATTTCCAATAAATTCACCACATGAATGGCATCATCATCTTCTATCATATTTTCACTATCCTATATCAAATTTAATTCTAAGAAATTCCTTTGATAAATATACTTAGATATTCCATTCTCTGTTACCACATAATTACCCACTCAACTCATTAATAAACAATTTTGAAAGAATTAATTCGATACAACCTAGTACAAAATAAAAGTACATCCAAAAAAGTTTTTGAATATCAATAGTTGGTTGAAACATTACCAGGAAGAAAATTTGTTTAATGTATTGAGTCAACATCCCAATGCTTTCACATGGAAATACAAATTCATCATAGGAATTCATCTAGACATATGCATTCATCAAATTAATATAGAGGATGTTAAATCTATAATACAACGACAACGGATATCGAACCCTACTTTACGTGATATTGTGAAAGATGAAATAAAAAAATTGCTAGAAGTAGGATTCATGTACCCCATTTTCAATAGCCGATGGGTTTCATCATTGGTTATTATTCCAAAGAAAAATAGAAAATTGCGAGTGTGTGTTGACTATAGAGAACTAAATAAGGCTTTGAATAAAGACCGTTTTACATTACCATAAATAGATCAATTTTTATACACACTCATTGGGAAGTATAATCATATTCAAGTAGCACCTAAAGATCAGGAGAAAATAACCTTTACTTATCCATGGGAAATATTTGTTTATAGGGTTTTATATTTTGGACTTTTCAATACCCCAAAAAATTTACAATGAGTAGTGCTTTCTATTTTCTCTGACTTGGCCAATGATTGTGTCAAGATCTACATGGATGATTTCACATTATGTGGAAATTTTTTTGATGAAACTCTTTAAAATCTTGATAAGGATTTGATACGGTGTGAAACTTAAAATTTATCCTTAAATCCTAATAAATATTTTATGATGATGTATGAAGGTATTGTTCTTGGATCACATCTCATCTAGAGCGATTCAAGTCAATCCTAAGAATATTGAGATTATCAAAAAGTTATCTGCATCCCAAACACAAAAAAATGTTAGGAGTTTTTTAGGACATATTGGCTTCCATCATCGATTCATTCAAAATATTAATACCATTGCAAACCCTATGTTTTCCTTGTTAACTAAAGATTAATAATTTAAATGGATATAAAAGTGTCAAAGTGCATTTGATACTTTAAAAGAAAAATTGACCACTACACCTATGTTACATGGTCCAAATTATAAACTTCCATTTCACATTCAAGTCGATGCATCTAACATTGTAATTGGAGCAGCTCTAGGTTAAGTTGAAAATGGAGAATATTATGCCATCTATTACATTAGAAAAAACTTAATGGGATCTAAAAAGAACTATACTAATACCAAAAAATAATTCTTAGAAATAGTATATACCATTAACAAATTTTATCACTATATCAGGGGATATCAAGTATTTGTTCATATAGATCATTCTACAATAAAATACCTTATGAAAAAACCTTTAGTTAGTGGTCAAATAATAATATGGTTGGTACTATTACAAGAATTTGACATCACTATAATAGAAAAACAAGGGAAATCTAACATAGTAGCTGATTTTTTGTCCACACTAACTATCACAAGAGATGATGAACCAGTAGAGGACTCTTTTTTTGATGAGGGGTTATTTACAATTTCAACACAATAACCATGGTTTTATGATATTGCCAACTACCTAATAATAGGAAAATTTCCCTCTCATTTTACTCCTTGATAAAAATGATGGTTGGTGAACCAAAGCTCATCATTTTAGTGGATCAATGGTCTACTATTCAAATGTAGACCCGAATACATTTTACGTCAATGTATTCAATGAGATGAGGTGTATGATATTCTTCGAGCATGTCATGATGAACCATCAGGAGAACATTATTCAATAAAATGAATCATTAGAAATTTATTTGGAATTGGATATTGTTAGCCCTCATTTCATAACGATGTAAAGAAGTATGCACAACATTGTGATTCATGTCAAAGAATGGGTAAACCAATTACCATAAATAAAATACCTTTACAACCTCAAGTGGTTGTAAATCCATTTGAGATATGGGTATTAGATTTTTTTGGACCCATTGATCCACCTTCTCAATAAAAACAACACATTCTTGTGTGTATCTATTATGTAACAAAGTTGGTTGAAGGACGTGCTTTTAAAAATGCTTAAGAAGAGGTCATTAGTTTTCTATACACTCAAATATTTTAAATATTTGGTGCTCCACAATCTATTGTTATAGATCATGGACCCCAAATTGCATCTAGAGTTATAAACGAATTTACTAAAATGTATTAAATTAAACATAAGAAATCATCACCCTATCACCTTCAAGCAAATAGTTAGGTAGAAGTCACAAATAGGGAATTAGAAAATATTCTAACAAAAATAGTGGCTTCTCACAGGAAATATTGGATGAACAGGTTGCCTAAGTCCATTTGGTATTACAAAACTACATGGAAATCCACCACATTATTTACACCTTAAAAATTGGTCTATGGTAAGAAACCTTTTTTTCCAATTGAATTTGAATTACTAACACTTCATACATCTTTGGAAGTTGGCATTGAGTTGTCATAGGTACAACAAGAGAGGATTACACAATTGAATGCATTAGATGAAATTTTATTGGAGGCACTTCACCAGATGAATATCATTCAATAGTAGCAAAAAATGTGGCATAATAGTCACATAAAGAGCAATAGATATAAAAATGAGATTGGGCAATGTTGTTCAATTCTTGATATATTGATTTTATTGGCAAGTTACAAACTTGATGGTTCAAAAATATCAAATTGAAGAAGTGTTTGATAATGGAGTTGTTCAAATTTCTCCTATTGATGATTCAAGGAGAGAAAATTGGTGGTAATTAGGCATCATTTATGAGTGTACCATAAACCATTAACAAAGGATGAGTTTTCTCTACAATTTACACAATATAAACTATGTGTGGTAGAAGAGGCTTCCTCTTCTAGCACAAATTTTGAATGATAAAAATCCTTGAAAAAATAATTAAATAATTCAATAGTGAGAAACCTTTATAAGGTGCTATTGAGTTAAGGCTTACACGAAAATTAATTTCTAGCTTGTTTGCCTTTTTGAATATCCACCATTGTACAAATTCTACTTACTACACTTTTGTAATATTTTTTTGATATTAGAAGCCTACAAAATTAGAAAATGATCCAAATAATGCAGAAGAATCGTTCAATATAGTAATGTGTGTATTTCTTTAATTTTACTAATAGTTAGCCTTGTAATTGCATGAATAGTAATTAAATGCTTGGCATAATTATGTAAAAATTAGTAAAAACATGAAATATCCTACTAGTCACCCCAAAATATATCATATCTTACCTTCAATCATGAGAGATTAAGCTCTGGTATATTAAAAAGTAAACATAATAGGTGCATTGATAGTTTATATGCTCTGAAATGACCATGGTCTAGAACAATCAGGACTCTAAAATGATAAGCCACAAAATGAACATGTCAGATTTGAATTTGCACACACACGTGAGAGAGTGACCATTTAAAATAGACACACCATGCATCATAAAACAAAAAAAAGTGGGATGTACGATGCCATGTACCATGTATGATGTTGCCTACCACCTCGTCTAATCGGTCTTCATCTAATGATGTCTATCATAGTACTCATTTCTAATCTAAAAATTTGTAACTACATTGTGCAACAATTAATAGTCCACACATGGAAACCATCTGGGTATTGTCATGATATCATTCTCTATAGTATTCCATCAGATTTCACAATCAAACACCACCTCAGAGCCATGTGACTACATAGTTTCATTGAAAACATGGCAACAAAAAACAAGGCAAACATGACTAAAAATTCTAATGCATAAGAAATAAACCAAGCTATCTAGGTCATTAGTTTAAAAATTGATTGTCCACATTTTTCCATGGGAAATGGCCTTATCACCATGATGCATGAGACTTTTTCAACCACCACCCTTCGTTCGTACCAAATTTTAAAAATTTTGGCAGATGAATTACCATGTGCAATGCATCCAATCGGTCCATGGGGAGATGCAAAATAAATATACAATTTTTTCAAATGGATTTGTACCATATTTTGGAGCATGTCACCAAGCTCAAGCATAATAGTTCCAATTACTTTGTAATCATCACAATGAATGATTTGAAAAACCTTACCCTACAATACCAATGGGTCCTTGGTTCAAGATTTGGGACAAATAGTTGATGTAGCCCACACCAAGTTTCAAATATTTGTGACACAAAATAGCTTAATTTGACTAAATTTATGTAAAAGAGAAAGGGTAACCCTTTCAAAATCCAAATTAAAAAAAAAAACTTGCCCTATAACTAGAAAGAGGAAACACAACACACAAAAAATAGGGATGTCAAACGAAAGTTACGAAAAAAGAAAGGAATAGGGGTGTTGAATAGAAGTTGCAAAAAGATGAGTGAATGTAGAGCTTGAAGTCAAATGCATAGTAAGCAATATGGATTGTCAAAAGTGAAAATCTGAGCTAGATAATATAGAAGAGTTGCAATGTTACCCAAAAAGTATTAGAATTTTCTAGCAAGTAAGATGGATGGCATTTCTATAGAAATTTAATGGTCATTAAGAAGGATTGGTAGAAGAATTATCTAGTACTCTTTAGAACAACAAGGCATATGTAAGAGGAATGTGTATAGAGATAATTCCTACCATTCTTAGTCAAATTTTTGAATTACCTCTAGAAGGAATAAAATTGATTAAATTATTTAAAGCAACCATACCTAAGCTAGTAAAAACCTTCCAAGAAGATGGGGACCCTAAACCCCAAATGCAAATTAACAATCAAATCTGTAAGGGATTAAAATGAACCAACCTTAAAAAACCCTAGGATGAGGTGATCATATGGATAATTTGGCACCTAACCTATGAAGGTACGTTTTTTCTATTATCTTGGCACCATATCAAAATATTAATACATCTAAGGAATGGTATAAGAAAACATGAGTTTAGGATAAACATCCCTTTATATCTACTTCAAGATTTACATGACATAGAAAAATGTTATCAAGCAAGGAAAGGATTAGTCAAGCACCATGGCTTGATAAAATTAATTTGTAAACACCACTTCAAAGGGAATCCTAGTAATTTTTCCAAGTTCTTTGAGCCTTTGGCAGATCATACCCCTATTAAGAGTACTCAAAAAAATGAGAATTAAGGGACTACTAGGATGGAAGAGACCTCCAATGAAAATTTTGAAATTTGAGACACATAAAAACAAAGAAAACCCTTCCTCACATAGTAAACAAAAATCTAACAAGTTGAAGAAGGAAATTTGAAACAACCCCTAAGTAGAGAGAAAGACAAGGAGGATTGTCATAAAAATAGGTGACATAGAAGCATCTACTCAGGTAGATATCTTTGCCCATAAATAATCCTTTGAATTATACATAGAGGAATTTTCTACTCAATAAAAATCATCCTCTGCAAAGGAGATCTCTATTAAGAAAGACTCTTCTTCCATAGAGGAAGAGTACCAACTAGAGCAACAAACTCAAACAAGAAATATTTGGTCTATTGCTAGGAAATAGGTTGAGAAAATTATGCATTAGAGCAGTACATATAAATAGAGGACACAACAAACTACATCGAAATCACCTCCTCTCAAAATAAGGTTAAGGTAGAGACAACATGCAGTTGCTTAAAAAAATAGAAAACACCTCCTGAGCCCTCAACAAAAAAAGGAAAAGAACTGGTTTAGGTGGAAGAGGAGGATGAGCAAGATGATGGAATTATTGCACAAATATAAAGACCAATGGAGATGGATTATCCACAAAATATGTCACTACCCACCTATTCCTCTAAGTCATTAGAATAATAAGCAACTAAAACAATGGAGTTAGAGGACCCCATGAAGGCTGCTATAGTAATCATCAAAATGTAGCAAAATTAGTAGAGGAGGTAGAAGTGAAGATCAAGGAGAAGTAAAAATACATCTTCCAATTATTTCAAGAGCTTTATGAGCTAAAGGATATAATGGGAGAGCAAGGAAATATACCCCTTGAATCTATTTTGATTAATTTGGTAGAATAGGCCCAATAGATGAATGAATAGGAGTCATCTCCATCACACCCTGGCAAGACTAAAACTACTATTGTAGATAAGGAACCACCCTCATCTATGCCTATTATGGAGATAATTTATATATAATAAATAAGGTCAAAATAAGAATCAATATTTTTTCATAAGTCAAGAAAGAATCCCATGGACATTGGAGAGTGTTCCAGAAAAAAAGAAAATACTCTAGATCATGAATGATAATAGGTTTCACAAGAATAAGTATTAGCACATCAGTAAGTGTCAAAGCATCAAAATTATGAAGGATATCCAAAATATCCAATACAATAGAGAGCTCTGGAACAACAACAATAGGAGTAAGCTTTGGTACAATAGGGAATACAAATGGTAGCTCCAAAGCATAACACCACACCACAAAACATATAGATTCAGAAGTGCATATTGAAGTAGGACCATTTGATGTACTAGTTGAAGAGGAAGTTAAACAGATGATTGTAGAGTATACGACTATAACCCAAGCTATAGGAATTAGGGTACAACATGAAATACCTCCAATCCCTACTACTCCACCAACCATTGCACCTCAACAGAACATGGTTTCTTTGATAGATCACAATGCAAGATTATCAAGGTTAATGGCCCAATGCCATGCTTTAGAATAATTTCTTGTAGCACTATGGCTAGTTAAATATCAAAACAGAAGGTAGACAGAGGAAATTATAGCTTTATAGATTAAGGTGAGAGACTTGTTTCACATAGAAGAATAGGTGGTACAATGTAGGAGATCTACCAAAATTTACAACTTGCTCCTCAAATAAAAATACTATAGGTGGAAGGTAATGAGAATATGTTTTAACCTTTCTTATGACTTGTCCACTGAGCAAAATTTTATTGATGCATATTTACAAAGACCTTAGGAATAGAAAAACCTACTTTGTGAATTATTTTTGCATAGTTTATAGTAGTGGAAGATGTTCAATGTATGCTACATATCTACACAGAGGATATCCATCTTAGAGCCTTTATATCCACTTTAAAAAAACAATTATAATGGTAGAGTGAATGGTGGTAGTACAAAACAATGGAAACAAGACCTAGAATCTTACTTAGACATGACCAACCTAAACCTAAAGCATTGATTAAAAGGAAATAGGAATTTTTGTCTTGGCGAGCAACTTCCTAGTTTTCCTTGATTTGGTATCAATTTGTTGTTGTGTACCTCTTCCCCCATTTAAAATGCATGAGTTTATAATGGGTGCACTCGATGCACCCCCCGTCTCCTACGTTGTGCACTCCATTTTGGATGAAGCACACAAGGGATGCACTAGTCCATGCACCCCTCTCCAAGTCGTGCACTCCACTTCGGGCAGAGCACAAAAGGGGTGCGCTTGTCGCACATCCCCTTTTGGATGTAGGCTCCACTTTGGGTGGAATTCACAATGGGTGTGCTAGTTTATGTACCTCTCTCCAAGTTGAGCACTCCACTTCAAGCAAAGTGCATAAGGGGTGCACTTATTGCACACCCCTCTCCAACTCGTGTGCTCCACTTCAGGTGGAGCACATAAGGGATGCACTTATCATGCACCCTTCTTTTGGGTTATGCACTCCACTACGGGCAGAGAGCATAAGGGGTGCACTAGTCTATGTGCCTCTCTCTAATTCATGCAATCCATTTTGGGTAGAGTGCATAAGGGGTGCACTAGTTTGTGTTTCTCTCTCCAAGTCATGCACTCCACTTCAGGCAGAGTGCACAAGGGGCACACTAGTCTATGTGCCCCTCTCCTAAGTTGTTCACTCCACTTCAATTGGAGTGCACAAGAGGTGCGCTAGTCTACATACCCCTATCCAAGTCATGCACTCCACTTTGGGTGGAGTGCACAATAGGTATTCTATTCTGTGTGTCCCTCTATTAAGTCATGTGGTCCACTTCAAGTGGAGAGCACAAGGGGTATGCTAGTTTGTGCGTCCCTTTCCAAGTCATGCACTCCACTTTAGGTAGAGTGTACAAGGGGTGTGCTAGTCCACGTGCCCCTATCCTAAGTCATGCACTCCACTTTTGGTGGAGCACATAAGGGGTACGCTTGTCATGCACCCCCCTTTTTGGGTCATGCACTCCACCTCAAATGGAGCACACAAAGTTTTGCAAGAGGTGCGCTGGTACGCATGCCCCATCCTTTGAAGTGCATGAAGATAAATAGGCACATAAATTTTGTGCACCTTTTCATTAAGTAACACACCTCACAAAATCATGCACTTCCCAAGCCAATGAGAAACATACATGTGGGTAGCCTTGGTTCCACCTTACAAAGATCCAACTGAACAGGCCCAAGAAGCATCTTATTAGCATGCCATGAAGAGTTAATTCATGCACCCAACTCTTTTGGCATGATTAATAAGGTCCTACCCACCAATAAGGAAATAATTCTCCACCTAAAAAAATTAATATGGGCTCTTTTAAAAGGAAGGTGGCGGATCATCCTCATGATGTCAAGCAAGAGATTTCATTGTGCATGTAGAGTGCAGTCTAGAAATCCAAATCAAAAGAGCTGAGCATCATGGTAGAAGAGTATCACCAGTCCATTAATGACATCCACCAATATAGATGCAATGAGAGAGATGGATGTAAGGGCACGGATAAAAAAATAACAAGGGCCTAACCGATAGCTAGAAGGGTGGGGAGAGCCAAAGATCCAAAAGTGCTCACTAAACCATGCCAGTAGGGATATCACCCTAGATCAGGTACAAGAAGTGGAAAATATAATAATATATAGTTTTTATCCAGCATAGGAGGATAATAAATAGTACCCTACCCTACTAAGGGGCTTATTCATGCAGGTACAATGAGACAGTGGTGAGCCAAGCCCTGTGTAATAAGTGGAATACCAACCTTGGTAGGTTGACTTGCACCAAGGTCTATCACTCCTTATACCTCTTAGCATTGTTTATGGTAGCTTACAACCCAAAAAATAGAACTATCTGAGACCACGCAAAGTAGGTGGTATGCAGGTTGACGACCTATAGGATTAGGTAGGTGTTCGAGCTCTCTACAGCCTTGTGGAGTTTGGACTTCCAAATGTTGGTTCTTCAATCCAAATTTATGCTCAATACCTATTTTTTAGGGATGCTATTGAAAATAAATAAGTGCATACCTCTTTGTTTCCCCATTCAAAAATCCATTCTCCACACCTAGGTACAAGATTACACTGATATGATCAACCTAGTGTTGGGCACAAAATATTTAGAGCATGTTACAAAGGAAGTATTGTTCTTGATAATCCAATACAAAGGAACAGACAAGGTGTCCATGTATTGGTGAGACAAACTATTGTGTATAAAAGAAGGGTATTCAATCTATAAAACGTTCTTTGAGAACATTCTCCTAGTAATTCATACTTACTTGTGTGAAGAAAATCCTGACAGGTTTGGGGTCGGGGTAAGAACATTCCTGCATGAAGCTAAAGCAAGGGATTTATTCTATACAAAAGAATATTTTTATATCAGGCTCTATGGGTCCAAGTTACCACAAAAAGTATTACCAAGACACTTCTTGACATCCATAGCCATCCTGGATATATCCCAACAAATAGCAGAGGAAGTAAAAATCTGATCCATAAGGAAAAAGGGAAGTGTTCCATGGGTACCGATACCTTGCATAATGGGCCCTTACACATATTTAGAACACTTCTCCTTGCTGAGAGCTATATGGAACATGGACACATATTTTTTCTAGGAAGTGACTTGGAGACCCTATGACCCCTATGGTTACCATAAACACACTGTCTCATCAAAAAATTTTGTCCTACAGATCTCGCATAGGGAGGATGATTTCAAGGATGAAATGTAGAAGGAAATCAGGCAGAAATAGTCATTGCATTTTGTGTGGAAAATGGAAAATAGGTCGCATAGAAAGTTGTAAATGGTAGGAGATTATGGATCTGACTTGAGACTTCACAGAGAATTATTGGTCGATAAGGTGGTCCCTTTGGTCCTAGTTTTTCCCCTAGAAGAATTCTAGGACCCCATATTTTAGGTTGTTCACCAGGACACAGACTTGTTTGAATTCAGTATTAAAATAGTAGACAAAGCATAGCAGGAATAAGCAAAACTCCCATCATCCTCTAGCTCTTTCATTACCACCTCAAAATGGAAGGAGTTAGTCACTTACTCTTCACAAAAAGTACAAAGCTTCACATCATCGGCTTAGGCATTGATGTCTCCATCTGACCAGACTGAGATGGCAGGTGGGCAATCTACTTTATTTTTTGCCACCCTAGTTATTAACCAAAAGTAACATCCAATCCTTCCAAAGGATTTGAAGAAGATATAGGAAGTAGAAGGACTGTCAAGAATACTTAGGGAACATGAATTTTAGGAGGGAAGTCCCTCATAGTCCCCCACCAAGAAAATAATTAGAGCTAAATCGGCTGACTTAGACATGGATAACTTCACATTATCCAGGACAAGGGACCCACTCCAGTTTACAATTGACCAAGAAGACCAGATACAAGATATGAAATAGCAAAGGTCTCCTATTAAAGGATTAAGTAGGTCCAGAGGGACAACAAGATAGGAAACATGTGACGTGTCCATTGCCATGTTTACTATCCCTCTACCCCTGAGCCTAAAGGAGGCCATGATTGACCTTGGTAAGGGAGTGATGATGGTCGAGGTTGGCCCACTAGATATGATGAAATCACATGTAACTTCCCAGGTACAAGTGGCAAAAGTAGTAGAGAATGAGGTTGCAGTTTTAAAGACCAAATTTGTAGAAGCAGAACAATTATAGTTTAAGGTGTAGAAACTACAAGTAGAGATTGATCAGTTAAAGCAAATTTTGGATCCATCTTAGGCCATCCCCACATAGGCTAGTGATCACTTTGGTTCCATTGAATAATTTAAGTAGGAGATGAAGGATAAGGTCCTGGAAAATATGGATGATCTCTCATCAATATTTTATAATATCTATGCTACCAGGCATACTGTCAGTATTCTAGGAGATCTATTGCAACAATCCAATCAGAGGGTGAATCTTATATATCCTATATTCCAAAAATTCAAAGAAATTTATGTGGAGATTAGTGTAGGGGCGACTACTTTAAGGGATAGTTTTTTTTGTTTCTTTTTATAAGAATATGCCAAAGTTTTCATTTATTTGTAAAATAGACCAAATTGGCTTCACTAGGACAAATAAATTATCAGATTTGAGTAGGAAATTGAGGATGAACTAAGTGACTGTGGGTTTACACTGAATGAATTTATCCAAGCCCCTGATATTAAGGATTGTGTGCTCAATAAAATACAAGACTTTGACTTCTTTCAAAGTACAAAGTTATCATAATAGTTCACCTCTTTGGTGGAGATGGTGGATCACCTATGTGTCTTTACTAAGAACTTTGTGGGGTGGTCAAAGGAATGAGTGAATAAGGTCACACATAATTTCAACCTGCTAACATTCACCTTGACCTTACACGATGAGGCATGGGTTTATATTTATCATAGTCTATAGAATATTGGGAGGGAAGAAGTGGGGCCCAATGCACCAAAGGAGACTCACAATAAAAGCACAATGGAGTCACCTACTCAGGATAGAAGGAAGGATAGCACGCAGTAGCAACCATCATCCTTGTAAGGAGAAGGGTGTGGGCCACGTGACCATTTTTTATTTTACCATATTTCTGAAAGGAAGGAGAGGTCAGACCAGATGGGAAAATGGTTATAGCCCCACTTGAATGCCCAAACCTATATATAGAAGACCATTATAGTGACAACATTTGTCATCAAAAATTTGAGAGAGAAAACTTAAGCCCATGTATAGCTATGTTTGAATGTTAGTCATATTTTTCTTTATGTGTGTCTTTCCCATATTCCTTATTTTGTCCTTTCTTTTGCCATTTCTAGGGATTGTCCATGAAGTTGTGTTTTCTAAGATTATTTCCTTTGGATGTGCTATAGTTGGAGACTCTCACATCACTACAATCAGGATGGAGAGAAATAGCCCCCTATTGCAATATTCGAACAAGGGTGGCATTGTACTTATTATCATATAAGACCCAAGCACTCTACCAGGATTTTTATGTAAATCATTTCATATAATATAAACTCCAACTCTATTCCTAGAATTTCCTATGTTTATGGTTTATGTGTCCGCTTATTTACATATTATAGTAATTTGAATGTGTGGGTGATGCTTTCCTTCACTAGTTTAATCATTTTTATTGATTACATCATTTGAATGAATGTAGATGAACTAGTTCTCCTTTATTATTCCTTTTTGAGTTAATGACAAATATAAATCTACTATGACTACCCAATGGACATGGCACCGATCTGGTCTTGATGGTTTTAATATTGCTTGGTTTGGTCAAAAAGAACAAAGAACTAATATAATATCATCGAATCTGGTAATACATGGGTGATTGTATCATAATGGTAAACATTTGAACCCATTATCTAGGGTTTCCTTACCCAACCTGGTCTATCTAGAGTCTTTTATATAATCTATTCATGGATCAAATAGGTAGATCCACCAGAGTCTACAAACTAGTTGTGACTTCAGAGATCACTACGACGTGACATATGATAAAAAAGTAAGTAGGAAATCTTCAAAACATGAATATCAAAGCTACTTATCTTGAAAATATTAGAGAGAGTGTAGCTAAGTTTTAGAATTTCTATAGAGAGAACTTTGACAATGTAGGATCAGCATGCAAGAATAGATGAGATGAACTACCTATCTCTCTAAGGAAAAGAGAGCCCATATCACTAGCCAATCTAATGTGGTCTCGTAGGAGGGTAGTGTAATTAGTTTAGGTAGTGCTTAAAATGAAACATGAGTGGATAGACCTTCATTTTAGGCCACCTATACTACTTACACCAGTGCTCTACTACTTTGATTCAGATCTAGAGCTAAAACAACATTTTTAAAGTTGGTTGGTAGAGATCAGAAGAAATAGAGGGTATCATTCTCCAAATAATTTTTTTTGGAAGAATATCCATAGGGAACTAGAATTGAATGCTACTATAGCCCACCAAAATGCATGAGGGCATGCATCAGGTTAAGTACGAGGGAATGACAAGACACAAAAATATCTCATTATTTTAGTTTTATTTGACATAAAAACTATTATTTTTGTCTAAAATTATAGTTAAATGATAATTAATTTTATTATTGCACATGATAGTGTTAATGTTAGCATAGGAAAATGATGAGAAATACTGAATTGCTATTAAGATAGATTTTTTATATTTTTGTGGTTATTTTGCATGAATTTCAATAATCAATAGGCATAAATAAGGAATTAGCAAGAGGTATTTTGAATGGATATTTTGAATATATAATATGCTAAAGCGTTTGAATTATTTTCCTACCTTCAAAAACATTTTTGGATGATGTAGCAACCAAAAATCCAAAGTTGCACCAAAAAAAGACAATACAAACTACTGTAATAGAACTTGTAGGTTATGCTCCGGAACATCTAGGCAACAACTTGCAAGATACTACGAACTAGGTTTTTCACATTCATTTTGGGTTCCAAATGCATTTTTAGCATGGAATAGATAAATTAGGATGTGATACAAGCACTGGCAATTGACCCAACACTTCATTTTCAATGCATTTGTACATAACTATTAATCATACTGATGTTCTAAAGCTTGTAGAATGTTTTACAGCAAAAGTAAAATTTATATTTTGATAAGTTTCTGGGAGGGAGATCAAGGTGGAATTTTGGTAGAAAATATAAAACTTTATAGGCCTATTCTAAAAATTCCCATAGCATTTGGAGGCACAAAAAATATGACAACTATGCACAATAGATTTCTATCCTAAAACTGGATAAAATATATGTTGATTGTAAACTATAGGAGTTAATAACAATAGAGTATTTCTATATTAATTCCTAAATGTAAGGGGAGAATTTAGTATAAATATTATTTTTCTTCCTTCATTAAAATTTTAATAGGTCAATGGGAAATTAGGAAATTAGATAGAGGAATCTGTTAACTTAGTTAGCCATTGATGTAAGAGTGGATTAAGTCAATAAAGAGCAACATTTTCAAAATTCATATTTATGTTAATTTGAATTCATATTTTAGCTTAAGATTTGGTGATCTCATTCCTTCTTCTAGACTTAGGAGCAAGGACCCAATCTCGAGGCTAGTGGAGGGAAATTTATATAATAATTTACGGGTTTTATTGTTATTTTTATATCATTTATTGCAGTAGACTAGATACTATTTCCCCCCATGTTTTCCCCTATTTTTCCCATGTTTCGCATGTTAATGTTTTGGTATATTTTTCAGCTAGCTAAATTCCATATATTTCTATATTTTTCATTTTTTCTAAGGTATTGTTGTTTAGGATTTCGTTACTACTTTCAGCATTTATTTTATGTTTTAGCATCCTAGTTTAGCAACATTAAATTTACAACATTCTACATTTTTGCCTTTTCAATTCAAGTACTTTGTTTTTCTATAATTTCAATTTAGCAAACATAATATAACATATTTTCCTTCAACAAGTAGTTAGTTTCTTTTATACAAAAGTGTGTTAGCTAGTTTACTTTCTACAAATATATTGTGATTCTCTATTTTAGTTTAGTAGCCTAATTCCTTAATTTCCAAGCCACAATTCCATAATTCTCTATCATATATAGCCTTAGATGCCATCCTGGATTGATAAATTAAATTAAATGATAAACATTAGTGCCACCCATCAGTTAGGATACAATAAATCCAAACATTTTTCCGAATGCAACCCCAAAGATTCACTTTTGAGGATTTAGGCATATCTTGTACTCCCTTAGCCACTCAAATATGTGTCTTAAGTCTTGAACATGATCTTCCCAATTTAAAGTCCAAATAAGAATATAATTGACATAGTCTTCTATAATATCATGCATCATGTCATAGAAGATGTATGTCATGGCTCTCTAATTGGTAGCCCCTACAATTTTAGTCAAAACAAAATGAATTAATAGTAGAAGTTCCCCATAGGATGGTAAAATTTATTATTGGATTAGCTCTTAGGGGTGATCTTGATCTGGTTTTACCCTAATAATCTGTCCATTAAAGATAATTTTATATCCCATGGTGAAATTGATTATCATATCTATGTTGGATAGAGACAAGTCATCCTTGATAAATACCTTATTGATGTTCCAAAAGTTGATGCATATTGTAATGCTATTTTATTCTTAGAAACAAGCACAATGTCAAAATTTTTATCATAGTAGTCAATGGCTTTGATGAAGTAGACATCAAATATATTTTGTAGCTCCTCTTTGACAAGAAGTGTGAATTTTGGATGTATTTCTTTGTAAAAATTTTCTTTAAAATTTTAACACTATGAGTGATGACTAGGTGGTAGACAAGTAGGGAGGGTTTAGACAAGTCATACCATTGTAAGACCAAAAGAATATGTGTTTTAACTATTGAGGGTGATGTCAAAAGTCACCCATAATTATTGTTTATTAAATTAGTTTTATATTTTAAATAATTTATTAGGAGATATACATTGTTATTTCAACTCTAGAATCAGTTAATAAGTCAATCTATATCAGATTGGATAGTTAGGTTGAGTTAAAGTCAAGCTTTAGATTGATTCCTAGAAAATAGAGCCAACTAGGAGTTAATTTTTAGGCAAATTATATTCATGCACCTTAAATCAAGGCTAGTTAAGTGAGTTGTAACTAGAATTAATGTCTAAATTTAACACATACAAAAATATATATCTAAAATGGGTGTAGTTAACTAAAAAGGCACCATGCAAGGTGGTCATGACTAGAGCTAGTTTTTAGAATTCTTGAGTTGTTTTAGGAGTTTGATTGTGTAGAGGAGTAAAACTACCCTACCGCATACAAGTTCCAAACAATGCTAGATTCGTGAAAGGTAGAAATCCTTATGGGGTGAACCACGGGGGCTTTGTTGTTCTCTACATTCGATGCTAGGGAGAAGGGTTCACTAGGAACAGTTTTAGGACTCGCTCCAAGTCATAAAGAATTTAGGATAGTTTGATGTATTTAGTTTCAAGCAATCACCTAAGTTTGGCCTTTATATATCTATGTTATAAAATATAAAGGATGATTCAAAAATTAGAATGCAAGAATACAATAGATAGCCTAATATGATTCTTTCTTTGAATGCTTGCTAACATAGGGTTTTATCCAAAAAATATTTAAATCAAGGACACAAAATAAATGCACAATATTAACCCTAGATGCACACTATATGATTTTCACTTTCAGATGCCTAAGAATCAATAATCATATTAGATATTCAACCAATAAAATAATTAGGGCACTTATCTATATCGGAGGTTGACATAGATTTTTTTGCATCTTGTCCAATGATATCAGAAATGTATGTTTTGACAAAACAACCTATGAAACACTTGAAAATAGAATTAGCATTAGGGGACCTACTTAGGCTGCTATAAAAAAATGCTTGGAGGTGCAGCAGTCAAGGCACTTAGGTCCTTCTAGATGACCTTTGGTAACAAAAGTGGAAATTGAACTTTGGAGAATTAATCATAAAATAGTAATGCAATAGTAGAGAAAAAAAAAATAGATTATGCTATCATGCCCTAAATGCAATTTAGAAACTACTCATTCAATCAAAATCTGAAAAATACCCCTAGTTCAGTCTTGGGAAAAATTGTACCTCACATATGATGGGTACGATAATGCTACAGGAAAATTTAGGCTTTGTTAGAACAGGGTATGATCTTACTTCTATGAGTGAAACCCTAAATTAGGGTTAGTGAAGTCATGCCTCATTGGGGCAAAGTATGATTTTACTTTAGAGACACGAAAAATAAAACATAAATGCAGATCATAAATAAATGTATGAAACAAAGTGTGCACAACCTGATGGAGGATGCAACAACAGGCAGAAGAGATTAAGGTATCCAAATGGGTACTCTCTTTCCCTCCAAACTACAACATGAATCCACCAAACCACATAGTAAAACAAATAAAATTAGTAGAAGATCAAATCTGAAATTCACACTTTAGGGTTAGCTTGTAGAATAAATAGGAAGCATAGAAAAAATAAGAATGTGAGAACAAATTAATCATAAGAATTTTGAGCTTAATTATTTCTAAATTTTAAGCTAGGTTATATTAGGCAAGAATAGCCTAGCCAACTCATCTCTTTAATCTATGCATAAGAAAGAATAGCCTCTATCCTAGCACATCACAGGCTAATTTCGGCCCTAATTTGGTATGCAGATGCACACAAGGAAGTGCCAAAGGTAGATGAGGAGAGAGTCAAGGTGCATAACTCCTAAAAATAGTTAGTTTTAGGGGTACACACAGAAGTTCCAAAAGTAGAGGAAGAGAGGGCTGAGGTTCCTAACTCCCAACAACAATCATCTATAGAGGAGCCTATAATAGAATAAGCATATGAATTCCAAGATGACCTAGTCAAATGGGAAGTAGGACAAAGCTCACTGGCTACTTCTCCACAAATTAATGAAAAATTTAGGCAGAGCATTCCTAGCCTTATTCAAGTAATTAACTACCCAAGAACTATAAGTACGATGAAGTAGTTAGTAGCCTCGGTCATCCACAACCCATCCAACAAGGATGAAAAAATCAAGATTATCGTAGAAGAGGCTACAACCCAGGTGCTAAAAAATTTGGCCATTAGTGAACCCCCTACTCAGGAGACTCAAGGAGACCTACAAGAACAACTGCAAAAGGTAAAATAGCAGGCCTTCATCTAGGAAGAAAAATTTAAGGCAGAAGATACACTTTTTAAAGTGTCTAGGAAAGGAACTACAGAAAAGCAGCTAGAATTAGGCAACACCATACACTAGCTATGGTAAGTTGTGTAGTAGCTTAAGCTAGAAAATAAACACTTGAATGCTAGTGAGATGACCAAGGTAGAAATTTCCACTCAAATAGATTGGGTAATAGAAGTACCCATAATGTCTCTAGACTCTATGGATAAAGTTGCTTCTTCTAGCCTGTTCAAGTTAGATGCCAAAAATGAGGAAGTTGAGGTAATTTATCTTTCATCCACATCTTCTAGAAAAATTGATAAAAAATAGGACCCCATTTTGTAAACAAAGCCCCCAATAATTAAGGTCCCAGAATATGAAGTTGAGCCATCAGCCCACAACCAGCTACCTAATGAAGAGATGGAGTAAGGAGCAGAGGCTAAGCAATTAGCTCATAACCAACAACATGAAAAAGAGATAAAGTAGGGATCAAAGGCTGAGTAATAATTTCATAACCAATAACCTAAAGAGAATATGGAATAGGGAGCCGAGGTAGAGATAACATAGCCTCAATAGTCAATAGATTTTGTAGAGGAATTAGTAGGCCAACCACCTACTAAAACATCAGTAGTTAAGCATGTATATGAAGAGATGCTTGTTGAGACAAAAATAGAGGATTATACACCTAAACTCTTTGGCATCATAGAAACAAAATTGTCTACATCTGAGGGTAAACATTTCCCTAACACAACAACCTCGAAGCACTCAATTCATTTGAGGTCTAAGAATAAAGTAACCAAGGCACCATAAAATAAAGCAACCAAGGAACCCCAATAGAAGCCTAGGACTAGGGCACAATAATAGAAGCCTAGAACTAGGGCTAGAGTTGCAAAATCAAAGATCCAACCAACCCCTAATTTATATGAAGAATGGACTGGGTATTTGAAGGGTTTTTCCAGGCAATACGAGCAGTTTGACAAGCTTAAAAAATATATTAAGGAGGAAAATAAGGAAAGAAAGGCCTTCAATAAAATGTTCAAAGAGCCTAGTATTAATATTAATCCTACTCCTAAAAAGTAGTTCTAGGAGATATAGGGGTCTGTTGGAGATTAGCCCTCCAAAATGAAAATATACCTCCAGGGTATGGGGGTACTAATCCTAGTGACAACTATAGCCTAGGGTACAAAAACTAGCAAGAAGTTTATTTATAAAGGAAGTACAAAACCACATGACTCAAAATATGCTAAAATTCCTCCTAAAGTGGCCCAATTACACAAGTTCAAAGTGGTGGATGAATCTCGAATCTCTTTTTGAGAAAAACTAGATATCCTAGATACAAAGCTCGTACCTCAATATCACCAGCTCTAGAAGGATGCAGAGCCTATATTCCATAAAGGGGCCACTACTTTTATATGATATTACATAAAGGAAAAAGAAGGATAGAAAACTTATATCACAAAGCCACCAAGCACAAGTGTCGGTCCTAAAATAACAGTTAGGCATAGCCCACAATAGCATATACCATAGTAAGGGGCCAATGCCCCTCAAAATACCAAGAAGATGAAGCCCAAGGATAAAAAAGTATACAAGGCCACTACTAAGAAGAGCAAGCACTAGAATAAAGCTTACTAGGAGGCCATAGATAAAATTGGGGACTACCAATATAAAGTGCCATGAGGACGTGACAATCCTCAGGCATGGGGGATGATGAGCACTAGAATTGCTCATATTTTTTCATATGTTTCTAATGTTTTGTGTGGCATTATTATATCAAATTTATATGTATTTAGTGATATTTTGTGTATATTGCCTAACTTGTGTGAAAAGTGTGCTTTGTGTGTAGATTTGATTATTTTCGTTGTGTTCTGCATCACTACGTCGAGGTCCCACTTGGACCCAGCATAATTTTTTTTCAAAGAAGTTCAATGAATACTATGGAAGGAGTTCAACCCTAAAAAATAAGGGTGCCTTACTCCCATCTTCCAACGAGAATGTGCCTTATTCCCATATTTCTATGGAGAGGTGCCCTACTTCCATATTTCGATGGAAAGACATCTTACTCCCATATTCTGATGAAAAGGTGCCTTAATCCCAACTTTCGATGGAAATACACCTTATTTTCATTGATGAAGTCAAATATGGTTGACTCCACATAAGCAAAATGAAGCATCTAACTCCTGATGAGATGGCACCTAACTTCTATTAACAGACAAACACGTTAGCTATCCTATTTTCATATGAAATAGAGTAACAACTTCTTGAAGGTAGAACACAAGTGATGATGACAAGATACAACTAAAATTGACCATTTCCTAGCAAATTTTGAGAGAGAATAAAATGCATTTGATTTAAATAGACCACAGACTAATTATGTAACAAACAAAATCTATTTTTAATACACCAAATTTCCTTAATTTGGTGTATAGTTATTGTAATCACATTTTTAGTAGAAATTAGTTATTGTATCAAAGAATCATATGCATTATATAAATGCATAGGACTTCTCTAATAAAAGAGGAGAAAAATAGCAAAAGATCCAAACTGTAATGTAAATCTATTTATGTAATAAAATTCATTTGAATTTCAATGCACATAGTTAACTAAGCAGAATCTGCTAGATCTTGGGCCCACTCTTTGCTAGTATTCCTCGCCTCTCCTTTACTTTCTTGTAATTTTATTTTAGTTTTATTAATTCTATTTTCCTGCACTTGATTATTTTTGACAATTTGATTTATTTATTACTTTATTTAATTTCTACAAGTGTGGTGTGATTTTATTTCCTGCAATTTATTTTCTAAATATTAAGTGGTTTGGATTGAATTAATGCTATACAACAACACCCCCCAAACTATAGATTTTAGTGGACTCATATCAGTGGTATTATATTCAAGCTTTACCTGGTACATTGTAAGTTTACGAGCATCCCTAGATTGGTAATTAGTGAAAGGGCTGTGACATCCTGAGTAGAATTTAACCAATATTTTTGCCTCAACACTATTCATACTATTTTACCCTTATTTCTAGAGGGAAGACCTAGATTTTGAGGAGACAAATCAATCTTGGGTAGGTCTAGAACAAATTAATTATTGTTTGATTTATTAATAGTGATGGATTATTATGTTGCACTTTAGGTTCAATATTATTTTTATTGAGATTCATTAATGCTTCAGTGATAGGATAGTGAGACAAAAAAGGACATGATTCGAGATATGCATTTAGAGAAGGGTAAAGATGATATTTAGTATTTTCAATCTCATTTACCTAAAAATAGGAAAATAGGGGGGCTATATGTAAAATGAGATGTCTTTCCCTTGTATTTATACTTAAGGTATTGATGGATATTTAAGGGGATGACCTGCATCTCATGGATCCATGGTCTCCCATGAAGAATATTGTAGGTTAAGTTATAATGCATGATATAGAAAAGAGTATGAAGAGTGTTAGGTCTAACTCTAAGGTGCCATACTATAGTACCACTAGCATCATGTTCCCCACTATCAAAGGATCTAACAACAAAATTGGATTTCTCTAGATCCTATTTAGTTAGCCCAAAATGACTAATAAATTCTAGGCTATAGACATTGGGATTAGAATAGTTATTGACTAAGATTTTCTTGATGAAGTTGTCATTGATATAGCCTATAATATTTAATGGAAGATCTTCATACAAAGAGGATTCAATAATATCATCATCATAGAATGATATAGTGGCATGATTAACCCTAATGGACCCTATAATAAAAGTAAGGTAATTAGGGATGAGGTCTTGAGGGATGACTTATTCAATAAAAACTTGATTAAGATGTCTCTATGGATCAAAAAATACTTGAGAAGTTCAAAGAGTAAGATCTTGGTTGGGGTGTCTTCAAGTTGCCAGAGTAAGCCAAAAGCACCTTTCGCTTTAGTTCCTAAGTGGATAACTAGAGGAGGTCCTTCGGGTGGAGTAGTTATTTCCATGTGAAGGGCAAGAGGAGGTCTTGAAGTCTAGTTATATAATTAATTTTTGTTTTTGCTATATAGTTACAACACAAATGTAAGAGATATGATTAGAAGTATGAAGCATTTATATCATCCCTTAATTTGGAGGTGGTATGTTCCTATAGTAATGTTGTTTATTGCATTTTAATTTTATTTGTGATTAGGTAGCATATTTTAAAAGATTCCAAATGTTTATTGGAATAAATATGGGAGTAAAATCCATTGAGGACACTTTGGTAATTGTCTATGAGGTCTTGGACCACATTCTTGAGTCCCATACATTAGTTAATCTCATAATTATTGATGAAATGGAAGGCACATTTCTCATTGCACAAAACCATAAATCATTTTTGTATTTTTGGTTTAATAAGTTTAATGAGTGGGAGATCTATTATTTGGGTTTTTAAGAGCTACTCTAAGAAGGTCAAAAGAGGTTTTTATAGTAGGGAGTATCTCCTTTTGGGTTTTTTTTATTAAGTATTTTCTATGATAAGTTTTTGGAGGTTTGTGGAAGAACCAATATTGTTAGCATGGCATGAATTCATGAATTCATCACCTACAACATGTTTTCTCTTGTACTATCCATTTAGGTTAGAGTAAGAATTATATTCCTTTTTATTGGGATTAGTATTTAATTATGCTCATTTGAAATGGGTGGTCTCTACTCTTTTGGTCATGTTAATTTGAAATGAATTCACATTAATTATTTCCATGTGGAAGGATAATTACGCATTGAGTTTTTGTGTAAAGATATACAATAGGTCCCTTGGTGGGGAATGTACTATAATCTCCATAGTATAGCTTATCATCTTGCTAAAAATTTGGTAAAGTTTTTATATTTGGACTGTATGAGTCGGTATAGGTCACTAATGGTGAATGTTTTCTCAATGTAGATAGAGAATTGCTAAAATAAATATCTCAATGAGATCCCTAAAGTTTTTTAGGAAATTCCTTGGGAGATAGTAGTATTATTCCAAGGTAAGACAATTAATACTCTTAGGAAATATTTTAAGTAGCAATGTTTCATCATAAACAATATTGCTACAGGTAGTTCTAAGTAGTTTAAGGTGATTAACATGATCCTTTTTCATCTTGTGTATTTTAAATTTGGGTGTTTTAAAATTAGGTAGAAATGTGCAAATGGATACAAAAGGATCTAGAGGTTTGTTGCACAAGTCATCATATGGGAACTTTTAGCTAGATGATGAACCTTGAATGATGGTTATTTATTGTTTCAATTACTATGACCAAGTTGTTAAGGTTTGTATTTTAGGAGAAATGAGATTTGATGAGATAAAAGGTATATGCTAGGACATAATAGGAATTTATTGATTATTTTTAAAAAGGGTAGGTTGGTATACCTAGGCATATGTTGTTAAAGTTGGCATCATACAATCCATTCCCAAGATATTAGACATAAAAAAGTTAAAATATAAAATATGATGGGTTAAATGGTTAGATATTTGTTTGTACCCTATCCTTGTAGTTTTCAAGTTAATTCAAAGACCATAAGATGAATTAAGATGAGGATAAAATATTAAATCACTTTGTGGTACATTACGGTTGAGATCATAACTAGTGCCTACATGTTGATATGTGGAACAACTAGAATTTTCCTATAATAGCTCCTCAAGGGTAGGTATAGATGAATGATGTACTAATGAAGGTGGAAAGATTTGTTTCCTAACATCAATCAATTTCATGATAACAAGTGCATTTTGGTCAATGAGGTAAGATTTTAATGTATTGAGGTTTGTGTTTATGGACCTAAAGGATGGTTCCAATTAACCTATTGATAAGGGATTTGAGTTAATATTAGGGGTAATCCAATAATGAATAATCTACTATAGAGTCATATTTTATTTTTTTTTGTTCTCTAATGAAGGATTCTATGAATTTCCCATGCTTCTAGAAGAAATGGGCCATATGGATTGCAGATTTGAAGACTAATTCCCCATATTCTTCATGATTAGGTCTTAGATAACCTTGAGGTATCAAGACCTCTTCTTCTTGATCAAATTTTGGGTCCTCAAGGTTAATTTGTCATGACCCCCTATAAGGGGATCAAATATGGTAGCTAATTGATGAGAAACACTACATGTTAGACAACATTTCTCAACCAACAATTTAGGGTAGGTAATAAAAATGGATTGCTTGATATGTTATTTGTTTAGAGTTTTAATTAGATAAGAAAGAGAAGATATTTTTAAACCTTATATCTTCTTCCCTTGATATACCTAATCTAAACTTATATACCTCAAGGGCCTCCTTATATATTAAAGGTGCCTATATACCCAAATCCTTTGTATATACCAATCAATATGTGAAGACATCTGATATGTGGGAGAAAAACAATATGTGTAAGTGATCTCTTAGATACATGGACAAAGAAGTAATAATGTACTTTCTTATGACTCCACTAGCCCACTACAATAAAATCCTTACTAGGCATAAGATCCCTTGATATATCTAATCTAACCTATATACCTCATGGGTCTTCTTATATATTTAAGATACATATATACCCAAATCATCTCTATATATCAATCAATGTGTGAAAACAACCTATATTTGGGAGAATAATGATATGTGGAAGTGACCTCTTAGATACATGGCCCAAGATAGTATATGATAAGTAATAGTGTACTTCCTTATGACTCCACTAGCCCACTATAATAAAATCCTTACTAGGCATAAGAATGTGTGAGACCCTATGTGGGTGGCTAGTATCCTAGACTTCTTATATACCAAATATAGCCTAGTAATTCATACGACAGTTACTTAGAGGGCAAAAAATGATCCTCATTAGAACTAGCCTTTTGGTTAGTTTTTTCTTATATGTATTTGATGTGTTCTAACTACATAAACATAGTTAATGATATTGTTAAAGGATTAATAGATTTTAGTCTTTGATTTAAAGTTTGGCTTAGTCAAGGAAGAATCTTAGGACCCATAGTGGTGTTAATGTCAAGTTCACAAAAATGTGAGACAAGTAAAATCATGAGGGGCTTTGATTTTTCCTATGAGACAAAGTGCACTAGCACTCTTATTCCCATGGATATCAGGTTTGCAACATCTCACCTTTAGGATAGGGTAGTTATGAGCATAAGTTAAATGCTTATTGGATTTTATTATAGAAAGCCTATGTTTTATCCCTAAGAATTTTCATTGAATATCATTATTTTTATCCTATATTAACTACAAATGCATCAAGTATAGGCCAAAATGGCTACATTAGGAGAAATAAGGTAGAATTTTCAAATATTTACCTAATGGGAAAGAATCATGGCATCGTGATAAGATGTCATGAAACCATGGTTAGCATAGTCAAAATAGATATAGTCATGAAAAGAGCCACAACCACGTGACATGTCTCCATGCCATGAAAAATCAAACAAAGAATCACTAAAGGATAAAAAGAGTTACATCCATACGATATATCTCCATGTTGTAGTTGATCAAGATAAGAAGTGTTGAAGGATGAAAAGAGTCATTTTTGCATAACATATCTCCATGCCATGGTTGATCAAGCAAAGAAGTTCTGAAGGAAGAAAATATTCACGGTTGTGCGACATATCTCCATGTCACAGTTGATCAAGCTAAGAAGTGTTGAAGGAAGAAAAAAGTTATGATTACATGATATTTCTCCATGTTGTAGTTGATCAAATTGAGAAGTGTTGAAGGATTAAAAGAAGAACAATCATAAAACATATATCCATGCCATGGTTGATCAATCCAAGAAGCACTTAAGGTAGAAAAGAGTCATGATTGCATGACATGTATCCATGTCATGGTTGATCAAGTCAAAAATAACTAAAGGTAGAAATGAGTTATGATCATGCAACACAATCTTTGAGAAAGATTCAGCTAACAAACTTTGTTACAAATCTATAGTGGAGAATTGCTTCAAGAACAAGGGATGGCCCAGATCGAAGCTTAGCCCACTAACTTCTTTGTAACAAATTTTGATTTCAAATTTTGCATTGTAAAGATCCAACTATAAAAATATATAAATAGAGGTTGCAACCTCTAGAAAAAAGGTTAGCTCTTAGGCTTTTATAATTTACATGTAAAAGATTTTTGGATTTTGAAGAAATACAAGTGAATTAGTGTTTAAACTCTAGTTTATTCTTTTTATGCAAAACATGTATGTGTAACACCCTAAAAATAACTCATTATAACTTACAATAAGGACAAAAAACTTGTAAAAATGAGCCTCTAACCAGTTGCCTCAATTTTTGTGCCCTCTTGGAAAGATCGAGTAATCTGGATGAGATTGTATCGTATGATCTTGGATCGTATGATACGATCTCAGATCGTACAATACAATCCTTGATCGTATGCGTATGATCTTTCTCAAAATAGAAAGTCTCCATTTATCAAAATTACAAAACCAATTGAAATGCCTTTTGTCCTTACCTGTGCAACTATGCAACAGTTACAGATCGAATTCGCCCGATTTGGTCCCAATTGTGGAAGGAGTTACAACCAAATTTTTTGTAGCCCATTTTAGCCAACTTACCTTGCTTATTTAGTCAAGCACCTTTCCCCTTTGAATCCTCTTGGTGCTCATAATTCCTTAATTTCTACATTCAGATCATTTTAAACTTTGCATTAGATTTATTAGTTTTGAAATTTTTCATAGGATAAGACGTGTATGATCAACAATCAGATGATACAATCTGCGATCAGATGCATACAATATTGCTTTGTTCATATGATCTTTCTCACAGTATACTTGGGGGCAATTCCAAATGTTGGTTTGCATTTCCTAAGTTCTATTTTGCATATCTAGCTTAATATTTATCATTTCCATTGCATAGGATATCAAATTTAACTATTTGTATCCTTGGAGTTCACCAAATATGCATATAATTGCATATTTTACATAGTTTTTATGCATGCATACGTTAATTACTTTTATTGTTATATTCAATAGCTGACATGTAATTTAATTCATGCTTAGAAACATCATTAGCATCCTTTGTTTTCTTTTTCTACTTTCTATTCATGAAGTTGTAGGATTCTGTCAAGATCAGATCGTTCGATATCTGATTGAAAGGTACGATCTTGGATTGTATTTGTACGATCTTGTTCTGTGCATATGATTTTTCTCTATTGCATATGATTTGGACTGTAATAAAGAATCAAAATCCTATTCAAAATTTTGGATATAGGTAAGAGTTCTAAATTACTTTTTAAGAACTGCATTGTTCATCTAGAAATTGTCTTCCATTGTTTGTTGTCTACATATAAATCAAAATTACATAAAGTTTAGTGTAGTTGCATATTGAAAAAATCTAGGTGATTGTGAGAATTTAAAATAAACACATCAAAACAAAATCCAAAAACCTAGGCGTAGAAACTGCCATAAAATGTTTCCTAGTGAACCCTAAATAATTCATCACAAAATCACCATAAAAAGGTATGATCAAGTACATCTCTTTCGATGTGTAAACCCATAATTCCCACATTCTCATTTTACGTGTGGATCCATTAGCCTGAAGGAAAGGAGTGTGTGAATTTTATACCTACAGTATGTATGAATGTTTACTTATTTTTGTATAACCTATTGAATGATTATGCTGCTATTCTACTATCTGGATATTTGTGTATTCATTCTCTAGTTCTAGAATTTGTATTCAAAATAGATATAATAAATGGTAATGTGTTCTAATTGAAGAAAAATAGTTGGTCTATTAACTGAAATAGAATATTTCTTAGTGGTCAAAGCTTTTAAATTGCATGTACTTTGATGTGGCTTAATATGTACCCTTTATAAGTTCTAGCTTCAACTCTGTTTGTTTCTTTCAACACCCTTTTCACCCCCCTTTTATTTCAAGTTTAGTCAGCTAGAACTCCATAGGAACTGGCCTGCTCCAAATATTGACCTCAAAGCCTCATAGCTTGAAGGTCATTCAATGTTGGTTAAAGTCTTTGGGTGCACAATCTTTCCATAGGCTGATTTTTAGACCAATAATTTTTGGCATACCCGATGGGATGCAGTCCCACTATTTTTACAAATCAGAGTTTTGGTGATACTCTATTTTGTAAGAATATTTTCAATCACTTGGTGACTCCATTTAAATTCAATCTAGGTCAATTTTAAATTTACCTTTAAGGAAACCTATTGCCTTGTCACCTCATATATTTTATGCTCACAAGATAGGAAGCCAAAGGATTGGATGAACCAATAGAATTCCTAGAGCTACCTCTCCATCCTCATAAAAAAAAAATTTCATTGTTCCCCCTAAATCATCTTATTCTTTGAATATTTTACAAGAGCAACATCCTACAAACCTCACTCCATCCACCTCAATAAGCATTTCATTACAAATGACTAGAAATCAGAATCAAAATGCTCAAAACTACCCAACCTAGAATCATATAGGTCCTCTAAATTTGCTCATCCAGAATCCTATTCCCTAGGTAACCTTAAAAGCACTACCAATATATGATGGCACCAAAAAGACTACTTATGAGCACTATCAATATGTAGCATCATTGGCATCCATACATAATATTCAGGAAGAAGATGTCATGATCAGGCTATTGGTTATATCATTAAGGGAGAAAATGTTGTACTAGTACAAAACCTTGCCAGATCAAACTATAAATACATGGGCCCAACTGGCTGGATAATTAGTGGAAGAATTCAATGAACAAGTAGATCCATTCTCTCTGCTAACATAGTTCACTATAATACAAAGACATCCATAGGAGGAGATATCTAATTTCAACATTAGGTTTAGTCAAACATGGAGAAGAGTGCCCCAGGGTCTTAGACCAACAAATGAATAAGCCATGTATTACTATTTGAGGGTCTTCCAATCATATTTGGGTATGGTTATAAGGTAGTCCAATGTGCTTACATTTCCTTAGATCTTTCAAGAAGCATTAAAAGTAGAGAATGATTTAATTGCTATAGGAAGGCTACCCCCAAAAATGGTGATCCCAATATTCCTAGAATTTCCTCAGCAACACATGCAAACCTCCACTACACATAATTCTATTCCAACAACTACTCCTACCATCAACTTCCTAGCATGGTCAATTACACCAATCACTCAGTCACTCCCTACACCTCCTACAACACCATTGCTACCAACACCTTCTATTGTCCCTGCATTACTAGCTCCTGATCCTCAGATAGTTGCCTTGTAAGAAATGGTCATAGCTATAAAAAATCTCACCAATGAAGTCACTACCATGAAGAGAAGGGAGGCTGAGAGGAAATTTCAACCAAGAATATTTCCATATGTCACAAAGGATCAAGTTATTTCTACTAGCAAACCTCTAGAAAAATCCAATACAATATACAACAATCAAGAAGGTGCCTCAAATTTTGAGTCAAACTACTAGTGTTCAACTTGCAATGACCCACATGGTGAAATTTCATGTATGATACACCAACATCACATACAAAAGGTTGCCATTGAGAAGGTTAAAATGGATTAGAAAGGTTAGGTAAATATGCTAAGGGAAATGGACTATAACTTCATGATACCATCTGTTGAACAGGTATCAGTCCTAACAAGATCAAGGAAGAAACCTTTGACTATTGATCCTAAGGTAATGGGTCCTTTTAAAGTACCTTTTGAGATAAAATATCAGCCAAATAAAGATGTCCCTCAGGTTGTCCTAGCTCAAAATCCAATACAACAACACCAAAATATGACTAAGGAAGGTGAAACCCAAGAGCAGACAAGAGATAAGTTGAGATACCCTTCTCTAACCAAGCACTAGAGGATTGAGGCGACTCAGGAATACAAGAGTAAATATGATGAACCTACAAAGGAACATAGAAAATAACTTGATATTTTTGGTTTCAACATAGTGGAAGAATTGAAGAAAACTCCATCAAAAGCTAGTATGTATGATACACTCCTTATTCCAGGACAGATTGATCTATTACAGGCTTCACTTAAATCTATTAAGAGTTAAAGGAAAGTATCATGTAGAGCTTAATCTAGCTCAAGGTCATCCTACCTCAATAATAGGAAAAATAGACCATCACCATTTTATTTGTCCTTGCAAATGGAAGGATGGGTAGTTCACAATTGCATGATTGACTCTAGGGAAGCTACCACAGTAATGCCCAAAGAAATTATGAAATAATGGGCATGGAGTATACAAGGAGTAGTCTTGGTGTGCTGCAACTAGATGGTACACCAATGAAAATAGTAGGTGTAATCAAAGATGTACCCATGGTGTTGCATAGACTACCTCAGATCATTGTTATCTAGGAAATTATGGTGGTTGATTTGGAACCTTATTTTAGGATGTGTCTATCAAGAGAATTCACTACCAAGTTGGGTGGTTACTTATCTCTTGACTACTCTCACATGGAGATCCCATTTAAAGGAAAAATAGTCAAGGTATTTTTTGAGAAACCATCCTCCTTCCATATAGAGAAGCTTGAAAAATAAAATCAACAAGCTAACACAATCAACATGATGACAAAGAAAGAGGATCTGATGGAGGAAGTGTTGGAAGATCTTTAGATTGAAGATCAATTTTCTTTAAAGGACTTCAATGCTATGATCAAGATAGGAATTGGTACCTATTCAATCATGAAGCCTGAAGAAAAGAAGACTGCAATCTCAAAGGGCTAAAGTCCCCAAAATAACCAAATGTGGAAGCTCTTCTTTGATGGAGCTAGATGTAAAAATGGTGTTGGAGCTGGCATAGTGTTGATAGCACCTACTGGAGAAGAAAAGTAATTTTCATATAGGTTGACATGGAGTTGTACAAACAATGCAGCAAAATATGAGGCACTATGCCTAGGATTAAAGAAAGCTAAAAATATGGGGATCAAACAACTATAGATATTTGGTGATTCTAAATTAATAGTCAATCAAATTACAAAAAAATGCATTAGCAAACAACACTATCTCAAAGCCTACAAAAATAGAGTATGGGACTTACTAGAGGCTTTTGAGGCTCTAAATATCAAAGCCATCCCCAGAGAGCATAACACCCATGTTGATATATTAGCATCTATGGGAGCTAACTTCTACCCAATATCTAATGTCATACATAAGTCCAAAATAGTGAGGCTTGTGTATAGGTCTTCTATGCTTGATAAGGACACCTTTTGGCAGGTATTTGATAATGATGAATAAGTGATTGATTTCTTGATTTAGGAAATGAATTGTGCAGGAGACCGAATGCTAGAAGAGGATGAGGAAACTAAATTGATACAACTTAAGAACAATCATATCCCAAAAGGATTGATAATACTAGAAAGCTTATTTGATGGCAATGATCGATCGACTACTCATAGAATTGAGGTTGATAGCCAGAACTACAAGGATATACAAATTGAGCCAAGTAGAAACATCAATATTGGTGTACATTATTCAAATGAAGAAGTCAACCAAATTTTGGATTTATGCAAAGAATTCAATGATATCATAGCATGGACCTATGATGACCTCAAAGTATACAACAAAGAGACCATCCAACATACCATTGAGCTCACACTAGATGCAAAACCTTTTTGACAAAAGTAGAGGCTAATAAATCCCAAGATAGAGGCCCTAATGAAATAGGAGCTACTAAAGTTGCTAAATGCCAAGATCATATACCTGATCAAGCATTCTATATGGGTGGCCAATCTGGTCTCGGTAAGGAAGAAAAATAGAGATATTCATCTCTATGTGGACTTTAAGAACCTGAATCAAGCTTCTTTGAAGGACCACTATCCTCTTCCACAAATAGATTAGATTATACATACTATAGATAGAGCTAAGAGATTCTCCTTGCTGGATGGATTTTTAGGTTTTAACCAAATATGGGTCTGGGATGAAGATCAATACAAAATTACATTCACCACCAAATGGGGTACCTTTGCATATCAACGAATACCTTTTGGCCTATCCAATGCAGGTGCTACCTTTCAAAGAGCTATGGACTCAACATTTGGGGAGCTAGTAAATAAGATAATAGTTATCTATTTAGATGACATGACTATCTTCTCTCATGACAAAAAAAATATGTAGAGCACCTCCAGATGGTGTTTGAAAAATATAGAGAATTTGGGGTTTCATTAAATCCCAAGAAATTAGTTTTTGCAGTACATGAAGGCAAGTTATTAGGACATGTGGTGTCAAAAATAGGTCTAGCCATTGACCCAGATAGGGTGAAAGCCATTCTAACACTTCCTCTACCACTAAACAAGAAAGGACTCTAATCATTTTTTGGGTAGATCAATTTTATTCAAAAATTCATTTTAGATTTTGCTTAGATAATCAAGCCTATGACTAAGATGTTGAAGCAAGAAGTGGGTTTCAAATGGATAGATGTCTAGAAGAATGCTTTCAATAATATTAAAGAAGCAATATCTCAAGCTCCTATCCTCGTTAATCTTGACTACTCCAAATATTTCATTCTTTATGCATTTGGGGTAGAAGAGAGCTATGTTGTTGTTCTTACTCAAAAAGGGGAAGAAGACAATGAGTGGCCAATAGCTTTCCTAAGACAAACCTTGCATGATCATGAAGAAAGGTATAATTTCATTAAAAAATAGGTTTATGCAATAATGAAATCCTTGAAGAATTTTAGGCATTTTTTTCTCAAAGAAAAATATTGGTATATGTGGTACATCCAGATGTCCAAAACTTTGTGATTCAAGGAGAGTTGGGGGACAAAAGAGTTGGTTGGGTAACCAAAATTCAAGAGTTTGATGTTGAGATTAGGCCAACCAAACTAATAAGAGGAAGAACCCTATGTCAATAACTAGTTGAGTTCATTGTATAAAATACAAATATGCTATTAGGAGAACAAGAGCAACCTACTGGGCAAGAAGGAGACCACGAAGAGGCACAAATATTTTTAGATACTTGGATTGAATAGTTAATACATTATTTCAATTCTAGAAGATGCCTAGAGGGCCTAACTACATCCCAAAGACACAAATATAGGTTATAGGTAGGAAAATATGCATTGATCAATGGTACTCTATACCGATGGAATTTTGATGGAGTGTTGTTGAGATGTTTACATCCAAACAAAGTAGAAGTCCTCATAGAATTCCATGTTGGTTTCTCAGGAGGACACTATTCAGGATAGACTACAACAACAAAAATATTGAGAGTTAGATACTACTAGCCATCAATCTTCTCATATGCATTCAAGCTAGTCAAAACATGTGATAAATACCAAATATTTATTGGAAATAATAAGCATCCTATCATACCACTTAAGCCAATAATTATAGAGGAACCATTCCAATAGTGGGGATTAGACTTTATTGGCATGATCAATCCTAATTCATCAATTGGGCATAGGTACATCTTGACAATGATGGATTATTTTACTAAATGGACAGAAGTAGAAGCTACCAAGCATGCTGACCAAGACATAATTATTGAATTCATGGAAAGATTGATTACAAGATTCGAGATTCTAGCTACTATTATGTCAGATAATGTTGGATCTTTTATTGGTGCTAAGACAATGGATTTTTCTAGGAAGTATGGTATTTATTGGAATGCATCCTCAAACTATTATCCTTAGGGAAATGGCCTTGTAGAATCCATAAATAAGAAGCTATTGAAAATTATTAAAAGAAGCATTGAAGAGAACCCTAGAAGCTAGCACTTATTGCTTGATCAAGCATTATGGGTTGATAGGATAACACCCAAGAAATCACTAAAAACATCTCCATATGTATTGGTATATGGAAAGGAGGTAATTCTTCCAATCAACTTGGAGCTTCCAACACTCAGGTTTATCAATGAGATGGAACCTAAAAAAATTCATCCAATGGAAAGAAGGCTAGAAAAATTGGTATAGCTAGAGGAAAAATGTGAACAAGCATACAACAACCTATGCCATCATCAAAAAATTATGAAATGTTGGTTTGATAAGAGGGTAACATCAAAGATATTCAATGAAGGAGATCTAGTTTTAAAGTGGGATGTTGATCGAGCAAAGCCAAGAGCACATGATAAATTTGAATCTATGTGGTCTAGACCATATCTTATTAAGCAACATAAAGATGTAAATGCATTCCAGTTGCATGACCTAGCCAATATATTGCTCCCAATCCTAATGAATGGTCAATATTTGAAGCACTATGCCTAGATGGTATGGCACTAAATTTATATATATGTATATATAATTAAATAAATAAAAAATAGAGAAGAATGAGGAAGTGCATGATAGCATGTCACAAAACCATGATCCTCATAGTCAAAATAAGCTAAGATACAAAATGGGTCATGATCATGCAACATGTCACCAAGCCATAGTCAACTTGGTCAAATCCAACATAATAGCAAGCCCAAACCATAACCATAAGCCATCTCCAGGCCATGGCTAATGTAACCAAAAAATGCAACATCTCTCATCAACTATGACCATGAGTTGTTTTCTTGTCATAGTCAGAATGGTCAATGAGTATTAAATCTAAAATTTCAAATCATGGTTGCACAAAAAAGAGGAAAAATAAATTCAAATTTAAATTACAAGGATAAGGTTTGCATCATAGAAGTCATAAATGTGCCAATAATTTTGATTTGAGGAGTGTATGGGTACACAAACTAAAGCATAAATGCATGTTGATTGAAACACTAGAAGGCATATAACCTATCACATTAATGACAATAATTTTGGTAAGAATACTGGAGTTAGCTTTATAATCAAAATTTGAGTCGATAACTACATTTCCAAATCCTTCGACATCCAAATATCCTAGAGAATTTGTAGAGCACACTCAAAATCTATAAACATTGTTAAAGCATATTCCTATATCGATGAAGAAGACTATGGATATAAATAGAGTACAATGACCACTTCTTCCTTAGTGACCAGGACATCTATAGAAGCTGAGGCTAACAAAGAAATAAAATTCCAATATAGGGACTCAAGAATTGCATACGTGATAATGACATGGAAAGATGTAGAGAAGATAAGAGAGGATATTGAAATTAAAATTCTATAAGGTATCACCCTGTCAAGCTCAAATGCTTTTTCTTTTCATTCCTTGTTGTCTTTTTACATTTGTGCACCAGTACATCCCTATTTCCAATTTAGTGCATTCTATAACAAAATACTATGATTCCAAACAAAGGGTTGTCCAAACAGCATAGGGAAGAACTCTTTTCAAGCTCACTCTTGATGTCTTCTTTGGCACTTTTGCTATGGTCTTGGTACCTAGAATCAAACCTAAATATTTTCATCCAATGAGTAAGCATATTTACTAAAAGGTCACTTAGATAATGGAAAACATTTCAAGAATTGGCTAGGGTCACAACTAAAAACTATAAAGATAAAGGAAAAAATAGTCAAAACCCCTATCAAAACAATAAAGTTTACCAACCCTAAATTATTTTCCATGTTGGTCATAATAGTGAGGTTAAAATTAGATAAAATTATCCACAATTGGTAGATAGCTACAAAAATTTTTCATCTCCAATCCTAAGCATTACGACCCCTCCCTCATGGATAAAAATACCAGGCCACTAATTTTTTACTAGCCTTCCTACCTATAACAACAAATCCATGAGTAGTTGTGCAAATTAAAAGGGGGGTTCTGAATTTTCTTCAAATATTATAATTTCAACAGGAAATTTTTGGGACCTACTCTAAAAAGTTAACATGGAGAAATGAAAATACAATCCCCAAAACTAAAGAGTGTACTTCAAAACCCTTATGCGGAGGAAGGGGATTAGTTATTTTTGACACAGGGTAAAATCATTTGATTATATGGCTTCATAGTTAAGCCATTTTTAACCCTTAATTTTGTAATAAATTGAATATTTGCAAAGGAATACTATGGATAAATTGAATACATCAATTGTACATATGGTACTAGAATAAACAAGAAGGGGACTTGCAATTACCCTTTTATGTTTTGAAGATATAATAGTAACAAGAAAGGGCCAACATGAGAACCTCACTCATGCCATGAAGAAGTTGGGCCTAATAGAACTACCTCAGAGATGGAGGTATGACCCTATCAATAGATTTTTTGAGAGGTTGAGCATAATTAATTCTTCCAGACCCCCAAAATTTGAGAGGATAGTAAGAGATCACATTGATCAGTGCAAAAATAACAAGGAATATGATGAGTTAGAATGGAATGTGGGTCAGATGCAAGTGTTGCCACCATGGAGGGATTTCTATGACCAACTTGTGGACTATGACCCTAAAAATTATCCCCAACACTTCCTAGGAGAAGCTAAAATAGCCAACATGCAGAAGAAGCATCAATGGACTAAGGCCAAGATATTGGAGTGGTGGACTATGAGGGTTGAAATAGACACCACTACCTCAAGATTTGGCATCAATTTAGACAATTATTTCTCTTAAAATATGATGAATTCTATAAATCATGGGAAGCAAATAATGGAAATAAAATAGCCCTAAGCTTTTATAAGATGACCAAGGAAAGAAAAGTGGGAGATATAGATAAAGAAAATAATTTTCAAAAATCCTCCTCTCAAGATTAGAAGCTAGTTGTAAAAGCAACTCCCTCTTATTCTATCTCTAAGAAGTTTCCTATTTACACCCCTATGCAACAACAATTAGAAACATACACAAAAGGGGTTAAAATGATGCAAAAGATGGGTTATACTGGTGAAGGTTTGGGAAAATATGCAAAAGGGCATACTGAGATCATACAAGTGCAAAAGAGACCTAAACACTTGGTCTTGGGAGTAGAAACCTTAAGCAAGGAAGATTACAGACCTACCATCTCCTTAACTAAGTTTGTAGCTTTAGTCACTTAAAATAAAGACTATATACTAGTGAAATTAGTAGTGTCATTGGCCTAGCAACAAGTTGCTATCATAACCACCAACCCTATTTCACAAAAAGTATTCAAATGAAAGAAAAATATGAAATTAGGGAAGGTGCAACAAAATAGGTTAGAAAGAAAAGGAATTTGGATCAGATGAAAGAAGTTACTAAATAGGTGCATCCCATATATTTTAATCAATTAGCCTAGCAAATACAATAACTAGATCTCACCAACCCAACGCACCAAATTTCTCTCAAGGATTCAGGTATCATAAATGCTCTTTCCTATCCAACTTATTCTTCTCATTCCCTAAATAATATTCCCTCCCCTTCTAAACAACAGGGCACTAAGTTACCACCTCCTCAACACATCACTTCTCCACAAGCCTCTTCATCATCTTCATCCCACATTCCACCTTTTGTAGTACATTCCCCACCATATCTCACACCATCATCATCATCCCACTCCACTTTGGTAGCACCTACTATAACTTTTGTAGATGCCACCATGGTAACTACCTCCATCATCCCATCTCCCCCATCATGGTAATTTTTTGTAATCTGCAATAACTACTTCCACTGCTCCAACTCATCCCACCATCTCCACCATCCAAAAAATAAAAAAGGCAACCATAAATGCTCATGGTTGGTGGAATATGAAGGTTGCTCAACCTTCTAAAATATCTACCCATCCAAGGGAGATGATGGCGATAGACCAACCATCCTTCAACAAAAAAAAGTAACTATCAAACCCTTGGTGGACAAGCCTAAAAAGGATATGACCATGGAAGATTACCATGTAGAAGCAAGCATGATAGACATCACACAACTACCAATGGAAGATGAATTAATTGTTTCCAGAGCTCACATGGACCCATCTATTTGCAAGGAGATTACTACAAAGGGAAGTATGAACAACTAGAGGAGAAGATTAAGGAATTGGAGACCTCACTAAGGGAACAAATAAATGTAGAGAAGGCTCTAAGAAATAAAGTTAAGAAGTGGCAGGATAGGTTCCAAGAAGGGGCTCAATATAAGGAAGAGGTTGAAGAAGCTAAAAAATAGAACCAAACTCTCTCTGAGAAAATCAGAGATCTTCAGCAACAACTCCAAATTGAAAAGGACAAAGCTATAGGATTCTTCAAAGAAGAGGTAAAACAAATAAGGAAAGAAATGTCAAGAAATATCCTAGAGAAGAGCCTCAAAGCTCGGTCTATCATGCTCTTCATAGAAGAAATGAGCTAGGTAGAATGTGAAGCTAGAGATGATATTGAAGCCACCCAAAAGGAGATTCAACCAATATTGTTAGTAGTAACAAATATCCAAAGGTTGACTAAAAGTAAATTTGAATATTTGGCTCAAATTATTCCTAGTAAGGAGTGGTGTGCTACTAAAATTTTATCCAGTGGTATCCTAATAAAAATAGGTTGATAAAAAAAGAGTGGAAATTAATGCAAGAGCTTGAAGATAAGGCAAAAGCAATGATGAAATATGTGGAAAAAATTATAAAGTGTGGATTTTGAGGATTTTTGGATGAAAACTATGAGGTTCTTAGGGAAGAAGAACTTTTAGTATCCCTAAATGTAGTCATTGAAGATGAATCTAAAATTGAAGAGTGGCTAGAGCTTGTACAATAGGAGTAGGTTATCCAAATAGTAAAAAACCAAACAAGGGTCAAAATTTTCATGGAAGAAAAAATTTGATTATATGGTTGTTGATTACTATGGAAGTGGGTCCTCTGGTTTTCAAATTTTTGAAGGCGGGAAGGATTTCATTCAAAATTTTGGAGGGCGGGAAGACGGTTCTGGCCCTCTTGGCAGTGCCTCTACAGAGAATATTGGCAAACCTTACACCTCTCAGTGGGAGGATGGTCTTATCAGTGCTCCTGAAGGTGGGAAGAACCTCATTCCATCTGTGGAAAGGTAGGATGTCGACCCCAGATCCAACTATGTTCCGCTTAGTTCTGTCACTATGGAGGATTCTGGGGTTTCCTCTGGGCGGGAGGATTCTTTCAAAATTCTGGTTTCTACCAATTCCACTCCTTTCTCGAAGGTGGATCTGTCTAACTCTGACTCTAGAAGGGTCAACTCCTTTTGGGGGGATGATATTCCCTCTAACCCTAAACCTTCCTTTGCCAAGGTTTTGGGTACTTCTTCTTCCTCTGTTGATGCTTCTCCCCCACCTTTTGAGGTCTCTAGAAATAGAGTCAAGATTCCAGTTAGTATTGCTGAAAATTTTCTTGTAGAGGAATCTTTTTCTCTTGTTGGAAAAGTGGTGGGTGGTAATCCTAGCCTTGATATTATCAGGCATTGGGCATTCTCAAGATGGAAGGTCCGAGGATCTCTTCAAATTGTTGGCCTTTCTAATGCCTTTTTTGGTATTCGTCTTAATGCCAAAGAAGATGTTGCTCAAATCCTGTCTGGCGGACCTTGGTTCCTTGGGTCTAAAAGTGTTTTCTTGATGAAATGGACTCCTGATTTTGACCCAGATACTCAAAGTATTAATTTTACCCCCATCTGGGTTAGACTTCCAAATATTCCTTGGCACCTATGGTGGGAATCTATTTTCAAATCCATTGCCTCAACTATTGGAGATCTGCTCCTCATCGACAGGGTTACTCTATCCAGATCAAGAATGCATGTTGCTCGTCTTTGTATTAATGCAAATCTTGACTCTACTCTCCCCACCTTTGTTGAGCTGGAACATGGAACGTTCCTCCGCAAGCAAGCCATTGAATATGAAAACAAACCTCCTTTCTGCATCGAATGCCGAACTCAAGGCCATCTTCGTGCTCAGTGCCCTTCGCTCAAAAAAAAATAGTCACTACTGAGCCAAATTTAGATACTACAAATACTGGCAAAGGAAAGGAATTCTAGACTCCTTTCAGAAAGGATAAAAGATGATTTCCTCCTTCAAGAGGAATAATTTTCAGACCCGTCAAGGACCAAAAAATGAAGGATGCTCATGGCAACGCTTCCTACACCAAGTCTCCAAGTGACAAAGGGAAAAAGGTTGTTCCCTCAGTGGCTGCTTCCAATGAGGTTAGTCTTTTTGCTCTTCCTAATCAATTTCAAATTCTCAGAGATTTAGATCCTGAGGTGGATGTCGATGATACCTTTAATCCTGATCCTCCTCCAAACCCATCCTCGGATCTAATGGAAGTCCAACAAGATTCTGAACCCTTGGCTGTTAATCCCCCATCTCCTGATGCCTTTAATGTAGACCAGCCCCTGGTTGATGATGTCTCCATCCCTTCTTCCTTTTTTGAGCCTTCTAGCCCAGTGGTTCAGAAAATTCCTACCAACAATTTCAGCCCCAAAATTACTAGAAGCCAAAAGAGATCTCCTATTGATTGTGGAATGGAAAAAAAAGAGGAAGGCCTTCTAGTTCTGATCAATGGAAGCAAGGAGTAAATGATGATATTGCTAATGGAGTACAAAAGACCCTATTTTCCACTGGTATTAACATATCCAAGGAAGAATCAAAGAGCACCAAACTTCCCCCACCATCTGGAAGGGGAGGCAAAAGAACTTCAAAATCTTCCAAATGAAGATCCTCTCATGGAATGTGAGAGGCCTCAATGGTTTAGCCAAACAAAGGTTAGCTAAATCATTAAGGAAAGAAATCAGACCTACAATTTTTGTGATTCAAGAAACCAAGGTTTGTGAACCCCTTGATAAAAAGATATGTAATCATATCTGGAAGAATTGTGAATCCATTGCTTGTAATGCGAAAGGTGCTTCAGGAGGCCTTCTGTGTCTTTGGAACCCAAATATCATGGATGGAAATCTCATCCATTCCACTGATGAAATGATGAGCATTCTCTTTTTTGACAAAGACAACAATTCACCTTGGGTTCTTACTAATATATATGCTCCCAATTCCATTTTTGGGAGATCTCGTTTGTGGGGCAACTTGTCCTCTGTCAGAAGCGCCTTTCCAAATCTTCCTTGGATCCTCGTAGGAGACTTTAATACCCCTCTATTTCCTTCTGATAAAAAATGAGGTGTTGGCTCCTTTTCCAAAAGTATGGAGGATTTTCAAGAATTTATAAGTGAACATAATTTAATGGATGTAACTCTGAAAGGAAATCAATTTACTTGGTCAAATCGAAGGTGCGGACCTCAACTAATCCAAGTCAAGCTTGACAGGGTACTATTTTCTCAGGAAGCTGTTGACATTTGGGGGGATGCTATTCTTCAATCCCTACTCAGAATTGGATCTGATCATAGTCCTATTCTTCTAGACACAAACAATCCAAAAATATTCAAAACTCCTTTTAGATTTGAAGCTATGTGGATGCTACATCCTGACTTCAGAGAAAGGATCATTCAATGGTGGCAATCTGATATCCAAGGAACTCCTTCCTATGTTTTGGCTCAGAAACTAAAGAATATTAAGGAAAATATAAAAATATGGAACAAAGACATCTTTGGAAATCTTTTCCAGAACAAACAAGATATTATGAACAGGCTAGCCATAATAGAAAAAGAGAGCCAGGAAATAGGAAATTATTCTACTGAGATGAGAAGTGAAGAAAGGAACTTACTAGCTCAATATCACAATATCCTTCAATGTGAAGAAATATTCTAGAGACAAAAATCTCGTGACATTTGGCTCAAAAAAGGAGACTCCAACACCAAATTCTTTCATGTTTCCACTATGAGACACCGAAGCAATAACAGGATCAAAGAAATTCATAGCCAGGATGGAAGGACCATTAATGACATAAAGGAAATCAGAACTGAAGGGATAGCTCATTTCATGCAATTACTCCAGGAGGAAAGCAGACCTAATTCTCTGGCAGGCAAGAACTTCTTCCTTCAATTTATTCCTCATCTTATTTCTGATGATATTAACAACAAACTTATAGTTGTCCTGTCTGATGAGGAAATCAAAGATGCCTTATTTTCCATGAAACCTGACAAAGCACCTGGTCCAGATGGGTTTTCTCCAAGATTTTTTCAAGCCTTCTGGGATATTGTTGGTAAGGATGTTTGCAAAGCCATCAGAGAAATCCAAGGTTCTAAAGTCATCCCTAGAGGCTTCAATTCCACATTTATTGCACTCATACCAAAGATTCCAAATGCTTCTAATTTCAATGATTTTAGGCCTATCAGCCTCTGTAATGTCATTTACAAGATATTAACGAAAGCCATCACTATTCGCATGAGAGAGGTTATACCTTTAATCATAAATCAGTGTCAAGGAAGTTCTGTCAGAGGAAGGTCTATCTTGGATGGTATCATTTCAGTCCATGAAGCAATCCACTCCATATCCATCAACAAAAAAGTTGCTTTCCTTCTCAAACTTGATATGAACAAAGCTTATGATAGACTTAGCTGGGATTTCCTTCTTGCCATCCTGCATAAGTTTGGCTTTCATTCTGAATGGATTTCCTTAATCAAAGGATGCATTTCTTCAGCTTGGTTTTCTATCCTCATTAATGGATCACCTGCAGGTTATTTCCAGAGTAGCAGAGGATTAAGGCAAGGGGATCCTTTGTCCCCTCTCCTTTTCATTATTGTTGTAGAGGCTCTTGGTAGATCAATCTTGGTAGCAAAATATGCAAGTTTAATTTTTGGACTTCAGGTTACCTCTCAGTGTAATCCCATTACTCATCAACAATTTGTTGATGATACCCTATTGTCCACCTTTGCCTCTGTCAATGAAGCTAAAATCATCAAGCGTATCCTTCTCCTGTATGAGGAAGTTGCTGGCCAAAGGATAAAATTTCAGAAAAGCAAACTATATTTCCTTAATACTCCTCTCAGAAGATAGAATATGATTGCCAACATACTTGAATGCTCCATAGCTAATTTGCCTTCCTCCTACCTGGGCTTACCTCTCTTTATTGGGAATGCCAAAGAAAGCCTATGGGATAATGTAATCGAGAGACTTCAAAAAAAGTTGTCCACTTGGAGAGGTAATATTCTATCCCAAGCGGGTAAAATCACTCTCACCATGGCCTGCCTCCAAAGTATTCCTGTCTATTTCCTTTCTTTGTTCAAAGCTCCTGCAAGTGTTTACCAAAAAATGGAAAAAATTCAAAAGCACTTTCTTTGGACAGGATCTGAAAACAAACACAGATTCCATTTAGTTGCTTGGGACAAAGTTTGTAAACCCAAAGATCAGGGAGGTTTAGGACTCAGAAGGATCTCTCTTCTCAACATTTCCCTCCTTGCTAAGCAAGCCTGGAGGCTCATTTCCAATGAAAATGTTGAGTGGGTCAAGATCATGAGAAGGAAATATCTTCAGGCCTCTGAATTTCTCTATGGTGAGGTCCCCTCTACTGGGTCTATTTTTTGGAAATCCATCTGTGAAGCTCGATCCCTTCTACAAAAAGGACTCCGATGGCAACTTGGGAATGGCAAATCCATTTTCTTCTGGGAAGACAAGTGGATTGGAGATAGTCCTCTTATTCAAATTCCTATGTTTCAAAGGATAATCAACATAACCAAACATCTGGTTGGTCCTTTAGTTGCTAATTTCATATCCTATATCAATGGTATCATGTGTTGGAAAAGACTTGATGTCCTGAACCATGAGGAAGAAATTTCTTGTTTGCAAGCTCAATTATCTTCCATCAAAATTCCAGCTGGTGATCTTAAGGACCAACCTATTTGGGAACCTACTGATTCTGGAGAATTTTCTATCAAATCAGCTTATTTGCTTTCTCTCAACAATATTGAAACTCCTATTCCTTTTAAGCTGGTTTGGACCAAGTACCTGATTCCCAAAATTGCCTCCTTTTCTTGGTTGTGCATTCAAGATCGTATCCTTACTATAGAAAACCTAATCAAAAGGGGCATTCCTCTTCCTAACAGATGTTATCTCTACCTTTCTGATTGGGAATCTACTTCTCACCTTTTCTTGTTTTGTCCTTTTTCAAGAATGGTGATAAGCAAGATTTTTCTTAATTTCCAGCTGGTTTGGGCTCAACCACCTTCCATCGTCGAGCTATTCCATCAGTGGCCCAATCCTTTCAAGAACCCAGTGCTTAAAGGACTTTGGAAATTCTGCCTACAACATTACCTGTGGCAAATTTGGCTTGAACGCAATAGAAGAATTTTTGACAAAAAAGCCTTACATGCTGATATCATTGCCCATAAAGTCATCCTACATGCCAAGGAGAATGTCCATGTTGCCCCTTTTGATCCTTTTCCTTGCTCTCATTTTGAGAAAGCCATTCTCAATTCATGCAATATCTTCCTCGATACTTCAAGACCTGTTAATCCTTCATCTTCGAGGACCAACATTAAATGGCATCCTCCTCCGATTGGTTGGGTCAAGCTTAACTTTGATGGAGCAGCTAAAGGAAATCCTGGCAATGCTGGAGCCGAAGGAATTCTACGTGATCATTCTGGTAATTCTATTTTTGCTTTTTCTGAACCTTTGGGCTTCCTTTCCAATCATTCCACTGAAGCCAAAGCTATTTGGAGAGGCCTCCAATTCATCAAAAACATTCTAGGGAACATTATTGTGGAAGGAGATTCTCTAAATGTCATTAATTATTTAAAAACTTCAAAACCCAGCAGTTGGAGGATTAGAACAATTGTGGAAGAAAGCAAACAAATCCTTGGTCAGCAGCATAACACCATTGTTCAACATGCCTTTAGAGAGGCTAACTCTATTGCTGATAGATTGGAAAATATTGGAGCTAACGCCCAAGGACTGCTGACATGGACTGATACTCTTCCTCCTGAGGTGGCAGAGCTTGTCAGAAGTGATCAAAATAATGGTAATCATGTTGAATCTTGAAAATCTCATTCAATTCATTGCCCAACATTCTGCCTTCCACGTGAAGCATTGGGTTCATGTCCTAATTCCTTTGTTATCCCTTCCTTCAAGGAATATGCCTTACTTTGAAATTTGGACTCATGACCCATTGTGTTTCGATTTTAAATTACCCATTTATGCATGCGCCTATTTCTTGATAACCGATTCCTCTTGGAATCCCAAGGTAAAGTCTAGCATGATTTTTAATCATACTTCTCCCGTGTGTTTTGATATTCGTAATCTTGTTTCATCGAGAACCATCTTCCACCGTCTGGCCAATTCCATTGTCCCAAGACTTTATTGGGTGAACATCCCAATCCTTTCTGTGTCTTGTGCCAGACTCTCTTTTTGGTTTCATTTTTTGAACATCCTCGATGGTCAACCTTTTCTTTTGACGTTGGTTTTCCTGACTATCTGTCGCAACATTCGATGCCTAAAAATCTGCCTTGTTATCTGCCCTAGCCAATCTCGTTCCTTCAGGCAGTTTTTTCCCTTTTCGAAGCATCCTCTCTGGCCTTTCTGCAAAACCTAGAGTTGCAACAGTGCTTTCCTTTTATATGACACTTTGCATGCTCTGCTTACCTATCAGTGCGTTGATTCTTTGCCTGTCCCATTTATCCCTAGCCATTTCTTTTGTTCTCCTTCTCGCTGTTTTCTATCCGCAACCATGAAAGAAGGAAAGCCTATCTTCATTGAGCCTGAGGTGTTCGAGCTTGAATCCATTGTCAGAGACATGTGGAAGGACAAAGGAGCGCTGATTGATTTTTTCAAGTTGTTTTTTGGTGTTGATGAGGAGGTGACAAAAGCCTTTGCTGAGTCCTAGAACAAGGGCCTGGTTACTATTCATGATGTGGAATTTCAAATTAATATCGAGCTATTGGCGGACCTGATGGGACAACCTATGGATGGCAAGGTGATCAGAAGGAATAAACATAACTGGGAAGTGGAGCTGACGCATTTTGAGAAATCCTCGATGATCCACAAGATGGTCAAGAAAGGTTTGTACCGTAACCATATTTCCACTCCCTGGAAAGAAATTCTAAAACCTATCATGCAATACCTCACTTGTGATAATCTCGAAGCCCAACTCTATTGTTTCCATTTGGCTTTCGTAAACCACTTTCGTGAAGCCAAAATGATGAACATTCCCACTGCCCTCTTTTGGTCCATAGATTACACCATAACCTCCTCCCAAAAAAAGGAGGGTTTGCCCTATCATCAAGGGCTTTTTAAAGTCCTGTACAAATTTCTCCTTTTGAAATTCCCCAAAGGTAACATCCCCGTCCCGGAGTCTGATGAAGAAAATTCTTCCTCAACTCCCAGTCCTAGAATTTCTAGACCCAAGAGGAAGGAGAAAAATGACAAACCTCTTCCTGATTTCAACGTCAAAAAAAGGTCAAGGTTGAGAGTACACCTGTTAGATGTTCCCAGAGGCTCAAGCTTAAAGAAATTTCTGAAACCCCTCCTTCCACGTCTGTTAAACCCACAAAGGATCATTCCAATTCGCCTGATATTGTGGAGAAATACCTTCATAAACTTGTAGTCCAGGCAACCTCTGCCACAATTGATCATCTAGAAACAACCCATATGGCCATAGGTAAAGCAATTTCAAGGCTAAAGGATCAGTGCCAAGCTCTCAGTCTCCTATTCTTCTGTGATACGTTCGAGGACATTCCTACCTTTTCCATTGTTGAGGGTCCCTCTGATGCCAAGGGTGATGACAAAGATGAGGACGTGGTGGAGATTGCAAAGGAAGCGTGTATTGATGTACTGAAGGATGTTCCTAAGGATGCACCGAAGGATGAAGCAAAGGATACCACGCTGGAAACCATTGCCGCTTCTCCTATGCATACTGACGTTCCTCTCTAAGCGAGGATGTGGTTCCACCTGCTGCTGTCTTTGTCTCGTTCCTTCGGTCTAAAGGTTTTGGTCTAGTTTTGTCCTGCGGGCTGTAGGACTATTTCTTTTTGTTCCTTTCTATTCGAGGTTGGCTTCTTTTTGTTGTAGCAGGATTTTTGCCTCTTTGTTGTGTTCCTTTCAGGTTTCCTCTTGGGTTCCTCTTCTTGTCTCACTGTTGTACAAGGCATTGGGGTGCCTTTCAAATGCCCTCTTTTGATAATTAAAATTTTTAACTTACCAAAAAAAAATCATGGAAGAATTGGCCAACAAAGCATCATATATTTCTTATGAAAAATCTCAAAGTTGTAGTATACCCACCAACAAATTATAGAGATATCAAATCCCACTCCTAAATATTTGGAAAAGGTCTACAAAGCTTACAATGATATTTTTCAACTTATACAGGGAGAAAAGTACAAGGAAAAAGGGAAGAGGAAGAGCAGTGAGAAGAAGGCGAAGATAGTGAAAATCAACCAAAGGAAGGGGAGAAGGAAGAAGAATATCCTGATGACTTTGCTGAAGATAATAAAGAAGTTTGAATATCATAAATCCTCACTAACCTCACTTTATTTTGTGACCTATTTCACATTTTTAGTTAATCCCTTATTTTATTATGGGTCCCATTTATCATTCATGCTCCTATTCATCCACATTCCTTATTCTCCCATTCATTTTATTTTATTCCATTGATTTTTTTTACTCCATCAAAACTATGAATAAGGCCTTAGGTTTGGTAACCTTGCAATAAAAGTACCTTAGGAGGCACCAATAATATAGGCCAACATGGCTACATTAGAAAAAATAAGGTATACTTTTCAAAAATTTGCCTAAGTATGGGGAAGAATTGTGGCACCATGATAAGATATCATGAAACCATGGTCAACATAGTCAAAATAGGTATAATTATGAAAATTTCTAGGGTCATGCAACATGTCTTCATGTCATAGTTGATCAAGCAAATATGTATTCAAGGAAAAAAAGATTCATGACCATGCGATATGTCTCCATGTCGTGGTCAATCAATTTGAAAAGTGCTGGAAGCTAAAAAGAGTCATGGTCGTGTGATATATCTCCATATTTCAATCAATCAAGCCAATACATACTAAAGGAAGAAAAGATTCATGTCCTTGCAACATATATCCATGATGATATTATGGTTTATCAATCCAAAAAGCACTAAAGGAAGAAAAGATTCATGATCGTGTGACATGTCTCCATGTTGTGGTCGATCAAGCCAAGAAGCACTAAAGGATAAAAAGAAGCACAATAATGCAATATGTCTCCATGTTGTGTTCAATAAAATTAAGAAGCACTGAATATATAAAAGATTCATGACCACACAACATGTCTCCATGCCATGGTCAATCAAGAAAAGAAGCACTAAAGGTAGAAAGGAGTCACGATCATGCAACACAATCTTTGAGAAAGATTCAACTAACAAAATCTGTTACAAATCTACAACAAAGAATTGCTTCAAGAACAAGGGATGGCCCAGATCAAAGCTTAGCCCACTAACTTCTTTGTAATAGCTTTTGATTTCAAATTTTGCATTGTAAAGATCCAACTATAAAAATCTATAAATAGAGGTTGCAACCTCTAGAAAAAAGGTCATCTCTTAGGCTTTTACAATTTACATGTAAAAGGTTTTTGGCTTCTAAAGAAATACAAGTGAATCAATGTTTAACCTCCAATTGATTCTTTTTATGTAGAATATATGTATGAATGTTTACTTATTTTTGTATAACCTGTTGAATAATTATGCTACTATTCTGCTATCTATATATTTGTGTATTCATTCTCTAGTTTTGGAATTTGTATTCAAGATTAATATATTAAATGGTAATGTGTTTTTATTGAATAAAAAACAATTGGTCTATTAACCGAAATAGCAAATTTATCAATGGTCAGAGCTTTTAAACTACATATACTTTTATGTGGCTTAATCTATACCCTTTATAAGTTCTATCTTCAACTCTATTTGAATGAAAAAAATTGAGCTATTAACCAAAATAGAAAATTTCTCAATGGTCAAATATTTTATTGCATGTACTTTGATGTGGCTTAATATGTACCCTTTATAAGTTCTAGTTTTAGCACCCTTTTCACCCTCCTTTTATGTCAAGTCCACTCAGCTAGAACTTCATAGGAATTGACCTACTCCAAAGATTGACCTTAAATCCTCATAGCTTGAAGGTCATTCAATATTGGTTAAAGTATTTGGGTGCACAATCTTTCCATAGGATGATTTTCAAACCAACAGTAAGTGTAGAAGAAAAGACCTATAAACTACATGAGTTTTTTTTATTATTTATTGTTTTTTTTTTAATTTACATGGTGGAATCAGTAGCCACCATAAATCCAGATAGGTTGTTCAACTTTTACGGTTGCCACAATATTTTGCGCTATCCATCCTGAAAGCTATCACACAGTTCTTCGTGCAGTCGGCCCCTATAGCAACCATGCCATAATCATTTTAAACCTCTTATACCACTAAAATCACCAAGAAAGGGATAAGTGTTCAGTCTAGTGAGGCTTGATATTTGAACCTTAGACCTCTACCCCCTTATGGGTTTTGGTCGAACCAATTAGTCTACACATCAGACCTTTATTTATTTATTGTTAAATAAAGTAAAAGATAATTTACTTTTAGAGTAAGGGTTCAAAAAGATAAATGTAGTCAAAAAAATCCTAATAGATACATGTAACTCTAATTTTATGTTATGTAAGAATGTAGATGGTTCTCTAATTCTATTAAATCAATGATTTCATCTTCTGATGGTCTTCCTGAAACTATCTTTGGATAAGCAAAAAGATAGAAGACGGTTTCCCCGAAACCATCTCTAGACATGCACAAAAATAGGAGATGGTTTCCATAAAACTGGCTCTAGAATAGCACAAAAATAGAAATGAGGGTTTCCCAAGGATAGAATAAATGACCAAGGCTAAAAATTTTGAATGAAAAAAACTGCCTTCCTAAAATTTGAAACTGAGTTCCCACTTAGGAAACTTCTCATATTCAAACAAATTTGAATCTAAAATTTGAAACTAAGTTCCAGCACAAGGGAACTTCTCGTATTCAAATAATTTGAAACACAAGCTTCCCACTCAAAATGAAACACCACAAAAATTTGAAAAATATTTCCTGCTCAGGGAAACTAGCTCCTACAACTCAAAACATGGAGAGATATTCCACACCTTGGTAACCCTTCAATAACTAGCTAGACTAGAGGAATTGAGCTAGCAAAAAGAAGTAGTTGGCAATAGAGTTGAATGTAAAGAAAATATTGAGAAGATATATATGACCAACACCACCACCCATCGGGTCTTTCTAACCAACTGACAAATAAACCAAACCTAGAATCCTCCTCAACATCCATCATGAAAGCACTAGGTCCTCACCCAAAGATATCAAATAGTTGTAAGAAAAATATTTAAGAGGAATAGGATCCTCCTTAGAATATGGAAGAACCCAAACCAACCAAGGGAAAGCCCTGGAATCTAACAATAAAATCCCTCAACTATGGCCATCATGAAAGCATGAGGTCTCTATAGTGATACAAGAAAAAACTATAGAGATAGGTTCATAGAGACTTCCACACCAATGAACACAAGACCAATGCTATCAAAGTTGACTATAAAGGCCACACAACCCCAATATGATGCTACCATATGAGGATACCATACAAAAAATTCCTCCCCTACGATAAGTAAAAATGTAGGAAAAGAACTTACCAGACCACCTCATGCATCTAACAAGCAACATAACACACCATGAGTAACCCTTATTCCATTGTAATTCGATTAAGAGACTATCTGAGATAGCCCTCGTAAATGAAATGAAGCACCTCGTATCCCTACCAAGACCACCCAAAAATATGAAAAGGAACTAACTAGACCATATCACACATCAAGCAAGCAGTGGACGAACCGACCATCAATGAGGCACTACTAATCTACAACAAAGATAACCTGACACACCAACTTAGCCTAAAAACACCAAAAATAAGATTAAGGAGGTACCAACTTGAAGGCACCTCCAAGGAAGCTAGGATCCATCTAGGATCACCACTAGAGGAGTAGGTGAAGGAGAAGGGAGAATGGGGATGTGGTCTCCCACCTAAAGTAGGAGACCTCTTACCTCCCTCATTTATCTGTATATGGGAGACCTCCTACCTCCCTCATTTATCTGGTCTCCTACCCAAAGTGAGCGATGTTCTTCCTCCCTCATTTATCTTCAAGTGGTCTCCCACTTGAAGATATTCTTGAATATTATTTGTATATGAAAGAGATAATTTGAAAGTAAGATTATCAAGATTATTGAGAAATTCTTGAATAATTTCTTCTTGTTCATTAGTATACCCTAAGATTGTGGAAAATTGTGAAAGAAGAATAAATTCATTAATGATTTCCTCATGCTCTTTATCATTAACAATTTTTTCATGTTCTTTATTAAAATAATTATGTGATGGGATTAAATTTTCTATATTTTCTTTATGTTTTTTATGAGTTCTAGAGCATTTTTTAGATGCTATAAATATTTGAAAAGGGAAAGAATAAATTTTAAAATGGCAAGGATATTTAGAAAGATAGCCATTGAATAATGTTAGAGAAAATAAGGATTAATTTAATTGATTAACTCTTGAGTTAAAGGAAAACAAAATTTGAATTAAAAATAATAATAATAGAAAACAGAAGATGAGGTGCTAAAAGTTGAAAAAGTATAGTGAAATTGTCTTAACTTAGGGCCTTCACCTGGATGCTTGCATATAGACACTTTGTTGGAAATTTTGAGTAATAATGTTTTCATTGATGTCAAGTGTTTCGTGCAAGGGAAAGTCCATTTTGGTACAAGTGGTAAAATAATTGGTTATGATAGTTTATATTATAAACCAAAAAGGTTGGCTAAAAGGCTAAAGACAAAATTTACCCCCATGGTTTTAAAGAGAAAAGAAGATATTATAATAAGCCATAAGATCTTATTAAAAAGAAGGTAAAAAGAATTGACGAAGACCCCCATACAAAAGTATTATTTAATACTAAATTAAATAATATAATATTTAACCTAAAGTTAAATATTATATTAATAAATAATTAAATTTGAATTTGGCAAAGGCACCAAAAATCAAATTTAATATTGGAGGCATCTATATTTCTGCCGATGTTTATAAAAACACCTTGGAGCATATAAAAGGAGGAAAGAAAAATTAAATATGTAATTCGAAGGTTGTGAGTCTATGCGCATGCAAAGGAAATAAAAAAAAGGAAGAAGAGAAATGTGAAGGTTTCTCATTTGTCAAACGAAGACAAAGGATAAAGTAAAAGTGGCAAGTACTTTTGGTGCAACAAGGGCTAGTAGCCCAAGTAGCAGGTGGCTCCTACGTTGGTCATTGGTAGAAGGAAGATTCGGGGTTTGATTCCCCTTAGCATCGGTTGGAGGTTTTAATTTTTAATACTATCATAAGTGGTAAGTATAAAGTGGTGAGGCTAAAGATTAGTCTCAACCGCTTGGCTAGCGCAAGTGGTCGAGCGTTGCACTTGGTGAGCAGAGGTCGGAGGGTCGATTCCCATCCGTGACAAAGCAAAGATTATATTTTTTGATAAAGGTATGCGCCATGGTTGATTTGTGAGGTATGCACTATATTGTTGATTATTGGCTATAGTAATATTCGACGGATGACATTTGACCTATAGTTGAAACTTAGGAGATATAAGGAGAAATATTTTTGCATTATTTTAAAGGTTTGAATGGCATTTATTTTATGAGATTGGAGTGATAAGTGTGTACTTGGTTTATGTATCATTGTAATTCTTTTATCTTTGAAAATAAATTGGAGTGAAAATTATTTTGAAAGAGTGGAGATAAAAGGTGTAAGAGTCTTGTTATTTGATTGTAATTCTTGTTTTATAAAAAGGGGAAATTGTTGAGTGAGTTTTTGCATTGTCCATGAAAGCTAAAGAAGAATTCTAGAATATTATTTTCAGAATTATTTGAGCATATTGTTGAGGGAATATTCATATAGAGGTTTTGAGATAGACTACTGTTATCTAACCTTGGTGTGGCACAAGGAAAATGATTATGTGTGAGACAGGTTTTGAAGATATATCTCCATAAAAGCAAAGAGGTATGGGCACATCATCCTTTATTTGAAGTGTTTATTGGAATGAATGTTGTAAAACATAAGGTGGAGTGAAAAGGATTGTTTGATAAGCATTTTTGGAAATATTTGAGTGAGTTTTATGTGCTTCATTTTTGAATGTTTTGAGAACACTTGAGATAGAGATTATGAATTATTTGAGTTAGGGTTTGAGACCTACATTGTGCTCTTTGTTGGAAGAAGTGTGAAATATTTGGTTAGGGTTTGTAAGCAAGTTGTGCTTCATGGTTGAATGATTGTGTGAAACTCTTGAGAATTGGTTTTGAGTGATACTGAAAGTGAATGTACAAATTAGGAAGATAGGTGTAATGTGTTAGACTAGATCTATCTGTAAGAGCTATAGAAGTAAGACATGTGGAAGTGAAAAACTTAATAATTGAGTAGAACATATTGATTTTTTGATAGAGTACATCATTATCTATATGTTCTAGAGGTTAAACAAATTCTAGATAGAATATGTCTAAAGTGCTTCAAGTTAAAGGAATTACCTTGAAGATTAGACAAAGCATTTGATATCATTATGTGCAATATCTGAGATTTATTGAGCATATTTTGTGAGTTTTTGTGAGCATGTGTTAAAATAGGTTTGAGCATATACTAGAGTATATTTGAGGAAGCCCTTGAAAGGAATTGAAGGTAGATTTGAGAAAGTCTTGGTAAAGACTTAAGAGCATATTGAGCAAGTTCTTGAGAGGAATTAAAGGTAGATTTAAGAAGGTCTTGGTGAAGACTTGAGATCAGATTAAGCAAGTTGTTGAGAGGACTTAAAGGTATATTCGAAAAAGTCTTGGTGAAGACTTAAGAGCATATTGAGCAAGTATTGGTGAAGAATTGTAGGTATATTTGAGCAAGTCTTTGTGAAGAGTTGAAGGTAAATTTGAGCAAGTCTTAGTGAAGAATTGAAGGTAGATTTGAGAAAGTCTTGGTGAAGACTTGAAGGGAGATTTGAACAAGTCTTGTGAAGACTTGAAATAGAATTACAAGTAGGGTTGATTTGTTCAAGATTTGTGTTAAGGCTTGGGGCAGATCTAAGTAGAGTTGATTTATGATTAAATCAAGCTTTGTGTTAAGGCTTGAGATCTATTGCAAATTTATGAGCAAATTTGTGAGAATAATCTGTGAGAAAATTTATGAGGATATTTGTGATAAAAGTTAGAGAATATTTATGCTAGACTTAGAATATATTTTGGTGCATATCTGAGATAGAGTTGAGAGTAAGCTTTAGAGGTGACAGAGTAAAAAGGATAGTAGTCTCTAGTGGATATAGATCCATTAGCCATAGTAGTGAGGATAGAAGTCTTCTATGGATAGATATCTACAAGCTAGAGCAGTGGGGATAGAAGTATTCTAGAATATCAACATCTAGAGTAGAAGGGATAGAGTTCTCTTGTGGATAGAGATCCACAAACCAGAGCAAGGAGAAAGAGTTCTCCTATAGAGGGTGATTCATGAACCAACTAGGAAGATAGAGTTTTTCTTTGAAGAGAGATCCATAAACTAGTTGAGGAGAAAGAGTTCTCCTGGATCAATTCCATGAACCAAAGGAAAAAGGAAAGAGTTATCCTATGGATAGAGATCCACAAATCAGAGCATATGGGATTGGTGTCTCCTTTGTATAGAGGCCCATAAAAATTGTAATAGGGAATTAATTTCCAAAAGATTTGTTGAGAAAATTTTAGTAGAAATATTTTCTTCGTGGATTAGCCCACATTGGGTGAACGAGGTTAAATTGGTGTCTCTCTTATGTGTGATTATTTGTGCATTACTTTGATTAATACTATTGATATTTCCATTGATAATATTGGATAATATGTTTGGGAACGAAAAGTAAAAGTTGGTCTTATACTATTCACCCCCCAGTATAAGCTTGTGTTCTTCACACTTGGTGATGAAATCCAAGTTATGATGGATCCCAAGACCAATGAGTCCTCACCCAGTTCATTGTGGTCAATGATATACCCTCCAAAGAGAAATATGTACTCTATTACATAGCTATGATGGTTATTGGACCAACTAAATTTTAATCTTGATAAGGAGGTTTTTATTTTTTCAAGCACAAACAAAAGGATAATCCCTTTCTAAAGATTTTTGGGTATGGCCAACCCCCTTCACTATGTATTCTCGTTAAGTCTAGACCAAATTTGACTCATAGGACCTTTAATGTGGATTTCCCACCACCAAAGTGGCACCCTATCATGAGGATAGGCTACGGAATATGATGTCGGATGTTGTTCTTTTTATGGATGTTATAAAAATAAAATGTGAATTGGACAAATTTTAAAATTTTCTTTTTATATTTTCTAATCTAAAAATAAATAAATTTTAGTGATCTTGTTTAGGTTTAAAAAAAAAGAAAAACAAAATAAAAAGGAGGTGTTCGCATCAAGTTCATAAAAGATGTAGAGGGGGGAAATCATGCACCAACGTATGATTCTAAATTCCAGATCTATTGGGAAGCCTTGAGGTGACCATGGTGGTTGTTATCACTCTAAAATCGATGTAGGGGGAGAAAGAGTTCACTAGGAATATTTTTAGGAAACACTCCAAGTACAAGGTGGAATGTTTTTAAATGTGTTAATTCAATCATACACCTGAGTTTGGCCTTTCTATAACTTAAACTATGGAAGTGAAAGAACAATGTAAGAATATAGGATGCAAGAAGACAATAACTAGCCCTAGAATGATTCTTTGCTTTGAATGATTTTTAATTTTAGGATTATAAAATAAAATATATGAGGAAGGGTTCAAGGGAAAATGCACAAATAATATTAAACCCTAAATGCACACTATATGCTTTTATCCTTTCAAATGCCTAGAAACTTAATTAAATATTTTTCCTTTTATTTGTGATCTAGGGTTTTGATAGAAACAAAAATCACACAACAAACAACCTAAATATTTATTAGGGCACTTATCTAATACAACGGCTAATCCGAGCTTTATCTTTCATTTAGTGATGTCCCACAATATTTATTCCTAAAAAATCACTTCACAACCACTTAAAAAATATGATCAGTGTTAGGGGGTCTACTTAGGCTACTGTATGACAATGTTCATAGGCACAATAGTCAAGCTCCCTAGGTCATTTTAGTTGAAATTTGAAATACAAAAGTGAAATTTGACCTTTTGAATATGGAAAAATAGAATATAATGCAATAAATAGAACACATAATCTACTATTGTGATCAAAATACAACATAAAATGCAAGTCTATGGTTTGGAGACAACATATTCCCCCAATCCTAGCCTAGGTGAAATCGTGCTTCATACAGGGTGATCGCAATTTCTTATATCAGTGAAATCATACCCCAAAATTACCAAACATGATTTCAAAACAAAAGAAGAAAAAGATAAATGGATGTGGATGAAATGATGTGAAATTAAATAGAACTAATATGCAAATGTAGATGATGCAAAAACAACCTGGTGGTAGAAAAAAATATACAAAAGGATGAAGATCTCTGAGTAGCAAATTTCTCCTTAGGTCTATAAAACTAATCCACCAAAAGTAGTAAATACACAAAAAATGTAGTATTAGAAAGAATCCACAATGGTTAGAAAGCTTCAACAGATCACTTGGCTTGCTTGGAACTTGATTTTGAGCACTTGTAAAAATATCTTAGAAACTTGTTGATTGCTTGGAAAATATTTAGATGGGGAAAAGAAAACTTTAAACCCTATATTTATAAGAGATTTGAAATAAGAATAGGTGGGAAAAACTAAGAAAATCCAACCTTAAAAGAGTTCAATTTGAAAAATTAGGGTCTTATAAGAGAAAACCTTAGCTAGGCAAAATTGTGCCCCATAAGGGCCATTCGTGATTTCACAACAACTAGACTCATGTGCAGTTTTCCTATATTTTGGGAAACCAAACAATGTCAAAATGAGGTATATCATATACCATTGGAAAGATATTTTCAATACTGATCCAATGGTATAGGTTTTGAAAATAATAAAGAATATTTGATAGAGGAAAATTTGGATTAAATATGACCTTACTTTTCTAAGAGGAAAACTAAGGATCTAAGGAAAATGGCTCACCTTAATGTGTCAATTTTTCATGTCTACACTCCTTTTTTAAGGACTTCTTGTAGGAGAAAACCTTCATCTTTTGGTATTGGATATTTTCAACTATCCTTTTTTTCATTGCAAGAAATCCATTGAACATTTATTTTGGTATTGTCCTAGGGCCCAAGTGGAATGGAAATGGATTCATGATTTTTTAAACCTTTTAGGCCATAACCCTTTTCTTGGCCTATGGTTCTTCTTGGGGATACAACCTAAATGCTAGTATATATGGAGTATATTTGGCATATTTTAGGGCTGAGCTTAGCATACATCTCTAGATTTTTCCATATATACAAAAGCTCTTATATGATCCAATGTTTTACTTCAAATTCAAGCATAGGAAAATAATTTTTCCCTTGAGGTTCAACATTTTTTAACTCTATTGGATCATTAGGCAAATTCTTCCTACATTGTGGCTCAAATTTTTCCCTCCCCATATCACTAAATACATTATTCTTCTCAGCAATGGGATCGAGGCCATAGGACTCTAACTACTCGTATCCGTCACCCACAAGACTAGTGTGTCAGGGAAATATTTTTCTTCAAGCCATAGTATTACCATTGGGGCTCATCATTTGATCAGGATACCACTTTACCTCAAACCATAGGTGACACTTTAGAATTACAAGGTGATAGTTTTGGATGGGATTTAGTTCTCACTGATCCTGATCCTCCCATTGGTTAGGTAAATACTTTAGATAAGGACCCCCCTCCCTCTATTTTTTCCACTCCTATGGCTACTTGAGTACTAGTGGGCCTTATACCCTTTATTTTTTGTTGATATGTTAACTATTTTATAGTTTTCCCAATCCTTTTTTTGTCCCTAGGTTGATAATTGCATAGGATTTTGGGGTGTGCTTCCATACCATCCATTGTTTCTTGTGAATGATGTACTCTTATTTTTTTAATAAGTTCAAGTCACTTTCAACCAAAAAAACTACACCTAATTATTAAGTTAAAACATTATATTATTGTTGTTCAAATAAAAAATAAAAATTGACATCTTAGGTATTGGAAATAAATATGTTGAGTTTTTTTTTGCCATAATTCATTTGCTTGTTCTAATTTTTTATGCACACACAAGAATGATATTTGATTCTAGGAAATATATATCAAACTTTTGATAGAAAAGAAATTATTGATTAATTTAAAACAAGAAATTTAAAATATTGAATTTGCTTAATAATTTATTCATATTAGAAAATATTCATATTAGATAATATTAAAGAAAGGATTATGGAATAAGATCATACACAAAAAGCATTTATATCCACTCATAGTTGAGGAGTGGATAAGAGCCCCAATGAAACAAACCCATAATATTTCAATTTTTTTGAAGGTAATGATGTAGGCCTTTTATATTGTAGGTGATTGGCTTACCTAGAAAATATGGGATGTTTCAAGGATAAGAGTAGGATTAGAACCTTGGACTGATTGTGGTGATATGCATAAATTACCAATAATGTAATTCAGGCCCTAGGATCTCAAGGGATTGGGAATCTTGTCCAAGAAGCTAACCTAGAATTTTCTACAAACTATAGTTAGGGATGGAAGAAAGCAACAATGTTAGGGCTTTAAGGCCAAGAGGCATATTGATGGGAAGAATATGTGGGGAGACTTAAAGTTGGACATATGAAGTTGTAATAGGAAACTGATCAATTGCTTTGGATAAAGAATAAAGCTATAGGGGAGTACACTCTAAATTTTGGGTATAAGACTCCATTGGAAAATAGCAATGACAATCCATAATGGTGGTGGAAGACACTCTAGAAGCAAAAAAACTCATTGAATACAAGACTATTCCTATGGATTGCCATGAAAAATAAGGTTCTGATATGGAAGGTATTACAAAATAATAATTGGAATGGTCCAAGAAGGTATCATTTATGTAATTCAAACAATCAAAAAATTGATCATGTACTATTTGCTTGCTACTTTACTAGACATGTTTGGAGGGAGGTTTTAGCATAGTTAAATATTCCTACAGGATGGCAAGAAGATTCCTTAGGAGAGTGCTTAAAATCTTGGTTTGAAAATAGGTCTTTCAAATATTTTATAGCTCTCCCATTGTTTGTTTCTTGGGGAGTATGGTTATTCAAGAAATGCAATAATATTTTAGGATCAAGAGAATCCTACTTGGTAGGTCTCCTCCCAAATCATTGGAATTTTTAATAATTTTAAGGTTTCAACAACAACAAAGGTAAAAAGACAAATCATCCTTTCAAATATTGATAAATCAGGGACCTGGGACTTTTTTTATGGGGCTAGATAGGGGGTCCCTAGAGTTTGTGGAGCAGGAGGATTACTATATATTTTTTACTCTCATTATTTTAAATTCAAGGCTAGACTTGGAGAAGGTTCTAATAATTATGCTAAAATTATGGTCCTCAAATTGTTGGTTCAATTAGTAGAATAAAATGGAATACAAAAAATTCAAATCTACAGATTCTCACAAGTTGTAATAAATTGGATGCTCGATGGTATTAGGATGGAAAACATGATTCTACAACACATATTCTCTCAAATAAAAGTTGTGGATTGAAGTGAAGGTTTTACTTTTTAGCATATTTATAGAGAACTGAATAGGAAATCAGATGAACTCTCAGAGGAGACACTTCATATTGATCCAAGTACATGCTTAGTACATGAATTCAATGAGGGCAATTCACTATAGCTAGTCCAAATCTCTATCTAGGGGGATAGATACTCTCTATTTAAAGCAAGCATAGATAAAACAACGTTTTAAAAAAATTCAGAAGTTAGTGATTTAAAGGATATTGTTTGATAAATTGGGAAGGTGTCTAAGGATAGAACTTAGCATGACATATATAGCTAGTTATGACGTATAAAAGACCTGATTTTTAGGTCACTATTGAAATTTTGAAAAAAAATGCCAAAGAGGTATCTAAAGAATGTAATTTCATATTTACTTAATATAAAATTATAACTTTTTTTCAAGGAAAAAATTTATATTAGAAAATATTGTGATTGCATCTACATTTTCTATAATAAAGGTAATAAATATATTTTAAAAATTGTACCTAATTATTCAAGTTACAACATTAAATTATTGTTATCCAAGTAAAAATAAAAATTGATATCTTTAGTTTTAGAAACAAATACCTTAGGTATTGGAAATTGAAAACCAATCTATAATGTATGGAAAACTAGTATCTTATTTATTCAAAGCTATATTTTGAGTATTTAAAATCAATATCTTAATATTTATTTTTATTAATTAAAAGAAGGGGTTTTGAAAGGATCCCCAAATTTTTACAAAATAAAGTAGCAGCGATATCTCAAAGCAAGCCAAGAGATCCATGCAAGACTAATAACCAACTAAACCATAAAAATAGCAAACCATCTGACCAACCATCTAACAAAAAGTAAGATCACCCAACCCCACACAAGGAAAATCCTAGAACATAGTCCAAAAAACAACCAAGAAACAATAAAAAATTATGCCATAGAAGGTGGTTTCCCATCCCTCCCCAAGTCCATATTGGGTGTGGTTGAATCCCATTTTTGATGCTAACTCATTAATTAAATTTCCTTTATGAAGGTGATGGTTACCTAAAGTGAGCCAACTAAGGCCCTATGTTTATCTTCCAACTTACTAAGAAATATGAAAGCATTGGATGACATAGGCTTCAATGTTGGAGACTGATCTTTAACTTTTGCCATATCCTTTGAGGATCTACTTTTCTTACCAAGTGGAGACTAGAATTCATAATCAAACATAACCAACATGATAGGAGAAGGATCAATCAATGAAATTATCAATAAGATACATTTCAAGCATCTAGTTCAACCACCCTATATATCTCTGGATGAAACAAAAACTTCTCTCGATTTTATTCTCTTTCCTCGACCCAAAATCATCAAATTTTTGAAATCCTTAGGCTCAAACTTTGAAGAGTTACTGGAAGAAGAGCCATTCGAGGTAGTTCTTAAAGAGATACATTTCAAGCATCTAGTTCGACCACCTCAAATACCTTTGGATGAAACAAAAACTCCTCTTAAGTTTTTTCTCCATCCTCAATCTAAAATTATTAGACTTTTAAAATCCTCAAGCACAAACTTTTAATAATCATTGGCACATGAGATAGAGGACATCAGGGGAGGATAAAATGTAGCTAGGATTTTATTATTCTCAATTTGGGATAGTGCTTCTTCCACCACCACCCCTTTCTTCTTAGCAACATGCTAAAACATAAGCAGTATTAAGTCTTTATGAATTGGAGTCATCCCTTTCCCTCTTCTAACAATAGTCAATGTCTTCAATAGGGAGTAAACAAGAAAAGAAGGAATGTTCATATATCTCTTTTTATTTATATGATTCAATAACATTACATGATAACTACATAGAACCTCATAGTTGGTATACAACATAAATAAATACATAATTATAGCAATGACCTGATCCCATGGGTCCTTAAGATCTTTGGCATCATATCCATTCTATAACTTTGGAATATATCTTTGTCATGGAAGAATCCCAACTCTCTGATGAGTGAGTGTTTTTTTAGTTGAGACAAGCACCATCGATTGGGAGGCCTATCACTTCCCCAATAAATCATGTAGAGACTACAACTCTAGATCCCCCACTCAGACTACAAATCCTAGTACAACAACTAATTCTCATATCATATAAAATAAAAGATGTTAATTCTAGCACATCTAACTCAAAGTAGTAAAGTAAGTCCAAAACCCTTAAACCTATAGACTAAACCTTTTTCATTAACATTAACAGGAAAAAAAAAATCTCTTCATTTTTTGATAAACACAAAGGCATAAATATGCTATCTCAAAAATAAATCCTTATAAGTGGGAAAGTAAGTGATGCTTTAACAAAAATATACGTGAAATTAAATAAATCCACTTTTATTCAAATAAATCAATTCTTCTCATATCAAATATGTGTCTGACTATTCAAATAACTTAAAGGCAAGTATTTACCTTTAATAAATGGAATTAATTCTTTATATTAGGGTGTTCTCATCTGCACAATTAATCTTCCAAATTTATACCTCTACCCTGAGAGTTATTGATTTCCAAATAATATTTTAGCAACATTGACCTATCACATTATATGTCTTTCCTACCATTTCCAAAGAACTCTCAAATGGTTCTTAGTTTACAACAAGTGTTGATGTGTTACTCTTATCTTCTATGCTTATTTATATGATGGTCTTTAGAGCATGATCTCTTCATTCTTTGTAGATCTTCTTGCAAAATATATCAACTTTAGACAACATAATTTATTCACAGTTACCTCCTTGCAAGATATTCATCAAATTATTTGTCTTCAACCTTTTCCTCTCACTAGATATTAATTCACTAGACAATGGATGCTTTCTCTCTATTAGGATCTCATTCTAACATTATTATGTAATGACCCATTTACAACATAGGGATCCCATTCTAATGATATTTTATAATGATATGTGGCACTTGAGGTGCCTATACTAATGGGGTCATTTCATGTAACCATTATAAATAATGTAATTATTTGTTTGGTAGAATATTCTAGCTCAAGTGACACTTTGCATGTAAGCCAACCCTTGAGTGTTAGGTTAGGGTTAGATGAAATGTATCTTCAAAAGACAAGGGGGGCATAAATGAATGTATATTTTTTCATATTTAATAAAATATTTGTTGATAGGTTGCCCCCTCAAAGAGGCCAACAATTCAATTTTGTGAAATGTGATATTAATACATATTTTTGCATTTACATTTTGAATTGCTATTTTTTTTCTTTCAAAAATTACTACTTTTATTGCAATATTTATGTGAATGTGCTTATTTTAATTATAATTTTTCTAACAAGAGGTATTAGAGTATTTTCAATATTGTGTTTCATTGTGATCAATATTTCTTGCCTTGCCATTTTGACTATTAGTTATAAATGTTTTATGTTTTCTACTTATTATCCTATTAAAAAAACTATCCCGTTTCTTTTATGTATTAGTTTAATAGGTTAGATACCATGTGTTAGGGGTTTTAAAATATCATGAAGGATCTTTCATTATTGGCTAAGTTAGATTGTCCATAAACCATCTAGTTAAGTGAGGGGCGATTAGGTTCCAATGCCCAAGCCTCATACAACACCCATATACAAACTTGGGCTCCCACATATCTTTGGGTATATTGGGAGAACCCCTAGGATTAGGAGAAACCTTTAGCCCTAAGAAATTTTTGATCATATACTAATCCATAGTGTACTAAGCACAATGCTTAGAAATATCACCCTCTCATAATGTTAGAGAGGTGGGTAGTGCACTCAAGGGTATGTGTGGAATCCTCCTTGAGTAGTGGCCTAAAATATTGGTCCAAGCATTATCATTCATCATTACAGTATAACAAAGGGCTATAGATAGTGCATACACCTTGGCCTATAGTACCCTATTTTTGTTGAATTTTTAACCTAAATACCAAAAACCCTACCACAAAAATTGAGCATACTAAAGAGACTACACTATCACATTATATACTAAACTAAAATAGATGAAAGAAATTGTGTGGGAAGTAACAATCAAAACAAGGTTTATCAATAATAGTTGGATATCATTTTAGTTAGCGCCATAGTTAGTAATAATAAATATAAAGTATACCTATGCAATTGTAAATTATAGTAAAGAATCATAATAGTCAAAGAATTTTTAGTAATAGAGTCTACCAAGATAGTCATAAAAAATAGTGACTTATAGAAGTCAGATAGAATAATTCTTAGTAACAGTCACTGTAGGTCCTACTAAGGGGGTTATCAGATAAAAGTCATTTTTCTAAGTGAACAAAGACTCCAAGAGAAAGATAGATGACACTTAAATATAACACTTACCTAAAAAATGGCATTATGAGACCTATCCAATTGTATTCATATTTTCAAGTCGATCGTTTTGATATATAGCACCCAAACACTTTTTCTAATCCATTACTAAAAATAATAACTCTTGGAACAACACTTCTATTTTTAATAAGTCGGTTGGAGTGGTCCAAATTACATGTATATGGTTAGAGGGACTAGAGGAGCAAAGAAGGAGTTGGAACAAAGCCATTATATGGAACAACTAAATCAAACACTTAGTAACCTATAAATCCAAATGTCATACATTGCACAAGAAGTTAAATAGATGAAAGACCACATGCAAAGTATAAAAATTGACTAGTTTAAGGTCAAAGCAATGATTGAAGAAATATTCTTAGAGGTTTCTAAAAATTTAAAGGAAGGCTCAAAATTATTCCAACATATTAAAACTAAAGGACTGAGTGGTAGTTCAATCAATAAAGATAAAGAAACCCATCATGCTATTTTTGACAAAGATACCCCATTTAAGATGTCTAAATTAGGCTTTTCTATGTTTAATGAAAAGGACGTTGATGGTTGGTTGTATCAAGCAGATCAATTCTTCAAAATCCATAATGTTCCTCAATATTTTTGTGGGTCATCATGGCATATTTTAACTTTAACTCTAATGCTCTACAATGGTATCAATGGTTACATAATATGACTCCTAACCCTTCTTAGGAAGACTTTGAGTTCTAATTACTCACTCGTTTTGGCTCTAGTGAGTATGAGGAATTTATAAGAACCTTAACCAAAATTGAAATAAACTTCTACTATCTAGGAATACCAAAATTAATTAGAGAAATTAGCTAATAGGACAAAGGGTTTGAGTGAAGGATTTTTTCAAAGTTGTTTTATCATTGGGTTGAAATATGATATCAAAGACAAGGTAAAAATGTTCAAACGATAGTCTATGATGCAAGCCATAGGATTGACGAGATTAGTAGAAGAAAAAAAAATATTAAAAGAGGTTTTCCAAATTTCCATAGGCCAAACCCATATTTTCATCCAAGTTCACACTTAACACTAGCAATAATTTTTTGTCAATCAAGCGATTGACTAGGGATAAAATGGATTCTCGTAGAGCACAAGGCTTATGTTATAATTGTGATGAGAAATATGCTCTAGGACATAAATACATATAACAAAAAAAAAAATTGTTGGATGTGGATGACTCAATAGTGTATGAATTTTTTTACAAAGAGGTAGAAGGAGGAAGAGCATCAAGATGAGGGCAAAGCATAGGAAGAACCATAGCCAAAAACATATTCCATATATTGGCAAGAATCTCGAACCATTAGACTATAAAGGTGGTGGGGTTATTCAAGGGGTAAATAATTTTGATTGATTCAAGTAGTATGTATATTTTTGTTGATCCCTTAATAGCTAAGCAAAGGAAGTGTTACATACAACTTGCAACTTTTTTGAGTTCATGGTAACAAATGGAGGAACGTTACCTTGTAATGAAAAATATCAAAATATTAAGTTGAAAAGAGGGGACTATGAACTAAAAAATAATATGTTTCCCTTCCACTAGGTGGATGTGATTTTCTAGGAGCATAGTGGCTTTATAACTTAGGAATAACAGCCTAGAACTTTGTTGAATTATGATGAAATTCAACCAACATGGAATAGAGTACAACTTACAAGGCTTGAAGGTTGGGGCTACTCAACTTGTTTCATATCACAGGATGGAGAAATTGTTGAATAAATCAACCCATGGAGTTATGGCCTAGTTATTTTCTGTAAAAACCTTACATTGTAGATATTCATTTTGTTGACTCTATAGCCTAATGGATAGTGGCTAGGGTTATTAGTTACTTTAAGTTTTGTTTTAAAATTTTGATCAAGTCATAAGGATGCCTAGGTTCTCCTTTTTTACACGTAGACCATCAGGAGGAATTACAACTTTTTTTGCAAAAGCATGCCATAATTTTTGAGAAACCCAAAGGACTACCACCTTGTCATACTCTCAATCATGCAATTCAGCTTATTTCATGTAGTCTGGTGCTTGTGTGTGGATTTCAAATAACTCAATAAAATCACTATTAAGGATAAATTTACCATTCTAGTAATTGAAGAGTTGTTAGATGAATTGCATGGTGACTAATATTTCTCAAAATTAGATTTACAATCAATATATCTTTAGATCAAAATTTAAAAAAAAATGGCATTCCAAAAACTACTTTTAGGACTCATGAAGGGCACTATGAAGTCTTGGTTATGTCATTTGGTTTTACCAATGCACCCTCAAATTTTTAGAGTTTGATTAATTCTATTTTTTGGCCCTTCACAAATTTATTATAGTTTTCTTTGATGATATTTTGATTTATAGTCTCTCTTGGGAGGAGCTTCTCAAACATTTGGATCAAAATTTGTAGCTTTTGTCTAAGAATCAAATTTATGCCAAGAGGTCTAAGTGTTCTTTTAGGTTGCAAAAAATGGATTATTTGGGTCATATTGTCACCAAAGGATTTAAAGTTGATCCTAAAAATATTTAGGTTGTTCAAGAATGGCCAAAGCCTCACACCCTCAAGGGACTTTAAGGATTTTTGGGACTCACAATATATTATTGTAAATTTGAATAGAACTAAAGATAATGTCTCCTTTCATAGTCATGTTGAAAAATAATTTTGTTATTTGGTCAAAATCAATAGAGAATAATTTTAAGGATTTAAAACAATCCATGAAAACCACCCCGATGTTAGCTATGCATTATGTTTCTAAACCTTTTGTAATTGAAAGTGATGCTTCTAGTAATGGATTCAAAGCTATTTTGTTGCAATAAGGAAGACCATTGACCTGCACTAGTAGAGCATTTTTAGGCTAAATTTTGGAAAATTTTATTTATGAATAGGAGAGGCTAGCCATTTTACATGTTGTCAATAATTTGAGGCCATATCTCATTGGGCATAATTTTTCAATCAAAACTGACCATCAAAGTCTCAAGTACTTCTTAGAAAAATGGGTAACCACACCTAAAAAATAAAATTGGATCTCTAATGATGCGTTGTCATTATGCACATCATTAATTCTCAATGAATTTGTCAATCCAGGGTAGTGTACAAGGCTATTTGCGGAAGGAGTGAACAGGGCTATAACTTAGGTCATTTGGGAGCAACAGGTCTTATTGGTGAAACCGATTGTGTGGGGGATTTAGGACATTTTTATCTCTAAATTGCATAAATTGAACTTTAATCTAATTGCAGGAATGGAAACTAATTACTAACTACAGAAATGAAATCCTAGTTACAATTACAGAATGAAATCTAATTATGTTGCAGAAATAACTCCCTAGTTACAGTTGCAGAATTAGAAATCTAATTATGATTGCAGAAAGGAAGTCTATTTACTTTTGCAGTAATGGAAACCTGATTATAACATGGAAATTAAGTCCTGTCAATGCTCTGTAATAGAAGGTTGTCAATCTTCTATGCAGGGGTTGACAACAAAACACAAAATGCAATAAATTGCAAAAAATAGTAAATTCTGGAAATGACAATCTGCAGTAATTTGAAAGCTTGCTGAAAATGGAGATTACAACCAAACCTATCATTAATCACAAGATCATCCTAATCATGAAATAAACTAAGATTGCAAATATTGTTAGTTGTTTACAAGGAAATGAAATGACAAGTTTTACAACTTATTCTGCTGTAGCAAAATCAGAATAAAAACCTGTTGTTAGTCCTCCTCCTAGGTCTGGAAGTGGCCAACCTCCTTGTCCAGAAGAAGGTATGAGTCTTTCTCTCTCTCTAGATCTTACTCACACTCATTCACAACAACATGAATAGAAAAAGTAGTGCACTTTATTGATTCAAGAACATAATTACAGTATTGCTGCTAAAAACCCTGTTACAGGACTATAACAGTCACTTTTTTGTTATTTTCTTATTATTATACTTCTTGCTTATTTTCCCCTACCTAGCTCAACCTGGACGGGAGCTATCTATTTATAGATATCCTAAAATCTATTTACAAACTGAGAATATCTCATTCCTATCTTACAGATCTATTCCTATTATGTTGCAGCATTTCCTGGGTTTATCCTAGAAGAGGATCAAAATTGATCTTTTCCATGAATGGTGGCTTTGGACGGCAAGGATGACAAAGTCAGATGGGAGATATTTTCCTTTAACCTTTTCAACCTTCTTTCCCTTTTTCCATCATCAAAAATCAGTCAACAAGTCAAAAAGCGCTTTCTGTTCTCATTTCGAAGATAAGTGGCTCATTTCGAAGAGACTGTATTTCTCATTCCGAAGATGTCCGCTCATTCCGAAGAGACTGTATTTCTCATTCCGAAGATGTCTGCTCATTTCGAAGATCTTCGGAATGAACAACTGTGTGCTCTTCAAGTGATTTCATCTGCATTTCTCAGGTGGGTTAGCTCTCAGGATCAGATTGCAATAGCCTTCATCTCTCTCCATGTGTGAATTCCATGCCTTGCCATTCATTGGCAGTTGGCTAGAATTTACATTGGAAAACCAGTTTCTGTTGCACAGTAACAGTTTGCTTGCACTATTTGCTAGATTTAGATAAATAAATGCTTGAAACACATCAAAACAAAACTAGTGAAGTGCTGCTATCAACCTAAGCATACTTCTCATTTAGCAAGTCATGACAAAGTAACATAAAACTATGCAAAAACTATAAAAATCAGAATATAGTATTTCTAACACATTGATCATGCAAACAGTTAATACACAACATATTAAATCAACTTAACTAGCATATCAGATTAAACACAAGAGTTTTTAGGCAGTTTCAATGTTCAAAACATGCTATGATTGAGGCATTTCCAGGCCTCATCATTTCCCCCCAACTTATATTAATGCATGTCCTCATGCATTCTGTTGGGCTATAGAATCACATATATCCATATTCAAATTCCATGATCTGTAGAACAATTTGGTGCCTATATAATATCCCCTGTTCTCCTGAAGGTTTTTGAGCCATTCTTCAAACTGATCATCAGGTTGAGAATCTTCTTCAAAATAGAAGGGAACTGGAGAAATGATGGTTGGAGGCCTAAATATGAGACCTATCCAGTGATGTTGCATGATTTCAATCAGTTGTATCACTCCTTCTACCCTTCTTCTGGACCATTCTAGGTTAATGGGGGAGATAGGTTCCCTTTTCTGTAAAGAAATGGAAAGTTCTGCCCATCTATTTCTGCAAAATGATAATGTTGGAACAAAATTGTCATTACAAAAATTCTAGAATTTGGTCACACAGTCCCTCAAATTGCTCAAGTACATCCTTTTTACATCTTCCCTGTTCATCATGGTGAAATGTTGTCTGGTGATAAGTGGATGATTTGGCTGAACTGCTCTGACTAACAATTCAGCTCTTAATTCAATTTCTTTATTTTGTCTTTTCTCCTGGTCCCAGTAAAACTGATTTTGTAAAGTGGACATGAATGCTCTCAGTTGAACATCTCCTATGTAAATTTGAGGGTGAAACTCTACCTCTTCTGGAATAAAGAAGTTGTGTAAAAATAATTCACATAAGAGATTTTTTTGTTCTACAGGGCTGTCAAAATAGGCTTCTAAGAAATCTGTAGTTGTGTCCAATTTGTATGGGAGACCTGAGCTAATCCTCATGACCTGCCATCTGAGATATTTCTCCTTCAGAATGAGACTATAAAATCTGGCCGACCATCTGAATTGGACCAAAAACTCAGCAATCTGACATAAATCAGTCACTTTTTCATTCAATGCCTTGATTTCTGTTTCTTTTGCTTCTAACTGTTTACCTTCCAATTTAAAATTTTCAACTTTAGTGGCAAGTTTTTCATATCTGATCACCCAACTAGCTATGTCTGTATTATATTGCTCTAGGGATACAGTATTGGGTGGTCTAACTACAGGTGGAAATCTGGGTAGCAGATCTACCTGAACCCCTTTTTTTGCTACTTCCACTGGTTGGTCATCTGATAATAATTCTACTTGTATCCCTTTTTTTGCTATTTCCACTGGTTGGTCATCAGACAACAATTCTACTTGTACCCCCTTATCCTCTACTTTTATTGAAGGTATAACAGTTTTAAATACAAAAATCTCATTTGAAGGAGTACTTACTTGAACAATTGCATGTTGTTGTTTAAACTGCTCCTGTGTTGGTGTTTCCTGCTGTGACTCATCTCCAATATTCTTTTCTATGCTTTTTATCAATTCTGGAGCATCTTCGGAATGAGAAGGCAATGCTTTAGAATGGAAGGGCACTTCTTCAGAATGAAAGGGCGTTGCTTCAGAATGAGCACCTATGTCTTTAGTCAAAGTTTTAGATGCCTCAATCAAAGTAAAAGAGTCATCTGCCCTAGATAATCCCATAAGTAACTGAGCCAAATTATCCTCATCAATAGATACAGTTGGCTATTCTTCAGACTGTGATAGCCTCTTCCTCAATTCTGCCACTTCCTGCTATAATTCTGCAATCTTCTTTTCCTGTATTTCAATGATATTTTCTTTTTCTTCAATCCATTTAGTTTGTGTTTTGATAACACTTTTTGCTGCTCTTAGCTATTCTGTGATGTCCACCTCCTCTATTTCTGATTTAGAATCTGATGTAGACAAATCATCTATAGTTGGTTGCTCAATAACTATCTCATCTTCTGCTTCAGTTATCTGCTCTTGTTCAGGAGGTTCCATGAAACTATCTATGATTGCATCCACATCTTCTATGGCTTGTTGAACTATAGCAACTTCAAAACTATCTTGCCCAGTCTCTTCCTCAATCATTTGTTCAGGGAATTCTAAAAAATCTTTAGGGGCTGGTTGCACTTCTGTAACATCCAGACTGCCTTGTCCACCTTCTTCTTCTATCACCTGTTCTTCTATTTCTCTCAAGTGGAGTCTTGTAGACCTCCTAGTTCCTGATGCAAATTTTTTCTTCTTGCCCTATTTTCTGGTGACAGTAGGGGCTGTGGGGATAGTTTCAGATTCTAGTGGGAGTGCTTCTATTTCCCTTGTTGTCTCTTCCCCTATTTTTCTAGGCACTTCACTCCCCTATTTTGACAGATCAACAACATCTTCAAAAAAATGAACTTTCTTCTATTTTTCTTTTTGATTGTCGGTTCTAGGCCCTCTCTTCTTTTGTTTCTTAGCTTGTGAGGTTGAAGGTTCTGGAGAAAGGTGCTCTGTTGCTTCTGCTGGGTGTGTTTCCTCCTCTACAACAGCATCTATGGCAGCATCTATTTCTTCTTCCTCCTCATCCTCTCTTCCAAAAACTACATCATTCAGAGTAGAATAAAACCTATCAAAGCTTCTAGGGTTTCCTCTAAAATGATGTTGGCAGACTAATTTAATAAGACCATGGTGGCGAGGGCTCCCTTTTCCTTCCTGATATCGTTTTGCCATATTTTTCAACTCCTGGTGCAGATACAGGGGAAGATTTACCCTAACTTTTGGCTGTTGCCTACCATGTCTTAGGTGGTTCAAAATTTTGAAATGATGCCCTGATAAAAGTACATATTGCCCTTCACAGGTTAAAAATTTTATTACCCATGTGGCCACTTCATTCCAGGGTTCTTGTAGGCTGGCCCTTTTTACCCCCTTGCATGCGTTGTTGTGTATTAAGTATTCTGGCTCCCTATCATTTTCTTCCAGAAATTGACTAACTACATTTGCCAGTGTATTTTTGCCGAGTTCTAGAAATTTGAAGACCCTCTAATGGAAGCTCAGTAATTTGACTTAAAACTTTAGGGGTTACCTCAATTGTCATGTCGTTAATGTGTGCCCGGTTATTTCTGAATGTGTGAGCGAACATGCCGGCCAAATCTTCAGAGGACCCATCAAATTTGTCCAAAAATGGCATAAGCCCTCCATCTTCAAAAATTTGTAGCACTTCTGGATTTTCTCGAAGGTGGGTGGTATCTGTTGGTTCCATATTTGTCTTTCATCCCATTTTCCTATTTTGGTATGTTAAAAATTGCTCACCTCTGTTGCTACTCTTCCATTGGATCGTTGGTTTTTGGTTCTTGCAGACTTGCAGGGTTTGTTTTCAGGTTTTCAATTGCCTTGTTTGTCTTCTTCGAAATGAACTGCAATATCGGCACTGTACCTCATAATCATTTTGCGTTAGCAATTATGTCTTCGAAAGGAAGGGTGGCACGCATCTCTATTTTTGCTCTAAACACCTATCCATTAATGATTGCACAGATGTCCTTGCCATCAGATCCACCTCACTTGTTTTTAGCTCATCTATTTTACCCGTAGATTTCTCACGTGCATGGTTATCAACGTCGAACAATGGTGGCATGTTGTTGGTCACTTCCCCATGATTCTGGTACTTCCTTAATGGGTGCAAGATAAGACAAATCACATCTCAACTGACACGTGTCATTTATCATATGCAGTCAAAGAATTCTACTGATCGTATATTTTCCCCCTCCTTGGATGCCACATGGAAATATCATGTTGAATGCTCATTCCGAAGACTATGCTTCATTGCGAAAACAATTCCTCATTTCGAAGATAAAGTTTCATTCCGAAGACAAGTCCTCATTTCGAAGATCATGCTTCATTGCGAAGACAATTCCTCATTCAAGACAATTCCTCATTTCGAAGACAAAGCTTCATTTCGAAGACAAAGTGCAACATTCATTCTGCTGTCATTCTGAAGACAATTTCAATTCGAAGACAATACAACAGTTAATCTGAAGAAAACTTCAATCCGAAGACAATACAGCAGTCATTCTGAAGAAGATAGCAGGCACTATTTTTGGCATTCTCATTTCGAAGATTAGGCAGAAACCAATATTCTCCTTCTCAAAACATGTTTTAAGTATGCCAACTCTTATGGATACCTTTTATGCTAATGGTTAATTGTTATATACTACATACCAATCATTTACAATGAAGAAATGTAAGAAATATATACCTGATTAAAACAAGTTAATGCAAGTTTTGAAGAATGACTGCTTCTGTTGATGTTCTGCTGAGATTTTCTGCAATATTTCAAAACAAGTGCAGTTGGTGAATTTGTACAATGATGATTCAAAAATTTTCAAGGTTATGCATGCCAGAAAACTGGTTTTCATGCATACCAACTCAGTAGTGCCTTAGGAAAGGTTTTCACTGCTGAGCTATTCATTTTTCTCTCTTTTTTTTTCTTGTTTTTTTTTTTACCTCTCCTTTTCTCTCTATTTTTTTTTATTCTGATTATGCCCATGAAGGAATTCATGATTTCCCTAAAATCATGCCCATGAAGGAATTCACAATCAAAATTTATTCATCTTTTTATTTTTTGCTTTTTTTAATTTTTTTATTTTTTTGCTTTTCTTGAAATCCATGATCATGCTGATTTTATTGAAGTGGAAGAGGGAATCTCTTCCACCTATTGTGCATCCAAACTGTCAAGTTGCTGCAAGAATTCCTCTTTAGTCAGAGGTGTATGGTACACCCTGAGGTGATGTCCATTCACTACCAACTTTCTCCATGACCCATCAATAGGAGATAGACGAGCTGCTCCATTGTCAAATACCTCTTCAATCTGGTAAGGTCCAAGCCATCTAGTTCTCAGCTTTCCAGGGAAGTCCTCATAGCGAGAATCAAATAGCAAAGCCCAATCTCCTTGCTAAAATTTCCTCTGTTGAATGTGACTGTCATGCCACAGCTTCCTCTGCTCCTGAATTACTTCAGTTTGGTGTAGAGCATCCAACCGAAGTTCATCCAATGCATTCAGCTATAGAATCCTATCCGTCTATGCCTGTGACAATTCAATCCCAATTTCCAATGTTGTGCGCAATGTTAGTAGCTCAAATTCAATAGGTAGGAGGGGCTTTTTACCAAAAACTAGTTCATAAGGTGTGAATCCAGTAGTGGATTTCCAAGTAGTATTGTAAGCCCAAACTGCTTCAGGTAATTTATCTAGCCAGTTTCTCCTATGAAAAGCTACTATTTTTGTCAAGATTCATTCCAGTTCCCTATTTGTTACCTCAACCTGGCCATTTTCTTGTGGGTGGTAAGGTGATGATTTCCTATGTTTGATTTCATATAATTCTGTAAAAGCCTCAATGACTTTAGATGCAAATTGGGGTCCTTGGTCTGTGGTGATAGACCGTGGAGCTCCAAATCTCTAAAAAATCTGAGTATACAAGAAATCGGTGACCTTCTCTTCACGAGCATGTTTGAAAGCATGCACCTCTACCCACTTTGTCAGGTAATCAATGCATACTAGAATATGCACCTTTCCTTGAGAAGGTGGATCAATAGGTCCTACAAAATCAAGCCCCCACCTCTCAAATGGCTCTAAAACCAATTGAGGTTGTAGTGGCATTTCATTTGTATGAGTGGGTTTCCCCATTCTTTGGCATGCATCACAATGCCTGATGTACTTTTTCACATCCTTGTGAAGAGATGGCCAATAATATCCTATCCCTAAAATTTTTCTAATTGTGCTTTTTACAGAATAGTGTCCACCTGAGGGTTCATCATGACAAGCCCTAAGGATATCATATACCTCATCCTTTCGGATGCACCTACGTAACACATGGTCAAGACTGCACTTAAAAAGTATACCCTTAATCCACTCAAAGGAAGAACTCTGTTTGATCAATTGTTTTTTCTGTTTTGAAGTGAAATGTGGAGGAACTTTCCTGTGACCAAATAATTGGCTATATCTGCAAACCAAGGTGATTGGACAGATATAGCAAATAATTTTTCATCAGGAAAAGTGTCCTCAACTAATTCCCCTTCCTCTGTGTTCTGCAACCTGGACAAGAAATCTGCTACAACATTAGCTTTTCCTGGTTTGTTGATTATTGTGATATCAAATTCTTGCAGCAACAGTAACCAACGAATAATTCTTACACTTACCATAGGCTTATTCATCAAATACTTAATGGATGTGTGATCTATGTGAATGAATATTTGATAACCTGTGATGTAATGCCTAAATTTGTTGATGGCATAAATTACTGCCAAGAATTCCTTCTCAGTTGTGGTATAATTTTTCTCAGCTCCTATCAAATTCTTGCTAATGTAGTAGATGGCATAGTGTTCACCATTGTCAATTTGTCCTAATGCTGCTCCAATTGCAGTATTGGAAGCATCAACCTATATGTGAAATGGTAATGTCCAATTAGGTCCTCTTAACATAGGTGGAGTTACTAATTTCTCTTTCGAAGCTTCAAATGATTCCTGACACCTTGCAGTCCAGGAGAATTCAGAATATTTAGTCAATAGGGCAAACATGGGATTGGCTATTGTGCTAAAGTAGGAATAAACCTAGGTAAAAACCAATGTGTCCTAGGAAGCTTCGGACATCAGTCTGAGTTTTAGGAGGAAGAAGATTCTTGATAATTTCCACCTTCTTTGGATCAACTGGATCCCTTGAAGAGAGATGTGATGACCAAGAACTATTCCTTCCTCCATCATCATAAAAATTTTGGATTCAAGGATAACGGATGTTCACAAAGTTAAAACTCTGTCAAGGTTTTCTAATGTAAATTCAAAAGTTTGTCCACATACTATGAAATCATCCATTTTACAATATCCCTTAAGGCAGGATTCAGTCTTCTCTAGGGTTGTCTTACTGGCTTGACTTCTTCAGTATAAATCCTATGGGTGCATATATCAGGGTGAATCCTTGACATATCTTTGTAGTCCCAAGCAAAAGCATGAACATGCTTCTACAAAATAGTTATCAATTTTTCTTCCTCTTCCCTAGTAAGCCAGTTGTTAATGTTCAAAAATTTTCCTGGCTGGACTTCTATTTGTTTTGTATTTGGAAGGACTGAATTCACTTCTTCATACTTGGTGATTAGGGAGTTAAGAGGGCAATGATGAGATGGGAGGAAATAAGAAGTTTCTATTTCATTGATTTCTAATGGAAGCATATCCTGTATGGAACAGTGAGAAGGGAAAATCAGGTGATGGTGCCACCCATGTGGTAGTGAAACAGATGTTTCCTATGATAGTACAGATGGCTCACCTTTAGAATTTTGGTTCTCCTCATTCCCTAACAACTGATGGATATTTACTGCTTCCTCTTCTAACCCTTGTTCATGTAGAACATTCATTAGGATAGTTTCATTCTCTAAAGTTTCTATGTCATGGAGGTCTTCTATGTGTTCCCTTACTACCAAGGTGGCTAGTGTGGAAATAACCTCTTATGGTTCTTCATATAAGTTAGGAAACCATAACTGACCTAAAAAATTGTTGGAGGGTCTTGCATGAGGATACAGAGAGATCTATTTTAGATCAATACCATTTGAAATGGTCATTTTTCAAGATCAGTCTATGAAGGCTACTATAGTTGCAAGCCAAGGTCTTCCCAGAATGATGGGATATCCATGTGCTGAATTTCTTGGTTGTAAAACCAAAAAATATATAGGGAATTCCCAAGAAGAGACTTCTATAGGGACATCTTCAATGATACCTTCAGGTTTTGCAACTGACCTATCAGCCATTTCTAAAACTGTAAATGTGGGACTGAGATGTTTGAGCTGTAATTGTTCCATTATATCCTTGGTCATGACATTTATTGCAGCTCCTAGATCTACTAAGACATTTGATATTGGTACTGAGCCTATGGTAACTGTGATAACTGGACTCCCTGGGTCACTATACTTTGGAGGTACTAGTTTTCCAGACAAGAGATCAACTATCTTTCCTTCAACCTGAATAGTCTTGGGAAATGCTTTCTTTTTTCTTCCTGCTCTTCTAATGCACAAATCTCGGATAGTACTTTTAATCACTGGTATATCCTTAATGGCTTGCAATAAGGGCAATGATATAGTTAACTTTCTAAGTTCCTTGACCAGGTCTGACTCAAATTTTTTTGCTATGGTATTGAATCTTTCAGGATATGGAATTATCCTTGATGAAGGTAATTGTTCTACCTATGGTTCTATTTTTTCTTCTTCTTTCTCTATTGTTGGTTTAAATCTAACTGGTTCCAAAGGTTCTTGCTTTTCATTTTCCTTGATTTTAGTTGAAACAGGTTCAGGTACAACTTTTCCTGAATGAAGTTGGATGTTACTACAATCAAGAACATTTATTTCAGCATTTTCTTCAACTTCAACCACATAGACAGGGGATGCCTGTCTCATGTTGTTTGGATTAGTGACTGGTTGAGCTGGAAGTTGAGGTTGTTTCACCTGTTGTGTTTGTTGTGGTTGGTTCTATTTTTCTTGAAAATTTTGATTAGGTGCAGGCAGCAAATGTTGAGTTTGACCTTGATTTCTTTGTTGCCTTGGATAGGATTGGTATTGCTGACTCCATTGTGGTTGATTTTGCATCCAATGTGGATTAGTCTGATTTTGATTCTAGGGTGGGTTGTTTTGATTCCATGATGGGTTATTCTGATTCTGATTCTAGGCTGGATTACTCCAACTTGTTTGTGGCCATTCTTGGGAATTTGTCCATTGAGAATAATTCCAAGGACGTTGGGGTGGTTCTGATTGTCCCCAAGGCATAGTCCAAGGATTATGCCCCCAATTTGTAGGAAAATGAGGGGGATTTTGGTACTGAGAGAAATTTCCCCCTATTTTGGTCCAACATAGTTGAGTTCCTCAGTCTGACTCTCTAACATAGTTTTGAGTTGTGGTAGCAGGTGGCATTTATCAGTCAAATGCTTCTTTGAACAGATACTACAAATGGCTGAGATAGACGTTTTATTCAAAGGACACTCCTGCAAAGCATGTTTATTTCTACATCTTGGGCAATAAATTGCCAAAGGTTCTATGGTTTTTGCTTTTGCAGACATTTCTCCCAAAGTTGTGTTCAATTGCACCAGAATATCAGTTTTAAAATTTGCAAGTTCCTCTATTAGGTCCTTCACATCAGTGCCATTTGTACTCTTTTTTCTTCTTCCCTGCTTAGTGCGAGAGTAATTCCTACAGAGATCCACAATTTCCTCATTACTGAGAGTATTTACATCCCCTTTTCCCATCAAATCCAATACTTCTCTGGATTCATCTTGTAATCCTCTCAAAAATATGGTTTTGCATAACTCAGGTTCTACAAGTCCACATCTCCTTTGAACAAAGGAGAACCTATCAAGATAGTCTTCTAATGTTTCATCATCTTCCTGCTTAATCTTGAATAACTCATCTTTCCTATTCCTTACACGAAAATACTCCTGATATTTGTCTAAAAACATAGTTTCCATTTGATCCCAGGTTCGGATGGAATTTGGCTCTAAGCTCATGAACCAGCGTAATGTTGAGTCCTTGAGTGTTGAGGGAAAAACCTTAAGTTTTTTATTGTCATTTACATAGTCATAGGTTTGACACACTACTTTGAATTCAAACAAAAACTGATCAGGATCTTCAGATACAACACCTCGAAAGGTTGGAAGTACTGAAGGTGAAATGGTTTTCATGGGGGAGTTTTGTGTTGGATTCAAATGGATAGGATATTCAAATGTTTTGGAAGGTTGGGGCATATCCTGATCATTTCCTTCATTATGGACACAGCCATGTTGGCCATCCCCATCTAGATTGCCTCTCTCTGCCATAGTTTCCTGTTCCTTGGGAACAATTAAACCTATCCAAATTTCACTCTTAAGAGGTCCAGAATCCTCTGTTGATGATGAGTCTGATGATTTTTCTTTCTCAGGATGTTCTAATGATGATGAAGCTGGTGATTTTTGTTTCAATTTTTTTGGTAGTTCAAACACAGGTGATTCACCCCTTAGGCGTGAAGATCTTCTTAATGGAACAAGCCAGGGATCCTTTTGAGTAATTCTACCTTTTTCATCCCTAGGCTTACTCATTCATGTTTACTCTTGAATGACATAAATTATAGGTCAATAGTTGTTACTTTAACCAGCTGTTATATTCAGATTTTATCCTGAATTTTCATAGCTCAGTCTAATTAACAACTATTGGACTATTGTCACCTTCTAGAAACACTATTCCCCGACAACGATGCCAAAATGATGTATTGTCATTATGCACATCATTAATTCTCAATGAATTTGTCAATCCAGGGCAGTGTACAAGGCTATTTGCGGAAGGAGTGAACAGGGCTATAACTTAGGTCATTTGGGAGCAACGGGTCTTATTGGTGAAACCGATTGTGTGGGGGATTTAGGACATTTTTATCTCTAAATTGCATAAATTGAACTTTAATCTAATTGCAGGAATGGAAACTAATTACTAACTGCAGAAATGAAATCCTAGTTACAATTACAGAATGAAATCTAATTATGTTGCAGAAATAACCCTAGTTACAGTTGCAGAATTAGAAATCTAATTATGATTGCAGAAAGGAAGTCTATTTACTTTTGCAGTAATGGAAACCTGATTATAACATGGAAATTAAGTCCTATCAATGCTCTGTAATAGAAGGTTGTCAATCTTCTATGCAGGGGTTGACAACAAAACACAAAATGCAGTAAATTGCAAAAAATAGTAAATTCTGGAAATGACAATCTATAGTAATTTGAAAGCTTGCTGAAAATGGAGATTACAACCAAACCTATCATTAATCACAAGATCATCCTAATCATGAAATAAACTAAGATTGCAAATACTGTTAGCTGTTTACAAGGAAATGAAATGACAAGTTTTACAACTTATTCTACTATAGCAAAATCAGAATAAAAACCTGTTGTTAGTCCTCCTCCTAGGTCTGGAAGTGGCCAGCCTCCTTGTCCAGAAGAAGGTATGAGTCTTTCTCTCTCTCTAGATCTTACTCACACTCATTCACAACAACATGAATAGAAAAAGTAGTGCACTTTATTGATTCAAGAACATAATTACAGTATTGCTGCTAAAAACCCTGTTACAGGACTGTAACAGTCACTTTTCTGCTATTTTCTTATTATTATACTTCTTGCTTATTTTCCCCTACCTTAGCTCAACCTGGATGGGAGCTATCTATTTATAGATATCCTAAAATATATTTACAAACTGAGAATATCTCATTCCTATCTTACAGATCTATTCCTATTATGCTGCAGCATTTCCTGGGTTTATCCTAGAAGAGGATCAAAATTGATCTTTTCCATGAATGGTGGCTTTGGATGGCAAGGACGACAAAGTCAGATGGGAGATATTTTCCTTTAACCTTTTCAACCTTCTTTCCCTTTTTCCATCATCAAAAATCAGTCAACAAGTCAAAAAGCACTTTCTGTTCTCATTCCGAAGATAAGTGGCTCATTTCGAAGAGACTGTATTTCTCATTTCGAAGATGTCCGCTCATTTCGAAGAGACTGTATTTCTCATTCCGAAGATGTCTGCTCATTTCGAAGATCTTCGAAATGAACAACTGTGTGCTCTTCAAGTGATTTCATCTACATTTCTCAGGTGGGTTAGCTCTCAGGATCAGATTGCAATAGCCTTCATCTCTCTCCATGTGTGAATTCCATGCCTTGCCATTCATTGGCAACTGGCTAGAATTTACATTGGAAAACCAGTTTCTGCTGCACAGTAATAGTTTGCTTGCACTATTTGCTAGATTTAGATAAATAAATGCTTGAAACACATCAAAACAAAACTAGTGAAGTGTTGCTATCAACCTAAGCATACTTCTCATTTAGCAAGTCATGACAAAGTAACATAAAACTATGCAAAAACTATAAAAATTAGAATATAGTATTTCTAACACATTGATCATGCAAACAGTTAATACACAACATATTAAATCAACTTAACTAGCATATCAGATTAAACACAAGAGTTTTTAGGTAGTTTCAATGTTCAAAACATGCTATGATTGAGGCATTTCCAGGCCTCATCATCTAAATTGATGGGCTATGATTATGCAATAGAATATAAAAAAGGAAATGGGAATATCATAGCCAATGCAATATCCCGACCGTTTAAATATCGTAAATGCTATCTCTTCACTGATCCTTCAATCGATTAATAATCTCAAAGAAGAAATGGCTAAGGATTCTAGCTTGTAAAATTTGATCAAAAAACTTTCCGTAGAGCCTAACTCATTCCTTGGATACACTTGGGATGTTCAATACTTGATACATCATGAAAAACTTGTTATTTTCTAAAACTCACAAATATGAGAATTCATCTTGTAGAAAATGCATACCTCACCAAAAATGGGATATTTTGGGTTTCTAAAAACTTATGAAAGTACCAAACATACTTTCTTCTAGAAGGGAATGAAGAAGGATATTCAAACTTCTATGTTTAAATGTAACAAGTGCAAAATAATTATAGGAGAAATCATGTCCCTTTGCAACCCTTTATTCCTTATTAATTTTGAAACAAGCATGGGTAGATATTTTTATGGATTTTATTGAAGGGTTATCCAAATAGGGAGGAAAATAATTTATTTTTTTGTTAGTGGATTTTCTCACAAAGTATGCTCATTTTTTTACTTATCCCATTCCTACACAACCTTCATAGTTGCTCAACATTTTTTAAACTCCATATTTTGCCTTCATGAAATACCTAAATATTTTTTGTTAGATGGGAGCCCTACTTTTACTAGTTATTTTTTATAGGAACTATTTAAGTTGGAGGACACTTAACTCAAAATGATGTTGGACTATCATCCTTAAATTGATGGCCAAATAGAAATTGTTAAAAAATGCTTGGAAATCTACCTATGTTGCTTTACATCTGAACATCCTGCATAGTGGAAAAAATGGATCCCTTTGATAGAATTTCAGTATAATACTTCATATCACACCATGACCAAGGTTACACTATTTTTAGTATACAATATTCATACATCAAAACCCTCCTCATACATTCTAGGAAGCTCCGAGGCTTATGCTATCAACACCACTCTCATCCAACATGTCATAATACCCTGACAACTTAAGATGAATCTTAAAGTAGCCCATATGAGTCAACAAGCTAATCACATTATTCTAAGAATAACTTTGAAGTGGGAGATATAGGTTTTATTTGCTATAACCCTTCAAAAAATCATCACTCTAGCTCTATAGATTCCAAAAAGTAGCTACTAAATACTATGGACCCTACCAAGTATTACAATTAATTAGTTCAATAGCCTAGAAATTGGCCCTTTTGACCATGTCCAAGATCCATCCAGTATTTCATGTCTCTTCTCTCAAGAAAGTTATTGGAAACAAGTCATAGGTTCAATCCACATTATTAGAACTTGATGAAGAAGGTACCATCATGCTTAAGCCTAAAAAAATTTTAGATCAGAGATCACACATCCTTTGCACCCATGTTATTATTGAAGTTCTTATTCAATCATGAGAACTACAACTTGAAGATGCCACATGGGAGTCTCTCCAATAGTTCCAATAATAGTTTCTTCATCTCCAACTTTGAGGATGAATATTTTTGAAGGGGAAGTGCATGTTAGGGCTCCATCCTAATATATTATGTAATTTTAACATTATTATGTAATGATCCATTTCCAATGGAGGGACCCCATTATAATGATATTTTGTAATATTTTGTAATGGTATGTGGCACTTGAGGTGCCTAGACAAGTAAGGCCAGTTCATTTAACCATTATAAAGAATGTAATTGTTTGTTTGGTAGAATATTCTATCTTGGGTGGAACTTTGCATGTAAGCCAAACCTTGAGCATTTGGTTAGGTTTACATAAAATGTATCTTTAAAAGATAAGGGAGCATAGATGAATGTATGTATTTGCATATTAAACCAATGTTTTTTAGGAGGTTACCCCCTTGAAGAGGCTAATGATTCTATATTGTTATTTGTAAGATTAATATATATTTTTGCATTTACATTTTATATTGTAGTATTATGTTCTTTCATTAATCACTACTCTTATTGAATTATTTATGTGAATGTGATTATTTTAATTAGAAGGTTTCTAACACTCTCTTCCACTAGATGCATAGTCTCTTATTGCATTATCAACCAATAACGTTACCTACAACACTTTGATGTAAGTGCTTGTTATCACCAAACTTTCACACATGTTCCTTGTCTATTTTTAGCCTACACTCATCATTCCTCTAGCACTATATCATGCTATCTTTCTCTAGTACTTTATCCTTGCAATCATTCTTCCTTCAACACTCTCACTCCTATTAACTTTATCCTCCAAACTAGCACATGTTCTTCTGATCTCTTCCTCATTTACCTTCAGCTATTCCTCTCACATGTTTTTCTTACAGCTATATCAATTAATGTGGTTCTTTCTAAGCACACTCAAAATGACTATGATACCACTATTATCAAATCAATAATATTTTCTCATAGGATAATTCCACAGGATGTCAATTAGCACAATAACATGCATAAATCAATTCTCAACAATGAACAATACACTCACTAGTTTTTTTATTGAAAATCTACTAAAGCAATGCATAAATGCAATGATTTTTCAAGTCACATATTACAAATCTTTATCGTTATTATATATATATATATATATATATATATATATATATATATATATATGAGACTCTTCATATGCACATGAATATTGACTTACATAGACTCTTCATATCCTCATACTCACAAGAGATCCAACTCTTCATATTTCTCTCTTACATAATAAATATCTCATATTACATAAAGATAAAGTCTCATGATTACATATAACTCCTCACTTCTAAACATGATACTTAACTAACATAAATAACTTGACACCTTATACACATAAATCCTCACTTATTTACATGACACATACTATAGACTCAATGTATTAAACACACCCTAATCTAAAATATTTACAAGGTACCAAATAGCGTAATACCTCCAACATTACTCAGCCTTAACATACTTGAAGTGCAATGTCAAAAGTGAGTTGAAATAATTGAAAAGTTGAATGATAAGCCCAAGATGAAAAATAGTTTTTATATAAGGGATCTTGTACATAGGATAGGTATATCCTATGACACCAATGATTTAAAGATTGTTTGTGAAGATAAATGTTGTGTAAAAGAATGTTGTGTTGGCCATGACAAAGGCCATATTGCCAAATTTGATAGTTATAGTGATACTTAAGAGTGTGATGATCATTATGATAATATGTGGTATTTGAATAATTGTAGAGAGCATAGAAGAAATAAAAAAATTGGATGTTTGAACATTGTTGATGATGATGACAAAAATCAAATTGGTGATACAAAATTTATTTTTTTTGAAAACATACAAAAGTTATTGGTTCAAAATGATGAGAAAAGTGGGATATGATGGTAGAGGTTTATGAATAAATGGGAAAGGTATGAAAGAGCCCATAGTACTAGGTATAAGTCCAAAGAATTAAGGCCTTGGTTATGATGGTCCAACAGGACGAACCAAAATTTATGAAAAGGGAATTCTTTGCAAAATATGAAATAAGTAGTGCCACTAAATTTGTGATAGCATCAATAAAATAAAATTTTTAGAGAAATAATCATATGTAAAAGTTCCTAATGTGGGTTTTTGCAATCATTATGAAAAAATTTGACATGTGATAACCAGGTTTTGAAATCTACATTTTTATGACATTTTTGGAGGCAATAATCACTCTACCAAAAGGTGTTGGCACAAAGTGAAAGTGACCAATAAAATATAGATGAATTATGGTTGGATGAATGTGTATGATTGGGATAACATAAAAGAGATGTTGAATGGTTTCCACAGAAGGAGACCAAGTTTGATGAATGAGAAGAATGTAAGTTTTCCCATGGAGAAATATATTGGAAAACTTGAGATAAATGATTCTATAAGAAGATGATCGAAGCAACACTTGGAATATCTATAGTGATAAGCACCTATAGATGAAACATAATATGTACTATTCCAATGATATAGTTCAATGATGATTTCCCATAGGTGATGACCTTATGGCTGATCCAATGGCTAACCTAAAGGTAATGATGGTTGAGACAGGCAACCTAGAGGTAATTATGGTAGAGAGGTGACCTAAAGAAAATTATGACCCAAAGGTGACATAAAGGTAAACACCTAGTGATAGGGATTAGTATTATATTTAATACTCACACGGATCATGCATATTAAATTTCAAATTGTAAAGGCATACATACCTATAAATATGTTTTTGATTAATGCAATTCAAAGTTTTGATTTGTGCCATTTTGTGTTACCTTTTAAGAGTGTTTCCCACATCATTGGTATCAGAGCCAAGCATTGAATAGGCGAGTATCCTCTTTCTCTAGGCTAGTCTGGTTAAAAAGAGAAATGAAAAAACCACCAGTAGATCTTGGTTTTGGGTGAACATTCTTTCCTTTTTTTGCACACCTTCGTGCACTTCCATTCGTGAAAATTCTCAATTAGTTGGGTCCCTCTAACTCTGACCTTAAGCTCTTGTTTTACAGATCAATAATTATCTATGATACAAACTCTTATTATTCATAGTGTCAACTATTTTTATTGATGACTTCATCATTGAACTTCAACAATTTTGTGCCAAAATAAAAGCCAATTTTTAGTAGCTTCAAGAAATGATTGTCATTGCTAATATCATTGAAGAAGATCAGGATTCTACCCCTAATCTAGAAAAAGAAGAATTTGTATCTAAACCTGGATTCAAACTAGGGTATCTGGGTGAAATACCCAACATATTTCCACTAGACGATGTGGCTTCTATTGCTTTTGATGCAAATCCAAACTCCATTGAAGCTCCTGATGTCGAGCCTGAAGATGTTTTGCCATTTGAAATGGTTCTTGTGATTCTTGCATCTTTGCAACCAAGGAGTTTTTATCTCCTGATATCAAAAATTGATCCACTGCACACGACCATCGTGTCATCTTCCTTGGTAGTTTCACAACATTTTTTGCAGCCCCCTACAATTTCTACCACTGATCTATAGTTTTTAGGCAGCCTTTTTGTTGGTCTGATATATTCCAGCATCGATCACTATTTTGATAGTTCATATTGTCATTTTTATCGTTGCCCTACCTCTCACATCATGAATTTCTAGTGCTACCTACCTTTTTTTTTGTCGTCTCCTCTCATTTTATGTGGCACTCTATGCTTTGGAGATATTTTTATCTATTTTACCATATACTGGCAACCACTTGACATTTTCTATGGCCTTCTACAACAAACAACTAGTTTGTTAGTTTTTTAGGTTGTTTCATGCATTTTTTGTGGTGATCTATGTTTTTTGGCATTATCTACTTGCTTTGACATCATGTTAAAATTTTTAGCTGATCACCCACACTCCTCCATTGTGCTTACAATCAATGTTTTTTTAATCATTCATTGCCACCATGCCTATTCATTATTGGATGTTGTCATCATCTATTTTCTCTTGGCAGACCACCCGAATTCGTGGTCTCCTCTAATTTTTGTTCCTATTTTAGGTGCAAAATCCAACAACGGTGAACCACATTCTACAATTTTTTGATACTTTGCCAACTATTCTAACATATAACCAAATCCTATGATCATGAGATCTTGGTTTAAACCTTTCCAACCCTCTTGGATGTTGCCATCACCTTACTAGAATTTTTTTGTTTCTCGATCATTTATTTCGGGAGATAAATCATCGCCTTCGAAGATATCCGACTCATTGCTACATTTTCTAGCCATCATAGAAAAACTTCGATGCAATCCCAATTTATGACAGCAACACAAATATTTTATGTTTGCAATTCATGGCCTTTCTAAGATTTTTGTGTGATATTCATTTTTCCAGGACTAGTACATTTACCGGTGACCAACCTCAATATGCAAATTTTTTATGAGAATATATTCACAACCGATGCGGTGAGATCCTATGTTTTATGGCTCTAATAAATCCTTTTCAGATTGATGTGAATATTTTTGCTATTTCCTACACTTCATAGTGTGCACCAATATTTTCTGACAATTTTACAAATATCACGGTGATAAAAAAATTAACACCCAACTAAGGTTTTTATGACCTTCCGGTCGTTCTATGATTTTCTCGATGACTCTAATTTTCATGGCGAGAAAAATTAAATCATTTCCTAATGTTGTATAAATTTTTTGTAGGGTGCAATATTTTGGCATTTGATTTTTGTTGTGGGTTTATCCTACATTACTCTCATCGATAATGTGCGCTTGTTTTATCAAGACCATCACACCCATAGTGAAATAGCCAACATGTGCTAGCTATCCATGTGTTGGCTTCCCTCGTCCACTTTTGTATACTCTCGATCAACCCTTCCATGTGTCACTATCATAGCCTACATTCCTATATTTCCCAATCCTATCAGTCCTTTCCATTTACGTTGGCCATCCCATAACTCCTGAACCCCCATCGTCCATGTAGATTTCCATCCTGCATCACTTTCCACGTCTCTTTACCACATCATGTACACCGTTATTCATGTTGCTACCCCTAGTATGACAATCCTTTGTTTGATTCAAGTCTATCATCAATGTCTTTTTGTTTGATTATGCTCACACCCAAGTCCATCATCCATTCAAAACCTATCAGCCACTATAGTTTTCACATTATCGGCAGGTCTTGTTAGCATCATATTTTTCATGCAACCAATCATGGTTTTTGGTCAGTGTTCTATACAAGTCTATTCCATGTCAACCCCATACCAATTGGTCAGATACGTCATCAAATGGATTTTCATTGTCTCGATAAAATCTAGTCAAAGTCTACTATTCCACCAATTTTAATGCACAGGCTATTTAATACACCATAATTCAATTAAATTATTATTTTTAATTTAATTTAATTTCATAATTAAATCCTGGACTGCACCTTTCATCAAGATTGACCATTTTTTATATTTAATTCATGCAATAATTAATGGTAGTCCAAAATTCATTTTCACCTGGCACCTTTTTGCGGATATGGTTTGAGGCATTTCTTTTCGACACATCAAGCTACTATCTTCCACCAAATTCAAAGATCCATTTCAGCTATCCACCAGCATAGCAATGTTTACAGTAATTTGAGAGCATTTTTAAACTTGATCCAGATCCAATGCCAAATTTTGGTATTCTGAAGACATGTAAAACTTTGTTATTTTGGTCTTCATCTTTTTGTAACAAGAGTGCATTTTCAGTTGTACCTGATACTCTTCAGTCACCCATATTTCTCTTCCACACCTATACACATTGGGGACCAATGCTTCCTTAGTAGGGAGGAATGATAGGGATTAGTATTACATTTAATACTCATACGGATCATGTGTATTAAATTCCAAATTGTAAAGGCAAACATACCTAAAAATATATTTTTGATTAATGCAATTCGAAGTTTTCATTTGTGTTATTTTGTGTTACCTTTTAAAAGTATTTCCCACATCACCTAGAGGTATTGACCCATAGGAAAACCTAGTGCTAGTCAAAAAGAGGAAGACATAGTGGAGGTTACTTAGATTCAAATAAGCTAGAGTGAGAGGATCCAAAGCAAAGTGAAAGTCAACCAACTAATGATAGAATAGATCCAAAGCAAGAGCCAAAGCCAAAGAGAGAGTGCCAAAGCTAGAGATAAATACGTAGAATAGTTCTAGTTTACAAGTCCTAAATCCATGGGAAAGTAATTATATTTATACCAAATAATGTAATATGGTGGTGTTAGACCTTGTTATATTATTTGAAATTATGTAATCATTTGGAGTTATGTAATCATTTGATGTTTGTAATCATTGGGAGATAAATAAATATTTCTCCCATATGAGAAAATTGAATAGACACATCTCCTATGAGATTGTGAGGAGATGAAAAGATAGTTGAAGGTGAAATTCCAAGAGCCACAAATATTGAAGTCTCTCAAAGATGAAGAGACATATTGATGCATTAAATATACATGTTGTATGAAAGCTATGGTTGGCAGATTGTATGGATGCTATGATGAGTATGAGAGAATATACTTTGTGAAAATACTTTGTGAGTTTGATCTTTGCTTTTGAATATTTTTCATCCACTTTGCTTTACAATTTATGTTAGTTGTCATTGCCCTTGCCAATAATCCTTAATTTTTATAAGCTACAACATAAAATGATGACTATACTTGAATTGTAAAAAAAATACCATTTTTTATTAAAAAGTTTGATTGGCTAAAGGATATACAGTTTATTTGTTTGGAACACATGTTAATGTTAAATGGTCAATGTAAATGCATTCAAACAAGAACTTTGCTTCTTACTTACCAAAATAATCAGCATAAAGTGTTTGATATGTATTAAGATAAACATGATAATTTAGGTACCTTATTTATAGATGAAAGGGTATATCACAATTTGTATAAATGAAGAGAACTTGTTTTAAATGTTCTTTAAATTTGGAATATGATGGATATTTATAAAGAAAGAGATTTATATGGTTCAAGATTTGTATTATTTTTACATATTAACCTAAAATAAGAAAAAATTATTTTTGGCTATTCTTTTTAGAAATTTATTTGCTTTTATAATGTTTTAATATCTAATGATGATTGCAATATATCAACCTAGATATATCTTTTCAAATTGAAAGTTACAGTGAAGGTGAGTGTAGAAGTGCTAGGGCAGTGAAGGTGAGTGCAAAAGTGCTAGGGTAGCAAAGTAAAAATATTTTAACAGTAATGTAGTAGTGCTAGGGCAGTTAAGGTGAGCGTAGTAGTGCCAAGATAGCGAAGTAAAAATATTTTAATAGTATCACAATAGTGCTAGGGTAATTAAGGTGGGTGTAGTAGTGCTAGGATAGTAAAGGTGAGTGCAAAAGTGCTAGGGTAGCAAAGTAAAAATATTTTAATAGTGTTGCAGTAGTGCTAGGGCGACGAAGGTGAGTGCAATAGTATTAGGGCAGCAAAGTAAAAATATTTTAACAATACCACAGTATTTCTAGGGAAATGAAGGCGAGTGCAAAAATGCTATGGCAACAAAGTAAAACTATTTTAATAGTGTCATAGCAGTGCGAGGTCAGCAAAGGCAAGTGTAATAGTGCTAGGTAAATGAAGTAAAAATATTTTAATAGTGTTGTAGTAGTGCTACGGTAGTGAAGGCAAGTGCAGTAATGCTAGGGCATCAAAGTAAAAAAATTACAAGTGTCTCAACAGTACTAGGGTAGTGAAGGAGAGTGTAGCAGTGTTAGGGTAGCAAAGTAAAAATATTTTAAAAATGTCACAATAATGCTAGGGTAGCAAAGTAAAAATATTTTAATAGTGTTGCAGCAGTGCTAGGGTAGTGAAGGCGAGTGCAACAGTGCTAGGGTAGCAAAGTAAAAAAAAATTAACAGTTTCACCACAATGCTAGGGTAATGAAGTAGTGTAGTAGTGCTAGGGTAGTGAAGGCAAGTGTAGCATTTCTAGGGTAGCAAATGTAGAAATAAAAATAGTAAAATATTTTAACAGTGCCATAGTAGTGCTAGGGTAGTGAAGGCAAGTGCAGTAGTGTTAGGGTAGCAATGGAAGAAATCAATGATGATCAACAAGAATATAAAAGACCTAGTAGTTTGTAGGAAGATGTATGTATTGGTTATCTATAGAGAGCTAGAGTTTCAGGTGGATAGAAAGAAGATGTGATCCTCGAGGGGCTAGTCAGGAAGGAAAGGGAAAAAGGTGTGCCTGATCATAGTGGGATGTCCTCTAGGATACCCATGAGTGGGTACCCAAGGCTTGGTCACCCCTCTAACCCTGGGGTGTCCTCATTTTCTATGGTTTTGGACATTTTGAGTCCTTAAAGTTAAAGTTGTCATTGATGTCAAGAAATGAAGTCATCATTAAATATCAAGGAATTTGTCAAGAAACAAGTTATCAAAGTTGTCATTGATATTCTGGAAGAAGCTTCTAATAAAGTCAAGATCAAAAGGACCAATGCAAAATTTAAAGGCAAAGGGATCCATAATATTATTTAAATATTATGTGGAAGCATAAGTTAAAAGGTTTTTCTTTAAAACCAATGATGGCAAAAATAAAAGGTTTTTCTTTAAAACCAATGGTGGCAAAAATTAAAAGGTTTTTCTTTAAAACCAATGGTGGAAAAAATAAAAGGTTTTTATTTAAAACCATAGGGTTTAAAGAATTAATTTATAAAATTTAAATTCAAAAGAATTTAAATATTTTATAAATTAATAAAGTTTCAAAGGAAAATCGAGCATCGACGTTGAGAATAAATCGAGCACCGACATCATGCATGGAGGAAGAGATTTAGTATAAAATCTAATGCCTTGGAGGTATTTCAATTTATCCTTTTGCTCGATGATAAAAATATGCAATTGTGTTTAAGTATGTAAGGAAGAAAGAGTAGCGAAAATCTTGTTTATGCACCAGTGAACGTAGCCAAGGTGTGGTGAGAGACAATAATCATATCCAAGGAGTGGTGCAAGGTAGCAAACATAGCCAAGGTGTGGCTAGAGACAACAAATGTAGCCAAGGAGTGGTGCAAGGTAGTGAACATAGCCAAGGTGTGGCTAGAGATAATAGACATAGCCAAGGAGTGGTGCAAGGTAGCGAGCATAGCCAAGGTGTGGCTCAAGGCAGAAAACATAGCCAAGGTGTGGCTTGAGGCAGAAAATGTAGCAAGGCATGGCCTGAAGCAGGTGAAGGTGTAAGGTGTGGAGGCTCCAAGGGAGAACGTAACTCCACGGTGGTGATAGCCAAGAGGAAGGCGCTTGGAAGAAGAAGTACTTCAAGCATTAATAAAGCTGGTAACATTTTTGTGATCTTTAATTTTAATTTAGGATAAGGTTGAATAAAGGAGAAATAAGGTTGTAATTAATTTGATGAATGCCTAAATTAAAAGGGAGTAGTTATTATAAAGTATTGAGGTGAAAATATTTACTTGTGGGTAAAATACTTTTACCTTAGAAAAGGGAAAGATAAATTGCATTATCTTATTAAAAGAATTATCTTTAATGCAATAATAAATTTAGGGAGTTATAAGTAGAAATAGCTTTGGGTTTTGAAAAACAAAGTAGTAAAGTGACTTATGCTTGAGAGGTGAATATTCAAAATAGTTTGGTGTTGGATATTATTTTGATATTGGAGCAATAAGGTATACTCATGAATTAATATATGCATTGTATTGTCATCTAATCCTTTTGAATTGGAAAAGGAATATTGTGTTATTGTGGTAGATTCTTGAAGGTCATATTTATCAAGAAAAAAGTATGGGCATATTTTTCAAATTTTAAGTTGATTGGTTGTTTTCTGAAAAAAAAAATTGGAGTGAAAAGGAATTGACTAGGGTTTCCTTTCAAGTGTGTTTGAGTGATTGCTACAAGGTTTTCTGGAATAAATAAGTGTGGTTAAAACCTTGTTTTATAAGCATTGTTGTTGAATCCATTGGTTGTGTGAAGAACTTAAACTAGGGTTTGAGTATCATTGCTATGTGAAGATTGTTTTATGAGCACTATTGTTGAAGTGAGTTGTTGAGAAAGAACTTGAACTAGGGTTTGAAAAGAGTATGAGTATCATTGCTATGTGAAGATTTTTTTATGGGCATTGTTGTTAAAGTGAGTTGTTGAGAAAATAACTTGAACTAGGGTTTGAAAGAACATGAGTATCATTGTTATGTGAGGATTTTTGTTGAGCATTGTTGGAAACATTTTGAGTTGATGTTTACATGCTTGGACTAGGGTTTGTGAGCAAGGGTTGTTTCTTTGAGTGATTGGTTGAGTAGAGTTGGTTGAGCCTAGTCAAGTGAGTGTGTGAAGTAATTGTTCAAGTTCCATAAAATTAATTATTCTATATTCTTATTTGAGTTGATAAAGTGATTGGGGATTGAGTATAGAACATATTGGGTCTCTAACAATTCTGTTTATGTTTCTATGATATTAGACAAGTTCTAGTGTAGACTTGTTGAGAATATTTGAGGTAAGTCTTTGAGAGGACTTGTGGATAGATTTGAGTAAGCTTTTGTGGAAGCTTATAATATAGATAGAGAGAAAATTTGGATAAGTTCTTAAGAGGACTTATTGAGTAGATTGGACAAGTTTTGAGTGGACTTGTTGAGCAGATTGAGCAAGTTCTGAATGGACTTGTTGAGCAGACTTGAGCAAGTTTTAAGTGGACTTGTTAAAAATATTTGAGCAAGTTCTAAGTGGACTTGTTGAGCATATTGGGCAAGTTCTGAGTGGACTTGTTGAGAAGATTGAGCAAGTTCTAAGTGGACTTGTTGAGCAGATTGAAAAAGTTTTGAGTGGACTTGTTGAGAAGATTGAGAAAGTTCTAAGTGGACTTGTTGAGAAGATTTGAGCAAGTTATGAGTGGACTTGTTGAGAATATTTTAGCAAGTTTTGATTGGACTTATTGAGCAGATTGAGCAAGTTTTGAGTGGACTTGTTGATCATATTTGAGAAAGTTTTGAGTGGACTTGTGGAGCAGAGTTTGGTGTAGATTTGAGGATAGGTTTGTGCCAGACCAGAGATAGAGATTGAGAAAATTTGTGCTAGACCAAAGGACTGTGTTTAGTGCAACTTTGAGATATAGATTTGGAGGTGACAGACCAGAGAGGATAGTGGTCTCTAGTGGATAAAGATACACTATCCAAGGTAGTGAGGATAGGTCTTCTGAGTGGGGATAAGAGTATTTAGTTGAGAGAGATCCACAAGCCAATGTAGTGGAGGTAGTAGTCTTCTAGAGGATCACCATCCAAATCAGAGGAGAAGGAGTTCTCCTATGGATAGAGATCCATGAACTTGATTTAGGGGATCAACATCTCCTTTGGACAAAGGTCCATAAACATTATAATAGGGAAAGGATTCCTAAGATATTGATTGAGAAAATTTTAGTGAAATATTTTCTCCGTGGAGTAGCCCACATTGGGTGAACCATGTAAATTGTGGTGTCTCTATTGTGTATGGTGTTTTGTGCATTGCTTTGATTATTGTTGTTGATATTGATCTATACATTGCATAATATTGATTGGGAAAGAAAAGTAAAAAGTTTTCTTATACTTTTCACCCCCTATCTCAGTATAATCTTGTGTTATTCAATTGGTATCAGAGCGGGTTACTTCATAAGAGTTTAATAGCACTAACAAAAATCTAACAAGAACACAATGGATCCTAAGGAGGTGTCCTCAAATAATTATAGCACCAGAATTTGATGGAAATGACTATATGTATTGGAGTATGATGATGAAGATCTACCTAATGGTACTTGGCAATGAAGTTTGGGAAGCAGTGGAATTTGGATATGATCCCTTAGTCAATCCTCCTACAGATAAGGAAGGTAAACTTCTACAACACTATAATTCAAAATAAATGAATGCACTTGTGAGAGGTTTTCATAGAATAGAATCTATGAAGGTTATGCATTGTAAAACTACAAAAGAAATGTGGGATAAATTGCAAGGTATATATGAAGGAGATAAAAGTGTCAAGAAAGCAAATATATAAAATCTCTAAGGATAATTTGAAACATTAAGAATGAATGATGAGGAAAATATCAGTGCTTATCTAATTCAAATTGATCAGGTTGTTAACATTATTGATGCAAGGACTTGGAATGAAGATTGATGAATTATATGTTTGTGATAAAGTCTTAATAACTCTTACAAAAATATTCAATGAACAAGTTTCTAATATAGAAGTGTCAATGGATGATTATTATTTTACAAGAGATAAGTTGTTTGGTATTCTTACAGCTTTTGAGATATGAACAAAAGATCCTATTCTCTAGAAGGAAGCAGCATTCAAAGTAATCAATAAAACAAAGGGTAGGAAGTCAGAATCAAGCAGTGAGTCATCCAGTGATGAAGAAGTTATTTATGGTAGAAGAGATAAATATTACATAATACCTAGAGATCTAAAATCTATGAAGTGTTTTAATTATGGAAATTTTGGACATTTTGCAACAAATTTTCAAGAACCAAAGAACAACAATGGTGAAGAAAAACATGATCACAAGAATAGGGAATCATAAATATATAGGCACCAAAAGAAAAACAAGGATGGACAAAGCAGACAATAAAAAAAATTATTTCAAAGACAAAAGAGGAGCTACTATGTGGATAAGGCAAGTACTCAAGTGATAGTGATGCTAGTTTTTCAGACAATGATAGAGATGAAGTCCTATTTATAATTGAAGAAAAAGGACTCCAGTAATTCTAAAGAGTTTTAGATGTGGTAACTTTGGACATATTGAAGATGATTGTACAAGGGATGGTTATAGTTTCAGTGATGATGAGTATGAGGATGCATTTGAATTCTAGATGAAAATCTTCTAATGGCTTTAGAATAAGAAGTTATCCTATAGAATACAAGCCAAAATAAAATAAATATGTGGAAAAAGGTAAAAAAATAGAGGAATATTCAGAAGAGAATGGTTATGATTTCAAGGGAGAACTTATTTATGCCCTTGACACAGTAAAGAAGGTAAGTAAGCAATACTCTAAACTTAAAATTTAGTTTCAAGAATGTGATGAAGAGATAATATTGATTATAGAGGATTTAGAAAAATCAAAGGCTAAGGAAAAAAGGTTCAAGGACAAGCTATAAGCAAAGATATTGGAATATGAGAAGTTAGCACAAGAAGTGGCACTACTAAAAGAAGATTTAGAGGACTCCAATATCAATATGAAAGGGTTTTAAAATAGCTCAAAGAACTTGGATAAGTTCATCAAGACACAAAATACTACATCAAGAAAGAAAATTCTCAGATTTGAATAGAATCAAAAGAAATGGGAAGGAGAGTCAACTTCACATTTTGGAGAAGAAGAAACTTCAGATGAAGATACTTCATAAAAATACAGTGTAAAAGAAAGTGAGACATCTAAGGATGATTTGGACAATAGAAAGTTCAATAAAAACAAGAACAATGCACAAAGAAGATACAAATGGAACAACAATCAGAATAGTTCTAGGAGACCAATGAGGTCAAGACAATAAAAATTAAATGGAGGATGTTTTTCATGTCATAGGTTTGGGAACATGTATTCACAATGCATAACACATGAAAGACAAGAATATGGGAACAAACAGTTCTTCCATGGATATTGCTACTCATGTAATCAGTTTGGTCATAAGGCAATGAATTGCAAGGTTCATGATGGAATATGGTATGGCTTCACTAGAATAAATCCTATGACATTTGTACCTCCAATAAATAATAACTGTAGACACCAAAACAGCACCAATCCGATTACGTGACAACAAGCGCTAATCGCATTGACACAAACAGCCCCAAGGGCAGCCCCCAGATGTTAAACAGTGGTCCTAACCACTTCCAAAAGTATTTTTAGAGGTCACAGGTCAATTTGGAACCTTTTTGGCACCTTTATCTCTACTCGTCCCACCTCGAGACAAATACAAATTGGCACTCATCCCACCCAGGGATGAGTAGCAGCATTCGTCCCAGGGTGAGGCGAATATCAAGTTTGACTGGCAAAAATTCAAACCTCGATAACTCTGCCAGTTAACTGAGGCTTCAAGCCATGCAATTATGAGGAGTAGCTTTTATTCAAGGAGAGAGACTTTAGTGATGAGAGTCTTTATTTTAGAAATCTCATGCAAGAAGCTTTTTTATCAGGGAGTTAGTTTTTCTCTAAAAATAGGACAGTTAACTCAAGTGGTGCCCTCGCATGCACAATTCAAATAAAGAGACCCTAAGGTCTATAAATTTAGGAGTTTTCCCACCCAAAATATATATAGAGAAGGAGAATTTGAGTAATGAAGTGCTGCCAATTTCATACCTAACTGTGATTTGTGCTTTTACATCCTTAATCTCTCATTCGAAAGGGAGGTTATTGGGTGACTATTGGAGGTGCAAATCCGTACCCAAAACTTGATTTCTGACCACAAATATCCACAAAATTTGTCTACAACACCCCATAATCATTTTTGGACCCATCCCAAGTGGATTGGTGCTGAAACAGTGCTTCAATCGGTGGGCGTCCTACCCGAGCGCTCCCCAAACTATCACAGTGTTAATCGCCCCACCCTGGGATGATTAGAAATATGTGATATATTTCTTGTTTCTTTATTTTTAATATTATTATAGATAGGTTAAATATGGTTACAGTTCAAATTTCATATCATTCTGATTATTTTTGACTAGGTTATTGCTGTTTCCCGCTTTCACTAACTTGTAGATGCCATCTTCAAAATATGGATCCTAGAGGAAAAATTGGAGAAATCTGATCATCTGGGTTGTCCCAAAAATACCCCAATTAGCTAACCCCAAGTTTTCATGTCTTTTTGAGCTTCCTAAGTAGGACATTGAATAGGGTGCTTTCTGGCCAGTTCTCATAGTCCTATTCGTCCCACCCTGGAGCGAGTACAGATCTGTGAGGAATTTTTAGACTGTTCTTTTTGCAATGGTCTTATAATGATATTTTTATGCTTATTTCAAAGTTTCAGGTCAATCAGAGGTCATCTGATAGTCATTTTATTATTTTCATGCTTTTACTGACAGTAGGCCTTGGGAAATACATGTTTCATTTGGTCTGCAGGTATTATTAATATTTTATGTTTCTTTGAACATAGGTTTCTAACAGAAAAGGAGTAGGAAAGAGAAAATAATCACATACAATAGTAGTGGCAATGTTTTGGTGTGCCCATCTTAAATGTGGGCACGTAGAAGAAGGATTGTTAGCCATGAATCTTGTGACAAGAAACACATTTGACTCTCCTATCCCCTAAAAAGGAAGGAGATGTATTGTAACACAATTTGTAAAGCATATCAATAAAATATATTACTATATTTCGTATTGCTTTTATCTTGTGTCAATTTGCATATGTTATTTCTTGTTCTTGTGGCATATTCCTTTTTGTTTCCGTATCCTCGTGCTTTCAGTGGCGATCACGGTGGGACATGTGTCCTTTGATTTTTAAAGATTAAATTTCTGATGAAATTTGCTTGTTTTTTTGCTTTTAGGTACCAAGTTTTTAAAATCTAAACTATTTCAGGTAGAAATTCAGAGATATCCGACTTGGGCAGAGAAAAGGTAGAGGTCTTAAACACCTTTGGTCAATTATTTGCTTTGTGTTCTCTGTTTATTTGCTTGCATAGGAGAGTTTAGATGCTTTCTTGTTTCATTTTTTTTTTTTGCAACTTAAAATGAACCCAACACACCACGTGGTAATTTAAACCAAGGAGTTGTTCATAAAACCCCAACCCTTGAGCAAGACCAAAGGTGGATTCCATTATCACTTTGGATTGAGATATTGCATACATTACCTCGATCGCGACTGTTGCTAGACGTAAATCTTGATGAAAGCTAACCAAGTGTAGCTTGGGGTGATTCCCAACACATGAGGATAAGTCTTCTATGGTAGGTGTCATAAACAGAGTGATTCCCCTTCCGTACCACCTATGTTCCATGTATCATCTGCTCTCACATACCTATAGTCTCCCTCATGTAAGGGTGGGTATATAGAGAGGTTGGTATATCGGTCCGGCAATGGTATATTGAAGGGGCAACCATTTTGGGAGTCATAAGAGCCTTCATAATTGCATTTAAATGGTTTTCACAAAAAACTTTTAAAAACAAACAACAAAACACATTGAACCAGATTTAGGTCACACTTTTAATCTTTAAAAGAGATAATCATTGCTTGGGTGTGTATGCTATTTTCTGTTTAGTGTATAAAAAAAAATCATAAAAAAAAAAATAAAAATAAAAAAATCTACGCATCTTTAGGTCAACATCACCATGGTGTACACCTGTAGCCAAGCCCAATCACAGATAGAAGCTGTAGAGAGTGCACCAAGGGGGACAAGTCACCTCCGATATAGTCTTGAAGACTTGGTCATCCCGCCTTGGTGGTAGGATACCCAAGTTAGTCCACACCATGCAGTTACAGAACATGATTCTAGAGGCACCTCCTTGAGGGGCACTCCAACTCATGCCATCACTAGACAAGACTATAGTGGCACCCCCTTGAGGGGCACACCCACTCAACATAGAGGCACCCCCTTTAGGGGCACTCCCACTCAGCAAAGATCCTTTCAAGAAGACAACCCACATGTAGCACTCGACCTAGATATAAGGCCCCCCTTGGAAACTCGTTATGGGTGGCCTAGTGATGAAGTGCTTGAATAAAAAAATGTCCACAAGGAGGAACCATATGATTTTGTTACTCCTAATTTATCCCTGATTAATGTCAGACACACTAGACCATATCCAGAGTATCAGGTTCTCCCAACAGGGCAAGATAATTCGGCCCACACCTTTTATGCATATAACATAGAGTGTGAGGAATATCACTACATTCCTCAAGAATAGTACATAGCATGGGAACGATGCACGTCTACACCCACTTTATATCCAGATCGCTCATTGAGACCAGAGCTTCAAGTCAATGCTGCTAACCTCGATAGAGGGAAGCAACATATAAGGGTCTCAAAGTACCATGACCGAGAAAGACACGTAGGAGAGGCTTCTAGGCCTCCTAAAAAAGATACGGCAGAACAAATTGACTTGGCATTTGCCAAACTATCCATCCGCCAAGTGCAAATCATGCAGCTTTGGCAAGACCAACAACAATTAGAACATTTGTGTTGCCTTAACCAAGAGCGCATTCAGCGTCAGACAGCTGAATTGCTTCACAACAATGTGTCTGAGAAGGTTCCAGTTCCTCACACACATAAATCAGAAGTGTATGAGAGGCACAACCCCTGCCTCTAAGACCTCCAAGACCTGAGCGGGAGGCCACTCCTCGAAACCGTGATGGACACCCTTCGCAAGCACCCATCAATGTTTACAGGCCTAGGACAGACACTCCTCAAGAAGCTTATGAGGATTATGAACAAGAAGAAGATAGGGCTGAAATGCTCTATCAAGATAGAGGGGGTGCTACCCAGCTACTTCTCAATAGGCCTCAGGCTCCTCGCAACCCACAACGGGAGCAAACTAAGGAGGACAAAATTAAATCCTCTGATGCATATAAAGCATTGTTAGAATGCTTAGAGTCTATGGAGCTCAAGACCTCTGGGCCTCAAAAGCCCACTCTATGCCAACTCCGTAGCCATCCTATGCATCCATCAGTGTTGGCACCTCCATACCTAGAACACTTTAAGTTGCCCCAGTTGGCACTCTTTAGAGGGGAGGAGGATGCCCAAGAGCATGTGACCCGGTTCTTAAGTCAGTGTTTTGGTATTCAAGATAACGATGCTTTGTTGTTGAGAACATTTATAACCACATTCGTAGGCCCTGCCTTGGATTGGTTTACCCAATTACCGAAACATAGCATCACTAATTTGGATCAACTGGTGGATGCATTCCTCGAACGTTTCACCTTCAATACTAGGAAAAGAGCATCATTGAGTGACCTAGCTAGCCTCAAGCAGTATGAGGAAGAGACCATGGTGGCATACGGGAACCGATGGAGGGCATTTCTTGCAAAGCTGTCTTACTTGCCTCCCATGTCAGATCTGACTCAAATATTTTCTAAAAGTTGTTTGAGGTCAATCTCCGTGCTATTGTAGCTGCAACAATATGCTAGTTTAGAAGAAGCTCTGGTGCAAGCCAGAGTTATTGAGGAGATTAAGATACAGGATGGCGAAATTGCCAAGCCTAAGAAAAAATAATGGATAAAGAATGCTAAACCAGGGACCGTGCAACAAAAACCTGTTGTGGTTAATCAAGTTGCCATCAATGTCCCCAAGCCTGCACAAGCACCACAGCCTCAAAAGGCTAATTATCAGGCTATGCCTCCCAAAAACTATGAGAGGGAAAATCAAAGACAGGAGCAAAATCCGCAGCGTCACCCTAGGCGACAATTTACTCCTTATACAGAGTCCAGGGACTCTTTGTTTGACCACTTGTCAGCGGTGAATTTAATCACTCTTCCAGAGATCCAAACTATAGATCCCAATGCACCGAAGCCTAAAGGGTACCAAGAAGACTTGTATTGTAGGTTTCACAGGCATAAAGGGCATGATCTTAACGCATGTTGGAAGTTTAAAGGTTTGATACAAGACCTCATTGACAATAAGACATTGGCGGTAGACAACCCTGTAGCGCCAAATAATCAAAATATGGGAGTATTCAGAGACCCCTTGCCTGCCCACGAGGTGCAAGAAAAGCCCCTTCAGGTTAATGAGGTACAATAGAATTGCCCTATGCAAGGATATGTGGGAATGATAAGCATAGTGACTAGGAACAAGAAGTACCCAGGAGCTACTCCCGTAGTAGCCACAAGAGAGGTTCCGTCAACGTCACAGGCTCAACAGCCTCCCATGCAACTTCCCCCGCCTAGACCAGTGGCCACGATTTGAACTAGACTTACTCAAAGTCTAAGGACCACATTGGCTAGGCTCTCCATATATGAGCTAATTCAACAATCAGTGCCCCATCGGGAGGCTCTCATGGAGATTTTGAAAGTAATAGAGTTGCCACCCCACGAAGCGAATTCGTTCAACAATTTTTTGGGGCATGTAAAACAGTGTACAAAACCAGTCATCACCTTTAGGGAAGATGAATTGAAAATGGTGACTAGTGATGTAGCGGATCCACCCCTGCATGTTATCGCATGGGTCAACGGGATTCCTTATAAGAGAGTGTTGGTGGATACTGGCTCATCCAGTAATATCATCACTATAGCAGCTCTAAAGCACTTGAAGTTGCCAGCATCTCATATCGTGGCTTCCACTTACACACTATGAGCATTCAACGATGCAATCTGCTCGACAGTTGGCACAATCGTCCTACCTATCCAAGTAGGACAAAATACCATTCATACATTGTGCCATATCTTGGAAGGCGAGATGGCTTATAATATCCTGCTAGGAAGACCTTGGATTTGGGACATGAAGTGTGTCCCTTCAATCGCGCATCAGTGCCTAAAGTACACATTTGAAGGGCAGGTGCATGTAGTCTCGATGGACTTGGAGCCTTTCAAATACTGCAATACAGTGCAAATCATGCCGCAATCAACCCTTTCGTCAACACATTTGGATTTTCAATTGAATCCATCTCAACAAGGTTCGATTCCATGGGCCTCTCCAGTGATTAATCCATTGAGTCCTTAGTCGGGACCATCTTCTTTCGCTAGTCCTTCCACAACGATGCCACCTACAAGGGAAAGAAACCCTTAGAAGAAGAACCACCTCTAGTATCAACCATATCGACAGAAGAGATACCTAGTAGAATGGAAGTTGAGACGCCTAGTTCACCCCACATGGAGTGGACTCAGGAAGGACTCCCATTCGCTCCCCCTCAACCGCCAACGGTCATCGTTGAAATGGCCAGCATGGGCTTGGGGGAGTATCTAGTGAGAAACATTGTAGCAACGCCCACACTCGAGTCCATGCAAGACATGGGGAGGCCTCGACTCCCCATCGGCTCAGTGGTTCCTTTAGGCTACCCACCCAATCAGACAAACTTTGTTTATGGGGGCCTGGATAATGGCGTTGAGATTCATATGCAAGAAGATGAAGACAAAGAGCCCTTTGTGGAGGATGTCAACTATCTATCCAATCCTGATTTTGCTCTTAGATATCTAGGCCAATGCAATTGGCACGGATATGGGTTGGGTCGATATGAGCAAGGAGTGTGGGTTCTTTGCCAACCGAGATATCAAATGCCATATGACAAGTCAGGAGTAGGGTTCAACCACCCCTTGCCCCTAGACATCTTGGTTGAAAACATGCAAGGCCTAGGGATAGGCAACAAGGATGGGTTGGCATCAGATCCATATGCTAATCCAAACACAACTTATACATTGGGGGATTATTTCCCATTACAAACAAACAACCTTGTTGACCTCAACAACCCTTTCCCTTCGGTCGAACAAGGAGAAACCTCAAGGACTCACCCACAAGGGGAATATGGACAAGACCAAGAAGGGTCTTCCAAAGATGAGTCGGAGTACGATCATTCGCAAGAATATCCAATGAATGATGATCAGGAAAGCTTCCTAACAATGTTCCCATTGGCTGCTCCATTTGAGCACATGCCACTTCAAGACAATCTGGTCCCCCCGTAGAGAGCGAAACAACCTAGATGGGACCACATCAATCTACTCGAACAAGGTGAGCCCCATGTGTCGCAAGAAATCGTTGGAGTTAACGAAGGCTTTTGGATCTCTGACAGTGATTCAAAAGATGAAACTGAGATGGCCTATCTCAACCACATGTGATAAATGCAACAACGATACCCTTTGGACATAGATGACATGTTTGAACATTTACATATAGGTCCAAGACATAGGTGGCATCTCAACCCGACATAGTTATAGCAATTACTGCACCCGCCACTCTAGGTCCACAGAGAGCATCTTTCGCCTGGAGACCCTATCAAACCATCAGTGCCTAGGGTGGACCCTGTCTTCGTCTCCGCGCATAGGGCTGATCCCTTTGTGCCAGTGCCCACAGAGCCAGATCCGATGCACACAAATTTTCTAGGATGTTCGAGTTATAACACCCATGGTAATGGAGACCACAATCATTTCATCAACATGATCTCCATTGATCTGACCGCACCCATCCATGATCCAGCCGACCCAACACGGTCATTGTATCTAGATCTAGATGCTATCGACTGGGATTGCGCTGACACACCACCATCCCCATCAGAGTACTGGCCTTGCGGAGGAATGTTTCATTTCACTCCAGGACAGACTCAGGATGTCTTTCATGCTGAAGAGGAACCTGATGTTCCGAACGATGATCTAAATTCAGCAAACGATATCCATTTGATCCCAACTCCACACCAGTTGGAGGATGGATCCCACATGTCGGTCGAGGAGACAACTGACATAGACATCGGCTCAGATCCAATGAATTTGCAAATCATCAAGTTGGGGGTAGGGTTATCCCTCGAAGAGCGAGCCGACTACATTACCCTTCTCAAAGAGAAGAAGGAGGTTTTTGCATGGTCATACAAGGACATGTCGGGACTAGACCCATAGCTAGTCACGCATAATTTAATGCTTGATCCGACAATCAAGCCAATAAAGCAAAAACTACGTAAGATGCACCCAACAGTGGCCTTAATGGTCAAAGATGAGTTACAAAAGTTATTGGATGCACAGTTTGTCATCTGCGTGGATTATCCACCATGGTTGTCTAACATGGTTCCTGTCAAGAAGCTCGATGGGAGGATTTGCATATGCACCGATTTTTGAGATCTAAACAAAGCGAGTCCTAAGGATGATTTTCCCTTGCCGAGCATCGATGCATTGGTAGACGCTACAGCGGGCCACGAAATGCTTTCCCTCATGGATGGTTTCTCGGGATACAATCAAATTCGTATCAATCCTGAGGACCAACTAAAAATGGCGTTCACAATGCCTTGGGGGACATTTTGCTATAAGGTTATGCCTTTTGGCCTTAAAAATGTTGGAGCCACTTACCAACGTGCCATGACGTACATCTTTCATGATTACATGCACAAAAATTTGGAGGATTACATGGATGATTTGTTGGCCAAATCTCTTTTGCACCCAGATCATCTCGATGACTTAAGCAAGATCCTCGATCGCCTCATGGAGCATAAGGTCAGACTAAACCCCAAGAAGTGCATCTTTGGCATCACATCTGGAAAGCTCTTGGGTTACATAGTCTCTAAACGAGGAATCGAGGTAGACCCAAACAAAGTCAAGGCAATCCTTGAAATGCCTCCCCCTACTACCATCAAGCAACTCAAGAGTCTGCAGGGAAAGGTCACGTCGATCAAGCGCTTCATAGCGCAGTTATCTGACAAGTGCCGACCCATGAATAAATTATTGCATAAGGGGGTCACATTTCATTGGGATGATGAGTGCCAGTCAGCCTTTGAAGACATTAAATAGTACTTGGCTTCACCACCAGTATTGGCACCACCTAGACCAGGAGTGCCATTCTATTTATACATCTCAGCTATCGAGGTGGCACTAGGTGCCATGCTGTCCCAGAAAAATGAACTTCACAAAGAACAGGCTACATACTATCTTAGCCGCACCCTGGTCAGTTATGAACTTAACTATGCATACGTTGAGAAGCTCTGCTTGGCAGTGGTGTTTGCTACCAAAAAGCTATGCCACTACATGCTCGGTCATACGATGTATGTTGTGTCTAAGGAGAATCCATTGTGATACATGATGAGTCGTACTTATCATAGTAGTCACACGGAGAAATGGATCATGTTGTTGACGGAGTTTGACATAGAGTTCATTGGACAAAAATCCATAAAAGGTCAAGTCATCACCGATCAACTAGCAGAGGCTCCTCTTGAAGACGATCAGCCTCTGACCGTAGAATTACCGGATGATGGGGTTTTTCATGTTTCAAAATCACCAGATTCTGATGAGCCTAAGTCATAGGCTGACATGACCCTATTTTTTGATGGTTCTAAATGTGAGCAAGGGGGTGGCATGAGAATTGTATTCTTCACTCCACAGGGGACTCCAATGCCTCTGTCATTTAAATTAGACTTCCCATGCACCAACAATAATGCAGAATATGAAGCCTTGCTCATAGGTCTTCAAACAGTAATCACCATGAACATTAAACGTTTAAACATCTTTGGTGATTCGTTGTTGATTGTCAATCAAGTAAAGGGGATTTTCCAATGTAAATGTCCAGTTCTACAGGCCTACAAAGCCCTCGTGGATAAATTCCTGGCACAACTTGAATGGTATGACATCGAGGCACTCCCTCGATCATCGAATCATTTTGTGGATACTATGGCCTCCTTGGGGTCATTAATCCCGCAAGACCCTTCTAGTGAAATGACAACCATTCAGGTTAAAACATTATCGCAATCTACGATGGAGCGTGCAAGCTCTGATCTGACGCCAGGAATCCACCTGATCTATATTGAACCATCTCCGGATAAGTTCTCTCGAATCCATGATTGTTTGACTCGAGCCAACTGGGGGTCCTTGTTCTCCCCAAACCCTCTTAATAGCAACACAACGCTATTTTTACAAGTTCTTTCCTGCTCAGCTTTTGCTAGGGATGGACTTCAAGAGGGATTGGTCGTTCATACTATCGAGGTTTCTGATCAGCAGGATTGGTACACACCTATTAGAGATTACCTCAAGCTAGGTAACCTCCCACTTGGATTGACACAAGCCACAAAAAGATCATTCAAATAAAAAGTGACAAAGCATGTCTTGTTAGGAGACATTTTGTATCATCGAAACTATGAAGGAATCCTCCTCTGTTGTTTGGACCAGCAAGAGTCCGCTTGGGCGATCACCCAAGCTCACGATGGTACATGTGGTGGCCACTTCAGCGGTATGGCCATCGCAAAGTGCATTCTCTGCATGGGCTATTATTGGCCATCTTTAGAGCGAGATTGTTGTGCATATGTGAAGAAGTGTGTGAAGTGTCAACACCATGCTAATTTGACACACGTACCTTCTCAGGCCTTGCAGCCGATCCAATCGGCTTGGCCTTTTTTGTAGTGGGGCTTTGACCTAATCGAAAAGATCTCCCCTGCATCGTCTGGTCATCACACGTTCATCCTAATGGCCATAGAGTATTTTACCAAGTGGGTGGAAGCAATTCCGCTAACCTCTACGACTGGATCCCACATTGCGGAGTTTATTTTGCATAACATCATATGTCATTTTGGTATTCCATCCAAGATCCTATCAGATAATGGGACACCATTCAAGAATAAAGATGTGCGTGCTTTGACCACAAAGTACAAAATTCAGCACAGTTTTTCAACCCCTTATTATCCATAGGCAAATGGGCAAGCAGAGGCGTCAAACAAAATGCTAGTCACCATTCTCAAAAAGATAGTTGTAGACAATCATAAGGACTGGCACATTCAGATCCCGCTTGCCCTATGGGCTTATCGCACTAGCATCCGGATGCCCACTGGGGCAACTCCATTTTTGTTGGTGTATGGCTTCGAGGCAGTCATGCCTCTTGAGTTGGAAATCCCTTCCCTGCGCATTTCAATGCAAGAGTTCATCGATGATGACACTGCGTGGCAGGCCCGGTTAGATCAACTGACGTTGCTCGATGAACGACGCGTTAATGCTCTCGAGCATTTGCGTATCTATCAAGAGCGACTTAAGAGAGCATACAACATGAAAGTCCACCTCAAGGAATTTTAGGTTGGTGACTTGGTCTTAAAAGAGAACCAATAGAATTCTAATTTGCCATCCCATCTATGGGACAAGTTCATGGCAAACTGGTTAGGTCCTTATGTCATTGATAGTAGAATAGGACCTGGAACATACCGGCTTGCCTCTCTTGAAGGAATCAAGGAAATAGAACCCTTGAACATTAGTCATTTGAGGCCATTCCACATCTAGAGAGCCATAGTCCAACTAAAAGCTCCAAGGATTCTCATAATCGCTTGGTCAAACCCAAAAATGCCCCAAAGGTATCTATAAACCCTTTGGTCAACCCAAAAGCTCCAAGGATTCTCATAATCGCTTGGTCAACCCTAAATGCCCCAAAGGTATCTATAAACCCTTTGGTCAAGCCAAAAGCTCCAAGGATTCTCATAATCGCTTGGTCACCCCCAAAATGCCCCAAAGGTATCCATAAACCCTTTGGTCAACACCAAAAGCTCCAAGCGTTACCATAACCGCTTGGTCAAAATAAATATTCAAAAACAAACAAAAAAAATAAAATCATCAAAAATCACAAAAAAAAACAAAATTTCTTGGTTGCACCAAAAGCTCCAAGGATTCTCATAATCGCTTGGTCCACCCTAAATGCCCCAAAGGTATCTACAAACCCTTTGGTCAACCCAAATGCTCCATGCATTACCGTAACTGCTTGGTCAACATAAATATTCAAAAACAAACAAAAACAATAAAATAATCAAAAATAAAAATCAAAAATAACAAAAAAAATTGCATTTCAATTCCATGCATTCTCATAAAAATCAAAATACAAAAATATAGGTTGCATTAGGCATCGCATCCATACATTGCATACTTTGCTAGGTCATACAAGTCAAAAGCACCATAGACTGTCATTACTTGGCAAATCCATCATTTTCCACATCAAATCCATTTTCATAAATGCATACATCTAGCATAACACCACCGCCATTTTTAGCATAGTCAGTTGTCTCCTAATGTATATAGGGTTTTCGTCATTCAGCTGTCTTTAAATTTCTAGCCAAAACTGTACACAGTTAAACAGATTTTACACGGGAAAGTTTTACTTGGATCACGCCTTGTTACGTAGCATCCCAACACAAATTAAAACACATAAAATAATTCCTAAGTTGTGTGAACGCAAGAGAAACCTACAAAGCAGTCTAGGGTACCATAGGTGAAATATTAGCCTATTCATCCCCCTATGCGAATGGTTCTAGAATGCTGAGAATTGACAAAAGGATGAGCTCTTCCCTATCCATTCCCCATAATAAATAGTGGTTTTCACCACTCCCACAAATCCCAATCATAGTTGGTCCCCAAAGTTGTAAGGATTCGTACTACACGTCCTTGCCAAGGATGGGTAGTCATCCCCAAGACCTAAAAGGATCAACGCTATTCAAAAACACAATTCCAACAAACCATCATCACAACCATCTCCACTCACCTTTGGTCTCCAAGTTGTAAGGATTCGTACTACATGCCCCTAACCAGGATGGGTAGTCATCCCCAAGGCCTAAAAGATCAATGCCCTTACTTCATAATCTCCATTATCCCCTTGTTTCCCAAAGTCGTAAGGATTCGTACTACACGTCCTTGAACAGGATGGGTAGTCATCCCCAAGGCCAACAGGATCAAGGCCATTCACAAGCTCAACCTTACAAAGCTCAAAATACAAAATCAAATAACAGTGGTTCTCACCACTATTCAAAATCCTTGCTCAAAAAGAAAAACAAAGAGAAAAATAAACAGTGATTTTCATCACTATATAGACGAGCAAGTATCCAAACCATTGAGCCAATACACAAGCCTGAACTTGAATCCCTGGAATTCTCAGCATTTGAAAAACCATCTAGGTGATCCTCATTACGGGTTTGGTTGATAGCCTACCTGGCAATGGTGGTATCCTAACCGCATGATGATATGTCTGTCACATTAGCTTTGCGTGTGCATAGACCAATGTTTGCATGTGGATGAGCTAGCTTATGGTACCTTAGATTGTCCCATGGATTAATCTTGTTAAACACAACAACGGAGTTAGTGGAGCTAATTAGGTGATCCTCAGTATAGGTTTGGTTGATAGCCTATCTGGCACTTGGCGGTATCTCGACAAATACCACATAAACGAACTCAATTGCACACATAAGGATGTGAAATAACTTGGTTAACTTCAAGTCGGATTTATACCTTGTTCAAAAAGTCTTGCGAGATAAATGTACAGTCTTGGCTAGTTAGTTAAAATATCTGCATCTCAAAAAATCTTACCTACATTTTCAAACAACTGGTACATTTCATTCCGTACATCACCATCAGAAAAAATGCAAAATACAAAAACAAAGTTTTCACATGCACAGTTATTCCACAAAGTCATCCCATTAATATAGCAAGTCAGTCAAATCTTGTACAGTCTATGGTGCATCGACACATCATCAACAACTCATTTCATTCATTCCATATGCATACATCATACAAATTAGAACCATCGCATTCATAATCGCATATGCATACATTAATGTAAAAACATGTACATAAAAACAAATCATGAAAAATGTATAAACACCAAAAAGAGTCATCTGTATATATATATCATAACAAAAATTCCCGTAGGCTACAATGAACCGGTCCTCGGACCTCGCTACCAAAAACCCAAAAATCTCAAAAACCCCAAGCCTAGGGCGTCGGCCACCATGATCACGCAGGATCGGTGCGACGGGAACTACCCCCTACAGTGTGGGTCCTATGGGACCTCTCAGGGTGACTGTTGCTCGCCCTTGCATCACGCCCACTAGCGCCTCCCTCATCTAGCCACCTACGACGGGATGATGCTGACTGCTCAGTCCCATTGTCTCTCGTCCGATACGACGAGCCACCTCCAGGAGGCTCAGGTATTCGCCCACCAAGGTGGATAATCTCTCCCTCCATATCCAGTCGATGTTGTCACCAATCTAATTCTTGTCATCACCAATCTGACTCCCGTCGGCCCCAATCTGCCTCTCGTCGACCCCACTCTGCCTCCCATCGATGGTAGTAAGCTACTACATCGTCGCGCTGTGCTAGCTGCACCCACAGGAGATCCCTCTCTCGTGCAACATCGGTATCCCCCTCCTATCGGTGAGACGCAGCCCATGCGCTCTCTCGCTCTGCCAACTGAGTCCGCAAGAGATCTCTCTCCTGCAAAGCCTCTCCTAGCTCCCCATATCGCATCCATAGCAGGTCCTCCAATCGTGCTATCTCAGTGTTGAGCCTCGCCTCCACCTCCTTTGAACCTGCCTGAGGCATAGGCGAATCTGGGACAGCAGCCTGCTCTGGCTCCCACTGCTCCAGGACGTCCTGCATCTCTAGCTGGTCTAGTACCCCAAAATCCCCTCCAACATCCTCCACCTCTACCATGTCCTCATCATCACGTGGAGCACCCCAACCCTCATCTGGTACCTTTATACCCTCATCCCCTGCTACTGTTGTGGCACCCCCTAGAGGCCCCTCGCCTCGCCATCACCGTAGAGTCCACCACTGCTCATACTCCGTAGTCATCCTGACGTCATCCACATCTGGGACGTCAATCACCGTATCTGAATCCTCGCCAAGTGGCGCAATGACTGGTCGGTCCAGCGTCCTCTCATCTCCCCGATGCTGATAGACTACGGGCTCACCAGGCATCCCCTGGCGCACCCCAAACTGTCGGGTCACCCGACCGTATGGGAAGAACTCCTGCTCTGTCCCATGCCTCCCAATCAGCCATCGCCCCCTCCGTACCCGCCGGAGCCACTCTCCAGCCTCAGGCCAAGCTGGACAGTCCCGGTAGGAGTGCTAGAACACATCCCTAGGAGTAAGCCGAGCAAAGGCATCGACATAGTGCCCTACGACACCTGCCCATCATCGGCTCTGTCCTTGCTCCTTCGACCTCCGCCATAATACCCTATATCCAATCTCTCGGTCTACCATCTCCACCTACGTCATCCAAGGTAGCCCCACCGGCCTCTCCACTGCTATGTGCTGCCAAGCCCAACACTGCAACAAGTAGCTACAATCAATCCCCTTCCACTTTCAGCAGCGGACCTCGTACAACTCGTCATAGAGTTGTGCCAGTAGCATCTGTCCCCATCTCATAATCATCGGAGTATCTGTCGGACACTCCACCAACCTGAATACCACCTCTAGCAGGTTCCATGGGAACCTCGCGCCAGAAGAGTCGAGGAGCAGCATGTTGGAAATGAGGCTCATGAGTAATGCATGCCTCATTCCCAACACACCCCTCTCCAGCCACCATCGCACCAGTATGCCGCCAATCTGGCAATCGCCCTCCGCCCTCTCCATGGGGTTCTCCACACCCAACTCCTCCCCATGCCCGAAACAGCGTATCAGTACCGTTGTCCTTCGAGCTCGTGGCGTCGTCTGGATCGGCAATCCGTCTATTGGAATTCGTAGGATCCGATAAACATCCTCCAAGGTCACCGTTATCTCCCCTATCGGGAGATGGAAGGTATTAGTCTAGGGATCCCATAGATTGATCAGGGCCGTCAGATAGGCCCGATCCACGACTACCGGCTCCAGGCGAGTCACCTACTTGAGCCCAAGGGCGTCAAGCCAGTCCCAGTCCGCCAAGGTCAGCACCGCACGTGCTTCAGTAAAAATAGTAGGCACCCGGTGCCGGCTCTTCACAACCTACAAAAGAAAACAACACAAAAACATTAAAAACAACGAAAAACTGTACAACCCTAACATGTATATACAATAATGCATTAAAACTGTACAGCCAAAAACAAAGCAAAAATTCCATAAAATTTATTTGTCAGTCCTAGGGTTTCTAATCCTAACTGATAAATTCAAAAACACAACAAAAATTCAAAAAAAAAATTAATTTGTCAGACCTAAGGTTTTTAACTTTAACTGATTAATTAAACAACAAAAACACTTACAAAATTTAAAAAATTTATTTGTCAGTCCTAGGGTTTCTAATCCTAACTGATAAATTCAAAAACACAACAAAAATTCAAAAAAAATTAATTTGTCAGACCTAAGGTTTTTAACTTTAACTGATTAATTAAACAAAAAAACAAACAACAGTCAACTAGGGTTCACGCTACGCTTTCCGCTTAGTGGTACCCTACGTTTTTTTAAACTTACAGTTTCGATTTTGGTTCCATTCAGGTTCAACGCAGTTTGTAAGTTCTGTTTCAAACTAACTTTCTAAGTTCGGTTTTCAACTAAAATTTTGATCTATGTTTTACCTAGAGTTAAATTCATTTTTTAGTTAAGTGTTCATAAACTAGGGTTTTCATTTTTAAACCATAAAAAAAAAAAACATCAAACATAAGCAAAATGCGATTTTCCAATTCCAACAAAAAGTAATAAAGAGGACAAGTACTCATTGGTGTCGCTTTGGCTCTGCCACTCAATCCGGTATGAGCACTCATGGTCACAAGAAAATTTCAACAGCACTTTGCTTCGCAGAATTTACCTCCTCCTCCTCAGAGCTCCAAATCACCCAGAAAAACAATTGCAAATGAGCCCAAAACTCAGTTTTGGCCTTTAAATAGGCTTTTTGAGCCTGTACTCGTTCCACCCTGGGATGAGCACTCTAGTTAGCACTCGTACCACCTTGGGATGAATACTAAATAGGCATTCATCCCACCCTGGGACGAATACAGAGCAAAAATTTCAAAAACAACAAAAAATCACCAAAAATGCACCAAAACAAGCCCTAAAAGTGTCCGATCAGAATGCTTTTGCACTAGACATTCCGGGCATGCAAAACCGATGTCAAGGTCACAAATCCTCACTATCCTATTCCCTAAAAATACTATCATAGCCGGAATGCTCCATAAGAAGCCAAATTTTTGAGAATTTCATCCCCAAACGACGTCACCAAAACGGGTCAAAACCCATCCAAAAATAGTAATAACATTGCCGAATGAAGGTGCTTTTGCGCATGACATTCTTGGCATCAAAAATAATCATTGGGGTTACAAATTTTCACTATCCTACTCCCTAAGAAGGCTACCATAGCCGGAATGCTCCACGGGAGGATGGATTTTTGTCAATTTCAGCTCCAAAATGCATCACAAAATGGGTTAAAACACACCAAAAATAGGTTAGAATGTTCGAAAACTGCTTTCGCATTCAATGGTAAACAACTGAAGGCACCCTTACCTAAGTCATCTTGGGTCAAGCGACTCATCACTTTTCTCATGTCGGTCACTCCCTCATCGATTCGTCGCTTGAGGGGGTAGTCACACTTAGTCGCCAATCAACAACAATATACCCAATCATGGAAATAACATGCATTCAAAGGATCATTGACAAATACAATCGTGCCCCTTCTTGGGGCAGCAAACAAGCAATTATCACAAGCTGATCAAACATTTGGCATTCGTGAATCATGAACTCAAGGTTCCCACAGATAAAAGGTTGCGCCCTTTGCCTATTCATGACTGATCAATGTCCAAGTTCAAGTAATACCTCACCGAACCAGGTTAACACTTGACTTTAGTTCCTTAGCTCGTCAGAAGCAAGGATTCAATAATGTGTGCACTTTCCATACTTGGGGCATCAAGAGTTGGTTAGGTTATTGAGAAACCCTAATCATTAGTGCTTTGGTTATCTATTTTTGCTCGACGCTGCGCCTTGCACAGCGCTTCCCAAAAAGGGGCATCTATAGACACCAAAACAGCACCAATCCAATTACGTGACAACAAGCGCTGATCGCATTGACACAAACATCCCCAAGGGCAGCCCCCAGAGGTTAAACAGTGGTCCTAACCACTTCCAAAAGTAGTTTTAGAGGTCATAGGTCAATTTGGCACCTTTTTGGCACCTTGCTCTCTACTCGTCCCACCCCGGGACAAATACAAACTAGCACTCGTCCCACCTAGGGACGAGTAGCAGCATTCGTCCCAGGGTGAGGCGAATAGCAAGTTTGATTGGAAAAAATTCAAACCTCGGTAACTCCGCCAGTTAACTGAGGCTTCAGGCCATGCAATTGCCATCTTCAAAATCTGGATCCTAGAGGCAAAATTGGAGAAATATGAGCATCTGGGTCATCCCAAAATTCCCCCAATTAGCTAACCCCAATTTTGCAGGTCTTTTTGAGCTTCCTAAGTAGGACATTGCATAGGGTGCTTTCTGGCCAATTCTCATAGTCCTATTCATCCCACCCTGGAGCGAGTACAGATCTATGAGGAATTTTCAGACTGTTCTTTTTGAAATGGTCTTTTGATGATATTTTTATGCTTCTATCAAAGTTTCAGGTCAATCAGAGGTCATATGATAGTCGTTTTATTATTTTCATGCTTTTACTAACAGTAGGCCTTGGGAAATACATGTTTCATTTGGTCTGCAGGTATTATTAATATTTTCTATTTCTTTGAACGCAGTTTTCCAACATCAGAGGAGCAGAAAAGAGCAAATAATCATATACAACAGCAGCGGACGTTTTGGTCCGCCCATATTATATGTGGGCACGCGGAAGAAGGATTGTTAGCCATGAATCTTGTGACAAGAAACACATTTGACTCTCCTATCCCCTAAAAATGAAGGAGATGTATTGTAACACAATTTGTAAAGTGTATCAATAAAAGAGATTACTATATTTCGTATTGCTTTTATCTTGTGTCAATTTGCATACGTTATTTCTTGTTCTTGTGGCATATTCCTTTTTGTTTACGTATCCTCGTGCTTTCAATAACATTAAGTGTTACAAGTGCAACAATGATGGTCACACAACAAAGTGGTGTAGAGTAGATATTTTAGAAATAGGTGTGAATAGGAATAGGAACATGAATATGAACATGAACAGGAATATGAATATGAACAAAAATAGGAACAAGAATATGAATATGAACAGGAACAAGAATAGGAACATGGATATGAATAGAAATAGGAATATGAATGTAGACATGGACAGGAACATGGACACTGAAATAAATAGTGAGAGGAATCAGAAGAATCATATAAGAAGGAAAGAGGATAAAGGTAAAGAACAATGTCTTCTAGGAGTAGAAATACTCCCACCCTAGAATTAACCACCTCAAGAGGAGGTGGGGGAGGGGCTAAGCTAAGAGGCTCATTCTTAGCCCCAAGCCCCAAAGGTGACCCTTTGCCATTGATTTCAAAGGGGGAGATATTTGAGTAAGGGGGAGAGACTTGGTAATTGAAGAGAGCATTGAGCCAGGGGGAGCAATGTCCTAGGGGGAGCAACACAGAAGAAGAAGTCAAGTTTTTGGTAAAAAAAAATTGGGTTGCCATCAATGACAAAGGGGGATATTGTTGGACATTTTGAGTCCTTAAAGTTAAAGTTGTCATTGATGTCAAGAAATGAAGTCATCATTAAATATCAAGGAATTTGTCAAGAAACAAGTTATCAAAGTTGTCATTGATATTCTGGAAGAAGCTTCTAATAAAGTCAAGATCAAAAGGAACAATGCAAAAGTTAAAGGCAAAGGGCTCCATAATATTTTTTAAATATTATGTGGAAGCATAAGTTAAAAGGTTTTTCTTTAAAACCAATGATGGCAAAAATAAAAGGTTTTTCTTTAAAACCAATGGTGGCAAAAATTAAAAGGTTTTTCTTTAAAACCAATGGTGGCAAAAATAAAAGGTTTTTCTTTAAAACCATAGGGTTTAAAGAATTAATTTATAAAATTTAAATTCAAAAGAATTTAAATATTTTATAAATTAATAAAGTTTTCAAAGGAAAATCGAGCATCGACGTTGAGAATAAATCGAGCACCGACGTCATGCATGGAGGAAGAGATTTAGTATAAAATCTAATGCCTTGGAGGTATTTCAATTTATCCTTTTGCTCGATGATAAAAATGTGCAATTGTGTTTAAGTCTGTAAGGAAGAAAGAGCAGCGAAAATATTGTTTATGCACCAATGAACGTAGCCAAGGTGTGGTGAGAGACAGTAATCATAGCCAAGGAGTGGCGCAAGGTAGCGAACATAGCCAAGGTGTGGCTAGAGACAACAAACGTAGCCAAGGAGTGGTGCAAGGCAGCGAACATAGCCAAGGTGTGGCTAGAGACAACAGACGTAGCCAAGGAGTGGTGCAAGGCAGCGAGCATAGCCAAGGTGTGGCTCAAGGCAGCAAACGTAGCCAAGGTGTGGCTTGAGGCAGCGAACGTAGCAAGGCATGGCCTGAAGTAGGCGAAGGCGTAAGGTGTGGAGGCTCCAAGGGAGAACGCAGCTCCACGATGGTGACAACCAAGACGAAGGTGCTTGGAAGAAGAAGCACTTCAGGCATTAATAAAACTGGTAACATTTTTGTGATATTTAATTTTAATTTAGGCTAAGGTTGAATAAAGGAGAAATAAGGTTGTAATTAATTTGATGAATGCCTAAATTAAAAGGGAGTAGTTATTATAAAGTATTGAGGTGAAAAGATTTACTTGTGGGTAAAATACTTTTACCTTAGAAAAGGGAAAGATAAATTGCATTATCTTATTAAAAGAATTATCTTTAATGCAATAATAATTTTAGGGAGTTATAAGTAGAAATAGCTTTGGGTTTTGAAAAACAAAGTAGTAAAGTGACTTATGCTTGAGAGGTGAATATTCAAAATAGTTTGGTGTTGGATATTATTTTGAGATTGGAGCAATAAGGTATACTCATGAATTAATATATGCATTGTATTGTCATCTAATCCTTTTGATATTGGCAAAGGAATATTGTGTTATTGTGGTAGATTCTTGAAGGTCATATTTATCAAGAAAAAGGTATGGGCATATTTTTCAAAGTTTAAGTTGATTGGTTGTTTTCTGGAAAATAAGTTTGGAGTGAAAAGGACTTGATTAGGGTTTCCTTTTAAGTGTGTTTGAGTGATTGCTACAAGGTTTTCTGGAATAAAGAAGTGTGGTTAAAACCTTGTTTTATAAGCATTGTTGTTGAAGCCATTGGTTGTGTGAAGAACTTAAACTAGGGTTTGAGTATCATTGCTATGTGAAGATTGTTTTATGAGCATTATTGTTGAAGTGAGTTGTTGAGAAAAGAACTTGAACTAGGGTTTGAAAAGAACATGAGTATCATTGCTATGTGAAGATTATTTTATGAGCATTGTTGTTAAAGTGAGTTGTTGAGAAAAGAACTTGAACTAGGGTTTGAAAGAACATGAGTATCATTGTTATGTGAGGATTGTTGTTGAGCATTGTTGGAAATATTTTGAGTTGATGTTTACATGCTTGGACTAGGGTTTGTGAGCAAGGGTTGTTTCTTTGAGTGATTGGTTGAGTAGAGTTGGTTGAGCCTAGTCAAGTGAGTGTGTGAAGTGATTGTTCAAGTTCCATAAAACAAACTATTCTATATTATGATTTGAGTTGAGAAAGTGATTGGGCATTGAGTATAGAACATATTGGGTCTCTAACAATTCTCTTTATGTTTCTATGAGATTGGACAAGTTCTAGTGTGGACTTGTTGAGAAGATTTGAGGTAAGTCTTTGAGAGGACTTGTGGATAGATTTGAGTAAGCTTTTGTGGAAGCTTACAATACATATTGAGAGCATATTTGGATAAGTTCTTGAGAGGACTTATTGAGTAGATTGGACAAGTTCTGAGTGGACTTGTTGAGCAGATTTGAGCAAGTTTTGAGTGGACTTGTTGAGCAGATTTGAGCAAGTTCTGAGTGGACTTGTTGAGTATTGAGCAAGTTCTGAGTGGACTTATTGAGCATAATTGAGCAAGTTTTGAGTGGACTTGTTGAGCTAATTGAGCAAGTTCTGAGTGGACTTGTTGAGCAGATTTGAGCAAGTTTTGAGTGGACTTGTTGAAGTATATTTTAGCAAGTTCTGAGTGGACTTGTGGAGTAGAGTTTGGTGTAGATTTGAGGATAGGTTTGTGCCAGACTAGAGATAGAGATTGAGTAGATTTGTGCTAGACCGAAGGACTATGTTTAGTGTAGATTTGAGATAGATCTTTGGAGGTGATAGAGCAGAGAGGATAGTGGTCTCCAGTGGATAGAGATCCATCATCTAGGGTAGTGAGGATAGGTCTTCTGAGTGGGGACAAGAGTCTTCAGTGGAGAGAGATCCACAAGCCAGTGTAGTGGAGGTAGTAGTCTTCTAGAGGATCACCAACCAAAGCAGAGGAGAAGGAGTTCTCCTATGGATAGAGATCCATGAACTTGATTTAGGGGATCAACATCTCCTTTGGATAGAGGTCCATAAACATTGTAATAGGGAAAGGATTCCCAAGAGATTGATTGAGAAAATTTTAGTGAAATATTTTCTCCGTGGAGTAGCCCACATTGGGTGAACCACGTAAATTGTGGTGTCTCTATTGTGTATGGTGTTTTGTGCATTGCTTTGATTACTATTGTTGATATTGATCTATACATTGCATAATATTGATTGGGAAAGAAAAGTAAAAAGTTATCTTATATTGTTCACCCCCCTCTCAGTATAAGCTTGTGTTCTTCAATTGGTATCAGAGTGGGTTCCTTCATAAGAGTTTAATAGCTTGAAGGAAAAGCTAACAAGAACATAATGGATCCTAAGGAGGTGTCCTCAAATAATTCAGCACCAGTATTTGATGGAAGTGACTATATGTATTGGAGTATGATGATGAAGATCTACCTAATGGCACTTGGAAATGAAGTTTGGGAAGCAGTGGAATTTGGATATGATCCCTTAGTCAATCCTCCTACAGATAAGGAAGGTAAGCTTCTACAACACTATAATTCAAAAGCAATGAATGCACTTGTGAGAGGTTTGCGTAGAACAAAATCTATGAAGGTTATGCATTGTAAAACTGCAAAAGAAATGTGGGATAAATTGCAAGGTATATATGAAGGAGATAAAAGTGTCAAGAAAGCAAAGATACGAAATCTCAAAGGACAATTTGAAATGTTAAGAATGAATGATGAGGAAAATATCAGTGCTTATCTAATTTGAATTGATGAGGTTGTTAATGATATGCAAGGACTTGGAATGAAGATTGATGAATCAGATGTTTGTGATAAAGTCTTAAGAACTCTTCCAAAAAGATTCAATGAATAGGTTTTTGCTATAGAAGTGTCAATGGATGGTGATTCTTTGACAAGAGATAAGTTTCTTGGTATGCTTACAACTTTTGAGATAAGAACAAAAGATCCTATTCCCCAGAAGGAAGCAACCTTCAAAGCAATCAAGAAAACAAAGGGTAAGAAGTCAGAATCAAGCAGTGAGTCATCCAATGATGAAGAAGCTAATTATGGTAGAAGAGATAAATATTCCAGAAGATCCAGAGATCTAAAATCTATTAAGTGTTTCAATTGTGGAAAGTTTGGATATTTTGCAACAGATTGTCAAGAACCAAAGAAAAACAATGGTGAAGAAAAATAGGATCATAGGAATAGGGAATCGAAAAGATATAGGCACCAGAAGAAAAGCAAGGATGGACAAAGCAGACAAGGAAAGAAGTTCTTTCAAAGACAAAAGAGGAGCTACTATGCAGATAAGGCAAGTAAGTACTCAAGTGATAGTGATGCTAGTTTTTCAGACAATGATAGAGATGAAGTCCTATTTATGATTGAAGAAAAAGAACCAGTTAAGAAAAGGACTCCAATAATTCTCAAGTGTTTTAGATGTGGTAACTTTGGACATATTGAAGATGATTGTACAAGGGATGGTTATAGTTTCAGTGATGATGAGTATGAGGATGCATTTGAAATACCAGATGAAAATCTTCTAATGGCTTTAGAAGAAGAAGTAAGTGATCCTATAGAAGACAAGCCAAAAGAAAATAAATATGTGGACAAAGGTAAACAAATAGAGGAATATTCAGAAGAGAATGGTTATGATCTCAAGGGAGAACTTATTTATGCCCTTGACATAGTAAAGAAGGTAAGGAAGCAACACTCTAAACTTGAAATTCAGTTTCAAGAATGTGATGAAGAGAGAAGATTGCTTATAGAGGATTTAGAAAAATCAAAGGCTAAGGCAAAAAGGTTCAAGGATAAGTTAGAAGCAAAGATCTTGGAATGTGAGAAGTTAGCACAAGAAGTGGCACTACTAAAAGAATATTTAGAGGACTCCAAGATCAAGATGAAAGGGTTTAAAAATAGCTCAAAGAACTTGGATAAGTTCATCAAGACACAAAAGACTACATCAAGCAAGACAGGTCTCGGATTTGAACAGAATCAAAAGAAATGGGAAGGAGAGTCAACTTCAAGTTTTGGAGAAGAAGAAACTTCGGATGAAGATACTTCAAAAAAATATAGTGTAAAAGAAAGTGAGACATCTGAGGATGAGTTGGACAATAGAGAGTTCAACAAAAATAGGAACAATGCACAAAGAAGATACATATGGAACAACAATCAGAATAGGTCTAGGAGACCAATGAGGTCAAGACAAGGAAAATTCAATGGAAGATGCTTTTCATGTCACAGGTTTGGGCACATGGCTTCACAATGCAGAACACATGAAAGACAAGAATATGGGAACAAACAGTTCTTCCATGGATATTGCTACTCATGTAATCAGTTTGGTCATAAGGCAATGAATTGCAGGGTTCATGACAGAAGAAGGTATGGCTTCACTAGAAGAAATCCTATGACATTTGCACCTCCAAGAAATAATAACATTAAGTGTTACAAGTGCAACAATGATGGTCACACAACAAAGTGGTGTAGAGCAGACATTTCAGAAACAGGTGTGAATAGGAACATGAACATGAACAAATAGGAACATGAATATGAAAAAGAACAGGAATATGAATATGAACAGAAATAGGAACAGGAATATGAATATGAAAAGAACAAGAATAGGAACATGGATATGAACAGAAATAGGAACAGGAATGTAGACATGGATAGGAACATGGACACTAAAATAAATAGTGAGAGGAATCAGAAGAATCATATAAGAAGGAAAGAGGATAAAGGTAAAGAACAATGCCTTCTAGGAGTAGAAATACTCCCACCCCAGAATTAACCACCTCAAGAGGAGGTGGGGGAGGGGCTAAGCTAAGAGGCTCATTCTTAGCCCCAAGCCCCAAAGGTGACCCTTTGCCATTGATGTCAAAGGGGGAGAGATTTGAGTAAGGGGGAGAGACTTGGTAATTGAAGAGAGCATTGAGCCAGGGGGAGCAGCACAGAAGAAGAAGTCAAGTTTTTGGTAAAAAGTTTTTGGGTTGCCATCAATGACAAAGGGGGAGATTGTTGGACATTTTGAGTCCTTAAAGTTAAAGTTGTCATTGATGTCAAGAAATGAAGTCATCATTAAATATCAAGGAATTTGTCAAGAAACAAGTTATCAAAGTTGTCATTGATATTCTGGAAGAAGCTTCTAATAAAGTCAAGATCAAAAGGAACAATGCAAAAGTTAAAGGCAAAGGGCTCCATAATATTTTTTAAATATTATGTGGAAGCATAAGTTAAAAGGTTTTTCTTTAAAACCAATGATGGCAAAAATAAAAGGTTTTTCTTTAAAACCAATGGTGGCAAAAATAAAAGGTTTTTCTTTAAAACCAATGGTGGCAAAAATAAAAGGTTTTTCTTTAAAACCATAGGGTTTAAAGAATTAATTTATAAAATTTAAATTCAAAAGAATTTAAATATTTTATAAATTAATAAAGTTTCAAAGGAAAATCGAGCATCGACGTTGAGAATAAATCGAGCATCGACGTCATGCATGGAGGAAGAGATTTAGTATAAAATCTAATGCCTTGGAGGTATTTCAATTTATCCTTTTGCTCGATGATAAAAATGTGCAATTGTGTTTAAGTCTGTAAGGAAGAAAGAGCAGCAAAAATATTGTTTATGCACCAACGAACATAGCCAAGGTGTGGTGAGAGATAGTAATCATAGCCAAGGAGTGGCGCAAGGTAGAGAACGTAGCCAAGGTGTGGCTAGAGATAGCAAACGTAGCCAAGGAGTGGTGCAAGGCAGCGAACATAGCCAAGGTGTGGCTAGAGACAGCAGACGTAGCCAAGGAGTGGTGCAAGGTAGCGAGCGTAGCCAAGGTGTGGCTCAAGGCAGCAAACGTAGCCAAGGTGTGGCTTGAGGTAATGAATGTAGCAAGGCATGGCCTAAAGCAGGTGAAGGCGTAAGGTGTGGAGGCTCCAAGGGAGAACGCAGCTCCACGATGGTGATAGCCAAGAGGAAGGTGCTTGGAAGAAGAAGCGCTTCAGGCATTAATAAAACTAGTAACATTTTTGTGATCTTTAATTTTAATTTAGGCTAAGGTTGAATAAAGGAGAAATAAGGTTGTAATTAATTTGATGAATGCCTAAATTAAAAGGGAGTAGTTATTATAAAGTATTGAGGTGAAAATATTTACTTGTGGGTAAAATACTTTTACCTTAGAAAAGGGAAAGATAAATTGCATTATCTTATTAAAAGAATTATCTTTAATGCAATAATAAGTTTAGGGAGTTATAAGTAGAAATAGCTTTGGGTTTTGAAAAACAAAGTAGTAAAGTGACTTATGCTTGAGAGGTGAATATTCAAAATAGTTTGGTGTTGGATATTATTTTGAGATTGGAGCAATAAGGTATACTCATGAATTAATATATGCATTGTATTGTCATCTAATCCTTTTGAGATTGGCAAAGGAATATTGTGTTATTGTGGCAGATTCTTGAAGGTCATATTTATCAAGAAAAAGGTATGGGCATATTTTTCAAAGTTTAAGTTGATTGGTTGTTTTCTGGAAAATAAGTTTGGAGTGAAAAGGACTTGATTAGGGTTTCCTTTTAAGTGTGTTTGAGTGATTGCTACAAGGTTTTCTGGAATAAATAAGTGTGGTTAAAACCTTGTTTTATAAGCATTGTTGTTGAAGCCATTGGTTGTGTGAAGAACTTAAACTAGGGTTTGAGTATCATTGCTATGTGAAGATTGTTTTATGAGCATTATTGTTGAAGTGAGTTGTTGAGAAAAGAACTTGAACTAGGGTTTGAAAAGAACATGAGTATCATTGCTATGTGAAGATTGTTTTATGAGCATTGTTGTTAAAGTGAGTTGTTGAGCAAAGAACTTGAACTAGGGTTTGAAAGAACATGAGTATCATTGTTATGTGAGGATTGTTGTTGAGCATTGTTGGAAACATTTTGAGTTGATGTTTACATGCTTGGACTAGGGTTTGTGAGCAAGGGTTGTTTCTTTGAGTGATTGGTTGAGTAGAGTTGGTTGAGCCTAGTCAAGTGAGTGTGTGAAGTGATTGTTCAAGTTCCATAAAACAAACTATTCTATATTCTGATTTGAGTTGAGAAAGTGATTGGGCATTGAGTATAGAACATATTGGGTCTCTAACAATTCTCTTTATGTTTCTATGAGATTGGACAAGTTCTAGTGTGGACTTGTTGAGAATATTTGAGGTAAGTCTTTGAGAGGACTTGTGGATAGATTTGAGTAAGCTTTTGTGGAAGCTTACAATACATATTGAGAGCATATTTGGATAAGTTCTTGATATTGATCTATAAATTGTATAATATTTATTGGGAAAGAAAAGTAAAAAGTTATCTTATACTATTCACCCCCCTCTTAGTATAAGCTTGTGTTCTTCATATGGTTACCACTAAATGCTTGTGATCTCATCTATAAAAACCTCTCTTTGACCTTTCTCTAATCTATAATAAGATAGTGGTACCAGATGAACTCTTGGATGTGAATATGGAGGAAGGATCATGAAACATGATTGACAAGTTCCAAGGTGGCAAACTAGATATTGGCTCTATCTAATGTTGGGAAATTCTCAAATGGAAGCCACTAGGATCTCTTGATATTGTTGCAATATTTAATGTCTTCTTCCTGATAAAACTAAACTATGAGGAGGATGTGAAGCACATTTTAGGTGAAGACCCCTATTTATTTTGAAAGAGGGGTCTCTTTCTATGAAAATGAGGTCTGAACTTCAATCCCAAGATGCAAAAGGTGAACTTGGCCCCCTTTTGGGTGTGACTCCCAAATTTACCATTTCATATTTAGCATGAAGATATTTTTTAGGGAATAACTAAATCTATTGGGGACTTGATCTTGATTGAATACACTACCAGAGCTAATACGAAGATGATTTTTCTAGAATGTGCATCATGGTAGATCTAGAGGCTGATTTACCTTGAGCTTGTGTCCAGATAATATCCTTGGATTTAGTTAATTATTTATGAGAACAAAAACATGATATGTTCTATCTATAAGAGGTATGGTCAATTGTTTGGGTCATGCTCTCGTAAGGCCCTAGGTGGGGGTACCCAAAGGAAGAATGAGATCAAAATGTTAATTATTTTAAGCCAAGAACAAGATCCCCTTCTAATATATTCCATCATGAATTGATTTTGTATGAGCATGAACCAGAGGAAAGGATAATGGACCAAGTCCTTGTGGTGGATGTTAATGAGTTTGGCAAAGTGGTGGTCTAGAATATGAACCCATTTAGTGGTAGAAGTCTAGAACAGGTTCTATCGAAAGACTTGATGATGAAGACTTTAATCCCTTTTAAGTTCATATCTAGAGCCAATCATAGAATAACTCTTCTCCCCTTAGAAGTTGTTATGGAATTATGAAGTTGCCATGTACATTAATTTACAGGGCTTAAATAAGCCATCATACAAATTATAATCCATGAAATATGGGATTAGAACCTATCGACAACATACCTGGACAAAAATTAAAATGTTGGTAGAATATGTTGGCAAGCAACTTTAGGAAAAATAATAAAAATTAAACTAAAAATTAAACCTAAAGTATAATCCTAAGTCTAAGGTCATCACTCATCCCATCAAAAGAAGCATTGGAATCCAATGCTTTTAACAAAGAGGGAAAATCATGGGACATATGGTGAGTAGAAATCTAGTGAGCCTGGTGTGGAAATTGGCCATGACGAGCAACAAGATATGAAGTAGAAGTACCCTGGTGAGTCTATCTAGTCTTCGTATCAAAAAGTGTATCGGCACAGAGCGGAAGATGTGCATCAGGAACCACATCAAAATGATGATTGATAGTTGGAATGGATTCCAACGTGGAATCATAGTATGGTTTGAGGAGATCAACATTGACGACATCATGGATGCCAAGATGAGCTGGAAGATCCAAGTGAAAGGTATTCTCCAAAATCTACTGAATAATGGTATAAGGTCCATAGCAGAGAGGCTTGATTTTTCTATGTACCTTATCCATAAAATGTCACCTATAAAGATAAAACCATACTTTGTCACCAACCTAAAAATGATGAGGAGTACGATGTCAATCCATCTGTTAACGTTGCTTCTGCTAAGTCTTATAAAGAATATAAACCACTTTGGACTAAAGGATCTATATATTTGGACAAAAGAGTTTTCCTTTTCCTACTCCTTCTAAATATGCATGGTAGTTGTTGAGGGCAAGGACAAAGGCAACTCATAAGGAGCTAACGACTAAAATCTAAAGCAAACTTCAAAAGGAGAGTGCCTAGTAGAAATATGAACGACCCTGTTATTTGTGTGCTTAATGTGAATGAGGCTTAAATCCCACCTGGCTAGAGTGGAATTATGGTAAATCCTAAAACTCTTCACAAGCGTATGGTTAACCACCTTTGTATGCCCATCGAACTATGGATGATGAGCAGTATAGAAGTTAAGTGAAATTCCCAAGATCTTCCAAAGGGATTGCCAAAAGTGATCCATAAAGCATGAGTCATGGTCAGATACAATGCTGGTAGGAAGACCAAAAGAGCACCACACTATCTCAAAGAAAATTTTGGCCAAGTCCTGATCAGAACTCGTCTTACAACATGGAATAAATTTGGCCATATTGCTGAATTTATCCATAATGATGAAGACACAGTCATGTTGTCGTATGGTCATTAGGAAATCACTTAATAATTCCATGGAAATGCTCTTCCAAATATGAGAAGGAATGGGCAAAGGCATGCTCATGCCCAATTTCCTATTTGTGGATTTAGATTAGTTGTAGATGGCACACTGTCACAAAAAGTGTAGGACATCTCACTACATAGGAGGCCAAAAGAAAAATTGTTGAAGATGATATAGATTTTTATGTTTTCCAAAGTGTCCTCCATACAATGTAGAATGAGCCTCCTTCAAGAGAGACTTCATATTCTGATGAGGAACACAAAGCTTGTCCAATTTATAATACAGTCCATCCTAAATGTGAAAGTCATGAAGGGCCCTCAAATTGGAAGATGAAGGATGGAAAAGTTATTGAAATACTTTAGAAAAATTAGGATCCAATGGATATTGTGAAGGCTAGAGTAGAAGCCAATATGATACATAGTTATAACAATCAAGGTAAGGGTGGATGGAGGTCGACTCAGATAATCTGTTATTGCATTATTTTACCCTTTCTTTTACTTTATCACCAAATGGAATTGCTGCAAATAGGATGCCAACTTCATGTGTTGAGCTTCTTCAATTTTAGACTGATATTGAAGAAAATTAAGGGGTATATGGTCGGTGTGAACCACTGTCTCTTTGCCCAAAATATAATGCCTCCAATATTTTATGGCCTGTACTAAAGCATACAACTCCTTATCATAGGTGGAATAATTTTTCTTTGCCTCCAAAATTTTTTTATAATTATAGGCCACTGGATGGCCATTCTGTTTGATCACGGTGCCAAGTGCATATTGTGAAGCATCTATCTAAATCTCAAAATGTTGTGCAAGATTTGGAAACACAAGGACAGGTGCACTACATAATTTTTGTTTCAAAGTGTCAAAGGCCTCCTGTTGTTCCTTTGTCCACTAAAACTAAATTTTGATCTTTGTTAAATGGTGCAGTGGAGCAACAATGGTGGAATATCCTACAATGAACTTGTGATAGAAATTAGCAAGTCCAATAAAACTCCTCAACTCCATGATGGAATTAGGAGTAGGCCATTTAAGTATGATTTTGATCTTGGTAGGATCCACTTGAACTCATTTTTCACTGATTACAAATCCTAAATAGATAATGGAATTTTTCCCAAAAGAACATTTGGGAATATTGGCATACAATTGGTTCTTCTGAAGAGTTTAAAGAACATATTCTAAGTGTTCAAGATGACTTTTCCAAGTTGGGTAAAATACAAGGATGTCATCTAAATAAATTATTACAAATATATCCAAAAAATCACAAAACACTTCATTCATTAGCCGCATAAATGTGGTTGGGGTATTCGTAAGACCAAAGGGCGTGACGAGCCATTCAAAGAGCCCCATATTAGTCTTGAATGTAGTCTTCTAGGTATCCTCTACCTCTATTTTGACTTGATGATACCCACTTTTTAGATCGATCTTGGAAAATAATTTAGCTTCTTGAATCTGATCCAAGAGATCGTCAATTCGTGGAAGTGGATAACAATTTTTTATAGTGATTTTATTAAGTGCTCTAAAATCAATGCATAGCCTTCATGTACCATCTTTCTTCAACACAAGAAAAATTGGTGAAGCACAAGGAGAAATGCTAGGTTTTATGAAACCTTTTGCTAACAAATCATGAATTTGTCTTTTAATTTCTTCCATTTGCACTATTGATTGTCTATACATTGGAGCGTTAGGAAGTGAAGCAGCAGGAACAATTTCAATTCTATGATTAATTTTTCTTTGTGGAGTAAGACTTGTAGGTTCTTGAAACACACGTGAATATAATTGTAGCAAATAATTAACTAAAACATGCATATTTTGTGTTTGCTTGGGTGCTTTATTGCCTTAATTATGTGGTCTGATAAAGATGAGTGCTAGTTCCCTTGCTTGATTTACAGCCTTGCATGCTTGTCTACAACTTAGCATCAAATTTTGTGGATTTTGTTGAGTGATTCTGATTATGTAGGCCTTATCATATTTTTGCAAGGTGTATTTTTTTTTAAAACCATCATGAATAGACCTCCTATCATATTGATAGGGTCTCCCAAGCAATAAACCATAGTAGTCCATTGGAGTGACATCACACACAACTATATCTACAAAAGAGGGACTAAAAGAAAAATTCACGATGCATGTGTGTGTGATGTTCGAATAAATCCCATTATACTTCCACCCTAATGGATACGAATGAGGATGGTATTTCATGGGAAACTTCAGTTTATCGACAATGGACCTCACAATTAGATTCTTCTGTGAGCCGCTATCAATGATACAATCAATGACAAAGTGATCATTAAGGTGAACCATGGTCATAAACAAGTTCTCACGATCCCCTTTTGAAATGTTCATGAGGGTTAACTTGTTCAACCCTGGTAATTTATTATATGTCTTTCTTTCTCCTGTAGCCTCAATGGGACCTTCTTGAGGTTCCTCATTTGAAGGCTTTACAACTAGGGACTTATTTTTCAAATTCTTCAACTTAAAACATTGATGTTTTTGATGACCCTTCTTCTTACAATAAGTACATTCCACTGGAGTTTTGGAATATTTGTGAGAAGAAGAAGAGGAAGAAGAAGAAGTTGGAGAAGGATAAGGGGGAGAAAACTAAGAAGACTTAGCCACCTTATATTGCTATTGTGAACCTTTCAGCTTTCCTCCCAATGATGAAGAGTGAGTCCTACGCGATGTCCCATGCAATTCCTCCTTTGAAAGTATGGCTTGATTGAAATCCATATTAATGTTGACAATTACCTTGTACTTCAACTTATGATAAAGTGGCTCCTGCAACCCACTTTTAAATTGCATCACAAGTTGAGTTGCGGTATCCTGAATTGAATTCAAAATTCACAATTTTTTAAATTACAACATGTAATCATGAACACTCATATGAGAATTTTGTTGAAGATGTGGCCATTGATTTCAAGGTCTTCGGCATAATTTGAAGGGTAAAAACTACTCTTCAAAACACATTGAAATTCATCCCAAGTTTCAATAGGATTTTGCATCTGTTGACGATCCGTGACAATATTTTAGAAAGGCCTGGCAACTTAAGCTTGGCAAAAGGAACTTTTTGGGTCTTCTCCAATTTAGTGTACTCAAACCAACTATCCATTTCCAAGATCCAATTGTTGAGAATTTTAGGATCCCGCGATCCATCATAAATGGGTATATCATAATGCGGTTGAATATCTTGAGTGGTGACTTTATTGGCCAAATAACTCACAAGTTATGTGAGTTGTGCCATTTTATCAGCCAATTCGATAGCCATTTTGGCTTGAGTATGTGCCAAGAGGAATTTATAATTTTTACAAGAGGTTTAAGTGCTTAAATTAATTGCAAAGAGATATGCAATTTACAATGTGTATAAAAAGAGCACTATGGATAATATTTTGAGAAAGGTAAAAATGACCTTTGTGAAAATAGAAAATACCTCTATTTGAAAAAGAATTGTCCCTTTTGTAATTGAAACCCCTTTTTAGTTGTTGAAAATATTGTCCCTCCATTTTAGATCAATAATTGCATAGGCAATTTATAGAGTAAATATAACTTATTAAAATTCAATCACCCAACATTGAAAATGACTTTTAAAAAAACAAGTTAGTGCTTTTGAAAAGATCTTACCTTCCATGCCAAAATTTTGGTGCTTTGTCAACAACGCTCAGTCAATGGAAGAAGGCTTAGTAAACCAACTGGAGGTAATTTGGAAACAAGTGCAAACAATGACATGCATGGCAAAAAGTGGTGTGTTCAACAGTGTGTGGTGGCCATATTCCATGACAAAAGTAGCTAGCTACTTGAAGAGAGGGTTGCATGCCCCTTTTAAAATCCTTATCATGTCTTTAGCCCACCAAATGTGGGATGAAATTTCCATTGATAGCTGTGGAAATGTAGACGCCATACACATAGTCAAAATTGCACCAATCTGGTGATATGACCACCTTTCAATCTAATCAGAATAATTCTAGGGAAAACTTCACCTCAAGGCTAAAGATCAATGTCTTTCACAATGAAGCAATGCAACTCATTGATCTTCAAGTCGTGGATCATAGGTTTTAGTAGTAGATTATAGGTTGTGCTCAACAATAGATTGGTCTTAGGAGGAGCATTGTTGAGGTTGCTTCTCTCTAGCAATCAATGTACATGAGGACTCCAACATGCAAGAAATTCTAAAAATCATCGTGCAAGTCGACTCCAGGCATAGAATTTTATAGATCAAGGGTCTGACAAATTTCACATCCACCACAAGGTGTCATAAAAGATGAACATGTAGCTCATAAAATAGTAGCAGAGACAGTGTGAATCGTAGGCACGTTCACTTATGGATCATGTAGGTAGATAATTAAGAAATTAAACAGGTGATCGATGTAGGTCATCATTCAAATAATTTAGCAAGTGATGAAAACCATCTCAGGTTTAGGTATCCAACACAACGATCTCATTCTTCTAGTAGTAGATCAATGTAGAAATTGAACAAAAATTTACATTCGAGCAGCACTCTACAGCCTGTGTAGCTTTGGCCTCTAGCTACCATCCAAGGTGAGAAAAACTAGTAGTTGAATCAAAGGCAAGTAGTAGTGATGGCTTATCCTAGGGCAATAGGCAACAAAATGACAAGATATTGGCAATAGTGTCAATACAAAGCCATAAACTGCAAAATGGTAGAATTTGATTGCAATAAGTATTTTGCAAATAAACACAAAATGGAATTGCTATACAAGACAACAATAACAACTAAAAGCTTTGTAGAACTACAACAATTATTGTTGAAACAACAATGCAGCTAAGAGCTTCAACAAGATTTGCAAGAGGTTGACAATGACCCAAAACCTCTCAATTTTCCTTGCTCTGATACCAATCTGTTATGGAATTACGAAGCTGCCATATACATTAATTTACAAGGCTTAAATAAGCCATAATACAAACTATAATCCACAAAATATGGGATTAGAACCTACCAACAACACACCTAGACAAAAATCAAAATATCGGCCAAATATGTCAACAAGAAATGTCGGTAAGCAACTTTAGGAAAAATAATAAAAATTAAACTAAAAATTAAACCTAAAGTATAAGCCTAAGTCTACGTCTCATCAGAAGCCTTTTAAGGCTCCTAATAAGGAGTCCCAAAACCTGATCAATTTGAAATGGTCATCATTCCCAAGGGTAGGCTCTTCGAGCACAACCAATTTTAGACCCAAAATGAGAAGTACCCAAAAAGGTCAGATGGATGTCGGAGGTAATCATAAGGTGGGGAAACACTCTAACAAAGTGTTGAGGATCCATGAGAAAGAGTCAAAATTTATTGATGGACTCCAATACCAATTGAAGTTTGACAAAGAGAAGGATAACAAAGTTAAACAACTAAAACTTGAAACATTTTGTAGCTTCCTTGGTTCTCTGAGTCGAAATAATGGCTCTAAATATCAAAGATGAAGTTGTTATCTTGGAATATTAGAGGCTTGAATGGGCCCTATAAATTTTAGCAAAACTTAGGAGAGAGGTAAGACTTGATGTTATAATTATTCAATAAACTAATATGGATAGTTCTAATGAAAATGTAATTAAAAAATTATTTTGGAAGGAGGCGGGTTTTACAACAAATTTTGCTAATGGAGCTTCTGGGAGTCTTCTTTATCTATGGGATCCTAAGAAACTGGATGAATCCATTCTATTTATTTTTTATAGAGTGATTAATATTTTATTTTTTAGTAAGGACTCTAGTAGAGATGGATTATATCTAATATTTATGTCCCTAATATAACCCCTAATAGGAATCTTCTATGGGAGTCTTTGAGCTCTATGAGAGAATTTTTCAAGGGGGAAGCTTGGATTCTTGTTGGGGACTTCAATACCCCCTTATACCCTTCGAATAAAAAGGGTGGTAGTAATTTTGGTTCTAAAATTATAGAGGATTTTACTGCATTTATTAATAATTAAGAGCTAATGGATGTGGATTTGAAGGTGTCTAAATGCACTTGGAGTAATAGGCATATAGGCATTCAAAATATTTAGATTAGGTTGGATAGGGTATTAGTATCCAAGGAAGGTCTTCCAGTGATCGAAGTTGTGTCCCTTTGCTCTCTCCCCAAAGTGGGGTTAGATCATAATCCTCTAGTATTTGAAAAAGTCCCAAACTCTAGTTTTTTTCCCAGACCCTTCAGGTTTGAGGCAATGTGGTGACAACATCAAGGCTTAGAATCTAAAATTTTGGAATGCTAGTCTCAAGTTTTTTTGGGCCCTCTTATTTCTCAAGTGGCTTCAAATCTTAGATTTTTTAAATCTAATATTAAGGTTTGGAACAAGTACATTTTTAGGAATGTGTTCCAGAGAAAAAATATTTGGTTAAATAGTTAAAGGAAGTTGAATAAAATTTGGAGGCAGGAGAGGTGACAAAAGGGGACAGACATAAGGAAAGAAAATTGTTAGCAGATTTCTATAATGTGCTAGTGGATGAATAAATTATGTGGTATCAAAAATCAAGATCCCTCTAGCTCTGTGAAGGTGATAGTAACACAAAATTCTTTCACATGTCCACCTTAAGGAATAGGAGCAATAATAGAGTTAGATAATTTATGAAATCAGATGGCATTATCTCAAAGGATATTATAAAAATTAGGCAAGAAGTGGTCAAGTTTTTTAAAACCCTTATCTACTCTAGGGATGATAGGGATATTTTAAACCTAAAGAGAGGCTACTACACCATATCCCTACCCTAGTTTTAGATGATATGAACGAATACCTTTATGCTCCCTTTCAAGATGAGAAAATTAAGGCCACTGTCTTCTCTATGGATGGTTTGAAAGCTCCGAGGTTGGATGGCTTTCCTTCTATTTTCTTTCAAATTTTTTGGCACATCGTAGGTGGTAACATCTATTCAGCTATGAGGGAAGTTTAGGAGTCTAATTTAATTCCAATTGATGTAAACTCAACATTTATAGTTATTATCCTAAATTTAGTGGGTGCTAAATATCTCATTGATTTCAAGCCCATTAGCATCTGTATTACTTTTTTAAGTTCTCGTTAAAACTATGGTGAACAGACTCAAAGTATACCTTCTGATAATTATTAACCATCCTCAAAGTGGATTTATCGTAGGCAAACAAATTATGGATGGTGTTTCTTTAGTGCATGAGTTGATTTATTCTATAGGCAAAAGTAGAAGGCTAAGAACTTTCCTCAAACTTGATATGTATAAAGCATACGACCAAGTCTTGTAGAGCCTTTTGCTTAGAGTTCTAGAGATATTTGGGTTTAATACTTACTATATTAGATTAGTCAGAGCTTATATATCATCGGTAAAATTCTCAATATTAGTTAATGTATCACCAATTGGTTACTTTAGCAATTGTAGAGGCATTCATCAAGGGGATCCTATGTCTCCATACCTATTTATTTTATTGGTTGAGTCTTTGGGAAGAGCTCTGAAGGTAAATCCCGTAGTAGTGAGAATTAAACCTGTAGGTTCAAAATGGACACATACTTTGGAAATTTTTTGAAAATTTTGTCTAAGTGAAAAAATCTTCATTTCGCACCCCTTGCTGTGAATTTTGGAGTGGATCCGCAATAGAAGATATGATCCCACTCGACACAGTCATTTTTCATGAATAAAGTGATTTCGAGAGACTTGTCTTTGGCTCTGAACTGGCAACGCATCTCAAATCCACAAAAGTTTTGAGAAGAGATGACGTTAGCAATTAAAAAGTGTAGATTGACAACTTGATGACGGCTAAGTTTTAGAAGGCCCGATTCTGAAAAACCCATAGAGTATTTGTGCCCGGAATGGTGATAAAGTAGAAAGCTATGGCCAAGGCGGATGTAGATTCATGACTAAGGATGACTTTGACTTCCTTACCCAGAATGGTGACAAAGTAGAATATTTTATTCTGAAGGTTGTCTACTATAGGGAAAGAGTTACCTCACACCATTGCGTGCCCAGATTAACAATCACATGCTAATGCACTTATTTTGCCCAAAATGGAATCCACAAAAGTTATAAGAAAAGGATAACATCATCAACATTTTAGTGCTAATTGAATGATACCCCATGGAATATGAAGTATTCTAAAGAATGAAGAGCAGATTCGATCCTGCTCAGCTTTCAAGGGTTTGAATTGGTGATTTTGTAGTTTCTTATACAAAAGGATGATGTCACCAATATTTTTAAGTGGAATGGCATTGTGTTCTCCCTGCCATTTTAATACGCTTATATCAGATTGAATCTGAACCATACAATGAGGGAGATAAATGGTGGAGGTTGTGTTGACAAATATTAGGTGTTTAAGAACATTTCTTCATCAGGATTGGAAGATTCGGTTGGAAGAGGAAGATGAAGCATTGAGGATTTTCCAAAATATTGAACTAGAGGAAGTTACAGATCGATGATTTCTGATAACCTCCAATAAAAATCAATGGTGATGCATGATTTTCAATAGCCTGAACTCCAATTTTATTGAGTGACTAGCAAGTTGCAAAGGACCCGAGCTACCATGGTAGACCATTTTTTAGCGGATTTCCTAGAGGATGAACTAGTAAGCAAATGCCAACTAGATCTCTTTGTTGTGCTATCAAAATGAAATCTTTGTAATGTTCCTTGTAATTTTAATTTTTGCAAAAACTATAAATAGAGTTTGAACCCTCATTTTTAAGGGTCAAATCTAGTGTGTTTTCCTATGCTACTGTAAATATTCCCGAAAGCTAATGGAAGGAGCATTACATTGATTTTCTCCTCAAATATATGTTCTCATGCTTGATATAAGAGGTTAAAATTCTTTAGCTATATTTTTGTAAATTCTTAAATGGTTAGTTTGTGAATGATTAATAGATTACCAGTTGTTAAAGTAATTGAAATCTGCTTCTGAGTTTGTTCTGTATTGTTAGAGAGTGCATTTATATGAAATCTAGGTATTGGTGAATTCTGTTATTTGGATTATCATTATCTAGATATTGAAATTACTCGTTGTAATATTTCTCTGTTGTGCATTAATGAATGAGGAATAATCTAATTTGAGATATTATTGGTCTGAGATATGTATCTTTGGTTTGGTTTTTGGGAGCTTTCTATTGTGGTGTAATGTTGTTAGCCTATTCGTTCATCATTGTTCATATTTCTCCAACCCTAACCTTTTCTTACCCTAAACTTCAAACCCCAAGTGATCATAATTGTGTAAACACCATGCTTAAGTTGACAAGAAACTAACCTACTTTGGAGGTTGGATCGAAAACTCTATTTTGGTCCATCCAATGTTGAGTGATGAGCTGTAGCTATCAAGTGCAAGCCTAGATAGAAAATAGAAAGATAGACAGCCGCAATATCAAGTGAAAACTTTGTGTAATTCAATGCCCAACAATTTTTGGCATGCCCGATGGGACCAGTTCACAAGGAACATGAATCCCATTAAAAGAGTTATTGTTATCTCAACCTAAAGGAATCAAGATTTGGTGAATTTTCTTGAACTTATAAGTGGAGAAGAGCAAGTTCACCTGGTGACTTCCTCGTATTTCAACCCAAAAAAGGAATAATTCATGTAGACCAGTGTCTGTTCATGTATACTAGGTCTTTCAAAATGAATAACCCTAATTCCTACTTTTACTATGGGTTACCTTAAAGAGGGGTTGTTTCCAGAAGTTTAGATCAATATTTCCTTGAAGAGGAAGAGCCTTTGGAAGAAAATCCAATAGTTCTCCAAATAAGACCTATAGTAGGAAGTATGGCACAAAACAATTAATCAACCATTACAAAAATATCATAGTTGGAATACAGTTTGCCCTCTGATATTAGCCCAAATTAATGCCATTCCCCAAGCTGTAGCTAAAGTTATTCCCACTTATGATGGATCTAGGAAAATATCTTATGAGCACTGTCAGGATATCTTGAACCTAAAAACAATCCACAACATAAAATAAGAAGATATTATTGTGAGGATTCTAGCCCTGTCCTTTAGAGGGAAGATATTGCATTGGTTTAGAACTCTAGAAGATAATACCATCACTTCTTGGTAAGATTTAGCAGAGCCTTTTGTGGAAGAGTTCAATGAATCTACTGATCCCTTTTCTGTGCTTAATCAGTTTACATGTATGCAGAAAACTCAGTAAGAAACTATCTTAGATTTTAATTTGAGATTTAGCAGAACATGGAAGAGGATCCTTTCCATAGCTAGGCTGACTACATGTTTAGCATATATGTATTATATTTGATCCCTTGGATCAGAACTTGGGATAAATACACAACAATCAAGAGTAGAGATCTTCCCCCAAGTTTATTACACAACATTTCATGCTAAAAATATCCTAATCAATGTAGGAAGGCGTCCCCCCAAAACTATGTTGCCTTACAACTCAGAAACCACCAATAGTCAAAATCTAGAATCCAAATCATCTTTCATGGACCCACTTTCTTTATCATCTCCATCTCCTCAAATGAATGCAATCCCTCAACCAAATCCAGTTCCCTCTATAGCTCCTTTTCCTCCCCTTCCTTCTTAACCATCTCAGGAGTTGTCTGCTATCCTTGACATACAAAACACCCTAAAAACCATGAGTAGTAGAATAAATTCAATGGAAAAGAGAGACCAATAAATGTCACAATAGAGGATATTCCCATAAGTAAACAAATATTAGATACCTAGTCCAAGTAATAGTACTGGTGTAAGAGTGAATGCAACATATGAGGATACAAAATGTTCTTCAGATACTACTCTTGCAAATGTCTAGTTTTTGGTATGCATGACCCCCATGACTCACAGTCTTGTGTGATGTATCAAAACCATATTCAACAAGCTATGGATCAAGATGAAAGAAACCAAAAGGGAAGATTTAATATGTTGTGGCACCCTAATAAAATCATGGTTGGGAAAAATCTAGATGAAGAAAGCCCAATTGCTATTATGACAAGATATGGGAAGAAATATTTACAAATGGATCCCTAGAAAATGGGATAATTCCAAGTCCCTTCTCAAAAGAAAGTTGATCTCCCTTCTCAAAGTAGTAGTACTTTCCCCATTCCTCAAACTAAGGAAAAATAAAATACTGATAGTATTCCCAAGAGACCATAAAAGGAAACTGGAGAAGACCGGATGAGATCCAAAGATGAAGATCAAGAGAGACTTAGGTTCCCCTCTATTACTAAAATACAAATATTAGAGGCCACCCAACAATATAAAAGAAGATATGGTGAGCCAGAAAGAGGACTAGAAAAACTCTCCTTGACTAGATTTGAGTATAACATTGTTGAAGAGATGAAAATGATCCCTTCAAAAGCTAGCCTATATGACACTTTGTTCATTCCTGGTTAGATTGACCTGCTTAAAGCTTCCCTCAATAAAAATCCATAGAATATGTTGGCACCACAATCCTTAGTATGCCACCAAAAAATAAAGAAATGACACCTGTTGTTTTAAAAAATAAACCTCCCCATTTATATATATACCTAAGAATGGAAGTTTGGGTGGTAAAAAAAATGTATTATTGATTTAGGAGCATCAACTACAGTTATGCCTAAAGTAGTCTATGAAGATATGGGTATGGAGTATACCCGATATTGTCCTAGAGTATTACAACTAGATGGAACACCTATCAAGATAGTTGGATTCATTAAAGATATACTGATGAGGTTGCATAGAGCCCCTGAGGTGACAATAGTGCAATAAATAGTTGTGGTTGACTTAGAACCTTATTTTGGATTATGTCTTTCAAGAGATTCTACTACAAAGCTAGGAGGATGTATGTATATGGATTATTATAGCATGATAATCCCTTTCAAAGGAAAAAAGGATAAGGATAAGGATAACTCCTAAAAAACCATAGCCTATCATATTGAAAATATTTAAGAAGACATGTTCAATCTTAATCCTTTGGAATAATTTATTGAAGATCTGGACATTGAGGATGATTTACCTTTTAGATAATATTACAGTTAGTTTGGCACTAGTATGGGAACATATAACATCTCAACTAAATCAAAGAGGAAAATCTCTACAATATCTAATCAATATCTAAGGAAAAAAGAAACATGGGTCATGCACTTTGATGGTTCTAAATGCAGAAATGGTGCAGGGGCTGGTGTGGTCCTCCAATCCCAGTCAGAAGGTACAAAGAATTTTGCTTACATATTGACTTGGTCATGTACTAACAATGTTGCAGAATATGAGGTCATGTGCCTCATATTGATACAAGTAGAAAGTATGGGCATTAATATTTTGAACATATATCATGATTTTGAGTTGATAGTCCATTAGTTAAGAAACAGGTGCAGCAGTAAGCACCACTACCTAAAAGCTTACAGAAACAAGGTGTGGGATTTAATGGAATATTTTGATTCCTTGAATTTAAATTTTATTCCTAGAGAAAAGAATACTTTGGATGATTCCTTAGAAACAAAGGGAGATAACTTCAACCCTTATATAGAATTTGGAATCAATAAGGCTAAGGGAATTAAAATAATTTTCAAACCTGCAGTACTAGACAAGTAGATTTTCTAGCAGTTTTTTGAAAGTGATGAACAAATATTTGATTTTCTAGTGAGAGACATGTCTATCTACTATCCAAGAGGAGAATTTAGAGGAAATTGATCAGTAATACATGATTCAACTAATAAATAATCATATCCCAAGAGTATTGGTCACCCTTGAGAGCTTGTTCGATAATGAAGGTAGAAAGAAGGTCAAATCCATGAAGGTCAACAAGAAAATTTATAAAGAATTAAAGTCAGTATAGAAAAAATCCTTAATGTTGGAATCTGAAGTTCGCCTGAGGAAGCAGAAGATATCAAAGACTTATGTTTAAAATACCCATATATTTGGGCTTGGTCATATGAAGACCTTAAGGCGTATGATATTGGGGCTTGGTCATACAACATACCATTGAGTTAGAGCCTGATTCTAAGCATTTTAGGTAGAAATAGAGGTCGATTAATCCAAGGATCAAGGCCATTATGAAAGAGGAGCTCTTAAAATTATTTAAGGTTAAGATCATATACCCCATCAAGCATTCTACTTGGGTAGCCAACTTGGTACCCATAAGGAAAAAGAGGGGATATACGCTTGTGTGTGGACTTTAGAAATTTGAATCAAGCATCCCTTAAGGGTCACTACCCCCTCCCTCAGATTGATCAGGTCTTGCAAGTAGTGGAAGGTACTGAGAGGTTTTCATTACTGTATGGTTACTATGGATACAATAAAATTTGGGTGAAAGATGAAGACCAGTATAAGATAGCATTCACCACAAAATGGGGTATATTTTCCTACCAGAGAATGTCTTTTGGATTGTCCAATCTAGGATCTACATTTTAGAGATCCATGGACTATGTATTTGGAGAACTGATCAACAGAGTTATTCTGATTTACCTAGATGACATGACTGTGTTTTCCCATGATAAAGGATATCATCTCTCACACTTGGAGCAAGTTTTTCAAAAGTGCAGAGAATTTGGCATCTCACTCAATCCTAAGAAATCATTCTTTGCAGTCCATGAAGGAAAAATACTAGGACATGTGGTCTCAAAAGAAGGCATGGCCATAGACCTAGATAGGATAAAAACAATACTTTCTCTCCCCTTGCCTACAAATAAGAAGACTTTACAGTCTCTTTTGGGCCAAATCAATTTTGTCAAAAATTTCATCTCTGATTTTGCACATAAGGTGAGACCTATATCTGAGTTGCTCAAGAAAAATGTTGAGTTCAAGTGGACTGAGGTTAGGAAACAAGCCTTTGAGATCATTAATAAATCCATTGCAACAGCTCTAGTATTGGTAAACCCAGATTTTAGAAAATATTTTGTTCTTTATGCATATGAAGCTAAAGAAAGCTATGCCTCAATGCTCACTCAGAAATATGATCAAGGGGAAGAACATTCGGTATTCTTTTGGAGTCAGACACTTCATGATTATTAGGTCAAATACAATTTTATTGAAAGACAAGTTTTTATTGTGATGAAGTCACTAAAGAAGTTTAGGCAGTATTTGGTACAAAGTAAGACCCTGGTTTATGTGGTTCACTCGGATGTAAGAATTTTTATCCTATAGGGTGATCTAGGAGATAAAATAGTTGGCTAGATTACTAAGATCTAATAAGACGATATATAAATTCATCCCACTAAGCTAGTGAGAGGTAGAGCCTTGTACCAAGGGTTAACAGAAGCTGCAACTTTGACAAAAGTAACAACTTATCAAACAATAGAAGAGGATCAAGTGAAAATAATACAAACCGTAGACTCTAATTGACCAAATGATCACATATTTCCAAACCATAATATGCCCTCCCAATCTAAGTGCATCCCAAAGGAGGAGATATAGGCTTCATGTTTTGAAATATGTATTACTACCAGAGGGCTTGTACAAAAGTCGATGCATAGCTAGATATCTCCATTACTTTTTCAAGTTGGGACCAGGTTGTTTACCCAAGTTGAATACTTGATTGGGTAAATAATATTTTATTCAATAAATTTTAGTAGCTCTTGATTCATCAAGGCTTCGATCTTCAAGTTTATCGATTCTTGCTTTTGTCAAAATGGCTTTGCACCTTCCTCAATTTTGATCGTATGTTGGATTGTTTCTTTGGAGTAGACATTGAGATCATCATAATTCTAGGCTATGATGTTAGGGAATTCCTATCATAATTCCTTTATTAGGTCTATTTCTTCTTCTATAGTGTTTACTTCCACTTTGATGGATTTATCAGGTACCATTTGAGCTTCTCTATATCTATGCTTGTCAACTTTCATTTTATGGCCAATTGACCTGTCATTGTTATCAAATAAGATTTCAAGGGTTATCAACCCTTTTGGGATGTGATTGTTCTTTAACTAAATCATGTATGTATCCTCTTCATCTTCGACTATTATTTTTCTTGAGCATTTCAACTCATGAACGAGGAAGTCCACTATCTATTTATCATTTTTGAATACCTGCCAAAAAGTGTCTCTGTCTGGCACAAAAGGCCTATAAATTAGCCTAACTATTTTGGAATTTTGAATGACATTGCTTATAGGGAAAAAAATTACCCCTACTAAAGCCAGCAAATCTACATGAGTGTTCTTTTCCCTTGGGATTGCTTTAAGATTCAGAGATTCAAAAGATTCTAACAAGTCCCAAACCTTATTCCTATAATATTTAAGGTAAATTTTCTTGATTACACATTTCTCAATAACCTAAGTTACTACTAGTTCAGATTCCCCAAAAATATGTAGTTGCTTGATACCCATATTTTTAGCCTTTTTGAGGCCTAAGCAGAGTGGTTCATACTCTGTTGCATTATTGGTGCAACTCAAGGCCAACCGATAAGAAAAATATTTTTCTTCTCCTATTGGAGAGATTAGAACAATACCACCTAGCAACATTGAAAAGGAGTTTCCATAACTGATTAGTAGGTTGATCTACCTGGGGAGAGGAGTAGAGTCACTTTTCTTGGGTTTTACAATTGTGTAGTTCCCCATGTCAGTTTTGATCATGGCATTGAAATCTTGGAGAGAGAACTAGTCTTATTCTTACAACACATTTAGAGCCTCCTTCATTACGTTCAAATCTCCCAGATCTTCTGTCATCATATTCATTGTAGTGGTTGATTTACTTTCCTCTTCAAGCTTTTCAATGTGGAAATTTGAAGGTTTCTCATTGAATACTTTTAATATTTTTCCTTTGAATGGAATATCTAAGTGTGAGAAATCTAATGACAAATATCCTCCTATTTTAGCAGTGAACTCCCTGGAGAGGCACATACCAAAATAAGGCTCTAGATCCACTACCACTACCTCTTGTATGACTGTGAGTTGGGGTAGTTTGTGAAGAACAATTAGGATATCCTTAATTACCCCTACAATTTTGATAGGGGTTCCATATAATTGTAAGACACCAGGACTTCTCCTTGTGTAGTCAATTCCCATGATATCACATACTGCCCTAGGCTTTACAGTGGTTGCAGCTCTAGAATCTATCATATAGTTGTGAACTACCCACCCTTCCATCTAAAAATACAGATAGAAGGGAGGGGTCAATTTTTTCCTAAAGTGGAAGTTAGATTGGCTTGCACAAAATCCAACTAATCTGGTGTTCTATGGTTGTATATCATAGATCTTAAATATTATTGTAATAAAAAAATCTACCCTAGAATATGTAAAGCTTTGTACATAGTTGCTTTGGAAGGAGTCTTCTTTAGTTCCTCAAATATGTTGAAAGGGAGGGTTTAGACACTTTTCTCTTTTACACTTGTGTCATACTTATTCTTGTACCCCTGGGTAGCATCTATTATTTGATGCTTAAACAGATAGGGGTATCTTATTTTATCTCTAACTTGTTCCTGCATCTCTACTTCCTTATGCTGAGTTGCTTCTTTACAAGTTTATGCTTCCTTCTAGATTAAACTCTGGGGAGTTTTATTGTAGGAGGTTTTTTTCAATTCGGTTTCTTATAGGCAAAGGTACTTTCAAGAGGTTAAGCTCTTGGGGATCAACTTGCAAGAGTTTATTTCCTAATCTAGTTAGAATAGCTACTTGTTCGATAGAAGGCATCATGAAATTTTGATTCTCGTCTCTAATCATATTAACCTAACTCTTGAGGGTTCTCTTGGCCTTTTCAATAGCTACCTTCTGAACATGGTGTTGATGAATCATACAAGAAGTTTCACCATGTAGGTTATTAAATGTAGAACACCAAAAATTTGAATCTATCGAGGTGTTATAGGGTTAACTACCTCCGTTGGTGTAGACCATGCTAGATTTATCATAGTTTCTACCACTTGTGGAGGCTTGATATTTTGTTACTTTCGAAAACTTCCTTGGTTGGAAATTCCTTTCTACTTCTCTTATTTCCATGGAAGTCATCTTATTTGTCAAATTTTTCATGGATGGTTGCAAATCTTGTAAGGCTACAAGTGGAAGATCTAGAGTCGACTGAATTGTTGCTATTGGAAGTGTAGGAATGGTGAGAAGAATTGGAGGAGTTATAGGTGCATGTATTACTGGGATATTAGGTTGTACAGTCCATTTAGGCAGACTTACATTAGGAGTGGGGACAAGAGTATTTTATGCTTATGGTAGATCTAGGAAAATAGGCATTATCATCTTTGCAAGGAACCTTCTAATAGCAATCAAGTATTTTTTTGCTTTCTATGCTTCCTAGTAAATCTTAGGGAATGTGAATACATGGGACTACTTGATGGCCATACTTATTTTTGAGTTGAAATCTCTCAGATAGTAATACATTGACTGTTCGTATGTCGGTCTTTAGTCCGTCAGGTACTCTGCCAAGTTTGATTGAACCTGATGTTAAAGTCGCCTATCTCTTCCTGAGGGTGCTTCTAGATAACAATAAACTAACTTACCAGAGAGAATGGATCTACATATTCATTGAATTATTCTACTAGTTTACCATCAAGTTGAGCCTAAGTAGATATACTCTAGTTTTCAAGGGCTCTGTACCAATAGATCATTTTTCCTTTTAAGGATATAACTAGCAATTTTGATCATAATATCTTCTTTAGTGATGTTAAATATCAAGGCTAGTGTGGCTAAGTCTTGATAGTGTTTGTAAGCCATATTTCCAGTATCTTCATACTGGGGTAATGCTTTAAAGGCCACCGCTAGAATTAGATGTTGAGCTACCAAATTTAGGGGGTTTGTATGGTTCCATAAATGGTAAGATAGAATTGGCTGATTTGTGGCCATTGTAATTATAGTCCTACCAGATCTTATAGGTATATGGGTAGATAGATTTAAAGTTACACTAGTAGCAGTACTATGAAAGGCTACAAGGGGAATATTTACGTATCCTACGATAGCATTATATGAATAAGTTGTTCTAACAACTAAAAAAGGATTAGCTCTAAGGCTACCAAGGTGTAGTTCAAAAAATGCAATGGGTTCTTCTAAATTGTTTTCTTTAGATATAGTTATCATAAAAGATAGTATATAACCAAAAATTAGGTAAAGGCTTTCACAGGGTTCCTTTCTTGTGTAGAGTCACCAATTGATATAAAAAATAAACAATGCAAAGGTAATCACCAAAAATTTGATCTGTATACTGCATGGGATTGTGTCCTACCGAGCGTGCCAAAAACTATTGGTGCAAAATCTGACCTTGGTTACGTTTGCACCCAAGACTTTGCCAATATTGAAAGACTAGTTTTAAATAGGTTTTTACTGGATTTAATCTCTAGAAGAGGATGGTTTCTTGTTTATTTAGGAAAAGGGAGAGATAGAGAGAGATATAAATGCAAAAAGAGAGGAAAATATAGCTATTTCTAGAAGCGTTAAGTGGTATAGATTAGATAACAACAAAACAATTTAAATAGCATTTTGCATAGAAGCATCTATTAGAACCATAAAAATAGAGAAACTAAGCTTTTTGTGTAAACCTACTCAATACGCAAGCTTTATTGGTAAAGTTAATTTTATAGTTAGAAAAAATTTGTTACAATAATTTAGAGTAAGAATTCAAAGCAAGTTACATTCAATCTAACCTTATATAGAAATTAAAAATCCATACATACTTGATCAAGAACACCAATGAGCCAAAAACTAGAATGAATGATATTTTATTAGCTTTCAAAATTCTGTATACATTGCCTTGTAAACACCTAAGAGTTGACCATTTTTTTAGGTTGCTCATCCTATATATAAGAGTTTTACATAACAAAAAAACTAAAAGTTATTACAACATTATGCTTGTAGGCTCATTCAAGTAAATAGGTATTTAGGATAGCATGGAGTCTTCAACTAGAAATGGTTAAGATTTTCTTATTGCAATGATCTTCCTTGATCTCTTTAAAGGCATCATGGTCCAGTTGTCTTTTACTCAAAAAGTACCACCATCATGACTTTTGGTCTTCATTTCTACCTTGGCCTTCAAAATGTCATGTTGTCATGACCATTTGTCTTAGCTCTACCCTTGGCCTTCAAAATGTTGTGTTGTCATGACTTTTGGTCATGGCTTGACCCTTGGTCTTAAAAATGTTGTGTTGTCATGACCATTTGCCTTAGCTTTGTCCTTGGCCTTCAAAATGTCATTATGGTATGACTTTTGGACCTTATCTCTACCTTGGCATTCAAAATGTCATGTTGTTGCGACTTTTGGTCATGGATTGACCCTTGGTCTTCAAAATTTCATACTATCATGACCATTTGCCTTAGCTTTACCCTTGGCCTTCAATCATGTTGATACGATTTTTGGTCCATAGCTCTTCTTTCACCTTCAAAATGTCATGCTATCACAAATTTTTGCCTTAGCTCTACCCTTAGCCTTCAAAATATTGTGTTGTCATGAATTTTTTCTCTTAGCTCTTCTTTCACATTCAAAATGTTGCGTTGTTATGACTTTTGGTATTTACTTGACTTTTCAGCTTCAAAATATCGTGATGTCATGACTTTTATTCTTTAGCTCCATCTATAGGTTCAATATGTTGCATTGGCATGACTGCTTTCTATACTTAGTGAAATTTTAAGAAGACTACTCCTTACTCCCTTGGATGTGGTTATTTTTACCAATAGTTCCCCTGTAATTCTCTCCCTCTGGCCTGGCCTTGTTCTGATGGCTGAAGTCAAACCTGCCACCCTCCACTTAACTACCTTGGTTGAGGATATTTTCTACGACCATGGCCTACTCAGTTTCTTCCATTTTTTTCAAGGCCATAACCCTAACTTGTCCCTATATTTTTTTCATACCTAGGATGGAGGACATGTTGTCATCCATGGCTTGAGACTTACTATCACTATGAATCATATTGCTAAAATAATGGGGATCTCAAACGAAAAAGAGATCATAAATCAATATAAGCACTCGCTCTAGGGTGAGTTGACCCTCTTATGGGATCGTGGTGAATCCCTAGCTAGGAATAAATGTGGCATCATTCATGACTCTAAACTAAAGCCGTGTGATGTGGTAATGGTGATTTTCCTCCAATATTTCACTTTGGATAGTCCTAGTGCAATGCTGCAAAATTTTCACCTCACTTTTTGCAACCATTTATGGGAAAATAATACTATTAATATATCAAAGTATATCTTTTTATCTATTGAAATATTGGTTCTCAATGTTAAGCAGGGAGTTTCTTCTCTCCCACTGCACCAAGGATTGCACCTGCTACTATACTGCTACATTCTAGAGCATCAAACTTAGAGGGTCATGGCAACAATGTTTTTGGGACCTACTGATGACACTGAAGCAGTTGGTGGTGACACTTCTACATCCCTATAAACTAACCAGATGCTATATTTTGATACCGGTATGGATAGTACACCAGGAATCCAATGATCCACCAGATTTAAAGTTAGTAGTGGTAAGTACAAGGTCCCTATTGTGGTAGATAACGATGCTTCTAACGAATCTTTGTCTTTTCAAGTCAATCAGGAGATTGCCTTCAAGAAAATCCATCCTCTTGAGGGCACCTCCACCAAACTACCTCCTCTTTTAGCTTCTAGGATTTTCTATTGGTCCAATTTATCTAAAATATGTCACCTTTAGGACCTCCACAATATTATGAAGGCCTTAGGGAGAGAGGCCAAGATGATATCTTCCCTACTTTCTCAAGTAGAGACCCTCATGGATGATGAGTACAAGGATCAATTTGAGATTCTATAGGATTTTAAGAGTCTGGTGAGATCTAATGGTTATGATGTAGTCGACTAAACAAATATCTAGTTTTGCAAATCTTGGTTTCCCTTGTGTGGGATTTTATCTTCTATTTTCTGTTCCTACCACCCCTACGAGGGTTTTTTTTACTGGTTCTTTTGTTTCTAACCTTGCATGGTATTTTGAGAATGTTACTTCTCTGTGGCCCTTAGGTTTTTGTTTTTTGGGGTTTCCATGATTTTACCATAGTCCCTACGTGGGTTTTTGATAAATTCTTTGTCTCTAGCCCCTATGTGGGCCTCTACTCCTCCCTAGTGGCTCGAAGAGGGCTTCCTTTTTTGTCTCAGGATGTCTATGTTTTTTTTATTTTTATTTTTATTTTTCATGTATTTCCATTGGAGTGTTCCTCGGTTTACCTCCATTATTGTAACAGGTTATGAGATCCTTTCAAAACCCCTATACCAATAAAAAATAATTAATAATTAATTAATTAGTACCTAGGTCACACAACTATGCATCCCTCTTCATAAACACATTGACGCTCATGGGCCCCCCTCCACATCATCCATGGCACTGGTAGTTCCACCTCTCACCATTCAAGTTGATCATGTGCATGAAAAAGGCCTTTCATAAAGCAAACTCAAAGTTACTGGTAGTTCCACCTCTAAGCCACAAAGGGAAGACAACCATGCACTTAGTTAACTGAATCAGTTAACTCAAATAGACACACTCAATAACATTATGCACTTAGTTAACTAACTTAGTTAACTAAGCATGCCCACAATTAACAGAGCTAGTTAAAAAGCAATGCACACTTATTTAAATTAAATAATATTATTTAATTTAAATATAAAAATCAAAACAAACACACACATCCACTTAACTGGATATGCACTTTGGATGAAAAATCCAAAGTGTGCACTCATCATAAATTTACATGCACACTCATCCACTAGTGATAATTACGAGGTGAGTTCATCTCATGCACCCCTAGTGATAAATCCAATGTAAGGAAATAGCTCTCAGTTACATGCACTTAACTAGATGAGTTGATTCCTTATCCTTTCCCATGGGAAAATTTATAAATGAAACCTCACCCTCAATTTGGAGTAGGAGGATGAATAACCTAGTGAAGCCCTGAAGAAATCTTGAGCACCCTTAATGATCATACCCTTGAGACCTTAGAATTTTGTGATCCCCATCCTGTTCAAATCCCATTCACATCCTCTTGTAGTTCAAAATCCACTTTTGAATACATTCTAGATGCTATAAATCAAGATTTTCACACCCCATATCCACATGGTCAGCTCCTAACCCTCATAGGAAGTCTCCCGATGTAGCATGGTTTAGATACAATAGTAGCAATATGCCAAAAATAGTTACAGAGGCATTAGAAAGGTAAATACAAACTTATTTCCATTCCTTATGTATGTATTTTCTTGTCATCATTTATGCAGATTTTTATATTTCACTAAATCCAGGCCTCACCTAAGGAGGCCCATCACATGCTATTAACTTTGTGCATGTTTGCATGTGTGCAATTCCCATAGGTGTGAATCAAAGCAAAAAACATAACCAAATAGAAATAGGAAGCCACCAAGCCCACAAATCCTCATGTTTTTGGTCGTAGTAGTACTTACAACATGATCGTTCGCTCACAAATGATCATTATTTAGAGACTCACCTACCCTAGATCTAACATTCACAAGCATGTACACTAATCCATAGGCACCATATGCAGTCTCAAAAGCATCTAATGTAGCAGCGATCTCCAAAAACTTTGCCCAACAAATTTTATATAGCATTAGGAGTACGAAAGCACCATTTTATTTTGAATAAGGGTATTGGTCCCTTCATCTTTGTAAAAATCCCTACACGGGTATGATACTCTAAAAGTGAGGAAACACAACACATATTTTAAAGTTTTAATATCAATTATTCATTGCTTTACTTTTCATTTTGTACATTTGCATGGTGCGTACTTGTGATGTCTATAATATGGTGATCATGATGGGACCCACCTGTCCCTTAAAATTTTGATTTAGGAAATTTATATGTTGTTATTATATGCCAGATTTCATATTCTATCATTTTTTTATATTTGCTACACTTAGAAATTTGATAGATTTTTTATTTTTATTTTACATAGGTTGCAGGAATACACAAGAGTAGGACCATTCTCAAACGACCGTAGAGCATAACCATCTACAGATATATGATCTCATATAGAAACCATTCCACCTCAAATAGTCACATCTCATAGATGTATCTACCTTTGGTCTTTGATGAAGCATAGGACTACAAGTAGGGGATCAGTCACTTTTTGTTTTGAGTCATTTTCAGTTATAAATTTAGTTAGATTTATTTAGAAGTAAAATTTTGTTATTATAGGCTATTGCTATCATTACTTTAGAAGTGCATGATATGTTAGGGTAAATTACTTGCTTACAATAGTGTAGATGCATCTTGCATGAAAGAACAAAAGAAGATCATTCTAGAGTTATTTTGTGTTAAGTTAGTTGCATTTAAGCATTTAAAGTGAGACCACATTAAAGGGGTACAAAGCCTAAATAAGATAAAAATCAACACCACACACTGCATCATTCACTAAAAACATCAATGATTTTGATTTCACCATCAACTATTGATGAGACTAGTGACAGTGGGCTTCATCTCCATCCATTGGCTCACACCATAGCAAACCTAGTGGTCCTCACGAGTGGATTTTTGGATTTCATCACCAAAAAGTCCCCTACTTTTGGGTGTGTCTTGAAGTAGGAAAGTTAGATGTGCTTGGCTTAATAATTTATGAATTGTAGTTTTTCTTCATGCCCAATATCACAGGAGGGTGAAGTGAAAGACCAGATGGGTTGATAGCAAGGCAATAGACAATGTAGTCTCTTTCGAGAGGTTTATTTGCATTTAGGATACTTTTATTCAAATCATACTAGGTAGCCACATTCAGTCATTGTTGCATCATTTTTTATCAAAAAAGCAAGATTCAACACATCCATTTTAGTCTATATCTATTTTTACACCCATATTTTAGGTTAGGTTACATTGAAATACACAAAAAAATCAAAAAATTCCAAAATTCAAAAACAAATTCAAAATTATAACAAAATTTCAAAAATAGTTTTAACAAATCTCACAAATGCATTCAGATCAAACATTGTCACCTTAAAACAAAGAAAATCTAAATTGATTGTTTGCTTTGTCTATTTGTGTAGATAGATGCAAAATAAAAAGAGAAAAGTGCAAAAAGAGATTCACTAAGATCCACCACACACTTGCACATCCATAGTTGCATCCCCATCCACCTCCTAGCTTTGGGTCTTGACTCGTAGTCAGGTCCAAGCTAAAGCCACTACCCAAGCTACCATGGACCTACTTGGTCAGGACACCTATCCATCCACCACTCCTTCATCTTAGTAAGAGGTAACCCCACAACCACCCCTCAAAAGCTAATCTAGCTACATAAAGTAACTCACTTCCCCACTGATTGGGTCCTTGGATTTAGGCACCACCTATGGCCATGATATCACCACAAAGCTAGAGTATACCGTTAACCCCTAGTATTTAGTTCATGTCATAGTCATTAACATTGAGGTAGCCTTGGCCTTTCAGTGTAGCTTTGTCCTCACACCAACATCATCTCACCCATCCTTTCCACTTCTCACCATCCCATCTCGATCAGTTTTTCCCATGCACCAAAAAATGGCCTACACCCAAACCACCCGTCCTATTTAGCCAAACCTGCAATATGGTATGCTTATATCATTATTTTCTCCTAGAGGATATGATCCCTAACCCAACCTAGGCTCAATAGTAGTAGACAAAAACTAGTATCCTACGAGATAGTTAATGTGGCATCACATTTACCTGCATCTAACCCACCCACTTTAGCCCATCCGCTTTAGCCATCGTCACAAGGATCCAAACCTACCACTATGTAAAATAATTTCTTTACATAGTCCCTAACTTGGGCAAGTAGACTACCTTCCATCCAAGCACTAACGCCCCCTCAATCACAATATGCATCCTATAGTTACTCCCAACTTCAACTCATCCAACCACCACCCCTAATCAAATATTATCCAACCTCATTTATTGCCACCAAACAACTACCCAAGGTCAAGGCCTATGGACAACAACCTCCACCTCAACATTACTACCAGTAATGTTAGCTACCCTAGTACTATCAACAACATCCTCAACCTCCACCACAACAACCTCAACAACAACCCCCACCCCAATAGTACTACTAGTAGCAACACCTACAATAATAATACCAACAACAACAACAACCTCTGCCAACACCACACCCACAATAGTCTACACAATAATAGTACTACTAGCAACACCAAGCATTATAATAGTACTATCAATAGTAAAACCAACCACCCCAAATACCTCAACATCACCCACAACATAACGCCCAATATCACCAAGTCGCTCAACCATAGAAAAATATGACCTACCAATAGGTCATCCAATAATGACATCAATAACCACCCTTGCAACAAAAATAAAAACAACCACCACCCATGAACTACCAATAACACTTTAACCTGGGTCCATCATCCAACACATACAACCAGCAACAACTTACCCCACATCAATATTATACACAATCAGGGTTTCAATATGGCACATCCCAAGGGGTCCCTCCACCCACATTAGATCCATTCCAATGGTTGGCCTATTAGGTCCACACTTTATAGATGCAAGTTACGGGTATGGGATACCAAAATACAACACTTAATTAGTTGTATAAATTCCCTATACATCCCTCAATACTTTTAGCATCATATCCTCCACTATTCATAATGCTAAAATTTGAAAAAATTAAAGGCAAGGAGGATCCCCGAGAGCATATGAGCAACTTTATCAACTCATACTACCTACTCAATGACATTTATGCACTTATATTGCATACCTTCTCAATGTCTCTTATGGGAGGAGCTCTATATTGGTTCGATCATTTGCCAAGACATAGTCTATACAACTTTGAGCAAATGTCTAACCTCTTTCTAGAACACTTCTCATTATGTATGAAGAAGAATATAACCATGACAAATGTTTTTAATATTTTATAATTTTATGATAATATAGTCTTAGATTATGGCACTCGATGGTAATCCATGATAATAGAATTATCAATCTTGCTCCCCACGATAGGGCTTACAAGAATGTTTACTAGGAGTTTTTCAAAACCAGTATTGCTATTATTACAAATCCAACAATACTGTACACTAGAAGAAGTTATAGCGTAAGATAATAGATTACGTAAAGATTTAGGAGGGATAAATAAATATGAAAAAGAAATAGTGGAACAATAATAACTCTAATGGCACCTCCAACAATCAATCAAAGCCCAACCAAGTCAATCAAGTGGTTTTGAGCACCCCAGTGGTTCAAATCAACAACAATATCAATAGCTATCTCAACAAAATCACCAAGGACAACCTCAGCCATAGTATAAGACATACCAAGTTATGTTTCCTCCCTCACAATTGCATAACCAATAACAACAAGATAATCTCAACAGACATCTTGCCAAGCCCCCTCGAAATTATACTGCACTTTAAAAACCTTATTCAACCATTTTTCAATGACTATATGAAGCATAGGTAATTATATTATTAGAAGTGAGGCTATAGGATCTAAACAAGACCAAACCAAAGTTCTATAAAGAATACCATCATTGTGTTTATCATAGGCAAAAGGTACACAACATTAATGATTGCATTATGTTCAAGAACATAGTGCAATATCTTGTAGAGAAGGGAGCCATAGCCATTGAAAATCATTTGGCTCCATAGAACCAAAACCTTGGCATTTACCAAGCCCATTGCTAATATAAAACTAACAATACATCATACCTCTTGCCACCACACCTCTTAACCAAGTAAACCATCTCAATATGGGGCCACAATATCAAAATTTTATAGGGATGATACACATAGTTACTTGGAACCAATGTTATCTCAAGTGACCAATGTTGCTAAGTAACTCCAACAATGTTCCATCTTCTACATCACCCCCACCACTAGTGCAAGTCATGTCACATCCTCCAATATCTATCATATCCCTAACTAGTTGCCTCACATAGAGCCTAAAAATGGCATCAACCAAACTTTAAATATATGAGCTTATTTTCCTAGTGCTTTCAACAATGTAAAAGATTTAAAATGATTATGTCATGGTGGTTATAGGGGCAGATTGCAAGATCTATGTGGTGGATTCTAGGGTAGACAACATAGAATACTATGGTGGCCATAAAAACCAAACAACCTACCCAGATTTGTGGTGGCTACCAATTCCACCATGTAGATTCAAAAAATAATATATATATGATCTTATAAAATAGTCACCCCCACATTGTGATGCATTAATGGAAATCCTAAAATCCATTGAAGTACAAACACAAGATCCTAATGCCTTCATGAATTTTATGGGCAACATTAAAATATTTTGTGATCCATCCATTGCCTTCTATGATCATGAAATCAAAACCTTTACCATAAAATACCTGGATCCTCCTTTGCACATAATAGCTCATATAGATTGTAATCTCTTTAAATAGGTCTTTATCGACATCAAGTTATCAATCAACATCATTACATCTATGGCCCTTCAACATTTGAACCTCTCATCATCAAACATATTTGCCTCCCCATTTACCTTGTGGGTCTTCAATGATGCATTATGATCAACATTAGGAATGGTTGTTTTGATTATTCAATTAGGTGTAAAGACCATCCCTACACTATGCTACATCCTTGAAGGAGAGATGCAATACAATGTCCTACTAGGATGACCATGGATTTAGGATATGTGGTGTGTCCCCTCAACATTACATCATTGTCTCATGTACATTCATGAAGGATGTGTGCCTTGTATTCCCCTTTATGAGGAATAATTTAAGTATTACAACATGGCATCTAACCCGCATGAGCTTGCCCTACCATCCACCCACATATACCTTACATCAAAATCACCTACACCAGCCCCTACGCTAATGGTATCTAACCCCACTATGTTGTACCTATTTCCAATATCCAACCCACTTGTGTACCAAAATTTACCATCCATTTTTCTCCATCTAGCCCACTACACAACCTTAACTATTCCATACAATCCACACTAATTATCACACTTGGTCATTTAGTCTAGTCATATTTGACCAAACTTGTCACATCCTAGCTGGCCATTGTCTACACAAGATCTCTCCTTTTACCTATAAACACCACCCATGCCTACCACAAACTCCCACTACAGCCAACCACACCCACCATCACACCACCATCATCCATAGTGGACCAAGTCACAGTTATAACCCCATCAACTACAAATATCAAACCATCCCCTATAGCAGGGCTTCTAGATGTTCCACCTATCCCAAAGCCATCAACTGTGACAAGTGTGGTACAATTCACCAACACCTCATCCATCATAGCACCTCCATCCACCACCTCCACCAAATCCAGCTTAGCCTCCACCAAACCCAATCATTGAGCCTCCATCTGCATCAAGTATCACCCAAGTTTTATCCATGATAGTTCAATAATTGGAAGAGGATGTTGGAACCATTTCCACATCTACTTCCCAAATTGTATAGGTCATAATTCGTATACCAATTCCATGGATATGTGAGTATCTAGTTCAGAATGTAACATTCACACCTTCCCTCATTGACTCAATTAGGGATTTTGGTCACCCACACATCAGTGCCATTATTTCCATAGGTTCTGCATCCAACTCAATGAATTTCATGTATGTTGGAATTGATACCTCCTTTGATATACCTCTTTAGGAGCAGCCCACATCACCATTTTCTAATGATCTAAATTTTTTTTTCAATCCCTCCTTTGCAATCAAGTACTTTTGATAATACCATTGGAGAGGATTCATCTTAGGTCATCATGTGCAAGAAATTTGGCACCTCATAGATCCATATTATTAGAACCCTGATGAAATTTTTTGTTTAAGATATCACCATAGTTAGCTCATGGACCTCCTTGAGGAAAACTTTCAATATTTTAACCTTGGTATCAAGAAGGATAGCAACAACGAGTATGTATATTTTAGTGAAAACCCTCTCTAGGTCATGATGATCCAAGACATAGAGCTTGATACCTCTCAGGATGAGATAGATGAGCTAGCTCAAAAGAATACTTTGCCCCCATTATCCACCTCATGGAGTTTTCATATGATGAGGATACTTATCATCATTTATTCCTTATGCCACTACCCATTTTCCCTATGCTCCTTCCAATGGATCATCCAAATTGGCCAATCCATCCATCACATCCATCATCTCCACCATCGGTAGTTCAAACAAATCTGCACCCATTGATATTGGACCAACTTCTACCATGGAAGCAACCAAACCATTCCATCCCATAGATAAACATAGTCACCATTAACCCATTTGTGCCCCTTTGTAATGCAAGTGATATTTCATGAAGAACACAAGCTTATACTAATAAGGGGGGTGAACAATATAAGACCACTTTTTACTTTTCTTTCCTAAACAATATTATCCAATATAATCAATGGAAATATCAATAGCAATAACCAAATCAATGCATAAATCATCACACACAATAGAGACACCAATTTAATGTGGTTCACCCAATGTGGGCTACTCCACGGAGAAAATATTTCACTAAAATTTTCTCAAGTAATCTCTAGGAATCCTTCCCAATTACAATGTTTATGGACCTCTATCTAAAGTATATGTTTATCCCCTAAATCAAGTTCATGGATCTCTATCCATAGGAGAACTCCTTCTCCTCTGCTCTGGTTAGTGATCCTCTAGAAGACTACTACCTCCACTACATTGGCTTGTGGATATCTCTCCACTGAAGACTCTTGTCCCCACTCAGAAGACCTATCTTTACTACCTTGGTTTATGGATCTCTATCCACTTGATATTATTTTCCTCTTTGCTCTATCACCTCCAAAGCTCTATCTCAAATCTGCTCAACATGTCAACTCAAAACCTGATAAAATCTACTCAATATGTCCACTCAAAACTTGCTCAAATCTGTTCAATAGGTCCACCCAAAACCTGCTCAAATTTTCTCAATAGGTCCACTCAAAACCCTCTCAAATATTCTCAATAGGTCCACTCAGAACCTGCTCAAATATTCTCAATAGTTCCACTCAAAACCTTCTCAAATCTGCTCAATAGGTCCACTCATAACCTACTCAAATTTGCTCAATATTCCCTCTCAAAACCTTCTCAAAATTGCTTAATAGGTCCACTCAAAACCTGCTCAATCTGCTCAACAAGTCCACTCAAAACTTGTCCAAATTTCTCAACAAGCTCACTCAGAACTTGTCCAAACTTGCTCAACAAGCTCACTCATAACTTGTCCAAATATTATCAATAAGTCCACTCATAACTTACTCAATCTGCTCAATAATTCCACTCAGAACTTGTCCAAACCTGCTCAACAAGCTCACTCATAACTTGTCCAAATCTGATCAACAAGTCCACTCATAACTTGTCCAAAATGCTCTACAATCTTACTTAGAACTTTCTCAAAATTCTCAACAAGATCACTCAAAACTTTTCTAAACCTGCTCAACAAGCTCACTTAGAACTTGTCCAAACCTTCTCAACAAGATCACTCAGAACTTGTCCAAATCTGCTCAAAAAGTCCACTCAGAACTTGTCCAAACCTGCTCAACAAGATCACTCAAAACTTGCCCAAATATGCTCAATAAGCTCACACAAAACTTAACCAATCTCATAGAAACATAAAGTGAATTGTTAGAGACCCAATATCTTTTAACTCAATGCTCAAACACTTTCTCAACTCAAATTAGAAAATAGGATAGTTTGTTTTATGGAACTTGAATAAACACTTCACACATCCACTTGACTAGGCTCAACCAACTCTACTCAACCAATCACTTAATGAAACACCCCTTTTTCACAAACCCTAGTCCAAGAATATAAACATCAACTCAAAATATTTCTAACAATGCTTAACAAAAAATCTCATATAACAATGATACTCATGTTCTTTTCAAACCCTAGTTCAAGTTCTTTACATAACAACTCTCTTTAACAACAATGCTTATAAATAAATCTTCAAAATGATACTCATGTTATTTTCAAACCCTAGTTCAAGTTCTTTGCATAACCAATGGCTTCAACAACAATGCTAATCAAACAAGGTTTTGACAACAACTCTTTATTCTAGAAAACCTTGAAGCATTAACTCAAACACTCTTGAAAAGGAAACCCTAATCAAATCCTTTTCACTCCAAACTTTGTTTTCCAAAAATTCAATCAATCAACTCAACTATGGAATAATGTGCTCATACCTTTTTCTTGATGATGAAGGGATCTCATAAATCTGCCAAACTCACAATCACTTCTTTGCCAATCTCAAAGAAAGGTTAGAAGATAATAATTTTCTCAATGAATCACAATACAAAATGATATCAAACAAAATACACCTTATCACTCCAACTTTAAAATAATATCCAACATCTTCGTAATAATCTCTTAGGAAAAATACCTTTACAAACAAAATAAACACTCTTAAAGTCTTACTCCTCCAATATGCAAATATAATAATTAAGACTTTATTTAAATATAAAATCAGACTCCTTATAACTCCAAACTTTATTAAAAATAATTTCCAACAAACACCAATTTTCAACTAGCAACCCTTTCAACTATTTCCAACTAGCAAACCTTTTAACTCCCAACTTTAGGCAATATGAAAAATAATCAAAATTTAATTACCTTGCCTTTGGAGGGATTCGAACCCTCAACATAGACCACGACCAATGCCTTTTTTGCGGCTCCAACTGCTACTCGAGCTAAGTGCTCACTTGGGAAGTGGATAGCACAACGTGATCAATGAACCTCTCTCTCTCTACCAAATAAAAATGTGCATTGTTCCTTGGTTATTCCAACACAATGCAAACACTATCACCACATTTTGAACACAAGCCACTTGACACCTCAACATTTTAGCCAATGCCTCCTCGCCACTAGGCCACACTGCCCAGCTGGCTCTCAAACTTTTTGTTCTTTCAATTTGTTTTCAATCGCTATCACACAAAATATGAATTTGTTGTCTTTTCTCACGAGCTCCTCTTCATTCAATTCACATACAAAATAACGTTTGAGCAAGGATGATTCAAATGCCTTTAAGGTATGGTAAATATATAGCATTTCATCCTTTATGCAAACACGTCGGTGCTCCTCCAATCTTATTCGACGTCAGCATTCGAATTAATTTATAAATGATTTAAATTTATTTAAATTTAAATGTTATAAATTAATTTAATAAAACCTTTGGTTTTATTAGGGCCTTCTCTTATTGCACAACTTGGTATTAATTATATTTATTTATAAAATTTAAATTCCTTTTGAATTTAAATATTTTATAAAATAAATATTAGGCCTCCTTTTAACTTTGCAATAAGCCTCCTTAGGTTTTTATAAAACACCTTTTAAACTAAGCTTCCATATAAAATTAAAATATTATGGAGCCCTTTTGCCTTTAACTTCTACACCGATTCTCTTGACCTTTGGTGTTATTTGAAGCTTCTTCCTGGATATCAAATGACAACCTTGACAACTTTGTTTCTTGACGAAGTCCTTGATATTAATGATGACTTCATCCGGTGACATCAATGATAACTTTGACTTAGGGACTCAAAATGTCCAACATTTAAAAACCCAATCACATATATCTAGATATCATAGATTTCAAGAGCGTTTATGTTGTGCCAATGCTTGAATATTTTATACCATCAAGACAATTGCTTCATCAAGAAAATGTCTACATAGAACTAGGCCTAATCACTTGAGTCACTTGTTGTCTGTAATGTTGATACACATGACACTGAGCCACCTATTCTATAAAATATAGTAGACAACATCCACCTTTTTCTTTTTCCTCATCAATTAGAGGAAGGGTCACACATGCTCATCGAGGAGACCAATGGTGTTGAAATTAGCACATATCCTAACAACCCACAAGTTATCAAGCTTACAAAGAGTCTCTATATTGTAGAGCACGAAGAGTTGGTTGCTTTTCTCATAGAGAACAAGCATGCTTTTGCATGATCATACAAGGATATGTTGGGCTTGGACCCTAAATTAGTGGTTCATAATATTGTACTAAGACCTGATGCAAAACCGGTAAAGCAAAAGCTTCATGCTACCATAGCTCTTATGGTCAAATAAGAGCTACAAAATTTGGTATATGTGGATTTCATTCAACCCATAGACTATCCAGAGTGGATTTTAAACATGGTACCCATTGGCACACCTAATGAGGGGATACACATTTGCACCAATTTTCATAATTTAAACAAATTGTATTCCAAGGATGACTTACCTCTATCAAACATTGATATGATTTTTGATTCTAATGCATGCCATGAAATGCTCTCCGTCATGGATGGGTTTTCAAGATACAATCATATCTGAATTAATATTTATGACTAGCATAAAATAGATTTTACAATACCCTAGGGGATATTTTGCTATAAAGTCATGTCATTCGGACTTAAGAATGCAAGCACTACATACCAGCGTGCCATGACTTACATCTTCCATAATAAAATGCACAAAATAGTTGAAGACTACATGAATTATTTTTTGGCTAAAGTAAAAATTCAAGATGAGCATCTAGGTGTTCTATGCTAGGTCTTCATATGATTAATAGAGCATAATGTGAGACTCAACCCAAATAAGTGCATCTTTAGCATTAAATATAGAAAATTTTTAGGATTCATAGTATCTATAATGAAGTCTATCCAGGAAAGGTTAAGGTAATCATCAATGCCTCCCCCTAAAAACCTCAAGGAACTACATAGCTTGCAAGGAAAAATTCAATCAATCCATTACTTTATAGCACAATTATAAAAAAAATGTGAGACTTTCACTCACCTATTAAAAAATGGGGTTAATTTTGAATGGAATCAAGACTGTCAAGAAGAATTTGATGCCATCAAAGAATATATAGCATCACCACCTATGTTGATACTGCCTCGACCAATTGTACCATTTAATTTATGTATATCTAGAATATATTTTATGTTAGGAACTATGCTAGCATAAAAAAATGAAGAGAATAAATAGTAGGAAATATACTATATCAACTGCACATTTGTGAGCTATGAAGCAAAGTATGCATATGTCAAAAAGCTATGCTTAGCAGTAGTCTTTGCAACTAAGAAGCTATGTCACAAGATGATTGGTCAAACTACATCTATAATTGCTAAAAATAACCCTCTGTGCTACATGATGAGTCACACCTACACAAATAGCAGGGTAGCAAAATGGATAATTCTTTTAACAAAATTTGATTTAGAATTTATAAGTCAAAAATCCATCAAAGATCAGGTAATTGTGGATCATCTCATCGAAGCTCCACTACCAATTGATGCACCACTTGTAATTGAGTTGCCTAATAATTTTGTATTCAACATAAATAACCAAGAAGAATTGATTGAACCAAAAGAGGATGCAGATGTGATCCTTTTCTTCAATGGTTCTAAATGTGAGCAAGAGAATGGTGCTGGTGTGGTGTTTATCACACCTCAAAAGGCTCCTATGCCCTTCTCATTAAAACTTGACTTCCCTTTTACAAATTATAATGTGAAATTTGAAGCCCCCATATTAGGAATTCAAATTGCTATCGCAATGGTAATTAAGCTACTAAGCATTTACGGTGATTATAAACTCCTCATCAAGCAAGTAAAGAAAATCTATCAATGTAGAAACACTATTTTGTAGCAATATAAGCCAATTGTCGATAAATTGCTAATGCATTTTGATTGGTATAAAATTGATAATGTACCTAAATAATCCAATTAGTTTGATGACATAATGGCCTCTCTTAGATCCCTCATTCCATAGAATCCATTTTATAGCAATATATTTGTGAAAATTGTGACACTCACACAATATTCTATTCAATGATAATTGTCTCAAATAGTAGAAAGCATGAACATAGTTCAAACTGATATTTACAATGAGAAAATTTCATAGATTGAGGATTTTCTTAAGTTAGGTACAATTCTCACAGGTTTATCTTCAACTACAAAGAAAACATTTAAGAAAAAAATTGTTGTTATACACTTTTTGGGATATCCTCTATTTTTGTAGCTATGATGGTATCCTCCTTCTTTGTCTCGATCCTTAAGAGGCACAATGGATTATCTCTCAAGCCCAAGATGGTACTTGTGGTGGTCATTTTAGTGGAATGGTCATCGTAAAGTGCATTCTATGCATGGGTTTCTATTGGCCCACCATGAAACATGGTTGCTCTGCATACATCAAAAAGTATCTAAAATGCCAACATCATGCCAATTTAACCCAAGTCCATCACAAGTATTACAACCAATTCAACCTTTGTGGCCTTTTCCACAATGGGGCATCAATTTAGTAGGAAATATATCTCCTCCTTTGGGACATCATACATTCATCATAATAGCCATAAAGTATTTAACAAAATGGGTTGAAGCAATTCCTATGACAAGTACGATAGGACCTTGGATTGTGGAGTTTATACTCCACTATATCATTTTTTTTTGGCATACCATCGAAGATCATATACAACAATGACCCTCCATTCAAAAATAAGGATGTTCATACACTATAAATAAAGTACAACATTAAACATAATTTCTTGACTCCTTACTCTTCGCAAAAGTAATGGACAAGCTAAGGCAACCAATAAAACTACCATTGCCATATTGAAGAAACTGTTAAGGACAACCATAAATATTGGCACTTGTAACTCCCCTTGGTATTGTGGGCTTATCGTACAGTCATTCGCATGCCAACTGAGTCAACACCATTTTTATTATTTTATGGTGCCAAAGCAATCATACCTATCAATCTTGAGATCCCATCATTGCAAATATCATTGCAAAAATTTATTGATGATGACACCGCACAACAAGCACACTTGGATCAATTGAACCTCCTTGATGAACGATGAATCAATACCTTAGAGCATCTTCAAGTATATATAAATATGGTTAAACATGCATATAACAATAGAGTGCATCCTCAGGAGCATCGAGTAGGTGATTTGGTTATCAAGGAGAATCAATAAAACTTAAGTTTACCACCACATTTATGTAACAAATTTATAGCCAATTGGCTAGGTCCATTTGTAGTCAAGCAAACATTCAGAACAAGAGCCTACAAACTTGTAACCATTAATGGATTTGAGGAGCTATAACCCATTAATATCCTTCATTTGTGTGCCTTCTATACCTAGATCATAGCTAGCCTGATACATAAAATAAAAAGCAATCAATCAAAAATACAAAAAAAAAATCACAATCAATCAAAAACATAAAAAACTCAAAATTCAAAAACATATACAAAACTAAAAAAACAAAAAGAATGAAGTTTTCATTTTCATAGATCCATCCCTCCACATCTTCCAGAGAGTAATTCACTCAACAAATCTACACATACAACATAATATAATCATGATACTACAAGACGTGGAAGAATGGTTGGATGAAAGTGAAGACAATTTTTTTGCTCAAAAATTCAAAGATACAAAAACAATACTAAAATCAAACATACAAAACATTACAAAAATTCAAAAATACAAAACAATACAAAATCAACATAACAAAAAAGCAATAACATTTCAACACGATCAATTAAAATTTGGTTATAATTCAATACATGATTTTATTCATTTATCATAAGTGATATTATCACATTAATCAAGGGTGTCTTCCTTAGGGTTTATGTCTCACATTTCCCTCATTATAGGCATGTCAGTTACATCAACCATCCATTCAAACAATAGAAGAAGAGATGAGAAAAATGTAAAATAAAAGAAACCCTATGACAAGTTGTCTTTCCTACATCTAAGGTTGGACATATCTTCAGGTAATTTCAATTGTTCAGCCATACCTAGTATCTCTTTCAACCTACATTGAACACCATTAAGTCCTTGAGTACTATAGGATTCCTTGGTGAACTTAATTTTTTTCTCAATATCATGCACAACTATCATGAATTAAATCAAATTTTGGTGTCTAGGAAAGAAAAATTCATTAGTCACTATTTTTATAAAGCGAATGGTTTCCCCTAGTCATCCAATTATATGCATGGTCTAGAAAATTGACATATGGACAAGTTGTCCCCTACCCAAAGAAATAAAATTCCTTGCTCTTCCAAAAAATGAGAAATTATCCCTTAAAAAAAGTGGTTTTCACCACTAAGAAAAATCCCCTTGCTCCTCAAAAATGAGCAAGTATCCCAAACAAATACAAAGAAAGAAATCAAAAGAAAATAAGGGGATAAAGAGCTTGAATCCCTAGAATTCTCATTTTTTGACAACCATGTATTGATCTCCATTACAGTAATGGGATATAGACATCAACCTGGAAATGGAGTAGCCTTACACATGGTGATATGTCTGTCACATTAGAAACATTCTTTTGTACAGATCTAGGTTCGCTCTTGAATGAGATAGCTTATTGACATAAGTCACAAATGATGAGTCTAATATCGTCTAAAATTGTCAATAAATATTCACTGCACACATAGTTGGTCTTTGCAAAACTTGAATAACCTAGTCAGTTTTAGTATCATCAAGTGCCTTCTTGATTAGTAGAGGAATTTGATTGAGGTCACTAAGGTGTTTGAGCATCATGAAAGCACTTTTAGATTACTCTTCCCCCAAACAAGTGAAATAACAAGTTATGTTATCTTAGCATCCATTGCAGCACGTTGCCTCATCATACTCATTACATTACATTCATTTTCATCCATGCCATATATATGTTAGTATTATTGGGTTGATGGCCCTTGATTAATTGATTAAGGTCATGAATAAAAAAACATGTCTAAAAGCACTTGTGAATGATAACCAAAAATTTTATGAATACATTCATTCCATTCGTCATTCATCAATTATCAAATACAGTGATTCATTCACATCACAAATAAAACATTGTATTAAAATAATAAAACACATTGAGATGCATAATAAAAAAGAGATTCATCTAATCATACATTCTACAAAGCATCAACACATAAAAAAATAAATGCAAAATACAAATAAACGATGTATAATCATCTCATATATATCATAAGTACATCATACAACCTCACCCATAGGCTACATACATTGAGCTCTCAAGCTCATCATCAACATCGCAAAAATCATACAAGGTAAATAAAAAATGATACATGGATTGGAACTCATCATTGTTCGCCTCCATAGCTCTCCCTACTACCCTTAAAAGGTTCTCCTTGAGATTTTTGACTATGGCTCCCCTATTTATAACCTAATTTCTGAGAAGATCCCCCTCTTGAAGCCTGAGATATTGACCCCTTAGGAAATTGTGGTATAGGTAGAACACCTATAGGAGCACCTAATGTACCACTCCTTCGACTTTGATAGGATGAATAGGAGGATGAAAACCTATCTATAAATGGAATACCTCTCAATATTAGGGCATTCTCCAAGATCCTTGACTAGTCCCACTACCTCTCCATGTGATCCCTCTCCTGTTCTAGTTTTACCATAATAATTGTCATATCCTGGCTACTCCCCCCACCTTGGGCTCATAGAGCATCATGCTCTACCCTCATAGCATCCCACTCCACTAGTAGTTGGTTACGCTCTATCCATAGTGTATCCCACTCATCCACCCATAGAGATAGATCCTCCTGCACACTCTACAACTATGCTTGCAAATTTTTCCTTTCATCCTCCCAATTGTACTATTTTTGGATCTCCCCATCCACATGGCTCTGATATTATGGGATAGCGGTCTCAAAATTGGTATTCTACCTCTCAAGAATTTGTACATGATATTCTAGTATAAAAGCCTCACCATCTAATTCAAAACTACTATTGTGACCCTCCTCACTAGAGCTACCACTCACAACTACCTTCCCAGCTCATCGAGATGATCCAACCCCTAGGTCCACCCTCTAGGATGACCCTACCCTTTGATCCACTCAATATTGTACCTATTATCCTGCTACCTGTAGGTGAGATTCTTCCCCACCGTTACTACTTGCCCCCTCTGGACTCCACTAGAATACATATCTATAGAACCACATGTCATACTCTAGCATCATCCTTGTAACTGCCATAGCTACATCAGGCTCAACCACATCCACATCTACCTCAACTAGCTCAAAAACTAGATCATGGGTTATCTCACTCTAACAATATGTTTATAGCATAGGAGGTGGTGGAATGACCTAAATCAATCCAAATTGGTGCAACACACATGAGTACTAAAAATACTCATACTATATTCCATGTTGCACCACCACCCATATACCTTGTGCACTCCAAGTCCTCCCCATCCTTGGTCCATCTCGATCTGCCTAGCTATGATCTCCATGTAACCTACTCTAGCTAAATTTTTAAGAATTTCTCATCATAGTGCTACCACAAACCTGTGTAACGACGACTCCTACCATCCTCTGGGTCCTTATACCATCTCATGGCATAAATTTTTTCATCACCCAACTATTGTGGGGTCACATAAGGTAAACCATTGGGGTGCTCAATGGATAAATTCTCATAGTACCATATCTACAACAACAAGATGCACCCCAATCCTAACCTCTTTTAGTGTTGTATCTCATGTAGCTCCTGGTATAACTATGTGAGCAATCATGGTGTCCAAGCCATAATCCATGATTACTCCACTGAGCACTCCATCGAGTCTTGAACCAACCCTAGCATGTTCTATGGTAATAGTGTGCCTGACGAGTCTGGTAGTATAAAATTTGAGATAAACACCATGATAATGGCATGTCTCATTGTGATCCACCACAATCACAAGTGGCTATCTATGTCAACCTTTTCACTATCCACATTGACCAAAAATACGTGTTTTTTATACACCTATTGAAATAGGGCATCCCTTCTATATGTTGGGGTAGTCACAATCATCTACCCCTCCATAGGTATCCTATAAATCCACCATATGTCCTCCGGAGTCACTGTGATCTCTCCTATCGGTATATGGAATGTGCAGGTGTCTAGATACCACCTATCTATCAAAGAAATCAAATGAGCATGGTCCACATAGATCTTCCAACTTGGATACATACAATAGCCCAGTTACCTTAAGCCATTTCCATTCATCATTTGTTAGTCTATGTTGAGTCTAGGTGAGAAAAATTTTAAATCGATGTCATAGTCTAATTAGTTTGCACTAAATGCAATATCACAAAAATAATAAAACATTCAATCATTAAGTATGATGATAAAATCAAATACATCAATCATAAAAATATTAGCTTTTGATGGTGTAAGCCAAGGGAGAATACAATCAAAAAATATGAAATATGCAAAAATGTAAGATGTTGAAATATGTTATTAATGGAAAGTAATGAAAATGATATAATGCAATATGAAGGAAGTGAACACTCCAAAACTGATACTAAATAATTACATTGTACCCCATCACCAATCTATATGGTGATCCACACAGTATATCACCTAAAGTGATATATAATCACTCACTATGAGGCCCTTTATATAGAAAGATGGATTGTTTAGCCAACACTCTACCTAGCTATACAAGGGGACACTTTGCACATTTACAACTTGCACATAGACAACTTGTACATTTATTATATTACTTGAAGTAACTATCTAACTACCCCCTAAAGTAATCTACTACTATAGTTATGTACCAAGGGTGGTACATTTACATGACACAAATGATGTAATATACTCTAACACCCATCTGTATTACATTATTTGGGTATTGAAGACTTTAGTCTTCAATATGGATCTTTTATCTTTAGACGTTCTTTAGCTTGATTTGGTCCTTTGCATTATCTTTAATTTGCATTGCATGTATGCCTCCTTGAATTGGATCTTCTTCTTATTTATTGGAGTTAGTACTTTCATAGGTGGATGTACTATCATCAATTTCTTGCAAGAGTATTTTCTCTTTGCCTTTATCCTTGTTATCATTCTCCATGTCTTGTATAGAAGCTTCTGAACATACACTGAGAGCATCATGATAAGATTTTGTGTTAGTAGAACTTAAAGTGCTAATATTGCATGAGGATTAAAATATCTTTGCTAGGGATGATTCATCCATTTCTTTTTTTAGTTTAAGTAATTCTATCAGTCCTCTCTTTTCTACATTTTCATCCTTATAACATTTGAATGTAAGTAGTGCCATATATAATACACTTCCATATTCTAAAGGAATTTTAATGTAATCCTTTCCATTATCAATTGCTTCAGTGAGTCGAGCATGTAGATAATGTTCCATCATTTCAAAGTTATCTTTTAAATATTCACTATGTATCCTTTTTGAAGTAAGATCTAAGTTTCCTTTAGACTTTATAAGTAAATTCTTGATTCCACTTTTTATGACACTTGCTCTTTCTTTTCTAATAGTGTTCATATCATTGTTCAATGTATTCCTTGAGGTAGACATCTCTCTTAGTTTTAACTTTTTGTAGATTCCTTATTTCTCCCTAGTTGAGATATGTGAACTAATTTGATAAAACCTTTCTTATAATTAGGTTTTTTAGGTGTCCTTATGTTTACCTAATGTTTAGTTCATCTTCTAAGTTGATTTTGTAATGTTTTGTAAGCAATATTAATAAACTTTTAATTTTACCTTTATCTATCCCAATGAAGTATGCTTTAATGGTTGGATTTCTTTTTGTCTTCTTAGAAGGAGAATGAGACAATTTTCATCAATTAATTCCATCTCTATATGTAGGTAATTAATTTGCTTCTCTTTTCAATAGATTAATTTTCTAAATTCCAATTATATGTATATAGTAGTATACCTTATATCTCCCTGCTTTGTAGAATATTATAGTATAATGATATTTGCAATTTTATTAATGATTTAATCAAGGTTGAAAACCTTATATCTCCTACTTGAATATTGCAAATATTATATTATGTGTATGCACCTCAATGATTAATTTTTTGAAATATAAACTTGCTTTATTATCTACTAATGCTTTGGTTGAATTTGTATTATCCAATGCAATAGTAAACCTTATAAAAATCACCTTATATCTCCTACTTTAATATTGCAAATATTATATTATGTGTATGCACCTCAATGATTAATTTTTTGAAATATAAACTTGCTTTATTATCTAATTATGCTTTGGTTGAATTTGTATTATCCAATGCAATAGTAAACCTTATAAAAATCACCTTATATCTCCTACTTTAATATTGCAAATATTATATTATGTGTATGCACCTCAATGATTAATTTTTTGAAATATAAACTTGCTTTATTATCTACTAATGCTTTGGTTGAATTTGTATTATCCAATGCAATAGTAAACCTTATAAAAATCACCTTATATCTCATTTAATAAAAGAAAGTAAATAACCTTAGTAATATGGGTGCATGATATACCTTTGTATGAGATTTCTTCAATGTATCTTTTGTATCATTGTATTCATTGTCTGGCATACCTTTAATGGCGATGATATTGCTTGGTGTCATTGAGCATTTAATACTCCATTAATGGCCATTTTTTTCTGAATATTTCACCTCCTTGTGTGGACTTTTGACATTATTGAGTGTCTAATTCTAGTGCTGAATATTTGTGACTTGAATGCACTCTTACACAGTGCTTACTATGAACATGCTTCCACACCTTATAGGCTTGACATCATACCTTTTAATTTTATCATATTTCTCCAGTAATAGGTGCTATGAAATAATAAAAATGTCTTCCTCATTATGAAAAGTGGAACTTGGGAGTTACACTATGGTGAGCGTTGAGACATGAGATCTTTTAACACTTATTTTCCAATGCAAAGATGGCTAGGAATTTTTAAGCTTCAATGGTAGCTAATTCTTGAGTAACCTTCTAGTTTTATAACTAAATATGCTTTAAATGTTCTTCTTTGAATGTACATTGAGAAATATGATCACGCCAAGAAGAAATATGCCAAGTGGCACTTAGGGTTTTTGCATGTGAATCTTCTTCAATGTATATTTATTGCCTCTTCTTTTTCCAGCCAATGCTTTGATTCTTATCTCCAATGCCTTCTTTCAAACCAATGTATTTCATGTATAGGTGGCTCCAACTAAGATGATGTTCAATGATATGATGGAGGTTATTTTACACTCCAATGGTGGCTCCGGCTAGGATGATGAGCAATGCTTTGGTGGAGTTTTGAGATACTCTAATAGTGGCTTCAATCTAGGATGATGAGCAATGCTTCGATGGAGTTTTGAGATACTCCAATGGTGGCTTCAAGCTCTCCTTTTAGATGAACATCTATCTCTTGGGTATTGCTCCCTTTTTTTACCCTTATGCTTTAATATTCTACTTTCAGGAAACTATTATTTTTCCTTTGTATATGATAATTCCTTCCTTGTGTTATGTTGTGTATGCTTGTAGGTTTCTCATTGTGATTGTCCACAACGGTGGGTGATATGAGCTTCTTGAAGTATCTTTTGAACTTGCTTGAATAGTTCTCCTTTATTACCACTTATGAGATGATCCTTGCTTGTGAAGGATGTGTCTTTATGACATTTGGACTCTTTCCTCTTTGCTATGTAGGACAGGATATTATGGTACAAGATCATGTAAATATGCTTATAATAAAATACCTTGCTTTTGGACCTTCTTTTACAAGATTATCCTACTAGTTTTGATGGTAACTCTTTCCTCTTTGCTACGTAGGACAGGATATTATGGTACAAGATAATGTAAATATGCTTATAATAAAATACCTTGCTTTTGCACCTTCTTTTACAAGATTCTCCTACTAGTTTTGATGGTATATTTTATGTACTAATCCTTGTAGATGAGGGCTGATGGATGTTGTCTTATTTTATAGACAACTCTTTCCTTTTCTTGGTTAATCTGGTAATGAATCCAAGCTAAAAATCACATAGATAATAATATTTTGAAGAATTAATTTCTGCACTAACCCTTTTCTAGTGTACCTCAAATCCGAGACTCACCAAGTCTTGATTTGTAGCTTCTATCACTAATTTAATGGTTGCCTTCTTCTTCTCCACTCATTAGAGGAACTTCAATCTACTTGGTGGCTTCTATAGGCCACAATACCTTGCAAATACTAAGTTTTGAATAGTGTCTTTAAACACTTTGATTATTTACAGATTTATGCCTTTGATCTTAGCAATCAATACATGAAATAAATCTTTGAGAGTAACTAGTTTAATGAACAACTAGTATAGTGCAATGAACCAATAATATTTCCAATTTAATGCACTTTAATAATCTCACATTATTACTCCTATTAATAAGCTCTCAAAGTAGTTTCAAATACACTAAATAATCTCTACAAATTCCTTAATGTAGTCCTTATTTCAATTTAGATAATAGAAAGAATGTATCTAACTCCTATTAATGTGTAGGTAATGAACCTTAATAGAAACTATCTTCTGCACTTTCTTTGAGGATTTAAAATGCAACCTTCTATTTTGCAACTTCCAAATTCTAATAAGGTGCTCAATGAAGTTAACTAGTAATCTAAATAAATGTTCAAGTAATGAACCTTTTGCACCTAAGTTTCTTACCTTTGATGATGAATATATTGATGATTTGATTCACCAAGTCTCTCATCTGGAATATTGGTTGTCCGCAGCTATGAATGCTTCTAGTTTGCTACCATAAAATTTTAGTAGATGATTTTCAACTTCTCCTTCAGTATTTGGCCTAGATTTTTGAAGTCTTGTAGCTAGCAATGCTATCTTGATTGTAGTCCTTTAGCAGTCAATATATTAACTAAAATTTTATCTTTCCAAAATTATTTCAGTAGTTTGCTATGAATCCAAAAAATCTCTATATGTGCCTTCTTTAACTATGAAGGACAGTCTCCAAATCTTCTTGGATTTGGTAGGTTTCTTCTATCTGAGTTCTTCAACCTCTTTGTAAAGTTCTAACTTCAAACAATATTTTCTTCTCAAGAATATAAATGTCTTGAGGTCTTTAATATTCTTCTTTAGGATTTGGCACTCCTTGCCAAATTTTTCACCTTTTGGGCTTGTTGTCGGATGGCGATAATTGTCCTAAATATTTCACTATCTTTTATAGTGAATTTCTCCAATGAGTTCTCCTCAAAACTTCTTTGATGGATTCTCCAATTTCTACAATGAGGCTCCCCAAGCCTTCTCCTTGTTTCTCCTTAGGACCTCTCTAAGGTCTTTCAGTCTTGCAAATTCTTTGGTCTTCTTGATGAGACCTTTCCTTCAACATTCAACTACAAAAGTGTTGGCAATGAGATCTTCTTCGTGAATCTCAGAATTTTTTTGCTTCTTTGATCAATATTAGGACTTTGCTAATCCCTCTCTATATCTTCCAATATTGGAAGTTTTCCAATGATATCTTCTATGGATCTCTTCAGATTATTTTGGAACAGATCTTCAATCTACTATTTCCAATGGGATATTTTATCAAACCTTTTTAATCTTCACTAGTTATTATTGAAACTAGTGATATGATTTTTGTGCTAATTCATGGTCTTTACAGTTTTTTGGAAATACTCTAGCTAATCTAAAATTCAGCCTTCAATGGAGATCACCAATCTCCTGTCTTCTATTTATCATAGACTCTTTTCTAGAGTCTTCTTTAGGTTCAAGGCTTCAATGGCCTTTTTTTGTAATGACGCTTTTATGGCCTTCTCTTCTACAATAAGACTTATATGGTCTTTTCTTCTGCAATAAGACTTGTGTGGCCTTCTCTTCTGCAATAATGCTTTTATGGCATTTTCTTCTACAATATACAGGTCTACAACATGGCTTCCTTCAACTTACTTTTTTTACAATAAGATATTAGTAAGATGATTCTAAATCTTATCAATGCCAAATTTTCACTATTTGATTTGTTAATCTAGTGGAATGAATGTTGAGTCCTAGTCTTCATGATTTTTCTACAATTTAGTGGAAATACTCTAGCCAAATGCAATCTCAAAATTTTTGAAATTGAGATTTGTTTCTCTCCTTTCAATATATCTCATGGTTCTTCCTATTCCTATCTAATCTACCATGTGATCTGATACCACTGTTATATTTTGATGGTGTAATCCAAGGGAGAATACAATCATAGGATATGAAATTTGCATAAATGTAAGATGCTAAAATATGATATTATTGGAAAATGATGAAAATTATACAATGCAATATGGAGGAAGTGAACACTCCAAAACTGATACTAAAGAACCACATTGTACCCCATCACCAATCTATATGGTGATCCACATAATATACCTACTACTACCTACATCAATATATAATCACTCACTATGACGCTCTTTATATAGAAATATGGATTGCTTGTCCAACACTATACCTAGTTGTACAAGGGGACACCTTGCACATTTACAACTTGCACATAGACACTTGTGCATTTATGATATTACTTGAAGTAACTATATAACTACCCCCAAAATTAATCTACTACTATAGGTATGTACCAAGGGTGGTACATTTACATGACCCAAATGATGTAATATCCTTTAACAAAAAATACTAACATTATTCAAAATCTATCATTACTGCATACATGACTTAAAAAAAATTCAAATGCAACGATCGTCCGCCAATGGACGGTTGGCCAACGTAACTATCCACCCACAAACAATTTCCAAAATCAATAAATTTTCCAAAAAAACACACACACACAATAGAAAATACTCAAAACCAAAAAAAAAACTATTTTATAAATTGAGTGAATTAAGGTTTTTTTGTTACATACTAGCCCTGCATAACTAGTTACCCCACCGCAAAATGCCATCACCGTCTCCCACCTCATAAATTCACAAGCCCTTTGGGTTAGTTTTCTCACTGCACTAGTCACTCTCCATATTTTCCTCATTTGTGATAATAAAAATGATGGGTCGTGCACCACATTTTTCTATTTATATTAGGCAACATGTGACCGTTTAGGACAGTCACAACACGATCATCCTAGATGGTTTTGATTTTCCAACCGTCAAGGATGATCGATAAAAAAAAATATTACAAAAGAGAACAACCACCATACTTAGCAACCAAATGCATCACTTCATCAACTGAGGAGGTTGATTTCCTCGTCAACCTCATTCATGCTGAATTTTGTCGACTCGATACTTGAGGGGGTAGGCGATACCAAATTTTTACCTTGATTATGATCGGTACCCAATGCACCCAGTATGGATTTGACAAATGTCCAAGAATCTTGTCATAGATTCCCACAAATTCAGTTCAACAATGGTGGTCACAAAAATCCCAACATAACGCATTGACACAACGGTGCTAAGCCTGTGCCTTAGTAATTTAGTTAGTCATTAGTTCAATGATAGTATTCAAATTCATTTTTTGCCTCCATCACTGGTTCATCTCCCATTGATCTCAAATTAGGGTAAACAAACATTGGACCCCTTCAAGCACAAGAATCATCGCATCCATCGTCCACGGGTGTCATTTATTTTTGCATCACATTATGTTTTCACATAATATGATACAAAAGGGGCATCTATAGACACCTAAATCTAGAATAATAAGTTTTAAATTAATTAATCATAATTAATTAATACATTTAATATTAATTAAATCTAATTAATTTTAAATAATCAATAAACCACCTAAGTATTAAATAATTAATTAATTAATTAGTACTTAGACCACACAACTATGCAATCCTCTTCATGGAAGTATTGACCCTCACAATCACCACTCCACGTCATCCATGGTACTAGAAATTCCACCTCTCACCACCAAGCTAATCATACACACAAAAATCCTTGATCCACAAATGAACTCACAATCACTACTAGTTGCACATCACCTATGCTAAGGATTAAGCTTGCACACTCAGTTGCATCTTGGATATGCACTACATATACTTAGTTAACTAAACTAGTTAACTCAACATGCATACCCAATCCATCCATGCATATCCAGTTGATAAGATAATGCACATCATGCACTTTCACTTAAACACACTTATTTAAATTAAATAATATATTTAATTTAAATATAAAAAATCAAAACATCATGCACTTCCACTTAAGCATACTTATATGAATTAAATAATATATATAATTTAAATATAAAAAATCAAAATATCCATGCACATTCACTTAACTGGATTTGTGCTTTGGATGAAAAATCCAAAGTGTGCACTCATCACAAATTTGCACACACACTCATCCACTGGTGATAATTATGAGGTGAGTTCATATCATGCACCTCTAGTGAAAAATTGAATGCAAGGAGATAGCTCCCAGTTATATGCACTTAATTGGATGAGTTGATTCCCTATCCTCTCTCACTAGGAAAGTTATAAATTGAGCCTCACCCTCCCTTTAGAGCAGGAGGATGAATAGCCTAGCGAAGCCCTAAAGAAATATTGAGAACCCTTAGTGATCATACCCCTGAGACCTCATCCTTCCATAATCCCCATCCCATGCAAATCCCATTTGCATCCTCTTGCAAGCTCAAATTTTCTTTCAAATATATTTTAGATGCTAGATATCATGACCGTCCCACCCTAAATGGTCTCGACCTGCTATCATCTGACCCCATATGATTAGATCTCAACTCGTACAGAAATCCTCTCAACGTAGCACGGTCTAGTTACAGTAGTAGCAATATCTCATGCACAAAGCAATGAATTATACAATAGCAACAATAGTTTATAGAAGGTAAAATCATATTTGTATCATTCACTTCTACATGCTTATTTACTTTTCATTACTTGCATTGATTTTTCACTTTATTAAAACTGAGCCTCTCTTAGGGAGGCTCGATAGATATTACTAATTCTTTGCAAGTTTGCATGTGCATAGGTACCACAAGTACGAATAAAATAAAAATTAAAACTAGAAAATAGTTGAAAGACACCCAAGCTCATCGATCTCCCTGTCCTCAGCCATAGTAGTACCTATAACATGATTGTCCGCTCATAGATGGTCTCCAATCGAGACCATTCATCTATAGATGATCACTATCCAAAGAGTTGCCTACCCCAAATATATCATCTACAAGCTCACACATCGATCCAAATGTGTTGTACACAACCTTAGAAGTATCCAACGTAGAGACTATCACAAAAAAATTCACCCAACACATTTGTTGTAGCATTAGGAGTATCAAAGCACCATTTTATTTTGAATACGAGTATTGATCCCTTAATTTTTGTAAAAACCCCTATGTGGGTATCATATTTTAATAACGAGGAAGCACAACATTTATCAAAGTTAATATCAATCATTCATTGATTTGCTTTTAATTTCATATATTGCATGGTGCATACTTTTGACATCTACACATAGAAGTGAACAGTCAAAAACATAAATACTAGAGGAATTATGCTTCTTACAAAGATTTAATTTCTACATTATCATATTTTTTAATAGGTTATATAGGATTAAAATGAGTTCCACCTATATTATATCATGACCACAAAGAGGTATTATAATATTGTGGTAATTATGTATATATTGTGTCATAAGATTTAAACCTCGATCTCCTCACTAAACATTGAGGATATAAAATAGTTGAACTAATGTATTTGATCTACATTCTCATGTTAAAGAGCTTACTAAAAATGTTATAACAATTTTTAATTAGGAACATGTACTTCTACAATTGGCAAGAATATCAAAAATTTATGTTTTTAAAATCCTTTAGATTTCAAATGAAACTTATATTACTCTATACAAAAGAAGACTGTTTACAATGTAAGATGTATGTCCTACACGTAACTACTCATTCCAATAAAACAAAGTTAATTCTCATGCCCCTATCAAAATTTTAGATGTGTATAGAAGTTAATTTGATTACACAAATAGAGTTCTTATAAGTGACTTTATTGATAAGAATAATCTCAATCTATTGGACTTCACAATAATTTTTAGGAATGAATAGAAGCAATCCATATACTTAAATCATATACAAAAAACATAAATAAATATGAAAGAGATAAAGATATGGTAGGCACCCCTAGGCACCATAACTAACTACAATATATAGACAATATAACACAACACTCCAATGAGAAATGAGGAGTATGACGGGGATATATAGCAATAACAAAACTTTAACTGCATGATAGAGTTTAACGTAAGTTGACATAATAAGTGGAATTTACGTTAGTTACAAATAATAAATAGGGTTTAACCATAACAAAGTTAACCAAGGCCCATTGGGATTGTATAATAAAATATTATAAAATAATTACTACATTACATAATGAAATTTCCTCAGGCCTATCCAATACATCATACAATGTCATCCCTTGACCATGAAGTAGATTATAATTACAAAACTCCCTCATAATCTAAATTGAAGGGCTAAGGAGAGAAAACCACTCAAAAGGACCACTAGTGATAATAATATCTTCCTACCCATATTGGATGCTCTTGTGGGCCTCTATAATTGAGGTAAATCCATCTAAATCTCCCTCATTATCTAAAAGTTATCCACCTAACTTCAAGAACTCAACTTCAACCCTTTGTAGCTTTAGCAATAAATTATTTGTTGGATGTCCCTCCCTTTTACAATATCCACAAGTGGTATTTGATTTCTTTGATTACTTAAAAAGTCTAGCCCTTAGGCCCCTATGTCTTAGCCTCCTTATATTTGAATTCCTTTGCATGAAATTTTATTTAAATATTTCCACCATCATAATTCTACATTACAACTTGCAAATGAATTAGGAGAGAGAAAAGTTGATCAAGAGTAAGAGTCTTTTGTTATTCCAAGAACATAGTTGTAGAGAGGGAAAATTGTGCATCAGCATATGATTCTCAAGGTTGGATCCATAGGGAAGCCTTGAGGTGATCGCGGTGGTTTTTGTAACTCCACACTCGATGTGGGGGAGGAAGAGTTCACCAAGAATGGTTTTAGGACTCCCTCCAAGTTTGGAGGTGGAATATTTTTGATGTATTCAGTTTAAGACAATCACCTATGTTTGGACTTTCTATAACTTAAACAATTAAAGTGAAATAACAATGCAAGAATATAGGATGCAAGAAGATAATATTTAACCCTAGAATGATTCTTTGCTTTAAATGTTTTATAAACCTAGGGTTGCACAATGAAATACTTTGAGCAAGGATTCAAGAGAAGATGCACAAATAATATTAAACAATAGATTCATAGTATATGTTGTTTGTATTTTCAAATGCCTAGAAATCAATTAAATAGCTTCCTTTTAAATCAGATCTTGAGTTTTAACTGAAATAAAAATACCCAAAAAACAACCTAGAGATTAATTAGGGCACCTATCTCATCCGATGGTTGATCCAAGTTTTTATCTTTTATCCAATGACGTTCAATTATTCTTATTCCTGCAAAATAACTTAGCAAACACTTGAAAAATATGATCAATTTTAGGAGGACTACTTAGGCCATCGTATAGAAATGCTCAAAGGTGCAACAGTCAAGTCTCCTAGGTCCTTTTAGCTGAAATTTGAAATATAAAAGAAAAAATTGACCTTTGGAAGATGGAAAAATAGAATAAAATGCAACAAAAAAATATGATAATTAAAACATAGAATATGCTATTATGATTAGAATACAACATGAAATATCAACCTAGGGTTTTGAGGTAGTATATTACCCCCAATATTCACCTGAGTAAAATCACGCTCCATATGAAGCAACCGTGATTTCATAAAAGAGAGAAATCATGCCCCATAATTTCCAGGTGCAATTTCACAATAGGAGAAGAAAATCCTAAAAAAAATAGATGAACATATACAAAATCAAATCTAACTAATATGTGAACTGCAGGTGAGTGAAAACAACCTGGCAGTAGCAAAAAAGTAAGAAAAGGGATGGAACCTCCAAGTGGTAGATTCCACATTAGGGCTTCAACACTTATACACCAAGGGCAAAAACACTTATTCAAATGTAGTGGAATATCATTACAAAACAAAGCTTCAACAGACTATATAAATCACTTGAACAATGAGCACTTCAGCCTTGGATGAGCACTTGTTAATTCTTGTTTTAACTTATTTACCTTGAGATTGAGAGATTTTTTTGGGAGTTTGGGAACTTTTTACTTTGATAACTATTTGAAAATAATATTTTAAACCCTCTATTTATAAGGTATTTTAAAGAGGAATGGGCAAGAAAAAACCAAGGAATGTCAACCTTAGAGTATGCCAACTTAGAAATTAGGGTTTCCTAAGAGAAAACGCTAGAAATGTGAAATCGTGCCCCATTAGGGCTAACCGTGATTTTACATAAAGAAAAAAAAGGAGAAAAAAGAGGGAAAGGAAAGACCAAAATTGCTTAGGGAAAGTTAGAGGGTTTTCTTAAGGATATAGGGAAAATTACTCACTCAAGTGGGTCAATTTTCTATGTCTATATTTTCCCCCCTCTTTGATGCATTTATGACCTGATAAATGCATCAAATAAGGTGTAAATGCCTATTGGTAGAGGAAAATAAGTATAAAACGAGTGGTTGGGTTAGAAGAAAGGAGTGGTGCTAAAATGACGTCATTTTAGATACTTTCTTATTTCACATGCAAATTGAGTCATTAAGGACATTAATGCCTCTTAGTCTAGGGTGCCCCCTCAACTTTTAGAAGGAATATTAAAATTCCTTCTAAAACTCAAAAATGCAAACTCATAAGAAAAGAGAAGAAGAATAGAAAAAAAAAGAGGAGAGAGAGAAGTAGCAAAACAGGCACAAAAAGGGTAAAAGGGTGAAAACCCTAATTCATTTTCACCATGCGAAAGAGGAGAAAGGGAGCTCTAGATAAATGTGAGAATGGTTCTTCCTATACACCATTCAGCTATGGTGAGGGATGAGGCTAGCACTGTAGCAGAATGAGCATAGGTAAGGACCAAAAACTACCTTTTAGATTAAGAATTAGGGTAGATTTTTCTTGCATTTTGAATTTATTTTTGAATTTTTATCTAGTGTCGCTAAAAATGCCATGCACGACCTAGGAATGATTTCGTAGCCCAACCATGATTTCACCCTGGTTCATGATGGTTGGTGAAATTGTGCCTCGAAAGCATGGGATACAATTTTACAAAATCACGCCCTAGAAGAAGGGGGAACTATTTCGTAGAAGAAGAGAAAGGATGAAATCGTGCCCAGGGCTAGGCAAACATGAATTCATTGTAGAGAGAGAAAAAAAGGGCAAGCAAGCAAGTAGAGAAAAGAGAAGCACTTTAATTTTAAAAAGTTTTTAAATTTTTAGTAGATTTTTAATTTTTAATGAGCATAAAGACTGATGTAAATTTTATTATATTTGTGTATGTAGTATAATGTTTTAGAGAGCCGCGAGTGGAGATCAACCTCCTTAAAGGTAGAGTTACGAGCACTCAGGAAGGTCGAGAGATATACCCTAGAAGTAGTGGGGTTACACCACTTGCTAGAGATGCCTCGAGTTGAGGCAAATAGATTTCTACTAACAGTGCTGGTAGAGAGGTGGTGTTTGAAGTTGTTGACATTTCGATTACCCATAAGGGAGATGACAGTCACACTAGAGGATGTGTGGTGCATCTTGCGCATCCCCATTAAGGGAAGAGTAGTTTACATAGCATGAGGGTGGTTGATCACTTTGTAGAGATTATCAGGAGGTTGGACCCCTAGGCTTGAGAGAGTTTCATATCGGTTAATGAGATGGTGAATCTCTATGGGACCGATCCACTGATGACCATGCTCTATGGGACAATGGTAGGATTGCTAATAATCCACATAAGCAGGTTAGAAATAGAGGGGAAGTTTCTGGTTAATATCATCCAATCATGAAATGAGATGTGCCTATCATAGGTAGAACTACAGAGAGTAGGGGAGAGGTTGGAGGTAGCCATGTAGAGAGTGACCTACTACCAGGTGGTTCTAATGGAGTAATGAGTGCCACCACCTTCATCCCTGTAGAAATTAAGTCAAACTCGATCTATGTCATAGATGGTTTGATATTCTATGAACATACCTCCACTAGGACCACCTCCTGATGAGCACAAAAAATGCTCATTTTATATACATGATTAAGGATAATTATCACTGGTTCAATTAGCATATGAGATGTATTTTATATAACTTATGCATATAATTGATAGAAAATCTAGTATTATGCTTGATTGGTGTTTTTAGTGGGAAATGTGTATAAATGCAGGTATTGGTACTAATATGGTGTTTTCCAGTCTACATCCACTTGGACCCGGCATACTTCTTCTTACAGAGACTAAGGCAAGAGAGTAGGCACCTTCCTCTTCAAGGAAGGTGCCCAACAGAAGTAGGTACCTTCCTACAACCGGAAGGCACCCATAGAAGACGAGCGCCTCCCTACAACCGAAAGGTGCCAACGGAATACGAGTGCCTCCCTGCAATCGGAAGGCACCAACGGAAGAAGAGTGCCTCCCTACAACCGGAAGGCGCCTCCATGCCTTCATACTTTGCAAGATTTACCAAGTCAACTTTGATTGGTTGACCAAGGACTATGGAGGAGGTTGCACGTGAAGACAAAGGAGATCTATTTTTGCATTTATTAAATAGAATAAAGTGTTTGTTATTATTATCAACCGATTGGCTAGTTGACCTTGTAAAGCTCTTAAAGCATATTATTATTTTTAGGATGCATTAGTTTAGGATTTGTTGTTACGTACACCTAAGGATGTTTATATTTATCCTTCTGGTGAACGAACATACTTTCAAATAGAAGAATAAAATATGAGTAGAATCAATTGTAACTAAATCACATCACATGATTAAAATAGACTGATTTGTTATTGTAATGAGATATGGCTGTGCTTTATATAAAGATGCAAGCCAGATGAACAAAGAAGATCAATGATTAATTCTACAGAGAACTTATTTTATTTTTTTGTTTAATTAATCAAGAGTGCAACTCCTCTTATTAAAGCAAGATTTACGTAGCTAGCCGGGCGGACTATTTGTGGGAGCTTGGGCCCACTCCCTGTAGTAGTCCTCCCCTATTTATTTCTATTTTTTATTTTTTGTATATTATTTTATTGCTTTAGTTCTTACTTTATTTAATTTAGGTGTGTGCTTTTATTTTCAGCATTTTATTTTTAGCATTGTATTTTATTTATTTAAATTCTCTGCACTCAGTTTATTTGGTTTGGTTGGAATCCAATTACACAAACCTCCCCACCAAACTAAATAAGGTACAACCAAATTTGTTCCCCAACACTGCAGGCATATACTGTGCGTGACACTCATAAGTTTACGAACTTACCGGATTGATAATTTATGGAAGAGAAATGAATGTTTTTCGGGACATGAATTTATGCTCACCATTTTGGTGTCGTTGTCGAGGAGTGTCTAAACTGTAGTGTTCTGATTTACAGGTCAGATAAAAAGCTTATTTGAAATTACCTGTAAATATTTTATTTGAGAAGCATGAGTCCACCAAGGAGCTTTTTATAAGGCCAAAAATAGTTGTCGGTAAATTCAAAGCCAAATCCCATAGGCAATTATTTATATATTTTAGCTTCTCAGGTAAACGCGGGAATGAACCTGTTGTACCATAATTAAGTGTAGAAGTAGAAATAAAATGTGTTGTTGAAAAAAAAAAAAAAAATCTGGCATTGAAGGATTTCCATCATGTTCCAAATGGTTTCAAGAAATCAAAAGAAAAAGCAGCAACCCAAGTCTGATTGAAAATTTTTAGGGACGTGTTTTTATACGAAAACCATTGAAAATTTGTGCCTCTAGAATCTTGGTTTTAAATTAAAAATTTTTACAAGCTTGAAATTTTTGCAACATATTGGTAAATGTTTTTTTTATGATGAAATTAATAATGCAGGGAAAATGACAGAGCATAATTTAAAAAGAACATCTTGTTATGGAGTATGCTCTTCACTTGCACTTAAGGCGACCTGGTGAATCAGAAACTAGCATGTGTTTTTAATAGACTGCTATGCCATATTTTATTCAGGTTGCTAGCTTGCAAATAGTCATTTCCTAGCCTACACATTTTGCCATTATGTTAAAAAAGTTGTGTTTGAGGCTATGAAGGAAAATACTCTTCTCATGCTACAACATATCAGACTAGTTGAAAAAAAAAAAGATTTCGAGAAGACTAGTTCAGATGTAGGCATGGGGGAGACCCCACCTTCATCAAATGCCGCCAACAGCACAATGAACGCTATTTATAGTGTTCATGAAAAAAAAAAAAAATAAATAAATAAATCATCTACTGAAAAGGCTCCAAGTTAATGAAGCAATTCAAAAATAGAGTTTTATTTTGCTGCTTGTTGAAAGAGAGTATCCTCTTTCCCGAGGACCAGCTTGGTCCAGAAGGGAAATGAGAAATCTCCAACCGATAGCTAAATAAAACAAGGAAAAATCTTGGAGGATATCAGATTTCAAATGTTTGCACAAAGGCCATAGGATTAACATTTTTTTTTTTTATGTGCTAATTGAGGAGGAGCTTGGTGTTTCAAAAATGTGAGTTGTTGGTTGTCATATGAAAAAAATATACAAAAGAGAGGCAGAATCTCACTATGGTGGAAGATAACATCAACTTTGAGAGGATCTAAAACCATGGAGAAATCTGCTTTTCACAAAAAGTGTGAGGGCAAAGATGTTTCAGTACATGGTACATTTTGCCAAATTCTTAGGATGGATCATTGACAAACCTCCAGATGTGAAAATCACCAGCTCAAATGGTTGAAGTAGACATCCTATTCTTTGATGCAGATGATGAAAAAAAAATGATAATCCAAGATCTGTTCTGGTCAAGGTAGAATAGACCGAAAAAAAAAAACAAAAAAAAAACGAGAAAAAAAAAATTAGTTAGAATTTTATTTTAACGTCTTTAGTTTAGATTTTTCTTTTATGTTTTGCAAGACAATGTGAAGTGCAAAGTAGAAAAATAAGGAGGTTTCTATGAAGATATCATGAATTGAGATTCATACATGGAGTTCGTAATAGCACTATACGAACTGTCTCGTGTACCTGATCGTATAGCATCCAATCTAACAGGTGAAAGCCAGCAGAGTTTTGCCTTAGAAACATTGGCACTTGAATGCAGGCTAAGTAACCATGATCAAGCGAAAGGCTTCCATCCCAAGGTGCTTGTGGAATTTGGAGGAAAATTTTGCTAGAAAGTGCATGACTGTTATAGCCTGGATGATAAACAAAGTCAGATATGCTACACCAAGTGCAAGAGAAGAGTTTCAAGACAACGTTCAAGTAACGGTCAACGAGCTCCATTAACCACTGCCCCACATTCACAAGAGTGGATCAGACATCGGCATGGGGGAGACCCCATACCATACCAATAGCTTGGACGAATGTTCAAACATTCATCGAAAAAAAAAAAAGGAAGAAGAAAAAAAAGAGAGAAAGAAAAAAAAAAAAGAGAGAGAAAGAAAAAAAAAAAAAAGAGAGAAAGAAAAAGAAAAAAAAAAGAAGAGAGGGAGGATACGTAAAAAAAAAAAAAAAAATGAAGTGAAAGACGCCTTGTTTATCAAGAAGGCGCCTTCCGCATCAAGAATGCGCCATACATTGGATGCGCCTTCCACAGGAAGAAGGTGCCATACATTAGAGGTGCCTTTCGCATGAAGAAGGCGCCATACATTAGGGGCACCTTCCACATCAAGAAGGCGTCATACATTGGAGGTGCCTTCCACAGGAAGAAGGTGCCACACATTGGAGGCACCTTCCACATGAAGAAGGCGCCATACATTGAAGACGCATTCCACCAAAAAAAAAAAATATATATATATATATATATATGCGAATCCTCCTAGTGAAAAAAAAAAAAAAACGCATAGAACATGTCCTGTTTAGCATAAAAATTTTCTTTCTTATTGCTTTGCAGGAAATCATGAACCGAATGCAAGCTGCAGGCATCCTGAGAGCCAGGGCCTAACAGGCACGGAGTCACGACTCTTTTTTTACTGCTTTCGTTTGTGCAATTTTTGTAGGTGTAGTTTTGTAGTACACAACCATGAGCATGATCTGTAGGCAGAGCCGACTTAAACTAGGCCTAACAGATGTGACATTTTGTGCCCTGCAATTAGGAGTGTTGTGAAGTGGAAAAGTCACTTACTTCCCACTATGAAGAGAGTGTCTACAATCAGCCCAATACGGCAGTGCCTTTTTCCACCTGGAGGAAGGTACCAATAATCAATTTTCTTCTCCCTTGGATGGGGGGTACCTGTTGTTCAGTGTGGGACCTGACATTTGGAGGGCTGTAGACCTGTTGCGTAGAGGGACCTGTTGCTGGCAATAAGGGCATCACCAATTTAAGTGTGGGAATATGCGGGTGAATCAGAACCTCTCGTAAAAAAAAAAAAAAAGGGGGAGTTCGAAAGGTTGTTGTCACGAGGACGTGAAAAATTTTAGACATGGGGGGAAAGATGCCTTATTTTCGGCGCCTATTTTACTCCTATGAAAAAAAAATGTTCCGAAGGTTGTTGTCATGAGGACGTGACAAATTTTAGACATGGGGGGAAAGACGCCTTATTGTCGGCGCCTAATTTACTCCTATAAAAAAAAAAAGGGTTCGAAAGGCTGTTGTCATGAGGACGTGACAATTTTTAGACATGGGGGGAAAGACGCCTTATTGTCGGCACCTAACTTACTCCTAAGCACCTTCCTCTTCTAGGAAGGTGCCAATAGAAGGCCAGTGCCTTCCTCTTCCAGGAAGGCACCAAGAAAAGATAAGCACCTTCCTTTTCCAGGAAGGTGCCAATAGAAGGTCAACATATTCCTCTTCCAGGAAGGCACCAATAGGAAGGTGCCACTATAAGGAAATCACCTTCCTCCAACAGGAATACGCCACTAGAAGGCAAGCGCCTTCCTCTCACAGGAAGGCACCGACAGGAAGGCACCACAGGAAGGCACCGATAGGAAGGTGCCACAGGAAGGCGCCGACAGGAAGGCACCACAGGAAGGCACCCACAGGAAGGCGCCATAGGAAGGCACCGATAGGAAGGTGCCATAGGAAGGCACTAACAGGAAGGTGCCACTAGAAGGCAAGTGCCTTCCTCTCACAGGAAGGTGCCACTAGAAGGTGCCCCTGTTCTTTGCCCATTGACTAGACAAGCACGATGTGGGCAACAAAAATTGGTGCAGTTCCAACTCTACGTCATGTAGGTTAATTTGGGGATTGCACCAATGTATGAGAACATCCTACCAACGCCAGCACATACATCTCAACAATGCACCTGACAGATGTCGTGAATGATGAAAGAAATATGGTTTTTCCTCACTCCAAAAAATAAAGGAATGCAGTGTTGTTCCAATTATGCATGCAAAAGAAATAATTCAGAGGGGAGATCATTTTGGACACACACGTGTCAGGTATAAATTTTAATATTCATCCTGTAAATGCATTTAGAGAGAGATACGTCAATGCAGGATTAAAATATTTTGTGTGCCATTGAGAAAATGTTGGGTATTTCAAAGTTTAGAGTCACCAGCTCAATTGTTGCGGATTGAATTTGTTCTTTGATGTAGAGGATGAAGAAAAAAAATTGAAAAAAAAAAAGAAAAAAAAAAGGGAGAGAGTCAAGATCTGTTCTGTTCATGGTAGAACAGATAAAGATACTTATAAATAAATAAATAAAATCTCCAGGAGCACCAACGTGAAGACATCTCACACCACCAGCATCATATATATCAGATTCTATGAATTCACCCGGGTATGTACTGATTTTCTTATTAATTATGTGTATAGTTATTTTAAAATCATTTCTATGCTAATACCAGTCGACGCCTCCACAGTTTTTCAAAATCTCCCATTAGAATTCAAATACATGATGTGCCTTGAAAAAAATATATAATTGAAAAAAAAAAAAAAAGAGAGAGGCTATGGCATCTATGTGAATAAATTTGGCATCATTTTCATTGCCACCTCATGACAATGGCAACTGGCTTGAGCGAACACATATAAATGATGCTACTCTATACCACAAAGGAGGTTCTGGAGATGTGAAATACGTTTCAAATGTGGGTAAAAGTAGCAGCTGGTGACTGCACTTATTTTAAACCAATTTGGTCTCACCAAATATGACCAATGAGCAACATTGGAGAATGCCAGCATTTATATAAAAAAAAATGCAGTGGTCATTGGCCCTGAACAGTGTGGTCACAATTTAACTATTTGTTCGCAATGATTAGTCAGGATGTGTTTCTGACTTCTGCTGGTGCCACATCACTCTATGGATGAAGAATAGCAACACTCAATGAAAAAAAAAAAACACAGTGCTGAATAAAAAAAAAACAATATTGAGAAAAAAGAAAACAGTAGTGCTGAATGGGAAAAAATAGCAGCACTCAGCAATAGAGAAATAGAGATGCTGAAGGCCATTAAAATAAAAATAAAAAATAAAAAATATATATATATATATATCCTAGGGGTTGTTATCACGAAGACATGACAAAATTTTTGGCATGGACAGCCTGCGAGAGGGATAACTTCACCTTTTGGTGCCACGAGGGCGTGGCACATGTTAGGCATGGGGGGATGATGAGCACCAAAAATGCTCATTTTATATACACGGTTAAGGAGAATTATCATTGGTTCAATTAGCATATGAGATGTATTTTATATAACTTATGCATATAATTGATAGAAAATCCGGTATTATGCTTGATTGGTGTTTTTAGTGGGAAATGTGTATAAATGCAGGTATTGGTACTAATATGGTGTTTTCCAATCTACATCCACTTGGACCCGACATACTTCTACTTACAGAGACTAAGGCAAGAGAGTAGGCACCTTCCTCTTCAAGGAAGGCGCCCAACAGAAGTAGGTGCCTTCCTACAACCGGAAGGCGCCCACAGAAGACGAGCGCCTCCCTACAACCGGAAGGCGCCAATGAAAGACGAGTGCCTCCCTACAACCGGAAGGCACCAACAAAAGAAGAGTGCCTCCCTACAACTGGAAGGCACCTCCATGCCTTCATACTTTGCAAGATTTACCAAGTCAAATTTGACTGGTTGACCAAGGACTATGGAGGAGGTTGCACGTGAAGACAAAGGAGATCTATTTTTGCATTTATTAAATAGAATAAAGTGTTTGTTATTATTATCAACCGATTGGTCGGTTGACCTTGTAAAGCTCTTAAAGCATATTATTATTTTTAGGATGCATTAGTTTAGGATTTGTTGTTACGTACACCTAAGGATGTTTATATTTATCCTTCTGGTGAACGAACATACTTTCAAATAGAAGAATAAAATATGAGTAGAATCAATTGTAACTAAATCACATCATGTGATTAAAATAGACTGATTTGTTATTGTAATGAGATCTGGCTGTGCTTTATATAAAGACGCAGGCCAGATGAACAAAGGAGATCAATGATTAATTCTACAGAGAACTTATTTTATTTTATTGTTTAATTAATCAAGAGTGCAACTCCTCTTATTAAAGCAAGCTTTACATAGCTAGTCGGGCGGACTATCTGCGGGAGCTTGGGCCCACTCCCTGTAGTAGTCCTCCCCTATTTATTTATGTTCTTTATTTTCTGTAGATTATTTTATTGCTTTAGTTCTTGCTTTATTTAATTTAGGTGTGTGCTTTTATTTTCAGCATTTTATTTTCAACATTGTATTTTATTTATTTAAATTCTCTGCACTCAGTTTATTTGGTTTGGCTAGAATCCAATTACACAAACCTCCCCACCAAACTAAATAAGGTACAACCAGATTTTTTCCCCAACACTACAGGCATATACTGTGCGTGACACTCATAAGTTTACGAACTTATCGGATTGATAATTTATGGAAGAGAAATGAATGTTTTTCGAGACATGAATTTCTGCTCACCACCTCCAATGAGAAGGACTGAGGAGACAGGCTCCCAGATCTAGGGATATTGATATGACATACCAATTTTTTAGTATGGCATACATCCCTAAGGATGATCAAGTGTATCAAGGCTGGACTATGGTACATCGATCGAGTGAACCTATGTATCTCTCTTTTGAATCGAGTAATATTATGCTACTTTTATTTAGTGCAATGTGTGTGCTTATGTGATTATTTTATGCTTATGATGGTTTTATGTTTTTATGATGATGATGCATGCAATGAATCTAACATGAACTAATTATGAATGCACTAATCTAACTTAATGTAAACTAAATGAAATGGAAATGAGGTGGATGTAGAACACGAGGAGACACAAAATCAAGAGAAATAAAATAGGAAAGGAAGAAGAAGAAAAAGAGAAACCAAAAGGTAAAATAAAAAGGCATAAAATAACTTTATGCAAAATCGTGCCCCGCAACTAAAGATCGTGATAACGCTATAGAGCAAAATAATGGTCCAAAAAGATGATGCACAGTTTAAAAAACAAAAGAAGAAAAAGAAATAAATAAATAAGAAGAAGAAGAATAACCAAAGGCCAATAGAAGCAAAAAGAGGTTTGAAACCTGATGTTTGAGTCAACGTAGATCATACTAGACCAGTGTGACCAAACAACCAGAATCATAAATGAAGATGGATGGATGAAGCTAAACATGTTATGGGTGTAGTACTTGCAAATATGTATAAATGATAGAGCGTGACCCACTATGGGTGCAATTCTCACTAAGATGATCAAGAGATACCCACGAGGATGTATACTTTCAAATGATCATGATGGAGGTTGTCCCTCTCATGTGGCCATGAAGCTATCCCATGTGGGATGTGCTATGTATATAATATAAATGAGTACTACCTATGATAGGGGTGTGATGTGTGCAACTTGTGAGTGACCAAAATAAGCAAAGCAATATGTGAGTGTGTGCAAGTGTTAGAATAAAGAGAGAAATGAGGTAAGGAGAAAAGAAAAAGTGTGTGTATGCAATGAAGTGAAGAAGGTAAGGAAAACAAATGAATGCATATCCTTGTCTAGGCAAAATGCAAAAAAAAAATAAAGCAACAATATGGAAATGATATACCAACGAAAAACATACCTCTTGATCTAACGAAGAATTATGGTCATTTGAAAAAATTTCAAGGTCAAGGAAGACATCGAGTGAAAAGCGAAAGAAGAGAAGAAGACAAAATAGAGAGAAAATGAAAGAAGGAAGAATAAACCCTAGGTTGGGGATGTCGTTAGGCATCAAAATCCTAGTGACAGTGCAATGTATGTGAGATATGACCTAAATAGGTATCATCACATGCCATTATCATGAGATCCCCAAAAAATTATATGAGCAAGCAGTCATGAGCAAACATCAATGCAATTATGACAAGTAAAATGCAAGTGGAATAGAATGTTAGGAAAATCATGCATAGTATGACATACAACCATGCAATATGAGCAAGCAAGTAGATGCAATAGAATGATAATGCAAATGCATGCCTAATTAATGATTAGTTTTGTTTTGTTAATGTAAGAAAGTAGAGTGATAGTTGACAAACATTATGATTGTGCCTTCTATTTTGATAAAAATAATAGGTATACCTAGGATTAATCTATCAAAGAAATTCCTGGAAGGTGGACCTTCTTGATGATTAGAATCACAAAAAGGCTCCTTCAAAGGATTATCTCTGGAAATCTCTACATGAAAATCCACATACTCTCAAACAAAGCCACTTTTCTTAACAAAAGGAGGAGCAATCCCTAATTTTGCAAGATCCCTATAGGATAGCGAAGCAAGGTCCCATTTAGAAGAAAACTTTCCTTCAAAGCACACAAAACCTATCACATTACAAAAAAAGATGTTAGAAGAATAAAGGAGGTCCTCATCCTCATCACACCGCTCTGATTTTTGATGATCTAGATATTCAACATAAGTCATAAGATGATCATCATTATCAAATGGTAAAGGTTGGTTTTTTTTGGGTATGTAGCCTATGCCACATCGTCCAACCAAACCTCAACATCCAAGGGCTCTCGAATACCCTTCTGATGTGGCCCCAAACCTTTACCAACATATCCCATGCTAGATAAGATCTGTTTAGGGAGTGGGTAATCATTGGATAAGTAGTAATGAGCAAAATAAATCTCAATGAGAGAGGGATTGCTACCACAAACCTTATCTTCAAATTTGGTTCCCACGAAGACAAGGGTACACATGCTAATGTGTACAACTTCACCATTCTTACGGGGTAAACTCATAGTTTTTGGTGAAGGCATTAGCCTAGCTAGATCTATAAGAGGCTCTTGAAGAAACTGATTATCATGAACCCATGATGAAACATTGATTAGGGTTTCCTCACTCACTTTTAAATTTTTAATTTGCTCAAATGTTTGAGATGACGAATTTGGGGAAGCAAATGATGAAACTAAAGGATAAATATTGATATCACATTGAGCCTATTTAACCATTGAACAATATTTTAATGGTCGATGATCACTCGATATGGTAACAAGTTGATCTTTATACTCAAACTTCAAACAATGATTAAAAGTAGAAGGGATCACCCTCATCGCATGAATCAAAGTATGTCCAAGAAGAATATTAAAAGATGTAGGGCAAGGTACCAGATAAAACAAGGTATATAAGGTCTTGGTTCTAACCTTAATAGGAAGGGAGATAACACCACAAGATTCTTAGGACTCATTTTTGAAAGCTTTGATTATAATATCAGATTTAGTTAAGTCTTCCTCTTTTAATCCAAAATTTTGGAAAATTTGATAAGTGCATAAATTAATGGAAGAACCATTGTCAATCAAGACATGTTTGACAAAATTTTCCCTAATAAATACTATGATGTAAAGGTAAAAATCCCCTCATGGGTCTGAGGAAGGCCTATCATCATCCAAGAATGAGATATGATGTATCCCAAGAGAACCTACAATATTAACCACGACACTGGGATAAATGTCTAGAGGGACTGATTGTTGTCTTAGAAGTTCCAACAAGTTTTTCCTATGATTATGATAAGTTTGCAAGAGTTCTAAGATAGAAATCCTGGTCAGGGTACTAGCTAATTTTTGTTGAAGGTCAAATGAGGCTTGAGGTTTTAAGACTAAGGGTGGGTTCCCTATTCCTGTGCTCTTTCTTTGATTATTCTTCAAAACCAAAATGGGCTATGATGAAGAACTCTTCTCTTGTTGAGGGTGTTGTGCTGACTGAGCTTGAGCATGTTTTCTTGTAGTCACTTCAACCATGCCAACCATATTACCATAGGGAGATGTCTCATTCTGATAATATATTTGATTAGCTATTGATTTTTCATGCTTTAGTGGTGAGTCTTTAAAGATCCCCATATCTTGATTAGTTGTAGATGCTTGTTGAGTAGTAAGTTTATTATTTGAGGGTTGAGAGTTATCTACAACAAGTCACCCTACATCGATCAAGTCTTGAATCACATGTTTTAACTTCTTGCAAGAATTTGTTCAATGTCCTTCCACTCTGTGATAAGCACACTACTGACCTGCTATATACCAATTGGTTGAAGTATATGGTTACATTATGAGTGGTTATTCAATCATATTAGTTTCCAAAAGCTACTTTAAAATTACTTCCATGGGTATGTTAAATTTTTTAAAGTTCCTTTGTGGAGGTTTTAAAGTATCATATTTTTTAGGTTTTTAACAATACTATTAACAAACCTACTGTCCACTACACCATTTCCTACCACATGCCTATTCTTGTGTTGTGACTTAGTATTTTTATCTTCTTTCACCTTGAGTTGTCCTCTTCTGATAAGAGCTTGTTCCACTTTCTTTGCTAACTCAATTGCTTGTTCAAAAGATGTGATAGTTGTTGTTTCTAATGCATATAAGATATATGTTCTTGTAGATTTTTGATAAATATCTCAAGCATATCCTTAGGATATAAGGTATATCTCAAGCGTCCAACTAGACTCCAACAAGCCAAGAACTCTAAAAAACTTTCCTCTTTACCTTGTTTTAGATTGTAGATATATTTCATGGTTACATTCTTCTCAACATAAGCACCAAACTATTGTACAAATAACTTGGTTGTCTCTTTAAAATTCCTCAAGGAATGATTGGGGAATTGATAATACAATTCTAATGCCATCCCAATAAGGCTCTTTTTTTTTTAAGCAAAAAACACCTTGCGGGGCTGCCTTGTTCTGAGATACCACGAACAGGGGGTTCTACATCGTCAAATTCACCCAAGAGTCGCACCCGACCCTACCCGCACCAACATTATCAATTGGATTTTGGATACCCAATTCAGCTTTTTGGTGGGGTGGAGATTTGAACCTGGGACCTCCTTTTGAGGATTGCCCTCTCCTCTCCAACTCATCTAAAACACCTGGGTATGCCAATAAGACTCTTAGGAAACATCTTTAGTAGTAATATATCATCATAAATGAGATCATGGCAAGTTGTTCTGAATATTCTTAAATGCTCAATTTGATATTCAATTTACTTATATATATAGAACCATCATGAGAAAGTGCTTAGGATAGGTTCTATAAACAAAAATAGGGTCTAAGTATTGATTACACATATTTTTATAGTTGTAGCTAAAACCAGAAGGTTGAATCATCTTCACTTGAAACTAATTGTTTCACCATATTTGTTAAACTTTGTACCTCAAGATTGATATTGTGCAATAACCCCAAAATCCCTAATGTGGGTTGTTGGATGGGTACTTGGCATAGGTTGGATGCATGGATATTTTTATGGTATGGGTTATGATATGAGATACCTTGTTGTGGAGGATAACTAACAATCGATGGAACAAAAGCAAGAATGTTGAGATTAGTAGATTGAGGAGGAAATTGGATATAATATTGAGTGATACTACTGGTTGGAGGGACTTGTGGACTCCTTCCAACATTGGTGGTTATATTAGTGACATAATTTTGTTGATGGGTAGGATTACCATGATTCAAATATTCAAATAAAGGGTTAGTATGAATGCATTTAGGAGAGACTATTGGAGGAGGAGGAGTCTCATATTTTTCAAGTTGAGCTTCCTACCTCATAGCTACAAGCAAGTCCTCCTTATAGCATTTCATAAAACTCTGCATATGATTAAATTATTTAAAGTAGCATCCATTAGGCCCTTCAAGGGGGTCATAGTTTGTTTCAGTTTCCTCATTTTATTGCTCTTTTGTATCAAGGTTAGGGTTCTCTCTATCAATCTAATCATCTTCTTGGGGAATATGATTAGACACTAGATACCCTCAATGACTTATAATAAATGGAGAAATTAGAATAAGTGAAAGGATAGAAGATAAGACTAAAAAAGATACACAATAATATTTCTAAATATGTTTATTAATATTCTTCTAACTCTAGGTAAACAAATTAGTAGTCTTGCTTAAAAAGGTTTTTAGAATAAAAACAAACAAGGAATAGGCTTCCTAATTTGGCCACAAAGACACGTGTTCACGCCGAGTTCACCAAATATGTATATGGTGAAAACCATGCACCAACGTATGATTCTCAAGGCTAGATCCACAGGGAAACCTTGACGTAACCGCGATGGTTGTTGTAACTCTACACTCTATTGGAAATTTGAGCAAGTTTTGTTGTCATTGATGTCAAAAGGTTTGGTATCCAGTTTTGTCATCATTAATGTCATAAGGTTTTTGTTCCAAAAGGAAAGAAAGTGGTTAAAGAAAAAAGGATATAATATTAATTTTAAATATTATATGCCTAAAGAGGCCTAAAATATTGAAGATCCGAGGAAGGAGAAGCAATTTTAAAAATAAATAATAATATTATAATATTTAATATTATAATATTTTGGGCAAAAGGATGAGGTGAAGAAAAATGAGGTCCAAGGAATCATTAAAAAATAAATCCTTGAAAAGACCCATTGAGCAGATTTTAAAGGTTATTATTTAATTTATTTAAATTAAAATATTTTAACCTATGGTTAAAATTTTAATTTAAATAAATCATAAGGCGCCAAAGGTTTAAATTTAAATTCAAATTCGCTAAGCTGACTTGTTGGAGTGCAAAGAGCAATGTATAAAATGGGGGCAATGATTTTTCATTTAATTATCCAATGCAATTTTTGTATGTCTTTTGTGTGTTGCATTGAGAAGAAGAAGAGGATTTGCAAGTTCAAAGGTTTAAGGAGGCAGAATTTGCCTTAAAATCATGTGGAGCGCCAAATTATTTCAAAAGCGTTGGGTAGCGCAGACGGTGGTCGAAGGTTGGTTAAGACATTCGCACAAAGCAATTCAAGGGTTCGATTCCCATACCCTTCGTTTTGACACATAATAAGGTTTTTGATTAATTTTGAAATTTGTTGAAGGGAATGCATAAAGGGAGGCTCGTGCACTTTGAGTGTTGTGTGGACATGTAGCCAATGATAGCTTAGCCTTGGGCTAAGGCACTGCGATGGAAGCTAGTCGCGGGTTTGAGTTTGGGCGTAGTCATAAAGGACATAATATTTTTGTTTAAGGTAGGACATTATTTATAAGGTTAGCGATTTGATTTTAATTTTCTCCCAAGGTTTTGGAAGACACAAATTACATAGAGACCATGTGATTATTTTTGCAAAGGTGGGAGTCATAAGGTTGATTTAAAATATTTTATTTTTGATTAGAAATATAAATAAAGAGATTGGAGTTATAAGGTTTAACAAAGGAATTTAATTTTTATTTGTTGAATGTTATTTTGTGAAGTTTGGATTTTATAAGGTGTTGAAAAAGGAATTTGATTTTTTATGTATTGAATATTATTTTGAGAAGTTTGGATATTATAAGGTGTACTTGAGAGTTGATATTTTTGTATGGTGAAATAATTATTGGGGAGAATATTTGTGTGGAGATTTTGAGAAAGGTTTTTGCTATCTAACCTTGAAATTGGCAAAGAGGATTTGATTGTGATTAAGACAGGTTTTGAAGACATATATCCATAAAACAAAATGTATGGGAACATCTTTCTTATGAGTAAAATATTTTTGGATTGAATGTTGTGAAATGCAAAGGTGGAGTGAAAATAATTGTTTGATAAGCATTGTTGGAAATATTTTAGTGATCTCTCATGTGCATGATTTGTGGATGTTGAAATACCATGAGTATCATTGTTATGTGATATTGAGAGCTATCTTAAGCTAAGGTTTGTAAAAGAACATAAGTATCATTGTGACATTGGAATCACCTTGAGTCAAAGTTTAAGTTCCATAGTGTGAGTTGTTGGAAGTATAGTGAAACACTTGATTAGGGTTTGTAAGCAAGTTGTGTTTCATTGAGTGGATGTTTGAGTGAAGTTGGTTGAGCATTATTTATTGAAAGCTTTGGAGTGATAGTTCAAGTTTTGTAAAAAAAATTATACTTTATTCTAAATTGATTTGAAAGAGATTTTGAAAGTGATTGAGTGTTTTTGTGAGTGTGAAACATATTGAGCCTTTGATCATTCTCTATATGTTTATGTTGTTAAACAAGATTCTGAGTGAAACTTGTTTGTGTGTTGAAGAGGTTTTCTAAAAGAGATTAATTTAATTTTTATATGAAATTTTTTTATTTGAATAAGCTTTTATGAAATCTTGTGGACAAATTTGAGTAATTCCTAAAGGTGACTTAAGGACATAATTGAGTAAGCTTTTGTGAAATATTAAGGACAGAGTTTGGCAACCTATTGTGAAAGCTTATGGATAGATTTGAGTAAATCCTAGAGGGGACTTAAGGATAAAATTGAGTAAGCTTTTGTGAAAGCTTAAGGACAGAGTTAAGCAAGCTTTTGTAAAATCTTGTTGAGCAGTTTTGAGGGATAATCTTGGTGAAGACTTGTAGAGTAGATTTGAGACAAGTATTGGTGAAGATTTGTTGATCATATTGGATAAGGTCTAGGGAGAGCTTGTTGGGAAGATTTGAGGTAAGTCTTGGTGAAGACTTGTTGAGAAAATTTGAAGTAAGTCTTGTGAAAACTTGTAGAGCATATTTGGGATAAGTCTTGGTGAAGACTTGTTGAGAAAATTGGACAAGTTCTATGGAGAGCTTGTTCGGTAGATTTGAGGTAAGTCTTGGTGAAGACTTGTTGAGAAGATTTGAGGTAAGTCTTGGTGAAGGTTTGTAGAGAAAATTGAGAAAGTTCTTGAGAGGACTTGTGGACAGATTTGAGGCAAGTCTTAGTGAAGACTTGAGAGTAGATTGAGCAAGTTCTTGAGAGGACTTGTGGATAAATTTGAGACAATTATTTGAGAAGACTTGAGAGAAAATTTGATTGATTTATTTGTTCAAGCTTTGTGTTAAGTCTTGGGGTAGATCTAAGCAGATTTGATTTATGATTTGATCAAGCTTTGTGTTAAGGCTTGAGGACATTTTTGAGGATAGATTTGAGAATATTTTTTGGTGTAGATTTGAGGCTAGATTTATGCCAGATAAGAGATAGATTTTAGAGTAAATTTGTGCTAGACCGAGGATAGTTTTTAGTGCAAATTTGAGATAGAGACTGAGTAGAACTAAGAGTAAGATTTAGAGGTGATAAAGTAGAGGATAATAGTCTCTAGTGGATAAAGATCCATTAGCCAGGGTAGTGAGGACAAATATCTTCTAAGTGAGGATAGAGGTCTTCTATGGAGAGATATCCACAAGCTAGTGCAGTGGAGGCAGTAGTATTCTAGAAGATCACCAACTAGAGCAAAGGAGAAAGAGTTCTCCTATGGATAGAGATCCATGAACCAGCAAAGGGGAAAGATTTCTCTTGTGGATTGGTATCCACAAAATTTATTAGGGGATTGGTGTCTCCTTTGGATAGAGGTCCATAAACATTGTAATAGGGAAGGGATCCCAAGAGACTTATTGAGAAAATTTTAATGAAATATTTTCCCCATGGAGTAGCCCACATTGGGTGAACCACGTGAAAGTGGTATCTCTATTGTGTGTGATTATTTATGCATTGCTTTGATTACTATTTTTGATATTGCTATTGATATATTGGATAATATTGTTTGAGAAAGAAAAGAAAAATTTGGTCTTATATTGTTCACCCCCCTCTCAGTATAAGATTGTGTTCTTCACACTCAATGTGTGGGAAGAAGGGTTCGCTAGGAATGGTTTTAAGAGTCACTCCAAGTTCGAGGGTGGAATGTGTTTGATGTATTTAGTTTAAGATAATCACCTATGTTTGGTTTTTATATAACTTTAACTATAAAAGTGAAATAATAATGCAAGAATACAGGATGCAAGAAGACAAGAGCTAACCCTAGAATGATTTTTTGCTTTGAATGCATTTTAACCCTAGGGTTGCAAAATTAAATCCTTTGAGCAAGGGTTCAAGAGAAGATGCACAAACAATATTAAACCCTAGATGCACACTATATGTTGTTTGTCTTTTCAAATGCCTAGAAATTAATTAAATATCTTCATTTTAAATTAGATATAGGATTTTAACAAAAATAGAAAACACCCAGCAAACAACCTAAATATTAATTAGGGCACTTATCTCATCTGGTGGTTGATCCAAATTTTTATATTTTATCCAACGATGTCCAATGATTCATATTCCTGCAATTAGAAAACATTTAAAAATATGATCAGTGTTAGGTGGTCTACTTAAGCTATTGTATAGCAATGATCGAAGGCACAATAGTCAAGTTCCCTTGGTCCTTTTAGCTGACCTTTGAAATACAAAAGCGAAAGTGGACCTTTGGAATATGGAAAAATAGGAATAAAATGTAGTAGAACAATATGATAAACATAACATAGAATATGCTATTATGATACGAATGTAGGATGAAAAATTAGCCTAGGTTTTGGAGGTAGTAGAATATCCCTAATATTCACTTGAGTGAAATCATGCTCCGTATGAAGTGATTATGATTTTGTAGAAGAGAAAAATCGCACTCCATAATTGCTAGGCATGATTTTATAATAGGATAAGAAAACCCTAACATAGAGCAAATGAACTAATGCAAAATCAAATCTAACTCTTATACAAAATGTAGGTGAGAGAAAACAACCTAGTGATAGTAAAAAAGTAGGCAAAAGGATGAAGACCTCCAAGTGGTAGATTCCTCCTTAAGGCTTCAAAACTTGTCCACCAAGGGCAGCAACACACAATCAAATGTAGTAGAATATAATTCCAAATTAGAGCTTCAATAAACTATATCAATCACTTGAACAATGAGCACTTCAGCCTTTGATGACCACTTGTCAATTCTTGCTTTGGCTTGCTTGCCTTGAGATTGAGATATTTTTGTTGGGCACTTGGGAACTTGTTGCTTTGATAATTGGTTGAAAAGAGGATTTCAAAATCTCTATTTATAAGGGATTTTAAAAAGGAATGGGTGAGAAAAAAACCAAGGAAATCTAACCTCTGAAGATGCCAACTTGGAAATTAGAGTTTCCTAAGAGAAACCCTAGAAATGTGAAATTGTGCCCCGTCAGGGTCGATCATGATTTTGCATAAAGAGAAAAAAGAGGAAAATGGGGGAAATGGAAGCCCAAACTTGCTTAGGACAAGTTAGGGGGTTTCCCTAAGGATCTAGGGAAAATTTCTCACTCAAGTGGATCAATTTTCCATGTCTACAATAGTAATCATACAAACCATTATGTTCAACATCTAAAAGGAGGGGGATAAATTAGCAAGAACAACCTAACACATTCTGCGTTATCTTTATTTTTGCCTCTAGAAGATATAATATCTACACTCAAAGCCTTGAGTCTTCCAATATAGTCCTCAATGTTATTAAACTCAACTACTTTAAGAGAAGAAAGCTCTAGTTTTAAGTGACTTACTTCAATAGCATTGACCTTTCTAAAAATATTCATGCAATTTTGACCATACCTTGCTAGGGCCACTCTCCTCTTTAATGTGGACAACCAATTTGGTTCAATCAATAAGGAAAATAAACCTAGATACTCTTCTATGTTTTTAGATCAATTTGATCATTAAGAATAGTTATTTTATTCTCTTGAAAGATACACCACATGTTCTTACTTTGTAGCAAGCTAATCATTTGAGTTGAACAAATATTATAATTTCATCCATTGAGATGAGTCCATATTACATTATTTGACCCATTACACTATAGCAAGTCTTTGAGCTAATGCCACCAATGCATAGAGCTTCAAAAATCATGTGATTTGAAAAATGGCTCAAAACACTTCTATATGCAAAAGTTATGGCCTTTGAAATTTTTACCCTAATAGACCTAAAAATTAAAATTAAAGCCTCTAATATTAGAAAATCAAGATCCAATTATGATCTACCACTTGATGAGCCTTGATTCGCTAAAACACTTCAATCCACTTTGTCATCTTAGCTCTTTTTATTTTCTAGATCACTGCCACTTGCACTTCTTTGATTGGTCCAAGGCACATATATATAATTGGTATAAGTGACATGAAATATGGCCACCTTGGTCACTAAGTTAGCCAAGTATCTTGGAGAGACTGAATATACCAAAAAATACTCCATGGGGTTTGACCTTAGCCCTTTGCCTGCCTAAGTGCTTCAATCTAACAAGGCATCAAGGTGCCTTTTAAAAAATTGATGGCATGAATTCACTGATAGCACCATTTCTAACGATACATTTTAAGAAAATCATATGGTAAACTCAATCGTGTGTTAGTTTATCTCCAAGAGCTTCACAAGCCCACACATAACCAATTGACTACAAGTAAAAAATATGACTATTCCAATAATGGTTCCATGAAAAAAATCTATGGATCCATTTCCTATGAGTACAGAATGATGCCATCAAGATTTCAACATAAAATCACCATTATCCTATGCTTAATTACTTACCACACTATCTATTACCCATGTGATTTGTTATTAAAGGCATGTGCCCCTTAAACCCTACCTTGATCCACGAAGATGAAAAAGCTTGTGTGAGATTTCAAACTTACAACCCACCTAATGCAAACACCTTAACATCCTCCATGTAATTTCCTTGGCATGCCCTTCATGTTGACACAATATCACATCTTCTCCTTGAAGACATTCAAGGCATCAAAACCAACAACAATTAGAGAGGTACACAAACCATAGCCATGCATGCACAAGTTGAGTTCACACACAAAAGTTGGTGCCAAATTCAAATTCAAAATCTTTGTGAGTTTCCCTCCTACTATAACTTTGGAGACATGAAAAGGTACCAAAGAATCTAAAATCTAAAAATAGTAAGTCAAAGGTACTCCAATACAATGAAGTGATTCTATTTGATAAAAATAATAGGATTTCCAAAAAATGGAAGGATGGAAGATCTCCTCTTGTATTTTGAAGCTTTGAGGGGTAATTCAACCTATAATTTGAAAGAATAATCAAAGGCTCTAAAACTTCTTTCTATATGACCAAGCAATGTCGCTCCATACCCACTCTAATACCATATTGAAATTCATAATATTTTCTAGAAATGAACAAAAGCAATCCATCCACTCAAATATTATACAAAAAGCATAAAAAATGATGAAGAGAGAAAGATATGATGGACCCCCATAGACACTATGAATAATCTTCATTCGTAGATTTATTGCACAACACTTTTATGACTAATGAGGAGTGTGGGGGGTATTTATAACAATATCAAAACCCCAATTACATCATAGATTTTAACCAAAACTGGCATAATAAGTGAGATTTAGGTTAATTACAAATAATAAATAGGGTTTAGCCATAACAAGGTTAACCAAAGGCCATTAAGACTACATAATAAAATATTACGAAATAATAAATACATTGCACAATGAAATGCCCTTAGGCCTATCCAATACATCGTACAATGTTGGCCCTTGACCATGAAGCAAATTATAATCTCAACATAATTATCATATCAAATGGCATTAGTTCAATTGGTCAAATTCCTCGTCTTTCAAGTAGAAGACCTAGGTTTGAATCTTGCAAGCTATATGTACATAATAACCAAATCATTGTAATACCACTATATAGTTATAATGTAATAAAGGTGTGGTCATTTCAATTCCATATATAACCAATTAAAAATATCAATCATTATGAAAATTATATTATTATAAACACTATAAGCTTAGTTATCAAATTCATCAAATTTTTTAGATAAAATTTGAAATTCGTCGAATTTAAAACCCTAGCGAATAAGTTTGGCAAATAAATCTTAAATTCAGACAAGAAAAAAATAGGGCAGAAAACAGGTAAGGAACGCATACATAGGAAGGGGAAAATATATGTGGGAAATTTCTTCACATGTGTTTTCAACCCTAATTCAAAAAGAAAAAAATTGGACACAAAACAAGTGGGAGAGACGTAGGGTGAGAAGGGTAAAATGCATGTAGGAATCGTTTTTTTATTAATTTTTTATTTGGTTATGTTTATATATTATTTTGATACATTTAAATAAAGTTCTATATAAAAAATGTGAAAGCAAGTTTCCAATTTTTAATACATTTAAATAAAATTTTATATTTAAATGTTGAAAGTAAAATTAAATAACATTTTTTATAAAAATTATTTAAAATGACACCACTAAAATCTACTGTAGAAGCTTGGAATATATGATAAGGGAATTATTAATGTTTATTTCTAGAGTCTCCATTTAAGTTTTGTAGTTATTAACTAATTTAAATAAAATTGAAAGGATACATGTGCATTTATAATATATGGAATTTTATTCCAAATTTTTAAACATATTGATTTTTTTTTAACTTCAAGAATATTGAACACAAATACAAACTTGATAACTAAGACTATAAGTATAAAGATACCAATAATAATAATTTGATAGAATATTTGTGGCCATAAATATATTCGTGGAAAGACATGGGCAATGTACAACCTATAATCCAAAAAATAAAGTAAGTGAATGAAAATGATTTCCATTTATGTATGAGTTGTGTAAATAAAATTTGAATGTTTGTTATTTTTTTCATAATTCATTTACTACTTGTAATATATATATATATATATATATCAAATTTTTGATTAAAAATATAATGGTTAATTAAGTTTGAACAACTATTTAAAATATTAAAGTTACTTATTTATTCATATTAGAAAAGATTGAGATTGCATTTATATTATAGAACATATTAAAAAAATTTACACGTAATTATTCAAGTTACAACATTCAAGTATTGTTACCCACATAAAAAACAAATTTTGATATCTTAGGTGTTGAAAATAAATATTTCACTTATTTTTCTCATTAATTATTTGATTGTTCTAAAGAATAATATATATTTTTGATTTGGTTAGTGTGAGAAACTCTACGAGTATAGGGTTGAGCAGTCTCCTCCCAATCATGAACTCTCATAAAATCGAGAGCTATGCTTATCAATAGGAAATTTAACACACAACCACCACACACTCACCCCTCACGCACTTGTCCATGTCACAGTTTGAACCTTGGACCTCTTGAAGAAAAGCCAAACCCGAACCATTGTGTTGTCCTCCTAAATAAAAAAGAATAATATTTGATTCTAGAAAATATATATCCAAATTTTGATAGAAAAAATATAGTGATTGAGTAAGTTTGAACAACGATTTTAAAATATTGAAGTTGCTTAGTTATTTATTCATATTAGAAAATACTATGATTGCATCTACTTTATTCTATAATAAAGGTAATAAATAAATTAAAAATTTAGACCTAATTATTCTAGTTACAAAATTTAATTATTCTCACCCAAATAAGAATAAAAATTGGTATCTTTGATGTTGGAAAATAGTATCAATAGTGGGTTGAAGGAACCACAATGAAGGATGACATGTTGGGTGGAAGGCTAGTTTGGTTGAAGGAACTACAACGAAAGGTTGGGATGCTAGGTAAAAGGTTGGATCGGTTGAAGGAACCACACCAGAAGGTTGGAATGTTGGGTGGAAGGTTGGAACGACTGCAAGAACTGTAGCAGAAGTCTAGGATGTTGGATGGAATATTGGATCGGGTAAAGAAACTGCAATGGAAGGTTGAAAAAATGACTAAAGAATCTACAACAGAATATTGGCTAAAGGATCTATAACGGAATACTGTGATGCTAGGCAAAAGACTGATGTGGTGCTTTGGACCTATTTTTATCTTTGGTGTGCCAGTGGGTTTAGAACCCACAAGGATTGGGGTGTTTCTCCCCCCTCCTTTTGTAGTGGGAGTGAGCCTCTTCTTTAAGAAATTATTGGCCAGATATTTTCAATTTTGACCTTATGTGTTTGTTGTTGGAAGGCAAAATATAATTTGGTTCTAGAAACATGGTTTTTGGGTTGGTCAAGAATTTGCAGTTATTGGATTTTTTTATCTTGAGCTAGGAAGGGTTTGAGGCTCTTTCTCTTTTTTAGGCTTAGATTTTGTATGTTCTATTGGCCTATGCTTTGCTTTGATCAACTTCAAGGGTCCTTTTGTAGATCCAATGCTTTTTTAGTTCTTGTAAAGTAGACCTTACTTTGTTGGATGTTTTCTCAAGCTCAAATTGGTTGTGTTTTGGGAGAGGTGGATCTTAGAGAGTGGATTCGTGTTGCAGAGATTTGGGTAGAAATTTTTTCAAAATTTCTTAGCTCGTTTGGGTGCTCCCCCATGGCATTTATGGGCAAGAATTTATTTTTTTGAATTTGTTTGAATTTTTTGGGTACAACTTTGTGTTTTATGGCTTAGGCAGAAATGTGCATTATAATGTTGAATTTAAATTTTTTTAGGTCGTTGGAAGATTTGGATCTCAATATTGTTGAGCTTAGATTCTTCTTTTTAGATATTTGCGCGAGATTTTCTCTTTTTGAAATTCCTTAGCTCGTTTATGGGTCCCTCCCTATGGAAATGCTTTTCCTTATGGGCGAGAAATTGTATTTTAGAAATTGTTTTAATTTCTTGGGTGTAAATTTGTGTTTCCTATCTTGGGTGGGAAATTGTATTGTAATGTTGATCTGAACATTTTCTAGGTTAGTGCAAGAAAACTATGTGGGTTGAATTTTATGGTTTTGTGGATTTCAAGATTTCCTTGACACTTCTGGTTTTTTAACCCTCGGTTTATGTTTGGTTGTGTTGGATCCTCAAGATCTGACATTGTTCTTTTTTCCTAGATCCTGGTTTATCGGATGGTTGTTCAACTCCACCTTTTAGTTGCTCTAGTACCCATATTCTCAAGGCTCTATATTCTTGTAAGTGGATCAGAGTTTCCCTAATCACCTTTTGTGCTTTGTAAAAGGCTTGATGAGCCTTTCAAAACCCCTTCTTATACCTTATAAATAAAAAATGTATATCTTAAATATTGGAAACTAATATTTTAGAGAATGAAAACCAATATGTCATGTATGGAAAACTAATATATTATTTACTTAAACATTATATTTTAAATACTAAATATTGATATCTATCTATATCTTTTGTATCAAGGTTAGGGTTCCCTCTATCAATCTGATCATATTCTTATGGAACATGATTAGACACTAGATACCCTCGCTGACTTATAAGAAATGAAGCAATTAGAAGAAGCAAAATGATATAAGAGAAGACTAACAAAATACACACAATAATATTTTTAAATATATGTATTAATATTCTTCTAACTCTAGGTAAACAAATTAGTGGTCTTGCTTAAAAAGGTTTCAAAAGAAAAATAAACAAGGAATAGGACTCCTAATTTGGCCACTAAGACATGCGTTCACGTTAGGTTCACCAAAGATGTAGAGGGGTAAAACCATGCACCAGTGTATGATTCTCAAGGCTAGATCCATAGGAAAACCTTGAGGTGACCGCGATGGCCATTGTAACTCTACACTCTGTTGAAAATTTGAGCAAGTTTTGTTGTCATTAATGTCAAAAGGTTTGCTGTCCAGTTTCGTCATCATTAATGTCATAAGGTTATTGTTCCAAAATGCAAGGAAGTGGTTAAAGGAAAAAGGATATAATATTTATTTTAAATATTATATCTCTAAAGAGGCCTAAAATATTGAAGATGCGAGAAAGGAAAAACATTTTTTAAAAGAAATAATAATATGATAATATTTAATATTATAATATTTCGGGCAAAAGGATGAGGTGAAGAAAAACAAGGTCCAAGGAATCATTAAAAAAATAAATCCTTGAAAAGACCCATTGAGCAGATTTTAAAGGTTATTATTTAATTTATTTAAATTAAAATATTTTAACCTATGGTTAAAATTTTAATTTAAATAAATCATAAGGTGCCAAAGGTTTAAATTTAAATTTGAATTCGTAAAGTTGACGTTTTGGAGTGCAAAGAGAAATGCATAAAAGGGGGCAACAATTTTTTATTTAACTGTCCAATGCAATTTTTGTATTCCCAAGATAATAAATTAATTGTGTATTGCATTGAGAAGAAGAGGATTCACATGTTCAAAGGTTTAAGGAGGTAGAATTTGCCTTAAAATCGTGTGGAGCGCCAAATCATTTCAAAAGTTTTAGGTAGCGCAGATGACGCTCAGAGGTCGGTTAAGACATTCACATAGAGCAAGTTGAGGGTTCGATTTCCATCCCCTTCATTTTGACACATAGTAAGGTTTTTGATTAATTTTGAAATTCGTTGAAGGGAAGGCATAAAGGATGACTCATGCGCTTTGAGTGTTGTGTGGGCGTGTAGCCCAATGATAGCTTAGCCTTGGGCTAAGAAGCTACGGTGATGATAGGTCGTGGGTTCGAGTTTGGGCACAGTCATAAAGGATGAAATATTTTTGTTGAAGATGGGCCAACATTTATAAGGTAAGCGCTTTGATTTTAATTTTCTCCCAAGGTTTTGGAAGGCATAAATTACATAGAGGCCACATGATTATTTTTGCAAAGGTGGGAGTCATAAGGTTGATTAAAAATATTTTATTTTTTATTAGAAATATAAATAAAGAAATTGGAGTTATAAGGTTTAACAAAGGAATTTAATTTTTATTTGTTGAATGTTATTTTGTGAAGTTTGGAGTTTATAAGGTGTTGAAAAAGGAATTTGATTTTTTATGTATTGAATATTATTTTGAGAAGTTTGGATATTATAAGGTGTACTTGAGAGTTGATATTTTTGTAGGGTGAAATAATTATTGGGGAGAATATTTGTGTGGAGATTTTGAGAAAGGTTGTTGCTATCCAACCTTGAAATTGGCAAAGAGGATTTAATTGTGACTAAGATAAGTTTTGAAGACATATCTCCATCAAAACAAAAGGTATGGGCACATGTTTCTTATGACTAAAATATTTTTGGATTGAATGTTGTGAAATGCAAAGGTGGAGTGAAAAGGATTGTTTGATAAGCATTGTTGGAAATATTTGAGTGAGCTTTCATGTGCATGATTTGTGGATGTTAAAAGACCATGAGTATCATTGTTATGTGAAATTGAGAACTATATTGAACTAGGGTTTGTGAAATACCATGAGTATCATTGTTATGTGATATTGAGAACTATCTTGAGCTAGGGTTTGTAAAAGAACATAAGTATCATTGTGACATTGGAATCACCTTGAGTCAAGTTTTGAGTTCCATAGTGTGAATTGTTGGAAGTATAGTGAAACACATGATTAGGGTTGGTAAGCAAGTTGTGTTTTATTGAGTGGATGTTTGAGTGAAGTTAGTTGAGCATTATTGATTGAAAGCTTTGGAGTGATAATTCAAGTAAATAAATTACACTTTATTCTAAATTGATTTGAAAGAGAGTTTGAAAGTGATTGAGTGTTTTTGTCAGTGTGAAACATATTGAGTCTTTGATCATTCTCTATATGTTTATGTTGTTAAACAAGATTCTGAGTGAAACTTGTTTGTGTGTTGAAGAGGTTTTTTGAAAGAGATTAATTTGAGTTTTGTATGCAAGTTTTGTAGTGATTTGAATAAGCTTTTGTGAAATCTTGTGGACAAATTTGAGTAAGTCCTAGAGGGGACTTAAGGACATAATTGAGTAAGATTTTGTGAAAACTTAAGGATAAATTTAAGCAAGTTGTTGGGAAAACTTATGGACATATTTGAGTAAGTCCTAGAGGTGAATTAAGGACAAAATTGATTAAGCTTTTGTGAAAGCTTAAGGACAGAGTTAAGCAAGATTTTGTGAAAGCTTGTTGAGCATTTTTTAGGGATAGTCTTGGTGAAGACTTGCAGAGTGGATTTGAGATAAATCTTGGTGAATACTTGTTGAGAAAATTGGACAAGTTCTAGGGAGAGCTTATTGGGCATATTTGAGGTAAGTCTTGGTGAAGACTTGTTGAGCAGATTTGAGGTAAGTCTTGGTGAAGACTTGTAGAGAATATTTAAGATAAGTATTGGTGAAGACTTGTTGAGCATATTGGACAAGTTCTAGGGAGAGCTTGTTGGATAGATTTGAGGTAAGTCTTGGTGAAGACTTGTTGAGCAGATTTGAGGTAAGTCTTGGTGAAGACTTGAGAGTAGATTGAGCAAGTTCTTGAGAGGACTTGTGGACAGATTTGAGGTAAGTCTTAGTGAATACTTGAGAGCAGATTGAGCAAGTTCTTGAGAGGACTTGTGGATATATTTGAGACAATTATTTGAGAAGAATTTAGAGTAGAGTTTATTGATTAATTTATTCAAGATTTATGTTAAGGCTTGGGGTATATCTGATTAGAGTTGATTTATGATTTGATCAAGATTTGTGTTAAGGCTTGAGGACATATTTGAGGATAAATTTGAGGATATAGTTTGGTGTAGATTTGAGGCCAGATTTATGTCAGACAAGAGACAGATTTGAGAGCAGATTTGTACTAGACCAAGGATAGTGTTTAGTGTAAATTTGAGATAGATATTGAAAAGAGATGAGATTAAGATTTGGAGGTGATAGAGCAAAGGATAATAGTCTCCAGTGGATAGAGATCCATTATCCAAGGTAGTGAGGACAAAGGTCTTTTGAGTGAGGATAAAGGTATTCTATGGACAGAGATCCAAAAACTAGTGTAGTGGAGGTAGTAGTATTCTAGAAGATCACCAACCAAAGAAGAGGAGAAAGAGTTCTCCTGTGGATAGAGATCCATGAACTAGCAAAGGGAAAAGAGTTCTCCTATGGATTGGTGTCCATAAACTTGATTAAAGTATTGGTGTCTCCTTTGTACAAAGGTCCATAAAAATTTTAATAGTGAAGGATTACCAAGAGACTTATTGAGAAATTTTTAGTGAATTATTTTCTCCATGGAGTAGCCCACATTGGGTGAACCATGTTAAATTGGTGTCTCTATTGTGTGTGATTATTTGTGCATTGCTTTGATTATTGTTGTTGATATTGCCATTGATATATTGGATAATATTATTTGAGAAAGAAAAGAAAAATTTGGTCTTATACTGTTCATCCCCCTCTCATTATAAGCTTGTGTTCTTCACACTCAGTGTGGGGGAGGAAGGGTTCACCAGGAACGGTTTTAAGACTCGCTCCAAGTTCGAGGGTGGAATGTGTTTGATGTATTTAGTTTAAGATAATCACCTATGTTTGGCATTTATATAACTTAAACTATAAAAGTGAAAGAACAATGCAATAATACAGGATGTAAGAAGATAAGAGCTAACCCTAGAATGATTTTTTGCTTTGAATGCTCTCTAACCCTAGGGTTGCAAAATTAAATCCTTTGAGCAAGGGTTCAAGAGAAGATGCACAAACAATATTAAACTCTAGATGCACACTATATGTTGTTTGTATTTTCAAATGCCTAGAAATCAATTAAATATTTTCCTTTTAAATCAGATCTAGGGTTTTAACAAAAATAGAAAACACCTAACAAAAAAACTAAAGATTAATTAGGGCACTTATCTCATATGGTGGTTGATCCAAATTTTTATCTTTTATCCAACGATGTTCAATTATTCTTATTCCTACAAAATAACTTAGAAAACACTTAAAAATATGATAAATGTTAGGGGATATGCTTAGGTTGTTGTATAGCAAGAAGGCACAGTAGTCAAGCCCCCTAGGTCCTTTTAGTTGACCTTTGAAATACAAAAGTGAAAGTTGACATTTGGAAGATGGAAAAACAATAATAAAATGCAGTAGAACAATATGATAAACATAACATAGAATATGTTATTATAATCTGAATGCAGCATGAAATATTAGACTAGGGTTTAGAGGCAGTAGATTACCCCCAATATTCACCTGAGTGAAATCACGCTCCATATGAAGTGATTGTGATTTCTTAGAAGAGCAAAATCGCACCCCATAATTACTAGGCATGACTTTATAATAGGAGAAGAAAACCCTAACATAGAGCAAATGAACTAATGCAAAATCAAATCTAACTAATTTATGAAATGCAGGTGAGATATGAGGTTTAGCAAGTACGACGAGAGTGAGGGTTTGAATTTTTTGGATAGGAATATCAGCCAAGGAGGTAGAGGTAGAGCAGGTATAGAAGGGGCAGGTGGAACCTCGAGCATGGATCAAGCGAGGATCTAGAGGAAGGCGGTCAGGCTACGATAGATTTGGATGCGGACATCACATGGGGGCCCAACCCTCCTCAAAAAGACCCCGATAAAAAGATACAAAGGACAATGCGAGGCCCAAGAAGTGGTTGTATTTTGCTGAGACTCTTAGAGGAAATATAAAGGAGGTTCTCTCTCTTCTGCATCTTATTAAATTAATTATAATCTAAGTTATTAAATAATTATTATTTAAAATATTGGTTTTCAAAAAAAAATATATATATATATATATATATATATATATATATATATATTTTGAAAACCAATATTTTAAATAATAATTATTTAATAACTTAGATTATAATTAATTTAATAAAAAACATTAAATATACCACCATATAAATAACCACAAATAGTTTTAAATTTATTTTTTTCTCTCATAAAATAAACTTTCTAACATTACTATTATTTTAAATTAATTTTTTTAAATCTTAAAGAATAAACTTTCCAGTAATAAGTTGAAGATATTTAAAAGTGAAAAAGTAAATTTGATAACTAACTCATCTTTAAGGTAAAAAAAAGTGTTTCAACTAAAAAGTAAAACTTTGGTTTCTTTATAAAACCAAAAGCCCCTATCATAAGTTATTATAACCCACTTTATTAAAAGAACACACTAATCTTTGTAAGTGTGGTCTATCGGTAAGGATGACACTTGCATTATCTATGATGTGATCCGGGTTCAATTCTTATGAATATATATAAGAAATATCACACTAACAAATCTTAGTACAAGGTTTAATTTTTACCACACCTAAAATAAAAGGGATCAATTTTAGAGTATCACTAAATCAAAGAAAAAAAAAAGGTCAAACCCGGTCAATTTTAGAGTATCCACTAAATCAAAGGAAAAAAAAAGGTCAAACCCATTAAACCTATATAGACTAAGCCTATAACTATTTGTTAAAAAAATTTGAATGTTGAGTTTGTATGTGTAGGTTTCCATGGTAACCATGTTTTGCTCATAAGGTTGGAACAACCCCTTGGGTGAGGACATTTAGTCCCAACCCCTTGGGCGAGGACATTTTTCTAACAATGTTTTTTATTTAAAGTTTGAAAAATTTTAAGTTGAAAAAATTTATACTTAATTTTGGTAAAGCTTAATTTAAATATAATCATATAAACATAGTTTAAAATTTCATAATAAACTTTAATTTTAAATTTTAAAAATATTTTTATAAAACATAATAATATATTCTCATTAAAACCATATAAATATATTTAAAAAAAAATCTAAAAACTTTATCATTAAATCTATGCTGCTGCCCTGGTCCAAGCTACAGTATTGTTTTAGCCACGCCAATCCTAAGAGCGAACGATATAATTAGTTTTACAAATTGAAGCTTTTGTTTCCATTTAACACGTGGACTCTTCTAGATGCATAAGATACTTAATTATTCGAAAAGGATTTGGCTTCGCATTAGCCTTGAAAGACAAAACTTGTTCTTAACACCAAAGGCAATAAAGTATTATCCTAAAATATGTGAATGGGCATTAGATTACCAGGAAAGGGTGGGGCTACTATTGACCAGTTGGAGACCCAATCAATAAGTCAAGCTCATAAAAGGACAAAAGTATATGAATGGAGACCATCATTTATCTCTCCTTAATTCGATTTCTTCAACTTTGCTTAACATCAAAATGCAAATGAAAAATATTGTACTTCACAATTTCTAAAAGATAGAGAGAGTGGACTTGCTTTTCAATCTGTACGTGGCGTCCGTTCGTTGGTGCCAATGTTGACGTATGTCTTTTTTCCTGCCAGCATACGAGGCGCACATGCAGCGGAATCTCCGCAGGAAATAAAGGTAAAATTAAAAAGTCCAGTCTCATATATCCCCCATGATATTAGGGTGGGTGACTTAGTTCAAACCAGTAGTTTTCAAAGTTTGTTAATTGATTGTTTTAGTTCAATTTTTAAAAGGTTTAGGTATTGGATAATAACTTCCCAGTATTAGTTAATTAGCTACTTTAGTTCAAATTTTAAAAAGTTTACTAAAATTTATAATAACAATGTTTAAATTTAATTAAATAAATTAATTGAATCATAACAAAATAAATGACTTCAATTCAGCGTGCCTGCGCTTGCGATGGGACCACGCGCGAAAAGAGATAACCCAGAAACGCCCTAGTCTGATGTGACCGTGGGCGATAGGAAGAAAAGGCGTTGAGTAAAAGTTAAGGGTAAAAGTCTGGGTTTGACAGTCCGGAATGTGAACTTTGGGAATGGTTGGTTATCAAATAGTTTTGGTTGTGGGTTGTTGTTGATAGGTGGTGTTTGAGCACATGCATCAATATATTCCATGCACAAAAGTGTCAAGGAATTGTGCAGAGAGCAGTGTACGTAAAGGAGGAATCAGTACAGAGAGGGCCACCGGACCCGTGGCCATATGCACTGGCCCCTTTTGGCCCCCTCTACTCTTCCCTTATCGTTTCTGTTTTTTTGTTTTTGGCTCTGCTTTTGAGAGGGTAAGGGCATACGCGTGGAAGGTTGTGACATCGATTATCAACAAAGTTCACTAAGTTGACGGTGGGAACGTGCGATAAAAAGGTATGAAATTGTGGGGTAGGGGTTTCAGATGGGAAATTTCATCTGAATTGCGGGTACAGGAGGTGGGGGGGCGCTGCGCTAATCAATGTGCGAATGCCCTCTGCCGCCGTGGGGTCGCTCTTGTCCAGCTTTTTTTTTTAAATTCGCATCCTCTGTACCTTTCCCTTGTGCCCACGGCTGAGAATGGGAGGGTTCAGGGACTAGCAGTGAATAATTGATCATTTATTTTGTTTGGCTGGAGATGGACCGATACCTATGCCATGCCGTAGCTGAGTCAGATGATTGATGATCCCAGCTGCAATGCATTTTACTGGTCCTCGTTTTTTGAGGAAATTATCATGGATCTCGTGAAAATTTTGCAGTAATGGATACACGAATAATTACTTTGTGAAGCTGAAAGGTGTTGGGGAAAGAGAATAATTACTTTGTGAAGCCGAAAGGTGTTAGGGATTTAGTGTAGAGGAAAATGGAGATGCATGGAGATGGAGTGGATGAGCTAGAAATTCAACAGCGAGAGAGAGAGCTGGAAGAAGGATCCAAGGCGAGCACGAGCTTCGATCAATGGGAGGTTCACTCCATGGAAGGCCAGATCTCCAAGGCGAATCCGGAAGCCGTCTACGAGCACGACGGCGACCAGGGACTGAGCAAAAGCTTCAGAATTTCTATAATAGTCGGGTCGGTGTTGATCATGATAGCGGTCATCCTCGCCATTTCGGTCTTCCTCCCTCGCACTTCCAAGGAGAGACGCGGTAGAAATTTAGTCGAACATGGCGTTTCCTCAGAAGAAATCAGGCTTGCGTGCGAAGCCACACAGTTCCGGGACTTGTGGATTTCGTCTCAGCCTGAAATCGTTCCAAATGTAACTGTTTCCAAGGACGACGGCTCGTCTGAGTCTTCGTACTCCAGTATACAAGCTGCGGTGGATAGTGCGCCAAACGACTGTGCCGAAAGATTCACCATCCATATCAGAGGAGGGGTGTATGAGGAGATCGTTAGAATTCCTCGCAGTAAGTCTAACTTAATGCTTGTGGGCGACGGCATAAGCCAAACCGTCATCACTGGGAATCGAACCGGAACCCCATATGGCTCTGCAACCCTCGGTATTTACTCTTAACACATCTCCTTCTTTATCTTTTTTGAGCTTCTTAAACTACTGCTACAGGCTTTAACCCATAAAAGATATTAGCAATGCTTCCTCTTTTTTTGAGCTGAGCTGAGTTGCTCCCTTATTCACTGTGAAGGATTCGATCTCGTCTAGGAGAAATTTATCTATTTATTTATTTACTGTGTTACACTCTACAGTGATACACACTGTACGTACACTCGATGTTACGCTGGTAGGCACACGTGCATTTAGGTTTAGATTGACAGACTGTACAAAAGAGACGAACGTCTGGGAAAATGGAAAGAACTGCACGGTGCTTCTTTCCCACATATTTGGAGCGTGTTGGGGCCGTTAATAAACTGCGATCTGCAGGAATTCTTTTTGTATGTAACCAGATTCAATGCATATCAAATCGTCCACCGTACCTCTCCCAGTCTATTTATAGCACTGCTGACCCTATTGTCGAGTAGAAAAAGTCCGAAAAGTTTCACAACTCCAGTGAAATCCTGAATTTTCTTGTTACCTACCTTGCTATCGGAGTAAAAAACAGTTCACCATAAGTGTTTTGGATGAAGAGGTCAGGATTCGAGTTGTCTTCTTTATCAGTCCTGAGTCCTAAAAAATAAAAGGAAAATCAGATATAGGAAAGTTGTTAAAATGGGTAGTACTGATGGAATTTTTACATATGCAGGAGTGAAGAGCGATGGATTTGTAGCGCGAGACATGACGTTTAAAAACAGCGGTGGGGGTGTAGCGGTGAGAGTGGATAGCGACATGTCAGCATTCCAAAACTGTGCCTTTATCGGCCATCGGTACAGTGTGAATGCACACGTGCTCCGCCAGTTGTATACAGAATGCAGAATTGAGGGCACCAGCGGTCTCCAGCTCATGTTCGGAAACGCCGCTGCACTCTTAAGCAGGTGCCACGTCGTCGTACGTCCCTCCCAATCCCAATCATGGCCGTCCTCGTCACCATCAGAAGAGCCAAGGTGTCGAATCCCAATCCCTGTTGGGCTTCGTTTTCCAGAATTCTACCGTAGACGTCACGAAACTATTATTCGCCAATCCCAGTGGGAACAACTCACATTCGAGCACTGAGATGGATGACGAGGATGTACAACTGTTTTACGCAGAGTTCTAATCATGGTTTCTACTGTGGATTTCTTACATCGTTATATTTAACGCGTCCCAGAAGGAATACATGTTGTTGCTTATGTGAAATATATTTATAAACACAGATAGATATATCGCTGTTAAGCAGCAGTTGATGAGGCTGGCAAGCTGCTTCGGCTTTCTGATCTGACTTGTGTAGCAGTAGTATGTAGATGAAGAAATATTCCATGTGAGGATTGTAAAGAGTCCCATCTAATAGATAGATAAATAGATGGCACTATTGTTAATGTGGCCTTGGGTGATTTCAGGATAGCAAGAGGAGGAGCTTTGGCTCTTTTTCTTTTATCTGTCGTATTTTTTTATTTTCTTTGTTTTGTACATTCTCATTTCGTACTTCTTTGCTTTACGTTAAGTTAACAAGAGTTACTTTTGCTATGAGATATGCACTTGAACTAAACTGTACTAAAGAATATGGGTACCATGGTTACAGGGTTGTTCATGCTCTTAAATTAATGTCATGTTTTTCTTCTATAATTTATTTCTGTGTAGGTAGGTAGTCTTCCTGTTTTTTAACTGATTTACCGAAATGTTTCAGTTCTAAAATTTATTTTGAGTGGGAATTTTATGTGACTATAATCTAGTTTCTAATTAAAATATAAGTTCAACTCAATAAAGTTATAGTATTTAAGTTTAATACCCATTGCAGGTATTAAGAATACTTCAAATTTCATTTCTCATATCAGTATTATTAATATTTTCGTACTTGTTTTTTTTAATGATAGTTTGTTATAGAACTATATTGGTTAAAAATTGATAGGACTTGTGGTAATTGAATCACAACAATATTTACGAACACATGTTAATATGGATTAATTCCTGTTCTTAGCCAAGGATTGACACATAAATTAAAAAAACAAAATCTTACATTATCAAGATTCATGACTCCATGTGAAAAATTAATTATATATATTTAAGGGAAAAAATTGTGAAATTACTTTTATATTTGAAGAATTCTTTCTAAAAAATCAAAATCAAACCAAAATATATTACATAAGGATGAGATTATCAAGTAAATTTATTTCTTAAATTTCTTTTCGAATGTGATTAGAACAAGGATCTTAGCCATTATGTTTTTTATGTAATTTTTTTTATCATTTATATAAAATCGATCAAAAGATAAATGTAGCGAAGAAAACCTGAATTTTTTCCTTACATTTATTCATCTTCCTAAAACATATTAATTTAATTTAATTAAAAATATAAGGATATATTTCATTTTAATTATTCCAATATAAACTCACATAGTATAATATTGGAAATATTATAGATATTTTGAAATACAAATAGATTTCCAATTTTCTTTAAGGTTTGGTTAATATAAAATAAAAAGAATTCATTTCATATATGTGTCTTATTTTTTCGATTGTAAAGATAAATGTAAAGTATATTTTAATGTTCATATGGTAGTAGGTCATATGGGACATGTTTGAATTAAAATATTTTCTGGAATCATTTCAAAATATTTATTCACATATATTGAAAAAAAGAAGAAAATGCAATGACAAGATAGTAATAATAAATAATGTAAAGAAACAAAGTAAGACTACAAGAAGTATAAGGTAGTTTTTCGTGGACACCTCAATATATCATATTTTATTCACACTTATGATCCAAATAAATCTTTGTCAAAGGGTATTTATAGTGATACAAAATCCTCAATAAGAGGTTAATCTCATGCTAACATAAACTTAACCTTCAGGTTAACCTTACAATAAAATAACAATAAATTACTCTTTTAAACAAGGTTATCCACAAAGGCAAATTAACTAAACTATTGAGGGTGAAATATGAAAGGGACCTCCAGGCTGATATGAACATGCTTGTAAGCTTACATAAATAATGAATGCCTATATGCTTACATAATCACATGGTTGTAATCTAAATTGATAGTCCTCATAAACACTTTTATCCTTGGCCTAAACAACATTAAATTACACAAATTTCAACACCCATAATATGAGTTGAGAGGACCAAGGAGAGAAGGTATTAGAGGTAAAACCTACTCCCATAATGGATTCTCAAGTGGACCTATGTTCCTCCTTGATCCTTAGTTTCATCATTAGAAAGCATGTGTTCAACCCTCAAGAATTATGTCTCAATATTCCTCAATCTTGTAATGTAATTCTTTATGGAGTGTCCTTTCCTTTTGTAATAATCACAAATTTTTGACTTCTTTGAAACCTTATAATTACCCTTAGGCACTTGAGCCTTTGATTCCATTGACTTGAAGTCTTTTGGATGAGTTTGTGCATGAGAAAGAGCTTCACAATTCTTCATTTCCACTTCATAATAGATTAGAAGCTTGAAAATCCCTTCAAGAGAGATGGGTTGTGGATTCTTCATCACTCTTTACCTTGCCTCCTACCATAGCTAGATCAACTTTTAGAGCTTTGAAGTGATATATATATATAGTCTTCAATATTACTCAATAGGATCAGTTTTTTCTCTAATGTGAAAAAGTACATTTGGTTCCACTAACATGAAGAAGAGTCCAAGAGCTTCCTTATTTCTCTTACTAAGTTCATGATCATTGAGACCTTTTTTTGATTCATTATTGAAGATAAACCAAAGATTTTTGCTTTTGAGTAATCCTACCATTTGAATAAAGTGTTATAATTTTATCCATTGGGGTGGGTAACATACCCTCAAGAATCTATTATACACAAAAATTCTAAACATATCTATAACATATCTATAAATTGATTTCACTACTGTGTAGAGCTTGAAAAACCATGCAATCTAAACAAATGGACTCTAAATGCTTCTGTAAGCAAACGTTATGGCCTCTAGAAGTTTTGGCATATAAGCACTCAAATAAAAAAAGTTCCAAACCTTAAAAAATTAGTCTAGTCAACAACTTATACTTAGCACTTGTAGATTGGATGCTACATCATCGACTTGTGAGTTCAAGTTTGAAAAATTGCATGATTTGATAGGCTAGATTCCTTGTCATATGTGTATTAGTGAAGCCAATGTGGCTTGAACCCAAGACCTCCTATGAGCAAGCAAGAACACTAACTAGTGTACCATGTATATTGACTAAGACCAAAGAAGTGTCATATTAATTTGAACACTGAGCCATAAACAAAAAAAAAAAAACACACATTCCTATGAGAAGTCAAACTCAAGATATTCCACCTTAAAGCAAGCAAACCAACCATTTTTCTAGTGGGTTGAGTCCAAAAGGACATCTCCCTCCCTAAGGTGCAATACTTTGTTTATCATAACAAGAAAAATAACACAAAAATACTTTGCATGGAATTGAATTACAAATTGAAGCATTGCAAGGGTGCAATCCAACAACTATGTCATCGATGCAAGGGTTGATCACACTTCCTCCTAATTCTAAGACACATGGCCTAGCCACCATGCCATTTGCATTTGTGAACCACTCCTACACTAGGATGTCTATATGTGACAACCGACCACATAGAAATACACACACAAATGGTACCGATAGTAATTTAAAAGTTTCAAATTTCAAATTCAAAAAACACAAAGGCGTAACCTGAATTGCTACCCCTAATAATTGATGAGATAATTTATTCTTTCATCAATGAGTGATGTTGCTTTTGATCTTCTTATATCATGTTTGAATTTGTAATATTTTTTAGAACCATTTCAAGATATTATCTTTTTTTATTATTTGTGGAAAACATCCCAAAAGGGATGCCACTTTCGAGTAAGACCCAAGGAGGCAGGGGTATCCATTTCGCCAAAAATGCCCAGGACTCGGACCTGGCCTACCACCTTTGACATACTCAAGGAGCAAACAAACACACAAAACCAATTTAAAAATAAGTAAATAACAACAAAAATAATAAAATAAAATAAAAAACATGCTCCTTGAGTGTGTCAAAAACAAAAGCACAACCAAACACGCACAATAAGATAAAAGAAACCACAACACAAACCATATAGAAAAACACAAGAACCACATAACAAAACACAAACCACATAGAAAAACACAAGAACCACATAACAAAACACAAACAAGACAAAAACAACATAACACTACAAAGACATAACCCAAAAAAAAAACATGAAAAATAAACATAACCAAAACCTAAAAAATAAAAATAAAATAAAAATAAAAAACAACCAACAACAGACAATAAACAAAAACAAAAAACATAGAAAACACTCACACATAAAAACACAAATCAACACAAACAAAGAAAAACACAAGAACAAGAACGAAAAAACACAAGAACAATAACAAAAAATATATAAAAAAAAACACAAAACAATAAAAACACATGAAAAACCAAAAACAACACAAAGAACACAAAAAAAAACAAAACAAAAGAACCCACCCACCTTAAAAAACTAAACAAAAAAAACAAAAAAGAAAAAAGAAAAAAGAAAAAAAAATTGAACATAACAATGACCTATCTAGACCAGAAGACTATTAAGGCAAGAATCAACAGAGGAAACAAAATAAATAATAGAATGAGCTAGGGAACTAAAAAAAACTGAATGAACCAAAGAGAAGCAAAAAAAAAAACAAGAAACTAGGTACCTTCAAAACTGGAGCCATCCAAAGAAATGATAGAAAGAAGAGCTTCCCTAATTTGAGAAGCCCACCATATAGGAGGGTGGCCATAACAAGTAAGATCACCTTTGTCCAAAGCCCAATTAGCTAAAGCATCAACACTCTTGTTTTGATCTCCGACCACATGATTGTAATCAACTTTCAAAAATCCCATCTGGATTAATTGAATCTTCTCAATAATTGTTTTTATTCTCCAATCCACCTTATGATTCTTAGGAGTCTTCAAGAGATTAATCATATGTTGAGAGTCAGACTCAACTAACACCTTTTTCCATCCAACCTTAGTAGCCTCTTCAAGGCCTCTGAGGATACCATACCCCTCAGCAAGGTTATTGGAAATAATACCCAAATTATCAGCAAAAGTAAAAACCAGGGAGCCATCTAAAAGTCTACCAATTCCTCCCACACTGGATTTTCTAGGGTTCCCTCTAGAGGCTCCATCAGTATTGACTTTTCCAAAATCCTTAGGAGGAGGTTGCCAATTTCTAGTCCTATCCATATTACTAATACTCACATTCCCTTTAAGTTGGTTGCCCTTAGAATATTTAATCTTCAATATTTGCATCACTTGATCCCATCTTTGGTGGGAGTTTTGGGGGTGATTAAGGAGTTGATGGACTGATTCAACTAAGTTGGCTATGGTATTTTTCCAAATATAGTGAATATCCTTCCTATCTTGATTAAAAATTTGGTTGTTCCTTTCATTCCAAATATTCCAAATAAGAATGGTAGAACCCATCCAAACTAACGTCCTAATAAAATGATCAACACCCTCTTTATTAGGCCAATCCCTCCAAAGCTGTTCAAAAGTAAAAAAATTGGACCACTATAAGCCAAGTAAAGTTGCCATTCTCCTCCATAGCTCAAAGGCTAAAGTACACTCAATAAAAATATGGTTGAGAGTTTCTACATTCTCTTCATACATTTTACATCTAAAAGGGCCATGAAAACCATGCTTCATAAGTTGCTCACCAGTAAGCACCCTACGATGTAATAAAAGCTAATTAAAGAACCTCACCTTAGGCCAGAGCTTTTGAGCCCACAATCGAGAAAATATGTCAGAAGAATGGTTGATATTATTATGGCATAAGGTCAAATAACCTTGAGCAACTGAATACTCACCCTTAGTAGTTTTGTTCCATCCAAAAAAATCTTTTTCATGGGACCAAGAGAGGGATCTCATATGAAGGATGCCTTGGATATCTTGTCTTTGCCTTTTTGGGATTTGAATAGGCCAATCCTCAATAGGGATCCAATATCTACCAACCTTTGAATTACCAGTATGGTATCGACAATAATTAGCCACCTTTATCCAATTAGCTCGGTGAATCTCCTCCATCCAAGGCCTCCAATCGAAAAACTGAGTTATCAAAGGCTTGTGACCATCCCAAGAATCTGTCCAAAAATTTGCCTAACGACCATTATGAATGATCCAAAATAATTTTTCTTTATCAAATCCTTACCAGTCTTAAGAACTGCTAAAATGGGAGAACCTTTGGTAGGAAGTTGATAGCGAACAAAGTCTTCAGGACTTTTGTTCTCAGCATATTTAGCACAAAGATTACCATTTCAAGATATTCATTCAACCCAATTGTATGTTAAAAAAAAAAAAGATAATTAAAATATAGCAATAATAAATGACATAAAGAAAGGAAGGGAGACTATAAAAAGTATAAGGTGGGTCCTCATGGGCACCCTAATATATCATATTTTATCCACACTTATGATACAAATGTATCCTCATTAAGGAAAATTTATAGTGATACCAAATCCCTAATGAGAGGTTAACCTTAGGCCAATACAAACCTTATAGTAAAATAATAATAATTTACTCTTTTAAGCAAGTTTATCCTTAAAGGTGGATTAACCAATACTACTAAGGGTGGAATGTGAAAGGGGATCATAGGTTTACATAAATTATTAATGTGTATAGGATTACATAATCATATGCATGTAGGCTACATTGATAGTTCTCATTATCACTTCTTCATACTTTTGGCTTTGGCCTAAACAAGATCAGAGTACATAATTTCAACAGGATGATCCTCATGGAGGATGTTATTTATCCAACCATACTTTATCGAAGTATAGTGTACAACCCTACCTCCTATAGGATTCAAACCGTAGACCTCCTCTTTAGAGTTCCAAACTCTTCACCGTTAGGTCCACTTAGGTTGCATAAAGCAAACTAAGTAGCAAATTAAATGTTCCTACTTTGCTACGTAGTTTAAACTCATGATATTTAGTTTACTTTTTGGTTGCTTTTCTACTTAATTCAAGTATCTCTCATATATTGGATAACACAATATATTATCTTTTATTTACATAATCTAGCATTTAAATTTTATTAATATATAATAAATAAATAAAACAAAAATAACTTTTCCCATTATTTTATATAAGCACATAATAGTTCCATAGTAAATTATTGTTTTCAACATGCAACCTCCCCATTTTGTAAGTATATATAAGTTTTTTTAATTTGGTATTGAAACATTTTTATTAGTTTATAATTACTTGTTTTAACTTTTGATCTTATGGTCTCTCTATTAGTATGTATCCCTTGGAATATGTTAAATGGTTCAAATATGGTTGAAATATCACCTCATTCAAACAAGTGTTCATAAGATTTAGAGTTGAGTGTCAACTTACAAAGCTATAGTTCACATTGCTACTAAAAAAGGGCTATCTATGTTATAAAGAGAAATAATGTTAAATATTTAACACCTCCAAGTACTATCTAAAAAATATATTATTAATCATACAAAAAAATTTATAACAATGTTGAATTCAAAAATGGTAGTGGCTCAAGTTGAAGAAAACTAAAATGTAAGAGGCTTACAACAAGTTAAAGATGGTTTTTTTATGAAATAAGTAGCATGAAAACCAACTTGAATCTTCATGGGACGCTTATTCAAATTAAAATTCAATAAGGAGAAAAAATATGAAATCATGTCAACGGGGTGAAAGAGATCATCATTAGTTGATTTCCAAAACTAAATAGGATATAAAATAGTGACACTTCTTGATAACCTTCCAAGATCATATGAGAACGTATTCATCTGTCATATGTATTAGTAATCAATACAAACTCAAGTGGGAAGATGTTATAAACATGTTATTGTAATAAGGGAGGTTAGTCAAGAGCAAAATAGATGATTTAATGAAATTCTTACTCATACAAAGTAAAAGTTTCACCTCAAGGAGTAGAAATCAAATACAAGGTAAACAACTAGAAATTTTGTGTATATGAGTAAATAATATTCTAATAAGAAATAAAAGTACAACCATTGCCATAATAATTGGAATTATAAAGGGGACTCTCAAAAGAGGATTGCAAAAAAATCTAAAAACAAGAAAAGTTAAAACAACATACTAATGGTTGTATTTGAATTCAAATTCACACTTAGTAATTCTTGCTTAGATTTTGAAACCAAGAACATGAGTTCAAGAAGATATTCTTTGAAAAAATTATCAAATTTTGTACATAAACAAAAGTTGTAGATAACAAAATTGATAATTATATGAGATACTTTGAATTACATCATGTATGAGGAATTTTACTCAATCTTTGAAGATATCATATATGTATGGGGATTTATGTTTCCACTATTATCTCAATTTCTAAAATTTAAAAGGAATGGTGTCCCTAATCATTGAACAAAATTTATAATATATGATGCATTTCAAAGTTTGTGATATAAATTTGATACCTTATTTAAATCTATCAACAAACATTAATTTTGCTAGTGGAATGATTATAGTTAAGATCATGATTCATAATAAAAACAAAGAAATATTAAAAATTATTCATAATTTATTTTCTGTAAGCATAATTCTAAATGTTATAATTTTATAAATTTTGTTCAATTTTAAATGAAAAATGGCAAATTTTACTTCAAGATATTAGTGTTGAAAACTTGCACAAACTTGAAAACATAGTAGATGATGAACATGCCTTAAAATATTGACAATAATGTTGATATCGAGCTTTGACACTAAAGGACTAGACATTGATATTTCATAGTATGCAATAAATAAAAGAAACTGAAGTTATATATTTGTTCAAGCTAGAAAAAAAAACTTAAAGACATGTGAACTATGCATTCTTCATAAGATGCACATTAATTCCCTTTTTATATTTGCAAAAATGAGAAGTAATGAGATTTTGAAATGTGTTCACCTTGTCATAGGTGTAGATATGTTGATGAATTATCTTAGAGAAGCAAGGTATGTTATAAAATTTATTAAGTATTACTATGAATAAGATACAATATTCTCTATAACAACCTTCTTCCTTGGGTTGTTCAAAACAACTATTATTTTTTTGTATATAATATTTATAAATATATAATTACACGTCATCTAATCACATCATTAACTTACCACTTGGCGAAGTACAATAATCACAAGAATATAATTTTTCATCAAAGACATAAACCATAACTTTATCATTGTTATTAGTCAACAACAACTTGTAATCATTCATTCATTAGATGTAAAGACTTTGATATACTTTATCAAGAAGTATATCATGCTACTGCTCTACCCTCTACCATAAGAGCTCTAAAATATCCATCCATGTACAATCAAATACCCATCACTATCAATTACACTAGGACTAGTCATTATTCTTCTTACCAAAGTAGAGTTGAACCTCTTTCAACTCATATTGATTACCCATAAGAGACTATCTTGCTTATATCTCTTGAAGACTCACATCCACAAGTTTGGGCGTCCCCTTTGGATTTATATCCACTTTTTCCATTTTATTAACACCTCCTAGAGGGGTGTTGTTAAATAATTGATTCAAATAATTTATCACTCTTCTATTTTAGTTTGGTATGGTAATATGGTGCACATGTGTATAAGTATGGAGTCTCAAGAAATCTCTTAGATACCATGAATCTTTCAAGACCAACTTTTGGGTAATTGGTTTTCCATTACCCATAGGAGATGACATCATGACACCCTCATATTATCTCATACCGAGCCTCTAAGCTCTCCATGAGACAAGCATGACCATTGTTTGACCACTTGGTGACAAGAGGAAATTTCTTTCCAAACACCAAGCTAATAGACAAAGTCACTAGGTTTAATAGAAAAATGTGAACAATATTATTCAACTACTCATCATATATGCACGTTTATTTAATCATATAAGCATCATAATGTCAAATTTGAATCACATATGACCTAATTCAATAATTCAATTTGTGTTGTAACTTAGACAAACTCACTTATCCAAGATATATCAAACATTGTTTCCTAATTAAGTTTACTTGTATATGGTATGCCTTAGTTATGATTCATTTTGATAATATTAGAGAACAAATGCATAGATCCTCCCTTAACAACATAAAACTATCTAGATGTTTATATTTATTTTAACATAAATTCATAAATGTATCAGTAATAGATAAGAAATCAGGTTTAACAAATGATATCATTGTAGCATATGAGACTATTATATATATATATATATATATATATATATATATATATATATGACTAGTGTCATTCATTGATTCTAGAGTGGTATGCATAACAAGTTCAACAAAATTTATTTAGTTAGGTATAAGCAATTTGAATGAAGATAACAAGATTCACACTATCTCATACTACAACTCAACTCACACTCCATTTTCATCAAGTTGTACCATATGTAAACTTGTTTACAGAAAAGTATTCGACAAGCAATAACGTCACCCATCAATGTAAAATATAAGAGCAGTAAAATACACAATCAAGTATATAATTATAATGACTTACTTTAATCACTATTATTTAGTACAAAACAATAAATGTATTACATATTTCAAAAAACAACACTACAATCATGCATATTTTAATCCTTCATGAACTTCAAGATAGTCTTCACAACACACAACCATGCTTTTAGGCTTATTATGATTTACCATGATTGCTACATAGCATTAGATTTTTCTCCACCATACAGGTACATAACACTTCAAAGATAAATTATTAAATCAAGCCTTAGATTAAGTACTCTAAGTCATTGCAATAATTAGAGTCTTTACATGCAAACTAGAGATTGAATTTTTACAAAAATATTCTCTTGAACTTAGAAGGACTCAACCTTCCCTTAAATTGATGAAAATTAGACAAAAAAATATTATAAAGGTTTTATCCATTACAAAAATATTTACATGGTAAATCCATTTTCCATTTTATCCAAGATTACGTTAGTTGTCAATCAACCCTGGTCTGAACCATTCCTCAATTATTTCAACAAATATTGCTTATTAACAGATAAAAATATCATATGTAAGGTGTACGTGAGCCATCTTGTGCTTCCAATAAACTTCATTGATCTTTATATTTGGATTTTAGAGGATGAAGAGCAATATTAAAGTGATTCATCATCCATCCAAGGAAATTTCGCCTAGAATTCCCTCTTGGATGTATTTCCTAGTTGAGAGAACTAACCCTTCAATAAGGAGATTAAATACAAAACTAATATATTAGAAAATAACTTGTGGATGTGTTACTCTATAATGCAAAGCATGTAACTAAATACTTAAAGAATGTATTCTAATGACAAAGTTTAGATATGAATCATGTGATCATCTCAATACATATTATCTACATGAAGTAATTCATTCACACATATTGTAAACATAAAGACTAATTTAATCATAGTTTGGTCAAGCATTCCATTAGAAAAATCCATCTGACTAGTTCCTCAAGGTATATATTATTTTAAATTATTCAAGTACATTTTAATGATTTTCCTTAAGCATGGCATCCCTATGTTCATCCATGTTTGTCTACAACTCACCAATGTCCTTGTGCATTTGTATAATCCCATCCCTTTTATCTCTATGGATTTGAAGAGAATCCATTTATTATGGCATTATAATAGACACAAGCTAGGATAGTCACTCATAGTAATTATGGTAAGGGGATATATGCATACTTATACCACCAAACACCATACCCACAACTTATCCTCTTTCCATGGGATAAAAAGGTGGAACAAGACTCCATTAGGCACAAATTCCACAACCAACTTGGAATTCAATGGAAGCATTCAAAAGGGAAATATCAATTCTCTAAGCAACATTTTTTCCATAGAGCAATGCTAGAAAATATACAAAACTAATTATCAGTCCTTAATAGAGGTAGCATCCACAACATCTTAGGTATCAAAACTCATAAAGTACTATTAATATATTATTAAAGTAACTTTCCAATATCAATTTTGACACTATTGAACCACATTTTTAGCAATTATAAACTCTAAAACCACTCATGATAGTGTAATGATGAATGATGAACTAAGATTGGTTCAAGTACTAGTATTGGGTTATACAATAGTTTGGGTGCTAACAATTATGAGTTCATCACATTTAATCTTGACAAATTTTGATTTTAACAAGTATAAGATACATTAGGGTTTAAGGTATGGAATAAATTTAAGTCCAAAGCCTTCAATCTATGGCATCAAACTAAAATGTAACAACAAGATTAATTGAGTAATATTCGGTTACAACCATTCTATGTGTAAGGCTTTATGTTAATATATATGGTCAAAGAACAACATGGATGAGTTATAGTCATTCCAAGAGCAAGGTATTTTAACTAGGTTTCAAAATGAGGTACAATCATAGTTCAAAGTACAATCATTCTAAGCATAAGGTCTTTTCAGCTAAGTTTCAAGTTGAAGTATAGTCACAAATAAAAGTACAACCATTATGATGTAGGTATATAAAATCTTAAATTTAAGCCCTCTAATTCATCGAGCAAAACAAAATTCAACAAACAAGAGTTATATTACAAATCAAGGTATCAAGAAATCCAAGCATAAGTTATACCCCAACTCAAGTTTTCAATCAAGTCAAATTTTAGAAAGAACATAAGTATTTTTGACATGATTTATTTTCATTCAAATAGTTGTAGTAAAAAATAGTTATATTTTCAAGGCTATATGTTTACAAAATATGAAGTCCCTTTCCCAATCATTATATTATTTATCTCATGATTTAGCCATAAAGCTTTAGTATTAAGAGGGACACCTATAATTGAGCAACAAAACAACTGTCTATATTTTATTACAAACTCTTATCCTCCCTCAACATACAAATCATCTGATTATAGTAATACCTTGAAAAGCATATTTATACCATATCATGGTGTAAAACGAGTATTTAAGTTTATTCGATAAGTTTTTCTAGTCATGGTAATGGTAACTAGTAGTCAAATACCCTAGGCCAAAGTAGCACTTTGTCACTCCTAAAAAGGCGTGTGCTTAAATAAATCAAACTAGACCCATACAAGGTCAAGTGACAATACATCACTTGACATATTTATTTGAGTAATTTTACTAACATGGTAGAAAAATCCTAAGGATAAAATTCAATTATGATAATAGTCATTATACAAATTCCACTCTAATTCTTACATCTTGTTGATGAATATTTTCCAAGGTTTAGAATAAAATTGACCATACAAGGGGTTAGTACATGCCTTGTTTTAAACTTTCAAAGACCTCCTTAGTTTTCTTTCCTCTTAGGAGTCTTCTTTTCACTCAAGTTCCTATTAAATAATATTTTGTAGTTGGAAAATATTTTTAACTAATATCCACATTACCACAATCTAGTGAGGCCAAAAATTGTCGAGTTTTATCCAACATAGTTTACAAGAATACAAGTTTTTCCTTTCTCAAGACTAACACCCTAGCCAAAACTCAAATATGTCCATGAAAAGAACTCAGTCATCAAGTTCAACTTTAGTGATTGTTTGGAGGATTAAGTTAAATAGTTTTCCTTTGATATAATATCAGACTGATGTCTCAACCTATCCTCAAATCATTTAGGGCTTGTCTTAGTACACCTCAAAGCAACTTATTTACACAATAAAATTAGAATAAAATCTCATGGTTGTTTCTTTAAAGAAAGTTCAAAGACTCATAGTCACAATAACCCTCACCTCTTCTCCAAGGCATATAAATAAAATATATAATTTTAAAGAGAGAAACCATAACCCTCTATCATATAAACTCTTAACAAATACAAAAAATGCTTAAAACATATAGAATACATGGATTTTATTACAAAGTCAAGACTAAAGAGAAAATGCTTTGTTGGCTACATTTCCAATTTTTATTTGACAAGATCAAGAATGAACATAGAAAAATCTCTTTTAACATTTATTATTTTTCCTTTTAAAAATCATAAGGTTCCATTTTGTGTTTTCTTGCCTAGACACTATTATACTTTTTTATGAATAGGTCAATGTTTAAGAAGAAAAACCTTATATTCTAAAATTGGTGCTCTCCCCAGATTTGTAATTCATCCTGAATAGAAAATATCTATGATGCAATCCAAAATAAGGTTTGCATATTAATTATAATTAGTTTAGGATTTTTAATTTGGTTTTGTCTCTTTTCTACTCAATTTACAACCAAAAATGGCTTCAAAACCCAAAATAATAGGTCTTAAATTGATCTTTTATGGTTTGGGTGCTCCATTATTACTTTCCTTCCAAAAAGCATATTAGCACAAATTTTATTTTTCATGGAGGGGTTCCCCTATGTTGGCCCACTTCCCTTGGTTCCCACTTACAAGAATAGCTTAGGGTTCTTTGAATGATAAATGCACTTTCCCCCACTCTTTGTGAACTTGAAGGTTGCGTAATTACTTTATTGATATTATTTATTTCAAAAGGGAAACTAAGTTCATGGTAAATAAATTAAAATTAAAAAATTTAATGCATATTTCACTAATGTAAAATAAGGAATCTCCCATCATGCTTATGAAAAGACTAAATGTTTAGTTTAATGAATTTATTTCAACTTGAAACAAATATGTCTATCCTGCAATTGCAATTTATTAGTGGTGTGTGCATGACTTCTAATATTTTGTTCATGAAATTGATCAACATCTGGTGACCTCTCCTCAATGATACTCACCCTTCTATTCTCAATCAAGGGATACCCTATCAAATAGTCTAACCAATTTTGTAGTTAGACTTATTTCATTATTACAATGAAATTAAAACTCACTTTATCCATAAAGAATAACTATAAATTCCATGTCATTTCTAATTCCATGTAAATTTCATGTTCACTAAATACAAATAAAATTTAATTTTGTTATTTAAATATTTATCAACATATAGACTATGACATCCTTCCCCTTTAGAAATAATCATTCCCCCAATGACAACATAGTGCTAGCCATAAATAGTAGAATTTACTAAAGAAAATATCATACAATTTTGTAGCAATCTAAAAATTAGACTCATATATTGTTAACAATATCATGCAACTATCAAATGTAATATTTTATATCCATTTATAACCATTAAATAAATTTCACTCAACCATATTATTCCAAGCAAACACATACAATTGCAAAAAAAAAAATCTCATCTAGATATAAAATTTAATTTTCTAATGTTCTTGTTGTCAACAATAACATTTCAGTCAAACACATGGCTATCCATATAATTATAATCTTAAGTTATGTCATAATTATTTTAGCAAGAAATAAAGCATCTAGTATCTTATGTAAATGAGGAAATATTCTCTATAATGTTTTGGCATATCCCCATGTGGCATTGTTCACAATGATTTATTTATCTATTACACAAATGCAATATGTGCATCTTGAAGGTCCTTATTGGCTTAGCCTAAACCACTTTTGGATGTTCCACCTCTAATAATTTCCATATAAATATGTGAGATGTATTAGCATGATATCATTTAGTAAAGATACATGGAACACATCATGGATTTGGGAGAGAGCTAGAGATAGAGTAAGTCAATAAGAAATTGGGCTAGCCACTTTTGCAACCTTGAAGGATCTTACATATCTAGGTGCTAACCTAGATAACTTGCCAAATTATATAAACCTCTTTTGAGGCTTAACCCTAAGAAACACTTTGTCTCCTATAAAAAATTACATTGCAATTTTTTCTAGTCATCATGGATCTTTTTTCTATCAATGGCTTCCTTAATGCACCACATTCACTTACTTATCCATATCCTTTATCATGTTTGGTCTTATGACCACTTAGTCCTCAATCATATAAAAAATAAAGGGTGTTTTGCACTTTTTACCATAAAGTACTTCAAATGGATCATTCCTATGCTAAAATGATAAAAGTTATTGTATGCAAAATCTACTATAGGTAGGTATTCTTCCCATATAAATATTTCTAATCTATGTGGTAGTTCCTAAACAAGTCTTTCATACCGTCTTAGTTTGGTCATTAGTCTCTAGGTGGTATGTTGATCTTATGTTGAGTTTGATTCTCAAATCATTAGCTAAGGTCTACCAAAATTTTAATGTGATTATGGTGTCTCTATTGGATATGATCATTTTTTTTACTCATGCAACCTAAAGATATCTTGCATTATTCTTTGTACCAAACTTGGAGCATTTTCCTTACAATTGCTATGGATAAAATGTGCTACCTTAATCAATTTGTTAAATATCATAAGGATAATGCCATACTTATTATTATATGTTGACAACACTTGCATGAACTCCATGCTTATCACTTGTTATTTCCACTTTGTCACATCATGTAAATATAACAAAATAGTCAAATGCACTTATTTAGCATTTATTCACTAAATCTCAAGGTATTTTACCATAAAATAATTATATCCTTTATTAGTCCAGGATAAAAATGTATTGGCTTTAGTTTAGGCACAATATTTGTCATCCTAAGTATCCAAAATATGGAGTACAATGAGCCTTCCCAAGGATTGTGGTCCTTAGATTGTCATAATCTAGAACAAAAAATCAACCTTTGAATTTCAAAAATCCATCTCTTTCTAGTTGATAACCCTCATAGCGTATATCCTATGCATCTACATCAAAGGGAGTCTTAACTCTTTGATAGTTCTTATCCCCATACAAATGCTCTAACATCCTCTCTTTAAAGGTGGATGAAAGAATAGATGTGGTAGCAATGTGCTACCTATGACTAAGCATATCAACTACTAAATTTAATTTTCCCTTGATGTAATTGATGTTGAAGTCACACTCACATGAAAAATTCATCCATATTTTCATTGTTGAGAATTCATGTTAGGATGAGTAAAGATATATATGATTCCTTTGTAATCAGTACTCAACTCATAGGGTTTCCCCAAGAGATAGTGTCTCCATGCCTACAAAAAATAAACTATTATTGCCAACTATAGATCAAATGGTACATAGTTTTACCCATGTACCTTCAATTTTTGGGATTCATAGACCAGTTCTCAACCCTCTGGCATCAAAACTCTTCTAAATCCTTCACCCGATGCATCAATAATCACAATGAATTTCACGTTAGGATCAAGTACCTTGAGAATTGGTGTCATTGTGAACTTCTATTTTAATAAATAAAATACCTCATATTTATCAAACCATATATTTATTTAATTTCCTTTAGAGTGAGTTGATTAGATGAGTTATCTTGAACAATCATTTAACAAACCTTCTATAACAACCATATAATCCCATGAAGCTATAAAATTTATGTACTTTTTAAGGTTGTGTACACTCTATAATGTATTTAATATTTATTGGATCAATGGAGATACCTTTCATAGAAATGCATATCCCAAATACTATACATTTTCTAGAAAAAAGACACATTTAGAAAATTTCCCATATAGCTCTTGCTCTCTCAATCTCTACATTACCATTTACAAACACTTTAAGTGTGCTTCCTCATTACAAGAGTAAATCAAAACATCATCCAAAAAACCAATACAAATTTGTCCAAGTAATTTGAAAATATGATGTTAATCAAGTTCATAAAATCCAATGGAACTATAGTAAACTCATCTAGCCCATATCAAGCTCTAAAATTTATTTTTGAAACATCATCTTCTTTATTTTTTAATTGGTGATATCATAGATGAAGGTCAAATTTTGAGAAGATTGTTGTCTCTTGCATGTTAACTAATAACTCATCAATACTTGTAAGAGGGCTTTGATTCTTAACCATTTATTTGTTCAAAATTTAGTAGGTGATACATAACCTAAAGATATAATATTTCTTCTTCATACAAATTACTCATGCAATCCAAGGTTATACACTTGGCCAAATCAACTTCTTTGACTATGTTTGACTATGTATTAAGTTCTAACAACTTGGTGGTGGTCATTTGATAGGAAGACTTAGGTTTTGGTTCATCCCCCCAGAGGACTTCTATCAAAAATCCAAACTCTCTTCTTAGAGGTAATCCTAGAAGCTCTTTAGGGAAAACATCTCAAAGTTTATTCAAAAAGGGATAAGCTTCAAAATTTGGTTATTTTTTATCTTTCACGTTATCAATATGCATTATTTTTTGTGAGCTTTCCTTAGTTGCATAGCTAACATATACCTCAATATAATAGCATTTTGGATTCTTTATATGGTAATACTATATTCATCATCATCAAGGTTTCCAACCACCTTATCATAGTAATCAACCTTACTTCTATATTGCCATAACTAGTTGACTTCAATTATCACATAACACGATCCTAGAGGGGTCATATATGTGTATGCATTTATGGTGAAGTTGGAAAATTGTATCTCAAACATGCTTAGGTATTGCTTTGTTCTCTTCCTAGTCTTGTTCCTATACATAACTATCCATTTGTGCTCCATGAACCCAACTTTTATTTTGATCTTCCCTAGCACGTGTGGTTTCACAAAATATTTAATTGCTCCAATATCTTTTAAAATATTTATAAAGCACACGTGGATCTTATTTGTGTTCTTAATAATATTATTTTGATGCTCTACTTGATGATTATCCATTATTTAAATGAATTTAATGTTGGGGTTGGTTAAGCTATGATGGGTACTTGGTGGTGGTTTCCTTTTTTTATTGAGTGCATTAATTGGAATAATGATCACCTCCATAAATAAAACATTTATCATTTAGTCCCTTATTGACTTGGCTACCTCCATTCTTATTTAAAGGTTATTTTTGCTAAATTATTGGTTACTTATTGTCCTATTATAGTATCTTCTTCCAAATTTTTATTTACTTCCATTAGTAATATTTTTCTTAAAAATAGATATTGGTTTTTGAGAATTTTTCCTTTCTCTTATACTCTTTGCTACAATAAACTATTGCTTACAAGTTTTTTCTACTATATGACCTTCTCAAATTCTTCTACCATGGTTATTGAGCCATGAACATCCATTTCAACGCCTATATGATGTTTTAGTCCCATAATAAACTTCCTAATCTAAAATTTCTCATTCATGTGCTATTAAGGCACGTACTTTAGGATTCGATTAAAGGTCAATAACACTGAGTACAATATCCTCCCCTTGTGTAATGTTATAGAAATCAATCATGTTATTTTGAAAGTATAACTATGACAACCTTTGTTGTCAAAATACTACAAGTTTCTTCCAAATGATAATTCATACCATTATGTACTTTTTTAATTTTATATTTTTCCACTAGGAAGTTGCTTTTCCAAAAATTTGATATGTACTCTATACTACCTTGGTAATTCTTATAAAATTCCTAACTTCAAAATAATTTGATATCTAAGTGAGCCATTGCCTGCATTCAATCTCATATTGTCTTACCATCATATTCTAGTGATGCAATCTTATTAATATCTTTGAATAGCTATTTTGTTAGGTGAGCCTTTTTTATTTTTTCCCTTTCTTCATCATATTGCTCTACTTGCGTGGAATTTTAATCATTGATTTCTAGATTTTGATCACTTATTAGGGTCTTAGAATGGTGGTTTCTATTTGATGAGTGTTAAAACAACACGTATTTTATGCAAGTTTAATCCATTTTTTATCTGTAAATTTATGAAAACAAATGTATTTTGATGATCATTTTATCTTGATTGTATGATTTATGAATGAATTTGATCCATAATGATAAAAATGATTTATGCTTGTGTTTTACGCAAAAGTGTGCAAGTTCTATGTGTTTTTGGTAGGAGAACATTGCAGGAGCTTCATAGGGAATGATGCGGTAAGGCACGAACCAGATGACAAGTGTGGATAGACCAGCCATGAGGATGATGTGCTAAGGAGACTCATGGATGAATGCTATAGAAAGATGCTACGGAATATAGCTACAGAAAGTTGTTACAGAAAGCATCTACTGAAAGGCATTACAGAAAGAATATTGACCAAGTCAAACTATCCAATGCATTGTTATGCCACGTCCAGTGACAACGTAGCATCCTTACGAGGCATATACAATCAACACAGTTGATTGACATGTTGGCATTGTGCACGAGATTTTATATTTATTAAAGTTGTTATAAAGTTGTTATTAGAAAGTTGTAAGATTATTATGTTGTTAAGATGTTTAGATTCAGATGCAAGCCTATTTTATCTCTTCCTAGAATGAAGGATGAATAGTTGTATTTGTTGCATCATTAGATTATTTAAATTAAGAACTTTTGTTATGTTAGTTCGTCAGTTTGCCACTTGGACCATCGTGATTGTGACAAAGTCCAAGGTGGTTACAAAATAGTATTAGTTTAGATTATTATTGTTGAAAGGTTAGTAGTCGCATCATCAAGCCGATAGAACCACATGGAAAAATACGTGGAAGAATTTCATTAAGAATGTCCAAGCGACATTATAAAATACAGGAGAGACCTTTGAAAAGGTCTAATAGTCAGATGTATAATGTTCAAATATTTTGTATACAATTTTTACTATTCTGAAGGCTTGATGTTCGAAGATCCTATACATTTGAATTTTTAGCAATAAAGCAGCAACACTTTTCTTCATGAATTTGGTAACTGTGTTGATTTTATTATGATTTATTTGCTTATGTAATCTTTACTATATTTTCCTGCATCCATAAATTAAAATAATGTTAGTAGTATTAATGCACATTAGTTACTGAAGTAAAATAGTTTAGGGGAGAAATATTTACACTATCCTCTAGGAGGCAGGGCCCACTCCTACAACCAATCCCTATTCTCTCACCCCTGAAATAGGTTAGGATTAATTAGTACATAGAATTAACTTTAAATTATCAATTAAATTAAATTGCATCATTTTAGAATATAAGGTAAAAATAGATAGTTAAATCAATAGGTTGCACATGGATCCACACAAATAAATATACATAGCATTTAATTAAATATAAATCATAAAATTGCATTTTATTTCAATTCAGTACAATTTATTTTCTTATAACTTTTATTATTTTTTGCAAACCTGAAACTAAGAAAAATAGAATTAAGTCTAAGATTAATCATTGTGGTATAATCTATATTGGATTACTGCTCTTTAAATCGTTCACCCTAGATTGATAAATAAGTGTAGAGTTTACAACTAGACATTTTGGCACCATTGTCGAGGAGAACAATGTCATAATTTTTAATCAAAAGATTATTGGTTGCACAAGAAGAGAGGCTTACCTATATGTGGGAAGAGGTATAGTCCAAGTCCCATGAGTGGCACAAGAAGTCCCAACAAGCCCCTTTGTTCGATATTGCTAGGTTCTTTTTCTTAGGATCATTTTACTGCTTTCATAGTTAATATTTGATTTTAAAAAATTTCAAAGCATTGGGTGGTTGTTATTGCTTGCTTTGGTCTGGGTTCTCTGACCTATGAAAATAGGAAGTAGGTGTGATTGAGTGACACAATCATAGTGAAATGCTCCTTAAAATCAAGAAGTAACAACAATTTAACCTTTTATTTCAGCAATTTTATTTCTAGCAAAATTTACTTTTCAAGCAATATTTCATTTTACTTTACTATGCTAAGATTAGTTATATAAATTCATTGACTATGAATTGCACCTAGTTTTAGTAGCAGTAAAGTTGTTTTAGAAATAGAAATTTTATTTTTCTCCTATTGTGCTAATATTAGTTGTATAAATTCATTGGCTGTGAATTGCACCTAATTTTAGTGAAAAGGATTGCTTTAAAAAACTTTATTTTCCTCCTATTATGCTAAGATTAGCTATATAAATTCATTGTTTGAATTGCACCTAATTTTAGTAACAATAGGATTATTTTAGAAATAGAAACTTTACTTTTCTCTCATTGTACTAAAATTGGTTGTATAAATTACTTTTTTTATTGTTTGTGAATTGCACCTAATTTTAGTAACAATAGGATTTTTTTAGAAATAAAAATTTTATTTTCCTCCTATTGTACTAAAATTGGCTATATAAATTCATTGGCTATGAATTACACCTAATTTTAGTAATAGTAGGATTATTTTAGAAATAAAAAATTTTATTTTCTCTTATTGTGTTAAGGTTGGATGTATAAATTCATTGGTTGTGAATTGCAGATTGAGTCTTAAAAATAATAGGATTGCTTTAAATTATTAACAAAAATAAAACAAAATAAAAACAAAACAAAAATAGAACCAAAACAAAAACAAAAAGAGAAAAAAGAGAAGTAAAAACATTGCTAGATGATAGAAAATTGCATCAAACAATCTGCATCCATTGACCTCAGAAAATTACTACTAGAACAAGAAGTTAACCTCATTTTTAAGCAAAGAGACAAAACATCTAGGAAAGAGTGGGAATACCTGTGTGAGCACCTTGATATCATAAAAGAAATATCAGAAGAATTGGGTAGAATCAAGAGAGTAAACATAGCTAAAATTCTAGGGCTAGATTATCACTCACCCTACCTTGACCTTATAAGGAGTTGTGAATGGTGGCTTGGGGATAGGAGAGCAATAATAAATTCAATCACCTACCCATGGGATCAGTATTTTGAGGATTCCATTACCATTCATAGTTTCCTAGAAAAAATAGAAGATAGGGAGGTGAGCCTAGAATATAGCAAGAGATATCATAGGGCACCTAGAGTAGTATGCTTTAGAGAACTATGTCAAGACTTACATTATGAATTACAGTTTGAGAGCCCTAACCCAATTCCAAAATAGGATTTTATTGTCCAATTGATTACTCTAGTAACAAAAGACTTTGGATTTGAGGAGGAGCATTATATGACTCCTAAACAACTCGATCCAATTAATGATATCCATAGGTTGTTCAAAGAAGATTAAAAAGGTAAAAATTTGTTGCAAGAACCAAAGAACTTGGAAATTTCATGAACAGACCTAGAGATTCAAAGGGAAGATTTATTAAAATTAGTGAACTAGAAGCAGATTACCAAAGAAACCTTAGTAAGAAATCTAAAACTTCTAGGTTAAAAGAAACTAAAACTACAATCCAAACATCTACAGATTTTGCATCATCAACAAAGTAGATTGAATTCCTAGAACAAGATCCCAAAACATATCTACTACCCAAACCAGAATTTGATGACCATATAGATCCCTCATCTATATTTTTTGAACCTATACCTAATCCAATTCTTGAAATCTTATATTCAATCATGGCTGATCAAGCTAGTGAACATGGGGAAGTAAATAGAAGGGAACATAGGCAAAGGACTAATGATCAAGGAGAAGTAGAAAATCAAAAGGGAGGTGGACAGAGAAAGAATTTTGCCTTCCCAATTCCTTCTTTCGAAGATAGGCTAACAAGAGAACCAAAACTAATCTCTATTGTTATTTTACCTACCTTCCATGGGAAACCACATGAGGATCCTGATGCATTTCTCTTTGAATTTGAAGTGGTGTGCCAAGCCTACTTTTACACCACTGATGAGAAAAAATTAAGACTATTCCCTTCTACACTTAAGGATGCAGCCTTAAGATGGTTTATGGGTCTAGGAGAAAGTGTTTGTAACTGATGGGATGGAGAACATGGATTAAAAGACATATTCCTTGAGAGATACCAAGATTATTGTAGAGTTTGGGATAAGAAAGCTGAGTTGTTTTGCATGAATAAAAAATATGATGAATCCCTTGAATATTATCTCGAGAGATTTCAATTTGTGGGATCAAGAGTAAACATTGAGTTGGATGAAGAAATTCAAAAAGAATTTTTTCTTAAAGGGCTAAAGGAAGATGTCCTTGACATACTAAACCTTATGGCAAAGGGGGATATTCATCAGATGGGATTGGGAGAAATTGTAAATATTTGCAAAAATTATTCAAGAAATAAGCCATTAAGAAGTAATAAGCACCCATCATCAAGAGGGGGAGTAACAAGAGCTAAAATTGGCAATATGCTAGAGAGTCTCAAAACTGATTTATTGAGTACATTAACAACATCTCTCGACCTCATGGATAAGAAACCAAAGGAGCAAAACATTGAAGAAATATATTGTCATAGATGTAGAAAGAAACACAACTTGAGGGAATGTCCTCTCAACATTACAAACATTTCCAACATCTCTACTTGTTGTAAAATCTGTGACAAGAACCATAATACCAAAAATTGTAAATATATTTTGGCTATCAAAACTGCTATAAAAGAACCTGAGGTTGAAGAAGTAGAAGATGTTTATTTTATAGCTCAAAGAAGGAATGGTCCATTTAATGGTCCACCTAATTGGTCAAAATCTAACTATTCCAACCAACAAAGACCTAATTATTGGTCAAATGCTCCAAGTTGGATGAATTGGAATCAATCTAATCAAGATTGGAACATGCCTCCTTGGGCTCAATTCATGTCCAATCCATATGGAAATTCACCTCCATGGATGGCAGGACAAAATCAAAATGCATCTAATTGGAATATGAGTGGCCAATACAATCAGACAGGACCTAGCTGGTCTCAAGGGCAGCCCCAACAAAAAAACTTTCAAAATCAATTTAGGGGGCAAGTACCTCAAAATCAACCTCAAAATAGACTCCTTCCACCTCCAAATAATGTAAAAAATCCTCCTAAGCAGCCACATTTACCAGCTCAACTAGTGCCTAATCCTAATAATAACAAAAATATTCAATAGGTCTATGAAACAAATGAGACATGCTCAATATATGTGGTACCTTGCCAACAGATTCAATTAAGATCTAGAAAAATATTGGACAATACTAGAGCTACTCTCATAGAAATTGAAGAACCCACAAAGAATCTATCTAAAAAAGTAAACGAAGATGAAAGGCCTAAAGAAGAGGTGGTAGCTTTACCAGAAAACATTCTAGAAAAACAAAAAGAGATCCAAATTCCTCAAAGGAAAGAAGTGGAGATACCATTTCCTGAAAGACTAGCAATACCAAAGGAACCATCTAAACCAACTTTCAATTTCCTTCAAGAGTTAGAAAATATCACCATTAAAATTCCTCTATTACAAGCCATCAAGGATATTCCTATCTATTCCAAATTAATTAAGAACATATGTACAAATTTAGGAAGGAAAAAGAAGAATGAAGCTCAAACCATTCAAGTCATTGGATAATTGTCTGAGATAATGACTAGAGGTAGGTTATTACCAAAATATATAGATCCTGGAATACCTATACTCATAGTTCACATTGGTAAAATAGCCTTGCACAATATTTTGGTCGATTTAGGAGCTGCTATTAATGTCATGACCAAGGAAACAATAGAATCCTTAGGAGTACACAAATTACAACCAACTTCTATAGTACTCCAACTTGCAGATAGGTCTACTATCAAGCCAGAAGGAAAATTGGAAGATGTTATAGTCTTTATAAGTTCATGGGAATACCCTATAGACTTTATAGTCTTACAACCCAAGAAGAAGTTAGGGGGACATCCCTTAATTCTAGGATACCCATGGCTTGCAATAATTGATGCCTACATTAGCTATAGATCCGAAAACATGACTATTTATGATGGCAAGAACACTAAAGATCTTAGCCTATTTCCTGAATCAACATTAGATAGAGATTTTCCAAAACAACTATGGTATGATTTCCCTCATGATTTGGATGATATTCAAACCTTATCAATCAATGTTCTGAGTGAACACCTACAACAAGAAATTGAGGGACCATTATCATTGCTACTAGGAGATCAACAGGAAGATCAAGGTCAAGATAATAGTTGTTTATCTAAATCTACTATGGTCATTAATGAAGCAAGTACAAGTCAAACTCAACAATTGATACCTTACGACTATCACTTAAATGTGCTTGAACATGAAATGATGGGAATAGATGCAAATACTAAAAATTGCAAATAAATAGATATCACATCGAGAAGGACTTTGAATATTAGTAATGAGCTTACAAGCATACATGAATCACAATTGATAGATGTGCTTAAGAAGCATCAACTAGCATTTGCATGGAACTATGAGGACATGAAAGGAATACACCCAAATATTTGTACCCATCACATATTTATTCAAGAAGGTTGCCACCTAGTAAGACAACCCCAAAGAAGATTGAATCCAACTATGAAAGATGTAGTTCAAGAAGAAATCATTAAACTCTTAAATGCAAGATTTATATATCCAATTTTTGATAGCCAATGGGTATCACCATTAGTAATAGTCCCTAAAAAGAATGGTAAATGGAGGATTTGTGTGGATTACAGGGAATTGAATAAAGTGACAAAGAAGGACTATTTTCCCTTACCATTCATTGATCAAGTTCTTGATACCTTGGTTGGGAAGAAATACTTTTGTTTTTTGGATGGTTTTAGTGGGTATAATCAAGTTTCAATAGCTGAAGAAGATCAAGAAAAGATAACTTTCACATGTCCTGTAGGCACCTATGCTTATAAAGTCTTACCTTTTGGATTATGCAATGCACCTACCACTTTTCAAAGGGTTGTTTTAGCTATTTTTGCTGATTTGATTAATGAATGTGTAGAAGTCTATATGGATGACTTCATAGTCTATGGTAACACCTTTGAAGAAACTTTATCAAGCTTACAAAAGGTTCTAGTTAGATGCCAAGAACAAAACCTCTCTTTGAGTCATGAGAAGTGTTTCATGATGATGAGAGGAGGTATTGTTTTAGGACATTACATATCAGAGGAAGGTGTTAAAGTAGATCCTACAAAAATTCAAGTTATCCAATCCCTCCAACCTCCAAAAATACAAATAGAGGTAAGGAGTTTCTTAGGACATGCAGGATACTACCATAGATTCATTAAATATTTTAGCAAAGTTGTTGCTCCTATGCTTAAGCTCTTAACCAAAGAAAGTGAATTTAATTGGACTGAAGCATGTCAGGAAGCCTTCAAAATTATAAAGAATAAATTGACTACTGCTCCAATCCTGAGGGGACCAAATTGGGAATTACCCTTTCATATACATTGTGATGCTTCAGGATATGCAATAGGGGTAGTACTACAACAAATAGAGAACAAAATACCTTATGCTATCTATTATGTGAGTAAAAATTTGCATGGGGCTGAACTAAATTACATAGTTACTGAAAAAGAGTTCTTAGTTGTAGTCCATGCTATTAATAAATTCAAACATTACATAATGGGGTATGAAGTATTTGTTCACACTGATCACTCTGCCATAAGATACTTAATGAATAAAGCTATAGTAGGAGGTAGAGTGGTTAGATGGCTTCTCTTATTGCAAGAATTTAATGTCATAATTATAGACAAAGTAGGTAAGGATAATGTCATTGCAGATCATTTATCTCATATGCAAATATTTGATGATGATGAGTTAATTCTTGATAATTTCTTGGATGAACATTTGTTTGCTCTCTCTATTTTCACTCCTTGGTATGTTGATATTGTAAATTATTTAGTAACAGGAAAAATACCTCAAAATTTTACACCGCATGAGCATAGAAAACTAATACATCAAAGTGCCCCTTATATGTGGATTAATGGAGTCTTGTTTAAATCTTGCCTTGACCAAGTAATTAGGAGATGTGTGCAAGAAGAAGATGTATATGATATCATTAGAGTAGCACATGAAGAACCTTATGGAGGCCATTATGCCACCCAAAGAATAATCATTAAAATGCTTCAAACTAGTTACTTTTGGCCTACTATGAATAAATATACCTATAAATTTGTTGATAGATGTGATGCTTGTCAAAGGGCTAGTAAACCTACACCTTCAATGGAGATGCCTTTGGTACCACAAATAATGTTTGAACCATTCAAGAAATGGGGAATTGATTTTTTTGGACCAATAGATCCTCCAAGTGCAGGTAATAAACATATACTTGTGTGTACAGATTATGTCACCAAGTGGGTTGAAGTAAAAGCCTTACCACGAGCACAAGCCGAACCTGTAGCTGATTTTCTTTATGAAAACATCATGCAACGCTTTGGAGCACCTAGAGAACTAGTTTTAGATCATGGATCTCAATTTATCTCCAAAGTAATCGAACATTTTATTGAAATCTATCAAATAAAACACAAAAATACTTCACCATATCACCCTCAAGCTAATGGACAAGTAGAAGTTACAAATAGAGAACTTGAAAAGATCATTACAAAAATTATAGTTGTTAATAGGGTTGATTGGGTAGAAAGATTAAAAGAAGTTGTATGGGCATATAACACAACTTGGAAAACTACCATAGGATTGTCACCTTATGAAATGGTCTATGGCAAGCAAGCTATTATGCCTATTGAATTTGAGATAGAAACTCTTCGCACAATGGTACAACTTGATATGAACTTGGATCAAGCACAAAAAGCTAGATTGGAAAAGTTAAATATTCTAGATGAAAGAAGACTAGAGGTATTACATAGGACTGAATTAACTCAACAACAAAGAAATAAATGGCATGATAAACACATTGTACCACGAACATTTCAATCAGGAGATTGGGCCTTGTTATTTGACTCCCGCTACCAAGATTTTCAAGGTAAGTTAAGGACAAGATGGCTAGGACCCTATGAGATTGAAGAAATATTTGGAAATGGTACAGTTAAACTTAAGCCTATAGATGATTCAACAAGAAGATTACTAGTAAATGGGCATAGGCTTAAACTCTACAAGAAGCCATTATCTAAAGAAGAATTCATACACCATCTTAAGCAACAAGTTGATTTGCAGTGCATTTCTGAACTGCAATCAACTATTATTGAATAACAACTTCTCTTTTCTTTATATAAATATATATATATATATATATATATATATATATATAATATAATAAATAAATAAATATATATGTTGCTATATACCACTTGGCAAATGAAATAAGATTATCATGAAAAATCACTTCCTTTATTTCATGATGGAGTTCCAATATCTATATTCATCTTATTTTTCATCAATCTTCAATCTCAATATTATTTCAAAAAGCTCCAAAGGAGACACCTCTTCTAGTTAAATCAGTTTGAAAACTTGTAGGGAAATTACTACCACATCTTGCATAACACTTTGTTTGCTAAACAAAATCTAGGTGTTTTCAATCACTCAACCACCACTAGTGTTTTAAGAAAATCTCCATTGAAAATCAAACAATCCTTAAAGTGCCATAAGTTGTTCCTAGTCAATCAAGTTTCCTCTTGGACTACGCACATTATAACAAATAAAAACATTGTGAAGTTTGGGAAAGAATAACTCATGAAGTTACTATTGCCATAAAGTGAATGGTTTCCCTACTTATCCAATTATGTGCATGGTCTAGAAAGCTAAAGAATTGGAAAAAGGACAAGCTCCCCCTTCACCCTTGAAAAAAAAATCCCTTGCTCTCTCTCAAAATGAGCAAGTATCCCAAAAGAATAAAATTTCCTTGCTCTTCCTCAAAATGAGCAAGTACCCCAAAAAGCAATAAAAATCCCCTTGCTCTTCCTCAAAATGAGCAAGTATCCCAAATAAAATCCAATAAAATAAGGGAAAGGAGCTTGAATCCCTAGAATTCTTAGTGTTTCAAAAACCATGGGGTGATCCTCATTACAACAATGGGTTGAATGAAACCCGCCTGGCAATAAGGTATCCTTACACGTGGTGCCAAGTCTGTACAAGATCTATGGATGCTCATAGATAAGCTAGCTTGTTGGCATAAGTGACCAATGGATTAGTCAATCCTTACTCATAATGAGAAATGAACATTCACTACACACACAATTGGTCCTTAAGATGCTTGAAACCACTAGGACAACCTTAGCATCATATCGATTCGTGAGATGAATAGATGAATTTGTTTAAGATCACTAGGATGTTTGAGTCTTTGTAAAACAACTCTAGATCATTTATACCTAAGGCAAACAAAGTCATAAGCAAGTTTCCATTCCATACCACCATCACATTGCCATACATATATCATAGTCCATTTCATCCTACAAAAATGTGGCTTGAATTCCCAAAGCCTTAATATTCACTTGTAGGGACAAAGTAGTAAGGATAGGGTTACAATTCCCATCAGGACTTTGATAGAGTGGTTGGGAATCCAATTCCCCAAAGCTTTGCACCCCTATAAGAATACCAAATAGATGCATATTTCTATAGAAAAGGCCATCAAGATGATATCAGAATGACTATCCTATTATTCTCTTCCAAAACAAGTTTTGAAAGCACCTAAGCCTTTGATGAAGATCTATTTTGCAAATATTGATGATTGATATCAAGTTTAAATCCATTATTTTTTCTCTCACATGGAACTCCTTAATGAAATTAAAGGAAGAAAAACAAGAAAATAACATCCCTAGGGCATTAGAAGGAATTGTTAATAAGACCATGGGATCATTTATTTAGAAGCCAAGAAGGTAAGTACATTTTGCAAAAAGGTTTATTATTCTACAAGCCTATTTAATGGCTTGGTATAAATAATACATAAGTAAATCCCCCATATCCTTAATTAAATAAATAAAATAAATTATTATATATATAATATTTTCCATAATATAAATTTTTACAAAATAAAACCCTCTCTATCATGTTTTGGCTATATAGCCAAAAATACAGTTTGGGGGAGGTAAGTAAAAGATTCATTCAAAATTCATGATACAGTTTGGGGGAAGAAAAAAAAGAATGAAGAATCAGGTAAAGTATTCTTTCAACTCTACAATTAAGTTTTTGTAGACATTTTCTGTAGACATTTTCTATAGACAATTTTTGTAGATAGTTTTTGTAGACATTTTTAGTTTTGTAGATATTTTTTGTAGATATTTTCATAGATATTTTTTGTAGATAGTTTCATAGATATTTTTTATAGATATTTTTTATAGACATTTTCTATAGCATATTTCCAAAAATGCGCATTTCATAAAAAATTTCTAAGTATTAACAATCTCATATTTGCACAAAATAGATGACACGTGTCAAAGCATAATCATACAAGGTAATTATCAATAATTATTTATTTTGGTATGAAAAGGGTAAATTTGCATGAATACTTAAAAATTTACCATAAACACCATGGTGCGAATATTTTTCAAACCTATGAATCATGACACGAAAATCGAAATACTAAAAATAATGCATAGAAGAATGGGATGACCAAGAATTGACTTTGGAAATCATGCACATAAGGTTCAAATTAATAATCCAAACACTCTAACCTTTGCATGAAGACAAGTTGGAAATTACACCTAGAGCATAAAGTGATGATGTGCACATTTATTATTGGTCAAAAATTACAACATATTATAATTAAATCACCCTAGGAAGAAAGGTAAAACATGAAGCAAATACCACCAACCTATGGGAAGAATCACATGAAAACCTAAACAAGGGCACAAATGGATTACGTGGATTTTTATGACCAAGAGGTCAATTGTAAATGGGATAATATATGGTGATTATAAAATTTAAATTTAAAGTATGGTGAAAATATTAGGAAGAAGCCGATGCTAGAGGTAAAGAATACACATGATTAGCCATGGTAATAGATGCCAAATGAAGAAATTACACATGTACGAACCAAAAGAAAATTCAAGCTAGGGGTATAAGTTTTATTAATAAAATATAATTTCCTCTCATAGCCAAGAAATACAATGTAAACATTGGACTTATTAATTTCATTATTTTACTCCCATGCAAGGTGGTGGGAAAGCATCATGCCAAAAGATGAAATGTGCAAGAGAAGTCGACCACCTCACGGCCCTAGCATCGATCATCGACACTTGGCCATATGGAGAAATTAGGAAATATGCCATGGATAAATGTTATAGATCATCGATTAGGAGGAAATGGAGGGCCACAATCTAGTTTGATTAAATTCACATGATGCTAATGAAACTTCCTCTGCAAGCTAGCAACTGACCACCACGCATGAGGAAAGGGTGATCATCGACACTTGGCCACATGGAGCAATGAAAAGGAGCATCATGGATCAAAATCATGAGCCATTGATTAAGGAAGGATGAAGGGCTAGGATTTACCCATTCTTTTTTGCATATAAGAAACTTAAAATAAAAATTAACCCTAATTATCTTTTTGTAGCTCTACAACTTCGATGAAAATCTTTTACGCGAACGAGAAAAAAAAATTATTGAAATGATAAATAAAATTACTGAGAAACAAATAAAAATTACCAAGAAACAAATGAAGATAGAAGGAGGATTGTAGATGAAGACTATGAAGGAATAAATAAAGTTGATGACAATGTAAAAATAAGCAAATACGGGTAGGTAAGGTGGCGAACCCATTTTGAAATAAGAAATATTTTTTTTAGAAGAAATTTATAAAAAAAATTAAAATATATATTATATCTTCTTTAATCATTTTTCTATAAATGAAGGAAACCCTCTATTAATCATGTAAAAAAATACATACATAATAATGCACTAAAATTTGATGTTACATTTTTTTTTGCATGGGTTAAAAGATATGAATATACACAGGAATTTCTTTTTGTTTTATATGCATGTAAACATTTTATCAAATTCATTTGTAGGTTTTCCTCTCAACTAAGTAACTCCATGATAAAATTCTAAGCAAAGGTTGAAGCATATTCCAAACTACCTTACCTATCTTCCACTAAAACCCTACCCTATCCACTAAACCGATCATTATACCTAGAACTACATTCCATAAATGAAGTGAACCCTCATCCATCAGTACCCAGAACCCTAGTGATGTTGTTAAGAAATTATTTCAGGAGGCCCGTTAGTGGGATGCCCTAACAAAATTCCAAGGGCATGACCAGGGTGTGGTAAAGTAGTTCATCATGAACTGCGATCCCACGACCATGGTAACCCATGTAGGTGAAATAAAAATTAAAATCACCGCCAACCTAATATCCAAAGTCCTAAGCCTTTTTGAAGTCGGTCAATGATATTATAAATCTACCTACAAAGGGGTGAATCATATGGTTGAAAGGTTTGGGAAAAGATGCACTGTAACTCGAGATAGATATGGGTGGATAAAAGGTGTAGCTACTTCCTTGCTCCCTATAAAATGGTAGGAGGTAGCTACAATCCTAATGAAATTATTTATGTTGGAAGGGAGATTATCCAATTATAGGGGTTACCACCTCAAGATGATGCTAAACTTAAAATACCCTAGGCATGAGGATTGTATAATAAACCTCCCATACTTCCTCTACCACTCTGTAAAAGCCACAATCACTTGAGTCCAACCTAAAAATTCCAAATACAATCCCAAGTTTCACTTAATCACCCATCATGGGTTGATAAAACTGATAGTCTTACATAAAGCATTTGAAATTGGGATTCCATGGGATACTGTAGTAGAAGAAGCTAACCTATCCATTCATTCTAAGTCGAGTGAGTTAGAATCTACTAGGGATAGTGTGTCTGAGGGAAGTTTTGAGTCTAAGAGTTAGGAGGAGGAAGAATCCCCTATGTACAAATGCCCTACCCATTCCAAGCCATCCAAATCCTCTTGACCTACAAGGAAGACTAGACATGAGAAATACATTCCAAAAAATCAAGAAATAGGAGAGACATCCAACCCAAAAACAAACCCACTTACATTAGATCCTTCTACAGAAACTCTTGGACAAATCCAAATGCAACAAACTCTGTTGCATATCAAGCTAGATAGACTCAGAAATGAGTTTACCGAGCATGTCACCCTAGTGAGACATGCCCTTACTCTCCAGATTGACATCCTCAAGCAGATTTATATGGATAGGGTGGTGAAACTGGTTGATCCAAGTCATCCAACCAATAATTATCAGTACCTCTCCCAAAAAAAGCTCCACATCTGGTAAAAAGCCAAAGAAATCAGTGAATTTTAGCAAGGTTATTGATTTCACCAAAGTACTTGAAGAAGATAACTCAATTCCATTTGCTGAAATGCTTCAACAGAACTATCCTCAAAGACCAAAACCATCCATCGAAATAGGGATGCCTCAAACAGGATTATCCCTTAACATTGGGATACCCCATGATATAGATGCAATAATCAACCATGTCATTGAAGTAGTCGAACCTCCTCCTCCTCTAGAGAAATAGGATGCACAATATGAGTCACAGGATGGAGGATCTATAGAAGTTAAGCATGTGAAGATAGTATATGTTGAACAACCACTTGATCCCAAGGAGGCCAAAGAATAGGTGTAGAAGGTGAAGCGAGAGAAGAATTTATCGGTAAAGATACCAAAACCTACATGGGTTTCATCTTGACTTAAATCTAAGTCAAACATGGACATTCAAAAAGTCATAATAGACCTTTGATGAACTTGCATAATTTATTTATAGAATTTATTTTATTTTAATGATGATGTTGATTTTAATTATTTGCAAAAGTTTTTAATTATTTCATCTTTATATCTACAATATTTTCCTTCTTGCATATCTAAAAATAGTTATTATTTTCACTTTGCAGTATTTTATTTTTGCAGACTTATTTTCGTGAATGAATGCAAAAAATTTCATGTATACTATTTTAGTATTTTATTTGAAGGAATTTACAGTTCCTTATTTGATAAGAATTATCAAAATATTTCTGAAAACAATTGTAGTATTTTACTTATACTTGAAAAATTATTTACGTAACATTGCAATGATTTATTTACTATGTCTAAAAAATTGTTAAAGTTATTAAAATTTTGCTACAAAAGTTTTATTGGATATACTATAATTTAATGTATATGCATGAGGACATGCATCTCCTTCAGTTTGGGGGAATGATGAGTGTTAAAACAACATGTATTTTATGCAAGTTTAATCCATTTTCTATCTATAAATTTATGAAAACAAATGTATTTTGATGATCATTTTGTCTTGATTGTATGATTTATGAATGAATTTGATTTATAATGATAAAAATGATTTATGCTTGTATTTTATGCAAAAGTGTGCAAGTTTCTATGTGTTTTTGGTAGGAGAACATTGCAAGAGCTTCATAGGAAATGATGTAGTAAGGCATGGACTAGATGACAAGCGTGGATAGACCAACCGTGAGGATGATGTGCTAAGGAGACTCATGGATGAACACTACAGAAAGGTGCTATAGAATATAGCTACGAAAATCTATTACAAAAAGCATCTACTAAAAGGCGTTACAAAAAGAATATTGACCAAGTCAAACCATCCAATGCATTGTTATGCCACATCCAGTGATAACGTAGCATTATTATGAGGCATATACAGTCAGCACAGTTGATTGACATGTTGGCATTGTAAACAGTCTATGGTGCCATAACCAAATATCACCAAGTCCATACATCCATTTCATTTCTGCATATCACATGCATTTGCATTCATCATGCATCCATCAAAATAAATCAACATACAACATTGGTAATTATCATACCATATGCATCCATCAATATAAAGTAGCATGCATCCACCAACATCAATCATTGTGCATAAAATCATGACATCTACGTAAAGAAAGAAAATCAAAACAACAAAAACATCACAAAAATGCAACACAAAAAGAAGCAATAAGCATTTTCGGACATGAGTGCTCTTGCACTCAAACTCTTGGCATAGAAAATCGATGTCGGGGCTCAAATTCTCATTCTCCTACTTCCCTAAGAAGGCTATCATAGCTGAACCGCTCCACGAGAAGATAGGTTTTTGATGATTTCACCCCATTATGGCATCACCAAAAGGGTTAACACCCACCAAAAATAGGTCCAAATGTCGGGAAATTGCACGTGCTCAAATGGTAAAACATCTAAAGGCACCCTAACCTAAGTCATCTTGGGTCAAGCGACTCGTCGCTTTTCTCACGAAGGTCATTCCCTCATCGATTCGTCGCTTGAGGGGGTAGTCACACTTAGTCACCAATCAACAAGCACACACCCAATCAAGGCAATGACATGCATTCAAAGAATCATTGACAAAGACAATCACGCTCCTGCTTGGGGCAGTAAACAAGAAATCATTAAACTGATCAAATATTTGGCATTCCCGAAGCATGAACACAAGGTTCCCCTGTGGATAAAAGGTTATGCCCTTTGCCTAATCATGACTGATCAATGTCCAATCTCAAGTCACACCTCACCAAAATAGGTTAACACTTGAAATCAAATTCCTTAGCTCGTCAGAAGTGAGGATTCAAGCATGCATGCCCTTTCCATACTTGGGGCATTAAAAGTTGGTTAGGTTACCAAGAAACAATAATCATTAGTGCTTTGGTCGTATATTTTTGCTCAGCACTGTGTCACCCGCAACGCTTCCCAAAAAGGGGCATCTGTAGACACCAAAATAGCACCATTCGATTAAGTGACTACAAACACTGATCGCATGCACATACATAGCTTTCAGGGCAGCCTTTAGAGGTCAAACAGTGGTCTTGACCACTTGCACAGCAGTTCGGAAGGTCGAAAAGTGAACAGAGTAAAGATGGTCTTCAAACGTCAAAACCTTCAAAGCCTTAAACAAAGTCTTTAAAAGCAAACTTAGCAAAAGGAGGGGAGCCCAGCCTTGGACGTCGTGAAATTGCGCGTCACGATATTACGACGGTCGCGATATCACGACGCGCGATATCGTGACGGTCGCGATATCGCGACGCACGATATCGTGACGGTCGCGATATCGCGACCGTCGCGATATCACGCGGTCGCGATATCGCGACGGTCGCGATATCACGATGCGGGATATATATCGCGACCGCGTGATATCGCGACCGTCGCGATATCGCGCGATCGCGATATTGCAACCGTCGCGATATCACGCGGTCGCGATATCGTGACAGACCCCTGCCTTCGCGCCTGCCAGACATGTAAACATATAAAAGCATATAACCACTCAAAATCCGACACGTCATCAGTTAAAGGCAGAGTTAAAGCAAACATTAAAAATGATTTTAAAAAGTAAATATCCAAAGAAAGCATTCAAAGCAATTTACGGCGAGCTTTAATGGAATAACAAGCGGTTTCAAAATATCCGATCCGAGGCCACGCCTCATAATTGTGATCTTTCAGTGCGAGCCATGTCCCATAATTGCCCGATAAGGATCAAATCTGAGCATCCCTTACGGATTTAGGGTTTGGCATTAATTCTCCAAGAGGCAAAAATCTCTATAAAAACCGGATCGATACAATGAAAAAAAAAGGTTACGAAGCATTTTGAAAAGCAACGAAGTGCTACCAAAGTAAGACACCCGACTGCATCCCTTACGATTCATTTTCTTCTACATACGGAGAGTATGAATCTGGATCCATGATCCAACCATTCGTCGACAAATCTTAGTGTATTTTTAGTACTTTTACATTATGGTTTTGAATTCTGATTTCAAGTATGTATTCACCGGCTTTTTAACAGTGGATCTCATTATGTTCTCATTAACTTAGAATCTGCTATTTTAAATCATTTAACAGGTGCTATTAAACATTTTTATTGTTTCTTTGAGTACAGGAAGAACAGCAGAAGCAGAGATTCATCGGCAACCAGCGGCAGCAACACCGGCCTGTCCATTTTGCATGTGGGCATGCGGAAGAAAATCATTGTGCACTCTTTGTAATAAGAATCAGGCCATTGTAACCGAACAGAATTAATGTGAAAGGGCTGTGCTCCTATTTTTAATTTAATTCTATCCGTGTTATTTCATGTATCTAGCCAGTTCTGTCTTTTTATTGCATCTCACTGTTTTTATTCCGAAATCTCATGCTTTCACAACTAGGTAGCAAAAACCAAACAAACTAGGCCTTAGCAAGACCAAGAACTCAACATCATGGAAACTTAAAGAAGCCAAAGTCTAGGGCTTCCTAGAGGCTGAAAATCCATCGATATCAAAATAAGAAATTGACTAATTACAAAAAGAAAAAACATTATGTGCAAAAATAAACAACAAAGCATAACATTTGAATCCAACATGAATGTTACATGAAGCATTTTATTTAACCCTAAAATATCCCAGAGTGCAATTACCTCTGCAATAATTTACTCTAGGTAATTCTTCCTCTTCGAGTTTTCATTTTTCCCTCACTCCTTTCCTCTGCTAGCCTTCTCAACAACCCCCCCTCCCAAAAAAAACATATATCTTCCAAGGGCCACATCCCAATAGATTTATGTAGGAAGTTGTCGTTTCATGCATAGCAACCCATTATGCATAATAGTAATGTTTCCTATGTTACCAAATATTGCCAAGTCATCCAACATTAAGCACCTTACTATTTAATGCTTTATTTAAAATCTTTTAAACTTATTAAAGCTTCCCTACCTTAAAAAATAGTTTGCTATTTTGATAATTAGCCCTCAAAAATGAAAAATTAGAGCCTCAAACCTTAGGAGCATTATGTAGAGTTGCAACCCACCATATGTGATCCTCTATTCACTAGTGATGGCCACTCTTTTTTTCCACATAGGCCCCACTAGCACATTGAAAATCTAACACCTATTATTTGTTGATTGATCAAAGGTATATATCATTAAAAAAGGTTTATGTGGCACATAGAGTCCCACATTGGCTGCCAAGTCAGCCAAGGATCCTAAAAAATATAAATATACCAAAAATCCCTCTATGAGGTTTGAACTCAAGCCTCTATCTTCCCAAGAACCTTGGTCTAACCAAGGTGCCAAGGCATCCCTTAGAGAACTATGGGCAAGAAGACACTAATGATCTTAATTTCAAAGTGTTCCTTTTAAAAAGAACAGACGATGAGGCTTGATTTTACAACCTATATTTGAATGCTTCACAATCCTATGCATAATCAACTAACCATAAGAAAAAATGTGACCATTCCAATAATGATATCATAGAAGATGTGAGTCGAGCAATTATATTTGAGTGAAAAATATTACCATTGGGATTCAAACACAAAACCATCACTATCCTACACACACACATGTCATGCTATCTATTGTATCATTTACTTGGCTAGGCATTTAAAGGACTATACTTCTTAAACCCTATATTGATATATGAAGAAGTAAAAATCATCATGTGCAATGTTTTGAACTTGTAACCCATGGCCCACACTTTAATTTCCTTTGCCTTACAACCCTAGCATACCTTTTGTGCTGATGTAGTATCCCATATTCATAATGCATTCAAGGTAATGAACCCTAGGTCAATCGAGGAGGTTTACATTCCATAGGAATATGTAGCACATAAACACATGCACATGTTGAGATCATGTGTAAGTTTTGATGCACCAAATTCAAGTTCAAACTATTATCAATTTCCTACTCTTTTGGCATAGCTTTGAAGACAAGGAGAACTACCAAACAATCCCAAATCTAAATTTTTAAATGGTGAGTAGAACATATTTTGATAAAAATAAAGCAATAAATAAATTTGGTAATTTCCTTAAGTTTAGAAGGATAAAATATCTCCTCTTGGATTATAAATATTTGATAAATAATTCAACCTATAACTTAGAAGAAGAATCAAAGGATCCAAAAGTGACCAAGCAGTGTCATTCCACACCTACTTTGATACCATGTTAGAATTCATAATAATTTTAAAAAATGAACAAAAGTAATCCATCGACTCAAATATTATATAGAAAGCATAAAAGGATAAAATACATAGAGATTAGATGCACCTATAGGCACCATAAATAATTATTGTATTATATGTACATAATATCCACAACATTTTGATGATAAAATGAGTGGTGGGGGCTATTTATACCAATACCAAATTCCTAATCACATGAGTTTAATCTAAGATGAGCTGACAAGAGGGCTTAAGGTTAATTACAAGTTATAAAGTGGGTTTAACCATAACAAGGTTAACCACATTTTATAGGTATTGCATAATAAAATATTATAATAAATTTAATACATTGTACAATTAATGGCATTAGGCCTATCCAATATCACATCGTACAATGTTGGTGTTGGCCATGAATTAGATTAAACTTTCAATAGGTGGATCAAGTGGCTACACATCAATTCAATGTGGTACAAGCCTATGCAATGTCTAGAAAATCTAAAATGACTAAGTGTAACCTTCCCATCCAAAGTGTAGTAGTGCACAATTCTCATTTTGGTGAATTAACAAACTCCTCTAGGGAATCCTCTACCTACTAACCAAGAACCATATTTGTTGAAATATTTATAATTTTACTTTATTAGGCCAAGGTCAACAATTATGAAGTACCTATGAGTTTTCTTGATGTAGCCTAAGATCAAGTGCTATGTAATCCTTTGAGCATATTGATGTAAGCCTATGAGAATATTTATGTGCATGCCTATGGGAATTCTTCTAAATAAACCTATGGGCATCCATGTGTACGCCTATAGGTATATTTATGTAAGCCTAAGAGAACCTTTCATGTATCCACCCTTATTGATATTGGTTAATTCACCTTTATGGATAACCTTGATTAAAGAGTGTAATTTCTTATTATATTAATAAATTTTAACCTCAAAGTCAAGTTAATGCTAACTTGATATTAATTAGGTTTTCCTATCACTATAAATACCTCCCAATGACTAATACACTAAATTAGTATGTGAAATATTATGGTGTGCTTATGGATACCCAACCCTTATTCCTTTTGTGTCATTTATCTCTCTTTCTATATTTTTGTCTACATATTTTTCTGTTTTGATCTTCTTCTTTTTTGCATATGATTATGGTGAATTTATGTTTTGGGATGTTTCTAGAAAGTATTGTAAATTGTAACAATATTTCCCTTAGTTGGAGAGAAACCAAAAATGATAAACTAAGCTTCAAATATGTTAGACTTGTGTTAATATTTTCCATGTTATTCAAGTAGGGCTAACTTTGAAAGGACTTTACACTCTGCCTCTATCCTCACTGGGGTTCAGGGCTGAGCAAGGGTACATGAGTGATAATCCTTGTTTGGAGGTCCGGGGGCATTAGCCCTCAAGGAATTTTTTTAGGGTATTTAAGCTATTTTTTAGATCCATATGGGAATTTTTGGTTTAATGTAATGTCAGCCTATGGTTTTGCACCCATGGTATTGTAAAACCCCTTCTTGCATTGTTAGTATATAAAACAACACTTGCATGAGGGTTTTATAATGAATTTGTAAGAAATGTAATTACAAGCGAAAAGTGAGCAAAAGGATATTATTGTATTGGAGACGATCAAGTTTATACAATAAGGAGATATTCTTGCTGGGTTTGTCTCAAAAGGTTTTCCCGAGATAAATCTTGTGTAATGTGTTCTTATTTGTTTTCTCTTTGATTTTGTACTTAATGCTTTTATAGATTTTATTTATCAGGGTATTATTTCTCTTCATTTGGTATCAAAGCTAGGTTATAGCTTTGTTTGATGAGTAAGGATTTCAACCTTGGGATAAATCGATTCTTGAGTGGAAGAAATGCATGGAACAATCTGGGTGAAGGAAAAATGATACGAAGCACACAATTAGAGATCAAAAAAATTAATAGACAAAGTTTTGAGTTATGGAAACTCAATATGGAGGATCTATTGGTGGATGAAGATCAGTGGATTACGGTCTTGGGAGTAAAATCAATAGGAACAACATATGATAAATGGCTAAATATCGATAGAAAGGAAAGGAGATCTATCATATTAAGCTTATATGATTTGATATTACTAAATGTATTGATAGATGCCACAATAAAGTTGTTATGGAAAAAGCTGAGAGCATTGTATTAGACAAATTCATTGGTAAATAAACTTTTTCTTTGAAAGAAGTTGTATTCTCTTTGGATGAATGATGGTGACTCTGTGGCTAAACATATGAATGCTTTTAACACTATGGTAAGTCAATTAAACTCTATATATGTAAAATGGATGAAGAGGAAAAGTGTATTAATTTACTTTATTCATTACCTAACTCCTAGGATAACCTAGTTATGGCTATCACCAATACTACTTCTAAATTGAAAGTAGAAGATATAGTAGGAACATTGCTATCTGAGCAAATGAGATGAAAATATTCTAAGGAATATTATCAAAAGTATGCCTTGGTTGTGAGAGGTCATTCTCAAGAAAGAAACAAAAATAAATCAAAAGAAAGGAAATCAAAATCTAGGGGAAAATATATTGTTCTTGACAAAAGGAAATGCTAGAAGTGTGATAAAATAGGGCATTATAAAATATATTGTAGATCTAAAAATTTTGATGAAGGAACACCTATAGAAATGAAGACCAAAAATGAAGATTCAGGGGACCTATTCATAGTTGTAGCATACTCAAGTGAACACCATGACTCATGGTTGATTGACTCAAACACTTATTTTCATATGAATCCTCATAGGGAGGGGTTTTGTGAATATGAAAATATAAATGGAGATGAATTCTTCTTGGGAAATAATTAGAAAAATAAAATAATAGGTCAAGGAAGAGTTAAATTTAGGTTAAAATATGGAAGAGTTAAAACCCTTCCTGGTGTACAACATATTCTAGGTTTAGCAAGGAATTCGATATCCATTAGTAAGATGAATTATGTGGGTGTGACTATGGAATTCAGTAAGAAAACTACAAGATGGTTTGTGGATGCTTAGTGTTGGCAAGGGGAGTTCATATAGGAAATTTATTCAAACTTGAGGCTAGCATTGTAAGTATTTATTGCAATAACTCTTTAGTTGTAGAGGAAATTAATACGGTAGAAGAAGCTCCAAGTATTATGTAGCGAAGACAATGTTGTGGCATCAACGCATGGGGCACATTGGTGAGAAAGGCCTTGGAACATTGAAAATAAAAGATATGGTTGAAGGAATTTCTGATTGCCCATTATATTTTGATTTTTGTGAGCATTGTATTTTTGGAAAGCAAACCAAATTTAAGTTTTCTAGTAGTTCTACAAGATTTGAAGGAATTTTACATCTAGTTCATAGTGATGTGTTTGGACCTGCAAAAGTACCATCATTAGGTAAATCCATCTATTTTGTTACATTTATAGATGACTTCTCAAGAAAGACCTAGGTATACTTTTTACGATATAAATATGATGTTTTCAATAAATTTAAAGATTTTAAGTCTCTTGTAGAAAATCAGATAGAGAAAAAGATAAAGGTTTTGAGAAGTGATAATGGTGGTGAGTATTGCTCTAATGAATTTGAGCAATTTTGCAAGGATTATGGAATAGAAAGGTATAGAAAAACTTTGTATACTCCACAAAAGAATGGAGTTGTAGAAAAAATAAACAATTAATTGACGAATAATACCAAAAGTATGTTAAGTAGTGCAGGGTTAGAAAATATATTATGGGAATAAATTGTGTTAACTGCTTTCTACCTCATCAATAGATCTCCTACCTCAACTTTGGTGGATAAAATTACACAGGAAGTGTGGACTGGTAAGAAACCCTCTCTTAGTCATATAAGGGTTTTTGGTTGTGAAGCTTATATGTATGTCCCAAAAGAGAAAAGGACTAAGCTAGACTATAAATATAAGAAATATATATTTTTGGGTTATAGTACTAGTGTAAAAGGATATAAGTTGTGGAATCCAAAAACACAAAATATTACTTACAGTCATAATGTGATCTTTAGAGAAATAAAATGGGTTCTAAAATAGGAAATGTAACCAAGCAAAGAACCTGAAATAGTTCAGGTAAAATTGACATAGGAGGAAGAACCTGTGATAGAACCTAATGCTATAGAAAAATATGAATTACAAAGAGAGTCTATAGAGGAATATTCAGAGGAAGAAGGTGAGGAGGAAGCTGAATATGCAAAACCTGGAACTCCTATTTTAAGGAGATCAGATCAGGTGAGAAGACTCCCAAAAATGTATAGCCCTTAAAATTTATATTCTGCATTTAATTTATTAGAAACTGATGAAGAACCCAAGAATGTAAAGGAGGAACTTCAGTCAATTGAGAATAAGTCTTGGAAAATGGCTATAGAAGAAGAAATGGATTTCCTAGATAAAAATAAGATATAGGACTTGGTGAAATTACCTCTTTGAAAAAAATATGTAGGTTGTAAGTGGTTATTCAAGAAAAAGTACAATGTAGAAGGAAATTTGGAGAAGTACAAAGCTCACCTGGTAGCAAAAGGATTTTTAAGTTAAGGGAATTGACTTTGGTGAGATTTTTTCTCCTGTGGCTAAACTAACATCAATTAGATTTTTGTGGGCTGTTTTTGCTACTTTTGATTTTGAAATAGAATAGATGGATGTAAAGATAAATTTTCTACATGGTGAACTTGATGAAGACATATATGTCACAACCATAATGCTTCAGGGTAAAAGGTAAGAAGGACTTGGTATTTAAGTTGAAGAAGTCTCTTTATGGGTTGAATCAATCTCCAAGGATGTGGAACCAAAAATTTGATACATTTGTTTTAACACTTGGGCTTGGGTTTGTTATCATTATATTGTATGTGGATGACATGTTGTTAATTGGTAACAATAAGGAGATGATAAAATTACTAAAATTGCAGTTATATTATAAATTTTATATAAAGGATTTGGGTGCTACAAAATTTATTTTGGGTATGGAAATAAAAAGGTATCATGCAAATAGAAAGTAGTGGTTAAATCAAAGGAAATATGTTGATTTGATAATACAAAGGTTTATGATGCATGATTGTAAACTAGTATGTACTCCATATCTAGTTGGTTAAAAGTTATCTATTGAACTGTGTCCTAATATAGATGATAAAATTGAAATACATCAGGTTCCTTATGCTAGTGTTATGGGTAGTCTGATGTATGCAATGGTCTATACTAGACATGATATTGCACATGCAATGGAAGTAGTTAGCATATATATGTCCAATATAGGAAAGGAACATTGGACTACTATGAAGAGGATATTTAGATACTTGTGTGGAACTATAGATTATGCTATCTATTACAAAGGAAAATCTAGAGACAATGATATTGTAAATATATAAGGGTTTGTGGATGCTAACTAGGTTGGAGATATTGACAAGAGAAGATCCATGAGTGCTTACGTATTCAGGTTATTTGTAGGGGTAGTAAGTTGGATGAGTAAAAAGCAATTAGTTTTTTTGTCCACTATAGAAGAAAAGTACATTGCAACAACTCATACCTGTAAAGAAGCAATGTGGCTATATAGGTTGTGTTCAATAGTTGGAATTAAGTAGAAGGCTATGAGAATTGACAGTGATAGTCAAAGTGTAATATTTTTGGTAAACAATCCTGGTTTTCATGATCAGTCAAAACATATTGATATCAAGTACCATTTTGTGAGAGAGATGGTTGAAGAGAACCGGGTGATGTTGGAGAAAGTTGATACAAAGAAGAATATTGTTGATTCGTTAACAAAGGCTATTATTACCTAGAAATTTTCTTGGTGTAGAAGATCTATGGACATGGTTGCCCTTGACAGTTGACACTAGCAATTTTTAGCCCCTATAGAAAGCATTCAACAAGTGGGAGAATGTTGGACTTATGTTGAATATTTTCAATGTTATTCAAGTGGGGCTAACTCTAAAAGGAATTTACACTCTGTCTCTATCCTCATTGGAGTTTGATACTAGTTCAGGCCTCAAGTGGAGGTAAGGGGGTGATAGCCCTTGTTTGGGGTTGAGGGGCATTAGCCTTCGAGGAACTTTTTTTTGGGGGGGTTAAGCTATTTTTAGATCCATTTAGGTATTTTTGGGTGAATGTAATGTTGACCCATGGTTTTTTACCCATGGTATTGTAAAACCCCTTCTTTTGTTGTTCATATATAAAACAACACTTGCATGAGTGTTTGGTAATGAATTTGCAAGAAATATAATCATAAGCGAAAGGATACTATTGTATTGGAGATGATCAATTTTATACAATAAGGATATATTCTTGTTGGATTTTTACCGAAAGGTTTTTCCAAGATAAATTCTTTTGTAATGTATTCTTCTTCTTTATTTTTTCATTTGATTCTGTACTTACTAATTTTCTAGATTTTGTTTATCGGGGTATTATTTATCTTCAAAGTAATGGTGGATTAATGATTCCTATGAGAGATCCTTAATCCTTTCATTGAAAAGCATGTCTCTCATGGTCTAAGGGAAGACTTAATATTGAAAGAAAATATTTTGAAGATGAAGAACAAGTGCTTATAGAGGAAGGTAAGATGTTGAGGTCTCTCCCAAATGAAGAGTCAAAGGTTATATAAGATTGTAAATCATTTGATCTTTTCTCAAATAAAGAGTTAGAGCTTGTAGAATAATGTGAAATGTTTAGTTTTGTCTTAGAGGAAAAAATACTGTATTGGGAGTAAAAATTGAGCCAAAACATTAAGCATTTGGGCTCTCCATAGAAGATGAGAAATCCATAGATATAATAGAGGAAAGTTTACAATCAGAAAATGTGGCATTGGTGATTCTCTCAAACTATGAATTAAAGCTTACAAAACTAATAGAGGTAGGAATTGAGCTAGAATATGAAACATACAACTTTATATTGGAAGAGAAAAATGTCTATAATAATTAAAGGTTTTACATGGAAACCCTCTTTTATAGAAGTATTTTACTTCTTTGAAGAGAAAATTCTAGAAGTAGAAACCAATAAATAAATAGAAAAGAATTTTTCTATATTTTTTGAGGTGATTTCAAATGAAAGGGATACATTGAGTAGTAGAGAGGCCATGATTATATATGAGTTGATTTCATACAATTTTGAGGAGTGAATTGTAGGCACTAGTTTTGGATCTCAATCAAATAGTGAATAGAGTAGGAATAATTATAATATGCACTAAGTGTAAATAAATTGTAATAAATATAAATTCAAATATGAGTAAAATTCTAGTAAACTAAAATGAAATGTTAATGTAATGCAATTTAATAATAAGTCTGATAGGTTTCCATAAACTATAATGTTCATTAAGGGTGTCATGTATATGTTTGAAGGGGGAGACAATTAGATGGTGAGGTGTCCTAGAAGTCACTATTGGTGACAACCAAGACCAAAGTATAAAATTACACCCCTTTTCTTACAATAAAATGTATGCAGATGTGTGTGTATGAGAAGATGCATTTTGTAGAGCATGTGCTAGGAGAGAGAAAATGTGTGCATTGTATTATTGTATGAGATTATATAATATCATACAATCAAGTAATACAAATTATTCATATTCTATCCATGATATGTGTACAATATTATTGTTATTGGTAGTTGGTAGTTGTATTATGGGTTCTATGTGTAGGTATCAATTGTTGTATTCAAAATATGGAATGAGAGAGTTGTAGTCCAAAATACCATATAGACTTGTACAAGTAGAATATTGATTTTTCCATTCTAGTAGAGTTGGGAATTTTGTTCTATTAGATTGACTACGATTGTTCTAGTGGATATGTCATGCAAGTAGCATAGAAGTTAAACTTAACACTATCAACCAAGTGCAAGTTGAATTTTCATTCAATAAAGTTGTTATTCAAGCACCTTGCCAATCAAGTGCTTGTCATTCAAGCACCTTGTCATACAAGTTATTTTTGTATAAGAAATTTTTTGATTTCCATACAATTGATTGAATCTAATGCATTTAAAATGCAGGATGTTTAACATAAATATATTGATTGCAGTTTTTTTTGTCCTCTAAGCCTATCATTCTATTCCTCCATCATTGGGAAAATCTCCACTATGCTGTATTTGGCATTGTCATTTTAAAAATAGATTTGGGTTTATCTAAAGAAGAACTAGCATATATGAAGTGTGGGAGGTGGTTGATAAATTTATTAGCACAAGGATTTAGAAGACAAGTTCATGGAGAAATTCATATTCATGTGAGAAGTGTGAGAATTGCTCAACAATGAAATGTTGAGAAAAATATTTTAAACCAAGTAATACAATATTGGAAAATAAAACTTAAAGAGCTAGTAGTTGAACATGTATGGAGTTATTAGAAGGAGGAAAATCCAAGTGCATACACAAGAGGTGGTAAATTTTATTGTTAACAATAAAATAAGTTCAAGGTAGCACACAATCAAATGAGGTAAAGACCATAGTTCCACTTGTGCAAGTGAGAATGCCAATATGGAAAGTGCACATGGAGATAACATTTTTTGGATGGTAATGTTGGTACAAGAGTGAGGGACATTTCCAAGAGGTGTAGAGGTTGGGAGTCAAGCACAAGGTCAATCCTAGGTGAGTTCTTAGGAAAATAGACTAGAACCAATACATGTTTCTTTGCAAAGGAGGTCACAAATCATTGATATTGGTTACAAACTATTTACTGGTGAAGAGGTCAAATGTAAATAAATTATAAGAGAAGAATAATGACAAGAAGAAATACATGAAGAATAGTAATCACCTATAGAAAACATAACATTACGATAGCTATAGGCAAGCAAAAGTGCCCACCATTTTTGGTTGATGGGAAGGAAGACCCCAAATACCATATTAAAAAATGTGTAACCATATGGTGAGCAAATGGATTTGAGGATGAAAAATCATGGTTGAGATTATTTTTGATGACATTGTGTGGGATCACAATGGACTAGCATTTAAAAAGAAGAAATACCAACCTTTCACCACATGGGAAGTGTTGACAAAAGCATTCATAAAGGAATTTTGAAGACTCTAAGATGATATCGAGATCATAAAATAAATCTATGCCATAAATCAAAATAAGTATGAGGATGTCAAATCCTACAACAAAATATTGAAGGAACGCATCGGTAAGATGGAGGTTGCATCAACAAATTGATTACAAATATGATGGATCCTTGATGGATTGTTGCCAAAGTACAAAACAAATATTAATGTAATTCCAAAAACTACCTATGAAGAGGTATATTATAGAGAAAAGGATAAATAGAAAATAGTAGGATTGAGTCATTATAAAGATTCATATTTAGATAATGACCATGATAATTTACATGTGGCAATCAAAGTCTTGAGAAATAACTTTGAAAGGATGGTGTGTGATGCAAAGAAATATAAAAACGAATAAAGATAAGATATTTGGTGTTCAGATTATGAGACAAAGGGATACACAAATATGACTTGTCCAAATAATTCCTACTATAATATTTATGAATTGATAAGACATGTGGTTGGAGATCATCCATTTAATATAAGGAATTTAAGACACCAAGCATTACTGGTGTAGCAAGAAATAAAGGATGGGAAACCTAGTACATCTAAAAATTGACAAGCAATGACAAGCAGTAGATACAAAAATAACTATCAAGGGGGAAGAAATATATAGCAAGGAAATCAATAATAAGGAGGATAGAATCGATTGTAATATGATGTAGAAGGTAGACCTATCATCCAGTGTCAAATATTCCAAGAGTGAGGACTCTTTGAAGAAAACTATCAAAACCAGCTAGTCAAATAAAATTCTAAAAATAATAACATATTGACATATTGTTGGTATGGACCAATAAATAATGAGGCAATTTGCCTAAAAAAGGTGAGTTTGAGTAACTTATAGAATGTTAATTTTCATTGAGGAGCTTCCAATAAACTAGCAACATAAGGGAAATAATGTGCTTATAATCACAAGGGGTTAATCAAAGAAAGTTGAACAATAACCCAACCTTACCCTAGAGAACGAGATAGGGAAAGAATTACACAAGGCAATCAAAGAAGATATGTGATAGGCTAGGCAAGAGTGACTCCACAAAGAGACGTTGAACAAGCCAAAAGAAAATTCAACACAAGAGTTGGTGGTGCAAGTACTTAATATGACGAAGGAGGTCAAAGTGTCAAGATTTCTCAGCACCATACCAAAGTTGTATGAAATGTTAGGAGAGATGATATAGACAATAAAAGTGATGGAGCTACAAAGACAATAAGAAGCAATTATAAAGAGAAGGGTTAAATTTATTAATCTGACTATATTACTAATTGATGATGGTAAAAATACAACATTAACTCATATTGAATTGCTAGATCATAAGTTGATGCAAGTGATCATAAATGGGGGGTTGATTTTTAATGTGTTGCCTAAGAAGACTTGGAAAGAGATTCTTATAGCCTCAAAATAATAATTGATATGGTGTAAATAATTATAGGATAGATATGAAATGAGTCTTAATGGCCTAAAAGGTCAAAAATTTTGACCAAGAGTTTTTCATGGATTTTGTTGTGATCACCATGCAAAATCTAGCATATGATGCATTACTAGAGAGAGGATGGTTACACGTGGTGAAGGTCAATTACAAATAAGAGAATGATTTAATAACATTCAAGAAAGGGTAGCATAAGCACATGATTAATTTAAAAAACCAATCTATATGTAAATATCTTACAATATTCGATGATTTGGGTAATTTGTCTTCAAATGAAGATAATGGATATGAACTAAATGAAGGAGTGCTACAATTGAAAGAATGTATGAAGGACATGAGATGATCATATAGTGGATTTATCCACTGGTATATGGAGAACTATGAAGTATTCAATCAAATTGTATCTATATCTAGGTAGATTATAATGAAAAATACCATGATGAATAAGGAGGAAGTGTGTTTGAGGTCAAAAAAAGTAGAAAAAAGAAGAAACTTGCACCAAAAATGAGGAGAAAAAAAGTGGAATTTTCTTTAAAAATATATAGAATATACTATTGGTGATGATGTGATTGATGAGAAGCTAGCACACTTGATATACATGGTCAAAGTGGTAAGTGAACCTAAAACTATCAAGTATGAGGGGCCAAATATGGTTGATATTAATATCAACAATGAAGGCAAAGAGAAGATAATCTATTATGGACATGAATATGACCCAGTGTTGAAAGAAACACCTTTAAAAATATTTTTGTAGTATAAGGATGTATTCACATGGGTGTATAAATATTTGAAAGGGATATCACCAGAACTATATACATCCAATTTAGTTTATTTTGGGTGATGTACAGATAAGGAAGAGGTCATACATGATGAATCCTAAGTATTTAGTCTTAGTGAATATGGAAATATAGAATATTTTGGATGCAAGCATAATATTTAAGATCATGATGAGTGAGTGGGTGTCATTGGTTGTGATCACCTTGAATAATAAATCAAATAAAATTAATGTGTAGAATTTCAAAATATCAGTTCTATTGTGATTAAGGACCCCTTTCAATACCATCACTCATCAATATTAGAGGAAGTAGTTGGACATGATATTTACTCATGTTTGGATGGGTTCTCTGGCTACAATAAAATAAGCATTATCAAAGAAGATAAGCTAAAGATGACATTTGTCATAGAGAATAGAATTTATGCATACAATAAAATGCCATTTGATATGTGTAACACCTTAGCCATATTTTAGAGAATCTTGTATGTATTTGAACAAATATCCAATGGAAAGTTCAAAGTCTTATTGGATGTCTAGTCTTTGTATGGAAGGAAGGACAAGCATATAATGAAGAACACAAGCTTATACTGAGAGGGGGGTTAACAGTATAAGACCACTTTTTACTTTTCTTTCCCAAACAATATTATGCAATGTATAGATAGCAATATCAATAGCAGTAATCAAAGCAATGCACAAATCACCACACACAATAGAGACACCACAATTTACATGGTTCACCCAATGTGGGCTACTCCATGGAGAAAATATTTCACTAAAATTTTCTCAATCAATCTCTTGGGAATCCTTTCCCTATTACAATGTTTATGGACCTCTATCCAAAGGAGACACCAATCCCCTAAATCAAGTTCGTGGATCTCTATCCATAGGAGAACTCCTTCTCCTCTACTCTGATTGGTGATCCTCTAGAAGACTACTACCTCCACTACACTGGCTTGTGGATCTCTCTCCACTGAAGACTCTTGTCCTCACTCAGAAGACCTATCCTCACTACCCTAGCTAATGGATCTCTATCCACTAGAGACTACTATCCTCTACTCTCTATCACCTCCAAATATCTATCTCAAATCTACACTAAACACAATCCTTTGGTCTAGTACAACTCTACTCAATATCTATCTCCTAGATTTGGCACAAACCTATCCTCAAATCTGCACCAAAATCTATCCTCAAATCTACACTAAACATAGTCCTTCGATCTAGCACAAATCTATCCTCAATATCTATCCTCAAGCCTTAACTCAAAGCTTGACTCAATATCAAATCAACTCTACTAGATCTGCCCTAAACCTTAACTCAAGGTTTGAACAAATCAATCAATCAACTCTACTCTCAAGCCTTCTCAAAGACTTATCTCAAATCTACCTTGTAAGCTTCCTCAAAATCTCACACTAATCTGTCCACAAGTCCTCTCTAGAACTTGCTCAAATATTCTCTACAAGTCCTCTCTAGAACTTTCTCAAATCTCTCTACAAGTCCTCTCTAGAACTTGTCCAATATGCTCAATAAGTCCTCTCAAGAACTTATCCAAATCTGCTCAATATCTATATTGTAAGCTTCCACAAAATCTCACACCAAATCTGTCCACAAGTCTTCTCAAAGACTTACCTCAAATCTGCTCAACAAGTCCACACAAGAACTTGTCCAATATCATAGAAACATAAAGAGAATTGTTAGAGACTCAATATGTTCTACACTTATCACAATGCTCAATTAATTTCAATCACTCTCTTAGAAACATAAGGAGAATTGTTAGAGACTCAATATGCTTCAATTTCAACTCAATGCTCAATCACTTTCTCAAATCAATTCAGAATATAGAATAGTTTATTTTATGGAACTTGAACAATCACTTCACACACCCACTTGACTAGGCTCAACCAACTCTACTCAACCAAACACTCAATGAAACAACCCTTGCTCACAAACCCTAGTCCAAGCATATGATCACTCACTCAAAATATTTCCAACAATGCTCAACAACAAATCTCACATAACAATGATACTCATGTTCTTTTCAAACTCTAGTTCAAGTTCTTTTCTCAACAACTCACTTCAACAACAATGCTTATAAAACAATATTCACATAGCAATGATACTCAAACCCTAGTTCAAGTTCTTCACACAACCAATGGTTTCAACAACAATGCTTATAAAACAAGGTTTTAACAACAACTCTTTATTCCAGAAAACCTTGAAGCATTAACTCAACACATTCAATAGGAAACCCTAATCAAGTCCTTTTCACTCCAAACTTATTTTCCAGAAAACCAACCAATCAACTTAACTATGGAAGAATGTGCTCATACATTTTTCTTGATGATGAAGGAATCTCATAAATCTACCACAACCACAAACACTTCTTTTCCAAGCTCAAAGAAATTATAAGATGATAAACTTCCTCAAAATACAATGTAAATATCAAGACACACATACACCTTATCACTCCATATTTAAGAAAACATTCATCAACATTTACAAAAAATAATACACCACTTACACCTTATAATCTCCCAATTAAAATAATATTCAATGCACTCTTCTTTTCAAAATAACTCAATGCAAGAAGTTCCCTCTATCCTTTTAAAACTTCAACAAATCAATGTGACACAAACACTTTATTAAAATAAAGCTAACACCTTATTCCTCCAACTTATCAAAAATAATTTTCAACTAACAATCCTTTTAAGCAACCCTTTTAACTCCAAACTTTAGGCAACACACAAAAATAATAATCAAATTTTTTCACCCCCCCTTGGAAGGGAAAACAACCCCACCCCCCCCCCAACTATTTCCTCACCCAGCTGGCTCCAACCATGTGAGCTAGGCGCTCGCTTGGGGAGTAAAGAGCACCACGTGCTCCAAAAAGACTCCCCGCCTTGCCTAGCAAAAATGTGCACCTTTCCTTTGGCGCTTCCAACACAAATGCAACCACCAAAAATGTTGCCACCACATTTCGAACGTAGGTCACCTAGCGCCCAAACACTCTAACCATTGTCCTCTTGCCACTAGGCCACGCTGCCTAGTTGGCGCTTGGCAATTTGGCATTGTTCCCTTTAAACCTTATTCACTGGCACTAAAACACAAAATTCGCTTATCTTTTCCACACGAGTTCTCAACACAATTGCACGCATTAATTTAATCGAGCAAAAGGATAAATGTTAATGCCTCTAAGGCATAGGTTTATATATTGATTTCCTCCTCATGCATATACGTCAATGCTCGAATTACCTTCTCACTTTTAGACGTCGACGCTTTTTATTTTCCTTTAAACTTATTAATTTATAAATTATTTAAATTCATTTGAATTTAAATTTTATAAATTAATTCTTTAAAACCCTTTGGTTTTATTAAGGCCATCTCTCATTGAACAACTTTGTATAAATAATATTTATTTATAAAATTTAAATTCAATTTGAATTTAAATATTTTATAAAATAAATATTAAACCTTCCTTTAGCTTTGCAATAAGCTTCCTTGGGTTTTTATGAAAAACCTTTTAACTTATGCTTCCATATAATATTAAAAATATTATGAAGCCCTTTTACCTTTAACCTCTGCATTGTTCCTCTTGACCTTTGCATCATTCTTATTCTGATATCAACTGACAACTTTACTTTCTTGACAAATTCCTTGACATTAATGATGACTTCATTCCTTGACATCAATGACAACTTGACTTAATGACTCAAAATGTCCAACAATCTCCCCCTTTGTCATTGATGGCAACCCAAATTATTTTTACTAAAAACTTAGCTTTTTCTTTGTTCTGCTCCCCTTGGGACATTGCTCCCCCTAGCTCAATGCTTTCTCCTTTTTACTCAAATACCAAATCTCTCCCCCTTACTCAAATCTCTCCCCCTTTGACATCAATGGCAAAGGGTCACCTTTGGGGCTCGAGGCTAAGAATGAGCCTCTTAGCTTAGCCCCTCCCCCACCTTCTCTTGAGGTGGTTAATTTTGGGGTGGGAGTATTTCTACTCCTAGAAAGCATTGTTCTTTACCTTTATCCTCTTTCCTTCTTATCTGATCCTTCTGATTCCTCTGACTATTTCTTTCCATGTCCATGTTCCTATCCATGTCTACATTCATATCCCTATTCTTATTCTTGTTCATATCCATGTTCTTATTCTTATTCATATCCATGTTCCTATTCCTATCCATGTTTTTGTTTCTTTCATATCCATGTTCCTATTCTTGTTCCTATTTTTGCTTGATTCTGGAATGTCTGCTCTACACCACTTTGTTGTGTGACCATCATTATTGCACTTATAACACTTAATGTTATTATTCCTTGGAGGTGCAAATGTCTTAGGATTTCTCCTAGTGAAGCCATATCCTCTTCTATCATGAACCCTGCAATTCATTGCCTTGTGACCAAACTGATTACATGAGTAGCAATACCCATGGAAAAGTTATATGTTCCCATATTCCTATCTTTCATATGTCCTACACTGTGAAGCCATGTGCCCAAACTTATGACATGAAAAGCATCTTCCATTGAAGCCTCCTTGTCTTGACCTCATTGGTCTCCTAGTCTCTCTTGACCTATTATGATTGTTGTTCCATCTGTATCTTCTTTGTGCATTGTTCCTATTCTTGTTGAACTCTCTATTGTCCAACTCATCCTCAGATGTCTCACTCTCTTTTACACTGTCTTCTTCTGAAGTATCTTCATCTAAAGTTTCTTCTCCTCCAAAACTTGAGGTTGACTTTCCTTCCCATTTCTTTTGAACCTGTTCAAATCCAAGACCTATTTTTCTTGATGTAGGCTTTTGTATCTTGATGAACTTATCCAAGTTCTTTGAGCTATTTTTGAACCCTTTTAGCTTGAATTTGGAGTCTTCTAAATCTTCTCTTAGTAGTGCCACTTCTTGTGCTAACTTTTCACATTCTAAGATCTTTTCTTCTAACTTATCCTTGAACCTTTTTGCCTTAGCCTTTGATTTTTCTAAATCCTCTATAAGCAATCTTCTCTCTTCATCACATTCTTGAAACTGAATTTCAAGTTTAGAGTGTTGCTTTCTTACCTTCTTTACCATGTCAAGAGCATAAATAAGTTCTCCCTTGAGATCATATCCATATTTCTTTGAATATTCCTCTATTTGTTTACCTTTGTCCACATCTTTATTTTCTATTGGCTTATCTTCTATAGGATCACCTACTTCTTCTTCTAATGCCATTAGAAGGTTTTCATCTGGTCCTTCAAGTGTATCCTCATATTCATCATCACTGAAACTATAACCATCCCTTGTACAACTATCTTCAAGATGTCCAAAGTTACCACATCTAAAACACTTGAGAATTACTGGAGTCCTTTTCTTAACTTGTTCTTTTTCTTCAATCATAAATAGGACTTCATCTCTATCATTATCTGAAAAACTAGCATCACTATCACTTGAGTACTTACTTGCCTTATCCGCATAGTAGCTTCTCTTTTGTCTTTGAAAGAACTTCTTTCCTTGTCTGCTTTGTCCATCCTTGCTTTTCTTTTGGTGCTTGTATCTTTTTGATTCCCTGTTCTTGTGATCCTATTTTTCTTCATCATTGTTATTCTTAGCTTCTTGACAGTCAGTTGCATAATGACCATACTTTCCATAATTGAAACATTTAACAGATCTTGTATCTCTAGATCTTCTTGAATCCTTATTCCTTCTACCATAATTTGCTTCTTCATCACTGGATGACTCATTGCTTGATTCTGACTTCTTACCCTTTGTCTTCTTGATTGCTTTGAATGTTGCTTCTTTCTGGGGATTAGGTTCCTCTTTTGTTCTCATCTCAAATGTTGTAAGAATACCAAGCAACATATCTCTTGTCAAAGTATCACCATCCATTGACACTTCTATAGCAGAAACCTTTTCACTGAATATTTTTGGAAGAGTTCTTAAGACTTTATCACAAACATCCGATTCATCAATCTTCATTCCAAGTCCTTGCATATCATTAACAACCTCATCAATTCGAAGTAGATAAGTACTAATATTTTCCTCATCCTTCATTCTTAATGCTTCAAATTGTCCTTTGAGATTTTGTATCTTTGCTTTCTTGACACTTTTATCTCCTTCATATATATTTTGTAGTTTATCCCACATTTCTTTTGTAGTTTGACAATGCATAACTTTCATAGACTCTATTCTATGCAAACCTCTCAAAAGTGCATTCATTGCTTTTGAATTGTAATGTTGTAGGAGCTTACCTTCCTTATCTATAGGAGGATTAATTAAGGGATCATATCCAAATTCAACTACTTCCCAAATTTCATTGCCAAGTGCCATCAGGTAGATCTTCATTCTCATACTCCAATATATATAGTCACTTCCATAAAATACTGGTGCTGAATTATCTGAGGACACATTCTTAGAATCCATTGTGTTCTTGTTAGCTTTTCCTTCAAGCTGTTAAACTCTTCTGAAGGAACCCGCTCTGATACCAATTGAAGAACACAAGCTTATATTGAGAGAGGGGGTGAACAGTATAAGACCACTTTTTACTTTTCTTTCCCAAACAATATTATGCAATGTATAGATAGCAATATCAATAGTAGTAATCAAAGCAATGCACAAATCACCACACACAATAGAGACACCACAATTTACGTGGTTCACCCAATGTGGGCTACTCCACGGAGAAAATATTTCACTAAAATTTTCTCAATCAATCTCTTGGGAATCCTTTCCCTATTACAATGTTTATGGACCTCTATCCAAAGGAGACACCAATCCCCTAAATCAAGTTCGTGGATCTCTATCCATAGGAGAACTCCTTCTCCTCTACTCTAGTTGGTGATCCTCTAGAAGACTACTACCTCCACTACACTGGCTTGTGGATCTCTCTCCACTGAAGACTCTTATCCCCACTCAGAAGACCTATCCTCACTACCCTAGCTAATGGATCTCTATCCACTAGAGACTACTATCCTCTACTCTCTATCACCTCCAAATCTCTATCTCAAATCTACACTAAACATAGTCCTTCAGTCTAGTACAACTCTGCTCAATATCTATCTCTAGTCTAGCACAAACCTATCCTCAAATATGCACCAAAATCTATCCTCAAATCTACACTAAACATAGTCCTTCAGTCTAGCACAAATATATTCTCAATATCTATCCTCAAGCCTTAACTCAAAGCTTGACTCAATCTCAAATCAACTCTACTAGATCTACCCTAAACCTTAACTCAAGGTTTGAACAAATCAATCAATCAACTCTGCTCTCAAGCCTTCTCAAAGACTTATCTCAAATATGCCTTGTAAGCTTCCTCAAAATCTCACACTAATATATCCACAAGTCCTCTCTAGAACTTGCTCAAATCTGTCCTCTCACCTACAAGTCCTCTCTAGAACTTGCTCAATCTCTCAATAAGTCCTCTCAAGAACTTATCCAAATCTACTCAATATCTATATTGTAAGCTTCCACAAAAGCTCACACCAAATATATCCACAAGTCTTCTCAAAGACTTACCTCAAATCTGCTCAACAATTCCACACAGAACTTGTCCAATCTCATAGAAACATAAAGAGAATTGTTAGAGACTCAATATGTTCTACACTTATCACAATGCTCAATTACTTTCAATCACTCTCTTAGAAACATAAGGAGAATTGTTAGAGACTCAATATGCTTCAATTTCAACTCAATGCTCAATCACTTTCTCAAATCAATTCAGAATATAGAATAGTTTGTTTTATGGAACTTGAACAATCACTTCACACACCCACTTGACTAGGCTCAACCAAATCTACTCAACCAAACACTCAATGAAACAACCCTTGCTCACAAACCCTAGTCCAAGCATATGATCACTCACTCAAAATATTTCCAACAATGCTCAACAACAAATCTCACATAACAATGATACTCATGTTCTTTTCAAACTCTAGTTCAAGTTCTTTTCTCAACAACTCACTTCAACAACAATTCTTATAAAACAATCTTCACATAGCAATGATACTCAAACCCTAGTTCAAGTTCTTCACACAACCAATGGCTTCAACAACAATGCTTATAAAACAAGGTTTTAACAACTCTTTATTCCAGAAAACCTTGAAGCATTAACTCAACACATTCAATAGGAAACCCTAATCAAGTCCTTTTCACTCCAAACTTATTTTCTAGAAAACCAACCAATCAACTTAACTATGGAAGAATGTGCTCATACCTTTTTCTTGATGATGAAGGAATCTCATAAATCTGCCACAACCATAAACACTTCTTTTCCAAGCTCAAAGAAATTATAAGATGATAAACTTCCTCAAAATACAATGTAAATATCAAGACACACATACACCTTATCACTCCATATTTAAGAAAACATTCATCAACATTTACAAAAATAATACACCACTTACACCTTATAATCTCCCAATTAAAATAATATTCAATGCACTCTTCTTTTCAAAATAACTCAATGCAAGAAGTTCCCTCTATCCTTTTAAAACTTCAACAAATCAATGTGACACAAACACTTTATTAAAATAAATCTAACACCTTATTCCTCCAACTTATCAAAAATAATTTTCAACTAACAATCCTTTTAAGCAACCCTTTTAACTCCAAACTTTAGGCAACACACAAAAATAATAATCAAAATTTATTACCTTGGCCTTGGAAGGGATTCGAACTCACAACGCAACCTCAACCAATGCCCTAGCCATGGCTCCAACCACCACGTGAGCTAGGCGCTCGCTTGGGGAGTAAAGAGCACCACGTGCTCCAAAAAGACTCCCTACCTTGCCTAGCAAAAACATGTGCCTTTCCTTTGGCGCTTCCAACACAAACACAACCACCAAAAATGTTTTCCACCATTTCGAACGTAGGTCACCTAGCGCCCAAACACTCTAACCAATGTCCTCTTGCCACTAGGCCATGCTGCCCAATTGGCGCTTGGTAATTTGGTATTGTTCCCTTTAAACCTTATTCACTGGCACTAAAACATAAAATTCGCTTGTCTTTTCCACATGAGTTCTCACACAATTGCACGCATTAATTTAATCGAGCAAAAGGATAAATGTTAATGCCTCTAAGGCATATATTTATATATTGATTTCCTCCTCATGCATATACGTCGATGCTCGAATTACCTTCTCACTTTTTAGACATCGACGCTTTTTATTTTCCTTTAAACTTATTAATTTATAAATTATTTAAATTCATTTGAATTTAAATTTTATAAATTAATTCTTTAAAACCCTTTGGTTTTATTAAGGCCATCTCTCATTGAACAACTTTGTATAAATAATATTTATTTATAAAATTTAAATTCAATTTGAATTTAAATATTTTATGAAATAAATATTAAACCTTCCTTTAGCTTTGCAATAAGCTTCCTTGGGTTTTTATGAAAAACCTTTTAACTTATGCTTCCACATAATATTAAAAATATTATGAAGCCCTTTTGTCTTTAACCTCTGCATTGTTCCTCTTGACCTTTGACATCATCAATGGCTTATTCCTGGATATCAATGACAACTTTATTTCTTGACAAATTCCTTGACATTAATGATGACTTCATTCCTTGACATCAATGACAACTTGACTTAATGACTCAAAATGTCCAACAATCTCCCCCTTTGTCATTGATGGCAACCCAAATTATTTTTACTAAAAACTTAACTTTTTCTTTGTTCTACTCCCCTAGGACATTGCTCCCCCTAGCTCAATGCTTTCTCCTTTTTACTCAAATACCAAATCTCTCCCCTTACTCAAATATCTCCCCTTTGACATCAATGGCAAAGGGTCACCTTTGGGGCTCGAGGCTAAGAATGAGCCTCTTAGCTTAGCCCCTCCCCCACCTCCTCTTGAGGTGGTTAATTCTGGGGTGGGAGTATTTCTACTCCCAGAAAGCATTGTTCTTTACCTTTATCCTCTTTCCTTCTTATCTGATCCTTCTGATTCCTCTGACTATTTCTTTCCATGTCCATGTTCCTATCCATGTCTACATTCTTGTCCTATTCCTATTCATATTCATGTTCATTTCTATTATTATTCCTATTCATGTTCCTATTCTTGCTTGATTCTGGAATGTCTGCTCTACACCACTTTGTTGTGTGACCATCATTATTGCACTTATAACACTTAATGTTATTATTCCTTGGAGGTGCAAATATCTTAGGATTTCTCCTAGTGAAGCCATATCCTCTTCTGTCATGAACCCTGCAATTCATTGCCTTGTGACCAAACTGATTACATGAGTAGCAATACCCATGGAAAAGTTATATGTTCCCATATTCCTATCTTTCATGTGTCCTGCACTGTGAAGCCATGTGCCCAAACCTATGACATGAAAAGCATCTTCCATTGAAGCCTCCTTGTCTTGACCTCATTGGTCTCCTAGTCTCTCTTGACCTATTATGATTGTTGTTCCATCTGTATCTTCTTTGTGCATTGTTCCTATTCTTGTTGAACTCTCTATTGTCCAACTCATCCTCAGATGTCTCACTCTCTTTTACATTGTCTTCTTCTGAAGTATCTTCATCTAAAGTTTCTTCTCCTCCAAAACTTGAGGTTGAATTTCCTTCCCATTTCTTTTGAACCTGTTCAAATCCAAGACCTGTTTTGCTTGATGTAGGCTTTTGTATCTTGATGAACTTATCCAAGTTCTTTGAGCTATTTTTGAACCCTTTTAGCTTGAATTTGGAGTCTTCTAAATCTTCTCTTAGTAGTGCCACTTCTTGTGCTAACTTTTCACATTCTAAGATCTTTGCTTCTAACTTATCCTTGAACCTTTTTGCCTTAGCCTTTGATTTTTCTAAATCCTCTATAAGCAATCTTCTCTCTTCATCACATTCTTGAAACTGAATTTCAAGTTTAGAGTGTTGCTTTCTTACCTTATTTACCATGTCAAGAGCATAAATAAGTTCTCCCTTGAGATCATATCCATATTTCTCTGAATATTCCTCTATTTTTTTACCTTTGTCCACATCTTTATTTTCTATTGGCTTGTCTTCTATAGGATCATCTACTTCTTCTTCTAATGCCATTAGAAGGTTTTCATCTAGTCCTTCAAGTGCATCCTCATATTCATCATCACTAAAACTATAACCATCCCTTGTACAACTATCTTCAAGATGTCCAAAGTTACCACATCTAAAACACTTGAGAATTACTAGAGTCCTTTTCTTAACTTGTTCTTTTTCTTCAATCATAAATAGGACTTCATCTCTATCATTATCTGAAAAACTAGCATCACTATCACTTGAGTACTTACTTGCCTTATCCGCATAGTAGCTTCTCTTTTGTCTTTGAAAGAACTTCTTTCCTTGTCTGCTTTGTCCATCCTTGCTTTTCTTTTGGTGCCTGTATCTTTCTGATTCCCTGTTCTTGTGATCCTATTTTTCTTCATCATTGTTATTCTTAGCTTCTTGACAGTCAGTTGCATAATGACCATACTTTCCACAATTGAAACATTTAATAGATCTTGTATCTCTAGATCTTCTTGAATCCTTATTCCTTCTACCATAATTTGCTTCTTCATCACTAGATGACTCATTGCTTGATTCTGACTTCTTACCCTTTGTCTTCTTGATTGCTTTGAATGTTGCTTCTTTCTAGGGATTAGGTTCCTCTTTTGTTCTCATCTCAAATGTTGTAAGAATACCAAGCAACATATCTCTTGTCAAAGAATCACCATCCATTGACACTTCTATAGCAGAAACCTTTTCACTGAATCTTTTTGGAAGAGTTCTTAAGACTTTATCACAAACATCTGATTCATCAATCTTCATTCCAAGTCCTTGCATATCATTAACAACCTCATCAATTCGAAGTAGATAAGTACTAATATTTTCCTCATCCTTCATTCTTAATGCTTCAAATTGTCCTTTGAGATTTTGTATCTTTGCTTTCTTGACACTTTTATCTCCTTCATATATATTTTGTAGTTTATCCCACATTTCTTTTGTAGTTTGACAATGCATAACTTTCATAGACTCTGTTCTATGCAAACCTCTCAAAAGTGCATTCATTGCTTTTGAATTGTAATGTTGTAGGAGCTTACCTTCCTTATATGTAGGAGGATTAATTAAGGGATCATATCCAAATTCAACTGCTTCCCAAATTTCATTGCCAAGTGCCATCAGGTAGATCTTCATTCTCATACTCCAATATATATAGTCACTTCCATCAAATACTGGTGCTGAATTATCTGAGGACACATTCTTAGAATCCATTGTGTTCTTGTTAGCTTTTCCTTCAAGTTGTTAAACTCTTTTGAAGGAACCCACTTTGATACCAATTGAAGAACACAAGCTTATACTGAGAGGGGGGTGAACAGTATAAGACCACTTTTTACTTTTCTTTCCCAAACAATATTATGCAATGTATAGATAGCAATATCAATAGTAGTAATCAAAGCAATGCACAAATCACCACACACAATAGAGACACCACAATTTACGTGGTTCACCCAATGTGGGCTACTCCACGGAGAAAATATTTCACTAAAATTTTCTCAATCAATCTCTTGGGAATCCTTTCCCTATTACAATGTTTATGGACCTCTATCCAAAGGAGATACCAATCCCCTAAATCAAGTTCATGGATCTCTATCCATAGGAGAACTCCTTCTCCTCTACTCTGGTTGGTGATCCTCTAGAAGACTACTACCTCCACTACACTGGCTTGTGGATCTCTCTCCACTGAAGACTCTTGTCCCCACTCAGAAGACCTATCCTCACTACCCTAGCTAATGGATCTCTATCCACTAGAGACTACTATCCTCTACTCTCTATCACCTCCAAAGCTCTATCTCAAATCTACACTAAACATAGTCCTTCGATCTAGTACAAATCTGCTCAATATCTATCTCTGGTCTAGCACAAACCTATCCTCAAATCTACACCAAAATCTATCCTCAAATCTACACTAAACATAGTCCTTTGGTCTAGCACAAATCTATTCTCAATATCTATCCTCAAGCCTTAACTCAAAGCTTGACTCAATCTCAAATCAACTCTACTAGATCTACCCTAAACCTTAACTCAAGGTTTGAACAAATCAATCAATCAACTCTGCTCTCAAGCCTTCTCAAAGACTTGTCTCAAATCTACCTTGTAAGCTTCCTCAAAATCTCACACTAATCTATCCACAAGTCCTCTCTAGAACTTGCTCAAATCTCTACAAGTCCTCTATAACTTATCCAAATCTACTCTACAAGTCCTCTCTAGAACTTGCTCAATCTGCTCAATAAGTCCTCTCAAGAACTTATCCAAATCTTCTCAATATCTATATTGTAAGCTTCCACAAAATCTCACACCAAATCTATCCACAAGTCTTCTCAAAGACTTACCTCAAATCTGCTCAACAAGTCCACACAAAACTTGTCCAATCTCATAGAAACATAAAGAGAATTGTTAGAGACTCAATATGTTCTACACTTATCACAATGCTCAATTACTTTCAATCACTCTCTTAGAAACATAAGGAGAATTGTTAGAGACTCAATATGCTTCAATTTCAACTCAATGCTCAATCACTTTCTCAAATCAATTCAGAATATAGAATAGTTTATTTTATGGAACTTGAACAATCACTTCACACACCCACTTGACTAGGCTCAACCAACTCTACTCAACCAAACACTCAATGAAACAACCCTTGCTCACAAACCCTAGTCCAAGCATATGATCACTCACTCAAAATATTTCCAACAATGCTCAACAACAAATCTCACATAACAATGATACTCATGTTCTTTTCAAACTCTAGTTCAAGTTCTTTTCTCAACAACTCACTTCAACAACAATGCTTATAAAACAATCTTCACATAGCAATGATACTCAAACCCTAGTTCAAGTTCTTCACACAACCAATGGCTTCAACAACAATGCTTATAAAACAAGGTTTTAACAACAACTCTTTATTCCAGAAAACCTTGAAGCATTAACTCAACACATTCAATAGGAAACCCTAATCAAGTCCTTTTCACTCCAAACTTATTTTCTAGAAAACCAACCAATCAACTTAACTATGGAAGAATGTGCTCATACCTTTTTCTTGATGATGAAGGAATCTCATAAATCTACCACAACCACAAACACTTCTTTTCCAAGCTCAAAGAAATTATAAGATGATAAACTTCCTCAAAATACAATGTAAATATCAAGACACACATACACCTTATCACTCCATATTTAAGAAAACATTCATCAACATTTACAAAAATAATACACCACTTACACCTTATAATCTCCCAATTAAAATAATATTCAATGCACTCTTCTTTTCAAAATAACTCAATGCAAGAAGTTCCCTCTATCCTTTTAAAACTTCAACAAATCAATGTGACACAAACACTTTATTAAAATAAAGCTAACACCTTATTCCTCCAACTTATCAAAAATAATTTTCAACTAACAATCCTTTTAAGCAACCCTTTTAACTCCAAACTTTAGGCAACACACAAAAATAATAATCAAAATTTATTACCTTGCCTTGGAAGGGATTCGAACTCACAGCGCAGCCTCAACCAATGCCCTAGCCATGGCTCCAACCGCCGCGTGAGCTAGGCGCTCGCTTGGGGAGTAAAGAGCACCACGTGCTCCAAAAAGACTCCCCACCTTGCCTAGAAAAAATGTGCGCCTTTCCTTTGGCGCTTCCAACACAAACGCAACCACCAAAATGTTGCCATCGCATTTCGAACGTAGGTCACCTAGCACCCAAACACTCTAACCATTGTCCTCTTGCCACTAGGCCATGCTGCCTAGTTGGTGCTTGGTAATTTGGTATTGTTCCCTTTAAACCTTATTCACTAGCACTAAAACACAAAATTCGCTTGTCTTTTCCACACAAGTTCTCAACACAATTGCACGCATTAATTAATCGAGCAAAAGGATAAATGTTAATGCCTCTAAGGCATTGGTATATATATTGATTTCCCTCCTTCATGCATACACGTCGATGCTCGAATTTCCTTCAATATATTAACTCCCTTTTTTTTTCCCCTTTAATTTTTTAATTTAAAAAATTTTATATATTTTTTTTTTTTTAATTTTTAAAAAATATTTTTTAAACCCCCCTCTTTTTTTAATCTTTTTTTTTTTTAATTTATTTATATTTTATATCCATCTCTCATTGTACAACTTTGTATAAATAATATTTATTTATAAAATTTAAATTCAATTTGAATTTAAATATTTTATGAAATAAATATTAAACCTTCCTTTAGCTTTGCAATAAGCTTCCTTGGGTTTTTATGAAAAACCTTTTAACTTATGCTTCCATATAATATTAAAAATATTATGAAGCCCTTTTGTCTTTAACCTCTGCATTGTTCCTCTTGACCTTTGACATCATTTTTAATATCAATGACAACTTTATTTCTTGACAAATTCCTTGACATTAATGATGACTTCATTCCTTGACATCAATGACAACTTGACTTAATGACTCAAAATGTCCAACAATCTCCCCCTTTGTCATTGATGGTAACCCAAATTATTTTTACTGAAAACTTGGTTTTTTCTTTGTTCTGCTCCCCCTTGCTCAATGCTTTCTCCTTTTTACTCAAATACCAAATCTCTCCCCCTTACTCAAATCTCTCCCCCTTTGACATCAATGGCAAAGGGTCACCTTTGGGGCTCGGGGCTAAGAATGAGCCTCTTAGCTTAGCCCCTCCCCCACCTTCTCTTGAGGTGGTTAATTCTGGGGTGGGAGTATTTCTACTCCCAGAAAGCATTGTTCTTTACCTTTATCCTCTTTCCTTCTTATCTGATCCTTCTGATTCCTCTGACTATTTCTTTCCATGTCCATGTTCACATTCCTATCCCTATTCTTGTTCTTGTTCATATCCATGTTCTTGTTCCTATTCATATCCATGTTCCTATTCATATCCTGTTCATGTTCCTATTCATATCCATGTTCCTGTTCATGTTCCTATTCTTGCTTGATTCTGGAATGTCTGCTCTACACCACTTTGTTGTGTGACCATCATTATTGCACTTATAACACTTAATGTTATTATTCCTTGGAGGTGCAAATGTCTTAGGATTTCTCCTAGTGAAGCCATATCCTCTTCTATCATGAACCCTACAATTCATTGCCTTGTGACCAAACTGATTACATGAGTAGCAATACCCATGGAAAAGTTATATGTTCCCATATTCCTGTATTTCATGTGTCCTGCACTGTGAAGCCATGTGCCCAAACCTGTGACATGAAAAACATCTTCCATTGAAGTCTCCTTGTCTTGACCTCATTGGTCTCCTAGTCTCTCTTGACCTATTATGATTGTTGTTCCATCTGTATCTTCTTTGTGCATTGTTCCTGTTCTTGTTGAACTCTCTATTGTCCAACTCATCCTCAGATGTCTCACTTTCTTTTACACTGTCTTCTTCTGAAGTATCTTCATCTGAAGTTTCTTCTCCTCCAAAACTTGAGGTTGACTTTCCTTCCCATATCTTTTGAACCTGTTCAAATCCAAGACATGTTTTGCTTGATGTAGGCTTTTGTATCTTGATGAACTTATCCAAGTTCTTTGAGCTATTTTTGAACCCTTTTAGCTTGACTTTGGAGTCTTCTAAATATTCTCTTAGTAGTGCCACTTCTTGTGCTAACTTTTCACATTCTAAGATCTTTTCTTCTAACTTATCCTTGAACCTTTTTGCCTTAGCCTTTGATTTTTCTAAATCCTCTATAAGCAATCTTCTCTCTTCATCACATTCTTGAAACTGAATTTCAAGTTTAGAGTTTTGCTTTCTTACCTTATTTACTGTTTCAAGAGCATAAATAAGTTCTCCCTTGAGATCATATCCATATTTCTTTGAATATTCCTCTATTTGTTTGCCTTTTTCCACATATTTATTTTCTATTGGCTTGTCTTCTATAGGATCACCTACTTCTTCTTCTAATGCCATTAGAAGGTTTTCATCTGGTCCTTCAAGTGCATCCTCATATTCATCATCATTGAAACTATAACCATCCCTTGTACAACTATCTTCAAGATGTCCAAAGTTACCACATCTAAAACACTTGAGAATTACAGGAGTCCTTTTCTTAACTTGTTCTTTTTCTTCAATCATAAATAGGACTTCATCTCTATCATTATCTGAAAAACTAGCATCACTATCACTTGAGTACTTACTTGCATTATCCACATAGTAGCTCCTCTTTTTGTCTTTGAAAGAACTTCTTTCCTTGTCTGCTTTGTCCATCCTTGCTTTTCTTTTGGTGCTTGTATCTTTTTGATTCCCTGTTCTTGTGATCCTATTTTTCTTCATCATTGTTATTCTTAGCTTCTTGACAATAAGTTGCATAATGACCATACCTTCCACAATTGAAACATTTAATAGATCTTGTATCTCTAGATCTTCTTGAATCCTTATTCCTTCTGCCATAATTTGCTTCTTCATCACTAGATGACTCATTGCTTGATTCTGACTTCTTACCCTTTATCTTCTTGATTGCTTTGAATGTTGCTTCTTTCTAGGGATTAGGTTCCTCTTTTGTTCTTATCTCAAATGTTGTAAGAATACCAAGCAACATATCTCTTGTCAAAGAATCACCATCCATTGACACTTCTATAGTAGAAACCTTTTCATTGAATCTTTTTGGAAGAGTTCTTAAGACTTTATCACAAACATCCGATTCATCAATCTTCATTCCAAGTCCTTGCATATCATTAACAACCTCATCAATTCGAAGTAGATAAGTACTAATATTTTCCTCATCCTTCATTCTTAATGCTTCAAATTGTCCTTTGAGATTTTGTATCTTTGCTTTCTTGACACTTTTATCTCCTTCATATATATTTTGCAGTTTATCCCACATTTCTTTTGTAGTTTGACAATGCATAACTTTCATAGACTCTATTCTATGCAAACCTCTCAAAAGTGCATTCATTGCTTTTGAATTGTAATGTTGTAGGAGCTTACCTTCCTTATCTGTAGGAGGATTAATTAAGGGATCATATCCAAATTCAAATGCTTTCCAAATTTCATTGCCAAGTGCCATCAGGTAGATCTTCATTATCATACTCCAATATATATAGTCACTTCCATCAAATACTGGTGTTAATTATCAAGTGTCAAATTTTATTGTGTTCTTGTTAGCTTTTCCTTCAAGTTGTTAAACTCTTCTGAAGGAACCCGCTTTGATACCAATTGAAGAACACAAGCTTATACTGAGAGGGGGGTGAACAGTATAAGACCACTTTTTAATTTTCTTTCCCAAACAATATTATGCAATGTATAGATAGCAATATCAATAGTAGTAATCAAAGCAATGCACAAATCACCACACACAATAGAGACACCACAATTTACGTGGTTCACCCAATGTGGGCTACTCCACGGAGAAAATATTTCACTAAAATTTTCTCAATCAATCTCTTGGGAATCCTTTCCCTATTACAATTTTTATGGACATGTTGAGTGGTAATTTCACCCAATTATGAAATCATATTATCCCTTAGGATTTGTTTCCAAAATCCCATCTTGCAAGGAAGTTAAGCAAAACAACTTCTCAAAGGTCTCTGCTATTTTAGCATTTGCATCTGTGTATTAGTAATCTCAAAAAAATATGTATCAATTTAAATGCTTGGAACACATTAGTGATTGCAAGTAATTGTAAACAAGGGGCATGTGCTGATTTATTTTACCATGCTACTTTAATTATTGTTCATGAAACCAAAATAAAAGTAAATGTGAGTTGGCCCTCATATGACCATGATGTAGTGCCTTAATTCCTTTTATGTTGAGGGTTTTAAGGTAGATTTTATCTTCCCTTATTAAATTAATTTTAATCAAGTTCTATCTTACATTAAATCCTACTTTAAAACATATAAATGAAGATTAAATCTATCTATTAATGTGAATCCGAAATGATGAATAGGCTCCAAATGTAGCTACTTATCATGAGTATTAAGATAGTGTTTAATGTGATTAATAAATTATCCGCTTTAGTGAAATTAATTTTCACGAAGATATGATTATTCATTACCTTAAACTAGAGGCTTTTAAATGTCACTTCAAATTATCCCTCTTAAATGAAATAAAATTTTCATAAAGAGGAATAATTTAGTGCTTTGAAATAATGATCTTCAATGTAGTGTAGAAATTACCCCTCTTTCATAAAATCAGACTTTTATAAAGAGAAGGCAATTGACGACCCCAAAATGGTAATTTATGAAATGCCATAAAACATAACCCCTTCAATGAAATTGAATTTTTCATGAGGGAAATGTCATCATAGGCTCATGAATGAGATATAAAGCTGAAAAAAATTAAATTTGGCCCAAAAATGAAAAATTTTAAATTTTAAAATCTGCAATAAAAACAACAACTTCAGATCATTTTTGAAAATGTGAAATGACTCCGAAGTAAAAAAATCTAAGTAAGTAATAGAATTATAAAGTATACTCTATGCAACCATGCAATTATTTTTGGATTTTGAAATTTTTTACTTTTTATTTTAATATTCGAAAATTTTAAAAATATTAAAAATAAAAGTTAGAAAATAAAAACAAAATCTAAAAACTAAAAATGAAAGTTGAAAATGCAAAGTATGCTACAATCAGTATGATGCCATCCTATTATGAAAAAACTAAAGATGTGAGGTATTCCATGCATGCAACCTAGCCTATTAGACCTGCATTTTGCACAATCAAAACAAGTTAGGTGCTAGCTCCTAGGGTATAAAAATAAGTTTCAGATTTCAAACATTCACCTGAAGCAACCAATAAAACATTCATAAACTTCATCTATAAATCCAAAATCTGAAAGGGAAAGATAAACGATTAAATCTAGCATGCAAAAAAAAAATCTCCCCCTTTCTTGCTCATAAAATGCAAATTTTTGAAAAATTCTGCATTAAATATGTTCCATTTTACAACAACAGAATTTTTGGTTTTCCCCAAAAACCAGTCCAAATGGAAGGAAAAATAATCCCAAAATAGGCCCAGCGTACTCAGATCTACAACTCTATTTTTAGAAAATTTCCAACCCCTGTGCATGCCTTTGTTTCTATTTTTAATGGCCTTCCAAAAATAACTTGTTTCCTTTCCCTTTTTGACTGTTCGTTTCATCATCTTCGTTTGGTTTCCTTTTCTTCTTCATTGGAAAACCCTTCGCTTGCATGCTTTTCCCATTCTCCACGCTGCTATTTATTTCCTGTATTATGTTTGATTTTCTAAAAAGAAAACGTTGTTTTCAATAGCCTCCTTTCCATTTTATTTCATGCTACCATTACCTTCACCTGTGTAATGGCCCTGGGTACAATGATAGGTTCTATTTAATCATAATGTTATATTTAATAATAGCCCCCCATTAGTCCTTATTTTATAAGTGTTACACATGGCGCTAAACACCCAAGTCCTTGTTTGGCCTTTAGCAACGTTTAAATTTTTTTATCACGAGCGACTTTGTTTTTTTTATCTATTTAGGTAACGGCTATGCTTTCATGGATATGTCATGATTTCATTCCATTGCATTCAATGTTGATTCCTTGGCCTTCAAATTGCCCTTTTTAATTCCTGTATGGAGCTGCTTTCATCTATGTCGGTTGTGCTCTCCCATCGTCGTTAAAATAGACGTGGGCCCATTGTCCTCTATTGAAACCTCCACTATGTCTGAAATATTAAACTTACCGTTCATAGTGTTAACTCTTGGTTAAGGCTACCATTGAATCTGCATACCTGTCCCATTCATCTTGCTGCTTTTTTAGATAAACCTATATTTGCGATCGATTAAAATCTTCTGGTATCACCTGATGAGTACATCATGAACGCTACCATTACTGCAGTAAAATTGACTGCTAGCATGTATATGTGGTTTTCACCACCATGGATAACCTTTAATGCACACTTGAAAACCTCTTGAATGACCATAGTTCTTGACCTCCATGAAACCGTCTGGTCCTCATCCCACGTCATCCATCGACGGTACCAATGACTCCCTCATGTTGCATTGCTACGTCAGTCGTGTAACTGTTGTTTGGTATGGGGTTATCCGAGGCTGCCAACACTCCTATTGTTACACGTGATGTTGTCAGTATCCTTATGCAAGCTACCCACTATAACCAATTCTTCGTCATGGCATCTCTTTAAACCAAAATTGTATGTATGGTACCTTCTTTGCTATGGTGGCTGCTCTCACATCGAATCCCCACAAGCAAAACATGTCTGCTGTTGAATCTGGTCCCTATGTTTTGCTTACATTTCATGTATATCTCCTATGGTGACCTCTAACTCAATGCTATAACTATCTCTTGCTCTGCACTAATGTCCGTAACCATTCACAATGTTCTAATTTCCTCCTGTTGTTCTTTGCATACCAATATTCACACCAACCTTATGTGATAAAATTAAAATAAAACACTAGTTTCGCAATTGCCATTGAATTCATTCGCTGATGGCTTCAAATCCCTTCTACTATGTTGTACTGGATGCTACACTATTTTAGACTACCACCATCCACCTATTTATCCATATTTTTATTGTTGCCTGCATGCATCCAATAATGTTCGATGGTGTATCAATCATCCATGTCTACACGTGATAGTTTCGGTTTACCTCACTATGGATCCTCATAGCGTCCAATTTTATGTCCACATGGATTGGCTACATGAGCACTGAATTATCGCTCAACCTCTATAGCTTACCTCCACATCATCCTATTTAGCTTGGTGTTTTCATGTTTTTGTTCTCCCATGGTGCCTTCGATATTGACTCCTGTATGTATTGTCTTTGCCCGCAACATCCATATCTTAATCTATGTCAAATACCCCCAAGTGAACAATGATATAAAACTACCCCGTCCATGCTGATACAACACGTAGTGATACCACTGCCATCCTTCGTATTCACCTATCGTTGCTGGTCTATCAGTTTTATAAACACTATTCAGCAGCAACCCCCCTAACATTCGTTCTAACAACCCAGTGATTCATTGTTGTACCCATTTTATTGTAGCTGCAAACTACCTATTTGCATGTCCCAACTACTGCCATTGATTTTCGTTAATTTTTTCCATTGAAATCCTTTCTTCCAAAATATTTTGTGTGGTATCATGGCACTTGTATCATCCATGTTATGGTATCCGTATGTACCCGCCAGTGCCTACAATAGTTCATTTGGTATTTATGATATGGCATTCCCTTTATGACATCAAAACCATTGTGCTACCTTTCGTCTGCATTGATGTCGCTAACTGGTCAGAGTGTCGGATTACCTTGCATCAAAAACATCCACCAACTACTATTTTTGTGTTTCTATATTTTTGGTTCTGTGGTGTGCTTCATCACTGAGTTGACCAGCCACTATCCTCTAGTGGTGAATATATGTGCCCTCACAGCATGCCTCGACCCACATGTCGACGAGCTCCATCCGATTTTCAATCAGCTACCGATGCTGCTGATGTGGACACACATCACCCTCTTTCTCAACTGTGACATTCCTTTCCTTCTTGGCTTCAACAAACATTCTACAACTAACCTCATTGCTTCCACCTGGTGATCTTAGTCATTCGTAAAACCTGCCATGTGTGATTCATCTCTTACTGCCGCATTGATGGATTTGATGTCATTGACTTCCCATTGACTACCGCTCAATCTGCCTTATGGGTCCACATTGCCACGTTTGCTATTCTGCTCCACGTTAGATTTGCCGTGGGGCCCGTCACACTGCACTACCACCAAGGTCCATAGCAAGCTGGGTCCTACCCTTGTCCATTAGTCATCGACTCCTGGGGCGCATTCTGTGCTACCAGTGTCCTACTCTTGCCAACGTATGTATACGTTCCCGCACATATAAAGACAAAATTAATATATATGAACTTAAATATGTAATTTTATTATGCTTAAAAGTGTGCCTTATAGCTCAAAGTAATCACTAATGATTTTTTTTTATTAATATATATTATTAATATGTAATATATAATATATAATATATTATATATACTATATAATAATAATATATATGACATGGTTTTTATATTATATATACCTATATATAATATATAGGTATATATTTTATCATTATTATTATTTTTTATATTATTTTAATTGTTTAATTATTATAATATATATAACATATATATTATAATAATAATATTTTTTAAATTTATTTATTATTATGAATATTTCTATAATATCTTATATATATAAACAAAAGTATATACATATATATAGATATTATTTTATATTTGTTTTCATTTTTTTTTTCAAAATAATTTAAGTGTGAATTTAATGAAATTTATCTTAAATGTTCACTTACATTAAATTCATCAAATTTGAATGCACCCTATCCATCTAAATCGAAAGGGCAACTTTGAAAGGAGGTGAACTCAAACACATGCACGCTTATCAAAACTCCCAAGAAGGACGAAAGAAGACATAAGACGCTACTCAATAAGGCACCTTGCAAATGTAAATACACATGCCAAAGATAGAACCTACTAAACTCATCTTCCCAAAGGTACCAAAGTCCTCCTGGGTGACGATCTACTAAAATTGTCACTCACATGAAAATGAAATCCCCAAAAAAACCAAAATTTTAAAGTGGGTCCCCAATTTTGGGGCTAGTTGTGGAGCAACCACAACAAATGGTGACTCTATTGGGAAATGCTCCTGAGCATTTCGGTAAGAACCCAACCTGAAATGAAAAATCACAAAATCAAAAATTAAAATTACAAATATTAGCAAGTATTTCGAGAATGGAAATAGACCAAAAATACATGAACCATCAGAATCATGCAACATCAGCTCAGTGTGTGCAAAGTGATTCATTCATTATCATCTGAAACCATTCAACATTCCATCATCAGTTTCATATGGATGTTTATGTCTTCATGATTTATGCACATGATATTTTATGGATGATTTATGCAATATTTGATGTATTGAAAATGATGCTATAATATGAACGACCTATTTTGCAGAGATTCAACATTCTAGTACCATAAATAAAACATACTAAAATTGTCTAACCCTCTTAGGACCAAATGTGTGTGTGGTGAATTCATTTACCAGATCAAGAGTTCAGTTATGAACTACTACAATCTAGAACCAGTGTGTGTGTGAGTGGACTCAGAGCTTTGGGGAAGAGGATTCTCAACCTAAGTATAATGAGAATTTGACCCTATCCTTACTACTCTAATATTTGAATTTATTACCTCATCTTGACCAAAATGGTTAAACCTATTATGGATGAAACCACAAGGCTATCCTGTCCATTAGAGCGATTAGAGGTCTTGATTTTAAACGAGACATGTCATCATGCATGAGCATACTCCACTACTAGTCAAGCGTCTATAGCCCTAGTGGAGGTTAGCCCCATAGTCCATGATTTTTCTTTTGATTTCTTGAATCTTAGATATGACTACCCATCCTTCTGAGGGGACATGTAGTACAATCCTTACAATCCAATAGTCAGTGGTGTGTGATGCAAGCATAATTAGAGCTTTGGGGAATCGAATTCTCAACCTAAGTATGATGAGAATTTGACCCTATCCTTACTACTCTAACTTTGAGTTTTAAGTATTGTGGAAGTGGTAAGAACCACTATTTTATGGACTATGTTGCATGATAGGACCGACAAGGATGACCCTTTTTGCCTCACATTTTCTTCCAAGGATGGTTTTGGCCATTTTACCCAAGATGTTTTTAATATGTGCAAATTGTGTTTGGTTTAAGACAATTTCGGCATTAATTCCAAATATCAAGATCTTCTTAGTGTATATTGTGCAATGATTCTAAGAGAATTTGATAGGTTTTTCGACGATTATCTTCAAAATGTAGATGCAAGTGAGATGCAATGTTTATGCAATGTGAAATATACCATGAAATATGGATGAATGAGATGGAATATATAAACTATTTTACCCTAATTTGCAAAATTTATGACTTCACACATCCCAAGTTTCAAACGATATTATTTAATGTGTTTGTGGTACTTGTGGAGCCTTCTGTAATACAATTTTGATGCTTCATATTCACCTTATCTTAGTTAACATTCATGAGAACATGAGCTGACATCTCACTCTAAGATACTAGAAAACAACTAAAACTTGGAAGCAAATGAATACAAAACACACAAATCAAACTTGCAAAAAAAAAAATCCAAACCCAAAATCGAACATGAAAACCAAAATCTATATACAAATGTACAATATGGTACAAAATGGTGCAAAATTTGGACTTATCACTTCCCTGGATCCCAAACGTGATTAGAACATTTCAAAAGACATAATGTGATACACATGCCAAGTTTTGTAGGAACCCAACAAAAACAAGATTAGACCAAACAATGCAACAAACTTCAACTTGCCCCTCTCACCATACCAATTTGATTTAGTGTCATTAATGATCCTATGGGTGAGATTCAAATCATTAAATTGATTAGACAATAATTTATCTTGAATTTTATCGTCTTCTCTTTAATATGTCCATTTCGCAATTCGATTGATGATTTAAAATTAGGCTTTCCTTTTTGTATACGAGCCCTTGCAAACAAGAGCCTATCTCTAAAAATTTTAAAGCCAAATTATTTTCTAAATTTGTAGACCAATAAAATTTACGTAACCACTTGAAAGCATCTAGGATGTTTGTTAAATGAGGATTATTGTAAGTTTGTATCTCAACAATTAATTGATTATGAACTTGTTTTAACACTTCACACATATCAATTTATTTTTCATCCAGTGAAGCAATATCATTAGTGATGTGAGGAGTAGTTAAGTCAAATTATTTATCAATCACAAATGGCATTTCATCATTGATATTACTTGAATCCACCAATCCATTAGATAAACCTTCACTTGAATTTTGAATGGTGGAACCTAAAAGGTACAATTTTACCTTTGGCACATTTCCATTTACCATTACTTGGATAGGATTTGTAACTTCCCCTTTTATCTCATGATCTTCATCATATTTGTGTAGCACTTCTTCCTTGTCCATGACCTGTTTATCAAAGATACCAAAATTAGACACCCAATTAAAAACACATCCATATGGAAGATCACAAACTTTAATTATCTCATATGAATTTATGGAAGATCCCAATTCATCACAAATTCCAAAACTAGTCCACTTTGGAATCACTTCATTGTCCAAAATAATGTCACCTTTAGTATCTTCAACCTTCGTCTCCCAAGAATTATTTGGAGTATCATCTAGATATGCATCTTTAGTCTTTTTTTCTTGTAATTGAGATATGTTTTATTTGAATTGTAAAACTAGCCTTTGGAACTTGTCCTACATATCAAGTGAAGTGAGTGCTTCATTAGAAAGAGTGGTGAAGTTCTCCCATTTATTCCACCAACAATGATCATCTTTTAAAATTGGGGTATGATGTTCGACTATATCTTCACATTTTTCAAGTTCATCAATGGGTTGATCCTCAAATTCACCTTCACCTTCCTTAGATGGTTCAATAATTTCCAAAAGTGGGTTAGTCTTTTTATTCAAATTTGTAAGATCACAATTCACATTTGTAATCCAAAATTTACTTTTATCACAATTTGGAAGGTGTGGATATTCTTGTCCTTTATAATGATCATATTCCAAGCTCAAGTTATGAGACTTTATTGTATCTTCCGATTGATCTCTTGATTTCTCAAATTTAGTCTCAACCACCTTTGTGGAATCAAGGATTGTTCAATAGGATCAACTCTTGTATATTTCTCCCAACAATCATCCCTATATTCCTTAATGTACCTTAGCTTTGATATTTGCACATCCTCTTGGATGGAATCTAGGGTAGTTGTTGTATTTGGACATTCAACTTCATCCCCTTGGTCGTTCACCCTAGGACTAGGCAATAGTGATTGGTCCATATTTTCTCTCTTTGAAATGGCTCGTTGTTCTAATTATATGATGGCCTCATAGACTCTATGCAAAGCATACTTTTTTACTGATTGTAGCATACTTTGCATTTTCAGCTTTCATTTTCAGTTTTTAGATTTTGTCTTTATTTTCTAACTTTTATTTTTATTTTTATTTTTATTTTTCAAACATTAAAATAAAAAGTAAAAAATTTCAAAATACAAAAATAATTGCATGGTTGAATAGATTATACTTCATACTTCTATTACACACTTAGACATTTTTACATCAGAGTCATTTTGCATTTTTTAAAAGTATCCGAAGTTTTTATTGCAGATTTTAAAATTTCAAAATTTCAAATTTTTCATTTTTGGGCCAAATTTAAAATTTTTAGCTTTATATCTCATTCATGAGCCTATGATGATATTCCCTCATGAAAACTTCAATTTCATTGAAGGGGTTATTTTTTATGGCATTTCATAAATTACCATTTTGGGGTCCTCAATTGCCTTCTCTTTATAAAAGTCTAATTTTATGGAAGAGGGGTAATTTCTACACTACATTGAAGATCATTATTTCAAAGCACTAAATTATTCCTCTTTGTGAAAATTTAATTTCATTTAAGAGGGATAATTTTAAGTGACATTTTAAAGCCTCTAGTTTAAGGTGATGAATAATCATCTCTTCGTGAAAATTAATTTCACTAAAGTGGGATAATTTATTAATCACATTAAAGGCTATCTTAATCTTCATGATAAGTAGCTACATTTGGAGCCTATTCATAATTTCAGATTCACATTCATAGATAGATTTAATCTTCATTTACATGTTTAAAAGTAGGATTTAATGCAAGATAGAACTTGATTAAAATCCACTTAATAAGGGAAGATAAAATCTACCTTAAAACCCTCAAGATAAAAGGAATTAAGGCACTACATCATGGTCATATGAGGGCCAACTCACATTTAATTTTATTTTGGTTTCATGAAAAATCATTAAAGTAGCATGGTAAAATAAACCAACACATGCCCCTTGTTTACAATTACTTGCAATCACTAAGGTGTTCCAAGCATTTAAATTGATACATATTTATTTGAGATTACTAATACACATATGCAAATGCTAATATAGTGGAGACCTTGGAGAAGTTGTTTTGTTTAATTTCATTTCAAGAGGGAATTTTGGAAATAAATCCTAAGGGAGAGTATTATTTCACAATTGGGTGAAATTACCACTCAACAGGACCTCTGTCCAAAGGAGACACAAATCCCCTAAATCAAGTTCATGGATATCTATCCATAGGAGAACTCCTTCTCCTTTGCTCTGGTTGGTGATCCTATAGAAGACTACTACCTCCATTGCATTAGCTTGTGGATATTTCTCCACTGAAGACTCTTATCTCCACTCAGAAGACCTATCCTCACTGCCCTAGCTAATGTATCTCTATCCACTGGAGACTATTGTCCTTTGCTCTCTGTCACCTCCAAAGCTCTGTATCAAGTTTGCACTAAACACAATCCTTCGATCTAGTACAACTTTACTCAATATCTATCTTTGGTCTGGCATAAACCTGTCCTAAAATCTGCACAAAAATTTATCCTCAATTTTTTTCCTATGATCTACACTAAACACAGTCCTTCGGTCTAGCATAAATCTATTCTCAATATCTATCCTCAAGCCTTAACTCAAAGCTTTACTCAATCTCAAATCAACTCTATTGGATCTTCCCTAAACCTTAACTCAATGTTTGAACAAATCAATAAATCAACTCTACTCTCAAGCCTTCTCAAAGACTTATCTCAAATCTGCCTTGTAAGATTACTCAAAAGCTCACACTAATCTGTCCATAAGTTCTTTCTAGAACTTTCTCAAATATGCTCTACAAATTCTCTCTAGAAATTTTCCAAATCTGCTCTACAAGTCCTCTCTAAAACTTGCTCAATCTGCTCAATAAGTCCTCTCAAGAACTTATCCAAATCTGCTCAATATTTGTATTGTAAGCTTCCACAAAAGCTCACACCAAATATGTCCACAAGTCTTCTCAAAGACTTACCTCAAATCTACTCAACAAGTCCACACAGAACTTTTCCAATCTCATATAAACATAAAGAGAATTGTTAGAGACTCGATATGTTCTACATTTATCACAATGTTCAATAACTTTCAATCACTCTCTTAGAAACATAAGGAGAATTGTTAGAGACTCAATATGCTTCAATTTCAACTTAATTCTCAATCACTATCTCAAATCAATTCAGAATATAGAATAGTTTGTTTTATGGAACTTGAATAATTACTTCACACATCCACTTGACTAGGCTCAACCAACTCTACTCAACCAAACACTCAATGAAACAACCCTTGCTCACAAACCCTAGTCCAAGCATATAATCACTCACTCAAAATATTTCTAAAAATGTCCAACAAGTTTTATATAACAATGATACTCATGTTATTTTCAAACTCTAGTTCAAGTTCTTTGCTCAACAACTCACTTCAACAATAATGCTTATAAAACAATCTTCACATAGCAATGATACTCAAACCCTAGTTCAAGTTCTTCACACAACCAATGGTTTCAACAAAAATGCTTATAAGATAAGGTTTTAACAACAACTCTTTATTCCAGAAAACCTTGAAGCATTAACTCAACACATTCAATAGGAAACCCTAATCAAGTATTTTTCACTCCAAACTTATTTTCTAGAAAACATCAATCAACTTAACTATGGAAGAATGTGCTCATGCCTTTTTCTTATTGATGAAGGAATCTCATAAATATACCACAATCACAAACACTTCTTTTCCAAGCTTAAATAAATTATAAGATGATAAAATTCCTCAAAATACAATGTAAATATCAAGACACACTTACACCTTATCACTTCATCTTTAAGAAAACATTCATCAATATTTACAAAAATAATACACCACTTACACCTTATAATCTCCCAATTAAAATAATACTCAATGCACTCTTGTTTTAAAAATAACTCAATGCAATAAGTTTCCTCTATTATTTTAAAACTTCAACAAATCAATGTAACACAAAGACTTTATTAAAATAAAGCTAACACCTTATTCCTCCAACTTATCAAAAATAATTTTCAACTAACAATCCTTTTAAGAAACCCTTTTAACTCCAAACTTTAGGCAACACACAAAAATAATAATTAAAATTTATTACCTTGCCTTGGAAGGGATTCAAACTCACAATGCAGCCTCAACCAACACCCTAGCCATGACTCCAATTGCCACGTGAGCTAGGCACTAGTTTGGGGAGTAAAGAACACCATGTGCTCCAAAAATATTCCCTACATTTCCTATAAAAAACATGCACCTTTCCTTTGGCGCTTCCAACACAAATGCAACCACCAAAATATTATCGTTGTGTTTCAAACGCAGGTCACCTAGCACCCAAACACTCTAATCATTGTCCTCTTGCCACTAGGCCACGCTGCCCAGTTGGTGCTTGGTAATTTGGCATTGTTCCCTTTAAACCTTATTCACTGGTGCTAAAACATGAAATTTGCTTGTCTTTTCCACATGAGTTCTCACACAATTGCACGCATTAATTTGATCGAGCAAAAGGATAAATGTTAATGCCTCTAAGGCATAGATTTATATATTGATTTCCTCCTCATGCATATACATCGACGCTCGAATTACCTTCTCACTTTTTAGACGTCGACATTTTTTATTTTCCTTTAACCTTATTAATTTATAAATTATTTAAATTCATTTGAATTTAAATTTTATAAATTATTTCTTTAAAGCCCTTTGGTTTTATTAAGGCCATCTCTCATTGAACACCTTTGTATAAATAATATTTATTTATAAAATTTAAATTCAATTTGAAATTAAATATTTTATGAAATAAATATTAAACATTCCTTTAGCTTTGCAATAAGCTTCCTTGGGTTTTTATGAAAAACCTTTTAACTTATGCTTCCATATAATATTAAAAATATTATGAAGCCCTTTTGTCTTTAACCTCTGCATTGTTCTTCTTGACCTTTGACATCATCAGTGGCTTATTCCTGGATATCAATGACAACTTTGACAACTTTATTTCTTGATAAATTTCTTTAGATTAATGATGACTTCATTCCTTGACATCAATTACAACTTGACTTAATGACTCAAAATGTCCAACATATAAAGACACTAGAAGTGCATGAGACTATGAATGAATTATCATTTGGAATTGAATCCCAAGAAGTGCAAGTTATTGGTGTTGTATGACAAGTTGTTGGGACATATAGTATGTAGAGATGGATTGAAGATGAATCTTGATAAAATTCACATCATAATAAACATGGAGGAGCCATACAATATGAGCTAATTGAAATCATTTTTGGGTACTATTAGGTACTACAAGATATGTATCAAGAACTTCACCTAGGTATCTCATCTAGTATATATGTTGACACACAAAAATGTTCTATTTTGATAGACTAAGGAACATTAGGAGACCTTTAAGGAGCTAAAGGTAAAATTGGTTTATACTCCCATTCTTATATTTCTATATTGGGATGAATTTCATGTCCATAGAGATGGATCTAATTTTATGATTGGATGTGCATTGGCCTAGGGGATCAATTTGGGTTGGATCAACCCATCTATTTTTCTAGTCAATTTTCGTTGAGGGTAAAAAAAGCTACATCATAATAGAGAGGGAAGTGCTAAGGATGGTTTATGTATTATAAAAGTTTAGATAGTATTTTCTAGCCATCACTTTTTCTTTTTATGTGGATCATAAAGCACTATTATATATAATCAATAAACTTATTCAGGGGTAAATTAGTAGGTGACTCACCACATTGTAAGAGTTTGTATTTTGAGTAGTGGTGAGACCTAGAAAGAAATATGTGATATAAGATAAATTATTGAGGATTCACTCATGGGAACCTATAGAAGGAGAATTATCATATGTCTCCTAATTCTTAAGTATTTTTAATCAACGTGATACCATTGCGGTACAAGTTGATCAATGAGTACTTATCAATGGGATAGCTCTCAAAGGAGATAATGGTAGAAAAAAGAAAGAAAATATTCATCAATCCAATACCTTTTTAGTTTATTGTATATAGGACTTGTTAGAAATTTGAGATGTGTGATAGAAAAAGATATCAATGTAACACAAAAATAAACTCATAAGGGATTTGCAGGAGGGGACATGGAGCAAAATGTTATGGCAAGGAAGGTGCTTCTAACAAGGCTATGATAGCCCACCCTCTATCATGATATGGAGGAGTTTTTCAAGGCATATGATATGTGAAAATAAGATAAGAAGTAATTACAAAGAGACTTTATGATACTACACCTATCACAACCATAGGAGTTATTCAAGACATGGGGTCTTGACTTTTTTGGACCCTTGTAAATAGGTTGAAGATGAAAGTATTAATACAACATGGTGGCAATTGAGTACTTGATAAAATAGGTAGAGGCAAGGGCGTTACAAGATAATTTTGTAAATATTACAACTTGATTTCAATACGAACAAGTGATCACAAGGTTTGGAATACCTTTTCAAGTAACAAGTGATAGAGAATGTCATTCTATCAATGTTATTATTAATACATTGACCATAAAATTTAAGATTTTGCATTCGTTTTTGAGTCTATACTACCCCAAAGTTAATGGAAAAGTAGGGTAAATAAATAAATTATTGGTTTCCATTATTTACAAGACTTATGGAGTCAAGGATATTGATTGGGAGGAGATATAGCCAATATTTTTATGGGCATCCAAAACTACCTACCTTTTTTATCGATTTATGGATAGGAAGAAGTAGTGCTAGTGGAGTTCTTGGCATCGATTTTGAGGGTGTTAGTACAAAACCATCTTGGTGACCAAGATATCCTAGAGTAAATTCTAATGGAACTTGTTAAACTAGATAAGAAAATGGTAAGGGATCAATGGACAATAGAACCTAACAAAAAAGAAAACTATGGCATAGCAATCACCTATAAAATATGGAGTTGAAGCCAAGTGACTTGGTCTTATAGTACAATAAAAAAATCAAGCTAGGAAAACTAAAGACTCTATGGCTTGGACCCTTCTAAGTAATTGATATGATGGATAATGACATGGTAAAATTCAAAAACTAAATGGGACAGTGATTCATGAAATAGTTATTGGTTTGAGGTTGAAATCATATCAAACAAAAGTAGAAGTGAATATGGTTGATTTTTGATATAGGAAGAGAGGATGAAAAGAGTGTAGGAAGGTTAGTTATAGCACCAAATTAGTCTTCATAATAGTTTAAAGGAATAGTGGTTTGAGAAGAAGGATAATCAAGCCAAACCAAGCTATAACATGACGTAGAAGAAGAAAGGGAGGAAAGTGATACATGGTTAATGTGATTATTTAGGAATGAAGGAGAGGAATATTACATGATTGAACAATAGTATTTGTAATCTCTTTCCATGGAAAGAATATGTATACAAGCACATGTATGACTCCCATATATAGAATAATAAAGAATTTTCAAAACACTTATAGATGCAAATGTGTGATGAATGATGTTCATAAGAAGAGAGTGACCAAACCAAACCTCAGAGTAATGGTAGTGAGTAAGAGAAAATTAATCATCCAGCACAACTTAATTTCCTACAATAGAGAATACATCTAGACACAAAATTGTTATAGAAGTATGAAAAGCTATGAAGGCGTAATGCATAGATGAGGGTACAAATTTCTTAAGTAATTGGAAGGATGATATAATTTTTTTATGAAATATAAGTAAGAAGGCAAGAAGTATTGAACAATTTTGAAAAATGAATATCAATAGAGAGGAAATATCTCAGATAAAATGGAGGGATATTTTTGAAATATTGAAATATCAAGAAGGAGATGGAAGGAATTGATAAATTAATACCAATAGTATGTTCTCCACAAGTTTTAGTGATTCAAGTAATAATTTACATGCAATAAATATCAACACCATTAGTGACAAATCAAGTTCACCACTTACAAGGTAAGCCAAAATAAATGCATCAACACCATAACTAGCTCTTGAACAAGAAGATAATAATCAATAGACTCACTTTAAGGAGGGAAGGTGAACAAGAAGGCAGTTAGGTGATACATTAAAAAATAAGGTTCTAGTAGTTTGCAAGGATTTATAGACATCATCACATTGGTATTAGAAATAGGTAATTTAGAAATTTTGGGGAGGTTGTTAGGTATTCTTAGTTGTCTATGATTGTTTGGTCAAGGGAAGATTTTGGTTGACCTCTCTCTCGATAAGTCACTGGAAAGGATATTCCCTTTGGCTATCTCTAGGCCACATGATAAACAAGAAGGTCTAAAATGATATTTATCTATTCATGTATGAAATGACTAATTACCATGTGATCATTAGGTTGGCCTGTTAGGACCACCTCGTAGTCTACATCTGAACTAAAGATGCTAAAATAGGTGCTTGGGAAATAAACAAAGAACATGGATGAACCTCATATACCTTGGTAGAAGGAATAGGTAGTCCTAAGTTAGGAAGACCCCCTAGAGGAAAGGAATGAAGAAAAAATATGCCAAAGGTTGGATTGTCATAGATAAGAGGAAGGTAAAGGCAATAACATAGATAAATACAAGAATAATATAATGAAGAAATTTATTTGATGAGACAAGTACCAAGATGATCCCATAATTCTAGAGAAAGAGGTAGGGTATCCTACCACACAAGATAGGAGAAATATTGTATGACACGTTACCATACAAGTCATGATCTTAAAAGTCCTTCTCATACAAATGCATAAGCAAACCATTTAAAATATGCAAGCTATTCAAACGAGGTACATGATGATAATAATATAGATGCAGGTTATGGTATGATAAAAGGACAATATCATTGTATGAATGATGAAACTTCTACAATATATCATCATACAAATGATAAGTAGATAAAAGAAAACCATACAAATGTAAGGTATCAGATGGCAAATTGGTAAAAGGTCATAAATAAAAGGAAGATACATATCCATTGATAGATTTGAGATTTAAAGTGGCAATGGGAGTGGTCATTCTAATTGTATAGTGCACCCAAAATTAAAAAATATATTTCCCTTTTTTAAGTGAAAAATAGAAAAAGATAAAAATAAAAAGCATGGCAATTGCATGTAGGGTGGTAATATGGTAGCTAGTGAGTAGTTATGTATAGGTAACAACCACCCCATCAATATTATCAATAGAGGCAACAAGGTTGACTTGATCATTGTATTACTTGTTGTTTGTAGGAGAGGGAGAACAAAGGTTACACCAAGGAGTAATAGTTTGGCAGACATAGTATGGTAAAGGCATGCATACAATATTTTTGAAGGAGGAGTCTATCGACAGAGAAGCTACTAAAAAATAAAGGAAGAAGTAATTACCATCAATGAAGAAATTGTAGAGTAATGATGGTACCCTAAGAGAGTTTCTATGCATATAAATAATTATGGAAGTGTATAAGGGTTTTTTGTAGAATATTGATATAAAGTGTATAAATGGCCATACAATTGTATGGATAGGATTTGTGAGATTTTTCTAGTGGTAATACATGGAACAACTAAAAATTTGCTATGAAAAGAGGTGCAGATGGTATGAATATTGAATGGTAGAAATGACATAGACAACATAGAATATGTGCAAGAGAGTTTGTCATGCAAGTTGTACAAAGAAGTTGTTAGGTGATCCATGTCATGCAAGCAGTAGAAAAACCTTATGCTAGAACTTGGTTGCATGAATCAAAAGAAAAATATTATTTTCATATAAATTAGTAACAAATGATAAATTTCATACAAGTGAATTTGATAGCTATTATACAAGTTAAACATCTATGATTCCAATATAAATATGTGCATGATAGGTGTTGTACAAGTTCTAGAGGTGTACAACAAGGACCATATAAATAGAAGTTATAGTCTGAAGGAGCAATTATAATTGAAAAAATGCAAAGGAAGTCAAGTATTTAAGAAAATATTTAGCATGTGGAACATGAGAAGGATTACATCTAGATCAACGATGGGTATAGAATCTCATATTTGTGAAGGTGTTAGAAGTATTAAGAGGAGTATCACCAAATATATTTAGGAAAGAGAAAAGAACACATTTCTAATGTAGAATAAGGTCAAAGTAATCAATATAGTGGATACTCGTAGGAACAACCTTGAACTAATACTCTTGAGAAGTAGAGAGTGGAGGATTTACCTCAGAAGATGAAGGAAAAAGTACCAGTTCCATTACAAAAAATCTCATGGCAACAACCACCAAGAGAATTTTTTCATGATTGGTAGAAGGCAAGTGCAATGAATCACCCACTAAGATCTTCATTTCAAAATGTAGGTGTGATTTTTATACTATAAATTCCAAATTTTGAGATGGAATTTTTCAAGAGCTATTTTTTGTAAATGTTACAAACATATAATCTATAGTAGAATGCTAACAGAGTGAGGGTTGGTGACAAGTGGGTTTAGGAGGTAGAATATTAGAACCAACGGAACAAAATAATCTATGAGATCACCAATAATACTCCAAATAAAATAGCAAATCTAATGAAGCATGAAATTCATGGAGTGAGGTAATTGTTAGAAATATATTATATTACATAATTTAGATCATGCAAATATGCCTTCCTAGGTACATACTTAGGACATTAGATTACTTTAGGGGGAAGTTATCTAGTTATTTTAGGTAATGTAATAAATGCACAAGTGTCAACGTACAAGATATATATGTGCAAGTTGTCCCTTGTATAGATAGGTAGAGTGTTGGCCAATAAACCTATCTTCTTATATAAAAAGGGTCTCATTATAACAAGCATATATACAAAATAGATAGATAGATAGGGAGAAGCACATAGCTTTCATATGTAGTAGCATAGTGTTGTATGGATCATCATATATTGGTGATAGGTGCAATGTAGTCCAATAGCTTTGTTATGGAGTGTTCATTTCCTCCATAGCTACATTGTATTCATTTCTATCATTTCTATTTATAGCATATTTCTATCATCTTGTAAATTTACTTTCTTTCATATTATTTTACATATTGTGATTGTTATCTCCCATTGCATACTGTATCAAAAGCTAACAATGGTATCAGAGCCATGGGAGATCAAAGACACGATAGATCTAGCCAAATTAGATCTATCCATGGTAGATCAATAGAAAAACCACCATTATTATTGAGCTTGAGTTTTTTATCAACCTGATGTGTTGCTGGACCATCCACTATAAAAAATATCAGAAGAACCTAGGTGGTAGAATTTGTAAGATCCACAAGTGAGGACTAAAATAAATCTTAGTTCCAAATATACTGAGATTACATCCAGCTAGAGTCTTTCCAAAGAGTTGTAGAAAAAACTCGTGAATACTACGACTCAACATTCAATCCACTAGATTGACAAATAAACTAGTGAAGATCATTTAAGATATCTAAAATTTGTTAACTATTGCCCAAGTTTTCTTTTGTTGCAAAAAATTAATTCTTGGATGATTGGAACTCCTCCTATAATAGAAATCTAGGAGACTTAAACTTTATTACCCAAATTTCAGCATACCTTCATAGTGCACATATTAGTTCCTTGTGCAACAAAAGAATAATGTAGAAGAAGACTTCTAAAGAAGAGTCATGGTGAAGTTAGGAGACTGGAGATATCCATTTCTAGATTGAGAACTTCATTGAAGAAGAGAAGGCCATAGAATACTTGATCCAAAATAAAAGGCAATAGAAGCCTTGTTCTAGAATAAAATTCCATAGAAGCCTTAATCTTGAATAAAATTCCATAGAAGCCTTGATACTAAAAAACGGCCACAAAAGCCTTGATACTAAAAAAAAGGCCACAGAAACCTTGATCCTGAAGAAGACTCCAGAAGAGAGTATTTGATTTACAAGTACATTAAGATTTTAGTACTAATACATTTTTGCAAGGAAATGAGATTCAATGAGTTGGGAAACTTCCAATAATAAATTTAGGAAGAGTATCTTCTTGAAAATAAAACCAACACCTAAAAAAAAATTGAAGATAAAAGAGAAAATCTCCTTGAAGAAATTCCAGTCTTGGAAGAACAAGAAGGAATAAGAGAGTCCTTATTGAATTTAGAAGCAATATAAATAGAAAATCTAGAAGATATCACCACCAAGACTTCCAAGAGCATAAGGTTGAATTAAATATCTCAAGGAAGAATAGAAGAAGCTACAAGATCAAAGACCTTGAGGAGGTATCAAAAAGCATCCAATAAAAGTCTTGGAGAGCCTTAATGAAGAAATCATCAAAGGAGAACTCATTGGAGATATTCACTATAGAATATAGTGAAAGATTTGGGACAATTATCACCATTCAACAAAAATCCCAAAAGAAGAATAAGAATTTGGCAAGGAGTTCCAAATCCTAGAAGACCTCAAGATATTCAAAATCTTGAGAAGAAGATCCTACTTGAAGTTAGAATTCGATAAGAAGACTTGAAGATAGAAGAAGCTTGCCAAAGCTGGGAGACTTGAAGATTACCTCTCACAGCAAGAAGGCATCATTTGCTAAGATAAATACTTCAAAAGCATCTACAAAAAAAAGGAGACTACAATAGGAGTACAATCCACCAAATCCTAGGCTCGTGAAATAAAGTTTGAGATCACTTTTTGGTGAAGAAAAAATGAAGTAGCAACCTGATGATCTTAGACACAAAAATCCTCTACAAGATCAACATCCTCTATAGAACTGGAAAAAGGGCTACAAAATATTTTATAAAGGTAAACAACTATTGGTGCAAGTACATTCACTAATTGGATTACTTATCAAATTTTATAAAGCGCCTTATTAAAGCTACAAGAAGGAAAATTGAATTACAGTATTCAAAAGTGCAAAAAGAGAAAAGTTCCTTTTAAGGTTTATTTGCACATTAGTTAGGATTTTATTAGATTACAAAATTATAACTACATCTATCAACTACCTATCATCTACTTTGGAAAAATAAAATAAGACTAAGTCCTACAATATTAATTGTAGAAAAATTTTAGAATACTTATTGAAGATTTATTTCAAATTATTCTTGATTAGTTGTAGTAAATTGATTAAGTGCACTTATAAGTTATTTTGAGAGTTAATTGGAGTGATAATATGTGATTATTAGTGCATTAAAAATGAAATATTAGTGGGTTCATTTGCACTACTATATTACTCTAAAAAATCTTAGTGTTTGTGTTCTTGAGAAAGGCACAAAATCAAAATTTGACAAAGTGTCTAAAGACACTATTAGTGCACAATAATATGCAACACATAGTATCCAAGTGAAGCCATAAAAATCAGAGTAGAATCCTCCAAAATATTGATAATAAGACAACTAACCGAGATAAAAATAGAAGCTTCAAATATTGATACTTGGTGAGTCTCAAATCCAAAGCATTACAAGGTTTGGTGAAAGGATAAAAGTGCAAAAAATTGCATCAAATAAGGAGCTTCTATCTAAGCTTGGATTTATCATCAAAGTATCCAAGCAAAAATGGGAAGGTGTCTAATAAAAGAGAAAACCTCAAAACCCTATATTGCATTAAAAAATTCTACCACAAAACCAAAAATTTAGACTTGGAAAAGTGATGCAGGAGCATCCGAAGGTGGAAGAGCAATCTTGCATCACCCAAAAATATTTTTTTCTCTAAGTGCCAAAGCTGTCGCGATATCGCGACACTTTTTGAGAAAAGGCGCCAAGGGGCCAAACTGTCGCGATATCGCGACACTTTTTGAGAAAAGGGGCCAAGGTGCAAAGTGGTCACGAAATCGTGACATTTTCGAAGCAAAGGGGCCAAGGCGCAAAGTGGTCGCGATATCGCGACACTTTCGGAAGCAAAGGCTCAAAGGCGCAAAGTGGTCGCGAAATCGTGACACTTTCCGGAAGCGAAGGCTCAAAGGCGCAAAGTGGTCGCGAAATCGTGACACTTTCGGAAGCAAAGGCTCAAGGCGCAAAGTGGTCACGAAATCGTGACACTTTCGGAAGCAAAGGCTCAAGGCGCAAAGTGGTCGCGAAATCGTGACACTTTCGAAGCAAAGGCTCAAGGCGCAAAGTGGTCGCGAAATCGTGACACTTTCGGAGCAAAGGCTCAAGGCGCAAAGTGGTCACGAAATCGTGACACTTTCGGACCAAAGGCTCAAAGGCGCAAAGTGGTCGCGAAATCGTGACACTTTCGGAGCAAAGGCTCAAGGCGCAAAGTGGTCGCGAAATCGTGACACTTCCGGACCAAAGGCGCAAAGTGGTCACGAAATCGTGACACTTTCGGAGCAAAGGCTCAAAGGCGCAAAGTGGTCACGAAATCGCGACACTTTCGGAGCAAAGGCACCAAGGGGCAAAGTGGTCACGAAATCGTGACACTTTCTGAGAAAAGGCACCAAGGGGCAAAGCCGTCACGAAATCATGACACATTTTGAAAAGAAGAGCCGAAAGGAGCAACTGTCGCGAAATCGTGACCCGATGGCAGAAGCGAGTGTGAAAGGCAAGGACATCACGAAATCATGACATGTCAAATATTTCGTGACGTGTCACGAAATCGCGGCCCGAAGGAGAAAATAGAGGCCGAACGCCAAAACGTCGTGATATCGCGACCGAAGAGGAGAGAGAGCGTAAGGAAGCAAAAACGTCGTGATATCACGATAGAACGCTCACGACTCCAGACAAGCCGACGGTTACAGAGGCCATTGTAGAAGGGCACGTGACAACGAATTACAGGTGGCCATGGAGTACTAGGCGATTATAGAGGCCATTGCAAGAGGGCACGTGGCAACAAATTATAGATGGCTATAGAGCACTCCTATGAATGATGACTCGATGGGTTGATGGACAGGCGGCTACAGCGCACTCCGCCATTACATGCCATGATGATTCGAGGCACCTGGCAGCATCTTGCAGGTGGTGACAGAACATTCATGTGGGCGGTTAGAAACAAACTTGGCATTCTATGTAATGATGTCCATAGGGGGTCGGGTCCGTTATAAAAGGCAGTGCATACATTGTAAAAAGGGTTGGCCATTTTGTATCTTCTGTAATTTGAATTTTAAGGCTCTGTTAATGAAAATTTCGTGATTTCTCTGCTTGTATTTCAGTTCTGCTTCAAGTGGTATCAGAGCCAGAAGGTTCTGAGTGCGCGAACCGATCGCCGACAGTGAGGCAGTTTGCACCAGGATTGTGGTTGTGGGTTGTGAGGAAGTGAGCAGGATGCCTCCATGAAGGAACCATGGTGGTGTGAGGAATAGGGGAGCAGAGGTCGATCTTAGAGCCTTGTAGAGGCAAGTTCAAGCCCTGCAGGAGGAAATCAGAAGAGGAGTTGAGCCAAGAAGAGAGGAACCCAGTGAAGATGAAGTTTGGGAAGAAGAGGGTCCATCTGATGAGGAAGAAGCATTGGATCCAGCAGAGGCTAGGCTGTATAGGGCCATATCCCAGATCGGGAAGAAGCCAAAGTTTGATGTCTCCACTTATTCTGGGAATCTCAATCCCGAGGAGTTGATAGATTGGATCAACGACATGGAGGAATATTTCGAGTATGAGGAGATCTCAGATCCAAATCGGATCAGGTTCGCAAAAACAAAGTTGAAGGGACATGCTAGCATCTGGTGGAAAGGAGTGCAGCTAGAAAGGAATAGGAGGGGAAAGGAAAAGATCACCAGGTGGGATAGGATGGTGGAGAAATTGAAGAGGCAATTCATCCCCGCAGATTATGAGTTGGATTTGTTGAGGAAGATGCAGAGTCTTAGACAGGCAAGTAAATCTGTCAAGGAGTATACGGAGGAGTTCTATCAGATCTCGATTAGAACCGGCCATTCTGAGGTGAATAAGGAGAAAGTCGCATGATACATCAATGGATTGAGAACCAACATCCAAGAAGAGCTGAGTCTGGTTCGAATGAGCACGGTTGAGGATGCATACCAGTTTGCATTAAAAGTGGAGGAGAAACTGAATAGGAGATTTGATGGTAAGCAGAGAGGAAAGGATCATGGAGGAAGAGCTGGTGGAAGGACCAGTGGAGGAAGATACAGAGATTTGGGGAAGACTGGTGAAGCAAGCAGTAGCCAAAACCAGAAAGAAGAGAAGGAGGAGAATAACCAACGCCCACGCAATCAGAACAACAACTACCCGAGGGGAAGAGGTAGGCCTGGGCGAGGGTTTGGAAGAGGTGTCTTTCGAGGAACCTGCTTCAACTATGGAGAAGAAGGACATCGGGCATACAACTGCCCGTAGCATCAAGAAAGGCCAAATCGAAGACCTGAGGGTCAGGCCCGAGCTGCTGTAGCAGACGAAGGTGTCGAATCTGAGCACTCTGAGGAGGCAGAACGAGGGGAAGCGATGATCATCAGAAGAGTCTTGTTGAATGAAGAAAAGAAGGCAGATCAGAGGAACAGCCTATTTCGCACAAGATGCAAGTGCGCAGGCAAGGTCTGTAACATCATCATCGATAATGGAAGCACTGACAACTTGGTCTCTGAGGAGATGGTTGCTAAGTTGCAGCTGGAGAGAAGAAAACACCCGCACCCTTATCGGATTGCATGGTTACAAAAGGACCATCGGGTGCTGGTCAATGAGCAATGCCTGGTGAAGTTCAACATCGGAACTTACCGTGATGAGGTCCTTTGTGACATCTTGCCCATGGATGCATGTCACTTGTTGCTTGGGAGACCATGGCAGTTTGATCGAAGTGTTGTACATGATGGTCGAGCCAATACATATTCCTTGTCAAAAAATGGAGTTCGCCATAAGTTGAAACCCCTGAAGGAGGCGGATGAGAAGGTATGCAACAGTGCACGAGTCTGTCTAGTTGATGGAAGAAGATTTTTAGATGGCTTGAAGCCAGATCATATGTGCTATGCAATAATCCCTAGGGTTAGGGAAGAAGAATGCAAGGAAACTCCAGTGGAAGTCATGGGACTGTTAGAGGAGTTTCCAGATATCATTTTTGATAATGTTCCTGAAGGTTTACCACCTGTTAGGAAGATCAGCCACCACATAGATTTGGTGCCTGGATCGAGCTTGCCGAATAAGGCTGCACATAGAATGACGCCTGTAGAAACTGAGGAGTTAAACAGGCAGGTTCAAGAGCTGCTAAAGAAGGGGTTGATTAGGGAGAGTCTTAGCCCATGTGCAGTACCTGCAGTACTAGCACCCAAGAAGGATGGGGAGTGGAGAATGTGCATAGACTCTCGGGCAATTAACAAGATCACTATCAAATACAGATTCCCACTGCCAAGGATGGATGATATCATGGACTGCTTGAGTGGAGCGGAGTACTTCACGAAGATTGACCTGAAAAGTGGTTACCATCAGATCCGCATTAGAGAAGGGGATGAGTGGAAGACAACCTTTAAAACCAGAGAGGGGCTGTATGAGTGGTTGGTCATGCCATTTGGGCTAACCAATGCACCGAGTACCTTCATGCGGTTAATGAATGAAGTCCTAAAGGAATTTCTAGGCAAATTTGTTATTGTCTACTTGGATGATATCTTGATTTTTAGCAGAACCCTGGAGGAACACCTGATGCACATCAGGAGGGTTTTTGAGAAACTACGGGAGGAGCAGTTGCTGATAAATCTGAAGAAGTGTAACTTCGTGAAGAGGGAGTTAGTATACCTGGGATTTGTTATCTCAATAGATGGTCTCAAAATGGACCCCAAAAAGGTGAGGGCTATCATAGAATGGCCCGCTCCAAGAAGCGTGACCGAGGTGAGATCGTTTCATGGTCCGGCCGCTTTTATAGAAAGTTCATTAGAAACTTCAGCAAGTATTTGCGCATCCCTTACGGAGACAATGAGGGGGAACAAGAAGGAATTCAAGTGGACAGCTGGAGCAGACAAAAGCTTTGCTATGCTAAAGAAGAAGGTCACAGAGCAACCTGTCTTAGCACTTCCAGATTTTAACAAGGTGTTTTAGGTAGACTGTGATGCGAGTGGTAGTGCCATAGGGGCCGTATTGAGCCAAGAGGGTAAGCCTGTTGCTTATTTTAGTGAGAAGCTCAATGATGCCAGGAAGAAGTATTCGGTATATGATCAGGAGTTCTATGCCATAGTTCAGGCTCTAAAGAAATGGAGGCATTATTTGTTGCCAAAGGAGTTTGTTCTTTATACTGATCATCGAGCACTACAATATATTAACAGTCAAGGGAAATTAAATCAGAGGCACCTGAAATGGGTCGAGTTCCTACAGAGCTACACCTTTGTGCTGAAACACCGGAGTGGGAGGTCCAACAGAGTTGTGGATGCCTTGAGTAGGAGGCAATGTTTATTGATGGAGATGAAGGTGGAGGTTGTAGGGTTTGCTGAGCTCAAGGGTTTATACCCTGTAGACCCCGACTTCGCAGAAGCTTGGAAAGCCCGCGACCGCGCTCGTTACTTTAGACAGGACTAAGTGGTTAAATTTTTTGATTCAAGATGAAATGTTGTTCAGGGGGAACCAATTATGCATTTCGAAGAGCTCAATGAGGGAGAATCTCGTCAAGGAAAAGCACAGTGGAGGTTTAGTTGGACACTTTGGTCGAGATAAGACCATTTCCCTTGTTAGTGAAAATTACTATTGGCCGCAATTGCAACAAGATGTGGCAAAATTTGTGCAAAGTTGTAGGATATGCCAGATGGCAAAAGGTGTGAGGCAGCCTACTGGTTTATATCAACCACTACCTATACCCGAAAGGCCATGGGAGGATATTAGTATGGATTTTGTTCTTGGTTTGCCCAGGACGCAGAGGGGGCACGACTCCATATTTGTGGTAGTGGACAGGTTTTCAAAAATGGCTCATTTCATTCCCTGCTAGAAGACTAGCGATGCGGTCCATGTGGCTGGGTTATTCTTCAAGGAAGTGGTACGCCTTCATGGTCTGCCAAGGAGCATTGTGTCGGACAGGGATACCAAGTTTGTAGGGTATTTCTGGAGAACCCTGTGGAAGAAACTGAAGACGGATTTAAAATTCAGTTCTGCATACCACCCCCAAATAGATGGCCAAACAGAGGTGGTAAATAGGAGTTTGGGCAATCTACTGAGATGCTTGGTCGGAGACAAGCCCAAGGGATGGGATTTAGTTTTGTCGTAGGCAGAATTCGCTTACAACAGCTCTGTCAACAGGAGTACCAATAAATCGCCATTCCAGATAATCTATGGGAGCAGCCCAAGAAACGCTTCAGAGTTGAGAAGGATGGATACAAGAGAAAAATGCAGTGCTGAGGCTGAAGACTTTGCTGAACACCTGAAGGGAGTGCATGAGGAGGTGACAAGGCACATTGCTAAGATGAATACTCAGGATAAGGCCAAGGCAGACCAGAAGCGCCGGGCTAAGGAGTTTGAAGTAGGAGATTCCGTCATGGTCCATCTAAGAAAAGAGAGGTTTCCTGCCAAGACCTATAACAAGCTGAAGATGAAGAAATTTGGACCATGCAGGATCATTGGAAAACGGGATTCGGGTAATGCATACGAGGTGGAGTTGCCGAGTGAACTTAACATTTCACCAATTTTTAACATTTTAGATTTGGTCGAGTTTCATGAAGGAGATAGCAGTGCAACACCAAGCCCGGATTTGTGGAGCATTCCCGTGGTCACTCCAGTCGCAGACGAGATAGAAGAAGTCCTTGATACGCGTGAGGGCCGAAGTACTCGAAACAGGTGTTATTCTGAGTATTTGATCAAGTGGAAGGGCAGGCCCATAGAAGATGCGACTTGGTTGTCGAAGGCAGAGGTTGACCGCCTGGGTCTACCTCAGATAGATCAGAAGTGAAGGTCACTTCTCAATTCACCCCGAGTGTCTGATGCAGGAGCATCCGGAGGTGGAAGAGCAATCTTGCATCACCCAAAAATATTTTTTTCTCTAAGTGCCAAAGCTGTCGTGATATCGTGACACTTTTTGAGAAAAGGCGCCAAGGGGCCAAACTGTCGCGATATCGTGACACTTTTTGAGAAAAGGGGCCAAGGTGCAAAGTGGTCATGAAATCGTGACATTTTCAAAGCAAAGGGGCCAAGGCGCAAAGTGGTCATGATATCGCGACACTTTTAGAGCAAAGGCTCAAGGCGCAAAGTGGTCGCGAAATCGTGACACTTTCGGAGCGAAGGCTCAAGGCGCAAAGTGGTCGCGAAATCGTGACACTTTCGGAGCAAAGGCTCAAGGCGCAAAGTGGTCGCGAAATCGTGACACTTTCGGAGCAAAGGCTCAAGGCGCAAAGTGGTCATGAAATCATGACACTTTCGGAAGCAAAGGCTCAAAGGCGCAAAGTGGTCACGAAATCGTGACACTTTCGGAGCAAAGGCTCAAAGGCGCAAAGTGGTCATGAAATCGTGACACTTCCGGAGCAAAGGCTCAAAGGCGCAAAGTGGTCACGAAATCGTGACACTTTCGGAGCAAAGGCTCAAAGGCGCAAAGTGGTCACAAAATCGTGACACTTCCGGAGCAAAGGCTCAAAGGCGCAAAGTGGTCACGAAATCGTGACACTTTCGGAGCAAAGGCTCAAAGGCGCAAAGTGGTCACGAAATCGTGACACTTTCGGAGCAAAGGCACCAAGGGGCAAAGTGGTCACGAAATCGTGACACTTTCTGAGAAAAGACGCCAAGGGGCAAAGCCATCGTGAAATCATGACACATTTCGAAAAGAAGAGCCGAAAGGAGCAACTGTCGTGAAATCGTGACCCGATGGCAGAAGTCGAGTGCGAAAGGCAAGGACATCGCGAAATCGTGACATGTCACGATTTCACGGCCCGAAGGCGAAAAGCAAGTGTGAAAGGCAGAAACGTCATGATATCGCGACAGAACGCTCACGACTCCAGACAAGCCGACGGTTACAGAGGCCGTTGTAGAAGGGCACGTGACAACGAATTACAGGTGGCCATGGAGTACTAGGCGGTTATAGAGGCCATTGCAGGAGGGCATGTGGCAACAAATTACAGATGGCTATAGAGCACTCCTATGAATGATGACTCGATGGGTTGATGGATAGGCAGCTGCAGTGCACTCCGCCATTACATGCCATGATGATTCAAGGCACCTGGCAGCATCTTGCAGGTGGCAATAGAACATTCATGTGGGCGGTTAGAAACAAACTTGGCATTCTATGTAATGATGTCCATAGGGGGTCGGGTCCGTTATAAAAGGCAATGCATAGATTGTAAAAGGGGTTGGCCATTTGGTATCTTCTGTAATTTGAATTTTAAGGCTCTGTTAATAAAAATTTCGTGATTTCTCTGCTTGTATTTCCAGTTCTTCTTCAAAAAGAGTGCAAAATATGGTGCAATAAATATTATTTTATACATAAATTTTCTACATTTCATTACACTATCCTAATCTGGTTTATACATGAAAGAGGGTAGATTTGAAGGTTCCTCAAAGGTACAATATCCACAGGGTAAACTAGTCGACGATAGTTGAATACTTGCACACTCCAAGCAAAGCAAAAAAGCACCATAGAAGGATTATATTCCCTACTTCTTGTAAAGCCAAACCTGCAAGCAATCAAGGCACAAAAGCAAATAATGAAGAAGTATTATATTCAGTTCTACAAAAGGAGCATAATAGGTTGAAGAAAATCAAGCAAAGCAAGACGTATGTAGTACTCTACACCGTTATTGGAGCACCACCAAGGCTCCACCAAAGCTCCACCATAGCATTGCTTCTCACTCAAGGTACCATAAAAAATAATCTACAAAAAAGAAATAAAAAAGACCAAACTTTTCTAATAAGGATAGTGAAGGGTTACATTGAAGGATAAAAGGCCCATGCACAAGGAGGAAGTGACACTTGTCACTTGGAGGAAACCCTAATATTCCATCCATGAGTGCTCATATTTGTCAAAGAAATGTTACTAACAGTAGGTTGGTACATTGAAAACATATGAGACACTTGTTTATGAAGAGAACAATCACTCACCTAAATAATGTAACTCCCAAGCATTACTTACAGGAGGTTGCAAGTGTTATATAACATCATTCATTCCTCAGGTGCTCAAGAAGAAAATGGATGTGCCACTTGGTACTTAAATAAATATTCCATTCCATTTAAAGGACATTTAGGACTGAGGACTTTAAGGCATTCATAGATCTACATTCAACACTCTGTAGTCATCGCTTATAGAGTCGAACTACAACGTGGAAGCAAGGAGAAGAGACTTCAATGCTCTGGTTTGAAGAGGTCAAAGGCATAGATTAGAGAGGTCATATTTGAAGCATTAATTTTAGGGAAGGTTCAAAGCATACTATTGGAGGGAATAAACAAAGCAAAGACATTAATGTTGCAGCCCTTGCACACTGGAGATTAACACAGATTATTGTGTTCTTTGTATAGTGAAAGTTAAGATTTATTCCCATTATAAAAGTGCTTTCATTTTTAGGGAGTTATAAGGTTGATAAATCAAGGTTAAACTTAGAATAATTTAACCATACTGAAAGACATTTTTCAAAGGAAAATAATATATCAAATAAATATAATATTTACAATATTAAACTTAGGAGTAATAAGGGTTTCTACTAGAAATTGATTTTAAAATATTATTGTGTTCTAATTTTCTATATTTGGGAGCCATAAGTATTACAACACCAAATTAAGGTTATTAAAATTTAGAAACACTAAATAAAATCCTAAGGGATATTAAAAGAGGTTATTAAGATTTTTTGCTAAGGTTGGAATTTATAATATTCTTGTCTCAAAATTTTCTCAAAAACGGACAAAATAAATCCAACATGAAAACCTCTTTAAAATTGGAAAAGTGCTTAGTTCTATAGGATCAATAAGGGATAATAGAAGTTTATTTTATGATTTACAAATACTTTACAAAATCAACCAAAAGTTGAACTACAGTTTACAAGAGTATTGTATCTTATCCAAAAAAACTAGGGAGTCATAATATATTATACAAAACTTGGTAATACCAGCATTTATCAAATATTATCAAGTTACAAATCCATTGGGAAGATATAAGCTTTCTACAAAATCTAAAATTCCATTAGATGTATATATTATCATTACTAAGGAGACATAAGGAATCATACAAACCTAAAAATTGATAAAGGTTTTATCAAATCAAGCTTATATACTTCAATTAGGAATCATATATCCTAATATAGGGAGTCATAAGGTAGACTACAAATAAAATCCTATATCATTTAAATTCTACTTCTTCAACTGGGAAAAGGAATGTCATACAATGAATGTGAAATTTACTCCAACAGGAACCAGTCTACAAAACATGAAAACATGTGGTACATTGACTCATGAGACAATCATCATATGACAAGAAATATACAATGGTTTTACTACCTTAAAGGTGCTAAAGGCTGCAGACTAAAAATTACAGATAGCCAAACTTATCCCATACATGGATATGGATTTGTAGTAGCTAGCAAATCATTTCCAAATCTTCTACTACAAAAGGTATTGTATGTTCCTAGATTAACATTCAATCCCATTTCAATAAGCAAGTTAGTAGAAGACAACAATATGATCAAATTTGGATATATAAATGGAATTAATACATGTCTCATCATGAATCAAGGTGAAATAAAAGCAATAGTATCAGTCCATGGAAACACATATATTCTAGACTCAATGGAAATTTGTCAAGATATTATGGTATTTCAAAATGATTCTAACATATTTTTAGAGGAACAGGTTGAAGAAAATGAAGAACTAGTACACCAAAAAGGCAACCATAGAAGAATAAAAATCAAGAATATGAGAGGAAAATTACACTATGCTCTACTCAGTCATCAACAATCAGAACCAAATGAAGATACTTGCAAAGAGAACAATAAAGGTGATTGGATAGAATACAAGGATGATGAACCTGAACAAGACAAATATCATTCATTGGAATAAGATCCACATTGAAGACTAAAGTCTTAAATACCCAAATAATATAATATAGGGGGGTGTTAGAAATTATATTACATCATTTGGGTCATGTAAATGTACCTTCCTAGGTACATACTTAGGACATTAGATTACTTTAGAGGGAATTTATCTAGTTACTTCATGCAATGTAATAAATGCATAAGTGTCAATGTGCAAGTTTTCCCTTGTAAAACTAGGTAGAGTGTTGGCCAAGGAACCTATATTCCTATATAAAAAGGGCCTCATTATAACAAGAAAATATATAGAACAAATAGATAGATAGAGAGAAGCTCATAGATTTTGTAGGTAGTAGCATAGTGTTGTATGGATCACCATATATTGGTGATGGGTGCAATGTAGTCCAACAACTTTGTTAATGGAGTGTTCATTTCCTCCATAGCTACATTGTATTCATTTCCATAATTTCTATTTATAGCATATTTCAATCATCTCATAGATTTACTTTCTTTCATATTATTCTGCATCTTGTGATTGTTATCTTCCATTCCACACTATATCAAAAGCTAATAGTAACAGTAATTGAAGACTATATAATAATAGTATGTCATGAATGTAATTATGTCCAAGTTATCAAGATAATAATTATCTTCGAATATTCCCACCTAGTTCATACAATATATGTAAGAAATCATGGAAGGACTTTTGTATGACTAGGCATTATTTTTGTCATAGTGTATTAATAATTTCCTTAATGGGGTATTATAAGAACTTTTTGATGTCATTTCATATTATTGCCTTGTTGATGAATACTATGGCATAAGAGAAGTTGCAATTTCATGGATTGAATACTCTAAGAGAGATATGGGAGCATGAGCCAAATTTTTTGAGATGGATCAATTTGATGCCACTTACAAAGTCAAGTACTCCAATAAGTACAAAGAAGATACCAAAGAGGAAGAAGAACCTAGCCAATGATGGCGTAAATGAGGATTCAAAAAATAATGAAAAAATCCAATGCAACAAGAAAAGAGGCATAGGATATTGTAACAATAGGAGACTCAAGAAGAAGCTATAATGGAAAAGTGATAAGTTGTAGAAAATGTTGCATAAGAAAGAGAAGAAATAACTACACAATAGGTACAAAAATTGGTAAAATTTGTGGATGTTGATAAGGAAGAATGAGATGTAATAGATGCAATTTATGTGGAAGCAGTTGAATAAGTGCAACTTGAGTCATCCAATATTTTTGTAGAGTTCTAGAAGCACTTAGATCCATGTGCATCACCTCCATTGTAAGAGGAGGTACATTTTGAGATTAGATCCATGATAGATGAGTTGGAAAGGGAAGAGATAGTGTTAATATAATTAACAAAGAAAGGGAAGCAGATCATAGGAAATTTCAAAATGATAAGGATAGAAGGTAGAAACTGAAGAAGAGAACAAATACCATTGGTTGAAGAACTAACACTATGAAACAACCAATATTGGAAGTCAAGGCAACAAAGAAACATATTAACCTAAGAGGTGATGGTGAAGAAGGCAAAGAGAACTTCACTAAGGAAGATATAGAGGTCAAATTTTTGTAAGACATGAGAGAAAATTTCATGGTTGAAGTGCCAAATTTTAGACAACCACCATAATTAGGAGATCATATGTATAAATAAATTTATGTTTTTTTATAAATGATAAAAAAAATTGGTAGAACAATATTGGAATTCAGGCTTGGTTTCATTGGACAGTGGAAGAAATGTAAAATGATGGCATATGGGGAGTTAGAAAACTTAACACAATAGGCTCAAGATGATGAAAGTATGAATAAGCTCATTGAAATTAATCAAAATAAGCCATGGGAATTGTAGGTTAGTTGTATACAAAATATAGTTTGAGTAAAATATTTGCCAATAGGAATATGGATAATATACAAGTAGCTAACTATAATATATATTGATGAAGCAGATTTGTTGCATTTTATAGAAGATGAAGCAGGTGCGAAGTATAGGAAAATTGCACCTAAGTAAGTTAAGATGTATGCAAGAATTAATTTCTTGGGATACTAGATTAAGTAGTTAGCTACAAAATTGGAAAAGATCCATTAGTCATAGGAAGGACAAGCTAACCAGTATGAAGAAATAAAAAATAAAAATGAGGAGGTTGAGATAAAATTGGTTTCTTTGAAATATGAGGTTTATAAGAAGACTAAGACTCAAGAGGAACAAAATGAATTAATTGCATAGCTAAAATCTGAGTGTTCAATCAGATAATAGATTATGGAAGCAAATAATAAGGAGTTGAAGCACAAATATTGTTGATTGTAGTGTGATATGAGTATCTTGTTGAAGTAGTAGAGAAAGTAATAAAGGAAGCTAAATATGCATTGAAAAAATGGATAAAGAACTCTTGGCAAAGTTGGATGAGATGGAACAAAGGAATAACCATTATGGTATAGAAGGAACTAGATACAATAATTACACTAAGAGATTGAAGAATGAAAAAGAGACATTGAAGTTATAGATCATGGAGATGGAAGTACCTATTCTAACACATAAACAATAGTTGTCGAGTCCCCAAGAGAAACTATAGCCATCAATGAGGACGTCGATCAAATTAAAGGGAAGGATAGATGTAGGCACTAGTTTTGGACCTAAAAAAAGAAATAGTAATCAAAGTAGGAATAAGTGCAAAATGTATTGTGTAAATACATTGTAATAAAATGTAAATTCAAATATGAGTTAAATGTTGGTGAAATGAAATGATATATCAATGTAATACAATTTGATTATAATTTTGATAAATTACATTAAATTATAATGTGCATTAAGGGTATCATGTATATGTCCAAAAGGGGAGACAACTGGATGGTGAAGTGTCCTAGAAGTTTTTGTTGGCAATAGCTAAGACCTGTAGCACCCTAAAATTGGCATAGTTAAACCTTAGTAAAAAGATAAAAATTTGAATTTTAACCCCAAAACCGCCCGTTAACCGCCCGTTACCCGCTCCCCTCATTTTTCGTGCCATTTTTAGGAGTTGTTTTGACCGTTGGACGATATCATCGTCAGATCTGATGAATTCGTCCTATCGAATTTCTCGAATAGAACGTCCGGACGATTTCGTCCCAAAACTAAATTTTCATAATTAGCTTCTGTTTCAACAGCTTCTCTAACTTGGGCAGAAAGCGTGTCTGCGTGGTTAGAGTCTCCCCCATTGGAGATCTCCCAAATTGGGGTGATCTCCAACCTCCTAACCTCTCCCTAAATCCTATATAAACTTAGGATTTTTCTTGACTTCCCCTGGCTGATTTTCCCTGCAACTTTAGTTTCTCGTGCATTAGAACACCTTCGCACCATTGTTTGCATTGTGTATTTCAAGTTTTTCTTGCAAGAATTTTACTGTTTTTCAGCTGGAGCAAGCTCGGATCGTCGTTGGCGATTCCAAACGATTTCGGATGATCCTGTCGCAGATCGGCGATGATCTCGTATGATTGGAGGTGATCTCGACTGCAGTCCATATTGGGGGCAATCAGAGCCCGGAGTTTGCATTTTTTTATCTTCTCTCTTCATTTCCTTATGCATTAACTTAGTTTATTCTATTTCTGCATTCTGGAGTTCACCTCATTTAGCATAGATGCATGATAAAGTTAAAATAAATTATTAAATTAATGCATTTCCTTTAATTGTTATCTGGATCTATCATTTAGGTAGGTTTACTATTATTTCTATCATTTCCCCTTGCTTTTGTAGTTGCATTTTTGGTCTTTGGTATCTCTGTTTCTATGATTGCAGGTTTCGATGACTTGAATTCGTTAGGTCGACGATGATCTCGTCTGATCTCAGATGACCGACTATGATTTGAGATGATTCTATGCAATTGCAGATGATTATGTAAGATTTGAGATGATCTAGACTTCTACAAACCTCAGAATCTTCATCAGACATCCGAAATCAGGTACATTCTATCTTATTTAGCACACTTTCTATGTTTAGCACTTATTCATGTTTTTTGTATCCATATAAATCAGCATTGGCATATAGAATAGCTTAGATTCATCTTGGCCAAACCTAGGATATGAATGATTGAAAGTACAAAATGAACACATCAAACCCATTCTCAACCTAGGCATGGAAACTGCCACTCAAAGTTTCCTGGTGAACCCACCATCCATCAAAAATTCACCCTTATACCCCTCCCCCGAGAGGCGCGACCTTCAAAGGGCCTCTCAGTCCGAGGTATTGTCCCATCCTTCTCGCATCCCCCTTTCGGGCGTGGATCCTATAGCCTGAAGGTAAGGATGCAAAAAATTTGGAGCGATACATTTTGGTGAACCCGACGTGAAAACTAAAACCTTTTGAAAACAATCCAAAAAAAAAAATAAATGCATTTAGAATCATCAGACAAACAATTAAAATTGCATATCATATTTAGATGGTAGATTATAATAAAAGACGAGTTGTCACCATAAATGTTGAAAATCAATTAGCAGCCATAGAGATTACTTCTTTGCTTAGAGTACCTCAAACAAATAGAGTCCAACCTTTGTGGGACGAACTTGATAGGAGATTGGGTATTATTTCATCTAGGTCGACAGAACTTAGGCAAATTAAGAGGTTTGTCCTAGATAGAATCCTGGATCCTGATCAAGTAACCTTATACCATGAGCTTCAGAGAGCTTGCCATAGGTGGTTAGCTGATAAAAGAGCACTTGTGTCTTCCGAGTTGTACACCTTTGAGGAATACCTCGACAACGCAGTTGTAGTACATAAATTTCTATCTCGTATAGAGGATCAAGAGGTCATTCTTACGGATAGAAAGAGATGGAATAGAGTTCCTAGAGCTGTGTTATATCGAGAGTATTGCCATGAACTTTATTTCTATAGGTCAGAGTCTGAGACAGATAATATCACCATAGCACACTTTGTCAAATTCTTGAAAAACCATTTCCAATTTGAAGAGGAGCATTTCATGACTCCTGATGAACTTGATCCTATTAATGATATCCATAAACTATTTATAGAAAACTAAGCCATTCTTTTATTATTATTATTTCTTGCATTTAGTATGTTGTTTGTTGTCTTTATAATATTATCATAAAAACAAAACAAAAATATAACAAAAATTAAAACATTTTCTTTTAAGTATTATAGTAGGTATATAATTAAAATATATACCTCCCAAACTTGTCGCAAATATATATATATATATATTTGCTAAAATCTAAGTTTAAGCATAATGACTAGACTTAGGAATGGAAAACAGACTGAAGTAGAAGAAGATTGGTTAAGGAGACCATTAAATAACCCAGATGTCCTTCCTGAAGACCCAATTCAGGAAGAAGGAACCCTAGACCAACAAGAAGAAGAGTTTGCTGTAGGAAATGAACAAAAAGAAACTGTTAGAGAGGAAGGATCCTCATCCCCTAAAATGTCTCCGGGAGGAGTCATTACTTTTGAGAACATGGAACATTTCTGGAAGTTCCTCAATACTAATATTGGCGCTCTTAATAGAGCAGTCCATATGGACAAGGATCAAATTAGTGACACTCAAGCAACCCTAGAAGAAATATATCACACACGCACTAATCCCTTGTCCTTCGTTGATCAAGAAAGTGATCAAGCTGGACCATCCAATTTGGATATGGCCGCTATAATCCAGAACATGCAACAACAACAAGGTTACCCAACCACCTAGAGTGCCTCTTACCAAGCCTAGAGTTATTCCCACACAAAAGAAACCTTCATTCACTGCTCTATTTCGCCAAGCTATTGATCAACATACCTCAAATCAACAAAAGCCCAAAACAAAACCAAACACCAATTTCCAACAATCTGGGATACAACATAATGCTACTACAAATCTTCTTCATAATACTCTCCCTACCAACCATTTGCATAATAGCAATATAGCATCTAATCCTTACGTCACGCCATCATACGCTCACATACCACCGAACCAATATGGTGGACAAACTAGTAATCTGGAAGCCATGGTGAAACAGTTAGTCTCCCGCATGGACCAGATAGATCCCTACCGTCCCTCGTACAATTATCGAGAGATGTGTAGTCAGCCTTTAGATCCTATAGTTGTAGCACAACCATATCCTAAACACTTTCCTATGCCTGTCCTACCTATATACAAAGGAACCGAAGATCCCATAGAGCATCTTCGTATGTTTAGGATAGCATGTCATGATATATCACATGATGACTTGTTATTACTAAAAATGTTCCCAAAAAGTTTAGGAGGAATGGCATTAGAGTGGTATTATCAATTACCCACTCATTCTTTGAGGAATTTCGAAGAAACAACCGAGTCTTTTGTTCATCAATTTAGTGCCTACATCGAAAGGCATGTAACCATTAAATATTTGTACAACTTAAAACAAGACAAAGATGAATGTTTTGCTGATTTCCTAGCTCGATGGAGACAGTTGATAGGAAAATTGCACTTTGTGTTACCTTATCGGGAAATGTTGGATATCTTTATCAATAATTTACAAGAACAACTATCCTATGAGTTATCAATCGCTACCTTGACCACCTTCGATCAAGCTATAGACTTAGCTCGAAGAGTGGAAGATGCTCTCATTAGGAGAGGTCAGCTTAAAAAGAAAGATGATGAGAAAACATCCAAAAATCAATATAAGAATAAACAAGTTGTGGGTGATGGAGTCACTGATAGCAGAAACATTGCTAATGTTAATGCTACGAAAACAATGGAGAAGTTTATACTGAAACCTCCTGATAAACCACCTCAAGAATTTACTAGGTTAAATCAACCTCTATCAACCATTCTACCACAATTATTAGCACGAGGTTTGATCCAATTACCAAATATCCGGGAACCTGATCCAACTATACCCGGATACAGAGCTGATTTACACCGTGATTTCCATAGAGAACCTGGACACGCTACCAACTCTTGTAAAATATTAAAACATAAAATACAAGACTTAATTGATAACAATGAGATGGAGGTGCAAGCCTTTCAACCTAAACAAAATCCTCCTAATAATGCTCAAAAGAACATCCCCCAAAATCAGAATCAGAATGCCAATCAATCATTGGACATATTTCAACATCCTTTACCAAAGCATGGTAAAGAGGTGGCTAATCAAATTGAGCATCATAATGTTCCCCCTCCTACCCGATATGTAGGAACTATTAGTGGGCATTTACCTACTCATGATTTGGAAATATTTGACACAACTTTATCCATGGTTACGACCAGACCTCTATATAACATTCAGACACCCGATCTTAGTGATACAGAATATGAGACCGAAAGTGACATGGAAATCACCTCAAATCAATCGAATAGCTCTGAAGATGAATCAGATCCTATTCAACCTATCACAAGTTCTATGGTTCCGGAAGAACCATTTCCAAGAAGAGTCACTACTCGACCATCGTCTCACCAATTACTTTCTAATGAACAAGCCATAAACGCTAGACCAAGACCCATTCATCATCCGCAAAATAATATTGTAGGTACCATCGAAGCTGTTACTAGACAACAGGCTCAAAATTCTCAACAAGATCAAACTCAGAATGATGGATCAGCTCCATTTGTTTTGAAAGTTCCTAATAAAGGGAATCATGCACCTAATGTTCAACCTAAACCTCCTTATAATATTAATGAACAATTATCAAATACTACAGCTAGAATTTCCCTTTTGGACCTTTTAAGATCTTCTCCTACACATAGGGATGAATTAATGCTCACATTAAGCCAAATGATGGTACCACAAAATATTCAACCTGAAGCCATGGCCAATACTATAATAACTCGTGAAGTTGATTGTATTGACTTTCGGGATAGAGATATACCGCAACATAGTTTACATAAGGATAACCCCTTATATATTACTGCCCTAATTGGAGATGTAGCAGTTAAACGAGTCTTGATTGATAATGGTTCATCTTTAAACATTTGCACTTTTGACTTCTACCAAATATTTGGGTTTAGAAGTGACGAAATGAAAAGAACCGATATGATCATAAAAGCCTTCAATGACGAAACACAAGAAACGTGTGGAGTTATTACTATCCCATTGCAAGTTGGTCCAAGAACCTTAGACACGACCGTGTTTATTGTACATTGCCCTGCATCGTACAATATACTCTTGGGTCACCCTTGGATCAACGCGATGCGAGCCGTTCCCTCAACTTTACATCAATGTGTTAAATTCAAATTTAAAAATCAGTTGGTTACCATTCATGGTGATCCTAGACCCTTTGATATGTGTGCTTTGGCAGAACCTGTTGGAGTTCAATTTTGCCCTGCTCTATCATCCACACATCCTAATTCTCATCATCCATCTAAACGTGTGAAACACACACCCATAACATCATCTACTTTTTCTCCATCAACTCCACCTCTACATATAGCTCAACCATCCTCTAAACAAACCACATTAGGACCTCAAAAAGATCCTAAACCCACAACCAATGCTTCTTGTTTTACTCCTATAACTTCCATACCTATAGAATCATCCATCGACATCTCTACAACATCTACATCCACCAAAGGCATAGTTTCCGCATCAGAAGATATGGGAAATGTTCCTTCTACCTCTTATGCTCTTACTGACGAGCTCTTACCCGATTTATCTAAAATTCTTATATCAGAGCAAACGAATGCTGCTATGCAAGATTCCCTTATCTTAAATAATTTGTCGCCCTCTCCTCGTACCTTGGGTCTCCCACAGCCTATGGGAAGTATTTACCAAGTCGGGAGTTGCGCTTTTATTTATAAGGGATATGACTGGGGTAGAATACCCAGAAACATCAAGGTTCATTATGATGGATATGCTCGATGTTATTTTACTAATGAGTATATTAAAGCTAAGCCTATAATGCTTAAATTGGGATATAAAGGGAAAGGTTTGGGACCTTTCCAAAATGGTATGAAAGAACCCTTTGAGGTAGAACCATGGCCTGCCCGATGTGGTGTGGGCCTATTTCCTAGTAAAGGTCAGCCCTTCCCATTTGAGGATGATGACCATCTCATATGTTACCAAGATTATTTGGATAAACGTGATGCCTTGCGTTTAATGAATAAGCCATTTACATGTAATATGCTATCTATAGCCTACCCTGAGATGATCGCCGAATCCGACGATGAGTTGGAGGGAGATATCTTCCATGATGTCTCCGTTGAGGAATTATTACATCATGAATTTTATTTTGATGGATCTATACCTAGTATAGCCCAGCTTGAGGCCACGACTCCTCAAGATGAATTATCCAAGCTAACCTCGGAAGAATTACAAGAATTGGGCGTTTCACCCGCCCCACCTAATTTTGAGAGAGATCTACACATGGAAGTAGAAAATGTCATAAAAATTAACATTGGAACCAAAGATAATCCTCACATAATCAACATTGGATCAGAATTGAGTCAAGACAAACAAGATAAATACATTGCATTTCTTAAGGAATATGAAGATGTCTTTGCTTGGACATATGAAGATATGCCAGGATTAGACCCTTCTGTAGTTATGCATCACCTAGTAGTCCATCCGGATGCTAAACCTGTTAAACAAAAACTTAGAAAAATGCATCCTAAAGTGGCCTTACTAGTCAAAGGGGAATTAGAAAAACTCCTGAAGGTTATTTTTATACAAGCCATTGATTATGCTGAATGGATCTCGAATGTAGTTCCAAGTAACTAAGAAAGAAGCTACCAAAGTTAGGGTTTGCACAGACTTTAGAGATATTAATGTTGCATGCCCTAAAGATGATTTTCCTCTTCCCAACATGGATCAGATCATTGATTTTACTACTGGGAGTGGAATGATATCCTTAATGGATGGATTTTCTGGTTATAATCAGATCAGGATAGCTCCTGAAGATCAGGCTAAAACAACCTTTATTACCCCTTGGGGGACCTTTTGTTGGAAAGTGATGCCATTCGGTTTGAAGAATGCAGGTGCAACATATCAACGAGCCATGACTTATATCTTTCATGATATGATGCATGATATTCTACATGATTATGTAGATGATATTATAGCTCGTTCCATCAAAGAAGATGATCATTTAGATGACTTGAGAAAAGTATTTGATCGGTTAAGGGAATATCTTATCCGACTGAATCCAGCCAAATGTATATTCGGAGTTAAGTCCGGTAAATTATTGGGGGTTATAGTTTCTTTACGTGGCATTGAAATTGACCCTCTCAAGATCGTGGCTATCACTGATATGCCCGCACCCACAAATATATCTGAATTACGGAGTCTACAAGGTAAGCTTCAAGCTATTCGTCGCTTCATCGATAAGTTGGTGGACAAAACAGGACCCTTTCTTAAGCTTCTTAAGAAAGATGTCTCTTTTCATTGGGACGACGAATGTCGGGAAGCATTTGAACTCCTCAAACAATATCTCCTTAACCCACCTGTGCTTTCACCACCTAGATCTGATCGCCCATTTATCTTGTATATTTTTGCTTCAGATCTTGCCTTAGGAGCTATGTTAGCTCAACTTGACGATGAGAAAAGAGAGCGTGCTAATTATTACATTAGCCGAACCTTAATCAGTTATGAAACCCGCTACACAACATTAGAGAAGTTATGTCTAGCAGTCATATTTTCTACACAAAAACTATGCCATTATATGCTCAGTCAAAAAACGTATGTTATTGCTAAATTCGATCCTTTGCGGTATCTCATGAGTCGACCGTACTTATCTGGTCGCACAACAAAGTGGGTTCTTGCGCTAAGCGAGTTTGAACTCACGTTTATAGGACAAAAGTCTGTTAAGGGTCAAATCATAGCAGATCAATTAGTTGTTGCACCCTTAGAGTCTACCCATCCCCTCATCATTGAGTTTCCTGATGAATGCCTTAAATTAGAGGCAGACCATCCAGAGCAATGGTCCCTATACTTTGACGGAGCCCGATGCATGAGTGGGGCTGGTGCAGGTATTATTTTAATATCTCCATAGAAACATCTTATACCTCTGTCCTTTAAATTAACATTTGCTTGTACTAATAACACTGCTGAGTATGAGGCTCTAATCCTTGGATTACGAGCTGCCTTGGCACTAAAAATTAAAAATTTATTAGTTTTCGATGATTCTCAACTTGTCATAAATCAAATTAATGATGTTTATCAGACCAGAGATGATAAATTGCGCCCATATAAAGCATATGTATTACAATTATTATCTTTATTTGATCAAGTTACCTTGGAAGCTATTCCTCGAACTAGCAACCGTGCGGTTGACGCTATGGCTGCAGCTGCATCTCTTTTGCCCTTGGAGTTAGATGACGAATATGCTACCATCATTATTCATCGACTCTAGGAACCCACTTCAAATAAATCATGCTTAGAACCTTTGGATGTGTTTCTAATCAATGAAACTACTCCTGAACCTTGGTACACTGATATATTTAATTTTCTTCAAAATGGGACCTTCCCTGAAGGTTGTAATAGCAACCAATGCCGGTTATTACGTAGACGAGCAAGTCGCTTCGTAATTATTGGCAATACGTTGTATAGGAGATCTTTTGAAGGCATCCTATTGAGATGTTTGAATCTAGAAGAATCTAGATCAGCTTTGAGTGAAGCCCACGATGGATCTTGTGGGGGACATTTTAGTGGTAGCGCCATTGCTAAGAAGCTCCTTAGGATAGGATATTTTTGGCCTACCATGGAGAATGATGCACATGATTACGTGCGCCATTGCGACAAGTGCCAGAAACATGCTGACCTTGTCCATGCGCCTGCACAAGAGCTACAGGCTATTTCATCTCCTTGGCCCTTTTCAAAATGGGGCTTAGACATCATTGGAAAAATCAACCCTGTGTCATCTGATGGACACAAATTCATCATAACCGCCACCGAGTATTTCACGAAGTGGGTTGAAGCTATGCCCTTAGCTTCTTGCACTGGAACCCAAGTTTCCAAATTTATTTTTAATCAAATTATTTGTAGGTTCGAAATTCCTGCAAATCTCATCTCGGATAATGGAACTTGTTTCAAAAATAAAGATGTCAAGAAATTATGTCAAAAATATAAAATTCAACATCGTTGGTCCACTCCCTATTATCCTCAGGGTAATGGCCAAGCAGAAGCATCTAATAAAACATTAATCAAAATCCTCAAAATACTGGTCAATAAATCTGGCCGAGATTGGCACATCCAATTATATCCTGCTTTGTGGGCTTATCGAACTAGTGTTCGTACTCCCACGGGCACTTCACCTTTTGTTTTGGTTTATGGCACTAAAGCAGTTTTTCCCTTTGAATTAGAAGTTCCTTCTTTGGCTCTGCTACTTCAAGATACTGAAGTAGGAGATGAATATCGTGCTGGCAGATTTAGTCAGCTGGAACTCCTAGATGAGAAGCGCATCAATGCTTTGGAACATCTTCGTGCCTACCAAAACAAGCTCAAGCGAGCATACCTCAAGAAAGTTCATCATCGATCCTTTGAGATCGGTGACCTTGTCTTAAAAGAAAATAAAAAAAATACTAATGCAACTAAAGATCTTAAAGGTAAATTTGAACCTAACTGGCTTGGACCGTATATCATCACTGCTAAATTTGGCTCGGGAGCATACAGATTATCTACCTTAGATGGTAAAGATCTTAAAGAACCTATGAACATTATGCATCTTAAACGCTATTATGCATAAATCTGGTCATTTCATCATTGTATATATTGTTATTTTGCATGTTGTTTCATTTTAGTCATTCATATAAAAATTTCAAAAAACAATCACATTGTGTATCTTCTCAATTCATCAATCAAAATCAAAATATAAAAACATCAAAATCATCAAAATCTTCAAAAACATCTTTTATTTTCGTACTTGTCAATTCTTGAAGTATTGCAGTTATATTTTCAGTTATTTTGGATAAATTAGCATTTATTTGGAATCCCGCACTTTCACACTCACATGCATAAATATCTTGATTTTATTTGGTATGATTATTAATCTCTCTTATATCAAAGTCCACAGTTGAATTAAATAAAGTTTTGAGCATAGAGAACTGATCTTGTTATTTACTTGAACCAAGCATATCTTTTCACATTAAAATGATTTCATTGCAAATTCGATATGATGCTACATAGTAGAAATGGTTTCTTGAGCGAAAAGTTTCCCCTGCTATCCTATCATGCACATGGTCTAGAATCTTTGAGAATTGACAAAAGGACAAGCTCACCCCTGCCTAGAATAAAAATCCCTTGCTCTACAACCAATCCGAGCAAGTATCCCTAGTATAGGAAGAAAAAGAAAAGTCAAAGAAAATGAGAAAAAGAAAAATATTATTTTGTACCATCGCAACAATATTTCAGCATTATCTCAGTTCCAAGCAAAAATACAAAAAAAAAAGAGAGAAAAAGAGAAAAGAAAAAGCAAAAAGCAATAAAATCCCTTTCCCTACCCCTTGAAAAAGAAAAGAAGGGTGAATGAGCTTGAATCCCTAGAATTCTCAATTATTCGAAAACTGTGAGGTAAGCCCCATAACAGGTGGTTTGTGCCCAACCCGCTTGGCCTTGGGTAATCCCTAGCATGGTGATATGTCTGTCACATTAGCGACCTTATTTTGTACAGACCTATGTCTCGCTTATGGATCAGCTAGCTCTTGATGACCCGACTTACATAGTAGTCTGGTACGGTTACATGCATATAAATCATGGTCAACGAACACTTATTTGGTTAATTCAAATTACTTGTATCAAATTATCTTGCTCAAAATTGGTGAATGAACAATACAATTGCACACACATTTGTATTTGAGAGATTTTGTATCATTATGATAAATCAAGATCGGCAATGAACTCACATATGCACATGAGGGTTCCTTATAAATCTACATTTTGTCTTTGAGATAATTTAAAATATTTTTGCAACTCTTTTTGGAATAATTTCATCTTCTTATTTAAGAACATCTGTTTAGTATAAAAACAATTACATACATTGTTTTCAAAAAATCCAAAAATTCTTTCAAACAACATATTCACAATCTAGCAATAAAGTCACGTTTATATATTTTTTCTGTTTATCTCAAAATCAAAAATCAAATTATGCAATAAAATTACTTTTTTGGATTTCGCGATGATGGTATAAGTCTATACCTATAATTCTATGCCTAGCGCAAACCATTGTTCTAATTTTATTTCCCATTCATTATTATTTATAAAAACATATGGCTTATATCATTATGTTACACAATTGTGCTTTAAAAAGAACGAACACATTTTTCTATTTCATTTCATTATGTCAACATTCCATTTTGCAACGATGGTATAATTCCTAAGGAATTGTTCAAAATTTTATCACACTTAGGAATTTATGCCTAGCAAAAAAATCATATTTTTAAATATTTCATGCATAATATTTTTATGAAAATCTGAAAACAAATCATCACCATCATCATTTTTCATCATCACAACACAAAGCCTTAAGACAGTCTCTTAAGCACTCTTTTACTTTTAGCAATATTTCTATACTGGGATTAGCTTGACGACCTAGCGAGCGGCGACTCCATGAAATGGTCTATAACAACGACAATGTCCTTTGAAATTATTGTTAGAAGTCCCTTTATTTTTCATCAAATCACACCATACACAACCAATTTGTTTACATCAGATTATTTCATTTAAATTTTACAGCATGACATAAAATTATACTATTTCCAAACGACATAATTACATGAATAATCAACCAAACAAATCCAAAATTAAAGCATCATACAACATATACACAAGTCATATCATCAAAAAGACCATATATATATATCAACAAATTATGTACATCATATCAAAACTGGACTGGTATGCCACAATCAATACCCCGGCATACTCAATCCTCTCAAAATAATAATAATATATACAATCTCTGTGCAGTGAGCAGCTAGTCTCGAGAAGCCCTCGAGCTCTCAGCCTCATCTCCTCTCCCACCCTGAGGTGGAGGAGGTGGTCCCATAGAGGTCTGTGCCATGTCTCGGGTCCTCACCGTCGATCATGAGGATGTCCTCGATGATCCCATCCTGATCGGCTCCGCAATGCCGGCTGGCAGCTGTAACCTCTGGCCCTCTAGAACCAGCTGGAAGTATACTCCCTGATAGAATGCGGTCTGAGCCATAGACCGTGCCAACTCCTGCATGCTCGCCCCTCCGCTCCGAGCCCTGAGCCATGTAGCCTCATCCTGTAGTGTCTGCACCTGAGCCCGAAGGTGGGCAACCTCAGCCCGGAGAGCCACCATCTCGCTGCTCTCCCCTACCTCGACACCCTTGCCCTTATCGGGCGATGGTGGCCTCTCCCCCTACTAAGAAGGGAATCCCTCCTCCCTCCTCCCTATCTGTTGTGGTCTCTACGGAGCCTGTGGCATCCTCTGGCATCTCTCCTATGGAGACCATCGTTGCTCTCTCCCTTCGTGACCCCACGCTGCCTCAATGGTAGCCTGGCACCGCCTCCCCATCCATCGCACAACCGCATGCATCGGACCCTATGCCCTCGTCATCCGAGGAGGGTGGATGCCTATGTACCAGGCATCATATCCATCAGTGACCCCAGCGTCATCCCCATCCACTGGCTGGATGGGGGCATCATCCATGTCTTGGCTCCAGAATCATTGCATATCCGGAGCCCCGCTCAGTGTGGTATTATCTCGGATAGTCTGGGAGTACTCATAGTCCCTAAGAGATGGGATCCCCTGCTGTAGACCGAACTGTCACAAAACTCGATCGTAGCGGTGGAGCTCTACCTCTCCCCACTCCATCCTCAGCCAGCAGACTCGCCTGATGCGAGCCAACTCCTATCCATCCTCTCCCCACCCTGGATGCTCTCTCCATGGCCTCCAGGTGATCTGGTCTGGGATGAGGTCATCTAGTAACCTCCATGACATCGACAGATCTATCCACCGCTGTGACCCTCTCTAGAGCCACCAATAGAAAACCCGGGGTCTCTCCTAGTCAACCCCTATTAGTGGGAGTCCTACCAGCCTCTGCACCGTGATGTGCTCCCAGCACCATACCTGTAGTAGTGATGTCAAAACCAGACATCGGCCTCCCTTGTATACGACCCCATGCAGGATCCTATACAAGCGGCACAATGCAAAGCTGCCCCATGTAAATCTGTACCCGTGGTCTCTCATGTCGTAGACCACATCTGAAAGGAGCCATGGTAATCTGCACCCGCTCTAGTGGCACAGCAATAGGCCACCTACTACCCCTACCAAAACTTGAGTCAACCTAGATGCCCCAAGAATCTGCCTCAGAGACTCGATGTTCACTCCACCCTTCTCCAGGGTGAAGCTCGGGTCTCTGCACAACCTCATCATAGCCTAGCTCTGATTGGCCATAGGAGTCATAAAATGTCCTTGTATGGGGATCCTGATGGCAAGCCGAGATTCACACAAACACATTCACAGTAATTTCATGGTAATTTCATTAAAAATAGCAAAATACGGTTTACAGTAGTCTCTCCAGTATACCACTTCTCCCCCAATCCCGAACTTCACCACCCCTTTCCCATACAAATTTTCCCCGTTTTAATGTGGTCTCGGCCTTCCCTGAAATTAATGCTCCCGCCCAAAGACCCCTTTCGAATTTCATCTTCCCTCCGTTGAAATTTCAAGATTTTCCTTTCCTTTTGTTTTCTGCCATAAATGGCAACTGTCCGATCCGTCCAGAGCCTGCATTCATGGCTTTCCATACCCCGCACCCGCCGTTTTAATCTGACTGTCTTTAAGTACCGTTGTCTCCGCCATTAAGTCTTTCACCTGTAACTACGGTTTCTCCAGAAACAACATTCCAAGATAATTAAACTTGGTCGACATCTATATCTCTCTCCTCCGATTACGTGGCCCTCATCCTCAAGATCTGTTACAAGTGTGTCTCCACGTGTCAAATTTGACTCTATCCCCCACTGGTCGTGTTGCCTTTAAGGCACGTGGCAACCACGTGTCAATTTCACCCTGTCCGACCGTCCGCGTGTTTATTTCCGTTTGACTTTTTCTTGGGCCGCGATATCGCGACATGTAGCGATATCGTGACATGTCGCGATATCGCTACCCAACTGACGTCCGCCCTCAGCTTTGAAACAACGTCACGATATCGCGACGTCGCGATATCGCGACAAAAGTACGTCCTGCATTTGTCTCTGCCTTTGACGTCGCGAAATCGTGACGTGTCACGAAATCACGACGCGTCACGATTTCGCGACTCCAACCCCCACTCCTTGCAACAGCTTCAACCCCCTTCGTAACTTAAGACTCGGCCAACCTAACCGTCGCGATATCGCGACGTCGCGATATCGCGACGAAACTTGCTCCGCCTTGCAAGTATTGCATAGCAAATGAGGTCGCGATTTCGTGACCTCACACCAACTTTTGCCTTAGTCCCTTTAACAACTTCCTTTTCTCGTCTTACGACATCTCCTTCCCCGAAAAAGAACCAAATTGCTTCAAAAATACCAGAATTTTAAAGAAAATTAAAAGATGCAAGATTGCTCATACTTTCACCGGATGCTCCTGCATCAGACACCCGGGTAGATTAGAAGTGACCCTCACTTCTGTTTTGTTGGGGGAAGACCCAATCGGTCAACCTCCGCCTCCGATACCCAAGTTGCATCTTCAATAGGCCTGCCTTTCCACTTGATCAAATACTCAATATACTGTTTATTCCTGGTGTTTCTGCCTTCACGAGTATCCAATACTTCCTCGGCTTCATCTGTGCTTGGAGTAGATGCTGGAATTTGCCATAACTCTGGACTTTGCATTTCTGTACCTTCTCCCTCATGGTATTCCACTAAATCTGAGATATTAAAAATTGGTGAAATATCAAGCCAAGTTGGCAATTCCACTTCATACGCATTTCCTGACTCTCGCTTTCCCAATATTCTGCATGGTCCAAACCTTTTCATTTTCAATTTATTATAAGTCTTGGCAGGAAATCTCTCCTTCCCGAGATGCACCATGACCTCATCTCCTACCTTGAACTCCTTGAACCGCCGCTTCCGGTCCGCCCTTGTCTTATATTGACTGTTCATTTTTGTAATTTGTCTTCTTACTTCCTCATGCAGACTTTTCATATGTTCTACAAATTCTTCGGCTTCGGCACTACATTTTTCTCTTCTGTCCAACCTTCTTAGCTCATACACATTCCTCGGGCTGTTTCCATATACTATCTGGAACGGAGATTTATTTGTGCTTTTATTAACCGAATCGTTATATGCAAACTCGCCCGTGGTAAGACCAAATCCCATCCCTTGGGTTGATCCACTATCAAACACCGCAATAAATTGCCCAGGCTTCTATTGACCACCTCCGTCTGCCCATCTGTCTGTGGATGGTATGCTGAACTGAATTTCAAGTTTGTCTTCAATTTCTTCCACAGAGTTCTCCATAAATACCCAACAAACTTTGTATCTCTGTCTGAAACTATACTTCTCGGTAGACCGTGAAGTCGTACCACTTCCTTGAAGAACAACCCAAAGAATGTGAACTGCATCACTTGTCTTTTGGCAGGGAATAAAATGTGCCATTTTGGAGAACCGGTCCACCACCACAAATATTGAATCATTTCCTCTCTCGTGTTCTCGGCAATCCAAGAACAAAATCCATGCTTATGTCCTCCCATGGTCTCTCAGGCACAGGTAATGGCTGGTACAGCCCTGTATTTTGTTTTACACCCTTTGCCATCTCGGCATATTCTGCAACTTTTCACAAACTTCCGTACATCTTGCCGAAGTTGTGGCCGTAGTAATTTTCCTCAATCAAGGCAATGGTCTTATCCCTACCAAAATGCCCAGCCAATCCTCCGCTGTGCTTTTCTTTGATTAAATTCTCCCGCATGGAACTTCTGGGAATGCACAACTTACTACCCTTGAACAAGATCCCGTCTTGGATTAAGAAATCCAACCATTTTGTTCTATCCATGGTAAGAGGTATTGAGCAAGCCTTCCAGGCTTCGCAAAATCCGGATCTCGCAGGGTATAGACCCTTCGCTTCTTCAAACCCCACTACTTCCACCGTCAATCTGGTCGCAGAGTCCGCCTTCCGCTTAAGGCATCTCGCAACCCTGTTTGACTTCCCACTTCTGTGCTTTAGTACAAAGGTATAACTTTGGAGGAACTCCACCCATTTCATGTGCCTTTGGTTCAGTTTTGTCTGACTGTTAATGTATTGCAAAGCCTGATGGTCAGTAAATAGTACAAACTCCTTTGGTAATAAATAATGTCTCCACTTTTTCAAGGCCTGAACTATAGCATAAAATTCTTGATCATAGACAGAATACTTTTTCCGAGCATCATTTAACTTTTCACTGAAATAAGCAACTGGCTTGCCTCCTTGACTCAGTATCGCCCCTATTGCACTGCCACCGGCATCACAAATCCACCCGAAATACCTTGTTGAAGTCCTGGAAGTGCCAAAACAAGTTGTTCTGTAACTTTTCTCTTCAATGTATCAAAGCTCCTTTCAGCCCCCGATGTCCATTTGAACTCCTTTTTATCTCCCCTCATTGTCTCTGTGAGAGGTGCACAAATACTGCTGAAGTTCTTTATGAACTTCCTATAAAAACTGGCCAGACCATGGAATGACCTCACTTCTGTTGTGCTCCTTGGAGTAGGCCATTCAATGATGGCTCTCACCTTTTCGGGGTCCATCTTCAGGCCTTCTACTGAGATTACAAACCCCAAGTATACCAATTCCTTCTTGACAAAATTACACTTTTTCAAATTTATTAATAACTGTTCTTCTTGCAGCTTTTCAAAGACTCTCCTGATATGCATCAAGTGTTCCTCCAGGGTCTGGCTAAATATCAATATATCATCTAAATAAACAATAACAAACTTTCCCATAAATTCTTTCAGTACTTCATTCATCAGCCGCATGAAGGTACTTGGTGCATTGGACAATCCAAAGGGCATGACCAACCACTCAAACAGCCTTCTCTTGTCTTGAAGGTTGTCTTCCATTCATCCCCCTCTCGGATACGGATCCGATGATAACCACTTTTCAGGTCAATCTTTGTGAAGTACTCAGCTCCACTTAAACAGACCATGATATCATCCATTCTTGGTAACGGGAATCAGTACTTAATAGTAATTTTGTTGATGGCCCGTGAATCCGTACACATCCTCCATTCCCCATCCTTCTTTGGCGCCAAGACCGCAGGTACTCGCGCATGGACTCAAACTTTCCCGAATTAATCCCTTTTCTAATAATTCTTGGACCCGTCTATTTAACTCCTCGGCCTCTACAGTGTGTCATCCCGTGTGCAGCTTTATTTGGCATGTGCTTGATCCCGGTACTAAATCTATATGATGGCTAATTTTTCTCACAGGGGGTAAGCCCTCAGGCACATTGTCAGACACAATGTCTGGAAATTTCTCCAACAGATTTAGAACTTCTGTTGGGGTATCCCGGCATTCCTTCCCCCTAACTCTAGGGATTATTGCATAACATAAATGTTCATGCTTTAACCCGTTCATAAACTCTCTCCCCTCAACTAAACAGACTCTGGAAATATTACATACCTTTTCATCTCGTATCCTTCAAGGGCTTTAGTTTATGGCGTACACCATTCTTTGTCAATGAGTAGGTGTTGGCACGGCCATCATGTACCGCACTCCGGTCAAACTGCCAGGGTCTCCCCAGCAACATGTGGCAAACATCCATGGGTAAGATGTCACACAAGACCTCATCACAATAATTCCCAATGTTAAATTTAATAGTAACACTGCTCATTGACCAAAGCTCCGTGGTCCTTTTGTAACCATGCGACCCGGTATGGGTGTGGGTGTTTCTTCCTTTCTAACCGTAACTTTGTAACCATTTCCTCATAAACCAGGTTGTCCGTGCTACCATTATCAATAATGATATTGCAAACCTTGCCCGCACATTTACATCTAGTGCGGAATAAACTTTTCCTCCGGGTCTGTGTCCTTCTCCTCGTTCAACAGACTCTTCTTACAACCATTGTTTCTCCTCTCTCCGCTTCTTCGGAATGCTCGGATTCAACATCCTCCTCTCGCCACAGCAGCTTCGGTCGGGCCCTCAGTGCCTCTTGTTTGTTCTTTCTCGGTGTTGTGGACATTCAAATGCCCCGTGTCCTTCTTCACCACAAGTGGAAACATGTTCCACGAAATACTCCCCTTCCAAACCCTCGTCCGCATCCACCCCGTCCTCTTGGGTAGTCGTTTCGATCTCTGGGCCGATAAACATCTTCTTCTTTTTGGTCCCGGTTACTACCGGCTTCACCCGCCTTCTTCGGATCCTTGTACTTTTCTCCACCGGTCCTCCCACCGACTCCTTCCACCTCGGCCTCTTCCTCTTTGCTTGCCTTCAAACCGCCTCTTTAGCTTTTCTTCTACCTTCAAGGCAAATTGATAAGCATCCTCAATGGTGTTTACTCGAACCAGGCTCGCTTCTTCCCGGATACCAAGCCTCAACCCATTAATGTAACGGGCTACTTTCTCCTTATTTGCCTCTAAATGCCCCGTTCTAATAGAAATTTTGTAAAATTCTTCAATGTACTCTTGGACAGCTTTTGTTTGTCCTGTCTCAAGCTTGCATTTTCCTTAGCAGATCCAACTCGTAATCTGCCGGGATGAACTGTCTTTTAAGCTTCTCCACCATTCTATCCCATCTTGTTATTCTCTCTTTCCCTCTTCTGTTTCTCTCCAACTGCATTCCCTTCCACCAAATGCTGGCATGACCCTTTAACTTGGTCTTAGCAAATCCGACCCGGTTAGGGTCTTCAATCTCCTCATACTCGAAATATTCCTCTAAATCATTTATCCAACTAATCACTTCTTCCGGATTTAGATTTCCCGAGTAGGTAGATACCTCCATTTTTGGCTGTTTTCCAATCCGAGAGATGGCCTTATACAACCGGGCTCGAGCCGGATCCACAGCTTTCGCTTCTTCCTCGACCGTTCTTCCTCTTCAACTTCATCTTCACTTTCCTCTTCCCCTTCGGGTTCACGCCTTCTGCGTAACTCTTCTTGCAAGGCTTGAACTTGTCTTTGCAAGGCCCGAAAGTCTTCGGCCGGCACCACATTTCCCGCTCCGCCACGGTTCCTTCGTGGAGGCATGATATTTTTCTCTGTATTATATATATATTTTTTTTTAGAATTCTTCCACAGATCCTGGTGCAACTGCCTCTCTCCGGCGATCTGTTACACGCTCAGGAGCTCCCGCTCTGATACCACTTGATGGCAAGCCGGGATTCACACAAACACATTCACAGTAATTTCATGGTAATTTCATTAAAAATAGCATAATACGGTTTACAGTAGTCTCTCCAGTATACCACTTCTCCCCCAATCCCGAACTTCACCACCCCTTTCCCATACAAATTTTCCCCGTTTTAATGTGGTCTCGGCCTTCCCTGAAATTAATGCTCCCGCCCAAAGACCCCTTTCGAATTTCATCTTCCCTCCGTTGAAATTTCAAGATTTTCCTTTCCTTTTGTTTTCTGCCATAAATGGCAACTGTCCGATCCGTCCGTAGCCTGCATTCATGGCTTTCCATACCCTGCACCCGCCGTTTTAATCTGACTGTCTTTAAGTACCGTTGTCTCCGCCATTAAGTCTTTCACCTGTAACTACGGTTTCTCCAGAAACAACATTCCAAGATAATTAAACTTGGTCGACATCTATATCTCTCTCCTCCGATTACGTGGCCCTCATCCTCAAGATCTGTTACAAGTGTGTCTCCACGTGTCAAATTTGACTCTATCCCCCACTGGTCGTGTTGCCTTTAAGGCACGTGGCAACCACGTGTCAATTTCACCCTGTCCGACCGTCCGCGTGTTTATTTTCGTTTGACTTTTTCTTGGGCCGCGATATCGCGACATGTAGCGATATCGTGACATGTCGCGATATCGCGACCCAACTGACGTCCGCCCTCAGCTTTGAAACAACGTCGCGATATCGCGACGTCGCGATATCGCGACAAAAGTACGTCCTGCATTTGTCTCTGCCCTTGACGTCGCGAAATCGTGACGTGTCACGAAATCGCGACGCGTCGCGATTTCGCGACTCCAACCCCCACTCCTTGCAACAGCTTCAACCCCCTTCGTAACTTAAGACTCGGCCAACCTAACCGTCGCGATATCGCGACGAAACTTGCTCCGCCTTTGCAATAGCAAATGAGGTCGCGATTTCGCGACCTCACACCAACTTTTGCCTTAGTCCCTTTAACAACTTCCTTTTCTGTCTTACGACATCTCCTTCCCCGAAAAAGAACCAAATTGCTTCAAAAATACCAGAATTTTAAAGAAAATTAAAAGATGCAAGATTGCTCATACTTTCACCGGATGCTCCTGCATCAGATCCTCAAGATCCTCCATACATCCTTCAAAGTGGGATCCATCTCCCTTATCGGTAATCGAAAGCAGGATGACCATGAATACCATCTCTCTGCTAGGGCTGTCAGTAGCCCCATGTCTGTCGGTATTTGTGGCATCTCTACCACATGTTGTAGTCTGACTTGTGCCAGTTGGTCTCACTCTACCTGATTGAGCATGACCACGTCATCCCTTAGTACCTCGTATTTCCATTCCTGACTCTTTAGTAATCCCCTCTACAAAATAAACAATGAAACAACAAAATTCATTAATAAAACAATTATTACAATCAATTAAATGCAATTCAAACAAGCTTAATTTCCTAAAAATGATGATATCATCCACCATTGGATGATATCATCCTAAATTGGGTCAAATTTTCCTTGGTAGGCCAAAATCATCTCTAATTTCACAACTCGCCCCTATTTCGCCAATTTTGCCCTTAGACGAAATCGGCGATCTAGGGACGATTTCGTCCCGACATCGTCGACGACCTAAAAACAGCCGCGATGCCCCAAAACTGTCAAAATTTAAATAAAAAATTACACAAATAAAATTAAAAACATAATTCACTAAGTTTAGATCCTTACCCGTAGCCTGCGCCAAACCTCTGTTGATCTTGTGCGTTGTCTCGACCATTTTGTCTGTAGAGCTCTAAAAACAGTGAAAATGAACAGTAAAAATGAATTAGGGTTTTACCCTATTTTTCTTAATTTTATTTAAACAACAACAACATTTTTCAAATTTTGCTTTTCCGCGCTTTTACCTCAAATGCTCGATTTGGGTAAAAACATGGAGGGGGCACCATAGTAAGCAGTTGTACGATTCGACCTAGAATCGTCGTCTAGAAAATTGAGTAAATTTTTGCTTTCTCGTAAAACGGGAAGAACTCATCTTTAACGCATTTTTTTCGGAAAATTCTCTAAAGAGAGGGAAAAATGTAGCACCCTAAAATTGATGCAGTTAAACCTTAGTAAAAAGATAAAAAATTAAATTTTAACTCCAAAACCACCCGTTAACCACCTGTTACCCGCTCCCCTCATAATTTTGCACCATTTTTAGGAGTTTTTTTTACCGTTGGATGATATCATCGTAGATCAAAAGAAATCATCCCAGATATGATGAATTCATATGGAATAGAATGTCCAAATGATTTCGTCCCAAAACCAAATTTTCATAATTAGTTTTTGTTTAAACAGCTTCTCTAACTTGGGCAGAAAGCATGTCTACATAGTTAGAGTCTCCCCCGTTAGAGATCTCCCAAATTGGGGTGATCTCCAACCTCTTAACCTCTCCCTAAATCCTATATAAACTTAGGATTTTCCTTGACTTCCCCCTGGCTGATTTTCCCTGCAACTTTAGTTTCTTGTGTATTAGAACACCTTCGCACCATTGTTTGCATTGTGTATTTCAAGTTTTCTTTAAGGAATTTTACTGTTTTTTAGCTGGAGCAAGCTCGGATCGTCACTAGTGATTCCAGATGATTTTGGACGATCTTGTCACAGATCGGTGATGATCTCATACGATTGGAGGCGATCTCGACTACAGTCCAGATTAGGGGCAATTAGAGCCCAGAGTTTGCATTTGTTTATCTTCTCTTTTCATTTCCTTATGCATTAACTTAGTTTATTCTATTTCTACATTCTGGAGTTCACATCATTTAGCATAGATGCATGATAAAGTTAAAATAAATTATTAAATTAATGCATTTTCTTTAATTTTTATCTAGATTTATCATTTAGGTAGGTTTACTGTTATTTCTATCATTTCCCCTTGCTTTTGCAGTTGCATTTTTGGTCTTTGGTATCTGTTTCTGTGATTGCAGGTTTCTAACAAATTCGTCTAACGAACTCGTCAGGTCTGTGATGATCTCATATGATCTCAGATGACCGACTGTGATCTGAGATGATTCTATGCAATTACAGACGATTATGTAAGATTTGAGACAATTTGGACTTCTACAAACCTCAAAATCTTCATCAGACATCCAGAATTAGGTACATTCTGTCTTACTTAGCACACTTTCTATGTTTAGCACTTATTCATGTTTTTTGTATCCATATAAATTAGCATTGACATATAGAATAGCTTAGATTCATCTTGGCCAAACCTAGGATATGAATGATTAAAATGAACACATCAAACCCATTCTCAACCTAGGTGTGGAAACTATCACTCAAAGTTTCCTGGTGAACCCACCATCCATAAAAAATTCACCCTTATTCCCCTCCCCCGAGAGGCACAACCTTCAAAAAGGCCTCTCAGTCTGAGGTATTGTCCCATCCTTCTCGCATCCCCCTTTCGGGCACAGATCCTATAGCCTGAAGGTAAGGATGTGAAAAATTTGGAGTGATACAAGACCAAAGCATAAATAGTCACCCCCTTAATTTAAATTAAATGTATGTAGATGTGTGTGTATGAATGGATGTATTTTGTAGAGCATGTGTTAGGATAGAGACTATGTATGCATTTTGCTGTTATACGAGACTCTATAATGTAATACAACTAAGTAATACAAATTATTTATCTTTTATCCATGATATGTGTATGATTTATATACAATATGATTTTCATTGGTAGTTGGTAGTTTTGTGTTGGGTTCTATGTGTAGGTATCAATTTTTATAGCCAGAGCATGGAATGAAGGAATTGCAATCTAGAATTTTGTACAAACTTACCATACAAGTGGAACTATTGAGGTTTTTGTTCTAATGGAATTGGAAGTGTTGTTCTAGTGAATTTTCTATGGTCATTCCAATGAAGATTTCATACAAGTAGCATATAATAAGTTGACCCTAAAACTATCAACCAATTGTAAGTTGAGTTGTCATTCAAGAACCTAGTTCAAGTGTTTTTCATTTAAGCATGTTGTCATTCAAGCACCTTATTGTACAAGCACTTTTTTATTATCATACAATTGGTCAATTTAGATGTTGTTCAAATGTAGGATGTTTAACATAATTGCATTGATTTTAGTCTTTTTTGGCTTGTACATATATCATTCTATTCCTCCATAATTGGAAACTCACCACTATGCTACATGAATTTAAGGTAAAAATTGCATTTCAAAGTTTGATGCTTTGAAGGATGATATTGATATTATCAAGAAAAAACATAAGGAACAACCACTACTAGGTAATGCTATTTTGCTTGGTTGTATAAATATAATATTCCAAACCAATTACGAATATCAAAATTTATCATGGAATGGGGTAAAAGATAATAAATCTACCTTAGTTGCAAATATTGAAGCACCCACCCATGCTCTTGATTTATTTTTACTGAAATATGGATATCCTTGCCAAGATGATTGGCATTAATAGGTATATAAAAAAGTAATTATAAAGGAGAAAATTGTTCTAACTACCTAAATCTTGGCATCCACATATGGAACTTATTATTTTAATAAATAAACATATTATTTACTAGAGTGCATACATGAACACCTAAATTAGGGAAGACCCTTGTCAAAGGCCTTCCATATACACCTTTTATGGTACCCTCAATAATATTCAAAGCAACTAGCAAGCTTCAATAAAGCTTTCATAACAAGGGGAAAACAACCTTAGCATCTTGGAGAAACAAGTTTGCTTGGGTTTGTACTCTTTCTCCTTTATTTATTTTTCATTGCTTTTGTAGCAATAATATTTAATCTTATTGCATGTTTATTTTTACTTTAATTCTCATACTTACATTTAGCTTGTACTCTTGTTTTTCATCATTACTAGTTTACACTTGGAACAAATAATCTTCATGTCTTCCTACATCTAGTAGGGTCCTTGTACCTCATAATTATCACATTTAGATTTCATTTTGTTATACTTGTAAGTAAAATCATTATTTAAGTATATCTTTAGTGGCACTATTGCTCTTGGTTTTTGACACAGTCACAGTGAATGAAAGCACTATTTTTTAACAAAAGTGGCAATAGTGATATTGCTTACCCAATGGTTCTTTTTCATTAATTACTCAATCAATGATTTTTTAATTTTTTAATTTTTAACTCATACCTAAATAGGGGTCTAATGCTTGTAAAGGAAGCCTAATACTATTTTCTACCTCAAGAAAACCCCTTTACCATTGATATCTTATTTTTTGGTTGTTTTACAAGGTGTAAGATCCATTAGGACGCAGTAGTGTTGACAACACTTCCATGATACTGGTACAATTTATACCTCTATTATAGAACCACATCTCTTCATTTTTTAACATTTATACTCTAGATATATTTGTTGTTTACAAAAATTTGTATTAACATAAATAAAATGGGAAAGAAACTAGATAATATTAATTATTTAGAGGACCTTTGTTAATTTTTTTATCATCAAATGAAAATCACATACAGTTGCATTTAGGTTATTTTTTGCATCTTTATTGAGCCTTGACCCTAAAATAAGAAATTATTTTTACTTTTATCATCAAATATCAAAATCATTTTAGTTTTAGGTCTTATTTTTGCATTTGTATGGTGCATTATGGACATATTAAGGTTAAGCTTTCTTAAGGAAAACCTGGGAGAAACATAGGTGTTGATCAACTAATCCATAAATCTATAGACACTAAGATCACAAATTATCCCTATCCTTGAGGTGAGCAAAAGAGAAGGAAACATTGTGAAGACTCCCTTCATGGATCCCTTCCAACCCCTTCATATCACACCATCCATTCTTTCTTTGGTCTCTCATACTACAAGCATAATTTCATCACCTTGTATGGCCTCATATCAATCCATCTTATCACCTATTATCACCAAATTCTCATCATCATCCATGATGTCACCTCAAACCAATATTCTCATCTTTATTGGTCCATTAGTTACCATAGGTACAATGACACTCTTTTCTATGATAGCATCAGGTCTACTTGCGATAATCTACACTACTTTGAATAAGCATCCCACCCTTGATGTCAACTAATCATTACCTTACTAGATAATAAAAATCACTAAGAAGGACATAAAAATAAAATAAGGCATCATGCAAGATGCAATAAATCAAATTGATCAAGACATTATTAGTATAAGAGCTTTAACATCTACAACACTTGTAATTTGATAATCCTAGTTGGCATAATGATTATTGAGGCACTTCCAATAGATCCAAGTGAACCAACAATTGATTCAACTAACTACACTTCTAAGATGTCAACTCTAGACCTAGTAAGTACTACCTCCTTCTAGGTGATACAATTAATAGAACAATTGTAGAAAGCCACAACTATTAGATATATGCAAGCAACTAGTAAAGCTAAAATATATAGGAAGTAATCTTAAAATAGTGCACAAGCATTGATACAATTGGTAAAAGATAAATAGAATCAAGTAATATACTTACAATAATAGCTAGAAATACTAAAAATAAGAATAGTGATCTTAAAGAATAAATGATAAACAAGGAGGAAATTGAAAAATAATTGGTATATCTAAAAGGCCAATTGGTATAGGATAAAGATTAGTTTAAGCAACAATTAAAAAAATAGTAACTTACAACTAAATATAACAGTACAAGATAAATATAGGTTAAGTCCCTTTAAAACCAAGTAAATTATGAGATTATGAATGCTAGGGTATATCTCAATAAATACAATACCTTGCTTGACCATATTGTAGTAACAATCTAATAGGTAGAGGATGAATTTACACTAAGAGCAAGATATATTGAAATAATTTTGTGATTGTATAAGACATATAATAAGCAAGTGAAGAAAATGGGTATGACATGGAAGAAAGTATTAATCATGCAGTTTAAAAAAATATCGGACAAGAAAATAAGGCTACAATGAGGTAAAGCTACATGTGATGCTCTCAAAATGACCATTGAGAAAACATAACATGATGAGGAATAAGATTACTCATTCAATTAAATATTAAATTAAAATATTTTTTTTAAGAGAAAAACCCCTTGCGGGGCCGCCTTGGTCTGAGAGACCACGACCAAGGGATTCTATACCATTAAAGTCACCCGGGAGTTGTGCCTAGCCCTGCCCGCACCAAAATTATCAATTGGATTTTGGATACCCAATTCAACTTTTTGGTAGGATGGAGATTTGAACCTGGGACCTCCCTTGGAGGATTGCCCTCCCCTCTCCAACTCACCTACAACACCTGGATGTTTAAAATATTAATTAATAGCTAATTATTATTAACTAATAATTAGTTAATAGTTAATTATTAATAACTGATAATTAGTTAGTAGTTAATTATTACTTACTAATATCAAGTGGCATTAGCTCAACCAGTTAGATTCCTCAACATTTCAAGGAGACCCAAGTTCGAATCTTGCCAAACGATATATGGATAATATCCAATATTTTTTGTAGCCACTATGTGGTGATGATGTGATACAGGTGGGACCTATTTCAATCCCATATAACCCAATGCAAAAAATTACTATTAACTAATAATTTTTTAATTGTTATTTATTATTAACTAATAATTTATTAATAATTAGTTATTATTAATTAATAATTAATATAAGTTTATAAAAAATTATATTATAAAAAAGCATGTCTATTCAAATTATGCCTATTCATGTACTATATATATATATATATATATATATATATATATATTGAAAAGTAATGAATGAGAATACTTAGCTTTTGATTTTCAATCTTATATCTTCTTGCCCATTCTCTCCATATCATTGGTATCAAAGCATACCAATCTACCTATGGATCAATTCACTCCATAATTTGGCCTTTGCATTTTATCCATTCAATACAACTGACTATATTTTCAAACCATTCAAAAATTAAGGCATGCCTTTTGTTCATTCAACATGACCGATTGTATTTCTAGATTGTTTGAACATTAAGGAGTTTTAAAATTTGAGGCCTTAGCATTTTATCCATTTAATATGGCCTTCTAAATTTTTTGGACATCTAAGAGTTGGCACCATGTTGTATAGCCAAAAATATCTTAGAATCTAGAGGATATCCAAGAGCTAGCATAGATATCCAAAGAGCTATGTGCTCAGATGATGAATAAAATGTCAAATATGGAAGACACGACCTTGAAAGAATTCCTCAATATTGAGGATTTCAAGTTGGACATAAAAATGATTCCAACCCTACTTCATTAGCCACAAGCCTTAGCTTTGTGGATAGCAAAATTAACATAGAAAAAGTTAATTTGATGGACAAGATTGAGACTCTTACCCAATCCTTGGAGACCCTATAGACAAGGGTCAATATGTGCATGAATGAACAATTATGTGTTTTACAATTTCCTCTTCTTCCTACTACCTCCACTAGTGTACATCGTAGAAGATGATATTTCTAGTCTTGTTTCACTTCAAGAAGTGTCCTCTGTTATTGGCTTAGTGGACTAGAAGCTTGACAACAATTTGGAAAATACATTTGAAGGTGATCTCATTGAGGATGAGACTCATTTATTCACTCAACCACTTATATTAGGAGTGGGCTATGATCACTCTTTACAAGCTTATTCTCGATATACAAATTTGAAGAATATATTCTTGGATGGAAGTATTGTCCAAGAAAATTTAAATATTGGCACACTTCTATTGTTCTAGACTGTAACAACCCACCAAAACAACTCAAAAGAGGGATTTTTATTTTTAATTCCATAAGTAAGGTTCTCAAGAGGCCCAATGTATTTCCAACACCAATCACAAGGCTTCACCATATTTGAGTTCAAGTCGCTACAGATGGCACTCAGTGGATAGGAGTAGCCAATATATTGTAGTTCTTGTGGTTCACCTTACTAAACCTCATCATTTATAAGGATACCAAAGTGGTCCCTCCACCTTTTATATACCCTCATCAGCATAAGATAATATAAACACAATGTAGATATTATCCTTTAATGCCCAAACACTTAAAGGGAAAAACCTATTTCTTAACCTTACCCTAAGTCCATCTAGGTAGGTTAATCAAGCATAAAGCCTTGGTTCTTAGTTACCACACCTTCATGGGTTAAATAAGGTCATTACTTCTCATTTGAAAATGAACATGATCATCCAAACCTACACATTCAAGGGACCACCATTATCATCTTTTGAATGATTCCAATAAATTTCTAGTTATGGAACACTCAACCCTCACCATTCAAGGTGTATCAAAATCATAAAAATATAGCTATTGCATAATTTTAACTCCTTCCAGATTAGTGAGTACATAGCTATTGCATTCTCACAACCCATTCTAGATCTCACTTCTATCTGGTTATTGCATCACCACAACTCCTCAGATTGGATTATTTCTTAAACTCGGGTCCTAAAAGAAGTTCTAAATATTTCCCAAGAACCCCCTTGATAAAACCCAAGATAGAAATTAAAAGTAATAACTCTCTCAAAGATCAAATGCTTCAATTAAATATTAGCATGTTCATATTATAGCACCATCTCAAACTTGGAAAAATAGATTGATACATCACATTATCAATGAACATAAGCTTCAACATAAAGCTATCAAATTCAAAGTTAAATTGATCTAAGTGATAATATAAAGCTATGTAAAAGAAGGTATCTCAATAGAACACTAATCCAATATTCTTAAATGCTATCAATTTCCACTTAGAGATCATATAAAATCATCCCATTAAATATAGATCACAATAACTTTTGTTTTCTAATAGCAATAAGAACACATTGGCATGATAACTATCATATTCCATAACTTCCTTCAGACTACATTCTTTTACAAAAATTACCATTTTCTAATTATCATTAGAATATTTCTTTTAAATATTACAAAGCAAATACTCATTTACATATCCATTTTCATTCCAAAGTACATCAAAGCCATTCCACCTAAGTGGTATTTACACCATATTCTTTCCACGATCATCCTCATGCTAAGAATTGCCCATGATATTGATGTTGGAATTATGTTGAATATTTTCCATGTTATTCAGGAGGGGTTAACTTTGAAAGGTATTGGATGTTAACTCTGAAAGGTATTGGTAATTCAAAGGTATTATTTTCAACCGCACTTGGACCCACTTTACAAAGGAGGGTGTATGGGAACAATGCCCCCCTATTTGTGTCTACCAAAAATAAATGTGTTTTTCCATTTGTAAATTTGGACCATTTATTATTAGGTCACTAATTGGGCAGTAGAATTTAGGCTGGTGTTTTGCCCTAATTTTAAAATTTGTGCTTGTGCATTTGTTATTTATATTGCATTGGCATTAGGGTTTGAGATAGAAAAAAGATAGCATGACAGAAGGGATAAACAATTGTATTAGAGACGATGAATTTAATGCAATAAGAAGATAAAATTGTGTTGGTTTTTCCTGGTTAAGGGTTTCCAGAATAAATATTGTGTTATGTGTGTTTATGCAATCTTCTTCTTTTGATTCTATGATTACTACTTTTTTGCATTTAATTTATTGATGATCTTTATTTCTCTTCACTTGAGGAACACTTAGGGATCAGGATAGCTCATGATGCAATGCAACTTGACATGCTCTATGTATTTATGAGCAATCATGCACAATACATTTTTAAAATAAAGAAAACATCCGACGAGAGAATCCCATACTTATCTCTATAATGGTTTCCCTATCTACTCAAGTCTTAAGAAATCATTATAACTAATTTTTCTTCTAAACCAAAAGCCTTTTCCCAAATTTGAGCAACGACCAAAAAATCATAACTCTTCTCTACTAGATTTCCCATAAGAGAAACACTATAAAATAGAAAAACCAAAATTTCTCTACTAGAATTTTGGTAAGAAACATCAACATGAAGAAGAACAACTTAATATCTTTATATCCTCTTTTTAGAAACCAACATTATTACCAAAAATAACACTCCTTACTACCCTAATGTAATTTTCAAAATAAGGATTCTTTCCCTATAACAATATACATTTTTCATTTAGAGCATTCAAGCTTACTCATTCCATTTACATCCATGCCTACACCCTCCATATACTTAAAGTATTCATGCCTACATATTCCATTGCTTAATGCATTCATGCCTACATTTCATTGCTTAATGCATTCATGCCTACACATTTCATTGCTTAATGCATTCATGCCTATGTATTTTATTTTCTAGATAAAAGGTATTCTTAGGTTACAAGTAATAAAACATAAAACATGCATCCATGACCTTCCATGCATGTCTCCCAAGCATGAATTACAAGGGAACATACTTAAAGAGAAACTAGCATGCAAAAGCCAAACCCAGCTTAACATTAGACACAATAAAACAAAACTAGAGCTTAGTAAAAGCAAAATAAATTTTTTGGGCAACAAGGACCAAAATCACACACAACACTCCATGCATGGCTAACAAAAATAATGCTCAATAGACAAACACACACACTATATGGGTTATAATAATTGTAGGTTCAAAAAGCTACATAAAGAAAATTCTACAAAAAAATTAAAATTTTGTTGAAGTTTTGAAAGTGTTGTTGATTTGCACCAATATTAGTGTCACTAGGACACATTTGCCTTTAGAACACAGTAAAAAATGGTCAAAATTTAGAACATGAAATTAAATATGTGACCCAATGCATAATGTCCCCAAGCCACACTCAAAGTTGCATGTCCTCAAGATGTTGTCAGTCTAGTTTGACTTGACAATACTTTAGGATAGAAATGTGGCCCAGCTCTAAGCAGTATTTGAGCCATAGTAAGCACAATAAAAATGCATATTTGTGAAATTTTAAATGTGGCATAGCTACAAGAGTATCTAGGCTACACTCAATTGAGAGTATCTAGACTGCATTCTTCATGTCGTGTTACAATTAGACCGCAAGGGTGTATCTAAACCACATTCAAACTGACCAACATTACAATTAAAAATGTGACCTAGACCATTGTTGTTTTGCCAAAGATAAAATATGCTTTGACCCAAATACGAAGGAGAAACTATGACCATGTGCTATACAACTAAGCTTCACACCATAGTCAACATGATCAATGATTATGCAGTCACAATTTAAAATACGGTCCAATGAAGGACCTCTATATTGCACTCTTGTTTTATCTTGGAACCATAAAGAAGAAGGTAAATGTGGTCACGTGCGATGCAATATGTTCCAAGCTATAGACAATATAGTCAACATTGGTTGAAATAGCAAACAATATGTGATTGCATCTTAAGCTTATTCTAAATATTAGATCTCAAAGATAGATTGAAACTCATCCACAGGTTGAGGTGCAAATAATGAATATTTGAGTGTGGTGTAGATATGACAAGTCTAAATAGGTATTGCTGAGATGATAAGTTGAAGCATATGAGATTCCCTAGATAATTTAGCTCTAGATCAACTACTAAGGAGGAACCACAAGAACAGAGGATGGCTCAGATGCATTCTAAGAAATATTGCATAGCTAGAACCCATGATTGAGCAAGTTGTAGAAGTATTTGTAGAGGATCAATATACCAAGATCATCCCTCTCTTATTGAACTAAACATGAGTCCACCACATCAATATTTTGTTGGTTGAGCATTCATTTTTCCTTGTAATGCTTTGTTTTATCAAGAAATTCATTGTAAAACTAAAAATAGAGGTTATGACCTCCTTCCAAAGTGTTTTCTTTCACTACTATTGTATGTTTTCCTACAATTAATAAAGGGAGCATTACTTGGAATTTTTACCTCATACTTGTGTCTTTTATCATCTTATTACAAGCTTGGTAAAATCATTTTTGCTACTGCTGCTATGGTTAGTATATTCTGGTAAATTAGATTACTAACTTAGAGCAAATTGAAATTATTCATGTTTAAATGTATGCTTGGATGGGATTCTATTTTTTTAAATTAGAGTGTCAATATTATTATGCTATTTGGATTATTTATACTATTACAATATTATTGCTAAAGGATGGATTTTTTGAGGCATGGCTTTGCTAGTACCTAAACTGTGCTTCTCCTTTTACATCATAAGCTTAGTTTTACTCCATTCTCATCAACTGGTTCATAGGTAATGGATCCAAGCTTGAGAAGCTTTGACAGTTTGATAGCATCCAATACAATAGCTTCCCAACTAGAATGTAATAGTAATCATCAATATCCAACCTTCAATCATCAAGAATATAGGAACAAAGGTTAAGAAGATATTCAGAGACAAATCCTAGAAGTATCATATTTAAATAAAGAAATACTGAAGGCCTATGAAGAGTTGTATTTTCTATATTTCACCCTAGAAGAGAGGAAGTATAAGGTTACCCAATTTAGAAGCTTGTTCAAGAATTCTTTGTTCAAATAAATATTTAAAGGAAGACCTGCTAGTATCACCATAAGTAAATATAGTCGACCTCTTCTTAATAGATTCAATTGAAAAAGGTGATGCAGCCTCAAGGGATGGGTTTATGAATATTTAAAAGGAGTGTTCTATCACATTTTATCTACCTCTTTTTCTAGAGAAATGTGTATTACACAATTGCATAATTGATCTGAGAGCTAGGATATCATTAATGCCACTTAGGATCTGTCAAAGTTTAGGATTGCCTATGGATGCCCTGAACCCAAAATAGCTATAATTCAAAGGAAAACTTGTTAAAAGATTTGTCATCTTGAAATAGTTTGTGATGATTCTATGGGGCCATACTGAGTTAGTCATTGTGCAGGATGTAATGGTTGTTGATATCCCATCATTATTTGGCATATGTCTATCAAAATGTCTCATTAGAAAATATAGGATCTATCTTTGTCAGGATTCAAATCAAATGAATATCTTCATAACAAAGGATACAATCAATATATCCAATTAAAAACTTCATCCTTTATTTCTAGAAAAGTATGATCAATGCCTAAATAGTCTATGACAAGGGATTAATTATAGAATTAAGAAAGAAATAAATTTATTTTTACAATAAATTCAATTAGAACATGATTAAGGATCAGGTCAGGAGTTGTGGAACACATCCACAATTATTTTTCCACTTACTAGGAGATATGGAGGTTTCTTTTTCTTAAATATTGTGGGAGTGACCGAGAAGAAGTTTTAGAGGCTAATTGTAAGTTTTAAAAATTATATCAAAAACATGTGGACATGAATGGGTGTTCACAGGAAGTTTTTGAGCTTGAAGATATTAGCTGAAAAACATTGACTATTGATCTAAAAACCATAGAATGGATAATTTGTTAGAGTGAAAGATATTTGATAAAATATAAAAGGGTAGAATGAATTCAAAAGTATCTCTAGGATGGTTGTCAGCTATTAAGAGTCATAAGGAATCTCAAGTTTTGTGCTATCTATTTCAGACATTGTAGATTTAGAGGATAAATTCATAAAATATTTAGAAGGTAGGCATGGGCATTCACGTCATATTTTTTTATAAATAGTGAACAAGTAAATAAAGTGGTTGACCATAGTCATGATGAATAAATTAAGGTAATCTCAGATCCCTTACAATATGTTGTACACATACTTAAGGTGAATAAAAAGAGAGATGAAGGTTAATCTGAACTAATCATGATATGCTTTGGAAGGTGGGTAAGCATTGATAGTTCAAGAGTATTACTATCTAAAGCCATTAGAATATCATACATGACTCATAATACCAATTGATAGAAATAATAAAACTCTATAATAACGTAAGTTATGCCCGAAAAAATAGTTGCAACAAGAGGCATAATCATTGAAGCTTATGCAAGGCATGATAAAATACCACAAGATGTAATTTGAAGATAGAAGTAGCACAAGTGAAGGATACAATTGACACATGGGTGAAGGATTTAAGTGAGCCTGATATTACCAAAAAATTGGGATGGTGATTCTACAATCATCATCTGATGAAAACTCATCCTTCAGTCCAACCTTATATAAGGAATGAATATCAAATGATGAGATTTTAGATGTGAAAAATGAGGTAAACTATACAAATGAAGAGGTATGAAAGAGAGTACAAGTAGTTGAGGAGGTTCTTGCTAGCATTCTTGAGAAAACACAAGAGGCATAGGAGAGACAAACAATTGCCCCAAAAGGATGTTACCTCATGGTGATATATCTACCCTTGAAGTGACTTTGAGCCCTAACAGAGTATATAAATGAAGGTATGTTTTTATTAGAGGATACCTTAGTTTGTGTACCTCCAATTATTATGTTTAGTCTTCTTCTTTTCCTTGTCTCCAACACTTCAACACTACTTCTTCTTGTTCACCTGTAAAAATACCACATACACTTCATTTTTGGATATCCCCCTTTTTTTTCGATATATTTTTATACTATGTTCTATTCCCATCCGTTTCCACCCACCTCCATTTTGTTTTGTCTTGTTTTTCCTTCATTTTGTACACACTAGTATTTCCATGCCCCGTTGTTTAGTCTCCTCTTCCTCCCCTAGTGTGTCTCCTTGACTTCTTTTATTTATAAAGTTTTGGTTGAGTGTATAATACCATCCGAGTTTTGCAACTTTGCAAGCCAAAGTCCCTTGAGAGGTGCCATAATGTAGGCTCAAAAAGCTACATAAAGAAAATTCTACAAGAGTTTTGAAATTTTATCGAAGTGTTGAGAGTGTTGCTTATCCACATCAAGCTTAGTGTTGTTAGGCTGCATTCACATTTAGATCATAGTAAAAAATGGTCAAATTGCACAACACACAATTAAATATACGATCCAGTGCATAGCATCCCCAAGTCGCACTCAAAGCCACATGTTTCCAGGATGCAGTCAGCGTAGTCTGACTTGACAATGCTTCAATATAGAAATGCAACCTAGCTATGAGTAGTCTTCGAGCCATAGTCAACATAGTTGAAATACACATTTGTGACATCATGAATGTAGAAAAGCTATGAGATTATCTAGGTTGCACTCAATTAAGAGTATCTATATTGCATTATTTAGGTTGCATTCATTATATCGCAAGGATGTATCCAGGCCGCAGTCAAACTAGCCAACATTGCAATTAGAAATGCAGCCCAAAGCATTATTGTACTACCAAATATAAAATGTGCTTTGAGCCAAATGTGAAGGAGAAACTATGGCCACATGCTATATAGCTAAGCTTCACACCACAGTCAACATGGTCAATTATTTTGCAATCGCAATTTGAAATGCAATCTAGTGAAAGACCTCTACGATGCACTTATGTTTCACCTTGAAACCATAAAGAAGAAGGTAAATGAAATTGTATGCAATGCAAGATGTTCCAAGCCACAGATAATACAATAAACATTGGCTGAAATAGTGAACAATATGCGATCATGTCTTAAGCTTCTTCTAATTATTATATCTCAAAGATAGATCAACACTCATCCATAGATTGAGCTAGAAATAATAAATATTTGAGTGCGACATAGAGATGATGAGTCTAAATAGGTATTACTGAGATGATAAGTTGAATCATCCAAGATTATTATCTAATTTAGTTGGAGATCAACTACTAAGAGGAACTACAAGAATAGAGAACGACTCAGATGAATTCTTAGCAAGATTGCATAGTTGGAACCCATGAAGGTCGAGCAAGTTGCTAAGCAAGTTATGAAAATAATTGCATAGGAAAAATGGACCAAGATCATCCCTCTTCTTTAACTAAACATGAGGCTTCCATTTTAGCATTTCATTATTTTAGCATTCATTTATATTTATAATGCTCTATTTTATCAAGAAATTCATTATAAAACTATAAATAGAGGTTATGAACTCCTTCCAAAAGGTTAGCTCTGAAGTGTTTGCTTGCACTAATATTGTATATTTTCCATAATTAATGAAAGTAAAATTACTTGGAATGTTTTCCTTAGACTTACATCTTTTATCATCTTATTACAAGCTTGGTGAAGTCATTTCTACTACTGCTGCTATGGTTAGTCTATTATGCTAAATTGGATTGCTAACTTAGAGCAAATTGGAATGATTCATGTTTAAATGTATGCTTGGATGGAATTATATTTATGTTATTCAGAGTGTAAATATTATTATGTTATTTGGATTATTGATACCCTTGATGTTTGGAATAATTCTTGAAGTATGCAATTGGTTTTAATTCTGAATATGTCAATGTTTTGAATGTTGTTAGTTCCAAGTACTTCTCTGGAAAGTAAATTTTCAAGAGGTTCTCTATATATGACTATGTTAGATTTATCCATCCACTATTAATTATTTCTTCATTAACCCTTCCATTTCTATCCCTACTCTTGATTCATTTTACTTAGCTTAAAAAAGTCAATATTCAATAAGTTGACAAGGAACCAACCTACTCTAGAGGTTGAATTGAAGCAATTTAGTTTATCCAATGTGTGGTTTAGATTGTGATTAGTGGGTTCTCACCTATAAATTTTTACAGATAATAGTCACTGTTCAAATTCATTATATTTGACAAACCAAACCACAACAATAACCTTCACCTTAATTTAAAGTCTCAAGAAGCAAGAAGAACCTACTAGAAGGTGTTTGAGATACTATACATGAATCTAGACAAATTCCCATGCTTAAAATTGCCCTAAAATCTTAGCATTAAGATGGTTTTCACTAATTTAGAGAGCAATGCATCAAGCATACCAGGTGAACATGAGGCTATGCTAAACATAGCAAGGCTAGACGTAAACCAAGATGATATCACCAAGCAATTTCAAAAGCAAGCTTTTAAAAAGGATTCAATAAATCAAAGGAGGAAGTGCTAAAACACAACCAACATATAACCAAAGAGCAAGGTAAAATAACATGTATGGAAATGTCCCTCAATAGAGGTAATATTCAAAACCTATGGAGCTTTCCTATCTAGGCTTATCCTGGTTATTCCGCTTACACATGTGCCTCCCTTCTAGATCCTAATTCCTTCTTTTTGCCTCCAAAATATGCCCCAAAACTCATCAAACACTCACTATAAATACCTTGAGGCAATTCTCCAAGAACCTAACATTCTTCCCATAAGCTTCATTCGAGTTGGCCACCTTCAACTTGTAATGTTCTTTGTAGAACATTGCCAATATTGAAATGCTTATGGGAATTAATAAAGCATGGATTATTAATTTTCTTTAATTCTTTTTGAACCCATAATGCAATATTCCTTAATTTTTTTTGGTAATGGTAATATTCCTTAATGTTTTAATATTAGAAGAAAAAAATCAATAATTAAAGCATCCTCATGAATTAATTTAATAATTCACTTTATTAGTTTCAATTTCTAATATTAATTATTAGCATTGATACTAATATTATCAAGTATTAAGGTAACCAATAAATTAATACTTTAATAGTTCTTATCCATAAATATATGCATACCACACACAAGTATACATGTCATTCACATCAAAAATATTACACACCATTGTTTTATCCTTAAGTAGGTGGCCCTTTTAAGATAGTCTATTGCTATCACCAACCTATTAAGGAGACTCATTGCACAAGCAACTTCCCAACCCAATGGTGTGAACATAAAATAAGCACAATGCAATGCATCTATATGAAGGGTATTTTTTACCCTGAGCTATTGATGAGCAAGTCATCACCATCATTTTCTAAAATTTCTCTCAAATTAGGTGGTTATCCTTATTATTCCATCGGTGAGAGCACCTAGTCCTACAACCACAAATGCATCAGCAGTACCATATTCCAAGAGTAGAATCAATTACCCAATCATATTGATATCATAAAATAAAGCTATGCATTAGACATCCACACCAATACATAATTCACTGTAAATAATGAGTCCTACCAAAAAGGGTTTTTACATACTCCCCCTTGGGCTAAACATAGTCCTCTATGTTTCTTGCATTTGAGTAAATAAAATTTTCATTTAAATAAATATAGGAATTTCTTTCTTATTTTTTCAGCATCTTCCCATGTTGCACAGTTTTTAGAATACTGGTATCATTGGACCTTACATTTATCTAGGATTTGTTTCCTTTACATCTTGGAATAAACCCCTAGAATATTTATTGGTCTCACATCAATGGTTGAGGGATCTTCCATATATAATTTATAAATATTCAAACATGAGTAGGATTAGCAACATATTTCCTAAGTAGGGATATGTGGAAAGTATCATGGATCTTTGATAGGTTGGGTAGCAAAGCGAGCCTATAGGCTACTAGACTAATATTATAAATGATCTCAAAGGGCCCAACATAGTGAGGATCCAACTTAGTTGACTTAATGGAAATTTTAATGGGTCTTACCCTCAAGAAAAACTTGTCCTCCATAAAGAGTTATCTTGGTGATCTTTTCAGATCAACATATCACTTTTAGTGATCAGTCGCTTCCTTAAGCCTAAGAAATATTGCTCTAAGTTGTTCCTCCATCTCTATAATAATTTCTAGTCTGATCATCACCCAATACTCCAAATTTTCCCATTATAGAGGTGTTCTACATCTTCTACCATATAAGGCTTCAAATATAACCATTCCTAATGATGCATGGTAACCATTATTATATGCAAATTATACAAGATGTAAAAAGTCCTCCCATTTGGACTTTTATTCTATGTAGTACATGTAAATAATATCTTCTAAAACTTGGTTTACCCTCTCTATTTGACCATATACTTTTGAATTATATGTAAAATTGATATTTAGCTTAGTTCCCATTGCATGGTGAAGAGCCTGCTAGAATTTTGATGTGAACGTAGAATATTTGTCTAATATTATCACCTCAAGAAACCAATGTAACCTAAAATTTTCTTTGGAAAACTTATTTGCCATCACCAATGCATCATCCTTAATGTTCCTCGGTATGAAGTGTGTAACCTTGGTCAACTTATCAACCACTAGCATGATTGCATCATGCTGGTACCTAGTCTTAGGTAAATCCACAATGAAATCCATAGATATTACCTACCATTTTTGTGTAGGTATATCATGTGGGTACAATTTACCTACTAGGTGTTGATGTTCTACCTTAACTTTCTAGAATTCTAAACATATTGCATGAAACTAATGATATTATGCTTCATTCTTGCCCAATAGAAGATCTTTTTCATGTTTTCCCTCATTTTTGACCCTCCTAGATGAGTGGAATAGGGAGAATTATGCACCTCTTGCATAATCAATCTCCTTAGTTCACTAGTTTTGGGTATAAAAACCCTATCCTTGAAGCATAAAAGTTTATCTTTTATGTTGAAATCCTTATTCTCTTCAATATTTCTCTCAATTTTATCCTATATTTATATGCAATATAGATCTTGAAGTTGCATTTCTCAAAATTCATCCATCAAGTCTATATGACTTTGGGTTAACATTGCCATGTGTCTTCTTCTACTCAAGGCATTTGCAATCTTATTTTCTTTTCCTTTGATATACTCAATACCAAAGTCATATTCTACTAATAACTTTATCCATCTTCTTTGTCTTGCATTCAACAAATAATATCTCGAATGCATGCACAACTGCTACCAACTCTAGGTCATATGTAGCATTATTTACCTCGTTCTTATTTATTTTTCTAAACTCATAGGCCATTGTGACCTCTTTCTAGGATAATACCCCATCCAAACCCTCTAAGGAAGCATATGTACACATGGTAAAATTACCAAGAGGAAATGGTATCTTAAGGATTGATGCCATATTTAACTTAATATTTAGATCCTCAAAGGTAGCCTCACAATTTCCCATCCATTTGAACTCCTTTATTTTCCTCTAAAGGTTGGTGATCGAACAAGTAACTTTAGAGTAATCCTTCACAAAATACCTATAATAACCAATGATTCCTATGAAAGTCCTAACTTCTAACATATTTGTTGGTGCAATCCATCTTAATATAGCCTCAATTTTCTTTAGATCTATGGCAATTCCTTCTATCAATATGATGTGTCCCAAATATTTTACCTATGAGGTATAAAAATCACACTTGGGCAACTTTCGATATAGATGGTTTTTCCTCAATACCTCTAACACTAACCTCAAATTATGGTCATGCTCTTATTTGGTGTGATAATATATCAAGATATCATCTAATAATACCAAGATAAATTGATCTAGATATTTTTTGAACACACTATTCATCATATTCATAAAAGTTGGTGCATTTGTCAACCTAAATAGCAATAATATGAACTCATTGTTCTTGTATTTTGTCTTAAAGGTTGTCTTATGGATATCCTCTTCTAGAATACTTAATTGATGATACCTCAACATATCTATTTTTGAAAATATAGTAGCATATTTTAGTTTATGGAAGAGGTCATCAATCCTTGATAAAGGATACTTATTTTTAATGGTTACCTTATTCAAAATCCTATTATCTATGCTTAACCGCAAGGAACCATCCTTATTTTTCACAAATAATACCGAAGCACCCCAAGGCAACACACTACTTTTGATCATACCCTTTTCCAACAAATACTAAAGTTGCACCTTCAATTTTTGTAACTAAATTGGACTCATTCTATAAGGTGTCCTTGCAACGGGTTTTTTCCTTGGCATTAACTCAATAGTGAAGTCAAATTTCCATCGAGGTGGTATACCTAGGATATCTTCTAGAAATACATCCCTGAATTCATGCAAAATTGGGTGTTTCTTAAACAATTCCTCATCTCCCTTTTGTCTAGTCTTTCCATTAATATTAACTACATACAACATACTACCTCTTTTAATGTCTTTATTTAGATGCATAGCTGAAAATAAGCAAGGTTTAAAAGACCCTTTCCTACTTTGAAATATTACCCTTCTATTATCCCTACCGATGTAATCCATCCATATTTTTTGAAAGTTGATTAAGGCTCCATGGGAATTTAACCAGTCTATCCCTAGGATAATATCAAAAGCATGGAGTGGTGCTACATACAAGTTTCATATGGTATATCCATTAGGTAAAGTTATCTCAACTATAGGAAAACATTGATCCACTAAGTAGGTTTTTCCAAAACCATACTTGAATTTTCACCCTTGTGCCAAAATTTTAGATCTTTTCGATATATCCTTGATAATACTAATGGAAATAAAACTATCAATAGTTCCACTATATTTTAAACTTTTTATATATTTATCAAACAACTTACCATTTAGTATCATAGGTTTTGCTTTTCCATCCAAGTTATGAATTTCTATAGTTGCATAAATTTGATGCAACTAATCCTCTACTCGGTTACTTACATCTACCCATTGGGGACACTTCTTTGCATAATGACGGCCCCTACATACATAGCAACCTATCTTGGGTGCCTGATATCTCTCCAATATTTTCTCCCCTATTTCCCATTTTTATGATGACTCAATTTACTTTGGTGGATGAGGATTGAAACTATCATTTTTCTAAAATTTCTTGTTATTTTATCCTTAATTTCCATTGTTCTTGTTACTAAACTTTGGGTTCCCTTTGTTTCTCTTGTTTTTTTCCTTGTCCTATTTCATAAATTCTATATTATTTCTTTTCTTAAGATCTTGTCTCTCTATATATATCAACCTTGAATATTTGAAGAAGGACTTTTTTAGTTTGGAGATTAGTCTCTTCTTTTCTGGCCAAATAATAAGCCTCTTGTAGAGTTTTAGGTTTTAAATTATGCACCTTTAGTTTCTAATTTTTCTAATACTCTATAACATACTTTAAAATATTCATGTATCTCTAAAAATACACTTCTATAGATTGTGAAACTTGTTGAAGTGTAGAGAATTCTTCAAACTTCTCTACATAAAATTGATCAAAAAGAACATTTTATTAAAAGCCTTGACAAAATAATCCCACTTAAGATTCATGGCTTAGATTTTTTTGCCTATATTGAATGTGTCCTACCATTCTAGGGATGCATCTTGAAGATGAAGGATAGCCCATAAATTTTTAGTTTCAAAGGAGTAACATTTCATGGAAAATAACGTTTATAACTCCTTCAGCCATGACTCAATTGCATCCCCTCATTTCCCATTAAATTTTGCTACCTTAAAATTCTTAATATCTTTACCTAGTTTAACCTATATCCATGCTTTTCCCTTTTATATTCTTCTAATAGGTTTCTATTCCTATCTACCTTCTACATTTTTGGTATCAACTTTCTTATTGATCAATATTTATATTAATTTTTGTTGTTGTTCCAACCATTCTTGAAGCAACTTCACTATGGAAGAGAGATATTCTACTCTCATATTGAAACCTTTTATTTTCCTAGTGACCCTATCAAGGTTTGTTGTCCTCCCATACCCCTTACTAGGATTAATTATTCTAGTTTTCTTGCTAGAGTCCATAGCTCATCTAGTCCTTCATTGGGTATGCACTATATTTTCCTCCTATGCAACCAATCTAGTTTTCTTGGATGAAATTCCTCTTAAAGCACGTTCCATATCCTATACACTAAAGGGAGTTAGGTAATTTACAATTTCCTCCAATTGTACTTATAATTAGTTAGTGTTATCTTTTCTCATGAACTAACTTAGACCATTATCACTCAATCGATAATGATCAAGATCATGCTTACCTAATTGTAATATACCATTTTTCAATAAGAAAATATACCCCTTAGGATTTTTACTCCGTCTATTTGGTCCCAATAGAGTGTAATACCTGATGTATCCTAGATAATTTTAATATTCCTAAAGAAGTAAATCTTCCCAAATTAGCACATCAAGTCAAGGCTCATCCTAGGTGCACTCCATGGAAGCTACTAGTCCTATGACCTAGAGCTTTGACACCAACTATAAAAACCCACCAAAATAACCTAAGAGATATTTTTTTATTCCACAAGCAAGGTTCTCAAGAGTCCCAATGTATTTCCATCATCAATCATAAGGCTTCACAACATGTGAGATCAAGTTGCTACAGATGACACTCAGTGGACATGAGTGACCAACATCCCATAGTTTTTGGGGTTCACCTTAATAAACCTCATTGTTAGAAGAATTCTAAAGTGGTTCCCCCACATTTACTATACCCTCATTGACATAGGATTATATGATCACAACATAGGTATTATACTTTAAGGCCTATGACACTTAAAGGTGAATGCTTATTCAAGTTCATATAGGTAGGTTAATCAGGTGTAAAACCTTGGTGTTTAGTTACTACACCTTCGTGGGCTAACTAAGGTCATTACCTCTCATTTGGTAATGAACATGATCACCCAAATCTACATGTTCAAGGGACCACCATTGTTGTCTTGTGAATGATTCTAATAACTTCCTAGTTATGGAACACTCGATCCTCACCATTCAAGGTGTATCAAAATCACAAGAATCTAGATATTGCATCGTCATAACTCCTTCCAAATATATGAGTATGATCATAGCTAATGCAATATTCCTTATTGTTTTAATATTAGAAAAAACAAATCAATAATTATAGCATCCTCATGAATTAATTTGATAATTCACTTTATTAATTTCAATTGCTAATATTAATTATGAGCATTGATACTAATATTTTCAAGTATTAAGATTACCAAAAAATTAATACTTTAATAGTTCTTATCCATAAATCTATGCATACCACACACAAGCATACATGTCATTCACACCAACAATATTACACACCATTGTTTTATCCTTAAGTAGGTGGTCCTTTTAAGATAGTCTATTGCTATCACCAACCTATTAAGAAGACTCATTGCACAAGCAAATTCCTAGCCCAATGGTGTGAACATAAAATAAGCACAATGCAATGCATCTATATGAAGGGTATTTTGTTACCCTGAGTTGTTAATGAGCAAGTCATCACCATCATTTCCCAAAATTTCTCTTAACTTAGGTGGTTATCCTTATTATTACATCGATGAGAGCTCCTGGTCCTGCAACCACAAACACATTAACAATATTATATTCCAAGAGTAGAATCAAAGTGTAAAATGCAATTACCTAATAATATTGACATCATAAAATAAATCTATGCATTAGACATCCACACCAATACATAATTCATTGTCAATAATGAGTCTTGCCAAGGAGGGTTGTTACACAAATATCAAATCCATCATTATGAAGGATCTAGATTCATGGGAAGAGAGTACCACTAATATGCTTTGAAGAAAATTTCTACATACCCCTCTGGTGCACTCAATGCCACTTCATTGGCCTCCCCCATGGCCACCTCATCCTCAATATCTTTGCTCCCATTCTAAATGCATTGGGGTCTAATGCGCATATTGTTGGGAGGAATGATGAGGAATAAGATTCCTCATTCAGTTAAATATTAAATTAAAATATTAATTAATTATTAATTAATAGTTAATTTTTATTTACTAATAATTAGTTAGTAGTTAATTATTATTAAATAATAATTAGTTATTATTAATTAATAATTAATATAACTTTATGAAAATGTATATTGTAAAAAGGCATGTCTATTCAAATAATGTCTATTCATGTAATATATATATTGAAAAGTAATGAATGAGAATACTTGGCAATGATTTTCAATATTATATCTTCTTGCCCATTCTCTCCTAACAAGAGATGCAATAGCTACTAAATGAAGGACTACCTAAGATATTATCCAATCAAGTACAAGTCCTTATACAAAATATATTGTTGAGGACATTTATGAAGAAAATGCTAAAGTGGATGTGCCCACAAATGGTGTTGTGTCTAATATCTCAAATAAGATCAATGAATTAAAAATACTATTGGGAAAATTAAAGATCATAGTGGATCAAGGGGAAGGCCTCTCAAAGGAAAAATTCAAAGTGTTGGAATTAGATGGTGAAATAAATGATTCTTTAGACCTACCCTATGATGTAGATAGACAAGCACTTTCAAAGTTATTACCCTAGAGCTAAACAAAGGTGACTCATAATTTTACAATTTTGTTATGGGGGATCCTAATTTTAAATAATCTAGGCCTATAAATAACGGTAGTACTTGTGATCTCTTAGAAATCAAATTTTTAACTTTTATTTCTAGAAAGAATTCAATCATGGAGGACAAGGTAGAAATAATTTTGCAGCCCTAGAAATAGTAGTGTGAATTAGAAATTTTAGGTTTTTTTCAAACAATTGGCTCACTAAGAGTTTAAGTCATTTTATAAATTGTCAATTGTAACATTATAAATTTGGTGAATCACCATTCTCAACTTATAGTGGGACAAGGATTGCAAATTTGGATAGGTACTAGAAGTGGGATTCATTTTAAAAATTACAAAATATAATTTTGGTAAAATAGAAAATTGTCATTTCTAACTAAAAATAGGACATGGTTAGCATGGAGTTTTAGAAAACATAGTCAAGAGAAACAAATTATATCCATATGGCACCAATAAGGAGTTAGAATTCTATTAAGCATTTTTAGAAGCAATTTAGGGGTATGCAAGATTTTGTGGTGCATCATTTTGCTAAATATACCTCTAAACTAGATGTTTTACTAAGAGTAGAAAGAATTTACCTTAGGAAATCTTAGATAAATAATTTTCTATAAGTAAGATATTCCATTTGAGAAATTTAGAGCTACACTTTGAGATATTCCATTTGTACTTTTTATCTCATTTTGGAATATTATAAAGACTAGGTATGACATTTAATTATTAATTATGGCATTGACTATCAATTTGTAGAATGCATAGTGATTGTAGCACTGACCTTTCACTTTTTGCCAGTCCTTTATTCTAATATTATAAATTCCTTATAGGTTGGATTACATTGATGTTATAAAATATAAAGAATTCTAGAATACAGTGTAGAATTTTTGTAGATGATGTTTCAACCACTTGAAGATCCTGCATCAAGCCAAATTGATGTTATTTAATTCCCTTGAAAGGAGTTTATTGGTCAACACTAATCATGTTATGGATATGACTATATTTCTTTTATTGTATTTGTTTTACATATATTACAACATTTTTATTTTAAATTTACTTTTATACACCAAGATTAGTTTAGTTTAGCATGACTGGTAGGAAACCAAACTAAATATAGAGGTCAAAGGGAACACTATTTCCTTACTTCCAATTGTTGAAACAAGACCACAAAATCAATTTAAATCAAATAAATTTAACATTCAATAGTATTCTAAATGGAACTTATGATTAGTAAATAATTTTCAAGACTAGGAATATGTAGTCTTGATTGCAATATTGATATAATTAGATTATACATCAATGATAATTTTATGAATTTATATCAATATTTTTTGGAGCATAGGTGAGGGTGTAATGGGAATCGTGGGTGCGGGTGTGGCCCTCCCTAAAAATAGGGTTCGTCAGGTGTGGGTGCAACTATTATATATATATATATATATATATATATCATACTATTATATATGTAATTTTTTATTAAAAAAACTAATAAATATAATAAATCATACACATTTCAAATTGAAAAGAAATACCAAATATGAAATGTCATTATTACATTATGATATTCGTGTACAAAAATGACAAATGTCAAAGTCATAAAGAGATAACAATATAGTAGTGTGCATGTACAAATATAAGATCAGATATCTGATATCTCTCATTCCTCACATTCCTCATCATCATCTCCCATGCCCTCCTCCTATAGATCTATTGGTGGCATATTTGAAAAGCCATCACACATGTAGTCTTTTTTTTTGTTGTCAATATTTGCATCCCAACATGCAAAATGCCCCTCTATATAACCCTTGTCCCTACAAAACATGAATCAAAGAGTACTATGGACATACATGAGATTCGCTGCCCTACTCACCTTTAATCGAGCTCTCTTCACTGAATGGATAAATTTGTAAGTACTCCAATTTCTCTCATAATCTAAGTAACTTGCCACCTAAGACAATAAAAAACATGTTTGTCACTTCAATTGTGGCATCCCATGTCTGTGCAATATCCACCATAATATGGGGTTCTTCATACTCTTGTCATATAATGCCTCAATAGACTGGAATGCACCTCGTGCATAAACAAAAGTTGCAAACTGCTTTATAATATTTGTTACATCATGTCCAATATCATATATGTCCTTAACTATTTGTAGAAATCTTGTAGTCACATTTAGATTTTTATTTTGTGCCCTTTTCCTTGTATTGTCTACATCATACCACTTTAGGTTAAGGGAATAAGCTACCATGTGATGTGGTGAGTTGAGGATTTTTCACCTCTGATGAATGATGGTCTATAATTAAGGGTACAAGTTAATATATTGAAGATTAGTAATGTATTTTATCTTCTCACACATGGAATTCATACCCTCTTATATATATCCTAGGCATTCAAAATTTATATCAAAAGTATGGAGCATATTTGCAATTGGATCCAAAAATAGCAATAAAAACTTGACATTTGCTCAAAATTTAGTATATACAATTAGATGTCTAATGTGAAGGCCTTGCTCTAAATATGATTATCTCTATCAAAACCATTCTCTCCTAAATATAGTATACACCATGTTTCCTTAACTTCCACCAACTATTGTAGTAGAATATAGTATGAGGTAAACCGAGTGTCTGTCGGTTTGAGCAAGTCTAATTGGGCATGCTCACGGTAGATCGCTAGTGCCCAATGGTGGTTACACATAAACATTTGGATGTCTCTCCCATCTACAATCAATTTTGCCACCCAATCAATTCTACCAATATCCTTCAAAATATTATTTAATGCATGAATGCAACATGGAGTCCAAAGAATATGTTGGTATTTATCATGGATCAACATACTTATTGCTTTGCAAATTGGTGTAGCATCCATGATTACCTGCACCACCTTGGCCAACCCAATCTCATCTATGGCTATAGATAATAGACCGACCTAAAAATTTATAGTCTTCTCCTACCCTAAACAACCCACAACTCTCAAAAAATAGAGGCCAACAATAGAAGAGATAATGTTATTTATTAAGGAACAACTACATGCATCAGTTAAACCGTCCATAATAATATTGCAACCATTCATTGACCATATTATTTGAAGTGTCTCCAATGACTTGTACACATTATCCCTCACACTCTCCAACAAAGTGATGTGGATCCTCTTATATATTGGAGGTACATATCCTATAGGGCCATTATTGATGGCACAAACCATCTTATCAAAATAAGGGGAACAAACCATGTTAAATGGAATTCCACATGCATAGAAAAAATCTACAATAATATGGTCAAGCTCCTCCCTACCCTCAACATAAAATATGTGTTGTATGGGATTGGTCCCAAGTTGTACAATCGTAATTCAATTAGAAGACTCTAGAGGTGGTGTCATACAAGATGTAAATAACATAGTAGATAGAGGAGATTTTGTATAATGACCTCCCTGAATAGAAGTAGAATATGGGGTTGGTGTGGGTATCTCATTTGCTCTCATTTTCTCATTAAGGAGCCCTTGAAATTGGACATCATTTATTTTATTACATATTTGAATCCTTTACCCCTTCAATCCATACAAATGAGCCTTCACCTTGTGGTATGATCCTGTGAAATTTTTGTCACAAAAACTTGCATGCACCACCTACTCTCTTTACCTTATGTTACACAACACTCACATACTTCCATAATGGGAATTGTGAAGAACTAGATGCACTCCCAACACCCTCCATGATGATGTGAATATTATGTAAATCTCCCCTTTGTGTGTGGAAAAAAAAACCAAAAAAAAGTTTAAAACCCTCCCTCTCAAGTCCTCTTCTCAAGCTCCTCTTCTCAAGCTCCTCTTCTCAAGTTCCTCTTCTCAAACTCCTCTTCTCAAGTTCCTATATTTCACTCTTTCTCCAAGCTTCTTTACTCTTCTTCTCTCCAATCCAAAATCCACCCATCCAAAATTTACCTTTCACTATTAAGTCTTTCTCTCGTTATTCAAAATTTGCCTTTCACTCATGGTAAGAATGAAGTAGAAACCCTAAACAAAGAGTTTGTATTATAAAATTGGACTCCAATTCACTTTACAGTGAATTATAGTCCATATTAATAAATATATATATATATATATATATATATATATATATATATATATATTGTTTTGGATTCTTTTGGACAAGGTGTGGTCAATCGAACCCCATGGCCAAACCCTACCTAATAGGGTTTGGCTAGAGTTCATCCTAGCCAAACCCTGATTTTGGCTAGGTTGAACCTACACCCATGCACCTGAGGTAGGTGTCGGTCTAAGTTCACATACCCAAAAACTAGGTGTGTGAACCCGATAATGTTGATTTATATTAACCTTATGGAAAAATAAAGCATTCATGTGTTTTGTAAGTGAGGACCAAAATTGAGAATGAGATAAATTAGTTCAAAAATGATAAAACTTCTATATTAATATAATAATATAATAACATTGCTTGCAAAATAAGGGACCAAATATATTGCGAGTCTAGTCTTGTGTGAAAAATTAGTTCAAGTATCTATGTGTATACCATGTCATGGAAAGGAGAGGACATCTAAGTTAATAATTTTTTTTTTAATGCTTATCTAGATACATTGGACTCTTTTTTAATTATGGAGGTTTGGTAAAACTTCTAAATCATTAAATAAATTCAAATATATGTACCTTGAAACCTTGGAAACCAACACATTTATTTATCATCTTTTAATTGAAATCTTAAAAAAAAAAAATTATAAAGAAATATTTAAAACCTATACCTCTCCCATTTTACTACCATTATCATGGTGTTATTTAACACACAAATAAAAGAGGAACAAAAAAAAGAAAAGGAACACTAGGAAGAGGGACATATTATAGTTAAAAATAATATTCAATAGGAGAAGGGGGAGGGGATTGGGGAACCAATAGAAAAATTTGCAATAAACATTGGATTCCAAAAAAAGAAACAAGAAAATCCTAGAACAATTCATACCCAACAATTGAGAACAACACTAGATACAATAGATAGACCATGACAAACCATTTTTAGGATAGAAAAATTAGAAGTAAAATATTAGAGGGGATATTAGATTTCAAAAAGGAAGAATCAAAGCTTGGAAAAATTTACAGCCAAAGGTTGATACAACACCAAATATGGAAGACAAACTAGGATGGACCACTTCTGATAAGAAAATTTCTTGTACAACCTAAAAAAATAAATAATATAAACCCTTACTAATATGAATTAAATTTTATGCATCAAAAAATAAAGGAAATTTATACCTCTCCTTGACCTAGACTCCCTATAGTGTGTGAACAAGTTGGGTCAAGTGGTTTGTGTTGTCATTAGAACCATGTAATGTATGCATATGTGTATAGTTCCCTTATATTTGACATAATATTATGTGTGTATGCTAGTATGAGGTGTCATATGTATTTACAATTGTAAATGTAATGTATTTAAGTCTAAAACATGGGGTCAAGATGAAGGGAAGCTTAACTACCAAAATGTTTGACATGGAGTAAAGTAGTAGCTCTTCTATTCCAAATATTATAGGAGAGAATATGGGGGTAGCCTCCTATTAAATGATGGATGTATTAAAATGGGTATATTATTTTGGATTAAGAAATTTTTATTTAAAGAGGGATGTGATCCATAGATATAAAATTTATCAGAGTAAGCAGGACCTCTCTAGAGAGGAAAGTGATCCCTATATTTGAAATTTTTTGAACTAAGAAAGACTTTTCCAAAGAGATATGTGATCCTTAGATTTAAAATCATTCCAAATCAAGCATGAATTATATAAATATAAAATGGATGGATTCCGTGTATACCAACCTGACCTATGAGGATGGTAGGATCTTAAGTGCAAGTCTATGTGGCTTTCTTATGTCTATATTGTTGCTCATGTGTCCCTCATATGTGTAAATGTGTATATATCCTTTATATGTTTATGTTACTATAATTATGAGTTGGTAAATAGAATTTTTATGAAGTCACACTTTTGGAATGCTTATGGAGCTTGGAGAGAGGAATGGCAATAAATCCATGTTCTCAATTATGGTTATCCAAGATAATTGAAGTTACTAGAGGAATCAACCAATATTTATATATTTGCTAAAATGATCCACCCATTTTAGAACACAAAATTTATTTACTTGTTCATTAGATAAAATGTGACTAATAGTCATAAGGATATGTACTAATTCAGTTTTGTATATGTATATTATAGGACCTATTTTCTTGAAGTTTATTGTTTATACAATAAACTATAAAACTTGTATAAATATTTCCAATGGTTGGGTTGTAAAACAAGACTAATATTAAGTTCATATAATCACATTATCTTGTAAATAAATGAATGTAGTCAATGTAACTCTCTCTTTTCATGCATCAAGTATAATGGGAAGTAAAATTTTCTCTTAGAGTTGTATTTATTGCATTTTAAAGTTTGGTCCAAAAGTTGATATATTATTATTTAATTGTTTACTTTCTTACAAATTTAGTAGCCTTGATTAATGAAATATTGATGACTAAAATTGGATAGGTATGATGTCTTTCTCTTATACATGAGTAATGTTAGTATATTAGAATTGCTTCTTTAGATGATTCCCACATACCTTTTTATTGCAACATTGAAATTTTATTTAGATTTTTTTTTATCAAGGACCAAACTTCTATAACTTTTATTAGCTTACATTTTACATGTCTCTTCTTTTGCATTAAAACATTATCCTAGTGATGTGTAGAAATTAGGTCACAGACTTGCACATACCTTCTTATCTAATAAGAAATGATCTCATTTTACTTCCATTTGCACCTTTGCGTGGAGTATTTATTCTATGGATCATCTCATATGTACAAATAAATATAATAGGTATCTTTAAATAAGATATAATCCCTATGTTCTCAACTACTCTACTTTTAAAACTAATGGATTAATCATACATCAAATATTTGGAACACCTTTATAAAATTTTATACATAGCCATTGTTATCGCTTTTGAATTTTTTTTCTTGTTAGAGTCTGAAGTAACTCCTATTAAGCCATTAAGGAGCAAAACTTAGCCAAAGTGAAGTTTGGACTTCCTTCCACCTTTGGACTTCAAAACCTTAACAATGTTAGAGATGAGATTTAGGGGTTTTGATTGAATTTTATACCAAAGTATTAAACTTGGGCACCATTTGAACAAACTCATCACTCTAGTATTTAAACCTCAAAATTCAATATTTATTTATTTACCTTAATGATTTGGTCTTTGGAATTTTGAACAATCGTACTAATTTATTAAATTCAATATTCCTCATGTTTAAATTTAACTTAAGCATAGTTGTGCACTTGGAAAGTAAAAGGGAGTGTGATTCCAAGTTTAGTGTTTTCCTTACAATTAGATGAGAAAATTGGTTGATCTTATCTTTTTCAATACCTTCAATATGGTATCACCTATGTAAGTAAAATAAGTAAATTTCAGCAAATATCACAATTATTGTATTTAAATAATATTTCTATTTTGATATATTATTCTTTTATTTCCTTGAAGTATGTTGTTTTTTTGAATAAATAAAATATTAGATAAGTTAAGGATTAAAATTGAGCTAAGATGATGTTAAAATTTTTTGCCATTTTAAAGATAAACTTTGGGCTTCTAACTTCTAAAATTTAAATTTTTAAACTTTGAGCCTTTGGACTTTGAACTTATAATAATACCAAAATGATATTATTAGTTTAGGTTGGATTTGTATGCCTAAGTTCAAAACTTGGGTAATGTTTGTATATGATACATGTTCACCCTTTAGAAATATAGATAGCAAAGAAAACCTTAGAAGTTTAACTATTATAAATAATATTATTTCATCTGAAGCCAAACCCAACAATGAATTTAGGTAAAACTAAGAAGTGAGCATTCATAAATTTGACTACCCTTTTGACTTGAGTGGATTTAATTTCATTAAGTAATTATCACATAAACTTCCATTTAAGTAATTTCAACTTTAACGGATTCACCTTTTCTTTAAATAAGTTCTAATTAACCGAAGTGAACCTTACCTTTGACAAGTTTATCTTCATCCAAAAAAACTATCTTAAATAAGTTCAACTTCAAAAAAACACATTTTAAACAAATAAGTTCAATTTCAAACTTAGAATTTTTGTTTGGCTTGGTCCCAAGTTTGAAAATTGGGTGGCATCTAAACAAACCTTCTTATAAGGAATTCTTGGCCTTGAGTGAACAAAAAATAATCATAAAAAATATTTATAATCGATTGAAGGATTATTTATATCTATATTTTAGTGTCTTATATAGAAATTACATATATAATTACTTAATAATCCTTTAAGTGTGATCTTCCTATAAATTTGGATAAATAAAAAATATATGTATTAGAAAAGAAATATTTACGTTGTATTTGTGGCTCAAGGTGGGGCATGACATATGGCATTAGAGCCTAAGTTGTAAAATTTTCTTAATTGCATAAAATATAATATTGATAATTATAAATACATGTCAAAGCGTAAGTTGCAACATTTGCTTAATTGCATAAACCATAATCTTGATAATTATAAATACATGTCAGCCTCAATAGAACAATTGTCCATGGAGATTCAATGTAATAAAAAGTAATTAGTCTTGAAAGCTCATATGTCTAACTCCATCTTAAATTGAAATAGTATCAAGGCAAAAAATATGAATACTATTATTAAAAAATGATGTTGGTCTTAACATTTCTACTATGTTCATGTATATCGATCAAGCCTAATAGTAGAGCTTAATGAAATATAGGAGACCAATCAAATAAGGGAAAATTTTCTTTAATTAGTGATATCAAATTGTATCGTGTAACTGGTGGCTAGAAAAGTCTATAAGACACAAAATTATGAGCTTTTCCTATAGTTGAGAATTCCTCTTATGTTCAAACTAACATATTGGATTAAAGAAGGGTGATCACAGCCAAAATATATTTTTATTATAAAAATCTAATTTATTCCACGTGAGGAAGAAGAGAAAATGGTAGGATATAGAATTAAGAGTAATCAAATACTACTTTATTTAAATAGAGAGGTATATGTGCTCTTAACCTAGATGGTGGTGACATAGACTTACTTGAAGAAAATTTGTATATTAATATCCCAATAAAGGAATAAATGCTACAGTTATAGAAGATTAAATTATTTCATCATGAAAGGATTCTACATCTTTGAAATCTTAGTTTATATTTAGTAAGGGATTCCTCATTTTAAAATTATGGAACCATTGATTTGTAGAGTTATTAGGAAAACATAGAAGCACCTAAAAATATATTCATATTCAATAATTATTAGATCCCACATTAGATCCTCAATTAGAGTGATAAAGGTGTCCTAGAAGTTTCCTACTTAGCTTATTAAGATGTTAAAACCCTTGTCATTCTCTTAAAAGGATAAAAAAATAATATTATTTTTTTTGGTAAGCTAGATTTTGAATTACTTAGAGGGTTTTTTTAGAGGATCCCAAAACCTTATAACATCGCAGGCCATAACCCTGGCATATACAGAAAGCCTCATGGGATGGAGTAGCACAAAAACCTTGCTTGACACTTACCAAAATATAGAAACAGATGCCCATATGGCTACATACAAGATTATCCCTAACGAGAGGTAGACATAGTTTAAAACCTAAAAAACCAAAACCAGTTACAACCCACACATCCATCATCAAAAAAACAAGAAACTCTGAGGAACTTCCATCAGGCTTCAATTTCCTCTTGGTCTTCCTAGGCTTGGAACCCCTTGTAACACTTTATATCTCTGACAATCGCATTGGTGGAGGCCATAATGTTAGCTGCCATGTACTCCAAGAACTGAGCCAATCTTACCAACGTCCACTTTGGATATGCTCCAAGATGACAAGGAGACAGATGGTATGGTAGAAGCAAAGCCACCAAGGATAGTCGCTAACCTCCTCCTAGGTGGTTCCATGAAAATTGTCTTGGTTTATGGCTCTCACCATGTCTGCTAGGAAGCTTTGACACCATACGATGAGACATGTGGAAAAAAACCTTTGTTTGCCATGTGGTCTGGCAGACCATTGCCCTCCCTGAAAGTATGTCGAATTTGGACTGAGGAATGCTGAAGAAGGAGGTTCCTTGCCTCAAAAATGATGTTGAACACCTTCCAGGATGGGGTCTTGGAGTTAAGCAAGTAGTTGGTAATGTTCATCAAATCACCTTCAACCAGCAGAGGACAGGGATCCTCTGATATGAGCTTGAGACCCCTTAGGACCCCTCTGGCTTCTACGACGTGATTTGATTTGATCCCTATATTTTCATAGTAAGCGAGGATGAGCTTTCCATTATGGTCTCTGATGACACCACCTACTATTGTTGGACCTGGGTTGCCTCTGGATGCTCCATAAAAGTTTATCTTTATCCAACCATAGGGGGGTCTAATCCACCTGGTCTTTTTTTGGATAGAGTCAGGTCCGCTAGGCCAGGACATTAGAGTCATGAAAAATTCCTCCTCGATGCAAAAATTTGGGATTAGGCTGGAGAGGATCTTGGAGTTCTCAATGGCAAAGGCTAGGGCTTTGTGGGCAATAGATGGAGGGTCTCTGGGGGAGTTTCCAAACACCCTACCATTTTGCTCCAACTAGATCTGCCAAATGAAATGGTGGAAATAGGCATTCAACAGGAAACAAAGTTTCAAGTTCCAGAAAGGACTGGGCCATTAAAATAAATCTTCCTTAATTGTATTAGGAGTAATCCACTAAATATGAAAAGTGTAAAGGATGACTCCAATGACGAAATTGGTGAAAGAGCAGTGTAGAAAAAGGTGGTCAGAAGACTCATAGGCTGACATGCACATGTAACACCTATTTGGGAAAGAAAATCCCCTTTTATGGAGGTTATGAATAGTGATGACTTTATTATGAAAAGTGATCCAAGAGAAAAAAATTACCTTGGGGATCAAGTATTTCTGCCAAACCAGGTTGCAAGGAAACTCCACCCTTGGTCCACTACACAGAATATTGTAAGCTGACTTGATCGAGAAGGTGCCACTTTTGGTTCCTCTCCAAATCCTAGGATCAGCTCTCCTTTGGGAAGGTATGGTGACCCCCTTTAGGAGAGAGGATAGCACATAAACCTCATCATCACACCCATCCACTTTGTTAATCTACCAATGTGGGTATCCATTCCTCCAAACAATGAAGTCAGCCATATTCTGATCATAGTTGGGGTCCACCACGGATCTAAGGTGACCCAACTCGATATGCTGACACAGGGGATCCTCCTCAAGCCATCTGTCCTTCGAAAAGTTTATCTTCTACCCATCACCCAAGATCCATATAGTTCCATCTGCAACTAAGTATCGTGAATGGATGACAACCTTCTAGAAAGCTGATCCACCCATGGGAATGCCTTCATCGAGGATAGAAAGGTTGGAGAGGTATTTATTTTTTACTATTCTGACCCACTCAGTTGAATCATTGAAGATGATCCTCCAAGAATGTTTGGCCACCAAAGCAAGGTTTATCAAGCCCATTCTCCTTAGGCCTAGTCCCCCCTAGTCCTTGCTTTTGCAAACATTTTTCCAAGCTACTAAGGAAATTCTACCCTTGTCCTCATTGCCTGACCACAGAAAGGTCCTTTGGATATACTCAATCTTGCAAAGGGCCAAAGCTAGGAGCATGAACACAGACATAAACTAGGTCGAGATCCCTTGAAGGCATGCCTTGGTAAGGGTGGCTTTATGTGCTTGGGAAAGAAACTTACCTTTCTAGGTAGCTAATTTTTTATGGATTCTCTCTAAGACCATATTCCACAAACTCTCCTTGGCCCGGCCACAGAACTGGGGAATACCAGTAACCTTATTCCTCTGAAACACCTCCTTAAGTGCTCTACCTAGTACTTCTACTAGGATAATAAAGAGGATGGGCAATAGGGGATCTCCTTGGAAAATCCCTCTAGTACTTTTGATGAACTTGGTAGGGGAACCATTGACCAACACAGATAAGCAAGGGGTGGAGATGCAACTTTGAACAAGGTCAACCCAAAGAGGGTGAAAGCCAAACTTGGAAAGGACTACACAGAGGAAGCTTTTGCCAACTCTGTCAAAATCTTTGTTCATGTCGAGTTTGAGGAAAAGGGTTGTCTTCTTAGCCATAGAAGTAGAGTGGAGGATCTCATGAATCATGATGACCCCGTCCAAGATGTTCCTACCTTTCACCGAACTGCCCTGGCATGGGTCAATGAGGAAGGGGAGGATGGGCTTTAACCTATTGGCCATGGTCTTGGTTAGAACTTTGTAGACAACATTACAAAGGCTTATGGGCCTGAAGTTAGAAAAGGTTCTACAAGTAGATGATTTTGGAATCAAAGACAAAAAGTGGAATTTAGCCCATGGTGAATAGTTCTAGAAAATTGAATTTTCCTTATGGCAGCACATACGTCCTCTTCAATGATGTCCCATACTATTTGAAAAAAGTGAGGTGGAAAACCATCAGGACCCAGGATCTTATCAGGTTGCATGGATAAAAGGGCTTCCTTAATCTTGTCTGAGGAGAAAGGTTCCATGAGCTTTTGATTAGCTTCTTGGGTGACTCTACATGGGATTTTAGCTAGGAGCTTGACCTGGGCCTACTGGTCACTTTCAAGAAGAGCTCCCAGTAAGTCCTGAAATAAATCCACTGCTTTGGCTCTTATCTCCACTAAGTCCTTGGTTGAGGATCCATCGTTGTGAATGATCTCTCTAATTTTATTAGATCCTCTATGCCGCATGGTCAAAGCATGGAAGAAGTTGGTATTGGAGTCACCCTCCTTTAGCTATAAGTCCCTATATTTCTGCCTCCAGAAGGTATCTTCCCTGGCTAGGATGTTATGATAGTTTTCTAGGAGGATATTCTCTTCGTTTATGATGGTTGTGCTATGGTACCCATTTTACATTCTCTTTTCTATCTCTTGTAGCCTTTTTGAGATGGATTTTTTACATTCAAAAATGTTCCCAAAGACCTCTTTGTTCCAAATTTTGAGATTTTCCTTGACTATATTGATCTTTTGGGCTAACCACATCAAGTATGATCCTCCAAAATTTTGTTTCCATGAAGAAGCAACTTGCCCTTTAAAATCCTTATGTTGAATCCACATGGACTCAAACCTAAAAGGAGTTTTGAAAGAGGGAGCTTTCCTAGATTCAAGGATGATGGGGTTGTGGCCCAACCCTATTCTAGGCAAGGTGATCAGGGTTGCATCACCTAGGAAAGGAATGGCTTCTTGAGAGATGAATAATCTATCTAGATTGACTTGGATAAGCCAACTGCCCACCCTCTTGTTGCTCCAAGTGAAGGAGTATCCCTTGAGCTTAATGTCATTGAGCTCGTTGTTGTTGAAAAAGTTTTTGAAGTCCTCCATAATTTTGCTGCACAAGTCAGAACCTCATTTCTTCTCTGATGGGTGCAAGGAGTGGTTGAAATCTCCACCGAGGATCCAAGGTATAGTCCTAAAGTTGCTTCTCATCTGAGTAATGGTTTACCATATCTCATCTCGCTCTACAGGAGAGTTAGGGGCATAAATTTTGGATAGGATCCATGAATGATTGCTGGTATTTGAGTGAAAAATAATGTTGAGGATTCTATTTGAGGAAGACAGAAGCTTCCCTTCCACTGGTTTTGGATCTCATAGGCACATGAGCTCTCCCGATGTGACTTGAGCAGGGGTAAACAGGGTTTCTCCTTTGCTCCAAACGACTTTGGCAGCCTTCCTTGATGAGAACTCATCATTTTTGGTTTCCTAGAGAATGAAAATAGAAGGGTTCATCATTTTTCTGAGGTCAATAACCATCCTCTACTTGGCTGCGATGTTTAGGCCTCTCACATTCCATGATATGACCTTAATTTCAATAATTTAGGGTTTTTCTTACCTCCCTTCACCATCTGGAAAGGGGTTTTGGTACCTTTTTTTTCATCATTCTGTGTGTCAGAATCATCTGAGAACAATGTTAGTTGAGTCCCATTTTCCACATCCTCTGTTGTTTCTTTGTTTTTCTAGTTATTACCAGAGGGTATTCCTCTCTTTCGTTCACTGCTGTAGTCAATAGCCTTCTTTTTGCTTCTAGTGTTCCTAGGGCTGATCCACCTTGATAGGGAAGGCCCTCCTTCACCTTTATTCCACCGAGGTGGGGATTTCCTATTCCTTTTCATATATTCATCCATGAAGGATTGTGAAACACCAGGTTCAAGGAAAAACTATACCTGGGAAACTGAGCCCTCTACTTGAATACTGCCTTGTGGTGAGGTTTTTGAAGGAGCCTCTTATTGGTTCTGTCTTGGTGAGGGAGCTTCTACATGTGCGTATTCCTACTCAGGATTGTTATCAGGTTCCTAATAGTCCATAGAGGGTGGGATATGATCCTCCCTTTGTTCAACTTTAGCTTCGCCTTGAGGAGTCTTGGCTTGGTCATAGGATCAGTGGGTAGGGTTGTGCAAAATGAGTTCTGGATGAGACTTTTTGTTGTTTGCCCCAAGAACCTAGTTCATATGGTTTCCTCTCTTATACTCTTCTTCCTATTACTTTTGAGTCCTCAGATTTGGGCATTAGGACTAGAGATGCCCCTGAGTATGATAATGAGTGCAAAAGGCAGGTTTATTTTTGTACTCAATAGGTTGCCTTTTGATTAGGTTTTTCCCTCTAAATAGGTTGATGAAAGTGGGGAGCTCAGCTTCTAATCTAGTAGTAACATAGAACCAAGCATGTACCATCCTGGACCTAACCTTGGTGGAGGAATCAAAAGCCACTAACTCCCCAATGGACCAAGAAATCCCTCTGATTACATTCTCATGACAACATTGAAAGGGGAGGTTTGGAAGTCTCACCCACAACGAAGTGACATTTATGTTTTGTGTCTCAGGATTAAAGTCCTCCCCCCATTTCTTGAGAAAGAGGCTCCTGTGCCCTAGGAACCATGACCCTATGACCAAGATGTTGCAAAAGTCCATCTGGTAGCTAAGTCGGATAACAAATAAACCTTGGGACAAGGCCACAATCTCCATGTTGCCACTAGTTTTCCACTTGGAGGAAGCCCATCTACAGATAGTATCCATATCCAGGCGTCCCCCCAAGAACTTCCCAATCAGCATGAACTTATCCATCTCCATATAGTTTTCCATCAAGTCTTTGGGAATGACTAGATCCTCCCTTGAGGGGTGGAGCTTTTGGATGGAGAAATGTGGTAAGAGACCTGAACCCAAAAAATGGGCATAGGATCCCTTACAGTTATGATGGGGGCCTTCCTTGTCAGGGGGATCCTTCTTTCTATTGCCCATCCCATCACTCTAAGCACCTATTGCATCAAGACTGAATCCTTTGCTGTTGTTATAGAGCTGGTCCCCCAAAACCTTACCCATTCATCCATCCTCCCTCCTCTCGCCTACTTCCACTCTACTACCATCCTCCACTCACTCGCCCGTCTTCTCTCCTTTCCTGTCGCTCATCCTCTCCTCGCTGTGTGTTTTGTGTTTTTTTGTTGTTTCAAAAAAAAAATTATTATTATTATTATAGGGAAAAGAAGGGCTATTATTGGAAATTTTGAGTATATTGTTGTCATTGATGTCAAAGGATTAATGTCATAAGTTGATGATATTAGTTGTCATTTATGTCAAGGAAAATAAATATTTAATGTTTTTACCATGGTGGCAGTTGCAAAAGAAAAAGGAAGATATTTTATGGTGGCAAAGACCTTATCCAAAGAAAAGGCCCAAAGGAGAAAGAGAAATTATAATATTTAAATTTATGAAGATTTAAATAATTATAATAATTAAAATTAAAAGATCCCAAAGGTTAAAATATAAATTATAATATTTAAATCTACTTTAGATTTAAATTATTATAATAATTTTAAAAGGTTTAGATGGGCACCAAAGTTGCAAGTTTAAATTACCTTCCCAAGCATCGATGATAAGGGCAAATGCATATTTATAACCTAAAGTTTAGTGCAAATAACATGTTGGAAATTTTAATGCGATATATGTGAAAATTATGATGCAAAGATTATGTGTAATGCATATACGAAATCCATTGTAAATCGTGTGCACTTCGTTCATGGTCACGTAGGAGAAATAGCACAAGGAAATGCCTTTTCAAAGATCGAGTTCAGGGTAAGACATGGTGGTAGCAAAAATAAATCCCATCTGGGTAGCTACCCCAATTGGTAGGTCGCTTGACACTAAGACAAAGTAGCAGGGATGTCTCAAGTTTGAGACGCGGTTTGAGACGCGGTGGAGGTAGAGAGTTAAGGTTTTGTTGGAAAGTGTTTTACATCGGTGACATAGGATAAAGGAGAAAAAGTGTGGATTTGGCTTCGTGTGAGCACCTAGCCCATGCAGTGTCCTAACCAAATCTAGGGCACAGGATAGCAAGCAGCACTTATTTGAATCATGATGGTGATAGCAATGAGGCAATGATTTTTTTGTTGGATTAATTATTTGCTAAGGCTAAGGTATGCTTGCTTAGGGAGTCATAAGGTGATAATATTATTTTTAGATTTTTAACAAAAAGGGACTGCATGGAGAAATTAAGGTTGTTTGAATTAAAAAGGAGTTTTTACCTAGTGTTATGTGTGGTTTATTATGTTATGGTCTTGTTGAAGAATTGAGGTGCATTGAAATATTTTATTTTAAGTAGGAGGTATAAGGTGTATTAAGAAAATTTATGTGTGAAATCTATGGTGTTGTTGGGTTGAATTTTATTTTACAATATTAGGAGTAATGAGGTGTGATAAGTTGTTTAACATTTTATTATAACTCATGCATTGTGAAAGGAAGATATAAAAAGTTGAGTTTTAATGATTTATTTTTGAGAACCAGTGCATTGGGGATAGAGGTCTCCTATGGAGAGAGATCCACAAGCCAGAGCAGTGGGGCAAGAAGTCTTCTATATGTTCACCATCTAGAGCAAAGGGGATAGAGTTCTCCTGTGAATAGAGATTCATGAACCAAATAAAAGGGGAAAGAGTTCTCCTATGGAGAGAGATCCATGAACCATCTAGAGAGATAGAGTTCTTCTATGGAGAGATATCCATGAACCAGTTGAGGAGATAGAGTTCTCCTAGATCAAGTTCCACAAACTAGAGCAAGGGGATAGAGTTCTCTTGTGGATAGAGATCCACAAACTAGAGCAAGGGGATAGAGTTCTCCTATGGAGAGAGATACATAAATCAGAGCATAGGGGATCGGTGTCTCCTTTGGACAGAGGTCCATAAACATTGTAATAGGGAATTTATTCCCAAGATATTTGTTGAGAAAATTTAGAAGAAATATTTTCTCCATGGACGTAACCCACATTGGGTGAACCAAGTTAAATTTGTGTCTCTCATGTGTGTGATGATTTGTGCATTGCTTTGATTATTGCTATTGATATTTTCATTGATAATATTGGATAATATTGTTTGGGAAATAAAATTAAAAGTTGGTCTTATACTGATCACCCCCTCTCAGTATAGGCCTGTGTTATTCAATTGGTATCAGAGTGGGTTCCTTCAAAAGAGTCTAACAACTTGAAGGAAGATATTATAGGAACATAGATGGCATATCAGAATGGATTTTAATCAAATAAGACACCATTGTTTGATGGGAACAATTATGCTTTCTGTAGCATAAGAATAAATACTTACCTGATGGTACAAGGATATGAGACATGGCAATCAATTGAGGATAGATTCACACCTATAACTACTCCTCTCATAGATAAATATGGTAAGATATTACATGTGAATAATGCCAAGGCTATGAATGGAATATTCAATGGATTATGTGAAGTACAATTTGTGAAAGTTATGCACTGCAAATCAGCAAAATATATATGGGAAAATTTGAAGCAAACATATGAGGGAGATAAAAAGGTCAAGATGGTAAAACTACAAAACCGCAAGAAAATGTTAAAAGATCTGAATATGGAAGATGAGTAAGATATTGCTACTTACTTACTTCATGCGGATGAGGTTGTTAATATCATGCATGGACTTAGATTTAAAATTTAAGACTCCAGTGTTGCTCAAAAGGTTTTACGGTCACTTCCTATGAGGTATGATAGAAAATTTTCAGCTATAGAAGAGATGAGAGATATTGAAAAGTTAAATATGGATGAGTTACATGGAATTCTCACAGCTTATGAGATGAGGATAGTAAAGGATCCCAACTCAAAGAGAAATGTAGCTTTCAAAGCTTCAAATAAGATGAAATATAAGAGATCATAATCAAGTGATGAGTCAAGAAGTGATGAAGAAGCTAACTATGGGAGAAGAAACAAGGACTCAAGAAAGCACAAAGATATGAAAATAGTGAAATGTTTTAATTGTGGTAATTTTTATCACTATGCATCTAATTATATAGAACTCGGAAGCAATAGCATTGAAGATAAATAGGATCATAAGAAAAAGGAAGTAGGAAAATCCAGGCATGAAAAGAAAAATAGGTATAGATAAGGCAAGCATGAAAAGAATTTCTTTCAAAGGCACAAGAAGAGTTTCTATGTTAACAAGATAGACAAGGCTTCAAGTAACAGTGATGAAAGACCCTCAGATAGTGAAGAAGAAGAGATTCTATTTTTTCAATAGAAGAGGAAGAAAATACTCTTGTAGAAGATAAAGTCAAAGAGTATGAAGATTCTCTTGAAGACCAAGATTCAGAAAATAAAGAGAAAGGCACAGTTGATCTAGAAGCAGAACTTATTATTGCTCTTAGAGAATTGAAAAAGGTTAGAAATTAGAATTCAAGACTAAAGGCTCAATTTCAACAAGATGAGGAAGAAAAGGAAAATCTTCTACAATACATGACAAACTCAAAAGCTAAGAAAAAGATATTTAAATAATTCATGGTTGAAAAGTTAAAGGTAAAAGAGTTAGAATGTGAAAGATTAGAACATGAGGTAGTTTCACTAAGAATGGAAGTGAAATATTATAAGGACAAGCTACACAGGTTTGGGAAGAGTTCAATTACTTTGGATAATATTATCAATGCACAAATATTTTCATCTATCAAAACAAGACTTGGTTTTGAAAAAGGACAAGAGAAATAAGAAGGATCAAGCTCAAGCTCAAAAGAAGAGGAAGTTTCAGAGGAAGAGAGTGAAGAAGAAATTGAGACTTATGTGGATAATTTGAAGAATAGAAGCTTCACTAAAAGAGGAAACAATACACAAACAAGAAACAAGGATCATCACATAGAAAGAAGAGAAAGGATTAAGAGACCAGAAGGTTCAAGATAAGATTTCTTCGAAAGATATTTTTCATGCAATTAGTTTGGTCATAAGGCTATGCATTACAAGGCTCATGGAAAGGATTATGGCATCACTAGAAGTAATATCAATTCTTTCAAATATGGATGTGTTTTCCAAGGGTATTGCTACTCTTGTAATCACTTTGGTCATAAAACGATTCATTACAGGGCTCATGACAAAAATGATTATGGCTTCACCAGGAGGAACTTCAAGATATTTGTATCTTCCAAGAACTACAACATTAAGTATTACAAGTGCAATAATCTTGGGAATAAGTCCAAGTGGTGTATAATAGAGTTTCTAGAGCTTCCATAGATAAGCAAGAACAAGGACACTCAAAAGGATCAAAAGGGTATGTTAAAAAAGAAGGTCGACAAAGAAAAAGAGCATTGCATGCTGGGAGTAGTTTTACTCCCACCCCAAAATTAATCACCTCAAGAAGAGAATGTGGGGAGGGGGCTGATCTAAGAGTCTTATATTTAGCCCCAAATTAGTCCCTTTGCCATTTATTTCAAAGGGGGAGAGACATGGTTAATGGGGATAGCATTCAGTCAAGGGGAGCAAAATTGGAATCCAATAGTTGGAAAAATAATTTTTAGAAAAGGGTTGCCATCAATGACAAAGGGGGAGAATGTTGGAAATTTTTAGTATATTGTTGTCATTGATATCAAAGGATTAATGTCATAAGTTTATGACATTAGTTATCATTTATGTCAATGACAATAAAGGTTTAATGGTTTTGCCATGGTGGCAGTTGCAAAATATAAAGGAAGATATTTTATGGTGGCAAAGACCTTATCCAAATAAAAGGCCCAAAGGAGAAAGATAAATTATAATATTTAAATCTATGAAGAAATAAATAATTATAATAATTATAATTAAAAGTCCCCAAAGGTTAAAATATAAATTATAATATTTAAATCTACTTTAGATTTAAATTATTATAATAATTTTAAAAGGTTTAGATGGGTGCCAAAGTTGAAAATTTAAAATACCTTCCCAAGAATTGACGTGAAGGATCATAAGGGCAAATGCATATTTATAACCTAAATTTTAGTGCAAATAATATGTTGGAAATTTGAATGCAATATATTTGAAAATTATGATGTGAATATTTTGTGTAATGCATATGCGAAATCCATTGTAAATCATGTGCACTTCATTCGTGGTCAAGTAGGAGGAAGAGCATAAGACAATGCCTTTTTGGAGATTGAGTTTGGGATAAAATGTGGTGGTAGCAAAAATAAATCCCATCTAGACAGCTAGCCTAGACAACGGGCCCCTTGATGCTAAGACATAGCAGTAGGGAAGTCTCGGGTTCAAGACACACTAGAGGTAGAGAGTTAAGGTTTTGTTGGAAAGCATTTTGCGCCAGTTATAGAGGATAAAGGAGAGCATGTGTGGATTTGGTTTTGTGTGAGCACCTATCCCACATGGTGGCCTATTCAAATATAGGGTGTGGGCCAGCAAGTAGCGTCGGTTTGAATCATGGTGGTGACAACAAGGGGGAAATGATTTTTTATTGGAATTATTATTCGCTAAGGCTAAGGTATGCTTTCTTAGGAAGTCATAAGGTGATTATGTTATTTTTATTTTTGAATTAAAAAGGGACTACATGGAGAAATTAAGGTTGTTTGAATTAAAAGGAAGTTTTTACCTAGTGCTATGTGTGGTGTATTATGTTATGGTCTTGTTGAAGAATTGAGGTGCATTGAAATATTTTATTTTAAGTAGGAGGTATAAGGTGTATTAATAAAATTTATGTGTGAAATCTATGGTGTTGTTGGGTTGAATTTTATTTTGCAATATTAGGAGTAATAAGGTGTGATAATTTGTTTAACATTTTATTATAACTCATACATGGTGAAAGGAAGATATAAAAAGCTATGTTGAGTTTTAATGCTTTATTTTTGAGAACCAGTGCAGTGGGGATAGAGGTATCCTATGGAGAGAGATCTACAAGCCAGAGTAGTGGGGGAAAAAATTTTCTACAAGTTCACCAGCCAGAGCAAATGGGATAGAGTTCTCCTGTGAATAGAGATTCATGAACCAAAGAAAAATGGAAAGAGTTCTCCTATGGAGAGAGATATATGAACCAGCTACAGATATAGAGTTATTCTATGGAGAGATATCCATGAACCAGTTGAGGAGATAGAGTTCTCATGGATCAAGTTCCATGAACTAGTGCAAGAGGATAAAGTTCTCCTATGGAGAGAGATCCATGAACTAGAGCAAGGGGATATATTTATCCTATGGAGAGAGATCCACAAATAAGAGCATAGGGGATTGGTGTCTCCTTTGTATATAGGTCCATCAACATTTTCATAGGGAATTTATTCCCAAGAGATTTATTGAGAAAATTTAGAAGAAATATTTTCTTTGTGGACATAACCCACATTGGGTGAACCATGTTAAATTTGCATCTCTCATGTGTGTGATGATTTGTGCATTGCTTTGGTTATTGATATTGATATTGCCATTGATAATATTGGATAATATTGTTTGGGAAAGAAAAGTAAAAGTTGGTCTTATACTATTCAACCCCATCTCAGTATAAGCTTGTGTTCTTTAGTTATTAAAGTTGATATGATTATTGTAATCTATGTAAGGATTTATCCTACATATGCTAGAGTTTCTCATTAGTACTAGTAATCTACTTAATCCCTCTATTGACCTAATCAAAACAGGATTATGAGACATGTTCATCTTATACATTTCTAAGTGGAATAGCCATGATAACTAAATATTTTTATGAAGTTGTATATATCATCTAAATTGCAATGGCTAATTATTACCAAGAATGGGTGATATGGAATGCAAAATGCCTACCACATTTATTTGTATAAGGATAAATATTATGAAGTCCTTATTTAATAACCCCTAATGTAAAGGTTAAATTTTATATACCATATTAACTTTTTCTTTGTATGAATCTTAGTTTATATAGGGTTATGTTATTACAAGAATGATTAATATTGAAATGATGTTCCTCCAATCCAAAGAGGAATAATAATTTGGTACTAAGTTAAAAAAATTTAAGTTCTGAGGTGTAGACCAATTGGTTTGACCAAACCCCGTAAGGAGGGTGGAGGTCCAAGGTTTAAATCTCGGGCCTCATTGGACTGAACACTTATCCCTTTCCTGGTGCTTTTAGCGGCGTAAAAGGTTTAAAATTATTGTGGCATGATGGTTATAGGGGTAAACTGTGTGGAGTACTATGTGGTAGCTTTTGAACGAACAATGCATAATACTGTGGTGGCCATAAAATACAGGCAGTGTGCTTAGATCATCGTGGCGGCTACCAATTCCACCATTTAAAATAAAATAAAATAAAAAGTTAAAAATATTTAGAGTATTCTATATTGTGTTATCTCAAAGGAACATGATGGTTTTATTCATGGTAAAAAAATTCTTGATAGTGTAATAATTGTATAAGAGATCATACATTCTCTTCATTCAATTAAGAATACGTGTATGCTTATGAAATTTTATATGAACAAAGCATATGATATAGTTTGTTTGATTTTTCTACATAAAATTCTCAATAAAAATATTTTTGATCAAGGTTTGTGTGAATGGACTAGATGTTGTTATAGCATTCAAAGATATTCTATTTTGATCAATGGATCTCCTACTAGATACTTTAATTCATCCCATGGACTCCACCAAGGTGAGCCATTATCTCCTTATCTGTTTACTATTCTTGTGGACGTATTAGGAAGAGCTTTCTCAAAGGTAAAAATAGAAGGAAAATCAAAGGCATCCAAGTTATAACAAATGGTCCTTTTGAACTCATCTAATTTGTTGATGATACTTTTCTTTTGGATAATACCTTAGTCAGTGAGTCCATAAATTTTAAATTGATATTATCAATGTATGAGAAGGTTGTTTTTTTTTTTTTAGATTCTTAGGGAAATTGGTAACACTACCTTAGATTTACATTCAATTATTATGAAAATTTTAGGGTTTAAAATTAGAAAATTGCCATCAATGTATTTGGGGTATTCCATTGTCTCATAAAGAAAAGAAAAAATTTTGGAACTTAATTCTGGGTAGAATTAATTCTTGTTTGGCAGGTTTGGAAAGGTAAGTTCTTACCCATGGCTAGCATGATATAACTCATATAGACCATTGTAATCCATCCCTATATATATAATGCCAATCTCAATATTTCTAGTAAGTATATCATCTAAATTTGATAAAAATCAAAGAGATTTTCTTTGGAAATGATGTGAGGAAAATTTTAATTTATCTTCTTGTATGTGGGATAGTGTTTGCAAAGCAAAAAGTATTAAAGGGGTAGGCTTATGAAATTATAAATTTGTGAGTTTGGTATTAGGGGAAAAAAATGGCTAGAGATTATTAAGGAAAGAGCTAAAAAATATTACTTTAAAACATATAAGTTATCTTGATGCAATGAAATTATTCAAGAAATAAACCCTACCTAAAGGATCATCAAAATAGAACTCCATATCAAATAGTTTACAATTAATCAAGAAATATATTAAATGGTTAGTCATTGATGGGGATTCTAAAATTGTTTAGTTTGATGCTTGTTTGAGGCCTTATCCTCTTCTTTTTTATTCAAAATTACAACCTTTGGATTAGGCATGTCTAAATTTTAATGTCCAAATATCAAATATTATATTAATGTAAGCAATAATTCTAGATCATGGATTTCTATTAGTAATCTAGTTGAAGGAAAGGAACTCAAAAAAATAGTAAATGAGCTTCAAAATATGCTTCAAGAGTTCTACTTGTTTATTTTAATGTGCAAGGATGAGTAGTGTTGAGAGTGCAAATGACACATTGTCAAGGACATGTCAATGTACTTGGAATAGAGATATCTTCTCTCTTAAAAATGAAAATTCATTCCTCCAAGGTTTGGGTATGCTAGGTCTTGGTCAGTGCGGATAAACTCAGAGGTCATTGATAATTGTTCCTATAAGGGGCCTTTGCTGAATCTATTTGAAAAATACAAATTTCTTGGTACAATGATTGGAAAGAAAATGCTTGATTGTACAAAATCCAGTTCTGTTGGGAGTGCTAAGGGACTGGAGGACTTAGAAAAATCAAAAAGTCACTATCCTCCTTATGTATTGTTCATTTCCATTAAGATATATCACATACATGTCAACAATGATTCTTTTGAAGCTATATAAAATTTAGAATGTGATATAAACAATAGCTTCAATGCTTCAAATCAAAAACTAATCTACTCCTAATATAAACAAATTTCAAATAAAATTCAAAGGTTGAAGGGTTAGAGAAAATAAAATAAAACAAGTGATACTACCCTGAACTCTAGCTCCAATTCGATAAAGCAAACAAACCCAAATTAAAACCAATCCTGGCCCAACCAATATTCACACAACCTGAGGTCCGAGATGGTGCAATATTCAAAGGAACAATAGACTATGAAATGGACTGTATACAACCACCATCAACATGCATATATTGAACACAACAAATTCCAAAGCCTTTATATTAAAATATAATCATTAAGCACATAGTTTCAGGTTTATCCACTTTAGTGGATTACAAAGAATCGAGCTCAAAACAATAGCCACTTGGTTCAAAATTACCATCCACCTACCAAGAGAAATAAGCAAATAAAAAATAAATTCTATTGCTAATATATGGATTCCGACCCTTGTGACCAACTAGAGAGCCAATAATTATGTAATTTTTTGGCCTTCACCTAGCATTACAACTTTACAATTAATTTCCCATCTACCTCCAAGACGAACTTTTTTTGAAATTGGGTTTTCCTCCATATTGTAGCCATGCCTCCATTAAATGGGACATACTCTGGCCATGTCTCATAATGTTTTCATCTGTAGTGATACCTGCAATTGGTCATACTTTCATTAATTTATTACTCGCACGATGCTTAGGGACTCTAGGACTGCCATATCACATTAATTTTTATTTTGCAAAATTTGATAAAGCATTGGTCTCCCACATTTTCTATTTTTACATAGTTATACTTTGTTTAGTTTGCATTGATAATCCATGTTCACCATTGCACTTGCCATTTAATGCATCCACTAGCCAAAATTTTTGCAAAAAATAAAAAAGATGCAAAGGTTAAAACATTAACAATAATATTAATTTGATTATTTTAATTTTTTCTAAGGTTTTGATTTTAATTATATATATATATATATATATATATATTTATATATATTATATATATATATATATATTATATATTTTAATTATTTTCTTTTGCAATTTCCTGCAAATTATTTCCCAGGATTCAATCATCCCTCATTGCCAGAGATTCATTTCTATTGTTTTCGGGTTTTATCTTCCAATATGCATGGCTAAACTTCCATGGGTAGAGCTTTGGGTCTCTTCTTTGACATTGGCTTCCCAAAAGCCTGACACTACTTTTATACTTATCACTTTTAATTCATTCAAAAATTAGAGTGGGCGATATTTCGGGATGTTCACTTCTTTGATGGAATCCCATTTTACTGGTAATGAGAGTGAGGGCGGGTTTTTAAATGTTATTTCTATTGTCGATGCCCCATATTTTTGCCCAAGCTTTTTCCTTAGAATTTTTGCATGTTTAGGGGTGGACTTTCGGGATGCTATGGAAGTGCAAGGGAGTCATATTTCTCCACCCAAGTTTTTAGGCTGGGATTTTAGGTTTAATTTCTTTGTAAAATGGGTTTTTTACTCCAATGCAACTTAAAGCCGATGGACTTTTGGGACTCACCCAAAGTGCAATAGCAACCCATTTCTCTGTCCTTGCTTCCAATATTAGTAAAATGGGTGGGGGTTTGGGGTTCCATCAAGGTAGGATGGCATCCCATTTTTTTGCCCAAGCTTCTTTCACTTTGTTGAGTGGCGGACTTTAGGGAAGCTATTCTTCTTTCCAATGTCCCATTTCTCCACCTTGTAAAATAATTGGTAAATTTTCTTTTGATATTCCAGAGTCATCCATTTTTATGCATTTTGCACCCTAAAGGCTTGCAAAGGATTTTCACTACCCAAAAATGATATTCAAAACTCAGAAATAAATTTGAAATGCCCCAAAGAGAAAAATATGAGGAGCAAAATTATGGCAAAAATGAAAGCTTATAAAATTTAATGAATATTTGCAAACATCTAAATGAGCCAAATGGGTACTTGGAACTACTGATAGAGCTCAAAAAGTCACTTCGTATCATGAGATATCGCAATTAGAAGTTCCAAGGCTACAAATGGAAACTGCTATTTTTGGAAAATATTTCAGGCCTGAAAATATGCAACTTTGGTACCATTGAAAAGATGAGATCAATACAGTCCCACTAGGCTTTGAATCACTCAAAACAGATTTTCCATTCAAAAGATATGGCAATTTCAAAATTACATCAAAAATAGGGCAAGATAGTGAAAATCAAATAACCCTAAAAATTAAATTTAATTAATTTCAAACCTTAGGATAAACCTTTTAAAAATCAAAATTCTGAAATATTAATCCGAAATAATATCCTTGAAGAGCCAAAATTCAAAATTTTCGATGCAATCCACTTCAAAATGCTATATGAAAGCAATTTCAACACCTTGATGCAAGCAACTTTCAAAAATGATGCGAGCAAAATTTAAAATCCTAATGCAAACAAAAAATTTGAGATTAAAACCAAAAATTTCAGTGGGTCCCCAATCCAGACTGGGATGTGTTGTGCAAGCACAACAACAAATGGTGACTCTACTGGAAAATTCTCCTGAGCATTTTGGAAATAGAAAGAACCCTCCTCTAAAAACAATGAAACCTCAAAACCAACAAAACCAAAAATTTGGCATCCACCCAAGGTCGGGGTTGGGAAAATTTCACCTGAAAGCAATACTCCATTTTGTTTTAGCAAAGTGTGTGCATGTGAGTTCATTTAGTTCCAGAATCAGTTAAAATTTGCCACCATAGTTTTGTCACATAGGTAGACATGTCACCAATTTACTTGGACATTGCTCCATTTCCAGTCGGGCGTCTATAGCCCCGATGGAGTTATCTCTAATCCCACTCTAGACCTTGCTCTACTGCCAATCGGGCATTCATAGCCTCGATAGAGGTTATCTGAATCACCCAAGCACTTGGACCTTTTCTTTTATTTTTGTTTGAACATAGATTCTCTCTCTCTTTTTTTTTTGAACACCAGCAAATTTCAATAAGCACTCGGTCCTGCTTTTGGGTTGGGGATTACCATGGAAAATAGGAGAGTAAACACTTGAATGGAATTCATAATAAAATACTAAACCATGATGGTTTCATTTCTTCTGACCTGGAACTTTCCTTAAAGTGTTTTCAGTGTGAAGTTGCAACATCATTTTGCATTACTTTCAGACTCATTTGCTTTTGTCCCAAACAATGAATAAACCCCAAATAGTTGGTTAAGCTAATTTCAGTTTCATTGAGTTCAGTGTGGGACCTTTCACCCCTAAATTGCACAAAAACCTTCCAGCTTAGAGCAACCAAAAGCAAGTTGCACTTTGATGATTTCAGCCAAACTAACAAAAGCACTAGAACAAGCCAAAATTGAAAACAACACAAAAAGAAACTAGCATAAAATAGGTCAACACTGAAAATAAAATAAACAAAACTAAAGCCAAAGAAAACTCAAAACAACAATTATGTACAAAATTATTTACAGAAAAGGACTTGAGATTTATGATATTTGAAATGGTCCTGGGCCAAAGGGGTCAATTTTTTCATAATTAAATTTTCCAGGATCCCAAACATGATTACCATAATTTGAAAGATGCTTACCATGATAGGCATGCCAGATTTTATGGGTATCATTCCACAACAACATTAGTTCTAAAATCTTAAAGGCCTCCATTTTGCCTCTCTCACCCCACCAACTCAATTTAATCCCATCACTACCATACTTGGACTTTGATCCATTAAACTCGAGGGTCCACAATTGGTCTTGAAATATTTTTTGTTTACTATGTGGGGTCTCCAATATCAAATAATTACCTTCAGTTATGATTTCCATCCCAATAGTGTAAACTTCCCATTCTGACTCAGTGCACAAAACCTCATTGGCATCATTGTACTCAGTGATGAGTTTCTTCAACATTGGCTCTCTTTTGGAAAAATCAATTGTTGTATAACCATTTAACATTTTTTACCAATCATGACTGAGCAGCATCCCATAGGCACCTGAGATATCCACAACCTGAATATCAATGTATTCTTGCATCCTCGGTTCAATAGCAAACTGCATGGGAGTTTGTTGTAATAACCCAACCATACTTACCTCCATCTTGTCCAATGTAGCAACCTTATTATTTGTGTGAGCAGGGGTCAACCTTAATATTTTGTCAATAACACATGGCATCACATTATCAAAAGCACCTGAATCCACAAGATAATTATGTAAAAATTTTCCAGCAATTCCAACAGTCAGAAGAAAAGGTGGAGATTCCACCTCTTCCTTGTATAGAGCTACCTGGGCATCAACAACCTTTGTGGTTTCTTCTTTCTCAATCAACAAATCCTTGTGGTCAGTTAACTAAACTGCCACAACCAAAGGACTATTTTCCTTGGTTTCCTTAGGGTCTTCAATAATATCATATCCCAGATTGCTTTGTTCTAGAGTTTCCTCTATCTGCGGTAATGACATATTAACTTCTAGTAGCAGAGGTATTATAGGATCCTTATGTGGGATAGGGCTTTCAGTTTCTTGCACATCAAGTGGGATGGAAGTTCCTTTGGGAGGTGCAAAAGAAGTGAGTAATTCCCCTTCTTTATCTTGAATAATATAATCATTATCCTTCTGAAACACTTGGTGAGATTCCATCCCTTCTTCCATGCCATCTTTAGATTCTCTTTAGATTCATCTTCCTCCACTTCTGAAGATTCATATGTTTCTAATACTAGGCCTATTCCCCACATTTTGATTGGCTTGATTCCTACAACCCTCATTGGTAGGTACTGACTCTGAAACTTTCACCTCATTTTGGACAATATCCAATGTAGTTTTAAACTCTAGGCAGTCAGTTTCACCATGTTGAGCAGTGGGATGGAAGTCAAGGTTCCTATTTTGAATGTTATTTGCAGGTGAGTTTTGAGGAACTTGCCTTTGCAATTGAAGCATATCATTGCTCAATTTTTGAACCATATTTTCTAAGTTGTCCAACTTAGGATTTATGCTATTAAGTTGACTTGGTCCCGATTGAGCTATTACATTATTTGTAGTTGCAGATGTGTTCAAAAATGTAGATAAACTTGGTTGAACATTTGCTGGAAGTGTATGACTGAGAATGTTGTTCATGGTCACCTGATTGTCCAAATGTGTTGGGATGGTCTATTGATTGCTCACATTAGGCATCATTTGATTCAAGGGTGCTAGATTGAAAGGTTGGTACTAGTTGGGATACATAACTCCTAGAAATGGGTGTAGCATGGGAAGATGTTGTGCAAGAGCTGGATTCATTTGTGGTATCTGATTGTAAGCTCCATATTGTCCAAGTGATAGTAATTGACCCATACCAAAACCTTGAGAAATCAATTGTTGTTCAAATATTACTACCTCATTATATGCTTTGGGTAAGGATGTAATTTGAGGAATTCTCCTCAAAAACATGGAAGTTAATGGGTCTAAGGCTCCAAAGTACATCTGGATGGTTGCTTCCTCTGTAAGGATGTAAGGTGTCACCAGTCTAGTGTATAACTTATGGAACCTATCATTGAATAGTCTCAAGGATTCATTAGGTTCTCTATGGGTAGAGGCAAACTGATGGTATATCATAACTAGGTCAATAGGTTTTCTAAAATGGCTGAGAAATGTTGCTTCTAGTTGAGCCCAAGAAGTGATAGAGCCTGAAGGTAAGTTGATATACCAATCATATGCAAACTCATCTAATGTGTATGGAAACATTCTACAAGCAACATCTTCATGCATAATTTTTAAATGGATTATGGTGTCTCTGTATGCCTAAATATGTTCTTCAGCTAATCTCATTCCATCATGCCTATACTGGGGAAGATATCTTTCAAAATCATTAGGCATATCATGTGCAGGCCCAGGTATGTTCAGAGGGCTACTTCCTACCATCCATGGAGCAAATATTACCATTAATGGACCTTTGGTACTAACTTAGATAATAAAGATGTGTAATGCAAACACTATTCTAGGAAAAACTTAATCCCCAGAATCTAGCCCTCCTTCTAGCACTAGTTCTATTAAGTGCTAAAGAGACTAAAAATAGGAATCAAGCTCAAGATTTAAAATATTCAACAATTAATCCCCCCACAACTTAGAAGAACTAAAGTAACAATGAGACAAAATGTTCAACCATCCTTCTAGAACTAGTTCTATTGAGCGTGCAAATGACACATTGTCAAGGGCATGTCAACATACTTGGAACAGAGATTTGTTCCCTCTTGAAAAGAAAAATTATTTCCTCCAAGGTTTGGGTATGCCAGGTCTTGGCCAGTGTGGATAGACTCAGAGGTTATTGATGATTGTTCCTTCAAGGGGCCTTTGCTGGTTCTGTCTAAAAAATACAAATTTCCTAGTACAATGCTTGGAAAATTGTATGAAAGCTAATTTTATTGGGAGTGTTGAGGGCCTGGAGGACTTAGAGAAATCAGCAAATCACTACCCTCCTTATGTATCGTTCATTACCATTAAGATATATCACATACATGCTAGCAATGATTCTTTTGAAGCTATATGAAATTTAAAATGTGATATAAATAATAGCTTCAATGCTTCAAATGAAAACTAATCTACTCCTAATCTAAACAAGTTTCAAATAAAATTCAAAGGTTGAAGGGTTAGAGAAAATAAAATAAAACAAGTGATACTACCCTGAACTCTAGCTTCGATCCGATAAAGCAAACAAACCCAAATTAAACCAATCCTGGCTTGACCAGTATTCACACAGCTTGAGGTTCGAGATGGTGCAATATTCAAAGGAACAATAGATTGTGAAATAGACTATATACAACCACCATCAACATGCATAGATTGAACACAAAAAATTCCAGAGCCTTTATATTAAAAGATAGTCATTAATACATAGTTTCAGGTTTATCCACTTCGATGGATTACAAAGAACCGAGCTCAAAAATAGTAGCCACTTGGTTCAGAATTACCATCCACCTACCAAGAGAAATAAGAAAAGAAAAACTAAGTATACTAGCTAATAGATGGCTTCCGACCCTTGTAACCAGCTAGTGAGCCAATATTTATACAGTTTTTTGGCCTTCACCTAGCGTTACAACTTTGCAATTAATTTCCCATATGCCTCCAGGATGGACTTTTTGAAATTGGGTTTCCCTCCATATTACAGCCATGCCTCCATTAAATGGGAAGTACTCTGGCCATGCCTCATAATGTTTTCATCTATAGTGAGACTTGCAATTGGCCATACTTTCATTAATTTTCCTACTCACACAATGCTCAGGGACTCTGGGACCTCCATATTGCATTAATTTTTATTTAGCAAAATTAGACGAAGCATTGGTCTCCCACATTTTTCATTTTTACATAGTCATACTTTGTTTAGTTTGTATTGATAATCCATTTTCGCTATCACACTTGCCATTTAATGCATCCACTAGCCAAATATTTTGCAAAAATTTAGAAAGATGTAAAGGTTAAAACATTAATAACAATATCAATTTGATTATTTTAATTTTTTTTATTTTTAATTTTTTTGTTTAATGTTCTTCTTTGGCATTGCCTACAAATTATTTCTCAGGATATTGCTAGAGATTCATTTCTATTGTCTCCGGGTTTTATCTTTCAATCTGCACTACTTTTATATTTATTACTTCTAATTCATTCAATAATCAGAATGGGTGGCATTTCGAGATGTTCACTTCTTTGATGGAATATCTTTTTTTTGGTAATGAGAGTGAGGATGGGCTTTCGGGATGCTATTTCTATTACCAATAGACTTTTTGCATGTTGAGGGGTGGACTTTCGGGATGCTATGGAAGTGCAAGGGAGCCCCATTTATCTACCCAAGTTTTTACTCAACCAAATTTCTCTATTTCTTGAAGGTTGGGATTTTAGGTTTTATTTCTTTGTTGGGAATGATTTTCCAACTTCCAAGCTTAGTAAATTTTCTCCTTTAATTTCCTTCTTTCCTTTGTCAAGTGGAGGGGCTTCGGGCACTAACCAACTTAAAGCCGACGGACTTTTGGGACTCACATAAAGTGCAATAGCAACCCATTTCTCCGTTCTTGCTTCCAATATTAGTAAAATGGGTGGGGGTTTGGGGTTCCATCAAGGTATGATGGCATAATATTTTTTGCCTAAGATTATTTCACTTTGTTGAGTGGCGGACTTTAGGGAAGATATTCTTTTTTCCATTGTCCCATTTATTTACCCTATGTAATACTTGGTAAATTTTCTTTCAGTATTCCAGAGTCATCCGTCTTTATGTATTTTGCACCCTAAAGGATTGCAAAGGATTTTCACTGCCCAAAAATGATCTTCAAAGCTCATATGCCTAGAATAGAAAAATGTGAGGAGCAAAATTGTGACAAAAATGAAAGTTTCTAGAATTTAATGAAACTTTGTAGACATCTAAATGACCTAAATGAGTACTTGGAACTATTGAAATAACTCAAAAATTCACTCTGGATCATGAGATATCGTAATTAAAAGTTCCAGGGCTGCAAATGGAAACTGCCATTTCTGAAAAATATTTCAAGTCTAAAACTACACAACTTTGACACCATTGCAAAGATGAGTTGAAGACAGTCCCACCAAGCTTTGAATCACTCAAAATAGATTTTTCTATCAAAATATATGGCAATTTCAAAATTACATCAAAAATAGGGCAAGATGGTGAAAATCAAATAACCCTAAAAATTGAAATTAATTAATTTAAAACCTTAGGAAAAACTTTTAAAAATCAAAATAATATCCTTTAAGAACTAAAATTCAAAAATTTTGATGCAATCCACTTCAAAATGCTATATGGAAGCAATTTCACACCTTAGTGCAATCAAAATTCAAAAATGATGCAAGCAAAATTTAAAATCCTAATACAAACCAAAAATTTAATATTGAAACCAAAAAATTTAGTGGGTCCCCAATCCAGATTGGGGCATGTTTTTCAAGTGCAACAACAAGTAGTTTTGGAATCTATTAAAGGATAATGGATTCTTGATCAAGTTGAAATGTTAGAATTTAAAGAAATGAGAATTTATTAGTCCTAATGATTTTTCCATGGAAAATTTTTTGGCCACTTAAGGCCTCAATATTCCTTTGGTTAGTAATACAAAGTAGTATTGTTATAGGATATAGGAAGAGAATATCATCAACCTTTTAAGTGTGCCTTATGTGAGAAGAATTTGGAAATATTAAATCATTTACTTCTTCATTTTCCATTCCCTTACACCATTTGGGGTTTCTTATTTCTAAATATGCAAATATATTGGGTAGCTCCCTCAACATTGAAATAGTTGATAAAATGTTGAATTAATTATTTCAAAACTAAAGAATTATGTATTCTATGGAGGATCATTTTTTGGAATTTATAGCTTGAAACGACTAATATAACTTTTTAAAATAAATCTCAAATTCGTGCCCACATTTGGAACCATATTATTGCCTCTATTCTAGAATGTTCTAAACATGGTTCTCACCATGGGAGGTCTCAAGTGCAAAATAGAGGTCCTAGCCTCTTAGTTAGATTCTTTGAACTTACATAGAAGGATCATTTGCAACAACCAAGTTAACACAAAGGATTTGCTTTGATGTATGGTAAAATAAATTTATCCATTACATTTATTGAAACAAATTTTAATGGTGCTTCTAAAAGAAATCTAGAAAAAAAAATTGGAGGTTGTCTTTTTCAAATTAATGAAGTCAAAATTCTCTACCCTTTCTCAGAATTATATGGAACTTTAACTAACAACTATGCATATGCTAGGGTACTTCTTATAGGAATCAAAATTTCAATTGAAAAATAATGGATATAATTTCAATTAAAGGTGATTCATAGATTATCATTAATGCTATAAGTAAAATTGGATTTCAATATTGGATAAAAAAAAATTATTGTTAATTCTTATAAAGTATTATTGGAGGTAATATCTTGGAAATGTGATCATATATATAGATAAGAAAACTAATTAGCAGATAATTTATCCAATCGTGTTGTCAATCTTCTCTTGGCAAGAAGGCAGCTAGATGAGTGGAATTTTCTCTTAATAAAAGTGATGCCATGGAGCTGATTGTCAAAACATAGCATTTTGAGGAAGATGAATAATATATTTTATAGAAAATAAAATGAAGATATCTGTATAAAAGGCAATTTGGATATGATTTAATTAACTTGATTGCAACGTAATATTTTATTATTATTTTTTATTATTCATAGGGAAATCAGTAACTCCATGAATGGGATACCTCTATAAACCCTAAGCCCACTAGGTAAAGCACAGTCAATGAGACCCCTGACCCTCCAAGGCATCAAACCGAGGTAGCCAACTGATAGTCACTCAATCACTACCATCCAACCTATGGGATAGCCAATTGACAGTCACTCGATCGCTACCATCCAGCCTATCTCCTTTTGAGTATGCATTGGTTTGAACCTTGGACCCCCCCAAAGAGAGGTCAAAGCCCTAATCACTACACCATCCATGTGGAAAAATATTTAGCATAAATATAGGATTTTTAGAGGATCCTAGACCCCTATCAACAAGGTGGGTGTAGGAGGAATGAAGCCTTGTCGACCTCTACCAACACATAGGACATTCCCAGCTACGTCGTATATTTACAGTATGGAGGTAAGGATAATGGAACTTGGGTCGGCCTCTACCAGCACCCAAGACTTTCACCAACTACACTACACAAGTAGATAAAATATTTAGGTTAAAGTGTAGGTTTTTATGAGGGACCCCGGTCCCCTCATGATGAGTGGGGTTGGAAACTTGGACCTCCCAAAGAGAAGCCAAAGCTCTTTACCACTACAGTAAGCTTACAACTCAAATTATTTAGGATAAACACAAGATTTTTAGAGGGGCCTGGACCCCTATCAACAAGGTGGGTGTAGGAGGAATGGAGCCCTATCGACCTCTACCAACACATAGGACATTCCTAGCTATGTCGTATATCTACAGTATGGTGGTAGAGAGAATGGAACCTAGGTTAGCCTCTACCAGCACCCAAGACTTTCACCAACTGTTCTACACAACCAAATGGGAGTGACCCCTAAATCACACACATATTTTACTTATATAGCATTTGGTCTATAAATATGTCTAAAATGCTATTATAAAGTTAAGTGTTGGTCTATATTTTACTTATATACCATGTTAAGTGTTGGTCTTATCAAGTTATTGTTTGAACTAGTAAACTATTATACTAAAACCCTAATTTCTTAGCATGTGAAAGGTTGTTGTGTCATTAATTTCACAACAATATCAATGGAAATAACTAGAAGGAATTCATTCGTAGAAGGAATTCATTCGTATTAATGTTTTTTGTATCACTATGAATATATAAATAGAAGTAGAATCATTACCTTCTTGTAGCAAGGCAAATAATCTACAACTCTAATATCAAGAAGATATGAATAAATGATTGATATGATACAGAAATAGTGATATATAATATTGTATTTAAATTTAATTTTAAAAGTCTTTCTCCTTATGTTAGTAGTAGGCTATAATGAATACTTGGAATCAATAAGACTTTTGCCTTTGAGATAGGATTAATTGTGTGATATCTAGAAAAATGAATTAAATATAGACTACTATAAAAAAAAATTTAGCTAAACTATGATAATTATTCTCTATCCAACCAGATCAAGCATTACTTAACTATGAATTTACAATGATGTAGGATTCTAATTGTTGTTACATATGCTATGCTATGAAACCTAACCATATTGTGATGGGTCTATTATGGAATTAACTTGAGTAATGCATGATATGAACTAAAAGAAAAATTCAAACTACAATAATTGTGATTGACGTATATATTTTAGAGACTTTATAAAAAATTCTAAAAAACTTCTAAAGACACAAATATTATCATCATGTTGACAATGTTTTCCTTAACCTTTTTATGGGTTCCCAATAATGGTAAAAATCACAAATATGAGTCTTGAATAGGATAATGTAAATACCCTCTATCATTACTATATTAGAGAATGGAAACCATTATAGCAACTCATAAAAGTTTATTACATGTCATAAAAGTATGTCATGATGAAGATATTTAAACCTATGTGAAATAGGCTATGGATAGTTTATATAATCTATTATTGGTAAAATATCCATCAAGAAAATTTTGACACTATAAGAAAATAGGTAGAAATGCTTGATATACTACCTAAACACAATCTAAAATTAGTAAAACATTATCTTGTTAGTTAGAAAACATAAAATAAGATCAATATTCTATTAAATTATATTAGGTAATGAATTAACATAGACTTGGAAACTTGTGTGAGAAGAGGAATTTATGGATTTTAAAATTAGTGGAGGAATACCCTTCTATTACTTCTCATATTACTTGAACTCTACTTACGATACAATTAAATATCTTATCCTTTTTATTAAAGTTGAATGTACCACATACATATATTACCTTATAAGGATACCATGGGGTTCAGTGAATTGACTAGAGTGAATTTTTGCATGTCTTAAATCAAGGTTCAAATATTATGGGTGAACCTTAACATTTTTCCCATGGGATCTTGAGGCAATAAGTAGGGGTAATGAATTTCATACCTGTAGCACCTTAGCACTACCTTGTAAATTCCTTCAAATTCTGAAGGATAATACAATAGCAAAGATCAACTAGTAAAGGCATCCCAAAAATCTCAAAATATGGTTAAGTATGGATAGGAACCAATTCACTTGCAAAAACCAACTAACTAGCTCCAAGTGCTTATTTTATAACTAAAAATGAATAGTTGGCTCAAGGGAACAATTTTCTTATGACAAGTAGTTGATCCCCCTATAAATGCAAGCAATTTGCTTACAAAATGTGAGCAATTCAATCACCAATCCAGAGCAAACCACTTGGACAATTATAAAGGTAATATGAATACATGGATCCCAAGGCAAATATTCTAGAAAGCAATATTTTGCCATGTAACAGTGCACTAAGTCATTTTTGGAGTCTTCATAGAGTACTAGAGGCATAATTGGAGGCATGTAATATTTGGTGGTGCAAAATTTTGCTCAAGTGATCCCTAAATATTTAATTTTACTAGGAATAATTTTTTCTCACCCCATGTAACTTAGGATTAAATTTTTACTATAACTAGGGGTGTAGGACCCTCATTGTATTCATATTTTGACCAAGATAATTTAGACCTACACTTTATGAAACCCACATGAGGTATTAAAAATTTGACAAGTTCTTAGGTATTTCATTAGTGGCACTATCCTTTTCATTTTTTAAGTGTGAAGTGATTATGGCATGGCCCTTATAGCCCATTTTGTCATTTTCTTATAAATTTTATAATCTAATGAATGAATGGACATTGATGTTATTCAATTTATCTTACATTTATTATTTACACACTTCCCTCACTATGGTTTAAAACCTATATTTACTTAAGTCTCTCACACTCTTAAACTTCCATGCAATTTTTTCTAAAATTTACTTTTTTACATTTTTCTTTTTGTAATTTTACTTCAATGAAAATTTAGATTAGTATAGATTTTGTAGGTTTTATTTTTACAAGGAAAATGGGGATACATCCTAAATTTGGAGGTTAAGAGAAGCCATTGACAATCCATTCCAAACTTTTTAAATCTTGAATTGGGAATGCACAATCTTAATTACAAGTCAAGATAATTCTCTGGTTCAACATAATTTCTAGCATGCCTAGTGGGACCAACACTTATTTTTTCTCAAATTTGTAATTAATGCCTCAATTTTTATGCTAAAACTCCATCTATCACTATCAGAGTGATTGGCTTAAAATTGAGAAAATTTTCACTAAATCTAGTTTTGGAATCAATTCACTTATAAATTCAAAGCATTTCACTCCATTTTGGGCAAAACTTTGAAAATTCACTAAGGCACTTAAATGAGTAATTTGCTTGGATTTTTCAAGCATTTTTTTATATTTCAATGATCAATTTTCTTGAAAAAACTTACACTTTCATAGGTCAAATCCAAAGTGATACACTAAGGCTAATAAATTTATTCTTTTAAATTCCAATCCTAACTTGACTTTGAAATTGACCAATTTTTATTATTATGCTCAATTTTTGTAGGTACTTTGCAAATGGTGACTAACACAAACTTTAAAATTTTGAAAATTTTGCAAAGATAATGACTTTCACAATATCTAAGCATTGTCAAAAATTGAATCTAGCCTCATTTATGTATTCATCACCGGTAGAAAGCACTTAATATAGATTTTGAGTCATTTTGCCAAAGATCAAATTAGCAAGTAATTCACTTTGATATAGTAAAACATCTCCAAAATAGATCCCCTGAGTGGTTCACTCTAAATTGAGAAGTGATTCACTATGAAAGATATTTTTTACCTCCCTCCCCATGGGAAAGCAATTTGCTCCAATTTTGAGGATATATTAATTTTGATCAATCTGCTTGGAACTCTTCTTGTTAAAATGTTTTCTAAATATAGAACTAGTAAGTGAATATCTCAAAAATAGCAAGTGAATTGCTTGGATTTTTTAAACAAAGAGATCTACATACAAAATTATAAAAATAATTTTTGCTAGCAAATCATCCTAAAATTGTGAACAAATCACTCTAGTTTTGTGAGGAGATTACTCTATAGCTATGTATTTAAATTTTTATAATTTTTGACCCCCAAAACTCCACCTATGTAGGTACATACATGCAAGCTTATGAATATATGAACAAAGGTTTTAAAAAATAAAAACAAGATCATCAAATAGCAGATATTGTTATATAACATAAAATAAATATTAAAGGGAAAATAAAAGAGAAAATAATTGTGTGGGTGCATCAAGTGAACAAGTTAAAATATATTCCAATATTTAATCCTACCCTATCGAAAGGTAAAAGGCCATGGCCAATATAGTTTTTCAAATCTTCACACCACCACAAATTGGTTTCTTGAGCTAGCAAATAAGTTAATTATTTTCTCTAGCAAATAAAACTTAGTCTAACCTAGCTTCTACCTTGATTGACACTAATATTCTATATAGGACACTAATTGATATAATTAACCTTATACATGATCCACTCTTTGCAACTCAATTCTATACTAATAACCCACCACCATCCTCTAGTATGTAAAATGTCCCTATTACATGTACTTATTTGAACCAAAGTTCATCCAGATCTAGTTTATCAAATATATATAATAGCCCTCTAGGTCATTCATTAGCTCCTAATACAGGGTTGTCAAGATTAAATTTGAACCTTGCTCAATATATGTAAGTAATGATTGGGGAAATGGGGTCATAGGTATCCAAGTGAAATACCTAGGGATTAACATAACCTCCATTTATTCAAGTGCAATAAAATGTGTAAGGTCCACCTCCCAAAACTAGAAAATATTGTAGATAGGTCTGAATTATCCTTTTCTAAAATAAAATATTCAAAATCAGCCAGCTCAGTACCCTCCACCTTATTATCCTTCCTACTTTCCATATCCATTGCATGGGTATGAAATGTATCCTTCTTCAATAGCAATACATAAGCCTCCTCCAAAAAAAAAATCTAGGAGCACCTCCTAGGTAACAAAATCAACTCCTCGATTAGACCCTCCAAGGACCACTATTTTTTCTAGTCTATTCTTCTATTCCCCTAACAACTATGAAAGCATTGCCTACCTTCAACTCGAATAGAAACAAGACAACACTAGATCATCTCAGTGAATTATCAATGCTCAAATCAATTAACCTCATCCAGGAGGATGACATATGGTATGCTTGCTAATTTACTCTCTTCATGATAAGGTTGTTTATGATATAAAGGAATACCCAATAATTTAGTTACAAGTTGGGCATCAATAGTGGAATCGTTTACACATAAATTTGGTAGCATGAGAAATAGTTATTCGATTTTATTTCAATTAAATGTAATGTAAAGACATCCTAAAGAACATATGCATTATTTTAATGCTATATTCTTAAGGATCTTGAACTTAATCCCACAAAATTTTAGGCCAAATGAAGAATATGCATTGCCTTATTGCATCAAATATTTAAAATCTAACTTAGCTTTTGAAGAAGCAACTAGAGGAGAGGATGTTATTTTTTAGGTATGAAAAATACCCCTGCTCCACCAATGGCCTATGCAACCCAAATTTCTAAGAATATGCCTATTCCCAGTTCCACACCCAACATGTCACCTATCTCTAATCCTAACCAAATGCTTTTATTCATCCTTATACATACCCATGCATCATTATTCATCTTGTACAAAATATTCCATCCACTATAGCCTTTTAGCCACAAATTCCAACCCCACCTTCTCCATCCAACTCAAACAATGAGTCTAACAAGATTTTTATAATGAGAAAATTATTGGAGGTGATTAAGATATTGGTGAATCATAATAATATTGTAAAACAATGATGGTGATAATCATAGAATTCAAAACCCTAAAAGACTTTATACCTACAAAATATCAATTGCCTCAACAAGGTTATAATCAAGTACAACATTAGACTTGCAATCATGTAACGACCCTCCTTGGAAGGACTTATTATTGACATTGATTTATGTATTGATGTGTGGATATCTAATGCATAGTCTCATTTTATAATGTCAATAAGAGTGGGTAGTTGCACTTTATGCTTTGATTACTATTTTTAGAATATGGTACTACTGATGTATTTGTGGTTGCAAGACCAGGTACTCTCACTAGTGGATTGATATGGGACAACCACAAAAGTTGAGAAAAAAAATATGGAAAATTATGGATGACTTGTTAATTGAAAACTCAAGGATAAAAGAATACCCTTCATATAGATGTATTGTGTATATGATTATTGTTTGAATGCACCATTGGACTAGGATATTGCTATTGAAAAGGAATCATCCTTAGTAGGTAGGGGATAACATTTTGGTTATCTTAAAAATCCACCTCCTTGAGGAAATAATATTGAAATGCATTATTGATTTGTAAAATATTTGTATTTCTTGTGTTTGGAAGCTTAGTATTGGTTGGTTAATCCAATAAAGTATTAATAAGGTTAGTAATATTAATAATTGGAATATTAATATCAATGTTAATAATTAATATTAACATTTGGTATTAATTAGTAAGTAAATAATCCAATTACCCTATGGTTAGTATTTAGAACTAACATAGGGGATAATAGTGATTATTTCAAATAAAAAAGCTTTTCTAATTTTTTGCATAAATAGGCTTTCTCTAATTTAAAATAGTTATCTTTTTAAATAAGTGAGATTTAATTATTATAATTGGAGGGGTGTTGCATTAGTAATGTTAGAAGGTGGTAATGTGAGAAAATATTCTTATATCATCACAAGAGAACATCACCTCTGCATGAAATAAGGAATGGTTTCTTTAGTCTTCCTTAAGGACTCTCAACAATATATGGGTAAGATATTATCTGGTATGGGTTAGCGAGATTAAATATAAGGGAAGCATGAAAGAAAAGAGCAAGGGGTATCATATCGAAGGAGGATAAGTTTCTAGATTCAACCAGAGGTATTTACCTCCTATATTACGTACAAATAGTGTATGTTTATGTTTCTTGCTAAGGATTTCATTAGATTTTTAATCTAATTGATTTTGAGCTTAAGCTCTTTTGCTTTATGTATGTTGGTTTGCTTTGAATCCTTTGGTTCTTTTCACCTTAAGAAGCTAGCTTGGTTGTCCAAGTTGATCCTTAGATATATTGAGGTCTAGGTGGGCATGTTGATTTTGTGGTTAGATTTGTCTCAATCGCTAGTGAAACCAACCTTGTTGTTTCAAACCTTCTTAGAACCTTGTAATATAGTTTAGATAGATTCTTAATTTTTGTGGTGGATCTCCGGTTTAGGATTCAACATGTGTGGTTCATGTGTTTTTTGATGTCATCCCACCTTTGTTGACCCATTTTAGAGGTTTTGGTTGTGTCTTGCTATGAGACTCTCCATTGTATTTTGCCCTTAGTTGTAGTGTTGGATAGCCTAAAGTGTTTGTGGGATTAGATAGTAGTGGGGTGTTGTTTCACTAGTTTAGTGAAGTTTTGGTTAAGGATAGAGTACCCTAAAGTTATAAGAATGTAGCATTCTACCTTGGAATAATAGATCATTGGTCGCTTGCAGTAGAGTGTTAAGTTCCACTAAGTTTGTTTACCTGTTAGATCTTGTTAGGACCTATGAGTTTTATTTTTGGCATGTGCTTCCCAGTTTTCATTAGGCTGGTTAAGTTCAAGGTTTAATTTATGATTTGTTTAGGATTTATTTATATATATTGGTAGCTATGGTTTTATATGTTATTTTAATTAAAATATAATGGTTTGCTATTGTGTGTTTTTTTAGTTAAAAGAGAATGGATTGTTGTTATGTGCTCTTTTAATTAAAATAGAATGGATTATTATCACATGTTCTTTTTATTAAAGGAGAATGTTATTTTTATGTATGTGTTCTTTAGTAAAAAAATATAAGAATTATTATGCTATAGGATATTGTTGTTTGAATTGCTTAGTTGGAAAATTTGGGCATGGGATTTTGTAAAGAAAAAGATTTGGTTTTGATAAATAATTATAATGGTTTCCTGAGACTTGAGTAGGTAGGAAAACCATTATAAATAGGAGTATGGTATTCTCTCTTTGATTTCTTGAAATACATTTTGCATGGTTTCTTACATTTATACATAGAGCATTTTAAGTTGCATTGCATTAAGAGTTGTCTTGATCCCTAAGTATTCTTAAATTTTGTGGGATATTCCTTTCATGAAGAGGATCATGAAAATAAGGTGGTGTAGAGGCCACTTGGGCAGACTTGCTCTAATGTATTTGGGAATGAAAAGTTGTTATGTAAATGGAAGTTTTGTTATGTAACACTTGGTTATTTTTATTCCTAAATTAATAAGGCTTGGAAGTCTTTATGTAAATGTATGGAATGCTTGGTTTTTGATAAAATGAAAGAATGAGTTGGTTATGAACTCTTTTGAAGATGTTTTTCATTGTGGAAAGAAAAGAAAAATTATATGTTAGCATTATGATCTATTTAAGCTTGTTTTACTAGATTTAATTGAAGAGATGTTTTATGCTAGCATTATGTTTAGATGTTAGCATTATGATTAATCTAATCATATTATAATATAGAGATATGATTATTTCATGCTAGAATTATGTTGGAATTTATGTTTTATTTAAGTATGGGTTGAAAATGTTCTATTTAAATCCAATATCTAGCATTGTGTTATAATTAAGCATGTTATTTTTGTTATAGCACTTTAATTATTTTTAAGGGAGATATGTTATATTATTTTTATGTATTTATTAGGTTTTGTGGGGGTTATTAGGTATGGATCTAGAACCTTATTATGACCCATGATTCAATGAGACAATCCAATCCTAGGAGGAGTTGTGATGATGTAACAATCAAGTAGTTTTTATTCCTGTAAGGATTTATGATGATGTAATAAATAGGTACACACTAATATGGAGGGATTTGTGATGATGTAATAGCCATATATTCATGATTAATACACCTTGATTTATGAGGATAAGGTGTTCTATAACTATGAATTTAATGGAATCATTCATGAGACAACAATAGTGGTACCTTGAATGGTGAGTTTCAAGTGACCATGTTCATTACCAGGTGAGTGGTAATCACCTTAGTTAGAATGTAGAGGTGTGGTAACTAAGAACTAAGGATTTACATTAGAATAAAATACATAGAAAGAATTATGGAAGGGTTAGGGAATAGGCATTCTACTTTAACTGTTATGGGCCTTAAAGGATAATCCCTACATTGTGGTTAAATTTTCCTATACTAGTGAGGGTATGTGAAGGGTGGGGGAACCACTTTGATGTCCTTATAAATAGTGAGGTTTAGTAAGATGAACCCCAAAAATATGATATATTGGTTGCTTCTATCCACTTGAGTGTTATCTACAGCGACACTAAACTCAAATGTAGTGATACCTTGAGAATGCTAAAAATAATATTGGAACCCCTTGTGGAAAAAAATATCTCTCTCTTGGGTTGGTTTTGGTGGGTTGTTATAGTTGATATTAGAGCTCTAGGTCACAGGAATAGAAGCTTCCATGGAGTGCACCTAGGATGAGCCTTGATTTGATATGCTACTTTGGAGAGAATTACTCTACTAGGGACCTTAATGTGATCTAGGATAAGTCAAGTATTGCACATCGACTAGACCAGTCAAACCAAGAAGTAAAAATCCTAGAGAGTATATTTTTGTAATGTCCCCTTTCCTAACTAGCCACTAGGTACAGTATGGACTTGCCTATACAATGGTTCCCGTAGGCAATGTCGTGGGTTTGGGAGCCTCCAGGTGTTGTGGAGTTACTATTGGACGTTTATTTTTCAGTGTGAATAGCTTTCAGAATCATTTCCAACAGGTTTCAAGGGCTTACTATTTTTAGTAAGTCGATCATAGGGAGTATCTTGGGAAGCGAACATTATGGATGGATTTTTCAATGAAATGGGTGTCCGTTTCCAGTATTTTTTCTTAGGTCCGGCCTTAGGAGGATTATTATTTTAATGCCCAAAATTTATTAATGTAATATTTAAATGTAATGTTTAAATATTCTAATGTTGGGCTTATATTTTATTATTAAGGGGTATAAGGGGTATTTTTGGGAGTCATAAGGTAAGTTATAAATTAAAATTAAGATGTTATCTCCCTAGGATTTTGGGACGACCCCTCATGGGGCTCTTTAAAAATAAATTTAAATGCATATGATATTAAAGGAAAAAAAGCAAACTTGGCCGACCCAATTGTGAGAGGGAAATAAAAGAATGAAGTTGAATTCATTTTCACATCTTTGGCTATTCATTCTCTTGGAGCAATTTTTAGGATTTCTTGCAGAGTTGCAGGGGTTTCGAATTCAGCTTGTTGTGTGACTAAAATCACCAGCAGGGACCACATCCTCGGAGTTGAAATATATTCTCATTGTGTTCACAAGCAACTCTACTTCAGGGGTTGCATTGGAGCTTTATATTAGTAGATTTACTATGGTTTTCAAGGGGTTTGGAAGAGATTTCAAAGCATATTTTGCATACATTGTTGTAGCATTCATTCCTCAACATAGCTATGCAAGTGGAGTTATTTATTGTATGTGATTCCATGATTTGAGTTGGGGTTTCAAGGTGACTTGGTTTTTTTGCTTCTATAGTTCCAGCTATTCCATTTAGAGTGGATTTCTTATGGTTTCAGGGCAGATTTCAGATATTTCTTGCTGGCCATAATTTCCTCTAGCTTGGCAATACCATATCTTACCTGGCATTGAAGGTGGTTTTTAATATTCAGATTTTGGTTGCCAATTAATGATTGTGATTGAGGCGTCTAAGGATTGGAAGCTTTCCTTTGCATTGATATTGTAAAAAGACATCTTTTATTTGTTTCTAAGAAATAAATACATATATTTCTATGTTGCTATTCAACTATAAAGTCACCATTTTTAGTCTTGTACAACTTTCAGGTTTTTTTTTACTTTCCGAATTACTTTAAAGGGTTTATAGTTTTATATAAACATTATCTAAATTCCAAGTTTCATTGATTCCTTCCAAGTAGTTTGCTATATATTATTTGTTCAAGTTGGCAGTTTAACTTTTTTCTACATATTTTGTACTTAAATAAATAAATACAAAAAAATTAGAATATTGCACAAAATCCAAAAACCTTGCAAATTTCCAAAATAACAAAACAAGGCAAAAATTTTGTATCTCATCTTGGGTGGGATATTACAATTTTATTATTGGGAAATGACACCTTACAGTGAGGTAAGTGTGACCATGGTAATTATCATGTGAGTGATAATGGTTTAAGTTAGTTCATGGGGAAAATGAAACTAATTGATTATAAGTACAATTGAGGAAAATTATAACTTACCCAACTCCTTTGTGTGGATAGGATATGGCACCTATTTTAAGAGGAGGATCATCTAAGAAATCATGATCATTTACAAAAGAGGAAACTATAGTACATCCCCAAAAGAAGTTTGGATGAGTAATGAAATCTAGCAAGAGAACTAGGAGAATAATGGACCCTAGTAAGAAGTCTAAAAAGATAATAGACTCTAGTAAGAAAACTAGAAGAATAGTAGGTTCCAATGAGAGGGTGCAAGATATTTCTTCCATAGTTAATTTTCTTCAATAATAGATGGAACAACAACACAAATTATTAGAAACCTTGATCAATAAGGAAATAGATAACATGGATTATAGGAAAAATAGGAAGAGAATCCTATTAGAGGAACCCATGAAGGTAAAGCTCAGATAGAGGATGAGTTGGATAAATACCTTAAGAATGTTAAGGTAGATAAATTTAATGGAATTAAAGATGGTGATGTAGTAGAGTCATGGTTAAATGAGTTGGAAACCTTGTTTTCCATGAATAATTAGTCTTCTAAAACCCAGACTATGTGGGCTACTCTTCATCTTTAGGATGTAGCCTTATAATGGTGGAACACATTTAGAATAGGAAAAAGTATCCAAGCTATGTACCATAAATGGGATAGTTTTTCAGGGCATTTAAGAAAACATTTCTATAAGATCAATTTTATGTAGAGAATTTTGAGGAATTCTCTACACTCCACCAGGGTACAATAACTATAGAGGTATACTATGAGAGATTCATTAAAATTTTGAAATATGTTATTGAGTATGATATTAATGAACAACTAAAGTTGCATAAGTTCATCTTATGGGTGCATTTATCCAGGCAAGAAGAGACCAATCTACAAACCAAAAAGTCATTCTTCAACTATTCAAGGTTGACATAAATAGAGAGATAGGAGCTCAAGAAAAGAAATAGCGTAGGGTTTATTAAATGGATAAGTAAAATAAGAAGAGTAAATGGAATCAAAATTTTGGTAATAAGAACAATGGGAACCAAGGGCAATATAAGAAATTTTTTTAGAAAAAGGATAATTCAAACCCTCAACCTCAAAAGTAGAATGATTCAGTGTAGAAAGAGAAAATAAAGGAGAAAAGGTAGCAAATATTTTAGGCACCCAGGATAGGTTGCTTCATCTATGGGGGTTATTATTATGCTAATAAGTGTCCCCAATAACCATAGTCGAGTAACAAAGCAGAAGAGCGATCTCACTAAATCTATATTGTTACAAGGAATTAGAACCTAGATGGACAAGCAAATTTTATGTTATTGAATGGTAAGTTGTTTAACAAGGATGTCAAAGTTTTAATAGATAGTGGAGCTACAAATATTTTTATTTCCACTATTATTATTGAGGATATACCAAAAAAACTTGGATTTTTGGTACAAGGGTGGAAATTCAAGTATGGATCTGGACAAACCTACTCAGTGGATCAATATTTTACCTACGAATGAGATAACCTTACCCAATGGATCCACTATATGGAACTTATATGTAGCACCACTTCATGATTTATATATAATTCTAGGGATGATTGGTTGAAGACTCATGGAACCTTAATCAACTTCCAAGAGAGGTGGATGGATTACACTAAGAAGAGAGTAAGAGTTCAAAGTAAGGATTTTTTTAACCATATTTTTTATCAACTATGTAGCTAAAGAAAACCATTAAAAAAGGTGGTATATTGTATGTAGTCAAGATTAATGGCAAGACAGGTGAAAATGGGCATGAGGAAATATTTAAGAAATATCCAATACTACATGAATTATGGGATGTATTTCTAGAAGATCTCCTAGGATTACCACCTCAACGTAAATTTGTCTTCACTATTGAACTAATACCTGGAGATGAACCCATTACAAGGACACCTTATAGAATGATCCCTATTGAGTTACAAGATTTAAAGGTGAAACTTTAAGATTTGATATAAATAGGTTTGATCAAACCTAGTGTGTCACCTTAGGGTGCTCTAATATTATTTATGAAAAATAAGGATGGTTCCTTGAGATTGTACATTTATTATAGGATTCTAAATAGGGTGACCATCAAGAATAAGTATTTTTTACCAAGGATTGATGATCTCTTTGATCATCTAAATGATGCTACTATATTTTCAAAGATTCATTTGAGATATAGATATCATCAGTTGAGGATTTGAGAGGAGGATAGTCATAAAACATCCTTTAAGACTAGATATGGACACTATAAGTTCACAGTGTTGCCATTTGGGTTAACAAATGCACCAAAAACTTTTATAAATATAATGAAAACTATGTTGAGGAAATATCTAGATCAATTTATTTTGGTATTTTTAGATGATATCTTGATTTATTCTCACATTGAAGAGGAACATGACCAACATTTGAGGTTAGTGTTAAAGGTGCTAAGAAAAAATTAGCTATATGGAAAGTTGTCTAAGTGTGATTTTTATGCCCCACAAGTTCAGTATTTAGGGTATATCTTATCTACAAAAGTAATAATTATATATCCTAATAAAATTGAGGCTATTTTGAGTTGGCTTGCACTAACAAATGGGTTTGAAGTAAGAAGCTTCATGGGACTCACTAGCTATTGTAGAAATTTTGTGAAGGATTAATCACAAATTTATTACTCTATCACCAACCTTTAGATAAAGGGAAAGAATTTCAAATGGTCAGATAAATGTGGGATTACCTTTAAAATTTTGAATAATAAGATGACTATAGCACCAATTATTAATATATCATGTCCTCTTAAAAATTTTACAGTGTGTACAAATGCTTTCTTAGAAGCTTTGTGTAGGGTGTTATCCTAGAATGAGGTTACAATAGCATATGAGTCTAGGAAACTCAACAAGCATGAGTTGAATTATGCTATGCATGACCTAGAATTGTCAAAAATTTTGCATGCACTAAAGTTATGAAGGCACTATTTGTTGAGTAAACCATTTTGATCTAAGGATAAACCATCAAAGTCTAGATAAAGAAGATGGGTAGAGTTCTTAGCAAAATACAACTTTGGTATTGAGTATATCAAAGGGAAATAAAATAAGGTTGTAGATGCCTTGAGTAGGAGAAGGCACATAGTAGCATTAACCCAAAGTCATATAGACTTGATGGAAAAAGTTAAATAAATGTAGCTATAGGATCAATATTGCATTGAAATCCAAGCTAAAATTGATTGAAATACTGAAGAAAATAATTATTTTAACATAAAATATGGACTTTTATGCTTCAACGATAAAATTTTCATACCCAAAAATGGTGACTTAAGGAGAATGATTATGCAAGAGGCACATAGTTCTCCATATTTTGCTCATTTGAGAGATGTAAATATGAGGGAAAACATGAAAAATACCTTCTATTGGGCATAAATGAAACAAGATGTCACTGGTTTTATTGTTAGATGTTTAGAGTACCATAAGGTTAAGGTAGAACATCGACATCTAGGAGGGAAATTATACCCAAATGATATATCTACTCAGAAGTGGTAGATTATATCCATGGATTTTACTAGGGGTTTACCTAATACTAGGTACTAGCATGATGTAATTCTTGTGATGGTCGATAAGTTGACCAAGGTTGCAATTTTATACTGGAAAACATCAAGGATGATGCATCGGTTATGGAGAACAAGATTTTCAAAGAAAATTTTAGCTTACATGGGTTTCTTGAGATGATCATATCAAACTTAGATTCTAGGTTTACATTAGAATTTTGGTAGGCTCTTCATCTTGTAGTGGGTACTAAGTTAAATATCAGTTTTGCATACCATCCAAAAATAGATGGAAAAATAAAGAAGGTGAACCAATTCCTAGAAGACATGCTTCACATATACTGCATGTATCAAAATTTTAGATAGGAAGACTTTTTAAATCTTGTTGAATTTACATATAATAATGGATATCATGCACCCTTGGAAATGGATTTACTTAAGGCTTTATATAGCAAAAAATGCAGAGAACCTCTATCAAGGGATAATTTGGAAGATTGGGTGGTGATTAAAATAGACACTATCAAAGAGATGGAGGAGCAACTCAGAGTGATTTGGCTAAGGCTGAGGGAAGCAATTGATCACCAAAAATGTCATTCTGACCTAAGAAGATTACCAATATAATTCTCTATGGGAGATAGAGTCTTCTTGAAGTTAATACCCATGAAAAGTTCCATAAAGTCAACTAAGTTAGATCCTCACTATGTTTGGTCATTTGATATCATTGATATGATTTATCAAGTAGCCTATAGGATGATCTTATCACCCAACCTATCAAAGATTCATGATACTTTCCATATATCCCTGCTTAGGAAATACGTTGTTGATTATTCTCATGTTTGGAATGTTTCAAAATTGTATATGGTAGATCCCTTAGCCATTGAAGTGATACTGATGAATATTCTAGGGTTTTTTCCAAAGTGTTGAGGAAAGAAACCCTAGATCAATGTAAGGTCCAGTGGGACCAATATTCTAGAAATTGTGCAACTTGGAAAGATGTTGAGGAAATGAGAAAGCAATTCCCATATTTATTTGAATTAAATATATGTATGCTTATTTGTAGGAAACATAGAGGACTATGTTTAGTCCAAGAGGGGGATTATGTAAATGCCCTCCTTGGAAATACTTATTCTTGACATTGATTTATGTATCGATGTGTATATATAATGCATAGTCTCATTTTATGATGTCAATAAGAGTGGGTAGTTGCACTTTATGCTTTGATTACTATTTTTAGAATATGGTACTATTGATATATTTGTGGTTGTAGGACCAGATACTCTCATCAGTGGATTGGTATGGGACAACCACCAGAGTAGAGAGCAAAATATGGAAAATGATGGATGACTTGTTCATTGATAGCTCAAGGGTAAAAGAATACTCTTCATATAAATGCATTGCATATATGCTTGTTGTTTGAATGCATTTTTGGGCCAAGATATTGCTAATGGAAAAGGATTAATCCTTAGTAGGTAGGGTATAATGCTTTGGTTATCTTAAAAAACCACCTACTTAAGGAAAAAATAACAAGATGCATTATTGATTTGCAAAATATTTGTATTGCTTGTGTTTGCAAGCTTAGTATTGGTTGGTTAATCCAATAAAGTATTAATAAGGTTAGTAATATTAATACTTGGAATATTAATATCAATGTTAATAATTAATATTAACATTTGGTATTAATTAGTAAGTAAATAATCCAATTACCCTATGGTTAGTATTTAGCACTAACATAGGAGATAATAATGATTATTTCAAATGAATAAGCTTTTCTAATGTTTTACATAAATAGGCTTGATATAATTTAAATTAGTTATCTTTTCAAATAAGTGATATTTAATTATTATAATTGGAACAACATTGCATTAGTAACATTAGAAGGTGACAATGTAAGAAAATCTTCTTGTAGCATCGCAAGGAGATATTACCTCTACATGAAAGAAGGAATGGTTTCTTTAGTCTTCCTTAAGGACTCTTCAAAAATATATGTGTAAGATATTTCTTGGTATAGGTTAGTGAGATTGAAGAGAAGGGTAGCATGGAAGCAAAGAGAAAGGGGCATCATATCTAAGGAGGATAAGCATCTAGATTCAGGAAGAGGTATTTACCTCTTGTATTACGTACAAATAGTGTATGTTTTTTTCTTGTTGAGGCTTTTATTAGATTGTTAATTTAAATATTTTTGGGCTAAAGCTCTTTTAATTTGTGTATATTTGTTTGCTTTGAATCATTTGGTTATTTTCACCCTTAGAAGCTATCCTAGATATCCAAAAAAAAATTTCTTATAGTTGTTGAGTTCTTGGTGGGTGTGTTGGTTTTGTGGTTAGCTTTGTCTAAGTCACCAGTGAATCCAACCTTGATATTTCAAACCTTATTAAAACCTTGTAGGATAGTTCAAATTGATCCTTTATTTTTGTGATGGAGCTTCATATTAGGAGTTGATATGTGAGGTTCATGTGTTGTTTGATGTTGTCCTAGCCTTGTTGACCCATTTTTGAGGTTTTAGTTATATCTTGCTTAGACCTATGAACCTCTTTGTTGTCTTTTGCACTTAGTTGTAGTGTTGGTTGGATTTAAGTGCTTGTGGGATTAGATAGTAGTGAGGGGTTGTTTTTCTAGTTCAACAAAGTTGTGGTTAGGGATAGAGTACCCTAAATTTTGTGGAAAGTAGCATTCTACCTTGGAAGTATGGATCAATGTTCGCTTGCAGTAGAGCATTAAGTTCCTCTAGGTTGGTTCACCTGTTAGAGCTCATTAGGACCAGTGAGTTTTTTTTTGGTGTGTGCTTCCCAATTTTTGTTAGGCTATTTCAGTTCAAGTTTTGATTTATGTTGTATTTAGAGTTTATTTATATACATTGATAGCTATGGTTTTATGTGTTCTTTTATTTAAAAGAGAATGGTTCATTATTATGTGTTATTTTAATTAAAAGAGAATGGATTATTGTTATGTGCTCTTTTAAATAAAAGAGAATGAATTATTATGAAATATTCTTTTAATTAAAGGAGAATGTTTTTTTTTTTTTATGTATGTGTTCTTTAGTAAAAAAATATAAGAATTATTATGCTATAGGATCCTTTTGTTTGAATTTCTTGGTTGGAAAATTTGGGTATGGGATTTTGTAAAGAAAAATATTTTGGTGTTGATAAATAATCATAATTGTTTACTGATACTTGAGTAGGTAGGGAAACCATTGTAGAGAGAAGTATGAGATTATCTCCTTGATTGCTTGAAATGCATTTTTCATGGTTGCTTACATTTATACATAGAGCATGTTAAGTTGCAGTACGTTAAGAGTTGTCTTGATCCCTAACTTTTTGTAAAGTCCATGGGATATTCCTTTCATGAAGAGGGTCATGAAAGGAAGGTGGTGTAGAGACCACTTGGGTGGACTTGCTCTAATGTATTTGAGAATGAAAACTTGCTATGTAAATGAAATTTTTGTTATGTAACACTTAGTTATTTTTATTCTTGAATTAACAAGGTTTGGAAGTCTTTATGTAAATGTATGAAATGCTTGTTTTTTGAGAAAATGAAAGAATGAGTTGGTTATGAACTATTTTGAATATGTTTTCATTGTGGAAAGAAAATAAAATTATATGTTAGAATTATAATCTATTTAATATTGTTTTACTAGATTTAATTGAAGATATGTTTTATGCTAGCATTATGTTTAGATGTTAGCATTATGATTAATTTAATCATATTTTAATCTAGAGAGATGCTTCTTTCATGCTAGCATTATGTTGGAATTTATGTTTTATTTAAGTATGGGTTGAAAATGTTCTATTTAAATCCAAGATCTAGCATTGTGATTAAAATTCATCCCTTGATCCTCATTGTGATTAAAAGTATGGGTAAACCTTGAATGGTGAGGATCAAGTTTTCAATAACTATAAATTTAATGGAATCATTCATGAGACAACAGTGGTGGTACCTTGAATAGTGAGGTTCAGGTGACCATGCTCATTACTAGGTGAGTGGTAATGACCTTAGTTAGCCCATAGAGGTGTGGTAACTAAGAACCAATGCTTTATGCCAAAACAACCAACATGGACTAACTTATGGAAGGGTTACGGAATAGTCATTCTCCTTTAAGTTTTATGGGCCTTAAAGGATAATTTCTACACTATGGTAAAATTTTCCTATATTGATAAGGGTATGGGAAAGGTGGGGATACCAGTTTAACATCCTTTTAAATGATGAGGTTTAGTAATATGAACCCCCAAAATGTGGTATTTTGATCACTCTTGTCCACTTGAGTGTCATATACAGTGACATTGAACTCAAATGTGGTGATACCTTGAGAATGCTAAAAATAATATTGTGACCCCTTGTGAACCTTGTGAAAAAAATATCTCTCTCTTGTGTTTGTTTTGGTGGGTTGTTGCAAATCATATTGTTAACACCAATATAGAGGTGGAGCTAGCATGGTGTCTTCATTGTAATGATAGGAAAAATACCATAGAATTTATTGGATCTATCAAATATTTTCAAACTATTTAATATAATTAGCAATTTTAGGCTCAATAGGCTTCCACAATGGGTTAAATTATCCACATAGTAATAAAACACCTAACAATAATTCAAAGCTTTGTAATTAGTTCTCACCCTAGCTAATACCAATAATTCAATACTAGAAAATTTTAGTGACAAAAATAAATTTAGAATTAGTATTCAAATATAATTCCATATGCACTAATCAGCAAGGAATTTATACCAAGAGTAAGAGCAAGGATTTTGAAGAATAACTAGTTAAGAACCAAATAAAAAATGGTAATGGTATAATGGTCCTTAGAATAGGATGCTGTCTTTGCACTTAAAGGATAAAGGACCTATCACCGTGTAGAAAGATAAATATAAGGAGAAGGAGAATATAAAAAAGGAAACCACAAGTACACCTCAAGGAGAGAAGGGAGAAACACAAAATGATAAATTTAGGAGGATAGAAAAAGGGAAGGAACCAGTAATGGAGACAAAGAAGTAACTAATAAATCCACCAAAAATAAAAGTGATAAAGTAAGGATCAACTTTTAAAGAAGGTTGAAATGCAACTCCCCTCTGTTATGAGTTAAGGGTGATCTACATCCCTGAAGCAATATGAAAATTTTACAACATGAAATTAGGGTGCCTCCATGAATTTTAAATTCAACATTGTAGAGGAAATGAAAATAATGCTAGCCATGGTCAATATTCTAGAAGTATTAGCCCTAGTGGGCTAGTTAGATCTACTTTAGGAAGATCTAAAATAACAAGAATGGAGTTATGCTAGGAGTAAATGGTTAGAATCCAATTTGATTAATATAGAAATTTAGTAGAATTTAATGGTATAATATATAATAGACATCAAGTTCAATTCATTAGATATATGGCATGCCCCAAGGCCAAATATATTGAAGTCATCCTCATTTTATGTCACATTCAAGATTGAAAATTATATACTCAAAAGTTGCATAGTTGATTTGGGTGTAGAAGTCACAATTATGCCTATAGTTATTTACAAATAAATGGGGCTTACTTACACCAATATGATAACACACTCAATCCAAATGAATGATACAAGGATAAATATATTTGGGGCACTCAAAGACCTAGTCATGACTATAGCCAGATACCTAGAATTTTTAGTAGTGTATAAAGTTATAGTTATGGACCTACCTTTGTACATTTGTATGTTTTATTTTGGAGATTAAATATATAAGTTATCAAGGGATGGTTATCTACTAATGGACTATACTCATATGAAGGTTCCAATGTCATGAAGGTAGTAGGGATTGAAAATGAATCACATTATAACTACCTTATACATAATCTTGATGATGAAAGTATAGTAAATTAGAACAAACTATCAAAATTTGTAGAATATGATGAATATCTCGAAGGCAACCCGGCTTTATAAGTTGATGTGGTAATTGATATATTGAAATATGATGGATACCTCAAGGTTGAATATAAGGAAACTAATTTGAGAAACTATCTCATCATTGAATCACTTTAAAATATTCCATCCCTAATAAGTTATGCACAAATATGATGTGGACTATATATTTTGATTATGTAAGAACTAGGAATGGAGAGGGTGTTGGTGTTTAGATCATTGACCCACAAAGTGCACAAACTCATTATTCCTATAGGTTATTATTTAGTTATACCAATAATATGGAATAGTATGAAGCACTTTATATTGGTTTAAGAAAATCTAAAGATATGGAAATTAAATACCAATAGATGGTAACTTTGAGCTCATTATAAATAATATCAATTCCTAACATACCACAAATAATAGACACCTAAAGTCTTACAAAGATTGAGTCTAGGATTTACTCGAATTTTTTGATACATATGAAATCAAAGAAATACTCAAATAATTTAACATAAAGGAAAATGATTTGGAAGAACTGATAACTCGATTTAACCCTACCAATTATGTATAGGATAAACCTAAAGAAGTAGATATAGTATTCAAACCAAAAGTTTCTAATAATTTATACCACTTGTATGTCATTAATAATGATAAGTAAATCATATAATTATTAATATAGGGGGATCAATATGTTGAAGAGATGAATGAGTATGGGAACAACAACAAATATGGAGTCACACAACTAAAATTGAATCAGCTATCCAAGATTTTGATCTCCTTGGAAAGTATTTTTAACTCTTACGATGGTACATGAAAAATGAATCTCAAGATGAAGTCTTCTTCATATCATTTAGTTGAGGAAGATGAAGGAAAAAGTCTATCACTTGGAAAATACTGAGGAAGAAAAATACCTTTTCAAAAATATCTATGGTAGGTTTGGAGATGTACCATTCTTTATGATATCATGTTATATTGGTAAGATCAATAAATGGATTAAGAGGTTTTTCATTGTAAATTGGATAGATCGTAAAACTACCTTTCTTCCTTCTTATCATATGAGCTAGTGGTTTTTCATTTATCCATGTGTTTGAAATGGTATTGGCATTTTGGAAAGTGTTCATGACATCAAGATAATGATAATCCCTAGAGGTTCTTATATTTCTTCAAAATTTCTTAGTATTTTTAATTATTTTTAGTGCCTCCACTCCTTGCACGAGAATGATGTTTATACCTTTTAAGTCAGTCTCAACCAGAGGAATGTCATGTGCCAGATTGGAGATATTTCAATAAGTATATGTTTTTTCAACTACCCTGTTGTTAGGAGTGAATATTGAATCTCATAAAAACTTAAAGAAATCAAACTCACACTCAATTATTAGGTGTAAAATCATAGACTCATTTAAGTGGAGCACCATGGTTGCATCTGTTAAAAGCATGGAACCATCTTCAGTAGTGGTAGATGAGAAAGTCATTTCAATTTTTGCTAAGGGTGGTCTTCTTAATTTCTTGAAGAAGTTTAAATGACATGACTTTGATCTTGCAACATAAATGGTGCATTCTTGGTCCAAAGGGAAGGTGACTATGATAGTTCTAAATTTCACCATCTCCATTCCTCTCCTAGCTAAAATTATAGGTGTTCCAATGTGAGGTGCTTGTGTGGATAGAAAAACACTTCCTGGAAAAATATCTTGAAGTGTTTAGATATAAGGCAATAAAACTGAAGAAATATCACAATGGCTTCAAAAAAAAGTCCTTTAGAGAACATTGAAACAAGGTTTTATCAATAATCATGGATTACTTTACTCTAGAGTGTAACAAGGAGGTGATCCACAATTTTCACTTAGCTCTGGTGAACCATATCAGGAGGAAAGATATGAACATTCCTATCTTTCTTTTCAAGGAGATTGAAATTTGTTTGGCTAACATCCAGAAAGGTAATTCTTCTATCCCCAACCATCAAGGTTTATTTAAACTATTTTTTTATTTTATGTATGGAAAGACTAGCTTCTCTTTAGTGGACAAGGAGGATGGTTTCATGACTTTGCAGTTGGATAAGCAAGTTGTAAATAAGGATGGGGAAAGAGATGCCCTTGGACCTCAACTTGATAATAGTAACACCATATCAACTTTGGGAGGGGACTCAAAAATGCAAACCCAAAATTTTAGTCCTATGCAATTATTGGATGGAACTGATCCTTCGATCAATCTTTTAGAGGTGGATTCATAATTAGATACCATGGTGATCAATTTGGATAATAGGAAGAGTAATTTATTGAAGGAGAAAACAATCTAATATCTTTAATATGAGAGCCATAGGGCCTCCTCCCCTTTGAACCCCTTATCTATCCAAAATAATAGTGATTTTGACTCTCTCAAGGATATTAAATTTCAGAGTAGCAAAAGGTTATTGAATAAAGTTAAAATCAAAGCTAAAGTTAGGAGAAGATCAATTAGAATTAAATCTAAAGGTGATAAGGTGTAAAATTTATTCACTGTAGATGTTTCTAAGGACTTGAAGGACTTAGATGAACCTCCCTCCCCAAAAATGAAATGCCTAAATTAATCCCAAGTGCAAAAATTAGACTGACTCTTTCCCTTCTTCTAGCCATTCTGATTCTATGAAATAAATCCTTAGAGCTATCAAGAGATCTACCAATAAATATTTCTTTCTAGTCAAGGAGCTCTCTTAGAATATAAAAAGTCCAATAGACTCACCTCTAGATTTTAAAGGTGACTCTTCTCAAGATTGATCTCTTGATCTGGGTTTCTGCGAGTAGTTCTTTTTATGTTGCATTGTAGTTGTACCATGGGTGGCTAGTTTCTTTTGGGTCTTGTTCTTTTTTGTTGTATCTAGTTTTTGTTGGTTCTATCTCTTTTTTGTATACTCCTTGTCCCTTTTGTAAAAGGTTAGGGAAGCCTTTCAAAACCCTTATTTTTCCATCTAATAAAAAAATGGATTAATATGGTGGAGATGGAGAGCTACAACAGTGTCATTATTTTATTCTATTGTTTGTTGTTGATGCTTGGACCTGTTTTTGGAAAAGGGTTCATGCCACTTGACACATTTTCCTTTGCATTCCTAAATTTGGTAGGCATTGTGACTATTTATGGTTTATTTGTAGTTATTTATCTTAAGGTATTTTACTTCTTCCTTTCTTTGATTTTGCTTTCATGGTCTATCCATGAACTTAATAGTGGAAAGTGAGCTAAGAAAAAATATCTAAGATTTTGGTGAGGGTTTTCTCTTTTGGCTTAGATTAGGGTTTGATCACCTTTGAATCCCTATCATGGAAATGATAGTGGGGGATATACCTCCCACCTCCAAACCCTTCTTTTGGTATGTTACCATGATGACTATATCCATACTCAAGAACACTAGCCATGGCTCATTTTTCTTATTCTCATTACCTCCTCTATTCATCTAGTCAAAACTAGAAAATATGACCAAATATTTAAATACAAGGAGGCCATAACAATCCAAAATAAGTAAAAAAAATCTCCTTTGTTCCTAGGTTGAATGATGCTCCAATGAGGATATTCTCCTAGACTATATTCAAAGCCTAATCCTCACCCTAACTGAGAGAGCTCTTACTTGCAAATCTATGGGTATTTTGCCTATCCCAACAACCATTCAAATATGGATCACCTCTTATTAATGATCTAAAATATCTAGCTATGAATTCATGATGGCACAAAGAGGGTATTTCATATTTATTTTCTCCTCCATAGAGGAAAGAGATACAATACTTTGAGGTACTTGGTTCCTTGGATCAAGCCCTATCCACATGAACCCTTGGTCAGTCAGTTTTGACCCATAAGTTTAAGATCCAAAATAAGTTTCAATTTGGTTAAGACTACCATTTTTATCCCTACAATTATGGAATAAACCAACTCTTGATATGATTGGCAATTCTATTGGCGCATTTATAGACTGGGCTCCTCTGAAGACCAATAATGCAACTTGTGGTAGGTTATTTGTTCAACTCAATCTAAAAAAATGGCTTCCTAAAAATACAGGTATCAAATTCATGGATTGGATCCATACCCAACCACTAGATTATGAGCAGATTCCTTTTAAATATATTACCTATCATCAATATGGTCATTTCTTAAGAAACTATCCCACTAAGGTACAACAAGAGACAAAGGAGGAAGATCAAGAATTCCAACCAGTAAGAAGAAAATAATAGAGAATATTTAGAAGTAGGAGGCCTCAACCATAGCTAGAAATACAAAATAATAATAAGTTCTCTATTTTATTACAAAATGAGGAAGAGTAACATGCAAGGCTATATAAAAATAAGAAGATCCATTAGATCTTGAATTAGAAGACAAAGTGGGGGAAACCTAGGTTACGAAAGAAAAACTTCAAGAAGAGGAGATTGAATAAATAAAAGATATTTAGTTAGTAGCAACAAGATTCTAGGAGGCACCCCAACCACCAATTCTTCTACTAGAGGGAGGAAATCTAGCCAAGAGCTAAGAATTGAACAAGCAAATATAGATATTCAAAATAAATCACAAACAACCTTAGACTTTAGAAAGGCTAAGAAGCCACTCAATAAATGAAGTTTTTATCATGGAATGGAAGGGGATCAGATAGTCCCCTTAAAAAAAAACTACCTAAGTCAATTAGTAGCCTATTCAAAGCTAATGGTTATTTGTATTTAAGGAACTAAATTAACAAAGCAATTAGCAAGAATAAAATGGAAAAATATATGGAGATCCTTAGACCTAAAAGCAATAGATTCAGTATGTTCCTTGAGGGGATTCTCCTTGCATGGGATCCACATGCTCTAATATGTATTAATAAAACAAGACACACAAATTGGATAGTAGCTTCTTTCTCCTATCCATAGGGACATACTTGGACCATAGTCAATTTCTATAGACCAAATAACTTAGTCTTAAAACAAAAATTTTGGAAAAGTCTTCAACTCTAAATTCATTATGAAAGACTCCCAAGTTTAATTATATTAGGGGACCTAAATGTGACTATATTCCAATGGAATAAAGAGGAGGTATTCCCTCAAAATACCCTTCTAAGGATCTAGTTATGCAAATTATAACTAAGCAAAAACTTCAGGACATAATCTCCAAAAATATAAAATCTACATGGACAAATAGAAGAGTTGGGGTTATAATAATTGCAAACTGAATAGATAGATTATTGATACAATAATATATACTATTTAGGTATCCACTTGTATCAAGTTGCATAATTCAAAGTTCGATCTCAGATTATAAGCCTATATATTTGGATATGAGTAATAGTGCTCTTGAAAAAAGGAATATTCCTTTCAGATACAACCAAAAATAGATGGATCATGAGGAGTTTATACCTTAAGTATAAATTATCTAGAAGTAGCATGTCTATTAAAACTATCCCTAAGATGTATGGAAAATGAAAATTTTCAATATCAAGAAAGCCATTAGGGGCTAGAATGTCAATAAGACTAAAGTTAAAAATAGGTCAAGCATATTGCTATAACATATGGACGAAGCAAAGCAAGATATCGGTGATCAGCCTCCAACCCCTCAATATAATTAGAGAAGACTTTATTTGAATCGAGAAATAGGTCAAGCTTTTAAAGAAGAAGAGGCACATTGGAGACTTTGATTAAGAATGATATAGCTCAAGAAAGGAGATAGAAATACAAATTACTTTCATCTAAAAATAATACAACATTACCAACAAAATATAATTAGAGAAATTCACAAAACTAAATAAAATTATTTTGATTAGGTAGTGATAAAGTAACTAGCAAGAGATCATTACTCATCCCTTATCACAAAGACAATAGTAAATTTGCAAGCTCAAGACACTCTCCTGAATGACATTCCTCATTTGTTAAAAAATAGAAACAAAGAGGATCTCTTTTTGGTAGTAACCAAAGAAGAGTTGGAAGAAGTTATACATTCACAACCTAAGGACAAAGCTCCAAGACTAGATGGCTTCACCAACAATTCTTATTAGCAGTTTTATGAAATTATAGGAGATGACCTTTTGGTAATTGTAGACATGGGAAATTGATCCATCCAAATGAGTCACTTTTCCTTAGGATCCCTAAGGAAGGTATACAAAATTTTCAAGTGCAAGTTTGAACCTTCTTTTTTTTCCTTGTTTTGCTTTATTTTCTTAGCCTTGATCAAATTCACTCTTGGTAAAGTATAGGGCACGAATTTGGAAAAATTAGGGTTTTTCCTCTCTAAAGCCCTAATTTTGAGGTTGACCTCTATGGAATTGACTTGGCCCTAGTTTTTTTTTTGTACCTTTTTCCTCTCCAAATATCCTATAAATAGAATTATTGGTTACTCCTTTTCCCTAAAAGTGACATATAGTAATCTAACCAAGTTAATGTGCAATCTTGATCTTCATTTAGTCTTTTGCTCTAAAATTCTCAGGTGCTCTACTTTTGGTGTGCTTTTGTGATATTTTTTTGAAGATAAATAGGTGGAGAAGCCTTGATGATAGATTGTGTAGACACCTAAAACATGTCATGCTTAGGGGAGCTACTCACATAGACACATTCATAAGATCAGATGACATAATCTTGGACTTTCCAAGCATCAACAGTGGTTCTCACCACTCATTTGGGGCCTTTTCAAGCCATCCAAGCCTAGCCGCTCAAGCCAAGAGTGACCAGATCCTAGCCGCTCAAGCCTAGAGTGGCTAGACCTTAGCCACTATAGATGACAATGGCCAGATCTTAGTCACTGTAGATGACAACGGCTAAACCATAAAAGTAGTTTTGCCGACAAACAGGCCTAATCACGGGTGGAAGTGGTAGTCTGCATGCAATAAAGGTGAGCGGGAGTAACTTTGCATTCCTTTTCATGACCAGTTCACATAGGAGACTTGAGTTTGCATTTAGACTTTAGTTAACTAGCCTCCAAACATAGACAAAGGACAAAAGCTTCTCATGCTAACGACCAGTTTGCATAGGAGACTCAAGTTGGCAGTTATATTTCAGTTAACTGGCCTCCAAACATAGAAAAGACAAAAATCTTCTCATGCTAACTCTCACTACGCATGAGAAATTCATTCCTAGGGCTTGGACATAGACCTAGGGTTTCACACTATAAAAGGTGCAAGCCTAAGAGCACCAAGGATCGATCTTTGAAGAGAGGAGAGACATATTTTATCTAAGAGATCTTTATCCAGGCAATTTATCAGGATAGGTCATTGAGGAGAGCTTTCGAGACTTGGAGAGTTCCCTTGGAGATCACGTGTACGGTGAAGCCTTGACAGATTGGAGAGCATAGCAACCATTATTTCAACATCGGATACAAGCTTTGATCCATAGCTTTGGAGCAAAGAGGACGAGAGTCACTTTAGCGGTCGTTGTCTTGGATAGTGGCCCGTAGGCTTAGCTTAGGGTTTTAGACATTAGATTCATTATTTTAGCATATCATTAGCATAGCATCATTTCATTCATTCGCATTCATAGCATTAGTCTAATTTGCACTTGCTTTCATTTGTTATATTCATTGCTAACAACCTCATCCGGGGAGGTATTCTCGGACATCTAAGCGTGTGTTGTTGTTTCATTGCTTACAGGGCCACAGGTTCATCGGACGAAATCTGCAACATACGAGAGCAAAAGGGATCCCTCTAGGAAATAGGCCTAGAGAAGGAGGCATCTGTAAGCCCTCATACATTTTCGTGTGCGAAACCGGGAAGCTTTTGAAAGCGCACCACCTCTTTGTGAAAGGGGCACTCTTTGCCTATTTGTAACCTTATTGTATCGAAATGGGTATCCCTAAGAGGGACCGACATGTAACCAGGTTTCAATACAAATAAAGAGATCCATATTTGTTATTTTTATGTTATATGCTTTTCATTGTCTTCCATTTCATTTTGGGTTTTTAATACATTGCAAGTAGCATAAAAAGAGCGGTGCGTGCATCCTAGGGTCACTACAGATGGTGATCATGATGGGACCTCCACTAATTTTTCATTTTCTACCTAAATACTAACTTAGTTTTGTGTGCAGGTCTAGCCGCTCTGAGCTACAATGACCAAAAATCAGCCACTCTGAGCTACAGCGGCCAATAGAGCTTTAGCCGCTCCCACTAATAATGGCCAAGAACCAATCGCTCTGGTCAACAGTAGCTAGAACTGGAGAGTAGTAGAGGACAGAAACAAGGTTCTTTGAGCTGGATTAGAGGTTGGTACAACCTCTCTAATATTCTACAACTTTATGTTTGCTTCTGTGTGTCTAAAATAGAGAACTTAAAGCACATTTATGTTTGGAAATTGAAAGAATAAAAGGAGAAAGAATTAAGCATTTTGCATATCTTAGATCTTCTTTTAGATTTCCACTAGGCATTGCTAGGAACATCGGCTTATGCCTAAAAATTTCACCCTAGAATCCAACGTGCTAGACATTGTATGTTGTTTGCTTGCTTTGAGGCCCTGCTAGAGGCCATAGTTGCACGAAATAAAGTGTGCTCATACAAATCATAGTAGTTCATGCATATTTCTGAATATTGAAATGTATTTTTGCACTTAGGCATATAGGAAAGACTCATTGCTGCTATATGATGCACTTTATGTTACGCAAGCTTAAAATGAACACCACACACGCACGTCTCATTTAAACATTGGGGAGTTGGATTTCATCACCAACCTTCAATTCAGTCCAGTGACGTTGGAATTCATCTCCTTCCACTGGTTTACCCCCTAGAGCTTCCTAGAAATGGATTGAGAAACTTACTTATAGTGATACTAAGTTACTTGTGCTCAAACTGTCTCCCACTATTGGAACAATCATTGGTTTAGAGTGGAAGAGCTAGGCGAACCCCCCACTGGGTCTTCAATGATGTACCCTAGCTTCTTTTGAGAAAATCATGTTTGGCATGGGTGTACTTGATTGTCACTATGGATGAGTCTTCTCATTCTTAATCCAAGAACAAGAGCAAGAAATCGAAAGAACAACACATCAAAACACACCAAATAGTTTAGGGCACACTTAAATCGATAATCAAGATAAACATTTGTTTGGTATTGTGTGGCTATTCCTAAATTACAACTCAAAAGATCAATTCATAGACAACATGGTCAAAACAAGAAGTAAACACCCTCGATCTGATACCGAGGGAGAGACTGAAGCAACTCATACCCATAGGCGGAGTCATAGTAACATTGAATGACCTACCCGTAAGACCGTGAGACGTAGCTCCACGAGCCTAAGGGGTGATAACTCAACCCTTGGGGGATCTCCTCGAGAAACCCCAAGTAGGGAACCACATCATGGAACAAATTCACATAGACAAAAAGAGGCTTCACAGCCATCCTCATCAAGGAGACATGAGGAGACCTCAAGGGCCTCCTCTAAACACACAAAAACATCTCAAAGACGTGAGGAAGCTTCAAGGGCTTCCTCCTCACATGGACATAAAGAAGGTTCTAAAACTCATTCTTCACATAGGGATGATGAGACTGCTACATCTCCATCCACATGGAGAAAACATGTCACCACAAAGCCCTCTTCATCAAGAAGGCAAGCAAGAGTTGCAACACCTCAAGATTCACAAGAAACATATGAAACAGGTCTGCCCACTGAAGGGCAGGAAACTAGAGCTACATCTAGTCATGGGAATCAGATAGAAGAAACCCTTCACACAAAAGGAAATATTCTCATAGACTATGACCTCATAGGAGTGAATGGCACCCCATGGGACCAGCCATGGAAAACAAGACAGCTAGATGGGTTGGATCGGTTTCCTACACGACCAACTCAAAGAACTATAGCTACTGAGAACTCTGCATCTAGAAGCTCATGAACTGTGACTTCTAAACACATCTCTTAGTCTGGGGGTACCTCAGAGTGACCCCATAGTAGATGCATGGAGTCTGATCATAGGGATACTCAATAATACACTGAACAAGTCACATTAGCTAGCAAGAGTATAGGTACAATAGAAACCTCCTCGAGGAATCTGTGAGTCAAGACAACAAGAACAGAGTTAGATAAACATGAGTCTTCTATGACAGCACAAACTGACCATGTGAGGTGGTTAGAAAATGTATTACGTAAGGAGTGAGAGCTAGTGGAAGCTCTCGAATAGGATAAACAAAGAGAAAGACTCTTGCACCAACATGAGCAATGCTTAAGAGAGCAAGCTGAGTGGCTAGCTCTTAGCAATTTATAGACAAATGATGATAACCACCAAAGAACTAGATGCGTTGACTCACCTAAGGAGAGGTGCACTAGACAAGATAGCCCACAATGAAATCACCCACCAAACCATGAACGAAATCCAACTAGTGGGGAAAGGGTAAACATAACAAACCAGGATCACAATCCTGAGTCCCCTCATAGGAGGGAGGAAAATAGAACAAATAAAATGGATAGAGAGTTACCTCCATTGCCACTATGAGTAGGCCTACAAGAGGAGGAAATCTATGCATCAAAGGTATTTCAAGAAATTGCTAAAAATATAAAAGCCTTTGAGAAACAAGAGGCAGCTAGGAACTCGCCAACATTGAGCAAAATACACAACCAACCATTGTGCCCATCAATCCCTAGCCCTCCATATCCTAAGCACTTTGAGATGCCTAGGTTAGAAAAATTTAAGGGTGAAGAGGATGCACAAGAGCACGTCACCAATTTTATCAATGCATGTTTTCATCTTGAAGACAATGATGCTCTCATGCTAAGAACATTCATAATGACATTTTTAGGTGTTGCCACTCAATGGTTCAACCAACTACCTAAGCATAGCATAACCAACTTTGAACAACTAGTAAACGCATTCCTAAAGCATTTCTCCTTTGGTGCTAAGAAGAAGGTGAACCTTTCAGACCTGGCCAACTTGAAACAGTATGATGATGAGCCAGTAATGGATTATGGGAATAGATGGAGAAAAGTCATGGCAAAATTATCATTCTTCATTCCCACAGAAGAGATCATTCGCATGTTCACCAAAAGTTGTTCTAAACACATCTCCCTCTTGCTACAACTTTAGCAGTATCCTTCATTTGAGGAAGCTTTGGCACAGGCCAAACTCATCGAAGACATAAAAGTAGATGAGGGAACCATTAAAATCTGAAACAAAAAGGAGTGGAACAAGAATGGTAAGAATGACAAGTACAAGTAGAAGCAGGGCAACCCTGCTCTAGTCAATCAAGTCGTATTGGCTACACCCAAGGATGGGGGTGCACAACAACCCCAGAACTATCAAGCACATCCCTCACCAGCCAATTACGACCAAAGGAACAATCAGGGGTGAAACAGAGAATGCAAGCCACCTCGCTATTTCATGCCTCTGACAGAATCAATGCAATCAATATTTAATCAGCTGAGCGAGGCCAGGAGGATCAGATTTCCTGATATACCTCTTATAGATCCCAACCATCCTAAGCCAAAAGGATATAGGGAAGATCAATTTTACCCTTATCATAGGATACCGGGGCATGACATTGAGGCTTGCATTGGTTTTAAGCATCAAGTGCAAAACATGATTGAGGCGGGAGAACTCAAAGTTGACAACCCACTGGCTCCCGATAATAGAGACATGGGCATATACAGAAACCCATTGCCCAATCATGAGGCCCCTAGAGAGCAAGGGGCCCAAGTCAATCAGGTTTGAGCTGATATACCTACCCACGGATGCATTGGGATGGTTGAGATTGTTAACATAGCAACAAGGACTAGGCGGTATGGTCAACCGCAACCTCCTGTAGCTCCCATGAATGTCCTAGCCGCACCTAGGTAGAGGTAAGACAACCTTCCAGGTCCACCAACATGACCTGTGGTAACTATCCAGAGTAGATTGGAGCAAAACCTATAGATGACTCCAGCTAAGCTATCCATCTATGAGCTCATACAATAGTCCCCAAAGCATAGGGAGACTCTAATGGAAATTTTAAGGACAATTGAGCTCCAACCACAAGATGCGAATGCATTCACTCACTTTGTGGGACAAGTACAAGAATGCCAGGAACCTATAATTTGATTCTATGATTATGAGATTAAGACAATACCTACTACCTTACCAGACCCTCCACTAAACATTGTGGTGGCAATCAATGACTTACCTTTCAAGAGGGTCTTGGTCGATACAGGTTCATCAATAAACATCATTACAACAACAACAATAGAGCACCTCAAGATCCCCAAGTCCAATATCATTCCAGGAGCTTACACATTGAGAGCTTTTAATGATGCTTTATGCAATACTATGGGAACGATAGTCCTACCCATCAAGGTGGGGCACAAGACCATCCCTATGATGTGTCATGTCTTGGAAGGAGCTATGCAGTACAACATCCTCCTAGGGCATCCTTGGATAAGGGCCATGAAGTGTGTTCCTTCGATCTTGCACCAATGTGTCAAGTATGTGCACGAAAACAAAGTCTATGTGGTTCTGGCCGATGAAGAGCCTTTTAAATACGTCCATCAGGTGGACATTCTGGGAGAATTTGTAATTCCTTCTACCCACCTATACGTAGCACCTTCATCTCCAACCACACAAATGGATAACAAAGACAAAAGGGTAAGAAAAGACCCATGCACATCAACACCTCCTGGTGCACTCAAAATAGTCAATGCTTCTAAAGTACCATCAACATCAAAACCAAAAGACAATCAGAAGCTAAAGGTACCCTTAGTCAAGGAAGAAAGGCCCAAGGAAGTGCCAACTATAGCCATTGCTAAAATGCCAAGTCCTATGGAAGAAGAAGATCTTCAAGATCAAGATGAAGATAGTGATTACCACCCCGCTTCACCAGTATCATCCGTAGGGTCATCCACGTCGTATGCATCAATACACTTGGCAAGCACAGGCATAGGGGAGTACCTTGTGTAGAACATTACCTTTACGCCTATCATTGAGTCTACACAAAACATGGGAAGACCTAAGGACTTGAGGCCGCCAGTGGGAATAGTGGTTCCACTTGGAATCCCTCCCAACCAAACCAATTTTGTCTATGTCGACCTGGACTGCGCCCATAAGTCTTCAGACATAGAAGAGGATAGTGATGAATTATTCATGGTCAATGTTCATTACCTCTCTAATCCCGAGTTTTCTCTAAGCTACTTTGAGCATTGCCATTGGCATGGCTATGGCCTTGGTATATATGAGCAGGGGCATAGGCGGCCATACGAGCCACAATATCAGCTTCCCTCGATAGGTTTGGGTTAGGCTATTATATTGGAGGTCGATATGACTCTCTTGTAGTAGCATTGGATAGATTAAGCTTAGGGTTAGGAGAAGACATCGATTTCATTCCTTATCACCCCCTAAGAATAGGAAATTTGAGCAACAGACAAGTGGCCACGGTGAACGTACCGCCACCAAAAATTTATCATCCAAACATCTCAATTGATTCCACCCCAATAGGGTACAACTCATGGGATGAGGAGAATGGATATGAAGCAAGTGATGATGAGGCACAACTTGGCTTAGCCTACCATGGGCCTCACTATTTACAAAGATTCACATGGTCCATCCACAATGAGAGTGGGTACATATCAGATGAAAGTGACTATGAATCAGAAGACTCAATAGAAAGAGCCTACTTAGGCCTGAGCCATCAACCCCTGACTTTGGGGCAAGAGACAAATGCAAATGGATTCTTCATAAGTGACGAAGAATATGAAGATGAAATGGAGATGGCCTACTTGGGGCCAAGACATGAGCCCCTTGTCTTAGGACCGCATACCAATGCTAATAGTTTTTGGATAAGTGATGATGACTTTGAGGATGAGACCGAGATGGCTTATCTTGGACCTCACCACTTGTGACAAGTCAATGAGCTAGTAGAGAGAGAGGTGGCACTCCATGCCATAGACCCTCATCTATGATTTTTGGGGAGACCTATTGACCTAGCTGCCATTCACCAGATGGTCAATCCCCCTCCGCCTACATTCAGAGAGCGATTAGAGCCCAATGATCCTATTATCCGCCCTACTCATGGGCCAGATCCAGAAATTCCCATTCCTCCAGAGCCTCATCATAAGTATGGAAGGGAAACCCCTGAGATAATATTGCACCCATGTGGTCCTGGAGATTTCATCCCATCCATCAACATGATCTCCATTGATTTGACCACTCCACTTCATAATCCAGTAGATCCTACCAAATCATTGCATCTTGATGTAGAGGCTATTGATTGGGATCATGCTAATTCACCCATAGAGCCTGAAGACCTCTTCCCCAATGAAGAGATGTTACAACCATTCCATTTTGCATCAGGTTGTGCGTATGACGTCTTCCATGTTGGTTTGGAACCTGAGTCAGTAGGTCCTATAAATCCTATTGATGACATTCATTTGATACCCATGCCTCATCAACTAGAGGATGGGTCACATATGGCTATAGAAGTGACTTTCGAGGTGGACATCAATGATGATCCTACCCAACCAAGAAAATTCAAGTTCAGAGAAAGTCTATCTCCAGAGGAACAAGCCATCCTAATTCCTCTCCTCAAAGAGAGGCCAAATATTTTTGCTTGGACTTACAAAGACATGCCAGGGATAGATCCAAAGTTAGTCATTCACAACCTTTCATTGGATCCCATGAAGAAGCCAGTCAAGCAAAAGCTGAGGAAAATGCATCCAACCATCGCTTTGATGGTGAAGAACGAATTGCAAAAACTACTGGATGCAGTATTCATAGTTCCTATAGACTACCCTGAGTGGGTGTCGAACATGGTACCCATGGGGAAACCCGATGGAAGAGTCTATATCTGCATAGACTTCAGAGATTTAAATAGGGCAACACCAAAGGATTCATTCCCATTGCCAAACATAGATGCTCTTGTAGATGCAACCGTAGGTCATGAGATGCTCTCCCTAATGGATGGTTTTTTTGGATACAACCAGATCCGGATTAAGCCCGAAGATCAACATAAAACTACTTTCATTACTCCATGGGGAACATTCTGTTACAAAGTGATGCCATTTGGTCTCAAAAATGTTGGTGCCACATATCAGCGGGCCATGACATACATATTCCATGACTATATGCATAAGATCTTAGAGGATTACATGGATGACTTATTGGCCAAGTCCCTGTTGTGGCAAGAGCACGCTGAAGTCCTTAGACAAGTCTTTGATCACCTCATAGAACACAATGTCCGATTGAATCCTAAGAAGTGCGTATTTGGTGTAACTTCTGGAAAGCTTTTGGGATTCATCGTATCCAAGAGAGGCATCAAAGTAGATCCTGCAAAGGTAAAGGCTATATTGGAAATGGCCACCCCTACCAACATTAGGGAGCTAAGGAGCCTACAAGGCAAGATAGCATCCATCAAAAGATTCATCGCATAATTATCAGATAAATTCCGACCTATGAATCGGTTGCTATGCAAGGAGGTCCCCTTTCATTGGGATGAAGAATGCCATCAAGCCTTTGCAGAGATCAAAACTTATCTAGCCACACTACCAGTATTGGCTCCACCAAGGCCAGACATACCATTTTTACTATATATCAGCTACTGATTTTTCATTGGGCACCATGTTAGCCCAAAATAATGCACAAGAAAAAGAGCAAGCCATATATTACATTAGTCGCACCTTGGTGAGTTATGAGCTAGGATATGCGTATGTCAAAAAATTGTGTTTAGCAATGGTCTTTGCAACTCAAAAGTTGTGACACTACATGTTGAGCCATACGACCTACGTCATATCAAAACAAAATCCTTTGCAGTACATGATGAGCAAGACATATCACAATACATGTATCACAAAGTGGATCATGCTATTGATAGAATTTGATCTAGAGTTCATAAGCCAAAATTCCATCAAGGGACAAGTCATAGTAGATCAATTAGCAGAGGCACATCTTTAGGATAACAAGCCTCTCACCATAGAATTGCTTGATGATGTGGTCTTTGCATTACTAGATCCGCCAGAACTCGAATAACCTAAGAAAGAAAGAGACATGTCATTGTTCTTCATCGATTATAAGTGTGAACAAGGGGGTGAAGCAGGGATTGTCTTTATCACACCTCAGGGTGCTCCATTCCCCTTATCATTCAAACTAGACTTCTCGTGCATAAACAACATGAAATATAAATAATTGATATTGGGATTCCAAACAACCGTAGTAATGGGTATTAAAATATTGAAATGATATTAGTGGTTCTTGGATAGAAAATTTAGTACCAGTAAAATATAAAAATGGAGATATTAGGCTTTGCATTGACTTTAGAAATTTAAACAAGAGCTCACTTAAAGATAACTATCCACTCCCCAATATGGAATAGTTATTGCAAGTAGTAGTTGGGTCATCAAGAATGTCTTTACTAGATGGTTTTTTAGGGTATAATCAAATATTGGTTAATCCAGAAGACAGATACAAGACCACTTTTACTACACCTTGGGGAACCTTCGAATATATCAAAATATCATTTGAACTAATGAATGTGGGTGCTATGTTTCAGAGGTCTATGGATTTTACTTTCAAAGGTCTCATGTTTGAAATTATTTTTGTATATCTTAATTATATTACAATATTTTCTAATAACCCAAAGGACCACTTTGAGCACTTAGCCAGTATGTTTGATAGGTGCAAGGAATTTGGGATATCTCTAAATTAAAATAAATGTATTTTTGGGGTAACTCAAGGGAATTTATTGTTGCATGTGGTATCATAAAAAGGGATTAGCATTGACCTACAAAGAACTAAAGCAATAGCTAAATTCCCCCTCCTAAGAATATGAAAGGATTTAAATCTTTCTTTTGAAATATTAACTTTGTAAGGAGGTTTTTTCCAATTTTTTGCAAAGCCCATTAATAACATAATTAATAAATATGGGGATATAATATGGATAGAAGAGAATATGAGAGTTTTTCAAGGTATTAAAAATACCATCACTATAATCCCTTTGTTAAATTTTCCTAACTACTCCAAAGACTTCAATATATACTCTTTTGCATTAGAGCACACTATTGTTGTAGTTCTATCTTAGAAAGATGATAAAAATAATGAAATGCCTATAGCTTTTATGATCATAGGATTGAAAGGATATCAGTTAAAATATTCCATGATAGAGAAGCATGCACTCTAATAGGAGCATTGGAGTATTTTAAAAGCATATTTGGGTCAAACAAAGTTATAGATTGCATTTCTTACATAACCATAAAAGATGTCCTCACTCAATCTGAACCAACAGGCAGTACCACTATATGGATGGTAAAATTAGTGCAATATGATGTGGAGTTCAAAGCAGTTCAAATTATCAAAGGATAGGGTTTGGAAAAATACATGGCTAACAGAGAAGGAGAAGATATGAACAATACTGTCATAGTTGATGAAATGCATGAAATCAAAAGAATTGACAATGTTGAGTGTAAATGGTATGATGACATATTAATGTATCTACAAAAACTATCTTTCCCAAGAGGTATATCCCAGAATAATATGAGATATATCAAGAAAAAATCCCAAAGATACTATGTGCAAGAAGGTAAGCTCTATTGGAGACACCTAGATGGTGTGTTGTTGCTATGTTTATTTGAAAAATAAATCCTTCAAGTAATAAAAGAATACCATTCTATATTTTGTGGTGGTCATTTTTTACCAAAAGCCACTACTAATAAAATAATGAGAGTTGGATTTTATTGTTCTACCATGTTTAAATATGTTCATCAATTGATCAGAATTTGTCATAGTTATCAGGTTTTTGTAAGGAAAAAGTATTTAGCAGCCATGCCCTTAAAGCTAGTGAAAATTAAAGCACCTTTCACATAGTGGGGAATTGATATAATCGATGAAATGAATCCAAACTTATGTGGCGTCATAGATGGAACATAACAACAACTAGCTATTTCACCAAGTGGGTGGAAGCAACTCCTCTAAAAAATTTAACCATAGAATTTGTAATTAAATTCCTTGAAGAAAATATATTGACTAAATTTGGATTCCCTAAGAAGATAATCACAGATAATGGTAATTACTTCACCTCAATTGAAATAATTGAATTATGTGCCAAGTACAATATAGAACTTTCCCATGCTATAAACTATTATCCTCAAGGAAATGGTCTAGCTGAGTCTTCAAATAAGAATTTGATTACCATAATAAATATATCACTAGGTAAAAGCAAAAAAAGTTGGGACAGTGAGCTAAAATTTGCTTTATGGACAAATAGGTTGTCTATCAAGAGAAATACAAGAAATTCTCCATATGAACTAGTGTTTGGTAAAAATTCTTTGTTGCCTCCATATATAGGGAGAACTACCTTATCTTGACTTCTCCAAGATCATGAAAATCTAGATGCACTACAAAAAAATTAGACTAGATTGCACAATTACAGAAAAATAGAAGAGACGCTTCCTAAACAGAATGACATAGCAAACACAGAGAACAATGCAACTTTTTCAATAAAAATAAAAAATATAAACCACTCCTAGAAGGAGACATAGTTATATACTAGGACCCTAAAAATGATAAACATGATGAAAAAGACAAATTAGAGCCCAAATGGCTTGGGCTATATCAGATACTTCATACTGTTGGACAACACACTTATAGGTTGTAGACTCTGGAAAGAGAACCAATACAGATTCCAATCAATGGCCAACATTTGAAGTTGTATCAATCCTATTTTGGGGTCAGAAGAGAATGAAGTTCTACGTCTAAAAAAAATAAAGAGAGAAGAAGAAAAATAGATTGTGTTCTAAGTCCTCTATTGTGTTTTAGGTGATTAGGTAGAGGAATGCTTGTTTTTTATTTTATTATTCTTTTGATCTTTCATTTTATAGTCTTAGATGATTAGGTAGGAGAATGTCTACTTTTTAATGTATTTTTAGTTTTTTTAGGTGATTTTAGGGAAATTTTAACCAAATATTCTAAGGTTCTCAAGTGCTCTAATTTTCATCACTTGTCCTAGTTGGAGCCTATGTTGGATCCTCAAAATCCAACTTTTTTTTGGTAAGTTAAAAATTTTCATTGATGAGGGCATTTGAAATGTGCCCTAACACCTTAATACATTAGTTGAGAAGAAGGATGCATAGAGCAAAAAAACAAGCATCCTTGAGGACCTGAGAATGGAAAGGAAAGCATGAACAAACCAAAAATAAGCAAGAAAAAAACCCAAAAGGGACAGAGATGCAAGACCACAAAATAGAAGCCAATTAGACAATTACAGATTCATTGATGTCCTCCTTCTTGACATCCTTAACATCATCCTTAAGGATGTCCTTGAATATTTTTAGCTATTTCCACAACTTCATCATCCTTAACTTCTAGTTTAGTTTTAGCAGTAGACTTAGCAGGAGTATCTTTTGTGAAATTATCATAAAAAAATAGGAGGTTTAGAGCATTATTATGCTCTTTCATTTGTGAAATTGCTCCTTCAATTGCAAACATGGCACTTTCTAGATGAGAAATCATGATTGAAGTGGTCTTAATAACATATTTCTAAAGAAACTTCTCCACTGGATCATCTAGATCATCCTCAATAGCGTCCTACGACTTTCCTGGACTCTGGAGTTCCTTGTTTTTGAGGTGTTGTGAGCTCCTTGTGGGAGTCACCTCAGCCTTGGTCCTCTTTTTTTCCAGCAACTCCAGAACCTGGTGTCTATCCTCCACCTTCTTCCTTTTGGAACCATGAACCTTAGTGGCAGGAGTAGATGAAGTATCCTCCTCGGTGTTATCTACCTGTTGGTCTTGTGTAAAAATATTTCTCTTAGGAAATTTGTCCAAGAGATGGGCATACAACACTTTAAAAAGCCCTTGATGAGAGGGCCACACTTCCTCATTTTTTGAATGGGTTGTAGTGATGGAGTAATCCATCGATAAATAAATAAATTCAAGAATATTGAGCTACTTAACCTCCCTAAAGTGGTTCACAAAGGAGATATGGAAGCTTCTGAGTTGTGAACTAGGATCATCCACCATTATATATTCCATAATGGGCTTCATCACTTCTTTCCAAGGGGTAGGTAGGTCACCATGAACCATCCTCAGCTTGACAATCCTTCTCATGGGTGACTTTGACTCAAATTGACTTAGCTCAGCTTCCCAGTTGTGATTGTCCCTCTGCATTGTTCGTCCTATCAGTGGTTGCCCTCTAATCTCAACTAGAATGCCAATGTCCACTTGAAAATTGATGCTATAAATTACTACAAATTCCTTTTTCCCATGTGGATACAAAAGCCAAGTTGATGTCCCAATTCAAGCTAGAAAAAATCTTAAGGAATGACATGAAATCTCTTTCGCTAAGGATAGCTTCCACAACTGGTTCAATAGAAAGTGAGTCTGTCTCAATGAAACTCATACTATCAAGAAGCCAAAGCAAGGAAACAATATAAAAAGATATCTCACATGGATGATGTAAATAGATAGGAAAAGTGCAGAATCCTTCCACCATAAAGATTTTGTAAACCTTTTATAGGTTTGGAAATTTCTAAAATCCCCCTACCTTTCTCCTCACAAATTTCCAAGTCCTAGGGAAAAGCACATCCAGTAAAATGTGGATGAAAGGGCGACATTCCTTGAGCAACTTGAGTTCCCAACAGAAACAATTTTCCACAAGAATTGAAAGGTGTGCCAAGCCTTGGAGTTTTTGGCCTATCAAGATACGAAACTTAACACCCTTAATGAACTCAAAGAAGAAATTTGAATCCAAAGTTTTTGGAAAATGGCAAGGAAAGGGAGTGGAACTTAAGTCCCTAGGTCTTAATCATCCAATTTTTCCACATGGTCCCTAATGTTGCATTTTGAAATTTCCATTTTCGTTAGTCCATTTAATATTCCCTCTCATTAACCCCTAAGTCCAAGATTTGTTAGATGTTATTTCAAGATCTTAAAGTCTTGGTCATTCACAGATCATCATTTTCCCCCTTCGCACACTCCATGTAAAATTCATGTCTAAAGGAGTCCCCCCCAAAAAAATAATGCCTTTCCTCACATAAGTTTCATGAGTCATTATCACATAGAATGAAAATTCCCCTTTTCACCCTAGCATTTAGCTTTGAAAGATAGGTCCTCGAATAATTTTTTCCATTTACTAAGGCCTAAATTAATAACTCTTAAATAATTATAAAAACCCCTAAGATTTGATTCAAAATAGAAAGAGCAAAGGACCTGAGCAGTTTAATTTCATTGGAGCGAGGATTTCAACCACTAAGATTTTATTGAAGTGGGAGACTTGAGTGCTTTACTCTCATTGGGGAAGAGGAACTCAAGTGATTTAATTTCACTACAGTAGGAAAAGTGAATACTTTGATATTATTAGAGCAAGGAACCTAAAGCACTTTATTTTCATTACAGTAGAAGACTTCACCACAACCATTTCATTGTCCAAAGAACATGAGGTACAAATTCGAGTGGGTAATAATAAATGCTCTACTTTTATTGGTTGAAGAATATATTATTTTTCTCCTAAGGTTTGAGGGTCCTAAGCATGTAAAACCAATTCTCCCCTTTTACTCTTAAATATTTATTTTTCTCTATAAGGTTTTTTACCTTTATAAAGACCTATATTCCATGATGTCAACCATCAACTAATTCATATATTAGCATCTTAGGATACTATAATAAGTCTAAGGCCCATTGGATTTTTTCCAAATTTCTAATTTGTGCATGTTCCCCCAAATATGGTTAAAAGATAAATAAATTAGGTTGCATCCCCCAGGTGGAAAAATTGAGCAGCAGCATAAGAGGAGTTCTATGGAAAAAAATTGAGCAGTAGTGTTAGAGGATTTCTATGGAAAACATTTTAGCAATGGCATTTGAGGGTTTTGTGAAAAATTGAGTAGCGGTGTAAGAGGATTTTCATGGAAAAAATTTGAGTAGGGTCAAAGGTTTTCTATGGAAAACATCTGAGCAACAACATCTGAGGGTCTTATAGAAAAATTGAGCAGTGATATAAGAGGATTTCCATGGAAAAAAATTGAGTAGTAGTGCTAGAGGGTTCTTATGGAAAACATATGAGCAATGGTATCTGAGGGTTTTGTGGAAAAAACTTAGCAGAAACATAAGAGGATTTCCATGGAAATTTTTGAGCAGCAACGTCAGAGGGTTTTTGTGGAAAACATTTGAGAAATGACATCTGAGAGTTTTGTGGAAAAAATTGAGCAATGGTATAAGACGATTTCCATGAAAAGAATTTGAGCAATAGTGTCAGAGGGTTTCTATGGAAAACATCTGAGCAATGACATTTAAGGATTTTGTGGAAAACACTGAGTAGCGATGTAAGAGAATTTTGTGGAAAAACTAAGCAGTAACGTAAGAGGTTTTTTTGTGGAAAAAAATTGAGCAGTATCGTCAGAGGGTTTCTATAGAAAACATCTAAGTAACAATATTTGAGGGCTTTGTGGAAAAAAATCAATAGCATTGTAAGAGGGTTTTTGTGAAAATATCTAAGCAACGACATCAAAGAGTTTTGTGGAAAAAACTTAGTAGTGGAATAAGAGGATTTTTGTGGGAAAATTTTGAAACTATTTGATCTAAATAAAAATTTAAGTAGTGGCATCAAAGGGTTTTGTGGAAAACTAAGCAGCAACGTAAGAGTATTTTCATGGAAAATTTTGAGCAACAGTGTTAGAGAGTTTCTATGGAAAAAATTGAGCAGAAACATCAAAGGCTTTTTTTGGAAGGGTTTTAAAAAAAAAAATCTTAGCGACATCAGAGGGTTTCTGTGAAAAATTTGAGCAAGTGTAAGAGGGTTTTTTGCAGAAAAAATAAAAAATATATACATTTTTTTTATATTATAGGATAATAATCACAGTGTGATGGCGAGTGTGAGTGATGGTGATGGTGATGACACACAAAGAGTGATGGTGATAATAAGTGATGGTGATGTGGTGAGTGAAATCCATGGCTTCCATACTATGATCCACCATGATATGGCTAACAACATGGAGACATCAGATTGAAAACCCTTTTTTGGCACCCCTCTAGGTGTTGGAGGTAAATCTGTGACTTTGGACAGTATTGAGGTAATCACGGGCTCTGATGTATGTGTTGGGAATAAACCTATGATCCCTGATGGAGGTGGGGGTCCCTTAGAGCAAGGTAGAGGGAGAAATTTGACTTCATTTGTTGACATGTCACAGGGTCAAAATGAATCCAAGCATGTTTTCTCTTCCTACTCCTATATCCCTTTTCAAAAATATAGTTTCATCTGGGCCTTCCCCTCACCCCAAGGTCAATTTGCACCCTTCTCAAGGTGCCCTTCGAATTCCATTAGATCTTGTATCCTCCCTCGTGGACTAGGATTTTCATTCTCTTTTTGGGGAAATTTTTAGGGCCTCACCCTGACATGGAGTCAATCTATAGATGGGCTATTATCCATTGGTGCCCTCAAGGATCTATGGACCTGGTTGCCTTTCCTAGGGAATTTTTTCTCAACCATCTAAATAACCCCATTGATTCAATCAGAATATTTTCAGGTGGACTATGGTTCTACAATCAAAGAGGGCATTTTCTTAGGAAATGGAATGTGGATTTCTATCTAGAGACTCAAAATATCAACCTAGCTCTAATATGGGTTTGTCTTCTAAGTCTTCCTCTCCATTTTTTGGATGAGAATATTTTACATGGGATATTCCATGATATTGGTGAGTTCATAGATCTTGTTTCATGTACCAAATACAAGCCCCGCATGTTTCATGCTTGCATGTGTATCAATACTAACCTATTAATCTCTTCCTTCTTCTATCAAGTTAATTTCAGATGAGATCTCCAAGACTCAAATCATATAATATGAGAATAATCTAGCATTTTTTTCTAGGTGCTCCAATCAAGCTCACCTCAACTCTCAGTATAGGATGTTATAGGTTTATAATGTTCCTTCCACAAAAAAAACCTTCAAGAGAAAGTTTTTGGCAGCAAATGTTTTCCCAAAATCAATCTAAATCTTCTTATTTAGCAGGATCTAGGCCCCCTCCTCCTAGTACTAAAGCTATTTCAAATTAGGTTATTCCTTATCTAGGTCCATCAAGGGAGGCTTTGAACCATATGGTCAAAGATTTATCATTTGTTGCTAAAATTTTATTGGGGGATCCTTTGAATGCTTCATCCTCTATAGGTCAAGTTCTCCAAGATGTTCCTCAAGTTGATATCTCTTCCTTCTTTAAGGGATGCCCTCCAACTTATGTTTCTAATCCTTTTTATTCTCTATCTATTCCTTGAGGTTCCTCCTTTTATTGAGAATTTTGCTCATCAAATCCCTCCTCCATAGAGCCCTCCTTCCCCTAAAGGCCTTCTCGACCTTTCCCCATATAAAAATCTTCCCAATACTATTTTTCCTCCAAGCCCTCCTTTCACTAAAAATAAAAAAACACTCCATATTGATGTTAGTTCAGTGAAGAAATTAGGTTGTCCTTCCTCTTAGCTCATCAAAAATAGAGAATATTCTAAGGATATTGCCAATGGAAATCAGCTCACTTTGAATCTTTCCTCCAATAAAAACATTCTTTCAGATCCACTTGAAAATGATACCCAATCCAAATTCCCCTCTTCACAAGGAAGAGGGAAAATTTCTTCTTGTAGAATATCCAAACAAATATCCTCTCATGGTATGTGAGAGGCCTCAATGCAAACAACAAAAAATGTTTGGTTAAGTCCATTAGGAAAGACCTTAAACCAACCATTTTCCTCTTGCAAGAAATATAAATTGAATATCCAAAATGCTTCATGCATTTCCAAATACATATGGAAAAACTATGAATTCCTCATAAGCCCTACCAATGGAGCCTCTAGAGGGTTGTTATATTTATGGGATCCAATTTTTTTTTAAGGTAGACTCCTATCTATGGTAGAAAACTACATGAACATCTTGTTATTCAGTAAGTATTATCATTGCAAATGGGTTTTATCAAATATTTATGCTCCAAACTTTCCATTTGAGAGATTTCATCTCTGGAACAATATTTGTTAGATGAGAGTGGTTTTTTCCAATAAGGTTTGGATGCTGGATGGAGATTTTAATTCTCCCTTATTTCCCATTGATAAGAAACAAGGCTCTAAAATAATAGTTAATTCCTATGAGAATTTTACTTCATTTGTGGATGAGAATGAACTCATGGATATCCAACTCAAAGGTCCAAAATTCACCTAGAGCAATCATAAAAAGGGTGGCTAGCTTATTCAAATAAGGCTTTATAGATTCCTAATATCCATTAACGACATCTGTCCCTTTGGATATGTGCTTCATTCTCTTCCTTAAATAGGTTTTGATCACAACCCCCTTATCCTTTATTGTTCATTCTAGATCTCCTCGTTAAAATTCCCTTTCATATTTTAGGCTATGTAGCTTTAGGATTTGGATCTTAAGGCAATCATTGCAAATTGGTGGTCTTGTAGTTTTTCTATATCCTTAGCCTCTTAGGTAAACAATAAGCTCTATTTTGTGAAATCACAACTCAAGAAGTGGAACAAAGAAATTTTTAGCAATATTTTTCTAGAAAATAGAATATCCAATCTCAGCTCACAAACATTGAGCTTATTTCCCAACAGGGAGAATTGGACACAAATATTCCTGATTCTGAAAAGAAAATTTTGTTTGAATACCATAATATTCTTAAAAGTGAAGAATTTTTTTGGAAATAGAAGTCCAGAGTTACCTAGTTGAAAGAGGGAGACTCTAATACTAAATTTTTCCATGCCACCATGATGAGGCACAGGGGCTCTAACAAGATCAAGGAACTCACTAGAGCTGATGGGACCGTTATTTTAAAAATTACAAATATTAGAGATGAGGTAGTGGCTTTCTTCAAAGATCTTCTTGGACCTATTTTAGAGTGCAATACGCAAATATTAGAGACCCTCCTGAACAATATCCCAAGGTTGGTATCCCAGGAGTATAACAATTGTTTGCTTAAACCATTTTCTATTGAGGAAATTTGTAATGTAGTTTTTTCAATGCAAGGCAGGAAGGCTCTAGGATCGAATGGTTTTCCCCCATTTTTCTTTAAAAAATATTAAGAAATTATGGGGCTTGACATAATTTCAACCATCCAAAAAATGATATAGATAATGAACATTCCTAAATATGTAAACTCCACCTTTCTGGCCCTCGCCCCTAAGTCCAATAATACCAAATTTTTCTCTGATTTCCACCCAATTAGTTTGTGCAATGTTTTTTATAAAAACCTCATCAAAGTGATTGCTATGATATTGAAACCTATTCTTTCTTTCATAATTGATTCCTATCAAGGTAAAACTATTCTGGGGAGGCTAATGACTGATAGCATAATTACAATCCATGAGCTTATACATTATGTTTATAAAAGTGTTAAATCAAACCTTTTCCTCAAATTAGACATGAACAAGTCTTTTGATAGAGTGTCTTGGAGTTTCATATTCTATGTCTTGTCTAGATTTGGTTTCCATACTAATTGGATTAACCTAATAAAGGCATGCATCTTAGGAGCTAGCTTCGATGTCTTAGTTAATGGCTCCACTACTAGTTATTTCCAAAGCACCAAAGGTCTGATATAGGGTGACCCTTTATCCCTTTTTTTGTTTATCATTGTGGTAGAAGCCCTAGGGAGAACTCTACGATCTTCTTATTCCAAAGGAGAAAATTTTTGCATTAAACCTACCTCATCTCTCATGCCCATAATCCACCAGCAGTTTGTGGATGACACTATTCTAGCCACTCATACCTCTATTCCCCAAGCCAAAATCATCAAGTCCATTCTTATTTCCTTTGAGTCTACTATTGGCCAAAAATTCAACTTCTCCAAAAGTAAACTATATTTTCTCAATACACCCCCTAGATGACAAACCAACATAGCTAATATCCTTGGTTGTACCATTGTTGACCTTCCTGCTACCTACCTAGGTTTTCCACTTTTTGTTGGTTCTACCAAAAAAATTCTTTGGTTTCTACTCATTGAGAGAATTCACAAAAAATTGGTAGGATGGAAAGGAGGGATCCTTAGTCAAGTAGGAAAATCCACCTTAGTCAAAGCCACTCTCCAAAGCATCCCTATTTTCTTTTTATCCATATTCTACATTTTGGTTAAATTTTGTAACAAGATTGAATAGCTCCAGAGGAATTTTCAATGGTCAGGCTCAGAACACAAACAAAGATTTCATTTGGTTGTGTGGGACCAGGTATACTCCAAGAAATAATATGGTGGTATCGGCCTCATGAAGGTCAGACATATGAACCTAGCCCTCATTTCCAAGCAAGGATGGTGGATCCCTCAAAATAAAAAGTCACTATGGATTGATATCATCAAGGCTAAATACCTTCGACATCAACCAAATTTTTTGGATGATCCTTCAACTATTCAAGGTTCTACTATTTGGAATTTCATCTTGTGTAGGAGGGATATTATCAAAAAATGAATTCATTGGAAACATGGTGATGGCAAAAAGATACACTTTTGGGAGGACAAGTGGTTGGATAAAAACCCTCTTTAGAATTTTTTTGATTTGATTTACCTCAAACCTATGATTGACAAGTTTTTTGGTATACAGGTGTACAATTTCATTGATGTTGGTAAGGAGCACTAGAAAACCATTCCTTACGGTAATCTAAACAAAGACTAAAAAGAGCTAATATTGTTTTGTCTAACATGTTGCATCTCTGTGTTATTCTTAGTTGTTCTGTTAAGATAAGCTTATAGGCACCTAGTGAAAATAGGCTATTCTCTATTAAAACTGCCTATTTCTTTAATAAAAACCCCGATCAGCCATGGTTCCCTTCTAAGATCATTTGGAAGAAGCACCTCATTCTTAAAGTTTGTTTCTTCTTTTATCTTTTTTTTCAAGACAAAATCCTCTCCATTACAAATCTCCAAATTTGAGGGCTCCTTATTCCTAATTGTTGTTACCTTTGCAAACACGAGTGCAAATCCACCCAATAAATTTTCCTCTCCAATACTATCTCCATAAAAGTTATTTGCTCCTTATTTTCCTCTATGGGTATTTTTTGGGTTCCTCCCTTTTATTTGAATGACCTCTGTTTATAGTGGCCTAATCCCTTTACAATTTTTTGTGTCAAAACCTTTTGGATCTTCTGTCTCCCTTGTTTCTTGTGGGAATGTGAATAAAATTCCAGAGCCTTCAATAAATCCATCCATGATTCCAACTATGTTATTTTTAGATTTATCCACACACTAGCTAAAAATATCTCTATTATTCAGGGCATTGGGTGGCCAAAGTCCCCATGTGAAGCTCAGTTAGCCAAGTCCTTCTAGCTCCCTTCCTATAATATTTTATCTCCCTCTTTTTTGGTTGATCACTCAATTATCAGGTGGTCTCCTCCACATTTGGGATGGATCAAGTATAATTTTTATGGTTCTACCAAGGGAAACCTAGGTTGGCTGGACTAGGAGGTATCTTTTGAGATCATACAGGGAAGATATTGCTAGCCTTTGCATAAAATATTGACATCTAAACCAACTATTTTGCTAAATCTCAAGCTCTCTTAAAAGGTCTATTTTTCCTATCCAGAATAAATTACCCTAAACTTATTATCAAAGGTGACTCTATAAATATTATTATAAGTATTGTAGGCACCCAATAAGCATATTGGAACATCTCTAGTTTAATATCTAAGGCAAAAAAATATCTAAGATCTTCCCCTAGTATCACTATCCAACATATATTTAGGGAAGTAAACCAAACCACTAATTTTATAGCTAACCTGGAGGTTTCATTACCTAACCTCACCATTTGGAATTAAATTTATCCTTCTCCCTAGTTGATGGCAATCTCATACCTATATCTCTTTTGTGAGTTTCTTGGGTGGCCACATCTTCTCCATGTTATGGGAATCCTCCTCATATTGGATAGAATTTTTAGGACACATCATTGGATTTTTTATCGATCTATGAAATTTTTCTAAGTGCATAGGATCTATTTTCAGCATACACTTTCATGCAAGGCTTCACCTTGACAAAGTGAATATTCAGGGCACGTGGAGCTTGTGGATCAACACGGAGAATATTTTTGTGATACATACGTGGAGATATTGTACTGCACCATATTCAATTAATACCTCCTATAGTTTTTTTTTTTTGTGATAGATGATAAAATAGAGCCATTTATTATTTTACCCAAACTTGTGAGCCCGTTGAGGCTTCCTCTTTTACCCCTACAAGGGTTTCTCTGTTTGTTATTTTCTTTCTTCTTGGCTATTTTGAAGAAGGTTCTTCCTTTTGCTTTCAGATGGTTGGGAGCAATTTTCCTAATTAGATTTTTTTTGTAAAAGGTTTCGAGATCCTTTCAAAATCCCTCTTACCAATCAAAAAAATGTTGCATCCCCTTTGGAGTCATATCAATTCCTAAAGGTGAAGCCTATATCACATAAGAGAAAATACGAATCCTTGAGTTTAGAGCCCCCACTTTTATTGTTAGGTCCTTTGTGTTATCCTTTCCTCCTATGCAATTTATAATATCCATTACCTTGGAAAACCCTTAAAATATCCTCCTCGTATAGGTTCTAAGGGTCCTCAACACATAGATGATAAATTCCCCCTTGACCTTATGAAAATACTTGCAAATATTAAAGTCTAAACTTATATTCTCCTAAATAATGAATGTCCTAAAATCATTAACATCCCTTCTAATGTTTTATTTGAATAAAAGAGGCAAGCCTTAAGCGTTGTAATTTCATTGGAATGAAAGAACTCATCAATTTAATTTAATCAGAGTGGGGGACTTGAGAACTATGGGGAAAATTCAAGTGCTCTAACCTCATTGGAGTGGGAAAATTCACCACTACAATCTCATTGGTTGTGAAGCAAGTGGTACAAACTTGAGAAGAAAATTTGAGCACTCTCCTCTCATTGGCTTCCTGATAAATGACCTAGATGGCAGTGCCAAAAGAAATATCAATAGTGCATATCCTAGTAGATGAGATTAAGCACTCTCTTTTGATTGGCCATAAGGTGAATGGATCGGATGTCAAAACTAAAAAGAAATATTGATGGCCCATTTTTAAGTGAATAAAATATAGCATTGCCTTTTGACTAGTTACAAAATAGAAGGTCCAAATTAGAGAACTTAATAGGGGATTTATTAAGCAAAAATTGAAGACCCTCTAGTTGAGAAATATTCTCAAAGCACTTCTTTAGCCATAATCAAGGGGAAATAGATAGTTATTTCTTCCTCTACATAGGTTCAAGTCACTCCTTTTGAGCTCTCTAAAGAACTAATGGCCTCGAAACAAGGGCTTGAACTTGTAGTAAATAATCTTCAAGTGGTCCCAAAGACTGTCATAGACAAGGAGTGTAAAATATCCCCACTGGTGCTTCAAAATATCCAAAAGGTGGAAGGATTATATAATTTATTGAGAGGGAACCAAATCAAAATTGATTCTCCTCCAAGTTCCCCAAGGCATAAAAGGCCTAGACTTGAAATGGCCTCTTCTTCATATGTGCACAAAATTCTCACCTTGGTGTGTGTAGAAGAAGATGCCATACAATTTTAGCCTAATGAAGAAATAAAAATCCAAGATATGGAAGAAGGAATGCATCCTAATACATGATAGTATACAGTTAAAGAACCTAGGTAACAAAGTGTCCATGGTGCATCTATTGCCACCATTGATATCCCTCTACAAAGCAATATAAAAGAAGCTCAAATTAAATTAGAAAGGGGGGTAATGTAGGCTACAAGGGACCCAACTGCTATGATGAAGTTGGGAGTTATTGCACATGCACAACTCACACTTGCTATAGAGAAATAAATTAATGAGGTAAAATATAAAGTAATAAAATTAGATTAGTTATAGGTAGAGATAGATAGCCTCAGAAAACAGGTATCAAATCCTCTTATTGTAGTCTCAACAATAGAATCTCAAGTTATAATAAAAAATATTGACTGCTCTGACTTCCTATCTAAATACAAGAGATAAATGAGAAATAATATATAAGATAAATTAGAATATCTAAGAGAAATATTTTGTAACATCCACATGATCAAAAACTCTACGGATAGCCTTGAACACCCTTTAGAACACATAGAAAAGAGAGTGGGTACCATATATCCCATATTCTAACAGTTTGAAAAGTTTTATGACCATATACGTGTAGGACAATTAACATTAGAGTATGGAACCCCCACTTTTTTGTGCTAAATAATTCATCAAAAGTTCTATATTTCTGAGGGATAGGCCTAAATGATATAAATGGGCCAAAGAGATAGCCACATGGGAAGAAGAGGTGAATGAAGAGTTAAACAAATCTATATTTTTTCTCCAAGAATACCTAAAGGTGTCTAACATCAAATATCTAATACTAAATAGGATTCAAGACTTTGATTATGATTTAGATAATGAGTTAGACATAGCAAGAAAAATCAATTTCATATTAGAGATAGTAGACCACCTATATATTTTTTCCTAAGATAACAAATAATGGGTTTAGGAAAAAAGATTAAGATAATGTCAAATTTGAATATGTTGATATTTACTATGACCTTTTATGAGTAAGCATGGAAAATCATTGACATGGCCTTAAGAGACCTTCAAGAATATATGAATAAAGGAAAAGAGATCAGGGAAAGGAAATTTAGATTATCTACACCAACTATATGCTAGCAAATGACAATGGAAGAAGGGAAAAGCTCATAATAGGATAAAATTGAAGAGGTTAGCTAGAATATTGTTGGGCCCACCATAGAAGAAGATAAATAATCAAAAGGAGAAGGTGAGTACCCAAGGATAGGTCAAACCTAAATAACATACAATTGTACTCCATTTTGGGAGACTTGAAATCTAAGCACAACCAAGTAATGACTTTCAAATAAGATAGTTGTTATTGTACTATAGCACCCCAAAAAATTAAGGGCAAATATAGAACCATGTGAATAATCTGCTGAGAGCAATTGTAATAGAAATAAAACACTTGGAGCCTACAAAAGGGATAGCTACATCCAAGGAAATGATTATGTTTTTTCATATCTATTTTACCTAGAAGTATACTAAGAGTACCCTTGTTTTTGTTGTTGTATTCCTCTTTGTGTTTTTTCTTTGTACCATTTCTCATTCCTTCCATTATTTTGAAGGTCTTGATAGAAAAGCATTCAAGAAACTGTGATCATTCTAGCTATTGAGTCAAAGGTTTGGAGGCCTTATTGTTACCACATTGGAACGGGAGGGTGAAGAATTCTTGTTACATCATTTGAACGAGAATTCTTATTGTATTAATTTAAAAGAGCTCTATGGCAATTCAAGCCAAGCTCTCATTGTAAAACTCATTGATATTAATACAATTCCAAGCTTCTTCCCTTATCAATTATTTGTGTTCAGTCTTGTGTGTGTGTCTCTTTTACATATTACATAATTTATATGTGAAATTGATGTTTTTTCTCATTGATAATTATTGGTCAAAAATATGCACCTAATGAAAAGGAGATTGTGAAAAGGTTTGCATGCCTTGCGAACCTCGACCAACATTGAATGATCACATGACCTATGATGGTTGGGTGATCGATATCTAGAGAAGACCGGTTTCTTATTCAAGTCCTTGCTAACTGTGCCTAAGGAGGGGAAGTAAAAAGGAAAGAGATAAAGTGAGGTCATAGCCAAAAATAACAAGGATGGATTTGGCTGCATAAAGACACATGCATGAATAAGAAGATGTCATCATAGAAAACATAATAAAATTACCTAATATATCAACCAACCTTACTCTTGTCTACACTTTATCACCCTCTGCTGCAAACAAATTCTAAAACCAATGAATGAAATCTAGGAAATACATATAGAAAAATTACTACATGCACATTCAGCTAGGTTTAACAAAAATAAACTTACAATATTCACACACACATGCAAGAGTCAATTTGAAGATCAAACAGTAAATACTCATATTTCATAACATAAGCTTTACATATGAATTGTAATAGCTAAAGAGTTACAATATGAAATACCTTGCATTATAGTATATATAGGATTTACAATAAAACCAATATTTAATATGATAGGTGGCAGATAATATAGTTGGGTGATGCCAAAAAGGATGGCCTTGCTATAGATCTATCACATATTTTGTATCCTGATATTACCAGGGATTATCTTTTGCATTCAAGGTGACTGTCAGGAGGGAGTAGGTAGCTCTATATAAATATAGACCCTTGATGTTATTTCTTTAATGATTATATTTCTTTAATGACTCTGATAGATTGTACTCCCTTTGTGTGCTTCGAAGGAAGATTTACTATTAATTGCATTATCAGGTTTCCTTATTGTATTAATAACCTTAGGGAACACCCTAGCCACCTCATAATAGTTGTAAAAAATTTTGGTGTCCACCACCTAAGATGTATTTAAAATTTAGTCCGAGGTAGGCTCTTTTGTGGGTCTAAAGGTATTATTATCATGGGAAAATCTTTGAGTGCTCTACTTGTGGCATGCTTTTGACCTAAAACTCCACACGTAAGGTAGGGAATTTTTTAGAGCTTTCACCTCAATTTACCCCTTGGGCATAGCTTTGGAATCATTCAAGATAAAGTGGGAACTCATTCCTCCATTGGTCTCTATACTTTGGATAATCCTCCACTCTACGTTGAGGTCAACACTTTGGGTATGGACTAGCATTGATACTTCCCCCTTTTTCCTACCCTCTATTATTGATTTCTTAAAGGGTAGGTTTTCAAGAATCCCTAGAATTATTATGGACACCCATTTTTCTACCTAGTATGAACTCGATAGGACCTCTACCTTAACCTCAAGGGTGGAAATTTAGGAACTTATCCTATCTTTATGTTGCCTTGCTTTTCTACCCTTTGGTTGAGGTGAGGATTTGAGATCCATTGGAAGGGGGTGCATGCCTAATTTTTTTCTTGATGACATACTTAGTCAAATATTGCATTTAGAGGATCCTTTTCCACCCACACTACAATCTTCTTGATCATCTCTATTGCATCCATGAGGTCTTCTTCTAGCATTGGTCATCCACTACTCAAGAGGCTGACTCCCAAACTAACCATTTTTGAAGACCATCATATTTCTTACTCAAAAAGGCAAAGAGTGAACGAAAGAGTGCAAAATTTCACCCACACTCTTGGCAACTCACAAAGGATTTCCACTTGTGGAAAAATGTAACCTAGGTAGAAAAATTGAGCACATAACACTTTTAAACAAGACAAGGAGAAGGACAAGAAAGGACACAAGCAATTTCAACCAAATGAGACTGCAATACAATGGAGGAATATAGGCAATGGTGAAAGGACGACAGGGTAGAATACTACAAAGAAAAATAAAATAAGAGGGACCATAAGGGGAAACAAAAAGTAAAAGTAAAAATCCAAAAAAAGAAAACACAAGAGACAGTGGAGGAAATAAGAAGCAATAAAGGCAAGAAGACTATGATCACTAAATAAAGAGGTTAATACCAACAAACCAGAAGGGAGAACATAGGGAGGAGGAGGACATAGAAAAGTAATGAAACAAAAGGGAATTTAATCCATGGGACACCCCCATAGATTAGATTCCCATAAACATATCCCATTGTGGCTCAATGAAATTCCAAAAGTAAATAGAATACCAAAGATACACATTTGTCATGCTCAAGTCTTTCTTTTTCATGTAGTCCAACAAGGACCCTTTTTTACTCTGTCATCCAACATGGGGTCATCTTTTTTTAGTTTCACTTTATGGCCTACATTTCTTGACCACATCTACAACTATGTATGGGGTCTTATTTAGTATATTTACCCTAATTTGGATAAACCTTACATGTGTCTGATCGTACGAAAGATGTATCAATATGTAAGTCTTAATTCTTCTTTTCTATGTGCTCTTTGGGTTTATGATTTTGTATCCATATCAAGGTGGCGTATTGTCCTACTGACATGAGTCTAATTTTTTTCTCTATGTGATCTTAGATTTCTAAGGACAACATGTGAAGCCTTGGTACTTGTTGGTGGTATCCATTGGGCTATAGGGTCGCATCAATATAGAACAAACAGAGAAGAAATAAAACAAGGAGGAAAACAAATAAATAGAATGAAAGTGCTATGTTTCCAAGGTACAACATGGGAAATCCTCCTATGCTCTTTTATTGAAAAATTTTGGCACTTTGGACAGCTATCAATTCAGTATTGGAGTTGCTCCCTACAAGCTTCGAACCAGATGATGACACCTACCAAGTATCCATATACTTGCCACGTAGTTTTATTTACTTGTGGTATTTACACAAAATTTTTGATGTGGTTGGCATACCCAAGCAATAAATTTTACTGCATTTCATCCTATGCATTATTAATGTTTAGACCAAATGACATTGAATCTACGTTGTTCTTCATGTTGATCCTGGTACTACTTGTGACCTCTCTCAGGTCTCATGAAACACCACTTGGACCTAGTAGTTTCCCTTAGGATTAGTAGGCCAAGGGTATAATCAATCAACACAAGGTGAGTGGCTATCCAATCATCTTCAACGCTTGAGTTATTTGAAGAGGGATACAAGGGGTGCCCTCTACTTGGACTCACATGATTCAAGACCCATGCTCCATTTTGATTTACTCCCATGACAACTTGTGTTGTCATCCAATTATCATAATAATTATTCATTAGTTTCCATAGGGTTCGATAATTGATAGTTGGTTCTTTTAGAAGTGTTGAGAAAAGGAATACACCATGTGGCTTGGGGTGTAAGGACCATGCTAATTGTACCTTGTCAGAGCTCCTATTACCCCATGATTCGATTAGCTAAGGAAATACTTCACATAGGTCATGGAAAAGCATTGACCTTTCTTCTCTTTGCTTGGAATCACTGGTGGGGGAGAATGGCCTCTACTGACTCATGGAAGATTCTAGAAGCAAGAGGATTGTGAGGGCACTAGGCCATAAACACTCATGTTTTACGCTGGCTGAGGTAAGATTATGGTGGTGGCATCTTATGCATAATGAAAGGTTTCCCGGCCTACATTTTCCTTTGCCAACATGTAAGTCTCTGCCAATGCTCCTTATTCTATCATGGGATTAGTGGAGGGTATGCTCCTCACAGCTCTTTCCAGGTCCAACCTAGCTTCTTTATAGGGCAGGGGTATAGTTGGGCCTACAAAAATTTGGCATGAAGGTGGAATACTTCTAGGAGGTAAATTTCCCACTTGAATTAGTATGTTTTTATCTTGTATGGCCTCCTTGTAAATTTATAAAAATTTCCTCTCTCTAGACTCATGAATAATTAGGCCCATATCCGAGAAAAAATCTTGGATGTAATAGAAATATGCCTAATCAAGGAATGGCTAGATCTCATGGGGAATCCTTTTCCAATATCTCTTGAAGAGGATATTTAAGTCAATTATGTTCTCTTAAGGGTCACGTTTTATGAGTGAGAACTGATTGAGCATCAAGAGGGGATCTCCTAAATCATCAAATGTGTTGATGAGCGCCTTCACCAAATCATCCCATGTACAAATACTTCCATCCTCCAAGTATTTGTACCATAACAAGGCCCTTCCTTTGAGAGAGAGAATGAGTAGCCTAAGCATCACATCTTCATGCATGATATTATGAATCACTACCATGGAAGCAATGTACTGACAATGCTTGAATGCAATTTTTCCTAATCCATCAAAACTTGGTAGGGATATTAAGGAGGCCCCAAGAATATCATAAATATTTTGAAAATTTAAAGGGCCTATGAAATTCCAACATGGATATTTGCACTGAACCATTATAGCACTAGTTTCTTTCAGGCTTCAAGTTCTATTTTTGGATTGGAGTCACCAAATGAGCATGCTTTTCTCTAATAGTAAGGTCAAGGATACTGATCAAACCCTGATTCCTTCAAGAAATAGATATTTAAAGGAATGAAGAGGTAATTGGTCATGGTATCTAGATGTTTTACTTAGAGGAGTCACCAGGTTATTTCACAAGATACAGGTAAACAAAAGTATCACCAAACTCTGATCTCCTTAAAATATGGACCTTTTGAGTCTCACTGGGCATGCCAAAAATTTTGGTCAAAAATGTACACCTAACATAAAAGAGGTTATGAAAAGGTTTGCACACCCTATGAACCTTAACCAACATTGAACGGTCATGAGGCCTGGATCTCCAGGCTATTGATATCCATAGAAGGTTTATTCCTTATTCAATTCCTAGCTAACTGTGCCTATGGGGGGAAAGGGAAAAGGAAAGAGAGAAAATGAGGTCATAGCTATAACTCACAAGGATGTATTTGGCAACATCAAGATACATGCACAATAAGTATATGGTATCGCACAAAACACAAGTAGATTATCTAACATATCAGCCAACCTTACTCTTATCTAGCCTTTATCACCCTATGCTACAAGCAAATTCTAGAACCAATGAATAAAATGCAAGAAATCTAGAAGGAAAAATTATTGAATGCATATTTGGATAGCTATACAAAAATAAAATTACAACATTCACATGCACATGCAAGAATCAATTTGGATACCAAACACTAAAATAATCATATTTTAGAATAACATAAGCTTACATTTGAATTGTAATGGCTAAATATCCACCCTCTAAAATGTCTTGCATTCTAGTATATATAGAATTTACAATGAAACAAACATTTAATATGATAGGTAGTGGATAAGATAGTTGGGTGACTCTAGCAGGAATGGACATGCTACAAATCTATCACATCTTCTGCATCATGATGTTGCCAACGATTTTCTTATGCGTTCAAGGCAACTATAAGGAAGGAGTAGGTAGCTCTACATAAATATAGACCCTTGATCACTCTATTTCTTTAATTATTATGAAAAATTATACTTCCTTTGTGTGCTTTAGAGGAATATTCATTATTAATGGCATTATCAGGTTCCCTTACTGTATTAATGACCTCAGGGAACACCCCAACCACCTCAAAATAGCTACAAATATGTTTGGTTCCTACCACCTAACATGTATTCAAAATTTAGTCCAAGCTGGGTTATTTTGTGGATATAAAGGTATTCTTGTCATGGGAAAATCTTTGAGCACTCTACTTGTGGCATGATTTTGACCTAAAACTCTGCTTGCAAGGTAGGGCAAGTTTTGGAGCTTCCATATCAATTTCCCCCTTGGGTGAAGCTTTGGGATCATTTGGGATTAGGAAGGAACTCATTCCTCTATCAGACTCTAAACTCTGGATAATCCTCTGCTCTACCTTGAGGATAATTCTTTGGGTATGGACTAGCATTTACACTCCCCCCTTTTCCTACCCTCTATTCTTAATTTATCAAAGGGTAAATTTTTAGGATTCCCCAGGATTGTGGTAGATGCCCATTTTTTTGCCTAGTATGAACTCGAACATACCTTTAACTGAAACTGAAGGGTAGTGATTTAGGAAATAACCCTATATTTATGCTACCTCAATTTTTTACCCTTTTATTTGGGTGGGTATTTTGGATCCATAGGAGGGGGTTGTGCGCCCAATTTTTTGCTCTATTCCATACCTAGTCAAATCCCACATTTAGAGTTGGTGAAGCCTTTGGGATATATTGGACATCTCAAGCCATCCAAATATTTTTCCCACCTAGGTACCACCTAAATAATCCTTTGCCACCCACACTACAATTTTCTCGATCATCTACACCACATCCACAAGGTCTTCTCCTAGCATTGGTCATCCAATGCTCAAGGGGTCAGCTCCCAAACTAGCAATTTTTGAAGGTCATCATATTTCATACTCAAAAATAGAAAGAGTGGGTAAAATAGTACAAAATTTTACCCACAATAACCAATTTTTTTACAATCTTATGAATGAACATCAATTTAAGCATAATTAGAGAGTTTTTATAAAATCTTATGAATGAACAGATAAGGCATCAATCTAGGCATAATTAGAGAGTTTTTATAAAATCTTGATCAATGAACATAAAGAATCAAAAGAAAAAAAAAGAGAAGATATAGAATCAATTATTTGTAATAAAAATAAAAAAGAGATAAGATATAGAATCAATTAGAGATAAAACCCTAACAATGATACTCAATGCTTATCAAACAATCACATAACAATGATACTCATGATCTTGCACACACTCTAGTTCAAGATAGTTTTCAATTTCACATAACAATGATACTCATGTTCTTTCATAAACCCTAGTTCAAGAATATTAATGCTTACTCAATATTTCCAACAATGTTTATCAAACAAGGTTTCTAGAATCAACTTTCATTCCAGAAAAACCAAGGCACATCTTCCTTGTGATTGAATGTTGGATGTTGTGAATGCTAAGTTGGAGTGAAAAGGGTTGTTTGATAAGCATTGTTGAGTTTGGTTTTTCTAGAATGAAATTTGATTCTATAAACCTTATTTGATAAGAATTTTTGGAAATATTGAGTAAGCATTCATATTCTTGAACTAGGGTTTGTGAAAGAACATGAGTATCATTGTTATGTGAAGTTGAAAACTATCTTGAACTAGTTTGGTTTTTCTATAACATTTTTTGTGTTTACAATATTGCTACAATTGGCAACAGATAAGGCATCAATCTAGGCATAATTAGAGAGTTTTTATAAAATCTTGATCAATGAACATATAGAATCAAAAGAAAAAAAAAAAGAAGATATAGAATCAATTGTTTGTAATAAAAAGAAAAAAAGAGAGAACATATAGAATCAATTAGAGAGAAAATATAGAATCACATTTGTGTTTACAATATTGCTACAATTAACAATAGATAAGGCATCAATATAGGCATAATTGGATAGTTTTTATAAAATCTTGATCAATGAACATCAACTTATACATTCTTTTTATCTGGATGAACATGAACATGTGAAGAAATATTGTAAGCTCACTTTAGGGATATTCTAACCCGATTCAGTCTATTTAGAGTCAATGTGATAATATTTTCTTGAATAAAAGTGGAAGATCCACCAAAGTTTGTAATAAAAATAAAAAAAGAGAGAAGATATAGAATCACATTTGTGTTTACAATTTTGCTACAATTGGCAACAGATAAGGCATCAATATAGACATAATTAGATAGTTTTTATAAAATCTTGATCAATGAACATCAACTTCTACATTATTTTTATCTGGATGAACATGAACATATGAAGAAATATTTTAAGCTCACTTAAGGGATATTCTAACCCAATTAGGTCTATTTAGAGTCGATGTGATAATATTTTCTTGAATCAAAGTGGCAGATCCACCAAAGTTTGTAATACTACTTGTGATCAAGAAGTATTATGTGGCATGACAACCATAACTAAAGGACATATAATATTTCCACAACACGGCCGAAGAATACCCCCAAACACTGATAAAAAATTTAAGTTGTAAAGCTATTTTTTAGGGTTTTTACCGAATTCATGATCAAGATTTATGGGACATGATTTTGGTTGAGATTATCAATTTTACATTTTTCTTTAAAATTGTTTTGTAGGGATTTGATCAAATTTTCAATCTAGATTTACAAGGCATAAATTTGGCTAAGATTAGTTATCAATATAATTAAGTGGTTTGTAAGTTCTATTAGGTTGTTTATTGAGTGTATTTGCTCATTTTTCTTTCTGTGATTACAAGAAAATAACATAAATTTTATCAAATAGTTAAAGGAAAAAGAAAATTATCCCTCTTAATCTTGAGGTAAACATTTTGTTTCTAGGCATTTAAAAGAAGAAAAACATATAGTTTGTACCCAGGGTAATTTTGTTTGTGCATTCTCTTGAACCCTTTCTAAAAAGGAAACATAAGATTTCCTTTCTTTACAAACTAGGATTAGATATCATTGAAAATAAAAATCATTCGAGGATAGCTCCTTGTTTTCTTGCACTACTATTTATTCTTTAAAGTTTCATAGATTATATCTTAGTGAGGCCAAACATAGGTGCTTGTTTTAATTAACACATCAAACATTTCCATCCCAAACTTGGAGCAAGTCCTAAAACCATTCTTGGTGAACCCTTAAATCCTCCAAGCCCCCGAGTGTAGAGGAGTCAACATACCCATGTGATCACCTTGGCTCCTAGTGGATCTAGGTGAGAATAATATGTAGGAGGGTAGTTTTACCCCTCTACAATAATGATAGAAGATACAATGATAAGAGGTAAGCTATCTAGGTCAATCAACTCCACTTTCTTAGCTTTAATTCCAAAATAAAAAAATGTAATTACTTTTGATAGATTCAAATCTATATCCATGTGTAATTTCTTTTATAAGATAATGACTAAAATAATATAAAATAGAATTAAAAGGAAGATTAATGATTTTATAGAGCTATAATGAGGGGGATTTATTCTAGGGAAACAAATATATGACAACATTATAATGATTCATGAAGCCCTACACTTAAGTGCAAGTTTAAAAATAAAATAATAGCCATTAAACTTGATATGGCTAATACCTTTGATAGAGTAGACATTATCCTTTTAGTATATGTGTTAGCCAGATTTAGATTTCCAGCTAAAATTATAGAATATATAAGAGCTTGCATAGAGGGACCTTGGATAGCCCCTCTAATAAATGAGGAATCTACTAACTTCTTTAAAGCCACTAGAGGATTAAGCCAAGGGTGTCCTCTATCCCATTACCTTTATATCCATATAGTTGAAACTTTAGGGAGGATCCTAACCAAATTGAGAAGAAGAAAATAAATCCTAGGAATTATAACAGATATAGGATATAGAACAATCACTCATGCCTAATTTACAAATAACACTATTTTACTAGGGGAAGCCCAAAAATTGAATTTCAAATTGATCAAAGAAGTTTTAGATTGCTTCTCTTCAGCCACAAGGGTAGAGGTAAACACCCCAAATATAATATTGTATATTATAAACACTGCAATTATAGAAGATAGAGGTTATCCTCATATTTTGGAATTTCACAAAAGTAGTGATACCTTTAACTATCTAGATGTTCCCATGGGCTTTCATAAAAAAATCAAAAACTTAGAATGTAAATCTAGAAAAGATATAAAAAAGAATACAACAATATAGCAATGGTTGGTTGAGTTTGGTTGGAAGAATTATTTTCATAAAATAAATGTTAGCAATTATTCCCATATATCAATTATTGTTGTATCATGCACCTTTATATATCTTGTAAAATTTAGATGCAATGATAAGAAATTTCCTATGGTAAGGGGGAAGGAAATTAGGTAGGAAAAAGTTTCATTTAGTCAATTGGAAGATTGTTACCAAGACAAAGGAAAAAACAAGCCAATAAATAAAGAAAACAACAATTGATGGTAAGGCACTAAGTGCTAATTTTCTTTATAATTTTCTCACTCCACCAAAATATCCATGGAAGAAAATATTAATTTGAAAATATCTAAACATATCTAATGGAATCCAACTCATAATAAGTGTGAAAAGCATAGCAGGCTCCTACTCAATTTGAAAATATATTATGGAAGCTAAATATATTATATTAAATCATACCTCTTGGATTCTAGGGGATGGTAAAAAAATAATATTTGTGATGATCCAACCTTGGAAGGAGCTCCAATCATCTGCATTTATTTCCTAAAAATAAAATTAGACCTACAATAGTTGGGTGTTAACTCTCTTGCAAGCTTAATTGAATGGATCAAGTGTTTACATAACTTATATAAGGATTTATTAGTGGGTCAAGTGTTTACATAGTCATCCAAGGGGTGTTATTATAGCCACAGGGTTAGAAGCACTCAACCATAGCTAAGGTATGGAATTACAAGGTTCCTCCCAAACTTCAAGACTTTCTTTGGTTGGTGCTCTAAAATAATATTATAACTAGAGACAACCTCATTAATATTAATATCATGGAGCATCATATTTTCCATAGGTTTCTTAAGAATAATGAAACAATATCGCATCTATTCTTTCAAGAAGTTGTTAAAATCTAGATTGAAATAACCTAGCAGCTAGAATTAGCTCTATTAGGAACCTTCAACTCAAAACTTTGCCTAACCAATTGGGATCAAATGTACAAATTGGGACTAAAGGAAAAACACCTTATCAAGAATATATGTTATCCAATGCCAATATTCATCATTTGGCACATATGGAAAGATAGAAATAGGATAATTTTTAAAGACAAAAGAACCAATTTTTGAGTGTTAACCAATAGAGTGTTAAGGGAGATAGTCTTGAACACAAAAGCTATATATCATAAACAATAAGATATTAGGATATTAAGAAAAAAGGAGATACAATTGTTATGCCAAATGGATCTCCAAATATCTTAAATTTTGGGCCACAGGTTCGACCAATCAAACCTCAAGAGATAAAGTTCCTACACTTTTCTTTGATGAAGCCTATAAATCAAACCCAGGTTATGTAGCATTTGGTGGTGTGATACTAGTGGCACCACACTATGAAATGCTTTAGTTCAAAATCAATTTGGATAAAATAGCCAATAATGTTGTAGAATTGATAAACTATGAAATGGGATAAAAATTGGCTCAAGAACAAGGTATTAAACAACTCCATGTGTATGGTGATTTGAGACTTGTGATCTTTGCCCTATATAAGGGGAAGGATTTCTCATTAGTACAAATATAAATATTTTAGATAAGACAAAAAGAATTGGATTAGAATTTTGAATGTATATAATACTCCTACATTGGAGGAGGTAAAATATGGTGGTTGATTTCCTTGTAAATGAGGTCATAAACATATCCTATTTGCATCTCAAAGTAATAAGAAAAAAGAAAAACAGACAACATGAGTGGCACAAATTATAGGAAGCATATGGCAATTTTGGAGCCTTTGGAAATTTTGGAACCTTTGAAGGTTTCAACACCCCTAGATATTTTGATGCCTCTGGACAACCCTAGAACATTGTATGATTCTAGAGCTTTTGGTGTTTCAAGTTTTCTCAATTATTATGGTACCCTTTGCATATTTTGCACCCTTAGTATATCGTTGCACTTTTTAGAGTTTTTGAGTTTCCTTTGTTGACTATTCATCCTTTTGGATAGCAATATTGTGACCTCCAAGTTGCTTATTGGGTAATTGTTCTATACAAATTTGAATATCAATGTATAACTCATTTTATTTTTATTTTTAAAGTATGGAGATGTTATTTCCTAGTCATACAAATATTTTAAATTCTATCACTAGAACATCATATAGCATACTACCAAATTGGATCTTGAGGTCAAACCTTTTATACAAGAACAAACACTAGTGAATCCTAATATAGAATTCATGATGAAGAAATAATTATTAAAACTTCTATAGGCTTATATTATATTCCCAATAAAACACTCTACTTGGATCACCAAGTTGTTTCTAGAATGCAAGAAAAATTGGGATATAATTCTTGGTGTCAACCATAGTAACTTAAACCAATCCTCTTTAAAATATCACTATTCATTGCCCACCATTGATTAGATCTTACAAAAGGTATCTTGGTCATAGATGGATTCTCAATATACAATCAAATTTGGGTTAAAGATGAATATCAACATAAAATAACTTTCATAACCAAGTGAGGAACCTTTACATACCAACAAATACCATTCAACCTATCAAACATAAGGGTATTCTTCCAAATGGCTATTGACGTAGATTTTGTTGGGCTTGTAGGTGATATCATCTCGATATACCTTGATGATTTAATAGTATTTTCTAAGACTAGGAGTAAGCACATCGACCATCTCAAGTTGGTCTTCCATATGTGTAGGGAGTTTGGTATTTCACTTAACCTTAAAAGTCCATTTTATGGTCCAAATAGGTAAATTGCTAGGTCATGTAGTATTGAGAGAATATTTAACCATAGATATTGATCAAATAAAAGCCATCCAAGATCTACCATTGTTTCAGTCAATGGGATCAAGTTGTTCCTAGGTCAAATATTGTTTATCACTAATTTCATTACAATTTTTTCCCAAATTACTAATCCCATAACCAATATGTTAAAAAATTACACTTCTCTATGTTAGACTGGTGAAGGAAATAAATCCTTCCAAGATGTCAAAGATACCATCATGAAATACCTAGTGCTAATCAACTCAAATTTCTCCAAGGTACAAATAAAAGCATTATGGTTACCCTGACCCAAAGGAATGATAAGTATGAGGAACATCAAATACCCTTCATGATCCAATCCTTTCATAATTACAAATATAAATATATCTTGATTAAAAAATAGGTATTTACCATCATGAAGGCTCTAAAGAAACTCAAATATTATCTATCATAGATAAAAACTACCATATTTGTAGTACACTTTTATGTTTGGTCTACTATGTTACATCGTGAATTAAGAGAAAAGAGGGTCAATTGGATCAATAAGATTCAATAATTTGATATTGATATCAAACCTACCAAACGAACCAAACTAAGAGCTCTATGTGAAAGGTTAGCAAGGACAATAACTTAAGATCATATTGCTTTAGTAGAAGAGATAGTTATAGATGGTAGGACTAGATGAATGGGAAACATGTGTAGATATATGTCTATGAGAAAGGTTCCAAAAGGTTTTACAACCAAGGAAAGAACCAAATTTATATATAAAGCAACACATTATCACTAGCTAAATGGTGTCTTATTTAGGAAAGGATATGATGGTATCCTACTATGTTGCATAGAATAATATAGAAAAGAGGCACTAATCAAGCATACCAAGATGAAGGAGGGCATTTATTTATAACCACAATATATCATAATATCTTGGGAGATAGATACTAATAGCCTACCATTTTCACTAATTGTTATGAGTGGGTCAAAGACTATAAGTCATGTTACATGCTTAGAGGAATAAAAATAAGGGCTTTAATTCCTTTAAAACATGTCATTGTGACTAAAACATTTTGGCAATGGGTCCTAGAATATATAGAAAAAATTAACCCACTATCAAGTGTAGGATATGGATGGATCCTCTTCACTGTATAATTTTACCAACTAGGTTGAATTAGTCCTGAACAAAGTAGCTAATTAGAAAACAATCATCCAATTATTAAAAGATATAATCACCAAGTTTGAAGAACCTGATGCCATAGTAATAGATAATTCCACCTACTTTAGAGGGGATAAGGTAATTAAATTCACCCTAGAGTATGGATTCTTGTTTAAAACATCATCTAATTACTATCCCCAAGGTAATAGATTGGTTGAGTCAATCAAAAAATGTTAGAACTCAATTCTTTGATACTTTACATTATGAAATGGTATAACATAGAATACCCAAAATTTGAAGAGCAACCTCTAACTAAATCTATAGTTACTCATGTCTTATAATACATGCATAGTCCTTACGATTGGTGGTTATACCACATGTCATGAGCTATGATGATGGTTATACCCTTGTCCTCTAGTAGACCTTACATACCATGTGTTGAGTGGTTACTCAACTTACATACACATTAACTATGATATAATAATTTGTTGGAAATTTTGAGTAGTTTTGTTGTCATTGATGTCAAAAGAATATTAGTTTAATTTCAACGTCATTAAGGACATCAACTGGTTTTTCCAAAAGCAAGAAGGTCTTGGAAAGGAATAGGCATATAATATTTATTTTTAATATTATATGCCTAAAAAGGGCCCAAAGGATGAAGACCCAAGGAAGGAGAAGCAAAGTTAAATTAAATAATAATATTATATTATTATAATATTTCGGGCCAAATGACAAGGTGAATAAAAATGAAGTTCAAATTGAAAAGACCCATGAGAATATTACAAAAGATATAATTTAATTAAAATATATTAATCTTTGATTAAAATTTTAATTTAAATTAATAAGGGAGACAAAGGTTTAAAATTTTAATATTTAAAAACTAAATTCAAATTTTTAAATTCAAAATGGGCCGACATGAGAAGTAAAGAATAATGTGCATATATATGTAGGAAATAAATTCCATTTCCTAAAGTCGAACTTACACCTTCGAATGCAAGAGAAAAGAGAATATCGAGTGTTGCATCCTAGGAAGAAGCAAGATTTGCATTTCAAAGATATTGGAGGGAAACAAGGCAATAAAGGTAGTGAAGTGATTTGACATCCCACCGACGGTGGTAGCGCAGGCAGTAGTTGGGAGAGTGCTAAGAATTACAAGGATGAGATCGTGGTTCCATTCATGCAATAGATGTTTTACGTGAGGGAGGATTTTTTCATTTGATTTTCTCAGGGGTTTTCGTGAGGCAGTATTCTAGGACAGCTGCGCCATTTGTCTTATGTGGGCACACAGCCCACTTGGTGGCCTATCTTGAGCTAGGGTTTTAGGGAGTGCAAGATCACATGGTCGAATTTGCCGAAAACATTTTTGGAGTGGGCAAAATAAATTAAAGGTATGCTATTAAATTTTTATTCTCCAAGGTGTTGAAAATTGAAATTGTTTAGAGATTGAAATAAGTGCTAAGTGCTTGGGGGAGTTATAAGGTAAAGAAAAATTCAAATATTTTATTTCGATTTTAGGTGATTGAAACTTGTTTTATAAAGTGTGGATATTATAAGGTGTGCAAGGGAAATTGTTGTGTGTTTTGTTATGATGAAATTATTGAGTTAAATATTGTAAGTTTGAATATTATAAGGTGTACAAAAGGATTTAATATTTTGCATGGAAAAATAATTTTTGATAAAATTATTTTATGGATATCTTGAGATAGGTTGTGGCAACCTCAACCTAGTGTTGGCAAAGAAAATTTGATTGTGGTTAAGATAGGTTTTGAAGACATATCTCCATAAAAATAAATGGTATGGGTACATCTTCCTTGTGAGTAAAATGTTTTTGGATTGGATATTGTGAATGCTAAGTTGGAGTGAAAAGTATTTTTGATAAGCATTTTTTATTTTGGTTTTGATATATCCAATATTGATTGATGAAGGTTTTTCTAGAATTAAGGTTGATGCTAGAAACCTTGTTTGATAAGAATTGTTGAAAATATTGAGTGAGCCTTCATGTGCATGATTAGAGTTTGTGAAAGATCATGAGTATCATTGTTATGTGAGGTTTGCTTAAAAATCATTGTGAAACACTTGCTTAGGGTTTTTAAGCATGGTGTGTTTCACTAAGTGATTTATTAAGTGGAGTTGGTTGAGCATAGTTGATTGGAAAGTGTTGGAGTGATAGTTCAAGTTCTGTGAAACAAATTATTATTTATTTTTGTATTGATTTGAAGGAAAAAATAAAAGTGATTAAGCATTGTTGTGAGTGAAGCATATTGAGTCTCTAACCATTCTCTATATGTTTTTATGGTAAAGCAAAATATATTGAAAGTGATTGAGCATTGTTGTGAGTGTGAAGCATATTGAATCTCTAACAATTCTCTATATGTTTCTGTGAGATTAAACAATAATCTGTGTGAAGCTTGCTTGTGTGATTGAAGAGGTTTCCTATAATATTGTGAGTTGAGTTGAGTAAGCTTTTTGGAAGCTTACAATCAGATTTGGACAAGTTCTAGAGAGGACTTTTTGAGCAGATTTGAGGTAAGTCTTGGTGAAGACTTATTGAGCATATTGAACAAGTTCTAGTGAGGACTTGTTGAGAAAATTTTAGGTAAGTCTTGGTGAAGACTTGTTGAGCATATTGGACAAGTTCTAGTGAGGACTTGTTGAGAAGATTTGAGGTAAGTCTTGGTGAAGACTTGAGAGCAGTGAGAGCAAGTTCTAGAGAGGACTTGTGGATAGATTTGAGGTAAGTCTTTGAGAAGACGAGCATAGTTGATTGATTGATTTATTCAAACCTTGAGTTAAGGTTTGGGGTAGATCTAGCAGAGTTGATTTGTGATTGATTCAAGTTTTGTGTTAAGGCTTGAGGATATATTTGAGGATAGAGTTTGGTGTAGATTTGAGAATAGATTTGTACCAAATCAGATTGAGCAGATTTATGCTAAACCAAAGGACTATGTTTAGTGCTGATCAGAGACAGAGATTTATTAGATTTGTGCTAGACCTAAGAACTATGTTTAGTGCAAATTTGAGCAGAGATGAGAGAAATATTTGGAGGTGATAGAGCAGAGGACAATAGTCTCCAATGTATAGAGATCCATTGTCCAAGTCAGTGAGGATAGAGTCTTTTGTGGATAGAGATCCACAAGCTAGTGCATTAGAGGTAGTAGTCTTCTAGAGGATCACCAAAAAAATCAAAGGAGAAGGAGTTCTCCTATGGATAGAGATCCATGAACCAGCTGAGGGGATTTGTGTCTCTTGTGGATAGAGATCCATGAACTTGATTAGGGAATTGGTTTCTTTTTTGGGTAGTGGTCCATAAACATTGTAATAGGGAAGGATTCTCAAGATATTTTTTGAGAAAATTTTAGTGAAATATTTCTCTGTGGAGTAGCCCACATTGGGTGAACCATGTTAAATTGGTGTCTCTATTATGTGTGGTGATTTGTACATTGTTTTTATTACTACTATAGATATTGCCATTGATATATTGCATAATATTTTTTGAGAAATAAAAGTAAAAAGTGGTCTTATACTATTCACCCCCCTCTCACTATAAGCTTGTGTTCTTCATAATTCCTAACATTCCTCCCTTTATTACATCATCATCATAGATAATGCTCTATATTCAAACTATAGTTCTTAGCTACTAACTTGATGAAATATTCTTGGGTGATGTTGGAATTTGAGAGAGAAACTCCCCCCTAAATGTTGAATTTATACTATGATACTTAGGATTGTTGAGTACCATCAATCATGCACTCCAAAAAAATACTTATTAAAATTACTTTTAATGCATAAAATATGCACCTCCTTTAAAGTATTCATGTGTAGGATCTTCATTAAGTAATCTAAATATATCAATTGTTAATGAGATGAAATACTCTCTTCTCATATAGGTTTGCTGCCAAATATTATCATGAGCAATGTCTTCTACTATGGTAAGGTCAATCACCTCTCACATTTTCTTCTACATCTTGGCCTCATTCATTTGATTAAGTTATTGCTAATGATAGGAAACATATTCATGCTTCATTTGGTTGGCAGTATGTTGTGTTGCTAATGAATATATTTTGACTACCTTATGTAGGGATTTTTTATCCTTCTTGTTGGTCTCAATTTCTAGATCATTTTGATTGAAAATTATAGATGAGGAAGAGTTCCATTCTAAATGTACCTTTTCAATTTTAATATGTTGCATTTTGGCTTGTTCAACTGACTAGTTCTGATATAGAACTCAAATGTGAAGCTAGATATTAATTATGCACAACTGTATAAATATTACAATAATGGAATCAATGTGGTTATAAAGGTTGTAACAATATGCCATGCAAGGCCAACCACCTATAACAAACATGGATGCAAATAAAATAATAACATGCTAGAAGATAAACAAATCCTCAACAACATAACCATGCATCCTAACCACTAACAAATCAATATCCAACATGGGTATACTATACCTCACGTGAGTACAATGCAATATAAGAAATAAAATATCTTAGGCTTATAATTAAGCCTAAGGTACAATAGTATCCTCATCACTCCTCCCAACCATAGAAGCATTAGACCCCAATGCTCTCAACAAATATGGAAAGTCATAAGCCATTTGATGGTGAGATATCTAGTGTGCCTGGTGTGGAAGCTGACTACATGGTGATAAGGTATAAAGTGTAAGAACCTTACTAAGTGTGATGAGTCTTCATATCAAAAACTCTATCAGTATCAACCGAAAGTTGGAATTCAGGTACCACATTTATTGGGTGGTTGATGATAGACTTAGTCTATGACTTATTTAAAAAATATCATCTATCCAAGTGAAGCCATACTTTATCTCCAATTGAATATGGATGAGGAACGTGATGCTTGTCCATCGCTCTCTTCTATTGCTATTGAGTCTTCTATAAGATCTGTGTCACCTTGATCTAAAGGCTATGTAGATGCTAAATGAAATAGGTTGTCTTGTATTCCTCCTTCTCTATGTGTGTAATGGTAGGATAGGGCAAGGCTAAAGGTAAATCATATGGTGTAAGTGGTTGTCTATACATAGGTGCATTTGGAAGAGATGCACACATAATGATTTCAATACTATGATTTATATCCCTCTCATGAGGAAAAGTGGTGGGTTCCTTAAACACAAACTCATGTGATTGTAAAATTATTTGAAGTGAATCTTGTTTGGCATGGATCTTTGGAGGTGCTTGTTCTTTATCCTATGTGGGTCTTATGAAAATAGAAGCCAATTCATGTGCTTTATTTATTGCCTTGTGATTTTACCTACAACTTAGCATCAAATTTGATGTGGGTGTAGTGCTTTCCACCAAATATATTTTATTATGCAACTCCAAGGTGTATGTGTTATTTTTAGCATGATATATCATATTGCTATCAAATTGATAAGGTTTACCAAGAAACATTCCACAAAAATCCATATCGGTGCCATCATATTTCACCTTATCCATAAATTTAACAGCAAAATGGAAAGACATGGTGTAGGTGTATGTGATGTCAAATGTAGACCTTGTATCCTTCCACCCAAGTGCATAGGGTTGAGGATGTGGCTTCAAGGGAAGCTTCAACTTCTCAAAAATAGTCCTCACATTTAAATTTTTCTATGAGTTGTTATATATAATACAATATACATAGAAGTTATGTGTAAGGTGGGCTCGAGAGATAAATAAATGGTCATGACCCCCTTGTGCAGAAACATTTGTCATGAGGGTAACTTTATTGAGTTTACCCTTCAAAGTAGGATATTCTTCTTCTATCCCTGTAGCCACAATGGGACCATATTTTGGGTCCTCATTTGTTGACTTTACAAGTAGGGATTTCTTCTTCATATTTTGAAATGTATAACATCTTGATTTTCTATGGTCTTATTTTTTACAAAAATCACAATACAATGATGAAGAGGAATTTTTAGAAGTAGAATAAGAATGGAATTTGGATAAAGTGGGAGGAGTAGAAGAAGTCTGCAAGGAATTCTTCATATTTTGTTGTTGTTGATTCAATCCCTTGGAAGTGTGTTCCTATGAAGAATATCGTGATTTGAAAGATGCACCAACTTTTTTCTATGGTAAAATGTCATGTTTGAATGCCACACCCAAACCAGGGAAGGAATTGAATTTTATTTCCCTAAAAATCTAATTTTGAAACCCCCTAGTGAATTTATTGATTAAATTCTCTTCTGAATATTTTACACAAAGAAGAACCCTTAGCCAATTGAATTAAAAAATGTAGTCTAAAACTGACATATTGTATGCTTACCTCAACCTAAACCATCTAGTCTTGAAGTCACTTTGGTAAGTATGTGGGTAAAAGGTGTTTTAAAAAATTTGGAAAAGTTCCTTCTAGGTCATGGTAGGGTGTTGGATTTGTTGTCTTTTTACGATCAAAATGTTTACTAAACCTATGAGTTTGATTGTGGTAAAGGCAACTTGTTCATCCACAGGGATTTATGCAGAGGAGAACCTAGTCTCCATATCTAGAATCCAAGTAGACAAGACATTTAAATTCCTTGATCCATAATAAATTTTGACCTTACACTTTGCCTTGTTGGAAAATTTATTGTTATATATCTTGACATTAGAAGGAGCTAATTGTATTGTGATTTCTTTTACTTTATCCACCAATTCTCCTACTACAACGGTTTTTATTTGCCATGTTTTTTTGGAGGTAAGAAGCCATTTGATATATTGTATATGCCAAAATAGGAGGATACTAAGGTTGCAATAATATCTAGGCAACTATTAGGAACAATTTTGTGAAATTCCTAATGCAACAATGAGCCTAGATTACAAAATTTTGCCTTCCAATTTACAAAAAGGGGTAATTCTAGTGCTTTTACAAAAATTTTACAAAAATTGCAAATACAATATTTTTACCCTTCAATTCAAAGTGGTAAAAATAAAATAAGCACTAGATTTGCACAATTTTACCCTTAATTGCTAAAAATATGAATTTATGGAGGTAAAATACTAAATTCTTGCAAAAAAAAAAAGTAGAAATTTTTTAAAATTGAATAAAATTGCTTCACCTTGCAAAAATTTGGTTGGTCAATGTAGGTCAACCTATAGAAGTCAATGGTAAATGATGTAGAACTTTCAATGGTTGATTGGAAATTTTAAAGTCAATGGCGGTCCTACAAAAGGTCAAACTAATCAACGGTGAAAATTTAACTAGCACTTTCATGTGTGAGCATGGGTGGGACTATGACCATCAAAGTTTGGTCACTCTCCTATGCACCTACCAATGCTTATAAAGTTCTAACTACCTACAACACAGTGAATGTGGGACAAAGGTCCCCAAGAAAACTTAAAATTTTTATTTTCTAGCCCACCAAAGGATCTGCAACGTCACCGAAAAGTCAAAATTCATCAAAACTCATGGGAAGGTTGCTAAAAAAATAAAAAATATGCCAAAAATTATTGATGTTACTAAGAATTTATCGAATTCATGAAATTCCCACTAGAAATGAGTGAACATCACTAAAAACTTGCTAAAAAGTGGTCAAAAGGTTATGGGAATCACCATGTGTCTGTGAATAACTAGGCAGTATCAATATTCCCTCTACATGCTTATTATGCCATGTGGTGTGTTCTAATTACAAGAGACTTAGGGTTTGACATATTAGTTGCAACTGACTAAAATAAAAACCTTAGGAAAACATTTGATTTTTTTTGCAAATTCCTACGATCAATTGGGCATGAAAGCACTCTACAGTCCTCTATGCGATTCCAAAATAGTTGTGCACATTGATAAGAAGTAGGAGGTCACCTCCCTCTATGTTTTGAATGGAACCAAGGTAAGGAGCTTTGCTTGTGCGGGATAATGTTAGGCTAGGAGACATCAGTGCATCCCTGATTACACTACGACCATCAATAAATGGTCGAATAGTGGATAAAAATAGGACAATGAGGGAGATAAAAGGATATAAGAGGAGGGTAGGGAAGAGAATATTTTGAGGGAGAAAATAAATGGAAAGTTATAGGGTGTCTCTCCTATATCGACCAAAAATAATGGTTGGTCATGGAGGGTTACTGATCAACAAGATGGTTGGTTGGATGAAAGGAAGATGAAGAGATAAAAATTGGGGTAAAGGAGGTAATTATCAAACCTCCAACACCTCCAAGGAGCCCTCGTGATCTTATAATACCTCCAAAATTTACACAACTTCCTCTACATGTGCTATCCAGATGCCTTCTCGATAAGGAGTGTCAAGGCCTTCTCCTAGCCATAAATTAGCCACTACCTTATGCAACCAAATCCTCATTTCAACTACAATAGATTTATAAGATCCTCTTCATGAACAACTTGTTCTACAACAAGAAATTTTTCTTGTCTTTCTCAGGGTAAGTCCAGTTCTCCTGTCAAAATACCTAGGTTACCCTTTGATGTTCTTTTAGGGGCATTCGATGTAGGGGTAATTTCATACCCTTTGTCACTTCAAGAGCTTCACCAAGGATGCTAAGGGTTGGACCAATCCAAATCCTCACAACATCTATCCTAAGAATTGATGCAATGAATTTGGCACCTTGCCTACCTTCTTGCTCAAAACTTTCCTACAACTCTGATACCAATGACTTAGAATTAAAACATGAAGCTAGATATTCATTATGCATGATTGTGTAAATAGTACAACAATGGAATCAATGTGGTTATAGAGGCTGTAAAAATATGCCATGAAAGACCAAAAACTGTAACAAACATAGATGCAAAAAAAATAACAACATTCTAGAAGATAAAAAAATCCTCAATAGCATAACCATGCATCTTAACCACTATTAAATCAATACCAAGATGGGAATACTATACCTCATATGAGTACAATGTAATATAATAAATAAAATATCTTACACTTATAATTAAGCGTAAGGTACAATAGTATATTTTTGGTCCGGCTTTCATACGCACCCTACGAAGGATGAGCAGGAAGCTCCGAAGACACCCACGGGACGAATCCCACTCACTTTAGGATCTAGCTAATTATCCAAGGTGCGAGTTACAGAGTCGGGTCGAATGTCTATTCACTCTTTTCTGCTTCTAGAATAGATTTCAATATGGACTGTCTGTTACCTTACAGGGGGTTCTTGAACTTGTTCAGTAGTTGCAGAAGTTGTTACTTGTTAACAATCAGGTTTTGAAATTGATTCTTGATCTAGCTCTCATGGGTCAGCAGATTCAAATAAAAGACAAATAAAGAAAGTAAAAATGGATCATTCACGGTAAGCAAAGAGAGGGTAGGGTAGGGCAGAAAGAGAAGTTTATCAGACTTTAAACTGTAAAACTTAAACTATCAATTTCATCTATACTATCATCTTCACAACAGAACAAATCAAAGAGGAAAGCGTCCAGATTTCTAAGATCACTTTCAACCAAGAGCACAAGGCAAAATGGAACAGGTCTAGCAGAAAATTATAAATCCAAGGGCAGCTGGTTAAAACTAGTATCTTTCACCGGCAGCCTAGCTCACACAGTGAAGACAGAGCAATTAGAACAAACTTAACCTCAAATCTGTAATTTCCCCTAGAAGACAATAGAACAACTGAAGCCTAACAGCATATTTAAACTTGATAATGGCAGATTTACAGCATATATCTAACAAAATTTAATGGAACGGATAATAGAAGAAGATACACTTATCACAGATCTATAAAATATTAGGCTCCTAGCCATGCTACCATAGAAAATAGCAAAAGAACATCAACTCCCAGTCCAAAAAACAAAGGATTTCACAAAATTTGCAAGAAATTGCTTATAAGCCTTTTATTTCTAAATCTTCACCCTCTGCGATTACATTTAGAACTTGTATTTATAGACTCAGGACAGACCCTGATATTTTCAAAATATCTTGCTCAAACCCTAAATCTTATCATCTTAAATCCTAGGACTGGGTTTTACAATAAAAGCCATTTTAAAACAAAGACTGGATAAAACCTAACCCTTCTGCAAATCAGGGCGGTTAGCTGCCATAAATGGAGAAGATGAAATTTGAATGCCACTTGCATTCACCCACAACTACAAATAAATGCTTTCATTAATTCCTGCGGGTGAGCCGGATGAGTCATCACTTCTCCGCTATTCCATCTCTGCATATCCATCCTTGAGTTGAAATGGTCTTCAAGCTATTAAGTCTGCAATAAATCTCCATTGAATGCTTTTACCGGCCTCCTCTCCTCTAGCATTGCGGTCCTTGATTAAATCTGCACTTTAACTTTGTCTTTACGGCCTTTTTCCAGTTGTCCCGTAGGTGACAGATGGCTTCCTATATGAAAGACAAAAAGATGCATTAGTATTTTAAAATCATTAAATTAAAGCTTTAACAATTAAAATCAGATTAAAACCGCAAAGTAAACTTGCATGTCGGCCTCTATTTTATCTGATACGCTCTTTGACACGTGTCGCTATCCCAGGATGCCTTCTGTTTACAGCTGGAATACACTTCTGGCCCTTTGGGCAACTTTCTCTCTCCTGTTGCGATTCTGAGATGTCGCGATTTCGCGACATGTCGCGAAATCGCGATGTCCCCAGCGCCATGCAACTTCTTCCCCCATCGGCCACAAAAACGCGACATGTCACGATTTCATGCAAATTTGATTTCTGCATTTGCTTCCTTCTTTTGCCTTTTAAGACCTTTTCACAAAAAGGGTGCAGCGCATCGCTGCAAATCTTACCCCTTAGGCTTTTTGCTACCGAACTCCTTGCAACTATTGGCATCACGCTCCGAAAATATGCAGCACATCGCTGCAATCCTTGCCCTGAACTCTCCTCTTGACCAATATGCAGCGAATCGCTGCAACTTTTGTACTTAAGCGTTTTTCCATCAACAACTCGCGAAAATAGAACACGTCGCGATATCGCGATAGTTCCCGTAGCTGCATGCGTTGACCGCGTTGACCACGATTTTGTGACACATTTGCGACTTAGCTGATTTTCATTCTGCAGCCCACTTTCTCTCTCTTGATGCGAAAATGCGACATGTCACGATTTCACGACATGTCGCAAAATCGCGCCCTTCCGTACAACTTTCTTCTCTCTCCTCCGGCCGGTAGCGATTTTGCGACGGTTTCCAAAAATGGAAACATCGCGATATCGCGACACTTCCAAAAATGGAAAGTGTCGCGATTTCGCTACACTTTTCGACTTAGCTGCTTTTGCCAAAATTCGTCACGATATCGCGACATTTTCGAAAATGGAAGTGTCGCGATATCGCGACACTACCAAAAATGGAAAGTTTTGGTTTTCAGTGAATTTATGCAACTGTTTTCTGGATTTTTTTCGGTATCGGTGCGAGATTTTCTTTGTGCATGAATGATTCTATCATGTAGAAAGTTAAGCTTGAAATAACAATGCTAGAAAGACTTGGAAAAAGGCACAACTTTAACAAAGAGGCAAGCAAAATTGGATTTAAACCTGAAAATTATCAAGAGGGTCCCTGCTGCAAAAATGGAAGTTCAGGGCTTTCTAAGGATGGAATCTCATTTTTCAGTGGGGGTGTGTTGCTTCTCAACATATACTCATAAAGTTCTTTAGTGATTTAAGATTATTGAGTCATGTAGATTTGATAATGGTATTATTTTGACTATCAATTACAAGAGTTAGCCAAGTCTCATCTCTAATATCTATGCCTACTACCTATGTAGTTATCTTTTAGTTTATAATATTTCTTCAAGGGAAAAATATTGAGTTCTTCCTCTATTACTATTATTTTTTCTTCTATTTACCTTTGAAAAATCATGTCATGCATGGTTGTACGTGCCATGTTGTTTGTGAGTCTACTTTTATTGGATTTTTAGCCAAATTAAATTATAGGTTCCAATATCTAGGATCTTAAAAAAAAATTATATTAGAGTACTCAATATCTCTTATCAATATCAGTAAACATAAAATTCATAAAAAATATGATACAATGAATAAAATCACTATATTATCGATGAATCAAATATACAAGATCTCTTTTATTACAAATGCGTGATATTTCTTGATTCTTTTTCTTATACAATACATGGAGCTTTGTCTCCATAATATAACCTTAAAATATGAATCTTCAATACTTGATTATTGTTATCTTCACATATCTGGGAGATGCATTCTTTCATATTCCATATATATGGCAAACCTCTCATTTTTGGCTTTTAATCTTAACTATCTCAAAATATCATAGGTTCCAATGTAAATAAGCCAACAATATTATAGGTCAAAATATCAATTATCAAGAGTAGAATAATATATGAGCAATCAAATATATATCCAGGTCAATATAATAATAAAATAACATTCACTTATAATATCAAATATGAATATAAATGGTCAAAATCATTCATGTACATGCATGAAGAATACTTACAATATGAAAATTGCTCAAAATCTCTATACATGATTTATTATCAATGTTTGTTATGTGGTAATGGCTATAGATCATTTTTCTTTACATTGTATGGAGCTTTATCTCCATAATATAGATATATAAAATGACTCTTCACATACATGACTATTGCTCTCCATATGGAAGCTCCCATGATCTTTGGCTTATCATCTTACCACTTGTATACTAGACTCTTCACTCTCTTCTTACATGCATACTTGACTCTATAACACTTGCACACTTCTACATGAATCTTACTCTCCTACATGCACTCCTAATATAAGACACTTGTGCAAATACTTACTTTACATATTTGCACACTTTTATGCATAACACTTGTGCACACACTTGCACTCTTAAATGACAATTGTGCAATTTATACACATATACACTTACATAAAAGGTAAATATAAATCACTCATATAAACTATATACTCAAACCCTAATCTATTACATATTTACATTTGTACCATGAAGGTTCCATGGGGGTACATTAACATGTACAAAATAATGTAATATTCTTCAAAACTCATGTATCTTGACTCTACATATTGCCACATACATGTGATTGTTCACCTGTATATCTAAAATCTACACACATGACTCTTGACTTATCTATATGATAAATTTCATGCTCTTACATATTACACAATTGCACACTCTCACACTCTACACACTTGCACACTTTACTACATGACACTTGCACTCATCCTACACATTGACACATACTTTAGGGGAAATATAAATCACATACCTAATCTAATAACTCACACCCTAATATAATATTTATAATATGTAAAATTATACCATGGGGGTACTTTTTAACATTACCAAATAATGTAATACTCTTCAACACCCTCAGGTATTATATTATTTGGTTTGAAGACTATAGTCTTCAATATTCATCTTCATGTTTCTTCTTATGTCCATCCATGAACTTTGCCTGTTGACTTTGCTTTGATAATTTTGCATTGTGCCTATTCCATTGTCCTATTTCCTATATTTTGGAGAAATTAAACAATTCATCATTAATATTTTCTTGAGGTAAAATATAATCTAAAATTCCTTATGAAAATCCCATTGCATCCAGAGCAAATATTCCATTCTTGATGGAATCCATAGCTTCAATTTAATTTTGTTGTATTACTAGGGAATATTCAGAAAGGATTTTCATTAGAGTGACTAATGAATAATATAAAATTATATATATATATATATATATATATATATATATATATATATTCCTATTTAAAAAACTGTTTCTACAGATTCGGTGAACTCAATAAGTTCTGTTCTCATTTGCTCGTGATCCGAACGATAAAAGGAGTGAAACGATCATTGTATAATGAAAATACAATGACCATTGTATATGTATATTCACATACAAAAATAAAGGAATGTAGATAAAAATAGGATAATCATGATACAATTTATACAATGGATCATTGCCAAATAATTCTTACTGATACCAGACAATCATTATAATATGGAATGGATTATTGAATCTGTCTCAAATTCTCAATTGGATTGGGAATCTCGATCCGAATAATATTTGATTGGCAGATTGAGAAAGATCTAAATTTCTTTAAATAGGAGGAATTGTGGGAAATTTGTCTTTTTGGAAATTTAATAAGTGCTTTACTTCCACAAACGGATCTAATTGACTGAACAAGATTTTTTTTTTTTAAATTGCTATTCACTAATCTAATTTTTAATTTTATAGATTAGACTCGAGAGGCCTCGTAGGAAAGATGGCCGAGTGGTTGAAGGCGTAGCATTGGAACTGCTATGTAGGCTTATGTTTACCGAGGGTTCGAATCCCTCTCTTTCCGTATCTTTACCTTATTTTCTTTTCCATTGTTTTCCTAATATATTGAATCACAACCCAATAGGATCTCATCATCCCGCAACTCCATTCTATTTTGTAATAGAACGCAAATAAAAGAAGAAAACAAATAATGGTATGGAAAAGGAGAAGAACATTGAAAAAAAAGCGGACAAGAAATAAATGTATCATGGATAATAAGATTGTAATATAACCTACAGGGGGATAATACAAATATAGATTGAACCCAACAATGGACACACTTTCTGTTTCCATTTATATATTTAAATTCCACTATTCTACCTCTCTCAACCAATTGAGCAACTAAGATAATATTATTTGATAATCTTAGAACATATAATACATCATCTAACATGAAATCTAAAAATGACATGCTAGGAATAAATTTTCTAGCTCCTTGTGCATAATAAATTTTATCATCTATTATTTTTAGTGGAATGTTTGCTCTAACTTATAATGATTAAAACCAATGTAAATTCCTAGTCATATGATGACTGGAACCCGAATATATATACCATGTGCCTTTTTCATTTTTCATATTTTGATGGGATTGTTAGAGTATATTACATCATTTGGGTCATGTAAATGTACCACCTTTGGTACATAACTAGAGTAGGAGTTTAATTTAGAGTAAAGTTAGTTGGTTACTTCAAGTATTGTAATAAATGCACAAGTGTCAATGTGCAAGTTGTAAATGTGCATGTGGTCCACATGTACATGAGTCTTAGGTAGATTAAGGACCAGGGAATATATCTTTTTATATAAATACCTCATATTGAGTGATTATAGGAGGAAGCATACAGAGAAATATGCATAGCATTGTAAATATAGAGAGTGTGTTATAGTTTAGTAGTATGGTACAATATAGTATTTTCATATCCTTTCATGGAGTGTTCATGTCCTCCATTATATAGCATTGTACTATTTTCATCACTTTCATTAACGGCATATTTCTAAGTTATTTTTATTGTTCATATCATTATTTTCCCACATATTATTGTGCCATTAGTTTATAGTTATCTCAGATTAGTTATCTTGCATCTTGTGGTTGTTATTCCTGTAATACTATCCCATCAAAAACTAACTGTGGTATCAAAGCACATGGTATATCAAATAGAAAATAGGGAGAGCCACAAAGAGAGACTAAGAGGAGTTCAAAAATCTCAGTTCCAAAATTTTTGAGATTACATTTGGCTAGAGTATTTCCATAGGGTTGTAGAAAAAATTGTGAATATTAGGACTTGACATAAATTCCACTAGATTGATAAATCAACTAGTGAAGATTAATTATCTCTAGATTTAGAGTTTCTTCCATTACAATCCTAATATTTTTTTGTAGGAAAAAGGAGATTCGAAGTGAGTTGGAAAGCTTCCTACAAAAGAGTTAGGAATAATATCTTCTTAAGAATCAATCCAGTATTAGAAAAAACAAATGAAAGAACAAAGACCTGAAGGCTTGAAGAAAAGGTTCCATTACTAGAGATTGTAGACCTACAAAGTGCAAAAGAGAAAGGCCATAGAAGCCTTGTTACAAATTCAAAGGAGAGAAGAAGACTCTAGTGAAGAGTCCTGATGAAGATATGAGTTGGTGATCTCCAGTGTAGATTGAAGACTTCACCCTAAAGAAGTTGAAGAACCCTTAGAAGTTCCAGTTACAAAACTCCTAGTTCTAGAATATTGGAGGTTGGTGATCTCCATTAAAGCCTACAGATTGTGAACCAGAGTTGCATTAACCAAAACCATAAAATCCATAGAAAAATAGAAAATAGAGAAAATGCCAAAAGATTTCTAATATTCCTTGCTTAGGAGAATGGATCTTACAAATACTAACTACTTACAATTTTGAAATTCCCCCCTTTTGAACCAGTTTTCCCTTTTCCCGCCTAAAACCATCTATTTCAAATTTGAATTTAGGGGGCAACTTGTCGAGGTCATAACTTCGTGCTCGTTGCTCCGATTGACTAGTATTGCATGTTTTTGGAAAGGGTACGAGATGAACTAAGTGGAAAAATTCTTAGCTCTTCACACTAAGGCTTGTGTCTAACTGAAAATCCTCAAATTCGGCCTCTAAGGCCTTCAAAATTTACCTGTAAGTTTTCCTAGTTTCACTAGCAAGAATTTTTTCACTAGTTTTTGACAGGGTAGGAGACACTAAAATTTACATATATCCCAAACCACTCAGGATATTCAGATGATTCTTTCAACATTGGGTCAATTTATCCATCCTCTAAACAACTAAACCAAATTTATAACAAAATTAAACAATTAAAATTTTTGGGTGATGCAAGATCACCCTTACACCACTAGATGCTCCAGCATCAAATTACAAAAGTGAAGGACTTGTAAGGTCCTGTTCTAGATTCCAACAATAGTAGATTTCAAAGATATGATAGGAAGATCTCATTACCAACACTTCCATAGTAGAAGTTTGAAGGAAATATCTCATCTGAAATACCATAAGAGCTACAAGGTTGAAGATCTTGGTGAGGTCTCAAGGAGAAATAAGGAGGCTTGGTGAGCCTCATTAAAGGATATCCAAAGAGGGCCATTAAAGTATTTCTTAGGAGAACTCATTGGATAAATTTACCACCAAGGATAAGTTCCTAATAAAGGAATATTTTGGGATAATTGTTGCCATATAACAACAAGGCCAAAATTGAGATAGATTTGGCAAGGAGCTTGCAAAATATTGGAGGAGATTGGTGAAGACCTCAAGACTTTCAAATTCTTGAGAAGAGGACATAATATTGAATTCAGAATTCAACAAGGAGTTTGAAGGAGAAAGAAGCCAAACATTACCACAAAAATTGAAAGGTTTGAAGATTACCTTTGAATGCTAGAAGGCTCATTCAGAGATAGGGGTTTGTTGAATCTTCAGCAGAACACTAAAGGGTTCTTGAAGGAAAAAATTAACTACAATTTGGAGGGAATTCCCTACCAAATTTTTTAGTTTCAAGCACAGCATTTTAGTGTAAAAATTAACTATGAAAAGGCAAAAATTAGGACAGAATTACTAGTTGTAGAAATTTATATTTCCAAGATACATCCTGAAGGAGAATCAAAGTCACCTACTACAATTAAAGGGTAGTAAGTTAAAGTTTTTTTGGAGCTACAAAAAGGTGAGTTAGAGAGCTATTTTGGACAACCAAGGATAACTACAAGTTCATCCAGTAAAATGGTAGCAATAAGATGAATCTAATCATCTACAATCCTTCATCTATAGATATCATTAAGGTAAGCAACTTTGGATGCAAATAGGTTCATTAGTTTAACTTTAATCTGGTTCATTACTTAGCTTCATTAAGCACCATATTACATTTTAAAATTTACAAGGATAAGGGTTCATTTTAAAATTCTTCAAGGGAGTGCAGAAGTTAGTTTCTTTTAAGGATTAATGCTTGCACAATTAAAATAGGAGTTAGATATATTTTGATAGAAATAAAAATATCATCTTCCTATTATCTAGTTACAACAAAGAAGACTACATTAAGTTGCAAATATTATAGTGTTTGATTGAAGGTTCATTAGAAGGATTAATAAGGTGAGATTGCTATTGCACTATTCCAATTATTCTTAATAGCATCAAGTTTAAAGATATTATTGATGCATTAATACTAGTTACCCTTAATTTTTAAAGTGCATTAAGAGGTTATCATTGAGGTAAGTTACAGTGTATAAAGTTGGGTAAGAGTGAAGTGTCTAAAGATACTATTGATCATCCAAAACCTACTACATATCTTGGTGGAAGTAAGTTACCAAAATAAGAATAAAGGATTTAGCATTGCAACGACCAGTAAGCACATCTACAAGGTATTTTTTTAGCAAAGTAAAGGGGTAGAGTTTGAGTGATAAAATAGAGTCATCAAAGGGCTCACATTACTCAATATTCAAGGTACCTAAAGACACCATATTTGCCACCAAATAAAGCACCTATAGCAAGCATCAAACCTATAGCACAAATCCAATATAAGGAGGCCATTATCGATTTCTATATATGTAAACAAGGGATAGCATTAAGATCATTTATTTATTGCACTTTTAAGTAAGATAGAGAATCAATAATTGCATAAAGTGGCTATCATCTATAATCTATTAATGTAGAAGGAATAGCACTAAATATAAGCACGAATAAGCAAGGTACAATGAGCTTTACCCAAGGAATAATATAGAGGAACTGCCAACTAAAACAAAGCTCCCATAGCCATTATTGGAGTGCCATAGAACCTCCATCGAAGAATTCCTCATCACCTTAGTTGGAGCCACCCATACAACATATACATTGGCTTGGAAAAAAGGCGTTGGAGATAATTTATCAAGAATATCTACTGGAAAAAGATATACAAGGTATAATACATTGGAGGGAAGGTCTACATGTAGGAAACTTGAGTACCACTTGTAATCTAGAGTCAAGGTATCTTGTGCCACTTGGCACAACCATTCTAGGTACCCTTACATTCCTCAATGTATGTCCAAGAGAAGAATGCTCAAGGTATAATATAACATCTATATTTGAGTGGTTACAAGCATCATTGAGAGGTTACTTGCCACAGTTATCATTGCAATAAGGAATGAGCATTGAAAGAACCTAAGTATCAATACCCATATTTAACATAACTCCCAAGTGCAACTTGTCCAAATTCAAAAGGCATCCATGCTATTTAAAGAACCTAAACCTAAAATGGGAGTAGAAGCGTATTCATAGCAAGCATTAAGTGAGACCAAAATCAAGGCACACGATCAAGCATTGAAGAGAGGAGTTTAAGATCTATTTAAGAGGAGATAAATATACCTATTTTCATTTAAGAGCCTTTGTCATTCACAGGAATGCACATGAATTTATAATTGAATTCATACACCAATCAACGTGGATGAAATACCTTACAAGGAAGGTAAAAGTATTACTTGATTTAAATCTTGCTTTCCTAAGTTAAAAGGAGTTATAAGGTGCCAAATTAAATGTTGAAAATTCTATTATTGCATTGCATATCAACCATAGGAAGTAAATAAAGCAATTTCATTACAAAATATATTTAGTGATATTATCAATTGCTTAATATCTAGATCTTACAATTTTTACAAATAATTAATTTAGGAGGTATAAGGTTTTCAACATTGAAGAATTAAATATTATTTTGCAAATATTATTTTCTAATATTCCAGATCATGGAGATATAAGGTATACTACATCAAGTATATATTATTGGAATAAACTATTGGATATTAAAGGCTATAAAAGAAAGTTCATTATTTACTTAAATTTGGAATTATTTACTTACACTTGTCTCATACTAATACAAAATGGATAAAAGAAATCCAACCATAGAGAAATTCAAATTAACAAGTGCATAGTTCATTAGGAGAGATAAGGTGAAATAGGAGTTGATTATTGTTATTTACAAAACACTACTGTAGATTAAAGATACAATGCCAAACAGAAATAAAGAAATAACAATAAAGGAATGCAGAACAGTTGTACAAAATGAATGATTTTTATTAATCAATGGAGTTTAGAAACTCCTTTTAAGTACAACAGGGCTTGTAACCCTTTTCGTGATACAAAGTTACAATTTGTGCTAGGGTTCTCCGAAACCCTAGCTGGCACAATGTGGTGGCGTCTCCGAAGAATGTATCCTTAACCTCAACAGAATGAGTGGGCTTCGTTGTATCCTTTGGCTCGGACCACTCCAGCTTAAGCAATTGCTATCAACAAATCAGATCTACCACTAGAATCCTGCACACATTAAAATTATCAAAGAGTTAGAAACTAATAAGAGGGCTCCACTGTGTGAGCCCTCAGAAACAGTCTAAAACCCTAGATTTATGAAATAAAAATAAACGAAATGCAGAATTCAACAACAGATTAATACATAAAGAAATATTACTTGCTTTAGACGAATCTATACCTTTTCCTGTTAACGCGGCGAGACCAGGCGGCGGCGATGGATGCGGCGAAAGGGTTTAGTTCAGACTTAGGGCCGTAGAAGACTCAGAAGACTCAGGATTAACAGTAATAGCCAACTCCAGACTTAGATTGGAAAGATAGGTAGGTTTAGCCGAAGAGATAGAGAGATAGGGTTTGAGCCATCAAGGTGACTCAATTTATAATCTACTCTTAGGGCACACTTTAGGGTTTTAACGACACTTTGAACGTGTGGCTAAGATTAAAGTGGATCCAAGGGTAGAGAATAAATCTAGGTTGTGAAACGGATTAAGATGGATGGACGGATGAGATTAAATGAAGGATGGACGGCTCGGATTAAATCACTTAAGATCTTTATTTATATATATATTAAAATATTAAAATATATATATAAATATTAATTTAAATAAATTTGGGAATGAAAAATGGCGGGAAAGGTGAAATTGGGCCAAATAATGGTGGGAAAGTGTGGATTTGGGCCAAATAATGGCGGGAAGGTGTGGATTTGGGCCAAATAATGGCGGGAAGGATGGATGACTGACACGTGGCTGACAGGAAGGTATAGATGACTTACAAGTGGCTGGATTTTGGTGTCTACAGATGCCCCTTTTTGAGCTGCTTTGTGTGAAGACACAATGCAGCACAAAAACTTAAGACACCTGAAAAGCTGGATCAGACGCAACTCTCTCTCAAGACTAAAGCACAACTTTGAAGACCAAAGAATAAAAGAATATTTAAAATTTTATCAGCTTACCCCCTCAATTGGCGAGCGAGAATGGTTCTCACAAGCCAATTGGAAGAAATTCGGAAGAAAATGAACCGTTTTTGCCCCAACGGTGAAAAAAAGGGGTTGGTGTATGAACCATCCGTTTATGTCCCAACGAGAAAAGGGGTTGGTGTACAAACCAGAAAAGAATATGATTGAAGACGATATGAGTGATGTGAAAGATGGACCGTTTTCTGCCCCAATGGTTATAAAGGGATTTTTGCCAAATTGTAAGTTCCATGATCATGTAAGATGAATTCCACTATAGGAAAATTAGAAATTGATAACGGATGCCCCAACTCCTGTGTGTGAGTCCATACTGTTAATGAAATTGCCTTGTTGGCGCCATTGATATGCAGAGATGAAAGATGCATGAAAAGAGTCCAGAACTCAGAGATGCTCCTAGTGACTGTATGGATAATTCCTCGGGTCGGAACCAATCAACCTAGGTAGCCTCAATCTCTAGCAAGACTCAAAATAATGATGATATTAAAGATTGTCCATGTTTAAGGCCCCATGAACTAGGCCATCAATGACAACTAGTTGAGCAAATTAATCTTGGTATGAGGTCACTTGAAAAGTAGAATACCCAAAATTGATTTCCAATTTTCAAACAATGAAATAGTTGATTATGATAAATGGTAGGTGTCCTTATGGTGGTTTAATCCTCTTACCGAATTGCATGGATTCAAATCGCTGCAATCGCCAAGGTGATAGAATATACCACTAGATACGAGGTTTACTTTAATTTGATTTGGCAAAAATATGCATGATGAAAGAAGAATGAAATTGACGATAGATCAGAAGAATTGATGAATGTGGTTAATTTTGTGAAGGTTTTGAATATTTTTAACCCAATTTGTAAAACAATGATGAATGATGCGCTTTTTGAGCGAAATGACAAAATTTGTGTCCAAAACTGTTGTAACCTTCACAAAATGTTTTATTATGATAAGAAGAATGGATGAATGCAATTTGATGAAATTTGGAGGAGGTAAGCTTCAATTTTGCAAGTTTTGTTCCTTTATTCAATACTGACACCAAACGTCGGTCTGCATTTGTGGTTGGCAGAGACGCCCGTCGGTGTTTAGGCGCTCTGCAGATGCAGGACTGCGTCTGAATGCGCCATGAAATGCCCCACTGCGTTTCAGGGTGCCAAAATCAGCTATTTAAATAGTTTCAATGAGAATTTCGCTCATTTGTGCGTTCGAGCTTGAGAGAAGTGCGTCTGAGGGAGTGGAGTGAAGTGGAGTGAAAGGTTGTGTGGGAGAGTGAAGCACGCGGGAGCTATGGCGGAGATGGGAGCGGACGCGCCAGTGCAACCAGCTGAGGTATTTGTTCATTTAAGCAAGTACTTATTATGTGTTTTTTTTTTTTTTTTTTTTTTTGGGAAAAATTTGTAACAAATTTTTGTTTTGTTGTTTTGCAGCTTAGGGTGTTAGAGGCACGACACCGATTCTCCCCTATCATTCCGGGGATGAGGAGGTCGTTGTCCCAAGAAGACTGGGAGATATTGGAGGCAGTGGGACTAGCGGAGGCAGCCCGGTTGGAGGTAGTTCGGGCGGATGAGGGGTACCTCTCGGCTTTGGCCGAGAGGTGGGATCCAGATCGGGGGACGTTCCAGCCTCCCGACTGGAGAGATGACGGTGACGCTTGAGGATGTATACCGCATCCTCAAGGTGCCCGTGGAGGGGGCGCGGGTGGAGGTTGGACGAGATAGGGCCACGGAGATGGCCAAGTTGTTTGGGGATGACTGGAGGGAGATCCGAACGGAGAGCGGGGGGATCCCATACTTGGCCATGTATACGGCCAAGGAGTTGGTAGCGGTGGAGGCTCTGATGATGTTCGTGTTGGCCAACATTGTGGCCCCGAACAAGCATCGGGTGTAGGTTCCCATGGAACCTGATGGGTGTAGTGAGCGAGATGCTCACTAATAGGGTAGTGTATGCCTGGGCGCCCGCTTTATTGGCGCAGGTGTACCGGGAGTTGTATGAGGTTCGGAGACGGGGCCGGAAGGGCCTGGGTTGCAGTGTGGTGCTCCAGTGCTGGGGCTGGGAGCACTTCAGAGTGGCCCGACCGGAGGGGTTGCCATGGGCTCACTGGGACATGAGCCAGGCTTATGGTAGGAGATGGCCAGTGGCGGAGGAGAGACAGCCGAGCCGCCCCGTGAGATCGGGGCAATGGTATAGGAGATTATGGGCAGACTTGACAGATGCCCAAGTCATTTGGAGGCCCTGGCGGGAGGCGAGGTGGATCGGGGATGGAGAGCACCTGAGACGGGTGCGACAGGCCAGATGGGTAGTGGGGCGGGGCCACAGCGAGGCGGAGTACATACGGATGTCTCGAGTACTCCGCCAGGTCGGATTGAGGCAGGATGTCCCCGGTGAGCCAGTGCGCTACCGGAGGCACAGATCAGAGGGTGATTTGCCGTGTGCCGAGCCGTGGAGGGAGGCGATAGAGGACGATGAGGACATGGAGATCCCCGACGTGGATGACGTCGGGGTGACAGCTGAGTATGCAGCATGGATGGCCGTAGAGCCGAGGTGGGAGCCACCATTGGTGGCTGGTGGAGCCGGAGAGCCCGAGGTTGGGGCTGGAGAGGGCGAGGGAACCGCGAAGGTTCCCAAGCACAGGGAGGGTCCCCGCCTTCGATCTGACAGTCGAAGGCGAAAGGGGAAGATGGCGCGGTAGGCTCCAGGGAGCGGAGATGATGGGGAGGATGGCGGAGAGGGCCTAGGAGAGGCCGTAGGAGAGGCTAGGGAGGTACCCCCTAGCGGGCACGAGAACGAGCTGGCGCAGCTGCAGCAGTAGATAGCAGAGCGCGATGCTATGCTAGCTGCCCGAGACGAGAGGATAGCTCGGCTGGAGCAACAGGCGATAGAGCGGGATGCCCTGTTAGCTGCTCAGGAGGAGAGGATGGCCCAGCTATAGGTGGACTTGGATGGAGCGACCAGGGTGCCCCAGGATGACAGGGTGACGAGACTCCAGGCAGAGCTAGCGGAGCGGGAGCGACGACATGGGATAGACATAGCTAGGCTTAGGTCTAGGACTCGTTACATTGAGGCTCTGGAGGACACATTGTTTAGGCATCACATTGTGTTGCCTGATCCTCCATCCTCCTCTGTCTCTAGGCGTAGTGAGTCTAGGCACACCACTAGGTCTAGGGCTCCTACTAGGTCTCAGGGGTCCTCTTTTGATGGTTAGCTTAGTGCTTAGATGCACTCTTTATGAGCCTTGGTGCTCTATTGTATATTGTAGCCTTTTGGCATTCATTGTACATTTTTGACCTTTATACATATATATATACATGGCTTTTATTTATTTGGTGTTTTACTCTCTTTTGTGTGAATGCCTATGTTTTTGTGATGCATGTTTTTATATGTTTTAATGTTTTTGATGCATATGTGATGGAATGGAATGCAAACTTATAGATGATTAATGCGAGACTAAGTATATAACATACAAATCTATGGATGATTAATGCAAGACTAAGTAAATGAAATATGCACTAAGAAGCACTCATACTTTTAGATAGTTAGATTTAGCCAACTGTTATCATAATTGTTTAATCGGGGGCACCGAACTTGGTGGCTTGTGAATGGATGACGTATGGAATGACATGAATATGGAAGAAGATATGGAGGGTGATATGGAAGAAGAATGGAAGATATGGAGGTTGATATGGAAGACTATTTTACAAAGACTCAAACATGCTAGTGGTATCAAACAAACTTACTAACACTGCCTAATTCAACTAGGACCAAATGTGTGTGCATGCGAGTTCATTAACCAAATCAGAAGCATGGTAGTGACTCTAGGCAATCAAAAACCTGTGTGTGTGCAAGTGTGTTCATTAACCTCATCTTGCATAAATTAGGTAACCCTGTTATGGAGAAGACCCCGAAGCTAGTTTGTCCGTATGAGCATTCAGAGGTCTCTTTTTGAGGAGAGACATGTCGCCACGCAATGAGTATACTCCACTGCCAATCAAGCGTCTATAGCCCCGGTGAAGGTTAACTCCATAGTCCATGTTGTTTTTGACCTTTGTAAGCCTTGGGGATGACTACCTATCCGTCTGATTGGACAAGTAGTACGATCCTTACAACTTATTTGGGATCAATGGTGTGTGAAAAATGTTCATTTCCTTAGAGCTTTGGGGAATCGGATTCTCAACCGAAGTATGATGAGAATTTTACCCTATCCTTACTACTCTGTTTATATTTATATTTTGTGATTGCTTGTGATAGTGGTAAGAACCACTGTTTTATGGACTATGTTTGCATGATAGGACAAACGAGGATTACCCTTTTCACTTCAAGGCACAACCCAAGGATGGTGTTATCTCTCTTTGACACAAGATGTTTTTAAGATGTGAAAATGTGATAGGTTCAAGACCGCTTTTGAAATCATTTCCCAATACTCAAGATTTTATTTAGTGTAATTTGTGATATGGCCCTAGAGAACTTTGACATGCATTTCGAAGTTTGCTTAAAACACTAGGAATGGCTGAGTGACTAAAAACATTTTGGCAATGTAAATATGTGCAAATGGAAAATGGGTGTACGAATGACAATTCGGTTTGATGGATTTTATGAAGGTGCCCCCGATTAAGGCAACATGACTTTTGCTTGACCAAATTTTATATCCAAAAGATAGAATGGTCTCTAACATGATATGCAACTATGGCTGAAAATGAAATGTTATGGTTTTGAATGAGATGTATGCACATGAAATGCAATGTTTTTGAATGAGATGTATGCAACTAACAATGAAATGCAAATTCTTTTTATTTTATTTGTTTTTTTTTTTTTTTTTTTGTTGTACAAGCCATGTATATATGTACATATAAAATTCAAACTATGCGTAGAATGCCCTCAAGTGTATAACATTAAGTGGTTCGGGTTCTTCCTCTCCCTCTAAACCGGCAAGTCTATAAGTTCCATTACCCACTCTTTCAGGTGACCATATATGGACCTAACCAATTAGCCACGAATTTATCTCGAAGATGCGGCAATGCATTGGTGTTTTGTTGATTCTCTTTAAGGACAAGATCCCCTACTTGAAATTCTCTTAGATGAACTTTGGCATTGTAAGCACGTTTCAATCGGTCTTGATAAACTCACAAATGCTCTAAAGCATTGATTATGTTTATCTATAAGTATTTAATATCCAACAACGACTAATATAATAGACAGCTTGCTCATGATTTTGTTCATTCTTTTGTGCAAGCATTGTCCCTAAGGCAAAGTCCGTTGCTGAGATATAAAGATTGAAAGGGACCCCTGGACGAGGCGGAGCTAAGACTGGCGGAGACGCTAAGTACTGCTTGATGTCATCAAAGGCTTTCTGACACTCATCTGTCCATGAAAATTGTACCCCCTTTTGTAGTAGGTGGCAAAATGGCCTACATTTATCAGAAAGTTGTGCAATAAAGCGACGGATTGAATTAATCTTTCCTTGCAAACTACGCAACTCCTTCAAATTAGTTGGGGGACACATTTCCATAATGGCTTTGACCTTGTTTGGGTCCACCTCAATACCTCGTTTAGAGATAATAAAACCTAGGAGTTTGCCCGAGGTAACACCAAAGACACATTTCTTAGGGTTCAACCTTACTTTATGCTCTAGAAGTCTATCAAAAACTTTTTCCAATACATCAAAATGCTCTTGTCGAGTTTTAGATTTTGCCAATAAATCATCCACATAATCTTCGATAATCTTATGCATATAATCATGGAAAATATAAGTCATGGCTCGTTGATAGGTTGCACCTGCGTTCTTAAGGCCAAAGGGCATCACCCTGTAACAAAAAGTTCCCCAAGGTGTGGTAAATGCTGTTTTGTGTTGATCTTCAGGGTTTATTCGAATCTGGTTGTATCCTGAAAATCCATCCATGAACGAAAGCATTTCATGACCAGCGTAGGTATCGACAAGAGTATCAATGTTTGGAAGAGGAAAGTCATCCTTAGGACACGCTTTATTTAGATCTCAAAAATCGGTGCAAACACGTATTCCCCCGTTAGGCTTGCGAACGGGTACCATGTTAGAAAGCCACTCAGGATAATCAATCGGGACGACAAATTTAACATCCAGAAGTTTTTGAATCTCCGATTTAACTATGAGGGCCACGGTAGGATGCATTTTCCTAAGTTTCTGTTTGACTGGTTTAGCATCTTTTTGTAAGGTGAGGTTATGGACAACCAAATTAGGGTCTAGGCCTGGCATGTCTTTGTAAGACCATGCAAATATCTCCTTCTTCCGCTTGAGTAGAGCAATCATTTGCTCTTGTTCCTCCGATGATAGACTTTTAGCAGTTTCACAATTTGGGTGCCATCTTGGTCTGGACTAAGGTCTACATCGATAGTTTCTTCAATAGACATGTGGGAACCTTCCTCAAGCTGATGGGGAGTAGGGATCAGATTTATGTCATCTAAAATGTCATCAAGCTCCTGTGCCTTGCTCTCGTCTATGTCTGCCTGGAAGACCTCTGGCTTAGAAGATGAAGGTGAATGTGGAGGTGAAGGAGGAATGTAGTTGGCGGAAGCCCTTAACAATTCCTCGGAAAGGATGAACTCTGAAATAGATGGAGGGGATGAAATCCGATCCATGTCAATCGAGCTTGGGTTGATCGGGATTGGCTTATCCGGATCATATGGATTATGGAGCGGGGTGAATAAGTCTTCAAAATTCATTGTCGACTTATGGAAGAAAGGATGGGCGGAATGGAAGGGAAAACCGGTGAAGACCTCGGAAGACCTGAGATGCAAAACAACATAGTTTTTTAGTTTTTTTTTTTTTTTTTTAGTTTGAGTTTTTTTTTTTTTTTGCAGTGGTGAAAACCACTATTACACACATACATAAAGCAATAAAGTATTTTTATATATTTTGATTTTTTTTTTTTTTTTTTTTTTTGGGAATTTTCTGATTTTTTTTTTTTTTGGTAGTGGTGAAAACCACTATTTTAGTATATACATATAATACAAGTTTGGATTATGGCTTATGGATGTGGCGGAGGGGGTGGTTCACCTCGTTCTTGTGGAATAAGCAAGCGAAAGATGGCCTCTTGGAGAGGGAACAATTGGAGATAAAACTCGTCTTGTTTAGTGAGGGGAACAATGGGCGCCGACTCTTCTTCAGATTCATCACCATTTGACATGACGTCAAATTCTTCATAGGCTTCATCTTCGGATTCGTCGGGGTGGAGGATTTCTTCTTCCGAATTAAGATTAATGCTTTGAAAAGCTTGTTCAAAAGAAGAAAGGGATGGAAGTGGTTGGTAGCCCAGACCAAAACGCTCAGTGGGTCTCTGATATGGCATATCGATGCGTTCAGTTACCCCTTGCTCGTATCGACCTAGGCCAAATTGCCGCCAATTATGTCTGTGGAAATAGCGAGAGGGAAAACCCTCCATCCTTTCGATATTGGCGAGGACTCGGATGCTTGGGTTCTAGTATGGTGGTAGGACTAGAAGATGACTCTATTCCCCCATATACAAAATTAATGGAATTTGGCATAGAACCCATGTTATAAACCGATCCAATGGATAAATGTTGGTCATGTGGATGACCAAAATCTTTAACTGTTTGCACATTGAACGGTGTGATGTGGACATCTTGGATGGCATACTCACCAATACCTGCATCAGTGAGATGGACCTTGACTTGGGAGGGAGATGGACTAGATGATGGAATAGAAGAATGTGGGATAGAAGAATTGGAAGGATTTGGTTGGGTTGATGCTTCACCGACTTGTGAAACATAACTGGTGATGGTTGGGAAGATGGAGGAATAATAGGTGATGTTGAAGAAGGTGTAGAAGAAGGGGGTAATGACGTGGAAAGAGATGATTGGTCATGGCCACATGTGCATGTGGTCACTGATGAAGAAGAAGGAAGATTAGGAGATGAAGAAAGTGGTGAATGAGATGGAATAGCGGAAGAGGAAGATGGTTGCGATATGATGGGTAGCTCCTCAGGAATGGGAGCTTTAGAAGAAGATGGTATAGAAGAAGTATATGGGGTCAAGAAAATATGAGTGGATGGCAACACAATCTCATAAGGATTTGAGACATAGTTGCAATGTTTGAAGGGTTCAATGTCAGCAGGTACACAATGAACTTGTCCCTCATATACATACTTCAGACATTGATGCAGTATAGAAGGGACACATCTCATCTCCCTAAGCCAAGGTCGTCCAAGCAATACATTGTATGCCATGGACCCTTCCAAGATGTGAAACAAGGTATGCAAAGTTTGGGCCCCTACCTCAATGGGCAAGATAACCGTGCCAACCGTGGAAGATAAAGCATCATTGAATGCTTTAAGAGTAAAAGTCGACTTGGTGATAAGGGATGGCGATAGCTCTAGATGACTCAACGCCGATGTTGTAATGATATTGATTGAGGAACCGGTGTCAATTAAGACTCTCTTGAATGGCTTGTGATCGATCTTGGCCATGATATGCAGTGGAGGATCTATACTTTTTGTTGACAAAGGTTTGATTTCAAAATCATAGAAAGTGATGGAGGGCTCCATGCATGTTTGAATACTCCCCACAAAGTTGTTGAAGGCATTAGTATCTTGAGTTTGAAGCTCGATTGACTTTAATATTTCCATTAATGCCTCTCTATGCGGGGGAGATTGTTGAATGAGGTCATAGATCGATAACTTGGCAAAAGCCATTTTTAAACTGGTAGTTAATTGGCTACTCAATGACATGATGGGTCGTTGGCATTGAGTAGAATGATTTAGCGGTTGTTGAGAAGTACTAGCACGTCGTTGGGTCACTGTTACCTGAGGTGGACTGGGAGTTTGTATAGGTGGCTGTGGTTCAGCCTGATTTGGTTGGTTCACCCTTTGACCCCGGGTTACTACGTTAATAGTACCCACAAAACCTTGGTATTTTTGTACATGGTTGACTTGATTAGGAGGAGTTACCTGAGTTACTCCCCCTGAAGTTGTTGGAGCTTCCTCCCGATGTGGAAGGGGTGTTTGAAATACACCAAGATTTTGATTTTGTTGGGCTAAGGGGCTATCCAATTTAATGGCTCCAATCTCAATAATATCTTGGATCACATGTTTGAAAGTTGTACAATTATTGATATCGTGTCCATTTTGCCTATGATAAGGACAAAATAGGTACTCCTTGTAATACTTCCCCCTTCTAGATGGTTCTAAAGGTTTAAACTCAGGTAAAGTTAACTGATTTGTGCTATATAACTTGTTGAATATGACCGCATATGGTTCATCTAAAGGTGTGAACTGTCACTTGGGACGATTTTTTTGCCAAGGTCGAGTTTCCATGGTTGGCCCAGTATTGTGATCTGGTTGAGGAGGGGCGGGTACCGCATGATAAGCAATTGGTTGCGGTTGACTTTGCATTACTTGTTGTTGTTGAGCCATTACGGGTTGGCTCGCCACCACTTGATTAACTTGGTTAACATTTGAGGTTGAACTAGCCTGTGCTTGTTTGTTTTGGCCATAATTATTATTTCGTTGTTGGCCCTTTTGTTGCCATTCTTTTCTACGGGGTTTTAAAACACCCTCTTGGACTTTAATGTCTTCTATGATACTTGCTTGGGCCAAAGCCTCTTCAAAAGTCCTGTATTGTTGTAATTGGAGTAACCAAGAGATAGGTTTTAGACAACTCTGGGTGAACATTTTGGTTAACTCCTCCATTGGTAGGGAGAATGGCAATTTATTAATGATAGCCCTCCAACGGTTTCCAAAGTCATAAACAGTCTCATTGTCTGACGATCCTTCTCCCACGCAGCACCCCAGCTTCTGGCCGCCTGCCAAATAGCGGGGACTACGCCTTATCGTTGAGCACCCTGTAGCAAATACAACAAAGAGCATACATACATGACAGCGGAAGCACACAGCACAAGGTTAGCCAAAACACTAACGAAGTGCCCATACACTAAGTCGACCAACACAAGGCATCTTTACAACATGTATAATGACATTCATATTTATAACAAGCGCACGGTTACATCTTGGCACAACGGCCTGGCACTTAGCCATACAATCCGGCACAAAGGCCTTACATTAAGCACTGGCACGATGGCCTTCCTTTTTGGTTCAGTATCACACTTCACAACAACCTTCATGCACACCAACCGACACGTTCAAGACAAGTACCAATGGCAAGGCCCCTTCGCCAGCCCACACCCTTCTCATCCAAGTCCCTCAGGTGCACACCCTTCACATTTAAGTTCCTCAGGTACTCTACAGGCCTCCAGCTCTGGCAACCAAGACACATCGGAAACAATGCTCGACTGCACGACAACTTTAACTTATCTGACCCCAACACCGATCCCAACAGCAACCCATGGTACACGGAACATCAGACGCCCTTCACCTGGTGTTCTTCCTGGCTTAACATAGTTCCCCGCAAGTTCACGACAACCTGAATCCCTTGGCAAACAGACTTTATCATCCCTCGGCACATAGCGGCACAAAGAACCTTCAGCTCATAGCAACACTGAACCTTGACAGCATGTGACCCGATCGAACACGGCACTTACAAACTCTCGTAGCACTATCAACCTTCCAGCCAAGCTGGCGACGGTAGACCATTAGACCACACGGTCCAACGTAATGCCCAGGCATAATAGAACCTGCGACAAAGTCAACACGAGGGTCGCCTGGCACAAACCATCAACCAACAAGCTGTCTTACCCGCCCGCTGCACGACACAAGACATGTTGGTAGACGGACGCCCCCCCTTAAGTCCGACAAGTTACAACGGCACGCGTCCACTCATGCCACCTGCTTAATGACGGACCTTGCTCCCTTTCTTTGGCCATGGTACTTCACCATGACCCATGATAGACTCACGGCATCTCATTCCATACTCTCGAACGGAGGCACAACCCGCACGGCGGCGGCAAGCAAGGAGCACTTGGACGTGGATGGACGGTGAGGAGAACCAATCCACCATATCCTCCCACACTTAAAGTGGCGATGCCCTCGTCACCATAGGCAGGTGCTCTCCACTGAACAGGTCCCTCTGAACATCTGGTCTGCAGCCCTCTGAACATCAGGTCCCACTTCATCTAAACCCGTAGCACTACTGCACTCACTCTGGCAGCTTCCTCTGCATAACTTTCAGGATACCTCACCGACAATAAACTTGTGCAGGATGAGGGTGATCAATCCTTACCTACACACACTTTATTTTTATGATGGAGGCTCCCACACTTAGGCTCAAAACCCACTTTTAACAAGGTATTGTCTATGTCCCCAACTGACTGAAGCAACAACCTTCCCAGCTGATCAAGAACTCCTTGACATCTCTTACCTTGGCCAACTGACTTGGCATCTGCCATCTCTGCTTTACCTCTACAAATGATGGTTGAGTCATCTTCAAAGCTTATGCAACCAACCCTCTGCTCTTCTCCGAGATAACTGTCGTTGCACTTGACATACCTCCCGAAGCACAGCCCACAGAGATTTAAACATTGAAGACCAACTCCTCGACCCGCACCTAACACTCTTTGCATTAGTGCCTCGGCTCACGAGTGTCCCTCCTCGTGACCGACTCTTTCCTTTGAAACCAACAATCTGCCACCTTTTCCTCTGGCTGAACCTTGCATCCCATAATGCAACTTGTTCACTCGCAACTGACCCTCTGCTCTTCTTCAAGATAATTGTCGTTGCAATGACATACTTCCTGAAGCACAGCGCACAAAGAATCAAGCCATCAGCTAAACTTACATCTTTTAACTTGTGGCACTCTTCGAACTTCGGCGGTCTCTCCAAGACAGGACCGTGGTGAGCTCGACTCCCACCAACTCACCCAACATGAGCCCCTTTCCATTCCATTTCGAAAATCTCCCATGGTAACTTTTCATCTTTCCAGCTTAACTCATGGCATGGTGCGCACCAACCGGGACACTTCCGAGGTGGTCACCCATCCCAGCACTACTCCACCAGGAATTGCTTAACTTTCGGCAAAACACCCAAAATGAGCTCTTGAAAGCTCCGAACAAGCCAAACCACTAGCCTGCTCCCTCAACATGGACCTTTCCTCAACTTTCTATGTGCGCCACCTTCCTACTCCAACCATGGTACCAACTACTTGGCCTTTCCATTTTCCAAGTTTTCTTCAGATTTAAAACTTTTCCACGACACTTGATGGTCAAGGGACTCGATGGCGCGAGTCCCGCTGGCGTGGTGCCTTCCACTCGACCACTAGCACTTTTCACTTACATCCCCCTTGCAACCTCCTTAACGGTTCCAAGGGCAGACCAGACCTCAACACGATCTTACCGCTTTACAACAAACTAGACCGGCCCAACAAGGGTATACTCTTAAGCACATGGCAAACTTGCCAACCTTCTCCACACTTAGAAGGATTTTCCAGCTCTTGAGCTTCTTGGCCAACCTTCCTCACACTTAGAAGGTTGTCACCCTTAGGCACGGTCCCAACCGTTTGCAATTGATTCTCTGCTCTTCTCCAGAATACCTGCCGCTGCAATGACATACATTCCGAAGCCCAGCACACAGAGAATCAAACCCTAGACAAACCTAAGGCACGGCGCCCCGATTGTGGAGGCAACAACACAAACATCCCGATTGCGGAATGCCCCGAACTTCGATTGCGGAGTACGAACAACACTTAGACATAACCGACGCAAACGCTTTGCTCAGACTACTCGACAAACAGCTGACCTTAGCCAACATGGCTTTGAAACCAACTGTCGTACATTTTGTACGAACAGTTGAATCAGCACCACTCAACTTAGCTCTGATACCAACTGTCGTACATTTTGTACGAACAGTTGAATCAGTGCCCAACTCCACCCAACTCAGCTCTGATACCAACTGTCGTACATTTTGTACGAACAGTTGAATCAGTGCCTACTCCACCCAACTCAGCTCTGATACCAACTGTCGTAGGGTCAGGACTTACACCCCGTGGCCCACAACGAACCACTATGGTTTGATCCTTCTCCCACGCGGCACCCCAGCTTCTGGCCGCCTGCCAGACAGCGGGGACTACGCCTTACCGTCGAGCACCCTGCAGCAAAGACAACAAAGAGCATACATACATGACAGCGGAAGCACACAGCACAAGGTTAGCCAAAACACTGACGAAGCGCCCATACACTAAGTCGACCAACACAAGGCATCTTTACAACATGTATAATGACATTCATATTTATAACAAGTGCACGGTTACATCTTGGCACAACGACCTGGCACTTAGCCATAAAATCCGACACAAAGGCCTTACATTAAGCACTGGCACGATGGCCTTCCTTTCTGGTTCAGTATCACACTTCACAACAACCTTCATGCACACCAGTCGACACATTCAAGACAAGTACCAATGGCAAGGCCCCTTCGCCAGCCCACACCCTTCTCATCCAAGTCCCTCAGGTGCACACCCTTCACATTTAAGTTCCTCAGGTACTCTACAGGCCTCCAGCTCTGGCAACCAAGACACATCGGCAACAACGCTTGACCGCACGGCAACTTTAACTTATCTGACCCCAACACCGGTCCCAACAGCAACCCACGGTACACGAAACACCAGACGCCCTTCACCTGGCATTCTTCCTGGCTTAACATAGTTCCCCGCAAGTTCATGGCAACCTGAATCCCTTGGCGGACAGACTTTATCATCCCTCAGCACATAGCGGCACAAAGAACCTTCAGCTCACGGCAACACTGAACCTTGACAGCACGCGACCCGGCCGAACACGGCACTTACAAACTCCCGCAGCACTGTCAACCTTCCAGCCAAGCTGGCGACGACAGACCACTAGACCACACGGTCCAACGTAACGCCCAGGCATAAGAGAACCTGCGACGAAGTCGACACGAGGGTCGCCTGGCACAAACCATCAACCAACTAGCTGTCTTACCCGCCCGCTGCACGACACAAGACATGTCGGCAGACGGACGCCCCTCCTTAAGTCCGACAGGTTACAACGGCACGCGTCCACTCATGCCACCTACTTAATGACGGACCTTTCTCCCTTGCTTTGGCCATGGTACTTCACCATGACCCATGATAGACTCATGGCATCTCATTCCATACTCTCAAACGGAGGCACAACCCGCACGACGGCGGCAAGCAAGGAGCACTTGGACGGCTGAGTCGTCTTCAAAGCTTATGCAACCAACCCTCTGCTCTTCTCCGAGATAACTGTCGTTGCACTTGACATACCTCCCGAAGCACAGCCCACAGAGGTTTAAACATTGAAGACCAACTCCTCGACCCGCACCTAACACTCTTCGCATTAGTGCCTCGGCTCACGATTTTCCCTCCTTGTGACCGACTCTTTCCTTTGAAACCAACAATCTGCCACCGCAAAACAGATTAATACATAAAGAAAGATTACTTGCTTTAGACGAATCTATACCTTTTCCTGTTAACGCGGCGATACCAGGCGGTGGTGATGGATGCGGCAAAAGGGTTTAGTTCAAACTTAGGGCCGTAGAAGACTTAGAAGACTCAGGATTAACAGCAATAGCCAACTCCAGACTTAGATTGGAAAGATAGGTAGGTTTAGCCGAAGAGATAGATAAGGTTTGAGCCATCAAGGTGACTCAATTTATAATCTACTCTTAGGGCACACTTTAGGGTTTTGACGACACTTTGAACGTGTGGCTAAGATTAAAGTGGATCCAAGGGTAGAGAATAAATCTAGGTTGTGAAACGGATTAAGATGGATGGACGGATGAAATTAAATGAAGGATGGACGGCTCAGATTAAATCACTTAAACTTTATTTATATATATATTAAAATATTAAAATATATATATAAATATTAATTTAAATAAATTTGGGGATGAAATATGGCGGGAAAGGTGAAATTGGGCCAAATAATTGTGGGAAAGTGTGGATTTGGGCCAAATAATGGCGGGAAAGGTGAAATTGGGCCAAATAATGGTGGGAAAGTGTGGATTTGGGCCAAATAATGGCGGGAAAGTGTGGATTTGGGCCAAATAATGGCAGGAAGGATGGATGACTGACACGTGGCTGACAGGAATGTATAGATGACTTACAAGTGGCTGGATTTTGGTGTCTACAACTACAAAAACAACCCAAAATGTGAACTATTACTTATTAAGCACTTTATCAAACTTATAACATTCCAATCACTAGGGAGACAAGGAATCCTACAAAACCTAAGTCTAGAAATGTTTTATCAAATTGGTTCATATACTTTAAACTAGGGAGTCATAAGGTAGACTACTATAAAGGATCTATCAAAAGTGTTCTTAAAATATAAAGAGCTAAAAACTAAGAAAGATGTCTACCTCAAAGAATACAATGAACAATTATATGAACAACACTATTAAAAAGGAAAGAGAAAATTGGAATCAAGAATTTACTTATAAATTCTAAAGGAGACTTAGACCTTACCTAAAAAAGGATTCACAATGAAGCTTTAAAATCTAGCTTTGAAACCATGGAATATTATCTAGATGTGCGACTCACTGAAGCAATTGATAATGGAAAGAGTGACATTAAAATTCCTTTAGAATTTGGTAGTATATTATATATGGCACTACTTACATTCAAATGTTACAAGGATGAGAATGTAGAACAAAGAGGATTGATAGAATTACTTAAAATAAAAATAAAAATGGATGAATCATACCTAGAGAAGATATTTCAATCCTCATGCAGTATTGATACTTCAAGTTCTACTAACACAAAATATTATCATGATGCCTTAAGTGTTTGTTCAAAAGCTTCTATACAGAACCTGAAAAGTTATAAAAATGGCAAAGGCAAAGATAAGATACTCTTGCAATAATCAAGTGATATTACATCCACCTATGAAAGTACTGACTCCAAAGCCAAGAATAAATAAGAAGAAGAGGAACCAAATCAAGGAGGTATACAGTGCAATATGAATTAAATATAATACAAAGGACCAAATCAAGTTGAAGAACATATGAAGATCCATATTGAATACTAAAGTATTCAATACCTAAATAATGTAATACAAAGGGGTATTAGAGTATATTACATTATTTGGGTCATGTAAATGTACCACCTTTGGTACATAACTAGAGTAGGAGTTTACTTTAGAGTAAAGTTAGTTGGTTACTTAAAGTATTGTAATAAATGCACATGTGTCAATGTGCAAGTTGTAAATGTGTATGTAGTCCATGTGTACATGATTCTTTGGTATATTAAGGGCCAAGGAATCTATCTTCTTATATAAATACCTCATAGTGAATGATTATAGGGGGAGCATGTAGAGCAGCATACATAGCATAGTAAATATATAGAGTGTGTTATAGTTTAGTAGTATGGTACAATGTAGTCTTTTCATATCCTTTCATGGAGTTTTCATGTCCTCCATTATATAGCATTGTAATATTTATTCAAACTCTTCAAAGTTTTTCAATTGATTAAAAAATTAATTCCTTTGTTGTTGAAATCCTTGACTCCCAAATTTGAAATTTTCAATCAAATTCAAATTTTCACATTTCAATTTTTCTTATAACTCTGAATTTTAATTGCAATATTTTAAATAATCAAGTAATCAAATTATTTTTCTTCTTATCATTCCAATTTAAAATCTTATTTCAAAATTCAAATTACTTTGACTCCTTATAACTTCTATTTATCTTAAAGGTTATACCTTGATCAAATAAAATTTCAAATTTCACTTATGAAACCTTGTTACTCTAATTAAATTTGTGGCATCCAATAAAATTAAATAAAGTTACTTTCCAAAGTAACACACCTTACTTATCTCCCTAGAATCTATGTTATGCAGTCTAACATGTTAGGTCAATATTTCATCAGGCAACACCATGCACACCAAATATGTTTTTCATGCAAAAATTAACTTTGGTCCTCAACCTTGGTACTCTCTTACTCTATAATATTTGATGCTAATTTTCTTTTATCCTCAGTATATTATGCTCTTCTTGGCACTCTCTTGCTATTCTTTGAAATATTTAACTTTATTTGTGCTCAATTCAAACTTGGCATCACACAAGTTTCCAAAAGACTATGGCACTTTGATGCTCTTCTCTAGATTATTTATGTCTACATCTTTGGTTATGATCCAACTCCTCACTCTATTTTGCATCTTCTTCCAGTAGTCTTTAGGTGTCTTATCACCTTGGATCTTTGGCTTTCAACCTATTTTCACTTAGGCATTTCACCTTTATCTTCTACACTAGCCTTATCAAGCTAGAACTTCTAGTCCATCTTAGCTATAGCAGTAGGACTTCCTATTTTTAAGATATTTATCATAGCAATAGCCTTATTCATAGATTTCATGGCTTTGTAGCTATCTTCATTGGTTTTTTATTCATTTTCTTCTTCTTTTCATGAGGGCTTCTTTTATGGCTCCTCGATTCTAATTTTTGTTGGAGAATATTACATTACTTGGTACATGCCAATGTACCACCTTGGTATATTATTATTATATTAGGGTCATGTCTTATATTAGTGAATGAGTAAATAATTTATGTAATGTAATAATGTGTAGAAAATGCACAAGAATCATGTAAATATGTGTGCATATTTTATGAGTGTAACTGTGCACAAGTGTCTAATATGTAAGTGTGCACATGTGTCCTTAGATTAGGAAGAGTCATGTGAAGAGTCTAGTACAAGTGTGCATACAAGATAGCGTCATGTGTATGCAAGTGTCAAGTAGAGAAGCTAAGAGTCATGAGACTTGGCATATGGAAAGTAATAGTCAAGGTAACAAAAGAGTCATCCTGGAAAGGCTATATATTACTCCATAGAGTAAAGGATGTGATATAGTGATCTACACCATCATAGTCTACATAGTCTACATAGATATTTGTGAGAATATCATTGTATATGATATATTTGTAATAGAAATAGGAGTAATACAAGTTTGCATATATATGATCATCTAGTATTGTATGTCTTATTTGTGTATGATTCAAGCTATTACATTCATATTTGAGCATATTAATGAATGTTATTTGGTATATTATTAAGCCTTGATAATACATATTAGTTGTCTCATATTATCTCTATTACATTATTATTTGATTCATTATATTGCAACTTCATTATATTCATTCCTATGATTATTTTTTTGTGAATTTTATATTGTTATTAAGGATTCAAAAGTCATCATTTTTTATAACTTTCTCTTCTACTTTGAATCAACAATCTTCTATTCTCCATAATGAGATAAAATTTAAACCATTTGGATTGCTTAAGATAATCTTCTCCTTACTTCCAATTCCAACTTCAAATTGCTTTCAATTTCCAACAATTTGATAAATTTAGGGTGATATATCAACCTATTATTTTCAACTTTTAATTCAAATTCCTCAAACTTTAACAAGCTTTCTCAGGGTGAAATCAACCCTTTCTTTGAAAGCTTTCAATTTTAAAATCTTCTCGCACAAAGTGAGGATGTGTGGCTCTGATATCACTTTTGGATTTTTAGCCATATTAAATCATAGGTCCCAATATCTAGGATCTTAAACAAACTTAATATTAGAGTATTCAATATCTCTAATCAATATAAATGAACATAAAATTCATGAAAAAAAATAATATAACACAATAAACGAACTCATTGTATTATTGATGAATCAAATATACAATATCTCTTGTATTACAAATGTTCGATATTTATTGATTCTTTTTTCATACAATACATGGAACTTTATCTCCATAATATAACCTTAGAAAATAAATCTTCAATACTTGACTATTGCTCTCCTCACATATTCAGGAGATGCATCATTTCATATTCCACATATATGACAAACCTCTCATGTCTCTTGACTTTATACCTTACCACATACATGTGACTCTTCACTTGGATAATTGAAACCTACACACATGAATTTTGACTTACCAATATGACACATTGTATACTCTTACATATTACACACTTTCACACTTTATTACATGACACTTGTACACTTTACTACATGACACTTGCACTCATCCTACATGTTGACACATACTTTAGGGAACATATAAATTATACACCTAATCTAATAACTCACACCTTGATCTAACATTTACAATATGTACAATTGTACCATGGGGTACTTTTTAACATTACCAAATAATGTAATATTCTCCAATACAATTATATAGCAGATGTCATCATGATGGATTGTGTGAAGTTCAAGCATTTTTCTTGTTTCTTTACCATATGTAATATTCTTGGATTTCTAGTTTTATCATGGATGAGACAAACCTTGGATCCCTATTGTTTGTAAAATTTTACCTTCAAATTATGGTCAAGTAATTGATTGATGAAGGGTATATTCTTAGTGAATCCTAGAACATACAAAGACTCCTATTAACTTGCACATGTGAGATCCAAGTTGTAATATGATATCTCCTATGCCTTCGTTATCATAATATTTATCATCACCTAAAGAGGCCCTTTCTATATAACTCTAGCAGTCTAGAGTCAAAAACCAATCATTTTGACTGATTATATGATTGGTTGCTCTATAATCAACATACAAAACATCAATAGATTGACATAGTTGAGCATCAATAGTAAACATGTGCTCTTCTTCATCTGGATGGTATTTTTCTTCATCTTTCTTAACATGGTTTTTTTTTGCTACATTGTTTTGCTTATCTCATAATGGCTAGTCTTGTTGATGGTTCATATTTTATGAATGGAACCCATTTATAAATGGGTTATACCAAAAATCCTTCATTGTATGGCCACTTCTACCACCAAGTTCATACATATTTTTTGTGTGAAAATATTTCTTTGAGAATTATTTCTCTTATTCTTATATCCTTGAGAATTATTTCTCTATTGGAAGCATTGTGGAGGTCGGATGCCTCTTTTTAATGGTCACTTCCCTTTTTATTTGTAAGTACTTTTTCTTCTTCTTCTATTGTATGTGAGGTCTCTTCGTTTTGTAGATTCGCTAGCTTTTCAAAGCTTGGTGTTTTATTAGTGATATTTAATGTTACAAATATATTGTATTAAGAAGAGAGAGATCCTAAATAACTAGAATAAGAGTTGTATTAGATACATTTTCTCCCAATGCTTGTAGTTATGATCATAGTTCAACAATTCTCCTCATGAAAGATTCAAGTTTTTTCCCACTATTCATCTTCAAGCAATAGAGCTAGATCTAGAGAAATAAACTTTGATTTTGATTCTTTGCTTCAAAAATTGTCTTTAGATTCTCCCATGCATCTTTGGCTATGGTTGAATCTCAAATATATGTTTGTACTTTATCTTCTAATCCAAACATGATGACTAATCTTGTATCTATCTACCTAGTCAAATTTTATCCAATCTTCATTTTCTTCTTTATAATGGGTAATGGTTTCATCCATAAATTTTCATACTTCTTCAAACTTGATTTGTGTTTTGAGTTTAGTTTTCCAGATAGCATAATGATTTCCCCTTAGTAATTAGGAATCAAGAAACAATAACTTTGGTGCTCCACTAGCCATAGTAAAATTTCACAAAAATTGAATATTTTTATTTCACTAAATTAACCTCAAAAAATACTTTTCGATGAGTATATATAAAACTATACTCGTAATTTTAAAATATACCTTGAATTTGCAAGAAATGTAGTGTATAACCAAGAAAACAAAATAGAGGGAATACTCTTTAGAATATTCCAATATATTTTTCTTTAAAATATGTATTTCCTTTTCACTTACAATTTAAGCAAAGGAAAGTGTAATAGTTAAATACCTTTTGTTTCTTTCCCATCAAGGATGTGAGATAATTAAATTTTTTTTTAAATATCACTTACTATTTTTCCAAGCATTACCTTTATCTTTCGACCAAAATTATTTTGGTGCTCCTCCTTTTATTGCTTCATGAGAATTTTCCAAATGATTTTTAGAATATCACCAAGTGTTATAATATTTGAAATTAATTTCTGCATTGTTGACGTATGGTAGATATTCTATTTCTATAGTTTTTAATTCACACATCATCTATATTTTTGCGTTCTTCTATAAACATCTCATTTTTCCTCGGTATGGTAAATGTCTAAGCTATCCTTTATTAATGGTATGGTTTTTAAATTGGATATTAGATGCTCTTTGTAGATATTATGTAAGCTTCTAAGTTTTTGACTTTGTATCCTTCTTCTTAAGAGTGTTGTCAATGTGAGCACTCCACTTTTGATATTGGAGCCTTGATAGCTTGCTTTTGATTTATTTTATATTCTATCTAATTTACTTGTCCACTTAGAGGTATCTACCCTTGAAGCATTCTCTTAAAAAAATATTTTAATAGGTGGTAAAAACCTACATGAGTATTTTCATGAGTACCTTATGTGATAACCAAATTGATAATTGTATTAATAGTTTCCCATTTTAGATTGAATCAACTTCAAGAAATTTCACAAGCAATTTGCTTTAGTTACAAGTTTGTTCTTCAGCAATTTCATGGTTTTACCATCCACATAGGATGACGATGTTATTTTTGCAAAAGGTGATGATGTCAAGCAAGAATGTCCAATAGTTGTGATAGTAGTAAGTTGAATTTAAATAATTCTTATACCTTTGGTTATACAATGTGCTTTCGGTCATTTGGTATACCTTCATTTGATAGACCTTTGTTTGATATATCTCTAGTCATGCTAGTTATTGACTAGGGAAAACATGTCTACAATTGATTTTTGAATGTGGTTTTTGCTCTTCAATGTCTTCATAAGCATTTTGTAGTCTTCTTGACTTGTGCAATAATAGAATTATTACCTTGCTCTTCAAAAATCTTCTTTTGATGCTTCAATTCTCTTGAATTGTAGAAACATACTCTATATGATCTGTTGTTCTTCCTTACATTATTTTGGAAAGTTTATGTAGTGATTTTCTCTTGAGTAGAGAAGAAATAGCGTATTACTCAAGCCTTTTTCTTGGCAATTTCTTTTCTATTGTTCTTGACTTTGATATTTTTTATAGGATATGACCTTACTAGTCTTTGATAGGGTTGACACCCGTTTCACTTCTTGTAGGATTTTTCCTCTTTCATATTTGTTAGATATTTTTCACCCTGAGACATGTGGAATTTACTTCATGGAGAATATTACCTCTCTTATGAGGTTTGTCCAAATATTTTAATTTTCTTCATGGAATTTGCTTCATGGAGAAGATAGTCTCCTCTTATTTTAAGGTTAACCTTAATCACTCTTTGACATGGTTATTTACCCTTGAAACTTATTTTTAATAGAGTGATTCTTGATATTATTTGGATCAAAGGGAGAGAAGGATTAGAAGGAGATATGGATCTTCCTTATACCTTCATAGATACCACATGTTAGACCTCAATGTTTTTGGACATTTTGAGTCAAAGTTTTCATTGATGTCAAGGAATGAAGTTGTCATTGATGTCAAGGAATAAGCTACAGTTAATGTCAAAATGTCAAAAGGAATAATGTAAGAGGTTGATTTAAAATATGTCATAATATTATTTTTATATTATGTGAGGAAAAAATAAAGGGTTTTTGTTAAAAACATGGTGGTAATATAAAGGGTTTTTATTAAAACCATGGTGGCAAAATGATTTTTTATTAAATCATTATGAGCAACAAAATATTTTTATTTAACCCCAAAGGAGGCTTTAATTTTTATTTTTATTTTTTTTAATTAGTGAAAAACCCCTTGCGGGGCCGCCTTGGTATGAGAGACCATGAAAAGGGGGTTCTACACCGTCAAATTCACCCGGGAGTCGCACCCAGTCCTACCCGCACCAACATTATCAATTGGATTTTGGGTACCCAATTCAGCTTTTTGGTAGGGTGGAGATTCGAACCTGGGGAGGATTGCCCTCTCCTCTCCAACTCACCTAAAACACTTGGGTGGCTTTAAATTTTATGAATACAAAGGTTACAATGTTAATTTATAAATCACTTAAATTCTATTTAGAATTTAAATGTTAGAATTTGAGAATTTAAATTCTATTTTAGAATTTAAAGTTAATTCTGACACCAAGATTTGAGTAAGGGGGAGAGATTTAGTATTTGAGTAAAGAGGAGATATTTGAAGAGAGCATTAAGCCAGGGGTAGAAATGTCCCAGGGGGAGTAGAACAAAAAAAATGTTAAGTTTTTAGTAAAAATAATTTGGGTTTCCATCAATGACAAAGTGGGAGATTATTGGACATTTTGAGTAAAAGTTGTCATTGATGTCAAGGAACAAAGTTGTCATTTATGTCAAGGAATAAGCTAAAGTTTATGTCAAAATTTCAAAAGGAATAATGTGAGAGGTTGATTGAAAAGATGTCATAATATTATTTTTATGTGAGATTGGTTGATAAGCATTGTTGGAAACATTTTGAGTAAAGGTTCATATGCTTGGACTAGGGTTTGTAAGCAAGGATTATTTCATTGAGTGATTGGTGAGTAGATTTGGTTAAGCCTAGTCAAGTGGATGAGTGAAGTGATTGTTCAATTTATATAAAACAAACTATTCTATATTCTTAATTGATTTGAGGAAGTGATTAAACATTGAGGTGATTGTGAAACATATTGAGTCTCTAGCAATTCTTTGTATATTTTTGAAAGAGTGATTGAAAGTGATTGAGCATTGAGGTAAATTAGAATCATATTGTGTCTCTAATAATTCTCTATATGTTTTTGAAAGAGTGATTGAAAGTGATTGAGCATCGAGGTGAATGTGAAGCATATTGAGTATTTAAAAAGTCTCTGTATGTTTCTAAAAGAAGGATTAAAATTAATTGAGCATTGTGATGAGTATAGAGCATATTGAGTCTCTAACAATTCTCTTTATGTTTCTATGATATTGGACAAGTTCTAGTGTGGAATTTTTGATCATATTTGAGGTAATTATTTGAGAAGACTTGTGGACATATTTGGGTAAGCTTTTGTGGAAGCTTACAATACAAATTGAGAGCAGATTTGGATAAATTCTTGTGAGAACTTATTGAGCAAATTGGAAAAGTTCTATAAAGGACTTGAGGATAGATTAGTGTGAGCTTTTGTGGAAGCTTACAAGGTAGATTTGATATAATTCTTTGATAAAACTTGAGAGCAGAGTTGATTGATTGATTTTTTCAAACCTTGAGTTAAGGTTTGGGGTAGATCCAGTAGAGTTAATTTGAGATTGAGTCAAGCTTTGAGTTAAGGCTTGAAGATAGAGATTGAGGATAGATTTGTGCTAGACTGAAGGATTATGTTCAGTACAAATTGGAGGACATATTTTGGTGTATATTTGAGGACAGGTTTGTGCTAGACTAGATACAGATATTGAGGACAGATTTGTGCTATATCGAAGGACTATGTTTAGTATAGATTCAAGGATAGAGTTTGGTGCAAATTTAAGGATAGGTTTGTGCCAGACCAAAGACAGAGATTGAGGATAGATTTGTGCTAGAGATAATTACTGTGTTTAGTAAATATTTGAGACAGAGATTTGGAGGTGATAGAGTTGAGGACAAAGATCTCCAGCCAAATTAGGGAAGACAGGTGTCTTCTATGGATAGAGTTCTATTTGCTAAGGGTAGTGGAGGTAGAGGTCTTCTAGAGGATTACTAGCTAGAGCAAAGTTATGATATTGATGTCTCATGTGGATAGAGATCCACAAAATTCAATTTAGGGATTGGTGTCTCCTTTGGATAGAGATCCATAAATATTGTAATAGAGAAAGGATTCCCAAGAGATTGATTGAGAAAATTTTAGTGAAATATTTTCTCTGTGGAGTAGCCCACATTAGGTGAACCACGTTAAATTGGTGTCTCTATTGTGTGTGATGATTTATGCATTACTTTGGTTATTTATATTGATATTTCCATTGATTATATTGGATAATATTGTTTGAGAAAGAAAAGTAAAAAGTGGTATTATACTATTCACCCCCCTCTTAGTATAATCTTGTGTTCTTCAATTGGTATCAGAACTTGTTCTTTAAAAAATGGTTTAATAGCTTGAAGGAAGATCTTACAAGAACACAAATGGAAAAGAAATGCAAAGGTAGAACCATGAGACACAAGAAGAAAAAAACACACATGGTCATGAAAGAAAAGGAATATGAATTTAATATTGTTCTTTTGGGAGGAAAAATGGAAATAGATTCAAAAGTTGAATAAAGCAATGGAGAAAATATCATATTGATAAAGTTTTGTACCAGATGTAGGAATACAGGTCACCATGCAACTTATTATCCACAAGAAGGTGAATAATGCTTTGTTTGTGGTCAACTTGGTCATGATGCAAGATATTGTCATGGTTTCAATAGTAGTGAAGATGAAATGGATCTAAATGATAACAGTGATAGTCAAAACAGGTATGAAGAAGAAACTCTACTTTCAATAATAGAAGAAAAAGGAGATGCTCCTATAGAATATCAAAGAAACAAAGAAGAGGAAGATTCAAAAAAAGGAAAATATGAAGCCACGCGTAAGGAAATTTTTGAATTGAAAAGAGAATTTAGAATTGAAGGCTCAAATACAAGAAGATGAGAAATGTAAGATAAAGCTTCTACAAGATCTCTCTGACTTGAAAGATGAGGTTGAAAATGCAAGGAGATCTGAAAAGAATATGGTTGAACAGTCAAAGGTAAAAGAGCAATAATATAAAAGACTTAGTGTTGATATTGAATAATTAAAAAGAGAACTTAGGATTAAGTATTCAAGCTCAAGAAGATGAGAAAACAAAAACAAAGTTTCTACAAGAACTCACCAACTTCAAAATCAAGGTTGAAGAGGTAAGGAAAATTGAAGAAGGTATGATTGAAAAATTAAATACAAAAGATCTAGAGTGTGAAAGATTAGAACATGATATAGTTTCACTAATAATGGAAGTGAAAGACTCTAAGGACAAGCTACACAAGTTTGAAAAAAATTCAAATATTTTGGACAATATTATCAATGCACAAAGATCATCAGTCACCAAAATAGGACTTATTTTTGAAGAAGAACAAGGGAAATAGGAAGCAGAATAGGAGAGTCAAGCTCAAGCACCAAAGAAGAAGAAGCATTAAAAGAAGAAAGTGAAAGAAAGAGTGAGACTTCTGAGGATAAGTTGGACAATAGAAAGTTCAACAAGGAAAGAAACAATACACAAGTAAATAATAGATGGAACATTAAATAGGATAGGGTAGAAGAAACTAAGAGACCAATGAGGTCAAGACAAGGAAATTTCAATGGAAGGTGTTTCTCATATCACAGGTTTGGACACATGACTTCATAGTGCAGCAGGGTTATGCATATTGGCTATTTTCACAAAATTGGCTAAAAATATGGTTTTTAAATTTTGGAATTAGCTAATATTTGGTACCCTTGACCAAGGTCCATTAGCCAAAAATATCTGGGTATTTTTTTTTTGGTTGATTCGCCCCAATTTTATAATTATTTAACCATTTTAAGTTTAAATTTTCAACATTGCCCCTAATAATAGTGAACATTCTACATGTGTTTCAAAACTATTCACCTGGATTTTCAAACCGATTCACCAAATTTTTATAAATATATTTTGGGACCGATCCCTTACGCATAACCCTGTAGTGAAGGACACATGAAATATAGGAAAATGAGAATTTCAAAAACAGGCAGTTTTTCCATGGGTATTGCTACTTATGTAATCAGTTTGGTCACAAGGTAATGGATTGTAGGGTTCACGACAGAAAATGATATGGCTTCACTAGGAGAAATTCTAAGGCATTTGCACCTCCAAGAAATAATAATATTAAGTGTTATAAGTGCAATAGTGATGGACATACAACAAAATGGTGTAGAGCAGATATTCCAAAATCAACCATGAATAGGAACAGGAATAGGGATATGAACATGAACAAGAACAGGAATAGGAATATGGATATGGATATAAATAGGAATAAGAATGTGGACATGGACAAGAATAGGAACAAGAACAGTCAAATAAATCAAAAGGATCATATGAGAAGGAAAGAGGATAAAGGTAAATACCAGTGCTTGCTCGGAGTAGAAATACTCTCACCCCAGAATTAACCACCTCAAGAAGAGGTGGGGGAGGGACTAAGCTAAGAGACTCATTCTTAGCCCTGAACCCCAAATATGACCTTTTGCCACTTATGTCAAAGGGGGAGAGATTTAAAGAGAGCATTAAGCTAGGGAGAGCAATATCCCATGGGGAGCAGAACAAAGAAAAGGTTAAGTTTTTAGTAAATAGAATTTGGGTTGCCATTAATGACAAAGAGGGAGATTTTTGGATATTTTGAGTCAAAGTTGTCATTGATGTCAAGGAACGAAGTTGTCATTGATGTCAAATAATAAGCTATAGTTGATGTCAAAAGGTCAAAAGAAATAATGCGAGAGGTTTATTAAAAATATGACATAATATTATTTGTATATTATGTGAGGCAAAAATAAAGGGTTTTTGTTAAAACCTTGGTGGCAAGATAAAGGGTTTTTATTAAAACCATGGTGGCAAAATGATTTTATATTAAATCATTATGAGAAAAAAAATGTTTTTATTTAACCCCCAAGGAGGCTTTAATTTTTATAAATCGAAAGGTTACAAAGTTAATTTATAAATCATTTAAATTCTATTTAGAATTTAAATTTTAGAATTTTAGAATTTAAAGTTAATTTCTGACACTAAGATTTGAGTAATGGGGAGAGATTTAGTATTTGAGTAAAGAGGAGACACTTGAAGAGAGCATTAAGCCAGGGGGAGCAATGTCCCAGGGGGATCAAAACAAAGAAAAGGCTAAGTTTTTAGTAAAATTAAATTGGGTTGACATCAATGACAAAGGGGGAGATTGTTGGATATTTTGAGTCAAAGTTGTCATTGATGTCAAGGAATGAAATTGTCATTGATTTCAAGGAATGAGCTACAGTTGATGTCAAAAGGTCAAAATTAATAATGCGAGAGGTTGATTGAAAATATGTCATAATATTATTTTTATGTGAGATTGGTTGATAAGCATTGTTGGAAATATTTTGAGTAAAGGTTCATATGCTTGGACTAGGGTTTGTAAGAAATAATTGTTTCATTGAGTTATTGGTGAGTAGAGTTGGTTGAGCCTAGTCAAGTGGATGTGTGAAGTCATTTTTCAAGTTCTATAAAACAAAATATTCTATATTATGAATTGATTTGAGGAAGTGATTGAACATTGAGGTGATTGTGAAGCATATTGAGTCTCTAACAATTCTCTGTATGTTTTTGAAAGAGTGATTGAAAGTGATTGAGCATTGAGGTGAATGAGAAGCATATTGAGTCTCTAAAAATTATCTATATGTTTTTGAAAGAGTGATTGAGCATTGAGGTGAATGTGAAGCATATTGAGTCTCTAACAATTCTCTATATGTTTCTAAAAGAGTGATTGAAAGCAATTGAGCATTGTGATGAGTATAGAGCATATTGAGTCTCTAACAATTCTCTTTATGTTTCTATGATATTGGACAAGTTCTAGTGTGGACTTTTTGAGAATATTTGAGGTAAGTTTTTGAGAAGACTTGTGGACATATTTGGGTAAGTTTTTGTGGAAGCTTACAATATAGATTGAGATCATATTTAGATAAGTTCTTGTGAGAACTTATTGAGCATATTGGACAAGTTCTAGAGAGGACTTGAGGATAGATTGGTGTGAGCTTTTGTGGAAGCTTACAAGGTAGATTTGAGATAATTATTTGAGAAGACTTGAGAGCAAATTTTATTGATTGATTTGTTCAAACCTTGAGTTAAGTTTTGGGGCAGATATAGCAGAGTTGATTTGAGATTGAGTCAAGCTTTGAGTTAAGGCTAGAAGATGGATATTGAGGATATATTTGTGTTAGACTAAAGGAATATTTTTAGTACAGATTTGAGGATAGAGTTTGGTGCAAATTTGAGGATAGGTTTGTGCCAAACCAAAGACATATATTGAGGATACATTTGTGCTATACTGAAGGACTATGTTTAGTACTGATTCAAGGATAGATTTTGGTTCAGATTTGAGGATAGGTTTGTGCCAGACTAGAGACAATTATTGAGGATATATTTGTGCTAGACCAAAGGACTGTTTTTAGTACATATTTGATACAGAGCTTTGGAGGTGACATAGTTAAGGATAGAGATATTCATCCAGAGCAAGGAAGATAGGTGTCTTCTATGGATAGAGTTCTATTTGCTAAGGGCAATGGAGGCATAGGTCTTCTATAGGATCACCATCTAGAGCAAAGTTAGGAGATTGGTGTCTCCTGTGGATAGATATCCATGAACTTTGATTAGAGGATTGGTGTCTCCTTTGGATAGAGATCCATAAAAATTGTAATAAGGATTCCCAAGAGATTGATTGAGAAAATTTTAGTGAAATATTTTCTTCGTGGAGTAGCCCACATTGGGTGAACCACGTTAAATTGGTTTCTCTATTGTGTGTGATGATTTGTGGTTTGCTTTGGTTATTGCTATTGATATTGCCATTGATTATATTGGATAAGACTATTTGGGAAATAAAAGTAAAAAGTGATATTATACTATTCACCCCCCCTCTCAGTATAAGCTTGTGTTATTCAAATTCTTTGATACCTTAAATTATGAAATGGTAAATATCTAGATACATAGAATGACCAAATTTGGCATAACAACCTTTTACTAAATTTATAACTACCCTTGTCCTATAGTGCATACATAGTCTTTGTGATGGGTGGTTCTACCACATGCCATTTCATAATGGCTATGATGATGGTTATATATTTGTCCTCTAGTAGATATTCCATACCATGTGTTGAATGGTTACTCAACTTAAATACACATTATATATAATGTAATACTTTCTAACACAAAAACATCACAAGAATCTTAAATTGGACCATCTCAAAGTCACAAATGGATTGGCATACCAAGGTATGTAAGGCATTATGGGTAGATAGAGCGACACTAAAAGCATCCACCAAGTCATACCCTTACAAATTTATCTACAACAAAGAGGTTATATTTCCAATTTATTTATAATTCCCTTCCCTAAAAATGTCATAGTAGATCAAACTAGATGACACTATCATTGAACCCATGCAAGCAAGGTTAAATGCACTACTAACCCTAGAAGAAGAGAGATAAAAAACCTTCAAGAAGACCATGCAATATCAAAAAATTATTAAAAGGTTGTTTGATAAAGGAGCCACAAAAGTGGAGCATAAGAAAGGAGATATCATACTCAAATTGGATAAGGATCAACCAAAACCAGGGGTACACCAAAAAATTTATTTTTTATGAAGTAGACCCTACTAGATTATTAAGGTTACATGTCTAAATACCTATAATCTTGAATCCATAAAGGGAGTAATAGTACCTATTTCTATGAATAAGCAACAACTTTGATCAATTTAAGGATAAGAATATTAACCAAAAGAATATGTATGTACATAATAGTGACTATTAGTTTAACAAAAATTCTTTCTCCTCTTACTTCTACAAGTTCCTTCTCTCCTTTCCTTTCTCTTTGAAACATTTTTTAATTTACCTCCAAAATTTCCTCTTCTTCCTTAAATCAACATGCCATGATGACATAATTTCCAAGTTTATTTATTGTCAATGTGATTTAAAAATGTCAAAATGATCAAGTCACTCATGTTTCATGAACAATTCACTCATGAATGTGAGATATGATCCCACCAAGCATGTCTAGTGTGAGAAAACCACTCAGATAGGTCGATCAACCCTCTTTGGGCTAATTAACTACTAAGATATCCACCATATAAGGCATGGTAAATGCATGGATAGAGAATACTATCATGGGGTGGGGGCTATTAAGCCCCTTACCCCAATTCCTCTCATATTTTCTAAAAGCTATGAGCACTCATAAGCAACTTTCCCCTCCGAAAGTGGCATCCCTTTTGGGATGTTTTCCACACAAAAAAAAAAAACTTTCCCCTCTTTGCATTTCAAAGCACATGCTAACTAAACCCTTAGTTAGGTCTATCCCAACAAGATTTCCACCTTGAGTGGTTCACTTGAAACTCTAAAATAATTTACCCAAAACTAGTTACAAAAAATAGGCAAAAGAAAATTCTAAGTACAAGACTACAAGCAAATCATTCAAAACTTCTAAGCAAATCGCTAGGCCTATGCTAGCAAATCACTTTTTCTTTCTATTTACCAACACTCCCAAAGTGATACCACACCATTCCCTTAAGAAAATCACTTGATATTTACAAGTATACTGGTCCTCTTTACCAACTTTCCCAAGTACCTCTAGCTAGCAAATTGCTCCATTTTTGTAAGTGAATTGCTCCATTTTTGTAAGCAAATTGCTCCAAAAATCTGAGTGAAGCACTTCACCCTAAAATAGTTAAATTTATCCTTTTGACCATTTTTTTCATTTTGTCTATATTTTCACTCATTTATCACCATGGATACCACTTCATATCTACAAGCCACTCACTACTATAAACATAACCAATCTCACCATATTCGATAATTATTGCACCACTTTTATCAATTCCCAACATATTATGATAGGTTGGACCAACAAGAAGGTAATTGCATAAGAAGAGGGGAAAGACAAAGATACAAGGATCCACATATCCAAGAGACCCAAGGAGTATTATGATGATCCATACTAGAGGTTGGAGGAGGAAAATTACACTCATCCAACTAGGCAAATGAGGAAGGAGGCCCTCCACATATTCAACCTAGGGCCCAAAACTAACTCCTAGAGCATAAGTAAAATTTGGAATTTAGGGTTGGTAATGAATCTAGTACCCTAAGTCTAGAGTTGTCTAGTAGGGTTATGCATAAGGGGTAGGCCTAAAAATATATATAGAAAAATGGGGTGAATCAGTTTCAAAACCAAGGTGAATATGGTTCAAATTCATATACAGGACATGGTGAATTGCCTTTTTTCCACAAGAAAAAATAAAAAGTTGATGAATTTACCAAAAAATTTGATAAACATACCATAATATATAAATAATCACTAAACATACTCTAATTTGAAACTACTAAAGTATGGGTGTTGCATTAAAAACAACAGCTGGTAGCTTATTTTTACAGTGTCAATCAATATAATAGACAAAACAAAACATTATGTCATCAAAATTTTACTCATAACATTGGAGCAGTTTTATTATATTGTGGTTTATCTCAAAATAATTGCTTACTTCTGGTTTGAAGAGAACAACTCCAAAATATACATATTCTAGTTTACAAACACACAAAATTTATAAAGCATTAAGGCCTACATCACTCTATCTGACTTTAATTCAAGGTTTTATTCTACTAAAATTACTATGTTTTTCTAAACTAGGGAAGCCATTATTTATTTAAATGAAATATTATATCCAAGTAATATTTTACATATGTGTCACTCTAAAGAGCCTAAATAGGTGTGAATACATTCTAAGAATTAACATATTTTCTCCTTTCATTTGTAGGTGGTCTCAAGATGCATTTTTCAAGAGTTTAAATCACCATGTGATCCTTATACAACAGAGTAAGAAACAGAGTTTGTTATTTCATAGTTATTTGTAATTTAAGTTTGTCATCCCATGCATGATGTCTACAGACTCATGCAGCTATAGACTCACCTAGATCATCCCTCGAATGAATTCTACAGACTCACTTGGGTCATCCCTTGACAAGGGATGACCCAAGTGAGTTTGTAGACTTAATTTGAGGGACGACCCAGGTGAGTCCATAGATTTCACTTGAGGGATGACCTATGTGAGTCCGTAGATATCATGCATGGTGTCACCAGCTTATCCATAGATATCATATGAGATGTCATACCTTATAGGTCATCCCTTGCATGATGTCTACTAACTCACCCAAGTCATCTCACATGTTGTGGAGGACGACCCGGGTGAGTTGGTAGACATCATGCAAGGGATGACCTGGGTGAGTTCGTAGACATCATGTCAAGGATGACCTATGAGGGGTGACTAATGTGGGTCCATAGATATCATATAAGGTATGACCAAGAAATGAGAGTAGGCACCATTCAAGTGATGATAGCTTGGTTGTGTGCCACATGTCATTCACACTACCACATGTCACCATCTATTTTGACTCTACATTCAAATACCTATATAAACCATTTGAAACCCACTCACTTCATTTTATGCACAGCACAAAAACCTCCAAAAATATTTAGAAACCATTCAAAATCCTTCCAAGCCTCCAAAGTCCTAGAAATTGCTGCAATTTCTTCTATCCAAGGTAGAATTTCATTCAAAAACCTGGTTTGCCCACTCATCTCATAAATTATCAATGATCCCAACAATGATTCAACATGGATGAGGGAATTTGGGCTACTAGGGCTAGCACAGATTCCCCAATTCAATATGAACATTCATTTGTTGACTACAATTGTTTAGTCTTATGAAAATCAAGGGTCGGTTGTTACAATGATGGTTGACAATAAAACCCTTACCTTCTCGATGAAAATATTTGATGTCCATCGATTAACAACCCTTCCCTATCAAAATTGTGAATACGTCTCATCAATGTTTACTCTAACTGATGAAAAAAATCTATGTGGAGACTTACTATAATATCTCATCCACTGCATTACAAGGTATGTCTTTCAAATTGTGAGTTTGTTGTTCTTTGTGTAATATTTAAGTGTAATATGTAAATGTTATTAATAATTTTTGTCTTATTTAAAACAAACTAGAATTTATGAATGAAAATGCATTCAGTTCCTTTTTAGATAATATGGTTTGTAATATTTTTATGTTACCATAGTCATCAATGGGGAAAAAGGTAAATCAAATTTTGTAATTGTTGCATTGTATGCAATGCAAGATCTAGTTTAAATAATATTACTAGGAAACAAAAAATTTAGGATATGCATGAATAGTTTCAGGTTATACACAATTGTTCACTTCTAAAATTTGAGAGAATGAATGAAAATTTTATTGCGTTCTGCCATATTTTTAGGATATGCATATGAAGGTAAATAGGAGGAGACCCTCAAATTCCTTTGGTATATGCTTTAGGTAGGTGAAAAACCAATTAACTTACACATTTTAGTATTTGTGTTACAAGTAATGGTCTTCTTCGTCTAGAATGAGAAAGGAAAGCAATTGATTTGAGAGAAGAGGGTTTGAGTTTTTGTAGTCTTGGTTGTCTTTATCTAGAATAAATAAGGCAAGCAGTTGCATTGTGAAAAGTGGATTTAAGTTTCCATTGTCTTGTGGGGAGTTGCCTAAAAACTATAAAGTGAATCACTTCACTTTTTCTACTATTCTTTGGTAATGCTCTTGTTGATATATATGAGAGATGTCAAATTTTGTATAGATGATGCATATGAAGTGTTTGATAGCATGCCACAAAGAGTTGTAGTTCCATGGATTGCAATGTTTGGGGTATATGTCTAGAATTGCAATAGTGAATATTTAGAGACTTATTCCAAAACCAGTGATGCTCTTTCTTCCCTTTGAAAATTTTCAAGCTGTACAAAACAAAAATTTACCAAGATAAAATTTATAATTTATCATAGGAGTCAATATAACAATAAATAGGAATACTATAACTATAAAATACTCTATAAAATATTTTCTTTGTTAGGGCTACCATTGTTTATTAGGGCCACCTCCTAGAAAATTTTTAGGTGCCAAACAAGGTTGATTCTTTGTGTAATATGTAAATATAATTATTAATTTTGTTATAATGTTTTTGCAGTGGATGCAACTCCATCCAAAAGGGGCCTCAGTTTTTCATCTGTTACCAACAACTTCCTTAAAGCGGTCGTTGAGTTCTTTCAATCATGTACTTTTTTGTAGGGTAGAACATTAGACATACCTTTATGGGCTTTGGGGTATATAGTGCATTGTCTCGAAAAGAACAAATATGACTATTTCTTGTATGTTTCTACCAAAATAAAAAATGAACTTCAAAATGCGTGCATAAATAATGTGGCCACTTTTACCATTGTTGCTACTAGTAATTACTTGATTGGTTTTTATTATGAAGCATATTTTAATGTAAGCAATACCACCATGCCCACCTCACTCCATACAAAATTGAAGTCAGTTACCTTAACCGTCGAATAGATGAAGGTAATTTTTTTACATAAAAATTTACAATAAATTTTTTTAGTGTTTATATTTTTAATTTTTAAATTTGCTTTAAAGTTTTGAATAGAAGAGATGCTACAAATAGGGGAATAAACCCAAAGGGTAGTGGATATTTTGACACACTATCACCAAAACATCCACTAACAAGGTCTGGAAAACACATTAGGTCTTCAAAATCTCCTTTTGTTTGTCTAGCTCCCTCTTCTATTTCACATCCATATGCCATCAATGTTGAAGAAGATAAACAGACCCTTACAAGTAAAGTTTCTTTTTCTGGAATTGGGTTCTATAGATTCTCTCATTAATTAATTTTAGTTATCATTAATTTAAATTAATATTTTTTAAATGTTTTCATGGCATCATCCCAACATATCTTAGAACCAATTCGACCCAAAAATGACACAACGTCTTGTATGGGCAATTATAGGTAAGTATTAATTTCACAATAAGTTTTATTATAATTTTTTTTACAATAATTTTTTTTTTGTAGGTGCAAGTCATCATCACCAACAATAAATGATGGCACATCCATCGCCACTGCCTCTACATCTGCTATAGCATGAGCACAAACAACCTTTTGAACAAACGATTAAAATAGGGTAAGAGACCACATCAAAGAATGGTGTACATAATTAAAATTGTGTTTCCCAATATTTTTAATATAATGTTTTCTTCAAACGTTTATTTTATTTTTTAATTTGGCCTTAGGTCGATCACAACAACGCATGCAACAAACTATACCACCACCACCACCTCCACATAGATAGCAATTCATGGGGCCTCAACATATGCGTGGAAAATGGTTACATGTTGAAAGGAGTTTAGCATACCCATCCCTTTCAAACTTTCCTAGTTCTACATAAAAATGTTTCAAAAGTTTTGTATGATTGTCCAGGGTTGCCTATTCATCCCTTGGATCAAGTCTTTTTTATGCAAGGTTTGTTCCTAGATATTTTTAAATCTTTTGATATGCTTCAAACTCAAAGAAGAACAAACACTGATAAAGCATTGCAAACTGGTGGAAGAGAAACCACTACTCACAGCTTCCCTCCCTGACGGGGCACCGAAAAACACCCTTCTGCACAAACCCTGCCTTTTCATTAAAAACAATTAAAAATATACATGCAGAAAAAAAAATCATAGCCCATAGGCTTACAATCACCGGCCCTCGGCTCGGTTCTCCGCTTCCTCACTCCTAGACTCTAAGGGTATTCTCCGGTCCACCGTCCTGATTAAAACAATAAAATGGGTTTTTATAGAGGCCCCGACCCTCTCACGCAATTAATGCCCCCCACCTAAAACAAAAATTCAAATTTTCCTTTTCCCCCCCGGGAATTCAAAATTTTCGGCATTAATGGGCCACTGCCCGATCCACCAAACGCTTGCATTGATGGCCTCCCTTACCTTGCACCGCCCGCTTTGCTCAGACCGTACTCTGCACTGCTGTTTTGTCGAAAAATAAAATCCCTCTAAAAGGTGGTTCTCTTTCTTTAATGCATGCGGCTGTAAAATTTCATTCCGTGATACGTGGCCTCCAACTTTAACCAGATTCACATAGCTAACCACGTGTTTAAATTCGGCTTGCCCTCTCCTTAATGCGCAATCTTCAAGGCACGTGCCCTTTACAACTTTGATGATACACGTGGCAGTCCACGTGTCCATTTCGAACAGTCCTCGAAAACACCGTTCCCGCCATCTTTTTCTCTTCCTCCCGCGCCATCTTCTCTCTCCATCGTGATATCACGACATGTCGCGATATCACGACGTTTCTGGCTCCTTGTGCTTACTTCTCATTTTGGTCGCGATATCGTGACCATTTTTCCTCCGCACCCGCTTGTCCAATTTGTGTTGCGATATCGCGATGTCGTGATATCGTGACCGTTTTCTCGCTCTCTCCTCTGCTTTGCAACCTGTCGCGATTTCGTGACATGTTGCAAAATCGTGGGTCGCGATTTTGCGACATGTCATGAAATCGCGCCCCCTTCAGCGCCTTCGTCCCTCTCCGACAAACTATCGTTATTTCGTGACACGTCGCGATTTCGCGACATGTCACGAAATCGCGGCCCCTTCTGCTGCACTTCCTCCTTGCCAATTTCTGTCGCGATTTCGTGACATGTCGCGAAATCACGACGGTTTTCTGACTTGGCCATTTTTTCTTCCTTCTTGCTTCCTGCTTCTTCTTCTCCCGACTCTTCAGCACGATTTTTCCCGAACTTTGCTGGCTTCTGCTGCTGGTGCTGTCGGATGCTCCTGCATCACTCCCCCTCGTCCAACTGGTCAAGATGCTCCTCTAATTGAGGATCAAATATTATATTTTTTAAAATTAAATTTATTAGCAAAAAATTTGGAAGACACAATGAAGAATATTGTGCTTTTAGATATTTTTGAACTTAAGTATTTGGGAGTATTGGGCTAGTCAAATAAATTAATGCTTGATACAAAAATTTTACAAAAAAAGAAGAATTATTTTCTTTGGTTCAGCAATACCCTAAAAATTTGGATGCTCTGTTATATGAAGCAACCTTAGGAATTGTAAAGGCCACTAATATTTATGGTGATGAAATTATAGATCTCCTTTTGCATAGGCTCGAGAATATGAATGTTGAAGCTCAAGCCTATTTCAATAAGTGGACAATTGATAGGGAAAAATTAAAGTGGAAAAGGTTGCCCAGGTAGTTGCAGAGGTAAGTCAAAAATATTTTTCTAAATTAATTTATTTTTATAATATTTTGATCTTTATTAACTAACATTTTAAATATTTTGTTGTGTAGTCCAATTTTTAGAATGTTAAAAATCAAGTTGAAATCATGAAGGTATTTTTGGTCATGACAAAGCAAAGTATACTAAATGTAATTGAATTCAAATAATGATTTTATGATACCATCAGATAGAATAATACCCTCAAAATAATCATCATCAAACATAATATGGATCTAAATATTTTGCTTGAGGAACAAGAGAACTAAATGCCTCCAAAAGAATATCCAACTAAATAGGAGAGGGGATTGATAGAAAGTTTGAATATTGGTGAAGAGAACTTGTGAAGATCTAGTGTGATAGAAGGAGAAACATCATTAGAGGTGTCATCTAGGAAAGGTCATGAAGAAAAGTGGATAGATCCTTTATTTGTGCAAATACTTGAAACAGGTTCTTCAACTCAATAGTCTGAAAGTGGATGCATAGTTCACTTCCTTTGTAATGAAATTTTGTTCAAAATAGATAAAAAGACTTTTTGTAACTCTTATTTTTGAATGAATATTTTTGAATCCCTAAGATCCTTTGTTTGTAGTTTTACCATGGTTCAATCTTGATCTTGTGCAATGGCATCTTATGATTTTGTTCTTTGGAAAAGTTACTTGCATAAAAGGTTAGATATAAATTCTATGCAATGGCATCTTATGAAGTCTACCAATAATTGATATTTCCCCTAAATTGCCATAGATATAAATTGCTTTCTCTCTATTTAGATCAACTTATTATAAATAACTTACATGTTTATCATGTGAAAATTCTCCAAATGCAGAGCACAAAATGGTACCATATTTCTTGAGATTTGCTATTACAAATAACAAAATGATGTCTAGCATATGTTCAAAAAACCTAAACATACAAATGCACTTAAAAAAACTAAACATACATCTTTATTTGGCTCCTTATTATTTTGATTTTAAATAAATGTCACATTGGGTATGAAAAACTAATACTAAGTTTCTATCAATACAATTACAACTTTTTATCCATTTTAGACATTGTCTTCTAAAGAGTCAAGAATGGTCATTTTCATTATTTAAATCAGCTAACAAAACCAAGTTTAGGAATAAAAATTCTAGTGTTTATATACAGCCTTTAAACACTCTTCTATATTTTATGCCAAATAAACATTTGAGTCTTGAGCTTCAGAATATCTAAATGACACCTACACAAAGAAATCAAGCCCACATAAATTTCTCTTTCCCCCTATTCTATCTATGTCTTGTTAAGGCTATTGAAAGATACATCATGGTGCATGTAACTTATCATAACTTGTTGATTTTGAATGATGTTTGTAATTGATATGAAAATCAGAATTTTGAATTAAGATTATGAAAGAGTGCAATTTAGAAATAATAATAATGAATCAAGTCACAGATATATGAGCAGAATAACAAAATTATTTTATTGCTCAGAAAATAGAGTACAATGCAACTATGTGAGTCCATAGACCTCATGCAAGGGATGACCTGTGTGATTCCATAGAACTCATGCAAGGGATAACTTGGGTTAGTCTGTAGGCACTATGCAAGGGATAACTTGGTAATATGGTTTGATAAGATGGAAAATATAGTAAGGGACAACCTGTGTGAGTTCATAGATGACTTGGGTAAGTCATTAGACATCATACGAGGTATGACCTAAGTGATTCCATATATTTCATGCGAGGGATGACCTTCGTGATTTCATAGACCTCATGGAAGGGATGACTTGTGTAAGCCAGTAGACATCATACGAGGGATGACCTATGTGAGTGTGTAGAACTCATGTGAGGGATGACTTGTGTGAGTCTGTAGACCTCATACGAGTGATGACTTATGTGATTCCATAGACCTCATGTGAAATATGACATGTGTGAGTCTGTAGACCTCATACAAGGGATGACCTTTGTGAGTCTGTAGACCTCATGCAAGGGATGACCTTTGTGAGTTTGTAGACCTCATGCAAGGGATTACCTAGGTAAGTCAGTAGACATCATGTGAGGAACAACCTACGTGAGTCTATAGACCTCATGTGAGGGATGACCTGCGTGAGTCCGTAGACCTCATGCAAGGGACGCCCTCCATGAGTCCATAGACATCATACGAGAGATGACCTAGGTAGGTTTGTAGGCATCATTATCAATAGTAAAATACTCATACAACAAAGCAAACATATAATTTTGAACAAAATATTTGACATTATATCCCTCCAAGGAAAAATTCATATACAACAAAGCAATCCTATGTTACAAAGCAAATACAACAAAGCAAGCCTATAATTTTGAACAAAATATTTGACATTATATCCATCCAAGGAAAAATTCATATATAAAAGGCAAAGCCTATAATTTTGAACAAAATATTTGACATTATATCCATCCAAGGAAAATATTTGACATTATATGAAAAACTCATCAATTCAATGAAAAATTCATAATCTTAAACAATTAACATCTATGACATTATTTTACAAACTCATCAATCCAAAACAAAATCATGCAATGTAATTATGTATGTGACATGTTGCCAAAAGATGCAAACACATTAATCCAAACAAAACTTCATAATCCTGATTCCCACATCAAGATTATATAAATATCATGCAATCTGTATAAATTCCATCTATCCTAGGGATATATGTTGCAAAAATGTTGCAAATATTACATTGGAGGAAGTTGAAATGAACAATTCCCATCTTCTTCAACATCATTTGTAGACATAGTTGATCTCTGTGTCTCAATAATCAGATCATTATTCTCAATTTCCTCATCATCATCAATATTCGTGATACCTCTTCTACTTGTTATAGATTGCCAATATGTCAGAGCTCTATCATAAGGAAAATTGTGCACCTCATAAGATGAGACATATATTCTCAAGCAGTTTTCTAAATTTTTATCCAGTCGATTACGAACTTTAGATTTCACAAAAGACAATGCACTAAAAACCCTTTCATCTTCCACTGATCCCAAAACCATTGTTTGACACAATTCATATAAGTGGAAATATTCGCTCATCATTTCCTATAAAACACTACTAGGGTACAAATTTTTCCACAAACGTATAATAGAACCTGGTTCGCTAGAATTAGTCAAATGTGGAATTTGATCAAGCATTGTATTTCCAAAATATGAGGATTGTTTGGTCAAAAGATCTTTATTCAAAATACCATTGATCTCAGTACCATTGACTTCCACACTTTTAGCAAAATGAGTGATAAGTGTACCCATATATTTTATAAACAAGGTTTTTTTGCTATTATTATCTGTTCCTGAATCCCAAAATGTAGGGTTAACCACACCCATTGCTTCTAGCAACTCATCTCTTTGAAAACGACTTCTAATTTCTTTTGTCAATGATTCTGCTATTTTTCTCAACTTAATCCTTGTATTCTGTAAAACTTCTTCAAATATGTTGTATGTGATTGGCATCTATTCAAAATCTTCACTAACTATGTCCAATCGCTTATCAAAATAATATAAAGGTATCTCTTTTCCATGAACATTAATACAGAGATGATCGTGAATGTTGAACTGCAACAAACTATTTTGTTCATTGACATTTGTTAGAGTTCTCCAATCATCAAACAAAGGATCCATAAAATTCTCACTTGATAAGTATAACATATCGATATGCATACAAATTTATTTTCTAATTCTGATGAAATCAACTATATAAATGGATCTTTGTTGTGCAAGTTTTATCAATGTATTCATTTCATGCAACATTGGAAGAATACCACATAAAGTGAGTAGTGTTTCTAGGTCTCTCATACGATATAACAAATATTTCACTTTATCAACTACCCTCTGATTTTCATACATAAAGCCTACTATGGATTTATATTGTTTGAAAACTCTTGTTGTGGGTTGAAACAATGAAATCCACCTAGTATCTACATCTTGCAATAATTTTTTACTTTTTGTAAGTCCTAGTGTGAATTGTTGAAACTCTGCAAACCTTTTTGGACTGCACAAAAAATATGAATGTACTTCCTGGATGAGTTCTTCAACTCTTGCAACATTTTGAAATGTGCTCACAATTTTATATGCAAGATTCATTCTATGAGCCATGCAGTGAATCGAGATCAAATATGGGGCAACAGATGTTTGAAGTCGAACACAAAGACCATTTATGTTACCTTGCATTACAACAGCACCATCAACTCCAACACATATTAATTTACTGGCTATTGTTGCATCATCCATTCTAGCAATATCCTTTAAGCTAGTAACAACAACATTGTAAAGATTTTCAGCATTACAGTTTTCCACCATCTTATGTATTGCTAGCAAATGAGGTTGCCTTACATGATTTTGAAAGGTGTAAACATGCATGCAAATCCAAGATGTATTGTCAACTGTAGTTACCTCATCAATAGAAAGTGAAATGAATTTAGAATTTTTAACATTCTCTTTCAAGTCCTCCTTCTCAACTAAAGATAGATATTTTACCATTTCCCAACCACTTCGATCTGACCAATGAGCATTAGGGAGGTTCTGTACATCAACTAGTCGAAAGAGATGCTTATAATCAATAAAGTTTGACATAGCTCTACCTTTTTTAAGAATAGTAAATACGACAACAAACTGCAAGCTTTTGAAGCTAACGTGGTTTTATGAATTTTTTGAAACTGTGTTGGAATCGTTCCACCATTCTCAGATAGTATTTGTTTTTGTTTCATCACTTTTTCATAGTCTAGTGCATATCTCACATGTGCGCATTCTGATGCATTCTTCCACCTGTGGGTTCTCTTAAATGTTCCATCAACTTGTTTTACTTTAACATAAAATTTTCCATAATGTTTCTCTATTGTATCTATCTTAGGTTGCATTCTCTTATCTTTTCCTAATTTCCAACTACAAATAACGCATCTAGCTTCTTTTGGTTTTGCATTACTATCTTCTTGCAACACTGGTTCAATAAATGGATACTTTGATGACCATTCAAACTGAAATGACCTTCCAATAATCCAGCTTGTTGAGCTTCTACGTCTATGTTTCTTAGACTTAACCGAAGATTCCCCTGTAGTGTACATTTCGTTGGAAAGATCATTTTCATTTTGACTTTGTATGCCAATTTCAGGATTCTGTTCAAGTTGTTGCATGTCATTGTTAATTAAATTTTCTTGATGTATTTCATCCTGGGGATTATCTTCTAGTGGAGACATATCAGGATCAACTGGGTACTCTACATTCAAGTATGTTCTATATCATTTTCTGAAATTACTTATTAAAATTACTATTAAGTAGGGAAAATGGGTATGTACCTTGTAACTGCTTAAGTTATTGCATGTCATTGTTGATGAAATTTTCATGATGTATTTCATCCTGGGGAATATCTTCTAGTAGAGGCATATCAAGATCAATTGGGTATTCTGCATTCAAAGATGTTTTATATCATATTTTAAAATTATTTATTAAAATTACTAATTAAGTAGGTAAAACAGGTATGTACCTTGTAACTGTGTAGGTTCTGGTGCCTCAATGGATTTTGATGCCTCCTTGGATTTCGAGATATTGCTAAAATATTTTAGGATACTCTTTTTTTAAAAGATTTTTCTCCCTTGTTTCCATTGCGAGTTGGAGCCATTGTACCTATGAAGGGAAATGTTAGGAAAATAAATACGAGGGATGACCTAGCAGAGTCTATAAGCATCAAAGAAGAGATGACAAAGATGACCTAGCAGAGTCGGTAAACATCAAAGAAGAGACGATAGAGAGAGTATGCAGGCATGAAAGTTGGGATGAGTATGTAGGCATCAATGAAGATTTGACAAGATAGGGTCTACAAGTATCAAATAATATATGAGTGATAATTTTGCAAGTAAGGAAGCAAATATGATAATGTAGTTAGTAAATTTAGGATGATCAGGGTGCAAAAAACAAATATGGCTTGGAAGAGTTTGTAGGCATAATAGAAGATATGACAGGGAGAGTCTATAGACCTCATTCAAGGGATGACCTGGGTTAGTCTGTAGATATCATGTTAGGGATGAGATGGGTGATTCGATAGACCTCATGCAAAGTATGATGTGGGTGAGCTCATAGACATGCAAGGGACAAAATAGATATGTAGACCTCATACAAGGGATGACTTGTGTGAGTTGGTAGACCTCATGCGAGGGATGACCTATGTGAGTTGTAGACATCATGCGAGGGATGACCTACATGAGTCCATAGACATCATGTAAGGATGACAAGTAGACTGTGAGGGATGACCTGCATGAGTCCATAGACATCATGTGAGGATGACCTACATGAGTTTATAGACCTCATGCAAGGGATGACCTAGGTAAGTCTATAGACATCATGCGAGGGATGACCTGCATGAGTTCATAGACATCATGCGAGGGACGACCTGCATGAGTCCGTAGACCTCAATGAGGGATGACCAAGGGACGACTTGGGCAAGTTTGTAGACCTCATGCGAGGGATGACCTAGGTGAGTCAGTAGACCTCATGTGAGGACAACTTGCATGATTTCATAGACCTCATGTGAAGTACGACCTACGTGAGTCTGTAGACCTCATGCGAGGGATGACCTAGGTGAGTTCAGTAGACCTCATGTGAGGGATGACCTGGGAGAGCATATAGTCATCAAAGTTGGGACGAGCAGGGAGTTTGTATGCATGGAAGTAGTGACGACAAAAGTAAAACAAGGCATCAAAATAAATTGTGTACCTGTAGTCTTTTCTCTGTAGTCTTGTATTTTGTCCTTCATTTGTTGCCAATCACTCTTTTTTTGGCTTCTCTGGTTCTATTCTTTTTTCGGCTCAAATTTTGGCTTCTCCTTTTTTGTTGAATGTATAACAAGTAATAGTATGTTTTGGTATATATAGTGGGGTTAATTTGTCTAGGTTAATAAAATTATATATAATTTTAAGGTGAATCAGTCCAAAATATGGGTGGGAGGGCTGGTGATTTAAAATTTTAAAAGTTAAAATATTATAATTTTCGGGTGAACCGACCCAAAAAAATATTTTTCCCCAAAAATTTTGGGTGAATGGGCCGATGGCCAGGGTCCCAAAATTTTCCAATTTGCATTTTTGAAAATGCTAATATTCTCTTATTAATGAATATTCACCATTGCACATAACCCTATTGTCTAGATTTGGTAAAGGTAGTGGTAGAGAAATATGACCCCACAACAGTGAATTTTAGGCTCCCTTAATTAATTTAAGACACCTTCTATATAAGGTAGGGATTCATAAGGAACATGTTAAAATCTATCAATGACCTAGCTATGTAAATCTCCTACAAGCCTAGGATGCAAAATGATTTATACTATAAGCACTCCAATGCTTATTGGCAAGGCATATTGACCCCTTACCTAAAGAAGTGAAACTTACCATCTAACTTTAGTATCCCACTAGATTCGAGCTAATTCAATAAGGATGTTCAAATGGTAATATTAGGGATAGTTTTAGTCCTAAGATAGAAGAGTGATAAAATTGTATTTAAAGATAACTTAGCCTTATGGAATGTTTTATAGACCTATTGAGGGTACTCCTAAATGATTGACTATGACCACTACATTTTTTCCAAATAGACAATAAACTAAAGAGTTAAACAAGTAGAGGAGTTCAAATACACCTTCTACTTAGTTTGGCTAATCCTATACATAAGAAAAACTATTTTTCCACTCTCCAACTAGACCAAGTAGGAGTTGATGGATAACCTCTATCAATTATGGAGTGCATGGGCATACCCTACTGAGAAGTGAAAAATAAGTTCTACTACTTCTATGTTTTGGTATGTGAGGTCAATATGGAGAAATTCAAGGAAAGGAGCCAAGTTTACAGATGAGGTATGGTAACTATTAACTAATGGGAAATGGTTGAGTGGTATTTCTATTTGGGGAGGACAAAAATTTTCATCCTCCTCTATGGCTTCTAATCTATGCCCTTTAGTTACTTGCAAGCATACCCAACTACATGTTCAACTTGGAGTATGTGTGGAAATTCGATTATGTCAACTTTAAGTATTTCAATTGGTAGAGAAAAACTATCTTCTACCCACTCAAGAAACAAATAATTAATATTATCCTAAAGTTGTATGGGTTCCATTCAGTGGCAGAGGCACAATTGAGAGAGATGGACTTGGAATAGCTAAGTTTTAATTAGTCCTATGACTCAAAGAGAATCTTTGAATAAATATTTAGAGACAAGAAGCTAGATACCTTCATCCATGATAAGAGGTACAATGTGTAACAAGAGGTCAATCTAGATTAAAAACAACCCTTGCCACTTTGGGAAGTGGCCATAGATATGAATATGAGATTCAAAGTTGGTATTCTAACCCACTAGAGTGGCATGCCTTTCACACCAAGAAGAAGGGTGAATTTTACCTTGACATCAAGCTAAATCACCAAAGGTTAGGGGTGCTCAACAAACTTGTTACATAGAACAAAAAATCCTTTTGTGAGAGAGGATGAGGTATGAGATAGATACAATCACCAAGTTTACTAGGGATAGTATATTTGATGCCAAATTATCTACCACATAGGATAGAATACATTCAAAGAGTGTGAAGAGGGATAAAACAATTAAAAAATTAATAGCCAAGACTAAACCCTCCAAAAAATCAAGCCCAAGAAGAGAAAAACACTAGAGATCACTATTTTAGTTACACTAATGACATTACCAGTCATTAATTGAATAGTAAGACAAACAACCATCAAGGGCCAAAAGGATTTTAAAAGGTATAGTTCTATGTTTAGGGAAGTAGTAGTAGCAAAGGAACAGTAATAGCAATGATAGATAGGTTAGCTCAAGGTGGGGAATATCCCTTAATAAGGCTATCCTCCCAAGTTATGAATGGCTAGTCTAGTGGCCACTACTACATCCACTTCCACCTCCCTTGTAGTATCCACCACTAATTTTCTATCTCCATCCCTTATATTCTTACTTGTATTCCTTCCCATTTTTTTTCTACACTTATCTCACCCTCCACCTGTATACCATACATTCTCCAAGAGGAACCCTACCCCTAACAACCATAGTCATGGTGGGAAACAACCCCATTACATCCTTCCCATCTCCCACCATTCAATCACTAGATTACAACCACTAGTTCTCTACACTAATTTTCCTCCATCAACACTTAAATCACCAATTATGTCATATCTTACCAACACCTAGGTAAATTTGGCATTGCATCCCACTCCTAGAACTTACACTACATTCCCCATTGTCACAATGTAAATTTTACCTCTTGCTCTACCATTGACTTTTACATGCCAATAATTCCTACCATATTAAACCAAGCAACTCCTCTTTCAAGAAATTATTCCCACCATCCCATCCCAAGGATTTGATTCAGTAGGAGCTCCCTCGTTAAGTAGCACAACTTGTAGACCAACCTTGGCCTTGATATGGATGATTTATTTTTCATAAACCTTAGGTTGACGACTAGTAAGCCCTTATAGGCACCTAAATGCCATTTACAGATCCTATCTTTATGATAGGTGATCCTATCTAAATGATAGGTGATAAAAACTAATGATGTAACATTAGCTAATAACCTAATATAGAAGCATACATGAGATTAGAAGCTCACATTGACCTATTTATTAGGAAATAACCTATTTCCTAAGGTTTTAAAAATAATAAAACCTAATGCTAAAATAAACCTCATCATTCCTCCCAAAAAAAAGATGACCGGTGGCGATGATGAAGGGATAAATACCTGTCCAAAAAAGGTTGGTTCTACCACGTGTCGCAAATTATGGATCAATACACGATCAAATAATGGAACAATGCACAATGGTTAATGTAACCAACATTCTAACCAGTGTGTGGTAGCTACAATAAAGGGGTCAAGTTTACCCTTTAAAGGCTATTAAGCCTTTCCCGTAAGAATTATGGGATAAAAGAATCATCTGCCCATGAAAAATAAATGAATGAACCTCCTTTAGGAAGCCGACATGTGTCACCTTTGAATGAAATCTGAACCTGTCAATATGCTTGCCACGTGTTGTGTCCTAATTCACTATCCATGAAAGTGCATATGATTGGCTAATTTACGACTTTAGGATTGTATGTAATTTTTTTTCAATCTCCTCTAGCTATTTTCTGCCTGCAAACTCATGTCAAGCGATCGATCAAAATGATCATCTACGGTCTCCATGACATCGCATGCAAAGTGAGAGGAGGGCTCTCGTGAGCCAATGGTAAGCTCTCCTTACAATGTGTTCTTAGAAATATCCAACCACCAGATGTGTTGCTCATCATAAACTCAATCATCTACTATGCTAATCTCTGTGAGATTTAATTGGGCCACCATGGGAATCAAAATTGTAGGCATAAGAGAATTCAAAAATAATCCACACAGGTCGACATTGGCCAGCACACAGGGTACCAGGTAGGATGATTGTAGCGATCCATCGATCCTATAGGTGGAAGGAAAAGGCACCTTCTAGGCACCTTGGTCAAATAGAGAGTACTCAGTATGAGCCTCCATTTGAAACTACTTTAGATCATCAGCAACAAAGGGATCACAATCCGATTGAGTAGAGAGCGATCAAAATAGTAGAGGACATCTAGTGTAGTCTTGCAGTGTGCATGGAGAAAATGGAAAAGACATTAAAATATATAGATCGTCATTGGAATACATGCAAAATTATGTCGATATCAATGGATCTGTTTGCAATTACAACGAAAACCTTTACTGGATCCACAGATATTTTAAAAGGAATGCTTATTGAGATAATTAGAACTGTAGTGAATAGGAAACCACGTCGACCTCTGAGAACTCAGATCGGCCACACCAGAGACTCTGATATCCATGAAGATAAACTGGAACTACCCTCCTAGCAGTGTTTAAATGCATAGAAATCACCAGATGTAGCAAATCTGGTAAGGCTAAATTTGATCACGCATCAGCCAACCACAAAAACCCTTCATCTTTTTTACTTCAAATCTTTGTGTAATAGATCTTATCAGGTGTATGACATGCAAGAGTGCAGGAAGAATGCTTGGCGTCTAAAATCCAAGTGTGGACATCGAAGGGCAGGTGCAATGCACAAACTATTATTTGGAAGGAATCACATCGCCACATTTGTAGTGCATCATGGTGGATCAAAGCCATCAGGAGAGCTACACAAAACAAATGTTGTAGACCGCCATATCATTTCACTCAACAATGAAGGAGAGGATGGATAAGAAAGCCCATAAGCTATGAATAATTATTTTGTAGTGTAGAATTTATACGTTCACCAAGATATCCTCAAAATATGATTTTCAGTCATGACAACAATATGCATCGAAAGCCAAAATAGAATCACCATATCCTCTTGTTAGTGTTTGAATCTTACCAATATATACATGAAACATTATCAATTTGTTATAATACCACTGTCGTCATGATGTAATATAGGTTGGGCCTTTTTCAAACCCATATAACCAATTTTTAAAAATAATGTTGGGAGGATGATTGACATGATATTGTTGAATAAATTTTGAAAGACCAAACAAGAACCATAATTTTGAAATACAAATCTTATAGTTAGAAGTCAAATGATAAAGCTTCATCCTTCAAGATAAGATATACATCATAAAAAGTAGTACATTAAATAGTATATACCATGATGAATGGTATAAGATAATTCTTATCCTAGAATTTGGATATAGTATGTAGGCATTTAAAAAATATGAAGAAATTTCATTAATAATTAATATCATTGTTGGTAGTAACCAAGTGAATTCATGATAGTAAAAATCTTAATAAGCCTGAGGAGATATTTGATCTTATGCATGACCACTAAAATTAATGAATGTTGATTTTATAATTATGTTATATGGACCTAGCATACCATTGGTTTATTTAGGCTCCTAGACTAAAAGGATTGGACCTTCTCTTAAAATATTTACTTAAAATTGCAAATGAATATGATAGTACAAAAAAAAATCTACCAGCTATGAAGATATATGTAATTATGACAAATTTACTCATGCCCTTTTAATTCACTTCCAAGAGAAAAACAATGTATAAGAAAAAGGAGATGTAATGCCTGCCTCTTTGAGTTCTTGATTAACAACAAACTATGAATGATATAAGTTGACTTGATCTAGCTAGTGATAAAGTGTGTTGTGAATTAATGAATGGTAAATCATTAGGTTATGTAAATTTATTGGACATGTTTTTTATAATGTTATATTAGATTGTACTGCAATTGGAAATTATGATTAAGTATATTGTTTTAAATACTAGGTGTATCGCTCCAAAATTTTTGCATCCTTACCCTCAGGCTATAGGATCCGTGCCCAGAAGGGGGATGCGAGAAGGATGGGACAATACCTCGGACTGAGAGGCCCTTTGAAGGTCCCGCCTCTCGGGGGAGGAGTATAAGGGTGAATTTTTGACGGATGGTGGGTTCACCAGGAAACTTTTGAGTGGCAGTTTCCACGCCTAGGTTGGGAATGGGTTTGATGTGTTCATTTTTATACTCAATCATTCAACTCCTAGGTTTGGCCAAGATGAATCTAAACTATTCTATATGCCAATACTGATTTAAATGGATACAAAAAATAGAAATGAGTGCTAAACACAGAGAATATGCAAATTAGGATAGATCATACCTGATTTCGGATGTTTGATGAAGGTTCTGAGTCTTGTAGCAGTTCGAATCGTCTCGACTCGTACGTAATCATCCGAAATGAGACAGAATCGTCTCAAATCACAGTCGGTCATCTGAGATCAAACAAGATCATCATGGATCTGATGAATTTGTCAGACGAATTCGTCAGAAACCTGCAATCACAAAAGCAGATACAAAATACCAAATATGCAAGTGCAGAAGCGAAGGGAAATGATAGAAGTAATGGTAAATTTACCTAAATGATAAATCCAAATAGAAATCAAAGAAGAAATGCATCAACTTAACAATGTATTTTGATTTTATCATGCATTTACATTAAATGAGGTGAACTCCAAGATGCATAAACATAATAACCTAAGATAATGCAGAATTACAATGGAAAAATGCAAAAAAGTTAAGAAAATGCAAACTCTGGGCTCGGATTGCCCCCAATCTAGACTACAATCAGGATCGCCTCCAATCGTACGAGATCATCTGCGCTCCTCGACAGGATCGTCCGAAATAGTCTGGAATCGCTTGCGACGATCCGATCTTGCTCCGATAGAAAAATAGTAGGGTTCCTGCAAGAAAATGTGAAATGTAGAATACAGACAATAGTGCGAGGATGCTCTAGTGAATAAGGATCTAAATCCGTTAGCTAAGGGGTTCAGGGGAATCAGAATCAGGGGGATAAACTAGAAAAATCCTAGTTTATATAGGATTAGGGGGAGGTTAGGAGGTTGGGGATTATCCCAATCTGGGAGATCTCCAACGGGGGAATCTCCAACTACGCAGACGCGCTTCTGCCAAAGTTGGAGAGGCTATTGAAACAGAAGCTAATTATGAACATTCGATTTTAGGACGAAATCGTCTGGACGCTCTGTTCCAGATGAATTCGTCAGATCGGGGATGATTTCGTCTGATCTGCGATGATATCGTCCAACGGTCAAAACAAATCCTAAAAATGGCATGAAAAAGGAGGGAAACGGGTAACAAGCGGTTTTGCGGTTTTGGGGTTAAAATTTAAATTTTTATCTTTTATATTTTACTAAGGGTTTAACTGTGCCAATTTTAGGGTGCTACATTTTGCCCCCTCTTTAGCGAATTTTTTGAAGAAAATGCGTTAAAGACGAGTTTTTCCCATTTTACGAGAAAGCAAAAATGTACTCAATTTTTTAGATGACGATTCTAGGTCGAATCGTACGAATGCTTACTATGGTGCCCCCTCCGTGTTTTTACCCAAATCGAACGTTTGAGGTAAAAACATGGAAAAGCAAAATTTTAAATGTTGTTGGTTTTGAATAAAATTAAGAAAAATAGGGAAAACCCTAATTCATTTTTTTTTACTATTCATTTTTACTGTTCCAGAGCTCTGCAAAGAGAAACAATGGTGGAGACAATGCACAGAGCGACAGAGGTCCGATGCGGGCTAAGGGTAAGGATCTAATCCTAGTAGATTAGGTTTGAATTAACTTTGTGCAATTTTTTGTTTTAAATTTTGATTGTTTGGGGCATCGCGGCCGTTTTTAGGCCGTCGACGACGTCGGGACGAAATCATCCCGATTTCATCGAAATCGTCCCTAGATCGTCGATTTCGTCGGAGGGCGAAATCGGTGAACTAGGGGCGATCCCGTTCAACAAGGGGTGATCCCCAAGTTGTGAAATCGAAGATGAATTCATCCTAAAAAGGATGATTTTGCCAAATTTGGGATGATATAATCCAATGGTGGACGATATCATCGCTTGTTAAGAAATTAAGCTTTGATTAAAATGTTTTTAATTTTATTTTAATGATTGGTTGATTAATGAATTTTTGTTGTTATTGTTTGTTTTGCAGAGGGGATTACTAAAGAGCCGAGAATGGAAATACGATGGGCTGAGAGATGACTTGGCCGCTCTCGACCAGGCAGAGCACGACCGACTAGCACAGGTCGGGCTACGGCATGTGGCAGAGATGCCACAAGTACCGACTGACATAGGGCTTCTGACAGCCCTAGCAGAGAGATGGTATCCGGGGTCATCCTATTTTTAGTTACCGATAGGGGAGATGGCTCCCACACTAGAGGACGTATGGAGGATCATGAGGATCCCCATACAGGGATGGCTCATGATGCCTATGGCCAATCAGGGCCAGGCGATGATGAGACTAACCGGAGACCCGAGCTTCACCCTGGAGAAGGGCAGAGTGAACATCGAGTCTCTGAGGTAGATGCCTGGGGCATCTAGGTTGACTCGAGTTTTGGCAGGAGTAGTAGGTGGCTTACTGTTGTGCCACCAGAGCGGGTGTAGATTACCCTGGCTCCTGTCAGATGTGGTCTACGACATGAGAGACCACGGCTACAGATTTGCATGGGGTAGCTTTGTACTATGTCGCTTGTATAGGATCCTGCATGGGGTCATATACAAGGGAGGTCGATGTCTGGTCTTGACATCGTTGCTACAGATTTGGTGTTGGGAGCACATCATGGTGCGGAGGCCGGTAGGGCTCCCATTGATAGGGGTTGACCGGGAGAGGCCCCGGGTTTACTATTGGTGGCTACAGAGAGGGTCACAATGGTGGATAGATCTATCGATGTCACGAAGGTTGCTGGATGACCTCATCCTAGACCAGATCACCTAGAGGCCATGGAGAGAGCATCCCGGGTGGGCAGAGGATGGGCAGGAGCTGGCTCGCATCAGGCGAGTCTGTTGGCTGAGGATGGAGCGGGGAGAGGTAGAGCTCCACCGCTATGATCGGGTACTATGATAGTTTGGTCTACAATAAGGGATCCCTTCTCTCAAGGATTACGAGTACTCCCAGACTGTTCGAGATAGTACTACATTGAGCGGGGCTCCAGACATGCAATGATTCTGGAGTCAAGATGCGGATGATGCCCCCATCCAGCCAGTGGATGGTGATGACGTTGGGGTTGCAGATGGCTATGATGCCTAGTACATAGGCATCCACCCTCCTCGGATGACGAGGGCACAGGGTCCGATGCACGCGGTTGTGCGACGGATGGGGAGGCGATGCCAGGCTGCCATTGAGGCAGCGTAGGGTCACGAAGGGAGAGAGCAATGGTGGTCCCCATAGGAGAGATGCCAACGGATGGGTCAGGCTCCACAGAGGCCATAGGAGATAGGGCAGAGGGAGGAGAGATTCCCTTCGTAGTAGGGGGAGAGACCACCATCGCCTGATAAGGGCAAGGGTGTCGAGGTAGGGGAGAGCAGCGAGATGATGGCTCTCTGGGCTGAGGTTGCTCACCTTCGAGCTTAGGTGCAGACACTACAGGATGAGGCTACATGGCTCAGAGCTCGAGGTGGAGGAGCAAGCATGCAGGAGTTAGTATGGTCTATGGCTCAGACTACATTCTACCAGGGAGCATACTACCAGATGGTTCCAGAGAGCCAGAGGTTACAGCTGCCAGCCAACATTGTGGGGCCGATTAGGATGGGATCGGCGAGGACATCCTCACGATCGATAGTGAGGACCCGAGACACAGCATGGACTGCTATGGGACCACCTCCTCCATGTCAGGGGGGGGAGGAGATGAGGCTGAGAGCTCGAGGGCTTCTCGAGAATAGTTGACTATAGACTACACAGAGATTATGGAGATTTTTGAGAGGATTGAGTATGCTAGGGTATAGATTGTGGCATACCAATCCAGTTTTGATATGATGTACATAATTTGATATATATATATATATATATATATATGGTCTTGTTTTTGATGATATGACTTGTGTATATGTTGTATGATGCTTTAATTTGTGATTGAATATTCATGTAATTATGTCATTTTGAAATATTATATTTTTGATATCATGGCATAAAATTGTAAATGAAATAATTTGATGTAAACAAATTGGTTGTTGTGATGTAATTTGATGAAAAATAAAAAGGACTTCTAACAATAATTTCAAAGGACATTGTCGCTGTTATAGACCATTTCATGGAGTCGCCGCTCACTAGGTCGTCAAGCTAATCCCAGGATAGAAATATTGTTAAAAGTGAAAGAGTGCTTAAGAGACTGTCTTAAGACTTTGTGTTGTGATGATGAAAATGATGATGGTGATGATTTGTTTTCAGATTTTCATAAAAATATTATGCATGACATATAAAAGAAATATGAATTTTGCTAGGCATAAATTCCTAAGTGTGATAAAAATTGTGCATAAGTTCCTAGGAACTATACCATCATTGCAAAATTGAATGTTGACATAATGACCTGAAATAAGATAAGTGTGCGTTCATTTTAAAGCTTAGTTATGTAACATAATGATGTAAGCCATATGTGTTTTTATTAAAATGAATGGGAAAATAAAATTAGAACAATGGTTTGCGCTAGGCATAGAATTATAGGTATAGACTTATACCATCATCGCGAAATCCAAAGAAGAAATGGATATTTTAGTTTTATTGCATGATTAATTCTTGACTTTTGATAAACAGAAAAATAATAATATGAACATGTTGTTTGAAATCATTTTGTGATTTTGTGAAACAATGTATATAATTGTTTTTATACAAAACAAAAATTCTGAAATAAGAGGATAAAACTATTCCGAAAAGAATTACAAAAATATTTTAAATTATCTCAAAGACAAATGTAGGTTTATAAGGGATCCTCATGTGCAAATGTGAGTTCATTACCGATCTTGATTTATCATAATGATACAAAATCTCTCAAATACAAATGTGTGTGCGATTGTATTGTTCATTCACCAATTTTGAGCAAGATAATTTGATACAAGTAATTTGCCTTAACCAAATGAGTGTTCCTTAACCATGATTTATATGCATATAACCGTACCAGACTACTATGTAAGTCGGGTTATCAAGAGCTAGCTAATCCATAAGCTGACATAGGTCTGTACAAAAGAAGGTCGCTAATGTGACAGTACATATCACCACGCTAGGAATTACCCAAGGCCAAGCGGGTTGGGCACAAACCACCTGTTATGGGGCTTACCTCACGGTTTTCGAATAATTGAGAATTCCAGGGATTCAAGCTCATTCACCCTTCTTTTCTTTTCAAGGGGTAGGGAAAGGGATTTTATTGCATTTTGCTTTTTCGTTTCACTTTTGCTTTTCTTTTTCTTTTTTTTTTTCTCTTTTTGTATTTTTGCTTGGAATATTGTTGCGATGGTACAAAATGATATTTTTCTTTTTCTCATTTTCTTTGACTTTTCTTTTTCTTCCTATGCTAGGGATACTTGCTCGGATTGGCTGTAGAGCAAGGGATTTTTATTCTGGGTAGGGGTGAGCTTGTCCTTTTGTCAATTCTCAAAGATTCTAGACCATGTGCATGATAGGATAGCAGGGGAAACTTTTCGCTCAAGAAACCACTTCTACTATGTAGCATCATATTGAATTTGCAATGAAATCATTTTAATGTGAAAAGATATACTTGGTTCAAGTAAATAACAAGATCAGTTCTCTATGCTCAAAACTTTATTTAATGCCAATGTGGACTTTGATATAAGAGAGATTAATAATCATACTAAATAAAATCAAGATATTTATTCATGTGAGTGTGAAAGTGCGGGATTCCAAATAAATGCTCATTTATCCAAAATAATTGAAAATATAACTGCAAACTCCAAGAATTGACAAGTACAAAATAAAAGATGTTTTTGAAGATTTTGATGATTTTGATGTTTTTGTATTTTGATTTTAATTGATGAATTGAAAGAAATACAATGTGATTGTTTTTTTTGAATTTTTTTATATAAGTGACTAAAAGGAATAATATGCAAAACAAATATATACAATGATGAAATGACCAAATTTTATGCATAGTAGCATTTGAGATGCATAATGTTCATAGGTTCTTTAAGTTCTTTACCATCTAAGGTAGATAATTTGTATGCTCCCGATCCAAATTTAGCAGTAATAATATACGGTCCAAGCCAGTTGGGCTCGAATTTACCTTTAAGGTCTTTAGTAGCATTAGTATTTTTTTTATTTTCTTTTAAGACAAGGTCGCCGATCTCAAAGGATCGATGATGAACTTTCTTGAGATATGCTCGCTTAAGCTTGTTTTGGTAGGCACGAAGATGCTCCAAAGCATTGATGCGCTTTTCATCTAAAAGTTCCAGCTGACTAAATCTGCCAGCACGATATTCATCCCCTACTTCAGTATCTTGAAGTAGTAGAGCCAAAGAAGGAACTTCTAATTCAAAGGGAAAAATAGCTTCAGCGCCATAAACCAAAACGAAAGGTGAAGTTCCAGTGGGGGTGCGAACACTAGTTCGATAGGCCCACAAAGCAGGATATAATTGGATATGCCAATCTCGACCAGATTTATTGACCAGTATTTTGAGAATTTTGATTAATGTTTTATTAGATGCTTCTGCTTGGCCATTACCCTGAGGATAATAGGGAGTGGACCAACGATGTTGAATTTTATATTTTTGACATAATTTTTTGACATCTTTATTTTTGAAACAAGTTCCATTATCTGAGATGAGATTTGCAGGAATTCCGAACCTACAAATAATTTGATTGAAGATAAACTTAGAAACTTGGGTTCCAGTACAAGAAGCTAAAGGCATAGCTTCAACCCATTTTGTAAAATACTCGGTAGCGGTTATGATAAATTTGTGTCCATCAGATGACACAGGGTTGATTTTTCCAATGATATCTAAGCCCCATTTTGAAAAGGGCCAAGGAGATGAAATAGCCTGCAGCTCTTGTGCAGGCGCATGGACAAGGTCAGCATGTTTTTGGCACTTGTCGCAATGGCGCACATAATCATGTGCATCATTCTCCATGGTAGGCCAAAAATATCCTATCCGAAGGAGCTTCTTAGCAATGGCGTTACCACTAAAGTGTCCTCCACAAGATCCATCGTGGGCTTCACTCAAAGCTGATCTAGATTCTTCTAGATTCAAACATCTTAATAATATGCCTTCAAAAGATCTCCTATACAAGGTATTACCAATAATTACGAAGCGACTTGCTCGTCTACGTAATAATCGGCGCTGGTTGCTAGTATAACCATCAGGGAAGGTCCCATTTTGCAAAAAATTAAATATATCAGTGTACCATGGTTCGGGAGTAGTTTCGTTGATTAGAAACACATCCAAAGGTTCTAAGCATGATTTTCTTGAAGCGGGTTCCTGGAGTCGATGAATAATGATGGTAGCATATTCATCATCTAACTCCAAGGGCAAAAGAGATGCAGCTGCAGCCATAGCGTCAACCGCACGATTGCTAGTTCGAGGAATAGCTTCCAAAGTAACTTGATCAAATAAAGATAATAATTGCAAAACATATGTTTTATATGGGCGTAATTTATCATCTCTGGTCTGATAAACATCATTGATTTGATTTATGACAAGTTGGGAATCACCAAAAACTAACAAATTTTTAATTTTTAGGGCCAAAGCTGCTCGTAATCCAAGGATTAGAGCCTCATATTCAGTAGTATTATTAGTGCAAGCAAACGTTAATTTAAAGGACAGAGGTATAAGATGTTTTTGTGGAGATATTAAAATAATACCCGCACCAGCCCCACTCATGCATCGGGCTCCATCAAAGTATAGGGACCATTGTTTAGGATGGTCTGCCTCTAATTTAAGGCATTCATCGAGAAACTCAATGATGAGGGGATGGGTAGACTCTAAGGGTGCAGCAACTAATTGATCTGCTATGATTTGACCTTTAACAGACTTCTGTCCTATAAACGTGAGTTCAAACTCGCTTAGCGCAAGAACCCACTTGGTTGTGCGACCAGATAAGTACGGTCGACTCATGAGATATCGCAAAGGGTCGAATTTGGCAATAACATATGTTTTTTGACTGAGCATATAATGTCGTAGTTTCTGTGTAGAAAATACGACTGCAAGACATAACTTCTCTAATATGGTATAGCGAGTTTCATAACTGATCAAGGTTCTACTGATGTAATAATTAGCACGTTCTTTCTTCTCATCATCAAGTTGAGCTAACATAGCTCCTAAGGCAAAATCGAAAGCAAAAATGTACAAAATAAATGGACGATCAGATCTAGGTGGTGAAAGTACTAGGGGTTTAAGGAGATATTGTTTAAGGAGGTCGAATGCTTCCTGGCATTCATCGTCCCAATGAAAAGAGACATCTTTCTTAAGAAGTTTAAGAAAGGGTCCGGTTTTATCTGCCAACTTATCAATAAAGCGGTGAATAGCTTGAAGCTTACCTTGTAAACTTCGTAATTCAGATATATTTGTGGGTGCGGGCATATCAGTGATAGCCATGATCTTGAGAGGGTCAATTTCAATGCCACGTAAAGAAACGATAACCCCCAATAATTTATCGGACTTAACTCCGAATATACATTTGGCTGGATTCAATCGGATAAGATACTCCCTTAACCGATCAAATACTTTTCTCAAGTCATTTAAATGATCATCTTCTTTGATGGAACGAGCTATAATATCATCTACATAATCATGTAGAATATCATGCATCATATCGTGAAAGATATAAGTCATGGCTCGTTGATATGTTGCACCTGCATTCTTTAAACCGAATGGCATGACTTTCCAACAAAAGGTTCCCCAAGGGGTAATAAAGGTTGTCTTAGCCTGATCTTCAGGAGCTATCCTGATCTGATTATAACCAGAGAATCCATCCATTAAGGATATCATTCCGCTCCCAACAGTAAAATCAATGATTTGATCCATGTTGGGAAGAGGAAAATCATCTTTAGGGCATGCAACATTAATATCTCTAAAGTCAGTACAAACCCTAACTTTGGTAGCTTCTTTCTTAGTTATTGGAACTACATTTGAGATCCATTCAACATAATCAATGGCTTGTATAAAAATAACCTTCAACAGTTTTTCTAGTTCTCCTTTGACTAGTAAGGCCACTTTAGGATGCATTTTTCTAAGTTTCTGTTTAACAGGTTTAGCATCTGGATGGACTACTAGATGATGCATAACTACAGAAGGGTCCAAACCTGGCATGTCTTCATATGTCCAAGCAAAGACATCTTCATAGTCTTTAAGAAATGAAATGTATTTATCTTGTTTTTCTTGACTTAATTCTGATCCAATATTGATTATGTGAGGGTGATCTTCGGTTCCAATGTTAATTTTTATAACGTTTTCAACTTCCATATGTAAATCTCTCTCAAAATTGGGTGGGGCGGGTGAAACGCCTAATTCTTGTAATTCTTCCAAGGTTAGCTTGGATAATTCATCTTGAGGAATCGAGGCCTCAAGCTGGGCTATACTAGGTATAGAGCCATCAAAATAAAATCTGTTATGTAACAATTCATCAACGGAGACATCATGGAAGATATCCCCTTCCAACTCATCGTCGGATTCGGCAATCATCTCAGGGTAAGCTATGGATAGCATATTACAGGTAAAGGGATTATTCTTTGAACGCAAAGAATCTTGTTTATCCAAATAATCTTGGTAACATGTAAGATGGTCATCCTCCTCAAATGGGAAGGGTTGACCTTTACTAGGAAATAGGCCCACACCGCATCGGGCAGGCCACGGTTCTACCTCAATAGGTTCTTTCATACCATTCTGGAAAGGTCCCAAACCTTTCCCTTTATAGCCCAATTTAAGCATTATATGTTTAGCTTTAATATACTCATTAGCAAAATAGCATCTAGCATATCCATCACAATATGTCTTGATGTTTCTAGGTATTCTTCCCCAATCATATCCCTTATAAATAAAAGCACAACTCCCGACTTGGTAAATACTTCCCATCGGCTGTGGGAGGCCCAAGGTACGAGGAGAGGGTGGGAGTTTATTTAAAATAAGGGCATCTTGCATGGCAGTGTTGGTTTCTTCTGATATAAGAATTTTAGATAAATCGGGTAAGAGCTCATCAGTAAGAGCGTAAGAGGTAGAAGGATCATTTCCTATGTTTTTGGATGCAGAAATCATGTCTTTGATAGGCGTAGACGTTGTAGAGATGTTGATGGAAGGATCTAAAGGTATGGAAGTTATAGGAGTAAAACAAGAAGTATTGGTTGTGGGTTTAGGATCCTTTTGAGGTCCTAATGTGGTTTGTTCGGAAGATGGTTGAGCTATATGTAGAGGTGTAGTTGATGGGGAAAGAGTAGATGATGTTATGGGTGAGTGTTTCACACGTTTAGACGGTTGATGAGAATTAGGATGTGTGGATGACAGAGCAGGGCAAAATTGAACTCCAACCGGTTCTGCCAAAGCACACATATCAAAGGGTCTAGGGTCACCATGAATGGTAACCAACTAATTTTTAAATTTGAATTTAACACACTGATGTAAAGTTGAGGGGACAGCTCGCATTGCGTTAATCCAAGGGCGACCCAAAAGTATATTGTATGATGCAGGGCAATGTACAATAAACACGGTCGTGTCTAAGGTTCTAGGACCAACTTGCAAGGGTATAGTAATGACTCCACACGTTTCTTGTGTTTCGTCATTAAAGGCTTTTATGATCATATCCGTTCTTTTCATTTCGTCACTTCTAAAGCCAAATCTTTGGTAGAAGTCAAAAGTGCATATGTTTAAAGATGAACCATTATCAATCAAGACGCGTTTAACGACTACATCCCCAATTAGGGCAGTAATGTATAAGGGGTTATCCTTATGTAAACTATGTTGTGGTATATCTCTATCTCGGAAGTCAATACAATCGACTTCTCGAGTTATGATAGTATTGGACATGGCTTCAAGTTGAATATTTTGTGGTACCATCATTTGGCTTAATGTGAGCATTAATTCATCCCTATGGGTAGGAGAAGATCTTAAAAGGTCCAAAAGGGAAATTCTAGCTGTAGTATTGGATAATTGTTCATTAATATTATACGGAGGCTTAGGTTGAACATTAGGCATATGATTCCCTTTATTGGGATTTTTCAAAACAAATGGAGTTGATCCATCATTTTGAGTTTGATCCTGTTGAGAGTTTTGAGCCTGTTGTCGAGTAACGACTTCGATGGTACCTACAATATTATTTTGAGGATGATGAATTGGTCTCGGTCTAGCGTTTATGGCTTGTTCATTAGAAAGTAACTGATGAGAAGAGGGTCGAGTAGTAACTCTTCTAGGAAATGGTTCTTTTGGAACCATAGAACTTGTGATGGGTTGAATAGGATCTGATTCATCTTCAGAACTATTCGATTGATTTGAGGTGATTTCCATGTCACTTTCAGTATCAGATTCTACATCACTAAGATCAGGTGTTCGAGTATTATATAGGGGTCTGGACGTAACCATGGATAAAGTTGTGTCAAATATTTCTAGATCATGAATAGGTAAATGCCCACTAATGGCTCCTACATATCGGGTAGGAGGGGGAACATTATGATGTTCAATTTGATTAGCCACCTCTTTACCATGCTTTGGTAAAGGATGTTGAAATATGTCCAATGATTGATTGGCATTCTGATTCTGACTTTGAGGGGTGTTCTTTTGAGCATTATTAGTAGGATTTTGTTTAGGTTGAAAGGCTTGCACCTCCATCTCATTGTTATCAATTAAATCTTGTATTTTATGTTTTAACCATTTACAAGAGTTGGTAGCATGTCCAGGTCCTCTATGGAAATCACAATGTAAATCAGCTCTATATCCGGGTATAGTTGGATCGGATTCTTGGATATTGGGTAATTGAATAAAACCTCGTGCTAATAGTTGCGGGAGAATGGTTGATAAAGGTTGATTTAACCTAGTAAATTCTCGGGGTGGTTTATCAGGAGGTTTCAATATGAACTTCTCTGTTGTTTTCACGTAGTATTAACATTGGCAATGTTTCTGCTATCAGTGACTCCATCACCCACAACTTGTTTATTTTTATATTGATTTCTGGATGTTTTCTCATCATCTTTCTTTTTGAGCTGACCTCTTCTAATGAGAGCGTCTTCCACTCTTCGGGCTAAGTCTATAGCTTGATCGAAGGTGGTCAAGGTAGCAGTTGATAATTCATAGGATAGTTGTTCTTGTAAATTATTGATAAAAATATCCAACATTTCTCGATAAGGTAACACAAAGTGTAATTTTCCTATCAACTGCCTCCATCGAGCTAAGAAGTCAGCAAAACACTCATCTTTGTCTTGTTTTAGGTTGTACAAATCTTTAATGGTTACATGCCTTTCAATATAGGCACTAAATTGATGCACAAAAGACTCAGCGGTCTCTTCGAAATTTCTCAAAGAATGAGTGGGCAATTGATAATACCACTCCAATGCCATCCCCCTAAACTTTTTGGGAACATTTTTAGTAATAACAAGTCATCATGTGATATATCATGACATGCTATCCTAAACATACGAAGATGCTCTATGGGATCTTCGGTTCCTTTGTATATAGGTAGGACAGGCATGGGAAAGTGTTTAGGATATGGTTGTGCTACAACTATAGGATCTAGAGGTTGACTACACATCTCTCGATAATTGTACGAGGGACGGTAGGGATCTATTTGGTCCATACGGGAGGCTAACTGTTTCACCATGGCTTCCAGATTACCAGTTTGTCCACCATATTGGTTTGGTGGTACATGAGCATGGGATTTGTGAGCGTAGGAAGGCGGGACATAAGGATTAGATGCTATATTGTTGTTATGCAAATGGTTGGTAGGAAGAGTATTATGAAGAAGATTTGTGGTAGCATTATGTTGTATCCCAGATTGTTGGAAATTGGTATTTGGTTTTGTTTTAGGCTTTTGTTGATTTGAGGTATATTGATCAATAGCTTGGCGAAATAGAGCGAGTGAATGAAGGTTTCTTTTGTGTGGGAATAACCCTAGGTTTAATAACAGGCACTCTAGGTGGTTGGGTAACCTGTTGTTGTCGCGTGTTTTGGATTATAGTAGCCATGTCCAAATTGGATGGTCCAGCTTGATCACTCTCTTGATCAACGAAGGACAAAGGATTAGTGCGTGTGTGATATATTTCTTCTAGGGTTGCTTGAGTGTCACTAATTTGATCTTTGTCCATATGGACTGCTCTATTAAGGGTGCCCATATTATCATGGAGGAACTTCCAGAAATGTTCCATGTTCTCAAAAGTAACGACTCCTTCTGGAGATATTTTAGGAGATGAGGATTCTTCCTCCCTAACATTTTCTCTTTGTTCATTTGCATCAACATACTCTTCTTCTTGTTGGTCTAGAGTTCCTTCTTCCTGAATTGGGTCTTCAGGAAGGACATCTGGGTTGTTTTCTGTTTTCCTTAACCAATCTTCTTCTACCTCAATTTGTTTTCCATTCCTGAGTCTAGTCATTATGTCTAAATCTTAGATTTTAGCAAATATATATTGATATATTTGCAACAGATTTGGGAGGTATATATTTTAATTATATACCTACTATAATGCTTAAAAATAAAATGTTTTGATTTTTTGTTATGATTTTGTTTTTTTGTTTATTTTTATTTTATGCTTATAAAGACAACAAACAGCACACTAAATACAAGAAATAACAATAATAAAATAATAGCTTAGTTTTCTATAAAGAGTTTATGGATGTCATTGATAGGATCAAGTTCATCAAGAGTCATAAAATGCTCCTCTTCAAATTGGAAATGGTTTTTCAAGAACTTGATAAAATGTGCTATAGTGATATTATCTATTTTAGATTCTATCTTGTAAAAATAAATCTCATGGCAATACTCTCGATATAACACAGCTCTAGGAACTCTATTCCATCTTTTTCTATCCATAAGAACGACCTCTTGGTCCTCTATACGAGACAGAAATTTATGTACTACAGCTGCATTCTCGAGGTATTCCTCAAAGGTGTATAACTCGGAAGACACAAGGGCTCTTTTATCTGCTAACCACCTATGGCAAGCTCTCTGAAGCTCATGATACAAGGTCACTTGATCGGGATCCGAGGATTCTATCTAGGACAAACCTCTTGATTTGCCTAAGTTCGATTGCTCTAGATGAAATGAGATTCAATCTCCTATTAAGCTCATCCCATAAAGGTTGGACCCTATTTGTTAGAGCTACTCTAAGCAAAGAATTAATCTCTATAGCTGCTAATTGATTCTCAACATTAATGGTGACGACTCGTCTTTTATTATAATCTACCATCTAAATGTGATATGCAATCTTTGATTCTAAATGCATTTATTTTTTTTGTTTTTTGGATTGTTTTCAAAAGGTTTTTAGTTTTCACGTCGGGTTCACCAAAATGTATCGCTCCAAAATTTTTGCATCCTTACCCTCAGGCTATAGGATCCACGCCCGAGAAGGGGGATGCGAGAAGGATGGGACAATACCTCGAATTGAGAGGCCCTTTGAAGGTCCCGCCTCTCGGGGGAGGAGTATAAAGGTGAATTTTTGACGGATGGTGGGTTCACCAGGAAACTTTTGAGTGGCAGTTTCCACGCCTAGGTTGGGAATGGGTTTGATGTGTTCATTTTTATACTCAATCATTCAACTCCTAGGTTTGGCCAAGATGAATCTAAACTATTCTATATGCCAATACTGATTTAAAGGGATACAAAAAATAGAAATGAGTGCTAAACATAGAGAATATGCAAATTAGGACAGATCATACCTGATTTCGGATGTCTGATGAAGGTTCTGAGTCTTGTAGCAGTTCAGATCATCTCAACTCATACGTAATCATCTGAAATTACACCGAATCATCTTAAATCATAGTCGGTCATCTAAGATCAGACAGAATCATCTTAAAACTGATGAATTCGTCAGATGAATTCATCAGAAACCTGCAATCACAAAAGTAGATACAAAATACCAAATATGCAACTATAGAAGCGAAGGGAAATGATAGAAATAACTGTAAATTTATTTAAATGATAGATCCAAATAGAAATTAAATAGGAGATGCATCAACTTAACAATTTATTTTGATTTTATCATGCATTTACATTAAATGAGGTGAACTCCAAGATGCATAAACATAATAACCTAAGATAATGCAGAAATACAATAGGAAAATGCAAAAAAGTTAAGAAAATGCAAACTCTGGGCTCGGATTGCCCCCAATCTAGACTACAGTCAGGATCGCCTCCAATCGTACGAGATCGTCTGCGCTCCTCGACAGGATCATCCGAAATAGTCTGGAATCGTTTGCGACGATCCGATCTTGCTTCGACTGAAAAATAGTAGGGTTCCTGCAAGAAAATGCAAAATGCAGAATACAGATAGTAGTGCGAGGATGCTCTAGTGAATAAGGATCTAAATCCGTCAGCTAAGGGGTTCAGGGGAATCAGAATCGGGGGGATAAACTAGAAAAATCCTAGTTTATATAGGATTAGGGGGAGGTTAGGAGGTTGGGGATTATCCCAATCTGGGAGATCTCCAACGGGGGAATCTCCAACTGCGCAGACGCGCTTCTGCCAAAGTTGGAGAGGCTGTTGAAATAGAAGCTAATTATGAACATTCGATTTTAGGACGAAATCGTCTGGACGCTCTGTTCCAGATGAATTCGTCAGATCGGGGATGATTTCGTCTGATCTGCGACGATATCGTCCAACGGTCAAAACAAATCCTAAAAATGGCATGAAAAAGGAGGGAAACGGGTAACAAGCGGTTTTGGGGCGGTTTTGGGGTTAAAATTTAAATTTTTATCTTTTATCTTTTACTAAGGTTTTAACCATGCCAATTTTAGGGTGCTACACTAGGAATATATAGTCTTGATTGTAATATTAGTAAAATTATATTATATGTTGATAATGATTTTTTGAATTTGTATTAACCTTGTATAAAAATAAAGTGTTCATGTATTTTGTAGGTGAGGACCATAACTAAGGATGAGATAAAGTATTTATATTACCATCATGTTTTCATGATATTACTTGTAAAGAAGGAAGTAAATTTATTATGAATCTAGTCTTGTGTGGAAAAACAAGTGTCTATGTGTGTACCACTTCATGGAAAGGAGAGGAAAATCAAGTTAATAATTAAAAATCATATTAAAATACCTACAATGTTGGACTCTTTTATTAATTATGGAGGTTTGGTAAAAAATAAATAAACCATAAAATAAATTCAAATATATGTAACTTGAAACCTTGGAAATTGATGCATTTATTTACCCCTTTAATCAAACCCTTAAGAAGAAAATTATGAACAAATATTTAAAAATCTAAATATCTACCCATCTCACATAATATTGGACCCTTGTGATGAGTTAGTTGGAAAATGCAAAAATTTGCTTTTATTGCTATAATCATTGTAGCAATTAAGATGCAAAGAAAAATAGGGAAGAAATAAAGTAAATGGGACATATAATAGGGAAGAAAAAATATTTAGGATGAGGGAAAGGAGATTGAAAACCCAAAAAAAGAAGCTAGAAGATATTGGTTCTACTTTGAGGAAGGTAGAGAAGACCCCCATAAGGGACCGATATAAAGTAGCATCTACTAAGAGATTAATGAAATCCACTTGGATATTCAAGCCAAAAAGCAAAGGGATTTTGAGTAAATTTTCAATCCTTCATATTGAACTATTGTAGAAGATCCAAGGCATATTTGGGCTAAGATATAGTAGTCCAAGAAGAGGATTGATAATACCCAAAATGTAATGCAAAACTCCTAGATCTACCTCCCCAAAATTATAATAATTTAATGACTTCACCTCCTAAATCAAAGAAGTAAAACTATATATAATGAGATCATAAACATACAATACTATTGTTTGATGTAGACATTGTGATTTACCTCACATCATTAGAACCTACAACTAAATAAAAATGAATGGTTCTTTTCATCCTAAGTCTAAGGTGCTTTTTTAAGACTATACAAGGACTTAATCAAATGATATACCAAGGAAGTCAGTCCATGAAGTTCAAAATCCAATGATTTTTTTATGTACATATCCTCCTAGATATTACCATGAAGTAAGGCATTGTTCACATCCATCTGATGTACCTTCCAACCATGGAAAGCAATTATGAATGAAATAATTTAAACAAAATTCATTCAACCAACTATGATAAATATCTTTGAGTAGTTGATTCCCTTATTTTGGTAGAAACCTTTAGCAATAAGGCATACCTTCTACTTCTCCACATGACTATTGGTAGTATACATGGTCTTGTAGACCTATTTACACCTAACAACATTCTTCCTTTATAGAAAAGGAATAAGCTTTCATATCTAATTCTTCATCAAATATTCATACTCATCAATTATGTCATCTTACCACTCTAGTTGACACTTTGAAGAACAAGCTTATACTAAGAGGGAGGTGAATAGTATAAGACCACTTTTTACTTTTATTTCCAATCAATATTATGCAATGTATAAATAGAAATATCAACAACAGTAATAAAAGCAATGCATAAATCACCACACACAATAGAAATACCAATTTAACGTGGTTCACCCAATGTGGGCTACTCCACGGAGAAAATATTTCACTAATATTTTCTCAATAAATATCTTGGGAATCCTTTCCCTATTACAATATTTATGGACCTCTATCCAAAGGATACACCAATCCCCTAATCAAGTTCATGGATCTCTATACATAGGAGAACTCCTTTCTCCTCTACTTTGGCTAGTGATCTTCTAGAAGAACCGTTGCCTCCACTACACTGGCTAATGGATTTCTATCCATTGAAGACTCTTGTCCTCACTCAGAAGACCTATCCTCACTACCCTGGCTAATGTATCTCTATCCACTGGATATTATCATCCTCTATACTCTATCACCTCTAGATATTACTCTTAGCTCTATCTCAAATCTGCACTAAACATAGTCCTTCGATCTAGTACAAATATACTCAATATCTGTCTCTAGTCTAGCACAAACCTGTCCTCAAATTTACACCAAACTTTATCCTCAAATTTGCACTAAACACAGTCCTTCAGTGTAGCACAAATATTTCCTCAATCTCTAACCTCAAGCCTTAACACAAAGCTTGACTCAATCATCAATCAACTCTACTGGATCTGACCCAAACATTAACTCAAGGTTTGAACAAATCACTCAATCAAATCTGCTCACAAGTCTTCTCAAAGACTTTTCTGAAATCTACCTTGTAAGCTTCCACAAAATCTTACACTAATCTATCCACAAGTCCTCTTTAGAACTTGTCCAATATGCTCAACAATATCTGTCCTCAAATCTATATTGTAAGCTTCCACAAAATCTCACACCAATCTATCCACAAGTCTTCTCAAAGACTTACCTCAAATCTGCTCAAAAAGTCCTCACTAGAACTTGTCCAATCTCATAGAAACATATAGAGAATTTTTAGAGACTCAATATGCTTCACACTCACAACAATGCTCAAATACTTTCACTCTCTCTCTTTCTTTTTACCACATAAACATATAGAGAATTGTTAGAGACTCAATATGTTTCACACTCAATCACTCTTAATCTCTTTCTCAAATCAATTTTTAATATAGAACAATTTGTTTCACAGAACTTGAACTATCACTTCAACACATCCACTTGACTAGGCTCAACCAATCACTCAATGAAATAATCCTTGCTTACAAACCCTAGTCCAAGCATATGAACACTCACTCACTTATTTCCAACAATGCTTATCAAATAATTTCACATAACAATGATACTCATGATATTTGCAAACCCTAGTTCAAGTTCCTCACTCAATAAATCACTTCAACAATAATGCTTATCAAGTAATCCTCTCATAACAATGATACTCATGTTCTTTGCATAAACCCTAGTTCAATAATATGAAAGCTTTACTCAATATTTCCAATAATTCTTATCAAACAAGGTTTCTAGAATCATCAACTCTCACTTAGAAAAACCTTCAACAATCAAACTCAACAATGCTTGTCAAACAATCCTTTTTCACTCCAACTTGGAATTCACAACATCCAAAAATCACTCACTAGGAAGATGTGCCCATACCTTTTGTTTAATGTAGAAATGCCGTTAAAAACCTGGCTCAATCATAATTTTCCTATTTGCCAATTTCAATGGTTAGATGACAAATATCACACTAACACTCTCTCAAAAATATTTCTCAATTACAAAAATAATCAAACTCAAATACACCTTATTACTCCTTGAAATTAGCAATCATCAAATCACACATAAAAATAATTACTCAATTGCTCCTTATAATCTCCAAATTTAATTAATCAACCTCCAAAAATTAACCTTTCAAAATAATATTTGCCTACCCTTTTATCTCCCGCAAATACTAAATTTCCAAATTTAATTCAGGCAAAAATTAAACTTTATAACAAAATATATTTTATTTTTCTCAACCTTAGCACATCTAAAACAATCAAGCGACCAAGATAAATGACATCAGTGCATACCTTTAACACTACTAAAAGGCCTCGATGGGTTTTGAAAGTGAAACCTACTCCCAGTAGAGAGCCTTATCGAGGTGCTAGCCCACCATGTGGGTTAGGTTCTTCCATGGGGAAGGTAAAGTGCAAGCCTCCCTTTATCCCTTTGTTCAACACTGTTCAAAATAAACTACCCTCTCTTCCATGCAAAAATGAACTCGATGAGGTTTTCAAATTAACTTGATGAGGTTTGAACCCTGTAGTCCTTTCCTGTCGAAACACTTAGCGCTATCCTTTATCACCAACTGCGCTAATAGTGCCTTTAGTACTAATTTCAGCACTCCCTTCAACTTGTCTCTTCACCGCCCAATGTGGATTTAGAACATGCAAAAATCCTTTCATCTTTTACACTCGAACACTTAGCATACGTGGGCAATATTTCGCATGGATGGGTAAATTAAAATTTTAACCCCCATTTTATACACACTTGCATATGCACTTTCAAACGTCGATGATAATATAGAATTTAAAATTCAATTTAAACATACAACCTTTTACTTTGGCGCCAAAACTATTATTTAAATTTAAATTTTAACTTTAGTTAAAATATTTAAATTTAAATAATTTAAACCTTATCCTTTTAAATCTGCTTCCTGGGTTTTTAGAGAACTTGGAGAATGATCACTTCATGGTCTTCAATTTTCTTCAAATCAACCTTTAACTGGAATATTATAATAATATTTTTCCTTTGGCCTTGATACATTCTTCCTCTTGCACTGTTTACTAAATCTGACTCTATTATCTTCTTCAATATATTAAGAGCATAGATAAGCTCTCCCTCAAGATCAAATTCTCTCTTTTATGATTCTTTCTCTATTTTTTTTCCTTTGAAAACATCTTCATTGTCTTCTGACTTGTCTTCTCTAGGATCACCTCCTTCATATTCTAGTGCCAGTAGAATATTCTCTTCTGGTCCTTCAAGTGTATCTTCATATTCATCATAACTAAAACTGAAACCATTCTTTGTACAACTATCTTCAAGATGTCCAAAATTACCACATCTAAAACACTTGAGAATTATTGGTGACTTTTTCTTAACTTCTTTTTTTTCTATCAAAAATAGAATTCATCTTTATCATTATCTGATAAACTATTATCACTATCACTTGAGTACTTACTTGCCTTGTATACATAGTAACTCCTCTTCTATCTTTGAAAGAACTTCTTTCCTTGTTTGCCTTGTCCATCCTTGCCTTTCTTTTGGTACCTATATTTTTCTGATTCTCTATTCTTATGATCCTATTTTTCTTCATCATTGTCATTTCTAGCTTCTTGACAATCAGTTGCATAGTGACCATACTTTCCATCGTTGAAACATCTAACAGTTTTTGCATCTTTAGATCTCCTTGGATTCTTATTCCTTCTGTCATAATTTTCTTCTTCATCACTGGATGACTCATTGCTTGAATCTGACTTCTTACCCTTTGTCTTCTTAGTAGCTTTGAAGGTTGCTTCCTTCTAGATATTAGGTTCCTCTTTTGTTCTCATCTCAAAAGTTGTAAGAATACCAAGTAATACATATCTTGTCAAAAATCACCATCTTTTGATTCCTCTATATCAGATATCTTTTCACTAAACCTTTTTGGGAGAGATCTTAAGATCTTATCACAAACATCAGATTCTTCAATATCAAGTCCAAGTCCTTACATGGCATTAACAACCTTGTCTACATGAAGTAGATAAGTACTAATATCTTCCTCATCCTTCATTCTTAGTTCTTCAAATTGTCCTTTGAGATTTTGTATCTTTGTATTTTTAACACTTTTATCTCCTTAATATATGCTTTGCAACTTATCCCAAATTTATTTTTCCGATTTTAAATGCATAACCTTTATGAACTTTTTTCTATGCAAACCTCTCAAAATTGCATTCATTTCTTTTGAATTGTAATGTTGTAGAAGCTTACCATATTTATCTGTAGGTGGAGTAGTTGGTGGTGTGTATCCATTTTCAATTGCTTCCCATATTTCATTGCCAAGTGCCATCAGGTGAATCTTCATTCTCATAATCCAAAATATATAATCGCTTCCATAAAATACTGGTGTTGAATTATCCGAGGATCCATTCTTAGAATCCATTATGTTCTTGTAAGTTTTTCCTTCAAGTTGTTAAACTCTTCCAAAGGAACCTACTCTAATACCATTTGAAGAACACAAGCTTATATTGAAATGGGGGTGAACAATATAAGACCACTTTTTACTTTTCTTTCCAATCAATATTATGCAATGTATTGATAGAAATATCAACAACAGTAATCAAAGCAATGCACAAATCACCACACACAATAGAGATACCAATTTAATGTGGTTCACCCAATGTGGGCTACTCCATGAATAAAATATTTCACTAATATTTTCTTAATAAATCTCTTGGGAATCCTTTCCCTATTACAATATTTATGGACCTCTATCCAAAGGATACACCAATCCCTTGATCAATTTTGTGTATCTCTATCTAAAGGAGAACTCCTTTCTCCTCTACTCTAGCTAGTGATCTTCTAGAAGAACTGCTACCTCCACTACACTAGATAATGGATCTCTATCCATTGAATACTCATATCCTCACTCAGAAGACCCATCCTCACTGCCCTAGCTAATGGATATCTATCCACTATATATTGTCATCCTCTATACTATATCACCTCCAAAGCTTACTCTTAGCTCTGTCTCAAATCTACACTAAACATATTCCTTCAGTATAGCACAAATATACTCAATATCTGTCTCTGCTCTGGCACAAACTTGTCCTCAAATATGCACCAAACTCTGTCCTAAAATCTACACTAAACATAGTCCTTCGGTCTACCAAAAATTTATTCTCAATATTTATCCTCAAGACTTAACACAAAGCTTGACTCAATCACAAATCAACTTTGTTGGATCTGCCCCAAAACTTAACTCAAGGTTTGAAAAAATCACTCAATCAACTCTACTCACAAGTCTTCTCAAAGACTTGTCTGAAATATGCCTTGTAAGCTTCCATAAAATCTTACACTAATCTATCCACAAGTTCTCTCTAGAACTTGTCCAATCTGCTCAACAATATCTATCCTCAAATCTATATTGTAAGCTTCCACAAAATCTCACACCAATCTATCCACAAGTCTTCTCAAAGACTTACCTCAAATCTGCTCAACAAGTCCTCACTAGAACTTATCCAATCTCATAGAAACATATAGAGAATTTTTAGAGACTCAATATGCTTCACACTCACAACAATGCTCAAATACTCTCTCTCTCTCTCTCTCTCTCTCTCTCTCTCTCTCTCTCTCTCTCTCGATATATATATATATATATATATATATATATATATATATATATATATATATATATATATATATATATATATTTACCATAGAAACATATAGATAATTGTTAGAGACTCAATATGTTTCACACTCAATAACTCTCAATATCTTTCTCAAATCAATTTAGAATATAGAACAATTTATTTCACAGAACTTGAACTATCACTTCAACACAACCACTTGACTATGGTCAACCAACTCTACTCAACCAATCACTCAATGAAATAATCCTTACTTACAAACCCTAGTCCAAGCATATGAACACTCACTCACTTATTTCCAACAATGCTTATCAAACAATTTCACATAACAATGATACTCATGATATTTGCAAACCCTAGTTCAAGTTCCTCACTCAATCAATCACTTCAAAAAAAATGCTTATCAAGTAATCCTCACATAACAATGATACTCATGTTCTTTGCATAAACCCTAGTTCAAGCATATGAAATATTTACTCAATATTTCCAATAATGCTTATAAAACAAGGTTTCTAGAATCATCAAATATCACTCAAAAAAACTTCAACAATCAAACTCAACAATGCTTGTAAAACAATCCTTTTCACAACATCCAACAATCACTCACTAGGAAGATGTTCCCATATCTTTTGTTTGATGTAGAAGTGCCCTTAAAAACCTCTCTCAATCACAATTTTCCTATTTACCAATTTCAATGGTTAGATGACAAAATATCACATTAACACTCTCAAAAATACTTCTCAATTACAAAAATATCAAACTCAAATACACCTTATTACTCCTTGAAATTAGCAATCATCAAATCACACATAAAAATAATTACTCAAATGCTCCTTATAATATTCAACTTTAATTAATAAAACTCCAAAAATTAACCTTTCAAAATAATATTTGCCTACCCTTTTATCTCCCGCAAATACTAAATATCCAAATTTTATTCAGGAAAAAATTAAACTTTATAACCAAAAATATTTTATTTTTCTCAACCTTAGCACATCTAAAATAATCAAGCAACCAAGATAAATTTCATCAGTGCATACCTTTAACATTACCAAAAGGTCTTTATGGATTTCGAATGTGAAACCTGCTCTCAACCAAGCGCCTTATCGAGGCGCTAGCTGACCACTTGGGCTATGTACTTCCACAAGAAAGGGAAAATGCAAACCTCCGTTTATCCCTTCATTTGGAACTATTCGAAAGAAACTACCCTCTCTTCCTTGCAAAAATGAACTCAACGGGGTTTGAACCCTGCACTCCTTGCCTATCGAAACACTTAGCGCTATCCTCTATCACCAACTACACTACCAGTACCTTTGGTACTAATTTTGGCACTCCCTTCGACTTGTCTCTTCACCGCCCAATGTGGATTTAGCACATGCAAAAATCCTTTCATATTTTGCACTCGAACACTTATGTGGGCAATGTTTTGCATGGATGGGCTAATTAAAATTTTAACCCCCATTTTATACACACTTTCATATGCGCTTTCAAATGTCGACGATAATATCGAATTTAAAATTCATTTAAACATACAACCTTTTACTTTGGTGCCAAAACTATTATTTAAATTTTAATTTTAACTTTAGTTAAAATATTTAAATTTAAATAATTTAAACCTTATCCTTTTAAATCTGCTTCCTGGGATTTTTAGAGAACTTGGAGAATGATAACTTCATGGTCTTCAATTTTCTTCAAATCAACCTTTAACTGGAATATTATAATAAACTATTATAATAATATTTTTTCTTTGGCCTTGATACATTCTTCCTCTTGCACTGTTCACTAAAATTGACTCTTTGCATCAATGACAACTCAACTCTTGACATCAATGACAACTCATTTAATCAAAATGTCCAACACACTTGGCCTAGAAATTAGTGAGAGAATATCCATAATCATCAACCTTCAAGAGCAAGGCTTGATAATGAGCTTTTCAATGATGCTCCTTAGGATAATGGGATGGAAATCCTAAAGGAGGGTCCAGAAACACTTGGGTGTCAAAACAAACTATGGAATACTATAACACATCCTAAGAAAGAGAAACATCAATGGCCAAATTTGAAGCATTCAAAACAAACTCACCATATACATCAACATCCATTACTATTTCATAAGGCTTGGAAGGATCAAGAACATTACTCCAAGAGTCAAAAACTAAAGGTGTTGGAGATGGTGTTGCCTAAAGAGATCAAATAAATAGGCTTAATTATAGATTCTCTACTAGAGGGTGGAGGTGCAAAATCAACTATAATGGTGCCAATGAGAATCTTTGAGAATTTCTTTGGAATAATCAAAGTTGTAGACACCAAAATCTAGCCACTTGTCATCCATCCATAGTTTCCCACCACATTTACCCATTATTTATATATATTTGTTTAATATATATTTAAATAATAATATTTTATATTTATTTATTTATATATATATATATATATATATATATTTATATGAATTAATCCCAGCCATCCATCATGATTTAATCCTAGCCATTCATCCACCTTAATCCATGCCACATACCCAGATTTAATCTCCACCCTCCATCATGTTTTAATCTTGACCACACAAATTGTGTCATTGAAACCCTAACATGCCCTAGGAGAGATTATAAAGAGGAGTCATTTTGATGACTCAACCCCTAAGTTTCTAAGTCTAAGTTTTTGAAGTCCTAAATCCTCAAAGTCATCAAGTATCCAAGCCCCCTCACCATTTCCATCTTCCATCGCTCGTCGTCACTTCCGCATCCATCATCGCCCACCTTGCACGAACCAGATCTGCTTCTGCAGATTTTCTATTCTTCACCCCTAGAATCTCCCTTCGAGTTCCCTCGAGCACCTTTGGGTGCCTCCTACCATCACCGAGCACCTCTGGGTACCTCCTACCATCACCGAGCGCCCATGGGTATTCACAGCCCTAATTTTATAGTCCAACGATCCCTCGGGTGTCGCTAGGGCATCTACGCACCAAATCCTACAACAACGATGAAGAACAGAGAACAACGAGTTAGTGTGACAAGGTAATTTATTTATTGCAAGTATTTTTATTCTTAGATCTATTTATAGCTTCATTTCTACAACTAGGGTTAGTAATTTTCTTATTGAGGGTCTCACATAGTGGAGCCCTCATAGATATTATTGACCTTCTATTGTTGTTTTTTATTTGTAGGTTTAGGGATCAAGTTCATTGGTAGTTATTGAAGCTCGAGTGGTCCTGTATAGGATACTAAAGCCCACTCACCACACTATTGGGATCAGATCGAATGTGAAGACACCACCAATATTTGTTTACTAGGGTTTCAGAGAACCCTAGTGTCTTGTAATCATTGTATCAAGCATAATAAGCTTTGTAACCCCATATTTGGGGCACATTTTATTGTAACATTGAAGATCCACCGATATTATAATAAAATTTTATTTCATTGTGCAATTTTATGTGTCACATTGCTTATTTAATTTTATAGTTCATTGTTTGGTGTTGTTCGATTTTGCATTCACAAATGGTGATCATGGTGGGACCCACAATGGGTTCTTTATGTTAATTATATTGTCATTAATTCACTGCTTTTTGTCTTCTATCTTGCAGGTTTTTCAAAAAAATGGGTTGCACGAATTTTGTAGAACTAGTTTCTGAGGAGTTGTAGAAGTTGTAGAAGGTGTGCAGATGCCCTACGATGCTCGTGGGACATTTAGGAAGTACCTAGGTGCATTTCATAGGCACCCAAGTGCATTTCATAGAGAGGAGGAACAATACGTAGGCTTATCTGTAAGTCTACCTTAAAACCCTAACTTCTCTATTTTACGTATTTTTATGTTTTTACAGATTTGGTATTAAAAAGAACATCATTAATAATATATCAAAAGCAAGCATTTTAATCTGCATTTCTAGGCATTAGAATAATTATTTGCATCCATTTTTGCATCCACATTTAATCACAAATTTCACATTTCCAATTAAAATTCCACTATTTTCTGGTGTGCTACAATTAAAACCCAATATTTTTATTTTCATATGAATTGTTAATTGCATGAAATAGTTTGCATTTTAGGGTTAGGAATTTCTCCTTTTGCTGGTCTAAGTAGGAACAACATTAGTATATTGAAAGTACCCCCACATTTGGTGATTCAAGGTGGAAGAGTAGATGAACCCTCCTCTATTTAGAGAGTGGTCTTAAGTGGTGTACTCTACTTCTTTTGGGAAAATCAATATTTCTTGTGTTGGCTTCTAATTTAGACTAGTGAAATCAGTTATTTCTGACATTGTATGTACACCATAAAAAACTAGAAATATTAAAAGGAATCACACACTACACGTATCACTTTTAATAGTAATGTGTTGGATTTCATCACCAACCATTGCTTGAGATCTGGTGATGGTGGGTTTCATCTCCATCCACCAATATCTACCCTTAGACACCTTAGGACACCCCTGAGAAAACTTGTTGGATTTCATCACCAGTAAGAATCTCATTGCCCATCCAAGCCATAGTTTTCACCCATTTTAATTTATATTAGTGCATTGAAACACACAAAACCAAAAAAAAAGAAACATTAACATGAGATAATCAAAGAATCAGGTAAGACACACTTTGTTGCATAAACATAGGATTGGATTACTTATTTGATTTTGTGAGTTTTTCATTTCACATTTTATTTTTAGCACATTTTATATTTGGTTCATTAGTTTATGGTATTAACAAGAAATCAAGCTAAAATAATGAATCAAATATCCACCAATCAAACCACTTCAACAATGGAGTGTTCATCATCACCTTCCACCACCACTTCCATGATCAATCCCCCTAGTGTGATACAGGAAAGTCATTCAGATTTATCTATAGGTCCCTCACACATTGTGTCATCCACATCATTTCATATGGCCATGCCACAAATAGAATCATCCTCACCTACCATTGGTCACCACATCACCCATATAGACATGGCACAAGTGGAAGCTCTTTTGAAATCCACTAACTATATCTTAGAGTCAGTCCCTAACTCACCTAGACATGATCCTACTTTCCAATAGGAACTTATCTCCTCCCAACCTTCAAGCCTTACCCAGGTGTACAATAACCCTCTTTTTGAGGTATCTACTGCACCTTCCCAACATTTTTCCATACCACAATCATCATGTGCCCAAAGCACATCCATCCCATCCTCATACACCTCAGTCTATGGTAACCCCTTGTATGAAGCACATGTTAATGTTGCTTCACAAGTGCCCATGTCCATGCCATCTAGTGTCTCCCATCAAGTTGCAATTCCCATTGCAACTTACCCCCACCTACCTCATCAATCCCATCCACATCCATTCCATCAACCACTGATATGGAAATACATGAGACATGGGAACATCTCAACAAATTGCTTAAGAAGTGATAGAATGCTCAACAACAAGTTCAGGTGATCAACCCTAAGCCTCAACCTATTTCCACTCAGCCCATATTTGTTAGCCAAAGTCCATCTTGGGTACCACAATCTTCTATGGTTTCCATTCCAACACCACCGCCAACCCATACCCATTCTATTCCCATTGGCCAACCTATCCAAAGCCCTCATACATCATCTCCATATCTTCATTCACAATCATTCCTTCATCAACCCCATTATCATCAACACCAATCCACTCCACCAAGTCATCATCACCTCATTACACCTCAACATCTTTCCACCTCACCATCACAAAATCATCAAGTGATTCAGGGTTTCCACATTCTTAGGGAGGACCCTCGAATCTAGGCTATGCAACAACAGATTGATAGTTTGATGCAACATACTCCTGGCATGATAAACCAGAAGCCTACCCTACATCAACTGATCAATCAACCAATTCATCCTTCGGTACCATCACCACCATATCCGATAGATTTCACAATACCAAAGTTTGATAAATTTAAAGGGATAGAGAACCCTAAAGAGCACGTGAGCTCATTTGTTCATTCTTGCTTTAGAATTCAAAGCAATGATGCTCTAATGCTTAGAACCTTCCCTCAAACATTAGGGGGAGATGTTGTAGAATGGTATAACCATTTTCCCAACCATAGTATTTATACTTTTGAGCAATTGGTTGACCAATTTCTTGAAATATTCTCCCTCAATATAAGAAAGAAAGTCTCATTATCCGATATCTATGATCTAAAACAATATGATGATGAGTCTATCTATGAATTTGGTAACCATTGGAGGGTCGTTATCACCAAATTGCCATTTGCCCTACCAATGGAAGAGTTGACCCGATTGTTTGCTAAGAGTTGCTTAAAACCCATCTCTTGGTTATTGTAATTACAACAACATAGATCATTTGATGAAGCTCTTGCCCAAGCTAGCACAATTGAGGAGATAAAAATCCAAGAAGGAGTGCTTAAGCCTAAGAAGAAAGAATGGCAAAACAAGGGCCAATATAAAGGAAATTATTCTAGCCAATCAAAATCCAATCAGGCCAATCCGGCCAATTCATCCAATCAAGTAAATCAAGTGGTCATGAGCCAGCCAATAATGGCTCAACAACAACCCATGCAACAACAACCATGACAAATTGAATATCATGTGGTTCCCTCAACTACTCAATCAAGTCAAAACACAGTGCCAATTGTGGACAACCGACCACATCGATAATCTGTTTGACAACCCCATCAATATACCCCATTGGCTGAATCTTATACCTCCATTTTCTGTAGGTTATATGACACAAATCAACTTCCCTTACCTGAGGTCAAACCTGATGATCCCACTAAATATGGTAAACACTATAGGGAGCATTTGTTTTATCCTTATCATAGATAGAATGGGCATGACATTAATAACTACCATCAATTCAAAGATAGAGTGCAAGACCTTATTGAGTTAGGGGCTATCAAGCTTGACAGTCCTCTAGCTCAACAAAATCAAAATCTTGGGATCTTTCAAACACCACTTCCTCATCATGAGGAAGCACAACCAACAATAAGAGGGTCAAATACCAAGACTCCTCCTAATCAGGTTAATCATATTCAATAGTACCAAGGTTTTGTGGGTGCTATTCATGTAGTAACCCGAGGTCAACAACAATGCTCCAATCAACAAAATGTTCAGCAACAGTCTAGTCATCCGCCCATACCTCCACAGGCAAGTGTGTCTCAACCTACCACATCATCATCTCCCATCCAATTTTTCACTAATCCCTCCCAGCCAATCCATATTCTAGCCCATCCATCTCAACCCATTCATCCTTCCAATCATCCATCTAGGCCAATCATCTCATTGAGTAGTCGATTAACCATAAGCTTAAAAATAGCTTCAACCAAACTATCTATATATGAGCTAATCCAACAATCTCCTCCACATCGTGAAGCATTAATGGATATTCTAAAATCCATTGAACTTCAATCTCAAGATGCTAATGCATTTAATAATTTTGTGGGGAATATTCAAACATGTATGGAGCCTTCCATTACTTTCTATGATTTTGAGATCAAACCAATATCATCGGAATCAGTGGACCCTCCATTACATATCATGGCTCAAATTGATAGGAAGCCTTTCAAAAGAGTTTTAATTGATATCAGCTCCTCCATAAACATCATCACCACATCTACCCTTCAACATCTCAAGCTTCCACCAGACCACATCACCAAATCCTCATTCACCTTGAAAGCATTTAATGATGCTCTCTACTCCATAGTTGGCACTATTATTTTGCCCATCGAAGTGGGGGTCAAAACATTGCATACTATGTTCCACATCTTGGAAGGGTCCATGGCGTATAATGTACTCCTTGGATGACCTTGGATGAGGGAAATGAGATGTGTCCCCTCCATATTACATCAATGCTTGAAATACATACATGAGGGACAAGTACATTGCATACCAACGAATGTTGAACCATTTAAGTATTGCAATTTTATCTCAAACCCCTATGAGTCCATGCTTCCTTCCACTCATCTATTCCTCACATCATCAGCCACTTCATCATCCACCCCATCCATATCATCATCTAAAGCCCCTATTCCTGAGGAGCTTCCAATCACCAATTCACATCAAGCATCCACTTCCATACCCCCATCTTCATCACCATTGACTACATGCACATGTGGTCAAACTCAATCAACATTAGCCACATCATCAACATCTTCCATAATCACTCCTTCCAAATCATCATTATCCACCCAGCCAAATCCATCTTCATCCACATCAGCCAATGTCTCACAAGTCAAAATGATGGATTGTGAGATACCATCAACCAACCATGAGTTAGTTCCATCCATATCATCCCAAGTTGAGGTCCACCTCACTAATCTTGGTATTGGTGAATATGTGGTCCAAGATATTATAGTCACACTACTCAACATTCAAAGTACTAAGGATTACGGTCACCCACGTGACCCACCCTTATCTATAGGAGTGGTATATAACATGGGTTCAATGCCTAATAGCATTAATTTTATGTATGGGGGACTTGATTCATCATCCAATCTAGTTACCCCAGATGAACCCAAAACACCCACATCGACCAATATACAACATATGTCAGGTTTTCCATCCTAATATTTCCACATTGTTAATTGGCAAGGACATGGCCTAGGATGGCATGAACAGGGAATGCATGAGATTATCGATGTTTCATATCGAGAAATGCATGACCATTCAAGTTTAGGTTATCATCCACTTTCATCCACTTCTTCTCTTGAACAAGCTTTTCAAAGCTTAAATTTAAATTCAAGAGAAGATATCCATCACATAGATGACTCTGAAGATGAGATCTATGAATAATTTGACCTCATGTCAATTATCTCTGATGAATCTGAAGAGGAATCAGACCCCATCATTCCACACACTGAACAGGATGAGTTTTACCTCAGAATATTCCCCATCCATCAGCCCATATTTCGCTTGCTTCTTCCACAAGAGCGAGTCGACCCAACTGGTGAACCACCACCTCCATCTCATTAATCCATCTCACCAGCCATTTTTTTGTAATATATGTACATAAAAACAAATTAAAAAATTAAAAAAAAATAAAAAAAACATAAACAAAACAAAATATTTTGCATGTACATTGCATTTATTTGTGTTGCTTGTTGTTGTCCAGGTTTAACAAAGTTCTAGCATTGGTTCTAGCCAACAGGATCCACCCATCCATTTACCCTTGCCAAGCATCCATTTTCCCTTTAAGTCAACATGAATCCTGTTGACTTATTTGTCCCACTCCATAATCCATATGATTTGGCAAAGCCAATTCCTATTGACATGAGCCTTATTGATATGGACCAGATTTCCTCACCCCCATCCTTTTTCGAGTTTGTCCTATCCGAGGAATTGTTAAGGGCTTCAACCAACTACATTCCTCCATCACCCCCACCTTCACCTTCACCTTCACCTTCAGATCCTGAGGTTTTCCAGGTAGACATAGACGAGGATAAGTCAGAAGAGTTTGATGATCTCATAGATGACATTCATCTAATCCCAACTCCCCATCAACTTGAGGAAGGTTCTCACATGTCTATTGAAGATACTATCGATGTGAACCTTAGTTTAGATGCAGACAATCCCCAAATTGTCAAAATTGGCAAAAGCTTATCCAAATATGAACAAGAGCAATTAATTGCTCTCCTCAAGAGGAAGAAGGGAATTTTTGCATGGTCCTATAAATACATGCCTGGTCTTGATTCTAATTTGGTTGTCCACAATCTCACCTTAAACTCTGATGCTAAGCCGATCAAACAAAAACTTAGAAGGATGCATCCTACTATTGCCCTCTTGGTCAAAGAAGAGCTTCAAAAGATTTTAGATGTGAACTTCATAGTTCCTATCGATTATCCTGAGTGGCTCTCAAACATGGTACCCATTCGTAAGCCTAACGGGGTGATACGCATTTGCACTAATTTTTGAGATCTTAACAAAGCGTGTCCTAAGGATGATTTTCCTCTTCCAAACATTGATACTCTTGTCGACACCTGTGCTGGCCATGAAATGCTTTCTCTCATGGATGATTTTTTAGGATACAACCAAATTTGAATAAATCCTGATGACCAACACAAAACAACATTCACTACACCTTGGGGGACTTTTTGTTACAAGGTGATGCCCTTTGGCCTCAAAAATGTAGGTGCTACTTATCAACATGCCATGACATACATATTCCATGATTACATGCATAATATCATCGAATATTATGTGGATGATCTCTTGGTAAAATCCAAAACTCGACAAGAGCACATTGGTGTATTGGAAAAAGTCTTTGATCGACTTCTAGAGCATAATGTAAGGTTGAACCCCAAGAAATGTGTCTTTGGTGTTACCTCTAGAAAACTACTAGGGTTCATTATCTCCAAAAGAGGCATTGAGGTGGACCCAAACAAAGTCAAGGCCATCATGGAGATGCCTCCCCCAACAAATTTGAAGGAATTGCATAGTTTACAAGGAAAGATTCAATCAATCCATCATTTCATTGCACAAATTTCTGATAAATGTAGGCCATTCAATCACCTACTACAAAAGGGGGTGCCATTTTCATGGATAAATGAATGTCAAAAAGCCTTTTATGATATTAAGCAATACCTGGCTTCTCCACCAATCTTAGCTCCTCCTCGTCTAGGGGTCCCCTTTCATCTATATGTTTCAGCAACAAACTTTGCATTAGGGACAATGCTTGCACAAAAGAATGAAAACAATCGAGAGCAAGTTGTCTATTACATTAGTCAAACATTGGTAAGCTATGAAACCAGATATGCTTACATGGAAAAATTATGCTTAGCAATGGTCTTTGCCACTAAGAAACTCAGATATTACATGCTTAGTCACACCACATATGTCATAGCTAGAGAAAATCCTATACGTTATATGATGTCTCGCACTTACAATAACACTCGCACCGCTAAATGGATAATGCTTCTCATTGAATTTGATCTTGAGTTTATTAGCCAAAAATCCATTAAAGGTTAGGTTATAGCCGATTATCTTATGGAAGCTCCACTACCTAGTGATCATCCTTTGATTATTGAGCTCCTAGATGATTCGGTATTCATTGTCACTAAACAAGAAGAAAATATCATTTCAGAGGAAGACATCGATATCACACTATTCTTTGATGGTTCTAAGTGCAAGAAAGGTCAAGGTGTTGGAGTCGTGTTTCATACACCCCAGGGGGTGCCCATACCCTTATCATTCAAACTAGACTTCCAATGCACAAACAATAATGCAGAGTATGAAGCCTTAATCTTAGGTCTTCAAGCAACTATAGCTATGGGTATTAAGCGTATTAGGATATTTGGTGATTCTCAACTTATTGTCAAATAGGTAATCAAAGAATACCAATGCAAAGATCCTACCATTAAGCTTTACCATGAAGTAGCAATGAAATTGCTCTCTAAGTTTGATTGGTATGAAATCGATAGTTTGCCACGTTTGACTAATATATTTATAGATGTGATGGCCTCTCTTGGATCATTGATTCCAAAGGATACCTTAGGATATGTACAACCCCTTATGATTACAGCAATAACAGCAATATTTAAATCTTCAATTGTCCATGTTGGATATAAGGATGAAAAAGATGTTTTCTTTATCCATTTGAAGCCATGTAAGCCTTGGTCGAACCAAATAATAACCTTTCTCAAGTTTGGAACACTCCCATAAGATATTTTATGAACTGCCAAACACGCTTTCAAGAAAAAGGTAGATCATTTTACTCTCTTAGGGGACGTGTTGTATAGATGTGGTTATGATGGAATCCTCCTTTGTTGTCTCGAGTCTGTTGAGGCACAAAGAGCCATAGTTGAAGCTCATGATGATACTTGTGGTGGTCATTTTAGTGGAATGGCCATTGCAAAGTGTATTTTATGCATGGGTTATTATCGGCCCACAAAGGAACAAGATCATTGCACATATGTCAAACATTTTAAGCAATGTCAATAATGTGCTAATTTAACTCATGTGTCATCACAAGCATTACAACTTATTCAAATCTTTTGGCCCTTTTCATAATGGGGTCTAGATTTAATTGTAAAAATCTCACCTTCTAATGCAGGAGCATCCGGAGGTGGAAAAGAAATCTTGCATCACCCAAAAATACTTTTTTCTTTAAGTGCCAAAGTGGTCGCGAAATCGTGACACTTTTGGAAGCTGGACTCGAAGGCGCAAAGTGGTCACAAAATCGCGACACTTTCGGAAGCAAGGTGATAGGGTGCAAAGTGGTCGCAAAATCATGACACTTTTGGGGCAAAGGCACCAAGGGGTAAAATGGTCACGAAATCACGACATGTCACGGTTTCGCGGCCCGAAGGAGAAATAGAGGCCGAACAACCAAAACGTCATGATATCACGATCGAAGAGGAGAGAGGGTGTAAGGAAGCAAACACGTCGTGATATCGTGACAAAACGCTCACGACTCCAGACAGGCCGACGGTTGCAGAGGCCATAGCCGAAGGACACATGATAGCGAATTACAGGTGGCCATGGAGTATTAAGCGGTTACAAAGACCCTAGTAGAAGGACACGTGGCAACAAACTAAAGATTGCTATAGGGCACTCATATGAATGATGATTCGACGGGTTGATGGACAGGCAGCTGCAGCGCACTCCGCCATTATAGGCCATGATGATTCGAGGCACCTGGCAGCATCTTGCAGGCGGCGATAGAACATTCATGCGGACGGTTACAGGGAATCTCGCATTCTGTGTAATGATGTTCGAAGAGGGTCGGGTCTGTTATAAAAGGTCGTGCATGCATTGTAAAAGGACTCTTGAAAATTTTGAATAGAACGGCTATATTTTTGACCTCTATTAATGAAATTTGTGTGAATTTTCTGTGTGTGATATTAGTTCTGCTTCAAGTGGTATCAGAGCCAGAAGGTTCTGAGTGCGCAAACCGATCACCGATAGTGAGGCAGTTTGCACCAGGATTATGGTTGTGGGTTGTGAGGAAGCGAACAGGATGCCCTCGCGTAGGAACCATGGTGGTGTGAGGAATAGGCAAGCAGAGGTCGATCTTAGAGCCTTGCAGAGGCAATTTGAAGCCCTGCAGGAGGAAATCAGAAGAGGAGTTGAGCCAAGAAGGGAGGAACCCAGTGAAGATGAAGTTTGGGAAGAAGAGGGTCCATCTGATGAGGAAGAAGCATTGGATCCAGTAGAGGCTAGGCTGTATAGGGCCATATCCCAGATCGGGAAGAAGCCAAAGTTCGATGTCTCTACTTATTCTGGGAATCTCAACCGCGAGGAGTTGATAGATTGGATCAACGACATGGAGGAGTATTTCGAGTATGAAGAGATCTCAGACCCAAATCGGATCAGGTTCACGAAAACAAAGCTGAAAGGACATGCTAGCATCTGGTGGAAAGGAGTACAACTAGAAAGGAACAGGAGGGGAAAGGAAAAGATCACCAGGTGGGATAGGATGGTAGAGAAGTTGAAAATGCAATTCATCCCTACAGATTATGAGTTGGATTTGTTGAGAAAGATGCAGAGTCTTAGACATGCAAGTAAATCTATCAAGGAGTACACGGAGGAGTTCTATCAGATCTCGATTAGAATCGGCCATTCTGAGGCGAATAATGAGAAAGTCGCATGATACATCAATGGATTGCGAACCAGCATTCAAGAAGAACTAGGGCTATTCAGGATGAGCATGGTTGAGGATGCATACCAGTTTGTATTAAAAGTAGAAGAGAAACTGAATAGGATATTTGATGGTAAGCAGAGAGGAAAGGACAGGGGTGGAAGAGCTGGTGGAAGAACCAATGGAGGAAGATACAGAGATTTGGGGAAGACTGGTGAAGCAAGCAGTAGCCAAAAATAGAAAGAGGAGAAAGAGGAGAATACCCAACGCCCATGCAATTAGAACAACTACCCGAGGGGAAGAGGTAGGCCTGGGCGAGGGTTTGGAAGAGGTGTCTTTCGAGGAACCTGCTTCAACTGCGAAGAAGGACATCGGGCATACAACTGCCCGCAACATCAAGAAAGGCAATCGAAGACCTGAGGGTCAGGCCCGAGCTGCTGTAGCAGACGAAGGTGTAGAATCTGAGCACTCGGAGGAGGCAAAAAGAGGAGAAGTGATGATCATCAGAAGAGTCTTGTTGAATGAAGAGAAGAAGGCAGACCAGAGGAATAGCTTGTTTCAAACAATATGCAAGTGCACAGGCAAGGTCTGTAACATCATCATCGATAATGGAAGCACTGACAACTTGGTTTCTGAGGAGATGGTTGCCAAGCTGCAGCTGGAGAGGAGAAAACACCCACACCCTTATCGGATTGCATGGTTGCAAAAGGACCATCGGGTGCTGGTCAGTGAGCAATGCCTGGTGAAGTTCAACATTGGAACTTACCGAGATGAGGTCTTATGTGACATCTTGCCTATGGATGCATGTCACTTGTTGCTGGGGAGACCATGGTAGTTTGATCGAAGTGCTGTACATGATGGTCGAGCTAATACATATTCCTTGTCAAAAAATGGAGTTCGAAATAAGTTGAAACCCCTGAAGGAGGCGGATGAGAAGGTATGCAGCAGTGCATGAGTCTGTCTAGTTGATGGAAGAAAATTCCTAGATGGCCTGAAGCCAGATCATATGTGCTATGCAATAATCCCTAGGGTCAGGGAAGAAGAATGCAAGGAAACTCCAGTGGAAGTCATGGGACTATTGGAGGAGTTTCCAGATATCATTTCTGATAATGTCCCTGAAGGTTTACCACCTGTTAGGAATATCAGTCACCACATAGATTTGGTGCCTGGATCGAGCTTGCCGAATAAGGCTACACACAGAATGACGCCTGTAGAAACTGAGGAGTTAAACCGACAGGTTCAAGATCTGCTAAAGAAGGGATTGATTAGGGAGAGTCTTAGTCCATGTGCAGTACCTATAGTGCTAGCACCCAAGAAGGATGGGGAATGGAGAATGTGCACAGACTCTCGGGCAATTAACAAGATCACTATCAAATACAGATTCCCATTGCCCAGGATGGATGATATCATGGACTGCTTAAGTGGAGCTGAGTACTTCATGAAGATTGACCTGAAAAGTGGTTACCATCAGATCCGCATTAGAGAAGGGGATGAGTGGAAGACAACCTTTAAAACCAGAGAGGGGCTGTATGAGTGGTTGGTCATGCCATTTGGGCTAACCAATGCACCGAGTACCTTCATGCGGTTAATGAATGAAGTCCTAAAGGAGTTTCTAGGAAAATTTGTTATTGTCTACTTGGATGATATCTTGATTTTTAGCAGAACCCTGGAGGAACACCTGATGCACATCAAGAGGGTTTTTGAGAAACTGCGGGAGGAGCAGCTGCTAATAAATCTGAAGAAGTGTAACTTCGTGAAGAGGGAGCTAGTATACCTGGGATTTGTTATCTCAGTAGATGGTCTCAAAATGGACCCCAAAAAGGTGAGGGCTATCATAGAATGGCCTGCTCCAAGAAGCGTGACTGAGGTGAGATCATTTCATGGTCTGGCCAGTTTCTACAGAAAGTTCATTAGAAACTTTAGCAGTATTTGCGCATCCCTTACGGAGACAATGAGGGGGAACAAGAAGGAATTCAAGTGGACAACTGGAGCAGACAAAAGCTTTGCTATGCTGAAGAATAAGGTCACAGAGCAACCTGTCTTAGCCCTTCCAGATTTTAACAAGGTGTTTTCGGTAGACTCGTGATGCGAGTGGTAGTGCCATAGGGGCCGTATTGAGCCAAGAGGGTAAGCCTCGTTGCTTATTTTAGTGAGAAGCTCAATGATGCCGGGAAGAAGTATTCGGTAAATGATCAGGAGTTCTATGCCATAGTTCAAGCTCTAAAGAAATGGAGGCATTATCTATTGCCAAAGGAGTTTGTTCTTTATACTGATCATCAGGCACTGCAGTATATTAACAGTCAAGGGAAATTAAATCAGAGGCACCTGAAATGGGTTGAGTTCCTATAGAGCTATACCTTTGTGCTGAAGCATCAGAGCGAAAGGTCCAATAGGGTGGTAGATGCCTTGAGTAGGAGGCAATGTCTATTGATGGAGATGAAAGTGGAGGTTGTAGGGTTTGCTGAGCTCAAGGGTTTATACCCTGCAGACCCCGATTTCACAGAATCTTGGAAAGCCTGCACTGCGCCTGTTACATTGGACAGGACTAAGTGGTTAAATTTTCTGATTCAAGATGGAATGTTGTTCAGGGGGAACCAATTATGCATTCCGAGGAGCTCAATGAGGGATAATCTCATCAAGGAAAAGCACAGTGGAGGTTTAGCTGGACACTTTGGTCGAGACAAGACCATTTCCCTTGTTAGTGAAAACTACTACTGGCCGCAATTGCAACAAGATGTGGCAAAATTTGTGCAAAGTTGTAGGATATTCTAGATGGCAAAAGGTGTGAGGCAACCTACTGGTTTATATCAACCACTACCTATACCCGAAAGGCCATGGGAGGATATTAGTATGGATTTTGTGCTTGGTTTTCCCAGGACGTAGAGGGGGCATGACTCCATATTTGTGGTAGTGGACAGGTTTTCAAAAATGGCTCATTTCATTCCATGCCAGAAGACTAGCGATGCGGTCCATGTGGTTGGTCTATTCTTCAAGGAAGTGGTACGCCTTCATGGGCTGCCAAGGAGCATTGTTTCGGACAGAGATACCAAATTTGTAGGGTATTTCTGGAGAACCCTGTGGAAGAAACTGAAGACGGACTTAAAATTCAGTTTTGCATACCACCCCCAAACAGATGGCCAAACAGAGGTGGTAAATCGGAGCTTGGGCAATCTACTGAGATTCTTGGTCGGAGACAAGCCCAAGGGGTGGGATTTAGTTCTACCGTAGGCAGAATTCGCTTACAATAGCTCAGTCAATAGAAGTACCAATAAATCGCCATTCCAGATAATCTATGGGAGCAGCCCAAGAAACGCTTCAGAGTTGAGAAGGATAGATACAAGAGAAAAATGTAGTGTTGAGGCAGAAGACTTTGCTGAACACCTGAAGGGAGTGCATGAGGAGGTGACAAGGCACATTGCTAAGATGAATACTTAGTATAAAGCCAGGGCAGACCAGAAGCGCCGGGTTAAGGAGTTTGAAGTAGGAGATTCTGTCATGGTCCATCTAAGGAAAGAGAGGTTTCCTGCCAAGACCTATAACAAGCTAAAAATGAAGAAGTTTGGGCCATGTAGGATCATTGGAAAACGAGATTCGGGCAATGCATATGAGGTGGAGTTGTCGAGTGAACTTAACATCTCACCGGTTTTTAACATTTTGGATTTGGTCGAGTTTCATGAAGGAGATAGCAGTGCAACACCAAGCCTGAATTTGTGGAGCATTCTCGCGGTTACTCTAGTCGTAGATGAGATAGAAGAAGTCCTTGATACGCATGAGGGCTGAAGTACTTGAAACAAATGTTATTCTGAGTATTTGATCAAGTGGAAGGGCAAGCCCATCGAAGATGTGACTAGGCTATCGAAGGCAGAGGTTGACTGCCTGGGTCTACCTCAGACAGATCAGAAGTAAAGGTCACTTCTCAATTCACCCTGGGTGTATGATGCAGGAGCATCCGGAGGTGGAAAAGAAATCTTGCATCACCCAAAAATATTTTTTTCTTTAAGTGCCAAAGTGGTCACGAAATCGTGACACTTTCGGAAGCTGGACTCGAAGGCGCAAAGTGGTCACGAAATTGCAACACTTTCAGAATCCAGGTGACAGGGTGCAAAGTGGTCGCGAAATCATGACACTTTTGGGGCAAAGGCACCAAGGGGTAAAATGGTCATGAAATCATGACATGTCACGGTTTCACGGCCCGAAGGAGTCATAGAGGTCGAACGACCAAAACGTCGCGATATCACGACCGAAGAGGAGAGAGGGCATAAGGAAGAAAACACGTCACGATATCGCGACAAAATGCTCACGACTCCAGACAGGCCGATGGTTGCAAAGGCCATAGTCGAAGGACACGTGACAACGAATTACAGGTGGCCATGGAGTATTAAGTGGTTACAGAGACCCTGGTAGAAGGACATGTGGAAACAAACTATAGATGGCTATAGGGCACTCATATGAATGATGATTCGGCGGGTTGATGGATAGGTGGCTACAGTGCACTCCACCATTATATGCCATGATGATTCAGGGCACCTGGCAGCATCTTGCAGGAGGCAATAGAACATTCGTGCGGACGATTACAGGGAATCCTGCATTCTGTGTAATGATGTCCGAAGAGGGTCGGGTCTGTTATAAAAGGCCACACATGCATTGTAAAAGGACTCTTGGCCATTTTGAATAGAACGGCTGTATTTTTTACCTCTGTTAATGAAATTTGTGTGAATTCTCTGTGTGTGATATTAGTTCTGCTTCACCTTCTCCCTCAAGACAACATATATTCATCATCACAACCACATAATACTTCACAAAGTGGGTTGAGGTAATTCCTCTAACTAGTATTATAGGACCTAGAATAGTGGAGTTTAAAGTTCACCATATCATTTTTTATTTTGGTATTCCCTCAAAATTCATCTCTGACAATGGTAAGTCTTTCAAGAAAAATGATGTTCAAGCACTTTGCAAGAAATACAACATCCAACATAGTTTCTCAACTCCTTATTACCCAAAAGCAAATGGACAATCTGAGGATACCAAGAAGACCTTAATTGCTATTCTCAATAAACTTGTTAAAGAAAACCATAGATATTGGCATACACAAATTCCTTGGTTATTATGGGCTTATTGAACAAGCATCCACATGCCCACTGAGGCAACACCATTTTCATTGGTCTATGGGTCTAAAGTAATCATGTCTCTTGAGCTTGATATCCCCTCATTACTAATATCATTACAAGAATTCATAGATGATGACACTGCTAGACAAGTACGTCTTGACCAGCTCACACTTTTTGATGAAAGGTGAGTCAATGCTTTAGAACATTTACAAGTATATCAAGATCGCCTAAAATGTGCTTATAATGTCAAAGTTCATCTACGTGAATTCCAAGTAGGAGATCTTGTCCTTAAATAGAATCAACAAAACACCAATGCATTGTTGCATCTTCGTGATAAATTTGTGGCTAATTGGTTAGGTCCATACATTGTTACTCAAAAAGTGGGTAAAGGAACATATAAACTTTCCATTGTAGAGGAAGTTGAAGAACTTGAACCACTTAATGTTATACACTTGAGAGCATTCTATGCATAATGTGATTTATATGTATATATACATGGCTATTACACAAAAACAACATTGCATTGCACACATCTTGTTTCACATATTGCATTCCATACACGACATTTTTTTTCACCTTACATTTCACACATTTGCATTAAAATTATTTCATTTCATAAAATTGCATTTCATACATTGCATTCGCACCATAATTTTCACACATTTCATATTTTATATTAGGGATAATTTATTTAGTTCAGATATAAATTGGTAAAATAAAGTCATGTTGCCTTAATCAGGGGCACCTTCAAATTCATTTCATTACAACATTTCATAAATTCAAATTTGTAATTTGCAAAGTCATATATCCACAATTCCTAGGTGTTTTTTATCACTTAGCCACTCCTAGTGTTTTAAGCAAACCACAAATACATATCGAGTTTTCTTTAGGAACAAGACAAAATTTTCACTAAGAAAGTCTTGAGTTCCTGGAATTGACTCCAAAACATTCTTGAACCAAACATAATTTCACATATTAAAAACACTTTGTGTCAAAGAGGGATAACACCAGACTTAATTTGAATCTCGAAGTGAAAAGCGTAGTCCTTGCTTGTCCCATCATGCAACATAGTCCACAAAATAGTGGTTTTCACCACTATCACAAATCCCAAAAATAAAAGAAAGAGTAGGGAAAAACCTCTAAAAATTTTAAATATTTTACATCACACACCACAAATTTACAAGTTGTAAGGATCATACTACATTTCATGTCATATGGTTAGGTAGTCATCCTTAAAACATAAAGATCAAAATCTTGGACTATGGAGCTAGTCTCCACAGGATCTATAGATGTTTGACTGCCAATGGAGTGCGCTCATGCATGGTGACACATCTCTTTTAAAGAGACCTCTATTCACACATAAGGACAAGCTAGCTTCTTGGTCTCATCCATAACAGGTTTCACCCAATTTACTCAATATGAGTTAATGAACTCACTTGCACACAAATTGGTTATTGATTACCACGAGTAATTACCACACTCATGTTTTGATAAATGAATTCATTGCACACACATTTGGTCTTAGAGAAATTAGATAGCCTTTAGTGAGTTTGTTTGATATCACTAATATGTTTGAGTATCTATAAAATAATCTTCTTCTATATCAACATCCATATTTTCATCCATATCTTCTTCCATATCAACATCCATATCTTCTTCCATGTCATAAGTCCTTTCATCCCACCTGCCACCAGTTTGGTGTCCCTAATTAAACAACAATGCTAAAACATGGCCAAGAAAAATCTAAACTATGAATGATCATTAGAAAAATTTGCATCCATACACATTATCATTGCATTATCACATGCATTCACATAAAATCATTCACACAAAAGCATAACACAAAATTAAAAGTTGTGTATATATATATATATATATATATATATATATATATATAAATATCACATGTACAATGAGTACCCAAAAGGATACATACAATGAAGCACCAAGGATCATATACAAAAAGTGCATCTAAGCACTAGCTAATACCTATAAGAGGATCCTTGCAACCTTGAAGGATCCCTAGACCTAAAACTATGCCTAGACTCACTAGGCCTAGCTGACCCAAATATGGATGAGGAGGGTGGTTCTAGAAGCCCAATATTGTGCTCCATCAACCGATCCTCCAATACCCGAATATATCCATCCCAATACTGAATGTGATGTACATCATATCTTTGCCTATTATGCACCTCTATAAGCTCTTCCTAGAGCCTCACGATCCTATCCTCACCTCCACCTGCTATTGATTGTACCTCTAGCTCTATCCACAACCAAGCTATCTCTACCTCCTGAGCCACCTCCCTATCCCATAGTTGATATATCTTTGTAGCTCGAGCTGCTATCATAGCATCTTGCTTGACTACCAGCTGCTCCAGCCTCACCCGATCATCCTCACTCCAACCAATAGGTTCATCCAAAACATCCTCCCTATCCTCCATATTCCCTCCATCTCCTCTAAACTTTAGATTCTACTCTACTATCCTCCTAGTCTACATCCTTTGGCTACTATCTTGAAGGTGAATTTGATGCTTAGGATCCTCATCAAAATCCTCAGCCTCATTCCCCCAATCCACTACTAGACTCAATATCCATGGTGGTTGTGTAGTGAACCATACAGCATACTCCTCTGTAGTGCCTGCATCATCAACATCAGAGAGAACCATATCCTTGTCATCCTCAAGTGTGGTCCTCCATGCCTTGGCACATGGCATACCTATCTCATCCTAATGATACCTATAGAGTATTGGTGCCTCAGGAACTCCCTACCTTTGTCCAAACTATCACAACACCTATGAGAACTAGATCAGATCCACCTCCTTTTTGTGCCTCCCAACCACCCATCTAGCATATCACACTCACCGCTAATGCTCCCCATGACCTATCCACATGGCACCTCACCATGGCCTCCATACCACTTGAGTTGTTGTCAATCCAGCCAACAAATCCTTATACCACTTACTCATCCAAATAGGATAACTCAATTGTACCTTCTCCACCATAACCCACCTCATAACATAGGGTTTCTCCCTATCCTATCCCCTAGCTGGTAAACCCACAAGTCAGGCCACACTAAAGTGCTCCTAACCCCAGCATTGCAGTAGCAAACTGTGACCTAGTCCCCAACGCTTTTGCCTCCTTTCTTCATATAGCTCCAAGTATAACTACACCAATAAATTAGGAGCCATTGCATATACCTATGGTATAGCAAGTATGCTGCACACCAACCCAATAAGGTTCTATGGGAACCGATAGCCAGTACTATTCGATACCACTATGTTGGCAAACACAAACATCACCAATATGGGTATGGCATCCAAATTATTATCCACATACATGGACAAGTACATAATCCCTCCACTCATCACCTCCACATCCTCCCATATATATTTTAATATGTAAATCAACTCATGTTTCTTGTTGTGTCCAACCTCGATATGCAAGCCCTCCACTGGTAACTTGAGGATGCAACATACATCCTCAAGTGTCACAATCACCTCTCCAATAGGGAGATGAAATTTCCCCCTATATGGATCCCATATCTCTACCAAGGTAGAGAGATACCCCTCATCTACACTCATCACATCTATCTTGGTTGTCCCAGCTATCCCAATAGCCTCCATCCAATCCCACTCATCCTCCCATAGCGTCTTCCTCACCCCAAGGATGAGAGGTGAGAACCGATGTTGAGCCTCTAAATCTTCAGCTGCAACACAACATAAAGCATTAATTTCAAATACATTGTAATATTTCAAAAAACAAAAAGAGCATCAAAATCACTTTCCTTGATAAAGTGCACACCTGCTCTTGCATCTGCTCCCTCTGCCACCATAGCTTTCATATCTTCACTCCCCTCACTCCACTCCACCTCACTCCCTTAGACGTAGCTTTCAAAATTTGTGAACGCACAAATGAGCTTGATTTTCTATCTATAGGCCTTTTATAGCTATTTCAGGTACACTGAAACACCCATGGGTACTTCTTGGTGCACTAAAGCATCTCCCTGTGTTTGAAAAATTCCAAACTCTGGTGATCATTTACGTAACCAATAAGCGCCCGTCAGTGTTTGCAATCAAAATTGATAAAATACCAAAATTGATCCAAAAAGGTAGCTTACCTCCACCAAATCATTCCAAATTGCATCCATGCATCAATTTCATCATAATAACATGTTTTGTGAAGGTTCAAATTGATTTGGATGCATAATTTTTGTTTGTACCCAAAAGGCATAAAATTGCTTATCAATCTCCAAAACACTTCAAAATGGTCCAAATTTTCACAAAATGACCATAATCATCATTCTCATCATCAATTCTTCATTTTCACACCATTTCCATTCATTAATCATTGCATTTGCACATTTTTCCAAGTTCACAAATTTCAAGTGAACCTCGTATCTAGTGGTCTATTCTATCTCCTTGGTGATTGCAGTGATTTGCATCCATGCAATTCGGTAAGATGAATAAATAACCATAGGGAAACTTGGCCATCTTCATCATCCAATATATTATTTATTGAAAAACAAAATCAATTTTGGTACTTCACCTTTTGAGTGAAACTATGCCAAGACCAATTTGCTCTATAGTTGTCATTGATGGCCTTGTTCATGGGGCCTGAAACACGGACAACATCATATATCATCATTTCTTTTTACATTGATAGTCATCATGGCAACTGGCCCTAGCTAGGGTGATTGGTTCCAATTGTAGGAATTTATTGACATTCACTATCCGGCCCTCTGAATTTGACTCCTTTTCTTATTACATCTTCATCACTTTGTATTTCAATGACATCATATGACAAATTCTTCAATAGCATAGAATCACCCCAAAATTGGGGTAACCACATTTTGACTTTGATTTTTCCACAATGGGATACATCTTACATGATCATGGCATCTACACTTGGAAAAATACCTTTCTATATTAGGGAAAAAAAGAATCAATCACTTGTATTTTTCAACAACTCCCTTCCACCATTGGGGCAAAAACAACATCACATTTACATCATTTATATTTCACACAATAATTTGCACAAATCTATTAATTGGCTTGTGAGATGCATTCGTCACTCATTCACCAATTGAGGGGGTAATCTACACAATAAAAATTATTTTGTCTTCAAGTTCATCTTTGCATTCCAACAAGAAAAAATTGCTTCTGCATCAAGCCAAAACCAGGTGTCTTGTATTTTTGCACCACATTGTGTTTCACGCAACATGGTACAAAAAGGATCATATGTAGACACCAAAATCTAGCCACTTGTCATTCATCCATAACTTCCCATCACATTTATCCATTATTTATATATATTTGTTTAATATATATTTAAATAATAATAATTTATATATTGTATTTGTATATATTTAATATATATGTATATGAATTAATCCTAGCCATCCATCATGATCTAATCCTAGCCATTCATCTACCTTAATCCATGCCACATGCCCAAATTTAATCTCCATCCTCCATCATGTTTTAATCTTGATCACACAAATTATATCATTGAAACCCTAACGTGCCCTAGGATAGATTATAAAGAGGAGTCATTTTTATGAATCAACCCTGGAAGTTTTCTAAGTCCAAGTTTTTAAAGTCCTAAATCCCTAAAGTCATCAAGTATCCAAGCCCCCTCGCCATTACCATATTCTTGTAGATGCAAAAGCAAAACACTAAAAATATATATAACAAGATAGATTGAAATCAAGACTCAATATTGCACAAAAATAGATGCTTTTATTAATATGGGGGGAGCCTCAAATATCCAATGTATGAAAGAATTGATTTCTTTGATATAAATATTTACAATAACTAGGGTTCTTCGAAACCTTAGTGAACAATGTTGGTGGTGTCTTCAATATTTCTTTTTATCCCAACAAGTATGAGTGCGCTTTGTGCTTATACAATACTAGGCCACTCCAACTTAAATAGTTGCACAATAGTTATGTATCTCCAAAACCTGCACACAAAGAATGATAGAATAGGATTAGTAGTAATTGTGAGGGCTCCACTGTGTGAGACCCTCAAAAATCAATACAAACCCTAAATACCAATTAATAAACTGCATACAAAATATGGAAATAATGGAAGTAGTATAACAATAGAATTAACTTGTCATTTTATAATCTATTGTAGGGAGTTGGTGCAACGATACCCTAGCATCACCGAGGGCTTCACTAGTCTTCAATAGTAGGTTTTGAGATGTCTATGAGTGCTTAGAAGTAATAGCAAACGTCCCATGGGTACTTGGGGATGGCAAGGAGCACCCAATAGTGCTTTGTGGTGAAAGGAAGCACTCGAAGGTGCTTAGTTGTGATGAGGAGTATCCAAAGGTATTTGGGAGCAGAGGTGAAGATATGCATAAGCAGATTTAGTTGAGCGAGAATGGCAGTAATAGATGCAGAGGTAAGGGTGAGCGAGGATGGATAGCAGAGATGCTTGGATGAACTCAGATGGCTTAGGGTCAAAGACTTAGGATTCAAAGAATTCCTCAAACAAAAATTCTTAGGTCAAAGACTTCAGGTTTGAACCATCAAAATGGCTCCTATTAATAATCTACACTAAGATATGTTAGGGTTTGAACAACACAAATTATGTGGCTCATATTAAAACACATCAGAGGGTGGATATTAATTTTAGGTGTGTGGCATGGATTGATGTAGATGGATGGCTAGGATTAAGTCAAATCGGATGGCTAGGATTTATTTATATATATAATATTTATATTTATTAAATATATAAAATATAATATTAAAATATTAATATTAAACATATATTTAATAAATATGCCTAAATATATATATATATATAAATAAATTAGTAAAACGGTGGGAAGACCTATATGGACAACAAGTGGCTAGGTTTTGGTGTCTATAGATGCCCCTTTTTATACTATGATGTGTGAAACACAATGTAGTACAAAAATACAAGACACTTACTTAGGCTAGGTGCAGAAGCAGTTTTCTCTTGGGATATGATGAATGATCTTGGAGATAAAGGAATTAAATAATTTATATTTGTGTAGCTTACCACCTCAATTGGAAAATGATTTTGTAGATGAATCTCATGAGCCAATTGCAAAACATGTGTACAAATGAAATGCGAATGATATGAATAGTGTAAATGTGATACCATTTTTGCCCCAATGGTTGGAAAGGGATTGGTGGATAATGTGAAGTGATTATGTCTATTTTTACCCTGATAGATGAAGGATTTTATGAATATGTGTCTATTTTTGCCCCAACAAATGAATGTATTTTTACCAAGAGTAGGATGTCATGATCATGTAATATGTATCCCAGTGTGGGAAATTCAATAACAAATGTGGTGTCCTTAGATTTGGGATGATTCAATGTTGTTGAAGAATGTACCTGTAAGTGGCATTGATATACAAAGATAAAAGAAAAATAGTCAACTTCGGAGGGCCAACTAGTGACTATCGAATAATTTCTATGGTCGAAACCAATCACCCTAGCTAAGGCTAGTCACCATGATGATTGTAAAGGAAATGTAAAATGATAAAATGTGATTATGTTCATGTGTTAAGCCCCATGAACTAGGTCATCAATGACTGCTTTTGTACAAATTGTTCTTGGCAATATTTCACACAAAAATGTGAAGTACCAAATGTGATTGTGATTTTTAACAAGGAGATATGGAATGATGAAAATTACCAAGTATCCTTATGGTAGGTTATTCATCTTACCGAATTGCATGAATGCAAATCGTTACAATCACCAAGTATATAGAATAACCCACTAGATACAAGGTTCACTTGAATTTTGTTTGAACATGGAAAATATGCAAATGCTATGATTGATGATGGAAAACAATGTGGAAATGAAGTATTGATGATGATAATGATGAATATGGTTGTTTTGTGAAAATTTGGACCTTTTTGGATCATTTTATAACTTGTTATGTGATTTTACGACTTTTGGTTGCAAATAAAAATTATGCATCCAAATCAGTTGGAACCTTCACAAAACCTATTAATGTGATGAAAATGATGTATGCATGTAATATGGAGAGATTTGGTGGAGGTAAGCCACTATTTTGCAATGATTTAGTTTTTTTTATTTTGATGCCAAATGCTAGTTGGTGTTTTCCGCATGTGTAAATACCCATTGGTGTTTGGATGTTTTGTAAATGCCCTGATGCGCTTTAGTGTGATAGGGAACACCCATGGGCATCTCTAGGCACTTGAAGAAGCTATAAATAGTTGTGCGTTTATGAGTTTGAGAAGCTACATATGGGAGATTTGGGTGGAGTGGAGTGGAATGAGGTGAAGTGATTTAGGCACGAAAGCTATGGCGATGAAGCGAGGGAATGTGGGTGTTGGAGCTGGAGTGTGAACTATTGAGGTAAGTCTCTTGTTTTATGCAAAACATTTTATGTTTTTTTTGAAAAAGTGTTAATGAGAAATACTTTGTGTTGTGCTACAGCTTAGGATTTTGGAGGCTCGACACCAGTTCTTGCCTTACATCCCAAGGATGAGGAAGCTATTGGTGGAGGAGGAGTGGGAGTTATTAGAGGCTATGGGGCTAGCAAAGGTATCCTGGGTTGATGTAGTGAGGGTAGATGAGGGATACCTCTCTTCCTTTCTAGAAAGGCAAGATCTAGATAGGGGTACCTTTCAGCTCCCCATAGGAGAGGTGATCCTCATATTTTAGGATGTATATCGCATCCTCAAGGTGCCAATTGAGGGGATTTACATCGAGTTTGGCCACGATTAGGGAGTGGAGATGAAGAATATGTTTGGAGATAGCCTGGAGAGTGTGAGGGTGTAGTGTGGGGGTATTCCATACTTGTCCATGTATGTGGACAAGAAAATGGATGCCCTTCAAGCATTAGTGATGTTCGTGTTGGCCAACATAGTCATCTCAAAAAACACTGGTTGTAGGTTCCCTTGGAACCTAATAGGGTTGGTGAGTGATATGCTTACTATGCAGTAGGTGTATGCATGGGCTCCTACCTTATTGGCATAGGTGTACCACAAACTCTATGAGGTATAGAGGCATGGGAGGAAGAGATTGGAATGTTGGTTTTTTTTGTAGTGTTGGGGATGGTAGCACTTTAGCATGGCTCGATCAGAGGGCTTACTAGTGGTAGGATTGTGTAGGGAGTAGCCCTATGCTAAGAGATAGGCAATGGTAGAGGAGGTGCAACTAAGTCATCCTATGCGAACAAGTGAGTGGTACAAGAGCTTATGGGTTGGATTGATATCTATCCAAGTGACATGAAGGCCCTGGTGGGGTGCCATGTGGATAGGAAATGGAGAGCATCTATGATAGGTGAGGCAATATAGGTGGGTGGTTGGGCATTACTAAAGTGAGGCTAAGTATTTTTAGTTCTCTCGAGTGCTTTGATATTTTAGCCTGATTCAGGGGGTTTTAGATGAGTCGGTGCACTATAGGAGGCATCAAGAGGATATGGGGCTACCATGTGCAGAGCCATGGAGGGAGATGTACAAGTATTATGAGGATATATATCTCCCTAATGTGGATGATGTGAGGACTACTCTAGAGTACGATGTATGGTTCACTATGCAACCACCATGGGCACAAAATCTAGTAGCAATTGGAGATGGAGATGAGGGTGAGGGTGAGGGGACCCAAGATGCTCCCAAGCAACAAAGGCACCTTAGATCTAATATTTTAAGGATGAGGACTAAGGGCGCAGCTCGATAGACTCTAAGGATTGGGGGAGATTTCAAATATGGGGATGATGTGGATGAGACTTTGAATGGACCTCCATTTCGGAGCGAGGAGGATTGGGCAAGGCTAGAGCAGTAGGTGGTAGAACAGGATGCAATGGTGATAGCTTGATATGATAGGGTTGTGAAGCTCCAGGTAGTGCTATCAGAGAGGGAGCACTAGCATAATGTTGACATAGTGTGCCTTCAATCTTGGAAGATATAAATAAAGGCTTTGGATGATAAGTTGATAGAGCATCATATTCCTCTTCTAGATCCTCTAGCCTCATCTATATCTAATGCTACTAGGTAGAGTGAGTCTAGGTATAGTGCTAGGTGTAATATTCCTGCTAGGTTACAAGGATCTTCTTTAAGAGCTTAGCTAGTGCTTAGATGCACTTTTTGTATATGAGCCTTAGTGATTCATTTTATGTAGCCTTTTGTCACTCATTGTATATGCAATATTTATACATATATATATATATATATATATATATATATATATATATATATATATATATATATATATATATACATGGATTTTACCTTTTGTGTTATATGTTTGTGTGAATGCTTTTTGTGGAATGCATATTTATATAGATGATCAATTCATATGATATGTTATGGATGATTAATGCAAGTGGATATGCAATTGGATGATTAATGCAAGTGGGAATGTATGGATGATTAATGCAAGGTATGAAATGCACATGTTCCAATGATCATTCATAGTTGATATTTTCTTGGCCATGTTTTATCATTGTTATTTAATCATGGGAACCAAACTTGGTGGCTTGTGTGGCATATGACTCATGAAGTGACATGAATGTTGACATGGAAGAAGATATGGATGTTGATACAGATAAATATATGAATTTTGATATGGAAGAAGATATAGATGTTGATATGGAAGACTAACTATTTTACAGATACTTAGACATACTAGTGGTATCAAACAAACTCACTAAAATTACCTAATACCTATAGGATCAAATGTGTGTGCAGTGAATTCAGTTACCGAATCATGAGTATGATTATAACTCGAGTCAATCAAGAACCAATGTGTGTGTAAGTGAGTTCATTAACTCATATTTATTAAATTAGAGGTGACCTGTTATGGATGAAAACAAGAAGCTATCTTGTCTATATGTGTGGTTAGAGGTCTCTTTAAAAGAGATGTGTCACCATGCATGAGTGTACTCCACTACCAGTCAAGCATCTATAGCTCCAGTGGAGGCTGACTCCATAGTCCACAAATTTTGATTTCTTAATTTTTGGGGATGACTACCTAATCGTCTGACTGGAAATATAGTATGATCCTTACAAACCAATAATTAGTGGTGTGTGATGTAAAATATTTATAGCTTTTGGGAATTGGATTCTCAACCTAAGTGTGATGAGTATTGTAACCTATCCTTACTACTCTGCCTTTTGAATTTGGAAGCAACTCTGATAGTGGTGAAAACCATTGTTTTTGTGGACTATGTAGCATTATGGGACAAGCGAGGATTACCCTTTTCACTTCAAGATTCAAACCAAGTATGGTGTTATCCCTCTTTGACACAAAATGTTTTTTAAGATGTGGAATTGTGTTTGGTTCAATAATGTGTTGGAGTCAATTCCTAAAACTCAAGATTTTCATAATGAAGATGTGTGATGGTCCTAAAAGGAACTTAACATGTATTTGTGATTTGCTTAAAATACTAGGAGTGGTTGAGTGACCAAAAACACCTAGGAATTATGGATGTGTGATTTGTGTAAATAACAATTTGACTTGGTGTAATTGTGTGGATGATGTTGTGAAGGTACCCCTAATTAAGGCAACATGACTTCATTGGACCAATTTCAAAACCTTGAACTTAATAAATGATCCCTCATATGAAATGTGAAATATGGATGTGAATGCAATGTATGAAAAGCAAAATAAAATGTGTGCTAATGTAATGTTTTGGGATGAAATACAATGTTTTTTAATGTATGTAAATGAAGTGCAATGTTTTTGTGTATTAGCAATGTATATATACATATATATCAATCACATTATGCATAGAATACTTTCAAGTGTATAACATTAAGTGGTTCAGGTTCATCCTCTCCTTCTAGACCAGTAAGCCTATAAGTATCGTTATCCACTCGTTGAGTGACAATGTATGGACCCAACCAATTAGCCATGAATTTATCATGAAGATGCGGTAGTGCATTGGTATTTTTTATTCTCTTTAAGGACAAGATATCCTACTCAAAAATTCATGTAGATGAACTTTAGAATTGTAAGCATGATTTAGGTGGTCTTGATAAACTTGTAAATGCTCTAAAGCATTGACTCTCCTCTCATAAAGAAGTGTGAGTTGGTCAAGACGTGCTTGTCTAGCAGTATCATCATCTATGAATATAGTCTTAGGTTAATTATAAAATTCTCATGATTTATTAACATCAAATATAATAGTTACTAGCTTATATAGCATTAGGAAATGCTAAAAATAAAGATGCTACAAATTAGGGAGATAGAATAGGGAGAAGTAAAGATAGGGAGGAATAGGAAAATAAAATTTGAACTCTATGACTTAAATATCGGTGTCGTCCACTTGAAACCTATCGTCCACATTTATCTATAATCAAGTCAAAAGTAAAAGGTAAAGTAAAAAACCTAATTTTTACTTTAACTTCCAACATTCTCCCCCTTAAAGTTGAGAGGTTTGACTATACAGTATCTCAACTTTATATATTGAGCTTTAGCTATGCCTTTGGTGAAGATGTCTACAATATTTTTCACAGTGCTGCAATGTTCAAGCTCAATGATCTGTTGTTCCACCATGTCTCGGATGAAGTGATACTTCATATCAAAATGCTTTGATCTACTATGGTGGATTGGATTGTATGCCAACTGAATGGCACTCATGTTATCACAATACAGTCAAGTTGGACCACTTTGTCTTTCTCCAATCTCTTCAAGGATTTTTCTCAACCATAGGGCTTGAGTAATAGCATGTGGATGGTTATATACTCAGCCTCAATAGATGACAATGCTACAACAATTTGCTTCTTGGAACTCCATGTAATTAGTCCTGACCCTAGACTAAAAAAAATCCCTAATGTAGATTTCCTATCATCTATATTGCTGTCCCAATCACTGTCATTGAATCCAACTAATTTCACAAAATTATATTTATGGTACTAGATTCCAAAATCCAATGTACCTTTTACATATCTTAAGATTATTTTAGTTGCTTGTAGATGTAGCTCAGATGGACTTTCCATAAACCTTAAAACTAGAGAAATAGCATATTGAATATCGGGCCTTGTGTTGGTGAGAAACATCAGACTCCCAACCATTCTTCTATAAATGGTCATGTCAACCTTTGGTGCTCTATCGTCCTTGCTCAATTAGATTCCATGTCCAGTTGGAGTTGCAACTAACTTGCATTGCTCCATGGTAAATTTCTTGATCATGTATCGAGCATACTTGTGTTGACATATGAAGATCCCTTTATTTGATTGATGCACTTCAATGCCTAGGAAGTATTGCATTAAACCAAGATCTTTCATCTCAAACTATTTCATCATGTAGTTTTTGAACTCCATATTCATTTTAGTGTTACTACCCATAAATATTAGATCATCCACATACAAACAAACTATGATAATGTCTACTCCATGATTTAGGTAGTACATATTTGGTTCACTTTTGCTTCTAGTGAATCCATACTCGTTGAAATAGCCATTAATGTGTGAGGACCAAGCTCTTGGTGCTTGCTTGAGGCCATAAAGTTCTTTTTTTAATTTATAAACAAGGTTCTCCTTTCCTTGTTCTTGAAAGCCTTGAGGTTGTTGAACATAAACCTCCTCAGTTAAGTATCCATTCAAAAAAGCACTTTTCACATCCATGTGTTGAATGTTCCATCCTTTATGGGAAGATAAGGAAAGAACTGATCTGATTGTCTCTTATCGTGCAACAGGAGCAAAAATTTCCTCGTAGTCAACACCAAATTTTTGAGTAAAACAATTTGCTACTAATCTCGCCTTGTGCCTCTCAATGCTTCCATAAGAATTGTATTTGGTCTTGTAGACCCATTTACACCCAACACATTTTTTTCCTTTGGGTAGCTTTACTAGCTCCCATGTATCATTATTTTTTATAGAGGTTATTTCCTCTTTCATGACTTCTTGCCATACATTTTGAGTACAAACCTTCTCATAGCTAGTTGGTTCTAGTTGTGCACTAGTCAATAAAACATAATTGACTACATCTCCCTTAGGATCATGGGAGTCATCATCCCCATACAATTGCAAATTTTCAAGTTGCTGCAAGACTATATTCATTTCACTAGCTTGGCTTCTAGTGAATCTTTTCTGGAAATTTCGATCCAGCATTTGAAATGATGGATTATGTTGTAAAGTTCTTTTACCTCTTGATGGAGAGTCACTGTCAATGTCCATCGGTGAAGAACTTACTAATATCTGTAGAGAAGGAATTGGAGTGGCGGTTGAAGTACTTGATGTAGTACTCCTACTTGGGCTTGGATGGGGTGGTGTGCCTTTGCTTTTCTTGGGAGACACCTATTGTACATTTTGTACCTGTGAAGAATTCACATCTTGAGACTCATCATCAACAAAAATTATTTGATGACCCCATTCTCCCCCTTCATCAAAAATTACATCCCTGGAAAGTATAATTTTATGAGCCTTGGAATTGTAGAGTCTATATGCTTTTGTAGACTCACAATACCGTACAAATATACAAGCTTGACTTTTATAATCAAGATTATTCCTTTTCTCATCAGGAATGTCCGTATATGCTAAATAACCAAAAACTTTGAAGCTTTTTACATTTGGTTTCTTTCCATACCACCCCTCATAAGGAGTGATGCCATGTAAACTAGAATTTGGACTTCTATTTAGAATGTATACACTGGTTATTACAGCATCATCTAAGTACATATTAGTTAGATGCTTAGTCTGAAGCATCATTCTTTCCATATCAACTATGGTGCAGTTTTTTCTCTCTACCACACCATTTTTTTGTGGGGTATAGGCAGTGGTGAATTGCCTTTTAATCCCACTTGCTTTACAATATTTCAAGAATTATTTTGAGGAGTACTCACCTCCTCGATCTATCCTAAGACATTTTACAAAATACTCACTTTGTTTCTCTACATTGTTTTTGAAATCTATGAAGCAATAAAAAGCTTCATCTTTATGTTTCAAGAAATAAATCCAGCACATTCTAGAGAAATCATCTATGAAAGTGAGAAAATAGGAATTGTTTTTTATACTCTTTGTCTGCATTGGACCACAGATGTCTGAATGCACTAACTGAAGTGGATAGCTAGCTCTCCACGCTTGTACTTTTGGAAACTTCAACCTTGAGTGCTTCCCCAAAGCACATTCTTAACATACTTCCTTTTGTTCATTGATTTTATAAAGTCATGTCACGATAGCTTGAGAAGTTAGCAGTTTCAAGCTAGCAGAATTAAGGTGACCATATCGCAAGTGCCAAAGTGCACTTGGATTTGCTATAGCTACATTTGTAAGCTAAGCTTCCCCTAGCTCACCAAATTTGAGAGGAAATAACCAATTCTTGGTCATTGGTACCTGTGTGATGATACGATTACAATTGTTTATAAATAATGATACATTTTCCTTCATCAAAAACAAGTTTGTAATTATTCTCCATCATTTACCCAATGCTTAGTAGATTGTGTTGGAGCTTTGGAGTGTAGTAGATGTCATTCACTTTCTTTAGGCATTCTTTTGTTGGAACCTCCATGGCTCCAATGCCTTTGACTTGCAAATATTTATCATCCCCTAACTTGATTTAGGATTTATAAGTGGAATCTAGAGTAGCAAATAGATTTTCTTTGCCACTAATATGGTGTGAGCAACCAGTATCTAGAATCCATGTGTCATTTAGATTATGTTTTGATTGTCCATATGATAGAAAAATATTAGATATATCATCTTCTTCTCCATAATTTCCATATTCACTGTTGCTACCTTGAGAATATTTTGACCAGCAGTCACGAGCAAAGTGACATGGCTTGCCACAGTTGAAACAAGCTATTTTGGACTTATCACATTCTCACTTCCTCGTCTTGATTTCCACCTCTGTTCTGATTACCTCCTCTATTGGAGTTGCCTCCTCTATTCTTATTGCCTCCTCTGTAGTTGCCTCTGCCTCTACCTCTTCACTGGCCTTTGCCTTGACCTCTTCCATGTCCTCTTCCAATATTTTCATTGGATGTGAAGGCTTTATCATCGCCTCCATAGCTGGTTGAAGGAGATTCCTATAATCTCTCTTCATGAGACATTAATGACCCAATTAATGCATCAAATGTTAAAGTGGAAAGATATTTTGACTCTTCTATGATTATGGCTATGTGATTCCATCTTTAAAGAAGTGTTTGTAACACTTTCTTTACAATTGTTTTAGGCTTAATTTCTTTACCAAGAGTAACCATTTTATCAACTACTGCTTTCACTCTGACGCGGTAGTCACCAAATTTTTCATCTTCTTTCATTTTTAGATTTTCAAAATCTCATTTCAGTTTTTGAAGCCTCACTTTCTTCACTTGATCACTTCCATGGAATTCATCTTTCAAAGCTTTCCACGCATCTTATGTAGTTATACAAGTGGCTATTCTAGGGAATATACTCTTCTCCAATGCTGCTTGGAGATGATAAAGAGTAGAGGAGTTGCTCTTTTACACTTCTTTCTTTGTTTTCTTATCTACGACACTTAATGTTGTCCAGTTTGTGGGTTCGGTGTAACCCTCTTCCACTATGTCCCACAAACCTTTCCCTATGAGTAAGGTCTTCATTTTGATAGACCAATACTTGTAGTCATATTCGTTGAATTCTGGAATTGGTATACTGTTATGTGAGGCCATAGTTGCTATAAAATAAAACAATCTCTTTATTTCTCGGTTACAATAAAGCACTCTCTTTCATCAAATATTTTGGCATTTTCTCTCACCAAAAGTGCACAAAGAGCATGATAACAATCACTTGATTGTATCATCTATGTGCATTTCAATGTGCCTTTACAACAAATTTCAAGTCTTCTTGTCCTTTATGCTTTTACAAAGAAATTTTAAGCCTCTTAGGCTTTTTACACAATATTTCCTCTTAGAAAATCAATTTTAACTGTTAAAATCTCTGAAATTTCCTTTTCAAAGTGTGAAATTTAAAAAAACTCTTTCAATTCACAATTTCAAGCCTCTAGAGCCTTTACAAAAAAAACTTTAAAATTAAACTTGATAAAGTAGTTAAATATTTGTATTTAATAAAAATAAAATGCTTATAATTATTAAACTAAAAAAAAAATTAAAATAACTATAAATTTTTTTAATTTTATTAAATTAATATTTAAAAAATGACTTTAACAAAGTTTTAATTAAAAAATTTAAACAAAATGAAAAACTTTTAAACTTTTTTCAACTTGAACCTGCGACCTATATCATGCCACAAAACGGTTTTGCCAATGCACCCCCGTGTCTCTTTGAAATTGAGTATGTGCCCCCGTGCCTTTATATCCCTGCCAACGGTGAGCAACCAAAAAAAAATTGTTAATATTTTTCATGGTGGATTTCAAACCTAGGACTTCATGCCTTCAAACCTACTGCCTTCACCACTTGGGCTACACCCATTGATGTGCTACCAAAAGGAACCATTAAACACTTAAAAAGATCATGATGTCAGTTATTAAAATAAAAAACACAATGATTTATCCCACATCGATGCAAAAATCGCTTGCAGGGATGTTTTAAAGCTCTAACGCACATAGTTGAAAATGATTGTCTTCGAGAAATCATGCCACTCCCTTTTACCATACATAGTCAATCACAAATTGCCACCTCAGCATCTGTGTCCAATCAATCTATCATGTTGTCCTCCACTCTATAGCCACCATGTATTGCCTCGTAGTCCATGTCAGTCAGATCTACATTTTTTGTTCACGTCAGTTAGATCTACGCCTGCTATCCATATCAGTCAGATCTACGCCTGCTATCTATGTCAACCATTCAGCAACCGCCATGTTTCATCTTGTAGTCTACTCCTGTTAGGTCCCTCAAGTTTTAAGCCTACGTGCCCTCCTGGTCCACCTTGAGTTTCAAGACTGCGGGCCCTCTCCTGGTTTGCTTCGTGAGCTTCGAACAAACCCTCCTTAATCTCAAAAATTGAGGCATCAGATCTGTCAGATCTGTCTCCTCAAAAATTATGCTCGACCCTGTCTACTCGGCTCCTTCACGCTCGCTCTGATACCAAATATAGTCTTAGTTTAATTATAAAAGTCTCATGCTTTATTAACATCAAATATAATAGTTACAAGCTTATATAGCATTAGGAAATTCTAAAAATAAAGATGCTACAAATTAGGGAGAGATAATAGGGGGAAGGAAAGATAGGGAGGAATAGGAAAATAAAATTTGAACTCTATGACTTAAATATCGGTGTCGTCCACTTGAAACCTGTCGTCCACCTTTATCTGATGTCAAGTCAAAAGTAAAAGGTAAAGTAAAAAACCCAATTTTTACTTTAACTTCCAACAATGAATTCTTGCAAAGAAATTTGCAAGGAGGGAATCTCGATCTCAAGAGGTATAATTGCTTCAGCACCATAGACCAATGAAAATGGTGTTGCCCCAATAGGCGTGTGGATGGTTTTTCGATAAGCCCATACAACCAAGGGGATTTTAGTATGCCAGTCTCTATGATTTTTGTTAACAAATTTCTTGAGAATAGCAATTAAGGTCTTGTTGGTAGCCTCAACCTTTTTATTTGCTTATGGGTAATAAGGGGTCGAGAAACTATGTTGGATGTTATACTTCTCGCAAAGTGCTCGAAAATCCTTGTTCTTAAAATACTTTCCATTACCAGAGATGATCTTTGAGGGGATACCAAAATGACAAATGATATGGTGAAGTGTAAACTCCACAATTCTAGGACATGTCATAATGGTTAGAGGAATTGACTCAACCTACTTTGTGAAGTATTTAGTGGCTATGATGATGAATGTATGTTGTCTTGATGAAGGAGGCAAAATTTTACCAATTAAATCTAGACCCCATTGTGAGAAGAGCCAAAGGCTTTGAATAGGTTGTAAAGCTTGTGATGGCACATGAGTTAAATTAGCATGTTCTTAACATTTCTTACAATGTTTAACATAAGTGCAATAGTCACATTCCATGGTGGGACAATAATAATCCATGCATAAATTACTCTTTGCAATGGCCATCCCACTAAAATGACCACCACAAGTACCACCATGAGCTTTAGTTATGGCTCTTTGTGCTTCACTAGACTTGAGATAACGAAGGAGGATTCCATTATAACCATGTTTATGCAACACGTCCCCCAAGAGAACAAAAAAAGCTACTTTTTACTTGAAAGTGCATTTAGCAGTTCGAGACATGTTGGATAGGAGTGTTCCAAACTTGAGGAAGACTACTATTTGGCTTGACCAAGGCTCATATGGATCCGAATTGATAAAGCAAACATCCTTTTCATCCTTAGATTCAACATGAACAATTGCAGATTTAGAGATTGTTGAAATGATAAGGGGTTGTACCTATCCTAAGAAGTCTTTTAGAATCAATGAACCAAGGGAGGCCATTGAATCTGCAAATCTATTAATAAAATGTGGTAAATTGTTGATTTCATACCATTCAAACTTAGAGAGCAATTTCATTGCTACTTTATGGTAAATTTTAATGGTTGGTTCTTTGCATTGGTATTCTCCATTGATTTTCTTGACAAAAAGTTGAGAATCACCAAATATTCAGATACTCTTAATGCCCATAGTAATAGTTTATTGAAGACCTAAGGTTAAGTCTTTGTACTTTGTAGTGTTGTTTGTGCATTGGAAATCAAGTTTGAATGATAAGGGGATAGGTATCCCCTAGGGTGTATGAAACACGACTTCAACACCTTGACATTTCTCACACTTAGAGCCATCAAATAATAGTGTGATATTGATGTCTTTCTCAAAAATGACATCTTATTTTGGTTTAGTAACAATAAATACCGAATCATCTGGAAGCTCAATAATCAAAGGATTATCACTAGGTAGTGCAGCTTCCATAAGTTGATCGGCTATGACCTGAACTTTAATGTACTTTTGGCTAATGAATTCCAAGTCAAATTCAGTAAGAAGCATTATCTATTTAGCGGTGCAGGTGTTATTGTAAGTGCAAGATATCATGTAACAGAGTATTTTCTCTAGCTATAACATATGTTGTGTGGCTAAGCATGTAATGTCAAATTTTCATAGTGGCAAAAACCCCTACTAAGCATAATTTTTCTACATAAGCATATCTAGTTTCATATCTTACCAATGTTCAACTAATGTAATAGACATCCTGCTCTTAATTTTCTTCATTCTTTTGTGCAAACATTGTTCCTAGTGCAAATTCCATTTCTGATACAGAAATATAGAATGGGACCCTCAGATGAGGAGGAGCTAAGACTGGCGGAGAAGCTAGGTATTGCTTAATATCATCAAAGGATTTTTGGCACTCATTTGTCCATGAAAATGGCACCACATTTTGTAACAGGTGATTGAATGGCTTGCATTTGTCAAAGAGTTGTGCAATAAAATGATGGATTGATTGGATATTTCCTTGTAAACTACGTAATTCTTTTAAATTTGTTGGGAGAGGCATCTCTAAGATGACCTTGACCTTGTTTAGGTCTACCTAAATGCCTCTTTTGGAGATAATGAACCCTAATAGTTTGCTAGGGGTAACATCAAAGACACATTTCTTGGGGTTCAACCTTACATTATGCTCTAGTAGTCGGTAAAAAACTTTTTCCAATACACCAATGTGCTCTTGTCGAGTTTTAGATTTTTCCAAGAGATCATCCACATAGTCTTCAATAATCTTATGCATGTAGTCATGGAAGATGTATGTCATGGCACGTTGATAAGTGGCACAGACATTTTTAAGGCCAAAGGGCATCACCTTGTAACAAAATTTCCCCAAGGTGTAGTGAATGTTTTGTTGTTTTGGTCATCAGGATTTATCTGAATTTGGTTGTATCCTTAAAAATCATCCATGATAGAAAGCATTTCATGGCCTGCACAAGTGTCAACAAGAGTATCAATGTTTGGGATATGAAAATAATCCTTAGGACACACTTTTTTAAAGGCTCAAAATTTAGTACAAATGTGTATCACCCCATTAGGCTTACGAATGGGTGCCATATTGGAAAGCCACTCAGGATAATCAATGGGTAAAATGAAACCCACATCTAGTAGCTTTTGGAGCTCTTCTTTGACCAAGGGGGCAATGGTAGGATGCATCCTTCTAAGTTTTTGTTTGACCGACTTAGCATCAGGATGTAAGGTGAGATAATGAAAAACCAATCTAGATTCAAGACTAGGCATGTCTTTATAAGACCATGCAAAAATTTCCTTCTTCCTCTTGAGGAGAGTAATTAATTGCTCTTGTTAATCGTTGGATAGGATTTTGCCAAGCTTGAAAATTTGGGGATTTTCTTTGTCTAAACTAAGGTCCACATCGATGGTATCTTCAATGGACATATGGGAACCTTTCTCAAGTTGATGGGGTGTAGGGATCAGATGAATTTTATCTAATATGTCATCAAACTCTTCTAACTTATCCTCATCTATGTCTTCTTGGAAAACCTTAGGGTTTGAAAGTGAAGGTGAAGGTGAAGGTAGAGGGGATGGAGGAATGTAGTTAGCAAAAGCCCTTAATAATTCCTTTAACAAGACAAACTCATAAAAGGATGGAGGTGAAGAGATCTGGTCCATATCAATAACGCTCATGTCAATTGGAATTGGATTTGCCAAATCATATGGATTACGGAGTGGGGTGAATAAGTCAACAGGATTCATGTTGACTTAAGGGAAAATGGATGAAATTGGATGGGATGAGTGAAGCCTAAGAATCAATGCTAGGAGCTTGGTAAACCTAAAGAGCAACAAATAACACAAATGCATTTAACTAAATGATATATACATGCCATGAAGAAAAATAAAATGTTTTTGTTTGATTTTGATTTTTTTTTATTTTTTTGGTAATGGTGAAAACCACTATTTTTGTTTTATTTTTCTTTTTGTTTTGTTATGTACATATATTACAATTTTGTCTTATGAAATGGATTAATGAAATGGATGTGGTGGTTCACTGGTAGGGGAGGCTCGTTATTGTGGAAGAAGCAAATGAAATATAGGCTCAAGGATGGAGAAAAATCTAAGATAAAATTTATCTTGTTCGGTATGGGGAATGATGGGATCCAATTCCTCTTCATATTCATCAGAAATTATCAACATGAGTTTTAATTCTTCATATATCTCATCGTAACAGTCATCGGGGTTGGGGGCTTCTTCCCCTAAATTTAAATTAAGCCTTTGGAAGGATTTTTCAAGAGAAGAGATGGTGGAAATTGGAGTGTAACCTAGGCCTGAATGGTTATGCATTTCTCAATATGGAACATCGATAATGTCATGCATTCCCTATTCATGCAAACCTATGTCATGAACCTACCAATTAACTATGTAGAATAACAATATGGAAATCCCAATATGGTTTGTATATTGGCAGGCATTGGTTCCTTGGGTTCTTCCAAGAGAGCTAGATTGGATGAAGAATCAATCCCCCCATATATAAAATTTATGATGTTAGGAACTTAACCTATGTCATATACCGCTCTAATGGATAAATGTGGGTCACATGGGTGACTGAAATCCTTAGTGGTTGGAATGGTGAGTGGTGTGACGATGATGTTTTGGATCACATATACACCAATACCAAGATTAGTGATATGGACCTCAACTTGGGATGATGTGGAAGGACCATGATTGGATAATGGCCTAGGTAATGGTGGAGATGAATATGTCTCATAATCTATCAACTCGAATTATGAAACATTAGTTTATGGCAATGGATTATATTGGAAAGGTTGTTGAATGGATGATGATGATATGGAAGGCAAGTATGTGGATTAACTTTGACCACATGTGCATGTAGTCAATGATGAATATGATGGGGGATGGATGATATGAGGCTCCTCATTAATGGGAGATTTTTATGAAGAAATGGGTGGTGTGGTAGATGTATTAGCTGACGATGATAGGAAAATGTGGGTGGAAGGAAGCATGGATTCATAGGGACTTGAGATGAAATTACAATACTTGAATGGTTTAAAATATATTGGTATGCAATGTACTTGTCCCTCATGAATGTATTTTAAGTATTGATGTAGAATGGAAGGGACACATCTCGTTTCCGTCATCCAAGGTCTTCCAAGGAGTACATTTTACTCCATAGATCCTTCCAATATGTGGAACATAGTATGCAATGTTTTGACCTCCACTTCGATGGGCAAAACAACAATGCCAACTATGGAACACAAAGCATCATTTAATGTTTTTATGTTGAAGGATGACTTGGTGATATGAGGAGGAAGGTTTATATGATGAAGGGTAGACATGGTGATGATATTTATGGAGGAATCAGTATCAATTAGAACTCTTTTGAATGCTTCTTTTCAATTAGAGCCATGATATGTAATGGAGGATCTACTAATTCTGATTAGATTGGCTTAATCTCAAAGTCATAAAATGTAATGGAAGGCTCCATGCATATTTGAATAATCCCTACAAAGTTGTTGAAGGTATTAGGATCTTGAGATTGTAATTCAATGGATTTTAAAATATCCATTAATACCTAATGATGTGGGGGAGACTATTGAATTAGTTCATATATAGATAATTTGGTGGAAGTCATCTTTAGGCTTGTGATTAACAGGCTACTCAATAAGATGATTGATCATGGAGGATGATTGATGGGGAGAATGGGGGGATTTGGTTGGCTAGGAATATGAATTGGCAATGAAGTATTAGGGAAAATTTGGATGGGGGGTGATGAGATATATTGCGACACACTTTCTTGAGTTTTTTGCCTTGCATTTTGCTAATTGGAGGAGTTTTGGTGTTAGCCCCTCCCATAGTTGGTTGCACCTCCTCATGATGAGGAAGTGGTGTTTGAAAGATACCAAGATTATGGTTTTGTTGAGCAAAGGGGTTGTCAAGCTTGATGGTCCCAAATTCAATAAGGTCTTGAACTATATCTTTAAATACATGGCAATTATTGATGTCATACCCATTTTACCTATGGTAAGGACAAAACAAATGTTCTTGATAATGTTTTCTACATTTAGTGAGATCATCTGGTATGATTTCAGGTAATGCAAGTTTGTTTGTGTCGTACAACCTTTAGAAGAGGGAAGTATATGACTCATCCAAGGGGGTGTATTGGAAATTTTTTTGAACAAATTATCATCAAGAATAGTTCTCTACAGTTGGCACTGTGTTTTGCATAGCTTGAGTTACTAAGGGTACCACATGGTAAGAAATTTGATGCAGTGGTTATTATATTGATTGTTTTTGAGCCATTACAAGTTTCATAACCACTTGATTAACATGATTAGGCTAATTTGTCAGAGTGTTCTGTGTTTATTTTGATTGGATAGAATAACTACTTTTATATTGGCCCTTGTTCTGCCATTCCTTTTTTCTAGGCTTAAGTATACCATCTTGGATTTTTATTTCCTCGATGATACTAGCATGTGCTAGAGCTTCTTAAAATAATGATATGTCTATAATTGAAGCATCCAAGAGATGGGTTTTAAACAACTCTTGGTAAATAATTTGATAAGCTCTTCCATTGGTAGGGTGAATGGAAATTTGGTGATGACGATCCTCCAACAATTTCCAAAATCATAGATAGACTCATCGTCATGTTGTCTTAAAGAATACACATCAGACAATGAGACTTTATTTCTAACATTCAGGACAAAACGTTCAAATAATATGTCAACCAATTGTTCGAAAGTATAAATACTATGACTAGGTAATTGGTTGTACCACTCTATGGCATCTTCTCCTAATGAGAAAATGTTCTAATCATGAGAGCATTGTCATTTTGAATTCTAAAACATGAGTGTACAAATGTGCTTACATGATATTTGGGATCCTCAGTCCCCTTGAACTTATCAAACTTTAGCATCATAAAATCTGCTAGATATGGTGGTGATAGTATCAAAGGATGAATAGGTTGGTTGATCAATTGATGTAAGGTTGGCTTATGGTTTTTCATACCAGGAATATGTTGTATCAATTGATCTATTTGTTATTGCATGGCCTTGATTTTAGGGTCTTCCCCAAGAATATGGAAGCCCTAAATCACCTGATGAGAAGGCATGGTGGAAAAATGTTTTGGGGAACTAGATGATGATGGGTTTGATGATGATGACTATGTGAGGTTGATGGAAATTGATGAAGAGGAGATTGATTATGAATATGTGGAAGATGTTGGAATGGATATAATGTATGGGGGCTATGGTTGGGTTTGCCAATGGGAGTGGAATTGGTATGATTTGGTGGAGGGGTAGGGATGGAAACCACAAAATATTGTGGTACCCATGATTAACCTTAATTAATGAGGGTGGGCTGAGTAGAAATTGGTAGACACTTAGGGTTCACTTGCACTTATTTTTGAGCATCTTGATGTTGTTGAAGCAATTTTTTTAAATGTTCCCATGCTTCATGAATTTATCTATCATAAATAGAAGGTGTGGACGTATATGGCATGGAAGGTGTAGCTAAGGGATAAGTTACACTTGGCATGGTAACTTGGGAGGAATAAACTTGTGAAGCAGCATTTACGTGTGCTTCATACAAGGGGTTGGTATATGTGGATGTGTATAAATATAGGATAGAAGTCTGAGGAGCACTTGGGTATTGGAAAATGGGCTCATGAGAGGAAGGTGCAACCGAGGCCTCAAAAATATAGTTAGTGTATACCTGGATAAAGCTGGATGGTTGGGAATGAGAAAGTTCCTACTGTAAATAAGGATCTTGTCTAGGTGAGTTTGGGATTAACTATAAGATATAGTTAGTAGACTTCATAAGAGCTTCTACTTGTGCCATGTCTATGTGGGTAATGTGGTGATCAATGGTTGGTGAGGTTGACTCTATTTGGGGAACAACCATATGAAATATTATGGGTGACATGGAATGTGAAGGACTTGTAGATAAATCTATATGTGTCACATTTGGGGAATCTACCACAAAAGTGGCGGGGAAGGTGGATGAATTTTCCATGAAATTGTTTTTATTTAATGCTTTATGTTGATTTCTTGTTAATACCATAAGCAACTAAACCAAATATAAATTGAGCAGTAAAATGTAACACAGAATTGAAACTCCAAAAAAATAAAATAGAGATAAATCATTGCTAAGTTTGTTCAACAAAAGTGACTTACCTCATTCATTTATTATCTCATTTTAATGTGAATTCATTTTCTTAGATTTTGATTTTATGTGTTTCAATGTGCTAGTCTGAATTAAATGGATGAATCTTATGGCTTGGATGGGATAACAAGATTCTTACTGGTGATGAAATCCAACAAGTTTGCTCAATGGTAATCTAAGGTTTCTAGGGGTAGAGATTGGTGGATGGAGATGAAATCCATCGTCACCAAATCTCAAGCAATGGTTGGTGATGAAATCCAACCATTATTTTTTAATGTGAAGCATAAAGTGTGTGATTCATTTTTAAAGGTTTCCAATTTTCTATTGTGTGTATACAATGCTATAAAAACAACTACTTTCGACAGTCTAAATCAAAATCCAATATCCAGAATACCAATTTCTCCAAAGGATGTAAAGTACACCACTTAATACCTCTCTCTAAACAGAGGAGGGTTCGTCTACTCCTCCGTATGGAATCACCAAAGTACGAGGATACTTTTGGTATCTTGACACTATTCCTATTTAGACTTACAAAAATAAAAATATCTAAACCTAGGATGCAAACTAATGTATGTGCTTAACAGTTCAAATGCAAACAACAATGTAGCACAAATTAAGGAATCTTTAAGCAAAAATGTGTTGATGAATGCAATGATTAATGTAATGACTAAAGTGCAACTAAAATAATTTTTTTTACCAGATTTATTAATAATGTTCATTTTAATCCAAAAATATGAAAAAAAAACGTAAAAGTGTTAGAATACATAAAAACAAAAAGTTAGGGTTTGATAGTAAACTTGCCTAGAAGCCTACGTTTTTACCTCAACTCTCTGTAAAATACCTTTGGGTATTTTTGAAATGCACCTAGGTATTTCTATATGTCCCTCAAGTATCTTAGGGCATTTACACACCTTCTGCAACCTTCTGTGAATCCTCAAAAACCCTAATCCCATGAAAATTGTGAAATCTATGCTTCTAAAAATATTGCAAGATGAGACAAAAAATAGCAAATTAGTCAACAAGGTAAATCAAAATGGGAAACTCTTAGGGGGTCCCACCGTGATCACCATTTGTAGATGCAAAAGCGAAACACCAAAAATATATATAACAAGATAGATTGAAATCAAGACTCAATATTGCATAAAAAGAGATGTTATTATTAATATGGGGGAGCCCCAAATCTCTAATGTTACAATGAAAGAATTGATTTCTTTGATACAATTATATTTACAATAACTATGGTTCTCTGAAACCCCAGTAAACAAAATTGGTGGTGCCTTCAATCTCACTTTTGATCCCAATATGGGTGAGTGGGCTTTGTGCTTATCCAATACTAGGCCACTCCAACTTAAATAGTTGCACAATGCTTATGTATCTCCAAAATCTACACTGTGTGAGACCCTCAAAAATCAATACAAATCCTAAATGCCAATTAATAAACTACATACAAAATATGGAAATAATAAAAGTAGTATAATAATAGAAATATTTACCTTGCTTAACGTGTTTTTTGATCTATTATAACTATTACAGGGAGTTGGTGAAGTGATGCCCTAGCATCACCTGAGGGCTTAGCTAGTCTTTAGGAATAGGTTCTGAGATTCCCTTGGTTTCTCGATAGTAGCAAGAAATTATTGTGGGTTCTTAGGGATGGTGGGGAGCACCCAACGGTGCTTGGAAGTGGAAGGAAGCACCCGAAGCTGCTCAATGGCGATGGGGAGCACCCGAAGGCATTCAAGAGTAAAGGTGAATATCTACATAAGCATATATGGCTAAGTGATAATAGCAGTGATAGATGTGGGGGTGAGGGTGAGTGAGAATGGATAGCAAGGATGCTTGGATGAACTCATATGGCTTAGGGTCAAAGACTTAGGATTCAAGGAATTCCTCAGACTCAAAAATGCTTAGGTCGAAGACTTCAAGATTGATCCATAAAAATGGCTCCTATTAATAATCCACACTAGGATATGTTAGGGTTTGAACAACACAAATTGTGTGGCTCAGATTAAAACATATCAGAGAGTGGATATTAATTTTGGGTGTGTGGCATGGATTGATGTAGATGGATGGCTAGTATTAAGTCAAATCGGATGGCTAGGATTTATTTATATATATAATATTTATATTTATTAAATATATAAAATATAATATTAAGATATTAATATTAAAAATATATTTAACAAATATGCCTAAATATATATAAATAAATGGTTAAAATGGTTGGAAGACCTGGATGGATGACAAGTGGCTAGGTTTTGGTGTCTACACTTCTATCGCTTGTCGTCGCTTTCGCATCCATCGCCACCCACTTCACACAAACCAATATTCTTTTGTAGATTCTATTTTACCTCCAGAATGCCTCTCCAAGTTTTCCCAAGTGCCTTTGGGTGTCTCCTACCATCATCAAGCATCTCTGAGCACCTCCTACCATAACCAAGTGCCCATGGGCATTCACAACCCTAATTCTGTAGTCCAACGATCCCTCGAGTGTTGCTAGGGTATCTACGTACCAAATCCTATAAAAATAATGAAGAATAGAGAACAACGAGTTAGTGTGACAAGGTAATTTATTTATTGCAAGTATTTTTATTCTTAGATCTATTTATAGCTCAATTTCTACAACTAGGGTTAGTAAATTTCTTATTGAGGGACTCACATAGTGGAGCCCTCGAAGATATTATTGACATTTTGTTGTTTGTTGTTTGTAGGTTTAGAAATCAAGTTCGTTGGTAGCTACTAAAGCTTGAGTGGTCTTGTATAGGATAATAAAGCCCACTCACCACATTTTTGGGATCATATCAAACACAAAGACACCACCAATATTTGTTTACTAGATTTTCAGAGAATCCTAGTGTCTTTTAATCATTGTATCAAGCAGAATAAGCTTTATAACCCCATATTTGGGGCACATTTTATTGTAACATTGAATATCTATCGATGTTATAATAAAATTTTATTTCATTGTGCAATTTTATATGTCACATTGCTTATTTAATTTTATAGTTCATTGTTTGGTGTTGTTCGATTTTGCATTCACAAAAACGACTAGAGGATAACCATACAAAATATAAGGAAGAGGGTTAAGGAGATATAGAAGAACCTCATAAAATATCTTATCATATAATAATATTTCATCTCTTAAGATCATAGAGATGATAGGCCTTGGAGGTACTTGAATACCCCACAATGATACATCCATGACTCTTTGAATCCTCCTTTCAAATAACTTTGGGTATATAGGCCCATGTTGTGGATCCAAAGATACAAAAATGAAACATGTTAGGTTTATTGGCTATCATTTTGTCAAAAGGAGATATTCTTTAAATAACTCAAGCTGGAATTCGATAGATAATATATATTCCACAAGTGATTGTTTCACCCTAAAACTTGGGATTCATATCCTTAGCATGTATCATACATCAATCCATCTTCATAATCACCTTTTTCTTCAATCAACTACCTCGTTCTACTCTAGATAGTGGAAAATCCTCTAAAAGGTAATACCATGAAGAGACCAAAAATTTAAAAAATCATTGCTCACATCCTCACCTCCTCCATCTATCCTAAGGTATTTGAACTTTTTATTAAACCTATTCTAGACTAGTGCTTTAAAGTATTTGAACTTTGCAAAAGCCTCATAATGGTATGAATAGTCTACAACCATAGATACTAGGATAAATCATCAATGAAAATAAAAAGTACCTATTTTTGGAAAGAGATGGTATACCCATGGATCTACAAATATCACTACAAATTATCTCTAGGAGTCATGTGGCACACCTAGCAATCCATTTTGGAAATGAATCTCAATGATGTTTCCCTAAAATATACCCATTACAAAAATCACTATGGGATAAATAGAAGAAATCACAATAGCCTATTAATGATGAAGCATGTATCTTAGTGACCCATAGCCAAGATGCCCAAGTCTATTATGTCATAATTTATTAGCATCATCTACCTATGAAACCAGTGCCACAAATATTTTCTTTCAATAAGGAGAATTTGATCTCTTACCTAGCTCATATATCTTATCTGACTCTATCATAATACCCCGAGACAACTATCTTGAAGCCATCATTAGTATTCTTGATCATCCATTGATCCAACTAAAATTCCACCATCTTACTTGTATTAGTAATTTGATACATAGATAAAATATTATGGCCCACACTAGAAACATGAAGAACATCATCAATTGATGAATACCCAATGCTAACCTCAGCACATCTAGCCACACATGAAGAAGAATCATCCCCAATTATAACACACTCTCCAAAATATTATGTATTATAGTCATATAGGAGATGGTGATGCTTGGTAATGTGTCGACTTACCTCTAAATCTACAATTCACTCATCAAAAGAAGTGGATGTCCAATATGTTGAAAAAATAACTATATGGTCCCTTGAGATTTCAATGTCATGAGCATCCTCACCTTAAGCATAATAGAGCAACATCAACATCCCTTTTTTTGTTTCTTCCTCGAGCTTCTATATTCCTATTTAAAAATTTTGGTTTTTTTCCTTTCTTATTATAAAAAATTGCAAATTGAATTCTTAAAAGGTTTCTTAGATTTCTTCCCATATTACTTTGGCTTAATTTAGTCAGTCTTTATCACTTCTTTTGCATGAGTCTGAATGGTGAGAGAACAAATCTTACACTCCTATATTTGATCTTAGTTATGAAGAAGATATTTGAATATGTCATCAAAGGAAGGAGGAGAATCTAAAAATTAAACATGAAGTATCTCAAATATAATAACAATTGTCTCATATGGATTGGATATATTGAACACAATATCAAGAAGCTTGATTTTTTTCTTGCCACTATCATTAGGTTTTTTCTCCTTGGGAATTCCTCTAGTAATAAAGATATCAACCTATAATTTCTTCAACCACCCAATATACTCATCAATGGTCTCAAAGGAATCCATAGTCAAATTAATAAGATCTACTTCCAATCTACTAATTTGTGTAGAATCAATGTGATCACATAGACCTTAAAACTTGTCAAGAAATATGTTGTGATCCATAATGCTGCTAACATGAGTGTCATAGATATTTTTAACATGGAAAGCTATTGCACCAAGCACCTCATCCTTCTTATACTTACACAATTATTTCCTCTATTTAGAATTAGTGATTTGAGGGACCTCATTTACATATTTGAACAATCCCTTACTCTAGAGTAAGTCTTCAATCTTGATTTTCCAAGTGGTATATTTTGGTATGTTTAGTAAGGGTACATGTTGATCCATAACTTTTCTATCTAAAAATAGATTTCTACATGTATTTGTTACTAGAAACAACACTACCAATTCAAAGAACTTGAAAATTTATGTGGTTTGAAAAAAATAAGGCTCAAAATTCTTTCGCATACAAAACTTATTTCCCTCAAAAATTTGGACCTAAAATCACAAAAATACCTCCAAATCCTTTTAAAAAGTAATAAATTGTTTTATTACCTATAGCAAACAGATGATACTACCACAAGTCATTATTTGAGTGAATGAGGGATGACAACTAGACATTGACTAGATATATAAATAAATTTGCTACCACCATGTGTCATTTTTCTATGTAAGGTAGTGTCATTAGGATGTTAACTATCCAAATCATTGGATAGGGTTCCCAAAAACCAAATTATGCAACATGTTGGGTTTTGGTTCCTTTCAATTTTCCATATCTACTATTGATTATGTGATTGCTTGGTTATATGGTTTAACGAGTTGGTGAAGTGTGTTTGGTTGAACCCATTTATGCCATAGTTATGATGTCCAATTCATCCTTTCTATCATATCAACCATTTTCACTTTAGCTTCTACCATGAAATTACATGCCATAATAGCAATAACCACATCATTAGGTTCAAGATCATCCTTATTAAGGTTAATGTCACCATCCACCATGTTACTATATGTGATGTCATCATATACCATATCATCATATATTATTTCATCAAATGCCACATCACTTGCCATACCATCAAATGTGGTGTCATTGTGTTCCATGCTATGTATGGCATCACACATGCAATGTCATGTATATTTTTATTCATTGTGATATCATTATATGCCATGTCATCTACCACATTATCATTTAGTGCTATGTTATCTATAGATATCATGTAATTGAAAATTTCCACACCAACATGTGTAGTGCAAAATAAGGGGTGACTTCATCATGCACCATGTCATCAATGGGTACAACATCATCAATGGGTGCCATGTCATGGGTTATGACATCATCAAGAATCATAAGGAGGGTGATGTCATAGGTTTGAACAAAAGGAATATGGGCATGGGATTTTATCTCTATACCTTCAATACCCCTAACCACAACACCCTAAGTGTTCATGTAAATGAGAAGGAAAAGGGAACTTTCATTAAAGATGCCCCTCAAGTTTTTTAAATAAGGTGTCTTTTCCCTTGGTGCATGGAAGAACCATCCTTTTGTACCTTGCACACCCTATAATTTTTCCTGTGTATTGCATTTTGTATATTGTACACCCTAAAATTTACCTTTGCATTGCATTTACCTCCCTTCATAGAATATTCTATGAAATATTTTACCTTTTTTAAATTTAAAAATTCAAAAAACTAAGGGAAAATAATATAAACTTTTATGTAATGAAATAGATGCGGTTGGAGGAAAAAAGGGAAAAGTGTTGAACTATGACCCCTCTAAATTTTTTTAAAGAATCTAAAAACACATGGTTTATCCATACCTATTACAGTTTTCCTAACCTAACATTTTTCTTGGGCCTAACCAATCAAGCCATCCTATCTTGCTAATGTAGTAGAAAAATTACCAAACCATTTTGGCAAATCTGTCTAGAGGCTTAAAGGTCGTTGTTATGCATTAAAGGTTACCCATGACTTCTCTAGCATACAATAGTTGCTAAAAAAATCAACCTCTTATTTTCTTCTTTTGAAAACCACGTAGTCATCCTCTCATCTATGCTATATCTAGATTAAAAAATCCAAAGAAGAATAGGAAATGATTTATTATTAAAAATTCATAAAAAAACAAATGATATTCTCAAAAAATGTTAAAGAACTTAATATGGCAGTTAGGGCATCCATTTGCTCAAATAAAAAATAAAATTAGAATAAATTTCAAGAGAGGCAAAAGGAACCTATCAAAAAAAAACCCAATTATTGGCATTAAATGCCTATGTAATCACACATTTGTAATATGGGTCAAAGTCTAAGGATGAGGTGTTAATGTGTATGTAAGTATGAGTGTCACCTTGCATGCACATATGATTTGGCAGCGATAGATGCTAGGGTTTGCCTTGTAGAATATGCAATGTAGTATTTATTTGAGAATGATAATAGAAAATTTTGAAATGTTTGGAAATCCCCCAAGGGGAGGTTTTCCCTTGTTATTCTCTTGTTTTGTATGTGCATATTTATTTTGCTTCTCCTTGTAATGTTTAGCTCTCTTCATTTAGTATTAATTTCATGTATGGTTTTAACATTTGGTATCAAAGATTATGGGCTTAAACTTGGGTATTTTATGGTATTATATGAAGAGATGCAAGGATTTATGACTTGTGATAGATCTAGTGACCTTTGACAACAACAGATTTGGTGAGATTTGATAGTGACAGATCTAGATTAAGGATTTTTCATTTGAGAGTTTGATATTTAAATCTTGTTGAGCTTCTATAGTGGTATTACTAGTGAGCTTCAACAACGATAAATTTGGTGGTCTTTTACAACAATCTACTTTGCTAGTGGTAGATTCATTGAGCTTTGCTAGTGGAAGATCCGGTGACCTTTACCAGTGGTATATCTGGTGAGCTTTTTTAGCGATAAATCTAGTAAGCTTTATCAGTGATAGATCTGGTGAGCTTTGATAGTGGTAGACGTAGTGAGCTTTGATGGTGACACTATGTTTTCTATGTATTCATATTTTTATTATTTGTAAGTGTGAGATTCAATAGCGATAAATATGGTGAGCTTCGACAATGACATATCTAGTTAGCTTCAATAGTGGTAAATCTAGTGAGCTTCGATAGTGGCAAATCTAGTGAGCTTTGACAGTGGCAAATTTGGTGAACTCCAACAATGATAGATCTAGTGAGCTTCAACAATAGCACTATTTTTTATTTGTATTTAGATGTTTATTTCTTGTGATTGTGAGCTTTGATAGCGGTAGATTTGGTGAGCTTCAACAGTGGAAAACCTGGTGAGCTTCGATGATAGCACTATCTTTTATCTGTATTTAGATGTTTATTTTTTGAATAGGTGCTAATATTTAAGGTTGGAAATACTTGTTCTAGTGGTTTTATTATGCAAGTTTTATAGGTGTCCATGCACAATGTTTCATTTTGCAATTGGCATTCTTCATATTTTAGTGTGTTGTGCAGATCTGAAATCTCATATCTATGTTTTAAAAAGTTGCTAAAGAATGTTTGAGATGGTTTATAGGTTGTACCACAAGTTTGGAGCAAGTATTGTAGCTTGTACCTGAAGAAGCTATTGTAATTGGTGTAGTTGGAATATTAATTATAGTAACTGGTGTAGCTTGTAGGGTTTTTAATGCTACTATAACTTGTGTATTTATACCCAAAAAAGACTGGTGTGGATGCTAGTGGTGGTTGCCTAGTATAATGTTCTCAAATTTAGCACCAGTAATATTTGTAATGTTTTAAAAGTGATTTTTTGGACTATTTTGTTATCTTGTTGGTATATGGCTAAGGGTAATAGGTGAAGCTAATGTGTTCATAAGGTTTAAGGTAGCTTTTAGGGTGGCTAAGTATTGGAATGACTAGATGTAGCTAGTGGAAGTTATAGGTCTAGAGGCTGGTAGTAACCAAATTAAGGCTACTTATCTTTGAAAGGATCAATTTTAGCTTGTGCCCATGAAGGGTTGTGTAAAAAAATCATTGTTTGTACTACAAAATTACAAATATGTCATTAAGAGGGGAATGTTGGCATTAAATACTTATGTAATCATACATTTATAATATGGTTCAAAGTCTAAGGATGAGGTATCAATGTGTATGTAAGGATGAGGTATCACCTTGCATGCACATGTGAGTTGGGAGTGACAAATGCTAGGGTTTTCCTTGTAGAATATGTAATGTAGTATTTATTTGAGATTGCTAGTGGAAAAAATTGGAATGCATGGACGTCCCCTAAGGGGGGGTTTCCCTTCTTATTCTCTTATTTTGTGTTTGCATATTTATTTTGTTGTTCCTTATTATGTTTAGCTCTCTTCATTTAGTATTAATTTCATATTCAATTTTAACATTTGAAAAGTCATTTGTAGAGTTGTTGTTACTCAAAAACCTCAAGGTGTTAGTATCTGATACAATATCTGTATTTGAACACCTCACAAGGTGGTTAATCCTAGATCACATGGTGGTAGTTAGTCCACTAGGTCAAATACCTTAGGTGTGGTGTTTAGTCCAACACCCTCTCTTTAACGTGACTCAAAGGGATTTGATCCTAGGGTGAGGCTTTGATACCACTATAGAGTTTTCATTACACCAAAACCTCAAGGTGTTAGTGTCCGATACAATCTCTATATTTGAACACCTCACAATATGGTTAGTCATAAGGCCCAAGATGGTGTTTAGTCCACTAGGTCAAATCCCCAAGGTGTAGTGGTTAGTCCAGCACCAATGATATAAATCTATTAGAAATCAATAATATCCTCATGATCCAAGTCCTTTTAGAATTTCAACAAAAAACCCATAGTATCTTAGCACTACCTTTGCCAATTTTTGCTCATTTTAAAATTAACAAACAATAGGAGTTCAGATGATAGGAAAACTTAAAAAAAACAAAACAAAACTTTTACTCATTTTTGGTCAAGTAGCAATTAGCTTTCAAAATTTGTCGATTGGCTTAGAGGAGTGATTCACTCAATAAAGGTGTCAATTTGATCAAGAATGAATTCACTTGACAAATGTGGATCATTTGCTTTATAATGAGAGCAAACCACTCAGCAAGGTTAAGCAAATCACTTAGATAGGGTGCAAAAGTGAAAATCAACACAAATTTCAAGGAAAAACTTCTAAAAAGTGACACTTTTGGTATTTTTTGGTGCATTAAGAATTTTAAGAGCCTTCTAATCTTGTTAGAGACATAATTAGAGGTATGTAATATTTGGAGGTGTAACATTTTTCTAAAGCTGCTCCAAAATATATTATTTTACTACGAGTAATTATTTTTCATCCTAGGTAACTTAGGGGTAAATTTTTGCTATCAATAGGGACCTACAGCATTTGTTGTATTCATATTTTAGCCATGAGAACTCAAAGCTACACTCTATGAAACCCATGTTGTGTTTTGTTCTCATTAGGTCATACAAAATTGGTAGGTCCTTATGCATTCCTTTAATGGAATCATCCTCCTAGTTTGCTAGGTGTGTGACGGTTGGATACATCCTTCTCATCTTGTCATTCATTTCTCAATTTCATAATCAAACAAGTGGGTGGACATTGATGCTATTCAAATTATCATATGTTGATCGACCACATGTTATCCATGCTATGGTGTATCAATTATATTTGCATTCATATCTTACACTTTAAACTTCACATGTTTATATTCCACACTTTTATGTATTTTCCATGTATTTCAATTGATATAGTTAGAATATATTAGAGAGAAACATGAGGATAACAAGGGGCCAACCTTAATATGGAGGTCGAGGGAAGCCTTTGAAAAAAATTTCCAACCTTACTATCATTTTTTTATCAATTTCATAATCAAATAAATGGATGGACATTGATATTATTCAAGTTCTCATGTGTTGATTGATCGTATGCTATCATTGATATGGTATAATAATAATATTTTTTTCATCTATTTCACTCTTAACTTCACATTTTTGCATTCCACATTTTATGCATTTTAAATTCATATTTTACTTTCATATATTTCATTTCACATAGTTAGAGTATATTAGAGAGATATATGATGATAGCAGGGAGCTTACATTAATATGGAGATCGAGGGAAGCCTTTGGAAAACCCATCCAACCTTTTTGAAACTCAAATTTTGGGGTATAACACTTAAATCACAAGTGAGGACAATTACTTGGATCAACATAATTTTTGGCACATTTGGTGGGACAAACCTTATTTTTATGCATTTTTTCAATTTTTGTGTCCAAAGCTGCATTTATCATGGATGGAGCAATTGGATAAAGATCAACAAAAACATTTTGCTAAGTCTAATTTCTCAATTGATTCACTTGTTAAAGTGAGCAATGCACTTGATTTACAAGCAAATTTAAAAGTTTCTAGAAGTGAGTGATTCACTTGACTTAGCAAGGAAATTACTCAATTTAACCTACATCTTCATAAGTTGAAATCGAAGTGATTTATTCAAAAAATTTAGTCCTAAATCCATTTTTACTTGAAATTCACCAATTTTTTTATTTTTGTGCTTAGATTTTGTAGGCATTTCATGAATGGCAACTCCTACTCAAATTTCATAAAACTTTAAAAAAATGTAGATACAACTCTGATAGCATTCAAATGATAGTATAAATGTGAATATGATCTTGTATGTACATTTTCCATAGGCATAAGCACATAAGGTAAATTTTAAGTCAATTTTTCCATAAGTACAAGACAACAAGCAATTTGCTTGATAAAGCGAGTGATTCTCTCCAAAAGGGGTCAAATATTTCCAAGTTAGATCTAGTGAATGATTCATTAGGAAAGACAAGTTTTTCCTCCCTCCCTCATTTGAAGGTAATTCACTCCAAGCAATTTGCTTGAACAATACTTTCTTTGTACAATATATTTCAATTTGATATAGGTGATCGAGTCACTTGATAAAGCAAGTGAACATTTGACTTTGTGAGAAGATCGTTTGATTTTACAATTTACTAAGAACATGTGTATATTGAACAAATCACCCAAAATTATGAGTAAATCGCTCTATTTTCAATCAAAGTGAGCTTATTAAAAAATTTATTCTGGTAATGAATCACCTATCCACCATATATCCTCCTTACCACTCGTACTTGCATCTTGGCTACACAATGTACCCTCCTTATTAATAGTATGAATAGCTTCCTCAACAAAATAATCCAGGTACACCCGCTAAATCCTAAAATTAACTTCCTAAATGGACCTATTAAGGTCCCTTAAACCTATTGGTCTACTCTCCTATTCTTGTGATTACTATGAAAGCTTTACCTACCTTCAATGGGAAAAAAATAAAAAATTCTTGGATCACCTAAGTGAGCTATCAACACTCAAGTCAATCCATCACATTCCAGAGGAGGACATATGATACATTTATTGATATACTCTCTTTATAATAAAGCTACATTATGGTATAGGGGGTTGCAAGATAATTTTGTGACCAATTGGGCATCAATAATAGAAACTTTCATGCATGTATTTGGTAGCATAGTAAATGGGTATTCAAATTTATTTTAGTTAAGTACAATTTAAAGATCCCCTAAAAAATTATTCATAATTTTAATACCAGATTCTTGAGAACTTTGAATTTAATTCCATAAAACATTAAATCAAATGAAGAATAAGCATTTTCATATTACATCAAGGGTTTTTAATCCTTTTTTTTTTTTTTTTAGTGAAAAATCTCTTACGGGGCCGCCTTGGTCTGAGAGACCACGAACAGGGGGTTCTACACCGTCAAAGTCACCCGGGAGTTGCACCCAGCCCTGCCTGCACCAACATTATCAATTGGATTTTGGGTACCCAATTCAACTTTTTGGTAGGATGGAGATTCAAACCTGGGACCTCCCTTGGAGGATTGCCCTCTCCTCTCCAACTCACCTACAACACCTGGGTATCAAGGGTTTTCAATCTAATTTAGCACTATTGATTTGTAATTTTAACCATCAAACACTAATTGCAACACTTTAAGAAGCAACTTGAGGCAATGATTTTCTTCTCAGGGTAGAAAAAATTCCTCCTGCCCCACCAATGGTCTATGTAGCTCAAACATCCCAAAATACACCAAAATTTTCTCCTATCCCAATCCCTCAACCAAGCACCTTCATCCATTGTTCCACATTACCATACACCATTACTCATCTTGGCCAAAATGCATCACCCATAGTAGCCTTTTAGCCACCACTTCTAGCCCTCCCCACTCCATCTAGTCTAGGTAATGATCCCAACAACTTTGTAATGAATGAAATGTTGGAGGTAATCAAAACATTTATAAATTATAATAATGCTATGAAATAAAAATGGTAGAAATCACAAAATTGATAGCCCTAAAAAACCTCGTACTTGATAAAATATTAGGTCCCCTAACAAGGTACTAGCCAACGGGAAAACCAAGTGCATAATCATATGGTTAATGCAAATGCAAAATTTGAACCAATATTTTATCTTGCTTGCAATGATGTGCACAACATCACTGAATGCATGATTTTCATCAAGCATTCTCAAACTATACAGTACACTCATCAATGCCAAGTTAAACAAGCTACCATGGTTGGTCAATTTTTTTTATTAGTAAATCCTACTATGTATCAAAAACCTTAAAATGCATAATTAGTACTTACCCTACCCAATCCCAACAATGTTATATTAGAAATTTTAGGGCTATCAAGAAATAAAAAGAGTCAACTTTCAAATATGATTTCATATTTTCCAAGTAGTAGGGATTGAAACTAAGGGAGAAAGAAAAATAACTATAGAATAGTCAATCAATAAGTAGGCCAACACTGAAGAGGGGACAACAGTCCTTAGAAGAGGAAGACCCCTTTGCATGAAAAAATATAAAAATCCATTACAACACATTACGAAAAGTAAAAGGAGAGGAAAAACACAAGGAGAGGCTACAAAACATCTCAAAAGAGGTCTAGGAAACACCAAATGACCAAAGTCAAATAATTGACAAAAGGAAGAAACAAATAGTAAAAAATTGAGGTAAAGAAATAGATAGTAAACTAACTAAAAGGAAAAACAACAAGAAAAGTTATCCACCATAAAGAGAGGTTGAAATAAGGTTGAAATAACCCTCTCTTATGTGCAAAGGGAATCAAAAAATTTCTAGGCAACCTCCAAGTTTTACTACAAAAAGGGAGGCCCCCTTCACCAAATTTAATATCATAGAAGAGATGCAGAAGATGCACACTAATTTTAGTTTGCTAGAAGCTTTAGATATATTTAAGGAACAAGATCTACTATGAGAATACATAAAAGAACAAGAGCATAGTTATTCCAATAGTAAATAGCCAAAGTCCTCCTTGGTCATGTAGTTGAACAAAAAAATGTAATCAGAGAACAACTATCATAAATCTAGGTTAGTGCTTTTGACGTGAGGAATGCATCAAAACCAAATAGTCTAAAGTCACCTTCATTTTATATGATGCTCATGATCGAGAACTACATCCTTAGAAGTTGTATAGTTGATTTAAGAGTAGTAGTCATAGTCATGCCTAAGGCTACTTATAAAGAGATGAATCTTCCTTACACTAAGATGACCAGATCTAAATGGACAGGATGAGAGTCAATGCAATAGATTTTCTCAAATATCTAGTCATGACCATATACTGGTACCTAGAATTTGTGGTATTTCAAGAGGTGATAGTTGTAGATCTACCCCCATACTTCAGAATATTCTTGTCTAGGGAATAGTTGTGAAAGTTGTTAGGGGATGCCTATCTGACAATGGACTATATGCACGTGAAGGTGCCCAAGGATGGAAAAATTTTAAGGATTGATAATGAACCACCTTGTAACTACCTCTTATACAAGCTAAAAGATGAAAAATAGTGAATTAGAATGAGCTTATAGAATACATCGATGATGATAAGTATAAAAATATAACCAAGATCCATAGATAAAAATGATAGTTAGTGTGCTATAAGATGATGTATATCCAAAATTAGAGTACAAATAAAAGGATTTGAGGAACTACCTAATAACAGAGACCCCTCCCAATATCCCTATCTTGAAAATCCATAGAGCTAAAAATACATGGACACTATACTTTGATGGTGCTAGGACCAGAAATGGAGTGAGCGTTAGTGTATAGTTCATTGATCCTCAAGGAGCATAAATTCAATACTCCTATAGGTTATTATTCAATTGTAATAATAACATGGTTGAGTATAAAGCACTATATACGATCCTAAGAAAAGATAAAAATATGGGAATTAAGGATCTGATTATATATGATAACTTTGAATTAATAGTAAATTAGTTTAATTCCTAATGCACCACCAAGAATAAACATGTAAAATCCTACAACATCGAGTATAGGATCTGCTTGAAATATTTGACTCCTATGAAATTAAAGCAATACCTAAAGATCTGAATTCCAAAGTAGATGAGTTGGCAGTTATGGTAGTATACTTTGATTCTATAAATGATGTGGAATAAACCAAAGGAGCTAGAGGTTGTTTTCAAGCGAGCAGTTCCAAATAACTATGATCATTGGAAGGTTTTTAATACTAATTCATAGAGTTTTAATCAGATAATTCTAATATGCTAAAGGGAATAATGAATGTGGGGATAATATCAATAATGGAGTTATACAATTGAAGTCAAATCAATTACCCAAATGTTTGATTATGTTGGGCAGCTTGTTTAACTCATATGATATCTCAAGGAAAAGTAGTCTTAAAGTGGAATCTTCCACATATCACGTAGTTGAGGTAGCTAAAGAAAATAATTTGTTGCTCAAAAAGGACTATACAAAGATACAATTGCCTATTCATATGAAGATCTAAATATATGACCATAATGTTATAAAGCACACTATCAAGTTGGAACTTAATGCTAAACCTTTTCGACAAAAGCAAAGACCATTCAACCCTAAGATAAAGGTTTAAAAAAAGAAATAACTACTAAAGATCCTATAGGCTCAAATTATATTCCCCATAAAGCATTCTACATGGGTCACTAATTTGGTCTTGATGCTCAAGAAGAATTGAGATATAAGGTAATGCATTGAATTCAAAAACTTGAACAAGGCATCATTAAAGAATCTCTACCTATTGCCTTCCATTGATCAAATATTAAAAAATATAATATGATCATAGATGTTGTTATTTCTAGATGGTTTCTCTAGATACAATCATATTTATATTAAGGATGAAGACCAACATAAAATGACCTTCACCACCAAGTGGGGGACTTTTCCATATCAATGAATGCCTTTCAACTTATCAAACGTTGAAGTAAATTTCCAAAGAGCTATGGACATAGCTTTTTTGGGGCTTGTGGTAGAGATCATCCTTATTGTTGGACATTTTGAGTCCCTAAGCTAAGAGTTGTCATTGATGTCAAAAGGATCTATGTAAGTAAGCACTATGTTTGTGTTTCACAAAGAGCTTCATGAGAAGCAAAGGTTTTTGATCAAAGGTTCAAGAAGGGATGCATGGCATTTGGTTCCAAAAGGAGCTTCAAGGGAAGCTTTGCAAAAGGTTTTTATTTAAAACCATGGATGGCAGATTTGAAATGGGTTTTTCTTAAAACCCAAGTTGGCTTTTCGTTTCATCGAAAAAGGTGCCCCGGTGATGGAGATATTTAATTTTAAAGATTTAGTTTAAATTTTAATTTATTTAAAATTAAAATTAAAAGTTTATCCGCCGACGTCATGAAGGAAGTTTCAAAAAGGCCAATGTTTCCAAAGCAAAGGGAAGGCATATAAATATGCCATTGAATTTTTTAATTCATTCATCCTTGCTCGTTGATATTTGCGCTTGGTATTTGCGAAGAAAAAGAGCTCGTGTTTTTCGTTTAAGTGACGCAACGAACATTAAAGGGAGACAATGACCACTTCCCAAAATGCATTGGGCAGCATGGCCTAGTGGCAGCTTGGATTGTGCAAAGGTGTTGGTGACAAGGAGGTTGTGCGTTCGATTCCCGCAAGCATCATTTTTGGCTTTGTTCTGTTGAGGCGCCCAAGGCGCATACTTTTCGCTTGGCGGAAGAGGGTGAAGGATAAGAAGCGGGTGGCGCTTATTTTTCACCAATGAGCCCGCAACTCGTGCGGCAGCTTGGCCGTGGCTAGGGCATTCGCGTTGGGGCAAGACGAGGGTTCGATTCCCCTCGAGGTAGGTATTAAGGTTTTTATTAATCTTTTGTTTGGATTGCCTAAGGTGGAGTGATAAGGGGTAAAGGTGCTTCGTTAGTTGATTTGTTGAGTAACCTTAGGGAATAAGGTCATGGTGGTTGTTTGAGTTGTGAATTATTTTTAATTGTGATTTTTGAAATTGTTAGGAGTAATAAGGGTTTTTGATAAAGTTATTTTTAGTGAAAGTTATTTTGAGTAAGGGTTTTCTTTTAAAAAGAACTTTGGTGGATGTTAAAATAAAGTAGGAGTAATAAGGTGTTATTTGGATATTATTGTTGTGTTATTACTCAAGATCTCTAACCCTTGTTAAGAGTTGAAAAAGAAAGTGTGTTGAGTGTGACAGATTTAGTGGACAACTCATAAGGCATCAAAAAGGTATGAGTAATACTCTCCATTGATTTTATTTGGGTGGTTGATTTTTGAAATATCAGTTGGAGTGAAAAGGATTGATTGTGGTTTCCTTTTCAAAAGTGGTTGAGTTAATGCTTCAAGGTTTTCTGGATTGTGAGTTGTGATTAAACCTTGTTTGATAAGCATTGTTGTTTAGACCATTGGTTGAGTGAAGTACTTTGAGTTTATGCTTCAAGGTTTTCTAAATTGAGAGTTGTGATTAAAACCTTGTCTTATTAGCATTGTTGTTGAAGCCAATGGGTGATGCAAAGAACTTGAACTTGAGTTAGAAAAGAACATGAGTATCATTGTTATGTAAGATTTGTTGTTGAGCATTGTTGGAAACATTTTGAGTTAGTTGATTCATGCTTGGACTAGGGTTTGTGAGAAAGAGTTGTTTCTTGAAGTGATTGGTTGAGTAGAGTTGATTGAGCCTAGTCAAGTGGTTGCATGAAGTGGTTGTTCAAGTTCCATGAAACAAACTATTCTATATTCTGATTGAGTTGAGATTGAGCCTTGAGAATAGAACATATTGAGTCTCTAACAATTCTCTTTATGCTTCTATGAGATTGAGTTAATATTGAGCTGAGTTGAGATTGCTTTGAGTTAAGATTGGGATTTGAGTATAGAACATATTGAGTCTCTAACAATTCTCTTTATGCTTCTATAAGATTGAGCTGAGTTGAGATTGCTTTGAATTGAGATTGGGATTTGAGTATAGAACATATTGAGTCTCTAACAATTCTCTTTATGCTTCTATGAGATTGAGTTAAGATTGAGCTGAGTTGAGATTGCTTTGAGTTGAGATTGGGATTTGAGTATAGAACATATTGAGTCTCTAACAATTCTCTTTATGCTTCTATAAGATTGAGCTGAGTTGAGATTGCTTTGAATTGAGATTGGGATTTGAGTATAGAACATATTGAGTCTCTAACAATTCTCTTTATGCTTCTATGAGATTGAGTTGAGATTTTGTTGAGCTAATTTGAGGTAAGTCTTTGAGAAGGCTTGTGGACTGATTTTGTGTAAGCTTTTGTGAAAGCTTGCTATGCAGATTTGAGCAAGTCCTAGAGAGGACTTATTGAGCAGATTGGGACAAGTTCTATGTGAGCTTGTTGAGCATATTTGAGCAGGTTCTGAGTGAGCCTATTGAGAAGATTTGAGCAGGTTCTGAGTGAGCCTATTGAGCATATTTGAGCAGGTTCTGAGTGAGCCTATTGAGCAGATTTGAGTAGGTTATGAGTGAGCCTATTGAGAAGATTTGAGGAGGTTCTGAGTGAACCTATTGATAGAGCTTTGGAGGTGATAGAGTACAGAGGATAGAGTCTCAGTGGATAGAGATCCAATAGCCAGGACAATTGAAGATAGATCTGAGTGAGGAGTCTTCAAGTGGAGAGAGATCCACCAGTCAGTGCAGTAGAGAGACAAAGTCTTCTAGAAGATCACTAGCTAGAGTAGAAGGGGAAAGAGTTCTCCTATGGAAGAGATCCATGAACTTGAGATTTAGGGGATCAACATCTCCTTTGGACAGAGGTCCATAAAAATTGTAATTGGGAAGGATTCCCAAGAGATTATTTGAGAAATATTTAGAAGAAATATTTTCTATGGAGGTAGCCCACATTGGGTGAACCATGTTAAAAATGATGTCTCTCATGTGTGTGATGCTTTGTGTGATATTTACTACTTTATTAATGTTGATGCTACTATTTGGGGAAAAATTTTATATTATACTGTTCACCCCCCCTCTTAGTATAAGCACATGTTCTACAATTGGTATCAGAGTCGGTCTCTCCATGAAGAGTCTAACAGCTTGGAAGAGGATCCATCAGTATCACACATGTGCTCAAAGAGTGAAGAAAGTATAAACTTTGAGGAAGCACTCTTCAATTGTCTCCAAGATCTTGAAAGGATTCAAGAAGAGAGGGCACAACTAAAAGAACAAATCTAAAATGATGAATTGGCAAGAATTGAGCTTCTACAAAGGCTAATAGAACTCAAAATAGAAGTGAAATAAAGAAGAGAGATTGAACATCAGTTGAGAGATATGTTGGAAGCAAAAGAAGCAGGACTTGAGAGAGTGGTAGCAGAGATTGTGAAGTTAAAATGCAGAACTGAAATAAACAAGAGATTACAAGAAACAACACCAAGTAAGCTAGAGAAAGAAGCATGTCAGCAAGAGGTAGGAACATCAAGAAAAAAGGAGGTATCTTACCATATCTCAAGGAAAGAAGACCACAAAAGAAAGAATATCAGATCGAGTCCTCAACAAGACAGGTTACAAAATTCCTTCCATGGACATTATTTTTCTTGCAATAAATATGGTCATAGAGCTATGCAATGTACTAGCAGAGACAATGATAGTAGTAGTACATATTCTCTTGCACCACATATGGATAATGATGTTAAGTGTTACAAATGCAATAGTTTTGGGCATACAACTAGAAGGTGCAAACTAGAAATCTTTAAGTCTAGTACTAGAAAAGAAGAAAAAGGGAAAGAAAAATTAAAATCCTTGCTAGTTCAAATAGCATTGCATGCACAGGATAGAGAAGAAAAATGGTTTCTGGATAGCGGATGCTCTAGACACATGACAGGAGAAAAAGACAAGTTTATAGCTTTGAAAGAAGGAAATAGAGGGTCAATAAACTTTGGGGACAATGGTTCAACAAATATTTGTGGAAAAGGAACTCTAAGTATAGGCAATGGGAAAGCAAAAGCTGAAAATGTTCTATATGTGGAAGGTCTGAAACATAATCTACTAAGCATTAGTCAACTCTGTGATCAAGGCCATATAGTAACTTTTCATCAAGATAGATGTGAAGTAAGAAAATCTGAATCTGGAAAACTTGTAGCTAGTGCTATAAGAGAAAGAAATCTTTATGTACTCAATGAGATAAAAAAGGAGAAATGTTTCTTATCCAAAGAAAATGAGATCCATTTTCAACATATAATATTGGGACCAAATGAGAATCTTCTAATGGCTTTGGAAGGTAAAGAAGATAATTCTATAGAATACAAGCCAAAAGGAAGTAATGATAAGGACAAAGGCAAACAAATAGAGGATTATTCAGTGGAGAATGGTTATGATCTCAAGGGAGAGCTTATCTATGCTCTTGACATAGTAAAGAAGGTAAGAAAGCAACACTCTAAGCTTGAAAGTCAGTTTCAAGAATGTGATGAAGAAAGATTATTGCTCATAGAGGACTTAGAAAAGTCAAAGGCTAAGGCAAGTAAGTTCAAGGATAAGTTAGAAGCAAATATTTTGGAGTGTGAAAAGTTAACACAAGAAGTGGCACTACTAAAGGAATATTTAGAGGATTCCAAGAAAAAGTTGTACAAATATGTGAACAAGTGCAAAGAGTGTAGACAAAATAATCAAGATACAAAGAGGAGCAACAAACAAGATAGGTCTTGGTTCCAAACAGGCTCAAAAGAAATGGGAAGAAAAGTCTACTTCAAGTCTTGAAGAAGAAGGAATTTTAGAAGAAGATACTTCAGAAAGTGACAGTGTAAGTTGGAATGAGACATCAGAGGATGAGTTGGACAACAAAGAGGTCAAATATAGAAACAATGCACAAAGAAGATACAGATGGAACAACAATCAGAATAGGAGACCAATGAGGTCTAGGCAAGGAAGCTTCAATGGGAGATGCTTCTCATGTCATAGGTTTGGGCACATGGCTTCACAATGTAGGTCATACAAAAGATAGGAATATGGGAAAGGATAAATTTTCCATGGGTATTGCTACTCATGCAATGAGTTTGGTCATAAGGCAATGAATTGCAGGGTTCATGGTAGAAGAGGATATAGCTTCACTAGGAGATATCCTAAGACATTTGCACCTCCAAGGAATAATAACATTAAGTGTTATAAGTGCAATAATGATGGTCACACAACAAGATGGTGTAGAGCAAATATTCCAGAAGCAGGCATGAACAGGAACAGGAACATGGATGAGAACAAGAACAGGAACATGAACAAAAATAGGAACATGGATGAGAACAAGAACAGGAATAGGAACAAAAGTGATGACAGGAACAGGGATGATGACTTGGTAAGAAATAGTGAGAGGATTCAAAAAACTCAGAAAGGAAGAGAGAAAGGTAAAGGTAAAGAGTAGTGCTTTTGGGGAGTAGAAATACTCCCACCCCAGAATTAACCACCTCATGCGGAGGTGGGGGAGGGGCTAAGCTAAGAGGCTCATTCTTAGCCCCGAGCCCCAAAGGTGACCCTTTGCCATTGATGACAAAGGGGGAGAGATTTGTGTATATTGAGGAGAGTTTTTGATATGGGGAGAGATTTGATATTTGAGAAAGCTTTGAGCCAGGGGGAGCAAAAAAGAAGGTCAGATTTCAGTAAAAGGATATGGGTTGCCATCAATGACAAAGGGGGAGATTGTTGGACATTTTGAGTCCCTAAGCTAAGAGTTGTCATTGATGTCAAAAGGATCTATGTAAGTAAGCACTATGTTTGTGTTTCACAAAGAGCTTCATGAGAAGCAAAGGTTTTTGATCAAAGGTTCAAGAAGGGATGCATGGCATTTGGTTCCAAAAGGAGCTTCAAGGGAAGCTTTGCAAAAGGTTTTTATTTAAAACCATGGATGGCAGATTTGAAATGGGTTTTTCTTAAAACCCAAGTTGGCTTTTCGTTTCATCGAAAAAGGTGCCCTGGTGATGGAGATATTTAATTTTAAATATTTAGTTTAAATTTTAATTTATTTAAAATTAAAATTTTAATTTTAAAATTAAAATTAAAAGTTTATCCGCCGACGTCATGAAGGAAGTTTCAAAAAGGCCGATGTTTCCAAAGCAAAGGGAAGGCATATAAATATGCCATTGAATTTTTTAATTCATTCATCCTTGCTCGTTGATATTTGCGCTTGGTATTTGCGAAGAAAAAGAGCTCATGTTTTTTGTTTAAGTGACGCAGCGAACATTAAAGGGAGACAACGACCACTTCCCAAAATGCATTGGGTAGCGTGGCCTAGTGGTAGCATGGATTGTGCAAAGGTGTTGGTGACAAGGAGGTTGTGCATTCGATTCCCGCAAGCATCATTTTTGGCTTTGTTCTGTTGAGGCGCCCAAGGCGCATACTTTTCGCTTGGCGGAAGAGGGTGAAGGATAAGAAGCGGGTGGCGCTTCTTTTTCACCAATGAGCCCGTAGCTCGTGCGGCAGCTTGGCCATGGCTAGGGCATTCGCATTGGGGCAAGACGAGGGTTCGATTCCCCTCGAGGCAGGTATTAAGGTTTTTATTAATATTTTGTTTGGATTGCCTAAGGTGGAGTGATAAGGGGTAAAGGTGCTTCGTTAGTTGATTTGTTGAGTAACCTTAGGGAATAAGGTCATGGTGGTTGTTTGAGTTGTGAATTATTTTTAATTGTGATTTTTGAAATTGTTAGGAGTAATAAGGGTTTTTGATAAAGTTCTTTTTAGTGAAAGTTATTTTGAGTAAGGGTTTTCTTTTAAAAAGAACTTTGGTGGATGTTAAAATAAAGTAGGAGTAATAAGGTGTTATTTGGATATTATTGTTGTGTTATTACTCAAGATCTCTAACCCTTGTTAAGAGTTGAAAAAGAAAGTGTGTTGAGTGTGACAGATTTAGTGGACAACTCATAAGGCATCAAAAAGGTATGAGTAATACTCTCCATTGATTTTATTTGGGTGGTTGATTTTTGAAATATCATTGGAGTGAAAAGGATTGATTGTGGTTTCCTTTTCGAAAGTGGTTGAGTTAATGCTTCAAGGTTTTTTGGATTGTGAGTTGTGATTAAACCTTGTTTGATAAGCATTGTTGTTTAGACCATTGGTTGAGTGAAGTACTTTGAGTTTATGCTTCAAGGTTTTCTGAATTGAGAGTTGTGATTAAAACCTTGTCTTATTAGCATTGTTGTTGAAGCCAATGGGTGATGCAAAGAACTTGAACTTGAGTTAGAAAAGAACATGAGTATCATTGTTATGTAAGATTTGTTGTTGAGCATTGTTGAAAATATTTTGAGTTAGTTGATTCATGCTTGGACTAGGGTTTGTGAGAAAGAGTTATTTCTTGAAGTGATTGGTTGAGTAGAGTTGATTGAGCCTAGTCAAGTGGTTGCATGAAGTGGTTGTTCAAGTTCCATGAAACAAACTATTCTATATTCTGATTGAGTTGAGATTGAGCCTTGAGAATAGAACATATTGAGTCTCTAACAATTCTCTTTATGCTTCTATGAGATTGAGTTAAGATTGAGCTGAGTTGAGATTGCTTTGAGTTAAGATTGGGATTTGAGTATAGAACATATTGAGTCTCTAACAATTCTCTTTATGCTTCTATAAGATTGAGTTGAGTTGAGATTGCTTTGAATTGAGATTGGGATTTGAGTATAGAACATATTGAGTCTCTAACAATTCTCTTTATGCTTCTATGAGATTGAGTTAATATTGAGCTGAGTTGAGATTGGGATTTGAGTATAGAACATATTGAGTCTCTAACAATTCTCTTTATGCTTCTATAAGATTGAGCTGAGTTGAGATTACTTTGAATTGAGATTGGGATTTGAGTATAGAACATATTGAGTCTCTAACAATTCTCTTTATGCTTCTATGAGATTGAGTTGAGATTTTGTTGAGATGATTTGAGGTAAGTCTTTGAGAAGGCTTGTGGACTGATTTTGTGTAAGCTTTTGTGAAAGCTTGCTATGCAGATTTGAGCAAGTCCTAGAGAGGACTTATTGAGAATATTGGGACAAGTTCTATGTGAGCTTGTTGAGAAGATTTGAGTAGGTTCTGAGTGAGCCTATTGAGCATATTTGAGCAGGTTATGAGTGAGCCTATTGAGAAGATTTGAGCAGGTTCTGAGTGAGCCTATTGAGCATATTTGAGTAGGTTTTGAGTGAGCCTATTGAGAAAATTTGAGGAGGTTATGAGTGAACCTATTGACAGAGCTTTGGAGGTGATAGAGTACAGAGGATAGAGTCTCAGTGGATAGAGATCCAACAGCTAGGACAATTGAAGACAGATCTGAGTGAGGAGTCTTCAAGTGGAGAGAGATCCACCAATCAGTGCAGCAGAGAGACAGAGTCTTCTAGAAGATCACTAGCTTGAGTAGAAGGGGAAAGAGTTCTCCTATGGAAGAGATCCACGAACTTGAGATTTAGGGGATCAACATCTCCTTTGGATAGAGGTCCATAAACATTGTAATTGGGAAGGATTCCCAAGAGATTATTTGAGAAATATTTAGAAGAAATATTTTCTGTGGAGGTAGCCCACATTGGGTGAACCACGTTAAAAATGATGTCTCTCATGTGTGTGATGCTTTGTGTGATATTTACTGCTTTATTAATGTTGATGCTACTATTTGGGGAAAAGTTTTATATTATACTGTTCACCCCCCCTCTCAGTATAAGCACATGTTCTACACTTATATACCTTAATGATTTGAAAATATTTTCTAAAAGCATAAACAAGCATATTGAGCATTTAGAGTTAGTCTTCTAGAGGTGCAGGAAGTTTAGTATTTCTCTAAAACCTAAGAAATTTATCTCTATGGTCTAGGAGGGCAAATTATTGGTTGTATATTATCAAAAGGAGGTCTAGGCATAGATCCCAACTAAATTAAATTCATTCAAGACCTAATTTTTCCCACATCAATCAAGGGATTAGGTCATTCCTAGGGCAGATCCAATGTATTGCCAAATTTATTACCAACTTCACTCAAATGGTTAGACCTATAACCAGAATGATAAAGAAATATTTCCCCCTAAACTAGACTGAAGAGGGGAATAAAGCCTTCCAAGAGGTTAATGATGTTATTACTAAGGCCCTATCCTGATTAACCTATATTTCTCCAAGAAATTTAGGATATATGTGTTTGTAATAGACTAAAGTATTTTAGTTGTCCTTACTCAAAAGGAAGACCAAGATGAAGAACATCTTATATCCTTCATGAGTCAAGATCTTCACAACTATGAAGAGAGGTATACTCTAAGTGTTCACCATCATAAAATTTCTATAGAAGTTTAAGCACTACCTTTTGTAAAGCAATACCACCATTTTCATAGTGCACCCTAATGTTCAGTTTGTTATGTAACATGGTGAACTAGGATAAAAGAGAGATAGGTGGACCAATAAGACAAGAATCTAACATTGATATCAAGCCTACTAAGTTGATAAGGGGTAGGGATTTGTGTAAAATATTGGAAAGGACAATGTATCAATAAAAAGTTGCTCTAATTGAAGAAATGAATAGTGACTAGGGAGTTGGATGGATGGGTAGGATGTGCAAGTATATGGTTATGGGGTAGGTCCTTGAAGGGTTATCCACCAAGGAAAGGACCATGTTCAAATATAAAGTGACACACTACCAATGGATAGACAATATCTTATTTATAAAAGGCTATGGTGGCATTATACTCTACTACATAAGAAAGATAGATAAGGAGCCCTAATAAAACAATGTCGTGATGAAGGAAGGCACTTCTCTACACCTAGAATCACTCACAAGATCCTAACGGATGGATACTATTGGCCTACCATGTTCACTAATTGTCATCAATGGATCATTGTTGTAAATCTTACTACATGTTATAGGGAAAGAAGAAAAGATCCCCAATGCCATTAAAATTAATCATTCTAATAGAGCCGTTTTAATAATGGGGCCTGATGAGCCCTAAAATTTTTCATATTTTGTACCACTTTACTAATAAATAGTGGCACTTATTTTTGTAGATATATATGTTTATGAGAATTTAATACATGTTTAACAGTTTATTTTACATGTTATTTATTTTTTTGTTTTTAAGTGTGTTTTGTGTAGATTTCATATAAATTGTTGTGTTTTAGCATATTTTCATCAATGTCCTACCCGAAATTGGCACATTCAATTTCATGAAGGCAAAACATTCACAATACATCGATGTGAAGTGCTAATTTAGGCGCCTGATTCCCTTTGAAGTGCCTGACTTTCATTCAACGCTTAACTAACGGGCACCTGCATCCCGTTAGGCACCTACTTTCCATTAGGCACCTAATTCCTATTAGGTGTCTGCTTTCCATTAGGTGTCTGACTCCCATATTGGTGCCTGTGTCCCGAATTCTACATACAAGGCACCTAATTCCCATTGAAGTCAAATTCCAGTATAGTTCTATGGTCAACAAAACAAAATACAATTTCACTGATAAGCGCAGATGGAGTTTTAGCATTGAATATGGATGAGGGATAATGTCAAAGATGACTAACCATCTATTTTTTAGCAACTACGTAAATATCTATGTAAATTGAACAAAAGCAATATCAGATGTATTCTGATAAAACAGAATACGCCTTGATATTTTGCTCAATCCCCTGTATTCATGCATACAATTGTAAAGTAAAATCAAAACTTTGATTTATTTCTATTTTTCAACTGGGTGTGGTTGCATACATTATAAATATGTAGGTCACCCTTGAAAATGTGATCCCAAATTTCCCCTATACATTTTTTTTTGCAATTTTTAATAAATATTTTTGTAAGTCATTTCTGGTTAAATCGACTAAGTGTCCGATGAATTATTTAATGCGGGCAGAACCTGTTGGAAGTGTGGGCCCACTCTCAACAATTTTCTTCCCTTTCCTTTCCCCTATTTTCTATTTTATTTAATTTTATTTCATTTATGTAGATTAATTTTATTCCCTGTATTTCCCCTATTTTTTGTAAATTTCAGCAATGTGAAGTTTTAATTTTTGAATGTAATTTAGGCATGTTTTCATAAACATAGGTTATATTAGTGGTTTGGAAATCAAAATCAGAACTTCAATGAACACCAACACCCCCAAACCATAAATCTAAGTGACTCATCTCTGTGGAGGAAATTATAAGTATATATTATGCAAGGCTTCTCACAAGTCTACGAGCTACCCTAGGTTGACAAATTAAATGAGGCAGTGAACTTAATGTAGAAAACTAACCAATGTTTTTGCCCAATATTTTGCACCGTTTTTGGGAAGTAGCCTATTATAATTTCTTGTTCTAAAGGAAGCATATTAGCATTAGTTTAGGTTGTGACCTACAAAACCTCCATTTTTCAAGCCTTGTATGAGTCCGCCTAAGAATAGAGGACCGGATGGTCGTTTTGTTAAAAACAAGAATATTTCTCAAAATTCTTATGCTTCAGTTGTACATGATATTTATATTGAACCCTCTTCTCCACCATTTTTTCCTATGCATTGGAGTGAACATCCATTATTTGTACAGGATCCTTCTGAAACAAACCAACAACATCATAGAGAAGGATCGAAGATAAGTAAAGTTCAATCTGAGGAAGACTTATTAAACTTTCAATGCTAGAAAGCAGTTATAGAAGGAACTATATCACACACAAATTTAGTAATCCTTCTATAGGACAAAATAAACAAACTAGAAGCCTTGAAATATGCTTTGAACGTAGCTGGTGTAGATACCCTATTCACAGATAAGATAGCTGATGCAGAGGAATCATCCACTAGTTTCAATTTTCCCATAGGAGAGGTAGTGGAAGATCACAAGATAAAGCATATCTCCCCTGCCCACCTTCCAACCTTTAGAGGGCTACCAACTAAATTTCTAGATCTGTTTTTATTTAAATTTAATTTTTTATGTAGATTTGTGGATTACACCATTGATGCTCAAAAACTAAAAGTATTCCCTTCCACTATTGATGATTTAGCTTTGCACTAGTTCATCGGTTTGGGGGATAAACGGATAACAACCTAGAAATAATTAAAGAGACTTTTCTAGAATAGTACCAGGATTTTGGTAGAGCACATGATGCAAGGGAAAAAATCCTAGACATGACACAAAAGGAAATAGAATCTATGGAGGAATATTGGGATAGGTTCAGCTTTAATTTGCATAGATCACCCCATTCAAAACTAGGAGACAGGTCCTTAAGAAGCATCTTCTTAAAAGGACTTACAAATGAATCTTTGGAAGCCTTAAACATGATTTCTGGAGGGTATATTTATCAACATAAAATAGATGATATTTGGCATTTGTGTTAAAAAAATTCAAGAAGAAAAGGTAATTTTATCCCTCGAAATATCAAACAATCAGCCACTATCACTAAAACAAAAATAGGCAACATGTTGGAGGACCTCAAGAGCAAGATGTTATCATCTCTGGCTCTCCAAATGGATACCCTTCTCCTTTAAAAAAGAAGTTGTAGAATGAGGCAGCATTGGCCTACTTTAGTCCTAAATGCAGGGGAAAACACCCTAGAAATAAATGTCTAGAAAACAAAGTTTGAGTGTGTGTTGTATGTTCAAATTATCACAAAATAAATATGTGTTCGCAGTTATCAAAACCTAGAGAGGAACTTGAGATAGCAGAAGCATACTTCATGGGTAATAGGAGAAACTGGTAGCAATCTCCTATGGGAAACAACATGCCAATAGGAATGCCATCTTATGGGGGCAACAAATTTCATAATAAAGGTCAAGCTCAGTCACCCAACATGGGTTGGTGCGAGTAACAACCTTGGAATCATTATCCCCAAGGAGCAAATCCTTACAACCCCTATCTATGGATGCAATATTAGTAGCCTAGGAAGTAGTGGAGAAACCAAAATTCTTGGAATCAAAACCCACAGCAGGTTTCTCCAGTTCCACTATAGCCAACCTTGCATGCTCCTCCTAGTTTTAGGCCTACTCAACTGCTAGCATAGCCTACAGCTAATCCAAATAACAAAAAGCATCCAACCTATCAAGTGGAGAATGAGATGTACCCCATGTACAATATTAAAGTAGACTATAGTCCAATAGAATTAAGGTTAGAAAAATAAGTAGGTGTAGAAGTCACTCCTCTGGTAGAAGAGGAAAACATAGAATTAGGAAAAGAGGAATCACCTCTTATAGTAGAAGTAGAAGTAGAAGAAGAATCAACACCTGTAAATAACAAAGAAGACGTTCCACCTTTTCCATAAATATTACGAGAACCTAAAAAGCTAGTTCAATCAAAATTTGATATTCTCTCTAGTCTAAAGAACCTAACAGTCACGATCCCTCTCCTTCAAGCCATCAAAGATATTCCTATCTATGGCAAGGCCATAAGAGATTTGTGCCTAAAGAAACCAGAAAGAAAACCTACAAAGTTAATCATTTTGGTGGGTCAGTTAGCTGATCTCATGTTAGGGAACACCTACAACCAAAAGTACTCAAATCTAGGAAGCCCTGTCTTAACTGTACAAATAGAGGGTTGTATTTTACCCAATACACTAGTATATTTGGGGGCTACCATTAATGTCATATCCAAAGAAACCATACAAAAACTTAAACTATCAAAATTGAAGCCAACCAAGACTATTCTGTAGTTGGTAGACATATCTACAATGCTTTCAGAGTGAATCTTGGAGGATATCACAGTTACAGTGGATGTATGGGAGTATCCAGCAGAATTCTTAGTGTTACAATTCAAGTCTGGGTTGGGTGGATATTCATTAATCTTAGGTAGACCTTGGTTGGAAAAATTTGATGCTTACATAAGATGTAGAGATGGTCATATAACCATTTTTGATAGATTAAAACATTAAAAAACCGATTATCCATCCACCTGCACAATCTGCAGAAGTCTTAGGAGAACTTGAAGATGAAAATCATAACATTGGTGGTCTATCAATGATCCAATTTGTCATGACACTTGATGAATTGGAATATGAGAGTGATGAGGATAGGATAATATCAAACTTTTTCCAAGGGGAACCTTCTTGTCCTCCTCCTGAGTTGTCATTAGTGGGAGGAAAAGACCACCATATTCAACAAATAGAAGTTGCACCTAGTAGAGTGTTGAACATAGATGTCAACTTAACAATTGAATAGCAAATCAAACTGAAACATTGGTAAAACATCAAGATGCTTTTGCTTGGGACTATTCAGACATGAGAGGAATAGCTCCTAAAACCTGTACTCATAGGATATATCTTGAAGACCAAGTTAAACCAGTAAGACAACCACAGAGAAGAATGAATCCAGCAATGAAGGAAATTGTCAAAATTGAATTCTTCACAGTTGGATTCATTTACCCCATTTTAGACAGTGAATGGGTATCACCTTTGGTGGTGGTGCCCAAGAAGAATGGTAAGTGGTGAATTTGTATGGATTATAGGTTCCTGAACAAAGCAACTAAGAAAGATCACTTCTCTTTACCCTTCATAGATTAGGTCCTTAACACCTTAGCAGGCAAGAAGTATTTTTCTTTCCTGGATGGGTTCAGTGGATACAATCAGATCCAAATAGGGCAAGAATATCAAGCCAAAACCACATTTACTTGCCCTTGGGGGACTTTTGCTTACAGGGTTTTACCTTGTTGAAAATATGAGCAAGTTTTGTTGTCATTGATGTCAAAGGAAAGCTAAAATCTTCATGACTAAGTGGGTAAGAAAAATAAAGGCACTCCTTATGTTTGAGCAAGAAAAAGAAAGGCACCCTCCATGGTTGCGTGAGAAAAATAATGGATCAAAAAAGTGTTTGCCCAAAACAACCTAAGGTTTAGTGATTTAAATATTTAATTAAAATTTAACCTAAGCCCATAAGCTCTAAGGTTTAAAATTTTAATTTAAATATTTGAATATTCAAATTATGTGAAGTGCCAAAGAGTTAATTGATTTAAAGTTTTAAACTATTTAATATTTAAATTATTTATATTTAAATAATTTAAAATTAAATATTTAATATTTTAAATTAATAAAGTGGGCCATAAAGTTGTTTTGCCCATGTGCACCGATATCTCCAATAATTAAGGGAAATAATATGTATGGAGAGCGCTCGGTGATATATGACGTTCGGGCAATATAATCTCCTGTGATGGTAAGTAAAGATCAAAAAAAAATTGCGCAAACCTTGAGGAAGTGATGTGCGATTGGCATGAATATCGAAATGCAAAGTTTAGTGTGAAAGGTGTGCCAGAAAATATTTTGTTTGACACGTGGCAGAGACAGAGGCAGCACACGAACTTCGAGGGTTCAGATTTGAAGGTTCTAGTGCCGGTGTGTGGGGGAAATCAGAGCGCATGCTTCGTTAGGGTTAATGGGTGACCAGCCCATGTGGCACTCGTTCCCTTGTTGAGAGTGCAAGACCAGCAAAGCAATGCGGAATATAAGAAGGTATGCTTTATCGTAGGAGGAATATAAATTTTTTAAGGTATGCTTTATTGTAGGAGGTACAAGGTCTCAGGTGCGTGAATTGCTTTATGGTAGTTTGAGGAGATATAAGGATAAGGAAAATGTATTAACAATATTTTTATTATTTAATAATTGGAAATTGAGTTTGGGGATTTGCATCTTAGAAAAAGGATGAAAATCATCTTTGTTGTTGTGAGTAAAGGAGATATAAGGGTAAGGTAAACTTATTTACATTAAAGCTTGTTATTTGGGTGCAAAGATCTTAATTAAAGATACATATTTGGAGATATTTGGAGTTATAAGGGTATATGGTAAATTGTATTTTTGGTGTTTTAATTAAAAATTAAAAGGTGTTATTAAAGGGATTTATTTTTGAGAGTGTGGATATTATAAGGTGTATTTAAGAATTGTTATTTTGTGAAAAGTAATTATTGGTGAAATATTTTGAGGAATCAAATTGAGTGAATGATTGAGAAGATATTGCTACCAAACCTTTGAAATTAGCAAAGAATTGATTGTGATTGAGATAAGTGTTTGAAGTCAAATCTTCTTCAAACAAGAGGTAAGGGCACATTATCCTTGAGAGTGATTGTTGGATGTTGTGAATGCTAAGTTGGAGTGAAAAGGATTGTTTGATAAGCTTTGTTGAGTTTGGTTTTGAGAAATCCAATGTTGATTAATGTGGGTTTTCTGGAATGAAAGTTGATACTAGAAACCTTGTTTGATAAGCATTGTTGGAAATATTAAGTATCATTGTTATGTGAAATTGAGAACTATCTTGAATTAGGGTTTGTAAAATATTATGAGTATCATTGTTATGTGAGGTTTGTTTGATAAGCATTGTTGACTAAGCTTTCATTAAGTGATTGGTTGAGTGGAATTGATTGGGCTTAGTTGATTAGAAGTGTTAGAGTGATAGTTCAAGTTTTGTAAAATAAATTGTTCTTTATTTCTGAATTGAGTTGAAGGAAAAATTGAAAGTGATTAAGCATTGTTGTGAGTGAAACATATTGAGTCTTTAACAATTCTCTATATGTTTCTATGGTTAGGCAAGAGAGTTTGTAAGTGATTAATCATTGTTGTGAGTGTGAAACATATTGAGTCTCTAACAATTCTCTATATATTTATGTAGTTAAGCAAGACAGTTTGAAAGTGATTGAGCATTGTTGTGAGTGTGAAACATATTGAGTCTCTAACCATTCTCTATATATTTTTGTGAGATTAAAACAATATTATGTGTGAAACTTGTTTGTGTGATTGAAGAGGTTTTCTGTGAAAGATTGAGTTGAGTTGAATAAGCTTTTGTGAAAGCTAGTGGATAGATTTGAGTAAGTCCTAGAGTGGACTTAAGGACAGAGTTGAGTAAGCTTTTGTGGAAGCTTACAATGCATATTTGAGGTAAGTCTTAGTGAAGACTTGTTGAGCAGATTGGACAAGTTCTAGTGAGGACTTGTTGAGCAGATTTGAGGTAAGTCTTGGTGAAGATTTTTTGAGCAGATTGGACAAGTTCTAGTGAGGACTTGTTGAGCATATTTGAGGTAAGTCTTGGTGAAGACTTTTTAGCAGATTGGACAAGTTCTAGTGAGGACTTGTAGAGCATATTTGAGGTAAGTCCTTGAGAAGACTTATGAGCAGAGTTGATTGATTGATTTGTTCAAACCTTGAGTTAAGATTTGGGGCAGATATAGCAGAGTTGATTTGTGATTGAGTCAAGCTTTGTGTTAAGGCTTGAGGACAGATTTAAGGATAGAGTTTAGTGCAGATTTGTGGATAGGTTTGTGTCAGATCAAAGACAGAGATTGAGTAGATTTGTGCTAGACCAAAGGACTATATTTAGTGCATATTTGAGACAAATATTGAGCAAAATTGTGCTAGACCGAAGGACTATGTTTAGTGTAGATTTGAGACAGATATTGAGCATATTTGTGTTATACCAAAGGATTGTATTTAGTGTAGATCAAAAATAGATATTGAGAAGATTTATGCTAGACCGAATGATTGTATTTAGTGCATATCAAAGATAGAGATTGAGCAAATTTGTGCTATATTGAAGGACTATATTTAGTACAGATTTGAGACAAAGCTGAGAGCAAGATTTGGAGGTGATAGAGTAGAGGACAATAGTCTCTAGTGGATAGAGATCCATTAGCTAGGGCAGAGAGGACAAAGGTCTTTAGTGGAGAGAGATCCACAACCCAAAGTAGTGGAGATAGTAGTCTTCTAGAAGATCATCATCCAGAGTAGAGGAGAAGGAGTTCTCCTATGGATAGATATTAATGAATCAGTTGAGGGGATTGGTGTCTCCTATGGATAGATATCCATGAACTTGATTAGGGGATTGGTGTCTCCTTTGGATAGTGGTCCATAAACATTGTAATAGGGAAAGGTTTCCCAAGATATTTTTTGAGAAAATTTTAATAAAATATTTTCTCCATGGAGTAGCCCACATTGGGTGAACCAAGTTAAATTGGTCTCTCTATTATGTGTGATGATTTGTACATTGTTTTTATTACTATTTTTGCCATTGATAATATTGGATATTACTATTTGGGAAATAAAAGTAAAAAGTGATCTTATATTGTTCACCCCCCTCTTAGTATAAGCTTGTGTTCTTCAATTGATGTCAGATTCGGTTCTTGAGAAAAAGGTCTAACAGCTTGAAGGAATATCCTACAAGAACACACATGGGTAGGAAAGGCAAAATAAGAACCATGAGATCTAAGAAAAAAGAAACACACACAGCTATAGAAGATACTATGGTGGAAGAAGGATTTGATCTCTTTCTTAGCAAGATTGTTATTAATAAAAGGGAAGAGGAAAACTTTGTGATATATGTTGAATGTGGTAAACTTGGTCACATGGCACTTTATTGTCCATAAAATGGGTATGAAAGTAGTGCAGAGGAAAAGGAATTTAATTTTGCTCTCAACAAAATTGTTTCTATTGGAGGAGAAGTGGAACATACTCAAGAGATAAACCAAACAGTGTAGAAGAGACTAAATGGATAAAGTTTTGTACTAGATGTGGGAAAACATGTCACCCTGTAGCTTATTGTCCACAAGATGGTGAAGAATTTTTTGTTTGTGGTCAACTCGATCATAATACAGGTTATAGCAATGGGTTTAGCAGTAGTGAAGATGAAATGGAACTCAAGGAAAAAAAGCACAATCAAAATAGGTATGAATAAGAAATTCTACTTTCAACAATAGAAGGAAATGCTCCTATTGAAGACCAAATAAAATAAGAAAATTCATAAAGAGAAAAGGATGAAGTCACTCTTAAGGAACTTGTTAAGTTAAAAAGGGAAAACCTATAATTAAAGGCTCAAATGCAATAGGATGAGAAATGTAAGACAAATCTTCTACAAGATCTCTCTGACTTGAAAGATAAGGTTGAAAAGGCAAGGAGAGTTGAAAAAGGTATGGTTGAGCAGTCAAAGGTAAAAGAGCTAGAATGTGAAATACTTATTGTTGATCTTGAAGAATTAAAAATGGAGAACTCAAGATTAAGGTTTCAAGCTCAAGAATATGAGAAAGAAAAACAAAGTTTCTAAAAGAGCTCACCGACTTCAAAATTAAAGTTGAAGAAGTAAGAAAAATTGAAGGTATGGCTGAAAAATTAAAGACAAAAGATCTAGAGTGTGAAATATTAGAACATGAGATAGTTTCACTAAGGATGGAGTAAAAGACTCTAAGGACAAGCTACACAAGATTGAGAAAAATTCAAAAACCTTGGATAGTATTATCAATGCACAAAGATCATTAGTCATCAAAATAGGACTTAGTTTTGAAGAAGAACAAGGAAAACAGGAAGCAGAAAAAGGAGAGTCAATACCAAGCACCAAATAAGAAGAATATTCAAAAGAAGAGAGTAAAAAAGAGAGTGAGACTTCTAAGGATAAGTTGGAAAATAAAAATATCAAAAATAAAATGAACAATGCACAAATGAGAAACAGATGGAACAGGAAATAGCATAGGAAAGAAGAGACTAAGAGACCAATGGGTTTAAGGCAAGGTTTCTTCAATGGATGATGCTTCTCATGTCATGGGTTTGGAAACAAGGCTACACGGTGTAGGACACATGAAATTCAAGAATATGGAAACTTCAAAAATAGGCATCTCTTTCAAAGGTACTGCTCTCTTGTAATCAGTTTGGTCACAAGGCAGTTAATTGCAGGGTTCATAACAGGAATGGATATGGCTTCACCAAGAGGAACTACAAGATATTTACACCTTTAAGGAATCACAACATTAAGTGTTATAAGTGTAATAATAGTGGGCATATAGCAAGGTGGTGTAGAATAAAATTTCTAGATCTTCCAAGGACAAAAAAGAAATAGGACTCTCAAAATATTAAAAAATGTATGACTTCAAAGGTATGGAAAAATAAGGCAAACAAAAGTAAAAAGCAGTGTATGTTGGGAGTAGAGATACTCCTACCCCAAAATTAACCACCTAAAAAGAGGAGGTGGGGGAGGGCTAAGCTAAGAGTCTCATTTTTAACCCTAAGTCCCAAAGTTGACCCTTTGCCATTGATGTCAAAGGGGAGATATTTGAGTTAGGGAAAAGCATTTAGTCAGGGAAGCAGTTTCCCAGGGGGATCAGAACAAAAAGAGGTAAAGGAAATGGTAAAAGGAAAATGGGTTGCCATCAATGACAAAGGGAGATATTGTTGGACATTTTGAGTCCTCTAAGTCAAAGTTGTCATTGATGTCACCTGATAGAGTTATCACTCTTATAAAGGAATTCAACAAGAAATAAAGTCGCCCAAGTCATCCAGGAAAAAGCTTCATCAGTACAAAAGTGAAAGGAAAAAGGCTCCATAATATTTTAATATTATTGGGAGCACAGGTTAAGTGATTGGTTTATAAAAACCCAAGGTGGGTTATTGCAAAGGTTAAAAAGGAGGTTTAATAATTATTTATAAATTATTTAAATTCACAAGGAATTTAAATTTTATAAATAATATTTAATTATACCAAGATTGGGCATTAAGACAAGGTTCTAAGGTTTAATTAAATTAAACCTAAGGTTGGTTCTTTTTAATTTATAATATTTAAATTTAAATTAATTATAAATTAAAAATCACGCCGATGTCGAAATTATTCGAAGCGTCAACGTGATTGCAAAAGAGGACAAAGGCATTATATAAATGCCATCAAAAACATTTACCAAGGCATCCCTTGCAATAATTATTCGAAGCGCATGCGAAAAGGTTTTATTTTTTGAAGGCCTTACGATTTACGTAAAGGCTAAAGGTGTGAAGGTTTGGAGGCTCTAAGCGCAAAGGCCAGCGTGGCCTAGTGGTATGTTGGCTTGGTACTAAGGAGGAGGTCCCACGTTCGATTCACATGAGGCCTTTTGGATTGCAAGGAAGAAGCACTTGAAGCGCTTGTTGTTTTTCGGAAGAGCGTTGTTCACGAAAACTTTATGGTGGATGTGCCATTTTAGACACGTCAGGGTGCGTGGCCCAACGGTGGCTTGGATGCGGCTAAGGCGTTGGGAAGGAGGACGTCGGGGGATCGAATCCTGCCGAGGGCAAGGCAAGTGGATTTAATTTTTGATGTTGTTTAATATTTTAATTTTTGCCAAGGTTGCCTAAGGAGAAATAAGGATATGGTATGCCCTAGGAAAGATAGAGATTTCTGCTGATTTTATTTTTGGAAGTATATCATATTATATATCATTGGAAAGCTCTTTTCGAGAGCTATTTGTTTAGATTGCTTAGAGGGAGAAATAAGGTGTGTGCAAGGAGATATTTATGGTTTTGTCAAGGAGTTTTAAAAGTAAGTTTGATTCATTCTTTTGAGGGTTTATTTCTTGCATAAGAGGGTATGGTGCATTTTATTGAGTAGGAGTAATAAGGTGTTATTGAGATATTATTTTTATTATTGTGTTATTACTCAAGACCTCTAACCCTTTTTGAGATTGGAAAAAGAAAATGTGTTGAGTGTGGCAGATTTAGTGGACAACTCATAAGGCATCAAAAAGGTATGGGCAATATTCTTCATTGACTTATTTGGGTGATTGATTTATGAAAATATCTTTGGAGAGAAAAGGATTGATTGTGGTTTCCCTTTTGAGGAGTTGTTGGTTTAATGCTTCAAGGTTTTCTAGTTTGAGAGTTGTGATTAAACCTTGTTTTATAAGCATTGTTGTTGAAGCCAATTGGTCATGCAAAGAACTTGAACTTGAGTTAAGAACATGAGTATCATTGTTATGTGAGATTTGTTGTTGAGCATTGTTGGAAACATTTTGAGTTGGTTGATACATGCTTGGACTAGGGTTTGTGGAAAGGATTATTCCTTGAGGTGATTGGTTGAGTAGAGTTGATTGAGCCTAGTCAAGTAATTGTGTGAAGTGGTTGTTCAAGTTCCATGAAACAAACTATTCTATATTCTGATTTGAGTTGAGATTGAGATTTGAGAATAGAACATATAGAGTCTCTAACAATTCTCTTTATGCTTCTATGAGATTGATTTGAGTTGAGATTGGGATTTGAGTATAGAACATATTGAGTCTCTAACAATTCTCTTTATGCTTCTATGAGATTGAGATTGAGTTGAGATTAGGATTTGAGTATAGAACATATTGAGTCTCTAAAAATTCTCTTTATGCTTCTATGAGATTGAATTGAGATATTGATTGAGCATTGAGTATAGAACATATTGAGTCTCTAACAATTCTCTTTATGATTCTATGAGATTGGACAAGTTCTATGTGAGCTTGTTAAACTGATTTGAGGTAAGTCTTTGAGAAGGCTTGTGGACTGATTTTGTGTAAGCTTTTGTGGAAGCTTGCTATGCAGATTTGAGGAAGTCCTAGAGAGGACTTATTGAGAAGATTTGGACAAGTCCTAGAGAGGACTTATTGAGCAGATTTGGACAAGTCCTAGAGAGGACTTATTGAGTAGATTTGGACAAGTCCTAGAGAGGACTTATTGAGCATATTTGGACAAGTCCTAGAGAGGACTTGTTGAGCATATTTGAGTAGGTTCTATGTGGACCTATTGAGCATATTTGAGAAGGTTCTATGTGGACCTATTGAGCATATTTGTGCTAGATCGAATAAACTGTGTTTAGTACAGATTTGAGTGGACTTGTGCTAGACCGAATGAACTATGTTTAGTGCAAGATATTGAGTAGAGTTGTGCTAGACTAAATGAATTATGTTTAGTACAAGATATTGAGTAGAGTTGTGCTAGACCGAATGGACTATGTTTAGTACAAGGATTGGAGAAGTATTGAGATAGAGCTTTGGAGGTGACAGAGTATAGAGGACAAAGTCTCAGTGGATAGAGATCCAATAACCAGGACAATTGAAGATAGATCTGAGTGAGGAGTCTTCAAGTGGAGAGAGATCCACCATTCATGCAGTAGAGAGACAAAGTATTCTAGAAGATCACTAGCCAGAGCAGAAGGGGAAAGAGTTCTCCTATGGAAGAGATCCATGAACTTGAGATTTAGGGGATCAACATATCCTTTGGACAGAGGTCCATAAATATTGTAATTGGGAAGGATTCCCATGAGATTTATTGAGAAATATTTAGAAGAAATATTTTCTCTGTGGAGGTAGCCCACATTGGGTGAACCATGTTAAAATTGGTGTCTCTATTGTGTGTGATGATTTGTGCATTGCTTTGGTTATTGCTATTAATATTGCCATTGATTATATTGATTAATACTATTTGGGAAAGAAAAGTAAAAAGTGGTCTTATACTGTTCACCCCCCTCTCAATATAAGCTTGTGTTCTTCAATTGGTATCAGAGTCGGTTCCTTCGAAAAGGGTTTAACAACTTGAAGGAAGATCTTACAAGAACACAAATGGCAAAGAAAGGCAAAGGCAAAACCATGAGACACAAGAAGAAAAGAACACACATGGTCATGAAAGAAAAGGAAGATGAGTTTGATATTGTTGTGTTGGGAGGACAAATGGAAATAGATTCAAGAGATGAATCAAACAAAGGAGAAACATCCAGACTGATAAATTTTTGTACCAGATGTGGAAAGATAGGTCATCATCCAACTTACTGTTCACAAGAAGGTGAAGAATGTTTTATCTGTGGTCAACTCGATCATGATGCAAGTTATTGCAATGGTTTTGATAATAGTGAAAATGAGGATGATTCAGAAAGGGATAACAAAAACAATCGAAGCAGGTATCAAGAAGAAACTCCACTTTGGACAATAGAAGAAATTGAAGATCAAAGAGAAGAAGAAGAGGAAGCTACTCTCAAGGAACTTGATGAGGTGAAAAGAGAGAACTTACAATTAAAGGCTCAAATACAAGAGGATGAGAGATGTAAGACAAAGCTCCTACAAGATCTCTCTGACTTGAGAGATAAGGTTGAAAAGGCAAAAAGAGTTGAAGAAGATATGGCTGAACAGTCAAAGGTAAAAGAGATAGAATATGAAAGACTTAAGGTTACCCTTGAAGAATTAAAAGGGGAGAACTCTGGATTAAGGGTTCAAGCTCAAGAAGATGAGAAAGCAAAAGAAAGGTTTCTACAAGAACTCACCTACTTCAAAATCAAGGTTGAAGAGGCAAGAAAAATTGAAGAAGGGATGACTAAAAAATTAAAGACAAAAGATCTAGAGTGTGAAAGATTAGAGTATGAGATAGTTTCACTAAGGATGGAAGTAAGAGGGTCTAAGGACAAGCTACATAAGTTTGAAGAAAATACAAGTGAGTATTCAAATGATAGTGATGCTAGTTTTTCAGACAATGATAGAGATGAAGTCCTATTTATGATTGAAGAAAAAGAACCAGTTAAGAGAAGGACTCCAATTATTCTCAAGTGTTTTAGATGTGGTAGATTTGGACATCTTGAAGATGATTGCACAAGGGATGGTTATAGTTTCAGTGATGATGATTTTGAAGATGCACTTGATAGACCAGATGAAAATCTTCTAATGGCATTAGAAGAAGAAGTGAGTGACCCCATAGAAGACAAGTCTAAAGGAAGTAGAAATGATGCGGACAAAGGCAAACAAATAGAGGATTATTCAGTAGAGAATGGCTATGATCTCAAGGGAGAACTTATCTATGCCCTTGACACAATAAATAAGGTAAGAAAGCAACACTCTAAGCTTGAAAGTCAGTTTCAAGAATGTGATGAAGAAAGATTATTGCTCATAGAAGATTTAGAGAAATCAAAGGCTAAGGCAAGCAAGTTCAAAGATAAATTAGAAGCAAAGATCTTGGAATGTGAGAAGTTAGCACAAGAAGTGGCTACTTTAAAAGAAGACTTAAAGGACTCCAAGATCAAGATGAAGAGTTTCAAAAATAGCTCTAGGAACTTGGATAAGTTCATCTATGGACAACAATGAACATCATGTTCAACAGGTCTTGGATTTGGAAAGGTTCAAAAGAAACAGGAAGAAGAATCTACCTCAAGTATTGAAGAAGAAGGAACTTCAGAAGAAGATACTTCAAAAGATGATAGTATAAGTGGGAATGAGACATCAGAGGATGAGTTGGACAACAGAGAGTTCAACAAAGATAGGAACAATGCACAAAGAAGATACATATGGAACAACAATCAGAATAGGAGACCAATGAGGTCAAGACAAGGAAGCTTCAATGGAAGATGTTTTTCATGTCACAAGTTTGGGCACATGGCTTCACAGTGCAGGACACATCAAAGATAGGAGTATGGAAAAGGATAACTTTTCCAAGGATATTGCTACTCATGCAATGAGTTTGGTCACAAGGCAATGAATTGCAGGATTCAAGATAGAAGAGGATATGGCTTCACTAGGAGAAGTCCTAAGATAGTTGCACATCCAAGGAATAATAACATTAAGTGTTATAAGTGCAATAATGATGGTCACATAGCAAGATGGTGTAGAGCAAATATTCCAGAAACAGGCATGAATAGGGATAGGAATATGAATAGGGAAATGAAAAAAAAGGAATATGAATAAAAGCAAGAAGATGAACAAGAATAGAGACTCAAAAAATAAGACTCAAAAAAGAACAAGAACAGGAACATGGATGAGAACAAGAGCAGGAACAGGAACAAAAGTGACAACAAGAATAGGGATGATGACTTGGAAAGAAATAGTGAGAGGATTCAGAAGACTCACAAAAGAAGAGAGAAAGATAAAGGTACAGATATGTGCTTTTGGGGAGTAGAAATACTCCCACCCAAGAATTAACCACCTCATGTGGAGGTGGGGGAGGGGCTAAGCTAAGAGGCTCATTCTTAGCCCCGAGCCCCAAAGGTGACCCTTTGCCATTGATGTCAAAGGGGGAGAGATTTGTGTATTGGGGAGAGATTTGATATGAGGAGAGATTTGATATTTGAGAAAGCATTGAGCCAGGGGGAGCAAAGTCCCAGGGGGAGCAGAAAAGAAGGTCAAGTTTCAGTAAAAGGATAAAGGTTGCCATCAATGACAAAGGGGGAGATTGTTGGACATTTTGAGTCCTCTAAGTCAAAGTTGTCATTGATGTCACCTGATAGAGTTATCACTCTTATTAAGGAATTCGGCAAGAAATAAAGTCGCCCAAGTCATCCAGGAAAAAGCTTCATCAGTACAAAAGTGAAAGGAAAAAGGCTCCATAATATTTTAATATTATTGGGAGCACAGGTTAAGTGATTGGTTTATAAAAACCCAAGGTGGGTTATTGCAAAGGTTAAAAAGGAGGTTTAATAATTATTTATAAATTATTTAAATTCACAAGGAATTTAAATTTTATAAATAATATTTAATTATACCAAGATTGGGCATTAAGACAAGGTTCTAAGGTTTAATTAAATTAAACCTAAGGTTGGTTCTTTTTAATTTATAATATTTAAATTTAAATTAATTATAAATTAAAAATCACGCCGATGTCGAAATTATTTGAAGCGTCGACGTGATTGCAAAAGAGGACAAAGGCATTATATAAATGCCATCAAAAATATTTACCAAGGCATCCCTTGCAATTATTATTCGAAGCGCATGCGAAAAGGTTTTGTTTTTCGAAGGCCTTACGATTTATGTAAAGGCTAAAGGTGTGAAGGTTCGGAGGCTCTAAGCGCAAAGGCCAGCGTGGCCTAGTGGTATGTTGGCTTGGTACTAAGGAGGAGGTCCCGCGTTCAATTCGTGTGAGGCCTTTTGGATTGCAAGGAAGAAGCGCTTGTTTTTTTGGAAGAGCACTATTCGCAAAAACTTTATGGTGGACGTGCCATTTTAGACACGTCAAGGCGCGTGGCCCAATGGTGGCTTGGCTGCGGCTAAGGCGTTGGGAAGGAGGACGTTGGGGGATCGAATCCCACCGAGGGCAAGGCAAGTGGATTTAATTTTTGATGTTGTTTAATATTTTAATTTTTGCCAAGGTTGCCTAAGGAGAAATAAGGATATGGTATGCCCTAGGAAAGATAGAGATTTCTGCTGATTTTATTTTTGGAAGTATATCATATTATATATCATTGGAAAGATCTTTTCGAGAGCTATTTGTTTAGATTGCTTAGAGGGAGAAATAAGGTGTGTGCAAGGAGATATTTCTAGTTTTTTCAAGGAGTTTCAAAAGTAAGTTTGATTCATTCTTTTGAGGGTTTATTTCTTGCATAAGAGGGTATGGTGCATTTTATTGAGTAGGAGTAATAAGGTGTTATTGAGATATTATTTTTATTATTGTGTTATTACTCAAGACCTCTAACCCTTGTTGAGATTGGAAAAAGAAAATGTGTTGAGTGTGGCAGATTTAGTGGACAACTCATAAGGCATCAAAAAGGTATGGGCAATATTCTTCATTGACTTATTTGGGTGATTGATTTCTGAAAATATCTTTGGAGAGAAAAGGATTGATTGTGGTTTCCATTTTGAGGAGTTGTTGGTTTAATGCTTCAAGGTTTTCTAGTTTGAGAGTTGTGATTAAACCTTGTTTTATAAGCATTGTTGTTGAAGCCAATTGGTCATGCAAAGAACTTGAACTTGAGTTAAGAACATGAGTATCATTGTTATGTGAGATTTGTTGTTGAGCATTGTTGGAAATATTTTGAGTTGGTTGATACATGCTTGGACTAGGGTTTGTGGAAAGGATTGTTCCTTGAGGTGATTGGTTGAGTAGAGTTGATTGAGCCTAGTCAAGTAATTGTGTGAAGTGGTTGTTCAAGTTCCATGAAACAAACTATTCTATATTCTGATTTGAGTTGAGATTGAGATTTGAGAATAGAACATATAGAGTCTCTAACAATTCTCTTTATGCTTCTATGAGATTGATTTGAGTTGAGATTGGGATTTGAGTATAGAACATATTGAGTCTCTAACAATTCTCTTTATGCTTCTATGAGATTGAGATTGAGTTGAGATTGGGATTTGAGTATAGAACATATTGAGTCTCTAACAATTCTCTTTATGCTTCTATGAGATTGAATTGAGATATTGATTGAGCATTGAGTATAGAACATATTGAGTCTCTAACAATTCTCTTTATGATTCTATGAGATTGGACAAGTTCTATGTGAGCTTGTTAAACTGATTTGAGGTAAGTCTTTGAGAAGGCTTGTGGACTGATTTTGTGTAAGCTTTTGTGGAAGCTTGCTATGCAGATTTGAGAAAGTCCTAGAGAGGACTTATTGAGTAGATTTGGACAAGTCCTAGAGAGGACTTATTGAGAAGATTTGGACAAGTCCTAGAGAGGACTTATTGAGCAGATTTGGACAAGTCCTAGAGAGGACTTATTGAGCAGATTTGGACAAGTCCTAGAGAGGACTTGTTGAGCAGATTTGAGCAGGTTTTGTGTGGACCTGTTGAGAAGATTTGAGCAGGTTTTGTGTGGACCTGTTGAGCAGATTTGAGAAGGTTCTATGTGGACCTATTGAGAAGATTTGTGCTAGACCGAATGAACTATGTTTAGTGCAGATTTGAGTGGACTTGTGCTAGACCGAATGAACTGTGTTTAGTGCAAGAGATGGAAAAGATATTGAGTAGAGTTGTGCTAGATCAATAAACTATGTTTAGTACAAGAGATTGAGCAGAGTTGTGCTAGACCGACTGGACTATGTTTAGTACAGTATTGAGATAGAGCTTTGGAGGTGACAAAGTATAGAGGACAAAGTCTCAGTGGATAGAGATCCAACAACCAGGACAATTGAAGACAGATCTGAGTGAGGAGTCTTCAAGTGGAGAGAGATCCACTAGTCAGTGCAATAGAGAGACAAAGTCTTCTAGAAGATCACTAGCTAGAGTAGAAGGGGAAAGAGTTCTCCTATGGAAGAGATCCACGAACTTGAGATTTAGGGGATCAACATCTCCTTTGGACAGAGGTCCATAAACATTGTAATTGGGAAGGATTCCCATGAGATTATTTGAGAAATATTTAGAAGAAATATTTTCTCTGTGGAGGTAGCCCACATTGGGTGAACCACGTTAAAATTGGTGTCTCTATTGTGTGTGATGATTTGTGCATTGCTTTGGTTATTGCTATTAATACTGCCATTGATTATATTGATTAATACTATTTGGGAAAGAAAAGTAAAAAGTGGTCTTATACTGTTCACCCCCCTCTCTATATAAGCTTGTGTTCTTCAGATATTGTTGGAAATATGAGCAAGTTTTGTTGTCATTAACGTCAAAGGAAAGCTAAAATCTTCATGGCTAAGTGAGCAAGAAAAAGAAAGACACTCTTCATGTTTGAGCAAGAAAAAGAAAGGCACCCTCCATGGTTGCGTGAGCAAAATAATGGATCAAAAAAGTGTTTGCCCAAAATAACCTAAGGTTTAGTGATTTAAATATTTAATTAAAATTTAACCTAAGCCCATAAACTCTAAGGTTTAAAATTTTAATTTAATATTTGAATATTCAAAATTATGTGAAGTGCCAAAGAGTTAATTGATTTAAAGTTTTAAACTATTTAATATTTAAATAATTTAAAATTAAATATTTAATATTTTAAATTAATAAAGTGGGCCATAAAAGTTGTTTTGCCATGTGCACCGATGTCTCCAATAATTAAGGGAAATAATATGTATATAATAGTTCCAAAGTTTAAAAGAAAAAGAATATAGAGAGCGCTCGGTGATATATGATGTTCGGGCAATATAATCTCTTGTGATTGCAAGTAAAGATGAAAAAAGAGTGCACAAACCTTGAGGAAGTGATGTGCGATTGGCATGAATATCGAAATGCAAATTTTAGTGTGAAAGGTGTTCCAGAAAAAATTTCGTTTGACACGCAGCAGAGATAGAGGCAGCACGCGAAATTCAAGGGTTTGGATTTCGATATTCTAGTGCCGACGTGTGTGGGAAATCGGAGCACATGCTTCGTTAGGGTTAATGGGTGACCAAACAATGTGGCACTCATTCCCTTGTTGAGAGCGCATGACCAACAAAGCAATGCGGAATATAAGAAGTTATGCTTTATTGTAGGAGGAATATAAATTTTTTAAGGTATGCTTTATTGTAGGAGGTATAAGGTCTCAGGTGCGTGAATTACTTTATGGTAGTTTGACGAGATATAAGGATAAGGAGAATGTATTAACAATATTTTTATTATTTAATAATTGGAAATTGAGTTTGGGGATTTGCATCTTAGAAAAGGACGAAAATCATCTTTGTTGTGAGTAAAAGGAGATATAAGGGTTAGGTAAACATATTTACATTAAAGCTTGTTATTTGGGTATAAAGATCTTAATGAAAGATACATATTTGGAGGGTATATGGTAAATTGTATTTTTGGTGTTTTAATAAAGAATATAATTGAAAAGTAAAATGTGTTATTAAAGGGATTTATTTTTTTAGAGTGTGGAGATTATAAGGTGTATTTAAGATTTGTGAAAAATAATTATTGATGAAATATTTTGAAGAATCAAATTGAGTGAATGATTGAGAAGATATTGCTACCTAACCTTTGAAATTGGCAACGAATTAATTGTGATTGAGACAAGTGTTTGAAGTCAAATCTTCTTCAAACAAGAGGTATGGGCACATTAACCTTGAGAGTGATTGTTGGATGTTGTGAATGTTAAGTTGGAGTGAAAAAGGATTGTTTGATAAGCTTTGTTGAGTTTGGTGTTGAGAAATCCAATGTTGATTAATGTGGGTTTTTTAGAATGAAAGTTGATGCTAGAAACCTTGTTTGATAAGCATTGTTGGAAGGTGGTCCACGTGACTTCGAACCAAAGCCACGTGGACCACCAGGTAGCCACCGCCATAAATCTAGCCAGCAGGTTCACTTCTCCAAGGCTGATTGGTCAAGACAGGATGTGGTCCCAAAGCATGTCATATACGGAAGAACGCAATTACCAAAGAATTATTAAGAGTAATTGTCAATACGGAGCTTGTGGGAGTTTTTTTCAGTACTCGCTATGTGTGTCTGCGACTTTTTGTTTCTCCACCTGTTTCAATGAAGGGATCTGTATCTGTTTCTTTTTTTGTAATTATGATGCGAATGTGTTTTCTCGGGGTATACCCAAAATGTTGTATGGAAAGTTTCTTTTTGATAACAGGCTATGTGCCTTACCAGATGTAATGGCTTTAGCGGTATGTAGATTTTACATATATAGGATCCTTAGTAAGGACATGTTCATCAACAGCCCTGGGTTGATTTTTGTAAAAGGTTTTGGGTCAACCTGTAAAACCCGGTATTAATGCTATAGTATCTTATCTACCAAAAAAAAAGTCGAGAACTATCTTGAACTAGGGTTTATGAAAGATCATGAGTATCATTGTTATGTGAGGTTTGTTTGATAAGCATTGTTGACTAAGCTTTCATTAAGTGATTGGTTGAGTGGAGTTGACTGGGCTTAGTTGATTAGAAGTGTTAGAGTGATAGTTCAAGTTCTTTGAAACAAATTGTTCTTTATTTCTGATTTGAGTTGAAGGAAAGATTAAAAGTGATTAAGCATTGTTGTGAGTGAAACATATTGAATCTCTAACAATTCTTTATATATTTGTGTGGTTAAGCAAGAGAGTTTAGAAGTGATTTAGCATTATTGTGAGTGTGAAACATATTGAGTCTCTAACAATTCTTTATATGTTTATGTGGTTAAGCAAGAGAGTTTGAAAGTGATTGAGCATTGTTGTGAGTGTGAAACATATTGAGTCTCTAACCATTATCTATATGTTTATGTGAGATTAAAACAAGATTTTGTGTGAAACTTGTTTGTGTGATTGAAGAGGTTTTTTGTGAAATATTGAGTTGAGTTGAATAAGATTTTGTGAAAGCTAGTGGACAGATCTAAGTAAGTCCTAGAGTGGACTTAAGGACATAGTTGAGTAATCTTTTGTGGAAGTTTACAATGTAGATTTGAGGTAAGTCTTAGTGAATACTTGTTGAGCAGATTAGAAAAGTTCTAGTGAGGACTTGTTGAGCAGATTTGAGATAAGTCTTGGTGAAGACTTGTTGAGCAGATTGGCAAGTTCTAGTTAGGACTTGTTGAGAATATTTGAGGTAAGTCTTCGTGAAGACTTGTTAAGAAGACCGAAAAAGTTCTAGTGAGGACTTGTAGAGTAGATTTGAGGCAAGTCCTTGAGAAGACTCGTGAGCAGATTTGATTGATTGATTTGTTCAAACCTTGAGTTAAGGTTTGGGGTAGATCTAGAAGAGTTGATTTGTGATTGAGTCAAGCTTTGTGTTAAGGCTTGAGGATAGATTTGAGGACATATTTTGGTGTAAATTTATGGACGGGTTTATGCCAGATCAAAGACAAAGATTTAGCAGATTTGTGTTAGACCAAAGGACTGTGTTTAGTACAAATTTGAGATAGAGATTGAGCAAATTTGTGCTAGACCAAAGGATTGTGTTTAGTGCATATGTAAGACAAATATTGAGTAGATTTGTGCTAGACCAAAGGACTATTTTTAGTGCAGATCAAAGACAGAGATTAAGCAGATTTGTGCTATACTGAAGGACTGTGTTTAGTGTAGATCAAAGATAGAGATTGAGCAGATTTGTGCTAGACCGAAGGACTATGTTTAGTACATATTTGAGACAAAGCTAAGAGTAAGCTTTATAGGTGATAAAGTAGAGGACAATATTCTCCAGTGGATAGAGATCCATTAGCTAGGGTAGAAAGGATAGAGGTCTTCAGTGGATAGAGATCCACAACCCAGAGCAGTGGAGGTAGTAGTCTTCTAGAAGATCACCAGCCACAGTAGAGGAAGTCAAAGTTCTCCTATGGATAGAGATCCATGAATCAGCTAAGGGGATTGGTGTCTCCTATGGATAGATATCCATGAGCTTTATTAGAGGATTGGTGTCTCCTTTGGACAGTGGTCCATAAATATTGTAACAGGAAAAGGTTTTCCAAGAGATTTGTTGAGAAAATTTTACTGAAATATTTTCTCCATGGAGTAGCCCACATTGGGTGAACCACGTTAAATTATTGTCTCTATTGTGTGTGATGATTTGTGTATTGCTTTTCTTACTGTTGTTTCCATTGATAATATTGGATATTACTATTTGGAAAAGAAAACTAAAAAGTGGTCTTATACTATTCACCCCCCTCTCAGTATAATCTTGTGTTCTTCACACCTTTTTTTCTATGCAATACACCTGTCACATTTTAGAGGGTCATTTTGAGCATATTCTCTGACATGATTAAAGAAAATGTGGAGGTATACATGGATGATTTCACTGTATATGGTGAAACTTTTGAAATAGCCATAGAAAATTTGTAGAAAACACTTGAGAGGTGTGAGGAAACTAACTTGTCCCTCAGTAATGAGAAATATTATATGCTAATTCCAGAAGGGATAGTTTTAGGACATAATATTTTTTCATATGGGATTAAAGTGTATAGGAAGAAGATAAAAGTTATCCAAAACCTGCCTACTCCCAAAACACAAAAGAATATCTGTAGTTTCCTAGGATCAGCTGGTTACTATAGGAGATTTATAGCAGACTTTAGTAATACTACTAAACCCCTTAGCACATTGTTACCAAAAGACATAGAGTTGTTTGGACAGAGGAACGTGAACAAAAATTTAACACCTTAAAGGAAAAATTGATTACTGCCCCAGTATTGAGAGGTCCAAATTGGACCATATCATTTCACATATATGTTGATGCATCTAACAATGCAATAGAATTAGTGTTGGGAAAGAAGGATGGTGATGATTTCTATGCCATCTATTATGTCAGTAAACATATCACAGGTGCTTAATTTAATTATACTATTACAAAAAAAGAGTTTCTTGTAGTTATACATGCGCTTAAAAAAATTATCATTATATTACAGGATATCAGGTTTTTGTACATACTGATCACTTAGCCATCAAATACCTGATAAATAAATCTGGGATTAGTGACAAAATTATTATATGGTTGTTGTTTCTGTAGGAGTTTGATGTGACAATAATAGAAAATCCAGGTATAGACAATGTAGTAGTTGATTTCTTATCTAGGTTGACACCTCCAAATGATGTAGCTACATATGATAAATTTCTAGATGAGCATTTGTTTGCTCTGAATGAATAGATACCATGGTATGTAGATATGGCTAATTATTTAGCCACTAGTAAAGTATCCCCTGCAATTTTACCTCATGAAAAATAAACTTTAATTGAGAAAAGTGCAGACTTCTCATGGATTGATGGGTGTCTATTTAAAATAGGGCCTGATAAGATCATGAGAATATGTGTTGTTGAGAATGAGATAATAGAAATATTGAAGGCTTACCATGATGAACCTTGTGGTGGCCATTTTGCAGGAAAAAGGACTGCATATAAAATGTTGTAGGTTGTTTACTACTGGGCTATATTATTCAAATATGTAGCCAAGCATGTGAGCCAGTATGATCAATGTCAAAGGATGGGTAGACCTACTCTCAGAGATGAGATGTCACTCCAACCACATGTTCACATAGATCCATTTGATAAATGGGGGATGGACTTCCTATGACCCATTAATCCATAGTCAACAGGTAAGAGATTTATCTTAATTTGTACTAACTATGTGACCAAGTGGGTTGAAGTGCAGGCTTTGCGTGATTCAAAAGAGAATACTATAGCATACTGGTTGTATTCATCTATATTTACAAGGTTTGGGGTTCCAAGAGAGATCACAACTAATCAAGGACCATAATTTACTTCAAATATGATTCAGGAACTCATGCAACAATATAAAATCAGGAATAACAAAACCACTCCCTACCATCCACAAGTGAATAGACAAGTTGAGGTAACCAACCAAGAATTAGAAAATATTTTGAAAAATATAGTGCAACAACATAGGAAGGACTGGACCACTAGATTACCAGAAGCATTGTGGGCCTACAGGACCACCTGGAAGACTACTGCTGGTTTCACACCATTCCAGTTAGTCTATGGGAAGAGTGTTATGATGTCTATAGATTTTGAATTCAAAACACTTAGGACTACAGTGGATTTGAATATAAATTTAGATGATGCACAGAAAGAATGAATTCATCAGCTTAATCAACTAGATGACTACTGCCTTGATGCTCTACAAAAAATAGAGATCATCCAAAAACAAAGGTCCAAGTGGCATGACTGCCATACTAGGCCAAAGTAGCTCAAAGTGGGAGAATGGGCATTATTATATGACTCTCAATTCTAGGAAAGGAAAGGAAAGTTCATGCAGTGTTGTATGGGGCCATATGAAGTGACTGAAGTCATCAACAATGGAGTTATGAGGATCAAAATAATATATGGTAGTAACATTACATTAACAGTCAATGGTCATCACTTGCATCCATACCATGTGTCTGAAGCATACATGATTGAATACAGATTAGGTATGGGGGAGACCCCAATTGATTCTAATTTTAAATTGAGTCAGTAATATGTGGACCTAGTCCATATAGTCCCAAAGACAATTATTCTTTCAAAGTTTTTTTTTTAGTTGTATTTTTGTTTTACAAGAACGATACCCTGAGTACAATTTTTAGGCAGCCTGGAAAACCTAGGCCTTATAAGCATAGGATCCATGAACCTGCACCTCCCTAGATTTCTAGAAGAAGTATTTGTAGTAGGAGTAGCTTATTTCCATTTAAAAATGAGAATACTATACCTGAATCTGCACAAGAGTGTTTGGATTGGTCTTTATGGATAATAAAACACTCAACTTCTGGTTCAAGGGTGGATGCTAATTTTTGTCCATGTTCTTCAACTAGAGCACTGAAAGGCCTGATCAACCTTGAGCATATATAAGTGGGCTTGTCAAATGAATGTTGTAATAAAGGAAGAGAACATGTTTTTCATTAACTGATGGAAAAGGCACCTGATTCCAATATTTCAAAAATGTGGTTCCTAATTCCTGTTTATACGATAAAAGGTGTCTGATTTCTATTTTATAAAAGAATGTGCCTGATTCCTAGTATGTCATGTCTTCTGGTAGACCAACACCTGATTCCTAGGTTTTCTAAGAAAAATGGTATTCGACTTTCATTTTTTGAGAAAGTAACATTGAATATTTTGAACATTAAAAAAATAAAATATAAATTTTGTATAAAGTTTGCTTTAAAAGTACAACACCCGAAAGTTAGCAAAAAGGTGCCTACTTCCCATGTTAAGTAGAGTGTCTGATTGCTATGGCACCTGCTTCCCATGTTAAGTAGAATTTTTGATTGCTAAGGTGCATGCTTCCCATGTTAAGTAGAGCACCTGATTGCTAAGGCACCTGCTTCCCATGTTAAGTATAGCACCCGATTGCTAAGGTGCCTACTTTTTATTTTTGAGGTACATGTGTGCCATAATTAGAAAGGCACATGATTTCCACATAGAAAAGTATCTACTTTCCATTGTCATGGTTGTTTTTCCCTTGGAAGAATAAAACATCAGCATTGGGAAAGTGGCATGAGCCACATCAGCACCCCACGCACGTGCAAAGTCAAATCTATCATGGATGAAATTAAAAGTTGACATTAACCAACTTTCAAGGAGGGAATGTTTGTCATATCATGAAGATATATTTTTCCTAACTTTTACTTTGAAATCTTGCAGGATGTCTTAAACAAATCATGTTGCAGCTATCAAGAGCCAATCACATAGAGAGAAATTTATCGTATGGGAAATATGGCCATCATTATCTATTTTTGTTTGCCTAGTCATCATACATCAACCAATAATGATGCACCACAGATATCTACACATGATGTACCCACGAAATAAATTTAGGTACATGATTAAATTTTTTGTTTTATGTCTATATTGTTTTCATACGCATGTGTGTCTATGGAAAAGTGTCGACACAACCAGCATTATAGTCTTAGCCACCCAAATAATTCCACTTGGCACTTGGCTACATGTCCTGGATTTAATTGGTAAAATACTTATGGTTATCACCTCCGCATAATATGGCACTTGCTCTAAGAAAATTTTGCATGGATAACCATAATTGTTTTTTATTATGGTAGTTAACCGCCTACATCCAAGGAAGCAGTTGGTTTTAAAAATTGCTTACTAAAATCACTACTGTGCAAGGAGGGAAACTATAGAGTGTGGTAATTCAGGAAAAGTAGAGTGTGAAGCAGCTATGATTGAATCATAAATCAAAGAGACTTTGCACTTTAAGAATGAGGGGAAAATCTAAGAACCATGATTTGAAGAAGAGTGAACCTATTGACTACTCAGGGATTTCTATGAACGTCCAAACCTAATTTGATATCATATGATGGATGGAGTATTGTAAACTGGTTAGCTAGGGCCAAGAAATAGTGATATCCAACAAATTTATAGCATCCATGAGGGATGGGGTTGTGTGTATGCGAGGACTGGAGATTCCAATCATCGAAGAGTATATCACCATGGTGACGGGTCTTCCTTTAATAGGGGAGCGCACGCACAAGGAGGAAAACCTGACTCTTTATGCATAGAGATTCTTTGGCAGACCGATAGAGCACCTGACATGCACTGCTTTTCCCAAGTAGCACATTCTCGAGCTTTGAAGGGCGGTTTTAGAACAAATTACATGATTTTTTACCTGTTTTGGTAGGTACTAAAAAATGAACTCGAATCACTTTCAATTTCTAAACCACATATTGCATGGGGATAATATCAATTTCTCATATTACCTTACATGTGCACTCAAATATGAGGTCAAAAAATACTAGCAGGCACAACATCTTCCTTGGATCACCATGGCCTGATTTTGACCTTGGTACGACATGCAGAGTCACATAGAAATGTGATAGTTGAGGAGATTGAAGGCATTGATATAGTTCCATGGGCATAAGAAGAAGTAGCGGTGCCATTATAGAATGAGCAGTAAACTAAGAGGGTGGCAAAATGAGAAGAGATGACACCTCCGTCCCAGCTTGAGGAAAATACATGGGACGCAGGACAAGCCTCATCCCTTATTTTTCCTTAATTTTACAAGAAATTAGGATAGGCTTTGTCCCCCATTGGCTCTCAATTCGATGATGAGGTAAGGCATGATCTGCCAAGCCCAACATCCATGCCAATTTCCACCAAAACTCAAAGTAGAAGAATGAAGGTCTCTAGGGTGGTTTCGAACTCATCAAACAATGAAGTAGCGATCGATGAGCTTAATAGGGAAGAGTACCTAGCCCATATTTTATAGGATATTTCCAAGGGGTAAACTCCTCAACAGGAGTTTGCAGCAAAATATTTAGCATAGGAGGGTCAGGCGAAGGATTTACAATAATAGCTACAATTATTGAGAGAGCAGGATTCCACTTGGGAAACCAAATACAAATAAGAATAAACTCTATTTCAAGAGTCCAAGAAAGAAGCTGACGAATTATATCAGATAATTTGGCAACTGTAGGGGCAAATAGGATGATTGTTGTAGGGTAGAGTAGTGGGAGTCGAGCAGCTGGCTAAAGTATATGCAACGGTGTAGACTGATGAGGCAATATAGGTTCCCATTACCAACATAGAAGCTAATAAAGGAGTGGATGCTATAATGGAAGTAGAGTAGCCCTGTTCAACATCTCATTTTGTAGAACAGGTAATTCAATAAGATGAGGTTAAGGTTGAGTAACTTCAGACTTCAAAACAATCTATAGAAAAATTATATGAAGAGGAAAATGAGGTGGAGGCTAAAGAGCCTCAATTTTTAGGCAAGGAGAAAGAGCCAAAACATTCTCAAGCTGAAGCAGGGGCTGAACAACCTCAGGAGGAAAAAGTAGTTCCAACCGAGTAGTAATTCGCTACACAAGAAGAAGAGGCTTAGTATCCTGCATCTGCTAAAAACCATGAAGCAGTAGTAGCACTAATATATTCTGAGATATAGCCCAAAAATATAATATAAAAGCAAAAATATGTGAGGGCATCTCAAAGAAGACCCATAACTAGAGAAAGAGTTACAAAATTGAAGGAATTGGGCATCAAATTCAATGAGGAATTAGAACTGGATTCTAATGAGGAATGAGAGGCAACAAAGAAATTGTTTGCTACCCAAAAAGAAAAATTCAAAAACTTAAGGAGGATATAGAAGTAGATAAGAAGAATTGGAAAAATGCTTCTAATAGGGCACGTAAGGAATCATAAAAAGAGGCCAAAAATGAGTCCAAGAAGCCTCCCAAGAAAATTCTAGTTGCCCAACCTCATCAATTCTAGGGTATATATGGGTCAATAGATGATTAGCCTTCAAGGATGAAGGCATATTTCATGAGGATGGGATTTTTAGGTCCTATACCACCTATAGAACAGGCATCGAGCAACATAACCCCTTCGACAATAGAAATAGAGGTTAAAGCTGAACCTAAACATGACCCAACAAGAGTCGATTTTCCTATATCCAAGGTTGCTAAAAATTCTAGCATCGCATTTGGCGATGAATTCGCAGTACCTGAGGACGAAGAGTTACCCCTTCACCATAAATACTAGAAAATGGCTAAGCTTGCATTCCAGAAAGATGCCACCAATTTCTTTGGCTACTATTTAAATATTGAGAAAGGCAAGGTGGCCTGGACAAGGGAACCACCAAGAAAAAGAGTAGGGCCAAGTCAGCCAATTTGACGCAATAAGCACCAAAAACAACAGGGACAAAATGTAGCCACTCTAAAAGCACCAAACGGGTGAAAGCCCTGAGATAAGAAAAAAGCAAAGGTTGTTGAAAAGAAAAGGAAAAATATAGTTAGGGCCTATTCGAAAGTTGTAAACAAAACTGGTAAATACCAGTATAAAGTGGCACAAGGATGTACCACCCCTTAAGCATGGGGGATGATGAGCCCTGAAAATGCTTATTTTTTGTACCACTTTCCTTATAAATAGTGACACTTATCTTTGTAGATATATATGTTTATGAGAATTTTATACATGTTTAACAGTTTATTTTACATGTTATTTAATATTTTGTTTCTAAGTGTGTTTTGTGTAGATTTCATAGAAATTGTTGTGTTTTAGCATATTTTCATCAAGGTCCCACTTGGACCTCATACCTTCAATTTCATGAAGGCAAAACATTCTCAATACATTGGTGTGAAGTGCTAAATCAGGCACCTGATTCCCTTTGAAGTGCTCGACTTCCGTTCGATGCTTAACTAACGGGTGTCTGCTTCCCATTAGGCATATGCTTCTTGTTAGGCACCTGATTCCTTCTAGGCACCTACATCCTGACTTCTATAGACAAGGCCCCTACATCTCAACTTCTACAGACAAGGTGCCTGATTCCCATTGAAGCCAAATTCCAGCATGACTATGTGGTCGGCAAAACAGAACATGATTTCAGTGATAAGCACAGATGGAGTTTCGATGCTGAATCTGGATGAGGGATAATTTCAAAGATGACTAACCATATATTTTCAGTTGCTACGTAAATATCTATGTAAATCAAGCAAAATCAATATCAGGCGTATTCTGATAAAATAGAATACGCCTTGATATTTTGTTTGATCCCCTATATTCATGCATACGGTTGTAAAATAAAATCAAAACTTTGATTTGTTTCTATTTTGTAACTGGGTGTGGTCGTATACATTATAAATATGCAGGCCATCCCTAAAAATGTAATCCCAAATTTTTCCTATAGATTTTTTGCTACAATTTTTAATAAATATTTTTTTGAGTCATTTTTGGTTAAATCGACTAAGCGTCTGGTGAATGATTTAATGCGAGTAGAACTTGCTAGAAGCATGGGCCCACTCTCAATAGTGTTCTTCCCTTTCCTTTCCCCTATTTTCTATTTTCTTTAATTTTATTTCATTTCTATAGATTAATTTCATTCCCTGTATTTCCCCTATTTTCTATAAATTTCAGTAATGTGCAGTTTTAATTTATGAATGTAATTTAGGCACGTTTTCATATGCGTACGATAGATTAGTGGTTTGGAAATAAAAATCATAACTTCAATGAAAACCAACACCCCCCAAACCATAAATCTTAGGGACTCATCTCTATGGAGAAAATTATAAGCATATATTTTGCAAGGCTACTCCCAAGTCTACGAACTACCCCGGGTTGAAAAATTAAATGATGCAGTGAACTTAACGTAGAAAATTAACTAATTTTTTTACCCAGTAGGGCCTCAATCTCATGGGAAATATCAACCCATTGTATATCATGGGCCATGGATGGGTCCTCACCGCCATAGATTACTTCACCAAGTGGATTGAAGAGATCCAATCCAAAGCAACCAATCAAGAGATAGTGGTGTAGCTACTTGAAGATATCATCACTAGTTTTGGAACCCCTACCACTATTATCATAAATAATTCTACCTATTTCAAAGGGTTTAAAGTTATGAAGTTCACCCGTAAACATGGATTCCTACTCAAAAAATCATCCAATTACTACCCTCAAGGAAATGGGTTGGCCAAATCAACTAACACAAATATCACAAAGATCTTAAAGAGGACCATTTAAAATCCTAGAGGGATCGACACATAAAAATATGTAAAACACTATGGATGGATAATGTGACACCAAAAGCATACACAAGAACATCCCCCTACGAAAATGAAGTAATATTTCCAATTAACCTCAAGCTCCCTTCCTTGTAAATATTGCAACAACTTGATCTAAAAGACACTAACATTGAAAGACTACACACATTTCTAGCTTGGGAGGAGGATAGAGAAAAGGAATTTAAGAGGATTGATTAGTGACAAAAGTTTGCCAAGAAATGGTTTGACAAAGAGGCAACCAAAATGGATTATAAGAAAGGTTACCTTGTGCTCAAATGGGACGATAATCATGCAAATCTAGGCACTCATTGTATAGTGGACCTTACCAAATTGTTAAACTTACAAGACCAAATACCTATAGATTGATCTCCATGGAAGGAGTATCTCAGTGAATGGGCAACACCTCCACCTAGTATAACAAAGGATCCTAGCCAAAAGAACATGTATGTACATAGTATTGGCTATTAATTCAACAAATATTCCCTTCTACTATTTTCATTTTTCTATTTTTATTTTCTTCTAAAATTTCATGATTCTTTGGCATAGTTTTACTCTTCCCTAAAAATTATGTTATGGTGGCTTAATCAAGGACATTATTGAAAAAAGAGTAATTAACTTGCCATGGCGAGTGATAGAATTACTCTAATTTTTAGCCCTATGCAAACTATTAGAGCAAGCAAATCGACTCTTAATGGATTGAATGCCCTACCTAAATAGATTGTGTTTGGGCATAGGTAGTGTGCATACTACTTGGGGCCTATAAAAGGCCTAAGAATCCCAAGAAAGACTCACTTTGTGTTGCATGTCTTGAGCAAGCTACAGTTGAGAGTGAGCTACATAACTATCCATAGAAAATCACACATTAGATCCTGATCGAGTCACAACTCCATGAAAGTTCCTTAACTGCTAAAATTCTAAGCAAACCACTTGAAAAACAAATCATAAAACCTATAGAATTTTCCCAATTCCATTAAAATGAGCAAATCACTTGCACCATCTAGAAAATCGGTTGATTTAATGGAGTGAATCTCTTCCCTTCCAAGAAAATTGTCTCAATCCTCGAGTGAATCACTTCCATTTTTTAACAAATTGCTCCACTTTCCCCAACCACAACTAAGCATCTCCAATGAGAAAATCGATCATATTTTCAAGTGAATTTCTCTAATTTACAAGCAAATTGCTTTAATTGCTAAAAGACCATTTTCTATCAACTTTACCCATTTTTGTAAATTTTTGCCCTTTTTCACCCATTTTTCTCTACTTTTTCATCATGGACACCTCATCTACCTTTACTATACCTTCAATACTTGAAACTCAAGTAGCATCACCACCTTCCACATTTGTTGTCCCACCCATTTTCATACCACTATCAGCCATAGTAATCATCATAGCCGAGGCAAGGCCATCATAGAAACAAGGATGTAAGAAGAAAAGCGGGGAGAGGAAGAGACAAGAATCTATACCTTCAAAAATATTAAAAGAGTAGTTCAAGAACCCCTACTAGAAGGTGGTAAAATGTACATACACTCACTTCATAGGGAAGGTAAGGAGGAAGGCATTAAGGAGGTTCAACTTTGGTCCCTAGATGGACTCCTAGAGCATAAGCTAGAGATGGACATACAACTTAGCTATAAACCTAGTACCACAAGTGTGGGGAGGTAAGGAGGGAGGCATTGAGAAGGTTCAACTTCAGCCCCCAGATGGACTCCTAAAGCATAAGCTAGACATAGACATCCAACTTATTTATAGACCTTGTACCACAAGTTTAGGACTACCTCAAGTTGATAGAAACAATGGAAGAGAGATACAAATATACCTCAAGGATATTTAAACTCCCATAGTTATTATAGGATGTCTTCTACATAAGTACAAGAGTGATAAGAAATATGCTAAAGGCCAATGATAACTTAATAATGTCGATATCCTACAACCTTAAGATATAAAAGGACTTTTATTATAAATAATCCAATGCCTATTTGAAAATATTAATATCTTACCTCAAGAAGCCTAACCTACCATCTAATTTTAGTATTTACTATAGTTGTACTAGTTCAAGGAAGATATATAGACAATGATGTCAGGGATAACCACTATACTTGGAGAAAAGAGTGACAAGAAAATCTACAAAGTGCACATTGCTTTACTACACACAATATAGACCTATCTACGGTACTCCCAAATTATTGACTGTGCTAAATACATTTAGATAAAATGGATAGACATTTGAAGTATTTCAAGGAGGGGAGGAATTTAACCTATACCTCCTACCTAATCTAGTTGATCCTATACCAAAAGAAAATTTGGTTTACCATCCTTCAGTTAGATCAAGTAGGAGCAAATGGATGATCCCTAAGCATAGTGAAGTTCATGGAAATACCCTATTGAGAAGTGGGAAAGACCTCCTACCATTTCTATGATGAGGTGTACAAATTCATTATAGAAAACTTGAGGGGAAAGGTGTAAAGACTGATCGATGAGATAGAAAAAAATTGATAGAAAGAAAACAACCACATGGGAACTTATATTTGGGGAGGACCAAATACTTTATTTGTCTATATGGTTTTTCATATATGCCATTTTAGCTACTTGCTTGAGTTTTAAATAATATATTTAACCTTCAGTATGCGAGGTAACTCGATTATATGGAACTTAAATACTTTAAGGGGTAAAAAAATGACTTTCTACTTACTGAAGCAATAGGTCATGAAGATCACTCTTAATATGTAGGGATGCAACGTAGAGGTAGAGGTAAAGTTGAGGGAGATATATCTTGAACAATTTAGAGATCGGTGGTCCTGTGATCCAAATTTTTTGAGGAAACCCTCTGTAACAAGAATCTAGATACCTTTTATGCATATGAAAAAAGGTACAATGTTCAACAATAGGCAAACAAAGATGAAGAAACAACTCTTACCACTATGAGTAGAAATAAGGGTTATGAATACAAGATATAAAGTTGGTATGACAAGCCCCTAAAGTGGCATTCCTTTATTCTAAAGGTAAAAGGAACTTCAAAGACAAATCACTAAAGCTTGGGGGTCCTTCAAAAATTAGGATATACAAAAAATAAAATCCTAGAATGGCAAAGAATGATGTATAAAATAGACACCATGACTAAATCCATAAGATATGGTCCATTTGATATCAAATTATCTACCATTTAGGAGAAGAAACATCCTAAATGCATAAAAAGGGTAAAGACCTTTATAGTAGCAACAACAGGCACCTTGGCCCCCCACAAGTTGAAGCCTAGAAAATAACTAGCATCAAAAATCACCATTTTAACCACATTAATGAATCTAGCAATAGTCATAATGGTAGTTAAATAGACAAGGATCAAGGGGCAAAAGGGAATTGAGATATATGACTCAATTTTTACTGAGGTGACTACAACAACAAAACAATAATAGAAAAAGCAAGACACCCAAGTTGAAGAGGAAAACATCCCTTGAGGAAGCCCTCCTCCAAACCAAGGAATAATCAGTCCAATGGCTAAAACTACATTTACCCCCTCCTATAGATTCATCATCCACCATTCCACCTTCTCCCTCTACTACTTATTTTCTTCTACATCAAATTGTCTATCTCTTATTGTTCCTTCTATTTCCACTATTTCTCGTTTTCATTCTTCTGTTACCTTCTCCCATCATCCACTAGTGTGTCCCATGTTTCTCCAAGGTGTAATTTGATCGGTTGTAATAGCTTACATTTAATATTTTTCAATTCGGATAATCAAGGTTAGATTTAAAGAGTAGGAATCCAGTATAGATTGTACCGTGGGGATCAATTCTAAGCTTAATTCAGATCTCTTTTAGTTTCAGGTTTTGCAAAAAAGTAATGATTATAGTAAATAGAAATTAAATCGTGCAGGAATGAAAATAAAGTGCAATTTATGATTTATGCAGTAAATATGATAATTACCTATTGATGAGTTGATCTAAATTACTGTGAGGATAACTAATAACAATTACCTACTGATGATTTTATCTATTGGTGAGGATCCTCGTGCAGTTAATTTTAATTATCTATTTTGACTTTCTATTCTATAGAAATGCAATTTAATTTATTTTATATTCTAAGGTTAATTAACTATTTCTAACCTATTGTAGGGGCGAGAGATTAGGGACTGACTGTAGGAGTGGGCCCTGCCTCCTAGAGGACAGTGTAAGTCTTTCTCCCCTAAACTACTTTATCTCAGTAACTAAGATGCATAACTACTACTAACATTATTCTATTCTATGGATGCAAGAAAATTACAATTACAACTACATAAAAGAAATCAAGTAGTAAATACAAATGACACAGTTACCATATGTGAAAAGTAAAGTGCTACTTTTATTGCTAGAAGTTCAAATGTACATGCTGGCGCATTTCCTCAAAAATTGTATAGAGTCATTTCAACATTATTTCCACATCATAGAATTGTTGATTAGACCTTTTCAAAGGTCTCCCTATGTAATATATAATATGACTTGGACAATTCTAAGTAATATTCTTCCACGTATTTTTCCATGTGGATTTGTGGACTTGATAATGTGACAACTATGTACTAACGAGAATAATCTAAACTAACACAATTCCTAATTCTGCTTGGACTCAGTAAATAGCCTAAGTGGTCCAAGTGGCACTTTATGAACTAACATAACAAAACAATACTAACTTAGACATTTTGCAAGATATAACACATAACTATATGCCCCTTAAATCACGGGAAGGACATAACAATCTTGCATCAGAATCTAATCAACCTAACAATATTCCAATTATACAACTTTACAGAATAAAGTTACAACTTTATTAATCACAATATCCTCGTGAAGAATATGTGACAAGTCAACTAACTAAGTTGACTAGAAATATTTTGTTGCCATGTAAGAGTGCCATGTTGTCACTGATGTGGCATGCAGCATCGGTCAATTGACTTGGTCAACTTTCTTCGGTAACTACTGGTAAAAGTTTTCTTTAGTAACAGTCTTCAATAGCTACCTTCTGCAACATACTTTAGTAACTGTCTTTTGTAACATACTTCAACTACTATATTTTGTAACAGTCTTCAGCCATTGTTCTATCATCGTGCCTAGAGCCTTCTTAATCCATCGTCCTTATGTTCATCTTTTCACGTTCGAGGTGTAATCTGAAGCTTGTACTGATGCGTCATATGCCCGTAAAATAGTCTTTATCATTTTCCTGTATAATCACTCACAACTTGGATGTATTTTGCATGAAATGCACATATTTGTCAGATTAACCACATCCATATTTTTAACTGATAAATCACAAAAATAAGCAGAAATAACTACTTAAAATATATTATAACCACAATTTAAAGATAAAAATGAAACAATTTACTATAGAAAATATATGCCAAATAATTACTCATCATTTTCCCCCAAACTGAGAGATATGCATGTCCTCATGCATGTGAAGAAAATGAGGTTTCAACAAAATATCATAGATATCACAAATATCACACATGTTTTCAGATAATATATTGCAAACTAAATTACACATTTTCCAAAAATTTACAATTACATGAAAACAAGAAAATACAAATATATTTTTAGAAATAGGTTCATTATACATCTGAAAATCAGTAGTAGTAGTACTAAACACAAGAAACATATATTTTTAGAAATATTTCTAAATATATCATAAATTTATAATTACAACACAGGTTCTAAATAAATGTCTGTAGCGAATATTTTATATTTCCACAAGAAATTATTTATAACATTATAGATATTACATAGGCCATCAATCAGATTTAAAAAGAAAATAATAACTTTTTTCAATCATCTGTTTGAAGACTGGCTGTAACAATATTACATAAGAGAAACAATTACAGCAATGAACACAAAACAACTTAACACTATATGTTTTGTCAACAAGCATCTTCAGATGAAGTAAAATTGTTTGCAACTCTTCATATCATAACAGTTCCTGGCAGAAAAATGAATTCTCAAAATCATCTCATTGTGATAACCTGTTAAAACTGTAACATTAAGCACTGAATATACAAATAATTTTAAACATAAAACATTGTCTATAGTATTATTTTTAGATATACATACATATGCTATAGAAAAAATACATCCATAAATATAAAATAGTTAAACACAATAATATATAAATATCAACATACTAAGTCTAAAAATTATAAAAATATTAAGCAGTTTATCAGTTCATCCGACTTGTAACCGTCGGGTGGAAATCCTTGATGATGGAGGTCTTGTTGGTGGTAATTTCCTTTCATATTTCACCTTTTGTACCTACGCTTTGGCCTTCTACTCATCGATCGATGTTTCGACCATGACTGTTTTGATATGCTCAACCTCGATGGAATCCTCTCCCTGCACTGTATCTTGCATTTGGGAAGGTGGAGGTTTCTCAACTGATGCAACTATGTTGTCGATGACTGTGTTAACTTCTAGAGGCATCCCAACGTTTAGGTCTAGATTCCTTGGTGTAGTTCCTATCTTGGTGGAAGGATCCGATCTTTTCGGTTGATTCTGTTGCATTAGACTAGCAAGTGGTTGTGAGCTTTCTTCTTCAAGGAGCTTGGAAAAGTCAATGGGTTTGTTGTAGCTCATCTTACTAAAGTTGATAGAATTTTTGGGCTTCCTATCGGTTGTTGAACTTTTATTGGGAGAAGCATCGACAGGTGGTATTTTTTGATAGGGTCAGCAGGTTTCGTCACCTTATCCATTGAAATTTGCTTGATCATGTCTATCTGGAGGGCAAGGGCTCGTTGGACCAATTTTGAGTGCTCCATGAAATCCTCCCGAAGCTTATCAATTTTTATCTACAGAACAGTGTTCTACACCCAGAGTTCTGATAGATTCATAGTTGGTTCAGGTGTGGGTAGATTGGATTCATGCCTAGATATTTCTCCTATGTTATGAGTTTTAGGAGTATGTTTCTGACGTCAATTTTTCTGCATAGGTTGAAATGATTTAGCAGTTTTGGTGGTGGTTCGATGTTTTCATTTTGGGGTTTTGGGCTCCTCCTCCTGAATTTTTGACTCATGATCCTCTTCAGATGGACTCTCTTCTTGATGATCACTGTCAGCGGACCCAGAATAATCTGGTAGGTTAGACTCTTCAACTATTGTTTCCCAAGGAATTTTCACTTCGTTTGCTTTTTGCAAGACCAATAGTTTGATAAGGCCATGATGTGCAATTAAGTGAAATTTTGGTTTTTCATGAGAATTCTTAGGTTGGACGTGAACAATAGTAGATTTTAGAGATTGAAGCAAAAAATATGGTAAATTGATAATACAATCGTCGTGTTTTGGAAACTTTAGATTTATCAACATTCTAAGGTGGTAGGTTGCACAGGTAGACATTCGACCCTCTAGAGTGAAAAACTTAATGATTAGGACAACGACCTCCTACCACTTAAGAGGAAGTGTAGAAGTGGTGACGCCCTTAATCCATCCTTCCTTATCACGAATGATAGTATATTTTTCACCAAATTTTGCTACCAATTGGGTGACACTTTTAGAGGAATTCTTGTAATAAGGTAGCCCTACTTTCGATAGATTTAGAACTTCAAAGATAACACTAGGGTTTAGGTCAAACTGAATATCCTCGATTCGGGTGTTCATATTTGCAGGGTTACAGTTCATAATAAATTGCTTGGCAACCCCCTGGTCATGCCCTCTGAACTTCGTGAGGGCATCCCACCACCTAGCTCTTTGGAATAATTCCTTTACAGAATCACTAGGATTCTGTGTTTCAATAGATGGGGGCTCGCTTCTTTTTTGAAACATAGAACGGGGCATGGTTTAGGGTAAAGGGTAGATAGAAATTTTGGTGAGGAAATTTCAAAATTCATTTTTAGTAGCTGAGAGACCTACAAAAGTTATTTCAATCACAAAAAAAAACCATCTTACATTTTGCAAAATAGAAGAATTCATTATTTCCATAAAATATTATGCGAAAACGTAATATTTAGGAGTAATTTCATATTTTTGCAATAGATTCTTTTATCAGCAGAAACAGTTTAATTTTAACCTATGCTTCTACGTAAACTACTGAAAAGTATTCATTAATTGTATATGTAGCAGAATAATTAAGGTGTTTAAAATATTTGGTCTTCTGCGACTAAAAACAAAATTGAAATAATTTAAAAGTTACCTATTGCTTTCGCCTTGCTAAAATTTTCTCACCATACGACATTTTCAAAATTGCTTTTCATCCGTGTTTCCTCTCACTATTTCGAGGCTTTAATTTTATTTCATTGGGAAATTTGAAAGTGTTTCAACTCTGTTTTGACTTGCAAAGAATTTTTGGTGGTTTTACATGACCTTCTATGGAAGGAAAGATAATTTTTAGGGTTTATTTTCCTATGCATGGAGTTTTAGCCATGCAAAGGATCTAGACCATCCATTTAACCTTATCCAATGGCAGTGACCACTTAACCTTAATCGATGGTAGCGGCCACTTAACCTTAATCGACAATAGTGAATAATATTGTGGCTCGATGAATCGTGTCCCTTAGTTTTGGTTTAATCAATGGTTTAGGACTCATATCCATGTCACTATCATGTGATTGGCCAGTAAAGACCATGTGTTAATGATCATCTCCATTCACAGCTATCATGGCAAAGTTTCTAGATTTATCATGAGTTTCCTTCCTTTAATCGTAGCCTTCCATTCAAGATTTAATCAATGGCTGACATTGTTCATCCATGACATCTCTCACTATTGGTGCAAGGGTCCACTTGTCATTCATCGACAACAGTTTTAGGGTGGTCAATTTTTCCTTTGGCACAAAATTTACCCACCACCTTGCATGGCGAGGATGGGTTTTTAGTGCCAAGTGTTATAATTTATAGTTTATACCTTTTAATCACCACAACGGCTAAAAAAAATATTTCAACCTTTTACATTTAATGTGTATAGCATATGGTATTTTGTCCTCCAATGTGTCACTAGTCTTTAATTCCCACATCGTCTTCTTACTTGCATTCTGCTCTATCGTACATGTTATGTTTTGTCCACGTGGTGTTCCACCGTGTCGTGTTTTATGCTGACATTGTGATTAATATATGGTGTTCATCATCGATGCCTACACTTTATGGTCAACCTTCATGCTTTCCCATGTAGGTTTCCCCATTGGATACTTTTATGTTATATTTTATTTTGTCGTGTCATTATTTAAATTGGTCCACAACCTTGTTTGTTTGCCTTTGCATGCACATGTACATAGTAGTACAATCATATTTTTATGCTTTTCAAAGGAAGGTGTCCACATAATATATTTCCAATTGATCATCATCTTCAAAACCTTTATTTTTACCTCGAGAACATCTACGTTTTCAAGAAAGAGTTTAAAAATTAGTGATATGTGGCACCATTTTGGGTGTACATGTCATATACTATGTTTCTCATTTACGCCTTCATGGAAAAGCTTTGAAAAGGGTTTTATTAATATTCATTTTATTTTGTCCCCTTTTATTCTTCCTAAAATATCACTGCCACATTTTCCTTATAATATTTGTTGACACGTCTTTATCACTCATCTTGTCATTTTTTGGATTGCCATATGTCTCTTATACCTAGGGCCAGTTTAAGTTTTGACACTTAAGAACATTTCATGGTATGTGTTACGGATAACATCTACGGATGGTGCTTACAAAATATTACTACAGAAGATTATTACAAAAAATATCTACGAAAGATGTTTACTATAAACATCTATAGAAGATATCTACAAAAGATATCTATGAAAGACATATATAGAAGACATCTACAGAAGACATCTACATAAGACATCTACATAAGACATCTACGAAAGACATCTACGGAAGACATCTACGAAAGACATCTACAGAAGATATCTACAAAAACTATAGTTGTTAGAGTTGAGAAAATACTTTACCTGATTCTTCCCCCCAAACTGTATTGTGAACTCCGTATGCCTTTATTTATCCCCCCCAAACTGTAATTTTGGCTATATAGCCAAAACAAGATGAAGGGTGTTTTATTTATATTATGGTGGATAGTATAATAATGAGTTTTATCTATGGGGGTTTATTATAATTTTTGTGATTGTGCTTCCTGAATTTCATTAAGGAGTATCCAAGTGAGAGAAAAATAATGATTATAAAGCTTGATATCAGTCATCAATGTATGCAAAAATAGATATCTATCAGAGGCTTGGATAATTGCAATTACTTAGAAAAAATGGAATAGATATTTTGATATTATCTTGATGGATTTTTTGCTAAAGGGTGCAAAGTTTTGAGAGATACAAGCCACATTTTTGTAGGATAAAATGAACTATAGTACTTCCATAGGAATTTGCTTCTAAATTTTGTCTGCTTATGATATTCTAGAGTTGTTTCACAAAGACTCAAACATCCTAGTGACTTTAAACAAATTCATCTATTCATTTCATAAATCAATATGGTGTTAAAGTTATCCTAATGTTTTCAAGCTTCTCAAGGACCAACTGTGTGTGCAGTGAGTATTCATTTTCCATTATGAGTAAGGATTGAGTAAAACAAAGGTCACTTATGCCAACAAGCTAGCTTATCTATGAGCATCCATAGGTCTTGTCTAGACTTAGTGCTACTACGTAAGGATACCTTATTTCCAGGCGGGTTTCATTCAACCCATTGTTGTAATGAGGATCACCCCATGGTTTTCGAGATACTAAGAATTCCAGGGATTCAAGCTCTTTTACCCTTATTTTGACTTTTTTTCTTGGGATACTTGCTCATTTTGAGAGGGAGCAAGGGATTGTTATTGCTTTTTGGGATTCTTGCTTATTTTTAGAGGAAGCAAGAAGATATTTTTGGGATACTTGCTCGATTAGATGAGGAGCAAGGGATGATTTTTTTTTTAAGGATGAAGGGTGAGCTTGTCCTTTTGCCAATTCATTAGTACTCTAGGCCATGCACATAGATGGATAAGCAAGGGAAACCATTCACTTTATGGCAATAGTAACTCATGAGTTAATCTCTCCAAATCTCACAATGTTTTTATATGTTCAAATGTGCGTAGTCCAAGAAAAAACTTGATTGACTAGGAATAACTTACAACATCAAAAGATTGCTTGACTTTCAATGAAAATTTGCTCAAAACACTAGTGGTGGTTGAGTAATTGAAAAACACCTAGATTTTATCTAGCAAACAAGGTATTATGCAACATGTGGTAGCCATTTTCCTACAAGCTCTTTAAAGAAATATCCTCTTGGGCTATTTTTGAAACATTGAGACTGAAAATTGATGAAAATAAGATAGAAATATTACAAATATAGAAACTTCATGATGAAACAAAGGAAGCATAATATTTTTTTTTTGTGAGAGAGAAGTTATTATTCAATAGTGGTTGATTGTAGTTTAGATATGTACTACAAATCGGCTTGTTGCTTAAGGTGGTGTATGAATTCTTCCTTAGATAATGGCTTCTTGTAAAGTTTAAGCCTATGCCCATTTACTAGTAGTTTTCTTGTTGAATCATCTATAGGCTTAAGCTTGATTGTACCATTCCTGAATATCTCTTTAATTTCATAGGGTCCTAGCCATCTTGTCCTCAATTTACCTTGAAAGTATTGGTAACGAGAGTCAAACAACAAGGCCCAATCTCCTGATTGAAATGTTCATGGTACAATGTGTTTATCATGCCATTTCTTTCATTGTTGTTGGGTTATTTCAGTCCTATGTAATGCCTCTAGTCTCCTTTCATCCAGAATGTTTAACTTTTCCAATCTAGATTTCTGTGCTTGGTCCAAATTCATATCAAGTTGTACCGTTGTGCGAAGGGTTTCTATCTCAAACTCGATGGGCATGATAGCTTATTTTCCATAGACCATTTCATAAGGTGATAATCCTGTGGTAGTTTTCCAAGTTGTGTTATATGCCCATACAACTTCTTTCAATCTCTCAACCCAATCACCCCTATTAACAACTATGGTTTTTGTAATGATCTTTTCAAGTTCTTTGTTCGTAACTTCTACTTGTCCATTGGCTTGAGGGTGATATGGTGAGGTTTTCCTATGTTTTATTTGATATATGTCAACAAAATGTTCAATTAATTTGGAGATAAATTGGGTTCCATGATCTGAAAACTAACTCTCTAGGTGCTCCAAAGCATTGCATAATGTTTTCATAAAGGAAATCAGCAACTGGTTCAGCTTGTGCTCATGGTAAAGCTTTAACTTCATCCCACTTAGTAACATAATATGTACACACAAGTATGTGTTTATTACCTATGCTTGGAGGGTCTATTGGTCCAACAAATTCAATTCCCCATTTCTCGAATGGTTCAAACACTACTTGCGGAACCAAAGGCATCTCCATTGAAGGGGTAGGCTTACTAGCTCTTTGACAAGCATCACATCTATCAATAAATTTATGGACATCTCTATTCATGGTAGGCCAAAAGTAACTAGTTTGAAGTATTTTACTAACTATCCTTTGGGTGGCATAATGGCCTCCACAGGGTTCTTCATGTGTCGCCCGAATGATGTCATATACATCCTCTTCTTGCACACATCTCCTAATTACTTGGTCAGGACATGTTTTAAACAAAACTCCATGAATCCACATATAAGGGATACTCTAACGTATTAGTTTTCTATGCTCATGCGGTGTATAATTTTGAGGTATTTTTCCTGTTACTAAGTAATTTACAATATCAACATACCAAGGAGTAAAAATAGAAAGAGCAAACAAATGTTCGTTTGGGAAATTATCAGGAATTAACTCACCATCATCAAATATTTGCATACGAGATAGGTGATCTGCAATGACGTTATCTTTTCCTACCTTATCTATGATTGTGACATTAAACTCTTGTAGAAAAAGAATCCATCTAACCACTCTACCTCCTACTATTTCTTTGTTCATTAAGTATTTAATGGCAGAGTGATCAGTGTGAACAAATACTTCATACCCTGTTATGTAATGTTTAAATTTATTGATGGCATGGACTACAACTAAAAATATTTTTAGTAACAATGTAATTAAGCTCAGCTCCATGTAGGTTTTTACTTACATAATAGATAGCATAAGGTATTTTGTTCTCAACCTATTGCAATACTGCCCCTATTGCATAACCCGAAGCATCGCAATGTATGTGGAATGGTAATTCCCAATTTGGTCCTCTTAGGATTGGAGCAGTAATCAATTTATCTTTTATAACTTCAAAGGCTTCTTGACATGCTTCAGTCCAATTGAATTCACTTTCTTTGGTTAAGATCTTAAGCATGGGAGCAACAATTTTACTGGAGTCTTTAATGAATCTACGGTAGTATCCTGCATGTCCTAGGAAACTTCTCACCTTTGTTTGTGTTTTTGAAGGTTGAAGGGATTGAATAACTTGTATTTTTGTAGGATCTACTTTAACACCCTCTTCTGATATATAATGTCCTAGAACAATGCCTCCTCTCATCATCATGAAACACTTTTCATGACTCAAAGAGAGGTTTTGCTCTTGGCATCTAACCAAAACTCTTTGCAAGCTTGATAAAGTTTCTTCAAAGGTATTATCGTAGACTATGAAGTCATCCATATAGAATTCTACGCATTCATTTATTAAATCAGCAAAGATAGCTAAAAATAACTCTTTGAAAAGTGGCAGGTGCATTGCATAATCCGAAAGGTAAGACTTTATAAGCATAGGTGCCTACTGGACATGTGAAGGTTATCTTTTATTGATCTTCCTTAGCTATGGAAACTTGATTATAGCCACTAAAACCATCCAAAAAGCAGAAATATTTCTTTCCTGCCAAGGTATCAAGAACTTGATCAATGAATGGCAAGGTAAAGTAGTCTTTCTTTATTATTTTGTTTAATTACCTATAGTCCACACAATGTTGGAATATTCAACATTATTCCTAAACTCCTAAGTTCTAAGTCCTAGTATTAAGTATTTATTAAATTGATTAGCATATTACGTTTTTAGCTTGGATGGTCAATGTTTGACCAAAGACCAAGTTTAGCATATTGTTAGATAAAAACTATTGTTTAGTTAACCACTTAGAACTTGTAGGATTTGGTTTTATTTTTAGGTTGATTAGTTAGTCTTATTTTGGACATTATTTTTTAAGCATTAGTTTGTCTTATTATGGCTTCCAAATCCTATATAAACTTGTAGTTGTGCATTTTATCAATAGAATAATTGAATCATTGTTTCTCATTTGGTATCAGAGTCGGATGATGCTCTCGGATCGATTGTAGCTTGAGAGCCGCTCACTTGGCAACTGGCCACAGGTCAAAGGCCAAATGGTAATTTGCTATGAACTAGTAGAGACCTAGATATCACTAATCTAGATCTGACTCTGATTGAGCAGATTCTCAACCCTACATAGTTTTTTAACTCTGATGAGGGAATGATACAGATCTGATCGATGAGGTGGACCTAGTGACTATCACGACATATTCACTTGTAGGTACGATGCAATGACATGACTGGTTGAACCTTTAGCATGTTCATTTAGTGTATAGATAGCCTACGACACTGGTGATCGAGAGACTGATAATTGGAAAAGTTATGATCGATAATTGTGACCTATATAGATGATTGGATACATGATGTGGCAATGTGGGACCTAACTCACAGATCTGACTGGATGGATCAGACTGGATGACTACAGTTCATGATGCTCTACCTACATGGAATGGATATGTACATACACAGACACCTACAATCAGGACCTACCACACCTAACATTGATAGGATGATCAACCATTTGATCAATTTTAATCCTTGAAGATGAGGGTAAAATGACGTTAGGTAAATTCAATGTAAAATTCTCGAATCTATTTTTTAGAGGCTGGTGGACATCAGGATCTCACATGTATCATCAAATATTGAGATGCTATCGATGCTAATCAAGGTAGCAAGGAATTCCTCCAGATATTTTGTTTTTTATCTACAGCTTGACCAGCTTGCATTGTGATAAATTCTAGGAAGACACAAACGTGCCCACATGGGGCGGTGTGAGTCACTGAATGACATGAAGCTAACATGTGTGGAGAACACCTAGACCTAGATGACAACCTCAAATAGACCTAGAAGAAGATGTGGACAAAGATGTGGATTAGACCCCAATATCTCTAAGCTATGACAAAATTTGATGCAAGGATTGGTGACAGACCTGCATGTGACTTGAAGCTAGACAGACACCTGGCAGACCTGGGAGACTGGTTGACCTGACCAAAAGGACACATGGACAATGATTTTGTGGGGGAGACCTGGGACCAGATGACCCATAAACTAAGTTGACTGACTACTCTACTGACATTGGACATGACAACACATGGATAAACCTAATGGGGTAAGATACTAGTGATGTAGCGATTGACAAAAAGCCAAACAGAGGCATCGTATACCATAAGGTAGACATCTAGCTAAATGCACTCTCTTCCATTTAAAGAGTTGTGAGATATCTTTCATGGTAAATGTGGGATAATTATCCCTGGTTGCATGCCATTAAAATATCTTGCACACCTGTGTCGATTTTTAGGTGGTGGAAAGCATTTTCCACACTCCTAAGAGGTTGGGGATTTTTGATTTGCAGATAAGTGGTGGAAGTCATTTTTTTGGTGTCTACAGGCGAGGAGACAAAATCACAAGTAGAAAAATGATAAATTGATCTACTATTTTTGCTCCACAGTGTGTAGAAGATGATGTTCTGTGTGCAAGAGGCTCCTTGGTGATCAAATTTATTTCTCCAAGTATTTGTAGGCGATGCCATTTTTGGATCCCCTTGAGTGGATCGATCTATAGTTATTTATCGCTAATCGATTGCACTCTATAGGCATCCATGATCCAGGAAAAAAAGTTCCTAATGGTCATATGGAATAAGAATCAAACAAAATTACTATTATATATCTGATCTGTGCACGTTCGATGAAACTTTGGTCATTGGAAAACCACCAATAATCATCAGCATTGTCAACATTGCAAGATCGACCATAACCAGATGGTATTTGCAACAAAAAAATCTATGCACCACTTTTGGAGGAGATTCTATTTGCAGATTACACTCTGATGGTTGTTACACAGCGTAGCCGAAGACATTTTTAGTGCTCATGCATAAACATACCAATATACAGGTGGAGTAAAATTATAGACTAAGGCACCCACAACATAGATCTACTGTAGTGTAGCGCATAGCACAAGGTCCTAATTCACAAAGTGGAGAGCGAGCAGCACTATGTGTGTTACAGTTTGGGTTACAAATGGTGATAAGAAATCAAAGCTACAATTCTTGTGATCGAGGCACGAGAGCTTTTATTTTTATAGATATTATCTCGAAGAAGACTCAAACGGAGGAGTATAATGCTAGATAACATAGCTAGTTGAGGGGGAGAATCACTGGTGGAGATACTACAATAAACCTGATGATAATAGACACCATTGCCCACCATGATTGCAAGCATTCGATAATAACAGATGCCACCAACCATCACAATTGTAGAAGCAGCATGAGATCTATAGCTCACATCAAGCTCTAAATAATACAATTGCACAAATGGAGATAGCAGCCAATGTATTCAAAATGAGATAATCAACCATCAATACTTTGGTTGATAGAAGAGAAGTGCATCGTTGAATGTAGACATCCATATCGTAGCCATTAATACTTCGGTTGATATAAGAGTAGTGTAGCACCATTATCGCATAGAGGTCATGAGCCCTATTTTTTGGTAATCGTAGTCTCACCAACAATACTAGTTGCCTCAGAGGAGTTAATGATATTTCTAGAAGCCAAACTGTAATCTCACTATCAGAGCGAAGGGCAGTTTCTAAGTGACCGATGTGGAGGCGATTCAAATCCATTTGAAGACCATGTGTAGGCCAAATTGTAGAAATTTCTTTTTCTATAGAAGTCATAAAAGATGATTTTTTTGGCGAGGATTGGTGGTTTAGCACGGATTTGCAGACACCGATTTCGTGTGACAATCTAAATTTATCTATCGGTACTCACAGCAAAGATGCTACCTGATGTGGGATAGAGAGGTTGTCTTGGTGCTTAAAGGATCTGTAACATAGCACAAATATATACTTATAGGAGAGACTCCAACTCTTCGTAGTATAGACAAATATTAGCAACGGATCAAGCATCACTTACAAATCTAGATTGCAAGCAGAGGAGACCATCCGGATGAAAATTAAAAAATTCAATTTTGAAATGGACACCATGTTTGAAGGCTTGGAGGTGCCCAAATTTTATGGGTGCCACTATTATTTCTGGAGTATTAAAATGAAGTATTGGCTCATTGCAAAAGGACTTTGGGAGATCACTGAAGAAGGATATGAAGAACCACCACAATGGAACTTGCTTGAAGGTGAAGAAAAGAAGGAGAAGAAAGAGAAGCAATATCAAAATTGCTTGGCTCTTATGGAGATTAGAAGAGCTATGAAAGAGCATACTTTTTCACTCATTGCAAGATGCAAAATAGCTGCAAGTGCATGGAAAGCATTGCAAGATGCTTATGAAGGAGATATGTGTAGCAATTCCCAAAGCAAGGAGGAGCCTTGTTTCTTTGAAGGTATTTTTGAGTCTTATTGTGAAGATGCATGTGAAGACATGTCTTATGAAGAAGGCATGCATGATGAATTCTTTCTTATGGAGGAAGATGATGGTGAAATTCTTCTTGAAGAGAAGAGAGAAGAAGGTGAAAATGTAACACGTTTATCAAGCATGTACATGGATGAGAAATACCTCATGGAGAAAGCATATGTTGATGAATTTTGTGATGAAAAGAAAATAATATGTGTGTATTCCTCAAGAGGAAGAGGAGGAAGAAGAATATTTTTCATTGATAGAAGAAAAAGTGATGAAGAATATCTCATGGAGGAGACAAATGAAGAGTGTATTATGGAGAATGCACCTAAAATTCTCATGGAGGAGAATGATGACGAAAATGGGACCAACCAAAAGTGTTGGCATGATGATGGAGGAGCAATGTTCATGGAAGACCATTGGCTCACTTATGATGAAGACCATTCACTTGGAATGGATGTATGCTCTCTTTCCAGAGAAAATGAAGATCTCCTACAAGGATAATATAACATTGTTAGCTTTCCTCTAAAGGGGAGGAAGAATGTGATAAATAGAGATACTTCTTTTCCATCAGCCCAAGAAGTTTGTGTGAAGAGAGATTTTGTGAATCTCAAAGAAGAAAATGATTTGTGTGAAGAAAATAGCACAAATGATTATCTCATTTGGGAGGTGGAAAGTGAGAGAGCAAATGAGATAGAAACAAAAAATAAAAATGAGATTGCTGATTTTATTGTTGTAATGGCAAAGGAAACATCACTCATGAATGAATATCACTCACTTGGAGTGTCTACATTGAATAAAAAGAGTTGTCTTGAAAAGGCAACAATGTATGATTGTTTGAATGAATGGTGTTTCAACACACCAACATGGATTGAACAAAGGAGGAGAACTCTTAGTGAAGAGTTGATGGTTGCTCTTGAAGAAACATACAATGAAGGAGATATGCCACAAAATAGCTTTATGGGGAGCACCAAATCTAATCACACGGAAGATTTTGATTTTGTGATTAATGATTTGTTTTTTGTGAACAGGTATTTGAAGAAAGGAGAAGAATGTCTTCCAAAGGTATTATTGAGAAAATATTATCTTGTAGAGACATATTTGGATGAAGTTATTTCATTTGCAAAGGACATGGATAGCATGGTGATGAGAACCATGGATATGTGTTGGTTGTGGCATCTCATTGTGAGAAATGAGTATTTTGTGTTTAAAATTCCTTGGAAGAAGGAATATTGTACAACCATAGTAAAGAGTGAAAATATGTGTGAGGAGCAACAATTGTTTGTTGCATTTGTAACTAGCTATTGCATAGCTATATTTTGTTTGAAGAACTGTGTAGAAGTATGTGAAATTATAATATGGAAAAACCATCTACATAAGATGATGCATTGTACATACTCAAGAGGAGTATTAGGAGCTGAAATATGGTTTGAAGACCATAGAATGAATGATGAAAGAAATGTGCTAGATTGGTTAGTGAGAACCAATACTTGTGGCATTATGGAAATACCATCATTTGAAGGATATTTTTATGAAGGGGGAGTAGCTCATCAAAAGGAGGCACTCGGTTACTTGCAGGAAGAAGAAACAACTAAAATGGAGGAGATCCCACACCAAAAGTGGAAGGAGTGCCCACGACAAAATTTTACAATTTTTGATTTCTTGTTACAAAACTGGAGGAGACAAAAAAGATTGAGTTTCTTCCAATGTTGTGATGTTGATGAACTTCTGGAAGAAGTCCTATCAACATCAAGGGGGAGAATGTTGGAATATCCAGCATTATTCCTAAATTCCTAAGTTCTAAGTCCTAGTATTAAGTATTTATTAAATTGATTAGCATATTACGTTTTTAGCTTGGATGGTCAATGTTTGACCAAAGACCAAGTTTAGCATATTTTTAGATAAAAGCTATTATTTAGTTAACCACTTAGAACTCATAGGATTTGGTTTTATTTTTAGGTTGATTAGTTAGTCTTATTTTGGATATTATTTGTTAAGCATTAGTTTGTCTTATTATGGCTTCCAAAGCCTATATAAACTTGTAATCATGCATTTTATAAATAGAACAATTGAATCATTGTTTCTCACACAAATCCTCCATTTACCATTCTTTTTAGGGACTATCACAAGAGGTGATGCACATTGACTGTCAGAAATTGGATATATAAATCTTGCCTTCAAGAGTTTAATGATTTCTTCTTGAACCACATATTTCATAGTTGGATTCAATCTTATTTGGGGTTGTCTTACTAGATAACATCCTTATTGGATAAAAATGTTATGGGTACAAAAATTTGGATGTATACCTTTCATATCCTCGTAGTTCCATGCAAATGTTGATTGATATTTCTTAAGCACGTCTATTAATTGTGATTCTTGTATGCTTGTGAGCTCATCATTGATATTCAAGGTTCTTCCTAGTGTGATATCTATTTGCTTGCATTTTTTGATGTTTGCATCTATCCCCATTATCTCATATTCAAGAATATTTAAGTGATAGTCACATGGTATCATTTTTTGAGACTGACTTGTGCTTGCCTCATTAATAGCCATAGTAGATTCATATGAACAACCATTATCTTGACCTTGATCTTCTTTTTTATTTTCTAATAGTAATGGTAATGGTCCCTCAATTTCTTGTTGAAGATGTTCACTTAGAACATTGATTGATAAATCTTGGATTTCATCAAAATCAAGAGGAAAATCATACCATAGTTTCTTTGGAAATTCTTCTTCTATCATTGATTTAGGGAATAGGCTAAGTTCTTTAGTATTCTTGCCATAAAAAATGGTCATATTTCCTGATCTATAGCTAATGTAAGCATCAGCTGTTGCGAGCCATAGGTGCCCTAGAATTAAAGGATGTCCCCCTAACTCTTTATTGGGTTGTAGGACTATAAATTCTTTAGGGTATTCCCATGAACTTACAGAGACTATAAAATCTTCTAATTTTCCTTTTGGCTTAACAATAGACTTATTTGTGAGTTGGAGTACGATAGAAGTTGATTGTAATTTTTTACCCCTAAATATTTTGTTGTTTCTTTAGTCATGACATTAATAGTGGTTCCTAAAATGACCAAAAAATTTTGCAAGGCTATGTCACCAATGTGTACCGTGAGTATAGGTATTCCAGGATATGTGTATTTTGGTAATTACCTGCCTCCCATTATTATCTCAAACAATTGTCCAATGACTTGAATAGTTTGAGTTTCATTTCTCTTTTTCCTTCCTGAATTTGTACATATATTTTTTATGAGCTTGGAATAGATGGGGATATCCTTGATAGCCTGTAACAAAGGGATATTTATAGTAACATTTTCTAACTCCTAAAGGAAGTTAAAGGCTAGCTTAGATGGTTCTTTTGGTATTGCCAGTCTTTGGGGAAATGGCATCTCTACTTCCTTCCTTTAAGGAATTTGGATTTCTTATTGTTTTGTTGGAATGTTTTCTGGCAAATTTTCTATTTCGTTTTCATTTTTATCCTTCTTTTCGAATAAATCTACAATGGGATTATCAAGTTCTATGAGAGTTACATTTTTTTCCAATATTTTTTCTGCTATCAATTGAATTTGTTGACAAGGTGATACAGATATAGAACACGTCTCACTAATTTCATAGAATTGTTGAACGTTCTTGTTGTTGTTATAATTAGGAACTGGTTGAGTTAGAAGAGGAGGTTGCTTAGGGGGATTATTCTTATTAACTTGAGGTGGAAGAAGTCTATTTTGAGCCAAATTTTGAGGGGCTTGTCCCCTAAATTGGTTTTGAAATTTTTGTTGTTGTGACAGATTTTGAGATCAACCAGATCCTCCCTGATTATATTGGCCATTGGTATTCCAACTATTTTGACTTGGCATTCCTTTATTCCATGGCTATGGATTTCCATAGGTATTGGCCATAAATTGGGTCCATGGGGGTATGTTCCAGTCTTGATTATTTGAATAAGAGTTACAATTTTCTTAGTTTGGTATATTGGACCATTGATTAGGCCTTTGTGAGTTGGAATAACTAGGGTTTGACAAATTTGGTGGTCTTTTGAATGGACCATCCTAAATTTGAGCTACAAAATAAACGTCTTCTACCTCTTCAACTTTAGGTTCCTTTATGGCAGCTTTATTTGTAGTTTTCAGTTTTGTGATTCTTATATGTTGAGAGGGCATTTTCTCAAATTGTGTTTTTTCCTACATCTATGATAGTAAATTTCTTCATTGTTCTGTTCTTTAGGCTTCCTATCCATTAAATCCAAAGATGTAGTCAAGGTACTTAATAAATCAGTTTTTAAACCTTCCAACATGTTTCCAATTTCTGCTCTTGTCACTCCTCCTGTGGATGTATACTTATTACTCCTTAGAGGTTTGTTTCTTAAATATTTTTTGCAAAGGTTTAAAATCTCCTCAAATGTCATAAGATGGATATCTCCTTTTTCCATAAGGCTCATAACCTCAAGAACATCTTCTTTCAATCCTTTTAGAAAGAGTTCTTTTAATATTTCTTCATCGAGGTCTATATTTACTCTAGACCCAATGAATAGAAATCTCTCAAGGTAATCCTCCAAAGATTCTTCTTCTTTTTTACTCATGCAGAATAGTTCAGCTTTCTTATCCCTAAATCTACAGTAATACTGATATTGTTCAAGGAATAGCTCTTTTAATCCATGGTCTCCTTCCCATCGATTACAAATATTTTCTCCTAGACCCATGAACCATCTCAAAGTTGTATCTTTAAAAGTAGAGGGAAACAAACTTAGCTTTTGTTCATCGATGGTGTAAAAGTAAGTTTGGCACACCACCTCAAATTTGAAAATAAAAGCATTAAAATCTTCGTGTGGTTTCCCATGGAAGGTGGGCAATATATAAATAGAGATTGACTTAGGTTCTCTTATTGTCCCATCTGTATGTAATATTGGGAAGGCAAATTTCTTTTTTTACCCATTTCTTCTTTGGTCTCTATTTTGTCTTTGTCTATCCTCCCTTTTATTCTCTTCTAATTCTCCCTACCCACTATGTTGGTCAGCCATAACTGAATGTAATATTTCAATAATTTGACCAGGTATGGGTTCAGTAAAAATAGAAGAAGGATCTATGTGATTATAAAATTTTGGTTCAGGTAACAAATATGAGTCAAGATCTTGTTCTAGGATTTCAGCCCGACTAGTTTATGTTGTTGTTTCAAGTTATTTTAACTTATAAATTCCAGGCTGCCTACTAAAGTCTCTTTGAAAATTTTATTTTTATTTTCTAATATTTATAAATCTTCCTTTAGAGTTTCTAGGTCTTCTCATGAATTTTCTAAGTTCCTTTATTTTTGCAACACATCTAATATTCTTTGAATAGTCTATGAATATCGTTAATTGGATCAAGTTTTTTGGGTGTCATGAAGTGTTCCTCTTCAAAATTAAAGTTGTTTGTCACTAATTGAATCAATTGAACAAGAAAATCTTGTATTGGAATGGGGGCGAGATTTCCAAATTGTAACTCATAGCGTAAATATTGACACAACTCTCTAAAGCGCATAACTCTAGGTATCTTGTGATATTTCTTGCTAAATTCTAGGGCTACTTCTCTTTTTTCTATGTCTACAAGGAATATGTGAATGATAAGGAAGTCTTCAAAATATTGATTCCAAGGGTAAATTGTTGGATTTATTTTTACTCTTCTATCCCAAAGACAACGCTCTCAACTCCTTCCAAGATCCAGATAAGATGAATGGTAGTTCGGCCCTAGAGTTTTTTCTATGTCAATCCTTTTGATTTCCTTTAGCTTGTATGATTTCTCTTTGATAATGTTAATGCATTCACACAAACACTCTCACTCCTTATTAGATGTTCTATTTCCTTGCTCAAAAAGAAGGTTAACTTCTTGTTGTATCAGTAATTTTCTAAGGTCTATAAGTGCAAACTGATTAAAACTGTTTTCCGCCATCTAGCAACCTATATGTTATTCTCCTTTCTCTCTCTTTGGTTTTGGTTTTGTTTGGATTTTGATTTTGGTTTTCTATTTTAAGCCTACTGGTTGTCAAGTTTAGATATAAGTCACAACAAATAAATTTATAACTATCCTTAATACATCAAGAAATAATTGTAATAAAAATTTTGAACAATCCTAATGTTTTGCTAAAATTAGGTGTGACTCACGTTCCTATGAATCCGTACAACCAATCTTAGCACACTAGGAGTAAAATGAAATATTGCTAGAAAAGTAAAATTTGTTGGAAATGAAATTACTGAAAGTAAAAGGTTATTTTACTATCACTTATTTGATTATGTAAGAACTTTTATTTCACTATGATTGTGCCACTCAACCATACCTACTTCCTGATTCTTACAGGTCATAATTATTTAGGAGTGTTTAACTATGAGTGTGCCACTCAACCATACCTACTTCTTGTTTTTCTTATAGGAGAACCTAGACCAAGGTAAATGAATAACAATCACTCAAAGCTTGGAAATTACTAGAAATAAAATTGCCAGAAATAAAAGGTTAAACTATTATTGTTTCTTTGATTGTTTAGGAGGGTTTCACTATGGCTGTGTCACTCAACCATACCTACTTCCTACTTCTTACAGGTCCTAAATATTCAGGGGTGTTTCACTATGATTGTGTCACTTAGTCATACCTACTTCCTATTTTTCTCACAGGTCCTAAGTCAAACTAAATAATAATAATCACCCAAAGCTAGAAAATTTCCAGGTTTTAAAATTTACAGGAAATAAAATTCTAACTATGAAAGCAGTAAAATGATTCCTCAAGAGAAAATAACCTGGCAACATCAAACAAAGGGGCTTTTTGGGACCATCTCATGCCACTCTGACTCATATGCATTCCTACATACAAGTAAGCCTCTCCTTTTTGCACTGCCAAACAACTTTTTTGATTAACCACTACGGTGCTACTCTCCCTGACAACGATGCCAAAATGATCAGTTGTAATAGCTTACATTTATTATTTTTCAATCTAGGATAATCAAGGTTATATTTAACGAGTAGTAATCCATTATATATTGTACTAAGGGGATAAATTCTAAGCTTAATTCAGATCTCTTTTAGTTTCAGGTTGTGCAAAAAAGTAATGATTATAGTGAAAAAAAACTAAATCATGCAGGAATAAAAATAAAGTGCAATTTATGATTTGTAAAGTAAATATGATAATTACCTATTGATGATTTAATCTAATGATAATTACCTACTAATGAGTTGATCTAATGATAATTACCTACTAATTATTTTATCTATTGGTGAGGATCCTCGTGCAGTTAATTTTAATTATCTATTTTGACTTTCTATTCTATAGAAATGCAATTTAATTTATTTTATATTCTAAGGTTAATTAACTATTTCTAACCTATTGTAGGGGTGAGAGATTAGGGATAGATTGTAGGAATGGGCCCTACCTCCTAGAGGACAGTGTAAGTCTTTCTCGCCTAAACTACTTTATCTCATTAACTAAGATGCATAACTACTACTAACATTATTTTATTCTATGGATGCAATAAAATTATAATTACAACTACATAAAAGAAATCAAGCAGTAAATACAAATGACACAGTTACCATTTATGAAAAGTAAAGTGTTACTTTTATTTTTGGAAGTTCAAATGTTGAAATGACATAGGCCCATATGTGAAATTGTACAGAGTCATTTCAACATTATTTTTGCATCATACAAATTTTGATTAGACCTTTTCAAATGTCTCCCTATGTAATATATATTGTGACTTGGACAATTCTAAGTAATATTCTTCCACATATTTTACCATGTGGATTTATGGACTTGATAATACGACAACTATGTACTAACAATAATAATCTAAACTAACATGATTTCTAATTTTGCTTAGACTCAGTAAACATCCTAAGTGGTCCAAATGGCACTTTATGAACTAACATAACAAAACAATACTAACTTAGAAATTTCATAATATATAACACATAACTATATACCCCTTAAATCATAGGAAGGACATAAAAATATTGCGTCAGAATATAATGAACCTAATAATATTCCAATTAGACAACTTTACGAAATAAAGTTACAACTTTATTAATCACAATATCCTCGTGAAGAATATGTGACAAGTCAACTAATCATGTTGACTGGAAATACTTTTGTTGTCGTGTAAAAATGCCATACTGTCACTTATGTGGCATGCAACATCAATCAATTGACTTGGTCAAATTTCTTCAATAACTATTGGTAAAAGTTTTATTTCAGTAATAATCTTCAGTAGCTACCTTCTGCAACATACTTTAGTAACTGTCTTTCGTAACATACTTTAGCTACCATATTCTGTAATAGTATTCAACCACTGATCTGTCACCATGTCTTGAGCCTTCTTAATCCATCGTCCTTATGTTCATATTTTCATGTTCGAGGTGTAATCTAAATCTTGTACTGATGCATCATACACCCATAAAATAGTCTTTATCATTTTCCTATATAATCACTCACAACTTGGACGTATTTTGCATGAAATGCATATATTTGTCAGATTAACCACATCCATATTTTTAATTGATAAATCACAAAAAGAGGCATAAATAACTACTTAAAATATATTATAACCACAAATTAAAGATAAAAATGAAACAAATTACTATAGAAAATATATGCCAAATAATTACTCATAAACATTCACCCCATGGGTCATCAAGAGGAAATCTAGCTTCTACAGTCATGTCATAATAGGGACTACCCCCATCACTTATTTTCCATCATCACTTTCTCAAATCCTTGCATCACCATAAGTAGTTACACAAACCATGACACCCCTTCTAGCCACCCTATTTAGATTGAAATCACAACCCACTCCCCCCAATTCCACTTCATTCCCCACCATCATCACTCAGTTTACACCCCTCACCATACCTACCATCTCCACCCACCCTTCATCTCATGCGAGGCAACTTCTCCTATAGGTAGCAATGCCTACTATCCCTACTTGAGGAGTTGAGTCTGTAGGATCTCTTGAAACAACAAGTACATTGGAAGTACCTTGGTCAAGATACACCTTCAAGGCCAAAGATTCTAACACCATCAAGGTATTAGATATATTATTTACTAAATATAAGATATGGAAGAAAGAATACAAATGACTCAACAAAAAGACATACAAGATCTCAATGCTCTTCCATTCACAATTGTATAATAAGGGAGATAGGGTACACTTCATCAAGGCTTTAGGGATTGATCCCTCAAAAATAGCATCATCCCTTACTAACTTAATTGATAGGGTATCATACATAGACCTAGATAAAATAGATTCATACCAAATTTTCTAATTGGAAAACCAACTCATGTTGGGTGTGACATTCAAATATGTCCAACTAATGATTGATGATGAGGCAATGCAACTTAGGAATAAAAGGCTAGAGGTAGAATTGGTGCAAGTCAAGGTAAAGAGGGATCATCTTCGATAGGAAAATAAAAAGCTAAAAGATAAATTTGCTAAAAAGGATCAATTAAAGAAGAAGTTCAAGGAAATCAAAGCACAACTTGCTAAATTTTTAAGAGCTTGTATGAGAGATGACAAAATAACAAAGCAAATTTCTAGTAAACCTAGAGCAAAAATATCAACAAATTAAAGATTTGGAAGCCTCAAGACCCAAATAAATGGAGGTAGACCTAAAATTAGCATAGAGAATCTAGATGGCTAAGGACATGTGTGACTGAATAAAGAAAGATATACAGAATACCTTTGAATGCTTCTGAATAATATCCTCCATAGAAGAAAACTTGAAACTATCATAGAGTATCATCTAGCAAATGGAAGAGTAGCTTTCTATAAGAGGTGATCACGAGGAAGTCCTAAAAATCCCTGCATTTATGACCTCAACATAGGTATATCAGCACAATGTAGACTACAAAGATATACCTAAAAAAATTAGGAAGATCCTAAACATTTAGATAAAAAAATTGCAAAGACAACTTGATATCTCTAAAATCCTAGTTTGAGAAATGGAAAAATAAAATCAAGGGTTAATTTTTATTGGAAAATTGGACAACTTTGATGACATAAAACACATCCTAGATGATGATGTCATATGTGCCATTATTGAAGAAGAGAAATATTAATACAATGAAGGGAATACCTCTAAAACAGGTGAAACGTTAAAGCCAATTTATGCCAAGCTAAAGAAGCTAGTAGCTAAGGGAAAAGAGCTATTTAAAAATCCTTTTGAATACTTGGTAGGGGAAACTAAAGATCTCATAATCATGTAGTTACCTACTGACAATGAGTGGTAGAAGTTTTTGGTACTGCTACCATCAAATACAAGCTAAAGGGACAAGAATGCCAAGGAGAAACATCAATTTTACCAATTTTGCCAGTGTAAATCCCAATTTTGTAGAATTTGCACCCAAGGTTATAGGTAAGATATGGGATTCTACACCAATAAAGCTTGAAATCCCATAAAATCCCTATAAATGTAGTACCTTGACCTTACCTTCACCAAAATTTGTTCATGTTGAAAGCAAAAATCAACAGTAGGGGGTTAGATGATAGGAATTTTTTTTTAAAAATCCAAAATTTTACTCTTTTTTGGTGAAGTAGCATTTTGCTTGCAAAGCCTATCGATTTGTTCAAGAAGTTATTTACTTCACAAATGTGGATATTTTACTTACTAATTCAAGTGAATCACTTGAATTAGCGAGTGAATCGCTCAACATGGTCAAGTGAATCACTAGGATAGGGTGCAAAAGTTAAAATCAGCATGAATTTCATGGAAAATATTTCAAAAAGTAATTTTTTTGTATTTTGTGGTGCACTAAGATTTTTTAGATCCTTCTAATACTATTAGATGCATGTAACATTTTAAGGTACAATATTTTTCTAAAGTTGCCCCTAAATATTTATGTTCACTAGGAGTAATTGTTTTTCACCCCAGGTAACTAATGGGTAAACTTTTGCTATAATAATGGCTTGGGTGCTCATTGCATTCATAATTTTTCCATAAGAATTTATAGCTACACTCTATGAAATCCACATTGTGCTTTATACTCATGAGGTTGTAAGAAATTGGCAAGTCCTTATGCATCCCATTAATTCCATTGCTCTTTTGATTTGCTATGTGTGCAGTGGTTGGATATGACCCTCCCATCTTGTCATTCATTTACTAATTTCATGGTCAAATGAATGGGTAGACATTGATGTTATTCAATTTCTCATGTATTGATTGATTGCATGCTATCCCTGCTATGGTGTAACAATCATATTTGCTTTCATTCTCTTGAACTATAAACTTCACGATTTTACATTCTACACTTTAAGAATTTTACTTTCATGTAATTTATTTCATATAGTTAGAGTAGATTAGAGATAAATACAAGGACAACATGGAGTTGACCTTAATCCAAAGGTCAAGGGAAACCTTTGAAAAACCCATCCAAGCTTGTTGAATCTTGGTTTTTTTGGGGTGCAACACTTAAATTAGAAGTTAGGATAAATTCCTAGATCAATATAACCCTTTTAAAAACTATTGGTTCCACAAAGCTTCTTCTAATTGCTTTCAAACAGTGTTTCCCTCTAAAATCATCGTAGAAGATTAATTTCCAATGACAAAAAATTGAGTAATGGAGATCACAATACTTTCTAAAAATGAATGGAATTAACACATTACCCAAATAAGCATAAATACATCATAGAAATGAAACATGTGACATAAATGGTCTTTGTAGACACCAAAATATCTCACTAAAGGAGGTAGAATTCCACTCCAATTGATAATAAAATGATTAGTAGGAAAGGATATTTATACCCAATTACAAGAGAACTTTAGGTCAAGGTTAAAGAGCTAATATTTGCATTAAATAATAAAATATTATAATAAATTCACCTAGACAATGTGTACTAATACCCTAAGGGACTATACAAATAATATAATACAAAAGTCAATTGTGGCCTGAAGTGAAGCTTAACACACATAATCCAATAAGATGAACCTTAACATTTTAGTCCAAGGCATTTGGAGCAATGATAAATAGGATGCAATCGTATGAGTATGATTCAAGTTTGAATCCTTACATTGTGATTGGGATATAGTGTGGGTATAGTTGTTTCAACTCCATCTAACCAATTGAAAAAAATACCCATCGGGTTTAAGGAAAATAATGTGGAGAGAAGAGTTTCATGCCATAATCCTAGGTTCCAATCCCATAGGTGAACCTTAATATTTGGTTAATTGGTTTAAGAAGCTCACATTGTAATCCAAGATTCCAATCCTATATTTAAGCATCTTGTGGAGCCATAAGGACACCTAAAGATAACAGTTAAACTTATGATGATGAATGGACCTAGGATCGAGTGGTCATAGACATAGAATTGATAATTTCCACATTATAGATTTAAGGTCACCTTTATGTTCTCTATAAGTTTTTTCTAATGGTAATCTTAACATTTTTTCCTATCACTTTTGATGTAAGTTGTGGCAACAAGGATTTTCACACCATAAGCCAAGGTTTCAATCCCATAAGTGAACATCAATATTTGCACAAATAGTTTGGGGTAACTGGTAGGGAGTAAGAGATTTCACAACATAATATAAGGCTCTAATTCCATGGGGAAGCATCTTGTAGAGCCATGAAGATAACAAGAGATTGAGATCAAAAATATGATAATGCATGGACCTAAGACCAGGTGGCAATAGAGCTAGTATCAAGTGTATCCATATTATGGATCTAAGACCACCCTCATATTCTATATAAACTATGTCTAATATTAACATTTATGTCTAATGAGTTTGGCACAATAGACGGAGAATAAGGACTTTCAAACCATAAACTAAGGTTCTAATCCCATAGACATAATTTTAGGATACCTAGGAATAGATATTTGAGGATATATTATTATATTGTATAAGGGTTGGCATGGGCCACACATAACCCAAGGTTGATTATATTATAATATTATATTATATTAGTAGTAGGCTTCCCAAAGTAGAATTAGAATATGGGTATATAAAGAAGAGATATTTTTCATTGTAATCATCATGGAGAACAATCATATGTAATCGTCTTTATCCACGAAGTCGCTCATGGGACTTTTCCCTCCTTAAGTGGCACTCTCATCTTGGGAGATCTTGTGGAGTTATTCCTTCCTTAAGGATTATTATTAGTGTTTCCCTACCTTAAGGGTATTATCTATCTCTCTTTCATTTGTGGATTGTTATTGTGGATAATTATTTGTGGATGAATGTTTTGATATTTTTTCATATTGGTGAATGATTTATGTTTATAAGAATAAAGTTTTGTAACAAGTGGTATCAGAGCAACGATTCTGAAAAAAGTGGGGATTTTTTTTTGTGGAATTGTAGAATCAAGGTAGATTTTTTTTTGTAAAAATGTCTCATCTTTGAGGAGTCATATCTCTATATCCTATTCAAATTATTCTTGGATCATTTTGTGTGGAATTTGAAGAGCTTTAAAATGAGTGGTCATATGAAGGAATCCGAGCAGTATTGAGGGAGATACGACCTTTTGAAGCCAGCCATCTAGAACAAGGGCGATGAAAATTTTTCAAATCATGATTTTTTGGAAGACAAAATTTGTTAGTTTGGGTAAGCAAATCAGTTGCAATTTATTTTGTTTGGAAGAAAAAATTGCAGATCTAGTTGTTTATGGGAATTTTAGCTTTAAATCAGTGGAGAGATATATATTTTCATAAAACCCTAGTTTGCATTGGGGCATGATATATATTCTCATAAAACCCTAGTTTGCATTGGGGCATCAACTATGGAACTACAAAAGTTTTTTTGGAACAAATGATATTGATGTGAGAGTGGGTGAAAATAGTAAAATCTCAATATTGTTATGGTGGAAGCATGCAGTTACGCCATTGCTTTCAAAATTTGTTTTTGGGTGAACCTTTACAATGGGTAGAAATATTTGTTAGGAACAATCCCAGATGCACTTGGAAAGAAATGGAACTAGCATTCTTGATCAAATGGGTACCTTTTCAATTACAAATAAAGTTAGATATTTGTAAGAGAGATCTTGAATGAAGGGATAAAAATATAGATAGCCTAATGGATGTCATTAAAGACCTTGAAAATAAACTACAGGGGATTCAAAATGAGTAGAATGAAATGAAAGGAGAATGGGAAGTTTTCAAGAAACAAAATGAAGATTATGAAAATAAAATAAAATCATTCAAGAATGAGAGAGGAAAATGTTAAGGAAGAAAGTGAAAAGTATGAAGCCACATCTATGGATTTTCAAAATCATATTTCTATTTTGTAGGTTCATGGAAGCATTCAAAAGGAATAGGTTATTATTTGCATGTATCCTAGTAGCAGATATAATTTTATTGATATTTATTTGGCTAAGAGGTTGCAGGTTCAAGCAACAAGCATTAAGGAAATACAGTTGGAGGGTAAGAATGTTCAAATTTTTGAAGATATAAATATCACCATGGATAAATATATTTTACATTCAAATTTTTATGCTATTAAAATGATGGATGATGAGGATATTGTTCTTGGTTATCCTTGGTTAGATTCTTTGGGTATTGTTAACATTAATGTGAAAAATAATTTTATGAAGTTATGGTACAGGAAAAAGAAGATAACATTACAGGATATTTCTCAACTTAAGGAGCAAGGATCCAAGGAAAAACAAGAAGTGGTTGCAGAGAAACAAATTGAAGAACAAATAGAAGAACCTAAAATATAATCCAAGAAGGCAATAGAAGTGACAAAAATTGAGTCCATGGAAATAATAGTAGAGTCTAAATAAGATTTGATAGAAGAGCACAAGGACACACCAACCAAGGGGAACATGAAATAACGTGTAGAAGAATTTAAAACAATAGAACCAAATGTTGAGGAGTCAAATAAGGTAGAACATCAAGTTAAGGCTACACCATATCATCATCCACACCACCATGAGCGGCAATAATTTTGGAGGTATGGCTCAAGGAAGCAATATTATGGTTCTACATGGAATCAGAAGGACATCAAGTATGGCAATGTTTGGAAGAGAAAGCATAGTGATCCTAGTTTTCAGAGTGGTTCATCAGCATCAAAGAACAAGTGGACCCATCATTCAAGTTATCAAAATACAACAGCGAAAGCATGGAGCCAACAAAGCAAATTTAGATAATCAAGTAACAAAATGGCACACCAACATCAATATGTTTCACTAGGATGGATGGATGATCGATATTGGTACTAGTTTCTAACATTGCTTGGCAAATCATATTATCTTGTTTCTTCATATGTTTCAAGGATGAAATATTTGTGAGGGTGGCATGTTAGGGTACCTAGGAATAGATATTTGGGGATATATTATTATATTGTATAAGGGTTGGCATGGGCCACACATAACCCAAGGTTGATTGTATTATAATATTATATTATATTATATTATATTATGATATTATATTATATTAGTAGTAGGATCCCCAAAGTAGAATTAGAATATGGGTATATAAATAAGAGATATTTGTCATTGTAATCATCATGGAGAACAATCATATGTAATCGTCTTTACCCATGAAGTGGCTTATGGGAATTTTCCCTCCTTAAGTGGCATTCTAATCTTGGGATATCTTGTGGATTTATTCCTTCCTTAAGGATTATTATTGGTGTTTCCCTACCTTAAGGGTATTATCTATCTCTCTTTCATTTGTGGATTGTTATTGTGGATAATTATTTGTGGATGAATGATTTGATATTTCTACATATTGGTGAATGATTTATGTTTATAAGAATAAAGTTTTATAACACATAAACCTTGTAAAGCTACAAGGACACTTGGACGTAGGGGTCAAACTTATAAAAATGCATGGACCCAAGTTCAAGAAACCATAGACCTTGGGTTGAATTTATCCATATTACAAATCCAACTCCACTCTGATTCTTGATGATCTTTGCCCTAAAATTAACTTTGAATTTTGTCTATTGGGTTTGAGGTAAGTGGATACGAGTGAGGAGTTTCACATCATAAGCTAAGGTTTCAATATCATATGTGAACCTTAAAAAGGCTAAGTGTTTTAGGGCATTTGATGAGAATCAAAGGAGTTTTACACCATTATCAAAGACTTTAGATCCATAATCAAGATCCTTGTAAAGTTACGAGGATACATAGAGGTAAGGGGTCAAACTCATGGCAATATGTGGACCTAGAGTTGAATGACCATAGGCTTAAGGTCAAGGGTACTAATAATATAAAATCAAGTCCCCAATCATATTATCTAAGATATATTCCTAATGTTAACCTTAACATTTAATCCCAACAAGTGTAGGGAAAGTGGTGGAGAGGTAGGAGTTTTAAACCATAATCTAAGATTGTAATCTCACAAGAAAAACCTTTTAGAGCCATGACAACTCTAGAGATAGAGGTTCAACTTATGACACCATGTTACAGATCCCATCTCCATACTTATGTGTTCTCTACTCTCTTTATGCAAATATTAACATTTTAGGTCTAAGGCATTATGAAGAAATGGTAGATAGGATTCTATGTCAACTTTTCTAAAGTTTTAATATTTTAGGTCCAAGATATCATGAAGAAATGGTATATTGGGTGCAATTATATAAGCACAATTTAAATTTTAAATCCTTATATTGTAATGGATACCCCCACAATAAAGTGCTCATGATAATATTCCTTGTGATAATACCACAAGTAACTCAATGAAATAAATATAAGACAAATTGAACCCCTTTTAATATATACAACTAATTCTTATTAATTTTTTAATGTTAATTTTATTTCAATTATATAATTTTAATTAAATATTTTAAATTTACAAAAATACAAGTTTAATATTTTTTTATGATATCAAATAACATTAGGTGAACTGACTAGATTCTTTAACTTATAAGAAAGGAACCAAGGTTCTAATCTTGATATATGTATAAATATAATTTTGTAATAATATCGTCATATATAAATACAATTTTGTAATAAAAATAGTGGTTGTAACCAACTCCCCTATGTAACCAAAAAACAAATATCGTCATATAGTCCCAAATTCAAAAAACATAATACCACCATATAGCCATAATGTAAAACAAATTAAAAAATAATACCACCATATAGCCATAATGTAAAACAAATTAAAAAATAATACCACCATATAGCCATAATGTAAAACATATGGAACTATTTCGATCCTATAAAACTGATGAAAAAAAATCATTCCATACTATATGTCTACTATAGCTCTACCTCAAAGGAAACACTTTATCTTATAATTTTATTATTTATTTATTTTTAATATATATTGTTGGTCTATAAATCTGTCTAAGGAAAGGTTGTGTGCCCACAAACCTTGACCAACATTGAATGACCTAAAAATTTGTGAGGCTTCGGTGGTCAATCTCCGGAGGAGGTCGGTTCCTTTGAAGTTCAAGCTAACTGATCCTAAAATGTGGTGGGAAAAGGGTGTTGAAAATTTTAAAAGAGTTGAAGCTAGAACTTATAGTGGTGTAGATTAGGCCACATCAAGACACATGAGTAGTAAAATATTATGTAGTAATACAAGTGAACCACCTAACAAACCAACCAGTGTTACTATTAATCACAAAATGTTTAATTTTATTATATTGGAGCTTAACAGATACAAATTGTAGATCAAGTGAATGTATCATGAGCATAAATCCATAAAGTAGAATAAACACTATGAGCATTCAATAGGCTAAAATTAGAAATAGGTAATCATTCATACATACACATTCTACAACTAAATTGAACCAAAGGCCAAACAAAAATCCCTTTGTATTAGTATGCAACACTTTGTTTTACATGCAAATTGTAAAAGCCTAAGAGCCAACCATTTTTACTTCTACATTATAGTATATATAGTCTTTTACAATGTATTCAATTAGCAAGGCATCATTACCTTAGAAATGGATTGCCTTTATGTTAGAATATTTCCAGTCTGCTACACTATGTGGAGGCATGGTTGTTGTAACCATCCAATAATGGCTTACTAACCTAGGTAGGATCTACGTCAAGTTGAATCATGTCAACCCTATTGCTTGCATCTGATTTGTTGATATTTAGTCACCTTTTTAGCTGAATCGCCCCATCACCTACATGATGGCTCTGATGGAACAATGTTGTTATGATCTTCTCACAAGTAATCTCACCAAATAGGTTTCATGGGATGATGGCAAATAACATACTAATAGGCTGGATCTTAGATCTTCCTTGCTTACGCCCATTCACAGTTTTGGGTGCTAAATAAAGCTACTGATAAATCTTTGCATATTCATACCTTTCGACAGTATGACAGATATTTGATACCCTGGCGAGTCTCGGTTGGGTACAAATATTTTGACGCATCCAAAACTAGGCCATTTTGACTATATTGAATACTCTGGTCGTATGATGGGAATTTGGTACCCTGGCAGGTCCCAGTCGGGTACAAAAGTCCTAGCAAGCTTAAGACTTGATGATTTTTCTTTACTCTCATCTTTCGATAGTACAACAAAGATCTGGCACCTCCACATACTTTGATTGAGTACAAATCTTTCAGCAATTCTAACACTAGCCATTTTAGCTACTCTCACATCCTCTGATCATGTGATGGACTTTTGGGACCCTAATGGACTCTAACTAGGTAAAAATATTTTAGTGCATCCAACAGTTAACCATTTTTCTACTTTTGCATGTGACAAATTTTTGGTACCGTGGCAGGCTTCGATTGAGTACAAAAGTTTTGGTGGATCCTTCACTTAGCCATTTTTTGCTTACTGATGTCTTCGACAATGTGACAAAGATTTGATACTATGATAGGGTCCAATCGGATGCAAATCTTCTGATGCATCCCATACTTAGCCATTTTAGTTGTCATCAATCCTTTGACCATGTGATGGAATTTTGGCACCTCCATGGACTTCGGTCAGGTATAGAACTTTCGATGCAGCCCATACTTAACCAAATTTGCTATCTTGAACCTATAGCACTAGGATGAACTTTTGGTACCCTACCATGCTCCGGTCGAGTATAGAACTTCCAGTGCATCCCATAGTAATTTTTATGGGACTATCATGCTTAAACCAAAAGAGTTCAGTTAGACCAAAAGTATTCGACCAAAGTGTATGTGGGTGAAGCTTGAAAATACCCACATTCTTGGTGACTCACAGGGGTTTTTTCCTAGTTGAAAAGAACCTAGACTAACTTGACTATATACCGTAAAAATACATTTTTGGTCACAAACAAGGCAATTGATGGATGCAAACTACAAAGGACTATAAAGAGAGTACCTTTTAAACAAATAAACCTCTAGGGAGAAAAGAGAAAACAAAACTATGAAAACAACCTAGATGGAGGAGTTTGTGGTAAATTTTACAAGTGGTAAGTGAAGGCAAAATGGGAATGATGAAACAAAAAAGTGCATGGGGATACCTAGAGAATAGGACACCTCTAGAAAACCCAAGCAAGGACTCTCAAAATAGATACTGTAACAAAACTTTTGGATTTAAATATGGATAAAAATAAAAAGCAAAAAAGGACAATAAATATACCTTGAACAAGGGATACCCCCACAAAATTGTAAACCTCTAAATAAATTTGGCTGCAGCTGGTAACTGCCTTAAGTCCAAATCCAACCACTTAGGAAATAACCATTCTTATTCTCATTGTGTTTTTATCCTTTCTTATTTTCTTGACGTGAATTAGTAAAAATCATTCCATCATATCAATTCTAAGCATCCAATTCTTCCTGCTTTCTCCCATTTTGCCTCAACAATGCTGAAGTATAATTCCCAAGTGATTTCTTAAATAGATTTATACTCTATACCAACTAACAAATTCATCATAATTTATGATCAAGGCAGATCTTGCAAACATCACTGGTGTGCTATGAATATAGCACTTAATATGATGTGCATTTGATTTCTAGTACTGATAGCCTGATGACAGGCACTTATTGTTGCCTTCGCATTCGTTGTGTTAGTATGACCTTTATCATTATCATTCAATTTTATTTTGAGATTGTCCATTGGGCTTCAAAGTCATTATTGTTGAAAATATACTATGATAACACTGTACAAATATAAAGCAATATAATACAAGAAAGTAGTACATTTAAAATTTATCAATCACCCCCCTAGTGATGGATTTTGTGACTCTCCTTCCTACTGAGGTTGCTTTTGTGAAGTCATTTCTGATGATTATCCATGCTATGACACAACTTGGCATGGTATGAGGATCTGGAGTTCCTAGTGCATCTTATTCCAAGCCTCTAAGGGGGGTTTTGGAATTCCTCTGAGCTCGACCATAATCCCTTTTAGTCTACAAATGTTGACATAAGGGGGATCACTATACCTTTTAGCCATAAGCTCTGCTTTTATTAAGATTTGAGAAATCTAATAGAAGATCATAAAAAAAAAATTATCTCCAAGAGCTCTGGTAGTGATTCAATCTCACTTTCATCTTGAGTCTGCTAGTCCAGTAGTTGGCTGATCACTTTTGCTTTGTGAAAGAGTGCTTTGTCATCCCACAAACTAGGTGCTCTAAGGCCCTTGAGTTCTTTGGCAATAGTGCTCATTTCGTCAGCTTCTTTTCTTAGAGCAGTGAATATTTCACGTCTCAAATCGATAAAGCTCATTTCCACAATATATTTGGTGAGACCAATTTCTCCAATCCTCTATATCTCTGCTAGGATGTTTTTGCAGAACTAGATATTTTTTAGGATATCTTTGCATTTTCCTCAATTTTTGTGCTTCCTGAAACTTGACTATCACAACACTTTCTCCCTTTTCAATTTATTTCTTGGCTTATATAAATACAATAGTAATTTATCATAGTTTTGTATAAAAAGGAGGGAAAGCATGTGAAATTGCTCCTTTGATCTTTCCCTAGTAATAGCTTCTGACTTGTTTGAGCCAATTCTTGGAGATTTTTGCACCATGTGGTCTATCCTTTTCCTAATGTAATTTATATATGGTGATGGATATGGCTTCTTATTCTTGTTGAAATTTATCCTCTAGCTCTATCAGCTCTGAATCCTATTGCTTTTTCTCTTCCCGTATCTTCTGCAGTTTCGTCTCCAGGTGCTTGATCTTTTCATCTCTTTGTTGCAGCTCCTTCTCAAGAGGGGCTTTATCAATGATGCCTTGTAGTTTGATAAATTTATTTTTTAGGTCATCTTGATCCAAATTTTTTTGGTAAGCTTGATCTCAAGGGTTTTGATTTTCGTCTTAGCAGCTGCCAAAATTTTGTCCCTTTTTTTGGACTGTACGAACAATGTGTCTTCCTCTGTATGAATGGCTCAAAGGGTCTCTGCCTTAAATATTTTAGAGATGTATTTTTTGTGCTCCTCTATTTTCCAATCCTTTTGTATCATCTAGGAGGTAGGCTTCTTGATTTTTGGTTTTGTTATCACCTTAATCCTTATTTCTTTGATGGGATCTAGCGTGTCATAACCCATGGTGATAGCTTTTTTTTTTTTATCTTACAGTTGCTCGAGTTGCTCTTCTTCCTCCCTCCATTTTCATCGATTATCCTCTACTATATAAATAGTAGATAAAATCTCCAATAATGGCTCTTCACTAGCTACTGAGAGAAACAGGGTAGCTAGGAAGGATGATAGTAGGGTAAGAGGGTAGGAAATCATAAATTTTGTAGGGGATATGGTTTCCTGCAAAATCTAACTCTTTTAGGTTATGGATAAAGAAGTGGATGATGGAGGGTTTGGTAGAGAATATTGTAGGGTGTATGTTGGGTTAGCAGAATGGACTCAAGAAATGGCAGGGTGATTGATTGAATTGGTGGAATTTGTGAGGTAGAAGGCAGAGTTAAAGGAAATGGGTGCACTTATGCTATAAGCTCTACAATTGCAAGGATCATTCTTAAATACAAATGATATTGGCATGGTGGGGAGGCCAAAATTTAAATTGATGAGGAACTCAGGAGTGAATAAGTTCTAGGAGACATACCTTGATCTTGCGCTCCCAGCTTTGGCTTCTCCATCTGAATGGCTTCAGGTGATTTTGTTCTAAGCTCTTTTTCTCTTGCTTGTTTAGCTTTTGCTTGTGTGATCACTACTTTGCACCTTTGCACTTCTTAGTATAATTCTTACCTCTTGCATGTTTGTTGTTCCTTTTCTTTATGCAATCATTTTTTTTTGGTAGCCTTCTCTACATCTAAAATTCCTAGATTTGGGTGGTATTTTCATTTCCTGCCTGATTTGGGGCTCCACCCAGAAGATTCAGGTTGTGCCTCTGAAGGCGCCTCAGTTGTTTTGGAAGTAGTTGATCTTCTAATGTAGAATGTATATGTATGTTGAGGCAATGTTTCTTCTTTTGCTTCAACCTCGACCCTCGTAGAAGAGGCCAATAGTTGTTATATTTTTGTCTTAGACTCCTCATCTTCTTCATTTCCTATGTCCTCAGTCATTTGAATTCTTAGGAATTTTGGGAATATTTCTCTTTCATGAGTCTACTTCCAACTGTTATAATCAGTGTCAAATTTTGTATTGAACAAACTATTAGTATTATCATTTCATTTGGCCTTCTTAATCAAGTTGTGTTCACACCGAGTTACCCACCATTCTTTAATTTTGTATTCCTCCCATCCCTTTTCATCCTTGATTGTTTCAATGAGGTCCAGATCGAGCAATTGATATTCATTTCTTTTCATATTGAAAACTTACACATATTTGTAGCACTTTCACCATGGTAGCATTTCTTGCATTTCAATATAGTCAAACGATACCACATGATCTTCAGCTAGCTTCCTAAAAAATTTAATGTCCATGTCTAGCACATGTTTGAATGCAAGTGCTTTATTATTTATTCTATCTAATATTTCAAACAAAACATCGTCTGGGTCATAGTGCCACATATGTGGTACTACTGGTAGCTTCAATGTAGCTAGCTTGACCTCCAGGTCTTGATGTTGTTGTGATTCCCTCCTAGACATAGTGATGCATTCAAACTTTATGGGGAGCTTAAATATTGTAGTCTTTTTTTCTCCTAGGCCAAGACTCTGCTCTATCACATATATTTGCCTACAATATTTGAGTCCAAACACCCAATTGGTGATATAATATGGCAGCAAATAGGGATATTTGGAGAAGCCAAAGAGTCTGATTATGGTGCCTTGCTCCAAGAAGTACCATTCCCCTTGCTCTCACATTTTCCCTTTCAACATGTCTTCAACTTCAGGTGTGATGCGAGGGTATTTTCCATAAATTGTTGCTAGGGTTGGTCCAAGAAACTATCTATTACATTCAAAATATGAATTACTCTCTCTTAGAACATGGGTCTATTTAACAACTGGATGTATGACACCATGCTCATTTGTTTTCTGCACTTGAATATTATGCTTGCCAACTGAAGTCATATAGAATAGGAACAACCAAGCCACATAGGATAGGTATGTAAATACATCACACTTTTCATTTTTCATAGACTTTAGTTGTTCATGTATGTTGATGGCCAAAAATTTGGCCCAGTCCAGAATAACATAGGAGGAAGTGACCATAACTACATTTTCCATACCCATATGATATGTGTAAACTATTGTATTAGTCCTTAGGCCTAAAATTATTGCTAGCATAGAGAATATAGGTTGTGCTTCATCGTTGAATTCTACAAGTTTTCTATTTTTAGTCATGAAACCCTTTGGCAATTTTTCTCCTACTTTAACGAACCATTCTTGGACCATATCATTCTTTAGGTACAACCTTTGATATTCCAACAAGATTTCCTCTGGTCTAATATATGAGGTATCTTTTACTACAAATGCTTCTATTATGAGCTCTTTATTGATAGTAAATAGTAGCTCAAACTCAAAATTGCACATGGTGGTTGTACTAGGATTGTAGAATTTCACTATGCATCGATGAGCTCTAGACATGGATGCACTATTTCAAGCACAAATATACTGAGTCGTGAGTGATAAGCCACATCGATCGGATGGTTTTCAAAAAAAAAAATTCACTTTTCTTCACAATTGATTTGGGAGTTCTTCAACTTAGATTTAATCGTAAGCACTATGTCATGAATGCCCACCATATCATCTTGTAGCTCTTTCATGGATTTTCGCACAACATCACTCTTCTTTCCTTTGGCCATCTTCACTGATTCTTTCTCTACTACTAGGAAATCATTCATTTGAAATATTTTAAAGCTTTCATCTACAATTTGTATTTAGGACTTTTGTAAGAGGAATAATATTTGAAAATGATGTTCAATTTATACTATTTGGTTGTGAGCTTAACTGTCATTATTATCTCGCATGACGGATCTTGTGTGCCAAGGAATATTTATCTCGAGGTAGTTACCTTTTCAATAAATCTGACACATACACTTGAAAAGTACAACATTGTCCAATAACATTCTATCATAATTCGAAACTACATGTTGGCAACAAATTGGTTCATTACTCAAAGCACATTCTAGAATAATTGCTTTTGATAGGTTAGTTAAGGGTGCATAATTTTGTGAACCTGCTAATCAGAGCAAATCTTGTTGGGATTATTGATCATTGTAACATTAATATCACACATTGTACTCGATAGTTCATTTGACCAATAGAATTCTTTGATTTATCAATCGTAGGTGGCCTATGAATTTTGACGATCGTTCAATTGGAATCTACTTTGTGAAGCATGCTAGGGGATTCTAATCATTTTATAGACCTATTGATTGGTTTTCCAATTGCAATACAAGGAAGGGAGTGTGCAACCTGAGATACAATATTGACGAATCATCTTCCATATATGAGTATTAATGACCAAAGCAACCCATTTTAGTTTAGAAGAAACAAACTAAAATATTTACAAGTGTATACGTGTCGTATTTACATGTATACATAGTGGATTCCACTTGTCCTAAGAATAATGCTTTAGATGCTAATCATTTATCAAAATTAGCAATAGACAGTCGTCTAGATGGCATAATCGAAATACATTTAGATCCTTTTTCTTCTCAATTATGTATGTTCTGAATCAAATTGAGTTAAAATTTTCATGTGATTTGGGCTTTACTTTGTACACATTCCACTTAAGTACTAAGTCACCTTATTCAAATGATTTTTATGTTTCCCTTTTATCAAACCATCACTTGACAGCTCTTCGATGATGACAAAAAATATTATATGTATGTTCGTGTTTTTCTTCTAATTGAATCAGCTCTGCCATCCTTTTTTCTATAGGCTACAAATCATTCGGATAGTTTTCAGTTATGAATTTTAACGTCAAAAGCTCTAGGTTGATTGGTAGCACAACTTATTTTCCATAAACCAGAGCATAAGGTGAAGTTCTCAGAGACTTTTTAATCATGATCCAATCAGTCCACAGTGCTTGATCTAGCAATAGATGCCAACTTCTAGGATTGTGTTCAATACTCCTTTTGATGATTTTCAACAGATTCTTGTTGGTGGATTCTGCAAGACCATTCCCTTGAGGGTAATAATTTGATGAAGCATTCTAGTATATTCCATACTTCCTTGCAAAATCAATAGTTTTAGCTCCTATGAAAGATCCAACATTATTTAAGAAAATGGTGGTCAAAATTCCAAATTTAGTGATCAATCTTTCCAAGAATTCAATAACGGTATCTAGAACAACATGTTTCATAGCTTCTACATCTTTCCATTTGGTAAAATAATCTGTCATTGTCAAAATGTACTTATGTTCGACAGATGAGTTGGGATTAATCATACCAATGAAAACCAATCCCTATTGTTGAAATGGTTCTTTTGCAACTATTGGTTGAAGTGGCATTATTGGATGTTTACTTTTGCCTACAATTTTTTGATATTTATCACAAGCTTTGGCTAATTTGAATGCATCTGAAAAAATAAATTATAAATAATATCTGGCCCCTAAAATATTTGCTTCAGTAGTCTATCCAGAATAGTGACCACCTGAGAAATCACTGTGAAACTCCTTAAGCACTTTAGTTTTCTTTGGGTTTAGGCATCTTAATAGCACCCCATAAAAGTTTCTCCGATATAATACATTCTCAACTAAAAATACTTTCTAGCCTGTAATCTATACTGGTGCCTCTAAGATGCATTTAATCCTTTCGAACACCTCCTTCTAGTGAAATAATGTCGTAATTACTCAATCCAGGAGTCGAGATGTATTGACTCCATTTTTGGCTGAGCATTTTGTTCCTCTTGATTCAACATATTGACAGTTTGACATGCAAATTCTACTAAGTTTTGACATAGGGCTCTACTTCTTATCAACTTTATCAGTCTAATTTCAACATCATACTCCTGAATCTTAGTCACCTAGCCAGCTCTCTTATCACCAAGTTCTCCCTAAATCATGAAGTTTCAAATATTTGGATGTACTACATAAACCAAAGTCTTGCTTTGAGAAACAAAATATCTAAACTTATTTAGTGACTTCATGACTACATAAACATGTTTCTCAATAAAATTGTACTTTTCTTCATGATCATGGAATGTTTGACTTAAGAAAGCAATTGACAGTTCATTGTCTTGTTTCTTTTTTTGCATAAGAACAATGACGTAGCTTTCCTCTGCTCCAAATGCATAAAGGATGAAGTCCTTGGAGTAATCCAGATTGATGAGAACCAGAGTTTGAGATATTAGTTCCTTAATATTCTTAAAAGCATTCTTTTGGATATCTATCTATTTGAACTCTACTTCCTGCTTCACCATTTTAGTCATAGGTTTTACTATTTGAGCAAAGTCTGAGATAAATTTATGGACGAAATTGATTTATCTAAAAAATGATTGAAGCCCCTTTTTTTTTCATTGGGAGAGGGAGAGCTAGAACAACTTTGACACTATCTAGATCAATTACCAATCCTATTTTTGACACTACATGTCCTAATAATTTCCCTTCATGCACTACAAAAATTGACTTCTTGGGATTTAATGAGACCCCAAATTCCTTGTATTTTTCAAATACCATCCAAATATGTTCAATATGCTTCCTCTTGTCATGAGAGAATACAGTCATGTCATCCAGATATATGAAAATTATCTTATTCACCATTTCACTAAATTTTAAGTCCATGACCCTTTGGAAAGTAGCACCTGCATTTGATAACCCAAAAGGTATTCACTGATATGCAAATGTACCCCATTTTGTGGTGAATGTAATCTTGTATTTGTTAGCTTTTGATGTAGCATGTAATGGGAGATAAAAATCACAAGATGCATAAAAATATAAAAAAAAAAAGTAAATCTACGAGATGACTGAAAATACTATAAATAGAAATTATGTAGATGTTTACAAAATAGCTCTGGAGGAAATGAACACTCCATGAATAAAGCTACTATTCAAGAATGGGCATTGAGCATATTACACTCCACCATATTATATCACACTGCTACATCACACCACTATGGTCTATAATACTTCGTATTGCTCTATATTGTTGCTTTATATATTGCTCTATACCTATGGCCCTTTATATAGGAAATAGGTTCCTTGGCCAACACTCTACCTAGTTGTGCAAGGGACAACTTGCACATATACAGTTTACACTTTGACACTTGTGCATTTATTACATTGGAAGAAGTAACTAGATAATTTCCCCCTAAAGTAATCTAATGTCCTAAGTATGTACTAAGAAAGGTACATTTACATTATCCACATGATGTAATATAGTCTATTTCTAACACCCTCCTATATTACATTATTTGGATATTGAATACTTTAGTCTTCAATGTGGATCTTCATCCAGTCCTTGAGATTATGAATCTTCTTCTCTGATTTCTACAACCTGTTCAAGCAAGTGATTAGTGTCTTCATAATATTTCATTCTTGCTAAGAGAGCTTTGATTTCATAATCATCTGTCGATTCTTCCAATTCTTCAATTTCTTCTATCCTTTGATTTAGATGTCCTTTTTTATTTCTTTTTCGATATTCTAATTGAGGGTAATTGGTTGGATGTTGAAATTTTTGTTGATGAGGGTTTTGATATTGTCATGCCTGAAATTGGTTCCCATTGTTCATATGATTTCCTTGATTTTGATTTTTGGGATTGAACCTGTAGTAGCTGGTGCTATGGCCTTTTTTCTTGCATATCTGACAATACCTGTTGTACCATGCTTTCCTTCCTTTTGATGAAGTAGCAATGTTTCCCTGTGGATTTTCTTTATATGCCAATGGATTGTTAGACATTTCATATTTACTTATATTTTTTACTTCATATTCCTGAATAATATTGACTAATTCATCAAAAGAAATATCTTTACTTAGAACTTGTAAATATGTTACCAACTGCTTATAGCTGTCTGGAAGTTCTCTCATAGTTATTTGAGTAAGAAGTTCATCTTTAACTATTTCTCCTAAGGTAAATAATTTCCTTTTGATATTTGCTACATTCCTTAGGAATAGTTATATGCTTTCTCCATTATTCATTTTTAATGAATGAAGTTGAGTCTGAAGATGGATAATGGTAGCCTTGTTCTTTCCTTCAAATATTTTCTCTAGGCTTGTCCATGCATCTGAAGATGTTTCTGAAAAACTGATATAGTGTTGTATTTCATTAGTGATAGCAAAGGTTATTATCATTAGAGCCTTTGAATCATTTTCTATAAACTTTTGGATTTCAATATCATCTATGGTAGGTATTTGTGTTTTCCCTTTAGCAATGTCCCATAATTTTTCATATACAAAGATGGCTTTCACTTTATTCTTCTAGGAAAAATAATTAAGACCCTTAAGTAATTGTGATTTGGCTAGGAAGAATTTGTTTGAAGATATTTAAATTCTCTAATATCAATCCTTAAATTTTGTAGGATGCCTTATGATTCCCTAGTATGCTATGGATAAGATATATTGCTTTTGTAAATTATAATTCAATATTTGATTGATTTTGTAAAGGTTTTGTAAATGCCAAAATCAATTTCTATCATCCCTTATTGCTCCTATTGAACTAAGCATTGTTCCAAAACTTTAAGGAAATAATATTGGATCTTTTGTCTCCTTTTGAGAAGTTTGAGATAATAATATTATGACTATCCAACCTTTGAAAAAGCTATGATAAACCTCTCCTTATAAATAACCCTTTGGGAATTAAGTTTATTGTATCTAATTTTCCAATTAATTAATTGTTGGGCACTAAATTGCACCAAGTTTTCACTCGATACTATGGTTGTCTATCTTCCTATTTTCTATCCAGACTTGCACCCGATAGCTGCAGCTCAACACTCAACATTGGATGGACCAAAACAGAGTTTCCGATCCAACCTCCAGAGTAGGTTGGTTCCTTGTCAACTTAAGTAGGGTGTTGACACAATTATGCTCACTTAGGGTTTGAAGGTTAGGGTAAGAAAAGGTTAGGGTTAGAGAAATGTGAACAATAGTGGATGGATAGGCTAACAACATTGCACCACAATAGAAAGCTCCAAAAAACCAACCCAAAGATACAGTACTTAGATCAACATTATCTCAAATCAAATAATTCTTCATTCATTAAAACACAACAGAGAAATATTGCAAATAGAGATTTCAATATCTAGACAATGATAATCCAAATAACAAAATTCACCAGTACCTAGATTTTACAGAAATACACTCCCTAACAATATAGAACAATCTCAAAAGCATATTTCAATTACTTTAACAACTAGTAATCCATTAATTAGGCACAAACTAACCATCCAAGCATTTACAAAAATACAACTAAAGAATTCGAACCTCTGATATCAAGTATGAGAACACGAATTTGAGGTGAAGATCAATGTAATGCTCCTTCCATTAGCTTTTGGGAATATTTACAGTAGCATAAGCAAACACACTAGAGCCGACCCTTTAAAATTGAGGGTTCGACCTCTATTTATAGTTTTGCAGAAATTAAAATTACAAGGAACATTACAAAGATTTCATTTTGACAGCATAGTAGAGGGATCTAGCTGGCATTTGCTTACTGGTTCATCCTCTAGGAAATCCGCTAAAACTGGTCCACCATGGCAGCTCGGGGCCTCTACAACTTGCTGGTCACTCGACAAAACTGGAGTTCAGGCCATTGGAAATCATGCATTACCGTTGATATTTCTTGGAAGCTATCTGCCATCGTAGATCTGCAACCATCTCTAGTTCTATTTTCTTGAAACCCTCGATGCTTCAGCTTCCTCTTACTGGATGTTTCAATCCCGATGAAGAAACATCCCTTAAATACCTCAGATTCCTCGATGCCTTCTCCATCGTTGATCTCCCTCATTATACGGTTATGATTAAATCTGATGAAAGCTTATTATAATGGCGAGGAGAAAAAGTGCCATTCCACTTCAAAATATTGATGACGTCATCCTTCTATCTTCAAAAATAGTAGAGTGCCAATCCGGCTTCCAAATGACTCTAAAGTTAAAAGGAATCGAATCTGCTCCTTATCATTCATGTTTCTTTACAACTTGCCAAACATTCACCAATCCGCACAAAAATATTGGTGATGTCATACCTTCCTTGAAACTTTTGTGGATTCCATTCCGGGTTGAGCAAGTATATTGGTGTATGATCTTCAATCCGGACCCATCATGATGCAAAGTGACCCTTTCTCCATTCCGCTCGTTTTCTTATTAAAAACATTCCTTGTCGCTAATCCGAAAAGAAGTTGGTAGAAATTACCTTTAGTCATGAATCCACACATACTTCATTAACAACAATCTGCCTCATCACCAATCTGGGTGCAAATACTCTATATGTCTTCTAAAATCGGGTGTTTCAACCCTTAGATGTTTGTGAAGAATGCGAAATATTGAATCAGTCACCAATCCGCACTTCTTTGTTGTTGACATCATCTTTTCTTGAAGAATTTTGTGGATTCCAGGGTGGCGCTAATCCGGAGCTGAAATCAAAAGAAGACTCCCAGAATCGCTCATCCCAACACTTAGCCATTTGCAAAGATGTCAATCCACACTTTCTAATCGCTGACATCACCGCTTTCTTAAAACATTTGCGGATTCAAGAACGTCACCAATCCAGAACCGGAAACAAGTCTCCCAGAATCGCTTCAAGCATGAAAAATTACTAAGTGTTGAGCGGGCTCATACCTTCTATTGTGGATCCGCTCCAAAGTGCACTGCAAGGTGTGTGGAATGAAGACTTTATCCCTTAGGCAAAATTTTGCAAAATTTTACTAAGTATGTGGCCATTTTGGGCCTACATTCTGGCGCCTCCCGGGTGGATTTGCTCACAAAGCCAATCGAACTCAGAGTCTTATCCATTGGGCCTTAGGAGTCAAATATACTTCTCTTCAAAAAATATACTTTATAGAATAACTTCCATACAAACACTACTCTCTAAAAGTTTCAACAATCTGCTGAGAGAGTAGGGGTTCATATCGAAGTGATGCCAAAAATACATAAAACTTATCTGCTCATACAGAGACTGTGCATAAAATACAAGTATTGCTACTATCTTCAAAAACTATACACAACTCTACTCCTTTTATAAGGCCTCATTTCAAAAAATGCCTTCACACAAAATTTGTTGCTCTGTAGGCTTCATGCCTTTATTGCTTATTTCTGACAAATTGTCAGAGTAAAAATAGAAATACAAAACTTGTGTATATATATACAAAACAAAAATAAACTAAGCTTGAGCCCCTTTCGGGCCTGTGATAGCTCCATCTTGCTCTCCTTCTTCTACAACCTCTTCTTCTGGAACAGGTGTTCTCTGACCTCCCTCACCAGGAGTATCTCCAAACAACTGAATCATCAATTCTAAAGATTGTAGAGCCTATTTCTAGGCTTCTTCAGAGGGATTTGATGTTTCTTTAAGCTGCTTGTAAACATATTGCAACTCTCCAACATCTTCATAGTTAGAAGGATTCCTTCTATTCACCAGATCTTCCATGAGGTCTCTCAACCGGGTATAATCCATGATCAGTTTGGCAGCTTGTTCTTGGGGTAGTGGCTCTTCTAAAGAATCAATTCCAGATTCATCCTACAAATTCTCATTGATGCTTTGTTGGATCTCTTCCATAGATAACAAGTTGTGATCCTCCTTCCAGAGTCCCTTAAAACCAACCTAAATCATTTCCTTGTTTATCTCAACAACATCTTTAATCACCCTCTCCATCCTATCAAACAATAGCCAGGCTCTTTGAATTACCCTATGCTTTTTAACCACTATTTTAGCAGTAACTCTGGTGAGATTCCATTCTTTATTAGGAATAGGTTTAGCAGAATCACTGAGTCTGCTATCAACCAACCTGTACATCTGTTCTGTCAGAATCACCATTGGCTGCAACTCTCCAGTGATTTGATCTAACTCCTTCTGAATGGTGGAGAGTAGGCGGCTGGCATCTTCAAGATAATCAATCATAAGTTGAAGTCCTGAACACTTTTCCTGAACCTCAGAAAGCAACTCCTTCTTAATATTTTTCAACTCATCTTTAGAAAATCCCAAAGATTTAGCTTTCTCAATCTGAAGCTGATGCTTTAAGTTCTGAATTTCTCTTGCCTGATCTTCATTCAACTTCTTTTGCTCTTCTAATTGGCCCTTCAACTCATTGGCCTTTTGAAACTTTTCTTGCCAACCCTTGGCCTCTTTCCTCAGAGCTTTTTCTATCTTCTTTTGATCATTGAGACTCTTCTTAAGCTTTTCAACTTGTTTTTCCAGCTTATCCACCTTCTCTCTAACCATATCATTTTTCACATAGAAGGTATCTAAGTGGGCCTTGGCTATAACTAGCTCATCTTCAGCAGGGAGCTTGTCAATATCTTCTGTGACTTCCTCCACTCGGTAATCTTGAACAATCATTTCATTCTCAGGTTTGCTTACCAGTGGAGTCATGGATCTTGATATTCTCTGTCTGGCAACAGGATCAACATACATACTTCTTCTTCTTACAACCATCATGTTGGAAGGCTTAGCAAGATTTTATGCCCAATAATCATTTATGCTCTGAGTGGTTGTCTACTCCTTTGGTAATTTAACAGGTCCCGAAAGACCAACAACCAGGGGAGATGATGACACTAGGAATGAAAGGGTGGAATGAACTTTTGTTGATGGAGGTGAAGATATAGTTATAGTAGCCTCTGTGACAACAGTTGACTCTGTAACTACTATTGTTGTTGTTACTGGTAGACTCATAGAAATTGATGCAAGACTAACAATTGGATGGGTGGACATACTTGGAACGCAGTGTCCCATCGATGGTGGTGATGAAAAATATGGAAGTGAAATGGTGGTAGATGATGAAGTAGGAACTTTAGATGCTGGAGATGGGATTTGAGGTGGCTGTGATGCAATAGAACTGACCTGTACCTCCATAGCTACCGATGAGATATGTGGTGGACTGTGGGAGGGAGGAGGTACGTTTGCCACATCTCCTTGATTAGAAAGGGAGGGATATTCCTTTGGGGATTCATGGAGATGAAGAGGAGAAGAGGGATTAGAAACCATACCTTCACCTACAGATGTAGGGTGCTCTTGTTCTTCCTTTGTTTCTTGTTGTTGCTCTTGAGTAGTACAACTCTTAGAAGAAAAATCAAGCTACCTCTTTAGCAATCTCCCCTATCTATCTTTTTTTGTTTTTTTGAAATTTCTTTCTCCTCTCTTTCCCAAACTCTCTAGGTCCTTCTATGAACCAAATGGAAAAAAAAAACTCTCATATTAAGAATCTTCTTCCAACACATCTTCTTGCGCCTCTCAAAGAAAAGAATGGATCGGAGAGGGGGGATATATCTCAATAGATGTTGCAGGGGGAAAGAAAGAAGAAAAAAAAAAACAAAAACATTTCATCCTTTTTCCATTCAATAAATATCTGTGGTTTTTTTCCCCTAGCCAAAAAATTATTGTCTAGTATTATTGTTTCAATGACTGGGGTATAGAAAAATTTCTCCTTAGAAGAATATTGCATTTTGCTCATCAAACTTACCCCCCTTAGGAAATTCTCCACCTCCCCCGTGGGGTAAGGATTGAAAGTCTTCATTACTTCAGCCATTGTCAAAGGAGTTCCTGGCTCTTCTAATTGAGCCTCTTGATCGGTAGGTGGAGGGAGGGATTCAAAGGAATTTTGTGGGTTTTCAACTGTTAATACAATGTTCCTGACATCCTTTTGTCTCCAAGTCACAATGTTTTTATTATATCTCCTTGAAAATTCTTTATCAATTTTCATTCCAAACTTGGACTTGGGCTTTCTGATTTCAATCCTCATTCTCCACCAATCTGTTATTTTTGCTACATTCCATGGTCCTTTTTCCTCCTCTTCTTCTTCTTCTACAATTTCTTCCTCGGGTTGAGGATCCTTTTTCTTTGCAGACTTAGCCTTAGGTGGAGGACCCTTTTTCTTTGCAGACTTAGCCTCAGGTAGAGGCTCCTTCTTCTTTGCAGATTCAACTTCAATATTTTCAATTGTAGCTTCTGTAATCCGATGACTTGGCTTATGGTCAGGGTCAAAATCAATAATTTGCTCATAAAAATCCAACCAGGGGGTAACTGAGCCATATTTGAGACATTCCACTCTAAAAGAGCAGTCTCATCATTGTTTCTGCCCTATTCAAAGTGAGCCCTGGGCCTCTTTTCAAACTTATAGGCCTTATCTCCATTTAGGGTTTTATTTCTTGTAGTGAAAATGCCATCAGGGTCATAGCTCCATCTTTGGGGAATATAAAATAGACCTAACCTATCAAGGTATTGGTCTATTTGTTGGCTCTATCCCTTCTTGGTGATGGTGATGTCATCCAAAGTGTGGTGGGTAAGTAAAGACTTCCTCTTCCTTCTAGAGCCATAGTTCACATCAATGTACTCTACCTACCTCAGATATTCTAGGGCAAAAAGCCTCTCTATGATGAAATGGGGTAGGAGGAAGGGTTTACCCATGAAACCATACAATCTGATCATAGTGCCCTCAGTCAAAAAATACTAGTCTCCTTCTTCTGCATCCTTAGTCCTTAGAATCTCCTTGGCCAAGGGTGGCAATCTAGGGCATTTACCATACATTATTTTGAGGGCAGGTCCAAGAAATTCCAAATTGAATCTATAGTAAGATTCACTGCTCCTTAAGTGACTTGTCCAATAATACACCGACAAGGGTTCCCCATCATTGGTTTTATCCTTGACCGGAATCCACTGCATTCTATCTCTAACAATAGCATAGAACATCCATACCAGACTTGAGCAATGCCTAAAACTAGGAGCATCAATGCCCCTTTTCATGCTTACTAGCTGCTCATGTATCCTTTGAGCGAGAAAAGTTGGCCAGTCAAAATAAATCACTCTTGTCCCTTTCTTTCCCGCATCCTTTTCATACATTCTTTCATTAGAGATATAGTATGCGGCAGCAATTTTCCAGCCATGGACCATTCTGTCAGAGTCTAAACCCTCCATGCAAGCCAACATAGAAAATAGGATGGGGTTTGCAAATTTGTCAATAGAAATAGGGACTTCAAGAAAATTTTCCCTAGGCTTAATATTAAGTTGTTTATAAACCCAATTTTTAAATGACTCACCATCATTAGCTCGCTTTTCTATGGTGTAAAACCCAGTCTGCTCAGTGACCCTAAATGGTTTCGGGATTACCGGTGGCTCGAACCCTAGGGCAAAGAGTCTATGATAGAAAGAGGCAGTGATACTAAAAAGGGTTTTGCCCTCATGGGTCTTTACTGCTTTAGCCAATGGGTCGTAAAACTTCACTATCATAGCTATCAACTCAGGGCATGGATGAACAGAATCACAAATATAAAAAGAGAGATAAGAGAGGATGGAGCATCTACCTTCTACCGACAAAGCAACTCTCTTCTTGTATCTATCATTTACGTTCCTTCTCAGCCTTGTCCTTTCTATGATGGTCATTACTGTGTCTGCCACGACTTTGGCTTTATCAAGATACGATGCCACCACCTTCTTATCCAGAGTTTCAAACTCCTAAACATCTTCTAAAGTCTCAGTGGGTGATTCCTCAAGAGCCATTTTGGTAGCAGTACGACTTTGTTCACTGTAACTAGCAACAAAATTTTTAGAATATTGCTTCACCTTCTAACTGCTTCGTGGTCACGAATGGTTGCCAAATGAGCCTCATGTACACTTTTCATCACTTTTATCTTCTTTTAGCATGCGTATCTTCCACCATTAATGCGACTATTGCATGACCTCTCCGTTGGCACACTTTCCAATTTTTAATCATTTGCTTCGATGGATCAATGGTGTCATCCTCTCTTTTCATTGGTTGAAATTTCAAATTGTGTTGCCAGCTCACTGCACCCCTTCGGCTACTCTTTTATTATGGTGTGAGTTCATTAGAATTGAATGCGGGAGCGTTCTCTAGCCTCCACGTGTCACGGTCGAAGTTGCTGCTTGGTTCCACTTTGATTTTGAAACTGGCGGGCTGAGAGCTTTTTTGAATCCGCTGACACTTAGAAATCCCATGCACGAAATTCCATCTCGATTCCGCTTCGACTATCTTAGCTTTGGAAGGTTCCCGGATTGAGAGCATCTTTGTTCTTCTTTCATGTGGGATAGAAACCTGTGCACCATTCTGCAGAAATCTGGTGCATTTTGATGCGGATTTGAGAGCGGAACGTCGTTCCAAAAAATTTTACATAGCACTTGGTGCGGAATGGAACATTACTATGCACTTGGCCCATACTTAGTCATTTTGCAATTTTTTTCTTTTTTCAAAATTTTTTTCGAAGAAAACCAATTACAAAGTGCAGAAAGGAGGGGAAATAGTTATACAATGTATATACATATGTTACAGTGAGCTCATTCCTTACACATAGTAGAGCTTGAGATGAAAACCATTCACTGGGATTGGTTGTATGTTTCCCTCCGGATCTTCCAGCTGAAACACATTGGATTCTTTGGCTTCCATGATTTTGAAAGGACCATCCCAAAAAGAATCAAACTTTTCATGCTTGCCTGGCTTTGCTTTATCAACATTCCATCTGAGAACTAAGTCTCCAACTTGGAACGGATTTACTTTAAACCACCCCTCCCCTTCCGCTAATGTATCGATGAATGCTTTTGAAAACTGTCATAGGCCTGAGCTCTGCTTTCTTCCAGTTGCAGCAAGTGAGTCAACCTGGTCTTTACCGGATCTTCTTCTGGCTCTTCTTCTGTACTGACAAGTTTAAGTGTTGGGATTTCCAAATGGATTGGCAACACTGCCTCTTTGCCATACACTAGTGCATAAGGAGAAGTCTTAATGGACTTTTTAATAGTAATCCTATCTTCCCATAGAGCTTGGTCTAGCAACAGATGCCAACTTCTTTTGTTCCCTTCAAGTGATTTTCTCAAAATCCTTAACAGGTTCTTATTGGTAGATTCTGCAAGTCCATTACCCTATGGATAATAATTGGAAGTATTTTTAAGAGTAATGCCATACTTACTGGCAAACTCAATATACTTGGCTCCTATGAAAGTTGGGCCATTGTCACTCACCAAAGCTTCTGGAACTCCAAACCTTGAAATCAAATTTTCCAAAAAATTGATCACAACATCTTGATATGACTTCTTGGTAGGAATAGCTTCTACCCATCTGGTAAGGTAATCTGTGGTAGTTAAGATAAACTTATGCTCTACGGAGGAATTGGGGTTGATAACCCCTATGAAATCTAGCCCCCATTGTTGAAAAGGCTCTTCAACTTGAATGGGCTTGAGGGGGGATGAAGCATTCCTTGTTCTTCCTACATATCTCTGACATTTGTCACAAGCCCGGGTGACTTTAAAAGCATCAGTGAATACGGTGGGCCAATAATACCCTACTCTTATGATTTTTAAAGTTGTAACCCTGCCTGAACTATGTCCACCAGCTGGTCCTCCATGGAATTCTTCCATGACTCTTTTTTGCTGGTCATCCTTCAAACACTTTAGAAGAACTCCATCCAAGTTTCTTTTGTATAAGCCCTCTGGTAGTAATACATATTTCAAGGCATGAATCTTGTATCTCCTTATTTGAGATGCATTCATATTGGGAGGGCATATTCTAGTTTGGAAATACCTGATCATCTGGTCAATCCAATCAGAGTCTACAGTTTGTACTATTTCCACCTGATTTTCTTTTGCTGCCTGGCAAGTTGTTACCTCCACCAATGTTGCAGCTTATGTTAACCCTTGGCACAAGGCTCTGCCTCTTACCAACTTGGTGGGATGTATTTCTACATCATATTCTTGGATTTTGGTAATCCAACCAGCTCTTTTGTCTCCTAGATCACCCTGAAGGATAAAACTTCTTACATCCGGGTGGACTACATATACCAGGGTCTTGCTTTGTACTAAATACTGCCTGAACTTTTTTAGTGACTTCATCACAGCAAATACTTGCCTTTCAATAAATTTGTATTTGACCTGATAATCATGGAGTGTCTAGCTCCAAAAGAACATAGGATGTTCCTCCCCTTGATCATATTTCTGAGTAAGTACTGAGGCATAACTCTGCTCAGCTCCATATGTATAAAGAATAAAATATTTACTGAAATTCAGATTTACCAGTACTGGGGCAACTACAATGGATTGCTTGATAACCTCAAAATCTTATTTCCTAATTTTAGTCCACTTGAATTCAGCCTTTTTCTTGAGTAGTTCAGATATAGGCCTTACTTTCTGTGCAAAATCAAAAATGAATTTCCTGACAAAATTGATTTGGCCTAGGAAATACTGCAAGGTCTTCTTATTAGTGGGTAAAGGAAGAGCCAGAATTGACCTAATTCTATCTGGATCTATGGCCATACCTTCTTTTGAGACCACATGACCTAGTAGTTTTCCCTCATGGACTGCAAAGAATGACTTCTTAGGATTGAGTGAAATACCAAATTCTCTGCACTTTTGAAAAACTTGTTCTAAATGAAACAGATGATCCTTTTTATCATGGGAAAACATAGTCATGTCATCTAGGTAAATCAGAATAACTTTGTTGATCAGTGCCCCAAAAGCATAATCCATGGCTCTCTAAAATGTAGCTCCTGCATTGGACAGTCCAAAAGGCATTCTCTGGTAGGCAAATGTACCCCATTTTGTGGTAAATGCTGTTTTGTACTGGTCTTCATCCTTCACCCAAATTTGGTTGTATCCAGAGTAACCATCCAATAGTGAGAATCTCTCTACTCCTGCTACTACTTGTAAGATCTGATCAATCTGAGGGAGGGGGTAGTGATCTTTAAGGGATGCTTGGTTCAGATTTCTAAAGTCTACACATAAGCGTATATCCCCATTCTTCTTTCTTACGGGTACCAAATTGGCTACCCAAGTGGAATGTTTTATTGGGTATATTATCTTAGCCTTCAACAACTTTAAGAGCTCCTCTCTCATAATGGACTCTATCCTTGGATTGACAGGCCTCTGCTTCTATCGGAATGGCTTTGCATCGGGCTCTAACTCAATAGTATGTTGGATAACCTTTTTGTCATACACCTTGAGGTCCTCATATGACCAAGCCACAATATCAGGGTACCTTAAGCATAAAGCTTTAATATCTTCTGCTTCCTCAGGTGAACATTGGACTCCAACATTGAGCTTCTTCTCTATTCTGACCTCAACTTCTTTATAGATTTTTTCGCTGACCTTCATGGCTCTAACCTTCTTTCTATCCTCATTATCAAACAAACTTTCAAGGGTGACCAACCCTCTCGGGATATGATTGTTTCTTAATTGGATAATGTCTTGCTGATCAATTTCTTCTAAATTCTCTTCTTGGATAGTCGAGAGACATGCTTCCCTTACCAGAAAGTCAAGAATTTGTTCATCACTTTCAAAAACCTGCCAAAAAATCTGCTTGTCTGGTACTGTAGGCCTAAAAATCATTTTAATTCCCTTGGCTTTCTTGATTCCAAAGTCTACAGAAGGGTTGAAGTTAGCACCCTTTGTTGCTAATGAATCAACCAGAGTATTCTTTTCTCTGGGAACAAAATTTAAATTCAGGGCATCAAAATATTCCATTAAATCCCATACCCTATTTCTGTAAGCTTTCAAGTAATGGTGCTTACTGCTGCACCTATTTCTTACTTGATGGACTATCAGCTCAGAATCACCATATATGTTCAAAATATTAATGCCCATGCTCTCTGCTTGTATCAATCCGAGACATAGGGCCTCATACTCTACAGCATTGTTAGTACATGACCATGTCAGTCTATAAGCAAAAAATTTTGTACCTTCTAACTGTGATTGTAGGACCACACCAGCTCCTGCACCATTTCTGCATTTAGCACCATCAAAGTGCATGACCCATGTTTCTTTCTCCCTTAGGGATTGGTTGGATATAGCAAGGATTTCCTTCTCTGATTCTTTTGAGATGTTATATGTCCCCATACCAGTTCCAAACTGACTGTAATCTTCTCTGAAAGGCAGCTCATCTTCAATGTCTAACTCTTCAATGTTTTCCACCAGCTCAAATTCTTCCACAGGATTAAGGTTACACATATCCTCTTCAATATTTTCAATGTGATAGGCTACTAGTTTTTCAGGTGTTATTCTTATCCTTTTTCCTTTGAAATGGATCACCATGCTAGAATAATCCATATACATACATCCCCCTAGCTTTGCAGTAAACTCTCTTGAAAGACACAATCCAAAATAGGGTTCTAAGTCAACCACAACTATTTCTTGCACTATTGTTACCTCAGGGGCTCTATGCAACCTCATAAGTACATCTTTAATGACCCCAACTATCTTGACAGGTGTTCCATCTAGTTGTAACACTCCAGGACAAGACCGGGTATACTCCATACCCATCTCTTCACATACTACTTTAGGCATTACTGTAGTCGATGCTCCTGAGTCAATCATACAATTTTGGACTACCCAACCTTCCATTCTTAGGGATATATAGAAAGGGGGAGGCTTATTCTTTAGCACAGTAGGTGTCATTTCTTTCTTTTCTGATGGCATACTAAGGATTGTAGTGGCCAAGCTATTCTATGGATTCTTACTGAGGGAAGCTTTAAGCAAGTCAATCTGACCAGGAATGAATAGAGTGTCATACAAACTAGCTTTTGAGGGGATTCTCTTCATTTCTTCAACAATGTTGTATTCTGACTTAGTCAAAGAGAGTTTTTCCAAACCTCTTTCTGGCTCACCATATCTTCTTTTATATTTTTGGGTGGCCTCTAATATTTGTATTTTAGTAATAGAGGGGAACCTAAGCCTTTCTTGATCTTCACCTTTAGATCTCATTCGGTCTCCCTCTGTTTCCTTTTTTGGTCTCTTGGGAAAACTATCTGTCTTCTCTTTCCCCTTAGCTTGAGGAATAGGGAAGGTGTCGCTGCTTTGAGGAAGGGAGTCTATTTTCTTCTGAGAAGGGACTTGGAAATGCCCCATTTTTTGTGGATCTACTTGCAAAGCTTTCTTCCCAGACCTTGTCATAACAACAATTGGGCTTTCCTCAGCTGACTCTTTTCCAACCATGATTTGATCAGGGTGCCATAACATATTGACTCTTCCCTTTTGGTTCCTTTCAGCTTGATCCATGGCTTGTTGAATATGGTGTTGATACATTACACAAGACTATGAGTCATGGGGGTCATTGCATACTAGGCACCAAACATTTGCAAGAGTAGTATCAGAAGAACATTCTGGCTCCTCATATGTTGCATTCACCCTAACCCTAGTACTATTACTAGGACCAGGTCTCTGATATTTATTTACATATGGGAATCTCCTCTATTGTGACCTTTCCTGGTCTCTCTTTTCCATTGAATTCATTCTATTACTCAGGGTTTTTAGGGTATTTTGTATATCAAGGATAGCAGAAAGCTCCTGAGATGGTTGAGAAGGAAGGGGAGGAAAAGGGGGTGTAGAGGATATAGGCTTTGGTTGAGGGATGGCATTCATTTGTGGAGATGGAGATGACAAAGAAAGGGGGTCTATGTGAGATTGACTTTGGCTACTAGTGGTTTCTGAGTTATAAGGCAACATAGTTTTTGGGGGAAGCCTTCCTACATTAATTAGGATATTTTCAGCATGAACAACTGCATTATAAACCTGGGGGAAGGTTTCTACTCTTGATTTTTGTGTCTGCAACCCTAACTCAGATCCAAGAGCTTGGATATAATACATATAAGCCAAACATGTAGCTGGTCTGGTAGTGGGGGGAATTATTTTCCATGTTCTGCTAAATCTCAAATTAAAGTCTAAAACAGTTTCTTGTTGGGTTTTCTGCATGGATGTAAACTGATTAAGCAGAGAAAAAGGATCAATAGATTCATTAAATTCCTCTATGAACGGCTCAGCCAATGCTTGCCATGAAGTGATAGAATTATCTTCCAGAGTTCTAAACCAATGCAATATCTTTCCTCTGAAGGACAGGGCTAGAATTCTGACAATAATATTTTCTTCCTTTATGTTGTGGATTGCTGCCAGATTCAAGATATCCTGACAGTGCTCATAAGTTGTTTTTCCAGATCCATCATAAGTGGGGATAGCCTTAGATACAACCTAGGGGATGACATCCATTTGGGCTAATCTAAGGGGATCGATTGTGTTCTAGCTAGGGTACTTCTGTAATGGTTGATTGGGAGCCACATTTTGTGCCATATTTACTGTTGTAGGTCTTATTGGGGTGACTATTGGATTTTCTTCCAGAAGCTCTTCCTCCTCGAGGAAATATTGATCTAAAATTCTAGCAACAACAACCCCTCTGTAAGGTAACTCACAGTAAAAGTAGGAATTAGGGTTATTCCTTTTGAAAGACCTGGTATACATGAAAGGACACTGGTCTACAAGGATAATCCTTTTTCTGGGTCTAATGACCAGGGAGTCGCCAGGTGAACTTTCTTTTCTCTGCTTATAAGGTCAAGACAATTCACCAAATATTGATTCCTTCGGGTTGAGATAACAATACTCATTTGATGGGTTTCATGTTCCTTGTGAACTGGTCCCACTCGGCATGCCAAAAACTATTGGGCACTGAATTGCACCAAGTTTTCACTCGATACTGTGGCTATCTATCTTCCTATTTTCTATCCAGACTTGCACCCGATAGCTGTAGCTCAACACTCAACATTGGATGGACCAAAATAGAGTTTTCGATCCAACCTCCAGAGTAGGTTGGTTCCTTGTCAACTTAAGTAGGGTGTTGACACAATTATGCTCACTTAGGGTTTGAAGGTTAGGGTAAGAAAAGGTTAGGGTTAGAGAAATGTGAACAATAGTGGACGGATAGGCTAACAACATTGCACCACAATAGAAAGCTCCAAAAAACCAATCCAAAGATACAGTACTTAGATCAACATTATCTCAAATCAGATAATTCTTCATTCATTAAAACACAATAGAGAAATATTGCAGATAGAGATTTCAATATCTAGACAATGATAATCCAAATAACAAAATTCACCAATACCTAGATTTTACAGAAATACACTCCCTAACAATATAGAACAATCTCAGAAGCAGATTTCAATTACTTTAACAACTAGTAATCCATTAATTAGGCACAAACTAACCATCCAAGCATTTATAGAAATACAGCTAAAGAATTCGAACCTCTGATATCAAGTATGAGAACATGAATTTGAGGCGAAGATCAATGTAATGCTCCTTCCATTAGCTTTTGGGAATATTTACAGTAGCACAGGCAAACACACTAGAGCCGACCCTTTAAAATTGAGGGTTTGACCTCTATTTATAGTTTTGCAAAAATTAAAATTACAAGGAACATTACAAAGATTTCATTTTGATAGCACAGTAGAAGGATCTAGCTGGCATTTGCTTACTGGTTCATCCTTCGGGAAATCCGTTGAAACTGGTCCACCATGGCAGCTCGGGGCCTCTGCAACTTGCTGGTCACTCGACAAAACTAGAGTTTAGGCCATTGGAAATCATGCATTACCATCGATCTTTCTTGGAAGCTATCTGCCATCGTAGATCTGCAACCGTCTCTAGTTCTATTTTCTTGAAACCCTCGATGCTTTAGCTTCCTCTTACTGGTTGTTTCAATCCCAATGAAGAAAGATCCCTTAAATACCTCAGATTCCTCGATGCCTTCTCCGTCGTTGATCTCCCTCATTATACGGTTATGATTAAATCTGATGAAAGCTTATTATAATGGTGGGAGAAAAAAGCACCATTCCACTTCAAAACATTGAGGATGTCATCCTTCTATCTTCAAAAATAGCAGAGTGCCAATCCGGCTTCCAAATGACTCTAAAGTTAAAAGGAATCGAATCCGCTCCTTATCATTCATGTTTCTTTACAACTTGTCAAACATTCACCAATCCGCACAAAAATATCGGTGATGTCATACCTTCCTTGAAACTTTTGCGGATTCCATTCTGGGTTGAGCAAGTATATTGGTGTATGATCTTCAATCCGGACCCATCATGATGCAAAGTGACCCTTTCTCCATTCCACTCATTTTCTTATTAAAAACATTCCTTGTCGCTAATCCAGAAAGAAGTTGGTAGAAATTACCTTTAGTCATGAATCCGCACATACTTCATTAACAACAATCCACCTCATCACCAATCCGGGTGCAAATACTCTATATGTCTTCCAGAATCGGGTGTTTCAACCCTTAGTTGTTCGCGAAGAATGTGAAATATTGAATCAGTCACCAATCCACACTTCTTTGCTATTGACATCATCTTTTCTTGAAGACTTTTGTGGATTCCAGGGCGGCGCTAATCCGGAGCCAAAATCAAAAGAAGACTCCCAAAATCGCTCATCCCAACACTTAGCCATTTGCAAAGATGTCAATCCACACTTTCTAATCGCTGATGTCACCGCTTTCTTAAAAATTTTGCGGATTCAAGAACGTCACCAATCCGGAACCAGAAACAAGTCTCCCGAAATCACTTCAAGCATGAAAAATTACTAAGTGTTGAGCGGGCTCATACCTTCTGTTGTGGATCCGCTCCAAAGTGCACTGCAAGGTGTGCGGAATGAAGACTTTATCCCTTAGGCAAAATTTTGCAAAATTTTACTAAGTATGTGGCCATTTTGGGCCTACATTAATCTGATGTAGTAGCCCTTATGACTCCCTAATATTTGGATAAATTAGATCACAATAATATTTGCAAAAAATTATTATCTATCCCAATAGAAACCCTTATTGCTCCTAGGTTTTATATTGCAAATATTGTATTTATTTGATAAAGTTTTCCATTTGATGGATGGCTTTCAATTATTTAAATTCCTTCAATTATAATATTATAACTCCCAAGTAAAGAAAGCACATAATAATGGGAATGAAACTTTACCTTTCACCAAGCCATATACGGTGTTGTTCCTTGAGAAGCTCAGGCTATAGTATCTATGTAAACGTATTGAATGTTGTGACTGTACCCTCCAATGGAATCGCTTGGAGATTTAAGCATTCCAAAAATGACACTGCTTGGACTCTTACTTTGACCTCGCTTGGATTGATCATTGAAGGCTCTAACACCTTATTTCCATGTTGCAATTCTACACTGTGTGTGCAGACAGTGAAGTGATAAATACCGAGATGAGAATGCACTTGCTTGCTTGTGTTTTTCTCCTTTGACCTCGATCATTGACATCCTTAACATGGAGAAGATTATTGTCTAATGTGCCATGTGGCACGTCCATTTCCCTTCGAGCACTTGAGGAGAGTTTGGTGCAAAATAAATGTTTGCTTTACTTCTTGTAATGTATGAGTGTTACATTATTTAGCATAATGTTTGATCTTCTAGTGGACAAGTGTATCCCATACACTCAATGCACTAGTATGTTCATGTAACTCATTTATTGAAGATGAGCGCTCTCTTGACTTGAGCATTAGGGTTTTCCATTGGTGACAAGTGTCACTTTCTTCTCTGCATGGATGTCCTCCCTTTTGTTGGTTCAAACGGACCTTTTTGGAGATCCTTTTAGCTTCGTAAATCCCCAACTCCTCTTTCATTCACCTGCACTATTTTTAGTTGGGATTTAGAGGCTTTGAGCATCGATTTTTGCTAGCGGACGTGGAGTAAGTGACACTCCAACAATGCTTTGTTTTCCCTTTATTCTTTACTTGCTTTACATCCTCCTTACGTAGATGTTATTGCTCTTGGTTGACGTTGTTTTCTTCCTTTATTTTGTACGTTGTATCTTGCAGGTTCGACCATCTAGGGTGCGAGGAGTATGAGCCCTTTGATTGGCTCCTTGAGCTAAGATTGGAGTGCGCTAGCATATGACTACTTTTGGTTGGTTTTCTAGCCAGTGTAGTGCCTTTGGAGCACCTTTGAATCTGTATTTTCTCCCTGTGTAACCATATTAGGATTGTGCAATATAATGTAAAATAGTTTCTACATAAAATATCCTTATTGCACCTTCTTTTGCACTCCTATTTTTACATATAAATTTTTGGTTTTGAGGCAGAATATTTAAGTGCAATATAGGGGATTTGAGGTTGTCTCTTTTATTAGACACCTTCCCCTTTTTTCTTGGATATTTTATGAATGGATCCAAGCTTGTAACCACATGATGGAAGCTTTGTTTTGCTGTATTTTTTCTACACTATTTATGTGCTTTGAACTTGATACTCACCAAGTCTTGTTCGATGCTTCCTTTTATGCTCTTTATTGGTGGTTACATTCTTCTCCAATACTTGGAGGATTGATCATATTATGTGGCTTCCTCAAGCCACCCAAAGTTGTAGATCTATGCACACTAATAGTGTCTTTAGACACTTTGACAAATTCTATTTTTGTGCCCTTCTCACAAACACAAACATTAATATTTTGAGAGCAAAATAATAGTGCAAATCTAATAATATTTTACTTTAATGCACTAATAATATCACCTTATCACTCCAATAAACTCTCAAAAAATAATGCACTTAATCAATATACTACAACTTATCAAGAATAATATAAAATAAATCTTCAATTATTATTCTACAAGTTCTTTAAAAACAAGGTAGTAGGAGCTAGTCTTCATTTTCTTTTCCAAAGTAGAAAATAGATAGTTGATAGATATTTTGAGATTATGAAATCTAATCAACTCCTAAAGTGCAAATGAACCTTAAATAATCCTTTCTTTTTGAACCTTTTGAAGACTCTAATTCAACTATCCTTTTTGCAACTTCAATTCAATTAAGGTGCTTAAACAAATTTGATAAGTAATCCACTTAATGAATCTACTTGCACCAATAGTTGCTTACCTTTTTCTGAAAGTCCTTTTCACAACTTCTGTAGAGGATGTAGATCTTGATGTTTATGATCACCAATTTTTTGTCTTGAATAAGATCTTACAGCTCTCTGTAGGTTGCCTTGAATAGCTTTGTCTTCACCAAAAGATAGTCTCCCTTTCACGAGCCTAGAATTTTTGGTGGCTTGTTCTCCTCTTGTAGTCTCCTCCTTTATGTTGTATATGTGAAGAGATCTTTGATTTTGAAATGGTGCCTTCTTGCTATTAGAGGAAATCTTCAAGTCTCCTAGATTTGGTAGGCTTCTTCTATCTAAATCTTCCTTCAAGCTTCTTGTCAAATTCTGACTTCAAACAGGATATTCTTATCAATATTATGTATGTCTTGAGGTCTTCTAAGATTTGGCACTCCTTGCCAAATTCTTCTTCTTGGGCTTGTTGTCGGATGGCAATAATTATCCCAAATATTTCACTATTTCCAATAGTGAATTTCTCCAATGAGTTCTCCTTGGAACTCCTTTGATGAATTCTTCAGTAAGGCTCTCCAAGCCTATTACTAAATGCTCATAAAGACCTCTCCAAGGCCTTTGATCTTGTAGCTTCTTCTAGTCTTCCTTGATATCTTATATTCAACCTTTTGCTTTTGGAAGTGTTGGTGGTAAAATCTTCTCCTGGATCTCTAATTCTGCTGCCTTCATATTCGAGCAAGACTCTCATAGTCCTTCTTCATCAATGAGATTTTATCCTAATATCTTTTACTTCAGATGTTGGATTGATTCTGAAGAAGATACTCCTCCTAACCTTTTTGTAGGAAGCTTTCCCAACTCACTGAATCTTCATGTTCCTACAAAAAAATATTAGTACTAAAATCTATTTCTGAATTAGATACTCTCTTCTGAAGTCTTCTTCAAGATCAAGGCTTCTGTGGCCTTTTTTAGTATCAAGGCTTGTGTGGCATTTTTTAGTACCAAGGATTTTGTGGCCTTTTCTTTAAGGCTTCTATGGTATTTCCCTCTGGATCAAGGCTTCTATGGTCTTTTCTTCTGGATAAATGATTCTATGGCCTTTTCTTCTTGATCAAGGCTTCTATGGCCTTTTCTTCTTGTGAAGTTTCCAATCTAGCAATGGAGATCTCTTGTCTCCCAAATTCATCACAATTATGCTCCAAAAGTCTCTTCTATAATATTCTTCTCTTGCAATAACTAACATCTACACTATGAAGGCACTCTGACCTTCAGGAAACAAAGTTAAAATCTCCTAGCTTTTTATTTTAGGAGGTGTCCCAATCATCTGAGAATCAATTCCCTATAATAAAAGAAACTTCGATTCAATTTCTCCATATTTCTAATATGCGCTTCACTAGTTAATTCATCAAACTAGTGGATCAAATGTTGAGTCCTAGTCTTCACAAGTTTTCCCTTAAAACTATGTGGAAATACTCTAGCCATATGCAATCTCAATATTATAGAAATTGAGATTTCTTTCAGTCCTAACTTGTGGCTCTCCTTAATTCTATCACCTAGACTCTTCTGAGTATTTTTTACAGTGACTGGTCTAATGGCGTGTTAGGTTGACAAAAACTCAAGGTCAATGATAATGGTGGGTTTTCTATTGACCTATCGTGGCTCTAATACCAATGTTAGCTTTTGATGCAGCATGTAATGGGAGATAGCAATCATAAGATGTAAAATAATATGAAATAAATTAAATCTGTGAGATGACTAAAAATACTATAAATAGAAATGATGTAGATGTTTACAAAATAGCTCTGGAGGAAATGAACACTCCATGAATAGAGCTACTACTCAAGAATGGGCATTGAGCATATTACACCATCATATTACATCACACTACTACATCACACCACTCTGGTCTATACTACTTCCTACTGCTCTATACTACTACTCTATATATTGATCTATACCTATGGTCCTTTATATAGGAAATAGGTTCCTTGGCCAACACTCTACCTTGTTGTGCAAGGGATAACTTGCACATATACAACTTGCACTTTGACACTTGTGCATTTATTACATTGCAAGAAGTAACTATATAACTTCCCCCTAAAGTAATCTAATGTCCTAAGTATGTACCAAGAAATGTACATTTACATGATCCATATGATGTAATATAGTCTATTTCTAACAGTATTGGTCTTCATATCTAACACAAATTTAATTGAAACCAAAATATCCATCCATTAACAAAGAGAATCTTTGGGCTCCGACTATAGTGTGCAGGATTTGATCAATTTGTGGAAGAGGATAATGATATTTCATAGAAGCTTAATTTAAATTCTTGAAGTCTACACGGAGATGAATGTCTCCATTCTTCTTTTTTATAGGGACTAGGTTGTCCACCCATGTAGAATTCTTAATAGGGTAAATTATCTTAATGTTTAGCAGCTTCAACAATTCTTGCTTCATCAGAGCTTCTATCTTGGGATTTATTGGCTATTGTTTTTGTTGGAAAGGCTTTGCATCTGGCATAAGCTCAATGGTATGTTGAATAATTTCCTTGCTATATACCTTGAGATCATCATAGGTCCATGCTATGATATCATTAAATTCTTTGCATAAATCCAAAGTCTAGTTGACTTCTTCTTCTGAACAATGTACATCGATTTTGATATCCTTTCTAGGTTCAATTTGCACATATTTATAATTTTGACTATCAACCTCAATTCTGAGAAGTTGGCCTATCACTACCATCAAAAAAACTTTTGAGAGTTATCAATCCTTTTGGGATATGATTATTCTTAAGCTGAATCATTTCAACTGGTTCATCTTTTTCTGGCAACAAGTCGCCTGTGTAATTCATTTATTGAATCAGGAAGTCGATGCCTTGCTCATCATTATCAAATACTTGCTAAAATATGTCCTTATTAGGCATAAAATATCTATAAACAAGCCTTACTATTTTGACTTTATAAATGACATTAGACACTAGGTAAAAATTAGCTCTCATAGATGCTAACATGTCAGCATGAGTGTTTTGTTCTCTAATAATAGCTTTGATATTCAGGGCTTCAAAAAACTCTAGTAAGTCCCATACTCTATTTTTGTATGCCCTGATATAATGTTGTTTGCTACTACATTTCTCTGTAACCTGATTGACTATCAACTCGAAATCACCAAATATTTGAAATTGCTTGATTTCCATCCTTTTAGCCTTTTTCAACCCTAAGCATTGTGCTTCATATTCTGCTACATTGTTTGTGTAAATCCATGTTAGCCGATATGAGAAAGCCTTTTCCATTTCAGTAGGTGATATTAGCACTATACTTGCTCCAACACCATTCTTACATCTGACACCATCAAAGAATAACTTTCATATTTGGTCTTGTTGAGGAATTTGCTCTATCGGGGTTGTATTTTTTTTTTGGTTTCATGATTGAGCAGGTGCCAATTCCTATTTCAATCATAGCATTGAAGTATTTTATAGAGAATTGATCTTTAGTTTGGAGATCCTTTAGTGTTTCCTCCATTAGATCTCCTTCTTCAGTCATTATGTTAACTATGTCAACTTGATGATTTTCTTCTTCAAGTTTTTCTATATGGAAAGAGGATGGCTTTTCTAAGAATATTTTGATTCTTTTACCCTTGAATAAGATTTCCATATGTGACTAATAAAGAGATAAATAGCTACCCAACTTGGCAATGAATTCTCTTGAAAAACACATCCCAAAGTAAGGTTCTAGATATACCACCACAATTTCATGAATGATAGTGATTTGAGATATTCTATGCAACTTCATGGGGACATCTTTGATTACACCCACTATTTTCACAGGTGTGCCATCTAGTTGTAGTACTCCAGGGCTGCTCCTTGTTTATTCCATACCCATTATTTCACAAACTGCTTTGGGAATTACCGTAGTGGTTGCTCCAAAGTCAATCATACAATTATGTACCACCCATCCTTCCATCCGTAAGGATAGATAGAATGGAGATGGTTTGTTTTTTCTGGTTATTGAAGTTGGGTGTCCTTGAGCTAATTTAAGCTCTGCTTGCTTCTCTTGATTCTTAATTGTTTTGAGTGAAGCCTGCAAAAGATCAATCTATCTTGGGATAAGAAGTGCATCATACATGCTTGTTTTTGATGGAGTCTTTTTAATTCCTCCACAATGTTGAAGCTAGGAGAGTTAGGTTGTTTTTTACATTATTTTACGGGTTCATCATACTTATTTCTATACTCTTGAGTGGCCTCAATCCTCTATCATTTGATCAGAGAAGGGTATCTGAGCTTATCTATGGCTTGTTCTTTCCCTTCTCGTTCCTTTATCACCTTTTGCTGCCATTGAGTTGGCTTTTGAGGTAAAGTTACTTAAGGAATATCTCCTTTTGGGGGAGTTTTTATCTTAGAGGGCACTATGAAAGGGTCCATGACTTTAGGATTAAACAACAAAGGTTTCTTCTCATATCTTGTTAGGATTGCTACTTGTTTAACATTCGACACCATGAAATTGTAGTCCATTTCGCTCAACATATTCACCTGACTCTTTTGGGCCATTTCTGCCTTTTCGATGGCAACCTTCTAAATATGATATTGATGCATCATACATGTAGTCTTTCCATGTGGGTCATTGCAAGTTGAACACCAATAAATGGATTCAGATCCTAAGGCAGAAGGTTTTTCTTATTGATTATTGTATATTGTACTAGATTTTTCTAAGGGCTTGCTCGTGGAGGCAGCTTGATCCCTTGTGACAGATGGAAACCTTCATGGTTAAAAGTTTCTCTTATATTCTCTTCTTTTTATAGTAGTGACCTCATTTGTGAGAATATTCATAGCAATTACTATTTTTTAGAAGGCAATTATCTGAGGATACAAGGTTGGTAATGCAAGGATAGTAGATGGTGCTGAGAGTAATGGGATTGTGGGAGGAGCAGGTAGCATATGAGTAGTCGATATAATTGGCCATGCTAGAAAATTTATGGGAGGAGAATTCATTGCAAATGAATTGGGTGTGGCAGAGGCTTGTGTTTGTTGCTAAGAAAATTTTGGATATATTGGCATCACCACTTTTAGAGGTAGCCTTCCTATAACAATCAAATCATGTTTTGATTTTAATGCTTCTTAAAAAATTTGAAGAAATGTTAACACATTGGACTGCCTTATAAACATACCTAAATATGAATGGACAACCCTCAAATAGTAATACATTGCGTGTTCATTGGTTGGACGAAGACCTTGGGGCACTCTTCTCCATGTTCGATTGAATCTAATGTTGAAATCCGTTATCTCCTCCTTTGGATGTCTTTGGATCACCGTGAATTGCGTTAACAAGGAGAATGGATCAACTTGCTCATTGAATTCTTCCACTAATTGTTTGGCTAGTTGGGCCCATGTATTTATGGTTTGATTTGACAAAGTTCTGTACCAGTACAACATTTTTCCCATTAACGATATAACTAATAACCTTATCATAACATCTTCCTCTTGGATATTATGTATAGAAACCAGTGATGCAATGTCTTGATATTGCTCATAAGCAGTCTCCCCATTTCCATCATATGTTGGTAGTGCTTTTAAGGCTACCTAGGGAATTAGATGTTGGATAGACAAGTTCAAAGGGTCTGTATGGTTCCAGGTTGGATAGTTTTGGGGATTCTAATTCAAATTCACAACCATTGCTACTGTAGTATTGAGAGGGACAATAGGGGCAATATTTGTTGTATAGGTCAAATATTCGATGAGGATTGAAGATTGGGTTGATGTAGAGGACAATATGGGGTGTATTCTAAAACTGCCAAAGTGTAATTCTAAAAATTCTATAAATTCCTTTGATCTCCTAGATGCTTGTCTTGTGATCATGTATATCCAGATCTCAACAAAGCAACTTAATATAAATAATCTCTTGAAATGGATATGTGAATATCTTTGGGTTTCTTTTAGACAAAGTCGCCAAGTGATTGAATTTAAAACTGCTAAACCAAATTATCACCAAAACTCTAATTTATCCAGAAAGTGGGACTGGTCCCACCGGACGTGTGAAAACTTATTGGTCTATAAATCTATCTAAGGAAAGGTTGTGCACCCACAAACCTTGACCAACATTGAATGACCTAAAAACCTGTGAGGCTTTGGTGGTCAATCTCTGAAGGAGGCTAGTTCTTTGAAGCTCAAGCTAATTGATCCTAAAATATGGTGGGAAAAGGGATGCTGAAAAAAAATTAAAAGAGTTGAAGCTAGAACTTATAGTGGTGCATATTAGGCCACATCAAGACACATGAGTAGTAAGATTATATAGTAATACAAGTGAACCACCTAACAGTCCAACCAGTTTTACTATCAATCATAGAATGTTTAATTTTATTATACTACAACTTAACAGATTATAAATTCTAGAACAAGTGAATGTATCATGAGCATAAATCCAAAAAATACAATAAACACTATGAGCATTCAATAGGCTAAAATTAGAAATAACATACACATTCTACAATTGAATTGAACCAAAGGTCAGACATAAATCCCTTTGTATTAGTATGCAACACTTTGTTTTACATACAAATTGTAAAAGCCTAAGAGCCGACTATTTTTTATTCTACATTCTAGTATATATAGTCTTTTACAATGTATTCAGTTAGCAAGGCATCATTACCTTAGAAACATATTGCCTTTATGTCAGAAGATTTTCCAACCTGCTATATTTTTTGGAGGTATGGTTGTAATTATCCAATAATGACTTGCTGAATTGGTTGGGATTTGCGTCATGTTGAATCATGTCGATCCTATCGCTTGTATTTGGTTTGTTGATCTTTATTGACCTTTTTAGCTGAGTCGCCCTATCTTTTGTATGATGGCCCTGATGGAACGATGTTAAGATATTCTGACAAGTGATATCATCAAAGAGGTTTCATGAGATGATGGCCAACTACATACTAATAGGCTAGATCTCAGATCTGCCTAGCTTATGCTCATTCATGGCTATCGGGTGCTAAATAAAGTTATTGACAGATCTTTGCATATTATACCTTCTGATAGTGTGATGGAGATTTGGTACCCTGGTGGGTCCTAATTAGATACAAATCTTTCGATGCATCCAACACTTGGCCATTTCGATTATCTTGAATACTCTGGTCACATGATAGGAATTTGGTGCCCTGGTAGGTCCCGACGGGTTCAATACTTGGTGGATTTTCTTTACTCTCATTTTTTGGCAACGCGATGGAGATTTGGCACCTCCACAGACTCTAACAGAGTATAGATCTTCCAACACTTCCAACCCTAGCCATTTCAGCTGCTCTCACATCCTCCGATCACACGATAAACTTTTGGGACCATAATAGATTCAGACTAGGTACAAATCTTCCAGTGCGTCCAACAATTAGCCATTTTGTTTTTTTTTTTTTTTTTTTGTGGAAAACATCCCAAAAGGGATGCCACTTTCGGGTAAGACCCAAGGAGGCAGGGGTATCCATTCCGCCAAAAATGCCCAGGACTCGGACCTGGCCTACCACCTTTGACATACTCAAGGAGCAAACAAACACACAAAACCAATTTAAAAATAAGTAAATAACAACAAAAATAATAAAATAAAATAAAAAACATGCTCCTTGAGTGTGTCAAAAACAAAAGCACAACCAAACACGCACAATAAGATAAAAGAAACCACAACACAAACCACATAGAAAAACACAAGAACCACATAACAAAACACAAACAAGACAAAAACAACAGAACACTACAAAGACATAACCCAAAAAAAACATGAAAAATAAACACAACCAAAACCTAAAAAATTAAAAAAATAAAATAAAAATAAAAATAAAAAACAACCAACAACAGACAATAAACAAAAACAAAATACATAGAAAACACTCACACATAAAAACACGAAATAACACAAACAAAGAGAAACCCAAGAACAAGAACGAAAAAAACACAAGAACAATAACAAAAAACATAAAAAAAAAAAAACAACAAAAAACAAAAAACAACACAAAGAACACAAAAACAAAACAAAACAAAAGAACCCACCCACCTTAAAAAACTAAACAAAAAAAACAAAAAAGAAAAAAGAAAAAAAATGAACAAAACAATGACCTATCTAGACCAGAAGACTATTAAGGCAAGAATCAACAGAGGAAACAAAATAAAGAATAGAATGAGCTAGGGAACTAAAAAAAACTGAATGAACCAAAGAGAAGCAAAAAAAAAAACAAGAAGAAACTAGGTACCTTTAAGCTGGAGCCATCCAAAGAAATGATAGAAAGAAGAGCTTCCCTAATTTGAGAAGCCCACCATATAGGAGGGTGGCCATAACAAGTAAGATCACCTTTGTCCAAAGCCCAATTAGCTAAAGCATCAGCACTCTTGTTTTGATCTCTAACCACATGATTGTAATCAACTTTCAAAAATCCCATCTGGATTAACTGAATCTTCTCAATAATTCTTTTTATTCTCCAATCCACCTTATGATTCTTAGAAGGAGTCTTCAAGAGATTAATCATAAGTTGAGAGTCGGACTCAACTAACACCTTTTCCCATCCAACCTTAGTAGCCTCTCGAAGACCTCCGAGGATACCATACCCCTCAACAAGGTTATTGGAAAGAATACCCAAATTCTCAGCAAAAGTAAAAACCAGGGAGCCATCCGAAAGTCTACCAATTCCTCCCACACTGGCTTTTCCGGGGTTCCCTCTAGAGGCTCCATCGGTATTGACTTTTCCAAAATCCTTAGGAGGAGGTTGCCAATTTCTAGTCCTATCCATCTTACTAATACTCACATTCCCTTTAAGTTGGTTGCCCTTAGAAGGTTTAATCTTCAATCTTTGCATCACTTGATCCCATCTTTGGTGGGAGTTTTGGGGGTGATTAAGGAGTTGATGGACTGATTCAACTAAGTTGGCTATGGTCTTTTGCCAAATATAGTGAATATCCTTCCTATCTTGATTAAAAATTTGGTTGTTCCTTTCATTCCAAATATTCCAAAGAAGAATGGTAGAACCCATCCAAACTAACTGCCTAATAAAATGATCAACACCCTCTTGATTAGGCCAATCCCTCCAAAGTTGTTCAAAAGTAAAAAAATTGGACCACTTTAAGCCAAGTAAAGTGGCCATTCTCCTCCATAGCTCAGAGGCTAAAGTACACTCAATAAAAATATGGTTGATATTTTCTACATTCTCTTCACACATTTCACATCTAAAAGGGCCATGAAAACCATGCTTCATAAGTTGCTCACCGATAAGCACCCTACGATGCAATAAAAGCCAATTAAAGAACCTCACCTTAGGCCAGAGCTTTTGAGCCCACAATCGAGAAAAGATGTCAGAAGAATGGTTGGGATTATTATGGCATAAGGTCAAATAACCTTGAGCAACTGAATACTCACCCTTAGTAGTGTTGTTCCATCCAAAACAATCTTTTTCATGGGACCAAGAGAGGGATCTCATATGAAGGATGCCTTGGATATCTTGTCTTTGCCTTTCTGGGATTTGAATAGGCCGAGTCCTCAATAGGGATCCAATATCTACCAACATTTGAATTACCGGTATGGTACCGACGATAATTAGCCACCTTTATCCAATTAGCTCGATGAAGCTCCTCCATCCAAGACCTCCAATCGGGAAGCCGAGTTATCAAAGGCTTGTGACCATCCCAAGAATCTATCCAAAAATTTGCATGTTGACCATTATGAATGATCCAAAATAATTTTTTCTTTATCAAATCCTCACCGGTCTTAAGAACTGCTAAAATGGGAGAACCTTTGGTAGGAAGTTGATAGCGAACAAGGTCTTCAGGACTTTTGTTCTCGAGCATATTTAGCACGGAGATTATTGGCCCAAAGAGCATTGGGGTTATGCAACATCCTCCAATATAATTTAGCAGCTAAAGCTTTGTTGTTATTAATTGAAGACCGGAATCCTAACCCCCCTTCACTCTTAGGAAGACATAAAGTATCCCATTTCACCAAGGCCCATTTTCTTTTCTCCTTAGTACCACTCCAAAGGAAACGATGAGTGATTTGATCCAATTCTCGAAGAACAACCTTTGGGATATTCAAAACGGAAGAAACATAAATAGGAATAGCTTGAAGGACTGATTTTACCAAGGTGATTCTACCCCCAGAAGAAAGCCACTTGTTGGTCCACTTTCCAATTTTCTTCTTGACTTTGTCCAACAACCAATTCCAATCTTTATTTTTTGCCTTTGAATATTTATGGGAATACCTAAATAAGTGATTGGAAGAGAGGTCTTCTTATATCTTAATTTATCCAAGACCATGGATTCCTGTCTAGCAGAGTAGTGAAAGAAAATAACTTTAGATTTGTCTTCATTGATCAAGTGCCCGATAGCCTTAGAAAAATAGCTAATGATTTGCTTAATATTAGAAGCTTCCTTAACTGTAGCTTTACCTAAAAGAGTAGAGTCATCCACAAATTGAAGATGAGAGATAGGTCTAGCTCCATGAGCAATGGTAACTCCCTCAAGGGTTTTGTTTTCCCTCTTTTTGGTTATAGTCCTACCCAAGCATTCAACAAGAATGATGAATAAATAAGGGGATAGCGGGTCACCTTGCCTAATACCTCTGGAAGCTGGGAAAGAGCGAGAAGGCCTGCCATTGATAAGAACTAAGTAGGAAACTGAAGAGATACATCCCATAATCCAATCCATCCAATCCTTAGAGAAACCAAATTGCCTCAAAACTTTGATAAGGAAGTGCCAATCCACTCTGTCATAAGCTTTGGATAAGTCTAACCGAATGAACATGGAAGGAGAATTTTGCATATCCATGGAATGGATGGCTTCCTGAGCAAGAACTATCTCATCTACTATTTGACGTCCTTCCACATAACCCCCTTGCTATGGGGAAATAATCTTATGCAAAAGAGGCTTCAACCTTTTTGCCATGATTTTAGTAATGATTTTGAGAAGAACATTACATAAAGCAATAGGTCTAAAAGCTGAGATATGATCAACCTCTTGAGCTTTTGGAACAAGAGTAATATAAGTTTTATTGATAACCTTCAAAATTTCTTTGGCTTTCCTGGCTTCTTCCACCACCTCTAATAAATCAACATGAAGGATATCCCAGAACTCTTGGTAGAACTCAATAGGAAAACCATCAGGACACGAGGTTTTCCCTTTTTGCATTTTAAAAACTACTTGTTGAAGCTCATTGATAGTAGCGAGGAGCAGTCAAAATAGAGTTCTCCTCGAAGTGATAAGAGAAGGGATTGATTGAAGAACATTATGTTGAGAACTTGAGTCAAGAGGAGTAGCGACAAAAAGATTGGAAAAGTAATCAACAACAATAGAGTTCATGCCATCCCAAGTATAAACAACATCTCCAGAATCTGATTTTAAGGAAGAAATAAAGTTGTGAGATCTTCGAGCTAGAAGAGATTTGTGGAAGAAATTTGTGTTTCGATCTCCTTCTTTGAGCCATTGAATTCTAGATTTTTGCTTCCATAAGATTTCTTCTCTTTTTTCCCATTCCTCTAAGCTGAGTTGTGAGTTTAATTTCATCTGCACTTCTCTTCTCTGTGAGGCCATCTAAATGGATTTTCTTATTCAAATTTTCAAGATGAGCAATAACTTCATGTTTTTTTTATGAACATCCCCAAACTCTTTCCAGTTCCAAGTCTTGATTTTGGATTTAATGTATTGCGGTCTTTTGGCAAAACAGAACATCTTAGTCCCATGCCTAGGTTTACCTTCCTTCCACCATTGTTGCACATGAGGTCTGAAGGAAATGTCTCTAAGCCACATTAATTGAAAACGAAAAGGAGAGAAACTCACATTGGTTTTCCACATTTCCACCATGGTGGCCAATGATCCGAACCAGCATTATTAAGAGTCTTCACTTTAGGAATGTGACCATGGATTAAGAAATTTTTAGAGAGCAAAAACCTATCCAATCTCTCCATTATACAAGCTAAGCCTTGCCTTCTGTTAGACCAAGTCATAAGGCCATTATCCGGTTGGATATCCACAAGATGGAGGTTTGCAATATATTCGCTCATGAGGTCAGTGCTTTTGTCCAAATTTCTATTTCCCCCCTTTTCTCATCCAGAGAGAGGATGGTATTGAAATCTCCTCCGATCAAGATCCAAGCTTTAGGAAAATGAGAGATAATATGAGTAATATCCTTCCACTGTCTTCTTTTTTCCTCCAAAGAAGTCGGAGCATAAATAGTAATGCGAAGCATAATATGGTTGGAATGTCTACTTTGAATAGCTATAGCCAACAAACCCCAACTGCCAACCATATGGTGAATAACTACCTCTTTTGGGTCCCAAAGACAAGCAATGCCACCCGAAGTCCCTTGGGAACCGAGGGAAACCACTTTTCTAGCTGGCCAAATTTTCTGGCAATTAAGTCCATATCCTCCATTGACATCTTTGTTTCTTGAAGGAAAACAAGATGTGGATGATTTATCTGAATCATTCTTCTAATTTCATTTTGTTTTGAAAGACTCCCTTTGAGTCCTCTAATATTCCAAGTGATGATCTTCATTAATACCAGGGCTAAAAAAGTTGGGAAGGGCATTAATCTTACCTTCCTCTACAAGCTTTTCACCTTCTTTTACCATATGATATTGATTGGTCTTGCGACCTACTTTTTGATTAGAATCCATCTTCAATTTTTTTTCCCTATTTCTTGACTTATTCCAATTGAATCTGAGATGGCTTCTAACCTTGAAGAATGCTCGTACACAGCCAAAATTTTACTAGATGGTTCAACGGAGTCTATATTGGGACCTGCATTATTTGAAGTTTTGACATTTGAAATATTGTTTTTCTTGTGTAAATTTTCTCCTTTTTTTTTTGTTGAAAACCTTTGATTTGTTGGTTTGTCTCTGAGTTCTTCCCTTCATATTTAAATTGTGTTTCTAAGATTTCAGTTTCCATTATTTCCTCTTCCTCACTTGGGACATCATTTGTGGAAAGGATTTCAAACATATTAGCAGATGACTTTGATTGATCCTTCATAACTGGTTTTTCTAAGTGTTCTTCTTCTTAGGTATTTGGAAACCTGTTGAGTTTATATCTTCTTTCTTTTGATCGGGAATTTTATTTGGGCAAGCACTGGCCAAATGACCATATTCATGGCAAATTCTACAACGAAAAGGAATGTTCTCATAGTCCACTACTTGCTCCCAAGTGTCTTCCCCAAATTGTAATGTGATCTTTTTAGGTAGGGGTTTGTCAAAATCCATTAAAACACAAATCCGAGCATAAATAATATGTTCAAAATTTTGAGTACAATCAACGATCATCATAAAAGTTCCTAAAGAGTTTCCAATTGAAGAAAAAATAGTAGGATTCCAAAATTCAATAGGGAGGCCAAAGAGTCTAACCCACACGGGAGCTATAGAAGGCATCTCTTCTTCGACTTTAAATTTAGTATGCCAGGGCTTCATGAAAAGCCCTGCCCTTCCAAAAAACCAAGGACCCCCTTGAAAAGTTTTCTCTCTATCTTCATTATTAGCAAATAAAACAAGAAAATAACCATTTGGATAAATAGAGATTTGTAACTCACCTTTAGTTTTCCAGACTTTTTGCATACCAGACTTTGAAAGAAGATAGACTCGGACGAAAACCCATGAACCAGACAAATTAGTCCTCTTTTTTCCAAATCTTCAATGCCAGTCTGAATGTTACCCATATCAAGCTTAACAATAGGAGTTCCATCAGTTGCTTTAAGACATCCTGACTCCGTTTTCCTGGGATCAATCTTAGGCATTCTTAGAGGTTTATGGGAAGCCCTAATATTGATATTAGCATTGGGTTGAGGTTGTCCACCACGAAGGGCATCCCTAAAATTCATTTTTGGGACTGAGTCTTCGAAATTCTTACCCTTGACAGGGGTTTTCATAGTAGAATTATTTTGTGGGTGCACCTTAGCACCAGATTCACTTGAGATATGAGCCATTTTTTGATCAATTGCTTGAAACTTGTTTCGTGATCTCTTTAATCCTTGCCCTAGACGTCGTGGAAAGGTATGGTTTTCACTTTTCTTTTGTGCAGCAAATTGGAAGCCGTTGTCACTCAAGTTCACAGTATGATCTGTTGAAAGACAAATTTCTAACCCATCTTGTATCCCCTGTAGCATTTCCTACTAAAATATTGAGCATAAACCACAAAAATATTGGCCGCTAGGGCCCGAAGGCCCTAAAAACCAACCTCTGGAGCTGCTTGCACTCAACCCGAGATGAAACCCTCGCATAGTCGCTTGCCAAATATATCGTTCACACATAGGGATGCGCTAGGATCTGTGTTGCTCCAAATGATATGAAAATTGGTGGAGACGTTCTAGGGTTTTTCAGGCATCTACCCTCAAAATTTTAGCTCAATCCGAGTCCGGATGAGTGAGATATGGCCGAAACGAGTTCGGTAGTTTGGGCAGTCCTACGAAAAATGTCTAATCAATTTCGACTCATCTAAAAAAATCACAATTAGCCATTTTGTTGCTTTTGCATGTGACAGACTTTTGGTCCCATGGCAGGCTCTAACCGAGTACAAAAGTTTCGACGGGTCCATCACTTAGCCATTCTTCTCTTGTTGATGTCTCCAACAGTGTGATGGAGATTTGGTACCGTGATGGGCTTCAATTAGATGTAAATCTTTCGACGCACCCCATACTTAGCCATTTTAGCTGTCATCAATCCTTCGATCATGCACGGACTCGGATCGGGTACAAAACTTCCAGTGCATCCCATACTTAACCAAATTTGTTATCTTGAACCTCTAGCACTAGGACAGACTTTTGAGACCCTAATGGACTCCAATCAGATACAAAACTTTTGGCACATCCCATACTTAATCATTTTGATGGGGCTATCATGCTTAGACCAAAAGCGATTAGACCAAAAGTGTCTGACCAAAGTGTATGTAGGTGAAGCTTGAAAATACCCACACATACCAATGGGACCCCGATTTACTCTATGTCTACTATACATCTACCTAAGAGGAAACATTATCTATCTTATGGTTTATTTATTTAATATATTACCAATGGGACCCTAACCCTCGAGGGTATTGAAATGAATAGGTTAATGGGTCAATATTTGGCTGCTACCATTCAATAAGGCTTTATGAAAGTCCCTTTTTCACTTTTATTTGAGTTCGAACTTGGGTAACTCAAAAACTTACCATTGCAATATCCTTCCTCTTTTTATTTTAATTTATTACTTAAATTTTTTTTTTTAATAATTTTTATTTTTATAATTTTTTTGGTGAAGTAATGATTAAAGCGGTTCGCTGAGGTTCTAGTTCACTCACACTAAACACGGGGTCTCCTAATCTGGTGTAACCATACGTAAATTATTTAATAATAATAATAATAAAAACTTTGGAAACACAGATATCGATTAATTACGTTATCCAAAAAAATCTGTGTTCCAAGCCAGTGGCTTCTACTCTTTGACTGTTCATCCTGAGCACTCACAATTCTTTATGTTCCAAGCTAGTGAACTCTACTCCTTTACGGCCCATCCTCAGCACTCACAGCTCTTCGTGCTCAACTTTGGGGAAACCAGAGAAATTTGTCATGGCGCTTATTTCCATTAATTGTTGTTGTTCTTCTGTTTCGCCAAAGATAATAAGGCCATACGCTCCTACCGCAAAACCTTGTGTGTTTTCACGTTCCACCTGTGCGAGAATGCATAAATTATTTCCATTCTACTCAGGGAAGTCTCTGCTATCAAATATAAATACAAACAGACATACAGGATTGTTATCATTATCATCATCTAAGGTTGGAGTGAGCATAAAAGAAACATCAGGCATGGACCCGAGATCGGGGGTTCCTTTATATAAACCCAAATCGTACGAAGACCTGTTATCCGATGCAGCCAAGGCCCTCCTCTACGCTCTTGACGATGGCAAAACACGCCTTGAAATTGAATTCCCGTAAGTATTTCCTAAATTCATAGCAAAACACGTTTGAAATTGAAATCCCGTAAGTATTTCCTAAATTCACGGCAAACCATGCCTTGAAATTGAACTCCCGTAAATATTTCCTAAATTCATGGCGAAACACTTTTGAAATTGAAATCACGTAAGTATTTCCTAAATTCATGGCAAAACACGCATTGAAATTGAATTCCCGCAAGCATTTTCTAAACTCATGTGTTTGGATTCGAATTTAAGTGTTTCTTACAATGCCTTAAATTTTCCTGATTTTCCTTAATGTTGTGATGTTAAATGGGTTTACTTTGGCTGGACGTATCGCGCAGTCCACTGCCAAGCAGCATATCTTCCTATAAGGTACTTTTGGCCTCTTGTAAATTCAAAATATAAACTTATAGGTGCATTTTGGCATGTCGAATTTTCAGATATTGCGTATGGGAGGGAAATAATATTCACCCAGTTTCTTATTAATGCATGGGAATTTCCAAGCTTAAATCACCTTTAGGCTTAGTGAATTCTCAGGTTTAAACATGTTTATGCAATATAAAACTGAAACAATTTATGAAAATGTCATAAATTATTGCATTTTTGAGCTATGTAATTTACTGTATTTTATAGATTTTTTATGATTGACTGTTTTTGTCGTATCGGATGTTTGTTTGTTATAATTAGAGGGAAAATGATCTTCCACACTGGTGTAAATGTTAACTACTGGCATTTAAGAGCTATTTTTAATGGGGTTTTCAGTTGAGCCATTGCATAGTCAGACAACCGAGCCTCCAATGACAGAGGCCAAAGAATAGTAATAATTCAGAATAATTGTTTAAGTTCATGAAGAATTTTGCCTCGATTGCATAAATGATTGGGTGTGATGTCCCCACTGTTATGAAATTTTTTTCGTGCATAACATAAGAGACATGGAAAGGAACATTTGAATGACAACTTCTCTTCAGTAGCAGAAACCTCATCAACCCCTCAATCAAGTAATAAAACATGTTAAGGAGACCACCGGCAAGGATCCCCGTGAGTGTGGTCTGGACGCCACTTGCATTATCGGTGATGTGACTCAGGTTCAAACCCCATGGTGGATGTGTATACGAAGTATTTACTCAATAAAAAAAAAAAAAAAACATGTTAAGGAGACAACCATGGCTAAAATAGGGAGCCAGAGATTGCATGATACTTAACATGGCCAAAAATAGATATGCAGATCTTGCATAGATGCAGTGGGATTATTCTTGTATCCTACTTACCAAATGTCTGCCAGTTGGTTTGCCATTATTCTATTCTTCTTCCTTGCATGGCTACTATTTAATCCTGTGAAGGCCTTTCGTGAGCATGTCAACACACATTCATTGCATTCTAAAATTCCAGCACTATCTTGTCATCTATGATATTCTCTCTAATGGAAAGGTGTCATAAGGTTATATGTTTGGTTCTTGTGTGACTTTTAGGTTGGTTTCTAGGTGTCTGTGCAATATATTCCTCATTTGCAAGCAGTTTTTTTAACCTTGTAAGTTTGTAACCTCTTCCAATGCCCGTTTTGAAAAAAAATACTATGCTATTGCACTGGGTAGTGAAACTGTGTGTTCTTTCTTGCTTCCCCAATTCACAAAGCCATTTCCATGTTTATAAGTAGTTTTACTGTCAAAACCATCTCCTCCCAAGTCAACATAACAACACACAACTGTTTGTAAAATATTGTTTTCAGCCACATTTCTTTTGAATCAGATTTGATGACTAGTTATAACCTTCAGATATTGAAAGTCCATTTCAGAGCTGCCTTATTCTTGATCATATGCAGAACAGTGGTGAACTGCATCATTAAAGCTTTTGAATGACATGTTGCTGATGTTAATTTAAGACTTCCATGAATACAAATTTAGAGATCTTTGTCTTTGTCTCAAAAGGCTAATGGAGACTAGGAAAAGTGAGTGTCAAGGCAAGAAAATGTCTTTTTTGAGTTCGTTGAATGCTTTCTCTTCCACATTAGTCTATTGGGAGATTACTTTGGTGCTACCATGTAGAACTTGGTGCAATGGCCAATGAATATGTGAAAATCCAGGAACAAATCTTTGTTAGCAAGCACAAGGAAGTTGTGGATCTCCATAAGATATTTGGGGGAGCCGAATTTGGATTAATGTATATTTTCTCTGTATTTCCTCTAAGAACACTTCTAGTCATCATTGTGGATGGTACTCATGCTCTTCTTTAGTTAGTTGGCATCTCCATAGATTGATTACCTCCATTCAAATACTCTTAAAATGCTTCTTCCTGCCTTCTTCATAAAAAGGTGGCAATTAATCAAGTAGTTAGAGATGATGTTTATTGATAGTATATTCAAATCACTCGGGTTGCTCCATCTCAGCCTCTTAGTTCTAAGTTGGCCTTCTACATGAAATATTTCATGAGGATTGAGAATGGTATTATAGCATTATACTCGTCCTAATTATATCTAGCTACATTGGACACACGACCTCAGAATTTCTCTTGGTTAGCTCAGACTGTGTTCACATTAGTTGCAAGTGGAGAAAGACCACCATATTCCTCGATAGGAGAAGGTATGGTGTCTTTGCTTTTTTCAAGAGATGGAAACTGAAGAACATTTCATCTTTAGGTATCATGTTTATGATGAGATTTGAGGGAGGTATTATTGCTTGTATAGAGACTTAGGTGGATTGCTTGCCACTTTTTTCAGCTATCCTGACCTTAGGTGCTTGGTTTCTTACCTTTGGGAATCTATCACTCTTCAACATTAGTTATTACATGGGAGACCAACTTCCACTTTGATCACCTCATTCTTTCACCCTATCTCTATTGTCGAGAGTAACAAGCTATCCTGATCATAAATGCTTGTCTTTGTGCCTTCGAGAAGCTATCACTCTTTGACATTATTTATTATAGGGGAGATCGACTACCACGTGACTAATCTTGTCATTCTTTCACCCTATCTTTATTGTTGAGACTTGAGAGTAACAAGCATTAATTTGAAACTGCAACTCTCTAGAACACTATTAACATATTTGTGCACTCTTGTCTGGATACAAGAGTCGCTACTAGAGCTTTGGTCCTTTCTTTTTCTTGCATGTGGTGGGACAAGAGTGCACTTGTCCGAAGTCGGGTGTCAACCACCCTTCATGTACCCAGGAGTAGCAGACATATACAGTTACTTGTTTCCTATCTTGTTCTATTGTCTTCATGACCATCGATGTTAGAAGAGTCTTGAGGGGTTGGACTCCATGTCCTGCCATGATTTCCAACGAGGCCTCCTTAGTCCCAACCATTCTCCCAGGAGCATCATTAGATCCTGTGTTAGCCCTTTTGCGATGGTTGATGATGACTACTGCTATGCTTCTACTTTGCATCTCACTAAAGATTAGCGTTGGTTCTTGGATCCACTAGAGCTCTTTTCTATCACTCTCATATCTTGATTTCTAGATCTGTCTTCATCATTACTTTTAGCATGTTAGCGTTTACTCATTTTTGGGTCTAATCCTTGAGATTGCAATTTAATGTCATAGAATTGTTCCATTTTAGTGTAGTTTACCCTAGTTTCTTTACTCTAGATTAGCTTATTTTTTAGTACTTTTTGGTTACTACAATGCATTGTAACAACTCTTTTTGATGAGTCCCATTAGCCTACTTTCATCCAACGACATTAATAGATTTATCTTGTCTTATCTAGATCGAAATAAACCCATCATGATTTAGCAAACATAAAAATTATTTTCATAATGAAGAAACACTTGTCCAAATTGACACAAAGTTTGTTTACTATAGGGTGAAAAATGGTGGTTTAATTTGTTTGAGATGCGCTTCACACGTCTTTTAATAGATAAGAATGTCATCAAGGTAGATGATAACAAAGTAATCATTGAATAACTTTAGCATATTGTTAATCAATTGCATGAATCAAGCAGGGTCTTTGGTGAGGACAAATGTTGAAACCAAGTACTCCCCCCCCGCCCCCCCCCGGCCCCCGTCCAAAAAAAAAAAAAAATTTATAGATAGGATTCATGAAAGTTGTATTCCAAAAGAAACGGTGGTTCCCATTGATAGCTGGACTTTAAGTTGATCTTAGTGAAGTAATGGGCACAACAAAGTCTGTAAAAGAGATTGTTTATTTGTGGGAACAGATTTCAGTTTTTGACAGTGATCTTGTTTAGGGTGCACTAGTCTATGCAGAATCTTCACGTTTCATTGTTGTTTGATGTAAGAATAATGGGACTACTGTGCCAAGCAACGTTTGAATTTGTGTCCAATCATAGTATTCTCCAAGATGGACCTGCAATAAATAGGATCATTTGGAAGTGGGGATCTTCTTATGCAGTCAATTCAATGTTTAACCTTGCGATGGACGGTAATTCCAAAGGGCAATTTGAAAATGTGTGCATACTCATCTAAGAGCTCATCAAGTTATCTTTGTTGGGTACATTGTATAATGATATATATGTGTACTAAGGCCCAAAAAAAGGGGATATATTTAGAGGAGAACTACAAGAAGTATAAGCATGACATGAAGGGGGTTGTCAGATTGCTAGGAGCTGCATGGTGGCAGACAGAATTGATGAAGAGTGAGAAGGTTGTTTCTCCAATACCATTTTTTCCATGGCTTTTTCAATTTAGCCTTCACATTTTGAAATCTTGAGGGTACTTAGTGCTTCAACATATTTGTCCTTTGTTGGTATTTCCTCGAGGGGAATAATGATTTCTCTATGATGGATTTGATACTAATACAACTTGCCTTTAAAAACAAATGACAAAGAATGTATATATGTGATCAAGTTTCTAAAGGAAAATAACGTTGTACTAGGATATCAGTGAGAAGGACAACATTCTTTATTACAAAATTACAATTGTAATGTCCAACAATGACCTCTTACATATAAAATCTTGTATAAATTCCATGGTAGCTTATTTCTAAACCATGTAGAGAGAAATGAGACAACTGAAGTTTCTAAAAAGCACAATTGTTGGATGAACAAGAAAAATGATAAACAACTGCATAATAAATTGCGATAAATGCCAATTCAATAAAGTTGATAAAATACTCTTGAGCCAATGCCCTTATTAGTGGCTAATAATTGGAAAGCTCCCATGGATTTCATTACTCATCTCCCATTAACCATCTAAACAAGGGATGAAATGATGGCAATAGGTAGGGACATTTTTATTTCAATATTTGATGGACAAATTGAAAGAGTTAACCAAATCATGGAGGCTATATTAATATTTCATGCACCAACATGAGAGACATAGAGGGAAGAAAACTTACCTTTTGTAGAATGCACCTATAATTATAATGTATGTTCAGCTGTAGAAATGGGTTTTTAAAACTATGTACAAACTTGCATAAACTGAGAGGATTGAAGATGTTTTGCCAAAGAATTGATACTTGCGGATGTTAAGGCTAGAGGCCAATGGTGGCCCTAATTATGAGCCAAATGTTGTGAGGGACGTGCAAGAAGACGAATTGGCACATGAATGCCATGTTTGCATGAGAGCATGCTTGAATGAAGGCACAAGCACATGAACACGTGTGCATGGATGCATGTGCCATGTGTTGGTAATACGTGTAAATAAGAGTTGTAAAGTGTTGTCGTTTGCATACGTGGCAATAAGTGTTTGTAAAAATTTCCATGTAATGTGTTATGGGGTATATTTTAATATTTTAACGTATATAGGGAGTTTGGTGGTAGTTAGGCAGTTGTCAACTGCCTACCAGTCCCATAATACCTATATGTATGCATCTATGTGAGATGCTGGGGGAAATGTTGGTTGAAGTTGTTCGTCGCTATAAGATGTTGGTCGATGCTGGCCAAGACAAGTTTGTATTTGTTGTACACTTGGTCAGACCATGACAATGCATTGCAAATAATTGGGTTGTGAAGGATACAGGCTGTGTTCACAATATATCCGCACAGTTCTGTAAGTTATTCTCATTGTGTACTTTTCTTTATTCAAATATAGTGGAATTATATTGTAGCATGTCGTATTCTATTTCTACATTTTGGTGCCCTTTCCTGTACGAACTTGGTTGAACTTGGTGATGAGCATATCTCTTAAGAAGGTACACAACAATGATAATGGGATGATTATAGTATGGTTGATGAATGACATAGACTAAATGAGCCATTGCCCCATTAGGGAGAAGGGAAGATTGGAGTTTGCAACAAAAAGTGATTTAAACTTGTTTGCTGATGTGATAAAGGGCCAAGTGACAAAGGTGTGCATGGCGATGGAGGTGTCTGTGATGAAGGCATGCATGTCAACAAAATTCCAATTGATGAGGGTGTCCATGACGAAGGGTGTGGCAAAGGTTGGTGTGCCAACAGAGGTCATGCTGACGGAGGCGTTTGTGACAAGGGTGTGATGAAGGCATGTGTGCTGATGGAGGCGTTAATGATAAAGCTGTGTGCCAAGAGAGGTTGTGTCAATAAAGCCATCCATGAGAAAGTTGTCCATGATGAGAGGTGCAAAGGCATGCATAATGACGCAAGGTGCAAAGGCATGTGTGAAAATGGAAGGTGTGACATAGGGCAAAGTGACAACGAGTCTGACAGAGGAGAAAAGCTTGTTTGACAAGAAAGGATGATAGTGGTTGAAGCATGCTGTGTGTAAGGCAATGCACGTGATGGGAGTCTAGCATTGGCACATTTGTAGGTTGGTATGACTAATGGTGAGAGGGAAGGGAGTTCGACATCGAAGCAAATGCAAGATGGTGTGTCTGATAGTTTGCGATGAAAGTGGCATTAGAGGCCTATAGGTTGGTGTGTTTGATGGTATGCGAGATAGATTGATATTCGAGCAATTGCAAGTTGGAACGTTTGATGTTGTGAGGGATGGGAGTCTAGAATGAGAGCAACTATTGTGTGGTGCATTCAGGAATGCACATGATGAGAGTGAGATATGCAAACAACCATTGCTTATGCCAAAACAATTGGTCGAGACAACGACCAATTGTGGCATAACACACAAGTGTCTCCCATTTCATGGTGATGGAATAGAGGACCTAGTAGACATTGGAAAATCTACCTTACGATGTGGAAGGCCAATGGCAAGATGAATGAAAGATTGGAGGAGGTAATATCTTGTGACATTGCGTGGAATCATAGTGGACTGGTACATGGAATTGCGAGACGAAAAGTACCATATTTGGGAGGAGCTATGGGAAGTCCTTGTGAAGAAATTTAAATTGTTTTGCAATGATGGTGAGGTCATTGCAAAAATCTATAGGATGGAGCAAAGTGAGATAGAGTCTGTTTGGTCGTACAATTGATGTTGAATGTGTTGTTTACCCATATGGAGGAGGATCTGTTAGATGCATTGAAGAAAAGGTGGGTTTTTAGAAGCCTTCTTCCTTTGTATTGAAAGAAGATTAGGGTAGTCCCTTTGACTTCAAATGAAGAGGCCTTTGAGTAGGCCATGAACCTGGAAAGTGATGTGAAGACGTCATTAAAATGTTGGGGTTATCTCAATGAGGATGAGAGCAACTCTGATGATGAGAGTGACTTTGGCAATGAGAGTGATGATTTTAAGAACAAAAGCAACTTGGAAGATGATTCAAGGACATCATCTAGATATTGGGTTTGAGAAGTTAGTGAATAGAGTCTCTGAAGATGAGAGTGACAATAGTGATGACTCCGAAAACTAGTGTGTGAGAGTTTTCCACTACTGAAGGAACATAAAAGACCAAATGAAAGCAAATGTTAACAACATTCACCATTCAACATAATATTCAAGAAAAGAGATCAAAGACACAATATTATGCCAAACTGCACATTGCCATTGATGTATTCATATATGAACAATAAAACTTGTGATGAATATAGAATGAACAAAAATGTCTATACATGCGTCAGCCTCACAAAATGTATTAACAACATATATCAACTCTATTGCAGCAATATCTCAACATCATCGAACAACATATCTACAACCTGTCTACAGTACCTTTGTCAAATTGTAAGGGGCATATATATAATCCATCAGGTAGTGGAGGTAGTTGCATAACTTGTGCAACTTCCTCATGCTTGTCGGCCAACTACCCAATAAGACCATTACATGACAAATTATTATCTTCAAACTTATGTGCGCATATTGACAACATTCCATCATTTAACACAACATGGCGATACCTTCGCCATTTAACACAACATGGCGACATAATGACAAACACTTTGTCTTGTAATTACTATTATGTGCAAAATGACAAAACATCTATACAATCAAAATTGCTTGCATGCTAATTTCCATATGCATATGTCTACACTCGAGGTGGCACTTGAGATTGCAACATGTTGGAAATCCGCTACATTTGCTCTCCCTATAGATTGTTCAACGTCCTTGTCGACGACTATTGTTGCTGCTGATACGAAGTGGTTTGTACTCAAACAGGTTCTCCTCCTAGCCCTTGAACCTGTGACTTCAAAGCTTCCTTCTCATTCTTCAGCCTTTGAGCATAGGCTTGATATCACACCCACTAAAAACTGTAGTGCTGCGATTTCTTCTCCAACTCCTCAAGCTTTTCTCGCAACTCTGCATTCTCTCTCTTTTGTTGTATGAGTTGCTGGTCCTTCACTAAGATCAGCTGATCTCTGGCTACAATCTCTTGATTTTTGGCAGCAATCTCTTGCTTCTTTGCCAAATTTTCTTACCTCAACTGCCCGTTCTATTGCTCCTGTTCTTCGTTTCTTTTATTCAACCCTTCCACCTCTTGTTGCATCTTGGCTAGTCCTTCTCATTCTTCAGCCTTTGAGCATAGGCTTGATATCACACCCACTAAAAACTGTAGTGCTGCGATTTCTTCTCCAACTCCTCAAGCTTTTCTTGCAACTCTGCATTCTCCCTCTCTTGCTGTATGAGTTGCTGGTCCTTCACTGAGATCAGCTGATCTCTGGCTACAATCTCTTGATTTTTGGCAGCACTCTCTTTCTTCTTTGCCAAATTTTCTTACCTCAACTGCCCGTTCTATTGCTCCTGTTCTTCATTTCTTTTATTCAGCCCTTCCACCTCTTGTTGCATCTTGGCTAGTCCTTCTTTTCTCTCCCTCTTTATTTGCCAAAGCTCTTTCTCCATCTCCCTCATTTGGACTGCCTGCTGTCCCACTTTCATTTGTGCAATGTTTGCCATTTTGTGGAACGTGTCTAGTCCAATGGTCAACCATTGAATCAAATAGGCCAAAATTAATTCTACATAAGTGGATTCCAACTCTGGTTCAAGATTGATCTTCTTCACTGTCGCAGGGGTAGGATGGGTGTCAACCTTTATCCTTGACAATATAATTTCTGTGTGGTTGGTGATACAGGTTCCTAGTGCGTTTTGGTGGTAGAATAAATTTAGGCTGGTCAGTATGATATGCAAATTGGTATATATTTAGGTCTAATTAAACTGCTAGTTGATTTGTTGTTATCAGGCAATTAGCTATTCAGGGTATATTCTATGCCCTATATTAAGTTGAAGATGTAATTCAATGTGATGATTCTTTTATGGTATCAGAGCTATTGATGGGATAGTGAGTTTGATCTCACACCCAATAAAGTGATGAAAGTCATAAGCTTTATTGTTTTCATGAATGAACACTTTGGGAATGCATTGTGTTCTCAATGCAACTAGAGAGTGAGACCCGAATTGAGTGAAGTGCAAGAATTTTGCGTGATTCACTGCAAAGACAAATGGAAACATGATTATTGTTGCTGCACACAAAGAAGCTGTCCACAACAATGATTGTTAGGATTGAAGACAAAACAAGGATATGTTCAATCTTTGATAAAGAATACGTTAGGAGAAAAAAATCATCTCGTGATAAATAAGGTACTGATAGAGAAAGCAAAATTGAGGAAGCAGAAGCAATAGGAGAGTTGGTTCATGAGGGAATTATGGAGTGCAAAATGTATGTAGAGCGTGATTTTGCGTCTAGATAAATGTAACCAAGGAAATAAATATTAGGATGGATGATCTCACATGTGGTTTTGAGCACTACAAATGATGAACTGTTGCGCTTTGCAAGTGAGATGAGCAGTTTTCTGTGTGGCCGATTGCTTAAGAATACCATAGATGGTTGTTTTAAGGCACTAGGCGGAGAATGTTTTTCTGATTGTTGCTAGCTGGTTGTTCTAGAGTTTGACATGTTCGATTTGAGAGCGCATGTACTTTCTGATTGCCTCCAATTCATGAGAAGCTCGAGGGATTGATCTTTTGAGGAGATAAAGGATGTGTCCTTCCTTGCGTATACATGGAGGTTGTACAACAGACACGGTTCATTCACATGCAGTGCGTACTTTGCTTGTAGACGAGATCATTGTAGATGGCGAGAATGCCATTAGTGAGGAAGGAAAAAATCTAGGAAAAGGGGAAAAGATCTCACTAGTCTTGTTGAATATGTTTGGAGCACCACGAGCTATTTTCTCTCTCTAGTCACATCTTTTCTTGTTTTCCGTAAACATTATTTATGCCACGAATTTACTCTAGGGCTACTCACCCTTCATTGAGGCTTTGTGGGCCTTATTTGTAGACAAGAAGGCTCCTTGTGAGCTTTGTATATACTTTCAACTAATTTTATTCTCAGCAGATCATAGATGTGGACGTGTTCATTTTTCCCAAGGGGACATTGCACTTCATCCAAAAACATGGGAACCATGCTTGTGTCTGTCATAGTGGCATATAATAGCTAAAATTTGGGGGGTGTCCATAGTGCCCCTTGCCACTTTTGCTTTGAATTTGCCTATTCTTGTGGATGTTTTGGCCCAGACGTTTGCCATTACTCTTGAGAAGGTGGACAAGATTAGGGGAGAGCTATTGCTGAAAAGATGGCATTGCAGTTTAATTAAATTTCTCTGATGGATTGACATGCTATAGGTTAGCCACATTGGATGTGTGGCTGCATGTTTTGGAGCTTTGTGGGCAAGCACCTCATGCATGTAACGCCTAACACATTTTTCCCATGTTTTAGTTGCGGTCACTTAATCGAAGCCATTGTTCTTTAGCATTATGTCTTCCAGGCAAGGCGTCACAATCTGAACAGATAGGCTGCATGAAGCTGCCAATTGTGAGATATATTTTTCTAGTGAAGAAAGCATTTTGTGTGAAGATAAAACATGGAAAAACGTGGGAATATATAGGTGAGAAATTGCAAGCTAATTTGTTGCTGTCAATGGAAAACACCTGGCTGGTTCTTGTCTAGCTTATGTGGTTTAAAAGCCTGCTGCAATTGCATTTTCTACCACCTACCTGTCTTGTTGGGTCATTCTAAATTGGGGGTGTGTGTCTCTTAATAGACTCAAACAAGTGAGGAATGAGCGTGGAGCAAGGAGGACTTGATGCCACTTTCTTTGATGTGGAATCTACCATTGTAGGATTTTCGATTGAACGAAGATCACGAGTTGACTTTACATGACAAACCTCCTTCCTTGCCTTCACGTGTCCCTCGGAGGTGTTTTTTGAATTTCAGAGTGGCTGGATAATAATTGTTTCAAACATTATGTCGTTTTTGTCACCGGCTTGCATGGTCCCCTCGGACCTCAGGATGGACCATGTAAAGTACAAGTGGACATGTTCGTCCACTGTGCTTACATGGAGATCATGAAGCGGTTTGGTCATTTTTTTTCAAAACTTTTTGACCATAGAGATTCAGGGGCTCTAGAATTTCCAATTGTTGGATAATGTTTAAAGGTCAGATTTAGTTAGGTCTATTCATTTTATACATGCACTCTTGAGTTCAAACTCACTTCATTGTTAAAGATGTTTTCTTTAGAAAAAGTTATGCTTTTCTAAAGGGGGTCAGTTTATATATTTGAAAGTACTTTTTTTTAAAAGAAGAAAATACAAGAAAAGGAGGAAAAACAAAGGTGTCACTTTATTGTTTTAAAGAAAAGAAAAGAAGTGAGTTAAAAAAAAAAAAACAAAAAAAGAAGAGAGAGGGTAAAGGTATCTATGCTCATCAGAACCTTTCATTGGGTGCAATTGTTGGCATCCCACAAGTGTTGTTTCTCTCTTTAGCATTGAGAACATCATATGTTTCCATTGTTTGTCTTGAATTTGTGTCTAGAATCTATTAGGAGTGTCTATTACAAAAAAATAAAAAGATGAATTAAAATCATTGTGGTCCAATTTATGTATTTTGAGTTTAAGTAAATGAGTTGTCTTGAATTTGTGTCTAGAATCTATTAGGAGTGTCTATTACAAAAAGATAAAAAGATGAATTAAAATCATTGTGGTCCAATTTATGTATTTTGAGTTTAAGTAAATGAGTTGTCTTGAAAAGTATTATGTCAAGTCTATTTACAATAATATTTTGTGTTCAAGTATCTTGAGTGAATTAATTATTTGTAGAAGTGTTTTGGTAAATTCCAGTCAACATCAGTTATCTTGATATTGTGTGTAGTGGTCGAGTCCAGTTATTTGTCTTAGTGGTGAGTCTTATTTGTTTGATAGAGTACCTTAACCGAGGACAAATGTCTTCGACTCAACCTATGTTTGCAATGCAGCCTATGTCTTCAATCACTATGGAGGGGCATATGGTTTATTTTATGCCTTTCAAGAGATCCTATGTGAGATAGGAAAATGTCCTTTGAACATCTGATATCGCAAGGATGTTTAGATCACTTGATATTTAAAGCTTGTTATCAACCTCTAAATTTTAAGTGACATTTGAAAAAAGGATATGAAGGTGATACAAAAGATAGCTCAGAACAGAAATGTTGTCATTGAAACACACATTTGGATGATGGATCTTCATAGTAAAGTTTGATGTTCAGCATTTCAAAGTTCAGTCGAGACTCTAGTTGAGCTTGCCAGTTTGGGTGAAGTTTGTCGCTTGGACAATTCAAAGTTCGTCGTGAAGTCCAAAGATTGGTCCGTCTTGTAGTATACATAGTTCAAAGTTTGGTCAAGACTTTGGTCAATTTTCGTTGCTTGGATGGTTCAAAGTTAAATGTTTTCGCATTGCGGAATCTAGAGTTTGGTCCAGCCTTTGATTTACCAAATTTTGTTTTTTTGCCGGTTACATTTTTCTTCTTCTAGAAGTCCATAATTCAGTTCCATATTTTGTTTTGGTTTAAGAAGCTTTTGGGTTGAGTCTTCAATTTCAGTGTTTGTATTTTAGTATTCTAGTGTTCATTGTTTAAGTGTAATAGTAGCCTCCACTATTCAGTGTGTTGCATTTGGTGATCGTTGTCCAAAATTTAACATCTTCGTGTTTGGATGTTAGCGTTTATTGTTTGGAACTTGACACTAGTTTGTGTATGTATCTAGATTGAACCTTGTATTAAGCATCATTTCCTAGTTGACTTGGTGACTGTAGCGTTTGGTTACCCATGTAATTTAGTAAGATGGAATGATGGCCATAGGGACACTCTAGTAGATATATGGTTGTCATAAGACCCTTTGTGGTAGATGATTGGCTGTAAGACCTTATAAAGGCATACTTGTGCATGAGTTAATGACCAAACCTTGTGGTGTTAGTCATTAAAGGGGGGTGTTAGAATAAATTTAGGTTGGTTAGTATGATATGCAAATTGGCATGTCATATTTAGGTCTAAAGTAAACTATTGTTTAAGATTTGATGTTATCAGGCAATTAGCTATTCGGGGTATGTACCATGTTATATATTTAGTCACAAATGTCATTCGATGTAGTGCAATGTGATGATTCTTTTCTGGGAGCTCCTTCACTCCAATCATGGTCTAAATGTCACTACCTTCACCAAGCTCCCATGGCTGAATCTGCTTCAACTCTGCAAACCTTTTCATTCTTTCTTCATCTAATGCTTATCTAGTCAATCTACCTAGCTCTGCTTCTACCCTCAACATCCACAATATCCACTGACCAATGATATGGATATTATAGGCATAGAATATTTTATTGTTATGGTCGACAACTTAGAATGTCGACTATTAGTTAGTTTTTTAGATTTGTTATTCTGTATTTGGCATCTTGTATGCCTACTTAAGGTTGTAATTTTAATAAAATAATCATTCAGGTTTTTCGATTCCTGATCACTGGTATCAAAGCAGGAAGTTCCTACCTGTAGGGGGATTTCCCTCCTGGAAATCCCCCTTCCGTCTTTCGCGTTTTCACCCTCTTCTTTGCAAGCAAAATTGCACTTCTCCTCTGTTATCTACATGGTAGTTCTTAGCAGTCATGGAGGAGTGTAACATACGTTGCAGATCGGCACTGATTAGATGGATTTGGTTATGCAATTTTGGATATTGTTTTATCCATTTCGAAGGGAGGTTAAATGTTGTGTTTGATTGCATAGGCCTTCCTCAACAACGTTGGCTGTCTCCTTGATGTGGGGCCAACACACCATTCTTTGGCTGTAGCTCACCGCCAAATGAAAGCCAACAGAGATCAGCATTGACTTTGGAGTGGAAACACCAAGCGGTAGCTGAAAAGTCGGCCAGCCACCTGAACACCAGCAAACGAGGCCATGTGTCGGCCCTGCCATAGTATATCCATTGGAAAATCTTAGTGACACGAACGCATGGAGGGCGACTATGCGAAATCATAACGCGAAGTGTTCGATGAACAATTTGGATCGAATTCATGGGAGTTTTGGTCACGTGATTGGCTATCCGATGGCCAGTTTCAATGGACGAAAGCAAAAGCATGCATCATCCGCATCAAAGAATAAACGCTTTCTCTGCATCGCACAGATGACGTGATAGCAACTCCCAATCCTATGTTTCGGCATCATCAAAGCCGTGCAGGCCACAAGCAGCCGACGATCTGGTTCGACTCAGATGAGCACCATGTGCACTGGAACACTTCAGATGAGGTCGAAGGAGCTAATTTATCTCAAACGATTTATAGATGATGGTGTGCAAACCGATAGCAAACGACAGATGCCCTTGATGAAAGATTAGGCTGATCTGTAATGGATTCGCCTTTTGAATCTGTAGACTGCAATTTAATTTTGCATTGGTTGATTTTGAGGTTGCTCGGGTGATGCAAAATCGACTAAATTTGGTTGTCTCCTTGCATGGTGGATCAAAAACTATTGCTACCTAAATGAAGGTGAGGATGAGTACTGGTAAATTCATTATGAATTTTTCTTCCGTGTGGGTATTCGGTGACCCTACATAGCCTTCTAATACCCTGCAACTACGGCTCCCTGTTCCCAAGCCGATTGAAAATTGTGCAATTTCGGGTGCCAAGTCAAAAACAATTTGGTTGTTTTCAACTACTAAGATCGACACAACAAATTCCATGTGTGCCGCACGTGCACGATCTGCTAATTCTACCATGGTATTTTGGTTTACGAAGCTGCTCCAACGAGTCTGGACATTTTGATGCAGTGCACCGCGGTAGCCTTCGACGTCAAATATGACTGTCGGCACTGGTACTTTGAAGCGGCGCTACGAGTCATCGTGGAAAACACAGCCTGGTCAGATGATAGCAGATCAGATTTTGTTCACGCAGTGAATAGCTCTGCGATTTTCCGCTGACAAGTCCATTAAAAACTATGGACGGGATTAATCGCAGCATGGTAGTTACACGGAGAAATGTGAGGCGAGCATTGCGACTTGCCGACGTCGCTGCTTATTTTTGGCAAAAAGGCGTTGATTGATCCGCTGCTATTCAACGCACGTGGACAATAGACGTCTACATAGTTCATGATGAACAATATTTACTCTCTGTCTGCATAGTGTAATTTGCGTTATGCAGACATCTTAGTTATCTTTGCCATTTCATTGGAGGACTTCCAGCATGAGGGAAGGACTGGCGACTTGGCACGATCGAATGTGGGAGACAGCGTTGATGAGAGCAGAGATAAGGTGAATTGCCCGGCTGATTGGTGCATTGTCCGCGTTGACGGACCAAATATTTCACTTGGTGATAGTGCCGTTGACGTGGCACGGGACACACGTGGTCTCCAATTAGGGTTTCACCCACCTACTATCGCAGTGATGGGCGCTTGGCGGTAGTGCTAGTTTCGGTCAAAAGATGACCCTTTGCGGTGACATTTTAAAGGTTTAAAATTAAAATTTCATTTTCTTTAAACCTTTAGAAATTTTTACAAAATATTCTTGAGAATATTACCCTTTCAAAATTGTAAAAGGAATTTTCTTTTTATTTCGTTGTGGAAGACTTTTATGTTTTCTCAGTTTTGGAGGGTGGTTCTTTTTGTAAGTATAGGCTTGCATATAGTCGTTGGAAAGCTCTTTTCGAGCCGGTTCCAATAAGACTAAAATTTTGATGTTTTGTAAAGGTCTTCTTGACCTTATGGTGCTCCGAAGTTTGGGATGACAAAATATTCTTTCATACCCAAAATTATTGTAATATGGAGTGCATTCTCGGTTGAAACCGACACTCCTTAAATCCACCATCATTTTTTAAGACTTTTTGGAGTACGTCTCCTTTAGTGTAATGTCCCTATTTTTCGTAATGTGCTTTGTACATAAGTGTGGTGTGGAGATTTGAGTTTGATGGGTGTTTTGGCCTAGGTATGGTGTAGAAGTGTTTTGTGTGGAGTTAGATTAATAAAAAAATAAAAGAAAATACTAAACTAATAAAGGAGAGATATAAGGGTAATGTGACTTTATTATTAAAATAATAAAATAATAAAAGTGCCACCTCAACGGCAAATTAGAAGAATATCTATATAAGGAGGAGTAGGGGACTCATTTGAGATGTGTTGGATTAATTATTTCTCTTCCACTTTGTGTATTTGGCTGAAAAGCTAATACCATTTTCTCTTGAGGACGAAACCCTACGAGAGAACAACTCTTGTGGAAGAAAACCTACAGGAGTTAATCCCTGAGGACGGAAACCCTCTTGGATCAGAGAGTAAGGACGAAACCCCTTAAGTCTCATTAGCAATTTGGCAGCATTGTGAGCATATCTTGCCCTAGGGAGGCATACGTCCCTGTTTTGAGCATCATTGGCAGTATTGGCAGCATATCAAGATCCCCGTCCCACTCCTAGAATCTGATATAAGCATTACAGGGTGGATGTTGCATCTTTGAGAGGTGGTTTCAGTGTTTAGAGGAAGAAATAAGGTTGACGTCAGGTTTGAGGACCCATTGGCAGACTTTATGAGGCTGACGTCCTCATTCTAAGGGGAATTCTACAGAATTTGGAGATCAGAATCAGCAATCTTGCACTCCTAGACTCCAACGTTCCCTTCTGGCAGCAGATCAGCAGAGTTTTGATGTTAAATTCATCATTGTGGTTATTCTAGACCCCAACGTCCCATCTCTCTTCAGCAGTAGCAATCTGATTTGGTGTGTTGTGAGTTGTTTCATGTGATTACTCTCAGAATTGTTTATGTAATTGTCTTTGCATCTCAGATTTAATGCAAAATTGTGTTGGTGTTTTCTGGCAAAGTCTTGAGTAATTTTGTAATTCTAAATTATAGATCAGAATTTTTATTTTAAATAGATGATATTTTATTTGGGAAAAATATTGCAATATTGCTAGGGTTTGGTAATTTTTCAAAATTAGGTCATTACAGTGGTATCAGAGCATTGATTCTGCCATCCTATGGAGGATTGAGTTAGGGTTTAGCATTATTTTCAAAATCAGGATCTAGAAGGTCTCCACCTAGATCAAGTGTTGGGGAGACTTCTAAATCCTCCAGCAAGAGCAAAAATCAGTTGAGAAAAGAGCAACGCTGTTTCACATGTCAAGAGCCTTGGAGTCTTGAACATGTATGTGGGAATAATAAAGAAGGTATGAAATTTGAAGATTATGATGATATCATGGTTACAGAAATGGTAGGTGATGGAAATTGTTTGTTTAGGGCCATTGTTTTCGGAATTTGTTTGCAAAAGAGTGAACCATTTCCAAATGATAGCACTTTGATAAATCTAGCTAATGATTTGAGAGAAAAGGTTGCAAATGAATTCTTAAAAAGAAGAGCAGAAACGGAATGGTTTATAGAAAGTGATTTTGATGTGTATGTTCAGAATATTAGACAGCCATATGTATGGGGTGGAGAACCTGAAATACTTATGGCCACACATGTCATTCAAATGCCCATAACAGTTTACTTATATGATGAAAAATGTGATAAACTTTCAGCCATTGCAAAATATGGGCAAGAGTATGAACAGAAAAATATTGTTAGAGTTTTGTATGATGGAAGTAGACATTATGATGTTTTGTCTTTGCCACATGCAGTTGAATCATTTGCACCACTACATAAGGATTTGTGTGTGATGGGTGCCATGGGGGTCACTAGTGTGGAGGACTCAGTAATGCATAGCATTGATTTGGTTCATAAGCTTTGTGTTGAAGATGCAACAGGTAAAGAGGACGTTGTTTTGCAAAGGGAAGAAGATGAAGTTCTATCATCACATGAATCAGAAAATTGTAATTCTAATTTCCAAAGTTTAATTCCTTTGGAGGAAAGTAAGCAAGTCTGTTATGAAGGGGACTTCAAGGGGGAAAGCATGAACAGTTTTGAATTGGGGCAGCGGTATGAAAAGGAATCAAAAGAGCTGTTACTCCAACAATATGAGCAACATAACACAGGTATTATGGACTGTTTACATAGTGTGAACAGTAACAAACAGTTGGGAAGTGATATTGTGCGTGTTGAAAACATATTGGGAGCTCCAAAGCAAGATTTAAGGGCTGCATATGGAAATGTACTTACTGTTGTTCCTAGATATCTCAATATGGACATAAATAAGACTGTTTTCACAGTTTTAAGGACTGATTTGTTGGCTAATGGATATTCAATATTTGGACAGCCATATTCTTCACCTTTTGACACTTATGGTAAGGGTAATTCAGTGGCAGCAGCGAACAGTGTGTTGGCTACAGAATTTTATGATGTATGGGATGAGTATACTCCTACGTTGATAGCTGTTCCTACTGTTGCAATTAAGGGGACTGAATTAAAAACAGAGTTTGATGTGATTGATAACCATGTTAAATCAAAAGTGATATGGACTACAGGGATTGCAGCATACATGAGGTTGGATAAGCAAAACAGAAAACAATTTTGGTTCACAACATTCACTATTTGGTTGGCACTATGTCATCATAGTAAATCTTTGATGAGATTAGTTTGGGATCCCGGAATCAGTGTTGATTATGGCTTTGATTTACATATATATTCGATTGCTTGAGGACAAGCAATCTTGGGAGGGGATGTATTGTAATGTCCCTATTTTTCGTAATGTGCTTTGTACATAAGTGTGGTGTGGAGATTTGAGTTTGATGGGTGTTTTGGCCTAGGTATGGTGTAGAAGTGTTTTGTGTGGAGTTAGATTAATAAAAGAATAAAAGAAAATACTAAAATAATAAAGGAGAGATATAAGGGTAATGTGACTTTATTATTAAAATAATAAAATAATAAAAGTGCCACCTCAACGGCAAATTAGAAGAATATCTATATAAGGAGGAGTAGGGGGCTCATTTGAGATGTGTTGGATTAATTATTTCTCTTCCACTTTGTGTATTTGGCTGAAAAGCTAATACCATTTTCTCTTGAGGACGAAACCCTACGAGAGAACAACTCTTGTGGACGAAAACCTACAGGAGCTAATCCCTGAGGACGGAAACCCTCTTGGATCAGAGACTAAGGACGAAACCCCTTAAGTCTCATTAGCAATTTGGCAGCATTGTGAGCATATCTTGCCCTAGGGAGGCAGACGTCCCTGTTTTGAGCATCATTGGCAGTATTGGCAGCATATCAAGATCCACGTCCCACTCCTAGAATCTGATTTCAGCATTACAGGGTGGACGTTGCATCTTTGAGAGGTGGTTTCAGTGTTTAGAGGAAGAAATAAGGTTGACGTCAGGTTTGAGGACCCATTGGCAGACTTTATGAGGCTGACGTCCTCATTCTAAGGGGAGTTCTTCAGAATTTGGAGATCAGAATCAGCAATCTTGCACTCCTAGACTCCAACGTTCCCTTTCTGGTAGCAGATCAGCAGAGTTTAGATGTTAAATTCATCATTGTGGTGATTCTAGACCCCAACGTCCCATCTGGGGCATTTTCTTCAGCAGTAGCAATCTGATTTGGTGTTTTGTGAGTTGTTTCATGTGATTACTCTCAGAATTGTTTATGTAATTGTCTTTGCATCTCAGATTTAATGCAAAATTGTGTTGTTGGTGTTTTCTGGCAAAGTCTTGAGTAATTTTGTAATTCTAAATTATAGATCAGAATTTTTATTTTAAATAGATGATATTTTATTTGGGAGAAATATTGCAATATTGCTAGGGTTTGGTAATTTTTCAGAATTAGGTCATTACATTTAGAAGACAAATGGCCCTTGTTATGTGATCATGGAAATCACATGGGAACTCCATACATTGGAGTAGTCTTCGCCCTTAGTTGGCTTGTCTCATAGTGGATTTTTTAGTAGCACCACATCAGCATCGCTTTCGCAACTCCAAAGACTACAAAGATTTCGACACTTTGGAGGCTTCTTTTCTATTATGCTTTTGTAATAAGGAGTGCAGTTCGGTGGTACCCGACACTCCATTCTATGCTTGTTTTGCATCCCCATGCTTTGTGCCAAATTCCTCCGCTCTTCCTCCACCGACTATAGTTACAAGATACTTGCTTGGCAAGATCGTTTGTACTAAGTTTTGGGTGCATGCTTATGGTTCAGCATGATTGGTGTGAAGAGTTGCGACTTCGAAGATTGAAAGACATGTTTACAATACCCTTTTAGGCATAGTAGTGACTCCTACATGCTAGAGGCTGACCCAAGAGGCAACAGACCTCGAGATCCCATCGGGGATTCCAAAATGGACCCTTTTTGAGCATTGCTCGTTGTAGCTCCCTTTGATGGAGTAGTGGTGATCTCTTTTTGGGGCTCTTGAACATAGTCTATCTCTCTTCTTTTCTGAACCACTTTGGAGGAATTCATTCTTTTGGGGCACTTCTCCACTTGTAAAAGCATTGGAGTCCAATGCTTATATGGTTGGGAGGGATGATATGGATATTATAGGCATAGAATATTTTATTGTTATGGTCGACTACTTAGAATGTCGACTATTAGTTAATTTGTTAGATTTGTTACTCTGTATTTGGCATCTTGTATGTCTACTTAAGGTTGTAATTTTAATAAAATAATCATTCAGATTTTCGATTCTTGATCAACCAAGGGTACTGAGACAGAATATGCTGCATGCTCTTTCAATCACACCAGCTAACTTCTCGAAGAAGTTCTTGATTTGTTCATTTATCATCGCACCTTATAGTAGGGGCTGCCTCAGATTAGGCATTTTGATGATCATATATGTTCATTGGAGTCACTCTTTCCCCCGGAGTCATCATCTTGTTCTGTTGTCTCCTCCTTATCCTCCCCACTAGTTTCTACTTTTGCCTCTTTTCCTTTGGACTTTCCTTGCAAAGGCAGTTATTCTACTTCAATTATTCCCTCGTCTACATCGCTTGACTAGATTGGCCTATCTCTAGAATAGTAGGTGTTGATGCAACACCCTTCCCCTTATTCTTCTGCACAATGGTTTGGGTAGTGGTTGAGGTTATCTCCATAGGTGCTTTGTCCAGAGGTGGGGAATCACACTATGCCACTTCGTCTTGGTACTACTGCAATGGAGTAGTAGCAAAACTCTCCTACTGGAATGGAGGTGTATCTACTGCAATGTCCCCCAAATTTGCTACCATGCCACCTCCAAACAACCCTGGTGTCCCCTGATCAAATCTAGGTGGCATCTCCATTTCTCCTATGATTTTTGTGTTGAATGCCTCCAAAGCGACATCTATCTCTTGAATTTTTAAATCAACCTTGTCTACTATAATTGTCTTTGGCTGCCCTACTGTCCATGTCTCTTGTGCAACTAGTTTCTCCACTTTGTGTTGCATTGTCCTAGTTCCTTGCATAGTTGTTGATTGCTTTGGCTGTTGTCCTCCTGCTATAGCCTTGGGTTGTGTCTCTTGTCGCTTGCCTCCTACAGTATCCTCTTGCGCACTTTTGCTTTCAGAATGTGCAAGTGTTTCTTCTGGTCCTCCTCTACACCATGGCTTGTGCAGCTGCCACTATTGACCCTACATATATATGTTTGGCCCTGCAAATGAATTTGCTGTCCAGCACCAATTCTAATTGGGCCTCCTTTTCTCTGTTGTTGCTATGTTTTGCCACTTCCTTGCATAGCCTATCTTGTTGGTGGATGCTGGTGGAGAACAGATCTTGCATAACACAGAAAACCAGAAAAACAAGAGCTCAAGATTTTGTATTCAATACTTTGGAAGAATTTACAAGAATATACAGCCCAAACTGCCGTTTGCCAACCCCCTCTCATTACAATCCATGGGTTTTTATTGAGGTCCCGATCCTCTGTGCTTTTACACTTCCCACGATCTACAATTGCCACTTGGAACAATTATGGAAAGTTGCATTGATGAGACTCTAGGTGAGGTGCGCGACTGGCTGCCATATCCAACGGAATCTTCTTCTCGATCTGCTGCTTGTTGTTAGTTGCTTTAAATACGTCTTCTAGATACCCTGCGCGAGTGGCCAACATGCCCGTTGGAATCCTCCTTTGGAACAGTTGCTTCACTGCCTCTAACTTGCCGCGCACGAAGGGATGTCTTTATGAAAGCTGGAGTGTGTGTTTTTCTGTTTGGTCGCGATATCGCGACCATTTCCCTCCTGCGCTTTCTCTCTCCAGCTTCCGTCGCGATGTCGCGATATCGCGACATTTCCTCCGTCAAGCCCTTTCCCTCCGTTTTGGCCGCGATATCGCGACCTGTCGCGATATTGCGCCGTTTTCGTCTGTCGGCCTCCGTTCTCCTGCTCTGGTCGCGAAATCGCGACATGTTGCGATTTCGCGACCATTTGGCTTCCTCTCCTTGCCTTCCCTGCAGTGGCCGCGATTTCGCGACCCTGTGTCTCCCGGCCTTGCCTTGCCTGCCTTGGGTCGCGATTTCGCGACCCTTTGTCTTTCGGCCTTGCTCTCTCTGCTTGGGTCGCGATTTCGCGACCCTTTGTCTTTCGGCCTCGCTTTCTCTGCCTTGGGTCGCGATTTCGCGACCCTGTGTAACACTTAGAAAAAAAATAACTTTGCCACTTAGAAAGAAATAACAACAAAAGTTTGGTTGATGCTCGATTGCTTTGCTGCCCTCGGATACTCCTGCATCAGACACCCGGGGTGGATTGAGAAGTGATCCTCACTTCTGATCCTTGGGAGGAAGACCCAGGCGGTCAACCTCTGTTTTCGATAACCAAGTTGCATCTTCTATAGGTCTGCCCTTCCACTTGATCAAATACTCAGAATATTGTTTGTTCCTTGTGCTTCTGCCTTCACGAGTATCTAATATTTCCTCGATCTCGTCTTTGGTTGGGCTAGACATCTGGAATGCTCCACAATTCTGTGCTTGGTGCCTCTGTACTATCTCCTTCATGGTATTCCACTAAATCGGATATGTTAAAAATAGGTGAAATTTCAAGCCCACTTGGCAATTCCACTTCATATGCATTGCTTGAATCCCGTTTTTCCAGTATTCTGCATGGCCCAAACTTCTTCATCTTCAACTTGTTATAAGTTTTGGCTGGAAATCTTTCTTTTCTGAGATGGACCATGACTTCATCCCCCACTTCGAACTCTTTGAACCGCCGCTTTTGGTCTGCTCTTGCTTTATACTGATTATTCATTTTTGTAATTTGTTTCTTCACTTCTTCATGCAGGCTTTTCATCTGTTTCGTGAATTCTTTAGCCTCTGCATTGCACTTTTCTCCTTTATCTAATTTTCTCAGCTCGAAACGTTTCTCGGACTGCTTCCATATATGATTTGGAATGGAGATTTGTTTGTACTCTTATTGACAAAATTGTTGTATGCAAATTCCACCTGTGGCAAAACTAAATCCCATCCCTTGGGTTTATCTGCTATCAAGCATCTTAGCAAATTACCAAGACTTCTATTTACCACCTCTGTCTATCCATCGGTTTGTGGGTGGTATGCAGAACTGAACTTGGATCTGTCTTCGACTTCTTCCACAATGTTCTCCAGAAATACCCAACAAACTTTGTATCTCTGTCAGAAACTATGCTTCTTGGTAGACCGTGAAGTCGTACCACTTCCTTGAAAAATAACCCTGCAATGTAAACTGCATCACTTGTCTTCTGGCAGGGAATAAAATGTGCCATTTTGGAAAATCGGTCAACCACCACAAATACAGAGTCATTTCCCCTCTGTGTTCTCGGCAATCCAAGAATAAAATCCATGCTTATGTCCTCCCATGGCCTCTCAGGTATAGGTAACGGCTGGTATAATCCTGTGTTTTGCCTTACGCCTTTTGCCATCTGGCATATTCTGCAACTTTGCACAAACTTTCTCACATCTTGCTGAAGTTGCGGCCAGTAGTAATTTTCATTCACCAGGGCAATGGTCTTATCCCGACCAAAATGCCCAGCCAGTCCTCCACTGTGCTTTTCCTTGATTAAGTTCTCCCGCATGGAACTCCTTGGAATGCATAATTTACTTCCCTTGAACAGCATTCCGTCTTGGATTAGGAAATCTAACCATTTTGTCCTGTCCACAGTAACAGGTGCCAAGCAAGCCGTCCAGGCTTGCTGCAAAATCAGGATCTTCAGGATAAAGACCCTTCAGTTCTTCGAATCCTACTACTTCCACTGTCATTTCAATCAGCAGATTCTGCCTTCTACTTAAAGCATCTGCAACTCTGTTTGATTTCCCGCTCCTGTGCTTTAACACAAAGGTATAGCTTTGGAGAAACTCAACCCACTTCATGTGCCGCTGATTCAATTTTGTCTGGCTGTTGATGTACTGTAATGCCTGATGATCAGTAAATAGAACAAACTCTTTTGGCAACAAATAATGCCTCCACTTCTTCGAGCTTGAACTATAGCATAAAATTCCTGGTCATAAACTGAATACTTTTTCCGAGCATCATTGAGCTTTTCACTAAAATAAGCAACAGGTCTGCCTTCTTGACTCAGTACAGCCCCTATTGCACTGCCACTGGCATCACAGTCGACCTAAAATACTTTGTTAAAGTTTGGAAGTGCCAAAACAGGCTGTTCTATGACCTTTTTCTTTAATGCATCAAAGCTCCTCTCAGCCCCTAGGGTCCACTTGAATTCTTTCTTATCCCCTCTCATTGTTTCTGTGAGGGGTGCACAAATGCTGCTTGAAGTTTCTTATGAACTTTCTGTAAAAGCTGGCTAGACCATGAAATGATCTTACCTCTGTTGTGCTTCTTGGGGTAGGCCATTCGATGATAGCTCTCACCTTCTCTGGGTCCATTTTCAGACCTTCTGCTGAGATTACAAATCCCGGGTATACTAACTCCTTCTTGACAAAATTACACTTTTTCAGATTTATTAATAATTGCTCCTCCCGCAGCTTTTCAAAAACCCTCCTGATGTGCATTAGGTGTTCCTCTAGGGTTCTATTGAATATTAATATATCATCTAAATAAACAATGACAAATTTTCCTAAAAACTCTTTCAATACCTCATTCATCAACCTCATGAAGGTACTTGGTGCATTGGACAGCCCAAATGGCATGACCAACCACTCATACAAGCCCTCTCTTGTCTTGAAGGCTGTCTTCCACTCATCTCCTTCCTTGACACGGATCTGGTGGTAACCACTCTTGAGGTCAATTTTGGTGAAGTACTTGGCTCCACTCAAACGAGTCCATTATGTCATCCATCCTTGGCAGTGGAAACCTGTACTTTATTGTGATCTTGTTGATGGCTCGAGAGTCTGTGCACATTCTCCACTCTCCATCCTTCTTGGGTGCTAGTACTGCAGGTACTGCACACGGGCTAAGACTCTCCCTAATCAATCCCTTCTCCAGCAACTCCTAGACCTACCTGTTTAGTTCTTCAGTTTCTACAGGTGTCATTCTATGTGCAGCCTTATTTGGCAAGCTTGACCCTGGCACCAAATCAATATGGTGACTGATTTTTCTTACTGGGGGTAAACCCTCAGGCACATTATCAGATATGATATCTGGAAATTCCCTCAATAGACCTTGGAATTCTGCTGGGGCATCTTTGCATTCTGTATTCCTGACTCTAGGAATTAATGCATAACACATATGTTCATGCTTTAAATTATCTAAAAATTTTCTTCCGTCAACCAAGCAAATTCTTGCACTGCCACATACCTTTTCTTCCACCTCCTTCAGGGGTTTCAACTTATGACGCATTCCATTCTTGGTCACGGAATAGGTGTTGGCTCGGCCATCATGAACCGCACACCTGTCAAACTGCCATGGCCTTCCTAGCAGCAAATGGCACGCATCCATGGGCAGAATGTCGCACAGAACTTCATCACGGTAATTTCCAATACTGAATTTTACCAGGCATTGTTCATTGACCAAAACTTTGTGGTCTTTCTGCAACCACGCGATCCGATATGGATGCGGGTGTTTCTTTCTCTCCAGTTGTAGCTTTGTAACCATTCCCTCTGAAACTAGGTTATCCGTGCTACCGTTGTCAATGATAATGTTGCAAATCTTACCCGCGCACTTACACCTTGTGCGGAATAAGCTTTTCCTCTGATCTGCAGCTCCCTCTTCATTCAGCAGGACTCTCCTTGCAATCATTACTTCTCCTCTCTCAGCTTCTTCAGAATGCTCAGACCCAGCATCTTCATCAACGACTGCTACTTTGGCATTTCCTTCCGGCCTCCGATTATTTCTTTCTCGTTGTTGTGGGCATTCATATTGGTGATGTCCCTCTTCACCACACTGGAAGCAAGTCCCTCGGAATCTTCCTCTTCCTTATCCACATCCAGCTCGGCCTCTTCCCCCTCGGTAACCATTATTCTGATTACGGGGGCGGTCTGTATTTTCTCTCCTTTGTTCTTGATTGCTGCTACCTTCTCCATTTTTCTGAGAATCTTCATTTCTTCTTCCACTGTTCCTTCCGCCGGTCCTTCCGCCACGACCTCTTCCTCTTTGCTTGTTTTCAAACCTCCTATTGAGCTTCTCTTCAACCTTTAAAGCAAATTGGTAAGCGTCCTCTATGGTGGTCATCCGGACTAGACTTAGTTCTTCTGAATGCTTGCTCGTAACCCATTAATGTAACGGGCTACCTTCTCCTTGTTGGCCTCTGAGTGGCCTGTTCTAATCATTATTTTATGAAATTCTTCTGTGTATTCCTTCACAGACTTGCTTGATTGCCTCAATCCTTGCATTTTCTTCAGCGAGGTCTAACTCATAATCACCAGGGATGAACTGCCTCTTTAGCTTTTCTGCCATCCGTTCCCACTTAGTTATTCTCTCTTTCCCTCTTTTATTTCACTCCAGCTGCACTCCCTTCCACCAAATGCTAGCATGACCTTTCAGTTTGGTCTTTGCGAATCTGACCCTATTAGGGTCCTCAACCTCTTCGTACTCAAAGTACTCTTCCAGATCGTTGATCCAGTCGATCAATTCCTCTGGATCAAGGTTCCCGGAATATGTGGAAACCTCCATCTTCGGCCTCTTCCCAATCTAGGATATGGCCTTGTATAGTCTGGCCTGAGCTGGATCTACTGCTTCTTCTTCTTCCTCAAGTTGGTCTTCTTCTTCATCATCTTCCTCTTCACTACCTTCGTCTCTTCTTGGCTCCAATCTTCAGAGCATTTCTTCTTGCAGAGCTTGCATTTGCCGCTGCAAAGCTCGAACATCTTCTGCTGCTGCCATGCCTCTTCCACCAACAGGATTTCTCCTTGGAGGCATTCTGCTCACCCGATTCCAAGCCCTTCCACAGATCTTGGTGTAACTGCGCCTCTTCCGGCGATCTGTTACACACTCAGGAACTACTGGCTCTGATACCACTTGGTGGAGAACAGATCTTGCATAACACAGAAAACCAGAAAAACAAGAGCCCAAGATTTTGTATTCAATACTTTGGAAGAATTTACAAGAATATACAGCCCAAACTGCCGTTTGCCAACCCCCTCTCATTACAATCCATGGGTTTTTATTGAGGTCCCGATCCTCTGTGCTTTTACACTTCCCACGATCTACAATTGCCACTTGGAACAATTCTGGAAAGTTGCATTGATGAGACTCTAGGTGAGGTGCGCGATCGGCTGCCATATCCAACGGAATCTTCTTCTCGATCTGCTTGCTTGTTGTTAGTTGCTTTAAATGCGTCTTCCAGATACCCTGCGCGAGTGGCCAACATGCCCGTTGGAATCCTTCTTTGGAACAGCTGCTTCACTGCCTCTAACTTGCCGTGCACGAAGGGATGTCTTTATGAAAGCTGGAGTGCGTGTTTTTTTGTTTGGTCGCGATATCGCGACCATTTCCCTCCTGCGCTTTCTCTCTCCAGCTTCCGTCGCGATGTCGCGATATCGCGACATTTCCTCCGTCAAGCCCTTTCCCTCCGTTTTGGCCGCGATATCGCGACCTGTCGCGATATCGCGCCGTTTTCGTCTGTCGGCCTCCGTTCTCCTGCTTTGGTCGCGAAATCGCGACATGTCGCGATTTCGCGACCATTTGGCTTCCGCTCCTTGCCTTCCCTGCAGTGGCTGCGATTTCGCGACCCTGTGTCTCCCGGACTTGCCTTGCCTGCCTTGGGTCGCGATTTCGCGACATGTCGCGATTTCGCGACCCTTTGTCTTTCGGCCTTGCTCTCTCTGCTTGGGTCGCGATTTCGCGACCCTTTGTCTTTCGGCCTCGCTTTCTCTGCCTTGGGTCGCGATTTCGCGACCCTTTGTCTTTCGGCCTCGCTTTCTCTGCCTTGGGTCGCGATTTCGCGACCTTGTGTAACACTTAGAAAAAAAATAACTTTGCCACTTAGAAAGAAATAACAACAAAAGTTTGGTTGATGCTCGATTGCTTTGCTGTCCTCGGATGCTCCTGCATCAGATGCCCACCACTTCCTCCATTGGTACGCATTGGCTGAGACAGCCCCCAAGGAGGTATTATCTTCACCGCCTTTGTAGTTGAGACTAAGGCTGCAACTGTTGCTGTGATTGCAGCTGTGGTTGTTGCCCTTTGCCTCCTCTCTTGCCAGTCTAACTACTCCAAAACTGGTATGGTCACTCCCTACTCACTTCCTTCCATCTCGAACTCCTTTACCAATGCGTTCTATCATTGCCATCATCTTTGTCCTCTTCTTATGATGAGGACTCCACTGATTGCATCAAATGTGCTTTCCAATCCCTCATTGTCTTTTTTGTTCCTCCTTGTACTGGGGTTCGTACCTTTGTTCGTGGGGCAATTGTGGTCCATCTAAAAATCAAAGGCACTGCTTCCATGACATGTCGAGGAAGGTGCAACCACATAATGTGGACCTTCTTGAACTGTGCCACATCCAAGAACAAAACAATGGCATGGAATGCCAGTGAAAAATTCTTCATGAACCACAACATGAAGTTGTGGATGCAGTCGGCCAAGTGTGTAGCCCAATCAAATCTGACATCGGCCATAATTCCTTGCATGTACAAAATGAACCACATGGGCATATTCGAGGCTCGTTCCCTTGGAAGTTTGGACATCACTACATTCATTGCACACTTTAGTTGACCTGTCTTCAACTGTTGCATCTTCAGTCCACGACTGCCATACTTTATCAACTTTCTATAGCAGCCAGTTTTGACGTGGTACCATCTCAAGCGCCACCTCAAGCGTTAACAAGAGCGTAGGGAGATAAGTATGCAAACCAATTTTGATTGTACATAAGTTTTGTCATTTTGTATAGTTTGCACACTAAGTGTTTGTTAAAATGTTGTCATGTGTTAAATGGTAGACATTGTTAGTGTGCAAATAAAAAGAATGTCATGCATTATGAGCTGTCATGTAAGGGTAGTTAGGGATAGGTATGAGGAAGTTGCGGAAGTTGGCAATTGCCTCCCTTGTCCAAGAGTAGTATAAATAGACCCCTTACAAATTCCAAATAACATCATCATTGGCATAGTGTATGATTCCATGATACATTTTGTGAAGCATCTGGTGAGGAGAATATATGTTGTAGACTTGTGATATTGCTTTTGAACTTGACTTGTTTATTTGTTGTTCATAAATGAATACAATGGCAATGTGCAATTTTGCTCCATTTCACTCCTGAATCTCTTTTCTCGTAATTATGGTGAATGTTATTTGCTGTTATTTACTCTTCTATGTTCCTTCCCATCGTTGTGCTACATTTAATGTTGTTGCCATCTGAAGTTTGAACCAGTGACCATGGTGATATTTGAACAAGGGAGGAAGTGAATGAATGTAATGTCCCTTTCTGGATGATAGCAGGCTGTGGGGCCCACTCACCTATTTTTGTGGAGCAGTCGTGGTGAGTGGATGTTTGTGTGTAGGAGGCATAAGCATGAGTGACTATATGCATTTGTTTTGTATTGTTTCCAGGTGAATAAAAGGGAGATTCCTATATTTTAGTGATCTTAATTTTTAGGAGGTAGTACCAAGTTTTGGAGTGGCCTTGGTGATTCCCCTAGATGTGTTCTAGTCTACCCTGGCTTTCGTTTGGTGTAATTCAGAGTTGTAACAGAGATTTTAATGGATGCATTAGAATTTTGAAAAAATTCAATTATCCCACAAGTTAAAAAAAGAAAAAAGTAAAAGGGGTGGCTGTATAAAAGGGGAGTTTTGGAAGTAACATGGGAGCTTTTGAACATTGGGGAAAAAAAAAACTATTCTACAATTTTGGGTGGCGGTTGTGCTTCAACAGCTAATTGGCAGATTCGAGGACAAAAACCTTCGAATCTCAGTTGGCAGATTCGAGGACGAAAACCTTCAAATATTAAGACAGATCTTTGATGTCAATTAGGCAGATTTATTACCAGGTCTGTATTATGCGTTCAAAGGAATTTAATTAGCAACGGGTGGCTGTTTGGCTCTTCTAATATAATATCTCTACATTATTCAGTGGATGCAATGACTGGGTGCTTGCTTTTCAGTTTATTATTCTATTTACATTTTTTGAATCTCCATGTATTGTCTCCTATTGAAATAATAATTATATAAAATAAATAAATATTATACATATATATATTTATATATTTATTGCTGTTCAAAATTTTTGGAAATTGCATGTTAGTTTATTTTTTGGTTAGGGTTTTTTACAGTGGTATTAGAGCTAAGTTCCTGCTAGCCTGAGGGGTTATAAGAGTGTTGCTTCTTGAATGTCACTTAGTGAAAGGGAAATAAGAGAAAACAAAGGAAACTTTAGCAAACCCTTATTCCACCACAAAACATAGATGGTCATGTGAAGATGTCGGGTGAGGATAAAGAAAAGGAATTCCTTGAAACTATTAAGTCCTTGAAGGATGGACGACAGCAGCTTATTAACCTTTTCACCTAAGCATGTCAAAGTCCGGGTTCTATCCCCACTGCTATTCCTCTTGGTAACAGTGATAGAGGGGAATCCTCCACTTCGGAAGCAAATGGACAAGCTCAGTAGGCATCTAGGACAATTAATGGTCCCGGGCTACCTAGAGTTACCTTCTTACAGAGAGAGGCAACACAACCAAAGGAGGAGGTGGCAGTGCAGTAGGATGATGATTTGGCAGCTCTCCATGTGGAGTATAAAGCACAGAGTGAGGAGTTTTAGGTTGACATATCTTTCTTAAATTTCTGTACCTTGAAGACAATAACCAAACCTAAGAATGAGAGAAGACCAAATCAGAACCATACTCATAGGGATCTGCAGAACAGATTGGGAAAACTCACAGCTACTTCATTTGATGGGTCTAACAAATCTTCAGCTTGTGCTTGGATTCAAAAGCTAAACACCTATTTTTCCTTGAGTCCAATGTATGATGAGGAGGCGATTAAGTTTGCTACCCTTCACTTAGAAGGAGTTGCTCACGAGTGGTGATATCACAGTCTGATCACCCAGGGACAGCCTTATCACCACTTACGAAGAGTTTTTTAAGAAATTGATTGTTAGATTTGAGAGGCGGGATCCTGAGGCCTATTTTCGAGAGTTGGCACAGTTGAGGCACAACGGTATAGTAGCCACTTATGCGGCTGATTTTCAGAGGGTTACAGTGATGGTCTTTGATGTGTTAGAGAGGTGATTGACTTATCTATTCATGGAGGGTTTGAGAGAGCCACTTAGAGGCCTGGTTAAGGCTTTTGATCCAGACTCCTTACAGGTTGCCATTAAGAGGGCCTTAACTTTGGAGACTACTACACCAGGCAGAACTTATGAAGAAAAATGCAATGAAACACGTCCTCAAGATGCAGGAGATTGCTTTGTAATGGCCAAATGCTGGTATGCCATTGCAAATGCATATGCTAGAAGTAATTGTGTTTTTAAATGCCTAAATGTTTGCTTAAAGGGAAAACTTGAAGTTTCTAAAAAGAAAAATTGCAATTCAAATTGTAGAAGATGCCACAATTATGAAAGAGTAGAAATTGAAAATGACTATCTTAAGAAATGCACAACATATTATCATTCGAAAAAAGATCCCAAGGCTATGATGAAATAATGACCTTTTATCCCTATATCCTGCATAATACACTGATTATCAATACGCTGCAACAGAATAACCACACCAACATACACAAGAACAAGTGGAATGCAATTGGAATTAGATATATGGCATTAACTTGGCCTGTTCAACACTTGCATTACATAATCATAGTAGATGTCCAGGCCTGCAATATACATATCCAGCATATGCAATGACTGCTCTCTCCTATGCACTCTCTACATTGTGCATACATTCCTTAATGAATTGAGAGGGGGGTCTATTTATCAAACAGTCCTGGGCTGTTGCATGCAACGGTTTCTAGGACACCTCATATACAACCGCCACCCCATTCGGATGTACAAAATCACATTACATTAGGTAGCCTTGTAATATTTGTAATTTATCAAACTTAGACCCAAATTACATTTCATTTGTATTTGCATTTTATGTCACCTTCATTTCGTTCTAATTTTATTATAAAATTCTTATGTATCTCTTAATACAAACTTTCACTTATACAATGATAAATATTTCTACTTTTTCTTCTTTTTCTGAGAAGCTGACTTGCTGCCTATAGTTGTTTGGCCCAATCAAGGCACCCTTGTACACGTGTGACGTAGGTGAATAGTGCCATCTAGATTGAAGTAAGGGCCATTTTGATGAGTGTCGTTATTGTCATCATTTTATTTTCAATATTTGTCAATTGAGGGTGTCCAAGGCTGTCTGCAATAGAAGACTTTGTCAAGTTACAGTTCAGGCAATTAGTTTACAACCTTTATTCGGTGAAAAATATGTTTATTTGGTTTTTCAAGGTCACACTAATCCTATTTTGCATAATGGAAACTAAATTAACTTGTAGGATTTGACAATTAAACAACAGTTGCAAAAATTGACAACTAAACTACAGTTGCAGAAGCTGAAATTGCTGAAACAGAAAACTAATTTACGTTTGCTGAATTGAATTGGCATCAATAAAAATTTCTAAATAGAAATCTAATTTAACTCAATCATACTAAGTTGAAAATGCTAATCTACTGGAAAAACTGTTGCAAAATCTTGTCACAAAATGTTGCTGCAGAAAACTATCAAAAATTGTTGCTGAAATCAGAAAATGCAGAAAACAAAGAAAATTGTAGGGGAAAAAAACACACACAAAACAGGGGTCAGCTAGCTGTAAACAAACTCACAACATATTGCACTTGAAAACATAACAAAATCTTATGCTAAAACAGGGGTTAGTTCTGTTACAGAAAATAAGCAAGAAATTGACAAAATTGCTACAAAATAGAATTTATCAAAAACCTGCAATATTTGCTCCTTCCAGTCCTCAGAGTGGGCCCTTGCTCCTTGGTCCAGAAGAAAGAATGTTCACTCCAAAACTAAAAACTAATCACTCATATACTCACAAATTCACACATGTAAAGAAAATTGCACTTTATTCAAATATTGCTAATTCAAAATACAACGGTTACAATGACCTTTTCTGACTATGACTTATGGACTTCTATTCAGACTAACTCAACCAATGAGGGAGTGTCCTATTTATATTATTTTCTACACAAATAATTACAACTACCAAATCAATCTTCTGTGTTGTCCATGCGTGATTTACCTATGTTGTTGCAGCAAACTTGGTCTATTTTAGGACAAAATCTACTGCAGCAGCTATCCGTGCATCCTCCAACTGGTGGAAATGAGTCAAAAATAGTTTAGGATCGGTTGTTACACCTGTCCTCCCCCAATTCTCCTTCATTCCTCCTGAAATGGATGCAAACTGTGCTTTTTCAGTTGAAACAGTCTGTTTCTGCCCTTCATTCCGGAGAGCTACGGAATATAAGGCAGAACTGGAGAAATGTATTGTTGCCGCCAATTCAGATCGAGTGGGAGCGCTTCCAAATGTGAAATCAGTTCTTTCTTGCCCTTTTAGACACGTTCCGACCATTCACACTTGCCACTTTTGACCTGGTCTGTGACTTCCTTTAAAGTTGCAAAGGACTGGTTTTTGTATGCTGTTTACAACTGTCCCTGCATTTTCTGCTTTATGCCTTGTTGCTCTCATTTAAACCACGTGGGAATGCGTCCAAGTGGATCAGAGGTATTCGTTGGTCTCCGTGAACACATTCCATCCATTTTTGCTTGCCCTTTTTGACTGTTTCAATGCGCCCCTTAAATATGATAGCTGGCTGGTTTTTGTATGTTGCACAGAATCTGTCAAAGCCTTGTTTTACAACAGAGACTGTTTTGGTGCCAGATCAATTTGACAACTTGGTTTTAAGGCGGGATGACATTTCAATAATTCTTGAGTTAATCATAAACCATAACATGCTTATTTGCTCTTATTTTTCTATGCTATTTTACCAACAAAAATCATGCAAAAATAGTCATAAAATGCTGAAAACAGTCAAAACAGGGGTACAATATTCCTAAACATTAAATCATGCAAACATTAACAAATAATGCATTCTAATCACACATTTGGCATAAAATAATATTATATTTGGTTTTTATGGCAATATTTTAATGTTCAAAATATAGCAAAAATGAGGCATTTCTTGGCCTCATCACATTTGGGGTTGACAAGCACTTGTGGATAAGTGCCAACTTGTAGAATGGTTGGAACTGTCATTTCAAGGAAGATTGTTTGGGGTTTTGTTGTCTGATCTTTTGTCATTTGGGTGTTGTTTGAAGATAGATTGTCTGGGTGCTATCGTCTAGCACCTATCCATCTGGTAGGTGGCGTTTGGCTTCTTGTCAACCAACATGAAGTCATCTATTGTTAAGGGAAGTGTGCCATCTGACATCAATTAAAGTGTGCCATTTGCTATCAAGGGGAGTGTGTCGTCTATCGGTTGTCTGTTAGAGCTGTCGGGGGCATGTCGTTTGGACCTTCCATCTAGGGATGGGCATTTGGGCTTGCTGTATGGGGTTAGCCAATGGAGATCGCCATACAAAGCTAGTCATTTGGGCCTGCCATCGAGGTCATGCCGTTAGAGGCAGCCGTTTGGGTCGTGTCGTCTGAGCCTACTATTCGTACCTCATCAAAGCAAAATCACCTAGGGGGCGTTGTCCAGGCCGTCTACTAGTAGTAGAACATTTGAGTAGCAATTTGAGTGCTGCAAGTGGGCCAAGTGGATGGCACCAAAGTGCAGTCCATGGGAAAAATTAGACTCCTCAAGGTGAAGGGGTGGGCTACAAATTTGGCTTGTATAATGCACCAAGGAATCATATGCTTGAACTCCATCATACTCTGAAGCAAAATAGTCTGAAATATTTCAATGTATGCCCAAACAATAGGTTCCAAACTTAGCCCACAAATCTTGTACTTTGTGATGAGCTATAGGTTTGATGATATGATTAAAAAAGATACATCTTCAAGGGGATGTCCCGAAAACATTGTTTTTCAAGGACAAAAACTGTTCGATAAACCTTGAATTCATGACTACGAAGCAGGTTTGAGATTAAGGGATGAACCTAAAAAGTGCACAACTAAATAAGCTAAGATGTTGCGATCTCAATTGGTTTGCTGTTGTAGAAAAATTGAGACTTGGAGAGGGCATTCTTGGAGGGGTTGAAGAAAATAATCTTAGTTTTACTGAGGTTGACCTTAAGTTGTCTAAGTTCATAGAACAAATAAGTGCATCTAATTTCCTCTACAAACCCTTGGGAGAGTGAGTAAAGAGAAACCACATCATCTAGAAAGAGTAATATAACAAGTATATGACGTAAAATACATCTCTTCTCTGCATGAGTATGTTCTCAAATAAAGTACTTGCACTTATCAATGTATAAGGCAAAGAGCATCGGTGGTAGAGGACATCTATGTTTAACACTAATGATAGTTTGTGTCCCCTCAAAGAAACCATGGGCTGTTCTAAAATGACCAATCACTATCTCATAAAGCCACATGATAGCTATAATAAGGAGCTCTGAAACACCCATGTTGTGTAGTCTGTAGAATAACAAGTGTCTAGGCATTGTATCAAAAGTGTTTCCAAAGTGCAGAATGCGACAACAGAATTCGGAACACCTCACACGAGTTTCAATAATCGTATTGAGAGAGAAGATATAGCCTGTAATTTGAAAGCCCTTCCAAAGATGCACTCTCCTAGCCTTAGAACCATTGCTATTAAGCTGTTTAGAGAGCTTTATGCACAGGGCTGTGGCATATAGCTTGCAGAATGTGTGCAGAATCATAATGATCTTGTAATTGTTCAGATCTGTGCTGTTCCAGTTTTATGAATGGGATGAATAATATTGTTGAGACTGAGAGGGTGGGAAACACAACACACAACATTGTTGTATAGCATGACAATGGGATCAAGTATGAACCATAGACTCAATCCCATACTCGAGGAATTCAACCTGAAACCCTTCATTGTCAGTTGCTTTGCTTATGCATAACTTTGGAATCATTCACCGGATATCCCCTCGGTAGAATTAGTAACAAGGGAGATGTGACCTGGATGATGCGTTGGGACAACATGTCATATAGAGAGGTGGCATGAGCAACCCAAATACATGTTTCACTTCTAGATGGATAGGATTTCCTGTGGAGGGCATATGGCAACAATAGAGCAAGGACAAGTTCAAGTCTGTAGGACAGTAGACGACTCTGATACAATATGCAACTTGCTACTTTCACTTGTTGAAGTACCATCAATTTCACAATATAAAACATACACACATGCACATTGTGACTTACATGACACAAACTATCATCATTGTGGCCAATGGAGACAGCATTAGGGAGCTATTCAGTGTTCTCTAGGTGTGTGTATGGTACATAATTTTTGGTTTGCACCAGGGTTGCATACCCTAGCTAAGTGCTAGGGTGTGCGTACTGCACCTTATTGATGTAGCATGGTGGGAGTATTCCACACTTGGAGGGACAATTGAACGGCAGATTTAATTATCAGCAATGACTGCAATCATCTCATTAATCAATACTTCAGTCTGCGTATAGGAAAGCCTATCCTGTTCCAGACTACTATCCTTCAGCTACAAGCTTATCTCTCCATTGTGCACATAAATTCAGCACAGAAATCACTTGTACTGTAGTCACATGTACGACACTTCACATGTATGGCACTTCATATGTACGACACTCCACATGTATGACACTCCATAAATATGACACTTCACATGTATGACACTTCATATGTATGACACTTTGGACTGCGACTTAACCCTGCATACAGAACTTGGAAGGAACAACTAGCAATAAATCTAAACATATAATAGCAACAGATGAAGGATAAATATGGGTAGATCTTGCATTAACAGTGGCCTGTACAGTTAACTACGTACAACATCTTCTTACATATGTATTGGAATGCATGTGCAAAATATCTTCTTCCACACCAACAATGCCAACCACACACTTTGGCCCACAACCACAACAATAGGAATGAATGAGGGAAGGGTCTTATTTATACAACTAAGGAGGTAGGTGCATCCTCCAACTTACTAACTACCCGACACCTCATCATTTTATTAAATTACATTTGACATGCATTTGACTTACATTTACATTTCATTTTATGACTTACTTTATTACTTGTCCGTACATAACTAATACTTCACTAAACATTACACATTATCACATACAATATTACATCACAACTTTATTTATTATACATACGCACATTTTGTCAATCACTTTCCATACAAACTACAAAATAACAAAACTTGTTTTCTAATTATGCAGACATGTCAATTTGCCTGCCTACAATTGATGCATTGGATGTATCATGTGCATTTTGGCAATGCTCATGTTCTTTTGATATGCATCCTTACCTCTCCATACCCTCTCACCCTGTACTTTTGCATCCTTTCACCTGTGCAACACAACTTTGGAGGTCCGCACCAGTATGGAACACTATGAACCATGCAACCATGCAGCCATACAACCTTGACCTATTCATATCACCTCCTAGAAAACCTCCTCTAATAAACCTAGCCAAATATTTTTGGTAGCACAAAGCCTTTTCCTTTTACTAGATTCTACCCATAACTGATATGCTATATGATGAAGACTAAAATGTTGGAGCTAGTCCTTTCCTACTTGAGAGCTTTTGTCAAAATAGTAGTGGCCATTGATTCAATTTTGTTGAATGAGATCCAACTAACAATGCCTGGGTATCATTTCAAGCATTCTCACAACTAAGAGTTCATGGGTATTTGTTTTTATGTGACGGTAGCCCACAACAAATTGTAGGTTAATGTGAGCACCAGACTTTTTTCTTATCATTTGGCACATCAAGAATTTGACAATATATTAAGCAAGGGCAAACACTTGAACAATTTGAAAATTCTGGATTCAACATCTATGGTATCCATTTGTATACCTTCTGATGGATATCTTTTCGGATTCAGACGTAGAATTCTTTGTATCTTGTCCCAAGTTTTAGTGGCAGCTTTTGTGCACTGCTGTTTTAATGTGAATCTTATTTATATGGATCACTTTTGGACATGTCTAGCAGAGTTATTAACAATAGATTACAGTATTCTAAAAAGGGTTGGGTATGATTTGAGAAAACTTATGTTGACTTTATTATAACATCTTTTTTGGATCTTGTATCTTAACGGTAAATTTTCTTGGGAGCAGCTCTCCTTGGTTCTTAAGTCATCCACATGCGCTCATTCCTTCCTAGTTGTATCTCCCATCTTTTCTAAATAGGTGGCTATCTTCAATTGGAAACAATTACTTGTAGAGCATCCATGTAGGTTTGTTGAAAGGCATGAATACAAATTAGAAAGAAAATTTTATTGTGAAAAATTGTATTGGTCCCATGGACTGTTTGGATATACAGTATATGACATATATATTGCTATGAATTGAATCCGCTTAATTTTTCCCTGGCAGCATTGAGTCGTTTTTACTGTTGTATAATCTGCATGTGATTCATCTTGTTTGGTGTTCTATATTTCTTTTTTTGGGCTCAACAATTCTCTAAACAGGTTGGAGATTGGTTTCTTGATATACTGTCAATGCTGATTAAAATGAATTCTCTAGGTGTTCGAGGGCCTTCATTCACTAGTGTGCCATTACCATGCTTGCATCTGATGTTGTGTTGACCTTCTCACTAGCAATCAATGGAACATGATGCATTATTATTATTTTTAATTAAATTAGTTAGATTGGGTCAAAATGGGCCCCACTCATATTACATCATTTTGACAAACTGTGTTTTTGTGGTATTACAACAAATCACATTATTATGGGCCACATTATTGTGGGAGTGTCCAATACAATGTGGGGATTTGAACTCAGGTTGTGCTCATATGATTGCATTCCATTTACTGTTGCTCCAAATTGTCCTGGACATGACTTGTTAGACATTTAACATATACACTCTCTGTGTTAGAGCATAACCTTGATTTTTGCTTGCGTTCTTGTGCCCCTATTTGTGAATGTGCTCTTATCTTTATATTTCTGCAAGTGATCTCTCTCATATCTAGTTCCAAATGCCATTATTGTTAGACATTCAACATATACACTCTCTGTGTTAGAGCATAACCTTGATTTTTACTTGCTTTCTTGTACCCCTATTTGTGAATGTGCTTTTATCTTTATATTTCTGCAAGTGATCTCTCTCATATCTACTTCCAAATGCCATTATTGCAAGTTACATTGTTTGCAAGGCATTTATTTATTTTGCACCTGCCACTTTATTCCATGTTTCCTTGCTTTTTATCTGCTAAAATGCCTAATACTGAAAGTAATTATGCTTAATTCTGTCTTTATTTTAGCTTTGTAGATTGAGAGTAGGTCTTGCAATTTGACCCTATTTTTTGAATTCCTTCTTGTCATATTCATTTTTGATATCATATTAATTTAATATTTATTTCCCTTAAATCAGATGGTTTAGAGAATAAAGATCCAACCATTGGCGGTTTACTTCTGTTTTATGTAGGGATCCTCAGATGAATTCATTGATGCAAACATCCAGCTTGTGTTAGCCTTGGTGCGGAAATTGAATGATGCAAAGGGAATCACATCTCGCATTGTAAGTTATTTTCCATTTTAATACGTTGTTTTGTTTGTTTCTTACCTAGAATAGATTGAAATTCTCTTCTGCTTTTCTTGCAAAAGTGATATGACCTTGCAAAGTGCCCTTGACTGGCATGCATAGACATGTCAATCACTCTCATCTTGCATGCAATTAGTGAACTGTACATGTACATGGACATCTCATTCAGTCTAATTGAGATGAATGGACATGCAAACTACAACTCTCTAGTTTTAAGTTACATGAACTGAACATGTAAACTAGAACTCTTTCATTTACTATTCCAGTGTAAAAGGTGGAATCATTTTACAACATGGAGAGGTTTACAAGGATGGAGGAGACATTTTAAAGGAGACTATTATAAATCTCATCAGAAAGCAATGTTACTGTTAGATATTGGTTAATCTAAAAAAGACATTAGAAGGCCCTGCTTATTTTTATTAATAACAAAATAACTAAAAGATGTACAATTAAATCTCTGAGAGGGACAAAGACAATCCATACCTCTTCAAATGAAAACTCGTAAATGCTCCTGAAGTCATAGTTACTAGCTTCCGTATCTGTAAGTCTGTATCTATAGTAGATAACTAGTAATTAACATTACCACTTCTAATCACCTTCATCTGAGAGGGCATGACTTACGCAATATGTGTATTTATTATAAAAAATAAATGACTATAAACTATAGAAAACACCATGACTTAGTAATCCAAGGAGGTCTAGGACTTGATAAGCCTGCCTAGGATCAGGTTTCTTAGATCACGACTAGCACACACCCTTGCCAAAGAGCATTCAAACCCACAAATGTTGGAGCAGGATAAACTCTGCTGAAGCTGACTGGTGGTATTGGTGGCGAGGTGGTTGTACTACTGGTGTATCCTGTTTATAATATAGGATAATGGTCTGAATCATAGTTACGAAAATCCCTATTTAATCCCTATCTGATCCAATTTTTTCTGATTCAGCAGGGTTGCCGATTCAAATCGCATTGGAATCCTGATTTTTTCAAACATCTGTGATTTTTGCCCATTTTTTCCAAAAAATCGGTGATTTTTGGAAAATTGGCGATTTTTGCTGTTTTTTTCGAAAAAATTATAACATGCATAAAAAAAGCTTTTTTTCAATGAAAAATTGCATTTTCTTTATTTTTTTTTTGTGGCCAATTTTTTTCTGATTTTTCCTGGTTTTTTTGCCAATTCCTGATTTTTCCCAATTCTTTTTCTATGCCAATTCCGATCTGATTCCGATTTTCTCAGCTATGGTCTGAATCACGTGAACTATACCAGTGAGAATGAAACTTGACACGTCCTGTAAAAAATGCTTATCTTCAACCTTTGAACCTGAACCTGTGAAAGCCTGTGGTGCTTCCTCTGAAACGAAGCTTTACAAATGTGTGTCTGAAACACATCTGCCAATGTAACAAACTTGACAATTATTACCTGAAACTGCCTATTGTCCAAATCCAAACCCTGCAATCTGATGTCAACCCCAGTAAAACACAAGTGCTACAAGCATCTATGAAATGCTACTGTTGGCAAGACCCACCAAACTCAAGTATTACAACTCCAACTTGAACAAGTTATTTAGGGGAATTAAAAAAATAAATTAAAAAACACAACTCTTGTAGGCTTGAAGTATCAAATAAAATTTCTACAGCTCCAATCTTCCTATTTGACCCCCCTAGATGACAGCATGCTGTAGGTTGTGTCTACTACCTAAATTATAGCTTGACATAGACATTTGTGGAACATGTCAAACTCAAGTACTATTCCTGATTGCTCTCAGCACTAGAAAGGAACATAAGTAAAACATCTTCTGAAATCAACAAACAAAAAAATCATCCCCAATTTTGGTAACACCAGAATCAAATCAATCATTAGGCACAAAAGAAAAAAAGGTTCTTTTGGGGTATTGCTTGTCCCCTCAATAAAAATATTACAGAAGGTGATTTAGAACTAATATAATCCTTATATTCCCAGACATCCTAAGTGAAAAGGAAAAGAAATAAAAATGCTTCAGGCATGCACTATTAGGAATTGAATAAGAGCCTTATTAATGTAAGTATTCTTAGGGGTTTCGCTGAATAAGCTGGAGGAGTGTTGATTTCCAGCCTATGAAGGGATCTGATTCATCTGAATGAGGGATTGCTGGGAAATTTGATGAGTTTGTCAAACTCAAATACAGATCTGGCTCAGATTATCTAGCTATGGCACAAGAATACCTAGATATTGCTCAACAGTATCTAGACTTGGTATAAAAATATATAGATCTAACTCAATAATATATAGATCTGGCATAAAAATATCTAGATTTGCCTCAAGAATACATAGATCTGGCACAAGAACATTGAGACTTGACTTAAGAACGTTCAAATATGGCACTCGCGCATCTAGATTTGGCACAAGGATGTCTAGATTTTGTAGGTAAAAGATTTGACACATTTGCATGATTGCACATTTGTACGAGTGTACAAATGTATGTGCGAGTGAATGCATGTGCACGAGTTGATGATCCATGTAAATAAAAGTAGTCATATGTAAGTGTTATCACATAGTGTTCTTGTATATGTATGTGGCAATATAAGTATTTGTAATAATGGGACGTAATGGGGTATTTTTAATGTTTTAATAGGTAGTTAGGTGGTAGTTGGGCAGTTGCCAATCGTCTGATAGACCTGTCATGCCTATAAGTAACCATCTACCTTAAGAATTGTGTTGTTGTCCAAGGTATGCTTGTTGGAGTTGTTCATCAAGATATGGTGTTTGGATCAACAATGAATTGCAAATAGTTGCGTAGGATAGATGTTGTGTGCACAGTGTATCCATATATATCATCATATGTATCCGTAAGTTATTCCCATTTTGTACTTGTCTTACTATATTTGTAATGGAATTATATTGTAGTGTGTTGTATTCCATTTCTACATTTTTGTGGCATTGCTTGTTCATAGGGGGGTCGAATTTGGTGACATGGAGTTGTGACAAGTATATTGCTCAAGAAGCTACACGACAACAACAATGGGATGATTACAGTGTAGTTGACCAATGATGTAGTCTCCCTTGGGAGGAGGGAAGATTGAAGTTTGTAACAAAAGATGATGCTGATTTGTTTGTTGATGTTGATGGAGGGTCAATGCACGAAGATGTGCACATCACCGACAAACTTTGCATAGGTGAAGATGTTCTCATAGACGTAGAAATTTGCACAAGGTGTGCGGTCATTTGAAAAAGTATGCGCAACTGAATATTTTCATACAACCATACAAGTTTGCACAAATGTGCACGCCAATGAAGAAGTTTGTGCAAGTGAAAGTGTGTTCTGAGAGTGCGGAGGAAATGATTTTTAAATATGAATATTGTAGCACAACAATGAGGATTCCTAGGGAATGACAATTATTAGACCAAGGAATTGCAATATTTGGGAGAAGACTTTGTCCAAGACAACATCATGTCTATGACAACAAATCTAGCTTCAGTCGGCAGGTCAATCTTTAAACGGCAACACAACTTAGATGACAGATGTTTGACGATGCTCAGTCTGACAATACTCTGGCATGACGACAACTACTAGATGGAAAACTTCATGACGACAACTACTATATGGAAAACTTCATGACGACATGACAACAATCCTAACGATATGACGACATGACTAACTCCAACGTCGATGACGACACTCTCTGATAGCATCAACACTCTAATGGTGTTGGCGATTGTATTCTGGTTGCACTTCAGATGACGACTGTAACCCTTTCTACGTCTAAGCCCGTCAACCTGCAAACAATATCAACAATGGCACAATATCCTAACATTCTATCATAGTAAGCATCATCACCATAATGGACACAATGGGAGAGCAAGATAAATCTGTCTTCATTATTAGAATGGCAGAAGACACATAATGACAGATATTCCAGTTACTGTGACTGCAATCTGACTTATCAACCCAACATTCATGCTATTACAACCTTGTATTGCCTACGTCTAGCATCGATTCCCAAAATGAAGGGGGGCTATTTAAAGCAATGTCCTGGCGGTTGACATAACCAATTCCTAGGATGTCGTTACAAAACTGCCTCAACTAATTACATTGTCAACCTTAGCAAACCTTAGCAACCTTATAATTAATTTGATTTATTAAGAATTGCAATGACTAGTGTATTTACATTTCATTTGCATGCATTTCCTTACATTTCATTTTTATCACATTTCACTTTATGTCAATTTCATTTCATTACATTATATTATAGTGTTTGGACATTTTCACAAACACTTCCATTTATGTTTCTTGGAACTGCCTACAAATACATTCGTGTAGATGAATAAGTCCGCAAAGGCGACGTGTGCCTAGATGGACAAGTGTGCGTAGGCAAAGATGTGTGCACAAATGGACAAGTTGATGCAGGATAAGATGTGTGTAGAATTCGTGCAACTGAACATGTTTGTGACAAAGGTGTTTGTAATGAAGGCATACATTATGATAGAGGTCATGCTGATAAAGGAGTTCATTACAAAGGGTGTGATGAAGGCATGCATGAGGAAGATATGTGCGTAGATATGGAATTTTGTGCCGATGATGTTAGGTGTGATGAAGTGCAAAGTGATGACATGTTTGACGATCTGGTTCGACAAGAAAGGCTATTAGTGGTTGGAGCAAGTTGTGGTTCAACAAGTCTGTCGAAGGAGAAAATCTAGTTTGACAAGAAAATGGTTTTTGCTTTTATGTCACAAATAACCCCATTGGGTAGGTACCAACTATGGCAATGTCTAACACATTTTCTTCCTAGTGTAATGTAGATCCTAAAAGGTGATTTTAATAGGGTGAATGTGGTTCATCTCTCTAGCTAGGTGTAATGTCCCCCCCTGTTATGATATTTTTAATATTTGGGACACTATACTGTTTCTTAAAATCAGAAAATACAACTCCAGGAAACAAGAAATAACTAGCAATTTTATTTTTCAAATTTCTTTCAAAATAGGGTTCAGATTACAATATTTTAAAAATATAATCTTTCCACAATATGTCTGCAAACCCTTGAAATATACTAAATCAAAAAACATGGAAAGATACCTCTCGAAGATCGATGAAGCTCCAAGTGTGAATCCCGTGTGAATTCACCAACAAAGAACTGGGGTTTTGTCCAGCTCCAAAAATCTGAGGGGTTTCGTCCTCAGCCACACCGTTGGGGTTTCCGTCCCTTCGGAGAAGAAGTCTCAGCCACTGGCCTCAAACTCTAGAGGAAATAACTAAAATCCGGAATATAACGAAATGAGACCAAGCCACCGAATAAATAGACTTCTCCACAACAAACTCCTTTTGCACGCTCAATGTGGGATAAATCATGAAACATAACTCTTTTTTAAGTCCCACGTCCCCTTTTTATAAAATAAGGTTTTAAACTATATAAAGTATTTAAATAATTTTACTTTATATAATTAAACCTTCGCACATTAAAAACTTGGCCTTCTGATTATCCAATCCACAACCTGAGGATAGATACGGACACCCATTTCAATGAAGAATATCACCGCACCGTCCGTTTTGCCCGAAACCCTAAAAACTAACTTACTAAAAATAGTAAGTCAAGGCTCTGTCCATCCGATTCAACATCTGAGAGTGGATTCGAATACCCATTTCGCTCAATTATCCGCTCCCGTAACTCCAGCTTAGGCTCCCCGCAATCTGCCCTAGCCTACGGGAACCCGTGAGTAGGCTAAACTGTTATGCACACTGATCGCCTAGAAAAAGGGGACATTACAGTCCACTCTTCCCAAATATTGCTTGTCCTCAAGCAATATGCATACATACTCCAGTCAAGTGTTTGCATCCTGGCTAAGGTCCATCAAATCCTTGGATCCCATAACAATCTCAGAAAGTAACTGCCACGCCGACGCTGCGCTACTCTGATCATCACTGTCCCTCTGACATGGTTAAACTGTTGAAGTCTCAACTGCAATAGCATGATGAAATCTCTCCCCAACCTGGCACTAGTCCGCCTATCTAAACTGAGATGAAATATCATGTGCCACGTCATATCCAAGAAATCATCATCATAAACCACTGCAAATACAATGCTGGAAGTGCCTCCATAGTCATCACCTGACCAGCTCAACTCAGCGTTCACACTCTTGGAATAACCCAGATAATCCCATGTAGCCCAATCTACTGTAGTCAACAAAATATCCTCTGGAAAGATGACGTCCCTCATCATACTCAACCAAGTAGGGTGTAAATTTATCTCTGAGACTCCTGAAAGACTATCCATACTCCACTCCTGCAACTCCATAAGAAGCTCAACCTCATAATCAAAACTGGTATGCCCATAATGACTGAACTCTGTGCCAAGAAACATCTGATGCATAGGTGACTCAACCAGGCCTACCTGCTCATTGATTAAACTGACCCCCTGAGAGAACATGGTGTTCAAATAAGTAGGATACTCCATATAATGCCAACCAAACTGCTGACCAACCTCCATCAAGTAAATGATATGGCTGCCCAAAAAGCGAACAACGGCATATCTCTCATACCCATGATCAACTATCACCCATATAATGCTCCTACCATCGCCCTCGATGCTCATCAATGCAAGCATACGATCTTGGGTAAGAGAACTCAATCCTCGATCATCCTGATTAGGCTGGAAAATGCTCATGAAATCACTCTCAGACTCATGTCGAAATAGACACCCTGTCTCAAACAATGTATCCTCATGATCTATCACAGGAAAAGAATCAACACTCTTCATCTCAAAAAGAGGATTATCAAAAGATGTATCATGATCCACCTCATACAGCGGATTGTCAGTCCATGAGAAATTATTATCACTCTCGTGCTTATCACAGCCAATCCACTGATCCGAAATTGTGTAATCTGATCTCATGGGACAATGTGTTAAGTTATAGTCCTCCCGAATGCAATCTAGTTCGACAACAATCCGCCCAATCTCCCCGGATCTCTCCCGATTCAGCTTGTTCAATGGATTCTAAAACAGAATTGAGTTTCAACTCTATCTCATGCAATGAAAGACGAGCCTCCGACAAAGAGCTTCTAGTCTGCGTCAAGCTCTTCGCTTAGCTGACTAACTTCTTCTTTGCTCCTGTATGCACTAGGGGTCTCTTCAACAAGCTTGGCATAGTGATCTTTGTCTGCAAGAGTGCTCATGAAGTCTGACTTCATAGTTTCTAAGGCTGCCTTCAAATTTTGTAAATCAACACTAGACTCATCATGCATTGAATTTTCATGGTTGTCCTGGTGAGATGAAATATCATCATAAGCTGATTTAAAATCAGCAACAACCTCAACTGTGTTATGATCTGAAAAATCATGCCTGTCTTCATCAGAAGGGGCTGCCACGTAACCTGTAACAACACCATCATGTGTATCATGCATAACCGATTCCATATTCAACTCACTCTGCAAATCTCCGAAGAAGATATAGCTATCCGGTGCATGCATCATAATGGGTTCAGTGTGAATATCCAACCCAAGTTCTTCCGAACTGTCACCATTAAAATGTGATGGGTGAATATCATCATGAGCTGATTGGGAATCTACGTCACTATCAACTGGCTTCTCCAACTTTTCTGGGACAGCAGGCTCTTCATTGTGTTTCGAATTTTTGATCTTCTCAAGAAGGTTCATTTTTTCATTTCCATTGGGTTGTTGCCTCATACGCATATCAATATAATCTTCATTAGACATAAGGGCACGAAAATCATCATCATGAGCCCTCCACTCTTGCTGGAACCGATCAAATAATTCAATGACTCGTAGGCTCAACCTTTACCTTAGGAAGAATTGTAGGTAGAGAAATTTGCATCATTGCAGTTAATTGATTGATGGATTTTTGTATCTCACTCTGAGTCCTATCCCAATCACGCTGTCTCCTAGACCAATCATTATAAGACTCCATGAATCTGAAATTTACTTAGGCTTCCACAGTCGAGTAATAAGCTCGAGCTCCGAATTAACAATACCCGTAACTCTTAAAGCCCAAATCAACCAAATGGGTATTCAAATCACCAATACCCGTAAACCGGAAACCCTAGATTTGAAACGGCAACCAAACCCTAACTTCCAAGTCTGAAAAATACTCACGGCTGCTACAATTTTTTTTTTTTTCACACAATACTGAAATCATTTCTGAAATTTTCATCAAACCCTGAACAAGCTAGCAGGAAAAACCAGCTCTGATACCACTGTAATGTCCCCCCTTGTTCTGATATTTTTAATATTTGGGACACTATACTGTTTCTTAAAATCAGAAAATACAACTCCAGGAAACAAGAAATAACTAACAATTTTATTTTTCAAATTTCTTTCAAAATAGGGTTCGGATTACAATATTTTAAAAATATAATCTTTCCACAATATGTCTGCAAACCCTTGAAATATACTAAATCAGCAAACATGGAAAGATACCTCTGAAGATTGATGAAGCTCCAAGTGTGAATCCTGTGTGAATTCACCAACAGAGAACTGGGGTTTCGTCCAACTCCAAAAATCTGAGGGGTTTCGTCCTCAGCCACACCGTTGGGGTTTCCGTCCCTTCGGAGAAGAAGTCTCAGCCACTGGCCTCAAACTCTAGAGGAAATAACTAAAATCCAGAATATAACGAAATGAGACCAAGCCACCGAATAAATAGACTTCTCCACAACAAACTCCTTTTGCACGCTCAATGTGGGATAAATCATGAAACATAACTCTTTTTTAAGTCCCACGTCCCCTTTTTATAAAATAAGGTTTTAAACTATATAAAGTATTTAAATAATTTTACTTTATATAATTAAACCTTCGCACATTAAAAACTTGGCCTTCTGATTATCCGATCCGCAAACTGAGGATAGATACGGACACCCATTTCAATGAAGAATATCACTGCACCGTCCGTTTTGCCCGAAACCCTAAAAACTAACTTACTAAAAATAGTAAGTCAAGGCTCGTCCATCTGATGCAACATCCGAGAGTGGATTCGAATACCCATTTCGCTCAATTATCCGCTCCTAGAACTCCAGTTAGGCTCCCCTGCAATCTGCCCTAGCGTACAGGAACCCGTGAGTAGGCTAAACTGTTCTGCACACTGACTGCCTAGAAAAAGGGGACATTACACTAGGTAAAGATAGATGTCGTCTGATTGCGAGTAGTCAAATGAGTGCTTGAAATACATTGAGCAATTGATGGCAGTGCCAATAGCAACTGGGAATGATGGATGGACTCTTAGGTATGAGGCGTCCATTTAGCATATGATTGGTTTTGATATAGAAGAATAGGATAGAATGAGAGGAGAATTTTTTTTTAAAATGTCCATAAGGTCAAAAGCAGCTTGGATTGAGTGGGACTTGATTTTGTATATGTTTGATCGGTTCAAGTTAGATTCATTCCTTTATAAACTTATTGCCATTCAATTTTTATGTGCATCAACCAAGATCAGCGTAAATGAAATTGCATTTAATGCTATTGTTCTTGAGAGGTCTATCATCCAGGGCTGTCCCTTGGCACCTTATCTTTGTGTCATTGGATCTAATGCTTGAGAATATTTATTAGAGGCAGCTATGCTTCTAGTTCAAAGTAGAGGGATCACTTTGCTAGGAGGTAGACAATTACTTGACGGTCACTTTATAGATGATTTTGTTTTAATTCTTGAACTATCCAACAATTAGTGGCAAGCACTTCACTTTGCCTAGACACTTTTGCAGAACTAGTAGGGCAGCAGTTAGTAAAGAGAAGTCTGAATTCCTGATCATTGGTTAGTAATATATATTGGATCGATAATTTAATTCCAAATAAAAATTTATTAAACCTGAAGAAATAATTTACGAATTGAGCATTCCCTTTAGTATAATATCCTTACTTGATCAATGGAATTGAATTATAAGCAAGTTGATAAAAAAAAATTATTAGGGTTACTCTCTAAATCTGTTGCTTGTTGGCAAACTCATTACCGTGAATCACATTCTTGCTTCTGGCCATTTGTACCATTTTTCTTGTCTTTCTCCCTCTATATCTACTAATGAACAATAATTGAGATCATTGTTTTTTTTTTTGAGTAAGCAAGGTAGAATGAAAGGACTACCTAATAGTGGCTGGGGATGTTAGCATGCTTCCAAGGTTTTAGGTTGGGTATTGCTGATATCCAAGCACAAGGAGCGACTTTAGCTGGAAAATGGGAATTTGTTAGAGATTTACAAGGGGATGCATCTTGGCGGATTTTGTTAGGACATTTGATTCTGTCAGCTTTTATGTCCAGGGAATTAGGGGATCATTCCAACCTTGTGATATTATTAGGAATGCACAAGTATTTTTATTATCTGGATCAGTCCCCTTGGAACTGGAGCACATGGCAGTTGGTATCTACTTCTCTTCATGGGAAGGTTGATAGGCCACGGGAAGGATGGGACTTAGTTGCCTTTATCTATTTGGAGCTTTTCCTTAGAGAATAACTTGGACTTTTGCTCTTGCCTTGCAGGCAAGAGGTTGTCCAAAAGAGGCATCGTCCTTTGGAAGCATCTTTGAAATCATGATGAACAATGCTGGCTCTCTTAGCATGAATTAAACAGGGCCCAAAAGTTATCTACAATTGACTATCGACCTTTCAATACATGCACAGGCCAGGACTCAGGGCCATATTGGACTGGAAATGAGAAAATGGGAAATATATTTTTAAGTATGTCACCAAGGATTGATATGCCCAATTGAGACACTCATTGCCGATAACTCAACACTTGAATAAATGTTAGGTGAAAAATGATTGTTTCAACATTGTTACAATAAGAGTGGAAGGTCATGGGATGGTTAGTGATACATCATGGATTAGGAATCTAATTCCATCTACATCAAATTAGGATTTCAGATGCCAATTGTGTCTTGTATAATAGAGACAATTCTATGTGCACTATTTTTGGGGATGCCTAATTGCTAAAACCTTTTGGGTATGGTTTCACATGGAATTTAGTGCTTTCTTTTCTGCGTCCATTTCTTGACGAGCAGTGGCACTTGGAGATATGTGGATAATCACAAATACCTTCAAGAGCCTTTGGCACATATATTCACTTGCAGCACTGCTTTTCTCGTGGAAAAATGTGATGTAAAGCAATGTTTCAAGATGATCAGTCTTCCATGAACTTAACCAAGTTGAAGTTATTCAAGCAAAAATTATCCTAAAGTGCCTTGTTAGGGCTTAAGCTTCATGGATTTGCAAAGATATGGATTCTTTACTCGTGGGAGACCTGGCCCAAGTGCTTTCTTTCCTAGCTTATGTAGGAAGAAAATTAATATGTAATCATATTGTTCATCAATTAGTTCCTTTTCTGGGCAATGTAGTAGTATAATATGTATTCCAGCTTCACCCACATCCACAGTTCGGAAAAAGGGGAAAAAAATCCTTTAAAACCTTAAAAACTGCCTAAAACCCACAGCAGGTATTGATTTTATAAAGCTTGCATTTCACTTTGACAATGACCTGAACTGATAAAGACCTTGAACCAAAATAAGTGCATTACAATGGATCCACTAAAAACACACTTTGTACCTCCTTTCTGTTTTTATATAGCCTTCAACTAAACAATTTCCAAACTCTGTCAATTCACTGAATAATTTTTTATAAAATTTAAACACACCCTTATAACACCTTATAGGTAATATCAGAACATTACTGCTTAGCTTAAGGGATTTGAATAGACTATTTCAAAGACAAATGAAATGACTTTTTTCTTTTCAATCTCAATATGTCCCTTTCATTCAAGAAGAAAACTTATAGATCCAATAACAGTTATAATATATATTGTATAATGACAAGGAGAATTGAAATTTTGACTTACTCTCCACGAAGTAGTAAATTTGCCATTAAACCCGGTGTTCACCCTAAATGTACAAGGGGACTGATGGCACGATCAAGGGTGGAATGAATCAACAGTTAATGCTCATCCTTTGTAGAGTGCCCAACATTCCATGGAGGCAAAAGGATGATATGGAATAGAAAATAAAGTTAATTTATATCTCAATAAATTTTACAAACATCATCTGACAGAGATTACAAAGTCCAAATTGAGTTTTGTTCAGAATCAAAGATTGCATTCTGAAAGATATGCCCTGTTCCATATCTTCCTGGACTTGTCGCTGTGCTTCTGCTTCAGACATTTGGCTTTCTTCTCTCTAACCCAAATTTGCTGAGACTTCCCTGAAAAAATCACTTGTGATCTAGATTACTCTTCATTGTGTTGTCGCTTCATCTTCAGCATTTTAGTTATTCTGGTGACTCTTTAGCTTCCTTAGCTGGTTTTTACAGTTCAAATCCTATATTTTATGCTTAGATGATCTTTTCCTCATGCTTGTTTTGCCTAGAACGCATCTTGAAATCCCAAGTTCTTCGGTATTTGGACATTTCTACAGTTTCTGAGTCTATCTATATTTTCTGGATTTCCAAGGGTTTTTCAAGGAAAATAAGGTTTTTGAGTGTATTTATTTACTTTTGATTTCCATGGGTTTTCATGGAAAATGCTCCAGAATCTCAAAATCTAGGGACTTAGCGTTTTGACCTTGTCCATTGCTTCCTGGAATATTTTGAAATCCTATTGGCTTTTCCAGAGAACTAACACCAAAGTCCTGAACTATACAAATGGAATATTTCATGACTCTACTGGTCTTTTTCATGGACACTGGTCCAAAATCCAAACAAAAGACCTGAATTTCAAGATTGCACTGGTTTTTCATGGAAACTGTTTCAAAATTGAAAATAGAATATTTGGACTTCACTGCTTTTTCAACCCTAAAAATCTGCAAGTTATATTGTGTGTGCATTTCTAAAGCCTATAAGTCTTCAAATCTAGACTTTGCCTACAACAACAAAACCGTGTTTGTTTGCATGTTCAAAGTTTGCAATACCACAATGTATTATTTATATCAACTGGAAAACAACTGTAGTCATTTTCAAAATCTATAAACAAACACTGCAAAGTTTATCTTGTAGTTTGAAAATCATGCAATTGAAACCACATCACTACTTTGTAAAGTAGTTATGATTGCTACTGCATGCTAAACTGTTTTGTTTGGTAGTTTGCTGCATCTGTGTGCCAGGGGTTATCACCCTGTTATGTTGTCAATGTCAGTAGGAGTGTTTCTGCGAGGAGATTTTACACAAGCCATCATGGTGCAATGGTCTCGAATGATCTCAAACAAGAATGAACTCTGTAGTAGTTTTCATGACTTAATCTTACTTAATGATCTTAATGTTGGTGCCTTTTGTCAACATTCAAAAGATATCTTCACATCCACCTTCAACACTCATTCTTCACAACAGTGTCATATGGAATTGCTTTGCAATTAGGCCACTAAGTCTACTAGCTGTTGTACCACCTGCTCTGCAGGATTTAGGTCACACTCCTTAGTTCTTCAATTAGAAAATGATAGTTTATATGCCTCATGTCCACCATAGCCAGCATTGGCAAAATTTCTCACATCTCCTCCTGAATTATGTTCACAGGGACAGCAATCACTCTATCTTTGGACTAATCTCACAGACAATTTTGCAACCTTCTCAATTTCTTTCTCCCTTCGACTTCCCTGGGTGCCTTTGATACCACTCTTAGGAAGTAGTCAGGACAAATAATGGCAACAAAGGGCCTGGTCTAATTTCTTTTAATAATAAAAAGGATACAGATGAAAATCTTGGAGAGGGCAGCTCTAGCTTTCCAAGCGAGAAACCTCTAAATATTCCTAAGGTCACAATTATTAACCTCCACAACTGTAACTATGAGAATGAACCAAAAAAGAGTAACGTGTAATACCTAATCACTTCACTAAATGAGGAGATTTAGGAACTAAATAAATGAAATAGGAAATGATTATAACCTATGGGCAACCCCATCACCTACTGATCTAAGGATGCCAAGGACTATGTAATGGCCATAACATCAAGCTTCCTAGATCACATGTAACAAGTAACAGTTGTTTTGACTTTCTTTTTGGAACAGTTTTCCTTTTAGACTAATAATGGATGAAACAGATTTTGCGTAGTAAGTGGTATCTTTAGCTAGAATGTCTACTTATTTCACAGGAAAATAATGTTATGTGTAAAGTAAATAAAATGGGATCTCAAAGGAACTTGAGAAGTCCAACATTGGAGTTTGCATGTTTCAGATTCTATGTATAATTGACATTTTGTGTGATTGGTCATTTGCCACAGGTATTTCCTGATAAGCCAGAAAAACGACGGGCTTCTAGAGTGTTTAAAACAGCCCTTGAACTTGTAAGAAACTTATTATTTTATGAATACATAATGTTTTAAATAAATTTATTCTTCATTTTTTTAATATAATCATAGTTTTGCAGAGGGGAATCCTTGTATTGCTTTTCAAGATCAATTCACTCTGCTTTGTATGAACATGGGCCCATAGAATGTTTTCCTAATCTCATCTTGTGTTAGAAAGTTGAGCTTGTCAACCTTGAAATTAGAACTGAAAACAATTCCCTCTTTTTACTGATTTGATGTATATTTTTATGTCATGCATATAATTTTTTTATGTTAATTAGCTATATGAAATAGAATTACTCATATAATTCTGATGTAAACTAGTTATATGAAATTGAATTGAAATTTCTTTTCAAGATCAATTCACTTTGCTTTGTTTGAACATGGGCCCGTAGAATGAGTTCATAATCTGATTTTTTGTTATAAAGTTGAGCCTGTAAATATTGAAATTAGAACTGAAAACAATTCCCTCCCTCTTCTTACTGATTTGATCTATATTTTTATGTCATGTGTGTGTAATTTTGATGTAAACTAGTCATATGAAATTGAAATATATATGAAATTGTGTGTGCGTGTGTGTGTAAGTTTTGATGTAAACTAGTTATATGAATTTGAATTAAATATCCTTTGAAATTTATCAAGGTATCCACTTATGATAAAATCTCAGAAACTCAAAAAGAAAAAGACTAAAAACAGTTTGTATGGGCAGGAGTATGAATAGTGGTAATTGGGTTTGTGCATAGTTACACAGCAATGGAAGTTTTTATTAAATGTATAACTTGCATATTCCCAATCTAGAAATCAATATATGCACTAAGAGCATTCAGGATATTAGCTACAATCCTTCTGCTTTGAATAAGGAACCAAATTGCATGCGATGCCTGGAAGTAATAGAAAAATTGTTTCTAAGATCATGAGTAGGATAAATGCTTATAATACATGCAAAATAATTAGCTATCAGCACCAAACTTACCTGCTTTTTTGAGGTAGACACATAACTGTTTTCTGTTTAAAGAATGCTGCCAGAAAAGTGAAATATATGTTTTGGAGTGATATGTCATGAAGTAGTTATTAAGAGCAGCATTGATAAGTAGTTTTTTCAACACATCTTTTGAAGGTGAAAGGAACATTATTTTCCCAACATAACAACATTCAATATATAATAAAGAAGCTATTTGCCATTTACTTCGGTGGATTTGTTGTGTCAAACAATATACATAAAATTAAATAGGTTGGTATGGCATCCATGTTTGACTTATCTTGTGAATGTTTTAGTAAATGCTAAAGCATCATATTGGAAACATGTGAAAAGGCTATATTGTTGTAAGGTTGTCATTGATTCAAAATGTGACAGGATTAGTCTTTTTTTACTAACATGCATCTTCATGCCCTAATCAAGCATCATATGAGCCAAATGCAATTGACATAGCTCAAGAAGTCAAGGAAGAGGATACCTGTGCCAAACCAAATTGCAAACATCAGGTGCCAGTCAACAATGCAATGCCACATGATGGTGCTGCCTCGTGCCAATCTTGCCTTCAATGCCAGAGACAAGTCTTGGGTCCAACCAGCACTAGCTGGCTAGCTCCCAATGCCAGTCATCAATGCCCAGTGCCAACCGCCAAAGTCCAGCACCAACTTTCAGCTTTAGAGAAAAGAAATGTAAAATACGGCCAGAAGCTATAGCGAGGTTCAGTTTTGATGCTATTGGCATTTCAGCAGTAACAGAATAACTTCAGTGTCATATGAGTCAAATGCAATTGACATAGCTCAAGAGGACAAGATGATGCCTGCAGCGAACCAAGTTGCAAACATCAGGCACCAGTCAACAATGCAATGCCACATGATGGTGCTGTCCCGTGCCAATCTTGCCTTCAATGCCAAAGACAAGTCTTGGCTCCAGCCAGCTAGGGGGCTAGCTCTCAGTGCCAGTCACCAATGCCTGGTGCCAACCGCCAAAGTCCAGCACCAACTTTCAGCTTTAGAGAAAAGAAATGTAAAATACGGCCAAAAGCTGTTGCAAGGTTCAGATTTGGTGCTATTGGCATTTTAGCAGTAACAGAATAACTTCACAGTCATATGAGCCAAATGTAATTGGCATAGCTCAAGAGGACAAGAAAGATGATGCCTGCACCGAAACAAGTTGCAAATATCAGGTGCCAATCAACAATGCGTTGCCACATGATGGTGCTGTCCTGTGCCAATCTTGCCTTCAATGCCAGAGACAAGTCTTGGCTCTAGCCAACACTAGTAGGCTAGCTTCCAATGCCAGACACCAATGCCCAGTGCCAACTGCCAAAGTCCATCACCAAATTTCAGATTTAGAGAAAAGAAATGTAAAATACGGCCAAAAGTTGTAGCAAGGTCCAGATTCGGTGTGATTGCCATTTCAGTAGTAGCAGAATAACTTCAGTGTGCAAGATCTTCAAATAACCTGCAACAACAATCAAAGAGAGTGACTAATAAGGGAAAGGAGGTCAGAGCCATTTATTTCACACATTCGTAAAACAAAAGCTTGAGACAGTTGAATTGCAATGCCGTGCACAACTCTTTATTGATTTTGTAGTTAAGTGTTCAGTACAATCTCACTCTGAAGAGTAGCTCTAGTATGCTTGAAGGCCAAAAGGACCCTTTACAATGAGCATCAAGCTCTTATTTATACTAAAAAATGCAACCAAAAATAGACTACATGCAATGTACCATAATGCAACCAAAAATAGACTACATGCAATGTACCATGGTGAGTAGGGTGCTTTGAGCAGGGCTCTCCCAAGTGGGGCACTTTGAGCAGGGCTCTCCAAAGTGGGGTGCTGTGATCAGGGTTCTCCTGAGCAGGGCGCTGTGATCAGGGTTCTCCTGAGCAGGGCACTATTGCTTTGAAACACTTAGCCCATTCTTGCTGATTTTTTCCCTGCTCTGTCTTTTGCCTTGACATGTGCGATGAATCTCCACTTAGAGTGGGGCTGTCCCAAGTAGGGCGCTATCAAAGCAAGGCTCTCCCAAGTGGAATGATTTTGAGTGGGAGGCTACCGCTTCCAAACACTTACCCCTTCTTGCTCATTTCTTCCCTTCTCTATATTTTGCCTCAACATGTGCGACGGGTCTTCGCTCGAAGTGTGATGGATGGGAACATCAATCCTGATTGACGAGAGATCCTAGATTGTGCCTTATTCTTGGGGGCAAAGTCAAAATTGAGGTAGTCATGCAGCAAATTGATGCTTTTGGAGGGAGGAATGTTATTGTACCTGCAACGACCTGTGGATCGTTGAGGGTAAGGATACTAGTTTGATGCAACGACATAGATGACGGTGCAAATAGGGTGATGAGAAGTGTTGAGAGGACACATGAGGCGACATGACCATACTTGCAACATGGAAGACCAAATGAAGCATGGTGGATGGTAAAATAGTTGATGATACTGACATTAATGATGGTGTGACAAATTTATATGGGATGTTGTATGTCAGTAATGGCGAATGGTATGGCCTTGAGACTGAGATTGCTGGGACCTTTGGACAAAGGCTGCGCTTAGTAGAGGTGGGATGGGCGCATCACAAGAAGTGAGGTGGATTTGGGAAGCGAGAATAGAAGAAATATGAGGGGAAGAGAGAATAATGATAGTAGAAGAAACAAGGAGGTGGAGGTGAAGTGATTGTGAGGTAGATGGTGAAACAAAGGGATGAGAAGAAGTGGGAACTTCAGTGTCTCTTGCGAGATTTTCTCTCAGACGAGAGAGTATTTTTTTTTTTAAAACAAGATGAAAAGGAGAAAATCAGAAAAGGATTGACAAATGAGTATTTTTAATTTTTAAAAGATGAAAAGGGGAAAATTAAAAAAGGATTGACAAAGAAGGGGTATCGAACGTCCCAATTTGGGATTTTTGCTTGGACGGGACGGGCCTTTTTATCTTTTATTTTTTATTTTATTTTTATTTATTTATTCATTTTTATTACTAAGTTGGGTGCCTTGTACGAGCGGGGTGTTTTGTACGGAGCGAGGCGCTCCGTTGTATGAGTGGGGCAGTCTCATGCGAATAGTCTTGACAAAATTCTTGTGCTTTTTCTCATTGGTCTTTTGAAAAACTCTCAACTAGGACACAACAATTCCGAATCAAGCTGGCGGTAACCTCCCCTTCTGTTTCACCATATCCCTTGGAAGATTTTCTGCCCCGAAAACCAAGCAGTTGCTCTATAAAGCTGAAACCATCACACTGCTGAAAAATGTCCTTCAGGAGTTCTTTTTCCAAAACTGAAACGTGTGCTGAGTTATTTTAATGTGTACTCAAATGGGTCTCTCACAGAAATGGAATCCATGGAGTGTTGGTGGTGAAAAACTGCCTTCAAACCCTCACACTCCTGAAAAAACTGCACCCCAGAAGTTGTTCTCAAAATTCAAAACTGCATGTTGTGTCTTTCTCCCTTGTGGTCAAATGGGTCTCTTGTGGAATCAGAAATCATTGAGTGGATTGATGGTGGCGAAAAATCTCCCCTAAAGTGTAAAAAGGTAAAAAGTGAATTCTAAAATTCATTTTTTTCCCCTTTTATAGTAGCTGGCCCCTTTTGCTTTTTATTTTTAAACCTTTTTTTTTTTTTTTTTTTTGCTTCTAAGCGAAGTGGGGTGCACCATATGGAGCAGGGCGCTCCCAGACTTGGATTTTAATTTTAACAGCCAAATCAATTTTCACGGATCCGCTGGCAACTATTCTCATTGAGTGGGTCGCTTCCATTGATTGGCTTCGAAAAGTAACTATCTTTTCTCTTGATGCAGAAGTTCCAACTTAAAATCGTCCAACATCTATGTGGGCAAAGTATGTTAGATGGCGTGAATAGTTTACTGCCAAGAAATCTTCTTCAACTTGGAACTTCATGGATGCCCTCTAGTGAACAATATACCCCCATTAGAGGAATGTGCAGCTATGAAAACAAAAATTAAAGTCTTGGAAGCTAAGGCAACTTCTGCCCTTTTAATCTCTCCTTAATCTAAGGCTTGATATTGGACATATGCCTTGAAGTTGTTGGCAGCAAGGGTGCATGCATGAACTCTTGTAGTTGTGACTATGACCGTTTCCTTACTCCCCATCTCATCCCATGGTGGGTTTTGGTGTTGGAAACTAGTCTGGGCCTTTGTTCCCATGTGATAAAATGATAGATTTCTGCTTAATAGTGGCAATCCCTCTGGATGTTGTTCTTTGGCAAACTTGTTGTAGGTGTTAGTTCAGACGTGGCGCCATCTCAAGTGCCACCTCGGATTTAATGTAGTGCATCAAAAGTCAAGTACATGCACATGCAATTTTGTTATATAGTAGTTTTGATATTTTGAGTTGTTTTGTTATACGTATGAGAAGTGTTTGACAAAATGAAGTATGTATAATTAATAAGTCATGTAATAAGTTATGAAATGAAATGTAAGTCAAATGCATGACAAATGTAATTCAAGAAAATGATGAGGTGTCGAGTAGGTAGTTGTAGGAAGTTGAGGGAGTAACTACCTCCCAAGTTGTATAAATAAGACCCCTCATTCATTCATTGGGGTACGGATGGTGGGGATATATGTTCATGACTGCATTGGGAGATAATTGTATGAAGATATATCAGACATGTATTCTTGCAGATAATACGAATACTTCCATTCAACCATTGTTTGTGCAGACCTTTGTGATCATTGTGCATGTTTTCGTGAATGATTGTCATTGTTATAGCTAACTATTTGGACTATTTCCACCTTTGTATGTTTGTTGTAGATGAGCGAACAATCCTATCTGACTCTAGATTGGGTCGTCTGACTATGACACTTTGTCATTGCGACTGTTGAACTAGGTTGTTAGATGTTGAACAAGGCTGTCTAAACTCTTGACAAGGCCGTCTAACTTATTTGTGATTGCAAGGCTGTCAGGCATGACATGACTATGTTGTGCAAGTTGTCTGAAGGAAAATACAAGATTGTTTGATTGTTTCCTAATTGCATGTTGATGTTATGTGTTGCTGATTTCCCTTGTCATCCTTTCTTTGTTCCTTCAATTGCGGAATACCATTGATATGCTACATTTGGCATCCTTGCTATGAAGTTCAAACCAGTGACCATGTGGACATTAAAGACGAGTGACAGGAGGATGTGGATGTGGAAGGACGAGTGAGCAGCCAATAAGAAAAAGCTTGAGGATCGCGCAATAGAAAGTATGAGGAGAGTCTGAATGTGCAACACACGTAGAAGACTTGCATGTTGGCGGCAAGGAGTTGCATGTCGGTGAGGAATATTTGCATGTTGATGGTGGAGTGTTGACGGAGTTTGTTGGCAAGGAGATACGTGTGCCAAAAATGGAGCATGTGGAACCCTCACGAGGAAAGTTTAGGCGAAGGACATGAAGAAATATGGTTAACATTGTTTTTGATGATAGAGGACGATGCACAAGTGGAGATGCAACGTGCAAACAAAGGTTGGGGCAAGGAGAATGCTTGTGCAAGTGGTGACGAAAGCACCGACATTGGTTGTGCATAGGACAAGGCGAAGCGACTAGTGACTTTAGCATAACTGCTGGGGAGGGCGCCTAGAGGTGTGGAGGATGGAAGTCGAGCATGAGAGAAACCGTAGGCGAGTGTGCTCAAAAGACCAAAATTGATGCTCGTATATTCGTGAAGGAGATTGTAGAGCATAAGCGTACCAACATCCGACAAAAAATTGTTTGCAGATGATCAATTGTCAATGGAAGGTTCATTGAGTGGAGAAGAGACTAATGAACAACCATTGCAAATGGTGAACATTGTTGTTGTTGCGGGCAAGCAAAAGTGCCCAAAATTCATAGGATATGGGAGGGAGGATCCCAGAAGCCATATCAAACGTGTGAAATGATATGGAAGGGTAATAGAGTAACTGATCAAGACGTATGGCTAAGACTGTTCCTAGCAATGTTAAGAGGAGAAGTAATTGATTGACATTTAAAGAGAGAACCCTTTATGGATCGGGCTGAGTTAAAAAATTGAATTTAACAAGGAGTTTTGATTGCTTTGAGAAGACATATTAAGAGGAGTAGCTGTTCCTTGTGCTTTAATGGTGGACATTCCCAGTTCCTTTTGAACTCTTGGAAACAAAAGTTCCAAGTTACCAAAGGAAATCCTTGCCCTTGATCCCCTGGAAAAGTGCAAATGTCCCAACCTACCAAAGGAAATCCTTTCACCCCTAGAAGATCTCTTGAGAAGCTTTTCTAACATTTTATCATCAGCCTAATAGGGAAATGCAAGAGTAGGATGTGTGTTTTGATTCTAAAATTTTATTTAATAATTATAATTGTCCTAGCAAGAAAGAGACAGATTAATCCAGATTTTAAAATTTTTCTCAAATCTGGCCATTATCCAGCACCACTGATTAGCTAGTTGGATACAAAAGAAAATTGCTGACAGAAGTGTCCAAACATAACACCGTGTCTTCAATTGATTGGTGATTTGGTTCAAAGCTGAATCATCAAGAAAGTGCACATCAAGCAATTAGTTATTGCCTAACAAAGAGATTCTCGTAATTTTCCCTTGCACTCTAGTTGCTTCCAAAAGATAGGCAAGAGGATCTATATGGTATATGTAATTAACATTCTTAGTTACCATTTACCAAGAAGGGCATGCCCTGATTGTATGTGTTTTTGAACTCGTGTATCACTTCTTTCCTCCCTATTGACCTATGAATTCTATTAGTGTTATTATTTTCTACTTGATATGTGAACTTTTACATTCTTTCAAATCGGCTTCTTTGCCTATTACAGTCTGCGACACACCTAAAAATGGAGCTAGAGGGCACCCCTGTTTGATAGACATCTACAAAAGAATAGGCTCTAGAGGTTTTCCATTCACAATGACTCTCATATGTTCTTCAAAAAAGATTTGCCACAGTTCTATGGAAATAGGAACCAAATTCTATTCTATACTGTGATAAACTTAGTAAAATTTCTTTTTTTCCACATTTACACGCCCATTGAATGGTTTCCAAGTTGAGATAAGATCCCAATTGTCATGAATAAACCTGTGTCCTATAAACCTAATTTGCTTTTGTCAGACTATTCATGCTACAAACAGTTTAATCTTCTAGGATACATTTAGGATTGTTATGGGTCATCATCCTTCTACCATGCCTTTGGACCCTTTAGGTATGAGCTTGATGGGACCTTTGTTGACTAACTCATCCATGATTCCTCTTTTAATGGATTCTTGATAAATTTTAAGATAGATTGGATCCACTGCCTGCCACCTCTTCTTTTAGAATCACATTGTAAGACCATCAAGACCTGGATGCTTCTCATTCTTCATTTTTTTTAAAGCTGCCTCTAGTTTCTCCAATTCTTGTTCCCTACATAAATAGATCCTGTCAAATCTGTCAAACTTTTGAGGAATAACTTGCTTGCATGAGTATTGTAAATTTAATGCTTAAACATGCTTTCTGGTTTCTATTTTTTTCTCCTAATGTATTTGACATTTCTTTCATGTTTTTGATGGGAAAAAGGTTTTGTTTATGATTATTGATTATAAGTGTTTTAAAATATGCAATTTGTGTTGTACTATGTTACTAGGTCACTTCATGTTATCCTGCTTGAGTTGATGTATTGTAAACTTATTATCTTTTTGTAGTTTAAAAGAACTCTTCATTTTTTTAAAAGGATTTAAGGTCTTGGAGCATGAACTTCAACATATTCACCAATTATTTTTCAGATTAATGGAGTAAGTCTAGGAAGCTTGGACGAGGTTCAAGGAGGAGCAGTGAAAAGTTTGTTTAGTTCCATAAGGAATACATTAGACTTTGATTTTGGGGAGAGCAATGAAGGTTGGTTCTCGTCATTGGCATGGACACATATCTTATACTACATACACTTTTTTGTTTGGCTCCTTTAATATTATCTTTAATGAACCTTTGTTGTTTTTTGAGCAACAACTTATGGAAAATGTTTTACTATGTGCAATATTTATTGTAACTCTAACCTTTGCCAGTTTCCACTAATCTGTAAATTGTATTTTCCTTTGGAGTTCAAACCTCTTCCAGGTTTCATAATAGTTTTATTTAATATTGAGTCTATTGGTGGCATTGTAATACACTTAAGGGACTTATACTACAGAATGTTTCACACATGCTAAAAAGCACAGTTTATGTATGTACTGACAAGGATCTTGTGGACCTCAGAACTTCTTTAGTCCTCTTCACCAAGGTTTTAGCTCAGCAGAATTATCCACCTTGTAAGGACCCAAGTGATGATCAACAAAATGATAAAAATGAAGAAATTAGACTAATGTCATAAGTGACCAGAATAGGTCAATGGGGCTCAAATAACTACAAACAATAAATGAAGTGCCTAGAGCATCCAAAGTAAGGGAGAATAGTTGGTTTACTAAGAGGAGTGTAAAACCCAGAAGAAAAGAAATCCTACAAGATTACATTATACCAACTATAAGAATACAGCCTATAGAACACGGAGATGTGCTACCCACAAACAAGCGAAGCCAAATAAAGCATAAAAGAAATGGGTTAAGAAACTTTAATTATTGTCAGCATCAAAAGGTGGATCTTCAATGCTCTAAACCACTGTATAGTCATCAGTGTAGCACGGTGGTGAATATTACAATTTCCAACAGCTGGAGGAACAATTTGATATTACAGATTTAGGAACCAATCAAGACTGCAGTCAATACTGATCCACACTTGCTCAACATTTCCACTTGTGCGACAACTTGATCACCACCTCTTGTATGGAAAGTTGCTCGACACCACTTGTACAACAAGTACCTGTACGACACTCCTGCAATCCACTTGAATGACAATCACTGGTTCGACAGTGAATTTACTCATCTATGAACTTTTGTCAGCAAGGTTTGTATGACACTCCTTGTGGGCACTCCCCGTATAGCAACTCCCCTTGTATGGCACTCCTCGATGATACTCCTTGTACGATACTTCTGATGACTCTTCTTGTACGACGATTCTAGATTGCAACTTTGGTTCCACACCTGCACACAGAACCTGGAACAACAATCTACGAATCTATCTATTGCAGCAATAGCATCACACAGAACACATACAACACACAGATGAAGGATGAATCAACATTGTATTAGTCCTGTTTGTACAACATTAGCATTACAGACCTTTTGCACTGGCAATATACAATGTTACAATGGGTATACAGACACAAACTCTACATGCATAGATGCTCTCATGGATACATGATATCTTGTCCTCCTTTCTCCGGACAAATGTATAGGGGGTCCTTTTTATCCTTGAGGGCTGGCAGTTAACAATTTCCGCTCGGGACACCTCACCAATAACGACCCTCCATTTGCACATGCTTAATTACTTAAGTTTGTCGTACATTACAAATTCCATTTATCAAATGATGACATCATACTCATCACCCTTGACATCAAACTACAAAATTGCATTTGACTTGCATTTACATTTTATGTACATTTTCATTTTATTTACATGTATGCACATTTGCACTTATTTTCGCTATTTACACTACTTCTGAGGCTGGTCAAAACTAGGTGCCACATCTTCCCTTCCCTTTAAATTGGTTGACGTCCTTGTCGATGACTGCTTCTGCTCCTGGGGACTTGGATTTTGCTGATGTGGAGGCATGGGAACAGGGACACCTCTAAGCTCTTGGATTTGCAGCTTTAAGGCCTCCATCTCTCCTTTCTATCTTTTGGCATAAGCTTGGTATTGATCCCACTACACATCATAGCGATTCGACCTCTACTTGAATTTTACTAATTTTGCCAACAATTCAACTTCTCTCTTTGCAGTTTTAGCTTCAGTTTCATTCCTTCTTGTTTTAGTAGCTTTCTTCATTGTTTCTGCTTCTTGTCTGGCTGTACTTGCTAGCTGCTCATCTCTCTTTGCTATCAATTGATCGCAGTGAGTGACTTCCTTATTCTTTACTTCCAACAACTGCTCCCTCATTGTGCATTTAGATTTCAACTGTCCAATCAACTAATCCTGTTCCTCCTGTGCTTTTGTCTTCTCCTCAACCTCCTTCAACTTTGCTAGTTCTGCTTCGGCATCTTCTTGCACTTGCCGAAGTCATGCCTCCATTGTCTTCAACTGGTTAGCAAGTTTCACATTCGTCTGTTGAAATTTTTCCAATCCTGTGGCTAACCATTGAATCAAGTATTCTAGAAAATTCATTTTGGCATACGGTTTTACCAACTCAGGTGCAAGTTTGACATTGACATCTGCTTCATCCTTTAGACAGGCTACCAAACTTCATTCATCTACATACATGCGTGTTGGATTCCGATAGAGTCCTCGAGTGCCTTTTGGCAAGTTCTTCATTCTTAACATCGATGACACTGCCAGTTTCCAACTCCCATGGCCGCATTTGATGAATTTATGCAAACTTCTTCATACGTTCATCGTCACGAGCCTAATGCACTAGTTTGCCTAATTCATTCTCCATTCTTAGCTGCCACAGTCATGATTCTCCCATACATCCAACTCTGAACTCATTGTGAAACTCTATCAAACAGTCCAATCATCTTCTCAAAGAACGTGTCAACCTGCTCATTGATGTTTCCTCCTAGAATTGGCAGTCTCCTTAGATTTGGCATTCGATAAGGAAATGCTCACGTGTCTTCCGCCAGTTCCATATCAGTGTCATCTCTGGTGGTAGTTTCCCCCACATCTCACTGTGACCTATAAGGTTGATAGGTCGTTTGGCCGCCTTGCCCTCCTGAATCGTTTGCCCTGCATCAATAGTTGTTACATTTGCCACTGTTTCCTGTCCTTTTTCTGGTTCCTTCTCCAATGATTTCTGTTATGATTTCTGTATCATTTCATAATGGTCAAAATTCATTTATGAATTCTTCCTGAATTGTGTTCCATTGCTCGAATGGCTGTGTACTCTCTCTCTTCAAGTACCAATCTATTGCCATTCCTCGCGAAGTGGTAGGAAACAGTTATAGCCATTCAACAGGTTGCGTCACTCCATTTGCTTTCCAAATTGTGGTACAAGTTCCAATGTGGCGTGCTGGGTTTTATTTCCCTTCCCACAGTGAAGGGTGGGCATTTTTGTATGCTCGTTCTATTGGCAATGTGTGCCATTGGGTCTCTTCTGACCTCCTCTTCACTTGATGACGATGCCTGTGGAGTTCTATTCCACTCTCTTTCGACTGTAGGTGTCAAGTGCTTCTCGTTCAAATAGTCCTCATCCAAATTCCCTTGCGTCACTGCTTTGCGACTTCCTTTGCAAGTAAACGATAGGCGGTTTTGGTCTTCCTCCCCAAGTATCCTCGTATGGTTTTTGCTTCGGTGCCAAGCTCCAATCTTCCGCACTCGTTGGCAAACTCCTCTCCGTTGGATCAGGTGTTACCATCTGCTCTTTGCTTACAATGTTAGCTTTTGCTGCTACACTAATATCTTCCTCGACTATTTGATTTTGCACCTCGTTCTCTGCTGTTAATAGCAATGTCTACCACCTTTCTCTTTCGGCTCTTGGACTCTCGTCATCCAAGGGGTTCCACACCCTCTCCACTTTTGGTTGTGTAACTTTGTCTCTACTTTGTATTCCTTGGTTTGACAGTCTCGCACTTCTTATTGGTTGCTCCACAGTTTGTACTTGATTCCTTCATTGCCTGCCTTGCAACCTTGAATCTGTCATTCACCTCCTTGTCTTATCACATTCACTTATTTTCTCGACCCAAACTTGATCTAGGCAACTATGCCAAATGTATATAGTGGTGAGGACTTCCCGAGACGAGGGAATGACAGTTTTAGTGGGAGGGGTAGTGGCAATACATACTAAGGAACATGTCAATATGACTTGATACTACTTGTGTTAATGTTGCTCTGACGGCTAATCCCTGACGGCTTAGTCTGTGACATATTAGTCTATGACGACTTACTCTAAGACAAAACTAATCCTGACGACAATGACGAATGGCGGATGATGGATGGGCTATGAACATGGCGGATGTCGGCACCTCAAGACAGCATGACGATGACGACAAGATGGATGTCGGCACCTCAGCAAGACGAATGTCGGCATAGTCCATGTCGGCCCCAGTTGTGACGATTGATTGCATGTTGGCTCCAAGCATAACGACAAGCTTATGTCGGCAACAGGATGTCGGCTGGCTTGTGTCGGCTCCCCTGAACAGTCAGGCAATGTCATCCTTGCAACTGCTATGTTTCGTCTAAGCACTTCTCCCTGCAACATTGTAACACAGCATAGATTCTACTACATACAAGCATTCAAAGAGACAAAGTTGGCACAAAATGGTATCCTTGCATTATCATGAAGACAATTACATTCCAGTCATGTGACTGCAATAATCTCACGTACAACACTATCTCCTTCCAGTGACTGCTCTCCTCTGCAATGGATATGAGTGATTGATGGATGATTTGCAAAATGAAAGGGGTCTATATATAGTGGGGCTCTGGTAGTTACCATAACCAACTAGGCCTCAACTTCCCCAACTACTTTTCATTTCAGCCTTAAACAATGCGATTAACAACTTAGTTAACCTGTTGCAAATGACGACTGATTACATACATCTGATTTCATTACATTAACATTGCTAATCACATGCGTCTGATTACATTACATTATATTAATATTCCTAATGACATTATTTTTGCATGCCATATGTAAGTAAAAGCAATGTACAGTGTTTGATATGAAATGAAAAGATGTCTTAGAAGGATGATTGACATGGTCCTCATGAGTTGCTGTGTACTTTTCTTCAAAAAATTGAAGTTTGTTTTCAGTATATTGGTTGCATGTCTAATGATGCAATATCCTCTTACGGTGTTCTATCAAATTTTTCTCCTTTCATTTATGAACAACGTTGGAGAGTATTTTAAATAAATTTGTCCTATCTTGCAATTTAATAAAAGTGGTCCAATTTAAACTTTTAATCAGTCAGTAATCATCTTCGCTGTTTATTGACAGCGGCATCCTGTACCAGACTTTCGCTGCTTATCTATGAGTATATTGGTTGCATGTCTAACAATGCAATATCCTCTTATGGTGTTCTATAAAATTTTATCTCCTTTCATTTATGAACAATGTTGGAGAGTATTTTAGATAAATTTGTCCTACTCTTGCAATATAATAAAAGTGGTCAAATATGAACTTTTAATTAGTAATGATCTTAGTTGCTTATCGGACAATGGCATCCTTTAACCAGAATTATGCACATTCCAAATGAACCATAAGGGATGGAAATTGTGCAGGTTAGTCAACTGTCACAACCTTTCAAATCTCCTGACTACTATACATTGTTTTTGTTTTTGTTTTTGTTTTTTTAGTGGTGTCTATTGGGGGCCACTCCCATCAAAACAACAAAACATTACATCTACTATTAGCTCAATCAGACCATATCTAGCTTTCCTTTCTATCAAAAATATTTTCCATCTCTTAGAGTGCCAATTTTCCTCTATCCAATTCTTGATATCTTTTTATTAACAAATGGAATTTCCCTTGGCCAGTTGCCTTCTAAAATTTGAATTTCGCCAAGATGAAGATCAGTCCCAAAATTTGCTAAATTATTTGCCACCCTATTTCCTTCCGAGTAGACATGTTGGCATTTCCAAGATATTACCTCCATTAATAATTGATTGACATCTAAAATAATGCTATTGTTGATGCAATCCCTGCATCGTTTTTTTGACAGCATTAATAATAATAATCTGTGAACCCTCCATAATTTAAATGTTTCCATCCTTTTTCCATGGCGATCTTGATCCCCGTCAGAAGTGCCCTAGCCTTTGCATAGTTATTTGTTGAAGTTCAATATGATTCTGAATAGGTGAAGACATTTTGGCCTTGATTAACCCAAAAAATAGCAGCTCTGCTAGCTTTTCTAGGGTTTCCTTTGGAAGCACCATCAAAATCATGTTTGATGAACCCAACCTTTGAACATTTTCCTTTTTACAACTAGTCTATATAAGATCCTTTGTATTAACTCCATTGCTGCAGATCACGCTTACATGTATCTTCAAATCCTATAACCAAGTGGAAAGCACATCTTTTTCCACACCTGAGACTTCCCATGATGAGCACCATACCTTTAAACATTTTGCAAGTTAGGCAACAATACGAATCCAAACTACCATATATATATTTTTTCAATTGGTTATATGGGATTGAAACGGGCTCCACTTGTATTACATCATCACCACATAGTGGTATTATAACAAAGCTTGAATATTATCCATGTATCGCTTGGCAAGATTCGAACCTTGGTCTCCTCCTTGAATGTTGAGGAATCTAACCAGTTGAGCTAATGCCACTCGATAACTACCATATATTGTTACCAACAATATGATTGAGGAATATTCCATGGCATTCCAACAATTTTGTTATCTTGTTTACATTATAATGTTTTGAATGCTCTATTAGTAGAGTTCTTTCCCCTTATTGTAACAAAAGAAAGTTTTATTCCCTTATTGTAAAGAAAGCTGCTTGCGAGAATTTTATGTGCTTGTAAAAACAATTGTTTTTGCTTTTTCAATTTCTTATAGATTTATTTAACTATTTACCTTTTTCCTATATTTGTTTTTTCAAGACAAATTCTTCTTATATTAGCTCAAGCTTTATCGATTTATTATTGTTGTTGTTACTCGACAGGTAAATGGGAGTCAGCTGATGCACCATCGTTGTTTATCTTCATAAATTGTAGTACTAGAGAGTTGTCTGAAGTTGAAAAGTATGTGGTATGCATTTTATTTAACCAAATCCATTCAGTACAAGTAAATTCCATTCTGTTATGAATGTTTCATTTATGGTATCAAAGCACAATTTTAATAAATTGGATTGAGAATCCAAATCCTCTATGCCAATAGTAATTAAATTGAGTGAAGTGTTTTATAATAATAATAGTCAGATTAAATAATTGGTTGGACCATCTAAAACAAGTTTCCTAGTGTCCAGTTTATAGGATGTCTAATGTGAATGTTTATGCTTGTCACTATGGAGTCCACAACTCCAAGGGCACGTGTTATGTTGTTAGCTCAATGCATAAGAAGAGCTGCATAGCTAGGGTTGTTCTTCTAAAGGAAGGAAGATACTTGTTGCCACATTTTGCACGGGGTGCCATGTTTTCATTTTTATTGTAAGTATGCTGCTCTCCCTTCCCTCCTCCTCCTTTCCCTTTCTCCACTATCCCCTTTCTCCCCTTCCGTCAGTTTCATTCCCGTCATTTCCCCTTTTTCCTCTTGTACTTTCTTCGGTCAATTTCCCAAAACAGAGCAAAAGGTCCCTGAAAATTTCTAAGTCTAAGAGCGCAACCCGACTTCGCAGCGAAGTCGGGGTGCGCCCTTAAGTTCGAGCGCACTCGGGGATGCGAAGTGCGGAAAAGGACCGAAATTTGGCTAAGTGCAGGAGCGCAACCCGACTTCGCAGCGAAGTCGGGGTGCGCTCTCGTTCCTGTGCGCACTTGGGAAGCAGCGGATCCCGAAAATTGGCTAAGTGCCAGAGCGCAACCCGACTTCGCAGCGAAGTCGGGCTGCGCCCTCATTTCTGTGCGCAGTCTGAACAACAAGCAAAACTGGCTAAGTGCCAGAGCGCAACCCGACTTCGCAGCGAAGTCGGGCTGCGCCCTCTAACTTGTGCGCACTTGGGCAGGATGTTTCAAGCAGCCCAAAAAACTGTCTAAGGCACGGAGGCCTCCCCAACTGCGTTGATTCCCCCTTGCGCTGTTTAATTGCGCTCTGATTTCGGGCGAAGTCGGACATAAAAGAGACTGCCTTTCAAGGCAGATTCGTCCCTCATCAGATTTTGACAAGTGTCCAGCCTCGGGATTCGAGCCGGAGATGTGACAGGGAAAGGACAGGCGTGGGCCAAATTATTATACCGCAGCTACCCTCATTTAAGCTGACTCAAAGTTTCATCTACCGCAGCTACCCGCATTCAAGCTGACTCAAAGTTTCATCAACCGCACTGCCACGTAGCTGCCAAGTTTTCAGGTGGACCTTGCTGCAAGTACAGTCCCTGTCTGCAGAAGTCAACATCAGCAGCTCTTTTGCCGCTTTTGTCAGCTTTGTCAGCTATTGTCGGGTCTGGGATCCTGTGCCCAGAGTTGTAATCGGGGGGAAATTGCGCTATAAATAGCTGCACCATATCATTGTAAAGGGGTGGAAGGGGGATATCCTGCTAGGGAACCATTGTAGTTGTACGTTTGCTTTTGAATACAAGATACACTTGGCTCTATTGACTGTTCTTGTTCTTTATGCTGCCTTTACTTAGCATTTCTGCCTCATGTTGCTTATGTTATTGCTTACTGTTATTATGCTATCTGGATATCGGTATTTGATGATTAAGTATTCCTGGAATGCATAGTTAGAGGATACATAGGATGAATGACATTGGTAGTTTCTGTAATGTATTCTGTATTTAATTGTTGTTAGTAGTGGTGATTGATAGTTGTTGTCTTGCTTATCCTCCCCACCCAACGCAAATCACATTTATATTTCTTTCCGCATTTCTAATTTCTTTCCTGCACTCTGAGCTTAAAACCATTCGAGAAAACATATAGGAAGCCGGCCTTCTCCGGAGATTGGCACGGAAGGCATTCCTTCCTTCCGGCCTTTCAATCTGCTGGGCGAATCTAGGGCGCATTGCACTAAATCCTATCCTAGTGGCAGATTCGTAACCAACAGTTTCTCTGGCACGCCCGGTGGGACCCGAAAGTTTCCCACCCAAAACAGAATCGAAGCATCGGTGTTCGCTTCATTGTTGTTAAAATCAGAACACTGGCGACTCTGCAAGTACCTGAATATTCTCTGAGTCCGTGAGACCGGTCCAAGCGCCTTCATGCATACAAGAAGGTGGAGAGCAAGGAATCCGGGAAACCAGCCTGATCTCTACGAAATTGACATCAACGCTCCGGGAGAGCGTGTAAGGCTGGCCGACTACCAAGCTCGCATAGACGAATCCGAAACCGAAATCGAAGAGGCCGAAGTTGAAGAGCAACCTACATCTTCGGACGACACCGATACCGAGTACACGACCGGAGGGGAAGAAGACATGGCTGCTCAGCAAAATGATGACGACCTCTTCCCAGCGGTCGACTCCACGGGGCCCTTGGCCCTAGTCGGACAAGAGGTTGTACCCCCCGCTGCCTTGAAGGCCATCCCTACTTATGATGGCTACGGCAAAACGGCATATGAACACATCCAGGACATTCTGGCCTTGGCTGCGCTACACTCTATTACAGATGAGAGTGTCAAGACCCGTCTACTGGCTCTTTCCCTAAGGGGGAAGCTTCTCTATTGGTGGAGATCTTTGCCAGAAGGATCTATCACGGGGTGGCCTCAGTTGGCAGGCAGGCTTGTAAAAGGATGCAACGAGTCTGCCGATCCCTCTTCGTTGTTGCATCAGTTCCAAAGTATCCAACGTCACCCACAAGAGGAGGTATCAGACTTCAACATAAGGTTTGCGAGGTCTTGGAAAAGAGTACCTCGCGAACTGCGACCTTCGGCAGGTCAAGCTGCACACTACTACTTGAGGTCTTTCAACTCGGATATCTGCCTACTTCTGAAGATAGCCCGAGTCGATTCCTTCCTTGCCCTATACGAAGCTGCCCAACAAGCAGAATTAGATATAATCTCCATAGGCAGACTCCCGCATAGAGTGCAGCCCCCCATTTATCCTGATTTTCCTCAGTCCCAGTATCCATCGGCCTCTGGTGTGATGCCATCATCCTCAAGTCAGCACCCCCAGCAGCCATGGAATCCAGCACCAGTTATAAACCCCTACGGCCCGCCTCAGATTCATTATCCTAACCCACCACCTCCGCCTCCGCAGTATCCCGCACTCCCAGCTCCCCCTCATTACGCGGCGTATTCTGCACCCCCGCCATTGGCTGCAATACCTCCGCCGGCCCGGTTGGCGCCTACAGATAATGATATTCAAAATAAAATCCTCCAAGAGGTACGGGCTCTGGCCTCTGGGTATCATACTATGTCCAATGATATGACGATAATGAAGAAGAAGCAAGCCCAGATGGAGTTCCTTCCAAGGAGACCATATCCTCCTCCGGCGCTAACGAAAGATCAAGCCGCACAAGCTCAAAGACACCCCCCTGCAAGGAATGCTGCCAATGAGGATCAACCTGGCACTTCTGACCAGGTTAACTGGTGCTCTACGTGCAACGATCCACACTCAGAAGAAGGGTGCACGCTGCATCAGCATTATCTCCAGACCCTGGCGGGCAGCGCCATAGAGGATGAAGCATACATGATCCTGGACGATGAAGGCAACTTTGCCGTCCCAGAAGAAGATCCTGCGTTGCTCCTGACCAAGGAAGGCAGAAAGCCCGTTGAGGCTGCCACGGCCCAAGCAAAGCCGTTGAAGGTATACGCCAGAAGAGAGAGGGCGCAACCTGCTGGGCTACCACCTGACAAGTCACTGTGGCCTCCTGCAGCCAAAGAAAGGTTTCCTGCGCTCAAGGCTCCCGCGGTGAAAGCCCCCGCAGCTCAGCCTCCAGCCGAAACAAAAGAACAAGCTCAAGAGAAGCTGAGATATCCGTCGCTGACGAAGAGACAGAGAGTCGAAGCCACGCAGCAATACCGGACCAAGTATGAGCCTGCGAAAGAAATAGAGGGAGCCAACACTTCAACCTACAGCATAGTTGATGAGCTCAAGAGGACCCCTGCGAAGATAAGTATGTACGAGGCTCTTCTGCTCCCAGGGCAAGTTGATCTGCTGCAGGAATCTTTGAAAAACATAAAAGACGGGAAGCCGACGCAGCCTGCTGTGTTAGCTCAACCCCTGACAGTTTCCGCCACCGGGAAAAACAGGCCACCTCCTTTCTATCTGTCATTACGGATGGAAGGCTATATAGTACACAACTGCATGGTGGATTCTGGTGCTTCCACGACTGTCATGCCGAGAGCCGTCTGCGAAGAGATCGGTATGGAATATACAAGGAGCAGCCAAGGTGTGCTGCAGCTAGACGGCACCCCTGTCAAGACAGTTGGTGTCATCAAGGATATCCCGATCCGATTGCATAAAGCCCTCGACATAGTGGTCATACAGGAAGTCGTTGTGGTCGACTTGGAACCCTACTTCGGCATGTGCCTCTCCAAGGAGTTCACTGCAAAGTTGGGTGGGTATCTGTCTCTGGATTACTCACATATGGAAGTGCCCTTCAAAGGAAGGAGACTGAAGATCTATAATGAAAAGCCTTCCACATTTCTAGTAGAGAAGATACCCGGAGAAGAGCCACAGAACGGCATGGTTCAGCTGACAACTGAAGAACTGGTAGTGGTGGACATGACAGAAGAAGCCCTTGAGCTGTTACAAGTGGAGGATGAGTTCTCCTTGCTGGACTTCAACGCCATGATTGAGACTGAGCAAGGCTGTTACTCCGTCACCCAGCCTGAAAGACTTGACCAGTCAGCAAGGAAAGAGGTAGGACCCGCACCAGAAAAGCTATGGAAGTTGTTCTTTGATGGCGCCCGATGCAAAAATGGCGCCGGTGCAGGTGTACTCCTGGTTTCCCCGTCCGGGATCCAGAAGGACTACACTTACAGGCTGGCTTGGAGCTGTACTAATAACGCTGCGGAGTATGAGGCTTTGTGCTTGGGTTTGAGAAAGGCAGAGAGACTGGGGGTGAGACATTTGCAGATCTTTGGCGACTCAGAGCTGGTGTGCAACCAGATTACGAATAAGTGCGCCTCCAAGAAGCATTACCTCAAGGCGTATCGTAACCGTGTCTGGGACCTGATGGAGTCATTCGACTCGTTGAATGTCAAAGCCATATCACGTGAGAAGAATAAACACGCTGACATTCTGGCGTCTGTTGGAGCCAGGTACGTTCCGGCTGATGACATTGTCCAGAAGCCGAAGCCGGTTCGTACCATCTACAGGCCTTCTGTGCCTGATAAAGACACCCATTGGCAGGTGTTTGATTGTGACGAGGATATCGTCACTTTTTTGATTAATGAAGCAAGTACTATAGAAGGTAGAGACCCTGATGACGAGCAGTACGAGGGGTTGATACAGTTAAAGAACAATCATGTCCCGAAAGGACTGATTACCCTAGAGAGTCTCTTTGATCAGAACGATAGGGCAATATCCCACAGAATCAAAGTAGACCCCAAGCAGTACGTAGACCTGGAACTGGAACCTGGAAAAACAATCAAGGTCGGGACGGACTGCACTGAAGAGGAACTGGAGCAGATCAGATCTTTATGCGGAGAGTTCCCTGATATCGTGGCCTGGTGCTACCGGGACTTGAAGGGGTATGACAGAGAGATGATCCAGCATACCATAGAGCTGGAAGATAATGCAAAACCTTTCCGGCAGAAGCAAAGGGCAGTAAACCCGAAAATTGAAGCAATGATGAAAGCAGAGCTCTTAAAGATGCTGGAGGCCAAAATCATCTACCCCATCAAGCACTCATCTTGGGTCGCGAATTTGGTTCCTGTGAGGAAAAAGAATGGAGACATCCGCCTCTGCGTGGATTTCAGAAACCTTAATCAAGCCTCGCTGAAGGACCATTATCCGCTTCCCCAAATTGATCAGATCCTCCACATCGTTGCTGGAGCACAGAGGTTCTCTCTCTTGGACGGATTCTCTGGATACAACCAGATATGGGTAAAGGACGAAGATCAGCACAAGACAACGTTCACCACCAAATGGGGAACGTTTGCATATCAGCGCATGCCCTTCGGCCTGTCTAATGCCGGCGCTACGTTTCAAAGAGCCATGGACTTGGCGTTCGGGAGCTGCTCAACAAGGTCATTGTCATCTACTTGGATGATATGACTGTATTTTCTCACAGGAGAGAGGACCATGCTTCCCACTTGCGGCAAATATTTGAGAGATGTCGTGAATTCGGCATTTCCATCAACCCGAAGAAGTCAGTCTTCGCGGTAAAGGAAGGTAAGGCTGCTAGGACATGTCATTTACGAGAAAGGCCTTGCAGTGGATCCTGACAGAGCAGAAGCCCTTCTCCGCTTACCCATCCCAATCGACAAGAAGGGGTTACAGTCATTCTTCGGCCAAATCAACTTCGTGAGGAAGTTCATACCGGACTTCGCACAAGTAATTAAGCCCATGGCCGAACTCTTAAAAAAGAATGCCGAATTCTTGTGGACTGACGAAAGAAAGCAGGCCTTCGAAGAGATCAAGGCCAGAATCGCGCAAGCTCCGGTGTTGATAAATCCAGATTATTCCAAGGATTTCATCCTGTACGCGGTGGGAGAACCCGAGAGTTACGCCGCAATATCGACTCGAGAAGGGAGATGATGGCGAAGAACGCCCCATAGCGTTCTTAAGTCAGGTGATTCAACCGCATGAAGAAAAGTATAATTTTATTGAGCAGCAGGTGCACGCAGTCATGAAATCCCTCGGGAAGTTCAGGCACTTCGTCTCCCAGAGCCGGATAAGCTGTCTTCGTGATACATCCGGACGTCAGGAATTTCATCGTACAAGGGGAGCCAGGTCACAAGAGGGCAGGATGGATAGCCAAAATCCAAGAATTTGACATCGAGGTACGGCCAACGAAGCTGATCAGAGGCCGAGCCTTGTGCCAAGAGCTGGCCCGAAGCGCTGCAGCTGAAATCTCTGCTTGCAAGTGGGAAGATCCGATAGCAGAAACTAACTTTGCCAACTCCTTATCAGAGGAAAGTGATTGGACAAATGACCTGGTGCGGTATTTTAGCACAGGGAGATGTCCAGATCATCTCAATGCCTCACAAAGAAGGAGGTTTAGGCTAAACGCCTTGAGATATGTACTGCGCCCCGAGGGGCTGTATTTCAAAAACATTGACGGCATCCTGTTGCGATGCGTCAGAGAAACAGATAAACCGAGGGTCCTCGGAGAATTCCACTCCGGGATGCCTGGGGGACATCATTCTGGGAGGCCTACGGCCTTAAAAATTATCAGAGCTGGGTATTATTGGCCCACTCTCTTCACAGACGCACATGCGGTCTGTATTAAATGTGAAAAATGCCAGAGGTTCGTTGGCAGGAACAGAAAAGCACCCTTGCCCCTCCAGCCAATTCAAGCCGAGACTCCGTTTCAGCAGTGGGGTCTAGACTTCATCGGGGCCATCACGCCTAACTCTGCAGCGGGACATAAGTTCATCCTTACCGCCACCGATTATTTCACTCGGTGGGCAGAGGCGATCCCCACTAAGCACGCGGACCAAGAAACGGTCATTGGGTTCCTCGAGAGCCTCATCACCCGTTTCGGGGTCCCGGAGGCAATAGTTACAGACAATGGTCCGGGGTTCGCGGGCGCTGTACTCACGGAGTTCACCGGCAAATACGGCATCTATCACAAGATGTCCTCGAACTACTACCCGCGAGGAAATGGCCTGGCCGAGTCCACCAACAAGAATCTATCGAAGATTGTTAAAAAAACAATAGAGAGAAACAAGAGGACATGGCACCTACTCCTGAATCGGGCGTTGTGGGCGGATCGCATATCGTTCAAGAAGTCTATCAAGACATCCCCCTACGCGCTCGTGTATGGCAAGGAGGCAATTCTGCCTACCCACATAGAGATGCCCGCACTCTGGATGCTAGATGAAGAAAAAGGCGACGGGGATCCAGTGGACGCCAGACTTTGCCAACTATTGCGGTTAGAAGAAGAAAGGGAAAAGGCATACCAGGCCTTTACTAAACATGCCGAGGCGACCCAGGGCTGGTTTGCGAAAGGCACCACCACCCGAGTTTTCAAAATCGGGGACCTAGTGTTAAAGTGGGACTCACTTAAAGCAAAGTCGGGCAACCATGACAAATTTGATGCCCTTTGGGAAGGTCCCTATCAGATTGCTCGGGTAAACCAATTCAATGCATTCGTGCTTCGGGACATGGCGGGACAGCTTCTCCCCATTCCTGTCAACGGTTTCCACCTGAAAATTTACCACCACTGAAGGCACCCAAGGGGTCCTTCCTTGTACATATTCCTTTCTGCATTTTAGTTTATGACAGAATGTATATATTTCTTTCAGTATTCAGCTTTTAGTTTTCAGAGCCTAAGTGAAGCATAGAGCAACCCGACTTCGCAGCGAAGTCGGGCATCGCTCCTTGAATAGTGCGACATCGGGAGTTTGAGAGAAGGCAGCTGACAAAAAGCCTAAAAAATGACTAAGTGTTGGGTGCGCAACCCGACTTCGCAGCGAAGTCGGACTGCGCACCGTCTTGGGAGCGCAGTCGGGCAGCGCAGAGCGAAAATTGGCTAAGTGTTGAAGTCGGACTGCGCAACAAATTCTGGGCGAAGTCGGAGTGCGCACGTTTTCTGGGCGAAGCCTGAGTGCGCTCTCAATTTCGAGCGCACCTTGAATGACTTGTCACGGGAAACGAGGGACATAATGGCAAAATATTTCTAAGTATGGGCCCAGGCTGCGCAGTGAGGCATAACGCGAAGTTGGGCTGCGTCCCTCCTTAAAACCCTGGGCCAAAAATCTCCCTCGAAGTGTGTGCCCAGGCGGCGGTCGTGACGTCATTGGAAGCACGAGGTCCGAAATTTTTTTAAAATAATGATTGCGCGTCTTTCAAAGCAGATGTCATTAAAAAAGCGAGCGCATTAGGCCCAACCGCAACCAAGGTACGCCTTCCAAAGAAAAAGCCCACGCACGGCCGCCAAAGAATAATAGCGTTTCCCACCTACTTCGGGCAAATCACCTTAACCCCCTCCCTTGCGCCATTAATGCTGTATTTTTTCCTAGAAAAGGGGCCCTGGCATACTCAGAACATCCGAATTATCAAGCCAAGTCTGAGCTGCAAGGCGCAGAATTGAAGAATTAGTAACCAGAATCCCCGTCTCTGCCACCTCGAGCAGAAAAGAGAAAATGGACAAGGGAAAAGCGCCAATGCAGACGCAGTCCAGCGACGCAGAGCGCGAGGCTGAAGAGCACACAGAATCCAGCGCTCATGAGAGCGAAGCGCCACGGGAGCGAACAAGGAGATCCAGGTCGAAGAGAAGCCAAGGGCAAGCTCCACCGCCGCCCATCAACCGCCTGGCCGGGTATAGGGACGGCGAGTACTCCATTAGCCTCACCAAGCTGCGGCCAAATATAGCGAAGTGGGCTGGCAAAGTCTCACCCTCGCACCATGTCGGGGCTGCATACAAGTCGAACCTGTACTGGTTCTTGTGCCCTCCCGTCCACCATTGCCCGGAGCTGGTTGAATCTATTGTGACATACTACAAACCAGCTACCCGGCAAGTCTGCGACAACCAAGGAAGGGTGTTGTTCACCCTCTTCAAGGAGAGCGTCCAGCCAGCCTTCGCCCCGGGGCTCCAGTACGACCCCAACGCCATTGTCAGAAGAATTAACCTGGATGAGCAGGCGGGCAGATTCGCTCAGAACAGAAGGATGAGAGAGTTTCTCGACTCAGAGCTGAAAACCCCGCTACCAGCCGGACAGTGGCCGACAGGCCCTATACCCCTGGACAGGTTCGAGAATAAATATATATATATTATCCTGGCATGGGTACTCGGCTGCGACACGGATAGAATGGTGCGCCCGTACCAGCTGGCGCTCGCGGAATGCATCTTGCATGGGGAGTTTTATGACTCCACTGCGCAAAGGAGCGGAAGGCGCCCTATTTTCTTTGACTGGGCAGATTGGGTGGCGTACGCCATACATTCGAACCTGGTCAGGTTGCAGCAAAAGCAGACAAGAGTTCCGACTCTGCTCGTTCCTCACATGGTTGTGCCTGTACCACACGCACTACCGGATTAAAGTGCCTGACCTAAAAAAGGTAAATGAGAAGGGAGAACCGCTGCCTGTGTACGAGTGGACAGAAGCCCTGTACAGGAGAGGGTCGTACTACGATTTCAACTTCAAATTTCTAGGTATGACCCTGGCGCTGTTCAACGGCAAGGCATCTCGCCCACCACTGGCCATGACGAACTATCTGAGGAAGTACAAGTGCGGGGATACCTTCCGGTTGACTCAGGGCATTGTGATCAGAATCTACGGATTCAAGGGAAGCCGTTCCTGCTGCCCTATTTTTGCACTGAGCATCAGTTCGGTATGGAGATATCGCGCCAGATGGACTATGTCGAGGAGGAATTCGGCCAGGGAAAGAAGAGAGGCCATATTTTCAAGTATCCTATTACCTGGGCGAACATTCAAGTGCACGAGATTGGGCAGCATATCTACCTCGAACAAGAACTCCTCATCATGGGCCTGATACAGCTACCTCAGCGTTGGAAATACGACCCGATTGGGGTCAGGGGAAAGTTCGTACATATCTGCCCCTGAGCGGAGATCATGGAGGAAAGGTGCAATAAAATAGGTGCAAACCTGGAATGGCACATTGAACGGATGCAATCATGGCCGCCATGGCATGATTTTTACTGTGAAGAAGTGGAGTATGATCCGGAGCGCAATCCAGACCACCGGTTAGACTCAGCAGGCTTCAAGAAATTCCTCTCAAAGGTGGCGCCCCTCAGTTGGCAAAAGGACAAAATTATTGAATGTTGGAAAATGAGGTGCCGCACGCAACACGATAAGTCTAACCGGAAGACATTGGCCGTAGATGATGAATTTTCGGCCTTATATGATAAATACGCCGACAAATGGGAGCCGTTCGCGTTTCGAGATTGCGTTCCCCTAGGCGCCGAGAAGAGATATAAAAGGAAGCCCCCATCCCAGCAATTGCCCACTCAAGGGACTTCCAGCGCGACACCAACAAGCAGTCAGGTGGGCCCAATGTTGCCTCCAGCTCCTGAAGCGTTACCTCAAAAGGTACAAGAGCCAGCAAAGTCAACTAGTGAGGCGGCCCCCCAAAAGGAAAAGGCGCCAGAAGAGTCAACCGGTGGAACGGCCGCAACAAGCATTCTTCCGTCAAAACCCAGGTACAAGTTTACCGTGGGAACACCGCTGCCAGCCGCCCCAACCTCCTCCGCCTCCTTCGAGCCAGCTGCAGCTCCAGAAGAAAAGAAGAGGAAAAGGAGCGAAAAGGCCAAGCGGCCTAAGGAGTCTGCGCAGCAAACGGCCGCAGCACGGACAGTGACGGCCGCGCCGGAAATCATCTCTTTGGACAGCCCTGGGAAAGAAGCAGAAGTTTGGGCAGCAGGCGTCCTTCAAACAGCGGCTCAGGCGGAGCCCGCAGGTACGTCCTCTTCCCCGGTTCCCCAGATCCCAGTTGGCCCTGCCGTAACACCGTCCCCCACTGTATCAGGGCAAGCCCTAGTTGCATCTTCCTTGTCACAAATCTCCCAATCCTTCCACAGTCCCCATTCTTTCGAGCAGTTTGCCCAAGACCCCAACGTTTTCCAAACCCTGAGTCAAACCCTAGACCCCTCGCCTGCGGCCAGTGCCGAAGCCGTACCTACATCGCCGCGCCGCTCACCTCCATTGTTCAAAACCCCGCCTTCACCTCCCACTCAGCCGCTCGCTTCCCCTAGGACCCAGTCGCCCTTGAAAGCGACCACGCCTTCTGGGATATCTCCTGCTTCATTGTTTGCGGGAAGGATGCCTCAACAGGATTTAGTCTCGGCGTATCCGATGCTTGGCGGAGCTTGACTTCATGGGGGAGAAGCTGCAGATTACGGATGATCGGCCTACGGCGGCGAAGGCCGTAGGGTGTTCCGCCTCTTTCCTCCAGGGCGTCAAACGAAGAAGGGCCGAGGAGATAGCTGCCCCGGTGAAGCGCACCAAGTTCGACTTGGACAGGAGAGTGCTGCGAACTGAAAAGTTGATCCCTAAGGTAAAGAAGCCTCTCCGAGAAATGACCGAGGCTGACTATGAACACCGGGTCAAGGAGAAGAACTTTGACGACATAAACGAAGAATACGAAATCAACGGTATTCGCCGCAGAACTGACAATCTCCTTGTTAAGCGACTCGAGAATCAGGAGAAGCTGTTTCAGCTTCAAAATGACTCAAGGCAGGTGGAAGAAGATATGGCTAAGGCCACCACGCGGCGGAGTCTGCCCAGCAGGAGATCAAGGACTTGAAAGCACAGCTCGCCGCCTCTCGGCGGGAGGCTACGGCACAAAGAAGGACGAGCGAACAGCTGTCGGAGGAGAAGAGGGCGGCATTGGAGCATGTCTCTCGGCTGCGGGATTCGTTAAGGCGGAGCCCAATCTCAGCTGAAGGAGAAGACGTCCCAGGACGGCGGCCTTTTCGAAAAACAAGGTCAAAGAGATGCGGGCTGGTTTGCTTGCAGGGATGCAGGGCTAATGTTGTCAGGTCCCTGTCCGTCCTGGATTTCGCATCCAAGATCCAAGAAGTATCTGCCCAGGGAAAGCCTGTGGTAGAGGAGGCCGAACACCAAGCGAAGCAATGGCTGGACTTGGCAATGAAAATTGAAGAGTTCGCGCGCAAAGGCCTCCGATTTCCCCCAATGTCCCGAATTGCCCTAGATTGGGCAGATGCAAGGGTAACCTTGCACAATTATTTTGAAAAAACGGAAAAAACAAGGGCCGCCAGGAAAATGCTGGACGCATTGAACCATGAAATGAATATTTGCCTGGCCCCCTTCAACACTCTTTCTGAGCTCGGATGCCCGAGCTTCGTCAAGGATGGGGAGTTTCTGCCCCTTGAACAGGTGAAGCTGAATTGGCTGTCTTTCGAGGCAGATACGTCGGAAATTGACAGTTGGGCCGAGCCAGTCCAGGAAGCACAGGTCACTCAGATGGTGTCAAGATATTGCAAGATCAACACCTCCCTTCAGGAGTTGGGAGAGAGATATAACACCATCGACGTACACACGATTGCAGCATTCAGAGCAGCGGCGAAGGATGTCAGCGATTTAGGGCCCTTTTAGGCAGCAGCCTGGGACCAGGCCAAGGCTGCATACAATCATGTCCGTGAGCGGGAGGGTGACAGTGGTGATCATTCGGATTCAGAAAGGGGAGGAGAATCAGAAGAAGAAACTGCTGAGAGCGAGTCCGAAGAGGAGCAGTTACCCAAAAAGGGGACGTCAGAGCAGCGGAATGCAGGGGAAGGGAGTTCCTCTGCGCCCAAAGGATAAAGGCCTGGTTCTTTGCGTCGAGGCGAGCTCGACACCCCGCGAGCCGCCAGGAATGTTGCCACATTTTGCACGGGGTGCCATGTTTTCATTTTTATTGTAAGTATGCTGCTCTCCCTTCCCTCCTCCTCCTTTCCCTTTCTCCACTATCCCCTTTCTCCCCTTCTGTCAGTTTCATTCCCGTCATTTCCCCTTTTTCCTCTTGTACTTTCTTCGGTCAATTTCCCAAAACAGAGCAAAAGGTCCCTGAAAATTTCTAAGTCTAAGAGCGCAACCCGACTTCGCAGCGAAGTCGGGGTGCGCCCTTAAGTTCGAGCGCACTCGGGAATGCGAAGTGCGGAAAAGGACCGAAATTTGGCTAAGTACAAGAGCGCAACCCGACTTCGCTGCGAAGTCGGGGTGCGCTCTCGTTCCTGTGCGCACTTGGGAAGCAGCGGATCCCGAAAATTGGCTAAGTGCCAGAGCGCAACCCGACTTCGCAGCGAAGTCGGGCTGCGCCCTCATTTCTGTGCGCAGTCTGAACAACAAGCAAAACTGGCTAAGTGCCAGAGCGCAACCCGACTTCGCAGCGAAGTCGGGCTGCGCCCTCTAACTTGTGCGCACTTGGGTAGGATGTTTCAAGCAGCCCAAAAACTATCTAAGGCACGGAGGCCTCCCCAACTGCGTTGTTTCCCCCTTGCGCTTGTTTAATTGCGCTCTGATTCCAAGCGAAGTCGGACATAAAGAGAGAGCGCCTTTCAAGGCAGATTTGTCCCTCATCAGATTTTGACAAGTGTCCAGCCTCGGGATTCGAGCCGGAGATGTGACAGGGAAAGGACAGGCGTGGGCCAAATTATTATACCGCAGCTACCCTCATTTAAGCTGACTCAAAGTTTCATCTACCGCAGCTACCCGCATTCAAGCTGACTCAAAGTTTCATCAACCGCACTGCCACGTAGCTGCCAAGTTTTCAGGTGGACCTTGCTGCAAGTACAGTCCCTGTCTGCAGAAGTCAACATCAGCAGCTCTTTTGTCAGCTTTGTCAGCTATTGTCGGGTCTGGGATCCTGTGCCCAGAGTTGTAATCGGGGGGAAATTGCGCTATAAATAGCTGCACCATATCATTGTAAAGGGGTGGAAGGGGGATATCCTGCTAGGGAACCATTGTAGCTGTACGTTTGCTTTTGAATGCAAGATACACTTGGCTCTATTTACTGTTATTGTTCTTTATGCTGCCTTTACTTAGCATTTCTGCCTCATGTTGCTTATGTTATTGCTTACTGTTATTCTGCTATCTGGATATCGGTATTTGATGATTAAGTATTCCTGGAATGCATAGTTAGAGGATACATAGGATGAATGACATCAGTAGTTTCTGTAATGTATTCTGTATTTAATTGTTGTTAGTAGTGGTGATTGATAGTTGTTGTGCTGCTTATCCTCCCCACCCAACGCAAATCACATTTATATTTCTTTCCGCATTTCTAATTTCTTTCCTGCACTCTGAGCTTAAAACCATCTGAGAAAACATATAGGAAGCCGGCCTTCTCCGGAGATTGGCACGGAAGGCATTCCTTCCTTCCGGCCTTTCAATCTGTTGGGCGAATCTAGGGCGCATTGCACTAAATCCTATCCTAGTGGCAGATTCGTAACCAACAGATACTACATGAGATAGCATTCAATGTTAATCATGGCAACAATAATGGCCCTTTCCATGAATATGAAAAACATTCCAGTCAAAACCCAATGGCACACAAGGAAGAACCCAAACAACGTTGACAGATGCTTAATAAATATCTATGCCTACTAGGCATAGATTATATTCTATCCCCATATGGGTGAATATTGTAACCTGTTATTTTCAAGAAAAAGTGATCTGGAAAAGTTGTTTTGATGAAAACAGTGTACCACAAAATATTGTTTCATTTGAAATGGTGATGGAATTATAGTTTCTGGTAACATTTCACATTGTTTTGGTGGCTATTTCTTGAGAAATGGGATTTTGACCATACAATTAACACAAGTCGTGGTGTTGAATGAAATCTTGTTAACTGGGCAGGTATGGAGCATCAGCATGTCAATGCAAAATTTTCCACTCTACCCCCCTTTCTGATATGTTTAATTTGTTTTCTGGCTGTTGTCCTCTGGGAATCCCAATCCTTGCCCTCATGGTGCTTATGATCAGGTACTTCCAGGCTCAAGTTCATCTCATCATTTGTTGTTTCCGGAAGTAGACTTCTGGATGTTTGTTAAGAAAGCTCAAGTGAGCATGCCTCTAGACTGGGTATTTTTACCTCTGTGTGGCTTCTTGAAAGTGATGAAGGAAGATTTAGTCCTAGAGTTATCAGGAGCACCTGTATTCTAACATTTTTCAAAGGTGTCATTTGCAGGTTTGCTGGTTCATGGTTGTTGGGAGCAAAATTCAAACATGAGTGGTGAGGCATAGGAAAACTAAAGGAGGGATGATTGGTTCATTGGGCTTCCCTCTGGTGGGCTTTATGTCAGAACAAAATAGCGCATCCATTTTTTAGGGAGGCGGTTCTGGGAACTATAGGCATTTATGAAACATCAGAACATAGGCGTCAAATATTCTTTGTATATTATAATTACAGCATTGTTTTTGGTCCACCTATACTGTAGAAAGTATTTTTGGTATAATATATTTTTATGACTTGTGCATGATTATGAATAAAACCATGTGTGTAATAAAGGAATGAGTATACAAGATGTAATGCATTTGTTGTCTCTGTTCTAACTTTTGGATTAGTTGTGGTGATAGTAAAGTTGAGAATGGAGCATTATAAAAAACCATTTGCTTCCCTATATATTCTACTCAGGTCTAAGCATCCATCCATCTAGTTGAAGACTATGCACATTGTAAATATGAACAACAAAGACATTTCTTTTCAAATGATATTCTGCAATGTTGCTTTATGTGTGTAATTTTCATATCATCCTAGAGTAGTTTACTTTTTCATAGATGATGTTTCCTATTCAATGTAAACTCATGGCTGGGTGGTCACCTATTGAAGAAGTGGATAAAGAGATAGTTACAATTAATATTTAGTTACAGGTTTTTCCTGATATGGTGGGAACTGTTTGATAATGGTTTCACCTTCTTCTTGTATCTTCTCCTTGTATATAATTTATTATTACATCAATGGAAGGTTATTGTACCCAATTTGTGTTCACATCGTTTGGTATCAGAGTGACATAGTTCAAGAGCTGAGATCTCTGGAGTTACAAAGCAGGAATCGAAGGTGATGAAGACCCATTCATGAAGACTTATTGCCCAATCCAGGAAGCAGTTGAATGACTATGTTGCAAAGTTTGTATCAAACCCTAGGTTTGTGATCATAAGGAGAATAGGACATTCAAAGTCCATTTTGTTTGATTGTTTATTTTGCAGGATTGAATGTGGAGGTTACCATGCAATGACAGAGTTGTATGAGCATGAAGAGAGATGTTCGAGTTTTTAGTTTGCAACTTAGTTGTATAAGATCAAGAATGATAGAGTTCATTTGGCTTGAAGCCAAATAAGGCGTGTTGTTTATTGTCAGCAAGTAGAGGGTATTTTCCACCAACATTACCAGCCATCCAAGTAAGCTTTAACACGTGAAGCTTAGGTGCAGACAAGGTGAATGTGTATGTCATCTAGTTTGAAGAGGGTGTTGATGCATGCACGGGCCATCTGAGAGTTAATAAGCCATCTAAAGGAAATCTTGTCGGTTTTGCATGTTAAAAAGGGGTTGTCTAGTTGACATTTTGCATGCCATCTTGTGAAGTATTGTCATCAACAATGTGCAAAGGCTGTCTTTCTTTACACTTGCCAACATGAAGTGCTAACAAGTGAAACCAACAAGGTTGACTGATGAAATAGTTGTTTGTCGACCAGGGCAGAGTGCCAATTGAAGTTATCAAAGGATGTGCATGTGAAGAAGTTGTCTAGTGTGGAAGTGGCTAAAGTGAGAGACATCTAGCAGATAAGAAGCACCGATGAGAAGCGTCGTCCACGAGTTAAGGCTCAGTTTGGGCTGTACAAGAGGAAGTGGTGTTCATTTCATGGACTGTCTAACTATATGTGAGGGCCATTTGGCTTGAAAAAATGTGAGCTAATCAAAGAGAGGGATGTTTGAAGTGTCCCAAGGGCGTGTCACCAAGAGCCACTAACATGGCCATCTAGTGGAAGTAAGATTTGTCATCTAATAAGACTAATGTCATTCACCATCTACGCAAATGCATGCAAGGAGAGTTTGAGAGTCGTCTAGAAGTTAAGAAGTGCCAAAAGCAAATTAAGCATAGTTCGTGATTTAAGAGTGAAGAGTAGTGGAGGGCAATCTAAACAACAGTTGTGTCATTTAAGTGCATGGCATCTAGATTCCATGGGCCATTTAGGCATCGTTGAGATATTGTGGAGAGATTCTCGTACTCATTTGTGCATGTAGCGAATTTGGCGTAGTTTGTTTTATTGAGATGAGATAGAGGCTTCAAAGAAGAAGCGAGGGTCATCTAGGTGTTGGGAAGACGGGGTAGAGATGTCTAAGAACAGTTTGTTTTGCTGGGATGAGACCTCCAAATGTTTGCTTCCATTTCATTAGAGTTTGCACAACACCTTGGAGATGAAGGTAGCACTGTTGAAGCCTTCGTGACTGAGGAAATCTTAAACTAGACTAAATAAACCCTAATGTGCTTAGTATGTGAACAATTGAAATGAAAAGGACAATGATGGAGATTTAAAATCATTATTTTCCAACCCCATAAGTGTGACATCATTTGTTCTAATTGTTATCATAATTCATAAAGAATGTCTTTTCAAATTAACAAAGGTGGAAAAAACTCTTTAAAAAAATGAAAAATCAGTTTTCTTTCACCCCACATGCATGATGGGAACAAAGAAAAATCACTTTTACATAAAGACTTGAAATAAGAAATTAAGTTTGATATATAAAACATTTCGATGGTGAATTGAGAAGAAATTGAAGCACATTATTTTGTTCATGAGTATAGGAGTAGTTATACTTGTCGGAAAGCTCTTTTTTATCCCGATTCAATAGACATTGTTTTTCATATTTTTTGAAGCTTAACAATGGTTGTAAATGCCCCAAAGATAATGTTGTATGATTCATAGTTGTTGAAAGAAAACAACTATTCTGCCTGGAAAACAAAGTTAAAATCTTGCGGAGGTCCAAGGTTCAAATCTCGGGCCTCGCCAGACTGAACACTTGCCCCTTTCCTGGTGCTTTCAGCGGCATAAAGGGTTTAAAATGATTGTGGCATGGTGGTTATAGGGGCGGATTGCGCGGAGATCTGTGTGGCGGCTTCCGAGGCGGACAACGCAGAATACTGTGGCGGCCATAAAAACCCGAACAACCTGCTCGGATTCGTGGCGGCTACCGATTCCACCATGTAAAAAAAAAAAAAAAAAGTTAAAATCTCACCTTGAGTTTGAGGATTTGTGGGATTTAGTCTCAAGAAACACTCTAAGACATGCCACTGATTTTGACGAACAAAGGAAGCTTAACAAAGCATACTGGATAGTCTGGCTGATCATACTGTTGGTGTATCGAATAAGATTGAGCCGTACATTAGTGATGCTATGATAACCAAAGATGCATGGCACAAACTTAGCACTATGTTTTGATCCAAAAACAAGAACTGGATTCTACACGTGCAAAGACAATTGCATTGTATGAAGATGAAGAGTGGTAGAAATTGGCAAGTTTTCTAAGGATTGTAGAGTTGTGTGCTTCTCTTCAAGCATTGGGAGGAATTGTGGATAGTCATGTGCTAGTACGAATTGTTCTGTGATCTTTACCACCAACATTCAATGTTTTGGTGACAACCTTGAATGTCACCAACCTTTCGAAACTATCGTGACTTTACTTCAACAGGAGGAAGCAATTTGTGAAACGAAGATGAAGATGAACATGCTTTAGTCACATCGGAAAGGCAAGAAACCTATGCAGATGAAGAGAGGTGGTGGACGCCCCAACAACAAAAAGGGCTTAATCAACAGTAGCAACAAAGACAAGGGAACTTTTCACATTCTAATGTCACATGCTATAATTGTGGGAAATTGGGGCATGTACTTAAGAAGTGTAAGTCCAAAACTTTCTCACAAGGTTCTTCCAGTAAGAACAAGAAGCAAACATTAGGAGGCAATCAGAAGGGTCCTCAATGGCAGAGACAGAATGCACCTCAACGCTAGCATGGCAATGTAGCGGAGGATACCAAATTTGAAGGAGGAGAAGACAATCTATTTGGCACAAGATCCTGATGCAATCTCACAACCTTGCCCAGTTTGGTATGTTCATTCGGGGGCTACCAAACATATGACAAACCAAAAGAAATGATTTGTATCTCTTGACCATTCTTTTTATCGTGGGCATGTTACACTCGGCGACAATTCAACATACACCATTATTGGTGATGTTTCATTGCATTTTGGTTCACATACTTATCACTTGACTGAAGTTCTTTACATACCTAGTCTCACGAAGAACTTCCTATCTTGCTTGATCACAACCTAAAAGTTGAATTTGATAGAATGGGATACAAGAAATTGTTTCATTTAAGACAAATCTAGAGGTTTGACAGTTGCTGCCCTTGCTATAGGCATAGGCAAAATGTTTTTGCTTGTGGTTGTATTATGAGACAACCAAGCTTTGGCACCAAAGAAGGATGATGCTGCCACACTTTGGCACAAGCAATTTGGACATCTAAGTTTTAGCTACCTAAAAGCACTCGACAATCATGCTATGGTGAGAGGTTTTCCCTTAGTTAAAAAGACTAGTGATATTTGTGCTAGTTGCTGGATAGGAAAGTAGCATTGAGCCCCATTCGGCTCTAGTAGTCGTCGAGCAACTTGTCCACTTGACTTGGTGCGCATTGATCTATGCAGACCCATGAATTTGAATTTTAGTGTTTGAGAATATTTTTAGTTGCCGATGATCATAAACGACGAATGTTGGTGTATTGTTTGAAGAAAAATTATGAAGCTTTTCATTTCTCAAAGAATTCAAAGCTCGTGTGAAGTTTACTAGTTGTCAAATCCAAGTAATCCGCTTAGATCGATGGGGGAGTATATCGGTAATAAATTTTTTGCTTTACTAAAGCAGACAACTGCCTTTACACCTTAGCAAAATGGTGTTGAGGAGAAGCGTAATTGTACTATTTGGATATGGTGCGAAGTATGTTGAGCGATGCAAAGTTGAAGCCAACATTTAAGGTAGAACCTGTTTGTATGATGGTTATTTGTTTAATTGCACACCCACAGTTGCATTGAATGGTGTCACACTAGAGGTAGCATGGACAAGTGTTAAGCCAATAGTGTCTCATATTCGAGTGTTTGGAAGCATAACATTCATGCATGTTTCGAAGCAGAAGCCGATGAAGTGTTGGATGCTTCATTTGAGAGAGATTGAAGAGTTTCATTATGATGATGGAGATATCTAAACTATCTTCTTCGAGTACCACACATAGGCACAAGTGGTATCTTAATACTATTTGTGATGCGAACTTGGATGGTGTCCTAGACACATCAAGTTCAAGGTTGAGAACTCACAATAGAGTTTGCAATGATGTCAACCTAGCCCTTAGGAGCACAGTTGTGTAGAAATTTGAACCTTCAATGGTTTAGAAATTTCTTGCGTCATAACAGTGGAAGAATGCCATGTATGTTTAATATCAAGCTTTGATGAAGAACAAGAAATGGCAACTTGTTGATCTTCAACCTGGAAAGAAACCCATTGGATGTAAGTGGGTATTCGAGATCAACTACAAAGTTGATGGTAGTATTGACAAGGCAAGGCTTGTTGCAAAGGGCTATGCACATAAGGTAGGCATTGACTATGACAAAACCTTTGGTCCGACAACAAAGATCAAGACCATTCGGATGGTATCCACAGTGGCATCTCAATTTGGATGGAAGCTACATTAGATGGACGTAAAAAGTGCATTCTTTAATGGTGAGCTCATTGAAGAAGTATACATGATGCAAACCATAGTTGAGAAAATCGGCAATTGGCAAACTATCGGCGATGCGCCGATTTTTTCAAAAAATCATCAAAAAATTTGCAATTTTTTTTAGGCTGCAACTGATTTAGGGTTTTTCACAGCCGATTTAGGGTTTTTTTATGCAAGCCCATTTTTCAGCTATTAATGTTTGAACTTCGAAGTTTAAACCCTAAACCTGAAACCCTAGTCTAGGGTTTTGGTTTTTTTTCCTCTTTTTAAGTAAATATTGCTGCCTGATAACTATGTATGCAAGCCCATTTTTCAGCTATTAATGTTTGAAACTTTGAACTTTGAAGTTTAAACCCTAAACCCTAGGGTTTTGGGTTTAGTTTTTTTTTGCTGCCTGGTAACTATGTATGCAAGCCCATTTTTCAGCTATTAGTGTTTGAATTTGAAACTTTGAACTTGAAGTTTAAACCCTAAACCCTAGTCTAGGCCCTAGGTTTTTTTTTCCTCCTCTTTTTAAGTAAATATTGCTGCCTGATAACTATGTATGCAAACCCATTTTTCAGCTGTCAATGTTTCAATTTTAAACCCTAAACCCTAGCTTTTTGGTTTAGGGTTTAGGTTTTTTTTCCTTTTTTTCAAGTGATTGTAACTTTGTTGTTACTTGTTTCCATGTGCAGGCATATATAAAATGAAACCTTTTTTTCCTTCTTATAACTTGTAACTTTGTACCTTTTCATATTATAAGGCTATAAGCAATACAAGATGTGTTTTCTCACTTTCATGTGTACTTAAAGCTTGAGCCTTGTATGATGTCTTGACATCAATTATTGCTTTTATTGCAATATTTGGTTTGCATAATTTTAATTCATTGTAATATGCATGAGAAAAACTTTTTTTCAATGAAAAAATTTGTTTTCTTCGTTTTTTTTTTTGGCCGATTCTTTCCCATATTTTTTTGCCAATTCCCGATTTTTGCTGATTTTTAAAGATGTTGGTTCTTTGCTGATTCTGATTTTCTGAACTATGATGCAAATAGAGGGATTTGTCATACCAAGCCAGGAGAGGAAGGTATGGATGCAACTTGCGATAAACTTGTCAGCCCAATTTTGGAAAGAGATTTGTCATAGTTTGAAAACTTGCAACCTGCGATAAACTCATCAGCCTAATTTTGGAGATTTTATTGGCAACTTGGGAAAATTGATTTTAAGCAACAATTGCCTATGTTAGACATTCATGAAAAAGAGTATAATTACAATTCATGATCATTAAATCCAGCCAAATACATCATAGAAATGCAACATTTCAAAATATTAAGCAGTTTTTATTTGTTTTCCCCTCCTCCCTCTTGAACTAGATGGTTGGCCTTGTCTCTAAACAGGTGGTCAAATTGGAGGCTCCTCAGGCACGTTATCATCATGTTATATCTCCTCCAATCCTCTTAAATGTTTTGCTTCCTCCTCAAGGGCCTCAATGTCCTCTACAATAATATCGGTATCCATAGGACTCCTGGAAATCCAATAACATAGAGGATCTAGCTCATCCAATTTAATTGCCTAATAGGATTCACTAGCCTCCGCTTGTCTGATGCGAAATTGAAGAGTGTATTGTACAAACACAAGGTCATTGAGGTGCTCTTGGGTTAAACCTGTTTTGCTTCTTGGTGCGTATGACCTCAAATAGAGACCACTAGCACTCACATCCAAAAGTGCTAGAAGGCTAACTCAAGATGCAAAGAGCCATTTTCTTTAGATTAGGTGTTTTGGAACCATAGTCTTCCTACCATAAATCTACAAAAAAGATTATTTATTCAAAGTATTATTTACATTTGTAAATTACAAGAAAAATTCAAAAACTATTAGATTTTAAAAGTTTAAATGCTTTACCTAGTTGTAAGGTTGACCTTGCTTTTTTAGCAAAGGAGGATGCAAACAAGCTCCCTCTCACAAACTTACAAAGTTGCAACTCAGCAGGGATGCAACAGTGTTTGTTAGGGTTATCTATCATCCTCTTTGCACAAGCATAAAACTCTGCTTGGATCTCTTCATCACCGCTGAGACTGCTAGTGTAAAAGAATTTGGGGTTCAAGAAACACTCCGTGGCATGAATAGGTCAATGGAGTTGCCTACTCCATCTCTTATCAATGATGTGCCAAATTGGTTCATACTTGCGTTGGTTGCCACCGTAATAGTGTTCAATGGCCTCTTTGGCTCTATCCATTGCCTCATATAGATAACCCATTGCCAATTTTTTGCCATCTACAAGGCGAAGAACCCTTACCAAGGGTTCTATCACCTACAATTGAACAATAAATACTAAAAATTTAGAAAAAGAAATCCTAAATTTTTCAAGTATAAAATAAGATTTTAAAATTTAAATTTTAACTGAACAAGCTATTACCTTGAGAATTTCCTATCCCAAATGAATCATTAAGCACTTGCCTCTAGATCCACACTCCCTTCACCTTTGAATGAAATGGTGAAGCATACCATTCTTTGCTCATAGAGATTTGCTTCAAAGCAAGTGATGTTGTTAGAAGGCTTTAAAAGGTGATGAAATTGTAGGCAAATTGAGTGATCCCTAGGTGAAGAATGTCCCTCCTATCATTATGCTCCCTCATTAAGTTGAGTACCCATGTGTAGTTATATATAAACCGTGTAATGTTCTTCACCTCTTCTACCATGGTCTTCACCCATGTCATTTTGCCAATGTCCTCAAGCATGAGGTCAATGCAATGGGCAACACATGGGCTCTAGAAAATAGAGGGGTACTTCTCGAGAAGTCTACCCGCAAACACATATGATGCATTGTTTGTCACTACTTGGAAAACATTCTCCACTCCTATTTCTAGCATGATCTCCTCCAACAAATTGAATAACAATTGTGTCATCTTCACCTCTCGCAAGGCATCAATCGACTTTAGGAAAACCATGGACCCACCTGAAACCACCATGAATTTTAGGAGCATACAATTTCTTGCATCCATCCATCCATGAGAAAGAACGATACAATCCTTGTCCTCTATATCTTCTTTTGCTTTTCTATAAGAGCACGTGTTGATGACACACTCCTTCACAATGGTCCATTGAACTTTCTTGCCGAAAGTGGCTTAACTCTTTTGCCAACCTTGCTCAATGCCCTCACTAGGGCTTCCCAATAAGGGTTGTTTGCACAATTGAAGGGAATGTTGCAGTAATACCAAAAATACCAAAAATTGGCTGCAATTGTCCTTACATCATTCGCCTTGTCTCTCCCCCATGTGGTATTTTGAAGTGTGGTTTGTCTTGTTTTGGAGCCTTGTCCAACAGTTGCACTCCTCCCACTCCCCCTAGTACTAGCTTGCCAGATGCGAGGGCTAAGAACAGATTCTTCAACTGTGACATCAACATCCTCAAATTTTTGTCTTGTTTTGGAGCCTCGTCTAGCAGTCGCTAGTACTACCTTGCCAGGTGTGAGGGCTAAGGACAAATTCTTTGGCCATGTCATCAACATCCTCCAGTTTGGTCTCATCCCTATAAAAAGAGGCCCAAGGCCCAAGGCCCTACTCCATGTCCCACTGCAACTCTTGTCCTTATATGCTCTATTTTTTTGGCCTCTTTGCTACACAACCAAGCCTTCACCTCATTTCTAATCAAATCATCTGCTTTAGGGTAGGGGTCCACATCATGCCCTAGTTGCCCAAGTAGATGGTATTTGAGGCGATGGATGCCTCCTCACATGTCCTTGCCGCAATGTTTACAAAACAATTGATTTGGCAAGTTTCCCTTAACCCCATGCTTCCACATTGGGTCTCTTCTTGGGCTTGGACTTGGGGCTACAATTGAAGGAGTTAATTGTGTTGCACTTGAAGGAGGATCACTTCTGCCTACGACGGTTCTAGGGACCTCACCCAAGGAATCCATCTATTTTTCCAAAGGGGAGGGGGGAAAAAGAGAAATAAGTAATGTAATGCCCTAGGGCCTAGCTTGCATGCTTGAAAAGAACAAAAAAAAATAAAATTTTAAAATTTTTATAATATTCCTAACAAAACCCTAGTTTAAAAAAAAAAAGGCTTTGAAATCTGTAGAAGATGATGAAAATCTTCTTTAAATGGTATAAAATCTCTGGTATGATCTCGAAAATTGGTTTAGAATCAGTTTCTTGACCTCTAAGGATAAGGCCCACACAATCGAAGAGAAGAAAAAGTGAGCAAATGAGGCAAAATGCATTTTTAAAAGATATTTTGGCCCGTTCTTGGAACCATCGGAGACAAAATTGGAATCGGCTCAAAATCAGGCTGGAAAAAGAATCAGAAAAAATCGAGAATTGCGAAAAAATCAGCAAAAAAAGAAAAAGCAAATTTTCATTGAGAAAAAGCTTATTTCATGCATATCACAATGAATTAACATTATGCAAATCAAATATTAATAATGTAAGTGACACAAGGTTAAACTACTCATGAAAGTGGCAAGTGATACAAGTTTAAAGCCTTAAACTACACATGTTAGTGACAAAATAAAGAAATTTTAATGCGTCCAAAATTCAAATATTCTTGTATTGCTTATAATATAAAAAAGGTACAAATTACAAAATGTGTCATGACAAATACAATGTCTCAAGATCTTTGAATGTCTTTGCTCTTTGCCCTAGGTGAAGCTCTAGTCTCTCTTTTGTAGACAGGCAAATTGATATGTCCTTATTTGCTGAATTAGTTTTGGTATTATGTGTTATTTTGTAATTGTACGCAAAGTGTTTGACGAAATGTGCGTGCATATATTTAATTATGTTGTAAAGTGCAATTTAATATTGTACGTAAGAATAAAGTCATGTTAAGTCATGTAAGTCGGCTAAATTAGAGTTATAAACTATTTTGTCTTGTAGTGGGAAATGTCATGTAATGCAAAGAGCAAATGCATATGAAATGTAATTTGAGGGAAGTTATAAGGTAGTTGAAGGATAACTACTTGTTGGGTGTATAAATAAGCCCTCCCCTCATTCATTCAAGTTGTTCGTTCATGCACGGCGGTTCATTCATTCAGGGATTGTTCAGGCATTAAGGAGAGTAATGCAGGTTGATTGATGCAGTCCAGTCTTGTATGCAGCCATGGAGAATATTCTGCCTAGGGTTTGCAGGTTGCAGATTGTAATGCTTGAACTGTAATGTTGTATCATAAATGCCATTGTTAATATAAAACATCCCGTAATTACTATTATCTACCATTTTTGCTGCTATTGCTTCTATTGCTGTTCTTGCTGTTGTTATTATTGCTGTTTTAAGTTTTCTGTGCATTATTATTGCTATACTACAATAACTGCAGATTTGTAGAATTATTTAAGTGGAAATGGAATCGTGTAGCAAGTTAAATTTCATTTCTACATTCTGGCGTTGTTGCTTGATCGAAGTTGGGTCCAATTTGATGACATGAAGTTCTGAAAAGTAAAACCCTTGGGGAGATGCACAACGAAAACAACAGAGTGCAGCCAAAGACGTAGATGAAGACGCACTGGATTTTTTGGTTTTTTGGTGATGCAGATGAAAGACTGTCTAAAGGAACGTGCACGCCAACTGCAGATTTGTAGAATTATTTAAGTGGAAATGGAATTGTGTGTAGCAAGTTAAATTTCATTTCTACATCTTTGTCGTTGTGCTCGTGCCTCTTCTTGTGCCTTGGCTGTTAACACCAGTCACCACCTATGTTGGGGGTCAAGGGGGACAGGCAAAACCATTGATACCTTCACTATCTGAACTGAATTTTTCAATATACAAGCATATCATTTGTGCTTTTAAATATTACTCCTATATACAAGCATATTGAGCAATAAGTTTGGATTGATAGTTCAACATCTTTTTATGGAGAATTTCATTAGTTAATAATGTATAGCATTGTCGTTGGTGGTTGTTGGTGGCTGCCAGATTCCTTCAAACTGCAAACAATCTGTTGTTAGGATGCCCTAGTGTGTTTGGTTTGGTGTGGTAGCAGGTAGGTAGACCCCTTTCTCCCCTTGCAATAGGTGAAATGAAAGAAAATGAAACAAAATAGCTACTTTTTAGTAAATCGGCCGTAGCCTCTATGCTTGCGGTTGCAGATGATTTTTTGAAAAAATCGGTGATTTCCGATTTTGAGCCGAGTTGACTTGGAATTTGGAAAAACTCACAAAAACATGGAAAATTGGCGATTTTCGTAACAAAGCTTGGAACTGTGCACGTGCAACCAGTTTTCTTGTGAGAAATTGACAAGTTTTTGTGCTAAAAATCGGCACGAATTGACGATTTTATTTGCATTAAGAAAATAAAAAAAAATATTGCTGCTCACAATTTCTTGCGAGTTTTGCGAGGAATCACGAGATATCAATGATTTTTCTAACTATGGTTTGGTGTATCCAATAATATTGAGCCATACGTCCATGATGCTATGATAACCAAAGATGCATGGGACGAACTCAACACTGTGTTTGAATCCAAAAAAAGGAACCAATTGCATTGTCTAAATATGAAGAGTGGTGATAAATTGACATGTTTTCTAAGGATTGTAGAGTTGTGTGCTTCTCTTCAAGCATTGGGAGGAACCATGTATAATTATGTGCTCGTACCAATTGTTTTGTGATCTTTAGCACCAATATTCATTGTTTTGGTGACAACCTTAAATGTCACCAACCAGATTCTAACATTCAAGACTATTGTGACTTTACTTCAACTAGAGGAAGCAATTTTTAGAATGAAGATGAACATGAACATGCTTTAGTCACACATTAGAAAGGCAAGAAATCTATGCAGATGAAGAAAGGTGGTGGACCCCCTAATAAACACCACCAACAACAACAAGGGCATAATCAACGACAAGGATAAGGGAATTTTTCACAATCCCATGTCACATTCTATAATTGTGGTAAATTGGGGCATGTACTTACGAAGTACAAAAATTTCCCACAAAGTTCTTCCAGTAAGAACAAGAATCAAGCATCAGGTTGTAATTAGAGGGGTCCTCAATGGTAGAGGAAAAATGCACCTCAGTGTCAACATGGCAATGTAGCAGAGGATACCAACTTTAAAGGAGAAGACTGTCTATTCGGCGGCACAAGATCCTGATGCAATCTCACATCCTAGCCTAGTTTGGTATGTTTATTTGAGGGCTACCAAACATATAACTGACCAAAAGGAACGATTTGTATCTCTTGACCATTCTTCTTATCGTGGGCAAATACACTTTGCGACAATTCAACATACACCATTGTTGGCATTGTTGATGTTTAATTGCATTTTGGTTCACATATTTGTCGCATGACTGAAGTTCTTTACGTGCATAGCCTCATGAAGAACGAACTTTCTGCAAATCAATTTTCTTGATTACAACCTAAAAGTTGAATTTGATAGAATGGGGTACAAGAAATTTTGTCTCATTTGAGACAAATCTAGAGGTTTGACAGTTGTTGCCCATGCTTTAGGCATAGGCAAAATGTTTCAGCTTGTGGTTGTATTGTGAAACAACCAAGCTTTGGTACCAAAGGAGGAGGATGCTGCCACACTTTGGCACAAGCAATTTGGACATCTAAGTTTTGGCTACCTGAAAACATTTTACAATCATGCTATGGTGAGAGGTCTTCCCTCACTTAAAAATACTGGTAACATTTATATGAGTTGCTTGGTAGGAAAGTAAGCACTGAGCTCCATTCGGCTCTAGCAGTCATCGAGCGACTTGTCCACTCAACCTGGTGCACATCGGTTTGTGTGGACCCATGGATTTGAATTTTAGTGGTTGTAGATATTTTCAAATGTTTGTTGATGATCATAAACGACGAATTTGGGTGTATTGGTTGAAGAAAAATGATAAAGCCTTCCATTTTTCCAATGAATTCAAAGTTCGTGTGGAGAAGTTTATTGGTTTTCAAATCCAAGTACTCTTCTCAGATCAAGGGGGGAGTATATCAGTAACAAAATGGCGTTCAGAGCGTAATCGTATTATTTGGAGATGGTATGAAGTATGTTGAGCGATGTAAAATTGGAGCTAACATTTTAGGCAGAACTTGTTCGTACGATGGTTTATTTGTTGAATTGTGCACCCATCGTTGCATTGAATTGTGTCACACTAGAGGAAGCATGGACATGTGTTAATCCAATAGTGTCTCATATTGGAGTGTTTGGATGCATAACATTCATGCACGTTCTGAAGTAGAAGCGGATGAGGTTGGATGAAAAATTCAAGAAATGCATCTTCATTGGATATTGTGTTGAGTTGAAGGCATGTCATCTCATGGATCTTGACACCAAAAAGTTGTATATCAGTAGAGATGTGTTTGATGAGAAGAATAAGTGTAACTCTTCTTCTAAGCCACATGTTTCAGATGAAGCACCTATTCTTTTGATTGATGATGAAGCCTCTAAGAGGAAGGTTGAAGAGTTTGATTATGATGATGGAGATGATATCTAAACCATCTTCTTCGAGTACCACACATAAGCCCAAGTGATATCTCAATATAGTTTGTCATGCAAACTTAGATAGTATCCCAAACACATCAAGTTCAAGGCTGAGAACTCGCAACAAAGTTTTCAATGACGTCAACCTAGCCCTTAGGAGCACAGTTGTGCAAAAATTTGGAAGAATGCCATGGATGTTGAATATTAAGCTTTGATGAAGAACAAGAAGTGGCAACTTTTTGATCTTCAAGCTAGAAAGAAACCCATTGGTTATAAGTGGGCATTCAAGATCAAAAACAAAGTTGATGGTAGTATTGAAAAGTACAAGGTAGGGCTTGTTGCAAAGGGCTATGCACAAAAGGAAGGCATTGGCTATGACAAGACCTTTGGTCCGACAACAAAGATCAAGACCATTCGGATGGTATCCACAATGGCAGCTTAATTTGGATGGAAGTTACATTAGATGGATGTAAAGAGTGCATTCCTTAATGGTGACCTCATTGAAGAAGTATACATGATGCAACCAGAGGGATTTGTCATACCAAGGTAGGAGAGGAAGGTATGCATGCTAATCAAATGTCTCTATGGGATGAAATATGCTCCTAGACTTTGGTACGTCGAAATCAATGAGCATCTTATATGATATGGATTTTGTTGCAATCCTTATGATCCAAATCTATACCTCAAATGACAAGAAGGGAAGGTCGTGATCATAATTGTGTATTTCAACAACTTGGTCATCTCTGGAAGTTCAACAAATTTTATTGAAATGACCAAAAATCATTTTAAGAAGTCATTCAACACGACAAATCTCAGGCTTATGCATTATTGGCTTGGCTTCGAGATGTGGCACACAGAGATTGCATGGCATCATCTGAAACTTCTTGAGCAATGTCTTGGCATACTTCATCTATGACATGAAAACCCATGCCTATCTCGATGGAGACAGGGCTGCAAGTATATACTGAATTCATCCATCGCCACAGGTAAATGTAATTCTGTATCGTCATTTGATTGGGAGTCTTATTTATCTAACCTATACTGAACTAGATATCAACTATGGTGTTAGCTATCTTTCAAGGTTCATGGAAGAACCTAGGTTGTAACATTGGAAAGCAACAAGCTGGTAGTTAGGTATATCCATAGTTTGACTAAGTATGGTTTTGAGAACAAGAAGAATGATCAATTCTTGTTGATAGGATTCGTGAGTGTGGACTATGCAGGATCCATTGATGAAAGGAGATCCACATCTGCATTTGTATTCCATTTGGGGTTTGGTTCGATATCTTGGAGAAGTAAGAAGCAACATGTTGTTGCTTGATATTCTACCAAGGCAGAATATTGCGCTGAAGGAGGAGCTGTCTACGAGGCGATATTGTTGCTTCGCATCTTGTCAAGGATGGGCATATCAGAGAAGCAACCAACGGTCTTGAAATGCAACAATCAAGGAGTTTTAAAGCTTGTTTGCAATCCAGTTTTCCAAGAGTAAGCAAAGCACATTGAAGTTCAATGCCACTTCAAAATTGAACATGTTCAGGAGCATAACATGCAACTTCAATTTTGTAATCCTATAGATCAATGTGCAATCATTTTCACCAAGTCTCTTGCATGTATAAAGATTGAATTTTTTGAGATTTTCTTGTTTGTACATTGATGTAATTTGGAGGGGGCTGTGTGTGTGTAAATGCTACAAATAATAGGTAGTTACGGGTTTTTCCTGATATGGTGGAAATATGTTTGAATTGGTTTCATCGTCGTCTTCTTGTATCTTCTCCTTATAGATGGTTGATTATTACATCAATCTAAGGTTACAGCAACCAGTATGTATTTACATCTTAGATCACACTTTTGGCACAATCAGAGCCCATGAAGACTATAATGCCAAAAAAGACAATTAAGCCTCTAGGTGCTAACAATTTCATGGGGCCTTTGCAGCTATGTCCTCAAACCAACGGGACTGTGACTACTATAGTCAAGGAAAAGTTGTTTCATGTCAAGATCAAGGTTAAACAATTAACACTTAGTCACGTTTGACTTGGATTGCTAGAGGAAAAATGTTACTCAACATATAATTAGTCATATTTGACTTGGATTACTTGAGGAATTTAATATCTAAGATGTTCCTCAACATATTGGGTTTGGAAACATTCAAATATTGAAGAATTTATCAATTAGTTTGGCTAAATAAGGATGTCAAGTTGCAAGTCAACTAACAGTGCAAAATTGAGTTTGCAATTTTGGTTAACCCTCACATTAAGTGTGACTTTATTCCACCTGAAGTGTACAAAGTGGTGACATGTTCCAATTCAATTTGAGTTCTCAAACAATCTCAAGCTCTAGCATCACTTAAGATATTCATGAATTTAAAAAGCACCAGCCATTGTCGTTGCCTTAGTAATAAGAAACTTTCTATGCCATATGTTTATAGATTAAATTAGCCAGATGTTTGCTATGTTTCTCCTGGTAAATGTTTTGATAAACATTTTGTGAAGTCATATACAACAAAGACAATTTTTAGGAACAATGATTTGTGAATATTTAGAGTATTTACCCAGATATAAAGATGCAAGCATTTTTTTTCCTGTTGTACAAAAACAGGGAAAAAATGTCTTTATTTGTTAACAAATGTCTTCCCTTCAAATGTTTAGATCTCCTATTTTAGTGTTTATAACTTTGAAAGACAAAGCTGTTTTTCTATGCCAAAAAGGAATTAAGCTTGTTCTCATATTTTGCTTGCTATTATTGAAACATAGTAAATGTTGTTGAATCTATATTGTTTTTCTTTGCTTTGGACTTTGTTTTATATTCAAATTAGAAAAATGGTCTACTACCTGTAGGAAACATTTGCAGCATCCACTCCAGCTCTTCTTTTCAACTTGGAGCTTGATACATTAAGGTAGACTCTCTGAGAACATCCTGCGAAATGTTTTGATATTTGGTTTGTCAGGGTTTGTCTATGTATTTATAATGACAATTTACAGAAACGCTAGAAAACTAAGGTGAAATTATTGTTTTTGCAGATCTGACTTGGGTCTTTTTGGATTTCCTACAAAGGACCTTCATTATCGATTTCTTTCCCAATTTCTACCTGTATACTACATTCGAACTCGAGACTATTCAAAGGTGAGTATAATACTCAAAATATTGCATTTTGTTTCTATACTAATGCTGGGAATAAGATCTAAAGAAATATTAAAGTAGGCTGTCTTTATAACAAACAGTAAAATGATAAAATAAATTGTCCTTTAAAAAAAAAAAAAGTCATGAGCCCAAAACAAAGACTTGTGATACTCTATCATAAACCAAATTCAAATGACAATAACAATAACAACTATATATAAGAGTTGACAGTCATTTCATATGCATGTGAAGGAAGGATAAAGACAGTAGTGTGTTGTTTAAATGGAACATTACATGGGTTTGATTTTGGAATAGGGATAGACAGAGGGAATGATTCCTTGCTAATTGGTATATTCAATAACCTAACCAATGAACTCTATAGGATGGAAAGGAAATAAAAAAGAGAGATAAAAATCTTGAGAGAAAAAACCGGTTGAGGCAAACTTGCGAATCACATTGTCCACCTAAGCTGGCATTGTAAAAATGTTTTCAATAATAAAATAACAGCTTAGCTATCTTGGATACAAAATTTAGAAGCAACACAGGATATTCAATATACAGGGTAAACCCAACAGTTGGTAGACCCTCAGATTTTTGTAATTTTTAATTTTTATATATGATTTTGGAACTCTTATTTTTTCCTTTACCATGCTATTTTAACAGGATGTACTTTTGAGTCTTGTTGACCTACTTTGGTTGCTCACAAACATTAATATAATTTTATTTTTCTTTATTTCACTGGATCTGGTTAAAATACCAAAAGACAAGGGATGAATCAAACCATACCATTATTAGAAAGAAGGGCTTAACTAATGGGGTCCAAACGCCAATAGGTAGGATGTAGGGAAAAAAATGACCATATGAAGATCTCAATATCATAGGAATAGATTAATGTGCGATAAGCAAGAAAAGATAAATGCACTAAGTGACTTAGACATGGTTGTCTGCAATTGACCCAAACTAATGTATGTTATGCATGCCATATGTTGGTTGCTTCAAACCCAAATAAGCTTTGAAACTCTAATAGACCCTTAATCTGAGAACAAAAGCATTGAAAAAGTTATTCACACATTGGATCATTGTGATCAACTGCAACAGACCTTGACATTATGCTTCACAAGTGATTCTTGTTAGAATATTGAGTCTGCACCTATTGAAGAAGGATAAGCGTCCAAGGATGATGAGGAGATCCATGATGCTTTTGGATAAATTGGCTGCTGAAGTGGATGCCTGACACAATAATTGTCAATCTTTCATAAATGGGCATGAAAAAGAGAAATCAAGGTTGCAGATAGTAAAAATTCACAATACTTAGAGAGGAATGAACGAAATCAACACATTACGTTGTTATAATTGCATGGAAGGAATGAAAAGAAAGATAAAATTAAAAGATAATTCCATCGTTCCTCCTAGTCAACACCCTCTATTCCACAGGTCTTGTGAATTATGGAAACCAAGACTTTGTTCGTTGCCTCAGCTTGCCCATTCGCCCTTGGGTAATACGGGCTTGACAACAAGTGCAAAATCTTGAATTCCATAGTCAACTTCTGGATTATCTCATTGACGAAGTGTCCTCCTCTGTCACTTGTCAACTGCAGGGGTATCCCAAACCTTGTGATCACTTGTTCATACAAGAATCGTGTTGTACTCCTTGCAGAATTATCAGGCAAAGCTCTTGCCTCAACCCACTTCGTCAAGTATTTTATCGCTACCACAATGTATCGACATTTTCCTCTTCGGCTTGTTCTCAATGGTCCAACAAAATCAAGGCCCCATCTCTCAAACAACTCCTGTGGCTGCGATGGGTGTAATGGCATGAAGTCCCTCCGCAACGGTTTCCCAACTCTCTAGCATGTATCGCATGCTTTCACAAACTCTTTGGCATCACGATAGAGGGTGGGCCACCATAGCCCTGCCAGAAGCACTTTCCTTCTGTCGCATCTGGCCCCATATGCCCTCCTACCAATCCTTCATGGGCTTCTTTCAACATTGCATTCACTTCTTCCATCACGCATCTCCTCAATATCCCATCTTGTCCCATATTATACAACAAACCGACAATCAACTGGAATGGTGCTGACTTGATGATGACTTTCTTCCTCTCTATTGTCGTCATCTCCCTTGGCAGCTCACCCATCGACAAGTATTCTCCAATCGACTTGTACCACGATGGAATCACACTGATTGCAAATAAATGAGCGTCAGGGAACTCATCTGACACTCCTCCCTCTGCAGGCTCTCCCGAACGGATCCTTGACAACTAATCCGCTATCACATGCTTCTTTCCAGGTCTCACCACTACCCGGAACACGAACTCCTGTAATGTGATGAGCCACCTGCTAACTCACCCATGGATAGTCGGTTTATTAATCAGGTACAACAATGCCTGATGATCCACATAGAAAGCAAAAGGGTTGGCCAGCAAGTAATGTCTGAACTTTTGTACTGCATAGACCATTCCTAGAGCTTCTCTCTCTGTCGTGTTGTAGTTCTTCTTTGCTCTTGACAACAACCAACTAGAAAAATAAATGGGCTGATCCAGCCCAAACTGCCCCTCTTGGGCCAATCCACATCCAATCGCAAAATTGGACGCATCCACATGGACGTGAAACTCCTTATCCCAATCTGGAAACACCAGAATGGGTGCACAAACCAACTTCGCCTTCAACTCCTCAAAGGCCTTTTGATGCTCCTCCGTCCATCAAAAAGGAACATTCTTGCACGTCAATTCATCCAACGGGTGGGACACTTGGGCAAAGTTCTTGATGAACCTCCTGTAATACCCGACATGCCCTAAAAAGGACTTCACTGAACTCACGTCATATGGTTCCTCCATACTCATTACGACGCAAATCTTGTCAGGGTCGGTCTTCAGCCCTTCCTTACACACTATGTGTCCCAACAACTTGCCATACAACCAACAACTTACACTTCTTGGGGTTCAACGATAAACGAGCATTCATGCACAATCACATGCACTCCTCCAATGCCTTCAAATGCTCGTCCTTCTTCCCATATAGCGACCAGTCATCCAAGAAGACTTTGAATTTTCTAGTGGACATCTACTCAAAAATATACAATATTATCCTTTGGAACGTGGTTTGGGCATTGCATAAACCAAATGGCATTCGGTTATATGCATAGATCCCATTCTCTACTACAAATGTAGTCTTCAACTTATCCTCCTCGATGATACTTATTTGATTGTAGCTAGAAAATCCATCCAAAAATGAATAGATTTCATGTCCAACAACCTCCTCCAAGATTGAGTCGGTAAACGGGATTGGAAAGGGATCTTTGATTGTGATGGCATTCAAACTTTGGAAATCCACACAAATGTGGATTTGGTTCACCTCCTTCTTCAAAGTAATGACAATCGATGACACCCACTCACTCACCGTAACTTTGAAGATTATTCCTGCATCTAACATCTTTTGAATCTCTACATTCACCAAGGCTGCATACTTGGGGTTCATCCTATATGGCCATCTCCTTACTGGTAGTGCACCCGGAGTCAACTGGATCCGATGCACACACAACTCTGGTGGTATCCCCTTCAAATCCTTGTATGTCCATGCGAAGACGTCTTTATACTCCATAAAGATTTTAAATGTTGCTGCCTTCAGCATTGGATCCCACTCATCTTTGCACTAGATAATATTTTCTTCATCTTTTTCACCAAGGTTTACCTGAACCATTTTTGGGCCTTCATACTTTATGGTATCAAGTTCACTTGCTACTTTCACCACGTCCAACGGGTGTGCTGGCTTCTCATCTATCACAGCATCACCAATCGTATATTCTGCAAAGTTCTTTGGAAATGTCCACTTTTCTCTTTCTTCGTCTTTTGGTGCAGATTTTTCTTTCTTACTACTCTCACCGACCTCATACATGCTCTTCCTCTCTTCATCATGGTTTTCCTTTGCCTGAATGTAGAGACAATTTGGCAGAAAAACTTCATAATCCTCCATCTGCCAATGGAGAAGTTCACTATCCAAATGCCCTTCATCTTCTATGCATTCCTCTAACTGCAGCACTCCTTCATTTGGGTCATGTTTGCTATCATCATCCGAGGATGAATTCCCCGACTCATCGGTTGTCGCGAGATCCTTGCTCACAGACTGATTCTTCAAATTAATCATATATTTGTGCTGTCCTTTCTTGAAAGTCAAATGGTCCTCCCAATTGTGATTCACCTTTGCCATGCACAACCATCCTCATCCCAACAGTGCATCATATGCTGGTTTCTGCATGGTAATCACTACAAAATCCATGATAAACTCTTGATCGACGATCTTCACTTTCTGAGCCATCAAGACTCCTTTCATCTCTATTCCATACTGGTTTGCACCATACAACTTGAAATTTGGAGACCACAAGAATGGTGCTCCAATCTCCCTCCAAGTCTTCTTAGGCAGTACATTGACACTTGACCCTCCATCCACGATCACCTGGGTCAACTTGTGGTTAAGCAACTCGATATGGATTAATGCTGGCTTCTTGCCAACATCAATCATCAACATTGTTGGATCAATAAATTGATCTCTCCTTCTCGCAGTTGCTTCCTGCTGGCATTGCGGTTTCACTATGCTCCTTGGTCGCATCATCTCTCCTACTGTCGTGTAAAGCTTCGATACAACACTAAGTAAGCTTGAAACCTTCACTTCTACCGTTGTATTCAATACTTGCTCTGCCAGCTGTTGTGTTGACATCATATCTTCTTTAGTGATTGACTTTTTCAACTTCTTTTCCTGGAGAAGTCACTCTTGCCTGGTCTTCTTCATTTCCTCTTCCACTGCATTGTGGGCTTCCTGCCATCTCTCCTTCTCTTTGGCAGGATTGGGGTATTGTTCAACTTTCTTTGCTTGACCCCTCGTTACCACGAGCACATTGTTATCCTTCTATTGTTGGTTTACTAGAGGCTCTTTGATGTCAATGAAATTGACATTCTGCGAGTTGCTCGAACTCGCCTTCTTTGGGCAATTTGCCTCCCTATGACTGCTCAGACCACACCATTGACACATTAATGCATTGTTATTTCCGGCATTTTCTCCAACTGGTTGATTTTGACAATTTTGTGCAAAGTGCCCCCACTCTTGGCATCTTCGGCATTGGATGATAGGTCGTTTATCTGCATCATATTGCAATTGACTCTGTCCTCCTTGTTGTCGATTGCCTTGTTGCGGCTGTCTTCCTCCTCAATGATTATTTCTAGTATCCACCACTCGTCGTCGCTTGTCCACTCTTAGACGTACTTTGTTTCTCTTCTTTCTGCACCAAAAAGGTTTGGTGCCTTGAAATTCTCTATAGACAGGCAAATTGAGATGTCTCTATTTGGTGAACCAGTTTTGGTATTATGTGTTATTTTGTAATTGTAGGCAAAGTGTTTGACAAAATGTGCGTGCATATATTTAATTATGTTATAAAGTGCAATTTAATATTGTACGTAATAATAAAGTGATGTAAGTCAATTATGTCGGCTAAATTACAAGTTATAAACTATTTTGTCCTGTAGTGGGAAATGTCAAGTAAATGCAAGAGCAAATGCATATGAAATGTAATTTGGGGAAGTTATGAGGTAGTTGGAGGGCATAACTACTTTTTGGTGTATAAATAAGCCCTCCCCTCATTCATTCAAGTTGTTCATTCACGGTGGTTGTTCATTCATTCATTCAGCCAGGGCATTGAAGGCAGTCATGCAGGTTGATGGATTAATGGAACAACATTGGTACGTGTGAGAGTTGATGCATATGTGCATAGGGCATGATGCAGTCATGTATTGTATTCAGCCATGGAGAATATTCTGCCTAGGGTTTGCAGGCTGCAGATTGTAATGCTGAAACTGTAATGCTGTATCATAAATGCCATTGTTAATATAAAACTGCTTGTAATTACTGTTATCTACCATTGCTGCTGCTATTGCCATTGCTGCCTCTATTATTGCTGTTGCAGGTTCTGTGCATTATTATTGCTATACTACAATGATTGCAAATCTGTAGAATTATTTAAGTAGAATGGAATTGTGTGTAAGCATGTAAAATTTCATTTCTACATTCTCATATTGAATGGATAGTCTCCAACCTCATCTCTTGCTACTTTCGCAAATGTTGTAGAAGGCCTTCTTCGTACAAGTGATATTTGTGTGTCCTTACGTCTTGCAAGCTAAACACCAAATATCCTGTTTCTCTTTCTTCTTCTCATCCTTTGCATCATGGACCATCCTCTCCAAGTCCTCCCTCATGGCTTGGATTGCCACATGCAAGTCATCCCTATCACTATCTGAGTCTGAATCTTTATAGTTACTAAATCCTACTATTGTTTGTTTGGCTTCACTTTCTAAGGTGATTGCACTATCGTATGCCTCCTGATAGGTAGTTGGTGGAACTACCTTCAACTTCTTCTTGTACCTTGGCAACAACCCATCTAGGAATCATCGTTTTTGTAGACCATCTGTTGGTCGTACTTCCATCTTATCGATCAACTCCTTTAATCTTCTATTGTAGGATTTGACATCCTCCTTCTGCATTGTGACGTAGATCTCTTAGATGATCTCAATATCATCCTAGAATAGTCTAAATTCCTTGATAAATTTTGTTCTCAGTTCTTCCCATTTGTTAAAGGCATTTTCCCTTTGTCTCTTCAATTGCTAGTCCATTGCAATCCCTCGCAATGTTGTCAGAAATAGTCTCAAGCAAGATGCTCACCAGAAACGATGGGCACATCTGCTTGCCCGCTACTACTGCAATACTAGCCATATTCGCCATTGGTGGCTGATTGTCTTTGCTTCTTTCTTCATTACTTTGAAGTTCTTCTCTTGGCAATTCTTTGACTTGCACTTCTTCACTAGCAAACAGTCTTCGACTTGCTTCTAGTGCACCTTCACTTCGCAATCTTCTTCGCGAATATAAGAGTGTTGGTTTTGGTCTCTTTGCCCACACACTCTCTTGCGATTGCCCTTGTGCCTGACTCTTGTCCTCTGCACCTATTGAAAAACTTCCCTGCTCTTGTGCTAGCGTTACTAGTTGTTCAACCTTATCTCCTCATGCATCCTCCATGTTGATGTTTTCACTTGCACCAACATTCTCCACGATTCCTCCTTCATTTGCTCGTGCTTCACCTCGAACTTCTTTCGTTGTTAAAAACGCCTTTCACCTTATGTGTGATTCACTTGGACTATCCTTCCCTTGAGGACACCACACATGTTCAACTTTTGGCTCTTCAAGTTCCGTCGCTTGCAACTACAATACTTGGTTGGCAATCCTTAGACTCCTCAAAGGAATTTGACTTCTTCTTGCGACCTCGTTTCCCATGTCCTCGTGGCAAGGAATCTGTCATTCACCTCCTCACACTTCATGTGTGTTGGTTCTACTTCAACTTGATCCAACCTCAATTCGGCAATGGCAACGACACCAAATGTAGCATGGTGGTGAGTATTCCAATGGTGGAGGAACAAGATGACAGAGTTGGAGGCCAAGCAAGACTATAGTCAATGCAATTTCATAGTAGCTCATTTCTGTTTGAATGACAATGTAATTGTACAACAACCAAATGACATGCACTTGTATAGCAGGTTTGGTCACCACTTGTACAACAACCACAACAACTCACTTGTACGGTAGGTGCTTGTACAACAGTTCACTCACTTGAATGACACAATGCAATCCATTGGAAAGACACTTCCAACAGCTTCATTTGTATGACAACTTCCGTATGACGTTCTAGATTGCAACTTCCTTGTACAAGGTTCTTGGCTGCAACTCTTCCACACCTGCACACAGAACTTGATACACACAATCTACCAAACTACCAGCAACAACAATATCATATAGAACACATGCATTACACAGATAGAGGATGAATCATCATTGTATTACTCAGCCTGTATGACATTAACAGTACAACACATCTGCCTTGGCAATACAATGCACAATGGATACACAGACTATACCAGCCTAGACTCTTTGGTATGCAATGTAGTCTCCTCCAGTACAATGATTATCTCCTAGTCTCAATGGCATCAATGGTCTCTCCTGGTACATGGTATCCAAAAAAATGAATGGGGGGTCCTATTTAACTTTGGGCTTCGACAGTTACCCACAACTGTCACCCAGGTTACCTCACATAATACTTCCCCATTCTTGCATACTACATACATTACTGCACATTAGATTGTATTTGCAATTAATCAATGATGACGTCATCACCTTTGACATCGCATACTAAATTGCATTACATGTACATTTCATTTGTGTTTCACACTTAATACTACCAGTCTACTGCTCTGTACACTACTCTTCAGCTTGTCAAAACTGACTCCTACATATGGTCTATGGAGCAATTCACCAGCAAACTGGAGCAAATTGCTAGCAGACTCAGTCAATTTTCTACTAAAGAATGAACTTTGAAAATTTTTGACGGACCAAGCAAATTGCTTGGAGTGAATCACTATCCGTAGAGGAGTTAGGAAGACAACTTTCCTTTTAGAGTGAATCACTGCATAGAATCCAAGTGAATCGCTCTTCAGATTCAACTTGAATAAACTTCACTATTCCAAAGTGAATCAGTAGCTGAATGGAGTGATTTGCCAACTAATCTGATCTTTGGCAAAATTTTCTAAAATTTTGATTCAAATGCTTCTTGCCTATAGTAGATGCAAAATTGGATTCCAATTTGAGGTTTCTTGTAGATTTGATGCTGTCTTGATTGCTTGCTTCGCACAACTTACAAGATTCTGGAATTCGTAATGGAGTTGACATTCACAAAGAACCTGTAAAAATCGGACAATAACAAAAAAAATGTGAAATTCAAGGTCAATTTGAGACTAAGATTGATAAATCAAATGTCTGGCCTCGACGAATTGCTCTAGATTCAAGTTCAAGTTTGACAAATTCGGAGCGAATCACTTTCTAAAATTTTGATTCAAATGCTTCTTGCCTATAGTAGATGCAAAATTGGATTCCAATTTGAGGTTTCTTGTAGATTTGATGTTGTCTTGATTGCTTGCTTTGCACAACTTACAAGATTATGGAATTCGTAATAGAGTTGACATTCACAAAGAACCTGTAAAAATCGGACAGTAACGAAAAAAATTTGAAATTTAAGGTCAATTTGAGACTAAGCTTGATAAATCAAATGTCTGGCCTCGACGAATTGCTCTAGATTCAAGTTCAAGTTTGACAAATTCGGACCGAATCACCATCAAAGTGGAGCAAATCGCTCCCAAAAGTGGACTTAGGGTGATTTTCAAGCAATTGGCTCAACTAGAGCAAATTGCGCCAAATTTGGAGCAAATCACTACCTGTGAAAAAACTTGGCAGAATTCCTTCAATCTCAAGCCCATTGCTCGTACTCGTGGTAGAATGCAAATTTGGTACCAAATTTGAGAAATTCAACCAAATAATGAGCTAAAGGGCTAGGGTCCCAGTAGGCATGCTAGAAAAACTATGTTGAATCAGGGAATAGTCTGACTTCAAATTTGATCCACAATGCACCCCAATTCCAACCTTTTAAAAAGTCATTGTATGGAAGGGTTTATGGCCTCTTCCAACCTCCTAATGTAGGCCAACTTCCTGCTATCCTTGCTAATTCCTAATCTAACCTACTCTAATTGTATGATATCAAAGTGCGGAAATTAAAATGCATGAAAAGTAAACTTTAAAGTTTAAGGTGTGAGGGAATTAATTGAAAACATGACTGTAGCCATAGCAATGAAGTGTGCGATCAATCAACACATGATAATCCGAAAAACAATAGTGTTCACGTTTGATTAATATGAAATGGTAAGGCGAATGACAAGATGGGCAAAAGGGCTATGCCTCAATCACTGTGCATTCTGCCATCCAAAAGGGCAATGCCATTGATGCAAAGCAAAAGACTTGATCAATTTCCTTCCAATTTCATGTGTTACAAAGGACAATGTGCGTTTCATAGAGTGTAATTGTGAATTCTCATGGCCAAAAGGTGTTTACAATGGAGCTTGTGGTGCCTATTTATAGTTGGAGTTCATCCCTGAGTTACCTGGGGGGAGAAACTCTTACTCCTAGTAAAAGTAAAAATTTGGGGGCATCTCTAACAAAATAATGCACCTCCAAATGTTACATGCCTCTAAATATGCCTCTGCAAGGCTTAGAAGGCTTCTAAAATGAGTTAGGGCGCTATTAAATACCAAAATGTCTCTTTGCAAAGATTCCCCTCGAGGTTTGCACCTTTATTTTTACCCTTCAGCAGGTCAGCAAGTAATTCACTCCAAGACGTGAGCAAATCGCTCGACTTTGCTAGCGATTTGCCAACAACTCCTTGCTCTTCAATACTGCAATCCAGTCAGGCCATTTTGCTAATGGACCATTCCTGAACCAATCAGCACCTATAGAGCAAATTAGTACTTGTCTTGAACATAGCCAAAATTTGAGGAGTGTTGGAAGGCATCAAAAGATTGATCCCACTGTTTTGTAGCCTTTCAAAATTGTGATTCTCAAGGTAGTGACGTGTCACTAGAGTTTCATAGTTGAAATAGTTCTCAACATTGGACCACTTCCAATCCCTCCGAAAGAGTCTTGAACCGTACAATTAAAGCTTGGAGTGATAGTTGATAGGAATCATCCTAAAAAAACTAAAGATACATTTGCTTTATCATCTTGGTCATCTTTTGATCTCGGATTAACTCACTCCAAGAGTGCCAATGTTGTAATTAATGACTCTATCGATCTTCCCAGTAAAAAAATTATGTTCCTTGCTAAATGTCTATCTTCCAATTCCGCATAAATGCTACTTATAAAGTACATACATGTTACATAAGTATCTCATCTGTAGAAAGGAATTTTACATATTCACAACAGTTCCATTTCCACTTAATAAACTACAGATCTGCAAGCATTGTAGTATAGCAATAATAATGCGCAGAAAACCTGCGACAACATTAATAACAGCAGTAATGACAAATAACAGTAAATACAGCAGTTTATATTAATAATGGCATGTATGATACAACATTACAGTTTCAGCATTACAGTACAGCCTGCAAACCCTAGGCTGATTGTCCTCCATGGCTGCATACAACAATGGACTGCATCAATCACCCTGCACTGCTCTCCTTACTGCCTGCACATCCTCTCTGGGTGAACAACCGTGCAAGAACAACTTCAATCCATGAACATCCTGAATGAATGAGGGGGGGTTTATTTATACACCCACCAAGTAGTTATGTTCTCCAACTACCTTGCAACTACCCTCAAATTACATTTCATGTGCATTTGCTTTGCATTACATTTCATTTCCACTACATGACAAAATACCCTATGGCTTATAATTTAGCCGACATATTTGACTTAACATGACTTTTCATGACTTTATTATGACGTACAATATTAAATTGCACTTTACAACATTATTAAATATATGCACGTGCATTTCGTCAAACACTTTGCGTGCATTTACAATATAACACATAATATCAAAACTGGTTCAGCAAATAAGGATATCTCAATGTGCCTGTCTACATCTATCCCCTCCTCTAAACTGGTCGTTGTCCTCAACGACATGAGCTAAACACTGGGAATAGAAGTACTGAGCAATGTAATAGGATCTCTTGTCACGCTCCTTCCTCTTGTTCCTGTTCCATACATCTTTGGCAATAAACTTTACTTTAGACTGCTCACAACATCTGATTCTTTGATTGTGCACTTCTTTTGCTACAAGTATGTGTAACATCAGCATGACCAACATTCTCTGAATAGGCACTTCACTTTTTGCAAAAAGCCATATCATTAGCATGAGCAATGCCATCAACATCATGAACATGATCGATAATGCCCTCCGCCATTTGTGTCGGGGGTCAAGGGGGCGGGAGCCCCCTTGCAGGGTCAAGGGACAGTGTCCCTTGCGGGGTCGAGGGGCAGCGCCCTTTGTGTGCTCCCTCACGACAAAAACCATTGAAAGCATCACTGTCGAAACTAAATTTTTCTTCTCATCAACCATTTGGAAGCTTTCACTCAACTCATTGAAATTGCTTCCTCTCAGCTCTAATTCACTGCTTTCTTGATCCAACTGGCTTCTTATCAACCTCTGACAAACATTTCTCTTGTTGGATTGTACTTCTGACGGTGACTGCTCTGATTGTAAACGTCTGGACACTAGATGTCTAGGACAACAGGTTAGACGTCTGACCCAGGGTGTAGACGTCTAGGACAAGGTAGACGTCTGACCCAAGGGGGTAGACGTCTAGGACAGGGTGGACGTCTGATACGGGGGGTTAGATGTCTAGGATAGGGTAGACATCTGACACAGGGGGGCAGACGTCTAGGACAATAGGGTAGACGTCTAGGACAACAGGTTAGACGTCTGGACACTAGACGTCTAGGACAACAAGTTAGACGTCTGGACACTAGACGTCTAAGACAACAAGTTAGACGTCTGGACACTAGACGTCTATGACAACAGGTTAGACGTCTGGACACTAGACGTCTACGACAACAGGTTAGACGGGTAAGTGTAGACATCTCAGGCGAGTAGACTTTCTCAGACCGGTAACCTGTCGGATGTGTAGGTTCCTCATATGGGTAGCTTTCAGACATGTAACCTCTAGACGGGTAGCTTTCAGACGACTTCTTCTCAGACGTCGGCACCTCAGACGGATCCTCCTTCGACAAACGGACTTTAGACGTCTCCATGTCAGACGGCTCATGCTCAGACGTCTGCACTTCATACGGGTCCTCATCCAACAGATGCACTTCAAACTTTTCTACCTCAGACGATTCTTGCTCAGACGTCTCCACATCAGACGGCTCTTGCTCAGACGTCTGCACTTCAGATGTCTCGTTCGTCGCCATTGGACTGCATTCTCTAGTTGTCCGAGTCTCCTTCATCGGTGAGGTTTTTGCATCTCTTTCCCAAGTCAAGGCATAATCCAAAGCCTCTTGGTATGATCTTGGATGAAATATCTTCATCTTCCTTTCGTACATAGGGAGAAGTCCATCTATGAACCACATAATCTTTGATTCCTCTGAGTGGTCTTTCTCCACATGGTCAACCAACCTACTCACCCTTCGATTGTAATAACAAACAGGCTCCTTCTCTCCTTGAGTGTTATAATTTTCGTCAGTATCATATGATCGAAATTCTTCCACAAATGCATCACGCAACTCTTCCTATGTCTGGAACTTAGCTTGCAGTAAGTATATGTACCAGTCTATTGCAGATTCTCGAAATGTTGCAGGACACCACCTCCAATTTTCTTCATTGTTCTGCCTAATCGCTTTCCACTCCATACGACAAATTCTCCAATGCCTAATTGGGTCTTCCTTCCCTTCTCCTGTGAAAAGTGGCAAATTCTCCAATGCTTGGGTGTCTATGTTATCCATTGGTGGGGTTTTTGCTATGTTGCTCCTCGTCGGGTGTTTTTAGTCTTAGGTATCTTATTTTCACCAAACAGTCATCTCTCAACTTCTTGTGTATCCTTACTTCACGACTTCCTTCGCTGGGATGTTGATTGTGGCCTTGGTCTTCCTTCCTGAGCCCTCGCGTGTTGTTACTCTGGTGCCTGATTCCCATCCTCTGCACTCCTCTGCAACCTTCCTGCCGCGCGTTCAGGTATTACCATCCACTCAATATCTCAATGTCTTCCTTACATCAATGTTTTCCTCGACTCTTGATGATCCTTGGTGATCCTTGTTCCTATCAACAATGTGTCGTTCTACTGCAGATGTCTAGGCTGCAGACGTCAGCTTGCAAACGTCTAGCCTGCAGACGTCAGGCTGCAGATGTCAAATCTTGCAGACGTCAAACTGCAGACATTTGCGACTTCCTCACCTGCAAAATTTTCACTTGGATTTTTTTCTTCCTTCGACTGGCGTGCACGTCCTTAATATGCAACCACAAAAAAAATCCGGTATGTCTTCCCCTCCATTTTCGCACTGTGTTGTTTTCATTTGCACGTCTTCCCAAGGGTTTCACTTCTTCAAACCCTATGTCACCAATTTGGACCCAATTTCGTAATAATGGTGCCAGAATGTAGAAAGGAATTTTACATATTCACAATAGTTCCATTTCCACTTAATAAACTACAGATCTGCAAGCATTGTAGTATAGCAATAATAATGCGCAAAAAACCTGCGACAGCATTAATAACAGCAGTAATGACAGAAATAATAGTAAATACAGCAGTTTATATTAATAATGGCATGTATGATACAACATTACAGTTTCAGCATTACAATACAACCTGCAAACCCTAGGTTGATTGTCCTCCATGGCTGCATACAACAATGGACTGCATCAATCACCCTACACTACTCTCCTTACTGCCTGCACATCCTCTCTGGGTGAACAACCGTGCAAGAACAACTTCAATCCATGAACATCCTGAATGAATGAGGGGGGGTTTATTTATACACCCACCAAGTAGTTATGTTCTCCAACTACCTTGCAACTACCCTCAAATTACATTTCATGTGCATTTGCTTTGCATTACATTTCATTTCCACTACATGACAAAATACCCTATGGCTTATAATTTAGCCGACATATTTGACTTAACATGACTTTTCATGACTTTATTATGACGTACAATATTAAATTGCACTTTACAACATTATTAAATATATGCACGTGCATTTCGTCAAACACTTTGCGTGCATTTACAATATAACACATAATATCAAAACTGGTTCAGCAAATAAGGATATCTCAATGTGCCTATCTACATCATCTTTTAAGCAACAAATGCTAGGAAACTTGTATATAGTTCTTGTTGGCAATTTTGCCACATTAAAATTTTGGCTTAAGTATGGAGCTTTCAAGTGGCAAAGAGCATGCTGAGGTGTTCGGGTTTTCGTGGGCCATAAACAGGGGCGATAAAATGGACAAAATGAGCTCTGGATATTTTATCATTGCAGATCTTCTCGCCAGCTTTTCGACGATATATCATAATAGGCGATCGGGTCAGCGGATCAAAAGTTATGGCCCCGGGAAGCAGAACCAGGAAACCCAGTTTTTTGTGCGAAGTCCGACTGCGCCCAGTTTTTGTGCGAAGTCCGACTGCGCCCAGTTTTGGTGCGAAGTCCGACTGCGCCCTTCTTCCTGAGCGCACTTGGAAACAGTCTGGCAGAGAAATTGACTAAGTGTTGGAGCGCAACCCGACTTCGCAGCGAAGTCGGACTGCGCTCCCTTGTCCGTGCGAAGTCCGAACAGCGGTGAGAATCAGCAAGTGCCGGTGCGCAACCCAACTTCGCAGCGAAGTCGGACTGCGCCCTTTGACCGGTGCGCGGTAGGGAAATAGGCCAACCCGACTGCGCTGTTTTTCACCTGTGCTACCCGATTGCGCTCTAATCCCGGCAAAGTTGGATAGACTGCCTTTCAAGGCAAACACGTGTCAAGCATTATCATCCGACAAGTGTCCAACTTTGGGATTCGAGCCAAGACATGCTGAGCAAAAGGACGAGCATGGGCCGCACTACTTATGCCAGTTGCCTCATTTAATGCTGATGTGAGTTTCCACCTGCTCCAGCTGCCCGCATTCCTGCCGAATAGAAGTTCTACCCAACACGCTGCCACGTAGCTGTCCAGCTTCTAGGAAGACCATGCTGCGGGTACAGTCCGGTCCGACAAAGGTTAGCATTTGCAGCTCCTTCGCCGCTTTTGTCAGCTAGTGTTTGACTGGGACTTTGTGCCCATTAATGTAACGGGAGGGACTCGGGCTATAAAAACCCACCATGTTTTCATTGTAAAGTGGTGGAAGGGGAATGTTTGTTAGGGAACCATTGTAACCGTGCTTCTGCTTATAAATATAAATTATATTCCTGGTTCTGTTCTGCTGCTTTTATTTTTTATGCTGCCTCTCCTTTATATTTCTGCTTTACGTTTTCTGTGTCACGGCTCGTTGATTCGTTTCAGCATTTGGTGATCGAGTGCACCAAAGCATTGCTTGTGTCATGGCTTGTTGATTCATTTCGGCATTTGATGGCCAAGTACTTTTGAACTTCATAGATTAGAGGATACATAGAATAGATGTGGTAGCAGTTCCATCAGCTTGTGTGTTACGTTGTTGTTCGTAGTGGTGATTGATGCGTTGTCGTGTTGTTAGTTCTCCTTGTAGGGAGAATGTTTGCTAGGGGACCATTGTAGCTGTGCGTATAAATTCTCTGCATAACACATATACCGGCTCTGATATCTCTTGGTTGCTTTCTGTTTATGTTGTTGTACGTAGTGGTGATTGATGCATTGCCATGCTGTTAGTTCTCCTTGTAGGGAGAATGTTTGCTAGGGGACCATTGTAGTTGTGCGTACATAGCTTAATACGGAAAGTATACTTAGGTTTTGCGCTTCTCGGTTATATTTTGTATTTATGATGCAAGTAAGTAGTGGTGATTGATGTGTTGTCGTACTGTTAGTTCCCCCCACCCAACTCCAATCACATTTGTAAATTCTTTCCGTTTCTTTATCTCTTTCCTGCACTCTCATCTTATCTTACTAACCCCCACAGGTAGCCGGCCTTCTTCGAAGATTGGCACGGAAGGCATCCCTTCCTTCCGGCCTTTCAATGTTGGTTTGCGGGTCCAGGGCGCAATAGCAACAAATCCTTTCCTCGTGGCGGATTCGTGGCCAACAGTTTCTGGCACGCCCGGTGGGACACTTTTTCTCGCATTTGGAAGATCTCAAGCTCGTCCTCACTCGGGCTGACAGTTTCTTTCCGAATACTCGGTGGGACAAGGAAGTTTCTCACCCCCAAACAGAATCGAAGCACTGGTGCTCGCTTCATTGTTGTTCAAAATCAGAGCACCTGGCGACTCGGCACGTTCATATTCTCTGAGTCCGAAAGACCGGTCCTGACGCCTTCATTCAAACGAGAAGGTGGCGAGCGAGGAACCCGGGAAACCAGTCTGACTTTACGAAATTAATACCAATGCTCCAGGCGAGCGCGTCAGGTCGGCTGATTACCAAGCTCGCATAGACGAATCTGTGAGGTGAGACGATCAGTCTCCATATTTTAAGGAAGCCCGAGTTGGTGAATCTTTGGCTTGCCTTCATCTGGCAAAATCACCTGGCGACTCCGACTGAGCTAAAGATCCAAATTTCTTGATTGCAGACGCCCTTTTTTAAGCTAATAGAAGACACCCCGGAGGAATCAAGGTTTGGTGAGCAGCCTTGACCTCGCAAGTGGAGAAATGAATGTTCACCTACAGTCTCCACCGTGGTGGTATTGGCTCCAACCATCACCGCAACCGGTACCCGAAGAGGGCTCCCGTCTGAAAAATCTCCTTGCCACATCGTTCATCAATTGTATGAGTACCGACATCAATGACAATCTGCCACGTTGCACCATGTTCGCGACCTGGAAAACTTTGGGAGGCCAGCCGGACTTCAAAGATCATCTGAAGTACAATCAGATCTGGTCCGGACACTGCAGGTTCACCGGATAGGCAACCAAAGTTAGATTTGTGTTGGCGGCATGCCAATAATGCCGCAAAATTTTGTATAAATAATCCGGCTAGTATTCAAAGTTTTAGTTGTTTTCTTAGTTTAGGTTGTGCAGTGTTTTCTTTTCAGTATTCCAAGAGTGCCGTGGGTGCCAAGGGTTTCAGAAAGAGGTTGCTGCTGACAGTGGATATCAAGAGGACAGCGAGGGTGACTCTGTTGCCCAATGGATAAAGGCCTGGGTCCTCACATCGAGGCGAGCTCAATGCCCCGCAAGCCGCCAGGAATGTTGGCAATTTTGCCACATTAAAATTTTGGCTTAAGTATGGAGCTTTCAAGCGGCAAAGAGCATGCTGAGGTGTTCGGGTTTTCGCGGGCCATAAACAGGGGCGATAAAATGGACAAAATGAGCTCTGGATATTTTATCATTGCAGATCTTCTCGCCAGCTTTTCGACGATACATCATAATAGGCGATCGGGTCGGCGGATCAAAATTTATGGCCCCGGGAAGCAGAACCAGGAAACCCAGTTTTTTGTGCGAAGTCCGACTGCGCCCAGTTTTTGTGCGAAGTCCGACTGCGCCCAGTTTTTTGTGCGAAGTCCGACTGCGCCCAGTTTTTGTGCGAAGTCCGACTGCGCCCTTCTTCCTGAGCGCACTTGGAAACAGTCTGGCAGAGAAATTGACTAAGTGTTGGAGCGCAACCCGACTTCGCAGCGAAGTCGGACTGCGCTCCCTTGTCCGTGCGAAGTCCGAACAGCGGTGAGAATCAGCAAGTGCCGGTGCGCAACCCGACTTCGCAGCGAAGTCGGATTGGGCCCTTTGACCGGTGCGCAGTAGGGAAACAGGCCAACCCGACTGCGCTGTTTTTCACCTGTGCTACCCGATTGCGCTCTAATCCCGGGCGAAGTTGGATAGACTGCCTTTCAAGGCAGACACGTGTCAAGCATTATCATCCGACAAGTGTCCAACTTTGGGATCCGAGCCAAGACATGCCGAGCAAAAGGATGAGCATGGGCCGCACTACTTATGCCAGCTGCCTCATTTAATGTTGATGTGAGTTTCCACCTGCCTCAGCTGCCCGCATTCTCTGCCGATATGAAGTTCTACCCAACATGCTGCCACGTGGCTCGTTCAGCCTTCAGGAAGACCATGCCGCGGGTACGATCCGGTTCGACAAAGGTTAGCATTTGCAGCTCCTTCGCCGCTTTTGTCAGCTAGTGTTTGACTGGGACTTTGTGCCCATTAATGTAACGGGAGGGACTCGGGCTATAAAAACCCACCATGTTTTCATTGTAAAGTGGTGGAAGGGGAATGTCTGTTAGGGAACCATTGTAACCGTGCTTTTGCTTATAAATATAAATTATATGCCTGGTTCTGTTCTGCTGCTTTTATTTTTTATGCTGCCTCTCCTTTATATTTCTGCTTTACGTTTTCCTGTGTCACGGCTCGTTGATTCGTTTCAGCATTTGGTGATCAGGTGCCTGAAGCATTGCTTGTGTCATGGCTTGTTGATTCATTTCGGCATTTGATGGCCAAGTACTTTTGAACTTCATAGATTAGAGGATACATAGAATAGATGTGGTAGCAGTTCCATCAGTTGTGTGTTACGTTGCTGTCCGTAGTGGTGATTGATGCGTTACCGTGCTGTTAGTTCTCCTTGTAGGGAGAACGTTTGCTAGGGGACCATTGTAGCTGTGCGTATAAATTCTCTGCATAACACATATACCTGGCTCTGAAATCTCTTGGTTGCTTTCTATTTATGTGACTGTACGTAGTGGTGATTGATGCATTGCCGTGCTGTTAGTTCTCCTTGTAGGGAGAATGTTTGCTAGGGGACCATTGTAGCTGTGCGTACACTGCTTAATACAGAAAGTATACTTAGGTTTTGCAGTTCCTGGTTATATTTTGTATTTATGATGCAGTAAGTAGTGGTGATTGATGTGTTGCCGTACTGTTAGTTCCCCCCACCCAACTCCAATCACATTTGTAAATTCTTTCCGTTTCTTTATCTCTTTCCTGCACTCTCATCTTATCTTACTAACCGCCACAGGTAGCCGGCCTTCTCCGGAGATTGGCACGGAAGGCATCCCTTCCTTCCGGCCTTTCAATGTTGGTTTGCGGGTCCAGGGCGCAATAGCAACAAATCCTTTCCTCGTGGCGGATTCGTGGCCAACAGTTACATCTTTTCTAAACACATTTATTTTAGGCATAATATGTTTTGCTAACTTTATCGTTAAAGAAATGAACTTTCTAGGGTGAAGTGAAGAGTGATATCCATAGGAGGATACTTTTATGTATTCATTGCGAAAGAAAATATATTCATACAAGCCTTAAGGTTGTCCAGAATTTCTTCCCATAACCCCTAATCACCCATTGTCTCCTGGCGAGGTTCCTTACATATTATGAAGGCCACAAAAGGCATCCCCTACTCTACTTTGATGCAATGGCAAAAACTTCTAATCTTTGACCTCTTTTGTTTTGTTGATAACTTGATATTGATAGATTCCTGTTTTTCTTTCTTTTCTTGTCTTCTGTTCTGTTTGGATTTTGATGGCAAACATGGAAAATTTGGGATATATCCAAGGCATTACTCTTATTTGCTTGTAAGCTTGTAGTTTGCTACCTACCTACTTTTGCTAAGGAAGTTATATATGTCAACAACCATAAATGCATAATCTTATCTTGGTCAATTTTGGAGCGAATTAAATGTTGTTTATCCATGTTCCTTGGGGACATGACATTTCTACTATACAATAGTCTATATTAAAAATAAATATTAGAATTGTAAAGGTCAAGTTACAAAAATCTGTGTCATAGGGCTTAGTTTACATAATAGGTCGGATTAATAAAAATGTAATAGCAGATGGAGTCTTATAGAGGTACATGAATCACTCCTTTAATTAGGTTGGTTATTGAAAGAGTCTGAGTCAGTCCAATATGTACTATCATATCTATATATCAATAAAATATTTTTGTTTTCTAACTATTGCTATTTTTATCAAAATAATATTTACATAATTGACATCTAAAGGACTCTTTGTACAACCTTCAAGATCCAAGGAGAAAATCCCATCCATATTCAATTACCCTATAAATAATCACATTGACTAAATTTATTATTATTTTTTAACTAGATCATAACCTTTAAGACATATGTCTTCCTAAGTGTAAACTTATTATGTATGTACAATAAAGGAGCGATTTTTGTTTGCTTCAATTGTAAATTCATGCCTTTTAGTTGTTTTCATGACAACATTCTAAGGAAGACACAGTATAATAAAAGTTTAATCAACTTAACACATTAATAACCTCAAGTGGGTTATTTTTATTGTATATGTTATTTATTAGAATTGGTTTTTACTTCGTATGAATCATTGTGTTTATGGTTGTAGCTTGCTAACCGTATGAACCAAGTAGAACAACCCTTCAACTAAATGTCATTGAGAAATTTATCTATTCACCGCTCTGCATAACATTGGAAATAAGTTTTCTATATGTTTGGGTGCAGTTGGTGTTGTCTACAATTATTTCCATATTTGTGGTTTTTACTAGGTGTTATTTACATGTGTCTATGCATGTGCTTGCGTATATCCATGCAAATGTGTGCGTATATGCATGCATGCACAGCATGCATATCTCTTGATCAGTATCCTTAACATTATATTTCAAACTAATTTTGCTACTGTTTTGTTTGTTATTTTGCAGACAATAGCAGTGGCACCGTTTATTTTGAATTATAGTGGAGCTCTTTTACGCCAGTATCCAGGTGAGAAGATCTGAATTATTCATTTTGATATTTTTCATCCATGTGGTGGTGTTCTAACAAAGTATGCCTGTCATGAAAAGCAAATATTGAATATCTTCCTTTTCTGAATGACATGTATCTGCATTCTCAATATGCCTGAAGATAGATAAAACTAATTCTGCAATAAGAAATTCCAATTGGTAATTTTGAGCATCTCTTATATCTCGTTTATATACCTATGGTTTGAACCATAGTAGAGAAAATCGGTATCGGGTAGTAATCGGCTGGGGAAAAAGATGGGAGTAAATCGGAATCGGGGAAAAAATCGGCAAAAAAAAAACTGAAGAAAACGAATTTTTTTTTCATGCATATTACAATGAATTAACATTATGCAAATCAGATATTGCAATGTTACCAATTCGTTTTGGGTTCAGGTTCGGGTTCGAAGAACCCGGTTCGCTGGTACGACAAATTTTTTTTGTCTTGGGTTCGTTTTGGGTTCGGCCGTACAAAAGTTAATAAAAATCATATATAAATTTACTAAATCAACATTTTCATTTACTAAATCAAATCAACATTTGCTAAGCATTTCACATTCACTCCCATTCGTGAAATATTAATTAAAAATAGATAAATTATTAATTAATGAAATATAAAATTAATTAAATATATATATTTTTGGTTTGGTTATTGTGAGAAACCCCTAACACCGACGTATAGGGTTGAGCTATACTTATCAATAGGGAATTTAACACAAAGCCACCACACACCCACCCCCTCACACACTCGCCCACGCCACGGTTTGAACCTTGGACCTTCCAAAGAAGAGCCAAAGTCCGAACCGTTGGACTAAAATTAATTAAATATGATTATTATAAATAAAATGTAATTAATATAATTTAATTTTTTTAATGAACACACCCACCCCCTCACACTCACCCACGCAGGGTTTGAACCTTGGACCTCCCAGAAGAAAAGTCAAAGCTCAAACCATTGGGCTATCCTTCCGCAATATAAATATTAAAAAATTATTTTTAAATATTTAATTATAAGTTATATAAAAATGTTATATGTCATATTAAACTTTAAAACTTTAAAGTATATTATAATACATTATATTATGTTTTATGTCACATGTCATATTAACTAACGTATATTATATGTCATATTAAAATATATTATAATACATTATATCTTAAGTTATATATTATAATAACTAATATTATATATTATAATAACTAATATGACATAGTAACGTGTCTAGTGTCTAGGTGTCTACGTGTTTCAAACCAGGTGAATCTCCTGGATTATAAACCAGGTGGATTATTAGCAGGTCATTTTTAATTGAAAAGCAGCTCGACGCGTTTCGAACGCGAGACTTGTGCGGTTGCTTTGGTTCAGAGACATTTTGTTCCCAAGGTTCGACGAGTAGAAGAGAGAGGGATTCGTCATTTGGGTAATTGAAGACAGGTGTTGGCGCTAGTCAGTGGAGTGTTAAATCATATAGGAGAATCAGAGAAGGGCATTCGCAGAGAATCTCTTGGATTATAAAATAGTGGTTACTAAATATTGAAATATACATACAAAAATTTAAATAAGAGAAGGGCATTCGCAGAGCAGAGGAGAAGGGCATTCGCAGAGCAGAGGAGGACATTCGCTGAGGAAAAAGGGGTCGCTTTAACTAATCTTTCATTCTGTTCTTATTACAGTTAATGTTTAATGTTTGGAATTACAATCTTTCATTCACAGAGCAAAGGAGAAGGGCATTCACAGAGGAATAGGGGGTGGCAGAGCAAAAGGGCATTCTTGAACTTGTTTAATGTATGGAATTACAGTTAAATTTCAGTAATATTTATTAATTTTTATAATATTATTTTATTAATTTTTATATTATTTTATAATATTATGGACGGTCCGTCCAGGGTTCCGCCTGGGGGACCCGGATACGGCCGGGTCCGTCTCGGCCGTATCCGGGTCCCCCAGGCGGAACCCTGGACGGACCCACAGCCGGATCGAACCCGGTTCCGGACCGGATACGGACCGTATCCGGATCCGGGGGTCTAGGGGGACCGAACCGGTAACACTTCAGATATTGCAATAAAAACAACAATTCAAGTCAAGACATCATACAAGGCTCAAGCTTTAAGTACACATGAAAGTGACAAAAGTTCACAAAACACATCCTGTATTGCTTATCATTTTAAAAGGTACAAAATTACAAATTGCAAACTGTGTCAAGTCTCAAAATGCCTCAATAGGCCCACTATCTATAGTTTTCCTTTGCCCCTTGTCCTAACATAAGCCCTAGTCTCTCTTGTTTGATGTGTGCTTGTAGATGTATGTGCTTCTCGTGCTAAGGCCTCTTCTTGGTCCCTTGCTGCCATCTCCTCCGCTAGGGTCTCATAGTTTTGCAATTCTTCCATGCTGAATAGAGGATCTTGCTGTACCTAGAAGTTCAAAACTTCAACTAGATGAGGAAAGGGACAAAAAAAAATACTATAACTATAAGATATGCTTTTAAACGAAGAGGATGAGAGGAGAAGAAGGTCCCAACAAGATTTGAAGTTTTGAACTACTACCTGCGGCTCCTGCTCTTGTGCTTCTGCATCTGTGATCCATTCAGATGATGGATCAATGTCACTTAGGTCAATGGGCTCAATATTTGTTTTTTCAAAAGATTTTTGGTGGAGACGAAGGTTGTAGTGCACAAACACAAGATCATTTAACCTTTCTTGTGTAAGTCTGTTGCGCTTCTTGGAGTGTATGTGCTCAAACATACTCCAATTGCGCTCACAACCTGAAGAGCTACATGGTTGGGATAAGATTCTAACCGCCATGTGCTGCAAATTGGGCGTAAAATCACCAAAGTCCTCCCACCATAAATCTAGAAACAACAACAAAAAAAAAATTAATATTTTACATGTAACAACTTAAAAGTTTAAATTTTAAAACAAAATCAGAAGACAATAAATAATAATTCGATGAGGTTTACGGTTTACCTGGCCTCAATTTCTTAATAGCATTTTTGCATTGCACAGATGGGAATTGGCGACCACGACATGCCTTATAATCTTGTATCTCGGCACGGGTTTCATCGCCTAATTGTGGTGTCTTGCTGAACACGCGGTCAATGCAATCTTGAAGGCCAATCTTGACCTCATAATCAGCACGGAATGTGGGCTCATAAAAAAATTTGGGGTTCAAATAGTAACCCGTTGCATGAAGAGGGCTATGGAGTTGTGATGTCCATCTGTTATCAATGATGGTCCAAATGGCATCATATTTTGTGCGGTTATGTTCATAATATGCAGCAATGGCCTCTTTCGCCCTATCCATAGCCTCATATACAAAACCCATTGGGAATTGTTCTCCATCAACAAGACGAAGAACCTTCACCAATGGCTCTGATACCTGAAAAAAAAATCAAAAAATAATTTAAAGAAAAATATTTTACAACATAAATTAAATAAAAAAGTAACAAATAAATAAGCGTAGTCTTGTAGTTGTACCTTGATGGCCTCATCCATGGCCATCCAGAAGTCCTCCTCAAACAAAGAAGTATAAACATTTTGCCCCTCGGATGATGTGCGATATCTTGCAGCTGCTTCTGAATTCCACTCATTACTCACAAACATTTGTTTTAGTGACCCTCTTGCATTGTAAATGCTCTGCAATGTCACAAAGTTTGTGGCAAAGCGTGTAACGCCAGGCCTCACTAGCTCCCTCCCATTGGTGAATTGCCTCATGAGGTTAAGGACCCATGAATGGTTGTAAATGAATTTTGTTATGGCCTTAGCCTTCCCTACAACCTCTCTTACCCAAGGTAATTTCCCAATGTCCTCGAGGAGCAAATCAAGACAATGGGCTGCACATGGGGTCCAAAAAATGGTGGGGAATCTTTCCTCCAAAATCCTCCCGGCTGCCTTATATGCTGCTGCGTTGTCCGTGATGATTTGGACAACATTCTCCTCCCCAACCTCCAAGACAACCTCCTCCAACAACCCTGCAAGCATTTCGGCACTCTTCACATGTGCCGATGCATCTACTGACTTAAGGAATGCAGTTCCTTCTGCAGATGCAACCAAAAAATTAATGAGGGTTCTTCCCCTCCCATCTGTCCAACCATCAGACATAATAGTGCAACCCTTGGTTCTCCACACCTGACGCTGGTTGTCAAGCACAACCTAAAGTAAAAAAAAAATTTAGTCATGCACATTGAATATTGATTTTATCATATTAATAAATATAAAAAAAAAGTCATGTCATATAATTATATATATTAATTTAGTCAAGCACAATGACACAACCTGAATGTCGTTCACAGATTCTTGAAGGAGATGGCCCCTAAGATCATCATAAGTTGGCACCTTATATCCTGTGCCGCAGCTTGCGACAACATCTATCATGCGTCGCCAGTATGGAGACCTCGCCACATTGAAGGGAATGTCAGAATAGTACCAAAAAGTGGCAATGGCTTTCGTCGCTGCAGTGTGCTTCTCTTGGTTCCACGCAGCCATACCCTCAAGCGTGGATTGTGTCCCTGCCCCTGGCACAACACGGTCTAAGTCTACAAAAGAGGACTCTCCCGTCCCACTAGCTCCTTGTGCACTTGGACTCGAACTACTTTGTTGAAAGAACCGCTTAAGGCTGCCACGCCCACTCATACGGCCACCTCGGGAGGGGGGGATGAAATGGCATCGCTATAACTTCTTTTGTTGCTTGCGTTTTCTTCTGCCATAGATAACATGGCATTTACTTTGTTTTTTACATCTTCTGGCACCTTATCACATAATGCTACATTATTTCCTGGTAACCGTGCCAAATGGAACTTGAGGCGATAAACGCCTCCAGTATAATGATTGCCACAAAAATTGCATTTAAAACTGTTTTTTGTTTGCCCTGGCGTTCCATACGCCCATGCTGGATCCAATGGTTTCATTTTTTATATGCCTGCACATGGAAACAATTTATTAACAACAAAGTTACAAATCACTTGAAAAAAAGGAAAAAAAAAAAAAAAAATAAACCCTAAAAAAACTACAATTTTAGAACAGCCCTAACCTAATTTCAAGCAGCCCTAAAAAAACCCTAACCTAATTTACAACAGCCCTAACCCTAAACCCTAACCTAATTTAAAACAGCCCTAACCCTAAAAAAACAGCCCTAAACCTAATTTAGAACAGCCCTAACCCTTAAAAAAACCCTAAACCCTAAAAATTAGAAGAAACAAAATTACAATATTGATAGGCAGCAATATTTACTTAAAAGAGAAAAAAAATCCTAAAAACCTAAGCCCTTACAAAAAAAACCCTAAAAAAAATTAAAAAACCCTAAACCCGGAATCAGGATAGCTAATAATTTGGCTTGCATATATCAATTTAGTATCTATTTAAAAGGAGGAGAAAAAAACCCCTAAACTAGAGTTTTGGGTTTTAAACTTGAGAACATCCCTAACCTAATTTCAAACAACCCTAATCTAATTTCAAACAAGCCCTAATTTATTTTCAAAAAAAAAAAGTTTGAAAAAAATTTCTGACCTTGAGGCTGCCCTGAATCTTCTGCCGGATTCCTTCACACCGCAATCAATCTGCCGGATTCCTTCACACCGCAATCGATCGCGCTCCTACTAGGATGCTTTGGCGTAGTTGGTCGGGCCCGTCGGGGTGGTAGCACAAGGTGGGAGGTTTTTTTTTGTTTGCAACTGCTTAGAAGAAAGAATGAAAAAAAAAAATAACTTTTTCCTTTTATCGGTCGCAGCCTCTACCCGCGCGGCTGCGGCCGATTTTTTGGCGATTTTTTGAAAAAATCGCCAAAAAATCGCCTGCATCGCGATAAGATGCCGATTTGATCGGCCCGGCAATGAAACCCGATTTTATCGCGATTTTTTGGCGATTTTCTCAACTATGGTTTGAACCTTATTTCCAACTTGTTTTCCATTCTGGGTATCTACATGATTTAATCAACTCATCATGATAGAAGCTATTCCTCAATCATAAAACATAATGTCTCTAGGAGTCAAGACAATGTGTAAAATTAGGTTAAAGCCTTGAAGGTCTCATAATTTTAGTTATCCAACACAGGAAAGTGAGGACAAGTTTTAGAAATGTCACTTCTAAATTTCAAAGGAAATGGAAAAGTGGTATATGTTTAAAATTTTGTAATAAATGGTCCTGTGGAGCATTGGAATATATACTGCTAATCACAATTTGCTCCTTGTGTTATCTCTTTTGGCTACAAAAAGAACCTTTATATTAAATCATGACTAATGAGTTATGTTCCATGGGGATGCATCCTGGACTTTGGGATCCATCCCAAAGACCTGCCTGCTGTCCCTAAAACACATCCTGCCATCCTGCAAACGTGTCCTGCCATCTTGCATTGGCCCCATCTTGGAAAGTCTGTGAAACATTAATGAGTAACATCAGTACGATTGTAGTACAGGTTTTACATTTTTAAATTAAAAGAGTAGAAAGTAAAAAAAAAAGCAATGTACTGTGAAATAAATGTACAACAATCACAATAGATTAGAACAACAAAGGTATTTCATTACTTCTCAAAATAATACATCTTGAACCAATCTGGTACAACAACAACTGCATACAAATCATCTCTGGACAACATAACCCAGCATGAGCACACATGAACATGACCATTGACATATCTATGCATGAATGCCTTGAGACTGGCCTGGCAGTGAATATATACAAAAATGAGTAACGGGGAAGCAGTTGCATCCGCCTAACCGCCATGCACCCCAATGTGTAACTACATACATAAATTTTGAATTTGTCCCCCATGCAATATACATTACTAGTTATTAACTTATTACAATGCAAAGGGTGTTGCACATACACATTGAAGTGCATTTTACACCACTGATGGAAGGAGATATCCATATATAGCTGATTTCCTTAATGTAATAATAGGAAAAGACATGAAGCCTGGGATCGAGCATACATCGCAGCCCAATTCCTCAGTATCATCTTCATTGGCAAGGTCATAACATTTTGTGCAGTCGCCTTCATCCTTAGCATTGGCTGTAGCAGATGAGACATCAGATAACCTCAAGACCATAGTACAATGATACCATTCTTCTCTGCCTCAAGATCAGAATTAGACACATCGGAATGGAGTATGGCATATTCTTGATTGGGGTTGGTAGGTGTATAGGGAAATGTGTAGTTTAGAGATTTTATTATAAGCCATATTTTTAAGATATATTATTAATATGGTTTTAAGTGATGGGGGACTGAGAAATACCGCATAGTCACACTCAGAGCAAATCCAAGAAAATTTCTTCTATTAATCTGAAAATGCATACATAAACAGCCCTCAGGCTTACATTAACCAGCAGCTACGGCTTGGTTTTCTCACTCCTATCCTCTGTGTGCAATCTCCGATCCACCACCCCGGCTAATACATTAAACTGGGTTTTTATAGAGGCCCCGATCCTCTGAAATGTTCTTCCCGAAAATGGGTTCACCAACCCGATTAATTACAAAGACTGGGTTTTTAAAGAGGCCCCGACCCTCTAAAACATTAACACAAAAATCGGGACACCAACCCGATTTAACACCCCACTCCGCACGGCCCTGTCACTGCCGATTCCGTCAGAAAGCCCTGCGCGACCCATCCTCTTCGTCTCCCACGCTTCTTGGTTCTCGTTCGTCTTTACTGCACCCTGGGTGCCACGTGTCATCCGTAACACCCCTTGAAAATACCGCCTGTCGCGGTTCCCGCCATCTCTTTCTTCTCGTTCGTCTTCTTCTCTCTCCGCCGCGATATCGCGCGACGTCTTGGCCTCCTTGCTCTCTTTTTCATTTTTGGTCGCGATATCGCGACATGTCGCGATATCGCGACCAATTCCGCCGAAAGCCCTTTGATTTCGTTTATGTCGCGATATCGCGACGTCGCGATATCGCGACCGTTCTGCCGCTCACTCCTTCGCTTTGTTACTTGTCGCGATATCGCGACCGTTCCGCTGTCGAACCCCCAGCTCCGTTTTACGTCGCGACATCGCGACGTCGCGATGTCGCGACCACTCCACCTCCGAGCCACCTGCTCCGCTTTCCGTCGCGACATTGCGACCACTTCAGCACCGAGCCCCTTGCTTCGCTTTTCGTCGCGATTTCACGACGTCGCGACCTCCTCGCCTGCTTTCCTCGCTTCCGCCTTTACGTCGCGATTTCGCGACATGTCGCGAAATCGCGACATTCCAAACGCATCTCCCCTTTGCTGCCTTCTTGTCGCGATTTCGTGACGGTCGCGATGTCGCGAAATCGCGGCCCCTTCTGCGGCATTTTCTCTCTCTTGCAAACTGTCGCGATTTCGCGACGTCGTGAAATCGCGATAGTTTCTGCTCTGGACTTCCTCCTTGCCTTCTGCTTCTTCTTCTTCTTCCTGAGCCGACTCTTCAGAAATGGCTCTCCCGCAACTGGATGCATCAGTTGCCACTGGATGCTCCTGCATCAGACACCCGGGGTTAGTGGAGAAGTGATCTTCACTTCTGCATGGTCGGGTTGCTGCCTCCTGCAATACCTCCAGACATTCTTCTGTCCCTGCAGCCTGTTCCAACTCCGTCTCCTGGCCAGATAAACTTCTGTCTTCTACCGGACAGATTCTGCCACTGCTGCATGCTTCTTCATCTGCAGCCTGCTTTAACTCCTCTTTGCCAGTTAAATTTTTGTCTTCTTCCAGGCAGATCTTGGCACTGCTGCACTCTTTTGCAGCCTTCTTCAGCTTTCAGCTTCTGATGCACTCCCGCATCTTTCTTTTTCTGTCTTTCTTCACGCCTTCTGCGTCGCTCCTCTTGCTCCCGCAATTTTATGCTGAGCCACTCCTCCTGCAGGGCTTGAAATTGCCGCTGCAATGCCAAGAACTCTTCTTCTGGCACCATATCTTCCTTGCTGTCCCGGCTTCTTCGGGGATGCATTTTTTTTTTTTTTTTTTTACCGGGTCCTGGCGTAAACTGCCTACGTTCGGCGAATCTGCTTGCGCACTCCGAGACCCTAACTCACTCTTCTCTCAGAACCCTACCACAGATCTTGGTGTAACTGCCTCACGTCCGGCGATCTGTTACACACTCAGGAACATTAGCTCTGATACCACTGATGGGGGACCGAGAAATACCGCACAGTCACACTCAGAGCAAATCCAAGAAAATTTCTTCTATTAATCTGAAAATGCATACATAAACAGCCCTCAGGCTTACATTAACCAGCAGCTACGGCTTGGTTTTCTCACTCCTATCCTCTACGTGCAATCTTCGATCCACCACCCCCGACTAATACATTAAACTGGGTTTTTATAGAGGCCCCGATCCTCTGAAACTTTCTTCCCAAAAATGGGTTCACCGACCCGATTAATTACAAAGGTTGCGTTTTTAAAGAGGCCCCGACCCTCTGAAACATTAACACAAAAATCAGGACACCAACCCGATTTAATACCCCACTCCGCACGGCCTCTGTCACTGCCGATTTCGTCAGAAAACCCTGCGCAACCCATCCTCTTCGTCTCCCGCGCTTCTTGGTTCTCGTTCGTCTTTACTGCACCCTGGGTGCCACGTGTCATCCGTAACACCCCTTGAAAATACCGCCTGTCGCGGTTCCCGCCATCTCTTTCTTCTCCTTCGTCTTCTTCTCTCTCCGCCGCGATATCGCGACATATCACGACGTCTTGGTCTCCTTGCTCTCTTTTTCATTTTTGGTCGCGATATCGCGACCAATTCCACCGAAAGCCCTTTGATTTCGTTTATGTCGCGATATCGCGACCGTTCTGCCGCTCACTCCTCTGCTTTGTTACTTGTCGCGATATCGCGACCGTTCTGCTGCCGAACCCCCATCTCCGTTTTACGTCGCGACATCGCGATGTCGCGATATCGCGACCACTCCACCTCCGAGCCACCTGCTCCGCTTTCCGTCGCGACATCACGACCACTTCAGCACCGAGCCCCTTGCTTCGCTTTTCGTCGCGATTTCGCGATGTCGCGATATCGCGACCTCCTCGCCTGCTTTCCTCGCTTCCGCCTTTACGTCGCGATTTCGCGACATTCCAAACGCATCTCCCCTTTGCTGCCTTCTCGTCGCGATTTCGCGACATGTCGCGAAATCGCGGCCCCTTCTGCGGCATTTTCTCTCTCCTGCAAACTGTCACGATTTTGCGACGTCGCGAAATCGCGACAGTTTCTGCTCTGGACTTCCTCCTTGCCTTCTACTTCTTCTTCTTCTTCCTGAGCCGACTCTTCAGAAATGGCTCTCCCGCAATTGGATGCATCAGTTGCCACTGGATGCTCCTGCATCATTAAGTTAATGCAAAATTTCTTATCGTTGATCACAGTTTTGAAGGTCGCCATTGACAGGTTTTAGCCAAGATACTCTTGGTGACACCTATTAAGTCATATATACGAACCTTCACATTAATTTTGAATATCATCACTTTTCAACAATTCATATTGGTTCTCATGAGATTATTTGAACATGGGATGCATGTATAGTTTCCTATTTCTGTATGTTACTCTTTGCAGATAATGAACACCTACCCTGACACAACATACTTTTGAATATCCTATATGTAATAGGGTTGAACCAAAATTTTCTTTCAGTTAACCACATAAAACTTACTGGTTAAGGTTCATACTAGGAGACGTCTTTCAAGAGGCAAGGACATGTAGAAATGTTATAGCCATCAGGATACTAGCATATAAACTGTCCAATTTGATAATTCACCCAAATAAGTCTAAGCTGGATGATGACGATCACCAAACCACAGCCAAAGATGGGTTCCACTGATATTAATTGTCATGAGGTATCACTAATTTGAGATGCAATCCAAGTCTATCCTCTTTATTTATCCCCATGATAAAAATACAATGAGCTAGTTTGTGTTCAGTTCAACAAGCACTCCAGTGTTCTCACTAAATACATTGACTAACTATTCCAAGACCAGTGGCTCATGATTTGGTTGATCCTTAGCATTGATTGTTGAGGACATGAATTACCTCAACTGAACCCTAGAATCAATCACTGGTAACTTGAGTTACCTCAACTAAACTTGCAATCAATCACTGGAACACAAGTTGACTCAACTAAATCTTGCAAGCGCAATCAGGAACTTAAGTTACCTCAGCAAAACTCTGCAAATACATTCATAAAAGAATAACTGTTAGGACCCTATCCTAACCTTATTTTGTAATTATCCCATCCCTAACATGGGAACCCCATCTTAATAGTATTATGTAATATTTTGTATTATGTATGTGGCATTTGAGGTGCCTAGACAAGTGGGGCCATTTTATGTAACCGTTATAAAGAATGTAACTATTTTGTTTGGTAGAAGATTCTAGCTCGGGTGCCCACTTGCATGTGAAGCCAACCCTTGAGCGTTATAGTTAGGGTTACAAAGAGTCTTTAAAAAGACAAGGGGGCATAGATGAAGGCATCTCTCATATTTTGTATTGAAGTTCTGCTTCTAAGGAGGTTGCCCCCTCGAAGAGGCCCACGATTTTGTATTGTGTTCTCAATTTCTGCAATATAATCTGTTGTTTTCCATTTGATCTTGCAATATTGTTAATTTCAAGTTTCATTTCCTGTTATTATTGCAATTGTGTGGATGTGCTTTTATTTTACTACAAGGTTCATAACAAGTGGTATCAGAGCACTTTCTAGGGCCTGTTTTTCTGCAGTACAAACACTTCATGTTCTGCCATTTCGACTTGTTAGGTATAAATTTTCCATGTTTTTATTTTCTTATAAAGAAAAAAGACAAAAAAAATCAAGCCATTTTGTTTCCTCTGTTTTACTTTAATAGGTTAGAAACCCTGTGCCGGGGGTTTTAAAATATCACGGAGTTGTCGTTATTGGCTAAGCTAGATTGCCCATAAAGCGTTTAGTGAAGTGAGGGGCGATTAGACTCCAATACCCAGGCCTCAGACAACACCCGTATATGGAATTGAGCTCCCACGTATCTTTGGGTATATCGGGAGACCCCCTAGGATTAGGAGAAACCTTTAGCCCTAGGAAGATTTTCGATCGTGTATTTTCCATAGTTCACTAAGCATAGCACTTGGAAAGATCACCCTCCCATACTGTTAGAGAGACAGGTAGTACGCTCTAGGGTATGCGTGGAATCCTCCTTGAGTAGTGGCCTGAAAAATTGGTCCAAGCATTATCGTTTGTCGTTGCGGTGTAATAGAGGGCTATGGATAGTACATACACCCTGGCTTAGAGTACCTTATTTCTATTTATCTTGAATGCCAAAAACCCTACCACAAAAATTGAGCATACTGAGGAGACTACACTATCACAAAATTAACTAAACAAAAACAGATGAAAGAAAAACTGGTGGTGAGAATAACAGTCATGATAGGGTCTATCAATAACAGTCAAGTATCAGTCAGTAACAGTCCAAACAGAGTTTAGTCGTGTGTAGTCATCAGTTACAAATTCAGTAGCAGTCAAGATAGGGTTAGTCAATAACAATCAGGTATCAATCAGAACAGTCTAGATAGAGTTGGCCGTGCAGTTACTAGTTACAAAGTCAGTAACAGTTAAGACAATCAAACAAAACAGTTGTTGGTATTATAGAATCAAACAAAACTGTTGTCAGTAACGGACATTGCAGAGCCTGCTTAAGGGGTGTCAGACAAAAGTCAAATTTTTGAGTGAACCAAGACTCTAGGAGAAAAATGGACACTTGAAAACAACACTTATCCCCCCCCCCCAAAAAAAAAAAAAAAAAAAAAACGTTGTTATGGGATATAGCTCATTGTAACCGTCTCATCGAGCTGATCAATTTGGTATATAGCCTCCATGCACTTTTTCTAGAGTGTCGAAAAATGTCATTGTGAGACCTAGCCCATTGTATTCATCTTTTTGAGCTGATCATTTTGATATATAGCACCCAAACACTTTTTTTGGCCCATTACTAAAAATAGTAACTCCTGAAACAACACTTCTATTTTTAGTAAGTCAATGGGAGTGGTCCAAATCACACATATATGGCTGGAGGGACTAGAGGAGCAATGAAGGAGTTAGAACAAAGCCAATATATGGAGCAATTAAATCACACACTTAGTAACCTACAAAGCCAAATGTCCCACATTGGACAAGAAGTTTAAAAGATGAAAGATCACATGCAGGTTATGAAAACTGAGCAGATTAAATCCAAATCAGTAATTGAAGAAAAATTCCTAGAGGTTGAAGAGCAATTAAAGGAAGCCCCAAAGGTATTCGAGCATCTTAACACTGAAGGACCGGGTGGCAGTTCAATCAATAAAGAGAAAGAACCCCATCATACTCTTTTTGACACAGATACCCCATTTAAGATGCCCAAATTAGATTTTCCCAAGTTTAATGGAAAGGACGCTAATGGTTGGTTGTGTTGGGCTGATCAATTCTTCAAACTTCATAATGTTCCTCGATATTTGTGGGTCACCATGGCATCATTTAACTTTGAATCTGAGGCCCTACAATGGTATCAATGGTTACAAAACACAACTCCTGACCTTTCTTGGGAAGATTTTGAGTCCCAATTACTCACTCATTTTGGCCCTAGTGAGTATGAGGACTTTATAGGAGCCTTAAAAAAATTGAAACAAACTTCTACTATCCGGGACTATCAAACCCAGTTTGAGAAATTGGCTAATAGGACAAAAGGTTTGAGTGAAGGATTTTTTCAGAGCTGTTTTATCAGTGGGCTGAAAGATGATATTAAGGCAGAAGTAAAAATGTTCAAACCACAGTCTATGATGCAAACCATAGGATTGGCTAGACTAGCGGAGGAAAAGTTTTCTTCCTAGAGGCAATAATCTAAATTTCCACAGGCCAAACTTACATTTCCATCCAAGTTCACATCGAATACTAGTAATAAATCTACCCCAATCAAGCGATTGACTACAGAGGAAATGGATGCTCATCGAGCACAAGGCTTGTGCTATAATTTGGATGAGAAATATTCGCTAGGTCATAAATGCATACAAAAGAAGTTTTTGTTGGATGTGGATGAATTGACAAGGAATGAAATACCTGATGAAGAAGTAGAACCGCAAGATGAACAACCTTATGATGAGGATGAAACACAAGAAGAACCACAGCTAGAGATCTCTGTCCATGCATTTGCAGGAATCTCGACCCCTCAAACGATGAAGGTAGTAGGATTTTTCAAAGGGCAAAGTATTACCATTCTCATTGATTCAGGTAGTACTCATAATTTTATTGATCCCCGAGTAGCCAAGCAAGCAAATTGTTACATACATGCTTGCAACTCCTTTGAAGTAATGGTGGCAAATGGAGGAACATTACCTTGTAAGGGTAAATGTTGCAATGTTAAGTTGAAGATAGGGGACTATGAACTCAAAACTGATATGTTTGCTCTTAAAATTGGAGGATGTGATATTGTGCTAGGAGCATAGTGGCTAGGTACCTTGGGAACAATAGCCTGGAACTTTGTTGAATTATGGGTGCAGTTCTCACAGAATGGGAAGTGCTACACTCTTCATGGTTCATTGGCAAGATCTCTGCAGGTTATTAGTTCAAGCCATATGGAGAAATTGTTAAAAAAATCCTCACATGGGGTAGTAGCTCAAATATTTACAATTCAACCGCAAACTTCAAAAGCAAACAAGCCCCAAGATGATTTGCAACTCATTTTGACTAAGCATAATGCAGTTTTTGCGGAACCGACATAATTACCTCTACATCATTCCCATGATCATGCAATACTATTAGTACTAGGTAGCTTGCCACTCAACATTAGACCCTACCGGTACCCCTATGCACTTAAGTCAGAAAATGAGAAGTTGGTACAAGAATTGTTGAAAGCAGGGGTAAATTGGCCTAGTAATAATCCTTATTCTTCTTCGGTGGTGTTGGTTAAAAAGAAAGATGGATCCTAGTAACAGTCCTTATTCTTCTTCGGTGTTGTTGGTTAAAAAGAAATATGGATCATGGCAGTTGTGTATAGATTTTCGTGAGCTCAATAAGCTCACCATTAAGGACAAATTTCCTATCTCGGTGATCAATGAATTGTTGGATGAGTTGCATGGCGCAAAGTTTTTCTCCAAGTTGGGTCTTCACTTGGGCTATCATCAAATAAGGAGGAAGATATTCCCAAAACAACATTTTGAACTCATGAGGACCATTATGAATTTTTGGTCATGCCATTTGGCCTAACTAATGCACCATCAACATTTTAGAGCCTCATGAACAATGTCTTCTACCCATTTCTTTGCAAGTTTATTTTGGTTTTCTTTGATGACATTCTCATCTACAGTCACACTTGGGCCGAACACTTACAACATCTGGATCGAACTTTGAAATTATTGCAGGACCATCAGTTATTTGTTAAACGATCCAAATGTTCCTTTGGCATGCAGGAGGTCAAATACTTGGGGCATATTTTTTCACAAGAGGGAGTCAAGGTTGACCCCAAGAAAATAGAAGCTATCCAAAATTGGCCTAAGCCACAAACTCTCAAGGCACTTCGTGGGTTTTTGGGGATCATAGGCTATTACTGCCAATTTGTATAGAATTATGGAAAAATAGCAGCTCCCTTAACGACCATGTTGAAAATAATTCATTGAAGTGTTCAGCTCGAACTGAACAGGCATTTATAGATCTTAAGAGGGCGATGATTTCGACCGCAGTGTTGGCTACACCAGATTTTTCTAAACCATTTATAATTGAAAGTGATGCTTTGGGTCATGGCATTGGGGTTGTACTAAAGCAATAAGGACGTCCCTTAACTTTCACTAGTAAGGCGCTATCAAGCAAAAATTTGGGAAAATCCACATATGAGAAAGAAATGATGGCCATCCTCCATGCTGTTAATTACTGGCAACCATATCTCATTGGGAGACATTTATCTATTAAAACAAACCACTAGAGTCTAAAATATTTCTTAGAACAAAGGGTATTGTTGACAATTTTGTCACATTTTGCCTAAGGGGTAAAATTTTGAATTGTTGCTATATTGTTTTTTCTATTTTGATTCGCTTTCTCCTCTGAAAACAGCATTCTCCGGCAAAAGCTCTTCTCTGGCATTTTCGTGGCGCTGAGGCGCAGCTAGGAACACTTCTTTCCCTCACTTTTCATGCATGATTCAAGTTCGGAGCAGCTTCGCTCGAAAAAACAGGAGTCAAAAGGCAGCTTCGCCAAGAAAGGAAGCTAAACCAACGCTTCGCTCATTTTTGGGGCGAGAGACAGCTTCGCTGAAGGAATAGAGCAAGAGCCCCACTTCGGGCTTGAAAAATCGGCTAAGGCATGGACAGGGCGTTTCGCCCTTGAAGGCAGCGAAGCTCAACTTCGGGTCGCAGTGCTGCAAAACTCCCATTTCGGGCCCCAATCAGTGCGAACTTCCACTTCGGGCCCAACTCCAATGAAGACCCACTCAAGACGCCGCCTTCGCCCAAAAAATTCTAAGGCAAACAGTCAAGCTCGCCTTCGCTCCTTGGCCGGGCGAAGCTGCAGTTCGGGTCTGCTCTCCAGCGAAGCGGCACTTCGGGCCTGTCCAGAGCGAACTTCCCCCAACCGAAGTCCATTTCGGACTTAGACAAAAGCGGCATTGCCGAAGCACAGCTCTCCCCTGGCCCAGCGAACCACCAGTTCGGGCATTCACTCCAGCGAAGCTGCACTTCGGGCGCAGTTTCAGCGAACCTCCCCGCCGGGCCATGCCAAGGGCGATTCGGGCCTATTTCTCAGCGAAGCTTCCACGGAGTATTTTTTGGGCACTGGGGCTGCTTTCAAGAGGCACGCTTCCAGAGAAGAGGGTGGGTAGAAATTTAAGGCGCCTTCATGGCGCACGAGTTTGAAACCTCCTGCCCATCCCATCAAAGCGGCGATGCTAATCCCAAAGAGATCTCCTCACCAACTGCAGTAATGCCGATGTGAGCTCCCAACGACCAACTTGTCGGGAGGCGTGTCTCATAACTACGCACTTCCCAAGAGGCCTCTCGATCCGCGCTATTTTTCCTGACAGGGGTCAAATCTCAGCTACCCCAGCAGTTTTTAGGGTTTGCTATTAATGCTACAGAGGTGAAGTCCTCTATAAAAACCAGCTCATTGTAATGTAAAAAAGGGGGGAACGCTTTGCTAGAAAGCTGTTGTATTCAATTTCTGCATCAATACTAAGAACTCTTGGCTCTGACTCTATTTCTTCTTTGTATGATGCCTTTTGTATTTATTTCTATTAATCTCGTTTCTTTATGCGATTGCTGTAATTCTGTTATCTGGATTTAAGCATCTTATATTGAGCGAAGCTGGAATTCTTCTGAAGGATACATAGAGAAGGAAATATAGCGTTAGTTTTTGTTTTATTCTTTGTGTTGATTGTTGCTAATTCGGATAGAGATAGGTAATCGTGTTGTCTGTTCTTCCCCTCAGTTTCTACTATGCAATTTTTATCTCTTTCAGTAATTTCCCAATCTCTTTCCAGTTCCTTAATCTAAAACCCCAGCTTAGTGTAGTAAAGGAGCCAGCCTTCTCTGGAGATTGGCACGGAAGGCATTCCTTCCTTTCGGCCTTTCAAAGTGTTGGACGGGTCTAGGGCGCATAAACAGACCAAACCCTTTCCTGTGGCAGATTCGTAACCAACAGTTTTTTCTGGCACGCCCGGTGGGACCCAATCGTTCCACGGTATAAGCGGTATTGAGAAGTGATGTTCGTCTCAGTGCTGTCAAATCTGAACATCTGGCGACTCCACTAAACTCAGATACCTCCAAGTCTCGAGGACCAGTGTAAAAAATCACGCCTTCATGCGTACGAGATGGAGAGTTAGAAACGCAGAAGAAGAAATCGAGTTCTATGAGCTTGACATTAACGCTCTGGGAGAGCATCCTAGAATAGTCAGGCCAAATATCTCTCTGGACGAGGCATCCTCGCAGGAAGCTGTCGTTGCTGAACAGACTCCGACTCCAGACAACACAACAACTAGTTGCCCCCCGAATCCTCCAAATTCTCCAGATCATCAGGGTGTCCCGGTTCAGTCAAACCAGCCGCTGCCACCGCCATTATAGCCGCCGTTGCAGCCTAACCCTCCTGATCCGAACGCACATATGGCGCAGCCAAATCCGCCTCGGCAGTTCCCAGCTTGGATCCATTCAAGGCAGTTCCCAGCCAAATCCGCCCCGCAAGATCAGATCCTTGCTGCAGCCTTGAAGGCCATCCCTACGTATGACGGTATTGGGAAAACGAAATACGAGCATGTTCAAGACATCGCTGCTTTGGCTACAATCCACGACATCACGGAAGAAAATATTATGGTGAGGTTGCTAGTCCTATCCCTTAGAGGAAAACTTCTTTACTGGTACCGATCGTTGCCTGCTAGTACCATCACCTCCTCGGATCAACTAGCAGGACAGTTGATAAAGGGATTTAACGAGTCGGCAGACCCTTTCTCCTTGCTCCACCAGTTCACGACCATCCAGAGACATCCGCAGGAGGAAGTTGCCGATTTCAACGTCCGATTCGCTCGGACCTGGATGAGGGTCCCCGACGGCCTCCGGCCAACCTCTGAGCAAGCAGCATTCTATTTCCTCAGAGCTTTCAACTCAGACATCAGCATGAACATCCGGTACTCTGGTGTCAATACCTTCCCGGATTTGTATACGCAGGCACAAAAGGCAGAGGCCGACTTGATCGCCATTGGCAAACTCCCGCCAAAGCCGACAATGCCAATCTTCCCTGATTTGCCTCAGTACCAGTACCCCAACGCGGCCGCTCAATCTCCTCCTGCACCTTCCATGTACCCGATTCCATCATGGAATTCGAATCCTGCACCGGCCTTCCCGCAATTCCCCGCTCCTCAAGTGCCGCAACTTCCAGCACCTCCGCAATATCCGGCATTACCTCCGCCAATGGCCCCATTGCCACTATCGATGCCATTGCCATTACCAGCGCTGCAAATGTTGACGTACAGACCAAGCTATTGCAGGAGGTACAGTCCCTCAATTCTGCCTTTAGGACAATGTCAAACGATATGACCATCATGAAAAGGAGGCAGGCTCAACAAGAATACCAGCCTAGGAGATTTCCTCCTCCGGCGATTACAAGAGATCAAGTCGCCCTAGTCGTGAGGCCTCCCGCGAGGAATGCGGTTGTTCTGAACTATGAAGAGGCGAGCACATCGGATCAGGTGTTCTGGTGCTCCACTTGCAATGATCCACATGGAGAGGACACTTGCATGGTCCACCTGAATTATATCCAAACGCTGGCGGGCACCGTCCCCAATGAACAAATCAATATGATCAGGGAGGTGGACCGCAACCTCATGATCCCCGCTGAAGAGCAAGTCTCAGTTCTAACCAGAAATGGGAAGAAGCCCATTGAGGTCGATGCAGCTCAGATGGGGCCTCTGAAAGTATATGCTCGCCGCGAAAAGGAGCAACCGTCGGCGAAAGCCCCAGATAAGGATCCCTTGCCCCCGCCGTCGGCAAAAGAAAGACCTCCACTTGTAACTGCGCCAGTATCGCAACCGGCGGGCGAAACAAAAGAGCAAGCCAGAGAAAAGCTCAAATATCCGTCATTGACAAAGAGACAGAGGGTCGAAGCCACGCAACAGTACCGCACCAAGTATGAAGATGAAGGAGCCAGAAAGGCCCTCTACCTCGACCTATAACATAGTTGAAGAGCTGAAGAAGGCTCCCGCCAAAATGAGCCTCTACGATGCCCTGCAACTCCCTGGACAAGTTGACTTGTTGCAGGAATCCCTCAAATCCGCGAAGGGAGGAAAGCTGACCCAGACCGTGCTGACTCAAACTCTGACTACCTCAGCTACAGGCAAGAATAGGCCGCCCCCATTCTACCTGTCCCTTCGGATGGAAGGATGGGTCGTGCACAATTGCATGATTGATTCGGGTGTAGCGACCACTGTCATGCCCAAAGCCGTGTGCGAAGTAATGGGCATGGAGTATACACGGAGCAGTCCAGGCGTTCTTCAACTTGATGGGACTCCCGTGAAAACAGTGGGGGTTATCAAGGATATTCCAATCCAGCTGCATAAGATGCCTCAGATTGTTGTAATCCAAGAGGTTGTGGTCGTTGATCTGGAGCCGTATTTCAGCATGTGTCTCTCACGAGAGTTCACTGCTAAGCTGGGAGGTTACCTCTCTTTGGACTACTCTCACCTGGAGGTTCCATTCAAAGGGAGGAAAATAAAGATTTATAACGAGAAACCCTCCAGCTACCATATTGAGAAGATAGCCGACGATGAGCAGCAGAGCGAATCAGTCCACCTGATGACAGAAGAGCTGAAAGCGGTGGACTTGATGGAGGAATCCTTGGAGGAGCTTCGGACGGAAGATGAATTCTCCCTGACTGATTTCAACGCCATGATCGAGTCGGAGATGGGGTGTTACTCTATCACTAGGCCCGAGAAAGCGAGGAGAAAAGATGCAGACTGAAGAGGGCCCTGTTCCCGATGAGCAATGGAAACTTTTCTTTGACGGCGCCCGATGCAAGAATGGCGCCGGGGCAAGAGTAGTCTTGGTCTCTCCCTCCGGAGATCAAAAGACCTACTCCTACAGACTCGCCTGGAGCTGTACCAACAATGCGGCGGAGTATGAAGCCCTGTGTCTGGGGTTGAAGAAGGCAGAAAAGTTGGGGATCAAGCAACTGCAGATTTTTGGAGACTCAGAGTTAGTCTGCAAACAGGTCACCAACAAATGCGTTGCAAAACAACATTATCTCAAGGCATACCGCAATAGGGTATGGGACCTGCTGGAGTCTTTCGAGGCGCTGAATGTCCAGGCTGTCTCACGAGAAAAGAACAAGCACGCAGATGTCTTAGCGTCCATTGGAGCCAGATACTCCCCGGCTGATGACATGATGCAAAAGCCTAAGGCGGTAAGAACCATTTACAGGCCTTCTGTGCCTGATAAGGACACCCACTGGCAGGTGTTCGAGAGTGACGAGCAAATCGTCAATTTTTTGATCCATGAAGCAAGCACCATTGAAGGTAGAGACCCTGATGACGAGGAATACGAGGGGTTGATACAGTTGAAAAATAACCATGTCCCGAAAGGACTAATCACTCTGGAGAGTCTATTTGATCAAAATGACAGAACAATTGCTCATAGGATCAAAGTAGACGCGAAGCAGTACAAGGAGCTTGAGCTAGATCCTGGAAAGCTAATCAAAGTTGGAGCAGACTGTACTCTTGAAGAACTGGAGCAGATTCGGGTCCTGTGCAGAGAATATCCAGATATTGTTGCCTGGTGTTATCAAGACCTGAAGGGGTACGACAGGGAAGTCATACAACACACCATCGAACTTCAAGAAGGGGTCAAACCCTGCAGGCAGAAACAGAGGCCTGTCAACCCAAAAATTGAAGTTCTGATGAGGGCCGAACTCTTGAAGATGCTCGAGGCAAAAATTATCTACCCTATCAAGCATTCTTCCTGGGTTGCCAATCTGGTCCCTGTCCGAAAGAAAAACGGAGATATCCGCCTGTGTGTTGATTTTCGGAATCTGAACCAGGCTTCACTAAAAGACCACTACCGCTCCCGCAGATCGACCAGATCCTCCATGTAGTAGCAGGGGCACAGCGCTTCTCCCTCCTAGACGGTTTCTCTGGATACAACCAAATTTGGGTAAAGGATGAAGATCAACATAAGACGGCGTTCACCACCAAATGGGGAACGTTCGCCTATCAACGCATGCCCTTCGGCCTCTCGAACGCAGGGGCCACTTTCCAGAGAGCCATGGACCTGGCGTTTGGTGAACTACTGAACAGAGTCATTGTCATCTATTTGGATGACATGACTGTGTTTTCACACAAGAGAGAAGAACACACCTCACACCTGCAACAAGTATTCGAGAGATGCCGAGAATTCGGTATATCTATAAACCCGAAGAAGTCTGTCTTCGCAATGACAGAAGGGAAATTACTGGGCCACGTCATCTCAGAGAAGGGACTTGCTGTTGACCCCGACAGAGCCGAGGCTCTCCTCAAACTCCCGCTACCAGTGAATAAGAAAGGCCTGCAGTCTTTCTTTGGCCAGATCAACTTTGTAAGAAAATTCGTGCCCGATTTCGCCCAGGTCGTCAAGCCGATGACCGAACTCTTGAAGAAAAACGCCGAGTTCAGTTGGACAGAAGAAAGAAAGAAGGCGTTTGAAGAGATCAAGGCCCGAATCGCACAAGCACCTGTGCTGGTTAACCCAGACTATTCTAAGGATTTCATCCTTTACGCAGTCGGAGAGCCTGAGAGCTACGCAGCAGTCCTGACGCAGAAGGGAGAAGACGGTGAGGAACGCCCAATTGCTTTCTTAAGCCAGGTGATCCAGCCACATGAAGAAAGGTACAACTTCATTGAGCGCCAAGTACACGCAGTCATGAGGTCCCTGAAAAAATTTCGGCACTTTGTCTCCCAGAGCAGGACGACAGTGTATGTTGTTCACCCAGACGTAAGGAATTTCATTATTCAAGGAGAAATGGGCAACAAGAGGGCTGGTTGGGTTACTAAAATCCAGGAGTTCGACATTGAAGTCCGACCCACCAAGCTGATCCGCGGTCGGGCACTATGCCAAGAACTCGCAAGGAGCGCCGCTGCAGAAGTGACAGCTTGCCAATGGGAAGACCCAGTGTTAGAAGGCAACTTCGCCAATCAATCTGCGAACGACGGTGACTGGACGGATGACTTGATACGGTACTTCAACACCGGAAGATGCCCAGACCGCCTCAACGCCTCGCAGAGGAGAAGATTCAGGCTGCAATCCCACAGGTATGTGTTGCGCCCAGATGGGCTGTTTTTCAAAAATATTGATAGTGTTCTCCTGAGATGTGTCAGGGGAACAGAGAAAGAGAAAATTCTCGACGAATTCCATTCCGGAATGTCGGGGGCCACTTCGCAGGAAGGCCTACGACCTTGAAAATAATCAGAGCGGGCTACTATTGGCCCACAATTTTTACTGATGCTTTTGCAGTCTGCCAGAGGTGCGAAAAGTGCCAAAGATATGCTGGCCGGAACAAGAACGCTCCTATGCCCCTCCAGCCGATCCAGGTCGAAGCGCCTTTCCAGCAATGGGGCTTAGACTTCATCGGGGTGATATCGCCAAACTCCTCGGCAGGGCATAAGTACATACTGACTGCAACTGACTATTTTACTCGGTGGATTGAAGCAGTCCCGACAAAGCATGCCGACCAGGAGGTAGTCATCGCCTTCTTGGAAAGTTTGATAACCCGCTTCGGGGTTCCAGAGGCAATCGTGACTGATAACGGCCTAGCGTTTATAGGCGCCAAGCTCAGCGAGTTCGCTTGCAGGTATGGAATCTACCTAAAAGCCTCATCTAACTATTACCCGCAGGGCAATGGCTTGGCTGAGTCAACGAACAAGAATTTGCTGAGAATCTTAAAGAGGACCCTGGAGAAAAACAAGAGGACGTGGCACCTGCTCCTAGACCAGGCGCTGTGGGCCGACCGCATCTCCATCAAGAAGTCCATCAAAACGACACCGTATGCGTTGGTATACGGGAAAGAGGCAGTTCTGCCTACGCATGTCGAGATGCCTGCACTCTGGATGTTGGACGATGAAAGAGAGGGCCTTGATCCCATGGACGCCAGACTAGCCCAGTTGCTGCAACTGGAGGAAGAAAGGGAGAAAGCTTACGAAGCTTTCATGAAGCATACTGAGACCACCAGAAGCTGGTTCGAAAAAAGAGCCACCGTCCGTACCTTCCAGGTTGGAGATCTAGTGCTGAAATGGGACGCGTGGAAAGCAAAACCGGGAAACCATGACAAATTCGACGCCTTCTGGGAAGGCCCGTTCCAGATTTCCCGAGTTAACCAGGTGAATTCCTTCATCCTACAGGACATGGAGGGCCGTACTCTGCCCATACCTGTCAACGGCCTTCACCTGAAGGTTTACCACCGATGAGGAGCATCAAAAGGTTTACCTGTGTACATAAGTTTACTTTTGTTGTTGTTTTCATTCCGAATGTATATATTGTTTTCTGCTTTAAGTGAGCGTTTGCGCTCCATAATGGAGCAATTTTGTCTGCTCTGCCCTCTTCCCTTTGCCCGGGTTCCCCGGCGATCCGTCCGGAGCTGAGCCAGTTAAAAAATCAGTTGTTTGGCTGCAGAAGATGCATTTTTGTTAAAAGTGTTTAGGCAAGGCATGGCTTCGCGAGGTTTTCAGAGCGAAGGCGTGGTTCGGCCTTCTTATGTGCGAAGCCCAACCTTCCCCGGAGCAAGAAAAAGGAAAGGGAACATTTTAATTCTATCTTTCGGCCGAAACGGGGCTTCGCCAGGGCCACGCCCCGAAGCTCGTTTCCAAAAGACTATTGGCGCTTCGCCAGTTTCCAAGCCGAACTTGCACTTCGGGCATGATGAGAAGCGAAGAGGGAGTTCGCTCGTATGGGGGAGGGAGTAAAAGTTTATTTTAGGGGTTTAATTTGGAAGGTTAACGTATTTTAGAGTGAAGGGAAGGTTCGCCTATTTAGAGCGAAGAGCAAGGTCAGGGGCTCCCAATCGCGCGAGAAGGACAAAATGAATCCGACAACTTCAAGGCACGAAAGCCCACTTCGGGCGCCTTGGTGGCCGAAGAGGGGCTTCGCTCAAATTTTGAGCGAAGCTCCTCCCTATGAGCCGTTAGGCATGATGAGCCTCGAAGCGCGCGAGAAAAGGCGACGCCCATTTAAAATCCCAAGGCACGCGTTTTTAAACTGAAGTGGCAGTGCGCATCCCAAAGTGCGTTGACGGAATAAAAGCTAGCGCCTCGAAAAGCGGAAAACGGCGAATTCACATTTCCAAGGAGGATTGCGAGCCCACGGAAGCTTCGAGCCTCGGGAAAAGCACTCGGTCACCAATGAAAAAGCGCCGCTTTCCACCCACTTCCAGTTCGGGCATTCACTCGCTGCGTGCGCCATTAATGGGGTAGGTCAAGCCCGCGTCTATAAGAGAAGAAGCGCTCCAAGGTAAGAATCATTTGTTCTCCTGCGAATTGCTCTGCGTTGTGCTAAAAGCCCTCGACGAAAGCAACTGCTAGTGATTACCAGTGCGCCTGTGCATTTCCGCCATTCGAAATGGGCAAGCGAGGGGCCGAGAAGAAAGAGAAGGCGCCCAAAGGTGGAGGTCCGGAGAAATCAAAGGGGTCGGAGGCCGAGAAGAAGCAGAGATCGAAGAAGCAGAAGCTGGAGGGCGCAGAGAAGCAGAAACCAGAGAGCGTAGAGGAACCGATAATGGAAGAGTCAGAGGAGGAGGAAGTTCCCCCACCCGTCGACAAGCTAGAAAAAATAAGAGATGGTATCCTCTCCAAAAGCGTCGAAACGCTGCGCCGTACGGTCGATGAGATGTTGACGAGGGTATCTGCTGAGCACAAGAGAACAGTTGCGTATTACTCACACCTATACTGGTTTTTATGCACCCCTGTACACAACTGCCCATAACTGGTGTGTGCTATCGCCAGGTTCTATCACCCTCTGACCAGACAAGTCAGAGATGTCGGGGGAAACAAGTTGTTTTCAATTTTCTCCGACGATGTCCAGAACGCCTTCGCTCCGGACAAAAACCGCCCACAGATTATGTCGTCAGAACAATCAACACCAATGAGCAGAAGAGTAGATACCAACCTACTCCTCAGATGCGGCGGTTCATGGAGGAACAACTGAGAAAGAAACCTGCATCTGATCAATGGCCAGAGATGCCAATGTCTCTGAGACAATTCAAGTACCCAGACATTTACTCGATCCTGGCGTGGGTAGTAGGGCTCTCCACCGACACAACTGTATACGCATGGCAGGTCGCCCTCGCCGAATGCATCTCACATGGGGAATTTTACGCTCCTGACGCCATGGGGCCAAAGACAAAGCCCGTGTTCTTCGACTGGGCGGACTGGGTAGCTCGCATCCTGCACTCTCGGCTGACCGACCTGAAGAAGGGGAGCGATCCATCTTTCGGGTCCTGTTCCTTCCTAATCTGGCTGTTTTTCTATCATATGCATAGTAAGTTCCCCTCCATCGCCATCAATTGCACTGATAAGGAGGGAAAAGTGTTGCCAGTGTATCAGTGGACTCCGGTTCTGTCACGAAAGGAGTCCTACTATGTTTTCAACCAAGAGTTCCAAGGCCGCGCCCTGGAAATTATATGCGGCGCTTGTCATCGCATCCCTAGGGAAATGAGGGACAACGTGGTGCAACGAAAGCTGGGAGATGTTTTCCAGCTCACACAAGGTCTCATAATCAGAATCTTTGGGTTTACTGGCAAACCCTTTCTCCTCCCATATTACACCAGCGAGTATCTGTTTGCTTTAGAAGTCGCTCGGCAGAGTGACTACATAGATGAGGCCTATGGCCATGGGAGAAAATGGGAGCACACTTGCGCCTTCCCTTTCGTATGGGGCGACATCGAAGTCTTTGTCATTGGGCAAAATGTATTCCTCGCAGCCACGCTCCAAGACTTCGGTTTGATCGAACTTCCCCAGCGGTGGAGGTACGACCCCCTGGACATATTCAGAGACTTCCTTGGGTTTAAGAGTTTCCACCTTTGCCCCCGTCCAGAGATCGTGGAGCAGCGCAACAACCCGTCGGGCCGCGACCTTGAGTGGCATATAGAAAGGATGCAGTCCTTCCCGCCGTGGCATGATTTTTATCACATAGAGGCGGAATACAGCCCGTCGCGACACCCGTTGCCTGATCCGAATTCTGCTTTCTTCAAAAAGATAGGAAACAAGTTGAAAGGTTGGTCCGAGGAGAAGATCGCTAATTGGTGGATCATGAGGGTCCACCACAGAAAAGAAACATCTGATGGATTCCTCGTAATTGATGGCCAATTCTCTGATATCTTTGACGCGAACTGCAACACCTGGCAACCGGTCTTGTTTATGAATGTTGTGCCTCGAGGAACCGACGGCGAAAGCCCCAGGAGAATAGAAGATTTGTTGGAGCAATCGGAGCAACAATCGGGGCAGCAGGAGCAGCCGGCCGGACAGGTTGCAGAGTCCAGCCATGGCGCCGAGGAAAGCGTGCAACCACCAGCCAAGGAGAAGGAGAGGTCAAAGAAAAGGCCGACTGGCGAAATGCAGATGCCGCCTCCTCAGGCGAAGAAGCCTCGGACCAAATCTGCCCGTGCTGCCAGCGAGCACCCTCCAAAAAGTCCTGCTGACGCAGGCGCAAGCGCGGCTGCACCCGCCGTTACACTGCAAAAGGAGATAGAAATTGTTGATGTGGAGGCGTACACTCCAGCCGAAGCAGAAGGGAGGACTGGTCAGAGCCCCATAACGCAGGAATTTTCCACGACGGCTCTCACCGAAGAGCACGCAGGTACGCGCCCTCTCTCTCCTCTCTCCTCTTCTGAACCTCTAGAAATGGTACCCCTGGGTGATAAAGTCATAGTATCCGCCTTGCCTGTGGGCAGCGAACCACCATCAGCTATCCCCCTTGTGGTCTCCCGACCACTAATAGAAGAGATCCAACTCCCCGCCACTTCCCAACTTACCCATTTGGCGTTTGGTTCATACGCTTCGGTCCCTAATGCTTTTGCAGCCTCTGCCTCACTCGGACCGGGCGCCACAAGTCAAGTCCAATCATCGCCCCCAATCCTTCATCTATCGCAGAAGCCCTAGGTGGTGTCCCACTCCCAGGCCCTAACAGCCCGCCCATGGCTGTCCAGACCTCTGTTCCCCCAACAGTCACCGAAGTCCCCATCTCCACTGTTTCCGATCCTTCCACAGAAGCCCTCCCCCAGTAGGCCCTGTTCCTTTTTACACCTATGTCTGGAGGGGCAGAACCTTTGGACACAGAACTGGAGATGATTGAGGAGCGTCCCCTAGCGGAGAGCCTGCACCAGGCGCGGCAGAGCTCATACAGATGGCTCAAGGACGTCAGGAAGAAGAAGGCGCGAACCCCTGCTAAGGTTGAAAAGTGCGCCATATTTAATCCTCAGAAAATGGAGCTCCATAAGGTAAAAAAGGTGCCGAAGGTCCAGAAACCTGTGGAGGAAATGACGCCTTCAGATTACTCCTACCAGCGCACCATCAAGGACCTGAAGACGCTTGACGTGGCGGAAGAGACAGGGTCTATTCATGTTAAGATCGACTCAATCTACCTCCATAATGAGCATATCAAGGAGCGCTGCTTCGTAGCAGAAAATGAGAACATGAAGTTAGAGGAGGCCCTGGCACAAACCAAGGCCCAGTTGGAAGACACGCAAGCCGAATCAGAGCAGCTACGGCAGAAAGTGGCGACTTTAAAGCAGGAGGTCTCCGAACATAAGAGTGCTTCCGAGCGCCATCTCAAGGCGCATAAAGAAGCAGAGGACAGAGTGAAAAAGTTGGAAGCACGGGTCCAGGAAGTGCAACAACAGTTCGAAGAAAGAGAAGCGAAGATGGAGATCTTCTCGAGAGACCGGATTAAGGACCTCCGCGCTCATTTGTTGAGAAGTTTCCGGTCTAGAGCGTCCAGCGCCTTGTCTGTTCTTATATACATTTCGGAAGCCAAGCAAGCGGCTTCTCAGGGCCGACCTGTCGTGGAGGAAGTCGCGCAAGAAATACAGCGTCGGCTCAATTTGGCCATCGAAGTGCAAAATTTGGAGCACATGGATCTCGAGGTCCCTGCGATGAGCCGAACTGCGCGGGATTGGGCTACCGCAAGATCGACTCTTCGAGCTTTCTTTTCTAAATTGAAAAGAGTCAGGAAGGCCAGGAGGCTATTGGACTCCTTCGAGCAAGAAAGGCGCACTTCTCTAGTGTACTTTCAAACCCTCACGCAACTTGGCTTTCCCAGTTTCACAGATGATGATGGGAACCTTCAGTCCAGGGACGAGCTCAAGCCAGTATGGATCGCTTTTGAGGGCGATACTTCTGAAATAGACGATTGGGTAGACCCCATCACGGAGACGCAGGTGATAAATTTGATATCCAGATACTGCCAGATTGAAGCTTGCCTGATAGATCTGAGTAATAGGGCCAAATATGTTGATATCAACCAGATCGAAAGGTTCAAATGTCTGGTGAAAGCGCTCAGCGACCGCGAGCCGTTCCAGGAAGAGGCCTGGGCCCACATTCGACGCACTCATGAGCGCATCCGGGCACGCCTCCCTTCCCAGGAGCAAGAGCAAGAGCCTGAAGGAGAAGGAGGAGACGAAGATCAAGAGCATAGCGAAGAGGAGGAAGGAGAAAGAGAGAGATTGGAGGAAAAACCCTTAGCCAGCGACGGACAATCAGAAGAGGAGTCAGATGATGACTCCGAGCCCAATGGATGAAGGCTTAGGGTCCTTGCATTGAGGTGAGCTCAATACCCCGCGAGCCGCCAGGAATGTTGACAATTTTGTCACATTTTGCCTAAGGGGTAAAATTTTGAATTGTTGCTATATTGTTTTTTCTATTTTGATTCGCTTTCTCCTCTGAAAACAACATTCTCCGGCAAAGGCTCTTCTCTGGCATTTTCGTGGCGCTGAGGCGCAGCTAGGAACACTTCTTTCCCTCACTTTTCATGCATGATTCAAGTTCGGAGCAGCTTCGCTCGAAAAAACAAGAGTCAAAAGGCAGCTTCGCCAAGAAAGGAGGCTAAACCAACGCTTCGCTCATTTTTGAGGCGAGAGACAGCTTCGCTGAAGAAATAGAGCGAAAACCCCACTTCGGGCTTGAAAAATCGACTAAGGCATGGAAGGGCATTTCGCCCTTGAAGGCAACGAAGCTCAACTTTGGGCCACAGCGTTGTCGAAATCCCATTTTAGGCCCCAATCAATGCGAACTTCCACTTCAGGCCCAGCTCCAGCGAAGGCCCACTCCAGACGCCGCCTTCGCCGAAAAAATTCTAAGGCAAAGAGTCAAGCTCGTCTTCGCTCCTTGGCAGGGCGAAGTTGCAGTTCGGGTCTGCTCTCCGACGAAGCTGCATCTCGGGCCTATTCAGAGCAAACTCCATCCAACCGAAGTCCATTTCGGACTTAGACAAAAGGCAGCATTGCCGAAGCGCAGCTCTCCCCTGGCCCAACGAACCGCCAGTTCGGGCATCCACTCCAGCGAAGCTGCACTTCGGGCGCAGTTTCAGCGAACCTCCCCCGCCGGGCCATGCCAAGGGCGATTCGGGCCTATTTCTCAGCGAAGCTTCCACGGAGTATTTTTTGGGCACTAGGGCTGCTTTCAAGAGGCGCGCTTCCAGAGAAGAGGGTGGGTAGAAATTTAAGGCGCCTTCATGGCGCACGAGTTTGAATCTCCTGCCCATCCCATCAAAGCGGCGATGCTAAGCCCAAGGAAACCTCCTCACCAACTGCAGTAATGAGAGGAGTAATCCCAACGACAAATCTCAAGGTGAGCCATGTCTCATAGCTGCGCGCTTTCCGAGAAGCCCCTCGATCCGCGCTATTCTTCATGAATGCCTGACAGGGGTCAAATCTCAGCTGCCCCAACGGTTTTTAGGGTTTGCTATTAATGCTACAGAGGTGAAGTCCTCTATAAAAACCAGCTCATTGTAATGTAAAAAAGGGGGGAACACTTTGCTAGAAAGCTGTTGTATTCAAATTTTGCATCAATACTAAGAACTCTTGGCTCTGACTCTATTTCTTCTTTGTATGATGCCTTCTGTATTTATTTCTATTAATCTCGTTTCTTTATGCGATTGCTGTAATTCTGTTATCTGGATTTAAGCATCTTATATTGAGCGAAGCTGGAATTCTTCTGAAGGATACATAGAGAAGAAAATATAGCGTTAGTTTCTGTTTTATTCTTTGTGTTGATTGCTGCTAATTCGGATAGAGATAGGTGATCGTGTTGTCTGTTCTTCCCCTCAGTTTCTACTATGTAATTTTTATCTCTTTCAGTAATTTCCCAATCTCTTTCCAGTTCCTTAATCTAAAACCCCAACTTAGTGTAGTAAAGGAGCCAGCCTTCTCTGGAGATTGGCACGGAAGGCATTCCTTCCTTCCGGCCTTTCAAAGTGTTGGACGGGTCTAGGGCGCATAAATAGACCAAACCCTTTCCTGTGGCAGATTCGTAACCAACACGTATCTGCTCTAGCACAACAAAAATGGGTTTCAAAATTGTTGGGGTATGACTATGACATCATGTATAAGAAAGGGAAGGAAAATATTGTGGCAGATGCCTTTTCTTGTCAGTTTGAGGACTAAGTGATAGTGTGTGCCCTTTCGTTCCCATTTCTCGAATGGATCTCTTAACTTCAAGAAGTGACCAAGGACCATTCTTTACAGACCTTACAGGAACAACTACAAAAGGAATCCCAATTCACATGCCAAATACTCATGGGATGGACACTTATTATGATACCAAGGTTGCATTGTGGTCCCCAAAACCTCATCATTCCATGAGGATATTATGAGGGAGATGCATGCTTCACGTATTGCAGACCATTTTGGATTCTTGAAGATATATGAGAGAGCTAAAAGGTCACTCTATTGGGAGGGAATGAAAATAAATATTCAAACTTTTGTGGCTGAATGTGAAATTTTCGAATGGATGAATTGTGAGACAGTTCGCAGCCCAAGCACTCTAAAACCGTTGCCAATCCCAACCAATATATTGACTGATATCTCAATGGATTTTATTGAAGGGCTTCTCAAATCTGGAGGAAAATCGGTCATTCTTGTGGTGGTGGACCTCCCCTGAAGTATGGTCATTTCTATTCCCTTGCCCATTCTTACCATGCTTCCACCATTGCTCAAATCTTCATGGATTTCATTTTCAAACTTCATGGTATGCCCAAATCCATAGTGTTTGACCATGACCTCCCCACCTTTACCAGTTGATTTTGGCAAGAACTATTTAAGTTGCAGGGAATGCAACTACGAATGAACTCAGCCTACCATCCGCAGACGGATGGGCAAACTGAAATTGTCAACAAGTGCTTGGAAACCTACCTTCGTTGTTTTACCTCCGAGCACCCAACCCAGTGGGCTAAGTGGTTGCCTTTGGCTGAATGGTGGTACAACACTTCCTTTCACACAACTTCCAAAATGACTCCTTTTGAGGTAGTGTATGGGTACCCACCTCCATCCCCCTCTTCATATGTTCCTGGAAATTCCAAAGTTCAAGCAGTGGATGCAACCCTTTAGGAACGTGCCCAACTCTTGCAGTAGTTAAATGAGAACTTGGTGTTGGCTCAAAACTAGATGGGACAACAAACTGACCAACATTGTTTTGAGCATTTCTTCAATGTAGGCAATATGGTCTTTCTTCGGCTCCAACCCTACAAACAATATTTTGTGCAACTTTGAGATCATCAAAAATTGGCAGCTTGATTTTATGGACTCTATTAGATCTTGAAGCGGATTGGATTGGTGGCCTACAAGCTTGTGTTACCAAGATCCATCCAGTCTTCCATGTCTCTTGTCTCAAGAAGGTACTTGACAATTACATTCAAGTTCAATCAACACTCCTTGAGTTATGATGATGACTCGATCATCCTGGATCCTGACAACATTTCAGACAGAAGAACCTGCAGTCTCTGTAACCACACCATCACTGAAGTTTTGGTCCAATGGCAGGGTTTATAGCTAGAAGATGCTTAATGGGAGCCTCTCTAGCAGTTACAACAGTAGTTTCCTCATCTACAGCTTTGAGGACAAAGCTTTTTGAAGGGGAAGGGCATGTTAGGACCCTATCCTAACCTTATTTTGTAATTATCCCATCCCTAACATGGGAACCCCATCTTAATAGTATTATGTATGTGGCATTTGAGGTGCCTAGACAAGTGCAGCCATTTTATGTAACTGTTATAAAGAATATAACTGTTTTGTTTGGTAGAATATTTGATGAGTGTCATCAATTATTCATCATTTAATCATTATTCTTGTCAATCCAGGGCGGTGTCCAATGGCTGTATACGATAGGAAAGGTAAGCAGTTTAAGGATCAGTTCATTCAGGGGATGGTTTTATTGGTGAAACAGTTAGTGTTTGGGGGTTTGATGTCACCTCTAAACCCTATAAACTGAAATTGACTCCTATTTACCCTTGCAGAAATGAATTTGCAGGAATTGAAACATTTGCAGAAAAAGAAAACTATCTTAAATTGCAGAATTTAAAATGACAGCATTGAAATGTTGCAGGAATGGAAATAGCAAAAAATAAAACTTGCAGAATTTAAATCACACCTTGCATAAAGGAAAATATAATTACAATAACAGAATTTAAGGGATAATAATCAAATGTTGCAGAACTGAAACATTAAGAAATTCTCTGATGCAAACTGGAAATGCCAGATTCTGAAAACAACTGCTAAAACAGAAAATAACAGAAAATGTTGTAAGATGCAAGAATTTATGCTAAGTGGTCAGCTGACATGCACATACTCCTATAATCATTACAAATTATCACATGCAATCTAAAAGAGTACAACTAAAATTATGAAGTATAAACTGACAAATTCCTGCTAATTTGCTGCAGCAAGAAATGAGCAGAAAACCTGTAAAAGTTGCTCCTTCTCCTAGCCCTGGAAGTGGGCCCTTGCTCCCTGAACCAGAAGAAGGTGGAAAGAACTATTCTAAACTATCTAGATCTCACACACACTCATAATGAAATAAAATATTGCACCTTTTATTGATTCTGCAGTAGCATTACAATATTGCAGGAAAAAGCCTGCAAAATACTATTCTACTATGATTACAAGGAAAGCTTATGAAATTATGCAAATTTTCTATCCTCTTATCTCCTATATGCTCAACCAAATGGGAGCTATTTTATTTATACTAATGGGTTACATTATTGATAGGGTTTTGTGCTACTATATAGGAGTTGCTACAACTGTGGCAGAACTGTTTCCTAGAATGCAAGGATTTGTTCTATTATTCCTTATCCATTCCTTCTTCTGGGCTTCATGCATTGAGGGACAAGTGTTGGAAAGAATAATGGCATCCCTTAAATAGTTGTAGCCACCATTTACCACCCTTTTATTGCTGTTATAGGCGCTTTTGACCAAAACTGTTCTTACTGCGTTCATTCCGGAGCTGCTCCGGAATATCAGGCAGGATAACAGAGTTTGTATTAATTCATGCACCAAAGGTGCAGGAAAATAGTTGTGATGGTGTGAATAGTCTCCATAATTTCCCAGAAGACTAATTCCATCTTTTGCATCAGCTGGAGTGGACAAATTCCAAACCATGTTGTATATGTACAGATGGCTGGAATTTGTATGGAAAAATTCCTGTTTTCTGCATAGTCAAACTATTTTGAACAAGTTTTGGTGCCTTTTTGGCTATTTGAAATGGTTAGACGATGGGGAAATCTAATGAAAGAATTTCAAAACTAAATACATATCAGACACTTAATATTACAACTTCAAATAAATCCTAATATACTTAAAGAATTCAACTAAAACAGATCATAAAGTATAAAAAAATAGTCAAAATAGAATATATGCTCTTCAACATTTAAAACATGTAAACACTAATACATAATGCATTCTATCACAATAATTAGCATCAAAACATAACATAAGGTGTATCAAATAGTTTATAAAATATCCAAAAATAGTCCATGAATGAGGCAATTTTCTGGCCTCATCATTTCCCCCCAACCTATTATAATGCATGTCCTCATGCATTCTGTGAAGCCACAATAGCACAGAGATCTACATCCATATTCCATTCTTCATAACTCAGTTTTGGTCCTGGAACCTTATAATATCCTCTGATTGCTTGTATTTTCTTGAGCCATTCCTAGAACTGCTCATCTGATTGGGGATCACTATCAAAGAAATAAGGAACTAGAGTTATCACATTTGGCAGCCTATACCTCAAACCTACCCAATGATCTTGCAGCTTGTGGATAACCTGTACTATGCCTTCTGCTCTCCTTCTAGACCATAATAAATTGTTAGGTGAGATAGGTTCCCTCTTTTGAAGTGATATTGATAATTCTCCCCACCTGCTTTTACAAGGTGAGAGAGCATTACCAAAATGTTGATTACAAAAGACCTAAAAATTCTTGATACAATCAGTAAGATTGCTCTTATATACTTCTCTGATTTTTTGTTCCCTCATCATAGTGAAATGTTGGTTTATGGATTCCCTATAATTAGTATGGGTCCGTCTTATTAGTAACTCAGCTTTCAACTCCATTTCCTTGCTTGCCTTTTTCTCCTCCTCCCAATGAATCTGATTTTGCACTAGAGATATGAAGGCTCTCAACTGAATATCTCCTGTAAATATGTGTGGCAAGAAGGTTCCATTCTCAGGTAAGAAGAAGTTATGCAAAAATAATTCACAAAGCAGATTTCTCTGTTCCTCTGGACTATGCAAATATGTTTCTACAAATTCTTCAGCAGTGTCCAGTTTGTATGGAAGTTTGGAAATAATTCTCATTAATTGCCAGTGGAGGTATTTTTCTTTTAAGATTAAAGTATAAAACCTTGCAGGCCTTCTGCACTAAACTAAGTACTCTGCAATTTGGCACATATCCTGTATTTGTTCCTGTAACTTAGTTATATCTGCAGTTTGGGCTTCTAGCTTCTGCTTCAAAGGTTTTAAGGCTGAAATTTGTGCCTCCATCTGTTGACACTGCAACATCCAATGTGCTATGTCCTCATTATATTTTGTCATTGTAACTATTTGTGGGGGCCTTATGATTGATTGTATTTTTGGAGGTAAGTCCACTTGTATACCAATTTCTGATGTGTTAACAGAGAGTAGATCTACTTGTACTCCAACTTCTGTTGTTTCAACTTGAGGTGATTCAGCTGTAATTAATTCAATAGATAATTGAGGAGAATGTATATTTACCTATTCTTGCACTTCCTCCTGTTCATTGGCCTCCTCAGTTGCTTGTGATGTTTGTGCCCCTTATTGTAAATTTTTAGAATGTTCTGCAGAAGCTCCTGAATCTATCATGCTGACATCCTGCTGGAAGATTTGTGTTGTTGTCTCTTCTATTTCCACTCCTCTGATGGGTGATTCTTCCTCAGGTAGGGCTATCTCCCTATGATCTTCTACCAATTCTAACAAAATTCTGGCCAATTCATCCTCAGAATCAGATTCTGTAGGTTGTTGCTCCAGAGTGGACAACCGAGCCTTTAGTTTATTCACTTCTTCCTGCAAATCAGCAATAAGCTTATCTTTCTCTATGAGAGAGGCTTCATGTTGTTCAATCCAACCCATTTGTGTCTTAATGACACTTCTAGCAGCATGTAACTGGGTTTTTATATCAGGCTCTTCCTCTTCTCTTATTGATTCTTTGCCAGAATCAGAATCTTCAGAGTCTGAATAGTCAACAAGTGAGACTGTAGGTATTTCTGTATCTGTGATTGTTGTCTCTACCTCCAATTCTTCTATGTCCATATATACTTCCTCTGATCTCTCTTCTGTAAATTGTTCTACAAGAACTTCCTGCCCCTGCTCTGTATTTAACTGCTGAAATAGTGGTGTAGCTTCTTCATCCACTATTTCTTCTATTACTTTTTGTTTTTGAAGTCTAGAAGACCTTCGTAACCCCACAGGAGTTTGTTTAACCTTTTTAGGTGACTCTGGAACAAATTTTGATGATTCTGGAGTAGAACCTACTTCAAGTGTTTCTTTCTCTAGTTGCCCTTCCTTTCTTGAACTACCAGGCTGCCCAATAGGTTGTGTTGGAAAAATAGTTACATTCTCAGAAAATGTAACTCTCCTTCTTTTTCCCACAGGACCAGACTTAGATTATTTTTCCCTTTGCTTCCTAGTCCTAGAGGATGGAGGTCCTTGTGGTGAGGAGGGGATTTCTTTTTCGAAGGATTCAGTTTCAATTTCAGGTTCAGATCTTGTAATTTCTGCTTCATCTTCAGATTCAGACTTCTCACCTTCTGCCTCTTCCTCAGATTCAGGGCTTTCACTCTCCAATTCATTCCAGGTAGAGAAGAACCATTCAAAACTCCTAGGGTTTCCTCTAAAGTGATGTTTGCAGATGAGCTTGATGAGCCCATGGTGTTTGGGAGTGCCCCTTCCTTGTTGGTATTTTCTAGCCATATTGCTCAATTCTTGATGAAGATATAAGGGCAGATTTATCTTGACCTTCGGGTTTGAATTACCATGCCGTAGATGATTCAAAATTCTGATATGATGCCCAGATAGAACAGGAAATTGTCCATCACAGGTTAAAAACCTAATAACCCATATAGCTACTTCATTCCAAGGAGGTGGTAGACTAGACCTCTTAACCCCTTTACAGATATTTTTTCTCATTAAAAATTCAATTGGCCTATCCCCTTCTTCCCTAAATTGATTAACAATTTCTACTAAAGCATTTTTTCCAGTTTTTACAATTTGAACCCCTTGCAAAGGCATTTCAGTAATATAACTAAGAATTTCTGGAGTTACCTAGATGGTCATGCCGCTGATATGGACTTGGTTGTTCCTGAACGTTCGGGCGAATTCTGCCGCTAACCCCTCAGAATGTCCATCAAATTTATGCAAAAATGGCATAAACCCTCCCTTCGTAAAGATACGTAGTGATTCAGGATCTCCCTATAGGCAATCTACATTTTTTGGCTCAATCCGATTCTTCTTACCCCCCATTTTTAATCTTCCTATGTTCTATCTCTTCTCAATGTCGAAAGACAACGTCGTTCTTGGGTCTGAATCAAACTATTTGCAATTGCAGGGCTCAAAATGGTTTTGGGCTACGGAATTAAATTTTTACAGCATCAAAAAAATGCTTCGAAACGTGTTGGAACATTTGGAAATTAAATTTCCTTCTTCTATCTCACGTGGCAGACTCCTATTTCCCATAGGAACGTGATCTGCTATGTTTGATTAAATGATTACGATGCATTGATGTGGCAGTTATCTATTGGTTGGGTCATGGACAATGTACAGAACTTCCTTTTTCCCGAAGTCCTTGTGAAGTGTGCCGAAGATTTTGCATATCGTAAAATGTGTGATGATTCCCAACAACCTCGTTTCCATCATTGTGTTGGAAACCTGCGTCTTGAAATTTGTGCCATAATTTTTCCTTACTCCAAACAATAGAAATTTGATTGTGATGCCACATGTCATTTCATCCTTATTCTTACTCATTCCGGAGTCTTTCTCGAAGTATGAACATTCCTTCATTCCGAAGCATATGTTTATTTTTATTCTGAAGTTGTTCTTGTCTTTTCTCTTTGTTTTGGTTCTAGAGTTATCATCATTCCGAAGCAGTTATGAGTACCATTTATTCGAGAGCATTATCATGCTGAAACATTTGAAGGTTATGGATAAAAGTTTTCTGCCCTTTTCACATCTTCCATTGACTAGATGGATAACTTTTTGAATTAACCTTATGTATGCCTCATATACTAACTAGGGATATTATACACTACATACTAGATATCAACAATGTTCTAAAATGAAAAAGGCACATACCTGATATAACCATTTATCTACAATTGTACAGTGGTTGTTTCTGTTGATTCTCAGTTGGCTGCTCTATGGACTAAGACAGGTGCAATCTGAAAATAGGTGAAACAGTGATTGTGAGAAAATATGGAACAATGATGGTGGGTACAAATGGTGAGTCACTAAGGCAAACATGCCGGAAGACCGGTTTTCATGCAAGCCTAATTCAGAGGCGCCTCAAAGAGGTTTTCACTTTCTGAATTTATTCATTTTTTTTTATCTTTTTTTTTTTTTATTTTTTTTTTTTAATTTCCTTCATATTACTCTGCTAAGTCTGGTGTGGAAGAAGTGTTTTCTTCCAAGATGTGTACATCCAAGTTCTCCACTTGCTTGAGAAACTCCTCCTTTGATAGTGGTTTATGATATATCCGAAGGCGATGTCCATTAACCACCAATTTTCATCATGAATCATCAATGGGTGAAAGGTGAACAACTCCATTTTCAAATACTTCCTCAATATGATATGGTCCAAGCCACCTAGTCTGCAACTTTCTAGGATAGTCTTCATAACGTGAGTCAAACAACAAAGCCCAATCGCCTTGCTAAAACTTCCTCTGTTGAATGTGACTATCATGCCATAATTTTTGTTGTGCTTGGATCATCTCAGTCTGGTGCAATGCATCCCTCCGTAGCTCATCTAATGCATTGAGCTGCAGAATTCGGTTAGTTTGTGCCTGTGACAAATCAATACCTACATCCAAAGCAGTTCGAAGAGTCAATAACTCAAATTCAATAGGCAAAAGAGGCTTCTTACCATAAACCAATTCATATGGTGTAAATCTAGTGGTGGATTTCCAAGTAGTGTTGTAAGCCCAAATTGCTTCAGGTAGTTTGTCCAACCAATTTCTCCTATGTGAAGCTATGGTTTTGGTTAAAATTCTCTCTAATTCCCTATTTGTTACTTCAACCTGACCATTGGCTTGTGGATGATAAGGTGAGGATTTCCTATGCTTGATTTCATATAGTTGAGTGAAAGCTTCAATAACTCTTGAAGTAAACTGAGGTCCTTGATCTGTGGTGATGGATTGTGGGGCCCCAAAATGTAGGAAAATCTATGAATACAGGAAATCAACAACTTTTTCTTCTCGAGCATGCTTAAAAGCACGGGCTTCTACCCATTTGGTTACATAGTCAGTACATACCAAGATATGCACTTTCCCTTGGGAAGGAGGGTCAATGGGTCCTACAAAATCTAACCCCCATCTCTCAAATGGTTATGTTCCTACTTGAGGTTGTAATGGCATTTCACTAGTGAAGGTAGGTTTTCCCATCCTTTGGCATGCATCACAATGTCTAACATAATTTTTCACATCTTTATGTAAAGATGGCCAGTAATAACCAGTACCCAAGATCTTTCGAATTGTACTCTTGACTGAATAATGTCCTCCTGAAGGTTCATCATGACATGCCCGTAGGATATCATATACTTCATCCTTGTGGATACACCTACGCAAAACATGGTCAGGACTGCATTTGAAAAGTAAACCTCTTATCCATTTGAAAGAAGAACTTTGCTTGATTAACTATTTCTTTTGTTTAGGAGTAAAGTGAAGAGGAATTTTTCCTATAGCCAAATAATTAGCTATATCTGCAAACCATGGAGACTGCACAGAAATAGCAAATAGTTTCTCATCAGGAAATGCATCTTCAACCAACTCTCCTGTATCTGCATTTTGTAATCTTGACAGAAAATCTGCAACTACATTAGCTTTCCCTGGTTTATTAACTATAGTGATATCAAATTCCTGCAACAATATTAACCAGTGAATAATTCTTGCACTAACCAGAGGTTTATTCATCAGGTATTTAATGGCAGCATGATCTGTATGAATGAATACCTGATATCCTGTGATATAGTGTCAGAACTTATTGATAGCATATACTACAGCTAAGAATTCCTTCTCAGTAGTAGTGTAGTTCTTTTCAGCTCCTATCAAGTTTTTACTGATATAGTAAATGGCATAATGCTCCCCATTGTCAATTTGTCCTAATGCAGCTCCAATAGCAGTATTGGAAGCATCAGTTTGAATATGGAAGGGCAATTCCCAATTAGGTCCTCTCAATACAGGGGGAGTGGTTAATTTTTCTTTCAATTCATCAAAAGACTTTTGACACTCAGTAGACCAAGAAAATTCAGAATCCTTCATTAGTAATGCAAACATTGGATTGGCTATGGTACTGAAATTGGCAATAAATCTATGGTAGAAACCAATATGCCCCAAAAAACTCCTTACATCAGTTTGAGTTTTTGGAGGAGGAAGGTTTTTGATGACTTCCACCTTTTTAGGATCAACCTTGATCCCATAAGAGGAAATATGATGACCAAGGACAATCCCTTCCTCCATCATTAAGAAGCATTTCTCAGGATTAAGAGACAGATGGTATGTTTCACAACGTATTAAAACTTTTTCAAGTTGTTCTAAGGTATATTCAAAACTATCTCCAAATACTGTGAAATCATCCATGTAAATTTCTACACTCTCATTTGTCAAATCAGAGAATATGGCCAAAATAACTCTTTGAAATGTTGTTGGAGCATTACATAAACCAAAAGGTAGAACCCTATAAGCAAAGGTTCCCCAAGGACATGTGAAAGTAGTTTTCTCTTGGTCTTCAAGTGCAACTTGTATCTGATTATAACCACTGAATCCATCAAGAAAATAGAAAAATTTCTTGCCAGCAAGGGTATCTAACACTTGGTCTATGAAAGGTAATGGGAAATGGTCCTTATGTGTTACCTTGTTTAACTCTCTATAATCCACACACACTCTCATTTTCCCATTTTTCTTTGGAACAATGACTAATGGAGAAACCCACTTACTGTCTGAAATTGGGTAAATGAATCCTACATCTAAAAGTTTTTCAATTTCTTCTTTAACAATATCTTTCAGAGCAGGATTCAGGCGCCTTTGAGGTTGTCTCATTGGTTTAACATCTTCAGTGTATATCCTATGTGTACATACATCAGGATGAATGCCAATCATGTCCTTATAATTCCAAGCAAAAGCCTGAACATGTTTTTGTAGGACAACAAATAGTTTGGCTTCCTGTTCATTAGTCAGCCAACTATTAATATTTAGAAATTTCCCTGGTTGTATTTCAATTTGTTTAATCCCTGGATAAATAGAATTGACTGCTTCATATCTGCTGATTAAAGAATTTAATGGATAGTGATGTGGTTGCAGAGTATGAAATACTTTGGATTCTATTTCATAAGTGATACCAGATGGAATCATTCCCTGCATAGGACATGTGAAAGAGGTAAGAAGATGATGATGCCATCCATGTGGCAGTGTGAAAGAGCTTTCCTGTATGGGAATAGGTGATAGATGTTCTGAAGTTTATTCTTCATCCTTCCATAGCAGGCGATGAACAAGAATTTGATCATCTTTAAGTCCTTCCTCTTGTAATGTTTCAACTAGGACAGTTTCATCTTCAAAAATTTCCCTTTCTGGTGAATTGACTTCCTCAATGTGTTCCTTCACTACTACTGTAGCCAAAGTGGCAATAGTTTCTTGTTCTTCATCAGACTCAGGATACCATATTTGTCCAAAAAATTTGGTTGAAGGTTGGGTTGGTGGATACAGGGAAATCTTCTTAAGGTCAATGCCATTTGAAATAGTCATTTCTCCTGACCTGCAGTCTATAAAAGCAGTTGCAGTAGCAAGCCAAGGTCGCCCTAGAATGATGGGATAACCACTAACTGAATTTCTAGGCTGCAACACCAAGAAATCTACAGGATACTCCCAGGAAGAGACTTCAATGGCAATATCTTCTAGGATTCCTTCTGGCTTGGCAACTGACCTATCTGCCATTTCCAAAACTGTAGTGGTAGGACTGAGATTATTGAGATGCAGTTGTTGCATTGTTTCCTTAGTCATTACATTGATTGCAGCTCCAAGGTCAATTAGTACATTTGGAATTTGCACTAACCCAATAGTAATTGTGACTACTGGACTTCCTGGATCACTATATTTGGGAGGCACTAGTTTTCCAGATAGCAGGTCAGCCAACTTCCCTTCTACTTGCACAGTTTTAGGAAAGGCTTTCTTCTTTCTACCAGGTTTCTTGATACATAAATCCTGAATGGTTTTCTTGATTAAGGGCACATCCTTTATTGCTTGCAACAAAGGAAGAGAAATTGTCATTTTCTTAAGTTCTGTAACTAATTCTGATTCAGGAATAGTTGCAAGATTTTTAAATCTTTCAGGGTATGGTACTTCTCCTGCAGGGGATTCTTGTTTTTCTTGCTCATTTTCTGATTTTTCTTCTTTTTCTTTTGTTTGCACTGGTTCTGAATGTGGAGATTCTTGCTTTCCATCAATCTCTTCAATGGTGGGTGGAGCAAGGTCAGGTAAAACTTTCCCTGAATGCAACTGGATATTACTACAATCAAGTACATGAACTGCAGCAGAATCTTTAGACTCAGCTCCATAAACAGGGGTTGCTTGTCTGGTATTATTTGGGTTAGCCACAGGCTGAGCTGGAAGTGGGGGTTGCTTAACTGGTTGTGCTTGTTGAGGTGGTATTCTTCCTTGAAAGTTCTGATTAGGAGCTGGCAACAGGTTTTGAGTCTGTCCTTGATACCTCTGTTGCCCTTGATATGATGGGTATTGTGGCCCCCATATTTGCCCAGATTGTTGATTCTGTGTCCAAGGTGGATTAACAGGATTCCATGGTTGATTCCAACCAGAATGTGACCAATCTTGAGGGGCTGACCAAGATTGATTCCATGGTTGTGAAGGTGGTTCTGAATATCCCCAAGGCATATTCCAAGGATTTTATCCCCAACTTGTAGGAAAACGAGGGGCATTCTGGTATTGTGAAAAGTTGCCTCCTGGCCTCTGCCCAATAACATTAAGTTCTTCAGTTTGGGTTTGCAAAACATTTTTAAGGTGAGGCAGGAGATGGCACTTATCAGTGTTATGCTCTTTTGAACAAATGCCACAAATAGTTGAGATAGAGGTTCTATCCAAAGGACAATCATGTAGGGCATGCTTATTCCTGCATCTAGGACAATAGATAGCTAGGGGTGGTGAAGAATTGGATTTTGCATTCCTTTCCCCTAATGCAGTATTTAATTGAACAAGAATATCAGTTTTCATGTTAGCCATTTCTTCCATCAAATATTTTATATCAGTATTACCAGGATTCCTCTTCCTTCTTCTTTGCCTAGTGCGGGAATAATTTCTGCATAACTCTACAATATCATTAATCTCAAGCTGGTTTATATCTCCTTTTCCCATTAAATCCAATACTTCTCTGGAATCATCCTGCAAACCTCTCAGAAATATAGTTTTTAATAAGTCGGTTTCCACAGGACCACATCTCTTTTGGATAAAGGTAAATCTATCAAGATAATCCTCTAAGTTTTCATCCTCTTCTTGTCTAATCCGAAATAACTCATCCTTCCTATTTCTCACTCTACAATACTCCTGATACTTATCCAAAAATGCAGTTTCCATTTGATCCCAAGTGCGGATTGAATCTGGTTCAAGGCTCATAAACCATCGTAAGGCTGCATCTTTGAGTGTAGAGGGAAATAACTTCAGTTTCTGGTTGTCATTGACATAGTCATAAGTCTGACACAGAACTTTGAATTCAAACAGGAACTGATCAGGATCTTCAAAAATAATTCCCCTAAATATTGGCAATACTGAGGGTGAAATTGTTTTCATAGGAGCATTCTGAGTAGGATTCAGATGAATAGGGTATTCAAAAGTTCTAACAGGAGGATTGTCAGCATCATGACCAACAATTTCCCTATCACGTTCTCCTTGTTCTGCCATAGGTGCTTCCTCAGTTTTGACTTGTTCAACTGGTTCAGATGGATCAACCCTATGGGTATGTCTAGAAGCAAGTGCCTCTAAGAGCTCTTCTTGCAAAGATCCTAAAATTTTAGTTGATGAAGAAGATGATTCTCTTTTAAGTCTTTCAGGAAGTTCATACACAGGCAGATCTTCACCAGATCATGAAGAACGCCTTGGTGGAAAAGAGCCGGTTCTGATAAACCTTCCTCTTTCGTCTCTTGGCCTATTCATCCATGCTCATCCACTAAATGAACTAGAATTCAGTTTTCAAGAACTGTTACCTGTAACAGGACAGTTTCTGGACTGCTATACTTCTCCTAACAACACCTAAGTGTTCCCCGACAATGGCGCCAAAAATGATGAGTGTCATCAATTCTTCATCATTTAATCATTATGTTTGTCAATCCAGGGTGGTGTCCAATGGCTATATACGATAGGAAAGGCAAGCAGTTTAAGGATCAGTTCATTCAGGAGATGGCTTTATTGGTGAAACAGTTAGTGCTTGGGGGTTTGATGTCACCTTTTAAATCCTATAAACTGAAATTGACTCCTATTTACCCCTTGCAGAAATGAAATTGCAGGAATTGAAACAATTGCAGAAAAAGAAAACTATCTAAATTTGTAGAATTTAAAATGACAAAAATGAAATGTTACAGGAATGGAAATAGAAAAAATAAATATTGCAGAATTGAAAATCACACCTTGCATAAAGGAAAATCTAATTACAATAACAGAATTTAAGGAATAATAATCAAATGTTGCAGAACTGAAACATGAAGAAATTCTCTGATGCAAACTGAAAATGACAGAGTCTAGAAAACAACTATTGAAAAAAGAATAACATAAAATGTTGTAAGATGCAAGAATTTATGCTAAGTGATCAGCTGATATGCACACATTCCTATGATCATTACAATTTATCACATGCAATCTAAAAGAGTACAACTAAAATTATGAAATACAAAACTTGACAGATTCCTGCTAATTTGTTGCAGCAAGAAATGAGCAGAAAACCTGTAAAAGTTGCTCCTTCTCCTGGCCCTGGAAGTGGCCCTTGCTCCCTGACCTAGAAGAAGGTGGAAAGAACTATTCTAAACTATCTAGATCTCACACTACACTCATACTGCCAACATAGATGATGAATATTGCACCTTTTATTGATTCTGCAGTAGCATTACAATATTGCAGGAAAAAGCCTGCAAAATACTGTTCTACTATGATTACAAGGGAAAGCTTGTGAAATTATGCAATTCTATATCCTCTTTCTCCTATATGCTCAACCAAATGGGAGCTATTTTATTTATACTAATGGGTTACAATATTGATAGGATTTTGTGCTGCTATGTAGGGCTGCTACAACTGTTGCAAAACTGTTTCCCAGAATGCAGGGATTTGTTCCATTATTCCTTATCCATTCCTTCTTCTGGGATTCATGCATTGAGGGACAAGTGTTGGAAAGAATAAGGGTATCCCTTAAATAGTTGTAGCCACCGTTTACCACCCTTCTATTGTTGTTATAGGCACTTTTGACCAAAACTGTTCTTACTGCGTTCATTCTGGAGCTGCTCCGGAATATCAGGCAGGATAACAGAGTTTGTATTAATTCATGCACCAAAGGTGCAGGAAAATAGTTGTGATGGTGTGAATAGTCTCCATAATTTCCCAGAAGACTTATTCCATCCTTTGCATGAGCTGGAGTGGACCAATTCCAAGCCATGTTGTATATGTACAGCTGGCTGGAATTTGAATGGAAAATTTCTTGTTTTCTGCACAGTCAAACTATTTTGAACAAGTTTTGGCGCCTTTTTGACCATTTGAAATGGTTATACGATGGGGAAAGCTAATTAAATGATTTCAAAACTAAATACATATCAACACTCATTATTACAGCTTCAAATAAATCCTACTATGCGTAAAGAATTCAGCTGAAACAGGTCAGAAAGTACAGAAAAATAGTCAAAACAGAATATATGCTCTTTAACATTTAAAACATGTAAACACTAATACATAATGCATTCTATCACCATAATTAGCATCAAAACATAACATAAGGTTTATCAAATAGTTTATCAAATATCCAAAAATGGTCCATGAATGAGGCAATTTTCTGGCATCATCAAGATTCTAGCTCGGGTAACCACTTGCATGTGAAGCCAACCCTTGAGCATTATAGTTAGGGTTACAAAGAGTCTTTAAAAAGACAAGGGGGCATAGATGAAGGCATCTCTTTTTTTTTGTATCAAAGCTCTGCTTCTAAAGAGGTTGCCCCTCGAAGAGGCCTGCGATTCTGTATTTTGTTCTCATTTTATGCAATATAATTTGTTGTTTTCCATTTGATATTGCAATATTGTTAATTTCAAGTTTCATTTCCTATTATTATTGCAATATTGTGTTGATGTGTTTTTATTTTATTGCAAGGTTCATTACAATAACCACAAGTAAACACCATAAGTAATTATAGAGGACATAAGTTACCTCAATTGTATCCTTTATAAAATCATTAAGAACATGTTACCTCTATATAACCTGCAAGTAATTGTTGGGACATGAGTTACGTAAATTGAATCTCATAGTCTTTATTACAATGAATGATCTTGATTAAGAATCTTACAATTCAAAGTACATCAGCATTTATGGGTGAAACCACAGTAGCAAAACTCGACGAGTTTCAAAAAACTTGCCAAGTCAGAGTAGTCGACCTCGCCGAGTCACTTGGGCTTGTCTCGATGAGTTTTTTTTGTCTAGATTTTCCGAGTATTTTTTTCACATTTTCTTCCTTTTTTTTTGCCAATTTTTTGCTGAGTCCAAGTCCGAGTCTTGAGTTGGCCTTGCCGAGTCCAAGTTTTGATACTATGGGTGAAACAACTCGTTCATGAGTGTCCATTTCATTAATCATTTAAGTATGGTAGCAATAATTCATTATTAAGTACGACAGTCAAATTAGTAAAAAATATCCATGAATTTTAAAATTTTAGAAAAATTAAAATGAGGTTGTTTCTCTTAGTTATTTTGTACTTTGTGGTAATCTTGCACATCTATTTTGCCAAACCTACATTTTTTAGATCTTTTTCATTGCTGATGCATTTGCATCCTCTCCACTTCTGCTGCTAATTTCTTTGTTTGAATGATTGAAAATGGCTTGCAACTGTTAGGGAACTTCAATTCAATGAGTAAGTTAGCTAACACTATAGCTTTTTCCATAGGTACAAGGACTATGATCTGTATAGGAAATACTGGTCATGGTCATTAAACATTAGTTGTGTTTGAGTAGGTCTGCACATTCTAGCCATATAATGCCAGTTTCCTTGCCTTCATGTGTTTTCATTGCAGGAAGATGGCCTGTAACAATCAACTTGAGTTATGTATTTATTTTATTAAAAAATGTTCAAATTGATTTAAGAACATCCATACCTAGTTACCTATAAACTGTGGCTTAGATAACAAAGGTCATTTTGCTTTATGCAAGTGAATTACTGAAACTTGTATGATATTTAAGTAGATTATTTTTTAAATTTTATTTTTGCAAATTTAAATACGAAATTAATATCAAGGCATCATACAAACAGCAATGATTTGAATCTTACAGGGTAACTTGATCATCAAATTAGATGCCCCTAGTGAAGGAGAGTGACAATAAGAACTTCAACTTGGAAGTAGTTAGGAATTATTTCTTCCACATTATTATAGAATTATAGATGATAGAAAGAACTAAGAGTGGAGTAAGGAAATCTTTCTTCCAGGTTAACAAAAGGTGGTTATAGAATTGTAGATGATAGAAAGAACTAAGAGTGGAATGGCAACCATGCCAGATAACATATTTGAAATGGTTCTCTGATATCTTCATCCTTTGAGCATTTATCAAAATTTTGATGTGTGGAATGTCATAGGCCCTTGGCAGGTAATGCTAAAACAAGATGATGGTTCTTATGCATGCGTCGCAGAAAGCTTCAAAAGATTTACCTTAGGCGAAGTAACACCATACCTTTTCTGTTTCTTTTGATGGTTTATAAACGTATTTTTTTTTATTAAAGTTTTATAGCAATCTCAATAAAAGTATGTTTTCACAAGTATTACAAATTGCCAATTTTGCTTACAGACTAAAGAAGAGCTTTTAAGAGTGCTCGGATTACAAGAAGAAGAAGGAAGTTCTATGGAATTTCTAAGAAGAGGTTATAAGGTAAAAATTCCATATTGCATTAAACATTGTGTGTGCTTTCTATTTTATGGTATTTTATAATATTTTATGATATAATTGATGGCTAACATGTTACTGATATGAATGGGGTTTTGTTTTATGTAACATCCATCTGCACCTCTCATAATAATAATGGAACTTAATTTAGCTTTTGCTATACAGGAATAAGAAAGTGTATTAGGAATGTTGTCAAAATAATGCTTATTTTTTGTACAATTGTATTATGGTCAGTTTTTACCATGGACTGGTTGAAAGTAGTAAAGTTGTTCGCACAAAAATATGAAAAGACGAGTAGTCAAACAAACTTAGACTATGGCTGAGATTCTCATTCCTTCACACTTGAAAATATGAGACATAGAAAGTCACATTCGAAGAATCTGAGCCATATTAGTACCATTGCTGAAAATGTCTAACCTAGCTTACTAGTTTTTCTATTTCTCCCCAACAAGACAACATAAAACACAAACAATTCCCCATGTGAGGATTAGAGGCATTATCACTAAAGGTTGCATTACTCCTGTGTTTTCAATGAAAAGAAATTCATTTCAGCCAGATTGTTCTCAATATTATGTTTCCTTGTTTTTTGATCATGCACAAATTCCCTAGAAGCACCCTTTTCCAATGTTGGGGCCCACAAAAAGATGATGATACGCTAATATTATACGAATCCAAAAACATTGTGCAACAAGACACTGCAAAAAAATGTGTTGCATGGTTTTCTCCTTATAAAATATAACTTATCTCCTGCTAGCAAAGTCAAATTTGTGCATTGTGGCCTTGACAGTGAGGCCAAAATTTAGTGCCAACCAGCCACCACCCTGGATTTGAATGATGCTTATGGTTTGCAGATAGGTTGGCATTCTTTGATCTACCTCTTTTAAGAATCATGAAACCTTATCTTCTTCGAAGTCTTGAGGAAAATAACCCCAATATTGAGATCCCCTTCTACCTATATTTTGTCAACCAAATTTAAAGATGATTTCTATCTGGACTCAGGAGATGAGACAGTCCAAATAGATATAATTCCAACGCCATCCATTCCTTAGGCCTTCAAATTCCTATTCTAATTCTCTGGATATAAGCTGCTACATGTTCTAGATCATTGTTGTAGAGCCTACCATTTTGAAAAAAGTATCCCTTCAAACAAACATAATGGTCCCATAATACCAACAATATGTACAACTGTCTCCAGGCAGTGACAAACACGAATTTGCCAAGAAGCATCTCCATTGATAACTTTAACAATCCATTCATTATCCAGGGCTTCTCCTTGATCTTCTATTTTGGTTGATGCAAGTCCCCACTTATCCTTGGAAAACTTATAACCTCTAGGAGGAAGGTCCTTTTTCTGTATTTGCTTTCCTCCATAGGTAACTCCTGAGAAACATTTCTAACATTTTGTATTCTGGCACAGAACAATGAAACCATGTATTCTTGGAGATCAATGTTTATTTGAGAATATGTTAGTTTAATGCATAGAGGTTATGTCTTTATGTGTTGGCTATATGAGTAATTGCTTAATTTGGGCGAGTGGTCAGCTATCAAAAAGACATTGTGATAAAAATCATGAAATGATATCCAAGCTTATCAAGTAGTAGTCTTTGTCTTATGAGATCTATATTTATGCATGATGAATATCTAATACTTTTTGTAAGATTCATATTTAATATAATGTAATGGTTAATCTCAACATGGTAACAGAGCTAGAACTGCTAACACCAACAATAGGCTAGTTGAAAGGTCAATATTTGGGTATTGCAGTGATTACTGTGGAACTTGATTTGGTAGAGGACATGGGTTAGCTATGAGCTGTAATGGTGTGAAATACTGCGTGGATACTAAAGCTTTTTGGATGATTCAATGTTCTTGAAAGGTGCTAAAGTTTTGGTGGTAAATGTCCTTGTGAAAAAATTTGGAAATTCAGACTCAGTCTATAAAAAAGAAAAAAAAGGAATATATATATATATATATATATATATATATGATAGAAGCAAGAGCCTGTTGTGCATATAGTTGCAGATGTAGTGCATTGAAAATATGTAGATCAGAGCTGTGAAGTAGAAGAAAGCAACCCTATTTGTCATAAGTCGAAAATGGAGAAAACAATGAGATTGATGGTATAATGGTAAAATGAAAACTGAATGAAAATGGTTGGTTGGAGCTTTTTGAAAATGCAAAGGGGGTATTAAGGGGAAAAAGTTTGTCTGGTGAGAATTGCTGGCTCATAGAGAGCCCATCAATTTTTGACTTTGCACTGGTATGGTTATGGCCAGTTTTAATCTTTGGGTGACTTTGATGGAATGGATCCCCCTTGTCGTGGCTGCTTATGTAATGTCCCTTTCCTAGCTAGTCAGTGGATCACATGAAGCTAGCCTACTCTTGGGTTCCCGTAGGTTATGTCAGGTGTTGGGGAGCCCATTGGAGGGATTGCAGTCGTCTTCAGTCTTCGGAATGCTTTTAGTTGCCAGCCTTTTGGGTCAATCCGAGCCTTGGAGTATGGACTTACTATTTTTCCTAAGTCAGTGGATTAGGGTTTCAGACATATTGGACAGTAAAGTGAGACTCTTTGGCGAAATGGGTGTCCAAATATACTTCTAGTTTGTGGATTGGAGTGGCAGAGGTTAGAGTTTTTAATGGACGAAGTTTAATTATATTAAATTAAATTAAATATTTAATTTAATATAGTTTACTTTAATATTTTTATAAAATGGAGTTATGAGGTTATTAAAAAAGTCACTTAAGTTATATTATAATGTTATAAAGTGACTTATTTTCCTAGCAAAAAAAAGGGGATGCCACTCATATAAATCTTATAATTTTTTATTATGTAAATAAAGTGAAATTAAAAAAAAAAAAACACTATTAATTCATATTTTACCCACCAAGGAGGTCGACCCATTGGAGAAGTTATAAAAGCACATCCAAGGCTTCATTTTGGGCATTCTTGGCTTGTTATTTACTGGAGCAAACATTGTGGAGACTTGCAGAGTTTTCTGGCAAGGGTTTTCAGCTTGTTCGGAGACGAAATCCTCCAACAAGGACATCACTTTCGGGATTGGAAGACATCCTCAGAGTGATTTAGAGCATTTTCGTGACAGGGAATGTATTGTGCTTCGATTGCAGGTGATTCTTGAGGGTTTTAGAGGAGCAAACATCAGATTAATTGCAGATGCATTTTATTGGCATCATTTCAGCAAAGGTCATACCTTTTCAGCCTATTTTTAGAGCATTTCATTGGGATTCGAGCTAGGGTTTGTGAGCATTAATTTGGGTGCCATTCTCCTACAGACCTAGCGTGGATTTTGAAGTTGGTTTCAAGGGTTTTCAGCAGATTTGAGTATCATCTTTGCTGTTGTACTTTTCCGGTACCTATCCGTACAGTTTTAGCAATTAAAGTGAAAGTTTTGGGGCTGAAAAAACACCATTTTGCATGTGGGTATTGACAGAGTTGGAACATCAACAAATGGGTATGTTTAATTTGATATTTTGAAGACATTTACTCATATGAGTATTCTAAATAATTGCTGTAAATCATTTCATTGCTACAACTAGATAAGAACATGCTGATAATGTTATTGCAGCCATGAGAGATATTATGGTTTTGATCATCAATGAAAGTGACGAAATTCCTCAACCACTTTGGACTATGTTAGTGGCTGTTTGGAGGCAATATTTGATTGCTTCTCCTGCTGCTCATGATTTGGTTGACAGTGTTGTGAAAGGGTGTGAGAAGAAGTTGAGACCTTTCTTGGACAGCGAAGAGGTTGGGAAAGAAGAGGAGTTCAAAACCGAAATGTTGTGTGAAGACAATGAAACTCCACAGGAGCTATGTATAATTGAAACTCAGATTGATTTTAATAACATGCATGCACTCATTGTTGATGAAACTGAACAAGGGGAAAAGAACACTACAGTAAACTTTGTTGCTGATTTAGACCACTCAAAAGGAAGCTCTAAGGTTGACCAATGCTTTGATGGCACTATTAGAATTAGTGCTAATGATGACAAATTTGTTCAGTTTACTAATGCCAATGCAGAGACAAAGAATGATGAATTTGTTACAACAGCTTATTATGATGAGTTCACTAATGCCTTTTCAGATGCTAAGCATGTTGAAGGTGATATAGATTTCCAATCAGCACATGATGACACTTCCCTATCACACTTCGGTGATGACAATACAGATGGATGTGGGTTTAGTTTCGAAACTAAACCTATGAAAGTAAGTGTGCCGGGTAACTTCATTTTCTTTGATGATCTACAGAGCGATTTACGTACTGAGATAGACATGTATTATGAAGTAGAATTAAGAGATCAGCTCTCAATGCCTTGGGATCCGGGTGTGTTGACACCTAATGCTGTTGAAGAAACGCTTGGGAGTGAAATTCCTCTTATCCCAAGTAAAAAACAAACAATGGAACATATAATGTGCAAAGAGGAAACCCCAGTAGATGTTGATTTTGCAGAATATCATCAGGAAAATAATTCTGGAAACTTAATGTATAAATCTGATTTTGATGTCAGAACTAGTGAAGACATAATTGTTGCTGCATTAACTTGTTTTGATGACACCCACAAATTCACTGAAGAACTATATTGGAAGGTCCAAATTGAGAAGAGGAAGAAGGGTGTTGAAGGGTTAGTCACTATTGCAGATTTGAAGACATTAATAGCAGCCTTGGGAACTATGAAATCAGATTTCATGAACATACTTGCAGACAGGGACCATTATATCAGGCTTACTGAAGAGACCCATAGTGCATTAAAAGGAAAAGAGGAAGAGGTTGATAGGCTCACTGCGGAGCTTAAGTCTTCTAGAAGTTCTTTGTCAGAGGCACACATTTCATTGCATGAAACAGAGATGAAACTTGTTGTTGTAATAGATTCCACTAAACAAGAGAATCAGGAAAGAGCCAAGGAGATTGGGCAATTGGTTGAAGAGCTTGATAGCATTCAAGAGGACTTTGAATTAGTCCACTGTCCCATGAAATCAGAAGACACTATTTTAGAGCAGCAGGTTGATTGGTTCGAGCATGAGGACAGTAATGAGATCCAGTGGATTGGCAATCTATTGTTTGAGGTGGATAGTGAGACAACCTGTAACAATCCACTCTTTGAGATGCGTCATGATGATGATTTACTTCCTTTGACGGATCATGTTGGGTCGAATCTTTGTGACATGGTGTTGAACCTTGTGGATTCACCACAGGGAGAGGAGATTAATAAAGATTCAACAAGTGATGTGATGGAGAGGCTTTGTGATGTACCAGCAAACATTCCTAATTCCTATATAGATGACATTCATATGATGTTTGGTATGGTGCAGCCTCAGTATGTTAGAGGCTTTGAGGAGGTGAATTTCTACACCCAGGATCGCATGCTGGTGTTTCCAGGCATTGAGAACGATGGAAGGTGCGTGCCTTGGGAGTTGGTTAGCCAAAAGAGTGAAAGGGGTGCTGCTATTTGCTTTTTGAACGGCTATATGGATTGGAGGGAGATTCTAAAGATGAACCAGAGGTTTGTTGGATTGGTGACTCTCTGGGAGGCTAATTTAGTTGATGGTATGATCAAACTTTGCATTCTATTTGGTAGGTCTCTGTTTTGCAGCAGTTATGCTTCTCATGGAACGCTGATTCTTCTAAAATCAGACTTTGAGATGCAAATTTCAGACTTGGACAGCTTTAGTTTTGATCATTTTCGGGTCATTCAGCCTTCGGGTAAGAATTTTGTCAGTCAACTCATGTTGATAGATTTCCCAATTTTTGATTCTCCTTTGAGATTCATTGCTGTTCGAGTGTGTGGTTACTCCTGGAATGAATATATGATCACTTGGAGGTTGAGTAACAACTTGATGTTCTCAGACCTTGTTAGTGGAAGCATTCCCGAGATGCTTATTCGTAGAATTGATATTGCAACCCACTTCTATATCAGCTTCTTGTTGGAGATTGATCAGTGCTTTCATCGGTTCACCGAGGTGAGAATTGCAGAGCAACATGTTATTTTAATGAGCAGATTGCATTCTTGGATGCACAATACCATGTGGGACAGTGGGAGCACTGGAGTTGTTCATACAGAGATACTTTGGCATGATACTTTTCATGACATAGAGCTTGGCCGCTACAGGAAATCCAATTCAGATTTTGAGGATGAGTATATTATTTGGTTGCAGGAGCAGGGAGTGCAGTTGGTGCACAATGGATTTCCTGTTGAGATCAGAGTAGCACAGCGTCAGCATGGTGGATTTCTCCTGAAGATTATTTGGGATCCTGGTATTTTTGTGACTATAGCCAGGAGCAGATATTTGACTAGAGTATATTGGAGTATTGCTTGAGGACAAACAATCTTTGGGAAGGGCGGACTGTAATGTCCCTTTCCTAGCCAGTCAGTGGATCACATCGAGCTAGCCTACTCTTGGGTTCCCGTAGGTTATGTCAGGTGTTGGGGAGCCCATTGGAGGGATTGCAGTCGTCTTCAGTCTTCGGAATGCTTTTAGTTGCCAGCTTTTTGGGTCAATCTGAGCCTTGGAGTATGGACTTACTATTTTTAGTAAGTCACTGGATTAGGGTTTCAAACATATTGGACAGTAAAGTGAGACTCTTTGGCGAAATGGGTGTCCAAATCTACTTCTAGTTTGTGGATTGGAGTGGCAGAGGTTAGAGTTTTTAATGGACGAAGTTTAATTATATTAAATTAAAATAAATATTTAATTTAATATAGTTTACTTTAATATTTTTATAAAATGGAGTTATGAGGTTATTAAAAAAGTCACTTAAGTTATATTATAATGTTATAAAGTGACTTATTTTCCTAGCAAAAAAAAGGGGATGCCACTCATATGAATCTTATAATTTTTTATTATGTAAATAAAGTGAAATTAAAAAAAAAAACATTACTAATTCATATTTTACCCACCAAGGAGGTCGACCCATTGGAAAAGTTATAAAAGCACGTCCAAGGCTTCATTTTGGGCATTCTTGGCTTGTTATTTACTGGAGCAAACGTTGTGGAGACTTGCAGAGTTTTCTGGCAAGGGTTTTCAGCTTGTTCGGAGACGAAATCCTCCAACAAGGACATCACTTTCGGGATTGGAAGACATCCTCAGAGTGATTTAGAGCATTTCCGTGACAGGGAATGTATTGTGCTTCGATTGCAGGTGATTCTTGAGGGTTTTAGAGGAGCAAACATCAGATTAATTGCAGATACATTTTATTGGCATCATTTCAGCAAAGGTCATACCTTTTTAGCCTATTTTCAAAGCATTTCATTGGGATTCGAGCTAGGGTTTGTGAGCATTAATTTGGGTGCCATTCTCCTACAGACCTAGCGTGGATTTTGAAGTTGGTTTCAAGGGTTTTCAGCAGATTTGAGTATCATCTTTGCTGTTGTACTTTTCCGGTACCTGTCCGTACAATTTTAGCAATTAAAGTGAAAGTTTTGGGGCTGAAAAAACACCATTGTGCATGTGGGTATTGACAGAGTTGGAACATCAACAAGTGGGTATGTTTAATTTGATATTTTGAAGACATTTACCCATATGAGTATTCTAAATAATTGCTGTAAACTTGCAGATTTGAAATTATAAGATTCTTGATCGAGGGTTTCCTCAAGAAAGCTAAATTTTCAGTGTTTATGCTATTAAACCTATTGCATGTTTATGGGTATTGCATAAAATTGATTATTCAGTGCTTAAATCATCCAAGTATCATTGCATGTTATAGTTATGGTTTCTACTCACCTGGGTATCAATGCATGTAGCAAATTAATTCATAGTTTTGCAAGACAAATCGAAACAAAAAAAATAAAAAATTATTATCTAGATTTGGGGTGGAATATTATAGCTTAGCCAAACAGCACACACTATGTAGTTGGATCTGCAGTGGGATATGTGTAGATGAACACGTCGATAGTAAATGGATGCTTACTCATCCTCTAAATGAGTTTCTTGGACAGAGAGGCCACTATCTATGTATATCCCACATTTTCTTATCCTTTTTTAAACAATATGTATAAGACATTCATGTTTATCATAGTATAATTGCTAAGTGATGTACACAGGCCTTATTCATTTTCAGTTGTTAACTTGTTAGTCTTGTTGCTTGCCTTCAACTGTGGAACTCAGATTTGTTTAATTCCACAATGTGCCAACGTTTGTGTCACTTTTGATGTCAATTGTCATGCCTAACGCCATGTTGACATTCTGTGCAACCATTTGCACCAGTATTCACTTCTATGTACCATCACAAGTCAGTGTTCATTTTCATGCTATTCATGCCAATCTCAACTCCTAAACTAAATTTCAACATTGTACTAAAATTCATGGTTGTTGGTCATGCTAAGTTTCTCCCTATATCAACACCAATAATGCCAATGTTTCATGATAATTATAACTATTTTTGCTAACCAACTCCAAACCGATGTCGGCTTTCTAGATTAATAGTGTGCCAAGTTTCAACTTGTCCTAGAATTCACATAGATCCACAACTCTTCTTAGAATGCATGTATGAAACTTCTTTGAGTTTAATGAATTGTATTTTTCAACAGTTGTTAGTTTTGCTGGTGTAGGCAGACGAATTGACATGTCTGCATGAATGACTTATGAATAAATGAATGCATGTTTGAGTGTATGAATGTATGTGCAAATGTGTGCATATAAGTGTGTCATTATGTTGCTATATTATGCTAAATGGTGGAGAATTGCCATATTGTGTTAAGTGACAAGTGTTTGTAATAATGCGTGAGTGCAAAGTGTTTGTAATAATGTGCACATGGCAAAGTGTTGTAATAATGTAAAGTAATGGGGTATTTTTAATGTTTTATGTAAATGGGTAGTTCGAAGGTAGTTGGGTAGTTGTCGACCGCCTATAGACCCCATTATGTCTATAAGCATATATGTGGAGATGCAAGAGAGAGGTGCGGATGTGCATGTTGTTGTCTTGTTCAAAGGATAAAAAGGACCCCTCATTCATTTGATCGTACACCATAGATAGGAGATGGGATATCATGTCCAGAGAGAATGTATGCATGTAGAGATTGTGTTTGTATATCCATTGTTGCTTTGTATATTTCCAAGGAAGACAGTTTGTAATGCTAATGCGGTACAGGCAAAAGTATTGCAATTATGACTCATCCTTCATCTATGTGTTGTATGTGTTCTGTGTGATGCTATTTCTTTAGTAGGTTTATTGGTAAGTTGTTCCAAGTTTTGTGTGCAGGTGTGAAGTAGGAGTTGCAATCCAGAATTGTCGTACGAGAGGTGCAATCGGAAGTGTCGTTCAAATGGATTGCAGAGTTGTTGTACAAGTGAGTGTTGGACAACTTGTCATACAAACAAGTGTTGATCAAGTTACCTTACAAGTGGAAATGTTGAGCAAGTGTGGATCAGTATTGACTATAGTTTTTATTGGCTTCTAAGTTTGTCATATCAAATTGTTCCTCCAATCGTTGGAGTACTCACCACCATGCTAAACTTGGTGGCGTTGCCGTTTAAAGTTCAAACCAGCACACATGAGTTTTGGAGAGGTGAATGACAAATTACTTATTGTGAGGACATGGGAGACATGGCCACGACAAAAGTCAGAATCAATCTATGAGGAGTCAGAGGATTGCCCAACAACGTCGTATTTTGCAAAACAAATATTCGAGCGTTGCCAACAAAGTTCTACAATTGAGCAACAGATTTTAAAGAAACCAAAGTAGAATGTGTGTGGAGTCCTCAAGTGGAGGATAGTCCAAGTGACAACCACAAAAGATGGAAAACGTTGTTATTAACAACAAAAGATGAAGTACAACGAGCAAAAAAAGGTTGAAGTTTGAATTGAGGAGAACATTCGCGCAAGTGGAGGGACCAACGTGGAGAGTGCACAAGGAAACAAGGTTGTACAACTTGTAACAGTGGCACAAGAACGGGGGACGAGATTCAAGCATGAGGGCAATCATAGGAGAGTGTGTGGGGGTGAAGACTAGAGCCAACACTCATATATTCACATCGGAGGTTGCAAAGTGTAGGTGCACTAGGAGTCAGTCAGATTTTTTTGCAAGTGAAGAATTGTCGAGTGAGGAATTGCTAAGTGAAGTAAAACATCCACCTATGGCAAATGTAGCAACAAAAGGCAAACAAAAGTGTCCACCATTTTTGGATGATGGGAAGGAGGACCCAAAATGCCATAATGGAACTTGTGTAACAATATGGCAAGCAAACGGAGTTGACGATGAAGGATTATGGCTAAGATTGTTTCTGACGACATTGTGAGGGATTGCAATGGATTGGCATTTAAAAAGAGCAAGGACAAACCCCTTTACGTGGGAAGACTTAACGACCAAATTCACAAAGAATTCAGGTTACTCCGGGATGGCATAGAAATCATAGGAGAGATTTATGCCGTAAAGAAAAAGAAAGACAAAGATGTCAAATCATATAATAGAAGGTTGAAGGAACTTATCAATAAAATGGAAGTGACACCAGTGAATGGTTTACAAAGGTGATGGTTCTTGGATGGATTGCTACTAAGATATAAGAAGAAGATGAAGGTAGTACCACCTACTACCTATCAAGAAGCATTTGATAGAGCAATCAATTTGGAAAGTGAAGCAAAGCAAATGACAACAGGAATAAGTCATTTTAAAGATGATTCAAATAGTGATCGAGATGATTTGCATGTGGCTATCCAAGCCATGAGAAAGGACCTGGAGAGGATGATAAATGATGCGAAGAGCGAAGAAAAGGAGAAAAAGGATATTTGGTGTTCGGACTACAAGGTAGAGGGACACAAATATCAATTGTCCAAAGAACACTTTTTGTAATATATACAAAGTTGTAGGACATGTGGTTGGCAATTGCCCATTCAACCTAAGAAGTTTAAGGAATCAAACTTTATCGATACAAAAATAAGAAAAAGAAGAGAAACCAAGCACTTCCAAGAGTCGGCAAGGAGTGACGAGGGGCGGATATAGGAACAACCACTAAGCAGGATGACCATCGCAACAAGGTAATCGACCACAAGGGAGACAAGGTTGATTGCAGTATGATTCATATGGAAGACCTATTATTCAATTCCGAAGATGCCGAGAGTGGGGGCACTTTGTGAGGAATTGCCAAAATCCGCTAGTAGGAGATAATGCCATAAACAATAACAACAATGAATTAATGTGTAGATGGTGTGGACTAGGCAATCATAGGGAGGCTAATTGTTTGAGGAAAACGAGTTTTAGTAATGCACAAAATGTCAATATCAATGACATTGAAGAGCCTCCAATGGACCAGCAGAACAAAGACAAACATGTGCTAGTAGTAACAAGGGCTTAGGTGAGCAAAGCTGAACAATATCCAAATCCTGCCAGAGAGAAGGAGAGATGGTAAAAAACACATGATGAAATAGAAGAGGAAATGAGACAAACCAAGCAAGAACGACTCCTCCAAGAGAAGTTGAAGAAGTCGATCACTCATGAGGAAGAAGAAATGTCATCAACACAATTGGAAACATAAGTGTTGAACATGATAGTGGAAGTAAAGGTGTCTAGTCTACTTAGTTCCATATAGGAGCTTTATGCAATGGTAGGAGAAATTACACAGACAATAAAAGTAGTGGAATCGCAATGTTAGCAGGAAGCAATCAAGATGAGGAGAGATCAATTTATTGATCCAACGGTGCTAATGATTGATGTTGAAAAGAAACCGACATTAATCCACATTGAGTTGCTAAATCACAAGTTGACACAGGTGATCATGGATGGAGGATCGAGCATGAATGTGCTACTAGAGAAGACTTGGAGAGACATTGGAGCACCATTTTTATGGTCTCCAAATTTCAGATTATATGGTGCAGATCAGTATGGCATTGAGATGAAGGGAGTCCTAACGGCCCAAAATTTTAAAAAAGTTGACCAAGAGTTCATCATGGACTTTGTGGTGATTACCATGCAAAAACTAGCATACGATGCATTGTTGGGGTGAGGATGGCTATGCATGGCAAAAGTCAATCACAATTGGGAGAAGGACCACTTAACATTCAAGAAGAGACAACACAAGTACATGATAAATCTGAAGAACCAGTCGATAAACAAGGATCTCGCAACATCCGACAAGTCAGGTAGTTCATCTTCAAATGATGATAACGAACACGAGCCAAATGGTGTGCTACAATTGAAGAAATGCATGGAAGATGAAGCGCATTCAGATAATGGACTTCTCCATTGGCAGTGGAGGACTATGAGGTTTTTCTGCTAAATTGCCTATGGATCCAAGCAAAGGAAGAGGACCATGATGGATGGAGAAACAATGTGTATGAAGTTGTTGAGAGTAGCAAGAAGAAGAAATCTACACCAAATGAGGAAGAAAAGGAGAAGTGGACATTCTCAATTTTTTTTTCAAAATATACTATTGGTGATCTTGTAATAGATGAGAAGCTAGCACACCCACTTGACGTGGCAAAAGTGTTGAGGAATATTACATTATTTGGTACATGCTAATGTACCTCCATGGTACCTTCATGGTACAATTGTAAATATGTAATAGATTAGGGTTGAGTCTATAGTTTAGGTGTGTGATTTATATTTCCCCTTTCATGTAAGTGTCTATGTGAAGGAAATGCACAAGTTTCTTGTAAGAGTGCAATGTGTAGGAAATGCATGTCATAAAAGTTAGAGTGCAAGTGTAGATTGATAGAATGTGCACAAGTGTCATGTATGTAAAAGTGCAAATATGTAATGTGAGGATGTGCACAAGTGTCTTAGATTAGGAGTGCATGTAGAAGTGTAAGAGTCATGTAGATGTGTGCAAGTGTCTTAGAGTTAAGTGTCCATGTAAGAAGTAAGTGAAGAGTCTAGTATGCAAATGGCAAGATGATAAGCCAAAGGTTATGGGACTTTTCCTATGGAGAGCAATAGTCAAGTACATGAAGAGTTATCTTCTATGTCTATATTATGGAGACAAAGATCCATGAAGAGCAATGAGAAATTCATATATCTCATTATCTGATTGTAAGAGGAAGAGAAGTAATAAAGCTTGTATACATTTTGAGCAATTAATATTGTAAGTTTTCTTCATGCATAGTTCATGAATGATTCAGGCTATTTACATTCATATTTGATTATATAAGTGAATTTTAGTATTATATGGGCCTTAATATACATATTAATTTACTTATATATTATTCTACTCTTCATTATTGATATTTTGACCTTTAATATTATGGCTATTTTATATTGGGACCTATGATATTTTGTGGTAGTAAGGCTTAAAAAGCCAACAATGGTATCAGAGCTACCACTTGACTCTGTCCATTTTTGATAGAGTTCATTTTATTAGCCACCATCATCAATATTTAAATTTGTCCATTTTTGATAAAGTTAATTTAGAGTCTGTCCACTTTGAAGGTAGTGCAGACTTGGACTCTATTTTTTAAAGGTCTTATTGAGTAGAATTTGAGGGGACAAGGAATAGTCACCTTGATTTGAATGCTAGGGTCTTTCCACTTGGTTGAAGGAAAACCAGTGAAGACTAGGACTCAACTATATTGATAGAAAGGGCCAACTTAGGAGAAAAGTTGGACATTTGATATTGGAAACCAACTCAGAAGAAAGTTGGATATTGATTGGAAACCAACTTAGAAGAAAGTTGATATTGATTGAAAGCCAACTCAGAAAAAAGCTGGATATTGATAGATTGGAAACCAACTTAGAAGATAGTTGGAGATTTGGGGACATACAAAGTCACCTTGATAATATTTTGGATTCTCTAGAGAAAAAAGGAGAATCATTATTGAAGATTGGAAAAAACCAACTCAAGAGAAAAGTTGGTCATTCGGGGACATTCATAGTCACCCTGACATTGATATTGAGTTCTCTAAAAAAGGAGAATTATATTTTGTTCTTAGATGCAACCTAAGACATTGAAGATTGTATTTTAGAAGGTTGAGAAGCTTCCTATAGAGATAGAGAAGAATTTCAGCTTCTAAGTTTTTGAAGAGAATCTAAGCTTTCATAGAACAACAAAGCTCTAAGAAAAGAAGCAACACAAAGCTTCTGTAATAGAGGTTGAGCAGAGCATAGAGGAAAGTATTGTAAGCTTTCTAAAGCTATTTTAGAGAAAGAAGATATTCACCGCATCAATGAAAGAATAAGAAGCTATTATAAAGGTTATCTAAGAGCATAACACTTTATCTAAGGTAAGCACTAGTCAACAAATATTCGAGCGCTAATATAGAGTGAATTGCTGCTTCCAAATCAAGTGCAGGTTTGATGCTTGAATACATATGCTGCACAGACAAAAGATAAGTAAGCTTTTCTTTTACAAGATAGAAGAAGCAGGATCAAGCAACAGAAAAGGGAGCTAGTGCTAAGTGGAAATAAAGAAGCACTAAGATTACCGAGTTGAGCAACATACGGCCACCAGCCAGGTAACACTCACAAAAGGAGCAACAGAGGAAAAGAAGAAAGCTCACAGAAGGAGCATTTGGATACTAGTGAAGAGGTACGTTCATAGAAGAAGCAACTGAGAAGAAGAAAGCTCACATTAGGTGCAATCAGATTCCAGTGAAGCAAATTGCTCACAGCAGGAGAAATGGATAATAGAAGATCGTGCGGACATCAGTACAGACGAACGCTCCCTCATAGGAGAAGATTAACGTTTGGCCACCATACAACCACCAACGAAGGACTTGACCACTAGCGAAAGATCACGGCCACCAATTAAAGACCTGATCTCTAGCGAAAGATCATGGCCACCAATGAAGGACCTGATCACTAGCGAAAGATCTGGCCACCAACGAGAGACCTGACCACCAATGGAAGAACTGAGCACCAGTAGAAGATTTGAGCACCAGCAGAAGTTTTGAGCATCGGTGTGAGGAAAAACGTCAAAGCAAGAGGGAGACCAACAACTAGACCAGTAAAGAAGACAAAGAGATGAGGACACCAGTGTGTAAGTGACTGAACAGTGAAGAAGACGAAGAGACAAGGAGATCAGCATGTAAGTGACTGGACAGTGAAGAGGACGAAGAGATGAGGAGACTAGTGTGTAAGTAAAGAGACTAGTGAAGAGACGAGGAGACCAGCGTGAAAGTGAAGTAAAGTTGTTCAATGTATGCATACCGCCTGAGAATAGAAACGTAGCTTGCAAAAGTAACATATTCGGGAAGTGAATACACAAAAAAATTATTGCTGCCGATAGCTAATGTAACGTTATTGATGATTGATTAACATGCAGAATTCCACGCGGCTTTAGGGTTAAGCTTGGCATGTTTGAAATAGAACCGCTTAAATCGGAGTGCAATGAATGTTAGTGCAATGCATTTAGTGAACGTTAAGCGCATCCAGTGAGCAAGCAGAGAACAAATAGAAGTGCAAGCTGACTAAGGAGAAAAGAAAGGTTAGTTATAATTAAAGTTTTAAATGCCTTTATTTTAAAGTTAAGGAGTTATAAGGTGATTATAAGTTTTTTTTTTTTTGAATTTACATGGTGGAATTGGTAGCCGCCACGAATTCGGGCAAGCTATCCGGATTTTATGGCCACCACAGTATTCTGCGCAGATCGCCCCGAAAGCAGCCACACAGTTCTTCGCACAGTCCGCCCCTATAACCACCATGCCACAATCATTTTAAACCTTTTATGCCCCTTACGAGGTTTGGTTGAACCAATTGGTCTACACCTCGGACCTAAGGTGATTATAAGTTTAGAAGGTGATTAAAATTTAATTAGTTGGAGTTATAAGGTTTAGTTAGAAATATAAGTTTTTGAATTTTTTAAAAGGGTGGAGTGATAAGGATTTCTACGTTAATTAGTTTATTTTATTATTTAAAGGTTTTTCAAGCATTAGAAGATATTTGAAGTTTCTTTAGATAGAAGATTTATTTTTTAAATAAGTTTTCAATTTTTGAGAAAAATTGAAATTGAAAAATATTAAAAGTTTTTGAAATTTTGCAAATTTAAAATATTTGGGAGTTAAAAGGTTTTCTACATCAAAGGTTTAGAAAATTTAGAATTTGCAAATTTCATATTAAACTTAGGAGATATAAGGTTTTCTACTTCAAAGGAATTGAATTATAAATCTTGATTATTATGGAAAGAAATATGGAGTCCATAATTAGAAAGAAGAGATTAAAAAATATTAAATCTGGCATTGAAAAATTGATTAAAAAATCTAAGGGAAAGCTAGATATGGCAATACAATTCATCTATAGAGAATCTATGGATGAAAGTTTGAGACATTTGAATACTATTTACACTCAAAACTTATTGAAGCAATTGATAATTCAAAGGATGATATTATGATACCTCTTGATATAGGTAGCATAATGTATATGGCATTGCTTTCACTTGAACTTCATAAAGATGAAAATCTGAAACAAAAGGAGTTGATTGAAACTCTAAAAAGGAAAGTAGAGATTGATACAATTGAATCAAGTGAATCATCTCTAAAAACAGTATTTCATTCTACATGTAATATTGACATTCCAAGTTCATCTAATTCAGGAAATTATTATGATGCTCTAAGTGAATGTTCAGAAGTTATTGTACAATATCAAGATTACAAAGAAAAAGAAAAGAAAGAATCAGATGATTTTAAGGTTGAAAGAAAAGAAGAAGTTCAAGCAGATACAAAGTCTGAAGAATCAAAGAATGAAGATGAAGAACTCGAAGCAGAACTCATAGAAGCCAAAGTTGAATCCAAGATTCAAGATGATAAAGAAGACTCCAAAGAAAGATAGGTTCATGAACAATGCAAGCTCACTTGAAGATTGAAGATCAAAGATTGAAGATAGGGGGGTGTTGAGGAATATTACATTATTTGGTATATGCTAATGTACCCCCATGGTACCTTCATGGTACAATTGTAAATATGTAATAGATTAGGGTTGAGTCTATAGTTTAGGTGTGTGATTTATATTTTCCCTTTCAAGTAAGTGTTTGTGCAGGAAATGCACGTGTCATGCAAGTTAGAGTGCAAGTGTAGATTGAGAGAATGTGCACAAGTGTCATGTATGTAAGAGTGCAAATATGTAATGTAAGGATGTGCACAAGTGTCTTAGATTAGGAGTGCATGTAGAAGTGTAAGAGTCATGTAGATGTGTGCAAGTGTCTTAGAGTTAAGTGTCCATGTAAGAAGTAAGTGAAGAGTCTAGTATGCAAGTGGCAAGATGATAAGCCAAAGGTCATGAGATTTGTCATATGGAGAGAAATAGTCAAGTACATGAAGAGTCATCTTCTATGTCTATATTATGGATACAAAGCTCCATGAAGAGTAATGAGAAATCCATATATCTCACTATTTGATTGTAAGAGGAAGAGAAGTAATAAAGCTTGTATATAGATTTTGAGCAATTAATATTGTAAGTTTTCTTCATGCATAGTTCATGAATGATTCAGGCTATTTACATTCATATTTGATTATATAAATGAATGTTTATTTCAGTATTATATAGGCCTTGATATACATATTAATTTGCTCATATATTATTCTACTCTTCATTATTGATATTTTGAACTTTAATATTGTGGCTATTTTATATTGGGACCTATGATATTTTGTGGTAGTAAGGCTTAAAAAGCCAACGAAAAACAACAGGTGAGCCTGATATCATCAAGTATGAAGGACCAAAGATGGTTCAATTGATCCTCGGCAAGGGAGACGTAGAAAATATAATTTTCATGCATTATAAAGATGTCTTCGCATGGACATATAAGGATCTAAAAGGGATTCCACCAAAGTTATGTGTGCATAGGATTTAGTTGATTCCGGGTACACAGCCAGTGAGGAGAAGACTGTATAGGATGAATCCAAAGTATGCTGCCCTAGTTAATGCAAAAATATAGATGTTGGACGCGGGAATAATCTTCAAGGTTACGGTAAGTGAGTGGGTGTCACCAATTGTTACCTTGAAGGAGGCAAATCAAGTCCGCATTTGTGTAGATTTTAGAATTCTAAATACTCTGACTATAAAGGATCCTTTTCCTATCCCATTCACTAATTCAATTTCGGAGGAAGGTGCATGACATGAAATCTATTTACTTTTGGATGGATTTTCCAGTTATAATCAAATCAGTATAGTCAAGGAAGATAAATTGAAGACAACTTTTGTAGTGGAGAACGAAATCTATGCATATAATCAAATGCCATTTGGATTATGCAATGCCTCAACCATATTTTAGAGAATAATTTTGTATATTTTGTAACAAATGTCCACCAAAAAATTCAAAGTCTTCTTGGATTATTGGTCGTTGTATGGAAGGACGAATGAGCATTTGAAAGCACTTGAAGAATGCATGAAGCTATGCAAGAATGCTCGATTTTCATTAAATCCGAAGAAATGCAAGTTCTTGGTTCCATATGGAATGTTGTTGGGGCACGTGGTAAGGAAGGGTTGAAGACCGATCCCGACAAGATTCGAGTACTGATGAGTATGGAGGATCCATATGACATGAGTTCATTGAAGCCCTTTTTAGGACATGTCGAGGTACTATAGGAGCTTTATCATAAATTTTGCACAATCATCCCATCTGTTGGATGTGTTGACACGCAGATGGACAGAGGAGCATCAAAAGGCCTTCGAGGAGTTGAAGGCGAAGCTGGTTTGCATGCCCATTCTGGTGTTTCCGAATTGGGATAAGGAGTTTCATGTCCATGTTGATGCATCACATTTGTGGTTGGATGCGTTTGGCCCAAGACGGGCAGTTTGGGCTAGATTAGTCCATTTATTTTTTGAGTTGGTTGTTGTCTAGAGCAGATGAGTACAACACAACGGAGCGAGAAGCTCTAGGGATGGTTTATACAGTTCAAAATTTTAGGCATTTTCTGTTGGCCAACCTTTTTTACTTCTATGGGGATCATCAGGTGTTGTTGTATTTGATTAGTAAACCGACTATTCATGAGCGAGTTAGTAGGTGGCTCGTCACATTGCAAGAGTTTGTGTTTTGGGTGGTGGTGAGACCAAGGAAGAAACACGTTATAGTGGATCAATTGTCAAGGATTCACTCGGAAGAACCTGTTGAGGGAGGAATGTCGAATGAATTTCCTAATGCTCATTTCTTTGTAGTAAGTGCCCTATCGTCATGCTACAAGTTAACTAGGGAATACTTGTTGACGAGAGAGCTGCCAAGAGAGATGGCGACAGAGAGAAAATGGATCATCATCAAATCATCACCATTTTAGTTGATTGTTGGCTTGTTGTATAAGATTGGACTTGATGGAATATTGTGGAGATGTGTAATGGAAGAGGAAGTGAACACAACACTCAAGGAAGTTCATGAGGGACTAATAGGAGGGCATATGGGGCCAGATGCAACAACAAAGAAAGTGCTTTTGGCAAGGCTATGGTGGCCCACTCTCTATCGCGATGCGAAGGAGTTTGTGAGGGCATGCAATACATGCCAAAGAGATGGGAGACTATTGTAGAGGGACTTCATGCCATTGCACCTATCACAACCACAAGTGTTGTTTGAGAGATGGGGTGTCCATTTTGTTGGACCATTGAAGACCAGCAAAAGAAAATGTAGATATATTGTGGTAGCAACGGAGTACTTGACAAAGTGGGTCGAGGCAAGGGCATTGCCTAACAATTCTGCAAGGAGCACAATGCGAAACCTGGATGAAGTTGTCATGAGATTCGACATACCAAGTGATCAAGGCGACACTTTGTCAATGAACTTTTGTCAATGAAAAAGTTCAGAAGTTGACCATGGAGTTCAGGATTTTGCATTCGTTGTCAAGCCCATATACCCCAGGGCAAATGGGCAAGTAAAGGCAACGAATGTGGTCTTGGTCTCTATAATCTACAAGACATGTAGTTGAAGGTGTTGACTGGGAGGAGCGATTTCTATCGGTTCTAATAGCATGCAAAATGACGTTTAAGCCGATGACGAACCATATACCTTTCTAGTTGATGTACGGTGAGGAGGAAATAGTGTTGGTGGAGTTCTTGGTACCAAGTCTGAGAGTGGCGATATAGAGTTGTATGGGTGACTAGAAGAGCCTAGAGGAGAGGTTAGCAGCACTAGTGAGACTAGATGAGAAGAGGGTAATCGTGCAGTGGGCAATAGAGATTTCCCATGGGAGAAAATTGTGGCACGAAAAGCACTTGAGGAAGATGACACTGAAACTAGGTGACTTGGTCTTGCAATATAATGGCAAAAGAGAGATCAAGCTAGGGAAGTTGAAGACCCTATGGCTTGGACCCTTCCAAGTGGTTGACATCATAATAGAGAAACTTGGACTCAGCTCGGACTCGACAAGGCCCACTTGGGGCTTGGCAAAAGCTTGGCCAAAAACACTAGAAGAAAATGCAAATTTTCATTGAAAAAAGTTTTTTTCATGCATATCACAATTAATTAACATTATACAAATAAAAAATTAATAGTGTAAGTGATACAAGCTTAAACTACACATGAAAGTACTAAATTAAATAAATTTTAATACCTCCAAAATTCAAATATTTTTGTATTACTTATGATATAAAAAGGTACAAATTACAAAATGTGTCAAAATGCCTAGGCCCACTATCTAGTGTCTTGCAATGCATTTGCCATAGTAGAAGGTCTAGTCGTCTCTCTTTGTGCCTGTGCACGTGCCTCTTTCTGTGCTTTTGCTGCTAATTCTGCTATACTTTCAAAATCATCCATTGAAAAGAGAGGCTTTTGTTATTGTTGCTTCTCTCTACTTTCTCTCCTATTCCAAACATCTTTTGCAACTGGCATCACTTCAAACTGCTGCCCACAACACATTGTAATCCAATTGCTCACTCCACTTTCTCCAATCAATCGTATCATCAACTTGATCAACATGACCTTCATGACCAACATGACCAACATGATGGGCAACGCCCGTCGCCACCTATGTCGAGGGTCAACCCCCTTGCATGGTCAAGGGGCAACATATTTCTCCTTGTTTGCATTTTGGTGCAGAAAGGAGTTTTTGAAGTGGAGTCTCGATTCAGCCTTGTCAAGTTTACATATTGACAACTGAAACCGAGTTCTTTTTAACCTTAAATGTAACTGTTGGGTGTCTATTAGATTCTTAAAAACTAAAAAAATTAGGCTTTAAAATGCAATTTATTGTTATTAGTCTGATCTCAGCTTGTCTTTGCTCTCTCTCCAAGTTGCAACAAGAAAAATGAAGGCAAATGAAAAAAATATGTTTTTATTGTGTTATTTGAACCCGTGCGACGTCATTTGAGATTTTTCTTGGGACTTGACGAAAACTCATGAGTTCCGAGTACTTGGTGAGTTTTCAAAAACCTTGGCTAAGTTTGACAAACTCACGAGTCCCGAGTACTTGACGAGTTTTCAAAAGAAAGTTTGAGAGATGGGGTCTCCGTTTTGTTGGACCATTGAAGACCAGCAAAAGAAAATGTAGATATATTGTGGTAGCAACAGAGTACTTGACAAAGTGGGTCGAGGAAAGGGCATTGCCTGACAATTATGCAAGGAGCACAATGCGAAACCTGGATGAAGTCGTCCTGAGATTCGACATACCAAGTGATCGAGGCGACACTTTGTCAATGAAAAAATTCAGAAGTTGACCATGGAGTTCAGGATTTTGCATTCGTTGTCAAGCCCATATACCCCAGGGCAAATGGGCAAGTAAAGGCAACGAATGTGGTCTTGGTCTCTATAATCTACAAGACATGTAGTTGAAGGTGTTGACTGGGAGGAGCGATTTCTATCGGTTCTATTAGCATGCAAAATGACGTTTAAGCCGATGACAAACCATATACCTTTCTAGTTGATGTACGGTGAGGAGGAAGTAGTGTTGGTGGAGTTCTTGGTACCAAGTCTGAGAGTGGCGATATAGAGTTGTATGGGTGACTAGAAGAGCCTAGAGGAGAGGTTAGCAGCACTAGTGAGACTAGATGAGAAGAAGGTAATCGTGCAGTGGGCAATAGAGATTTCCCATGGGAGAAAATTGTGGCATGACAAGCACTTGAGGAAGATGACACTGAAACTAGGTGACTTGGTCTTGCAATATAATGGCAAAAGAGAGATCAAGCTAGGGAAGTTGAAGACCCTATGGCTTGGACCCTTCCAAGTGGTTGACATCATAATAGAGAAACTTGGACTCAGCTCGGACTCGACAAGGCCCACTTGGGGCTTGGCAAAAGCTTGGCCAAAAAAACTAGAAGAAAATGCAAATTTTCATTGAAAAAAGTTTTTTTCATGCATATCACAATTAATTAACATTATACAAATAAAAAATTAATAGTGTAAGTGATACAAGCTTAAACTACACATGAAAGTACTAAATTAAATAAATTTTAATACCTCCAAAATTCAAATATTTTTGTATTACTTATGATATAAAAAGGTACAAATTACAAAATGTGTCAAAATGCCTAGGCCCACTATCTAGTGTCTTGCAATGCATTTGCCATAGTAGAAGGTCTAGTCCTCTCTCTGTGTGCCTGTGTACGTGCCTCTTTCTGTGCTTTTGCTGCTAATTCTGCTATACTTTCAAAATCATCCATTGAAAAGAGAGGCTTTTGTTATTGTTGCTTCTCTCTACTCTCTCTCCTATTCCAAATGTCTTTTGTAACTGGCATCACTTCAAACTGCTGCCCACAACACATTGTTCTCCAATTGCTCATTCCACTTTCTCCAATCAGCCGTATCATCAACTTGATCAACATGATCTTCATGACCAACATGACCAACATGATGGGCAACGCCTGTCGCCACCTATGTCGAGGGTCAACCCCCTTGCATGGTCAAGGGGCAACATATTTCTCCTTGTTTGCATTTTGGTGCAGAAAGGAGTTTTTGAAGTGGAGTCTCGATTCAGCCTTGTCAAGTTTACATATTGACAACTGAAACCGAGTTCTTTTTAACCTCAAATGTAACTATTGGGTGGCTATTAGATTCTTTAAAACTAAAAAAATTAGGCTTTAAAATGCAATTTATTGTTATTGGTCTGATCTCAGCTTGTCTTTACTCTCTCTCCAATTTGCAACAAGAAAAATGAAGGCAAATGAAAAAAATATGTTTTTATTGTGTTATTTGAACCCGTGCGACGTCATTTGAGATTTTTCTTGGGACTTGATGAAAACTCATGAGTTCCGAGTACTTGGTGAGTTCAAAAACCTTGGCTGAGTTTGACAAACTCACGAGTCCCGAGTACTTGACGAGTTTTCAAATAACTAGGATGAGTCTGAAAACTTGTGAGTATGAGCCCGAGTGACTCAATGAGGCTGACTGACTTAGCGAGTTTTTCAAAAACTCGCCGAGTTTTGCTACTAAGATGCTGCCATCAGAGAATTTAGAAAGGAACAAACACAAGTTCGAGCGAGGAGAAGACCTTGCCAATTGGAGGAAAAAAAATCTTTCTTTTTATTCCTATTTGTGTATGAAGGTGTTGCAAGCATTTATTTAATTTCAAAGGAGTTGTAGAGTCGTTCGAGAAGAGTTGCCATCACGAAATTGATTGTCGTCGTCTGGTGCAGGAAACGTGTTGTTTGAAAAAAAAGAAGAGAACAAGTAGTATAGAGCATTGTACTAGATTTTGACTATGCTAGGAATCATCTTTTTTGTATTTTGTTGCCTTGGTTCGTGTTGGAGATGCAAAGGAGTAAAGCAAGATAAAAATTATGTGAATGGGCCATCTAAAGTTGGAGCCATTTGATCATGTCGTTTGGAAAATATTGTCGTCTAAAGTTGCCATTTCGAGTTGTTGTCGTCAATGCTGCCATCTAGAACTTCCATTTGGAGCTATTACCATCTGGAGTTGCCATTAAAAAAAGGGTCGTCTAAAGTGAAGTTTGACCCTACCGTAATGCATGGGCCCTCTAAAAGTTAAATTCCAGCGAAGTGTTTTCGATTGAAGGCTTGTGCGGGTGAATTTTAATTTTAAAAATATATATGTTACCTATAGTTTACCGGGAAAAAAATGTTGATCTACTGCATACAAAGAACAAATAGTCTGTTAGAGTATATTATATCATCTGGGTTATGTAAATGTACAACCCTTGGTACATAACTATAGTAGTAGATTACTTTAGGGGTTAGTTAGATAGTTATTGTTGGTTACGAATCTGCCATGAGGAAAGGATTTTGGGTTAATGCGCCCAGATTCGCCCACCAACATGAAAGGCCGGAAGGAAGAGATGCCTTCCGTGCCAATCTCCGGAGAAGGCCGGCTCCTTTTGGGGGGTTTATGTTCAAGCTAAGAGTGCAGGAAAGAGATAAATGAACAGAAAGAATATACAAATATACTTGGAGTTGGTGGGGGGGGAACTAACAGTACGGCAACCAACAATCACCAATACTTACTGCATTATAAATACAAAGCATGACTGAGAACTGCAAAATCTATGTGTACTTTCTGTACTAAGCAATATACGCACAGCTACAATGGTCCCCTAGCAAACATTCTCCCTACAAGGAGAACTAACAGCACGACAATGCATCAATCACCACTACGTACGGAAACTCAAAACAGAAAGTAACTAAGAGATGTCAGAACCAGGTATATGTGTCATGCAGAGATTTTAACCGCACAGCTACAATGGCCCCCTAGCAAACATTCTCCCTACAAGGAGAACTAACAGCACGGCAGCGCATCAATCACCACTACGGACAACAACGTAACACACAACTGATGGAACTGCTACCACATCTAGTCTATGAAGTTCAGAAGTGCTTGACCATCAAATGCTAAAATAAATTAACAAGCCATGGCACAAACAATGCTAAAGGCGCCTGATCATCAAATGCTGAAACGAATCAACGAGCCATGACACAGGGAAGCGTAAAGCATAAAGCGTAAAGAAATAAAAGCGGCAGAACAGAACCAGGCATACAAATTATATTTATAAGCAGAAGCACGGTTACATTGGTTCCCTAACAGACATTCCCCTTCCACCCTTTACAATGAATTCATGGTGGGTTTTTATAGCCCGAGTCCCTCCCGTTACATTAATGGGCACAAAGTCCCAATCAAACATTAGCTGACAAAAGCGGCGAAGGAGCTGCAAATGCAAACCTTTGTCGGACCGGACTGTACCCGCAGCATGGTCTTCCTGGAAGCTGGACGGCTACGTGGCGGTGTGTTGGGCAGAACTTCTCCTTGGCGGGGAATGCGGGTAGGCTGGAGCGGGTAGAACCTCCAATCGGCTTTAAATGAGGTCACGGCACGGGTAATGCAGCCCATGCTCGTCCTTTTGCTCGGCACGTCTTGGCTCAAATCCCGAAGGCTGGACACTTGTCAGATGATGGATGATCTTTGTTTGACACGTGTCGGCCTTGAAAGGCAGTTTGTCCAACTTCGCTTGGGATCAGAGCGTCTCGGGTTGCGCGGGCAGAAAACAGCGCAGTCGGGAAGGCCTTCATGCCTTAGGTGTATTTATGAGTTTGTTTCCCTACTGCGCACCTGTCAAGGGCGCACTCCGGCTCATTGCGAAGTCGGACTGCGCACGAGTGACTGGTATCTGCCGCCGTACGGACTTTGCCCCAGCACTTATCACTCTTTTGTCAGCCTGCCAACCTGCCAGTTACAAGGTGCGCCCAGAAGAGGGGCGAAGTCGGACTTCGCACCAAAACTGGGCGAAGTGCGAACTTCGCACCAAAACTGGGCGAAGTGCGAACTTCGCACCAACACTTAGCCATTTTTCAGGTAACTTGCTGGAAAGTTTAAAATTCAACTGAGGGGCTCCAAGAAAGGGGGGAAGAAAGAGAATGTGGGAAAGAAAGAGGAAGGGAGAGCAGAAGGAAGGAAAATAGAGGAAGAGGGAAAAAGAAGAGCAGCATTGTTACAAAATTGAAAACATTGCACCCCGTGCAAAATGTGACAACATTTCTGGCGGCTCGCGGGGTGTCGAGCTCGCCTCGGCGCAAAGAATCCATGCCTTCATCCATTGGGTGCAGAGGAACTTGCCTCCCCTGCCTTTTGCTGCTCTAGCTGTTCTCCTCGCGGCAACTGTTCTTCAGATTCACTTTTGTCAGTTGCCCCCTCAGAATCACCTTCCGAAGGCTCTCCGGCTTTTGCTTCTGCTTCACAGATGCGGTTGTATGCGGCCTGGGCTTGGCCCCAGGCTTCTGCTTCGAATGGCCGGCGGTCAGCAACTTCTTCTAATGCTGCGTGGAAAGCAGAGACCGCGTGCAGGTCGATGGTGTAGTATCTTTTTCCTAGCTCCTGGAAGTAGGAGCTGATCTTGCAACATTTGGACACCATCTGAGTGACCTGACTTTCCTGAATTGGCTCAGTCCAGCTATCAATTTCAGCTGTATCTGCTTCAAAGGACTGCCAATTCTTTTTCACCTGATCTAGGGTGAGAAACTCGCCATTCTCAACAAAACCGGGGCACCCTAGTTCAGAAAGAGCGCGAAAGGGAGCCATACAAATGTCTCTTTCATGTTCGAATGCGTCTAACATTCGTCTGGCAACTCTCACCTCTTCTAATTTTTTGAAATATTTATGCAAGGTTACCCTTGCATCTGCCCATTCTGCAGCGAATGAGGACATGGGGGAGAATTGGAGGCCATCGCGCTCGCGCTCTCGAAGATTTATCGCCAGGTCCAGCCATTGCTTCGCCCGGCGTTCGGCCTCCTCTACCACGAGGCTTTCCACTGGGCGAAACTTCTTGAATTCTGGATGCGAAATCCAGAACTGACATCGCCTTATAGGTGTGGGGCTTGCATCCCCGCAGCAAACCAGCCCGCATCTCCTTAACTTTCTTCTTCGAAAAGACCGTCGCTTGAGATGCTCTCTCTGCGAGTTGCGACTGCGCCTGTTTCAAAGACTCTTGGAGCTGAGAAATCTGCTCCAAGGCTGCCTGCTTTTCGGTTGCGGCTTGTTGCTGAGAAGCGGCCAGCTGGGCTTTTAATTCATCTATTTCTTGCCGCGCCGCTTCCAGCTGCTCAGTGGACCTAGACAGGTCCTCTTCAAGCTGTCTTGTCTTATCCTGCAACCCGAAAAGCTCTTCCTGCTCCTCCAGACTTTTGACAAGGAGATTGTCAGCTTTACGAATGATTCCCTGAATCTCGTATCGCTTGTCAATATCATCAAAGCTCTTCTCCTTTGTCTGGAGCTCGTAGTCCGCCCTGGTCATTTCCCGGAGAGGCTTCTTCACTTTTGGGATTATCTTCTCTGTTGTAAGCACTCTCCTCTCGAAATTATACTTGGTGCGCTTTACCGGGGCGGCTATCTCTTCAGGTCTCCTCCGCTTCAGGTTCTGGAGGAAAGAGATAGAGTACTCTACAGCTCTTGTTGCCAGGGGCAAGTCGTCTGTATTATGGAGGTCGTCCATGAAGTCCGGTTCCCCCGGCCCTAGGGTTCTGCCGAGACGTCTCTCCTGCGGGAATGGGATCAGGAGGAACCGGACGGACCTTGGAAGGATCGGCCGCTTCTGGGGGCGACCGGGAAGTGGAGATGGGAGCGGCTGATGCTGGAAGGGTTTGAAGCGGCTGAGGCGGTGGATGTAACGGTGAATGCATGGCTTCAGCACTAACTTCAGGCGAAGGGTTTGGAGTTTGACTCAGAGATAGGGAAACGTTGGGGTTCTGAGCAAACTGGTCAAAAGAATGGGGGCCGCTAGAAGGGTGTGGAGACGGGGAGGAAGATGCGGCCATGACTTGCTCGGATTGAGCGGGAGATGGAGTAGGAGTAGGACTAGATGAGACCAAAGAGACTGGGGCAGCAAACGTACCTGCGGGCTCCGCCTGAGCCGATGTTGGGTGGATGTCTGCGCTTCTGATTCCGGCGGCTGGCTCGGGACTGCCCAGAGAAACTGTCTCTGGAGCGGCTGAACGCGGCTGCGGCTCTGCGACTGGCTGCTGCACTATGTCAGGCTAGGTCGCCTGATTTTCTCAACTCTCTTCCTTTTCTTCTCTTCTGGAACAATGGTCGGATCCGGGGAAGGAGATGAAGCAGGTGCAGCAGGCGCTGATGCTCCCACGGTAAACTTGTACCGGGGTTTGACTTGCAGAAGGTCTGCCGCAACCGGTCTGCTCTCTGGCGGCGCTGGCGTCTTTTGTGCCTGAGGGATCACCTCGGGCGTTGCCTTGACTAATTTCTTCGCCTTCTCAGGCGCCGCCTTGGAAGCCACGGGCTGCATTGGGTCCACCTGGATGTCTGTTGGGCCCGCGCTGGCAGTTGCCGAAGTGTACAACTGTTGGGAGGAAGACCCTCCTTTATAACCCTCAAAGGGGCCTCGGGGAACGTAACCTTGATATGCGAACGGCCGCCAGCTGTCATGATGCTGGTCATAGAGAACTGAAAAGTCGTCATCCACGGCCAGATTTCTCCTGGTGGATTTGTCGTGCTGCGTGCGGCACCTCATCTTCCAGCATTCAATAATCTTTTCTTTTGGCCAGTTAAGGCCTGCTATCTTGGATAGGAATTTTTTGAACCCTGGAGATGAGAAGTGGTGGTCCGGGTTTCGCTTGGGGTCATATGTCACCTCCTCGCAGTAAAAATCCTGCCAGGGAGGAGAAGCTTCCATCAATTCAATTTCCCAGTCAAGGTCCACATGGACCACATCGCATCTATCTTCGATTATATCTGCCCGGGGGCAGAGATGTGTGAACTTTCCCCTTATCCCGTACGGGTCGTACTTCCAGTGCTGCGGCAACAGAACCAGGCCAATCCGGGAAAACTCCTGCTCGAGGTAGACATGCTGTCCTACCTCAGAAATCTCAACGTTCGCCCAGGAAAGAGGATATTGAAAAATCTGTCCTCTTTTCTTTCCTAGGCCGAACTCCTCCTCAACATAGTCCATCTGTCGGGCAACCTCCATCCCAAACAGATGCTCCGTGCACCAGTAGGGCAGCAAATGGGGTTTGCCCTTGAATCCGTAGATTCTGACCACAATTCCCTGCGTCAGTCTAAAAACGTCCCCGAGCTTCTGATTCAGCAAAGAGTTCGTCATTTCTCTCGGGGGGCGGGGGATTTCGCTTTCGCTGAAGACTGACATGACCAATCCCAGAAAGTTGAAGTTAAACTTGTAGTAGGACCCTTTCCGGTATAGGTCATCCGTCCAGTTATAGACGGGCTGTGGCTCTCCCTTCTCGTTGACCTTCTTCAGGTTCGGGATCGGCATCCGGGAGTGCAAATGGTACAAACAAAGCCAAGCTAGAACAGAACTGAACCGAAATTCGGTGGACTGCTTCTTCTGGATCTTGACCAGGCTGGAGTGGATGGCGTATGCCAGCCAGTCTGCCCAGTCGAAAAAGATGGGACGCTTTCCACTTCTCTGCGCTGCTGGTTCGTAGGATTCTCCACACAGGAGACATTCGCCAGCGCTAGCTAGTACGGCTGTACCAGCTCATCAGAGTCGCAGCCGAGGATCCATGCCAGAATGGTGTATAAATATTTGCTCTGAAACCTCGCCAAGGGCATGGGGCCGGTTGGCCATTGTCCAGCTGCAAGCGGGGTGTTCAGCTCTGAATTGAGGAAATCCCTCATCCGTTTTGTTTGCGTGAAGCGTCCCACTTGCTTGCCCAGATTTATCTTTACGACAATTGTCTTTGAGTCATACTCCAACCACAGGGCGAAAGCTGGTCGGACAGTCTCCCTGCGCAGCGCGAACAAGGGTTTACCGCTGGAGCTGCAAATCTGTCGGGTAACTGGTCTGTAGTGTCGACAATCAGGTCTACCGACTCCGGGCATTGATGGACGGGAGGGCATAAGAATCCGAAAAGGTTGGACTTGTACGCCGCTCCGAAATGGTGGGAGGGCGAAACCTTGTCGACCCGACTCTCCACATTTGTCCGCAGCTTAGTCAGGCTCATAGAAAACGAGCCGTCCACGTATCCCGCCAAGTAATTTACCGGAGGTGGTGGGGCTTGCCCACGCTGTACTTTTTTAGGCCGGGACTTTGACTTTGGCTCCGGCGGTGTTTCACTTCTGAAAACACCCGGCCGTGGTAAATCCTTGTGCTCGCTCCCTTCGCTGGATTGCGCTGACATTGGCATCTTTCCTCTGTCCATCTCTCCGAATCAGCAATAATTACAAGTTCAGGGCGTCTGCAGCTGATTTCGCTGTCACAGGAATAATCTGCACAGTCTAAGGAATAATCTGCGCAGTCTGGCATGTTTGAATGCATCTGACCCCCTTTTCTAGATAATGACAGCGTCATTAATGCCGCGCAGGAGGGGGTAGGTCGGCTGGAGTTAAGTTTCTTGGGTGGCTGCGCAGGAGAATGCTTGGAAAAAGGTACCCCGGCAGCCGTGCCATGCTCTTTTTATTGCACTTTTCCTTGAGGACTGTGCAATCATTAACTTTACCTTGAACGCTGCGCCATGGCTGACGTCACTGCCGCAATCCGGGCACACTGCTCAAGAAAGAACCTTTGGTGCGGAAACCCACTTTGAAACGGTCGCAATGCGCCTTGGGCCCAGCTTGGGACCTTTTTGAATATTTTATTCATTTTTTAAACCATTGTCCAAGCTGGCCCAGAAAACAAGGCGCAGTCGGACTTCGCCCAAAGTTGGGCGCGATCCGACTTCGCCAGAAAATCTGGCGCAGTCCGAACTTCGCGCGAAGTTCGCATCGAAACTGTTCCGCTTTCTTTTTTCTTCACGCGCCCAAGGGTTGAGCGCAGTCCGGCCCTTTGCAACCTTCGGAGGAGAGGCAAACCTTAGAACTTTACTGCCTCCTTTGGACCGGACTGTTCGAGCTGCGCTTTGGAAATGTAGCGCGTTCGGACTTCGCCCGAAGTTCGGGCGAAGTTCGAACTTCGCGCGAAGTTCGCACTTCGCGCGGAGGTTGTGCGCAGTTCGAACTTCGCGCGCAAGCCGGCCGAAAGTCGGACTTCGCCCAAAGTTGAGCGCAGTCCGTTCTTCTTTGTGCCTTGCAGTTTTCCCTTCATTCAAGCTTCGCATTTTGGCTGGCGCGCAGCCCGACTTCGCTGCGAAGTCGGGCATCGGCCAACACTTAGCCATTTTTTTGCCTTTTTCTTTTTTCTTCACTTAACCAAGCAGCCCGAACTTCGCCCCTTCTGAGGGGCGACGACAGACTTCGCTGCGAAGTCTGTTTTCTCTCCCATGTCGCAGTTAAGCTCAAAAAATAATAAAAAATTAAAAGCTGGGAACTGTACATGCTGAAAAACGAAAATGCATAAGGGAAATTTTTACAAAGAAGGGCCACTCGGGCACCTTCAGCAGCGGTAAATTTTTAAGTGGAACCCGTTAACAGGGATAGGCAGGAGCTGACCCTCCATATCCCGAAGTACGTAGGCATTGAACTGGTTCACCGGGGCAATCTGATAAGGGCCCTCCCAGAGGGCATCAAACTTCCCGTGATTGCCCGGCTTTGCCTTATATGAGTCCCACTTCAGCACCAGGTCCCCGATTTCAAAAACTCGGGCAGTGGTGCCTTTGGCAAACCAGCCTTGAGTGGCAGCAATATGATCAGTGAAGGCCTGGTATGCACTTTCTCTGTCTTCTTCCAACTGCAGGAGTTGGCACAGTCTGTCGTCCACCGGGTCTCCGCTGCTCCTGTCTTCGTCCAACATCCATAGGGCAGGGATCTCAATGTGGGATGGCATGACAGCCTCTTTGCCATAGACGAGCGCATAGGGGGACGTTCTGATGGATTTCTTGAACGCAACTCTGTCCGCCCACAGCGCCCGGTTCGGGGAGTAAGTGCCAAGTCCGCTTGTTTATGTCAATGGTCCTCCGGATGATCTTCGGGGAGGTTCTTGTTAGTAGACTCGGCAAGGCCATTCCCCTGCGGGTAGTAATTAGAAGACATCTTGTGATAGATGCCAAGTTTGCCAGTGTACTCCGTGAGTACAGCGCCTGCGAATCCCGGACCGTTGTCTGTCACAATTGACTCTGGAACCCCGAAGCGGGTAATCAGGCTCTCAATGAACATGATGACCGTTTCTTGGTCTGCGTTCTTGGTCGGGATTGCCTCTGCCCACCGTGTGAAGTAATCGGTGGCTGTAAGAATAAACTTGTGTCCGGCGAGAGGAATTAGGTGAAATCACCCCAATGAAGTCTAGACCCCATTCTTTGGAACGGAGTCTCGGCTATGAATCGGTTGAAGGGGCAGGGGTGCTTTTCTGTTTCTACCAGCAAACCTCTGGCATTGATCACATTTTGAACAGACCGCATGAGCGTCTGTAAATAGAGTGGGCCAATAGTACCCAGCTCTAATTATTTTTAAGGCCGTTGGCCTTGAAGAATGGTGACCCCCAGGCATCCCGGAATGAAAATCTCCGAGGACCCTAGGCTGGTCTGATTTTACGACGCACCGCAACAGGATGCCGTCGATGTTTTTGAAGTAAAGCCCCTCGGGGCGAAGAGTGTACTTAAGTGCACCTAGCCGAAATCTCCTTCGTTGTGAGGCGTTCAGGTGATCGGGACATCTTCCGGTGCAGAAAAATCTCACCAGTTCATCTGTCCAATCACTCCCCTCCGATAAGGAGTCGGCTAGGTAGATGCGTGTCGCTGTGTCCTCCCACTTACAGGCGGAGATGCCGGCTACAGCGCTTCGGGCCAATTCCTGACACAAGGCTCGGCCTCTGATAAGCTTGGTGGGCCGCACTTCGATGTCGAACTCCTGGATTTTTGCAATCCATCCCGCTCTCTTGTGACCCGGTTCTCCTTGTAAGATGAAGCTTCGAACGTCCGGGTGAATCACAAAGACAGTCGTTTTGCTACGGGAGACAAAATGCCTGAACTTTCGGAGGGATTTCATAACAGCGTGAACCTGCCGCTCTATAAAATTGTACTTTTCTTCATGCGGCTGAATCACTTGGCTCAGGAACGCTATGGGGCGCTCCTCACCATCGTCTCCCTTCTGAGTCAGGACTGCAGCGTAACTTTCGGGTTCTCCCACTGCATACAGGATGAAGTCCTTGGAGTAGTCCGGGTTTGTCAACACCGGAGCTTGCGCAATTCGAGCCTTGATTTCCTCGAAGGCTTGCTCTCTCTCATCAGTCCATTCGTAATTTGTATCTTTTTTCAGCAGTTCGGCCATAGGCTTGATCACCTGTGCGAAGTCCGGAATGAACTTCCGCACGAAGTTAATCCGACCGAAGAAGGACTGCAGCCCTTTTTTATCAATGGGGGCTGGCAAGCGAACGAGGGCTTCGCTCTGTCGGGGGTCAATGGCGAGGCCTTCCTCGGAGATGACATGTCCCGGCAGCTTTCCTTCCTTTACCGCGAAGACAGACTTCTTCGGGTTTATAGAAATGCCGAATTCTCGACACCTCTCAAATATTTGCCGTAGGTGCGAAACATGATCCCCTCGTTGGTGAGAGAAAACAGTCATGTCATCAAGGTAGATGACAATAATCTTATTGAGCAGCTCTCGGAAGGCCAGGTCCATGGCCCTTTGGAATGTGGCACCAGCATTGGATAAGCCAAACGGCATGCGCTGATAGGCGAACGTCCCCCACTTGGTGGTGAACGCCGTCTTATCCTTGGTCCTCGTCTTTGACCCAAATCTGGTTGTAGCCGGAAAATCCATCTAAAAGTGAGAATCTCTGGGCTCCGACAACGATATGTAGAATTTGGTCGATTTGGGGAAGCGGATAGTGGTCCCTGAGGGAAGCCTGATTTAGGTTTCTGAAGTCGACACAGAGACGAATGTCGCCATTCTTTTTCCTCACGGGCACCAAATTCGCGACCCAGGATGAATGTTTGATGGGGTAGATGATCTTGGCCTCCAGCATCTTCAAGAGCTCGGCCTTCATCATGGCCTCAATCTTCGGATTCACGGCCCTGCTGCACTGTCGGAATGGCTTGGCGCCATCCTCTAGCTCAATGGTATGTTGGATGACAGTTCTGTCATACCCCTTCAAATCCTCGTAGCACCAGGCCACGATGTCGGGGAACTCTTGGCACAGTGATCTGATCTGCTCAAGTTCCTCCGACGTGCAGTCTGTTCCGACCTTGATAGTTTTACCAAGTTCAAGTTCCAAGTCAGCATCTCGCCTCGGGTCTACTTTGATCTGTGAGATATTGCTCTGTCATTACGATCAAAGAGACTCTCTAATGTAATCGAGTCCTTTTGGGACATGATTATTCCTTAAGCTGTATCAACCCCTCATATTGCTCGTCATCAGGGTCTCTACCTTCGATTACACACACTTCGTTAACCGGGAATGTGACGATCTCCTCGTCCTGGCCGAACACCTGCCAGTGGGTGTCCTTATCAGGCACAGAAGGCCTGTAAATAGTGCGAACCGGCTTCGGTTTACGGACAACGTCGTCGGCGGAACGTGCATGGCTCCAACGAGACGCAGAATATCAGCGTGTTTGTTTTTCTCACGCGATATTGCCTTGACATTCAATGAGTCGAATGACTCCATCAGGTCCCACACCCGGTTGCGGTACGCTCTAAGATAGTGCTTGTTTGGAGGCGCACTTCTTCGTAACTTGGTGACACACCAGCTCTGAATCTCCGAAGATCTGCAGGTGTTTGATTCCCAGCCTCTCCGCCTTTCGCAAACCCAAGCATAGGGCTTCGTATTCCGCCGAGTTGTTAGTGCAGCTCCAGGCCAACTTGTAGGTATAGTCCTTCTGGATTCCGGTTGGAGAAACCAGGAGTACCCCTGCACCGGCGCCATTCTTGCATCGCGCGCCGTCAAAGAAAAGCTTCCACAGCTTCTCGGGTGCAGGTCCTACTTCCTTCGCAGCTGACTTGTCAAGCCTCTCGGGCTGTACAATGGAGTAACAGCCCTGCTCTGTCTCAATTACGGCATTGAAGTCCCGCAACGAGAACTCATCTTCAAGCTGTAGCACTTCGAAGGCTTGCTCAGTCAGCTCCACTTGTCACCAGCTCTTCCTCGACAAGCTGGACCATGCAGTCCAACTCTCCTCCGGGTATCTTCTCTACTAGGAAGGTGGAAGGCTTCTCATTGAAAATTTTCAGTCTCCTTCCTTTGAAGGGCACTTCCATGTGTGAGTAGTCTAGAGACAGGTACCCGCCCAACTTCGCGGTGAACTCCCGAGAGAGACACATGCCGAAGTAAGGTTCCGAGTCAACAACCACGACCTCTTGGATGACCACGATGTCGAGAGCCTTGTGCGGCCGGATAGGGATGTCCTTTATGACACCAAGCTGTCTTGACGGGGGTGCCGTCTAATTGCGGCACGCCTTGGCTGCTCCGTGTGTATTCCATCCCGATCTCATCGCGAGACGGCCTTCGGCATCACGGTCGAGGAAGCACCGAGAATCCACCATGCGAGTTGTGAACTATGTGCCCTTGCATCCGTAAAGACGGATAAAAGGGTGGCGGTCTGTTCTTCCCGGTGGTTGAGGCTGTCAAAGGTTGAACCGGGACAGCGGGCATGTATCGCTTGCCGCTCTTCATGTTCTTCGGTGATTCTTGCGGCGAGATCCACGGCCCTGGGAGCAGAAGAGCATCGTACATGCTGATTCTAGCAGGTGTTCTTTTCAACTCGTCTACAATGTTGTAGCCCGAGGTACTAGCTCCTTCTGCTTGTTTTGCCGGCTCGTACTTCGTCCGGTACTGCTGGGTAGCCTCAACTCGCTGTCTCTTGGTCAGAGACGGGTACTTCAGCTTCTCCTGGGCTTGTTCTTTGGTTTCGGCTGGAGGGTGAGGTACGGGAGCTTTAGCCGGAGTTGGGGCCTTTCTTTGGAGGCTTGGGTGGAGCAAGGGGCAGCCTTTGTCGGAGAAGGCTTGGCTGGAGCTTTATCTTTGGATGCCTTCTCTTGGGCTGTGTAGGGCCACAGCCGCTTGTATGGTGGCAGCCCACCGGGCTGCGGTTTTTCTCTTCTTGCGTAAACTTGCAAAGGCTTGGCCGCATCTGCGGCTTTCTTTTCTTCCTTGGCGGGCGGCACTAGATTCTCTTCTGGGAGGGCAAAGTTGGCTTCGCCGTCCAGGATCATGTACAGTTCATCGTCCTCTATGGCGCTGCCGGCCAAGGTCTGGATGTAGTGCTGGTGCAGAGTGCAGTCTTCCTCCGAATGCGGGTCATTGCACGTAGTGCACCAGTTAACCTGGTCGGGAGGACCAGGCGGGTCTTCTATAGCAGCATTTCTCGGAGGCGGACGCCTCTGCGGCTGGTGTTCGGGGGCTTGTCTTTCGTCAGCGCCGGGGCGCATATGGCCTCCTAGGAGCGAGGTCCATCTGGGCCTGCTTCTTCTTCAGAGCGGTCATGTCATTGGACATGGCATGATATCCCGAGGCCAAAGCCCGCACCTCCTGGAGAATTGTGTTCTGAATGCTACTGTCAGGAGGCGGCAACTGTGCCGGTGGAGGCAATGCGGCTAATGGAGGAGGGTTAGAATAAGGTGCGTCTTGTGGGGGAGCAGGAAGTGCTGGGAAAATGCGGAGCGGGGAGGAGGCGGGTGAGGATAATGCAATTGAGGCGGGCCGTAAGGAGTTACGACCGGCGCTGGATTCCACTTCTGCTTGGGGTTGCTGCCCTGATGTGGACGGCGCACCACCAGAAGCAGGAGGATACTGGGATCTAGGGAAGTCGGGATGAATGGGTTCCTGCACCCTGGACGGGAGTCTGCCGATGGAAATAATGTCAGCTTCAGCTTGCTGGGCAGCCTCGTACAGCGCAGGAAACTCGTCTATTCTGGCAATCTTCAGCAGCAGGCATATGTCTGAGTTGAAGGATCTCAGATAGTAGTGAGCAGCCATGCCGGTTGAAGGCCGAAGTTCGCGAGGTACCCGTTTCCAGGATCTCGCAAACCTGATGTTAAAATCAGACACCTCCTCTTGAGGATGTCTCTGGATAGCTTGGAACTGATGCAGCAAAGAAGTAGGGTCAGCAGACTCGTTGCATCCTTTCACGAGCCTTCTGGCAAGCTGGGGCCACCCTGTGATGGATCCCTATAGCAGCGATCTCCACCAGTAGAGAAGCTTTCCCCTCAGGGAAAGGGCCAGTAGACGGGTCTTCACACTCTCATCGGTAATGGTATGTAATGCGGCCAGGGCAAGGATGTCCTGGATGTGCTCGTACGCCGTCTTGCCGTAGCCGTCGTATGTGGGGATAGACTTTAAAGCAGCAGGGGGCACAGCTTGCTGTCCGACCAGGGCCAAGGGCCCCGTAGAGTCCACCGTCGGGAAGAGATCATCGTCATTCTGCTGTTGAGCAGCCATTTCTTCTTCTTCTCCGCCGTCGGTTGTGTACTCAGTGTCGGTACTTTCCGAGGATGCAGGTGCTTCTTCTTCCTCGGCCTCTTCTATTTCGTACTCAGCTCCGCCGACTTCAGCTTCGGCTTCTTCTTGGATTTCAGCCTCGGCTTCGTCGACACGAGCTCGCGGATCGGCTAGCCTGGGAACTTCGCCTCTAGCGTTGATGTCCGGTTCGTAAAAGTCGGGCGGGCTTCTAGGATCCCTTGCTTGCCACCTTCTTGTGTGCATGAAGGTCTTCGGGACCGGTCTTTCGGACTCGGAGGATTTGTTCGTGCGAGTCGCCGGGTGTTCGATTTGGAACAGCAATGAAGCGAACACCGGTGCTTCAATTCTGTTGGGGGTGAGAAACTTCCTTGTCTCACCAAGTGCTCGGAAACCACTGTCAGCGCCAGGTGGAGACTGATCAGAAAATCTCTCTTCAAATGTGGGACCCGTGTCCCACCGGGCGTGCCAGAGAAACTGTTGGTTACGAATCTGCCATGAGGAAAGGATTTTGGGTTAATGCGCCCAGATTCGCCCACCAGCATGAAAGGCCGGAAGGAAGAGATGCCTTCCGTGCCAATCTCCGGAGAAGGCCGGCTCCTTTTGGGGGGTTTTTGTTCAAGCTAAGAGTGCAGGAAAGAGATAAATGAACGAGAAAGAATATACAAATATACTTGGAGTTGGTGGGGGGGAACTAACGATGCGGCAACCGGCAATCACCAATACTTACTTGCATTATAAATACAAAGCATGGTGAGAAGCTGCAAAATCTAAGTGTACTTTCTATACTAAGCAATATACGCACGTCTACAATGGTCCCCTAGCAAACATTCTCCCTACAAGGAGAACTAACGACACGGCAATGCATCAATCACCACTACGTACGGAAACTCAAAGCAGAAAGTAACTAAGAGATGTCAGAACCAGGTATATGTGTCATGCAGAGATTTTAACCGCACAGCTACAATGGCCCCCTAGCAAACATTCTCCCTACAAGGAGAACTAACAGCACGGCGGCGCATCAATCACCACTACGGACAACAACGTAACACACAACTGATGGAACTTCTACCACATCTAGTCTATGAAGTTCAGAAGTGCTTGACCATCAAATGCTAAAATAAATTAACAAGCCATGGCACAAACAATGCTAAAGGCGCCTGATCATCAAATGCTGAAACGAATCAACGAGCCATGACACAGGGAAGCGTAAAGCATAAAGCGTAAAGAAATAAAAGCAGCAGAACAGAACCAGGCATACAAATTATATTTATAAGCAGAAGCACGGTTACATTGGTTCCCTAACAGACATTCCCCTTCCACCCTTTACAATGAATTCATGGTGGGTTTTTATAGCCCGAGTCCCTCCCGTTACATTAATGGGCACAAAGTCCCAGTCAAACATTAGCTGACAAAAGCGGCGAAGGAGCTGCAAATGCTGACCTTTTGTCGGACCGGACTGTACCCGCAGCATGGTCTTCCTGGAAGCTGGACAGCTACGTGGCGGTGTGTTGGGCAGAACTTCTCCTTGGCAGGAATGCGGGTAGCTGGAGCAGGTAGAACCTCCAATCGGCTTTAAATGAGGTCAGCGGCACAGGTAATGCAGCCCATGCTCGTCCTTTTGCTCGGCACGTCTTGGCTCAAATCCCGAAGCTGGACACTTGTCAGATGATGGATGATGCTGTTTGACACGTGTCGGCCTTGAAAGGCAGTTTGTCCAACTTCGCTTGGGATCAGAGCGTCTCGGGTTGCGCGGGCAGAAAACAGCGCAGTCGGGAAGGCCTTCATGCCTTAGGTGTATTTCCGAGTTTGTTTCCCTACTGCGCACCTGTCAAGGGCGCACTCCGGCTTCGCTGCGAAGTCGGACTGCGCACAGGTGAAAACTGGTATCTGCCGCCGTACGGACTTTGCCCCAGCACTTATCACTCTTTTGTCAGCCTGCCAACCTGCCAGTTACAAGGTGCGCCCAGAAAGAGGGGCGAAGTCGGACTTCGCACCAAAACTGGGCGAAGTGCGCACTTCGCACCAAAACTGGGCGAAGTGCGACTCGCACCAAAGCGGGCGAAGTGCGAACTTCGCACCAACACTTAGCCATTTTTCAGGTAACTTGTTGGAAAGTTTAAAATTCAAGCGAGGGGCTCCAAGAAAGGGGGAAGAAAGAGAATGTGGGAAAGAAAGAGGAAGGGAGAGAAGAAGGAAGGAAAATAGAGGAAGAGGGAAAAAGAAGAGCAGCACTGTTACAAAATTGAAAACATTGCACCCCGTGCAAAATGTGACAACAGATTACTTCAAGTAATATAATAAATGCACAAGTGTATGTGCAAGTTGTAAATGTGCAAGGTGTCCCCTTGTATAGCTAGGTAGAGTGTTGGTGAAGCAATCCATATTTCTATATAAAGGGCCTCATAGTGAGTGATTATAAATGGCTGTAGGTAGTAGTAGGTATACTGTGTGGATCACCATATAGATTGGTGATGGGGTACAATGTAGTTCTTTAGTATCAGTTCTGGAGTGTTCACATCCTCCATATTGCATTGTATCATTTTCTTCACTTTCCATTAATAGCATATTTCAGCATCTTACATTTTTACATATTTCATATCTTGTGATTGTATTCTCCCTTGGCATACACCATCAAAAGCTAACAGTGGTATCAAAGCACATGGTAGATCAGATAGGAATAGGGAGAGCCATTAGATTGAAAGGAGAGAAACAAATCTAAGTTCCAGAATTTCTGAGATTGCGTTTGGCTAGAGTCTTTCCACAGAGTTGCAAGAAAACTTGTGAAGACTAGGACTCAACATTCATTCCACTAGATTGACAAATCAACTAGTGAAGATTCATCATTGATAAGATTTAGAATCATTTTACTAATAACTTGTTGCAGAAAAAGGAAGCTGAAGGAAGCCTTGTTGCAGACTTGCACATTGTATATAAAAGGCCACAAAAACCTTATTGCAGAAGAAAAGGCTACAAAAGCCTTATTGCAGAAGAGAAGGCCATAAAAGCGTTATTGCAGAAGAGAAGGCCATAGAAGCTTTATTGCAAAAAAAGGCCACAGAAGCCTTAATCCAGAAGAAAAGGCCACAGAAGCCTTAATCCAGAAGAAAAGGCCATAGAAGCCTTGAACCTAAAGAAGACTCCAAAGAAGAGTCCGTGAGAAATAGAATACAAGAGATTGGTGATCTCCATTGAAGACTGCGAATTGCATATTAGCTAGAGTCTTTCCACAAGATCGTGAAGACCAGGACTCAGTACATAACTCATACCACTAGTTTCAAGAATAACTAGTGAAGATTAAAAAGGTCTGAGAAAAAACCCCACTGGAAACAACAGATTGAAGATCTATTCCAAAAGAAGCTGAAGAGATCCATGGAAGAATTGAAAAACTTCCAATCTTGGAAGAGATAGAGAGGGACTAGCAAAGTCCTGCTCCTGATCAAAGAAGCAACAAAACTTAGAGATCCGAGAAGAAGATCTCATTGCCAACACTTTCGTAGTTGAAGGTTGAAGGAAAGGTCTCATCAAGAAGACCAAAGAAGCTGCAAGACTAAAAGACCTTGGAGAGGTCTCAAGGAGAAACAAGGAGAAGGCTTGGAGAGCCTCATTGCAAAAATCGGAGAAGCCATCAAAGAAGTTCCTAGGAGAACTCATTGGAGAAATTCACTACAAAAAATAGTGAAAGATTTGCGACAATTGTCGCCATCCGACAAGAAGCCCAAAAGAAGAAGAATTTGGCAAGGAGTGTCAAATTCTCTCAAGACCTCCAGATTCTTGAGAAGAAAGTCCTGTTTGAAGTCAGAACTCAGACAAAAGAAACCTACCAAATCCAAGAAGATTTGGAGATTGCCTCTCACAGCAAGAAGGCACATTTCAGAGATAAGAGTTTTCTAAATCTAAAAGCAGAAAATAGAAGATCACTTGAAGGATCAAGCCACCAAACCCTAGGCTCAAGACAGAAAGTTCGAGACCACGTTTTGGTGAAGCAAGAAGTTGTAATGTCTCCTTTTCTACGCAGTCATGTGCAAAGCAGATTAGCCTATACACGAGCTCCCGTAGGTTAAGTCGGATGGAGGGGAGCCATTGGAGATATCATAATCTTTGTCAGTACCCAAAGAGCTATTGATTGATGGTCGTTTGGGCTCATTCGGAGATTTGTTTGATCAGAGTTACTATTTATAGCCATGTTCGTTTTTAGGGTTTCGGTGGACAACAAATAGTGCAGTGATATTATTCAGTGAAATGGGTGTCCAAAACCATTCGTGGATTTCAATTAGGATGGGCAGAGGTTGGAAATTTTAATGGTCGAAGATAAAATTAATAAAGTGATTATTTAATTTAATTTTGTAAAGTTAGTGACTTTATTTTATTATAAAATCATTTTATACTTAAAAGGGGCCATTTTAAGTGACGACTTAAAAAGTTGTTAAGCCTAGGCATAAGGGGGTGAATAAATTAAGGAGAAATAAGGTGGAATTAAAAATTGATAAAATTATATTTGCTCACCCTAAAAGTGACCTAACCCTAGGTCGACCTATGGAGGAGATAAAAGGAGGTTTTGAGTTTATTTGGAGATATGCGAAGATTATTATTTTTCTCTCTGGTTTTTGGAGGACTCTGCGGCGAGCCATTTACGAGAGATTCTGGAGCTTGTGAGAGACGACAACCTCTTACGGGACATTGGCTTCGGGGTTGCAAGATCACCCTCAGGTCAATCTGGGCATTTCCACACAAGGATTGCAGTTGGACTTCAGTTTTAAAGACTTCTGGAGTTGGGTTACCACACAGGGTCATTCAGAGATTATACAAGGAATATATGGAGTTGGGACACCACACAGTATTCACATCAGAAGGGCTGAGCCTTCATCATCATTTATAGAGCACGGAGCAGCTAGGGTTTCATCAGCATTTGAGGTATTTGCATTGTAATTTGTGCCCTAGTTTTGATATAAGAATAAAGCAATATTTTTCGAGAATTTTGGATTGCTCTGTGTTTGTGATTTTGTATATCAAAAATTCACGAAAAAAGTTAAGAATTGGCAAACCCCTAGGGAACTAGATAGAGAGGGTTATTACAGTGGTATCAGAACGGGTTTTTCCTGCCTGCCTGTTAGGGTTTGCTTGAAGCATAATGATGGGAAATTGGAGAAATTTATGAATCCTGTACGAGGATAAATTTCAGAAATTTAACATGCCAACATACTGTGTGGAGCAACGGTGTAATACTGGAGGTATCGACTCCACAAAAATCTGGTGGCTAAATAAAATATTGGCATTCTTTTAACAAAGGCGATTCTATATGAATCTTTGTGCCCGTAGGAATATAGTCGCTGCTTGTGAATTTATATTTATTTGTCAGGGGTCGTGGGAAATGAATATAAGTTGAAGAAAAGCTGCGGTTGAAGATTGGTTTAAGCTGAGCAAATACGAAATAATAAGATTCTTTGTTTGCGCTGATGAATGGGGAGTTTGACAGATATTGACTGTTTTTTTTAAAAACCATTGAAAAAATTAACAGTTTGGTAATGAACAATATCGACGATCACATTATTTTGTATCTGCAAGGGGCAAAATATTCTGTCATAACTGACGATGACTCCTTTGAGAGACATGACACTTTTTGGACTGTAGTGTTGAAACTTCCTCGGCTATGACTGAATAACATAATACCTGGGACATACCATTATATCACTGAATATTCAAACTACCTGCAGTCAAAATAACAGAGTTTGATTAAGTCATAGGGCAACTTCATTTTGAAGCCTATGTATAGAGGTATTGGTGAAGACCCTTTGGTTGCATCTGCTGTACCTTTTAAAAGAACAAATAAACAATTCGGTTCTAAAATTACACAGTCCTACACTATTCAACAATCTGTGCCATACCATCTGTGGGTGGCAGAGTTAAGGAATGTGTGAAGTCTTGCTTCAAACTAAGCAGTAATTCTTAGGGGGACAGTTCAAGATTTATACATCAGCAGACAGTGAGCAAAGACGAGACTTCACATATCCGGAGAGAATAAAATCATGGACCCGCACGGAGATCGGGTTAGAAATTAGAAGGAAATGATACACCTATTGGACAAGATGAATGTTGTTTTAAGTGATCCTGTTTATCTTAATGGGATGACACAGTTGGCAACCAGGTTGTGGAGAAAGAAAAACAAATCAGCAAATTGTGAGAATGAAGAGTCCTCTTCCCATGAGGTATGCGGGGTAGGATCACAGGTTAGTTCAGTTGATATACGGGTACACACTCGCTGATGAGCCAAAACATGAGGTTGAGACCCATTCAGAGGGAAGTGTTATGGATTCAGGTTCACAATCGGAACAGGGTAGGATGCATGCACTGGATAACTACATCTTCTTCGGAGATTTGCAGAGTGAGTTGCATATGGAGTCCGTGGTGGATGATACACATGATGGTGATACAGAATTCATAGCAGCCCCTTTTGAGGAGCACACATGAATTTTCAGACCATAACATAGTTGAGATTGCTGCTGATTTAAAATCAGATTATAAGGATATTTTATCTCTTCAAGACAGCCGTGAGGACTCCACGGATGTTGAGTTTGTTGTGGTTATAATCCCATTTCAGATTGTATTCATGATAAGCTTAATGAGGATCCGAGTGGATCAGCACCTTATTATGGTCATCCCCTTGATGATCTGCCTACTACATCTTCATACAAGGAGCCAAACACCAAGAGTTGTGAAGAGGGAGACCAGATGCATAATTTTGAAAACTTGGTACATAAATCTGATTTTAGTTCCAGGTTTGATGAGGACAGAATTGTTGCAGCCTTATCTCATTTCTATGCCACCCATAAGTTCACCGAAGAACTATATTGGAGGGCACAAGTTGAGAAGAAACAGAAGGGTGTAGAAGGAGTAATCTCCAATCCTGATTTACAGAATTTGAGGGCAGCCTTAGAAACTATGAAGTTAGACTTCATGAACACTCTTGCAGACAGAGATCACTATGCAAAGCTAGTCGAAGAGACCCTTAGTGCATACAGGAGCAAAGAAGAAGAAGTCAATCAGCTAACTGAAGAGCTTGAGTGGACTAAAAGCTCTTTATCAGAGGCACACTTTTCATTGCATGAGACAGAATTGAAACTCAATTTTGTTTTAGAATCTACTGAACAGTTGAATCGAGAGAGAGCCAGGAAGATTGGGCAAATTGTTGACGAACTAGATTGCATTCAGGAGGACTATGAATTATCACATTGTCCCATGAAAACAGATTACACAATTTGGGATCAGCAAAATAACCATGATAAGCACAAGGGAGATAACTGTTTCCGATGGACTGACAATCCGTTATATGAGATGGATCATGTGACATTTTTGGGCAATCCGCTTCTTGACATGCGGAGTGCTGATTCATTTACTGTAATAGATCATCAGGATACATTGTTTGAGACAGGGTGTCTACTCCGACATGAGTCTAAGGGTGATTCCATGAGCATTTTCCAGCCTAATCCGGATGACCAGGAGTTGAGTTCTCTTACCCAGGATCGTATGTTTGCCTTGATGGGCATTGAGGGCGATGGTAGGAGCATGTTGTGGGCAATAGTTGATCATGGGTATGAGAGATATGCCGCTGTTCGCTTTTCGGACAGCCATAACATTTACATGATGCAGATGGATCCACAATTTGGTTGGGATTACATGGAGTATCTTACTTCTTATTTGAACACAGTGCCCTCTCAAGGGGTCAGTTTAATCAGTGAAAGTGCAGAGATAGGCATGGTTGAGTCACCTATGCATGAGATGTTACTTGGCACGAGGTGCAGTCATAATGGGCATACCAGTTTTGATGGTGAGGCTGAGCTTCTTATTGAGTTGCCAGAGTGGAGTGTGGTTGATCTTTCAAGAATTATACAGATACATTTACACCCTACTTGGTTGAGTATGACGAGGGACATCATATTTCTAGAGGATATTACATTGACTGCAGTAGATTGGGCTACATGGGATTATCTGGGATATTCTAGGAGTGTGAACGCCAAGTTGAGCTAGTTAGGTGATGACTATGGAGGCACTTCCAATATTGTGTTTGCAGTAATTTATGACGTTGATTCCTTTGGTATGTCGTGGTACATGATATTACATCTCAGCGCAGACAGACATGTCAGTGCCAGACTGGAGAGAGATTTCATCATGCTATTGCAGTTGAGACTTCGCCACTTAACCATGTCGGAGGGGTAGTGATGATCGAGTGGCACGACGTCGGCGTGGCGGTTCCTTTTTGAGGTTGCTTTGTGGGATCCAGGGGATTTGATGTGATCTCAACCAGGATGTAGCATCTGACTGGAGTATGTATACGTATTGCTTGAGGACAAGCAATCTTTGGGAAGGGCGGATCTGTAATTTCCCATTTTCTACGCGATCAGGTGCGAGAGCGATTAGCCTATACATGAGCTCCCGTAGGCTAAGTCGGATGGAGGGGAGCCATTGGAGATATCAGAATCTTTGTCGGTACCCAGAGAGCTATTGATTGATGGTCGTTTGGGCTCATTCGGAGATTTGTTTGATCAGAGTTACTATTTTTAGCCATGTCCATTTTTAGGGTTTCGGTGGACAACAGACAGTGCAGTGATATTCTTCAGTGAAATGGATGTCCAAAACCATTTGTGGATTTCAATTAGGATGGGCAGAGGTTGGAAATTTTAATGGTCGAAGATAAAATTAATAAAGTGATTATTTAATTTAATTTTGTAAAGTTAGTGACTTTATTTTATTATAAAATCATTTTATACTTAGAAGGGGCCATTTTAAGTGACGACTTAAAAAGTCGTTAAGCCTAGGCATAAGGGGGTGAATAAATTAAGGAGAAATAAGGTGGAATTAAAAATTGATAAAATTATATTTGCTCACCCTAAAAGTGACCTAACCCTAGGTCGACCTATGGAGGAGATAAAAGGAGGTTTTGAGTTCATTTGGAGATATGCGAAGATTATTATTTTTCTCTCTGGTTTTTGGAGGACTCTGCGCGAGCCATTTACGAGAGATTCTGGAGCTTGTGAGAGACGACAACCTCTTACAGGGACATTGGCTTCGGGGTTGCAAGATTACCCTCGGGTCAATCTGGGCATTTCCACATAGGGATTGTAGTTGGACTTCAGTTTTAAAGACTTCTGGAGTTGGGTTACCACACAGGGTCATTCAAAGATTATACAGGGAATATTTGGAGCTGGGACACCACACAGTATTCACATCAGAAGGGATGAGCCTTCATCATCATTTATAGAGCACGGAGCAACTAGGGTTTCATCAGCATTTGAGGTATTTGCATTGTAATTTGTGCCCTAGTTTTGATATAAGAATAAAGCAATATTATTGAGAATTCTGGATTGCTCTGTGTTTGTGATAGGGAGGGTTATTACAAAAGTTGTTTTGGACAGCCAACAAGAAGCTGCAGAATTCATTCATCACAAGGCAGCAACTTGGTGAATCTAAACACCAAGGTCTATATTGGCTACATAAGCCATTAAAGGTAAGCAACTTGGGTGCAATTAGGTGAACTTTAAATTAGGGTTCATTATCAAGTTTCATTAAGCACCATATTTGGATTAAAGTTGCAAAGAGAAGGGCTCATATTACAGTCTTCAAGAGGGTGCAAAAGATAGTTCTTTTAAGAGATTTATTTGCACATTAAATAGGAGTTGGATGTATTTCAAAAGAAAGAAATATATCATCTACCTATCTAGAAAGCAAGAAGACTACATCCTACAAACTAATTGTAGTGAAGAATTGCAGATTATTTAAGGGTTCTTTATAATTACTCTTAAAAGTTGTAGAGATTATTAAGTGCATTTGAAACTACTTTGAGAGCTTATTTACAGGAGAAATAAGGTGAGATTATTAAAGTGCATTAAATTGGAAATATTATTGATTCATTGCACTATACTAGTTGTTCATTAAACTAGTTACTCTCAAAGGGTTATTGATTGTTAAGATCAAAGGCACAAATCTGCAAATAATCAAAGTGTCTAAAGACACTATTTAGAACTCAGTACCTGCAAGGTATTGTGGCCTATAGAAGCCACCAAGCAGATTGAAATTCCTCCAAGGAGTGGAGAAGAAGGCAGCCATTAAATTAGTGATAGAAGCTACAAATCGAGACTTGGTGAGTCTCAAATTCGAGGTGCACTAAGAAAAGGTTAGTGCAGAAATTACTTCTTCAAAAGCTTACTATCTATGTGATTATTAGCTTGGATTCATTACCAAATTAACCAAGCAAAGGAGAGAGTTGTCTAGCAAAGAAGACAACATCCATCAGCCCTCGCCTACAAGGATTAGTATAGAAAATCCGCCATCAAAACCAGCAGGAGAAGCTTGCAAAAGAAGGTGCAAAAGCAAGGTATTTTATTATAAGCATATTGACGTTATCTTGCACCATAACATCCTGTCCTACGTAGCAAAAAGGACAAATTCTAAGTGTCATAAAGACACATCCTTCACAAGCAAGGATCATTTCATAAGAGGCCGTAGAGGAGGACTATCCAAGCAAGGTCAAAAGAGCCTTCAAGAAGCTCATATCACCCACGGGTTTGAACAGTCAAAACGAACAACTTGCAAGCATACAAAGCATAGCACAAGGAAGGAGCTGTCATCTACAAAGGCAGAAAAACAACAACATGAAAGCAGGAGAAAATTAAAGCATAAGGGTAAACAAAGGGAGCAATACCCAAGAGATAGACGTTTGTCTAAAAGGAGAGCTCGAAGCCACCATTGGAGTATCTCAAAACTCCACCGAAGTGTTGCTCATCATCCTAGCTCAAAGCCACTATTGGAGTATCTCAAAACTCCACCGAAGTGTTGCTCATCATCCTAGCTAGAGCCACCATTGGAGTGCAAAAGAACCTCCATCATAGCATTGCTCATCATCTTAGCTGGAGCCACCTATATAGGAAATACGTTGGCTTGAAAGAAGGCGTTGGAGACAAGATATCGAAGCACTGGCTGGCAAAAGAAGAGGCAAGAAATATACGTTGAAGAAGACTCACATGCAAAAACCCTAAGCGCCACTTGGCACATTTCTTCTTGGTGCGCTCATATTGCTCAACGTACGTTCAAAGAAGAACGTTAAGGCATCTTCGATTACAAAACTAGGAGGTTACTCAAGCATTAGCTATCATTGAAGGTTATGAACGCCCAACCATCATTGCACAGGAAAATGAGTGTTAGAAGAGCTCATGTCTCAACGCTCACCATAGTGTAACTCCCAAGCGCCACTTGTCATAAGGAGGAAGGCGTTTTCATTATTTAATAGCGCCTATTTCTGGAGAATGATGGCAGATTTCAAGGTACGCAGTCAAGTTTGCAAGGTGTGGAAGCATGTTCATAGCAAGCACTATGTAAGAGTGCATTCAAGACAGGGAGATTCAACACCAGAATTAGACACCCAGCAAGGTCAAAAGTCCACACAAGGAGGTGGAAAATTCAGACAAAGCATCCATTAACGAAGGAGCATTAAATGCTCAATGACACCAAGCAATATCAACGTCCATTCAAGGAACGTCGAACATCAAATATAGCGCTGCAAAATATATGTTGAAGGAAGCTCATACAAAGGTATATTGTGCACCCATATTACTAAGGTTATTGTAATGTCCCCTTTCTAAGAATTTAATTATATTGAGGAGGTTAGCCTACTCACGGGCTTCCGTAGGCTAATATTTTGTGTTAGGGAGCTCATTGGGGTTGGATAGGTGTACTCTGTGCGTTACAATCTTTCTTTTGCCAGTTTCTGAGGCCGTTTTGGGTATGTGAGCTCATGCTTACTATATTTAGTAAGTACGTTTTCAAGCACCGACTTGCTCAGTGGACAGGGTGTGATGTTTATCTTGATTAGGAAGTTAGTTTCTTTACTCGGTCGGTAATTCTTACCTCATTGGCAAATATTTTATAATTTTTGGCGTTATTTCCCTAAGTTAAATTAAATATTTAACTTATAACGTCAAATTAAATAATAAAGTAAAAGGACCCAAACATAAAGTATTAAAATGAAATATTTGATAAAGTGACTTTATTATTGGATGCAAAAGTGGATGTCCCACCTTGGGAAAAGAGATTAAAAGAATAAAAGAGTTTTGGGCTCATTTTTGAGGAGGAGGGGACTTGATATTTTCTTCTGTGGAGAAATACTCGCAGCAGCTTGCATGCAGGGGTTTCAAGCTTTGTGAGGACGGAAACCTTCACAAAGGACATTGTCTTCGCGTGTGGGAGATCATCCCTGGACAATCTGTTGGCAGTCTCATTCAGAGAGTGCACTTGAACTTTAACGGAGAAAAGATGTTATGAGTTTAATGGAGGATGGCAGAGCTGAATAGAGTTACTGGAGGGTTCATCACACTTTCATTGTTGTTGTCACGTCTAGAAGTCAGCCGCACCATTTCTAGGGGGTACCTACAGTTTGACGGGGTTTAGTGAGGGTTTGAACTGGTAGCAACAATTATACTCCTTTAGAATCTCCTTGCCTTCATTTTCAGACTTGTTGCAGACTCGTTTCCAGCAAAGAAGAGACTTATTTAACTAGCCGTACCATTCTGTGCATGTTGAAATACCTTGTGGAGCCATGTGGGGGTCTAAAGGATGATTCGCTGCCATTTGGAGGGTTTTTTGCATGAAAAGAGGCACTTAGGGTGTGAGATTAATCTCTGGTTTGTTTTGGAGTGGAGAAGTTGATGGTTTAAAAGTTGTTCGCATTTTGGTGAAGCCTAGTTTGACTGCAGTAGACAGCTAGATGACTGAAATTTCATTATTAACTAATGGGTATGTTGAAAACATCATTTTTAGTGATTTGTAAATTGAAGTACTATAAACCACTCATTATTTGGGTTTAAATACAGTATTTGGTGAAGTGGGTTTCAATTTCTGGCATCATATTGCACTGTATTTATTTGTTTTTATTCAATAGCGTCATTCTATTTAAATGTGTTAAGTGTTCATAAAAAACTAGTTCAAAATCATAAAGCAGAAAAAAAAAAAAAAACCAGTTTTGAGGTGGGACATTACAGTGGTATTAGAGCTGAGAAATTCCTGCCAGCCTGTAAGAGTTTCAGAAAATTCATAGTTTGCAGCTTGGGAATGAGTAATGCAACCGGGCACACACCAATACTATCGTAGAAGAAACAGATCAAACCCTAATATTGAGGACCGACTTGATTTGTTTGGAGTAGAGAGGGTAGACGTACCAATGGGTGACCGGGATAGCAAAGAACAAAGAGAACCAAGAGAACCCACCAACAGGGAGATGTTTGCAGATTTGAGCATAGGACAGCGTGATTTGCAGCAAAGCATGGCACAATTGATAGCATTAATGACTCAGCAGGTCATAGGTAACAATGCCAATAACAACAACAATGGTGGGCAAAATGGGAATCACAGAAATAATGGGAATGGTGATGGATCTGTAAATAATAGGGCTGCTAATCAGAATTTCAGAGCTGGAACAGCAAACACTAGACCCTTAATACCCACCTTTCCACCTAGAAACAACCCACAGGTAGAGGTGGAACCCACTCAAAACGAGCTACAAGACCAAATATTGCAAGATTGGAGAAATTCTAGTGAAGAGTTTCAAGCTGAGATGAATTTTCGTGAGTATGTGGACTTAAGGATGAAACATAGACCCCATAGAGGTGGGAGACATCAGAATCAGGACTCGCAGAAAAAAGTGGGTAAACTATCCATTCCATACTTTGATGATTCAGGAAAGAGCACAGCGAGAGCATGGGTCCAAAAGTTGGACACTTACTTCCAACTTAACCCAATGCATGAGGAAGAAGCCATAAAATATGCTGCCTTGCATCTTGATGGATTAGCGCATGAGTGGTGGCATCATGGGATGGTCACACTTGGGCATGGAAAAATTGATTCCTACACTGAGTTTACAGAGAGGTTGATAGAAAGGTTTGACAAAAAGGACCCAGAACTTCATTTCAAAGAATTAGCACAACTTAAGCAATGGGGTTCAGTGGAATCATATGTTGCTGATTTCCAGAGGCTCTTTGTTCTAGTGACGGATATTTCAGAAGAGGTTGATTGTGCTATTTATGGATGGACTAGCAGATCCATTGAGAGGGTGGATTAAGTCCCTCAACCCACCTAACCTACAAGAAGCAAGCAGGAAATCTCGAGACATGGAGTCCACATCTTCAAGAACCAAATTTCAGACCAAGGGGTTTGGGTACAAAAAGGATAAGGATAATTTTTTTTTTTCAAAAAGACACTAACCAGCAAAGGAGAACACCAAACTAGTTGGACAGCGATTAGCTCAACGAGTCAAGAAAGAAAAAATTGTGCTTCCATTGTAGAAAACCTTGGGACCCATCACATAAATGCTCAGTTAAAGCAAAGGCCTAGCAAATTGAGTATTTCTCAGCTGAAGAATCAGGTTCAGAAAATTCAGAACATCAAGCTGATTTGGAGAGTAATGAATCAGAAAGTTCAGATGGGGAGGCTTAAAAAGAACATGAGCATGATGGTACAATAGCGCAAATTTCTAGCTTCCAGAAAGTTGGTTCTTTTAAGGTTCGTGGAGTACTTTGTGGCCAAAGGATCATCACCCTCGTAGATACAGGTGCTACACATAACTTCATAGATGAGGGACTTGTAGCCAAGAGAGGGATTAAAACAGAAGAGTTTGAAGGCTTTAAAGTAATGGTTGCTTTAAAGTAATGGTTGAAGAGTATGAGTTGAAGGATGACTTCTATTTGGTTAGCATAGGAGATACGGATGTAGTACTTGGTATGCATTGGATGCGTACCCTCGGTGAATTCACAGTGAACTTACGTACGATGGATATGAAGTTTGAATCAGCAGGCAAACGGATAGTATTGAGAGGCATGTCAGATGGGGGAGCGCAAGTGGTCTCTGTCAGGAGAATGGAGAGGTTGATTAGACATGACCAGGTGGAGTGGGCAGCAGAGTGCATTCTTATGCTTACCAGTATAGAGTAGCAGAAGAGATACTATCGCCTTGACGTGCAAAGGTTACTATCTAAACATTCTAAGGTTTTCAGTGACATACCTCTCGGGAGACCTCCAGATCGTGGCATTGAGCATGTTATAGAGCTAGAGGAAGGGGCTAAGCCAGTTATTACCACACCATACATGCATCCTAAACGACATAAGGATGAGATCGAGAAGGCTATTAAGGAGTTAATGGATATGGGGCACATTAGGCCAAGCAAGAGCCCCTTTGCTTATTTGGTGGTGTTGGTGAAAAAGAAGGATGGGACTATGCGGATGTGCATAGATTACAGGGCATTAAATAAAAAGACAATAAAAAATAGATATCCCATTCCTCATATTAATGAGCTCATTGATGAGCTGCATGGAGCATGCTACTTCTCCAAAACTGATTTGAGATCGGGCTACCACCAAATCAGAGTCCGAGAGCAGGATGTGGAGAAGACAACTTTCAGATGCCACTTTGGGCATTTCTAGTTCTTGGTTATGTCATTTGGCTTAACCAATGCACCAACTACTTTCTAGTCGTGCATGAACAAGGTGTTCAATAGACAACTTAGAAAATAAGTTGTGATATTCTTTGATGATATTCTTATTTTCAGCAGGACATGGGAAGAGCAACTAAGGCACCTTGAAGAGGTATTAAGCATCCTTGAGTAGGAGTCTCTATATGCCAAGGAATCAAAATGTGACTTTGGGATGACAGAGTTACTATAGCTCGGTCATATCATCAGTTCTCAAGGTGTTAGAGTGGATCTCGAGAAGCTCAAGGCAATCATGGATTGGCCGCCACCTACAAACCTCTCTCAGCAGGGTTTTTTTTGGCTTGTGTGGCTTCTATAGGAGATTCGCCAAGGGATTCTCACAAATTGCAGCCTCTCTTACAAATTTGACGAAGAAGGGAGCATTTATTTGGATAGAGTCGACACAAAGGTGTTTTGATCACTTTAAGCAGGTAATGTGCACATGTCTAGCATTAGCCATACCAGATTTCACTAGACCATTTGAATTAGAATGTGATGCCTCCAGTGAGGGAATTGGAGCAGTCTTGATGCAGAATAAGCATCCCATTGCATTTGAGAGTAGAAAATTAAGGGGTGCAGAAAGGAACTATTCAATATATGATAAGGAAATTTTGGCCATCATGCATGCCTTGGACAAATTCAGACCTAATCTTGTGGGAGGTAAGTTCATAGTTAAAACCGACCACAATAGTTTGAAATATTTTTTGAATTAGCATGATCTAAATGATAGGCAGCAGAAATGGGTAAGTAAACTCCAAGCCTATGACTTTGACATTGTATATGTCAAAGGGAAGAAAAATGTGGTTGCTAATGCATTATCTAGAAGACCATATTTGTGTTCCTTGGTTGAAATAACAACAGATTGGAAAGTGAGAATTACAGTAGAATATGCCAAGAATACTTGCGCTTCTAGTATTATTGAGGGTACTTTACATTATGACAGGTATACTGTGGTGAATGAATTGAGATTACAGCCACATAGGAAATCCACTCTCAAAAAGAGTGGAGTAGAAAAACTTACGCCACGGTTCTATGGCCCATTCAGGATTTCTAAGAAGTTTGGGGAATTGGCTTACGAATTGGAGTTACCGACCAATAGCAGAGTGCTCATTGTATTTCACGTATCACGTCTCAAGAAGGCGTTGGGTCATAATGTAGTTCCTTCGTCTGTGTTGCCGCCTTTGGATGAAGAAGGGAAGCTTGTTCTTATCCCAAAGGCCATCATTGATATCATTGAACACACTCTCAGAAGAAGAGCAATCAGAGAATATTTGGTCAAGTGGAAAGACCTGCTGGTTGAGGATGCTACATGGGAAAATGAGCAGATTCTACAGCATCCAGAGTTGCAATTGCTTGAGGACAAGCAATTTTGGGAAGGGAGGACTGTAATGTCCCCTTTCTAAGCAGTTAATTATATTGAGGAGGTTAGCCTACTCACGGGCTTTCGTAGGCTAATATTTTGTGTTAGGGAGCCCATTGGGGTTGGATAGATGTCCTCTGTGCATTACAAGCTTTCTTTTGTCAGTTTTCGAGGCCGTTTTGGGAATGCGAGCTCATGCTTACTATTTTTAGTAAGCACATTTTCGGGCACCGACTTGGTCAGTGGATAGGGTGTGATGTTTATCTTGATTGGGAAGTCTGTTTCTTCACTCAGTCGGTAATTCTTACCTCATTGGCAAATATTTTATAATTTTTGGCGTTATTTCCCTAAACTTATAACGTCCAATTAAATAATAAAGTAAAAGGACCCAAACATAAAGTATTAAAATGAAATATTTGATAAAGTGACTTTATTATTGGATGCAAAAGTGGACATCCCACCTTGGGAAAAGAGATTAAAAGAATAAAAGAGTTTTGGGCTCATTTTTGAGGAGGGAACTTGATATTTTCTTCTGTGGAGAAATACTTGCAACAGCTTGCATGCAGGGGTTTCAAGCTTTGTGAGGACGAAAACCTTCACAAAGGACATTGTCTTCGGGTGTGGGAGATCATCCCTCGACAATCTGTTGGCAGTCTCATTCAAAGGGTGCACTTGAACTTTAACGGAGAAGAGATTTTATGAGTTTAATGGAGGATGGCAGACTAAATAGAGTTGTTGGAGGGTTCATCACACTTTCATTGTTGTTGTCACTTCTAGAAGTCAGCCGCACCATTTCTAGGGGGTACCGTACAGTTTGACACGGTTTAGTGAGGGTTTGAACTGGTAGCAGCAATTATACTCCTTTAGAATCTCCTTGCCTTCATTTTCAGACTTGTTGCAGGCTCGTTTCCAACAAAGAAGAGACTTATTTAATTGGTCTTACCATTCTATGCATGTTGAAATACCTTGTGGAGCCACGTGGGGGTCTAAAGGATAATTCGCTGCCCTTTGGAGGGTTTTTTGCATGAAAATAGGCGCTTAGGGTGTGAGATTAATCTCTAGTTTGTTTTGGAGTGGTGAAGTTGATGGTTTAAAAGTTGTTTGTGTTTTGGTGAAGCCAAGTTTGACTACAGTAAACAACCAGATGACTGAAATTTCATTATTAACTAATGGGTATGTTGAAAACATCATTTTTAGTGATTTGTAAATGAAGTACTGTAAACCACTCATTATTTGGGTTTAAATACAATATTTGGTGAAGTGGGTTTCAATTTCTGGCATCATATTGCACTGTATTTTTGTGTTTTTATTCAATAGCGACATTCTATTTAAATGTGTTTAGTGTTCATAAAAAACTAGTTCAAAATCAGAAAGCCAAAAAAAAAAAAAATTCAGTTTTGGGGTGGGACATTACAGTTATTTACTTGCTTTTATTAAAGGAGATATAAGGTGATTTTTATAAGGCTTACTATTGCATTGGATAATACAAATTCAGCCAAAGCATTAGTAGATAATAAAGCAAGTTTATATTTCAGAAAATTAATTATTGAGGTGCATACACATAATATAATATTTGCAATATTCAAGTAGGAGATATAAGGTTGTCAACCTTGATTAAATCATTAATTAAATTGTAAATATCATTATTTTCTAATATTCCAAAAAGTAGGGAGATATAAGGCATACTACTTCAAACTATATACATATAATTGGAATTTAGAAAATTAATCTATTGGAAAGAAAAGCAAATCAATTGCCTACATATAGATTTGGAATTAATTGGTAAAAATTGTCTCATACTCATTCTAAGGAGACAAAAATAAATCCAACCATTAAAGCATACTTCATTGGGATAGATAAGGCAAAATTAAAAGTTGATTATTCTCAATACATTACAAAATCAACTTAGAAGGTGAACTAAATATTAGGGAGATATAAGGAAGCCTACAAAACCTAATTCTAAAAAGGTTTTATCAAATTAGTTCACATCTCTTAACTAAGGAGAAATAAGGGATTCTACAAAAGCTAAGACTTGAATAGCTTTATCAAATTAATTCATATACTCTTATCTTGGGAGTCATAAGGAAGACTACTACAAAGATCCTAAAAATACTTCATATTACAATGGAAAGAAGAGCATATTATCACCAAAGAATACAAGAACAAAATACACAATACATCATGTCTCAAATGCAAAATGAGTTCTAGCATAAACAAATCTAAAGAACAGAAGAACATCTGGTATATTGACTCAGGTGCCAGTCATCACATGATAGGAAATCTACAATGGTTTGAATGTCTTGAAGTTATTAATGGTTACAAATTGAGAATAGCAGATAGCAAGACTTATCCTATCCATGGATATGGGTGTGTAACACCTAGCAAATCATTTCCAACTTTTCTACTACAAAAAGTAATGTATATTCCTAATATAACATTCAATCTTATTTCAATAGGCAAGCTAGTAGAAAGCAATAGAATGGTTGATTTCAGATACATAAATGGAGTTAATATGTGTCTCATTATGAATCAAGAAAAGATAGAAGCCAGAGGATCTCTCCATGAAAATACATACACCCTAGACACTATTGAGAACTCACACGACATTGTTGTATTTCAAAACAATACTAATACATTTCCTGAGGAATAGGTTGCAGAAAATCAAGAGCCCAGTTATCATAAAAGCAGGTAGAGAAATAGAAGATTCAAAATTAAAAGGATGAGAGGACCACAACAATATGCTCTACTCAGTCATCTACAATCTGAAGAAGAAACTGAACCAGATGAAGATACTCATCAAGATTCAGACAAAGGAAATTGGATAGAAGATGATGATGTCTCCAATGAAGCAAAAGACTATTCAAGAGAAGATCCATATTGAAGACTAAAAGTCTTCAATACCCAAATAATGTAATACAGGGGGGTGTTAGAGTATATTACATCATTTGGGTTATGTAAATGTACCACCCTTGGTACATAACTATAGTAGTAGATTACTTTAGGGGGTAGTTAGGTAGTTACTTCAAGTAATATAATAAATGCACAAGTGTCTATGTGCAAGTTGTAAATGTGCAAGGTGTCCCCTTGTACAGCTAGGTAGAGTGTTGGCCAAGCAATCCATCTTTCTATATAAAGGGCCTCATAGTGAGTGATTATACATGGTTGTAGGTAGTAGTAGGTATACTATGTGGATCACCATATAGATTGGTGATGGGGTACAATGTAGTTCTTTAGTATCAGTTCTGGAGTGTTCACTTCCTCCATATTGCATTGTATCATTTTTGTCACTTTCCATTAATAGCATATTTCAGCATCTTACATTTTTACATATTTCATATCCTGTGATTGTATTCTCCCTTGACATACACCATCAAAAGCTAACATAGTCCATAAATGGAAAGTAGGCACCACTATATTTAAATAATAAATAAATAAAATTCCACATGCTTCACAGGAAGGCTCATTGAAGACTTCAAAAAATATTTTTATTTTTATTGTCATTGAATCCAGGTGACAAGATAGTGATTTGGCATTTTTATCACCCTGGAATGTTGACGGAATATTCCGTGAAGATTCAAGTTGGAGGGAAAAGAACACAAACCCTTGTGCCTTATTTTTTTGCCTAGACCTTGTTGTTTTCTTAGTATTAGAGGCATTGATCATTGTACAAATATAGGCTTATACTCATTGGAAAGCTCTTTTAAAGCCTATTCCAATAGAAGAATTGTTTTACAATTTTGCAAGGTTACATAAGTATCAAGGCCGGGGGAACAGGTTTTAGGGACGGTGGGGGACGACAAGCCGATTTTAGGAAACGGCTGGGGGATGGCTAGGGGACAACAAGTATAATAGTATCTGATGGGCTGCCCTCATCATATTTAGAATAATTTACACAAAAAAAATATTTAGAATAATTTTTTTGTAGAATATTTAGAATAAATCATATTATAGATAAAGAAGCCATTTCTAGTCTCATTTATTTGTTGTGTAAATCATATTTAGAATAATATTTTTGTAGAATATTTTTGTCCATTATGCAAGAAATTTTGCTAGGCTATCAATATCTATATCTGATGAGCTGCCCTCATCATCCAAGTGAAGGGCCTCCAATGGAACTCCAACCAATCCCTCCTGATCCTCATCCTCATCAATCTATCTCGCATCCTTTGGATCAACATCCCATCGTGTAGCTGGAGATTGCTTGTACTTTGGCTTAACTCTCTCACGAAGGCGAAGAGAACTTCATCCCATCTTTTGATAATGCAGAGATCCGTTCTTTCCTTGACAGGCTTGTTGTTTATCACATTTGTGACAAAATATTTTTTTCTTTATGGAAATGAGACTTAAAATCCTTGTCCCTTTAGGAGGGATGAGCCATAAAAGACTTAGGTGCCAAGAGAAGGGAACATCCGCAACAACATTGAAATGTTTACAGCCCAACTCATACAATTATTATTAACGTTATATAATGTTATAATTTAAATTATATATTAATATTATTATTACCATAAACCGTTTGAATGTATATTATTTTTATTGCTTTACAACCTTAATAAAATTTACTACTTTATATATTGATGCAACATGACTTTTAAATTCTATACTACCATAATCTAGATTACATATTAAAATACCTCGTTTTTTTCAATTGATTATATGGGATTGAAATGGGCCCCACTCATATTACATCATCACCACATAGTGGTATTACAACAAGCTGGGATATCATCCATATATCACTTGGCAATATTTGAACCCTGGTCTCCTCTTTAAATATTGAGGAATCTAACCGGTCGAACTAATGCCACTTGATTATTAAAATACCTTGTTACCATTGAATAACAAACCTTTAAATATACTTATTTTTATTACTTTACCACCTCAATAAAATATCTTTTAAGTTATATACCTGATTAATTTAATTTATTTACTTTTATTTCTTAAAATTTATTTAAGAAAACAATTATATGTTTTATCCTTATTAATGTAAGTTCCTTTTATTGCTTTGATAGACTGCCATAATATGGATTACATGTTAATCTACCTAGTTATCATCAAATGCTGATCCTTCAAATAAATTAGATGTTGAATTTAAAATATAAAATGTATTAATGAACTTAAACTTCAATAGACGACACATTGTAAAAAAATGAATTTTGGGGAAAAAAGTGTGAAAAATATTAAGAACATTGATGTTTTGGGTCCAATATGTGATGTATCAAATTAATGTGTATTTTTTATTATTTAAATTAATTAAAAATAGCTTTTCTATTTAAGGTTAATCAGCCGTATGTTTCCTTTATATCATGAGCCAATTGAAAACGCTGGTTCTTTTTAGGATTACTGAAACTATATGTTTAGATGAATTATATATACTTTATCATGTCGTCGAAGGCTTTGTGGAACAACGGTAGATGAGAAGCAATTGTATTGGGAGTTCAAATCCTTGTATGCCTGCGAAAACTTGAAATCGTTATGAAGATTAGCTTCTTGATTTAGTGCTGAAATTGTTATAAAGATCGGCTTATTAATGAACAAGAAGCATCTTTTGAAGCTGAATTTATAACATTTAGTGTATCCAAAAATATCGAACTTTCGAGATTTTTTTTTTTAATGTTATGTTGACGTCAACCATGGGGAAGGTTGGCCGTCCCCCACGGCGTCCCCTCACAACAGGGGTACCGAGGAAAATCACCTATTTCCTAGTGGTGTCTCAGGGACGCCTCGCCTATCCCTCCCGAAATGGGGACAACAGGGAAATGTCCCCTTTGACGTCCCCCCATATTGGAGACGAAAGGGGGACAGGGACGCGTTCTCGAGGGTGGGGGACGCGTCCTCGTGTAACCTTGCAATTTTGTGAAGATTTTCCATGGCTATTAATGCCCCAAAGATGTTACTTGATTCACAGTTGCTGAAAGGTGACAACTATTTTGCATGGAAGATGAAGTTGAAGATTCACCTGGAGTTTTAAGACTTCTGGGGAGTGGTATTTGGCACTATGCAAAGACATGCAATTGACCCAGATGAATAAAGAAAATTTGATAAAACTAATCAAAAAGCCAAATTGATCATAATGTTTGATGTATTTGATGGGATCCAACTATACATTTGTGATGCTGTAACCACGAAGGATGCATTGCACAAACTCATTATACTATTTGAGTCCAAGAACCATAATCAAATTCTACACCTATAGAGTCAATTGCATTGCTTTAAGATGAAGAGCAATCAGATGTTGGAAGGATTTCTATGACGAATTGTTGAGTTACAAGTCTCGCTACAAGCGTAAGGCAAAACCGTTAGTGATTATGTGCTTGTTCTAATAGTGCTATGTGCACTGCCACTAGCTTTCAATGGTTTGGTAACAACTTTGAATGTGACTAATCAAAGTCTCACTTTTGAGACTCTTGTGAATTTGCTTCAACAAAAGGAAGAGATTCAAGATATGATTGAATATAAACGTGATTTTCTCACACATAAAAAAAGCAAGAAGCCAATGTAGTCGAAGAAAGGTGGTAGAACCCTCAACAAGCACCCAAACCAACAAAAAGGCATAGGGCAAAAACAACATCAAAGACAAAGAAATGTCACATGTTTGATCTATGGGAAACCAGGACACATCCTTCAAGAGTGCTGGTACAACACATTCTCACAAGGATCATCCAAGAATCAATTGAAGAATTCATCAGGAGGCAAGTAGAAGAATTCTCATTGGCAAAGGAGGAATGCACCTCAATGCCAACATGGCAATGTAGTTGAGGACGCCAATTTTGACGCAAAAGGACAAGACTATGTTCAATTCAATCTCTTGATGTTGTGTCAAAATCAAGCCCAATTTGGTACGTTGATTCAAGAGCTACCAGACACATGACAGGCCAAAACGAATGGTTCGTAAGCCATGACCATTCATCTTACCATGGGCAAGTAACACTTGGCAACAATTTGACATACACCTTTGCTAGAATCAGTGATGTTCAAATGCATCTTGTAGAGCATACCTATTGCCTGAATCAAGTTCTTTACGTGCTTGGCCTCACGAAGAACTTGCTTTTTGTGAATCAATTGTTTGATCATAATTTGCATGTCAAATTTTTGAAAACAAGTGCGAAGGAACTCTGTCTCATTCAAGAAAAATCCAAAGGTTTGACGATCACTGCTCGTGCTACTTGCATAGGCAAGATGTTTCCGCTTGCGAATGTAATGCAAGACAACCAAGCAATGACAACAAAAGCAGATGAAGTTGCCTCAGTATGGTACAGGCGATTTGGACATCTAAACTTTGGCCATTTGAAGTCACTCCTACATCATAGCATGTAATGTCCCCTTTTTCTAGGCAGTTAGTGTGCAGAACAGTTTAGCCTACTCACGGGTTCCTGTAATCTAGGGCAGATTGCAGGGGAGCTGAACTGGAGTTCTGGGAGCGGGTAATTGAGCGAAATGGGTATTCGAATCTACTCTTAGATGTTGAATCGGACGGACAGAGCCTTGACTTACTATTTTTAGTAAGTTTTTAGGGTTTTTGGTCGAGCAGAAGTGGAATTATATTCTTCAGCAAAATGGGTACTCAAAACAGGTTTCAGTTGGTCAATCGGTTCACTGGAGGTCAGAAATTTTAATGCCTGAAGGTTTGGCTATGTGAAAAGTGAAATATTAATTATTTTTATATTGTCAAACTTAATGATATTAAAAAACTTAAAGGGAAGTCACTTAAAAGTGAAATATATTATATAAACAACTAATTTTTGAAGCAAAAAGGGATATTATAATATTTTATATTATGTGCAACTCTAATTAGGGCATTGCATCTTGTGGGTTATAAAAGGGCATTGAGAGCTTCATTCGATATATTCTAGATTTTAGTTATTTCCTCTAGAGTTTGAGGCTAGTGGCTGAGACTTCTTCTCCGAAGGGACAGAAACCCCAACGGTGTGGCTGAGGACGAAACCCCTCAGATTTTTGGAGCTGGACGAAACCCCAGTTTTCTGTTGGTGAATTCACACAGGATTCACACTTGGAGCTTCATCAGTCCTTAGAGGTATCTTTCCATGTTTGTTGATTTAGTATATTTCAAGGGTTTGCAGACATATTGTGGAAAGATTATATTTTTAAAATATTGTAATCTGAACCCTATTTTGAAAGAAATTTGAAAAATAAAATTGTTAGTTATTTCCTATTTCTTGGAGTTGTATTTTTTGATTTTAAGAAACAGTATAGTGTCCCAAATATTAAAAATAGCAGAACAGGGGGGGCATTACAGTGGTATCAGAGCTGGTTTTTCCTACTAGCCTGTTCAGGGTTTGATGAAAATTTTAGAAATGATTTCAGTATTGTGTGAAAAAAAAAAAATGCAGCAGCCGTCAGTATTTTTTAGACTTGGAAGTTAGGGTTTGGTCGTCGTTTCAAATCTAGGGTTTCCAGTTTCTGGGTATTAGTGATCCGAATACCCATTTGGTTGATTTGGGCTTTAAGAGTTTTGGGTATTGTTAATTCAGAGCTCAGCTTATTCTGCCAGCCTGTGGAAGCCTAAATAAATTTCAGATTCATGGAGTCTTATAATGATTGGTCTAGGAGACAACGTGATTGGGATAGGACTCAAAGTGAGATACAAAAATCCATCAGTCAATTAACTGCAATGATGAAAATTTCTCTACCTACAATTCTTCTTAAGGTAAAGGTTGAGCCTACAGTCATTGAATTATTTGATCAGTTCTAGCAAGAGTGGAGGGTTCATGATGATGATTTTCGTGCCCTTATGTCTAATGAAGATTATATTGATATGCGTATGAGGCAACAACCCAATGGAAATAAAAAATGAACCTTCTTGAGAAGATCAAAAATTCGAAACACAATGAAGAGCCTGCTGCCCCAGAAAAGTTGGAGAAGCTAGTTGATAGTGCCGTAGATTCCCAATCAGATCATGATGATATTCATCCATTACATTTTAATGGTGACAGTTCAGAAGAACTTGGGTTGGATATTCACACTGAACCCATTATGATGCATGCACCGGATAGTTATATCTTCTTCGGAGATTTGCAGAGTGAGCTGAATATGGAATCAGTTATGCATGATACACATGATGGAGTTGTTACAGGTTACGTGGCAGCCCCTTCTGATGAAGACAAGCATGAGTTTTCAGATCATAACATAGTTGAGGTTGTTGCTGATTTTAAATCAGCTTATGATGATATTTCATCTCACCAGGACAGCCATGAAAATTCAATGCATGATGAGTCTAGTGCTGATTTACAAAATTTGAAGGCAGCCTTAGAAACTATGAAGTCAGACTTCATGAGCACTCTTGCAGACAGAGATCACTATGCCAAGCTTGTTGAAGAGACCCCTAGTGCATACAGGAGCAAAGAAGAAGAAGTCAGTCAGCTAACTGAAGAGCTTGACCAGACTAGAAGCTCTTTGTCGGAGGCTCGTCTTTCATTGCATGAGATAGAGTTGAAACTCAATTCTGTTTTAGAATCCACTGAACAACTGAATTAGGAGAGATCCAGGGAGATTGGGCGGATTTTTGTCGAACTAGATTGCATTCAGGAGGACTATAACTTAACACATTGTCCCATGAGCTCAGATTACACAATTTCGGATCAGTGGATTGGCTGTGATAAGCACGAGAGCGATAATAATTTCTCATGGACTGACAATCCGCTGTATGAGGTGGATCATGATACATCTTTTGATAATCCTCTTTTTGAGATGAAGAGTGTTGATTCTTTTCCTGTGATAGATCATGAGGATACATTGTTTGAGACAAGGTGTCTATTTCGACATGAGTTTGACAGTGATTTCATGAGCATTTTCCAGCCTAATCAGGATGATCGAGGATTGAGTTCTCTTACCCAGGATCGTATGCTTGCATTGATGAGCATCGAGGGCGATGGTAGGAGCATGTTGTGGGCAATAGTTGATCATGGGTATGACAGATATGCCGTTGTTCGCTTTTCGGACAGCCATAACATTTACTTGATGGAGGTTGGTCAGCAGTTTGGTTGGTATTATATGGAGTATCTTACTTCTTATTTGAACACAGTGCCCTCTCAAGGGGTTAGTTTAATCAGTGAAAGTGCAGAGATAGGCCTTGTTGAGTCACCTCTGCATCAGATGTTTCTTGGCACAGAGTTTAGTCATCATGGGCATACCAGTTTTGATTATGAGGCTGAGCTTCTTATGGAGTTGCAGGAGTGGAGTATGGATGGTCTTTTATGAGTCTCACAGATAAAATTACACCCTACCTGGTTGAGTATGATGAGGGACATCATCTTTCCAGAGGATATTTTGTTGACTGCAGTAGATTGGGCTACATGGGATTATCTGGGTTATTCCAAGAGTGTGAATGCTGAGTTGAGCTGGTCAGGTGATGACTATGGAGGCACTTCCAGCATTGTATTTGCAATGGTTTATGATTATGATTTCTTGGATATGACGTGGCACATGATATTTCATCTCAGTTTAGATAGGCGGACTAGTGCTAGGTTGGGGAGAGATTTCATCATGCTATTGCAGTTGAGACTTCAACAACTTAACCATGTCAGAGGGACAGTGATGATCAGAGTAGCACAGCGTCGGCGTGGCAGTTACTTTCTGAGATTGTTATGGGATCCAGGGATTTGATGGACCTTATCTAGGATGCAGACACTTGACTGGAGTATGTATGCATATTGCTTGAGGACAAGCAATCTTTGGGAAGGGCGGACTGTAATGTCCCCTTTTTCTAGGCAGTTAGTGTGCAGAACAGTTTAGCCTACTCACGGGTTCCCGTAGGCTAGGGCAGATTGCAAGGGAGCCTAACTGGAGTTCTGGGAGTAGGTAATTGAGCGAAATGGGTATTCGAATCCACTCTCAGATGTTGAATCGGACGGACAAAGCCTTGACTTACTATTTTTAGTAAGTTAGTTTTTAGGGTTTCTAGTCGAACAGACAGTGGAATTATATTCTTCAGCAAAATGGGTACTCACAACAGGTTTCAGTTGGTCAATCGGTTTGTTGGAGGTCAGAGATTTTAATGCCTGAAGGTTTGGCTATGTGAAAAGTGAAATATTAATTATTTTTATATAGTCAAACTTTATGATATTAAAAAACTTAAAGGGAAGTCACTTAAAAGTGAAATATATTATATAAGTGACTAATTTTTGGAGCAAAAAGGGATATTATAATAGTTTATATTATGTGCAACTCTAATTAGGGCATTGCATCCCATGGGTTATAAAAGGGCATTGAGAGCTTCATTCGATATATTCTAGATTTTAGTTATTTCCTCTAGAGTTTGAGGCCAGTGGCTGAGACTTCTTCTCCGAAGGGACGGAAACCCCAACGGTGTGGCTGAGGACGAAACCCCTCAGATTTTTGGAGCTGGACGAAACCCCAGTTCTCTGTTGGTGAATTCACATAGGATTCACACTTGGAGCTTCATCAGTCTTTAGAGGTATCTTTCCATGTTTGTTGATTTAGTATATTTCAAGGGTTTGCAAACATATTGTGGAAATATTATATTTTTAAAATATTGTAATCTGAACCCTATTTTGAAAGAAATTTGAAAAATAAAATTGTTAGTTATTTCCTGTTTCCTGGAGTTGTATTTTTTGATTTTAAGAAACAATATAGTGTCCCAAATATTAAAAATAGCAGAACAGGGGGGGACATTACATAGCATAGTATGTGGAATTTCATTTTTGATGAAGCCTCGTGGCCTTTGTATGAGTTACTTGGACGGAAAGCAACATAGAGCTCCATTTGCCTCAAGTAGTCATAGAGCGGCTAGTCCATTCGACTTGGTGCATATCGTTCTATGCAGAGTCTATGGACCCATGGATATGAGATTCAGTTGATGTAGATATTTTCAATTATTCGTTGATAATTATACAAGATGAATGTGGGTGTATATCCTGAAGACAAAGGATGAAGCTTTTTACTATTTCCAAGAATTCAAAGCTCATGTGGAGAAGATTGTTGGTCATCCCATTCATACACTTCGTTCAAATCAATGGGGAGAGTACATTGGTAATCAATTTTCTACTTTACTGAAGCAACTTGGCATCAACGATAGCTGACAAATGCCTACATTCATTCCTCAACAAAATGGAGTTGCAAAGAGGCTAAATTGTATTATTCAAGAGATGGTGCGATGTATGCTGAGCGATGCCAATTTGGAGCCAACATTTTGGGCAGAAGTTGTTCATACTGTGGTCTACTTGTTGAACCATGCACCCACACTTCCATTGAATGCTGTCACACTTGAAGAGGCATGGATGAGAAACAACCTTTTGTGTCACATATTTGTGTGTTTGGATGCACTACATTCGTGCACATTTCAAAACAGAAGCAAATGAAACTAGAGGAGAAATCCAAACAATGCATCTTCAATGGATACATCAGTGAATCGAAAGGATATCATCTCATCGATCTTGACACCAAGAAGTTGTATATTAGCAGAGGTGTTTGATGAGAAGTGTACCTCTTCTTCTAAGCCACATGTTGTTGACCAAGCACCTATTATTTTCTTGTCTGATGATGATGAAGCCTCTGAGAGAGAGTATGTTTATTTTGATGAAGACGAAGATGTTCCTGATGGAGCTGATGACCTAGGACCATCCACTTCGAGTACCACTCGTAGATCCAAGTGGTATCTTAGTACAGTTCGTTATGCAAACTTTTTGTTCATAACACATCTAGTTCTAGACCAGGAACTTGAAGCAAAGTTCAAAATGAGCTCAACCTAGCCTTGATGAGCATTGTGGTGTAGACATATGAACCTTCAACGATTCTCAAATCTCTTGCATTGAAGGAGTGGAAGGATGCCATGAACATTGAGTATCAAGCATTGATGAAGAACAAGATGTGGCAACTTATTGATCTTCCACTTGGAAAGAAACCCATTGGTTGCAAGTGGGTATTCAAGACTTGTTGCAAAGGGCTATGCATAGAAGGAAGGAATTAACTATGATGAAACTTTTGCACCAACAACGAAGATCAAGACCATTTGGATGGTTTTTGCAATGGCTACACAATTTGGATGGAAGTTGCATCAAATGGATGTGAAGAGTGCATTTCTCAATGGTGACCTCAATGAAGAAGTCTACATGACACAACCAGAGGGATTCGTCATACCTAGTCAGGAGAACAAGGTATGCAAGCTCATCAAATCTCTCTATGGGTTGAAGTAGGCACCCAAAGCCTGGTATGTGAAGATCGATGAGCATCTTTGCGACATGGATTTTGTCGCAGTCCAAGATGATTCGAACCTATACTTCAAAAGGCAAGGAAGAGAGGTCGTGATCATCATTGTGTATGTCGATGACTTGGTCATCACTAGGAGTTCGGTGAAGCTGATTGAAGAGACCAAGAAAGCATTGAAACATTTGTTCGACATGACTAATCTCGGGCTAATGCACTATTGTCTTGGCTTGGAGGTGTGGCAAACTAAGAACCATGTGTTCATGTCACAAATGAAGTATGCAAGGACATTGCTCGAGAAGTTTCGAATGACAGATTGCAAGCCCATGGAAATTTCAATGGAAGCAAGATTATAATTGTTATGTTATGATCCATCTTCATAGGTGAATGGAACTCTCTATTGCTAGTTGATTGGGAGTCTCATTTATCTGATATACACCAGACCTAACATTAGCTACGCTGTGAGCTATCTTTCACAATTCATGCAAGAACCAAAGGCGTGTCATTGGAAAGCAACAAACTGAGTACTCAGGTATAACTGTGGTACAACTAAGTACGGTTTGGAGTACAAGAAGAATGATCAATTCTTTTTGACAGATTTCACGGATGCAGACTATGCAAGACCCATTGATGATAGGAGATTCACTTTTGGATATTTATTCTTTCTAGGATCTAGTCTGATTTCTTTGTAAAGTAAGAAGTAGCATGTTGTTGCTCGTTCTTCCACCAAGGCTAAATATCATGCCGTAAAAGGAGTTGTCTGCGATGCGATATGTTTGTCACATATTTTCATGAATAGGCATCCCACAAAAGAAACCAATGATCCTGAGTTGTGACAATTAAGGATTTTTAAAGCTTGTTCACAATCCAATTTTTCATGAGTGCATAAAACACATTGAGGTTCAGTGCCATTTCATATGCAAACATGTTCAAGAACACAATACACAACTTCAATTTTGTCCCATAGAGGAGCAACATGCAACATTTTGACAAAGTCTCTTGCATGTGTAAAGTTTGAAAAATTTAGAAATTTTCTTGTATGTACTTTGATTGAGCATTGATGTAATAAGGGGGGGGAATGTTGTGAATATTACATCATGTTGACGTATTCACCTTATGGTTACGAAGGTTATGGGAAGTTGGAAAGTAGTTGTAACTCCCAACCTTGTACCTTCTTGATTTCACATGTATATATGTTTCTATCACGTCAATGCAATGCTAATCGCAGTGTTCAAATCTATTATGCATTTCTAACATCGGGATAATCAAGGAATCTAGTGTCAAGGGATGTAATTAAGTAGGTTATCCATTTAGGTGACAATCATGTATTAGGTAATGTTTAGGGTAAAAAATTTGAGTTGAGGTACAATATAATTAAATTTTTACCTCTCAATGTTCTTGAAATAGTATTGCAATTGAAGGCCTCCCAAGAAGAACAAATAATATGGATAACTCATTATGACAAAAGGAATGGGAAAGAAGGTTCTTTACATATCTTGTAATTGTATTTCTTGCTTGTATGGATTTTTATGACGGGAGTGTAGGCAAGCGAGTGATCAGTTAGTGCATGAACATCATGTCTACATGAGTGAATGAAAGCACGCATGTGCCGCATTGATAATGCATTAACATTGTGTAAATAGTGTTCGTTGTATTTGTATTGTCATCACATAGTGTTGTCACTTGTGAACGTGATGGCATGTTGTAAGAATGCATTGTGTTTTGGAGTATGTAGGCATATGATTTGACATGTTTGCATGAGTGCCATGCATGAGCATAGGAACATGACACGTGAATGCATGCGCACAAATGCATTGAAATAGTGGTGATTTGTGGAGGACTTTTCTTGTGTATCAGAAGAATATTAGGGTGGTCCCTCCGACGTCATATCAAGAGGCCTTTGAGTGGTCCTTGAACTGGGAGAGCGATGTGAAGATATCATCAAATGTTGGGGTCACCTTAATGAGGATGAGAATGACTCTAAAGATGAAAGCGATGACTCTGAGAATGTGTGTGACATGGAGAATGCATATACAAGCATAAGATTGTCATGACATGAATACGTAGCACAAAGGGATATTGTTCCAAGGAGAGATACCATCAGCGGTGCTCGTGACAACCCCCAAAGCATTGGAAGATGTAAAATTGAGCATGATACTCAACATAGACCCATTATACTATATTGAAGATGTCATCTCCAGAGGCACTTCGCATGCAAATGTCAAAGTGCTACAAGTCAAGAACCAATGATGCGTGGAGGGTTTGAAAATTCCAAGAAGAACCAAAGTTCTAGATAGGAAGCAAAGGGAAGTAGAGGGCACCATGAATTTGATTGAATCGAGGTGGTTGAGACTGAGCAAGAGGTTGAGACTGTGAAGGTGTTTGAGACCATAGTTGAGAAAATCTGCAAAAATTCCCAATTTTTGCCGATTCCTGCCCTTGTTGATAAAATCCCCATTTTTTGCCCAAAAAATCTGCCACGACAACATGGGTAGAGGAAACAACATAAATAGCTTGTTTTTTTCATTTTACCTCATTTTGCTTGTTCCAAACTAGAGAGAGAGGTCTACCAAACTTCTACCACACCAAACAAAACCCTAAAGCACATTTTAACACTAAAGGTCTATCTATTAATGAAAATTTGCATTTTCTTTTGTTATTTTTTTTTGGGAGGGCGATTTTTTACTGATTTCCAATTTTTTTCGATTCTTTTGCCTTGTCGATTTTTTGCCAATTCCGATTTTCTCAACCATTTTTTATACGACATAGGAAGATGAGGTTGTACAACATATAGATATGGTAGATGATGAGGTTGTGGTGGACGATGCAATGATTGTATAAATCAGTTCGAATTAACGATGCAAATATATAATGGAAGAAGAAAATGGCCAAGTATCAGACATAAATGGCAAAATGAGTGGTGTAGAGGTGAAGAGATTGATGCAGAAGAAGGTTTTCTTACCTAAGGTGAAGATTATTTGGGCCAAGGATAAAGTCATTTGGGTGAAGGTGTGGCCGTTTGGACTTGGGAAGGTTCCGTCCAAACACGAGAAGGTATTGTCTAAGCAATCAGGTAGACTATTTGAAAAAAAGGGGTGGTTGTCTAGGCTATCCAAGGAAAAATAGAAATTTTTCAAAGTGTTCCATTGATGAACATGAGCCTTCTTGTCTCGAGTCGTGTCGTCATTAGGAGAGACGAAGTGGTTTAAGAAGATATTATTGTCTCGAGTCGTGTCGACAATAGGAGAGATGAAGTGGTTCAAGGAGACATTTTAGACGAGTGAGTCATTGTCTAAAGTTTGTTGGTCATCTGACAAAGGGACTACCATCTAAAAATTTGGGTCTACCGGCAAGTTTGTTGGTCATTTGACAAAAGGACTACTATCGAACAATTTGGGTCTACCATCCAAGACTAGTCATCTTGGCCTACTATCTAGAGCTAGATGTCAAGGGCATCTTGTTTGGAATTGGTTGTTTGGGCCTATTGTTTGGATCTGGCTATCAAATGTAGTTGTCCAAAATTGATCGTCTAACCCTACCATTTAGGGAAGGTCGTCCATATGAGGAACAACATTGTCCATCAGGGTCATCTAAGGCATGTCATTCGATCCTGCCATCTAGCAAATGTCTTTCGCCTGAGGAAGTGTTGTTTGTCAAGGTTGTCTAAGACATGTCGTTTGATCATGTCATCCAACGAAGGTCTTCCAAGGTCAACCATCAAGGTCATGTGAGGCATGCCATCTAACCCTGTCATCTAGTAAAAGTAGTCTTCCTCAGGAAGAGCATTGTCCATCATAGCCATTTGAGGCATGCCCTTTGACCCTATCATTTGGGGGAGGTCATCTTTCTAGGGAAGAGCATCATTAGTCGAGGGTGTGCAGTCCGTTTGGGATAAGTTTATTGAGATAGTCATCTGGGTTGGCCATCTGAGCAATCTAGAAAACATCATTCCATGTGGGCACTATTAGGGCAAAGAATGTCATTGAGGCCAACTAAAGTACCGTTATGTGAAATGTCGCCTAGGGTTTGAGAAAAGTTGTTTTAGTAGCAATTTGAGTGTTGCAAGTGGTTTAAACTTTAAACAAAGGCCACCAAAATGTCATCCATGGGAAGAATTTGTCCTAGATAGTGAAGGAATTTCCTATTCGACTATTGAGGTTTTGAGGCCTTTCTCCTCAGCTCCACAAGGAGCATTGCCCCTTGAGCCCAAAGATAGGCAACAACAGACATTGGCCCTCATACTTGTGATGTGGTTGATTGCACACAATAATGCAAGCAATTGGAGAACAATGTTTTCTTCGCAGCAGTTTGTTGTGCAACCAATTGTGGAATACATATCAGCAAAAGGAAGCAAGAGTTCGACAAGAGATCCAAGTATTGCATTTAGTGCTTCTACCCCTAGTGTTCCATTGGTCTGTTGGCGAGGACATTGACAAGTCTAGAGAAGGGCATAGATGTAGATAAATAATTTTACATGTTTGCATGATTGCCATGCATGAGCTCAGGAATGTATGTGCGTGTGAGTGCATGGTCATGAATTTGTTATATATGTCATCACAAGCACAAGAAGAGAGGAACTGTCCTAAAATCATGATGAAATTGTATGGAATTGATAGATAGTTATGTCATAAATGGTGCATAATTGCAAGTGTATTGATATCATCATACAATTGACCAAAAGTGGAATGCTTAAAATGAAGAGAATCAGGTCAAAGTACAATTGATATCATCATACAATTGTACACTTATAAGCATTGTTATATTATATATGTCCAAAAAACCTCTAATATAATGTTTCATATGGAATAGTTTTCACTTCCTAATTCTACTCTTAATTTTAGTTTTACAAAGTTCTTTCTTTGTAGTTTTGATGTTAGTATTGAGATATTATGTCATCAAGGTTTAGGCTTATGACATGTTCTTGCTTTTACCATATGATCTACTTCCACAATGACTATCTAAAACACGAATTCATGAATTTTCCTTCACTATAAACAACAGAAAAGAGAATAAGTAGCCGAAACAAATGTGCATAAACAATTTTGAATTGAAGGACGAGACATTTATTATTATTATAAGAACTCAAACCAAATAGATTTGAGGATAATCAGACCCAAATACTTATTGCTTTAAGAAGTGTGATATCCACTCAAAATGGCAAAATCTGGAAATATGACCTGGCATGCTTCTCCACCATCAATTACAGAAATGAAACTAAGTTTAGCCCACATCAGTGTCCATAACTATAGATGTTTGGTTCTGTAATGGTCTTCAATAACTCTTGTAAACTTTTGACATCATCTCTCCTCAGGTGCCAAGCTCAAAGCATAGCATCCAAAAGGAAACCCTTTTTTTGGGTTTTTGTTGAATATTGTTAGCTGTCCTTTTTTTTGCATTTGTTGTTTGGGCCAGCACTTGGGCAAAATTAACCTAAAACTATATCATAGTTCATTGCAAATCTATTGGAGCCTATAAACAAATATTGTCTCTTATGATATGATGTACAACATTTTCATTTTGAATTCAAAGCCTAGAAACTTGTAAACTACTCCACACCCCTGAAAACTGTCCCATTAAAAACTGCCATTCATTGGTTCTCTAATACTATGAATGACATGGAATTGATCCCAACACATGCCACCTGGCTTATTGCATTTTCTGCTACTGGTGTTGCTCATTCTGATTGATTAATTTACAACTGGGGCCCATCTAAGAGTATGTTTACAAGTTAATAGGTGCATATATCTGTCCAATGAAATATATTAAAGTACATGATTTTGAAAAGCAAGTGAAAACAAAATTATCCTCATGGCATCACAACCGGCCCACTAGCCATATTCAATTCCATTTATTGACTCGTGGCTCTATAATAGTACAAATGCAAATGCTGAAATCAAATGTGAAGCATCTACTAGAAAATAAAAAGTAGAGGATAATCTAAAGATCACTAGTGAAATATTACATCACCTTTAAATTGAGGTGGTTAATATAATACAAAGCTTTGAGAATATGATTGAAATGAAAGGGAGCTTAATGGAATTCTTGAAGAAAATTAGCAATAACCTTTACACACCAAGGTGAAGATGTATGATAATATCATCCAATCCAATACCTTAAAGATTGAGTTAACTTCCTACAACAAAATCATTTCAGCTTTCTTATCTATAATTTTAAAAGCTGAAGTCTCTCAATAGTGCTCCTTGTGGTCTTAGGTCCTTGTGTGCATGTGTAACATCACCAAAAGAAAACCAAACAAGATTTTATTCTTTTTGAATTCTAATCTTTGGAACTTCATGATTGTGTTGTTTATTTCCAAATATTAATTAATTAGGTTTATAACCTTAAAATTCAAATATAGATATGTTACTAGTTTTATGAGTATTGCCAATAAACTAATTGATAACAGACCAAGATATATTTTAAAATAATAAATGTTATGATAGAATTAGTATACAAAGTGGCTGATAACTAGGACCATTAATTCTTAGGATGTTATTCTAAATTTCCATGCAGACGTCTACTTGGTGGGAGGAGGACGTTGATTTAGAGTATTCTTCATCTTGGAGGAGCTGAAATTATGATTTTCTAATTATTATTACTCTAAACAGACTTCTATATATGATTTTAATTTTTAGGGTTATGGTTGAAGAGTATATGTAAACTTTGCATTTAATTGGTGCTTACCATAATAATAGTGTGCCAACGTTTCATGAGGTGGTTAAATGTCCTCTTTTTCCAATGAGAGCAAAGTTTAAAATTTAGAATTTGAAACTGAAATTTTGAATCATGAGTTGAGGGATGTTAGTGAAGGAAGGTAGAAGGATGATGATTGATAGATGAACCAGCAAAAGCATTTTTTTCTGAGCTACTTTTCAACCATTGGCTTTTATTCATTTATTTTTTATTCTTTTGACTGAAGCCACCATCAAGCAATTTTAGCAAAAGATGAATAATATTTTATCTTAAACATAGATAAATTGGCAATATTTGGCAATTTATTTACAGGGTTGCAAATAAATTATCTTTCACATAGGTAGAGACTTGAAGTAGTTAGCTTTTGTAATTAAAATCACTGCTGTTACCAACCCCTTTGTAAAACCAATGACTTAACAAGGTACTCAGCTTCAAACTTTCACATATTTTATTCATGTAATAGGATGAAGTATTATCTGAACATTAATGATGTGTTTATGCATTGACTACCATCATGATGCAAGATAGGGCCTGACATGGACACCCAGATGATTGGCGGTAATACAATTAAAAGCATATGCTGACTCCATTAGTTTTCATTCATTATATAGGATAGTCTTTAAGAACACAACCATTATAGAGTTGTGAAACTAAACTTATCTATTTACTTATAAGAGCCATTATTTGAACTTACTAGTGTTAGCATGATTCCTAATCCTACACAAGCAAGCATAAATATGGTACCAAGACAAGCATATAGTAAAATTAAGTTCCTCATGTAAATTCATAACAGTTGTTTCAGTGGAAGCTAATGTAGTTTGGAGCTTGCCACTTCTTCCTTTACTGGTTTGTCCATAGTTTCTTTTATTATGAAAATTAATGATGTGCTGGAGGACCTTAAAGTTGTCTCACAATTTGGGGAAAGCAATGATGGTATTTGAATTTTGGCCTCCTTAACGCAAGTCCTAAGTGCTAGCTTCTTATGTCTTAAGCTCCCCAGTCTCTTTTTCTACTTCTCCTCTCTCTCTCTTCCTCCTCTTAGAATGTTTGTGTATATACTGGAATATGATAGAACAGATATTTTGTGAGATCTTGTTTGATTTATTTATCTGTTGTTCATGGTTTTGATTATTGTACAATTCTTCATATTAATTATATAATGATTTAACGCTTCTAAGTTTTTAAAAAGAACATATCGACTTCCCTATTTGCGATGATGGTATTTGAATTTTGGCCTCCTTAGCGCAAGTCCTAAGTGCTAGCTTCTTATGTCTTAAGCTCCCCAGTCTCCCTTTCTACTTTTTTTCCTCTGCCTCTCTCTCTCTCCTCTTAGAATGTTTGTGTATATACAGTGTTACTGGTTCGGTCCCCCTAGACCCCCGGATCCGGATACGGTTCGCACCCGGTCCGGATTCGGGTTCGATCCGGCTGTGGGTCCGTCCAGGGTTCCGCCAGGAGGGACCCGGATACGGCCAGGAGGGCCGGATCCGGATACGGTTCGCACCCGGTCCGGATTCGGGTTCGATCCGGCTGTGGGTCCGTCCAGGGTTCCGCCAGGAGGGACCCGGATACGGCCAGGAGGGACCCGGCCGTATCCGGGTCCCCCAGGCGGAACCCTAGACGGACCGTCCATAATATTTTAAAATAATATAAAAATTAATAAAATAATATTATAAAAATTAATAAATATTACTGAAATTTAACTGTAATTCCATACATTAAACAAGTTCAAGAATGCCCTTTTGCTCTGCGACCCCCTATTCCTCTGCGAATGCCCTTCTCCTTTGCTCTGTGAATGAAAGATTGTAATTCCAAACATTAAACATTAACTGTAATAAGAACAAAATGAAAGATTAGTTAAAGCGACCCCTTTTTCCTCGGCGAATGTCCTTCTCCTCTGCTCTGCGAATGCCCTTCTCCTCTCCTCTGCGAATGCCCTTCTCTGATTTAAATTTTTGTATGTATATTTTAATATTTAGTAACCACTATTTTATAATCCAGGAGATTCTCTGCGAATGCCCTTCTCTGCGAATGCCCTTCGATTCTCCTATATGATTTAACACTCCACCGACTAGCGCCAACACCTGTCTTCAATTACCAAATAATGAATCCCTCTCTCTTCTACTTGTTGAACCTTGGGAACAAGATGTCTCTGAACCAAAAACCGCACAAGTCTCACGTTCGAAACGCGTCGAGCTGCTTTTCAATTAAAAACGACTTGCTAAACGAGTGTGTGAGGGGGTGGGTGTGTGGTGGCTTTGTGTTAAATTCCCTATTGATAAGTATAGCTCAACCCTATACGTTGGTGATAGGGGTTTCTCACAATAACCAAACCAAAATAATATATATTTAATTAATTTTATATTTCATTAATTAATAATTTATCTATTTTTAATTAATATTTCACAAATGGGAGTGAATGTGAAATGCTTAGCAAATGTTGATTTGATTTAGTAAATGAAAATGTTGATTTAGTAAATTTATATATGATTTTTATTAACTTTTGTACGATCGAACCCAAAACGAACCCAAGACAAAAAAAAATTTGTCGTACCGGCGAACCGGGTTCTTCGAACCCGAACCCGAACCCAAAACGAATCGGTAACATTGTGTATATACTGGAATATGATAAAACAGATATTTTGTGAGATCTTGTTTGATTTATTTATCTGTTGTTCATGTTTTTTATTATTGTGCAATTCTTCATATTAATTATATAATGGTTTAATGCTTCTAAGTTTTTAGAAAAGAAAATATCGGCTTTCCTATTATGCTTTCCATGAAAATTTGCAGGTTCTTGAGGTAAGTTATGTTTATTGTTACCTATGTAATGAGATTTTTCAACTGAATAAGATGGTTCTACAGATTACTATTTAGTTCAAATAGGAAAATGATGAAGTTTTGAATTAACCGTGCTAGGTGAGAAATGTCAAAGGGGATGAGCTGAAGTGGTTAAGTGACAAAGCTCCCCAAGTGAACACCCAGATTTGATTCCCAATGATTGTTCAATGGTGATAGTTAATTGTTGAAGAGAAGAGGGTTAAGGTCCCCGTCCAATTCTAGGTCTAGATCTGGATATCCTTTGGTCATGGCAGCTTAACTGAATAATCCTCCACCTTACATGGGTTTACAAACCAAAAAAATAAAAAGAAACATGTAAGGGAGTTTATGAGTGTTATGGTAAGGTTGGTCATTTTATGTTACTTTGTTATTTTAGTAGCCCTACTTGCCCTTCTTGCAACCTGTACAGGAAATTACTACACTGCCTTATTCATTGCCAGCTTACATTTAGGTTTTTCATCTTTTGAGAATATTTCCACTTAAATCTTGCGAATTAACAACTTGATGCATCTATGGTGCAATTATTGCTAGCAAGGACAATGGCAGAGTAGAAAACATAGAAATTTGTTATGAGAGTATACCACAAGTTGAGAAAAATGCTTCAATCATAACACCAAATATTTTCTCTCTCTTGAAAAGCCCTACTTGGATAGGATACTTCGTAGGTTGCATCCCCTCAAAGACCATGTTGAAATCCTAAGTGTGGCATGCTTGGGAATCCCATTGTACACTAGAAAACTTAGAAATTTGTTGTAAGAGTATACTACCACAAGTTCAGAAAAATACTTCAGTCATACCACCAGCTAATTTGTTGCTTGATGAAATATACAGTTGTGCATTCTCTTGGTTGGAAAATTTCTACTTGGATAGGATACTTCATAGGTTGCATCCTCTCGAAAAGCATTCTAAAATTCTAGGTGTAGCATGCTTGCGAACCCCATGGAGATAAACTCATCAAAGTTTAAAATCTCACCTTGGTTTTTTTATTATTATTATTGTTTCTTTTTGAAATTTTCATAAGAGTCTAGTATGTGTAAGTTTGCTTGTGTTTCTTAGAGATTTATGAGTTGTCTTTTGTATTTGAAGTTGCTTGCCTCAAGGTCCTAATTTGGGTAGAATCTCTTGGACTTCTACTCACCCTGTGGCTTTAGGTAAGATAAAGTTAAGCCCATTAGGTAGATTGTCTACCATAATTAAGATAAATTTTGTGCTACTAAACTGGAAAAGGTTTATGTAAATATTGATATTTCCCTAGAGTTGAAAGAAATAATTAATATTCAAGTACGGGAGAAAATGTTGGATTTTACATTAATTTCCATAAACGAATGGAATCAACACATTATTTAAAAATATTGAAAATAACTCACAAAAAGTAGTACATGCAATATAAGAGGGTGCTCATAGACACCAAATTATCTCACTAAAGGAAAATAGAACACACTAATCGATAACAAAATGGTTGGTATGTGGGGGTATTATACCCAAGACAAGAGACTTTTAAATCAAGGTTAAGGAATTGACTTTTAGATTAAAAAATAAAATATTACAACATATTCACCTATACAATGTGTATAAGGCTCAAAGGACATATACAAAGAATGTAATACAAAGTGGGTTGTGGCCTACGTGAAGCTTAACCACCACATATTCCAACATCCCCCCTTTAACTTGAACGAGGGACATGGAGAGAAACTCATATCAGGAACCTCCCCTTAAGGGATACTCTTATGCCAAGATGCTCTCGCATGCAGACAAATCATATATTGGGCATGACTTTGGTTAGAATGTTTGTTGTCTGCTTTGCTAATATCACAAAAACATGATCAACCATCCCACAAGCATAAAGCCATCGCACATAGTGCATCCAAATCTCAATGTGCTTGGTTCGTTGATGAAACACTGGATTGCAAATAAGTTGGATGGTGCTTTGATTCTTACAATGAGGAGTGACTAGGTGGGATTGAGGAATGTTGACCTACTCCAAGATAATAAGCATCCATCAAAGGTGCTTGGTGACCTCGTTGGTAACATACTATTCAGCTTCCCTTGAAAACTAAGAAATAGTGAACTATCATCTAGAGCATGAAGAAACGAGGCCAAAACCAAGGTAGAAAACAAAACGTGTACTGAAGCATTGTTGATACAAATCACTAGCCCAATCTACATTTGAGAAGCTTATCAAAATCAGAGGTGCACTAATTGAATAATGAATACCCATCTGATATGTATCTCTTATGTATCGAAGAATCCTCCTAGTCATGGTCTAGTGACTATCTCATGGTTCTTGTATATACCTAGAACAATAGTTGACTAGATGTGCAATGTCTGGTCAAGTGTGAGGTAAAGGAGACCTCTCGTAAGGGACCATTGTAGAGTGGCATCCACTAAAGCAATCATGCAATCTATTCAAAGTTTTAATCCAAAAACAAAAGGTGTCCAAGCAAATTTGCAATCCTCCATATTTAAACGTTGAAGAAGATCCAAGGCATACTTGAGCTATGAGATAGTGATCTAGGATGAAGTTTCATCAATATGAATGCCCAAGAAGAAATACATAAGCCCCAAATTTGTCATATCAAAGGTAGCATGAAGTTGTGACTTCATGTCCTGAATCAAGGCAGGTGAGTTGCCTGTAATGAGAATCTCATCTACATATAACACAATCACCAAAAATCCCCATCCTGATGTTTGATATAAACATCATGCTCAACTTCACATTGCCAAAACCTACAACTGAGAAAGGGGTAGATCTTCTCATACGAAGCATGTAGTGCTCTCTTAAGTCAATACAAGGACTTAGTCAATCGACAAACCAAGAGGGTAGAACCCTCAAGCTCAAAACCAGGTGACTATTGCATGTAAATCTCCTCCTAAAGGTCACAATGAAGAAAGTCACTCTTCACATCCATATGAAGTACCTTGCAACTATAGGAAGTAGTTATGGATAGAATCATCCAAATAGAATCCACTTAAGCAATTGTGGCAAATGTCCTAGAGTAGTCAATACCTGCCTGAGAGTAACCTATAGTAGCTTGGCTAATACCTTCTAATTCCTCTAAGGAATTAGCCATGAAAGTAAAATAAAAATGAACTTTACAAGCCTAGGAGCAACTTTGGAAAACAAAAATGTTTGCAAAATTAACAAAAATATGGTTGTCTCTAAAGAGGAGTGATTCATTCTAACATGCGTGATTGGCTCCAAAAGAGGAGTGATTTGTTCCAGGAGGAGTGATTGGCTCCAAAAGAGGAGTGGTTCATTCCAAGAGGAACAATTCAGTCCAAAAGTGGAGCAATTTGCTCCCTCATCCCATAGTGATTTGCTTATCAACAACCCATGCAAGACAAGTGTTCACGAATGCTGAGGAAGATTTCTTGAAAGTGATTTTTTGTGGTGCTATAACTCATCTTAGAAGGCTTCTAAGCCATTTAGAGGCATAATTGGAGGCATGTAACATTTGGAGGTGCATCATTTTGCTAAAGATGCCCCCAAATATTTGCTTTTACTAAGAGTAAGAATTTTTCATCCAAGGTAACTCGGGGATGAATTCTTCTTAATGAACTCCATTTTAAACATCTTTTGGCCTTGAGAAAATCAAAGCTACACTTTGTGAGACCCACATTGTCGTTGTTTTTTCCTCTTAAAATTAATGAAACTTTATTTTCTATCAATGACATTGCCCTCTTGGATTGTGGAATATGTGATGATTGTTGCACTACCCTTTTATCCTCTTGTCATTCCTTGTTAATTTAATTTCGTCGTGAGTTGATTGATCACACACTCTCCTTACTATGGTTATGATGATATTGACTTTCATTCCCTCGCACCTGAAACTTCAAAGTTTACTTTTAATGCATTTTACTTTTTTAACTTTAATTTGGTGCACTTCATTTCATGCAGTTAGATAAGGTTAGTTAGATTTTAGCAAGGATAGTGGGAAGCTGACCTAAATTTGGAGGTCAAGAGGGGCATTGTCTCTTTCTTCCAATTTGTTGAAACAAAATTGTGAGGCACATCAAAAACCAGACTACAATTAAACACGTTTTTTAGCATTCCTGATGGGACCAAAGGCTTGATTCCTATGATGAGATCAAGCCTAGTCCTGATTTGAACTTTAATTTTGCATATCCTTCATTTATTGTGTTTTATTTTGCAAGTGCTTTGCGAATGACAACTCCATTACAAATTGCTTATTTTTAAAAAATTTGCAAAGCAAGCATCAAGGTAATTACAATCTATAAAATCCTTTAATTTTGGCACCAAAATTGCATTTGCCAAAGTTTGGGGAACTTTTTCCAAGTCTTCAATCAAGAAAATATTCACTCTAGAATCGGAGCAATTTTCCCTATTTTGAGGCCAGTCACCTAAAAAATCAAGAAAAAAATTTATGTCCAATCCATCAAGCAATTCACTTGATGTTAAGGAGTGATTCGCTCCAAAAATAAGTGAATCTCTCAAAGAGTAAAATTTATCCAAGTCAAACCCAAGGAGTGGTTCACTTGAGATCTAAGAATCGATTGGCTAGGGAGAACACAAATTTTCTCAACTCCTAGAAAGGGAGTGATTTGGCTTGGATTGAGATTGATTCATTTGGCCCCCTTTATTAAATTTTCTTTGTCACATTTGGACATATTCACTCCTCTATCCAAAAGTTTTAGAATTTGCAAGTTTTTGACCCTGAAACTTTGTTTGTGCAAGTTTTAGAATTTGTGAGATGGCAAATCCGTTATGAACTTCAACAAAATCCTAGATCAAGTTTTTGGGAAGGAGTAAAGATTCACCAAATTTAGCGAGTCATTTCATCTTTGGCATAGAATTGTGATTTGCTCTTAGCAAAGACCAATTTGTCAAATTTGAAGAAATTTCACTAAGTTTTTGTTGAGCAAGCAATTCAATTCATCCATCAAGCAATTTGCCCACTTTCAAGAAAAGTGAAAATTTAACTAAGTATTGGAGTAGTGAATTGTTTGATTTCAATTTTGTGTTGTCTTTATCAAATGAGTGATTTGCTTGCCCTCACAGAGCAATTCACTAATGAATGTGTGAATTCGTTCTTCTGTAAAAAGGGTGAACATTTCACTCCCAAAAAAATATTGTTTTTGGGGGAAGATCCCTAGCAAGTGTCCTCCATATGCACCATTAATGTTATGACTTACCATGTTTACACAGGTGTTGTAAAATCTTGAGTTGGAAGATTAACATTTGAAGGGTGGGAACTTTTTTCCTAAGCCTGTAATTGGGATTGTCTTTTGCTTAGTGAAATAGCCATTTATTTCTAAAAATTATCTTTTCTCATTTCTGCTTCTTCAATTTCATTTTAGAGAGAGAATAAAAAAAATAAGAAAGAGAAATCTCCATCTAATCTGAGTGAAAAATCTCGTAACAGATACCCAGGTTCTCATTTCTTTCCATCCCTTTCTTCTGAGATTGGTTAATTTTATCTCTAAGACTAGCAGTATCTTTCCTAAAGCTGATAAGATGTGGTGCCAACCCAAAAATACAATGATGGCAAGGCAATGCCCAGGGTAGGCAGGAGTTTTCTTCCTTCTTGACTCCATAGCCCAATGGGTAAGATAGAGTCTAAGGTAGACCTTGCTAATAACTTAGTCACAAAAATGACTATCAACATAGTGGTTGGTAAATATGACTTAATACATGAGATCTTTGATGAGTCAAGGAATGAAGAGTGAAAGACTAGAGAAAAATTATAGATAACCTTGAAGAGAAGGGCCCTAGAAGAGAAGAAGATTTACAGATAAGGATGTAATGATCTGCCTTGTTTGAAATTTGTAGTTCTTGCAAATGTTTTTGGTTTTTTGATATATTCTGATTTTTTTGTAGTTTTTTCAAAATATGGAAAGAAAATTGCAAGTACAGAAAACTAAACAAACGGCCAACTTGAACAAATCATAAATTTCACAATACTAATCGAAATCACTTGAAATTCGAAAATTAGATAGTATTTATATTCATCTTCAAACCCTTTTAAGGAAATAATGAAAGAACAAAGTACCAGGCTACAATAAATTTCTGAAATCAGAACTTTGGGCTGCTGGTACAAGTGGTACAGATGGTACAATGCCTCACATTTTTGTTTGCAACTTCCAATGTAAGGGTTTCTCCACCAAATGGATCTCATAGAGGGGTCACTTAGACCTGGGTGCCCTTATAAAATGCAAGAGTGGCACCAAAAAGCAAGAGAAATAAATACCAAAGCTCACGCTAGCATGGAGTATGTACGGCAGTCCTGGGAGAGAGGTACGGCCTCAGTAAATGCTTGTAAACTCTTCAAATCCTACCAACAATGGCTACGTTTTGATCTTCAAACCCCCAAAACTGCATAACGTCCCACTATCACTCAAACCCTTGTGTCAATATGTATTGAAACCGCTGCAATAATGTGTTGGAATAGTTCGAACTTCACAAAATCAGGGACAACAACTATAACTCTCATAAAATACCACCAACTATAGTCCCAATCCCTTCGAAAACACTAAAATCTATCACCAATGCAATATCAACGCATCCTCTAAAAGCAAGAATGCCCAAAACCATTTTGAGAGTATCTCTCAACTCCGAAAATGGTGTTCTTGAGGGTGGTTTTCGTCACCAAAAAACTTCAGAAACCCTGCAAGTGTTATTTGCAAGTGCTCTCCAGATTTCTCCCCAAAAACATATGCCTAAAGATCCTCAAGAATGACCCCCAAACCTTTATTTATTTTTTCCTCCAAGCCAACATTGAGTTTCTAGATGCTTCTATAGAGGAAATAAACATTAAATTCTCACCTTTTACTTTTAATATTTAAATTTGCATCCTCCAAGGGATCGACCACCCTTCTAGGCCCGTTAAACATTACTTTATGAAATTATCTTTCCATCAAGTGGTTATAAGACCACTTTATGCACATAATATTAAATTATAACATTAACTATGTAATATTAATTTAATATCACATAATTAAATTGTTCATATTAAAATTTTGGCCTTCCACCTGTCATCCCGACAAACTAAACATAGAAACGGATACCCTTTTTGCCGTAGATCAACATCCCACTGTCTGCTTCAATGAAACCCCATCTTCACCGACTTACTAAAAATAGTAAGTCCCTTCCAAAATTTTCCATAATGGCTTGGAAAGGAAACTCGAAATATTTGCACATACTGGAACATCATACTGACATCAACTAGGCTCCCAACCCACTGATTCCTTCCTACAGGAACCCTGGAGTAGGCAAGTTCATACTCTCCCTCGATACTGACTAGGATGGGGCCATTACAGTCCTCCCTCCCCAAGATTGCTTGTCCTCAAGAAATCGGAGTGCTGGATGCTGTAGAATCTACTCATCCTCCCAAGTAGCATCCTCAATCGACAAATCCTTCCACTTAATCAAATACTCCCTAATCGTTCGTCTCCTGAGAGTACGCTCCCTGCTGTCAATTATAGCCTCTAGTATTAGAATCAGCTTACCCTCATCATCCAATGGTGGTAGTACTGTAGAAGGAGTAACATTATGTCCTAATGTCTTTTTAAGGCGTGACACATGGAACACATTGTGAACCCTGCTATCTGCCGGTAAGTCAAGCTCATAAGCCACTGCTCCCATTCTCCAAGTGATCCTGAATGGACCATAAAATCTCGGCTTGAGCTTTTCAACTCCACTTTTCTTGAGTGAGGACTGCCTGTAGGGCTACAGTCTTAAGTAAACTAGGTCTCCCACCTCAAAATTGTGCTCTGTACGCTGCTGATTTGCATATAATTTTTGCTGATTTTGTGCCTGCTGGATGTTTTCCTTTAATGCCTTCAGTATGTCCTGACTATCCTGCAACATCTCCTTTGCCTTAGGCACCCTGCAATCCTGAACCAGCAAATCAACAAACCCGGAAGACTCATATCCGTAAAGAGCCATGAACGGTGACATCTTGATGGACATATGATAAGTGGTATTACAACAATACTCACTTAGGTGCAACCAGCAGATCTAGGCTCTCTGCTGTCCTGCCACATAATTTTTGAGATAACCCTCCACCCATTTGTTCACGATCTCCCTCTGTCCATTCGTCTGTGGGTGGTAGCTGGTATTGGGAGTGAGCTCGGTCCCACTCAATCAAAATAGATCCTACCAAAAATGGCTCATGAATCTGCTATCTCTGTCACTGACTATGTTCCGTGGCAGCCCATGCAATCTGAAAACCTCACGAAAAAAAAAAATCAGCAACCTGTACAGCTGAGTAAGTAGCTGAGATGGCAAAGAAATGTGCATATTTTGTCAATATGTCAACCACCACATAGATGCAATCTTTCCCTTGCACCTTCGGCAACCCTGTGATGAAATCCATAGATATATTCTCCCATTTGCTCTCTGGTATAGGCAGGGATTGCAATAAGCCAACTGGAAGTGTATGTTCATCTTTGTTCTGCTGGCAGGTAGTACACTCCCTAACATGTTTAAGGACTTCATCCTTAAGCCCTTTCCAAGTGAATCTCTCTCTCACCTGCTTGTAGGTCTTATAGAACCCTGGGTGACCATCCAATGGTGAGTCATGTAAAGCTCTCAGTACAGTATGCTTAAACTGAGAGTTGGGTACCAGAAATATCCTGTCCTTGTAGACGATCGTCCCATTAACTATTGTATACGTGTCATCTCTCTTGGTACCAGCAATACTACTGGAGGACCAATCATCTTTTGCATACTCAGCTAGAATGTGCTCCTTCCAATCATCTGAAACAACTCCTACTGCACACAAATGGGGTCTCTTGGATAAAGCATCGGCAACAATATTCTTTTTGCCCTTAACATATACAATATCAAAATCGTAAGCCTGTAATTTTCTCACCCATTTTTGTTGTCGCTCATTTAGGTCCTTCTGATTCATGAAGTACCTCAAACTGTTGTGGTCGGTCTTAACAATGAATCTGCCTCCCACAAGATACTGTCTAAATTTGGCCAATGCATGCATTATGGCCAACATCTCCTTATCGTACACAGAATAAGATCTCTCTGCATCTCTTAACTTTATGCTCTCAAATGCGATAGGATGCTTATCTTGCATCAAGACTGCTCTGATGCCCTCCCCTGAGGCATCACACTCTAGCTCAAACGGTCTAGTAAAATTGAGAATAGCAAGAACTGGACAAGTACACATCACTTGTTTGAATCTGTCAAAACATCCCTGTGATGCATCTGTCCAACTGAAGGCTCCCTTTTTCGTCAAGCCAGTCAGTGGTGCTGCTATCTGCGAAAAACCCTTGACGAACCTCCTGTAGAACCCACAAAGACCAAAGAAACCTTTCAATTGTGTAAGATTGGTGGGAGGTGGCCAATCCAAAATCACACTTGGATTCCTTGGCGTACAGTGACTCCTGCTCAAGGATACCAAGAACCACATCCAAATGTCACAGATGGTCCTCCCATGTCCTGCTATAAACCAAGATGTCATCAAAGAATATTAACACAAATTTCCTGAGCTACCCTCTGAACACCTGGTTCATGCATGACTGAAAAGTAGTTGGAGCGTTAGTCAAGCCAAAAGGCATCACTAGAAACTGGAAATGCCCATAGTGACATCTGAATGTTGTTTTTTCTATGTCACTCTCCCTCATGCGAATCTGGTGATAGCCTAACCTCAGGTCTATCTTGGAAAAATACCGTGCCCCATGCAATTCATCAATCAAATCGTCGATCCTAGGTATGGGGTATTTGTTTTTAATTGTATTTTTATTTAGAGCTTGGTAATCCACACACATCCGCATTGTCCCATCTTTATTTTTCACTAGGACCACTAAAAATGCAAAGGGACTTTTGCTAGGCCTTATGTGTCCCATCTCCAAAAGCTCCTTAATTGTTTTTCAATTTCATCCTTGAACCTCTTAGGATGACTGTAGGGAGTGGTGATAACTGGTTTTGCTCCCTCCTCCAACTCTTTCACATGCTCAAATCCCCTCTCAAGAGGTCTCCCAGGAGGTATGCTATCAAATACCTTGCTGTGTTTGCTCATTAGTACCTGTATATCTGGATGATAAGTCTTCTCCTGAGGCTCAATTGTTGTAGGCATAATGAGGCATTATGCTGCCCAGTCAACTTGATCATGTCGAAATAACCTCTCCATCCTTTTAAGTGACATCACTCTAGGCCCACCATCAGATATACCTCGGAGTACTATTTTTTTATCTCCTTTTTCGAACTTCATATCCATACTGTTCAAGTTCATAGTAAACTCTTCCAATGTGCTCATCCAGTGTATGCCAAGTATTGCATCGGTGCCCCCAATATTAACAACATAAAAATAATCCACCAAATCATACTCTCCCAACCTCATACATAACTTAGGTATTCTGCGAGTGCAAGAAAGTGTGTTACCATCTGCTACCATTGCCTTAAAACCCTCAAACTCTCTTGTTTGCAATCCCCTCTTTGCAACAAGTCTCTCATCCACAAAATTATGTGTGGCACCCGTATCAATCAATGTGACAATACGCTGCCCATTCAACACTCCACGCACCTTGAATGATCTTGCTTTCTGAAAACTACATAGTTGGGCCAATGTTTCACTCTTTTCCTGGGATTTCTCACCTTCTTCGTTGTCCGGACTGCTGCTACTGGAATCACTCTGCTGATATGAACTCTTGGAACCTGATTCTTCAGCTGTAAGATACTCTAATTTCTTGGCCCTTGCCTTTTCAGAACATTTATGCGAAGGTGTCCAAGGTTCCTTGCATTTAAAACATAAATTCTTCTTCCTGAGCTCATTAGTACTATCACTTATCTCTCTTTTTGAGCTATCCCTTTGTTGTTCTAAACCTTTGTGAAAATGTTTTTTGTCCTTGAACTTTTTATAATCACCCTTGGAATGAAACTTACTCTTCGAAGTGGAAGACTCCATGTCTTTAGCCTTCCGTATGGCCTCCTGTAGGTTTGGTGGGTTAAGGGCTTTAATCCATCCCCTCAAAGGATCAGCTAAGCCATCCATGAAAAGTACTATCAACCTCCTTTCTGAAATATCAGTCACTAGCACTAAAAGCCTTTGGAAATTTGCAATGTAACTATCCACTGAACCCCACTGCTTAAGCTGTGCTCACTCCTTAAAATGGAGTTTTGGATCCTTCATATCAAACCTATCATTGAGCCTCTCAGTAAACTCTGTATATGACATGATTTGACCATGGCCCATAGTGTGCATCTCGTGATACCACCATTCGTGTGCTAATCCATCTAGGTGTAAAGCTGAGAATTTGATAGCTTCCACCTCCGGCATTGGGTTAAGTTGGAAATAAGTATCCAACTTTTGGACCCATGCTTTCGCTGTACTCTTACCCGAGCCATCATAGTACGGAATGGAAAGTTTTCCAACTCTCCTCTGAAGCTCATGGTTATGTTGGATTTGTCTCTGAGGTTTTTTTTTTGTCCTCTAGTGAGCATAATCTCTAAAAGACCACTCTGTCCTGAACTCAATACTAGCATGCTCCCAGTCATGTAAAATCTGCTCCTGGAAATCCTGTTGAGATACCTCTGCCTTAGGCTGTGCCTCAACTTTGGGTGGTGGAAATGTGGGAATAAGGGGTCTACTACGCGCTGCCCTAGCTCTATAGTTTTGGTCTCCACCTTGGTTTAATGAACCATCACCATTCTCATTGTTCCGATGGTTGTGCTCATTTTGTTCATTATTATTTTGGTTGTTTCCATTGTTCATCATCTGCATCTGTTGTGTCATTAGAGCTAGAAGTTGAGCCATGTTCTGCTGGATATCACATTGACCCCTTTGTAATATGTTCATCATTTCTCTGTCGGTAGGCTCTCTTTCTCCTCTATTTTCCCTGTTATCTTTGTTATCACCCATATCCTCTTCCTCTTCGGATTCAGAGAGAATTGAATGGTGTTTTCTCCGCCTGTATGTAATATACTGCCTATCTTCTGGAGTCATAAACCACAGGATGGCAGGAAGAGTTGCGCTCTGATACCACTGTAATGATCTGCCTTGTTTGAAATTTGTAGTTCTTGCAAGTGTTTTTGGTTTTTTGATATATTCTTATTTTTTTGTAGTTTTTTCAAAATATGGAAAGAAAATTGCAAGTACAAAAAACTAAACAAACGACCAACTTGAAAAAATCATAACTTTCACAATACTAATCGAAATCACTTGAAATTCAAAAACTAGATAGTATTTATATTCATCTTCAAACCCTTTTAAGGAAATAATGAAAGAACAAAGTACTAGACTACAATAAATTTTTGAAATCAGAATTCTAGGCTGCTGGTACAAGTGGTACAGATGGTACAATGCCTCACGTTTTTGTTTGCAACTTCCAATGTAAGGGTTTCTCCACCAAATGGATCTCATAGAGGGGTCACTCAGACCTGGGCGCCCTTATAAAATGCAATAGTGGCACCAAAAAGCAAGAGAAATAAATACCAAAGCTCACGCTAGCATGGAGTATGTACGACAGTCTTGGGAGAGAGGTACGACCATAGTAAATGCTTGTCAACTCTTCAAATCCTACCAACAATGGCTCCGTTCTAATCTTCAAACCCTCGAAACTGCATAACGTCCCACTATCACTCAAACCCTTGTGTCAATATGTATTGAAACCGCTGCAATAATGTGTTGGAATAGTTCGAACTTCACAAAATCATGCACAACAACTCTAACTCCCATAAAATACCACCAAATGTAGTCCCAATCCCTTCGAAACCTCTGAAATCTATCACCAATGCAATATCAACGCATCCTCTAAAACAAGAATGCCTAAAACCATTATGAGAGTATCTCTCAACTCTGAAAATGGTGTTCTTGAGTGTGGTTTTCATCACCAACAAGCTTCAGAAACCCTGCAAGTGTTATTTGCAAGTGCTCTCCAGATTTCTCCCTAAAAATATATGCCAAAAGATCCTTAAGAATGACCGCCAAACCTCTATTTATTCTTTCCTCCAAGCCAACGTTGAGTTTCTAGATGCTTCTATAGAGGAAATAAACATTAAATTCTCACCTTTTACTTTTAATCTTTAAATTTGCATCCTCCAAGGGATCGACCACCCTTCTAGGCCCGTTAAACATTACTTTATGAAATTCTTTCCATCAAGTGGTTATAAGACCACTTTATGCATATAATATTAAATTATAACATTAACTATGTAATATTAATTTAATATCACATAATTAAATTATTCATATTAAAATTTTGGCCTTCCACCTGTCATCCTGGCAAACTGAACATAGAAACAGATACCCTTTTTGTCGTAGATCAACATACCACTGTCTGCTTCAATGAAACCCCATCTTCACTGACTTACTAAAAATAGTAAGTCCCTTCCAAAACTGTCCAAAATGATATGGAAAGGAAACTCGAAACATCTGCACATACTGGAACATCATACTGACATCACCTGGGCTCCCAACCCACTGATTCTTGCCTATGGGAACCCTGGAGTAGGCAAGTTCATACTCTCCCTCGATACTGACTAGGATGGGGCCATTACAAAGGAAAAGAGTGGCAAGAATGGAATCTACTAACTTAGAAGTATAAATCACTTCCATTGTATTTACCACAAACATCTCCACTTCACTTCTGCCCCACTTTTCCTCTATTCTCATCACTATTCTCTGTTCCCCTCTTATTTATTTTATTCTTACTTCTTTAATCAATTTTATTTCTTCTGGTGCACCCATCCCACCTCAAATAAGTGCATCTCGAGTCTCAAGTCCACTAGCAAGTTTGCATGTTCAAGATGTAGGTCATCCCATACATCATTTCTACTCTAGTTTGCACTATCATAATTCCCTCCACCATCACCAACTATTCCACCCTTTTGCATCCATCCTTTGGTCCCCCATACCGCAAGTGTCATTGTGTCATCCCATGTATCATCATCTCAACCCTTCTCATCATCCATCACCACTTGGTTCACACCATGATCCATGTCGTTGTGTCAAACTAGTATCCTTGTTTTCACTGGTTTGTTGATCATTGTACATACACTAATACTCTTGCCTCCAATAGCATAAAAACTATCCAAGGTAATCCACACTACAAAGGAGCATCTCACCCTTGATGTCAATTAGTCATTCCCTCACTAGATGACAAGTAGTCCTTTATAGGAAAGATAGAGATGACATATCAAACATAATGGAGGAGGGAAGAGAGCTAATTGATCAAGGCAATGCTAGTGAAAAGAGTTTTAGCATATGTTATTCCTATGATCTATCCAACTGACAAAAGGGGTTAGAAAGTTATTGGTTCTCAAGGCATTTTCAATGGATCCAAGTTGATTGACAAGTAGTTCCAATTTACTACATAATTGGAATGTCAACTCTAGACCTGCTAGGATCCAACGCCTTTCAGATGATGCTATCGAAGGAGCAATTGTAGTAAAGCCAAGACTATCAAAATTCTACAAGTGATGGATGAAGCTAAAAAGGAATCAGGCCCAAGATAGTGGGCAAGCATTAAAACAAATGGCAAAAAGCAAATAATATACAGTGGTGTAATTGCAATAGGAGTTGGATGTCTTTGAAAACAAAAGCTATGGTCTTTGAAATCTAAAGTGGACATGCACATAGATAATGTTGTTTGATGCTTCAAATAAGACCATTGAACTAGAAGGCCTATGAGAGAAGTCAAGAAATGAAAGAGGATCAAGGGAAGTTCCTTCTAAGGGATCACTATGAGGAGTTGGTGTTGAATTCCAAAATGTTGACGCTCGAGATGTGCTCTCATGCATTAATGAGAAGGCAATTTTGGACCTGTTACCTAGAACTAGACAAAAGTGGCCATGATTTTGCAATGATGAGGTGGCCTCAATTTTGAATCCATGCCCAAGGATAAATGTAATATTTGAAATCTCTCACCAATCGAGCTTGGCACCTTGAGAAGTCACCTAAAATGTAGTAGCTCGATTACTACTCCCATGAAAGCCAAAGAAAAATGAATTTTGCAAGCTCAAGAGCAACATTGCAAAACAACAAAGTTTGCAAAATTGACAAAGTAGGGATAAGTCTCCAAAGAGGAGTAATTTATCCCAAAATAGGAGCAATTTGTTCCAAGAGGGGTGATTTGCGCCAAAAGAGAATTGATTCACTCCAAAAGTGGAGCATTTGCTCCATCCTAGATATATTCGCTCATTAGCAAGCCGAATGGGATAAGTGTGCATGGATGTTGAGGAGGATATATTAGAAAGCAATTTTTTGTCTTTTGTGGTGCCATAACTCATCTTAAAAGGCTTATAAGCCATTTAAAGACATATAACATTTGGAGGTGCATCATTTTGCTAAAGATGCCTCCAAATCTTTACTTCTATTATGAGTCAGAATTTCTCACCCAAGGTAACTCACGCAAAAATTCTTCCTATAAATAGGAGCTATGGGGTCCATTGTAAACATCTTTTGGCTTCAAGGAAATTAGAGTTGCACTTTCTGAAAACCACATTATACTTGCTCTTTCCTCTTAAAATCAATGAAATTGATGAGGCTTTTTGTTTTCCATCAGTGACATTGCCCTCTTAGATTGTGGAATGTATGACAATTATGGCACCACCCTTTTGTCCTCTTGTTATTCCTTATTAATATCATTTCATATGCATGGGATGCCATTGTTATCATTTGATTTCCTCATGAGTTGACTAATCACACACTCTTCTTTCTACAATTACAACTCTATTTACTTTCAATCCCTCACACCCTATTATAGTCAAAATCCTTTGAATACATTCACAAGTTCAAAAATACAAGCCAGACTTGTTAAATTCTCTACTTCCAAAGCTTGCAAAGCCTTTTGGACTCATTATTCTTTTAATTCTTTATTTTCAGATTGATAATCCTTTGAGATTCTTTATTTTGGACCTTAAAGTACTCCCAGGCTCAAATATCTTGTCAGCAATTGTTGTTAGAATTGGGCTTATAAAAATTAGCTAGTTGGAACATTTTTGTGCTAACATAAGCAAGGCACTTCAAGGTTTTTGGCAAAGTGAGGGGCTCATAAGGCAAAAAGTGTTCAAGACCGAAAAGAAGGCATGTTGGAACCTTTTCTACAGAAGTTCAGTGAAGCGCTACAAAAACTCTAGCACAATGCAAAGTTTTCAATGATAAGATTAGGCGCTCCAAAATATAGCAAGCCAAACCTTTTTTGCAATGAGACCAACCTAGCTTTGAAAAAGTTTTGAACAAGTGCAAAGTCCAAAATTCAGGAGCCAATCAACAACCTCTACCTTCAAAAGCCTAACAATCAAGCTAAGTAAAGAATTGTGTTGGAACTTTTTCCTTGTTGATGTTAGCAAGAGCATTTCAATTCTCAGACATAATGCAAAGTTTGTAAGGCAGATGGTATCCATTCTAGAAGAGGGTGAGCCAAAACCTTTCAACGAGTGATGTCATCCAAGCTTCTAAGAGTTTCGACATGATAAAAAGAATGCAAGGGCACATAAGGGAGCCTGGAAAGCAAAGCAAGGTAAAGCATTAACCCGAATTGGAGATTTTCAACATGAGTAATTAAGTTAGCTTCAAAAAATGTTTGGCATTCTTGTACTAGGCAAGAAAGCAACCCAAACAGCAACAGGCGTAGTAGTAGCACCCCAGACTGGAAGATCTTAGTGTGAAGGACACTTGGCACCTCAAAAATAAGCAGTTAGACCACATTGGATCTGTTAGAACTGGAAAGCGACAACCACCTCAGTAAAAGCCTAATTGAGGATCTTGCAATCATAACCGACTAGGGTTTGACAAGGAAATGCCAAGTGGTGCTAGCTGAGCCTAGGATGGTGCCTAATCAATTTTGGCCAATGATTGCATGTAGTAGTTAGTTTCATTTTATCTCCACATAATCTATAAAAGGAGCAATGCTCATCATTATAAAGGTTCAGATATTTAGAGTGCTTTTTCTTGTAAACTAAGTGTTCTAAGCTTCCCACATGCAATTCAAAGTTTGATTTCTTTCATTCAAAGTGTATGAAAATAAGAATATATGTTGTGCAAATTTAGTATTTTTGTTTATGTTTTAACTTAAGTAAATTTGTTAAGTTGAAGGTTGTTTGACTTATTTCAGTTAGAATGTTGAGAATACTAAATGTTGTAAATTCTAAGTTCATTATGTTGTCTATATATGCTTTTGTTGAGTGAATATCTATTAGGTTAGACTTTGCTTGCAATAGCTAGTGTACGATCATTTAGCTGAAGATCTTTTTTGTTATCTGAATCCCTACCACCATCAATATTTCTTCTATTCTTGCTTTCCTTTTTGTCTTTTCCTCCTTTTCTTTTTTAATTTTCTAAACAACATCAAGGAGTTGACCTCTTGTGGAGGTTGATCTAGGAGTATTTCTAGGTCATCCAATCTTGACTTCGGTCTAGGGCACACATTTCATACCTAGGCAAATCGAAGCATCAAGACTACACTTCAAAATTTACTTTTAATGCATTTTACTTTATGCGCTTTAATTCTATGCATTTAATTTCATGCAATTAAATTAGGTTGGTTAGATATTAGCAAGGATAGTTGGGAGTTGGCCTAAATCTGGCCAACTCCCAAGGCCAAGAGGGGCATTGTCTCTCTCTTCCAATTTTCTAAAGTTGAACTGTCAAGCACATTAGAGGTTAGACTTTTCCACAATTCAACAAAACCCTTAGCAACAAGCATGCCTTGTACTTCTCTACTTGATCATCTAAAGTGTACTTTGTCCTATGGACCCATTTGCATCCAAAAACGATGTTCTCTTCTAGAAGCAAAACAAGCTCTCATGTCTCATTCTTTATTATTGACTCATACTCAACAATCATGGCATCTTCCCATTCTAGTTGACCCTTGACCTAGAAGTAGGTAAGACGATCTCTAAAAATAACAAGCTTTGAGAGCAAGGCCCAAGAAGGTGTTGAGGAATATTATATTATTTGGTACATGCTAATGTACCCCCATGGTACTTTTATGGTACAATTGTAAATATATAATATATTAGGGTTGAGTCTAGTTTAGATGTGATTTATATTTCTCCTTTCATGTAAGTGTCAATGTGTAGGAAATGCACAAGTGTCATGTAAGAGTGCAATGTGCATCCGTGTGCATGTGGTCTATCGTCAAGGATTTCACTTGCATTATCTGTGATGAGACCAGGGTTCAACCACCATGACAGATGTGTATAAGTATTGGTAAAAAAAAAAAAAGTGCAATGTGCAGGAAATGCACAAGTGTCATGTAAGTTAGAGTGCAAGTGTAGATTGAGAGAATGTGCACAAGTGTCATGTATATAAATGTGCAAATATGTAATGTAAGGATGTGCACAAGTGTCTTAGATTAGGAGTGCATGTAGAAGTGTAAGAGTCATGTAGATGTGTGCAAGTATCATAGAGTCAAGTGTCCATGTAAGAAGAAAGTGAAGAGTCTAGTATGCAAGTGGTAATATGATAAGCCAAAGGTCATGGGACTTGTCATATGGAGAGCAATAGTCAAGTGCATGAAGATTCACATTACTATGGCTATATTATGGAGACAATACTCCATGAGAATGTAATTCGAATATTAGATTATAGAGTTGTAACAGGAAGAAAAGGAATAAAGCTTGTATAGAGATTTTGAGAAATTAATATTGTAAGTTTTCTTCATGCATAGTTCATGAATGACAAGCCATTTACATTCATATTTGATTATATAAGTGAATTCTATTTTCTTTATTATATTGGCCTTGATATACATATTGAGTTGCTCATATATTATTTTACTCATTATATGTTTTATTTGAGCTTTAATATTGTGGTTATTTTATATTGGGACCTATGATATTTTGTGCTATTTTGTGGTAGTAAAGATTAAGAAGCCAACAGTGGTATCAAATCTACCACTTGACCCTATCTATTTTGATAGAGTTCATTAGCCACCATTATCAATATTTAACTTTGTCCATTTTTGATAAAGTTAATTTAGAGTATGTCCACTTTGAAGGTAGTGTAGACTTGGACTCTATTTTTAAAGGTTTGATTGAGTAGATATTGAGGGGACAAGGAATAGTCACCCTAATTTGGATGCTAGGGTATTTCCACTTGGTTGAAGGAAAACTAGTGAAGACTAGGACTCAACTATATTGATAGAAAGGGTCAACTTAGGAGAAAAGTTGGATATTTGATAGAGGAATCCAACTCGAAGAAAAGTTGGATATTGAAGATTGAGGAAGAACCAACAAGAGAAATTTGGTCATTCGGGGACATTCAAAGTTACCCTGACATTGATACTGGGTTCTTTAACAAGGAGAATCATATTGGGTTCTTAGGTGCAACCTAAGATATTGAATATTTCAGATTAAAAAAGGAGCAATGTTGTTACAAGGATAGAGAAACATTCAAAGCTTCTAAAGTACAAAGACTTGAAGTAGCAAACAATAGAATACAAAGATAAAGGAACAACAAAATTCAAAGAAATACAAAGCTTTTATAGAGTAGAGATTAAGAGGCCTGCATTGAAGAAAATGCCCAAGAGGCCTACATAGTAGAAAAGGCCCAAGAGACCTACAACATAGAAGAGGTCCAAAATTTCTGCATCATAGAAGAGTCACAAACGGCCTGCATGAAAGCACACATAAAGTGTTAGTAGAATCATTTATAAGGTGCTAGAGAAAGCACACGTAACACGAAGCTAGAGAAAGCATGTGTAAAGTTCTAGAGAAAGGATACGGTGCTGAAAGAAGTTTTTTATAGAGAAGAAAAATAATATAAGGTATTGAAGGACAATGACACTAACAAAGTGCTAAAAGAAAAAAGTACAAGTGATCCGAGTTTCTAGAACATGATAAAAGATTAGAAAGTAAGCAAAGAACATGCCAGTCACAAGCCACCTAAGAAATAGGTAAACCAGGGCAAACCAATCCCAAGCCGCTTGAGAAAGAGGTGAACCAGGATGAACCAGTCATCAAATTGTTTGAGACAAATCGCCTCAGAAGAGGATGAAATAGAAGGCAAACTGCTTGAGGAAAAGCGAACTAGACACTAGGCATGTCACCTGATAAAAAGCAAACCAGACACTGGGTAAGTCACTTGAGGAAAGGTGAACTAGACCTAGGCCACCTGAAGTAAACAACCAGATGAGCGAACCTTTGGAGAGAGGACGAGCATCCTGAAGTTAAACCAGGATATGTCCATGCAATATATTCCACATTGAAGTAGTGCGTAAACAAGGCAATGTTTTGCAAGAGTGCAATAAGGCGAGGAATGTTAGAAGTTCTAAAGTTTCATCGAACGTTTCACTGCATTGAAAGTGAGGACACAACATTGAAAATGACAATATCCAACTATATTTTTGTCGACACATTCACAGGTAACATTGTTAGGGCCCCATCCTAACACTAATTTTGTAATTCTCATATAATTATGTAATGATCCTTTTCCAACGTGGGGACCCCTTTATAATGTTATTTTATAATACTTTGTAATGGTATGTGGCAAGTGAGTCGCCTAGGCAAGTGTGACCATTTCATATAACCATTATCAAGACTGTAATTGATGTTTGGTAGAAGATTCTAGCTCAAGTGGCACTTTTCATGTAAGCTAACTCTTGAGCATTATGTTAGGTTTGCATGAAGTATATCTTCAAAATACAAGGGCCCATAAACAAATGTATCTTTTTGAAAATTAATGAAAGTATTGAAGGAGGTTGCTCCCTCGAAGAGGCTTGCGATTTTGTGTTGTTTTGTGTGATTGTTATAATTTGCATTTACATTTTGTATCACAATAATTCGTTCTTTCATGAAATTATGTTTTTATTGCAATATTTATGTGAATGAGTTTATTTTATGAGAATGTTCCTAACAAGTGGTATCAGAGCACTTTCCAGGGTCGAGTTTCATTGCAACTATGACAGTCCTTGTCGTTTCATTTCAACTGTTAGATATAAATTTCTTGTATTTTTAAAATTTTGCTTGTTTCCTTATAAAAAACACAACCTTTTTTTTTGCATTAGTTTATTAGGTTAGAAACCTTGTGTCAGAGGTTTTAAAATATCATGGAGGAGTTGTTTTTGGCTAAGCTATATTGTCTATAAAGCATCTAGTGAAGTGAGGGATGATCAAACTCCAATATCCAGGCCTCAAACAACACCCATCTACGAAATTGAGCTCTTATGTATCTTCGGGTATATTGGGAGAACCCTTAAGATTAAGAGAAACCTTTAGCCCTAAGAAGATTTTTGACCTTAAATTATCCATAGTACATCGGACACAACATTCAAAAAAATCACCTTCTTGTATTGTCAAAGAGGTAGGTAGTGTGCTTAAGGGTATGCATGGAATCCTCCTTGAGTAGTGGCTTGAAATATTGGTCCTAGCATTATTGTTCGTCATTGCAGTATAACAGAGGGCCTATGGGCAGTACCTACACCCTGGCTTAGAGTACCCTATTTTGTTGAATGTTAAACCTGTAAAAGGTTATATTCTATTGGATGTTAAACCTACAACCAAAAATCCTACCACAAAAACTAAGCATACGGAGACTTCCCTATCCCAAAATTACTACATGAAACAGAAGAAAGAAGTTGGAGAGGAACATAACAATCAAGACAAAAATAGTCAAAGTCAATAACAACCAGGACAAAGTTTGCTAGTGTTAGTAATAGTCGGGTATAAATTCAATCACAGTCAGTAAGGATCATAACAAAGTTGTCAGTTGCCAGTGTCAAGAATAGTTGCATGTGACATTCAGAATTCATAACAAAAAAGTTGTCAATGATAGAGTCAGACTAGATAGTCATCAAAATAGTGATTCATAGTGTTAGTGACAGAACAATGTCAGTATCAAACAATGTAGAGTCTCATAAGGGGTTGTTCGACAAGAAATTAATATTTGAGTGAACCAAAAATCTAGGAGAAAAACTGACAACACTTAAAGACAACACTTCCCTGTAAAAAAAATGGGGTGCCCCAAAACAGTGTTGTGTTATATAACTCAATGTGACCGTCTTGTTGAGCTGATCAATTTGGTATATATCCTCCATGCACTTTTTTTGGGATGCCAAAAATTTTCATTTTGGAACCTAGTTTATTATGATCATCTTTTCGAGCTGATCATTTTGATATATAGCACCCAAACATTTTTTTTGGCTCCTTACTAAAAATAGTAACTTTTGGAACAATACTTCTATTTTTAGAAAGTCGGTAGAAGTGGTTCAAATCATACCAAAATGGCTAGTGGAACTAGAGGAGACCAAAAATAGAACAATTTTTTTTTTTTGGAGCAAATGCATACAACAATTGATAACCTTCTTAATTACTTTAAACAAATGAAGGAAAAAGTAACATTTTTGAGAGGTGAACACATAAGATCCAAAGCTTCAATGGAGGAAAAGAATTTAGAGGTTGAGGAAAAAGTTAGGGATGACCCAAAGGTGTTTGAGCATCGTAACATTGACCAACCAGGTGGTAGTACCACCAATAAAGAGAAAGGAATACATAAGGAGAAGGAAGGCTATCATTCTATTTTTGACATATACTCCATTTAAAATGCCTAAATTAGACTTTCCTAAGTTCAATAAAAAGGACGTTGGTGGGTGGTTATGTCAAGCAGATTAGTTCTTCAAACTTCATAATGTCCCTAAATATTTGTGGGTGTTAGTCTTACAATGGCACTGAGAGGGGGGGTGAATCAGTGTAGCTATTTAATTTCAAATCTACAACTCTTAAATCTGAAAATGAAATCTTAAAACCAGAAACAACAAGTATCACAAGAGAGCATCACAAACACAAGATGTAACGATGTTCACCAGTTTTGGCTACTCCTCAAAAATAGACTGCTTGGACTCCCATCCAAATCCAGCATTTGCAAAGCACCAACTTTACAATCAATTTACTAGCACCCACTGGAAGGAGCACTAACCCCTAATTTACCAGCACCAACTGGAAGGAGCACCAACCCCTGATTTCAAGCACCAACTTGGATTTCTATTTTGAATCTTAGATTGACATAAATATGCCTTCACTTTTACAAGACCCTCACCGGTCTATTGCTTACCCAACCTATCTTTCAATTCAGGAAACACATTCCTTCTGCGCACTGACAACCACTCTCTCACTACTGCACTCTTTTAGCTGCTCTATTTCAACCGTGCTTTCTATACATCCTTTTTCGCAGCACTTTCCCTCTGCTTGACAACACGCTGCTCCTTTTCTTTTTCGTACAGAGCTCAACGCTCTCTTACAACACACAATAACAACCTACTTTTCTCAGCACATTTATTCTTTTATCAGCGACACCTTCCCTCTTTATGGCGACACACTTTTCAATTATGAGCAGCACTTTACTTCTGCACGCAACTACCCTCGCGGCACATTTACTCTTTTAACAGCGACACTTTAACTCTCTACGGTGGCACTCTTTTCAATTCTGATCCAAACTTTACTTCTGCACACAACTGCCCTCGCGGCACATTTACTTTTTTAGCAGCGACACTTTAACTCTTTATGGCGGCACTCTTTACTATGAGCAGCAAACTAACTTCTCCATGCAACGACCCTTTTATAGTTCTCTTCCTTCGCTTCTTACGTCTCTACCTTTATCTCATTTTGCTACGCTTTCTCAGCCACGCTCCTTCTGCCACACTCTCTCTGACGCGCTCTGTCTTTCAGCCACTCTCTCTGACGCGCTCTGTCTTTCAGCCGCTCTCTTTCTGACGCGCTCTATTTACTGCGCTCTGACAACCTTCTCTGCTCACTTTTCAATTCTGAGCTCACTTTCACTTCTGCACGCAACTGCCCTTTTATAATAATATTTTCATCTTGAAACTCAAGTCTTCTGTAACTTCCATAATCCCGCATGCAACCTATTAATAGCCACTCCTGTAAGTAACTCCTTTCTGACACAATATTCTTACACACAACCTATTAATAGGTTTGTCTCTTTATTTGGGACTCTCAGTATGGCCACCGCTCGATGAATTTACTTCGTAACGGGCCCTGTAACTATCGTTCTGACTTTGGTTCTCTGTTCTTATTTTAGCTGCATGAATTTATTCTCAGAATCGCCTCTGTAATAGTCAAACGAACTTCGCTTCATCGTTCTTATTTTAGCTGCATGTTTTTCTTTCTGTAACTGCCCTTGTAACTGTCGTTCTACTCCAGTTAACTTAACTTCGGCTGGGTTCTTCATTTTTGCTTTTCGTCACGCAAAAACAATATGTCGCGATATCGTGACATTTTTGCCCCTTTGACTTTTTCTTGGTCGTTGACTGCGAAAACATGATATGTCGCGATATCGCGACACTTTTTGCCTCTTTGTCCTTTTCTCAGCTTGCATCGACGAAAACACATGTCGCGATATCGTGACACTTTTCACCTTCGTACTCTCTCTCTCCTCTTCGTGTCGTGAAAACGCGACATGTTGCGATATCGCGACACTTTTTCTTCCGTACACTATCTCTCCTCTTCGGGTTGCGAAAACCCAACATGTCACGATATCGCGACACTTTTTCTCCTTAGCGCTTTTCTTCCCTTCGGGTCGCGAAAACCCGACATGTCGCGATATCGCGACACTTTTTCTCTGCGAGCTCTTTCTCTCGAACCTATCGTGAAATCGCAACACTTTTTCGTCCGTACAATCCTTCTTGCAAATTGTTGCAAAATCGTGACACTTTTCTTTGCGAGCTCTTTCTCTCGAACCTGTCATGAAATCACGACAGTTTTCTTTGCTTACGCCTTCTCTCCGAACATGTCGCGAAATCATGACAATTTTATTTGCTCTTTCTATCTCTTCCAACATGTCGCGAAATCGCGACAGTTTCTCATGCTTGCTCAACATGTCGCGATATCGCGACAGTTTTCTTGTCTTTTTCTTTGAGCTTTTGCCTATGGGCCACTTCGGTCTTCTTGGAAATTCACTGTGCATGCTCTGTATGACCTCTGAACTCCTGTCCACTGTATCAGAATGGCTTCTGAACTTTCTGTCCATTGCATCAACCGATCCATCTGTCTGTGTTGACAACAATGACAATACTTTTGGCTGCACCTTGCTCATCAATCTCCCCAACATGTCGCGATATCGCGACAATTTTCTTACTTGTCTTTTTCTTTGAGCTTTTGCCTATGGGCCACTTCGGTCTTCTTGGAAATTCACTGTGCATGCTCTGTATGACCTCTGAACTCCTGTCCACTGTATCAGAATGGCTTCTGAACTTTCTATCCACTGCATCAACCGATCTATCTATCTATGTTGACAACAATGACAATACTTTTGGCTGCACCTTGCTCATCAATCTCCCCCTTTGGAATTGTTGTCAACACACGTGCAATTACCTGTAACTCTTCTCCCCCTTTGACAATAATACCAAAGGGCGGCTGCAAACTCCCCTGAGTCCATGCAATAAATGCTCAGGAAAAAATTGTTACAGTTAGCAAAAACCACATATATGAGCAAAAAGATAAACAAACACATAAATGCTCCCCCTGAGAATTTGATCCCGATAGCTAGTCAATTCTTAGACTATTCTTGGGAATATGTGACCACTTCAGTTCACGCTGTCTTCTAAGCCTCAACCCTCTGTTGCTCTGCAATCTCAAACTTGTCCACTGTTAGTGAAGGCATACACTGATCGTATATATATCCAACTTTTTGTTCTGTAATGCAAGCAACATCTGCATATACATCCTGGATATTCTCAACAAGCTTGAACCTACTGACAGTTGTTTGTCTTTCTCTGCAGTGAGAATCCAGCAGACTACCTCAATCCACCCAGCCACAACCAATTTTCTTCTTCTTGTACAATCAAGCAAGCTCCTCCTTCAAAAAGTGATACCGGATAGCAATATGTTTTGTGCGAGAATGCATAACCGGATTCTGCGTGCATCATGTTGTCGCTGCCATATATTCTGCTTCTGCTGTCGATAAAGAAACTAACTCTTGTTTCTTACTGTGCCACGCGACCAACCTGTCTCCAAGATAGTATGCACCTCCGCTGGTACTTTTTCTGTCATCTACACATCCTGCCCAATCTGCGCCTGTTGTTAAAAATCAATCCACAAGCCTTCTCAAAGATTTGCCTCAAATCCGCTCAACAAAATCTCAGCTCTTTTTGGATTGCTTAGATTTATTCCTGCAAACAGACTTCACTTGTACCGACTTTTGTCCAACACAGTACTGACACTGCGAATCCACTGTTAACTTTGTGCAAGCACCAAACACTGTATCTCAGCACAACCAAATCCCTTTTTATATTTACAACCTGATCTATGTTTTTCTACAGTCACCGCTGGTCACACCTTACTTTCAACTATGCAAATCAGGAGAAGACATTTTGTCAAACACTTCACGGCCAACCATAGTGCACCTTACTCAACCTCATACTTCTTAAACTCGGATTGGCATCTTATCAACAGTTAAAACGAAACTGTCTTGTGAATTAAGCATTTTCACCAAGGCGTTATGAAAGATCTAACAATCTTCACATCAATGTGTAGAACAAATACACGCTGCTTTTATCGAAACACAAATACACAGCTAGGGCAAACATTCTTTCACTAATCAAATTATCTGAACTGTTAGAATCCATAGCTTTGAACAGTTACAGTAAGAACCATCAATAGTACAACAATGACAAATAGCACTACTACCAATGGTGACGACTCTCAACTTAAACACAACCCTTCACGACACTTCCACAATCCACTACATAAACTGAAAACACACTTTAACAACTATACGACAATCTCCCGACTTCTTGCCTTTCATCCTCAGATAACCAAACAAATACATAGGAGAATTAAAATAAAACTTTAAGATTGCTCCCCCTGAGGATGTGCCACCTGGAGTTTCTTAGAGCAATGGCGGAGTAGTCTCCTTCAGTCCAAGGAGACACGATTCCCTTTCTTCTGTCTTTCTCCAGACTTTCTTGAACTTGGGTTTGAGTTTTTCAACTATATCCCTATTTTGCACCTTTTCATGAACTTGACCATTTCTCTTGCGGGGTTGTCTCTTGTGCATCCTTGATGGATGATTATTTTCCTTTCTGTTGTGCACATGATTTATTCTCTGTCTGTATTGCATTCTTTGTGTCTGATGAAATCTACGGTCTTGCCTTAGATTAGATGCAAAGGTGCTTGGACAAAACCTTGCTATGTGCCCATGACCATTACATTTAAAACATTGCACATGGTGTTCACTCAAAAGAGCAGATGTATTTCTACCAGCATAACTCCTTGATTTATTATTCAATCCACAATAAATTGCCTGGTGACCATAATGGCTACATCTAAAACAATAGCCATTAAAAACATTATTATGAAAAGAGTGAGAGTGAGAGAACCTCTTTTGTTGTGGTTGCTTTGTTGTAGATCTTCTTTGATGTTTTCTTCCTTTTGAAGATTCGGCTTCAGACTTTTCTTGCTTTAATCCTTCAATCGTGGACTTCTTCTTATCTGCATATTTTGAAGATGAATGTTGTTCAGCTTTACATCCGAGACCAAGCTTAGACATGGGGCTCCTTTGTTGCCTTATCATTTCATCTAGCAACTCTGTGCTCTTCTCAAATTTGAGATTTGTATTGGCCTCTTCTAGTTGTTTCTTCAATACAAACAATCTCCTCTTCTTGTTTGCGGCAAATAATCTTTTTCTCATTGATCTGTGACCTGAGAGTTTCTTCAATCCTTTTGGACTCTTCTACTTGCAGCTTTAGATCATTAATAACTTTGTTAGATTCCTCTTCACGTTTGCTACATACATCGCTTTTATCATCCAGGCGTGACTTCAAGGTTTCTTCTATTTTCTTGGCTTTATGAATTTATAAGAAGAGATCTTCAATATTATCCCCATATTCTTCTAACTTCTTGGACAATCTTTTGTTCGTTTTCCTTTCTATATTCAACTCTTCAAGTGCAGAGATCAACTCACCTTCTAGATATACTTCACCCTCAAGGTTTTCATCACATGCTTTAGAATTCACTCCTATCTTTTCAGAATTCACTCTTATCTTTTCTAGTTCAATTTTCTCTTCCACAGGAACTAAAACTGACTAAGATGCCTTATTTGAGGAAGATCTATTCTTCTTACCCATTGCGTACTAATCCAAGATCAACCCTAGCTGATTTAGCTTGATAAGGGAAACCGACTCTGATACCAATTGTTAGTCTTACAATGGCACTGAGAGGGGGGGTGAATCAGTGTAGCTATTTAATTTCAAATCTACAACTCTTAAATCTAAAAATGAAAGCTTAAAACCAGAAACAACAAGTATCACAAGAGAGCATCACATAACACAAGATGTAACGAGGTTCACCAGTTTTGGCTACTCCTCAAAAATAGACTGCTTGGACTCCCATCCAAATCCAGCCTTTGCAAAGCACCAACTTTACAATCAATTTACCAGCACCCACTAGAAGGAGCACCAACCCCTAATTTACCAACACCAACTGGAAGGAGCACCAACCCCTGATTCCAAGCACCAACTTAGATTTCTATTTTGAATCTTACATTGACATAAATATGCCTTCACTTTTACAAGACCCTCACTGGTCTATTGCTCACCCAACCTCTCTTTCAATTCAGGAAACACATATTCCTTCTGCGCACTGACAACCGCTCTCTCTCTGCTGCACTCTATCAGCTGCTCTATTTTAGCCATGCTTTCTATACATCCTTTTTCGCAGCACTTTCCCTCTGCTCGGCAACACGCTGCTCTTTTTTTTCTCGTACAGAGCTCAACGCTCTCTTACAACACACAATAACAACCTACTTTTCTCAGCACATTTATTCTTTTATCAGCGGCACCTTCCCTCTTTATGGCGGCACACTTTTCAATTCTGAGCAGCACTTTACTTCTGCACGCAACTGCCCTCGCGACACATTTACTCTTTTAACAGTGACACTTTAACTCTTTATGGCGGCACTCTTTTCAATTCTGAGCCAAACTTTACTTCTGCACGCAACTGCCCTCGCGGCACATTTACTTTTTCAGCAACGACACTTTAACTCTTTACGACGACACTCTTTACTATGAGCAGCAAACTAACTTCTCCATGCAGCGTCCCTTTTATATTTCTCTTCCTTCGCTTCTTACGTCTCTACCTTTATCTCATTTTGCCGCGCTTTCTCAGCCGTGCTCCTTCTGCCACACTCTCTGATGCGCTCTGTCTTTCAGCCGCTCTCTTTCTGACGCGCTTTATTTACTGCGCTCTGACAGCCTTCTCTGCTCACTTTTCAATTCTGAGCTACACTTTCACTTATGCACGCAACTGCCCTTTTATAATAATATTTTCATCTTGAAACTCAAGTCTTCTGTAACTTCCATAATCCCACATACAGCCTATTAATAGCCACTCTTGTAAGTAACTCCTTTCTGAGACAATATTCTTACACGCAACCTACTTATAGGTTTGTCTCTTTATTTGGGACTCTCAGTATGGCCACCGCTCGACGAATTTACTTCGTAATGGGCCCTGTAACTACCGTTCTGACTTTGGTTCTCTGTTCTTATTTTAGCTACATGAATTTATTCTGTAACTGCCTCTGTAATAGTCAAACGGACTTCAGTTTACTGTTCTTATTTTAGCTGCATGTTTTTCTTTCTGTAACTGCCCCTGTAACTGTCGTTCTACTCTAGTTAACTTAACTTCGGTTGGGTTCTTCATTTTTGCTTTTCGTCACGCAAAAACAATATGTCGTGATATCGTGACATTTTTGCCCCTTTGACTTTTTCTTGGCTGTTGACCATGAAAACATGACATGTCGCGATATCGCAACACTTTCTGCCTCCTTGTCCTTTTCTAAGCTTGCACCCGCGAAAACACATGTCGCGGTATCGCGACACTTTTCACCTTCGTACTCTCTCTCTCCTCTTCGGGTCGCGAAAACGCGACATGTCGCGACATCGCGACACTTTTTCTTCCATACACTATCTCTCCTCTTCGGGTCGCGAAAACCCGACATGTCGCGATATCGTGACACTTTTTCTCCTTAGCGCTTTTCTTCCCTTCGAGTCGTGAAAACCCGACATGTCGCGATATCTTGACACTTTTTCTCTGCGAGCTCTTTCTCTCGAACCTGTCGCGAAATTGCGACACTTTTTCGTCCGTACAATCCTTTTTGCAAATTGTCGCGAAATCGCGACACTTTCCTTTGCGAGCTCTTTCTCTCGAACATGTTGCGAAATCACAACAGTTTTCTTTGCTTGTGCCTTCTCTCCGAACATGTCACGAAATCGCGACAGTTTTCTTTGCTCTTTCTCTCTCTTCCAACATGTCACGATATCGCGACAGTTTTTCATGCTTGCTCAATATGTCGCGATATCGCGACAGTTTTCTTACTTGTATTTTTATTTGAGCTTTTGCCTATGGGCCACTTCGGTCTTCTTGGAAATTCACTGTGCATGCTCTGTATGACCTCTGAACTCCTATCCACTGTATCAGAATGGCTTCTGAACTTTCTGTCCACTGCATCAACCGATCTATCTGTCTGTGTTGACAACAATGACAATACTTTTGGCTACAACTTGCTCATCAATCTCCCCAACATGTCGCGATATCGCGACAGTTTTCTTACTTGTCTTTTTCTTTGAGCTTTTGCCTATGGGCCACTTCGGTCTTCTTGGAAATTCACTGTGCATGCTCTGTATGACCTCTGAACTCCTGTCCACTGTATCAGAATGGCTTCTAAACTTTCTATCCACTGCATCAATCGATCTATCTGTCTGTGTTGACAACAATGACAATACTTTTGGCTGCACCTTGCTCATCAGTGGGTTACTATGGCATCTTTCAACTTTGAATCTAAAGCCTTACAGTGATATCAATGGTTGCAAAACACAACTTTAAACCCTTATTGGGAAGATTTTGAGTCACAATTACTGATTCGTTTTGGCCCTAGTGGGTATGAGGACTTTACAGGAGCATTAAAAAAACTGAAACAAACCTCTACAGTTAGAGACTATTAGACCCAATTTGAGAAACTAGCTAACAGGACCAAAGGGTTGAATTAAGGCTTTTTTTAGATTTGTTTTATCAATGGATTGAAAGATGATATCAAGGTCGAGGTCAATATGTCCAAACCACAATCTATGATGCAGGTCATAAAATTGATGATATTAGTTGAATTTAATTTGGCTCAAAGGAGGCCACCTAAATTTCCACAGGCCAAAACCATATTTTCTTCCAAGTTCACACCCAATACTAGCAATAAATCTACCCCCTACAAGTGCTTGACTACATAAGATATGGATGCCCAATGCACACAAGGCTTATGCTATAATATTAATGAGAAGTATTCACCAAGGCATAAATGTATCCAAAACAAGTTATCTTTGTTGGATGTAGAGGAGTCAGTAAGTAGTGAACAAATTGATGATGAAGTAAAGTAATTAGAGGAACCACTTCAAGATGAGGTTGAATCACAAGAATCATAGCCAAAAACATTTGTCCATGCTCTTGCAATAATTACTACCCCTCAAGTGATGAAAGTAGTAGGTATTTCAAATGACATATTACAATTATCTTTGATTTAGGAAGTATGCACTTTATTAATCCCCGAGTCGCCAAGCAAGCCAATTTTTACATACATGCTTCCAACAAATTTGAGGTTATGGTGGCAAATAGTGGAACATTTCCTTGTAAAGGCAAATACCACAATGTTAAGTTGAAGATAGGGGATTACAAACTCAACACATATATGTTTGCTCTTCAACTGGGAGGATGCGATGTGCTAGGATCTCAATGGTTAGGCACTTTGGGAACCATAGCCTGGAACTTTGCAGAGTTATGGATGCAATTTTCACAAAATGGTAGGTCCTACACTCTTCATGGTTCGCTAGCAAGATCTCCCTAGATTATTAGTTCAAATGGCATGGAGAAGTTAAAAAAATATTGATGTGGGGTAGCCACTCAGATATTTGCAATTCAACCGCCAACTTCAACAAAGGACAAACTTCCAAAATATTTACAACTCGTTTTGACTAACCATTATGCAATTTTTGCAAAATCGATAGAATTACCACCCTGATATTCCCATGATCATGCAATACCATTGATATCTGGTAGTGTACCACCTAACATTCGATATTACTGGTACCCCTATGCACTCAAGTCAAAAATCAAGAAATTAGTACAAGAATTGTTACATGCAAGAGTCATTTGGGCTAGTAACAACTCTTATTATTCTCCATTCCTATTGGTTCGAAAGAAAGATGAGTCATAGAATTTGTGTATATATTTTCATGAGCTCAATAAGTTCACAATTAAGGATAAATTTCCTATCCCAATGATATATAAATTGTTAGATGATCTGCATGGTGTTATGTTTTTCTTGAAGTTAGATAGTCACTTGAGTTACCATCTGATAAGGCTCAAGGAGGAGGATATTCCCAAAACAACAATCCACACTCATGAGGGTCATTATGAATTATTGGTTATACCATTTGGCTTAACAAAAACACCTTCCACATTTCAAAACCTCATGAACATCTTCCACCCATTCCTTCACAAATTCATTTAGTTTTCTTTGATGATATTTTGGTTTATAGTTGCTCTTAGGAAGAGCACCTCATCCATTTGGATTAGACTTTGCAAGTTTTGTCTTAGAATCAACTTTATGCTAAGAGGTCTAAGTGTTATTTTGGGTTGATCGAAGTAGAGTATTTGGGACACATTGCCACCAAAGATGGAGTTAAAGTTGACCCTAAGAAGATTCAATCCATTCAAGATTGGCCAAAGCCTCACACACTCAAGGAACTTCATGGATTTTTGAGACTCATAGGGTATTACTGCAAATTTATCCAAAACTATGGCAAAATAATTGCTCCTTTGACGACCATGTAAAAAAAAAATTATTTTACTTTTTCAGGTTGAGCTAATAAGGCTTTTCTTTTACCTAAAGCATACTATGACAACCACTCCAATCTTAGCCATGCCTAATTTCTCCAAAACTTTTGTAATTGAAATTGATGTTTCAAGCAAATGGCATAGGAGCCATGTTGATGCAAGAGGGAAGACCATTGGCCTTCACTGGTAAAGAACTTTCAGGTCAATATCTGGGTAAATCAACTTATTCAAAGGAGATGCTCGCCATCCTCCATGGAGTTAATCATTGGCGACCCTATCTCATTGGGCATCATTTTCCACCAAAATAGACCATCAAATTTTTAAATACTTCTTGGAGCAATGCGTCACCACCCCTGAACAAAAAAAATAGGTCTCTAAACTAATGGGTATGAGATTGCATAATAAAAAAGCAAGGACAACATTGTGGTTGATGCTTTCTCTCGACAGTTTGAGGATCAGAGTATGTTATGTGCTATCTCTTCACCCATACCTCAATGGATTAATTCTCTCAAAAAGGACATGCTCAAGGACTCTGGATTGCAAACTTTGATTACCACACTTCAAAAAGAGCCTACCTCATGCTCGGGATACACTTGGGATGGACAAGATTTGAGATATCTTAACCGCCTTGTTATTCCCCAAACTTCTCAACTATGAGAACTCATCTTGAAGGAAATGCATGCTTCACCAACTACAAACCATTTTGGGTTCCTCAAGACTTATGAAAGGATTAAGTGTACTTTCTTCTAGAAGGGAATAAAGGATATTCAAAATTTTGTGGTAGTGTAACATATGCCAGCGAATGAAAGGAGAAACAATGCATTCCCTTGGAACTCTTCAACCCTTGCCCATTCTAGAACAAGTATGGACAAATATTTCCATGGATTTTATTGAAGTGTTACCTAAGTTAGGAGGCAAATTAGTTATTTTTGTGGTAGTGGATCATCTCACGAAGTATGCTCATTTTTTTCCCTCTCCCATCCCTACACAACCTTAGTAGTAGCCCAAATCTTTCTAGATTCCATTTTTTGCATTCATGGCATGTCCACATCTATTGTGTCCGATAGAGACCCTACCTTCACTAGTCATTTTTGGCAATAATTTTTTAAGTCGTAGGGGACTCAGCTCCAAATGAGTTCAACCTATCATCCATAAATGAATGGTCAAATAAATATTGTAAACAAATACTTGGAGACCTACCTTTGTTGCTTTGCCTTTGAACATCCTACATAGTGGACGAAGTGGCTTCTCTTGGTTGAATGGTGGTATAACACTTCCTATCACACTACAACCAAGGTTACCCCTTTTGAAGCAGTTTATCATTGACCTCCATCAACACCCTACTAAATTCCAGGAAGCTCCAAGGTCCATGTTGTTGACACTATACTCAACCAACATGTTTTCGTCCTCCATCAACTAAATATGAATCTAGAATTGGCCTAGAATCATATGCACCAACAAGCTAATCATCATCTTTTTGAGCACATTGTTGAAGTAGAAGACATGGTTTTTTCCTCTTGCAACCATATAAACAATCCTCACTACAACGTCACAGATGCCAAAAAATAGTTTTCAATTACTATGGACCCTACCAAGTCTTTCATGTAACCAACCTTGTTTATCTCGTTTGATATTGCTTTTGTTTTACTTGATTTTTTAGGATCGTTGTTTGAAGAGATTTTGGATTTCATGAGAGTCTATGTTCCTTTGCTTGGGGGTGAACCGTGTTTCTAATTTTTATGTATTGGGTTTCTCTTGGTGAAGTCACTTGGGAAGAACCCATCTATTGTGTAGTGGATCCCATTTGATGGGGAGTGTTCTATTGTTGCCTGTTTTGGATGATAACCATATACCTTTAAGCACCTTTTTTTTTACTGTTGATTGTTGCTCACTAGTTTTATCACGTTTGTGTTGGTCTGTGTTCCTAGATGTCTGCCTAAAGTAGCTTTGGTTTATAGTAGTGCTTTGATTTGTAAGATAGCGTAGGTTCATTTTTTTAAGGTCCTTACATTTTCCAAGGCTATGTTTGAGCTTTTGTTTGTTTTGTTGAAGTCTTGTTATGTTATCTCCAACATGGAGACGTAGGTGGATTCTTCATTGATGGCATCTTGGGGCTCGTAGTGACCATTTATTTCAAAATAATTTTCTATTTAGCTCTATTTTGCTTTGCTTGTAGACAACGTGCGATTGCAAGATATGGTTTTATTCTTTAATACTTAGCTATATACTTTGGAAGTAAGTTAAGTAGGGTTATTAATAACATTTGTTATTATGATGTGTTTCCGGTTAGTAATCAATAACTGTTTTGGTTGAATGGAAAGAAGACTAATAATATTATTTATTATCATGTTAATATTGATTGAGTGGTATATTATTGTTAATCAATATTAAGATTTGGAATGTGTTTTGGAAGCTAAAATATTGTTATATAAACTTGAGTTTTTATATTATGCTTGGAATGTTAGAGCTAATTTATGATGTTTCAATTCACAATTAAATGAGTTTTTTTTTTTATTGAGTAAATACTTCTTATACATATACATATCCATCGTGGGGGTTGAACCGGGTCACATCACCGATAATGCAAGTGGCGTCCTTGCCGGTAGATCACAACACAGATTTTTTTATGATTTTTACTAATGATTAGGCATGAAATTAGAAATTATTATTATTATGAAATCTAAGTTTTAATAGCTTTAGTATGTATAGAAATGGAGTTTGATTTTTTGAGAAAAACTTAGAGAAAATTAAATATTGTTTTAATTATGGATTTGAATTATAAATGAGAGTGATTGAATAATGGTTCATATATGCATGAAGGTTGTTACAATTAGATGAAGGATATTTTTATGAATGTTTAATAATGGTTCTTGAGGCTTGAGTAGATAAAGGAATCCATTATGGGGAGAAGTATGGGATTCTCTCCTTGTTTGTATGGAAATATTTTGCATAAATATATGTTGCATGCTTGCTTGTTTTTTTTGGCTTAGTGCATGTTAGGCTTGCATAAAAAATTCATGAGTTGTCATAATACCTGAACTTCTATTTGAGTTCATGGGAAGAATTCTTAAAACGGAGGACCTTGAAAGAAAAGATGGAAAGATGGATCCTCGAAATTTTGTGTTGTAATAATGTTATTAAAGAAGAGTTTATTCTAGAAGAGTATTGTATTATATTGGGTAAAAATTTTTATGAAGAAAGGATGTATTGTAATATACCTATTATAGTATTGCAAGACTTGTTTAAGAATAAAAGATTCTATGTTGATATTATTTTATGTAAGTTCTTGAAGTAATTTGGTTACGTGCAAAATGAAGAATTATTTTCAATGCATGGATTATGAATTATGATGCTTGATAATGTGTTATTCTTCATGGTAATTATGGAAATGCTATTATTGCTTCAAGAATATTTTAGTCTTTATAAGTGTTATGATGCATTTGATTATGTTAAATTATAGCACTTTATTTTGAAGCATTTGATTACTTCATTTTGTTTTGGGAGAGATGCATTATTAGACTCTTGGGGTTGTTTGGGTTTCTTGGACATGAAACTAGAGCCATATTAGAACCTGAGAATCAAAAAGACAACCCAATCTTTGGAGGAGTTATGGTGATGCAATAACCATATATTTATGAATAAAACATCTTGAACGGTGAGGCTCGAGTGTACCCAAAGTAGCGAGGCTTTGTAAATGTCCAAAGCGGTGAGGCTTGGACATGTCCAAAGCAGTGAGGTTTGAACGTGTCCAAAGTGGTGAGGCTTTTGGAATCATTCATAAGGTAGTAGTGGTGGCACATTGAATGGTGAGGATCAGGTGACCCTGCTAATTATTAGGTGAGTGGTTATGGCCTTAGTTAGCCTGCACATGTGTGGTAACTTAGCACTAAGATATTACATTAGAATACCCCTAGATATATGGACTTATGCGGGGTTAGGGAAAAAGGCATCCCATTTAAGGCCTTAAAGGATAATCCCTACATCATGATTAAGTTGTCCTATACCAATGAGGGTATAGAAAAGGTGTGGGGACCACTATTGGCGTTCTTACTAAACGATGAGTTTTAGAAAGGTGAACCCAAAAAATATAAGATGTTGGCCACTCTTGTCCATTTGAGTGTCTTTTATAGTGATATTAAAATCAAAATGTTGTTATGTCTTAAGTACTAGAAAATATTAGAACTTTATGGATATCTATCTATATATATATATATATATCTTGGTTTGATTTGGTGGGTTTTTACAGTTGGTATTAGAGCCTAGGTCATAGGACTAGAAGTTTCCATAAAAGAGAACCTAGGATAAGCCTTGACTTGATGTGCTACTTTGGGGATACTTACTTCTCTAATGACCTTAACTTGATATGGGATAATATGGGTATAACACACCGTTTGGACCAATCAAACCAATGAGTAAAATCCTAAGGAGTATAGTTTCTTATTGGGAATGGTACCTTGCGATGAGGCAAGTGTGACCATGATCATTATTAGGTGAGTGATAATGCTCTAAGTTAGTTCATGGGGAAATAAAACTAACTGATTGTAAGTACAATTAGGAGAAATTGAACTTACCCAAATCATTTTTGTGGATAGGATATGGCACCTATTTTGAGATCATCCAAGAAGGTGGGATCAACTATACAAAAGGAAGTTGCAGTACCTTTCCAAAAGAAATATGGAAGAACAAGGGACTCCAGTAAGAAGTCTAGAATAATAATGGACTCCAGCAAGAAATCTAGAAGAACAATGGACCCTAGTAAGAAATTTGGAAGAACAATGAACTCTAGCAGGAAACCTGGAAGAACAAAGGATTCCATCAAAATAATGACCAACGTTACATCTATAGTTAAGTTGCTACAAGAGGAAAGGTCTGAGGTGTAGACAAATTGGTTCGGTGAAACCTCGTAAGGGGGATGAACGTCCAAGGTTCAAATATTGGGCCTCCTCGAACTTGTTAGTCTTACAATGACACTGAGAGGGGGGTGAATCAGTGTAGCTCTATAAACTTAAATTTACAGCTCTTAATACCGCAACAATTAAAACTTATTACTAGATACAACAAGTATAACAAAAGAGCATCACACAACACAAGATTTAACGAGGTTCACCAATGTGGCTACTCCTCAAAAATTGACTCGCTTGGACTACCATCCAAATCCAGCCTTTGCAAAGCACCAACTTTACAATCAATTTACCAGAAGACCCACCGGAAGGAGCACCAACCCCTTATTTATCTCGCACCAACAGAAAGGAGCACCAACCCCCTGATTTACCAGCACCAACTAGAAGGAGCACCAACCCCCGATTTATCTACACCAGTAGAAAGAAACACCAACCCCCTATTTACTCTCGCACCAACCAGAAGGAGCACCAACCCCTGATTTATCTACACCAACCGAAGGAGCACCAACCCCCCCAAAGCACCACCCCGATTTACCAGCACCAATTGGAAGGAGCACCAACCCCTGATGCCAAGCTCCAACCTGAACTTCAATTTGAATCTATAAGTTTGACAATAAGATACCTTTGCTTTTGCAAGACCCTGACTGGTCTTCTTCACCTTTGCATTCTCTACGCACTCTCTCTCTCTACGCAATCACTTCGCACACTTTGCTTCATTACAATCGAACTTCACGATCGTCTTCTCCCTTTTGTGCACTCTACTCTCTTTGCAAATTTTGCACTTAGCACGATTCGACACGACTTGCTCTCTGCACACAACGACCGTATTTCACACACATTCGACCATCTGCTCAATTCTCCAAACAACCCTCCTTTTATAACAATATTTTTTATGATGAAAACCCTAATCTTAGTCGGCTGTAAATCCTAATCTTAGTCAGCTTTCATAACAACTGTAAACCCTAATTTTAGTTAGTTGTCATCGGTCTTCATCGGCTTCAACTCAAGAAGATGTTCGGTTTATCCATCGCTTGATGATTTCATTCTGGACAGACCTTGTAACCGCCATACTGACTTTTGATCACTCTTCGTATTTCAGCAATATGAAATCACTCTATAACTGCCCCTATAAATGCCGTAGTGATGTCGGTCCACTGTCATACTTCTCATTTCAATCAAGTTCTCCTTCTTGACTTGCGCATTTACGACCTGTCATGAAATCGTGACATTTTTGCCTCTGTAGCTTCTTTTGTTGTTGTTGCCACGAAAATACATGTCACGATATCGTGACACTTTCACCTCCGTACGCTTTCTCTATTCTTTTGTCATGATATCATGACATTTCTGCCTCCGTAGACTTCATATTTTCTTTTGTCACGATATCACGACATTTTTGCCTTCGTATACTTCGTCTTTGCTTTTGTCACGATATCACGACACTTCTGCTTCCATAGACTTCGACTTTGCTTTTGTCGCGATATCGCGACACTTCTGCCTCCGTAGTCTTCAACTTAGCTTTTGTCATGAAATCGTGACACTTCTACTTTCGTACTTAGCTTCTTTGCTTTTGTCATGAAATCATGACACTTCTGCCTTCGAAGTCTTCTTCTCTGCTTTTGTCATGAAATCGTGACACTTCTGCTTCCATACTTTACTTCTTTGCTTTTGTCATAAAATCGACATTCTACAATTCTTTCTTTTTAATTATTTTTAAGTCTTCCTTACTTTTGTCATAAAATCATGACACTCCTTCATACTTACTTCTTTGCTTTTGTCATGAAATCATGACACTTCTCCTTCAAGTCTTCTTCCCTACTTTTGTCATGAAATCGTGACACTTCCTTCAAACTTACTTCTTTGCTTTTGTCATGAAATCGTGACACTTCCTTCCAAGTCTTACTTTCTCTCCTTTATCACGAAATCATGACACTTCTGCTTTCATACACTTCCTCTCTTTCTTTTAGTCACGAAAATGTGACATGTCATGATATCGTGACACTTTTCAAACTTACTTTCTCTCTCCTATTTTAGTCGTGAAATGCGACATGTCACAATTACTTCAAACTGACACTTTTCTTACTTGTTCTCTTTCTTCGAACTTGTCGCGAAATCGTGACACTTTTTCTTGCTTTCTCTTTCTCTTCCAACATGTCACAAAATCGTGACAGTTTTTCCACTTGCCTTTTTCTCTTCCAACATGTCGCGAAATCGTGACAGTTTTTCCTGCTTTTTCTCTCTCTTCCAACATGTCACGAAATCGCGACAGTTTTTCCACTTGCCTTTTTCTCTTCCAACATGTCACGAAATCGTGACAGTTTTTCCTACTTTTTCTCTCTTCCAACATGTCGCGAAATCGTGACAGTTTTTCCTTGCTTTTTCTCTCTCTTCCAACATGTCGCAAAATCGTGACAGTTTTTCTTGCTTTTTCTCTCTCTTCCAACATGTCACGAAATCATGATAATTTTTCTTGCCTGTTGTATATGTCGTGATATCGTGACACTTTTCTTACTTGTCTTTTTTCTTTGATCTTTTGCATATGGGCCACTTCGGTCTTCTTGGAAAATCACTGTACATACTCTGAATAACCTTTGAACTCCTGTCTTCTGGCATCCGAATAGCTTTTGAACTTCCTGTCCACTGCATCAACAGATCTATCTGACTGTGTTGACAACAATGACAATACTGTTGCCGCACCTTGCTCAACAATCTCCCCCTTTGGAATTGTTGGCAACACATGTGCAATTTCCTGTAACTCTTCTCCCCCTTTGACAATAATACCAAAGGGCTACCGCAGACTCCCCCGAGTCCATGCACAACATTCTCAGGCAAAATTTATTACACTTAGCAAAAATCATGAACATGAGCAAAAAGATAATCAAATACTTAAATGCTCCCCCCGAGAATGTGATCCCCGTAGCTAGTCAATTCTTGGGAAGTGTGACCACTCCCAATTTATTGCGAAGGTACTCAAAAACTTCCTTGGGCAATGGTTTTGTGAAGATATCTCCTACTTGCTTTGTAGTTGGAACAAAATCCAACTTAACCTCACCTTTCGCAACTTTCTCCTTCAAAAAGTGATACCCGATAGCAATGTGTTTTGTGCGTGAATGCATAACCGGATTCTTGGAGATGTTAATGGCACCGGTGTTATCACACTTAACCGATATTGGCTCACTGAAGCTAATACCAAGATCTTTCAAGGTTTGTTTCATCCACAATACCTGCGTACAACATGTTGTCGCCGCAATATATTCTGCCTCTACTATCGATAAAGAAACTGACTCTTGTTTCTTACTGTGCCACGCGACCAATCTGTCTCCAAGATAGAATGCACCTCCACTGGTACTCTTTCTGTCATCGACACCTCCTGCCCAATCTGCATCTGAATACGAAATAAGGGTGAAGTCTTTACCTTTCGGATACCATAACCCATACTCCATAGTACCCTTGAGGTACCGAAGAATCCTCTTCACTCCTGTCACATGAGTCTCCTTGGGATTAGCATGAAATCGTGCTACCATGCATACCGCCCGCAAAATATCCGGTCTGGTAGTCGTGAGGTACGATAAGCTCCCAATCATAGATCTGTACATGGTTTGATCAATAGGTGGAGATTTGTCATCCTTGCTCAACTTGCAACCTCGTCGTCATGGGAGTGCTAACCGGCTTACAATCCTCCATTGTGAACTTTTTTAACATCTCTTTCACATATTTAACTTGAGAAATAAATATGCCCTTCTTATTTTGATTAACTTGCAACCCGAGGAAATACGAAAGTTCACCAATCATTGACATTTCAAATTCTTTCTGCATCTTATTTGCTAAATATTTACACGACTCATCTTTGTTGCTGCCAAATATGATATCATCTACGTATACAACAAGAACAATAAGATGCCCATTTTCTGTTTTGACATACAAATTACTATCCACCATACCTTTCTTAAACCCTTGTTGAGTGAGATAGTTGTCTAGCCTTGCATACCATGCTCGGGGTGCCTGTTTTAAGCCATATAATGCTTTCTTCAACTTGCAAACCAAGTTGGGATCATCACCAAGTTGGAAACCATCTCGGTTGCTCAATATAAACCTCTTCTTCAAGTTTCCCATTCAAAAACGCTGATTTCACATCCATTTGATAAACTTTGAAATTCTTGTAGACTCGCTAAAGCCGTAAACATTCTAATTGCCTCTAGTCTAGCTACTGGTGCAAAAGTTTCCTCAAAGTCAATGCCTTCAACTTGTGCATAACCCTTACATACCAATCTTGCTTTATTTTTGACTACCTGTCCGTCTTCATTCAATTTGTTTTGAAAAATCCATTTAGTCCCGATTATATTTTTATTTGCAGGTCTAGGTACTAACTCCCAAGTTTCGTTTTTCTCGATCTGATCTAATTCTTCATTTATTGCCTTCATCCAACTTTCATCTTTGCTTGCGTCAGCAACATTTTTGGGCTCAATGTTGGATAATAGAGAGTAGTTACTTACTACTCTTCTTCTTGTCCGAACACCAACTTTGGGGTCTCCAATTATTTGCTCTCTAGGATGATTTTTCTGCCACTTGTCTGTTTTGAATTTCTTATTTTCTTCCACTTCGAATCACAACTTAAATCATCCCGAGTCAATTTTTTGTATCTTTTCCGTTTCGTTTTCCTCATCTCCTTCAATAACCTCTTCATAAATTGGGTAGTTCTTTTCATAGCTAATTACTCGTTCTCTACCTTCATCAAATTTAACATCGACACTCGTCCACAATTTTCTTTAGCCTCTTGTTGTAGCATTTGTAAGCTTTGCTTTTTGATGAATAACCAACAAAAATACCTTCATCCGCTCTATCTTCAAACTTACCAAGATTATCTTCAGTTCTTTTGATGTAGCACTTGCTGCCAAAAACTTTGAGGTATTTTGTTGTTGCCCTTTTACCGAACCACAACTCATAAGGAGTTTTGCTTTCATGTGTTCTCAAGCATGTACCTATTTTGGATATATACCGCAAGTATGGACTGCTTCTTTCCAAAATCTGTCTCGCTACTTTGCTTTCAACCAACATAGTCCGTGCCATTTCTTGCACTCGTCCTGTTCTTTCTTTCTACCACTCCATTCTCACTGAGGTGTCCTGGTCGCTAAAAACTGTCTCCTAATACCGTATTTTTCACAGTACTCAGTAAACTCCTCTGAAATGAATTCTCCTCCTCTATCTGATCTTAAACATTTGATCCTCTTTCCTGTTTCATTCTCAACTTGGTTTTTGAAAGTCTTGAACATTTCAAAAGCTTTTGATTTATGCTTCAAGAAAAATATCCATGTCATTCTGGAATAGTCATCAATGCACAACATAAAATATTTGTCACCATTTATGCTTTGTGTTCTCATGGGTCCACATAAATCAGTGTGTATTAGTTCCAAAGGTTTGCTTGTGTAGTACTCTTTTGTTTTGAATGTGACTCTAGTTTGCTTCCCCTTTTGGCATGAAGCACAAATGTTGTTTGCAGTGTTTGCCGATGGTGGGAATATCTCTCACCGCCTCTTTTGAGTTGATTTTTACTAGATTATCAAAACTGATATGACCGAGTCTCTTGTGCCACAACCAATTTTCTTCTTCCTGTCCAATAAAACAAGCTCCTTCTGAAGTCTCTGAGAGCGTGTACAAGTTGCCGGATGTCCTTGATCCAGTTGCTATCAATTTTCCACCGTTTGTTTTTCTCGACTTCACAAACCTCGCTTCTTAAAAACTACTTCATGACCTTTATCACAAATCTGACTTACGCTCAACAAGTTATGTTTCAAACCATCCACAAACAAGACTTCTTCTGACTTAATTTTTCCGTCACTAATTTTAACTGAACCTTTGCCAACTATCTTAGCTCCATCATTATTTCCAAACTTTACTGAACCACCTTCATATTTCTGTAACTTCTCAAATTTTTGTTTGTCACCTGTCATATGACTCGGAGCATCCACTATCAAGTATCCATGGTACATATTTATTCTGTGCTTTAAATGTTGTTTGTACGATTAAGGATTCCTTTTCTTCCTTAAGTCGCTCTTTTTCTTTCCACTCCATTTTGATAGTAGTTTTGGGCTCTTGTTTTGCCTTTCCCTTATCAATAGCTTGTGCATGTTTTTCGAGAAGTTTTCTATTTTGTCTCATCCTATTTGGTTGAAATTTTCTTCCCTGAAACTGATTTGATGCAAATGTACTTCTACAGTTTCTTGCAATGTGCCCAAAATTATGACAGTTATAACATTCTACTAGTATAATTCATCGGAGGAGAAAAAGCATTTCTACCGGTGAAATTCCTTGGTCTTACATTATATTTGCAGTCCGAGATTTTATGTCCATAGCCATTGCATTTAAAACAGAAACCAGAAAAGGGATAATTGAACCTGGGTGATGGTCTTTGCCATGTTGCCGTAGGAGCCATAGGTCTTCTTCTTCTTTGATGTGTGACATTGGTGAATCCATCATTGTCAATTCTCCTTTCGTGCCTGGCATTATTGCTTTCTTTTGCATGAGACATTTTTCCTTGATCAACCTGTTTCTTATCTTCATTCTTTATGGATTCTACATTTCTGGCCTTTGATCCATTTGATGATTCTCCTTCGACGAAACCCAGACCAAATTTGATGCCTGTAGGCCTTTGGTCATTTATAATCTTATCCAGCTTCATAGAACTTTCTTCGCGTTTGTGATAGCAACTAATTTTGTGATTCATCTCTTCTATCTACGTCCGTAAACCAACATTATCTTCTTCTAGTTTGCAGAAATAATCTATTTTCATGGTAATTTGTACTTCGAGATCTTCAGATATTTTCTTGTATTCTTCTGTCCTGTACTTTCAGACTAGTTATGATTTCGTTTGCATCCTCAAGATTTTTTGAAATTTTCTTATTCTTTTTCCTCTCTATTTTCCACTCTTCAAGTGCAGAGATCAACTCACCTTCTAGATCTACTTCAGCCTCAGGGTTTTCACCACATACTTCGAAGTTCACTCCTTCCTTTTCTGATTTTACTTCTTCAAATGCCATTGTGTTACTTCCAAGATCACCCTAGCCGGTTAAGCTTGTACAAGGAACTTAGCTCTGATACCAATTGTTAGTCTTACAATGACACTGAGAGGGGGGTGAATCAGTGTAGCTCTATAAACTTAAATTTATAGCTCTTAATACCGCAGCAATTAAAACTTATTACTAGATACAACAAGTATAACAAAAGAGCATCACACAACACAAGATTTAACGAGGTTCACCAATGTGGCTACTCCTCAAAAATTGACTGCTTGGACTACCATCCAAATCCAGCCTTTGCAAAGCACCAACTTTACAATCAATTTACCAACACCCACCGGAAGGAGCACCAACCCCTTATTTATCTAGCACCAACAAAAGGAGCACCACCCCTTATTTATCCAACCAACTAGAAGGAGCACCAACCCCTGATTTACCCCAACAAAGGAGCACCACCCCTATTTACCCACCAAAAAGGAGCACCAACCCCGATCCACCAACAAGGAGCACCAACCCCTGATTTATCCAACACCAACAGAAAGGAGCACCAACCCCTGATGCCAAGCAGCAACCTGGACTTCAATTTGAATCTATAAGTTTGACAATAAGATACCTTTGCTTTTGCAAGACCCTGACCTGTCTTCTTCACCTTTGCATTCTCTACGCACTCTACTCTCTCTACGCAATCACTTCACACACTCTGCTTCATTACAGTCAAACTTCACGATCATCTTCTCCCTTTTGCACACTCTGCTCTCTTTGCAAATTTTGCACTTAGCACGATTCGACACGACTTGCTCTTTATGCACAACGACCGTATTTCACACACATTCAACCATATCTCAATTCTCCAAACAACCCTCCTTTTATAACAATATTTTTTATGATGAAAACCCTAATCTTAGTCGACTGTAAATCCTAATCTTAGTCGGCTTTCATAACAACTGTAAACCCTAATTTTAGTTGACTATCATCGGTCTTCGTCGACTTCAACTCAAGAAGATGTTCGATTTATCCATCGCTTGATGATTTCATTCTGGACAGACCCTCTAACCGCCATACTGACTTTTGATCACTCTTCGTATTTTAACAGTATGAAATCACTCTGTAATTGCCCCTGTAAATGTCGTAGTGATGTCGGTCCACTGTCATACTTCTCATTTTAATTGGGTTCTCCTTCTTGACTTGCGCATTTACGACCTATCACGAAATCGTGACATTTCTGCCTCTGTAGCTTCTTTTGTTGTTGTTGCCACGAAAATACATGTCACGATATCGTGACACTTTCACCTCCGTACGCTTTCTCTATTCTTTTGTCACGATATCATGACATTTCTACCTCCGTATACTTCATCTTTTCTTTTGTCATGATATCGCGACACTTCTGCTTCCATAGACTTCGACTTTGCTTTTGTCGCGATATCGCGACACTTCTACCTCCGTAGTCTTCAACTTAGCTTTTGTCACGAAATCGTGACACTTCTGCTTTCGTACTTAGCTTCTTTGCTTTTGTCGTGAAATCGTGACACTTCTGCCTTCGAAGTCTTCTTCTCTGCTTTTGTCATGAAATCGTGACACTTCTGCTTTCATACTTTACTTCTTTGCTTTTGTCACAAAATCGTGACACTTTTGCTTTCAAAGTCTTGCTTTCTGCTTTTGTCGTCAAATCGTGACAGTTCTACTTTCGTACGCTTCCTCTCTTTCTTTTGTCGTGAAAATGCGACATGTCACGATATCGCGACACTTTTCAAACTTACTTTCTCTCTCCTATTTTAGTCACGAAAATGCGACATGTCGCGAAATCATGACACTTTTCCTACTTGTTCTCTTTCTTCGAACTTGTCGCGAAATCGTGACACTTTTTCTTACTTTCTCTTTCTCTTCCAACATGTCGCGAAATCGCGACACTTTTTCCACTTGTATTTTTCTCTTCCAACATGTCACGAAATCGTGATAGTTTTTCCTGCTTTTTCTCTCTCTTCCAACATGTCGCGAAATCGCGATAGTTTTTCCTCTTGCTTTTTCTCTCTCTTCCAACATGTCGCGAAATCGCGATAGTTTTTCCTACTTTTTCTCTCTTCCAACATGTCGCGAAATCGTGATAGTTTTTCCTGCTTTTTCTCTCTTCCAACATGTCGCGAAATCGCGACAGTTTTTCTTGCTTTTTCTCTCTCTTCCAACATGTCGCGAAATCGTGATAGTTTTTCTTGCCTGTTGTATATGTCGCGATATCGCGACACTTTTCTTACTTGTCTTTTTTCTTTGATCTTTTGCATATGGGCCACTTCGGTCTTCTTGGAAAATCACTGTACATACTCTGAATAACCTTTGAACTCCTGTCTTCTGCATCTGAATAGCTTTTGAACTTCCTGTCCACTGCATCAACATATCTATCTGACTGTGTTGACAACAATGACAATACTGTTGCTGCACCTTGCTCAATAGAACTGAATGCTTGTCCATATTCTTGGTGCTTTTAGTGGCGTAAATTTTTAAAATGATGTGGCATGGTGGTTATAGGGGCGGATAGCTCGGATAACCGTGGTGGCTACTTATTCCAACATGTTAAAATTTTTTTTTGCTACAAGAGGAAATGAAGCAATGATGGAAAATGATGGAAATGATTGTTGAATGAAAATCCAAAAACAATAAAGTAAAGGGAACCCAAAGTTTGAGAATAAGAACAATGGGAACCAAGGAAATTATAAAAAGAAATTTCAAAAAAAGGAAAATTCAAAACCTCAACCTTAGAAGCAAAATGATTCAACTCAAAAAGAGGAAACCAGGGAGAAAATGCAGGAAAGATCTCAAGCACCCAAGATAGGTTGTTTCGTTTGTGGGGTCCTCATTACAAAAATTAATGTCCTCAATGACCAAAGCCGAGGAGCAATCTCACCAAATCTATGCAACTATTGGAAGTCAAAACCTAGATGGACAAAAAATCCTATGTTATTGAATGGTAATTTGTTTAATATGAATGTTAATGTTTTAATTGATAGTGGATCTACAAATTGTTTTATTTCCACTAGTATTATTGAGGATATGCCAAAAAGACTATACTTTTGGCATAAGGGTGGAAATTTGAGTATGGGTCCGAACAAACTTACTCAGTGGATCAATGTTTTCCTATAATCGAGATCACCTTACCCAATGGATCCACTATTTGGCACTTATATGTAGCGTTGTTACATGCCTTCAATATTATCTTAGGGATGGATTTAAAAGTTCATGGAGCCTTAATCAACTTCAAATAAATATAGATGGACTATATTGATAAGGATAGGAAGAGAATAAGGGTTCAAAGTAGGCAAGGGTCTTTTTGACCATATTTGTTGTTAGTTATACAACTAAAGAAGGTAATCAAAAGAGGTGGTATGTTGTATATAGTAAAGATTAATGACAAGACAAGTGATAATGGGGATGAGAAAATATTTAAGAGACATCCAATTCTGCATGAATTTAGGGATGTATTTCCATAGGATCTCCTAGGTCTACCAACTCAATGTGAATTTGATTTCACCATCAAACTAATGTTGGTAACTAAACCTATTGCAAGTGTACCTTACATAACGACTCTTATTGAGTTGCAAGAGCTAAAGGTGCAACTCTAAGATCTATTGGAGAAAGGTTTAATTAAATATAATGTGTTGCCCTGGGGTACTTTGGTGTTATTTTTGAAAAAGAAGGATGGTTCCTTCAGGTTGTGCATCGACTAAAAAATTCTAAACAAGGTCACCATCAAGAATATATATTCTTTATCGAGGATTGATGATCTCTTTGATCAACTAAAGGATGCCACCATATTTTCAAATATGAATTGAGATTGATATATCATCAATTGAGGATTCATGAGGAGAATACTCACAAAACAACCTTCAAGACTATATATGGATGCTATGAGTTCACAATTTGCCATTTGGTTTGACAAATGCACCAATGAACAATGTGTTTAGGAAATATTTGGATCAATTTGTTTTAATATTTTTGGATGATATCTTGATATATTCTTACACTAGAGAAGAACATGACCATCATTTTATGTTAGTGTTAGAGGTGTTAAGGAAGAACTAACTTTATGAAAAGTTGTCTAAATGCAAGTTCTATGCCTCAAAGTTTAGTATTTGGAGCATACTATGTTTTCTTAGGAGATTGTTGTAGAACCTAAGAAAATTGAGGCCATTTTGAGTCGGCTTGCACCCATTGATGTGTTTGAAGTTAGAAGCTTCATGGGAATCATTGGATATTATAGGTGTTTTGTGAAGGACTATTCAAATATTGCCTACTCTATTACCAACCTTCAGAGAAAAGGAAAGGATTTCAAATGGACGAATAAGTGTGAGGCCACCTTCGAGGCTCTAAAAAATAAGCTTACTACAATGTGAATTCTTAGGATATTGGATCCTCTTGGGAATTTTATAGTATATAAAAATGCTTCCTTAGAAGGTTTGAGTGAGGTGTTATCCAAAAATGAAGCTATAGTAGCATATAAATCTAGGAAACTCAAGAAAAATGAATTGAATTATGCTACACATGACCTAGAGTTAGCAACAATTGTGCATGCTTTGAAGGTTTGGAGGCACTACTTGTTGGGGAATTGTTTTAAGATAAGGACAGACCACCAAAGTCTAAGGTATATCTTTATCCAACCTATATTGAATGCAAGACAGAGAAGGTGGATAGAGTTCCTAGTCGAATATGACTTTGGTATTGAGTATATCAAAGGAAAGGAGAACAAGGTTGTTGATGCCTTGAGTAGGAGAAGGCATATAACAACACTAGCCTAGATTCATGTAGACTTGATGGACAAAGTCAAGGAAATGCAGTCATGGGATCAGTATTGCATTGAAATCCGAGCTAAAATTAAGAGAAATCCTAAGGAAAATAAGGATTTTAACATAAATGTTTCAAGGATAGGGTTGTGATACCCAAAACTAGTGACTTAAGGAGAATGATTATGCAAGAGGTACATAGTTCACTCTATTATGCTCATTCGAAAGATGCAAAGATGAGATAAAATGTGAAAAATAACTTCTATTGATCATGAATTAAATAGGATATCATTGGATTCATTTCTAGATGTTTATAATGCCAAAAGGTTAAGGCAAAACATCAACATCCCATAGGAAAATTGTACCCACATGACATACCTACTCAAAAGTGGTAGGTTATATCTATGGATTTTATTGTGGGTTTACCTAAGACTAGGTACCAACATGATGCAATACTTATAGTGGTCAACAAGTTAACTAAAGTTGCACACTTTATCCTAGGGAACATCAAAGATGATACACCAGTTGTGAAAACAGGTTTGCCAAGGAAATATTCAGGTTACGTGGTTTTCTTAAGGTGATCATATCAGATAGAGATTCCATGTTTACGTTAAAATTGTGGTAGGCTCTTCATCGTGTAGTGGGTAATAATATCAATTATGTTTACCATATATGGATAGATGGGCAAAAAGAGAGGGTGAAGAAACTTCTGGAAGACATGCTTCGTATGTATTGCATGGATCAAAGGTCTAAGTGGGAAGGGTTTTTGCATTTAGTTGAATTTGCATATAATAATGAATACCATGCATCCTTGGAAATGGCTCCAATTAAGGCCTTGTATGGTAGAAGATGCAGAACACCTCTATCATGAGAAAATATGGAGGATTGGGTGGTGATTGGACCAAATACTTTCAAAGAGATGGAGGAGAAGCTTAGAGTGATTTGGTAAAGGCTCAAGGAAGCAGTCAATCATCAGAAGAGCTATGTTGTTCTGAAAATATCACCAAGAGAATTCTTCGTGAGAGATAGAGTTTTCTTGAGGGTAAGACCCATGAAAAGTATCATCAAGTCAACTAAGTTGGATCCTCATTGTATTGGGCCTTTTGAGATCATTAATAAGATTAGTTCAATAGCCTATAGGCTTGCCTTATCACCCAACTGCCAAAGATCTATTATAATTTCCACATATCTCTACTTAGGAGATATGTTACTGATCCTTCTCATGTTCAGAATATTTCAAAATTACAAATGGAAGATCCCTCAACCATTGAGGTGTGATCAGTAAGAATTCTAGGGTTTCTTTCCAAGATGTTGAGGAAATAAACCCTAGAACAATGTAAGATCTAATGGGACCCATATTCGAAAAATTGTGCAACTTGAGAAGATGCTGAGGAAATGAGGAAGCAATTCGTATATTTATTTGAATAAAATATGTATGCTTTATTTGAAGAACATAGAGGACTGTATTTAGTCCAAGGGGGGTAGTATGTAATGACCCTCCTTGGTAGGACTTATTCTTGATATTTGATTTATATATTGATGTACGAATATATAATGCATAATATTATTTTTGTTATCAAGATGTGTTGACAAATGCACTTTATGCTTTGATTATATTGCTGATAAAAATTGTGGATGCATGATTGGTGTACTCTCATGGGTGGATTGATATGGGACAACCACCAGAGTTGAGAGAAAAAATAAAATAATGGATAACATTCTTATCGATAGCTCAAGGGTAAAAAAAACCTTTATAACGTACATTGCACATGTGTATGTTTATTTGGATGCACCATTGGACAAGGAGGTTGCTAATAAGCAAAAGAGTCATTCTTAGTATGTGGTGATAGCATCACAATGATCATAAAACCTCCTACTTAAGGAAAAATAAAACTTTGTTGTGCATATTGGTGATTTGCATTAGGATTGCATTCATGTTTGAGGTATGAATATTGTTTGGTTAGTATTAATAATGAGGTATTATTAATACTTGGATTATTAAATATCGATGTTAATGGTTAATATTAACATTCAATGTTGATTAGAACTACTTAATAAGTAGTTAATTTTAATTATTATATTACCTATTGTTAGGAGGTAATAATATTATTGAATGAGCTAAGGAGATGTGTTGCTAGTATTTAATAGGCTCATATTAATTTGTAATTATAGAATAAAAAAGAAAGGTGGCAAAATTTTGTGCTACGTATTCTTAGGAGGTATTATTCTTTTTATGTTACTCAAAGTCGTGTGAAAGGCAACACTCAAGACTATTTGAGGGCTTCTTTGCTAAGTTTTGAAAAACTTTTGGTTAGAAAAAGAGCATGCAAGAAGAGGATCTAGGAACAGGAATTCAAAAAAATACCTTTTTGAATTAGCATTGTAGAGGTAAATATCTTCTTGGTGTATCGGGTGATTGATTTGCTATGTGAAAGCTTGATTTTTATTCTCTGCTCTGTTGATTGTGTTGTAGAGATTGATGGTTTTAGCTCTCTTAGAGGCTTGGTTCTTGGCTCTATTTCATGTAATTAACCTTTTTGATCTCGTTTCATATCGCTTTTGCTTTGTTTAATTGTTCGGGATCGTTGTGTGAAGGACTTTTAGCTTTCATGAGAGTCTATGTTCCTTTGCATGGGGTTGAACCATGTTTCTAATTTTTATGTATTGGGCTTCTATTGGTGAAGTCGCCTAGGAAGAACCCATCTATTGTTTAGTGGAACCCATTTGATGGGGAGTGTTTTGTTGTTTCCTGTTTTGTATGATAACCATAGACCTTTAAGTGCCTCTTGTTTTACTGTTGATTGTTGCTCTCTAGTTTTATCGCATTTGTGTTGGTCTATGTTCCTAGATGTTTGCCTAAGATAACTTTGGGATATAGCAGCGTTTTAGTTTGTAAGCTTGCGTAGGTTCACCTTTTTAAGGTCCTTACATTTTCCAAGGCAATATTTGAGCTTCAGTTTGTTTTGTTGAAGTCTTGTTATGTTGTCTCCAATGTGGAGATGTAGGTGGATTCTTCATTGTTGGTATCTTAGGGCTCATAGTGACCATTTATCTCAAAGTAATTTTCTGTTTAGCTCTATTTTGCTTTGCTTGTAGGTAGCGTGTGATTGCAAGATATGTTTTTATTATTTAATACTTAGCTATATACTTTGGAAGTAAGTTAAGTATGGTTATTAATATCATTTGTTATTATGATATGTTTCCAGTTAGTAATCAATAGCTATTTTGGTTGAATGGAAATATGAATAATAATATTATTATTATTATCATGTTAATATTTATTGAGTGGTATATTATTTTTAATCAATATAAAGATTTGGAATGTGTTTTGGAAGCTGATATCATGTTATATAAACTTGAGTTTTTATATTATGCTTGGAACGTCAAATCTAATCTATGATGTTTCAATTCATAGTTTTATGAGTTTTACTAATGATTAGGCATGAAATTGAAAATTATTATTATTATGAAATCTATTAGAACTTATGAGTTTTGATAGCTTTAGTATGTATGGAAATGGAGTTTGATTTTTTGAGAAAAACTTAGAGAAAAGTAAATTTTGTTTTAATTATGGATTTGAAATTATAAATGGGAGGGATTGAATAATAGTTCATATATGCATGAAGGTTGTTATAATTAGATGAAGGATATTTTTATGAATGTTTAATAATGGTTCTTGAGGCTTGAGTAGATAAAGGAATCCATTATGGATAGAAGTATGGGATTCTCTCCTTGTTTGTATGAAAATAATTTTGCATAAATATATGTTACATGCTTGCTTGTCTTTTTTCTTAGTGCATGTTAGGCTTGCATAAGCAATTCATGAGTTGTCCTGATCTCTAAAATTCTATTTTAGTTCGTTGGAAGAATTTTCACGGTGGAGGACCTTGAAAGGAAAGATGGATCCTCGAATTTTTGTGTTGTAATAATGTTATTAAATAAGAGCTTATTCTAGAAGAGTATTGTATTGTATTGGGTAAAACTTTTGATGAAGAAAGGATGTATTTTAATATACCTATTATAGTATTGAAAAACTTGATTAAGAATAAAATATTATATGTTGATATTATTTTATGTAATTTTTTGAAGTGATTTGGCTATGTGCAAAATGAAGAATTATGTTCAATGCATGGATTATGAATTATGATGCTTGATGATGTGTTATTCTTCATGGTAATTATGAAAATGCTATTATTGCTCGGAGAATATTTTAGTCTTTACAAGTGTTATGATGCATTTGATTATGTTAAATTATAGCACTTTATTTTTAAGTATTTGATTACTTCATTTTATTTTGGGAGATGTTTAATTATTTAAAATAATTATACTTTTGGGGTTGTTTGGGTTTATTGGGCATGAAATTAGAGCTATATTAGAACCCTTGAGTCAAGAAGATAACCCAGTCCTAGGAGGAGTTATGGTGATGTAATAGCCAGGTGTATATCATGAAGGAGTTGTAGTGATGCAATAACCAAATATTTGTGTTGGCAGTTTTGCATTTTATCATATTGGAATTTTGATCTCATTTTAATGGAGCATTTTTTATTGTAATGATGCGACATATATTTATCCTAATATAATATTTTGTCCGAGTTCATATGTTGCAGTTATTTCATTTTATTTTTGTCTTTATTTGTATATATACTATTTTGGCTTGGAAGTAATGAATAGTCAACGTCACATTCACCCCAAAGGGAGGACGATTTCTTTGGCACCCCTTTTGGGGGTGAACGTGATTTTTAAAGGTAAGCAAGGCATCTGCTAAATATTTTCATTGGGAATGAAAAACATTATTGTAGCCATGGTCAAAGAAGGGAGATAGTCAATTGAAAGTATACTCACCACTAATGTCTAAATTTTTAAAAGGTGCCTAGAGTAGATCGTGGAGAATATTAAATAATGGAGGTGAGAAGTAACTCAAATCATGAATCCTGAGCAGAGAAACAAGCCATATTAAAAATACAGGATGATTTTCATGATTTTTGAAGTAAGAGCGTGTTTTCAAGATGTCAAACGTCTCTTAATTTTTTGTGCACCGAATCCAGAAGCGTAGATTTCATGAAGACGTTTCCTTGTAAACCGAATCACTATTTCAAGATAACAAGCTTTGAATATTTCCCAGGAGGAATTTCCTCTCCATGGTTTTGGATCTGCGATCATTTTGTCTCCATGTGCATTTAATGAAAGAGGCGAAATCCTCTATAAATAATACTAAATTCTCATTATAAATGAGGTTAGGCATTTTGCGATAAAATCTCCAAGTTCTATACATCAATAAAAGATACAAGGCTTTTGAATTTTCAAGTGATCTTGTGTGTAATTTTCTTCTGTATTTGTGCATTTCTATTTTACATTCGTATTCCTTAATTGTTGTTGAATTTGAATTTTACATCTAAATTCAAATATTGCTAATGAGGGAGTGAGTGCTGGAGTGTTATTCTAGAGGTTGTTTTTGCAATTTTATGAATAAATTTTGCTACTTCTCTTTTATTACATGCTATTTCATGCTTGGGTGAATTTACTGCTGTTAGTCTACCCTAAATCCTACACCTTTGGCCTGTGGCTATATTTTCCATCTCTTTATACAATTTCTAATCTCTTTCCTGCAACTCTAGTCTTTAACGCGTGTAGGATTTATCTTGGGAGCCAACCCTCTTTAGAGATTGCCACAGAGGACATTCCTTTCCTCCGGTCATTCAATAATGGCCATATCTAGGGTGCACAAACACAATTTTGTTGATTAGGTAAATATTTGACCAACAATTTTTGGCACACTTGATGGGACCCCAAAAGTTTCATTTTTGATAGTATTAAGGTTTGATTTTCGCCTTCGTGGTGTAGAGTTAGAACACTTGGTGACTCGATTATACCCAGAATACCTCCAAACGTGAAGACGATGAAAGTTGTGTTTCATGATTATGAGATCGAAGGCCAAGAATCTCGAAGACCTTATTGAGTTCTACGAAATTGATATCCAAAGGTTAGGAGAACATCCTCAACCAGTAACTTTATGTCGTATGTCATCCTTACCTCACACATATCATATATCATTGGTATCATCCTCACGACTAGTTGGTGTATTTTTTGCTCCCATAAGTCCAGTTAGTACCACCACTAGTGATCCTAAAGCCCCACACACACCAGTCCACATGGCCCAGAACTCACCACCACAACAAGTCACCAAGGCAGTTCCCAACATAGAATAGTTTAGATTCCTTGAATTTACAAGTACAAAATCTAGTGCCTCGAGTAGCTTTGAAGGCTTTATAGACTTATGATGGCACTGGTAAAACCACCTATGAGCATATTTAGGATGTGGCTTATTAGGCTACAATCCATGGTATTACTGATGAAGACATAATGGTACGGTTGCTAGTGTTGTAATTCAGAGAAAAATTACTATATTGGTACCAGTCTCTGCCACCTGCTACTATCGCCACATGAGATCAGTTGGCAGAATTGTTGATCAAGAATTTCCATGAACAAGCCGACTCGTTCTCCTTGCTGCATCAATTTACAACGATCCAAAGGTACCCGTAAGAGGAGATAATTGATTTCAACATCAGGTTCAACCGAAGTTGGCAAAGAGTTCCCGATGGTCTGCGACCCACACATGAACAAGCTGCATTCTATTACCTTAGGGTATTCAACATCGACATTGGTATGGTTGTTCAGTAAACTAATGTGAATACCTTCCCTGATCTATACACTCAAGCCCAGAAAGCTAAATCTGACTTGATCACCATAGGCAAGCTTCCTCCAAAAATGATTATGGCTATTCTTCCTGACCTACCGTAAAATTTGTATTTAAGTGCATTTTCATAGTCCATGCCTTCCATGTACCCAATTCCTTCATGGAGCTCAGGTCCACCTCAAATCTCTCTGATTCCTGTCCCGCAACTTCCTACTCCAATATTTTCGCAGTTACCCACTCTGGTAGTACCACAATTTCCCACACCTGTTCCTTTTCCAGTATTATCGGTACCACCAGTTCCACTATCATTTTTCGTGCCACCAACACCTCTACCTTTACTAGTGCCACCTACACTCCCTAATATTGATCCCTACATGGCGTTGTTACAAGAGGTAAAATATAATAACTCAGCCTTAAGGACAATATCAAATGAGGTTATGGTGGTAAGGAAGAAGCAAGCCGAGGCTAAATTTTGGTCAAGGAGACTTCAAACTCCATCGATTAATTGAGAGTAAGCATCTGCTAGCAGAGGCCCCGAGAAGAGCATAACTATGTTAGCAAACGAAGAGACTAGCACAACAGAAAAGACATACTATTGTTCAACGTACAATGATCCCCATGGAGAAGAAATTTGTATGGAGCACCTGAACTATGTGCAAATACTTGCAGAAAGTTTAGCTGGTGGATAAGTCAACATGATCAGGGAGGCTGATCACAATTTTATGATGCCATCCTTGAAGCAAGTTTCAGTTCTCATGAGGTCCGAAAGGAAGCCAGTAACCGTAGATCCAACTAAGTTAGAACTGTTGAAGGTACCTACGGAACCAAAGATGCAAAATGAAAAAGGGCCACCTCTAGCAAAAGCGCTTGGTGCGATGGCTAAGAAACAAGATTTTATCTTGTTGAAATATTTACTGCCTAAGCAAGCTCAATAAAGGACACAAACAAAGGCATCGACTTCGCAACCTGTAACAACTACCCAAACACAAAATGAAATGAAATAACAAGCCAAGGAACGCCTCAAATACCCATCATTGACCAAGCGAAAAAGGGTGGAATCCACTCAACAGTACCAAGATAAGTACGAGCGAGTTGTAGAAGAAAAGGCTTAAACTATTTCAAATTATAACATTGTGGAAGAAATGAAGAAGATACCTACAAAAGTGAGCTTATACGATGCATTACAGTTGCCTGGGCAAGCTGACCTACTGCAAGAGTCTCTTAAGACTACAAAATATCAAAATAGAAGTCCTTCTTAGATAGTTTTGGCACAACCAATACCAAATTCAGCCACTGAAAAAAAGGCCGCCCCTGTTCTATTTGTCACTCAGAATGGAGGAGTGGATTGTGCACAATTGTATGATAGATTTTGGTGCTGTGACTACTATCATGCCAAAGACATTGTGTGAAGTGATGGGGATGGAATACACAAGAATTAGCCCTAGAGTGTTGTAGTTGGATGGAATGCCTATCAAAATAGTAGAAGTAATCAAAGATATTCCTATTGTCCTACATCGTATGCCGTAAATCATGATCATCTAGGAAGTAGTGGTGGTTGACCTGGAGCCATACTTTAGAATGTGCCTCTCAAGGGATTTCACGGTGAAACTGGTAGGATACCTATCCTTAGACTACTCACATCTAGAAATTTTGATGAGGGTCATTGATCATTCATCATTTAGTAATTATATGTCAGTCCAGGGTGGTGTCCAAAGGTTGTATACGATAGGAGGTGTCACAGTTGCAGGTTCAGTTTATCCAAGAACAAGCTTTATTGATGGATCAGTTAGTGTTTTGGGGGTTTGGTGTGACCTCTAACTCCTAGAATTGGAAATCAAATTGCAGAAGCTGAAACTTAATTAACATTGCAGGAAATGAAAATTGTAGAATCTAAAATAATAGGAAGTGAAATGTTGCTAAATTGAAAGTGACAGAAAAGTAAATTGCAGAATTGAAAACACACACACAGTTGCAGAAAATTCAACTAATTACAAAGTTCACAATTATCTGAGCATGTTCTAAATCTAGAAAATCAAATTAACATCTATTGCAAAACTGGAGAATAACACAAATCTAGAAATTGCAGTGAAATGACAAAAATCTAGAAATTGCTGCAAAGCTGGAAAATGACAAAAATCTGGAAATTGCAGTGAATTATGGAAAATGCTGTCAAATCCTATTAAATGCTGAACACTATTCCAAACATGTTCTAAATACTATGGTGCACTTCTGAAATAAAACTAATTCTGCAAATAAATGTTGACAAAATTCTGCTGATCTGTTGTAGCAAGAAATCAACAAGAATTTTCTGTCACTATGTTGCCCTTCCTCTGATCCTGCAAGTGGCCCTTGCTTCTAGAACCAGAAGAGGGTAAATAATTATACCAGGTAAATTAAATGTACACTATCAACCATCAAATGCTAATAAAATCTGAAGAATGCACCTTTTATTCCATCTAAAATTGCATTACAGTAATGCAGGAAAAATCTGCAATTTATTGTAATGCTACAAAGACTTTATCTTCTACTCACTTCTGCTAATGACTATCTCCTATTCCTCTAATTATATATCTATTATCTATTATGCTCAACCATGTTGGGAGCTTTATTTATAAGACAAAGTTGATATATCTGTTTGCTGAGTTTTAGGGATTTCCAACTGTTTACAAAACAGTTTCCTGGAATGCAGGGTTATAATTTGTCAACCTTTATCCCTTTATCCTAGCTGGTCCACCTATGGTGAAGGAACGGAGTCCAAATAGGGTGGACTAACTGCTTGGTCAATTTCCACTCATACTTTCCATGGTTTTGGCACATTTTGACCATTTTTGGTTGTTCCTGTGCTATTCCCTATTCCTACGTCGCTTATTCCTGCACTACTCCGGAATAACAGGCAGGTGACCATTCGTTGCTTATCTGCACTCCAAACGCATAGGGAGGAAGTTGTTGACCATTTGGATTGTTTTCCCTTATCTTGTACACCCTTCTGCATTGGTGGCACGTGTTGGAGTGACTGATTCCAAGCCTTGCTGTATATGTACAGTTGGCTGGAACTGTCACAGTCACAGCCTATTTTCCTGCACAGTCAGCTACAGTGGACAAGTTCTTGGCACATTTTTCCATTTGAATTAGTTTAAACAGAGGAACACAATATTTTTAAGCACCAGATATTCAACAAGGTCTATATTATGATTCTGAATTACTACAACACTACTAATTAATTAACTAAAAGCAAGTGAAATTGTAGTAAAAAATAGTAAAACAGAGTATATGCACTTTGTCATTTCAAAATATGCAAACACCATTATATAATGCATTTTACCCATAATTAACATAAAAACATAGTAAAAAGGGTGAGTCAAATAGTTATAATGTATCAAAAAGTGTTCATGGATGAGGCAATTCCTGGCCTCATCATTTCCCCCCAACTTATGGTAATGCATGCCCTCATGCATTCTGTGCAGCTACAGAGGCACACAGATCCAGGTCTAGATATCTCTCATGAAATTTTAACAATGCGCCACCAATTTTATAGAATCCACTGATTGCTTTTATGGATTGAAACCACTGTTGGAAGTGCATATCAAGTTGTGGGTCATTATCAAAGAAGTAGGGGACAAGAGTGATAATTATGGGCATCCTGTATCTCAGACCTATCCAAAGCTCCTTGATTTCTAAGATAATTTGGACAATGCCTTCTGCCCTTCTCCTTGACCACAACAAATTAGTGGGAGAAATTGGCTCCCATTTTTGTAGAGAGATAGATAACTCACCCCATCTATTTTTATAGGCTGCCAAAGCATCATCAAAGAAGTCTGCACAAAAACTTTGAAACTGAGTTATACATCTTTGAAGGTTCCCTAGATAGAGCTATTTCATTCTGGTATTTCGCATGAAGGTATAATGAGTACTTGTACAATCCTTGTGATTCATGGGAGCAGGCCTGATAAGTAAAACAACTTGTGATTCCAATTCTTTAGTTAATTTCTTTTCTGTGTCCCAATAGATATGATTTTGCAGAGTGGACATGAAGGCTCTCAGCTGTAAGTCACCTGTATAAATATGAGGCAAAAACATACTTTCTATTGGCAAAAAGAAATTATGCAAAAATAACTCACATAACAGGTTTTGTTGCTCTGCTGGACTCTGCACAAATGCCTCCACAAACTCTCCAAGAGTTTTCAACTGATGAGGCAGCTCAGAAGCAAGTCTCATGATTTTCCAGCGAAGGTATCTCTCCTTGAGTAGGAGGCTATAAAACCTAGGTGGTCTTCTGCATTGTATTGCATATTCTGCAATTTGGCATACATCCTGCACCTATGTTTTTAACCTATTAATTTATGTTTCCTTCTCTGCTACTTTGGCTGTTACAGAGTTCAAAGTGGCAACCTTTCCCTCTAACTGATGACACTGAGTCATCCAATATGCTAGGTCTTCATTGTACCTAGTTAAAGACACTATGTCTGGGGGCCTTACAATGGGTTGCATTTGTGCCACTATATTTACTTGTACACCAACTTCCACAGTTGGTGTTACAAATGACAAATCTATTTGTGTTCCTTGTTCTGTTGTAACTGTAATAATTGGATTAGTAGAAACAAGAGGAGAGAGTGTGGATACCTGGTCTTGAGCTACAACCTCTTGTTCCTCCACAGAAAGTGTTTGTGTTTCTTGCTGAAGGGTAGTGTCATTTTTAGCTTCTTTAGATATTTCTATTCTTGTTTCTTCTCCAATAGGTGATCTTTGTGCAGGTGTTGTGTTAGCCTCTGATTGTTCAGCTAAATCCAAGAGGATCTGTGCCCATTCATCAGGTGATGCCTCTGCTAACTCTGTAGATTGATGTTCTAGTTGAGACAATTTGTTTTGCAAATCTTGAATTTGCTGCTGAAGTAGAGAAATTTGTTGATCTTTGTGTTTTATGGTTTCTTCGACCTGTTCAATCCAATGGGTCTGGGTTTTAATAACACTCTTTGCAGCATGCAATTGAGTGTGGATATCAATTTCTTCTTCAGACTCAGACTCAGAATATTTCTTAGACTCAGCATGCATTGGAGTGTGCACATCACCCTCAGCTGGTTCAGAATCAGAATTCAACTGCTCCTCAGGATCAGAGTTAGTATAATCAACTAGTGGACGTATAGGGCTTATTGGAGTTTCTTCCATAGTTGTATCCAGTTCCATTGGTTGTATCCCTATGTCTGTCATTTCTGTTTCAATGTCTTTTTCCTGTGCATATTCTGTTCTAACTTCTCATTCATTTGATAGACTTATTGGGTCTATGATTTTTATTGGTGTTTCTGGGAGGGTTTTAATTTTCTAAAGTTGGGCAGACCTTCTTAACCCTGGAGAACCTGGATATTCCTTAGCAGGTGCAGTTTTTGGATGTTCTGGAGCAAATATAGATTTTGCTATTGATTCAGGAGCAGATATAGGTTCTGTTGTTGATTTTGGAGCAGAGGCATGTTCACTTGAACTCCCAATTTCTCTGTTGGGTTGTACAGTTTCTGCAAATGTTACCCTTTTTCTTTTTAACTGGGAACCAGATGTGGATGCTTGCTGTTTTCTAGTTCATGAATATGGGGGACCATCTGGAGAAGGAGAAATTATGATCTCAGAGGGCTCTGGATTAGGGTTTTCTTTAGATTCTTCCTCTGTTTCCTCTTCCTCTGGTGCAGAGTTAGAATCATTTGTCTCTGCCCAAGGAGAGAAGAAGCGGTCAAAATTCCTAGGGTTTCCCCTAAAGTGATACTTGCAAATGAGTTTGATGAGCCCATGGTGTTTAGGGCTTCCCTTCCCTGCTTGGTATTTTAGGGCCATAGCCTTTAGCTCTTGATAAAGATATAAGGGAATATTGACCCTATATTTTGGTTTGACTGATCCATGGCATAGATGATTGAGAATACGAAGGTGTGGACCAGATACAACAGGAAATTGGCCATCACAAGTAATGTATCTCATAACCCACATTGCAAATTCGTCCCAAGGGGATGGTAAACTAGGTATTTTTACCCCCTTACAAACATTTCTATGCATCAAGAATTCAATTTTTCCATCCCCTTCTTCCTTAAACTGATTAACTAGGTCAACTAAAATATTTCTCCCAGTTTTCACAATCCGCAAACCCTGAAGGGGTAATTCAGTGATTTGGCTGAGTATCTCGGGAGTTACCTGGATGGTCATCCCGCTAATGTGTACTCGGTTGTTGTGGAAGGTGCGTGTGAATTCTGTCGCCAAGCCCTCGAAATAGCCATCAAATTTTTGTAGGAACGACAGAAATCCCCCATTGGTAAATATTTGCAGAGATGCAGGATCGATCTCCAGGTAGCTGATATTTTTGGGTTCGGCTCTGATTTTCTTTCCCCCCATGGTGTAGTCTTCTGCCTTCTGTTCTATGGTGTCTATGAATTTTTGGATAGTACGAGCTTGCATCTGATTTTAGGGTTTTAATCGTCTTAGCAGGAATAATAATAGCAGCGTAGGAACTGCTTCGAAACTTGTAGAGTAATCAGGACAGGTGATGTGGCAGCGTACGTGAAGTTGTCAACCCTTAATTTCGCTCGTTCTTGTTATGGATGCCAGCTATCACATGCCACCTTGAATCGGAGACCTGTCCTTTTCCCTCCCAAACCAATTAAATCACTACAGGCCACGTGTCATAGAATTTTGCACAAAACTTCATTCCTGCGCTTAGTGATTTATTCCTATGCTTAATAAGTTATTCTAGCATTTATACATAGCTCGTTCCTACGCTTAAAACATAAACAACTTATTCCTGTGCTTGATGAATCATTCCTGCGCTTTGGAATATAAACAGTTTATTCCCCTTGCACTTTGGAATATAAATAGTTTATTCCTGCGCTTCTCTTTTTGATTCTGGCGCTCTTGTTTTTTTTCATTCTAGAGCAGAACTAGGCAGAGGCATTTTTGAAACACTAACAAGAACTTTCCATTTTTTATTCCCCTTTTTTATATGCTTTTATACTAATCAAGGATATATACACTATATACTAATGATTTACATTATTCAGAAAATGAAAAAGACACATACCTGTTAAAACCATTTTATCTACATTTCGGGGTGCTCCTGCTGAGATTTCCAGCTAATCAATCTTTGAACTAAGGCAGGTGCAATCTGAAAATAGTTGAAACAACAGTCATGAGACAAGACCGAACAATGATGGTGAAACCAACTAGGTAAACATGCCGAAACACCGGTTTTCATGTAAACCCAACTCAAGAGCGCCTCAAAGAGGTTTTCACTTCCTGAATTTTTATTTTGATTTTTATTTTTTATTTATTTATTTTTATTTTTTTTTTATTATATCTTGTGTCAATCTGCTGAATTCGGTATGGAAGAAGTGTTTTCTTCCCAAATGTGTACATCCAAATTTTCCACTTGCTTGAGAAATTCTTCCTTGTTGTGTGGTTTGTGGTACATACGAAGACGATGTCCATTCACCAACAACTTGCATCGTGAGTCATCAATAGGTGTAAGGCAAACAACTCCATTGTCAAACACTTCCTCAATTTGGTACGGTCCAAGCCATCTGGTCTACAACTTTCCAGGGAAATCCTTGTATTGTGAATCAAACAACAAGGCCCAATCACCTTGCTAAAATTTTTGTTGCTTTATGTGACTATCATGCCACATATTTCGTTGTGCTTGGATTATCTCTGTCTGATGTAGTGCATCCATGCGTAGTTCATCCAATGCATCAAGTTGCAGAATGCGATCTTCTTGTGCCTGTGATAGATCAATACCTACTTCCAAAGCAGTTCGAAGAGTTAGTAATTCAAACTCAATAGGCAAAAGAGGTTTTTTTCCATAAACTAATTCATATGGCATAAATCCAGTGGTAGATTTCCAAGTGGTATTATAAGCCCAAATAGCTTCTGGTAACTTGTCCAACCAATTTCTTCTATGGACTGCTATGGTTTTGGTCAGAATTCATTCTAATTCCCTATTAGTCACTTCAACTTGGCCATTGGCTTGTGGATGATAAGGTGAGGACTTTCTGTGTTTGACTTGATAGAGTTGAGTGAAGGCTTCAATAAATTTTGAAGTAAACTAGGGTCCTTGATCTGTAGTGATGGATTTTGGGGCTCCAAAACGCAAAAAAATCTATGAATACAGAAAATCAGCAACTTTTTCTTCTCTAGCATGCTTAAAGGCACGAGCTTCTACCCATTTGGTAACATAATCAGTACATACCAAGATATGCACTTTGCCTTGGGAAGGAGGATTAATGGGTCCTACGAAATCTAAACCCCATCTTTCAAATGGTTCTATTCCTATTTGAGGTTGTAATGGCATTTCATTAGTAAAGGTAGGTTTTCCCATTCGTTGGCAGGCATCACAATGTCTAATGTACCTTTTTACATCTTTGTGCAAAGATGGCCAATAGTATTCGGTTCCCAAAATTTTGCGAATAGTGCTTTTGATTGAATAATGCCCTCTTGATGGTTCATCATGGCATGCTCGTAGGATATCATATACTTCATCCTGGTGGATACACCTGCATAAAACATGATCATGACTGCATTTAAATAGTAATCCTTCTATCCATTTAAAATAAGAGCTTTGCTTGATTAACTATTTCTTTTGTTTAGGGGTAAAGTGAAGAGGAATCTTCCCTGTAGCTAAGTAATTAGCTATGTCTGCAAACCATGGAGATTGTACAGAGACAACAAACAACTTTTCATCTAGAAAGGTATCTTCCACCACTTCTCCTGTATCTGCATTTGGTATTCTTGACAAGAAATCTGTGACTACATTAGATTTCCCAGGTTTGTTCACTATGGTAACATCAAATTCCTGCAACAGAATCAACCAACGAATAATTCTTGCACTAACCAATGGTTTATTCATCAAATATTTGATTGCAACATGATCCGTATGGATAAATACTTGGTACCCTATGATATAGTGTCGAAATTTGTTAATAGCATAGATTATAGCCAAGAATTCTTTTTCAGTGGTAGTGTAGTTTTTCTCAGCTCCTGTCAAGTTTTTACTGATATAATAAATAGCATAATGTTCCCCATTTTCAATCTGTCCTAACACAACTCCAATAGCAGTATTGGAAGCATCAGTTTGAATATGAAAAGGTAACTCCCAATTAGGACCTCTTAGTATAGGTGGAGTGGTTAACTTCTCCTTTAAGTCTTCAAAGGAATTTTGACATTTAGAAGACCAAACAAATTCAGAATCTTTCATGAGTAATGAAAACATGGGATTCGCTATGGTACTAAAATTAGCAATGAATCTACGATAAAAACCAATGTGCCCTAAGAAACTGTGTACATCAGTCTGAGTTTGTGGAGGAGGGAGGTTTTTGATGACTTCAACCTTCTTAGGATCAACCTTGATTCCATAAGAAGAGATATGATGTCCAAGAACAATTCCTTCCTCCATCATTAAGAAGCATTTCTCAGGATTAAGAGAGAGGTGGTATGTTTCATGGTGAATCAACACTTTTTCAAGCTGTTCTAATGCATATTCAAAACTATCTCCAAATATTGTGAAGTCATCCATATAAATTTCAACACTTTCATTTGTTAAATTAGAAAAAATTGCTAAAACAGCTCTCCGAAATGTTTTTGGAGCATTACATAACCCAAAGGGTAAAACCCTGTAAGCAAAGGTTCCCCAAGGACATGTAAAGGTAGTCTTTTCTTGATCTTCTGGCGCAACTTGTATCTGGTTATACCCGCTGAAACCATCAAGAAAAAAAAAAATTTCTTTCTAGCAAGGGTATCCAATACTTGGTCTATGAATGGTAATGGGAAATGATCCTTATGTGTGACCTTATTTAACTCCCTATAGTCCACACATACTCTCATTTTACCATTTTTCTTTGGAACAATGACCAGTGGTGAAACCCACTTACTGTCCGAAATTGGATAAATGAATCCAACATCTAAGAGTTTTTCAATTTCCTCTTTCACAATCTCCTTCAAAGCAGGATTCAAACGTCTTTGAGGTTGCCTTACTGGTTTTACATCTTCTATGTATATCCTATGTGTACATACCTCAGGATGAATGCCTGTCATGTCCTTATAGTTCCATGCAAAAGCTTGAACATGTTTTTGTAAGACTGCAAACAATTTGGTTTCTTGGTCCTCAGTTAGCTAGCTATTAATGTTCAAAAATTTACCTCGCTGTATTTCAATTTGTTTGATCCCTGGATGGATAGAACTAGCTACTTCATAGTTATTGATTAATGCATTTAATGGACAATGATGTGGCTGCAGAGTATGAAATACTCTAGAATCTATCTTAGAGATGATACCTGATGGAATCAGAGGACATTTGAAGGTGTTAAGAAGATGATGATGCCATCCATGTGGTAGTATGAATGATCTTTCCTGACTAGGCATGGATAATAGAGGTTCTAAAATTTGTTCCTCCTCCTTCCATAATAACCGATGGACAAGAATTTGATCATCAGTTAGTCCTTCTGATTGTAATGTTTCAATTAGGACAGTTTCATTCTCGAATATTTCTCTTTCTGGTGTAGTGATTTCCTCAATATGTTCCTTCACTACAACTGTAGCCAAAGTGGCAATGGTTTCTTGTTCTTCATCAGATTCAAGATACCAAATTTGTCCAAAAAATTTAGTTGAAGGTTGAGCTGGTGGATACAAAGAAATTTTCTTCAGGTCAACACCATTAGAAATGGTCATTTCCCCTGACCTGCAGTCTATAAAAGTAGCTGCAGTAGCCAACCAAGGTCGTCCTAGAATGATAGGGTATCCATTGACTGAATTTCTAGGCTGCAACACTAAGAAGTCTACAGGATATTCCCAAGAAGAGACTTCAATGGCTATATCTTCTAGGATACCTTCCGGTTTAGCAACTGACCTATCTACCATTTCCAAAACTGTGGTGGTAGGACTGAGATTTTTGAGCTATAGTTTTTGCATTGTGTCCTTAGTCATGACATTAATTGCAGCTCCAAGATCAATTAGCACATTAGGAATTTGCATTAATCCAATAGTAATTGTAACTATTGGACTACCGGGTCACTATATTTGGGAGGAACTAGTTTCCCGGACAATAAATCAACTAATTTTCCTTCTACTTGAACAGTTTTAGGAAAGGCCTTCTTTTTACCAGGTTTCTTGATACATAACTCTTGAATAGTCTTTTTGATTAAAGGCACATCCCTTATTGCTTGCAACAAAGGGAGAGAAATTGACATCTTTTTAAGTTCTATCACTAATTCTGATTCAGGGGCAGTATCAATATGATCAAACCTTTCAGGGTATGGTAATGCTACTGGAGAAGATTCCTGCATTTTTTTTGTTATTTCTTCTTTTTGTTTTTGTTGCACTGTCTCCTGATTTGGAGGTTCTTGTTTCTCACTAATTTCTTCAATGGTGGGTGGAACAGGTTCAGGTAAAACCTTCCTTGAACGCAGTTGGATGTTACTACTAGTCAAGTACATGAACTACAGTAGAGTCTTCAGACTCAGCCTCATAAATAGGGGTTGTTTGTCCGGTATTATTTGGGTTAGTCACAAGCTGAGCTGGGAGTGGAGGTTGTTTCACTGGTTGTGTTTGTTGATGTTGTGCTCTTCCCTAAAAATTTGGATTAGGAGCGGGCAACAAGTTTTGAGCTTGCCCTTGATACCTTTGTTGTCCTTGATATGGTGGATATTGTTGTCCCCATATTTGTCCTTGCTGTGTCCATTGTGGATGAATTGTATGCCAAGGTGGGTTCATCCACCTAGAATGTGACCAATCTGGAGGAGCTATCCAAGGTTGGTTCCAAGGTTGTGTAGAGACTTCTACATGTCCCCATGGCATATTCATATTCCAAGGAGGTTGTCCCCAATTTGGAAACCGAGGAGCATTGGGATATTGTGCATAGCCACCACCGGATCTCTGCCCAATAGCATTAAGTTCTTCTGTTTGGGTGCCCAAAACAGATTTTAGATGAGGCAACAAAGGACATTTATCTATTGAGTGTTCCTTGGAACAAATTCCACAAATAGAAGTTTTGTTTAAAGGGAAATCCTACAAGGCATGCTTATTTCTACATCTTGGGCAATAAATTGCCAAAGGTGGTGTAGAATTGGGTTTTGTGTTTCTCTCACCTAATGCAAAATTAAGTTGAACAAGGATATCAATTTTTAAATTAGCCATTTCCTCCATCAAATCCTTTATGTCACTATTGCCAGAATTTTGCTTCTTTCTTTGTTGGTGAGTGCGAGAATAATTTTTGCATAACTCCACAATATCTTCAATGTCAAGTTGATCTATGTCTCCTCTTCCCATTAAATCTAACACTTCCCTAGATTCATCCTGTAATCCTCTTAAGAAGATAGGTTTTAAGAAATCTGGTTCCACAGGACCACATCTCTTTTGGACAAAGGCAAAGCGATCAAGATAATCCTCTAAACTCTCATCTTCTTCTTGCTTGATCCGAAACAACTCATCTTTCATATTTCGTACTCTACAGTAATCTTGATATTTATGTAAGAATGCAGTCTCCATGTCATCCCAAGTATGGATTGAATTAGGTTCAAGATTACTCATAAACCATCTAAGAACAACATCCTTAAGCGTGGAAGGAAACAATTTCAATTTCTGATTGTCATTTATGTAGTCATAAGTCTGACATAACACTTTGAATTCAAACAGAAATTGATCAGGATCTTCTGAAATAGTTCCCCTAAAAATTGGCAATATGGATGGAGAAATAGTTTTCATGGGAGCATCTAGAGTTGGATCCAACTGTATAGGGTATTCAAAAGTCTTAGGAGGATCATCAACATTATACCCACCTGGTGGTGGTGGTGCTACTACCATAGTTGTTTTCTTTCTTGAGTCTGATGTGGATGGTTTAGGCTTAGGGGAATGTTTAGCAGCAAGTGCTACAAAAAGCTCTTGTTCTAATCTTTCCAAAGCTTTAGTTGGTGAAGAAGGTATTTCTTGCTCAGGAAATTCTTCATTTGATCATGAAGAACGCCTTGGTGGTTCAGAACTAGTTCTGATAAACCTCCCTCTTTTGTCTCTTGGCCTATGCATTCATGCCTATTCACTAAATAAACTGAAATGCAGTATTTCAAAAATTGTAACACAATTCTTGACCTGTTTCACTTTTCCTAACAACACCATTTGTTCCCTGACAACGGTGCCAAAAATGATGAGGGTCATTGATCATTCATCATTTAGTAATTATATGTCAGTCCAAGGCGGTGTCCAAAGGCTGTATACGATAGGAGGTGTCACAGTTGTAGGTTTAGTTTATCCAAGAACAAGATTTATTGATGGATCAGTTAGTGTTTTGGGGGTTTGGTGTGACCTCTAACTCCTAGAATTGGAAATCAAATTGTAGAAGCTGAAACTTAATTAACATTGCAGGAAATGAAAATTGCAGAATCTAAAATAACAGGAAGTGAAATGTTGCTAAATTGAAAGTGACAGAAAAGTAAATTGCAGAATTGAAAACACACACACAGTTGCAAAAAAGTCAACTAATTACAAAGTTCACAATTATTTGAGCATGTTCTAAATCTGGAAAATCAAATTAACATCTATTGCAAAACTGGAGAATAACACAAATCTGGAAATTGCAGTGAAATGACAAAAATCTGGAAATTGCTGCAAAGCTGGAAAATGATAAAAATATGGAAATTATAGTGAATTATGGAAAATGTTGTCAAATCCTATTAAATGCTGAACACTATTCCAAACATGTTCTAAATACTATGGTGCACTTCTGAAATAAAACTAATTCTGCAAATAAATGTTGACAAAATTCTGCTGATCTACTACAGTAAGAAATCAACAAGAATTTTTCTGTCACTGTGTTGCCCTTCCTCTGATCCTGCAAGTGGCCCTTACTTCCAGAACCAGAAGAGGGTAAATAATTATACCAGGTAAATTAAATGTACACTATCAACCATCAAATGCTAATAAAATCTGAAGAATGCACCTTTTATTCCATCTGAAATTGCATTACGATAATGCAAGAAAAATCTGCAATTTCTTGTAATGCTACAAAGACTTTATCTTCTCGCTATAACTATCTCTTATGACTATCTCCTATTCCTCTAATTATATATCTATTATCTATTATGCTCAACCATGTTGGGAGCTTTATTTATAAGACAAAGTTGATATATCTATTTGCTGAGTTTTAGGGATTTCCAACTATTTACAAAACAGTTTCCTGGAATGTAGGGTTATAATTTGTCAACCTTTATCCCTTTATCCCAGCTAGTCCGCCTATGGTGAAGGAACGGAGTCCAAATAGGGTGGACTAACTGCTTGGTCAATTTCCACTCATACTTTCCATGGTTTTGGCACATTTTGACCATTTTTGGTTGTTCCTACGCTATTCCCTATTCCTGTGCCGCTTATTCCTGCACTACTCTAGAATAATAGGCAGGTGACCATTCGTTGCTTATCTGCGCTCCAAATGCATAGGGAGGAAGTTGTTGACCATTTGGATTGTTTTCCCTTATCTTGTACACCCTTCTGCATTGGTGGCACGTGCTGGAGTGATTGATTCCAAGCCTTGTTGTATATGTATAATTGGTTGGAACTGTCATAGTCACAGCCTGTTTTCCTACACAGTCAGCTACAGTGGACAAGTTCTTGGCGCCTTTTTCCATTTGAATTAGTTTAAACAGAGGAACACAATATTGTTAAGCACCAGATATTCAACAAGGTCTACATTATGATTATGAATTACTACAACACTACTAATTAATTAACTGAAAGCAGGTGAAATTGCAGTAAAAAATAGTAAAACAGAGTGTATGCACTTTGTCATTTCAGAATATGCAAACACCATTATATAATGCATTTTACCCATAATTAACATAAAAACATAGTAAAAAGGGTGAGTCAAATAGTTATAATGTATCAAAAAGTGTTCATGGATGAGGCAATTCTTGGCCTCATCAAATTCTATTTAAAGGAAAGAGAATTTGCATATATAATGAAAAACCATCAACTTTTCATATTGAGAAGTTGGAAGAGGAAGAAAAATATTCAGGTGTAGTTAACATGATGACTAAGGAATTAGGAGAGATTGACTTTATGGAAGAAGTGCTTGGTGAAATTTGCCTTGAAGATGAATTTTTACTCATGGATTTTAATGCAATGATTGAAATAGATATTGGTTGTTATACGATAACTAAGCCTATGCATATTAAAGAGAAAAAACCTGATTCCCCAGATCCTGTTGTAGATCAATTATGGAAGCTTTATTTTTATGGTGCCAGGTGTAAGAATGGTGCAAGGGCTGGTATTGTATTGATCTCCCCCATGGGGTTACAGAAGACTTATTCTTATAGATTAACTTGGAGTTGCACAAATAACGCAGCTGAATATGAAGCATTGTGCCTCAGATTGAAGAAAGCTAAAAAGTTGGGCTTAAACAACTATAATTTTTTGGTGACTCCAAACTTATTGTTAATCAAACCACAAATAAATGTGTGTCTAAGCAACACTACCTAAAATCCTATTGCAATAAAGTGTGGGATTTTTTTGAATCTTTCACATCCTTGAACATTCAAGCAATTTCTCGTGAGCAAAATGAACATGCAGATGTTTTAGCTTCTCTTGGCATAAATTATTCTCCTATGGAACAAGTTGTAAAAAATACCAAGACTGTCAAGGAGATCTATAGACCCTCGATCCTTGATAAGAACATCTATTGGCAAGTATTTGATAATGACAAGCAAATAGTCAATTTTATGATTAAGGAAGTTGCTGGCATAGATGATAGAATGGTTGTTGAAGAAGAGATGGAAGGGGATGATACAATTGAAGAACAATCACATTCCTAGGAGACTGATTTCACTCAAAATCATGTTTGATAAAAATGATAAGGCCAAGAAGCACATGATCAAGGTGGATGCGAAAGAGTATAAGGAGTTGTAGCTAGAACCTGAGAAGATCAGCAAAATTGAAATATATTGTATGCCAGAAGAATTGGAAGATATCAAGAACTTATGAGTACCTTGACATCGTTGCATGGAGCTATCAATATTTGAAGGGATATGACAAGAACGTGATCCAACACACCATTGATCTACAAGAGGGAGTAAAACCTTTTCGACAAAAGCAATGGTCCGTCAATCCCAAGATCAAAGTACTCATGAAGGCAAAACTGTTGAAGATGTTAGAATCAAAGATAATATACCCAATTAATCACTCAATATGGATGACGAATCTGGTGCTAGTAGGAAAGAAGAACGGGGACATTCATTTATGTGTTGATTTTCATAACCTAAACCAGACATCACTAAAGGATCATTACCCTTGTTGGAGCCAAATTTGACTCAACTTTGAAACCCCCAAATTTAAATTTTTGGTTTTAATCAAATTGATAATGATGTTGGTCACTGTTTGAGTTGTGGTGAGTAATTTAATTTTTCATTGGTTAAATGATGTCTAAACCTTGGTTGTTTATAAGGTATACCTCTTTCGATTAATCGAATATCCCAAAAGAGAAAGGACAAAGTTTCATTAATCAAAAATTCTAAAGCCGAAGTTCGACCTTCATAAACAATAAGTTCCCTTGGGCCTAAACTAACTTCTAAAATCATAAAGTCCTAAGGTATGCTAAAGATAAGGGAATAATTAATCATCGTGGTCTAAAAACCCAAAAAGCTAAAAGTCTAAAACAAAAATCTTAAGTTAGCCTTAAGGGTATGTGCCCCATTAAGCTAACAAATGAGCACCTTAGATTTAATCCAAGGGTCGCGCTTGATCCAAAGGTAATCGGATGACAACGCGTCAATAAGATCAACCAAGAGATAAATCGAATAAGTCAAAAGGTCAATAAAGTTATAACCAAAAGTTTAAAATGATTAAAGTCCATGCAACTCTGATAATCTAAGCGGATGCGCTTGATCCAAGCCAGATCCAATGGCTACACAATTTCCAAAGAGTCAAAACTTTAAAAGGAAGTCGTAATGGGTCAAACAGTCAATTAAACATCGAGCAAGTTCGATAGATCGGATGATCGCGCCCAAGCATCGTTTAGATCAATGATCGTGCTTGTTTTAAAATAATCACGTATTAAAATTAACATTAAGGGTCCGTGCCCCCTTTGGAATAACCATCGAGCAGGTTGGACGGATCGGACGACAGCGCTCAATCGTGATTCAATCCGACGATGACGCTCCCATAAAAGATGCTTTTAAAAGTTTTAAACCTTGAATGATTAATTAAAACATTAAGCATGAATTAACGAGGGTCTAAACACATTGGATAATCATCCCCCTTTTGGCTTAATTATGATTAAAACCATGCATCCTTTGGTAACTAACTTGCAGGTTAATTAAAATCTATGATTCGCCAATAGCCATCAAAGATCCAATGGCCGCGTCAAAATCATGAATGGTAAGATGTCAACAAAGGTAAAGTTAATTACATGATTAGCAAGGGTCTAATACGTTGCATAATTACCCCCATTTTTGGCTTAATCATGATTAATAAAAATCAAAGGGTTTATGTTTTTGGCTATGTAGCATGCATCTTACAAGAGATCCAATGACAATGCCCGAACAAGCCCAAATATCAATGGATGCGAAAGTCAATGGCGACGACAAAAGATCCAAAGCAAAACAAAAGAATTAAATGATGTGTGGATCTAACGACAATGCTCATCTCTCCATGGATCCAATGGTGCGCATGCGTAAAGATGATCGGAGGTTAGTCTAAACAATCGATTAATCAATCCAAGGTACGTGTGTTTTTCCCCTTCATTAAAATCTGTGTGCATATGCATGATCCAACGGTAGCGCTCTCATCGTGATATAATCTAATGGTGATCGCTCAAAGAGATAAAAGTACTATAAATTCTTGGGTTTAATACAACGAGGTTAAGGTGGTAATCACTAGGCTAACTATGATTAAACGAGGATTAACATACCATGTTACTAGAAAATTAAATCGATAAATATATAGTCTTTCGCATTAATCATGTTTTAATGAATTATTATCGGACCTAAGGTTTTTGACCATATAAGCATGATTAACCAAATTAATCAAGTACCTATAGACTAACAATCATGTAGGTCCCATGATATCGATGGTCGCGCTGACTCTACTCAAGAAAATCGATGGTAGCACACGAACCAAAGAATTAAGCGATGAATCAACTGGAAATAATCTAACGGTAGCGCTTCATCGAGACAAAAGAGATCCAACGGTCATGAAAGAGCTAGAGTCAAAATGAAGAATGCAAAAGGGTTAAACGAAGAGTGTCTTTGATAGATCTAACGGGTACGCTTGACCTCCACTCAGATCCAATGGTAGCACATAAACCAAAGGGTCCCAGGGCATGCAAGATGAAGGACACTACCCATCATAAAAAGCTAAATTCTAAAAAAGGACAAGTTGGAAAAATTTTGTTGGCCGATTTTAAACAAGTAGTTGTGGCATCGGGTTAATGAAAAAATGTGCAAAATAATAAAACCCATTCTACCACCTCGTATATGAGCTCACCAGAATAGTCTAGGCTACTACCTGAGAGAACAAAGAACAAAAGCTGATACACAGAAAGTATAGAGAGGAGAAGAATTTTAAGCTTCACAATCATAGAAAAATCCTACTTGCTTCTTTGAGAACAATGGCATCATGGGGAGATGTTTTTGTACCCGAAGACACTAGGGAAGCTATGCAGTTCATCACAAATAGGTCACCATATTCTGTAATCTCTGGACCTCTTGTTCCTGGTACCACCATGTATGATTTTTCCCAGAAGAGTGGAGCTGATAAAAGACTCACCCCAGCACAGTAGTATGAAATTGATAATGCATGCATCAATAGTTTTTCTCGTGTAATGGAAAATGATGACAAGACCCCATGGATAATGACCGATTTATTTCACAAAGCACAGAGGCTACAGTACAAGGGTTTCCCTAGGAATAACCGATGGAACAGTAATCTTGGGAAGCTGGTATGTTCGAAAGTACACTTCTCTCTAGATTTGATGGCATGGCTGGCGGTGGCATATGATGAGAGAACGAAGACATTTTGAGACAACAATAACCGGTGGGTGTTCAACATTAAAGTCGAGCAAATCCAGAAGGTCTTCAATTTGACAAAGTATACCACTTTCATGGTAGACCAGGTAATCGAACACCAGTCCCGTATGTTTACCTGATATGGAAGTTTTTAAGAAAATGTTTGATACGCATAAAAAAATAGAGAAAGAATTTCCAATTAGGAAGGATGCCTTTAAACCATGGGTCCAAGATTTTTGTGATATGATAAACCTAGTTTTGGGAGTACAGGATCTAAGTAGAATAACAAAGAGAGTTTTATACTTAGCTGCACAATGCAATAGGGAATATAACACCCCAATTTATGCTTAGGAATTGGAAATAAGTACCCAAATACACAAAGAGATGGTGGAATTGAGAAAGGCAGTTTTGGAACAGAGGCAGGAAATGCCCCATTTTTCACTATATTCATTTTTCATCCATCTAATAGCGGGTCAATTGGGAGAAGAAGCCCGTAAAAGAGTAAAATCCATTGACAGCCCATATGTCCAGACCAGCTTCTAGAGAATACATGAAGGATGAACTCACATGGGTTGGTTTTATGATCGCTTTATGGTAGAAATTCATTGGGCTTTAATAGGATTAGTCCTAGAGAGGATAGGGCCAGGGGTAAGAGCCTTTATCAAAGAAAAGGAGATTGGGGATTATTTCTTCATAGAAATTTTTACTTATATCAGATTATATGGGGCTAAAATTCCCCCTAAATTGCTACCAATGTACTGCCCCTTGTCCCTAGCAGCTTTGGAATTATGTAGGCAAGTAGTCGAAGAAGCTAAGATGAGATTAGTAAAGAAACATGGTAAGGTCCCTTGGCTCGATGTTCCCTATCGCTTTGGAGATTTTATATTTGTGGGTTACCCTTCCTTGCTCAAAGGAATGTTCGAGCTGGATAACAGGGGATTTGATGAAGTGACTTGGAGATTTTATGACCCAAAAGGAACATACAACAGAATGATGGCGAAAAGAGAATACGCCCGTATACTACACCGGGAAGATGCTTTTGAAGAAATCTTATTAGAGGCAATGGAAAAAGGATTAGATTTGCAAAAAGTGTGGGATGAATTCCCTCCTAAAAAAAGGGGTAGCACATAGGTTTGTGAAGCCTATGATTACCCCATAGAGTTAAGAAGGCTCCGAGAAGGTTCAGTAGATGTTGTAGCACCCATTCTGCCAGGGGCAGTTCCAGCAATCAAAGAAGATCCCATATTAGAACTAATAGAGGAGCAGGGTATTGACCTGATGGAGGTCACTGTAAATGTTGTAGACATAGTAGAGCAACAAGTTGGACCTTTAGAAAGTACTCAACTCAGAATAGAAGTAGCACCAAACACTTCCCAAGAAGCTTCCAAAGACCAGAATATAGATAAATGGAAAGAGATTGTAATAACACCAACTCAAGAATATGCTCTCTCAAAACAGGCCATAGTTCCTATTTTGGATAGAGTCCTAGCTGTAACAAGTGTGAAGAAATTGGCACCCATGGCTGTCCTTACCACTATAACCATAAAAAGGTAGGAGATTAAAGTTCCCTCAGTAGTACAAATGAACAGTAGGAGAACTGGTGGATTAGGTGGACTATTCCGAAGTCACCTAGTGAAGAATCAAACAGAGGTAATTGCTTTGGAAAAGAAGAAACCCAGGTTGTCTTTACCCTCTACGAAATTTGTTTTGGAAAGAACAGATGAGCAAACTCCTTTCACTACTACAGATGAACAAGAGTTACAATTAGTAGCAGGAATGGGAAACAAAGGAGAATAGTTTACAGAAGAATCACAACTAGAAGCACCTATATCAGACATAGCAGAGGTAAATCTCCCTACTCTACAAAATCCACTTGTCTTCAGAGTTAATGAGGAAATAGGAGGCTCATCAGTGCTAGGGAAAGAAGGTGAGATGGCTGAAGTTGCCAAAGCCATGCAGGTTCAAGTCATAGACCAATTTGTTGGAACTATTGATAAACTAAGGAAACAACTGGATAAAGAAGAGAAAGAAAAGGTAGAACTACAGGCAATAATAAATAGGCAACAGGAAGAATTGACTCGAAGAGATGCTTCAAGTATCCATCCCCCTTTGAAGGTAAAAATCCAAGATCATGTCTACTATCTCAATACAATGAAGAAGAATATGTTGAGGAAGATAAAATCTCATGCCAGGGGATTTACTGAGATGTTCAGACAGATAAAGGTGATTCAAATAACTGCTCAAGAAATTCTGACCTTGATGTAGGAAAGAGAAGAGGATTTTGGAATCATCCACCCCACCCTAGACTTTATAGGAGATCATTTTGAAGAGTTACAAGGACAAGAAATAATGACACAGGATGACAATAAGATTCAGATCAATTTTGAATTCTTCAAAGTAACCCTATTTGGATCAAACAGGGAGAGATGGATCAATTCTATAAATAAAGTGAATGACCTAATAAAAGATGCCATAGAGAAGTTGGCAGATATTGGCCTATCCTTAGACCAATGTTTAGAAGCCTCAGATATGGAAGGGATATTCAAGGAGACCTTGGAAAGATTTGGATGTGAACCAGGTGATGAGGAAGAAATGGTTAAGCAAACTACGCTTATGGTGAATGTTGTAGAGATGTTACTATTTTAGTATGATAGGAACATGCCTATTATTGTTGTACAAAAAAATATAATATTGCAGGAAATGAACATGCTAAGGATAGCAGCCACATTTGATACAAAAGTTTGGAAATTGATTGATGAACATATAAAAGGGCTGCAATGAAATCTAAAAGGGAAAAAGGTTAATACCTACAGTCAGCAACAGAAAGTGAGTTCAACACCACAAGTAGATGCAACAAGAGGGCATGTCTCTGAGATAGTCAAAGAGCCAAGTAATCAAACGAAAGCAGACCAAAAGATGTCAGTTCGAAAGACAACAACTAAATGCACAAAAAAGTAGTAGAAGAAGATAAAGGTCTTCCTCATACCTTAATCACCGGTTGGATAGAGTTATGTTTGAAAAAGTCAAAGAAGAGAATAAAGTCAATATTACAAGAATAATTGGAGCCAATTGTATCAATTTTAGAAATTCAATCAGATACTGACAAGTGTACAGTCAGAAGTAAACCAAAAATAACAGAATCAAGAACCAGAGGCTATAAGAAGAAGCAATTGTAGACAGATTCTGCATCAAGCAATTAGAGAATAGCATTTTTGCTAAGAGGTATACTTGAGTGCCCGGTAGTTGTGTTGTTGTATTTTCTTTTTGTGTCTATTTTCTTTTATTCATTCTTTCTTCCTCCCCTTGTTGTGCAGGATCCTATGATAGGAAAGCATTCAAGAAGCTGAGAATATTTCCAGTCTTATTGAGCCTAGGATTCAAAGACTCTTATGTTATCAGATTGAAATAAGGAGAGTAGGAGAGACCTGTTACATTATTTGAACAGAGTCTTCTTCATTGTATTGATGTATTCTATTGAGAAAAATAGAGTTTAAAGGCATCCTGCCCACTCTGCATGTAATATTTCATAAATCAATACAATTCTAAGTTTTATTCCTATCATTTCTTTGTCTTGGTATTGTGTGTCACTGTATAATGGGTTACATTATTTGAATGCATTATATACATTTCTCTCGTTGGTTAACTCTTGGTTTTATTACGATATTCGAATAAGATTAAGAATGCCAATTTTTCTCTTCCCCTTCTTTCTGTTCATGATAGTATTGTTGTTAAATTGCTATAACATCCCAATGAATCTAGGCACCGGTCTACATAAGGCATAACAAATGGTTGTTTTCATGCTTGGTCATTTTAATACATATAGTATAATATAAATCTGGAGCGTGTAATTAGAGTTTTAATCATAGAATTACCGTTGGGGTTTCCTTACCCGTTCTATAGTTTTCCCTTAGCAATATTTGTGTTTAACAAAACATGAGGTAGGTCGACCAGAGCCTGTAATAGCTCATTGGTTTCAAACGGATTCTTGTAGCGTGACAATCGAAATCCTACGGATGCAAGAATCGGTTCCAATAGTTTTTTGGTGTCATTGTCGGGGATGAAATTATATGTTAAGATCATATCATCTTAAGTTTGTTTATCGAATGACATTATTTTTAAACAATGGGTGGCCAGTTAGAATAAAGAACGTTTGTTTTAATTTTCACTATTTTTACGTTCTTTATTTTACCCAATTCCTATTTCTTGATATTTTTGAATTTTCTTTTTCTTGATATTCTTGAAATTCTGCTTTCTTGATTTTCTTGAATTTCCCCAAGAACCCACTCCTGTGAGGATGAGAGATAATATCAAGCATTCTTGATAAAAGTATACTCTGTTATTTTTGCACCTTAGTGCTGGTGACTCTGCTGGACGAACCCAGAAGAAAAATATAAAAAAAGGAGAGAATAGAACATGCTGGCGAACACCAGGAGAAGTGGTAAGGAGCTGTTTCTAGAACTCGAGAATCCAGAGGTATTTATACATACCTAGAAAACTCCACTTTTTAAGAATATTGTTTATAATAGTAGATTAAATTCTAGTGGTAAAAGGTACGTGAAGAAAATTTAGAATACTATTACTACTGATATTACTGTAGATGAATGTTTAAAATCAGTAGTAGAAGATATATGTGATTATTCTCATTCAAAGGTAGATAATTCATCAGTTTACATTCAAACTACCTAGACCCATACCATCGTAGGTACTACATCTGTGAAATTAAATTCTATAGTAGCAATGGCTCAGGGTAATGTTCATTTGTGGAGAACTAACAGATATAGGCCTTTTGTATTACCAGTAAATTTAAATGCCTTACCCAGTAAAGCTCACAAATACCTCCCTAAGTTTTTAGGAAATAGTGCAGTAATTGGAGAGGATCATATCAAAAGTTTCTTATATGCAATGGACAGTCTGGAAGTTGAACATGAAGATGTAGTATTAAGATTGTTTCTACAGACTTTAGAAAAATATGCTAGAGAATGGTTTAATTCCCTTCCTAACAATGATATCCCAGACTTCACCAAAATGGAAGAGGTGTTCCTAAAGAAGTATGGTGAAAGGAAAAATGAACAATCATTGTTAACTGAGCTAGCCACTATGAAGAAGAAAGAAAATGAGGTTGTTAGTGATTTTAACAGAAGATTTTCCAAAAAAAAGAAACAAAATCCCTGCCAACCTCAGGCCTAGTGATATTCAATCTATTTGTTTTTATAAGAATGCTTTTCAAGGAGAGTTTAACTATGAATTAAGGCAAGAACAAGCCACTACCATTGATGGTTGTATGGAAAAAGCAATGGATATAGAAAGAAATATGCTTGACAGTGGTAAGATGAAGCCTTATTCTTTAGAAGTTAACATGCCCGAGAGAAAACCTAAGAGAGTGGCTTTTGATATACAAAGAAGAACTAAAATTGATCCTATGGAGAAGTTGACTAGTCAGATGATAGAAATGTTCAACAACATGAGTAAAAAGTTAGCAAGAATTGAAATAAATGGAAATAACGAAGAATCTTCATAGACAGAGCGACCACATGTTGACAACCATCCCCCCTTTAAGAAAAATTACAATAATAATTGGGGAAACAACAATGGTTTTGAAGAAGGGAATAGGAATAGGGGTAATGGGAATAACAACTAGAAAAATAGAGATTCTGACAGGGATCAGAACAATGTCCCTAACCCAATGCCATCTGCCAATGTAGCTGAAGGTTTTCCTTATTTTTGCTCTACTTGTGATGCACCCCATAACCCCGATGCATGTGGAATACACCTAAGTGATCAACGTAATGTAGATATGCATGCAGAATCAGAAGAGGATATAAGAATCAATGCATGTTGGTCCATTGAAGATGAATCCAGAGAAAGGTTGTTTGAAGAAGACATGGATAAATATGCTTCAAATCATCATCCTCAGATCTTAGTAACTGAAGGAACTAAAATCTTGTAGAAATCACATGAGTCAAGATATGATAAGATGAAGCAAGGGAAATTGATCCCCACTGCTCAAGAGGTTGAAGAATTAGAGGCAACCCATGTTTTAAATTTAAGGAATAGAATAGTCCCTGAAAGAACAGAGAAATTATCTACAAATGAAACAAGAAGATAAACTTTCACCAATAAAAATATTAGTAAAGAGAAAACTGATAGGAACCCTAACAAGATTACTCCTGAGGTAATAGAATCAATGGAAGAAGTTCCCAAAGAAGAAAGTAATAAACCATTGGATATAAAGAAGATAGAATTTGATGTTGGGTCAGAACTCAGTAAGCAAAAAGTTAATATCACATTTGGTGAACTTATGAAAGTTCAAACATATAGAGAACAAGTATGCAGAGCTTTTGGATTAGTAGAGCAGAAAGAAGACCCTACTTGTCATGCTGCTAGACAAAATCAACATGATACAAGATCACCATCTTCTATCAGACCCTTCTACGTGTCATTAAGATATAATTCAGATGAAGGGGAAAGATATGTGATTCATAATTGCATGCTCGACAGTGGAGCTTCACATAATATCATGCCTAAGCTAATAGCTGACCAAATGGGATTAATCTGTACTAGAGATTCTACTCCTATTTTTGTAATGGACAGTAGACAAATTCCCTATGTAGGGGTGATAACTGGATTATTAGTTTTCCTAGATCAACACCCCAAAAAGGGCATAGTCATGGATGTAGCAGTAGTTGATGTTGACCCATTCTTCTCACTTTTACTCAGTAGGCATTGGGCAGAACAACTAGGGGGATCAATACAACTAGACTGGTCTTATGCTACCATCCCCATATCAGATAAGGAGAATATAATTTTGAGAAGGGAACCATTCAACAAACACTCCGTAGAGTTAATTCAAATAGATGAAACCATGATTAACTTAGTTAACTCTATGGAAGAAAAAGGGATGGGAGTCTATTCAATATGGCACAACCCATTCCTGATGGAAGTACCAGATGCAAAGAACATGGATCCAAAAGATATGAGAATAATTGATGTTGAATCAAATCGAGTATTAACCCAAGAAATGTGGACCATGTCATTTGATGGGGCTAAATCCCAATCTGGAGCAGGTGCAGGTGTAAATTTGATTGATATTAAAGGAAACTACCTTAGTATCCCTTACAGATTGCAATTTCCTTGCACAAACAATGTAGTTGAGTACGAAGCTTTACTATTAGGGCTAAGGAAAGCAAAAGAGTTAGGTATTAACTACTTAACTATAACAGGGGATGCAGAACTTATTATACTACAAATTAAAGGTAAATATCAGACCAAGCATCCTAGACTTAAGCAATATAGAAATGCAGTACTGGAAGAAATTGATAAATTTTTGGCTTTCAATATTTCATATATTCCTAGAGAACAAAATCATGTTGCAGATATTTTAGCTGTGAATGCCTCAGGTCTAGATCACCTAGAGATAACTATAGAATATATGGATAGATTCCCAACTATTTCAGTCTACAAACCTTTTGTGCTAGATAACATAGTCTATCTTTAGGTCTTTCAAGATGATATAGATATTAAGGATTTTATGACTTTGCAAAATCAGTATGCAGATGTAATCTGTGATGAAAAATATGAAGAAAAGCTAAAAGATCAAATAGGAGAGCCAGTAGAAGTAATCCAATTGAAAACTAATAGAATACCCAAAGGATTGGTGTCTCTTGAAAGCCTATTTGATGACTTTGAAAAAGCTTATAAACCTATACGCAGAGAAGTGATATCTGAGGATATTAATATTGGCTCAATGAAAGAACCCAGAATAGTGAAAGTAGACATGGCATTACCTACTAAAGAAAAAGTTGGATATATCAGTTTCCTAAAAAAGAACAAAGAACATTTTGCTTGGACTTATGAAGATCTCAAAACTTTCAAAATGGATGTGATGACACATATAATACCCTTGAAAGAAGAGGCCAAGCCATTTAGACAAAAACAGAGAAAGTACAATCCAACTCTGCACCCAGTAATGCAAAAAGAGGTACAAAAATTGTTGGACTCCAAGATAATAAGAAAAGTAAGATTTTCCTCCTAGATATCCAACTTAGTACCAGTTAGGAAAAAGAATGGGGACATTAGACTATGCATGGATTTTAGAAATTTAAACAAGAGCTCACTAAAATACAATTACCCATTGCCTAACATGGAACAACTACTGCAAGCAGTAGTAGGTTCAACTAGATTGTCCCTGTTAGATGGATTTTTAGGGTACAATCAAATTTGATAAATCTAGAAGATAGACACAAGGCAACATTCACCACACCCTGGGGCACATTTGAATATTTAAGAATACCTTTTGGATTGATGAATGCAGGTGCTACTTTCCAGAGAGCGATGGACTTTGCTTTCAAAGGATTAATGTTCAAAATTGTAGTAGTGTACTTAGATGATATCATAGTTTTTTCTAAAAATCCAGAAGATCATCTAGAACATTTGACTACAGTTTTTTCCCGGTGCAAGGAATTTGGAATCTCTCTAAATCCAAAAAAATGCATATTCGAAACTACACAAGGAAAATTGCTAGGTCATATAGTTTCAGAAAAGGGGATAAGCATTGATCTAGAAAGGATAGAAGCCATTTCTAAAATTCCCCCACCCAAGAATCTAAAAGGAGTAAGGTCATTCTTTGGAAAAATAAATTTTATCAGAATATTTGTCCCAAATTTTGTAGAAATGACCAAACCCATAAATGATATGGTGAAGAAAACTGGAGAAATAAAATGGACAATAGAAAATATGGAAACATTTAACAAGATCAAAGAAGCCATATCAACCACTCCAGCTTTAAGTTGCCCTGATTATGCAAAGGATTTTAATATCTATTCATATGCGTCTGAACACTCTATTGCTGTAGTTCTTTCATAGAAAGATAATGAAAATAATGAAAGGCCAATAGCCTTTATGAGCTCAGGACTAAAAGGAGCAAATCTTAAATACACCCTATTGGAAAAACATGCCTATGCAGTCATCCAATATTTAGAACACTTCAAAGGTATATTTGGCTCAAACAAAGTTTATTGTTGTATTCCCTTTATAGCAATAAAAGATATCTTTTCTCAATCAGAGCCATTAGGAAGACCAACAAGATGGATGGTAAAACTTTTGCAATACGATGTTGAATTCAAAATAGTTAAAACAGTCAAAGGGTAAGGTTTAGCTAAACTATTGGCTAACAAAGAAGAAGCAGGATCTGAAAATATTCTCACCATAGATCAGACATATGATGACAGAAGAATAAAAATGAAGAATGTAAATGGTATGAAGAAATATTGTCATACTTACAAACGTTGTCTTTTCCCGGAGATATGTCAATAAACAGAATGAGGTCAGTCAAACTTCAAGCTCAGAAGTATTATATACAAAATGGAGTATTATATTGGAAACATCCTGATGGAGTATTATTAGTCTGCTTATATGAAAGAGAAGTCCCAAAAATAATTAATGAATTTCATAATGGTTTCTATGGAGGACACTTTGCTCCAAGAGCTACAACTAATAAAATCATGAGAGCAGGATATTATTGGCCATCCCTTTTTAAGGATGTATATAAATATGTTAGGAATTGTCATAACTGCCAAGTTTTTATAGGAAAAAGCATCTACCAACCATGCCCCTCAAGCCAGTAATTATTGAAGCACCTTTTGCTCAATGGGGTATTGACCTGATTGGAGAGATCAAGCCTAATTCATCTGGCCAGCATAAGTGGATCATAACTGCAATAGATTACTTCACAAAGTGGGTGGAAGCTGCACCTTTGAGAACATCTACAACTATTGCAGTCATCAGATTCATAGAAGAAAACATCTTGACCAGGTATGGAGTTCCTAAAAAGCTAGTAACCGATAATGCTCAATATTTTGTGTCATATGAAATGGTAGAATTTTGTGCTGAATATGGAATTGAATTATCTCATTCTACCAATTATTACCCCCAAGGAAATGGTTTAGCTGAGTCATCAAATAAAAATGTAATAACAAGAATAAAAAGGTCATTAGGCAAAAACAAAAGGGGATGGGACAATGAACTTAAATTTTCTTTATGGGCTGATAGGTTGTCTATTAAAATAAATACAAGAAGAACCCCCTATGAGATGGTTTATGGAGAAAAAGCCCTACTACCCCCAAAAATGGAAAAAATGGCACTTTCCCTTTTATTGCAAGATCATGAAAACCCTGATCCCATTCAGAGAAGGCTTGACCAAATTGTCTTGTTAGAAGAACAAAGAAGAGAGACCCTCAATAGAATGATGGAACAAACCCAGAAAACTATAAAATTGTTTAATAAGAAAGCCAAGGGTACTCCTTTTTCTCAAGGAGATATAGTCATCTATTGGGATCCTAAAAATGATAAGCATGGTGAAAAGGGTAAGTTTGAACCTAAATGGATTGGCCCATACCAAATTGCCCATGTTATCAATTAGAATACTTACAAGCTACAGACTTTGTAGGGAGAAATAATGGCTATCCCTATTAATGGCCAACACCTCAAAATGTACAATCCCTGTTGAAGGTGTACTTTAAAAAAAAATAAAAAAAAAAATAGAAAAACAAAAATCCAAAAATAGAGTGGTGAATTTTGTTTAGTAGTTAAGCTTCCCTTTTGTTCTTGAATAATTTTGAGTTTATTGTACACATGATATCTTAGTTTGATGAGTATATCTAACTATTTATTCCACCAAAGACAATAAGAAAAAAGGGGATTTATTTTAGATGTTGATGAGGTTTACAATTCTATCAAATATGAGTGTTTATGCAATAGTTGTTTGATATGAGATAAAACAGATAGAAAACAAAGCTGATTGAAACATCATGTCAAGCCTCACATTACAAATGATACTTAAGGTGACTTCAAAGGTCCAAAGAACTGAGTTATCTTTGAGAGGGTAGTTGAGCCAAAAATCATTACACTCATATTTTATAGCCAGAAACTAATCCTCAACTCAGGCATACTTATTGCACAATTTGCTTATATATCCAAACACTTCTCTCACGAGAAAGAAAAATAAAAAATAAAGTAAAACTGAGTCACTGCCTGAGATATCTTGGAAAACCTCTACCGAAGCTATAGACGCTTGACTGGAAGTAGGGTAAAACTAATATGGGATTAGAAGCAACTCCACCAAGGCTATAGACGCCTGACTGGCAGTGGAGCCCTGTAGAATGGTGAAAATTTTTAAAGAGTGAAATCACATATTAGGCTTGGCTATTTTTCTCAGATATGGTAAAGTTCTGAAAGATTTAGAAATCCAAAAAAGAATGCACAAACACACACATGGGCAAAAATATGATGAAACAAATGGTTGTGACAAAATCTGTGTAATCATATCTTATGACTTAGCTAAAACAAGCATTACAATATTTCAAAATAAAACTCATTGATTTCTAAAATTTCTAACCTTTGTTTCCAAATTGAATGAAAAGGGATCTACAATTTTTCATACTCTACTTGCTTTGATATCATGTTGTTCATACAGTTTTTCAGTATATATAAAAAAAAAATGAAGAAAAGAAAGAAAAGAGGAAGAAAAAGTTTTCTTTTATACAATTCAAGCTTTACTTAGCAGTTCAAAGTTTTATTCTTGTTTAATTTCTTTTGCAAATAAAATCGAGAGATTCTGGAATTCTCAAGAGCCTCAAGTTTTCAGCACCTTGTCCCAGTCAAAGCCTATGTTGGAGCCAAATTTGACTCAACTTTGAAACCCCCAAATTTAAATTTTTGGTTTTAATCAAATTGATAATGATGTTGGTCACTGTTTGAGTTGTGGTGAGTAATTTAATTTTTCATTTGGTTAAATGATGTCTAAACCTTGGTTGTTTATAAGGTATACCTCTTTCGATTAATCGAATATCCCAAAAGAGAAAGGACAAAGTTTCATTAATCAAAAATTCTAAAGTTGAAGTTCGACCTTCATAAACAATAAGTTCCCTTGGGCCTAAACTAACTTATAAAATCATAAAGTCCTAAGGTATGCTAAAGATAAGGGAATAATTAATCATCGTGGTCTAAAAACCCAAAAAGCTAAAAGTTCGAAACAAAAATCTTAAGTTAGACTTAAGGGTATGTACCCCACTAAGCTAACAAACGAGCACCTTAGATTTAATCCAAGGGCCACGCTTGATCAAAAGGAAATCGGACGACAACACATTAATAAGATCAACCAAGAGATAAATCAAATAAGTCAAAAGGTCAATAAAGTTATAACCCAAAGTTTGAAATGATTAAAGTCCATGCAACTCTGATAATCTAAGCGGATGCGCTTGATCCAAGCCAGATCCAATGGCTACACAATTTCCAAAGAGTCAAAACTTTAAAAGGAAGTCATAATGGGTCAAACAGTCAATTAAACATCGAGCAAGTTCGATAGATCGAATGATTGCACCCAAGCATCATTTAGATCAATGGTCATGCTTGTTTTAAAATAATCATGCATTAAAATTAATGTTAAGGGTCTGCGTCCCCTCTGGAATAACCACTTAGAAGGTTGGACAGATCAGACGATAGTGCTCAATCACGATTCAATCCGACAGTGGTGCTCCCATAAAAGATGCTTTTAAATGTTTTAAAATTTGAATGATTAATTAACACATTAAAAAAGAATTAACGAGGGTCTAAACACATTGGATAATCATCCCCATTTCAGGCTTAATTATGATTAAAACCATGCATCCTTTGGTAAATAACTTGTGGGTTAATTAAAATCTACGACTATGCCAATAGCCATCAAAGATCCAACGACCGCACCAAAATCATGAATGGTAAGATGTCAACAAAGGTAAAGTTAATTACATGATTAGCAAGGGTCTAATACATTGCATAATTACCCCCATTTTTGGCTTAATCATGATTAATAAAAATCAAAGGGTTTATGTTTTTGGCTATGTAGCATGCATCTTACAAGAGATCCAATGACAGCGCCCAAACTAGCCCAAAGATCAACGGATGTGAAAGTCAATGGCGGCGACAAAAGATCCAAAGCAAAACAAAAGAATTAAATGATGTATGGATCTAATGGTGGTGCTCATCTCTCCCTGGATCCAATGGTGCACATGCGTAAAGATGATCGGAGGTTAGTCTAAACAATCGATTAATCAATCCAAGGTACGTGTGTTTTTCCCCTTCATTAAAATCTGTGTGCATATGCATGATCCAATGGTAGTGCTCTCATCATGATATAATCTAATGGTGATCGCTCAAAGAGATAAAAGTACTATAAATGCCTAGGTTTAATACAATGAGGTTAAGGTGGTAATCACTAGGCTAACTACGATTAAACGAGGATTAACATACCATGTTACTAGAAAATTAAATCGATAAATATATAGTCTTTCGCATTAATCATGTTTTAATGAATTATTATCGGACCTAAGGTTTTTGACCATATAAGCATGATTAACCAAATTAATCAAGTACCTATAGACTAACAATCATGCAGGTCCCATGATATCGATGGTCGTGCTGACTCTACTCAGGAAAATCGATGGCAGTGCACAAACCAAAGAATTAAGTGATGAATCAACTGGCAATAATCTAACGGTAGCGCTTCATCGAGACAAAAGAGATCCAATGGTCATGAAAGAGTCAGAGTCAAAATGAAGAATGCAAAAGGGTTAAACGAAGAGCATCTTCGATAGATCTAATGGGTACGCTTGACCTCCACTCAGATCCAATGGTAGCACACAAACCAAAGGGTCCTAGGGCATGCAAGATGAAGGACACTACCCGTCATAATTGGTAAAAAAATTTCGTTGGTTGATTTTAAACAAGCAGTTGTGGCATCGGGTTAATGACAAAATGTGTGAAATAATCAAACCCATTCTACCACCTCGTATATGAGCTCACCAGAATAGTCGGGGCTACTACCTGAGTGAACAAAGAATAGAAGCTGATACACAGAAAGTACAGAGAGGAGAAGAATTTTAAGCTTCACAGTCGCAAAAAAATCCTACCTACTTCTTTGAGAACAATGGCATCATGGGGAGATGTTTTCATACCCGAAGACACCAGGGAAGCTGTGTAGTTCGTCACAAATAGGTCACCATATTCTGTAATCTCTGGACCTCTTGTTCCTGGTACCACCATGTATGATTTTTCCCAGAAGAGTGGAGCTGATAAAAGACTCACCCCAACGTAGCAGTATGAAATCGATAACGCATGCATCAATAGTTTTTCTCGTGTAATGGAAAATGATGATAGGACCCCATGGATAATGGCCGATTTATTTCACAAAGCACAGAGGCTACAGTACAAGGGTTTCCCTAGGAATAACCGATGGAACAACAATCTTGGGAAGCTGGTATGTCCGAAAGTACACTTCTCTCCAGATTTGATGGCATGGCTGGTGGTGGCATATGATGAGAGAATGAAGACATTTCGAGACAACAATAACCGACGGGTGTTCAACATTAAAGTCGAGCAAATCCAAAAGGTCTTCAATTTGACAAAGTATACCACTTTCATGGTAGACCAGGTAATCGAACACCAGTCCCGTATGTTTACTGATATGGAAGTTTTTAAGAAAATGTTTGATACGCATAAAAAAATAGAGAAAGAATTTCCAATTAGGAAGGATGCCTTTAAACCATGGGTCCAAGATTTTTGTGATATGATAAACCTAGTTTTGGGAGTACAGGATCTAAGTAGAATAACAAAGAGAGTTTTATACTTAGTTGCACAATGCAATAGGGAATATAACACCCCAATTTATGCCTGGGAATTGGAAATAAGTACCCAAATACACAAAGAGATGGTGGAATTGAGAAAGGCAATTTTGGAACAGAGGTAAGAAATGCCTCATTTTTCACTATATTCATTTTTCATCCATCTAATAGTGGGTCAATTGGGAGAAGAAGCCCATAAAAGAGTAAAATCCATTGACAGCCCATATGTCCAGACCAGCTTCTGGAGAATACATGAAGGACGAACTCACATGGGCTGGTTTTGTGATCGCTTTATGGTAGAAATTCATTGGGCTTTAACAGGATTAGTCCCAGAGAGGATAGGGCCAGGGGTAAGAGCCTTTATCAAAGAAAAGGAGATTGGGGATTATTTCTTCATAGAAAGTTTTACTTATATCATATTATATGGGGCTAAAATTCCCCCTAAATTGCTACCAATGTACTACCCCTTGTCCCTAGCAGCTTTGGAATTATGTAGGCAAGTAGTCGAAGAAGCTAAGATGAGATTAGTAAAGAAACATGGTAAGGTCCCTTGGCTCGATGTTCCCTGTCACTTTGGAGATTTTATATTTGTGGGTTACCCTTCCTTGCTCAAAGGAATGTTCGAGCTGGATAACAGGGGATTTGATGAAGTGACTTGGAGATTTTATGACCCAAAAGGAACATACAACAGAATGATGGCGAAAAGAGAATACGCCCGTATACTACACCGGGAAGATGCTTTTGAAGAAAGCTTATTAGAGGCAATGGAAAAAGGATTAGATTTGCAAAAAGTGTGGGATGAATTCCCTCCCAAAAAAAGGGGTAGCACACAGGTTTGTGAAGCCTATGATTACCCCACAGAGTTAAGAAGGCTTCGAGAAGGTTCAATAGATGTTGTAGCACCCATTCTGCCAAGGGCAGTTCCAGAAATCAAAGAAGATCCCATATTAGAACTAATAGAGGAGCAGGGTATTGACCTGATGGAGGTCACTATAAATGTTGTAGATATAGTAGAGCAACAAGTTGGACCTTCAGAAAGTACTCAACTCAGAATAGAAGCAACACCAAACACTTCCCAAGAAGCTGCCAAAGACCAGAATACAGATAAAGGGAAAGAGATTGTAATAATACCAACTCAAGAATCTGCTCTCTCAAAATAGGCCATAGTTCCTATTTCGGATAGAGTCCTAGCTGTAACAAGTGTGAAGAAATTGGCACCCATGGCTGTCCCTACCACTATAACCATAAAAAGGTAGGAGATTAAAGTTCCCTCAGTAGTACAAATGAATAGTAGGAGAACTGGTGGATTAGGTGGACTATTCCGAAGTCACCTAGTGAAGAATCAAACAGAGGTAATTGCTTTGGAAAAGAAGAAACCCAGGTTGTCTTTACCCTCTACAAAAGTTGTTTTGGAAAGAACAGATGAGCAAACTCCTTTCACTGCTACAGATGAACAAGAGTTACAATTAGTAGCAGGAATGGGAAACAAAGGAGAACAGTTTATAGAAGAATCACAACTAGAAGCACCTATATCAGACATAGCAGAGGTAAATCTCCCTACTCTACAAAATCCACTTGTCTTCAGAGTTAATGAGGAAACAGGAGGCTCATCAGTGCTAGGGAAAGAAGGTGAGATGGCTGAAGTTGCCAAAGCCATGCAGGTTCAAGTCATAGACCAATTTGTTGGAACTATTGATAAACTAAGGAAACAACTAGATAAAGAAGAGAAAGAAAGGGTAGAACTATAGGCAATAATAAATAGGCAACAGGAAGAATTAACTCGAAGAGATGCTTCAAGTATCCAGCCCCCTTCGGAGGTAAAAATCCAAGATCATGTCTACTATCTCAATACAATGAAGAAGAATATGTTGAGGAAGATAAAAGCTCATGCCAAGGGATTTACTGAGATGTTCAGACAGATAAAGGTGATTCAAATAACTGCTCAAGAAATTATGACCTTGATGCAGGAAAGAGAAGAGGATTTTGGAATCATCCACCCCACCCTAGACTTTATAGGAGATCATTTTGAAGAGTTACAAGGACAAGAAATAATGACACAAGATGACAATAAGATTCAGATCAATTTTGAATTCTTCAAAGCAGCCCTATTTGGATCAAACAGGGAGAGATGGATCAATTCTATAAATAAAGTGAATGACCTAATAAAATATGCCACAGAGAAGTTGGCAGATATTGGCCTATCCTTAGACCAATGTTTAGAAGCCTCAGATATGGAAGGGATATTCAAGGAGACCTTGGAAATATTTGGCTGTGAACCAGGTGATGAGGAAGAAATGGTTAAGCAAACTACGCTTATGGTGAATGTTGTGGAGATGTTACTATTTTAGTATGACAGGAACATGCCTATTATTGTTGTACAGAAAAACATAATATTGCAGGAAATGAACATGCTAAGGATAGCAGCCACATTTGATACAAAAGTTTGGAAATTGATTGATGAACATATAAAAGGGCTGCAACGAAATCTAAAAGGGAAAAAGGTTAATACCTACAGTCAGCAGCAGAAAGTGAGTTCAACACCATAGGTAGCTGCAACAATAGGGCATGTCTCTGAGATAGTCAAAGAGCCAAGTAATCAAAGGAAAGTAGACCAAAAGAGGCCAGTTCGAAAGACAACAGCTAAATGCACAAAAAAGTAGCAGAAGAAGATAAAGGTCTTCCTCATACCTTAATCACCGGTTGGATAGAGTTATGTTTGAAAAATTCAAAGAAGAGAATAAAGTCAATATTACAAGAATAATTGGAGCCAGCTGTATCAATTTTGGAAATTCAATCAGATGCTGACAAGTGTACAGTCAGAAGTAAACCAAAAATAATAGAATCAAGAACCAGAGGCTATAAGAAGAAGCAGTTGTAGATAGATTCTGCATCAAGCAATTAGAGAATAGCATTTTTGCTAAGAGGTATACTTGAGTGCCCGGTAGTTGTGTTGTTGTATTTCCTTTTTGTGTCTATTTTCTTTTATTCATTCTTTCTTCCTCCCCTTGTTGTGCAGGATCCTATGATAGGAAAGCGTTCAAGAAGCTGAGAATATTTCCAATCTTATTGAGCCTAGGATTCAGAGACTCTTCTATTATCAGATTGAAATAAGGAGAGTAGGAGAGACCTATTACATTATTTGAACAGAGTCTTCTTCATTGTATTGATGTATTCTATTGAGAAAAATAGAGTTTAAAGGCATCCTGCCCACTCTGCATGTAATATTTCATAAATCAATACAATTCTGAGTTTTATTCCTATCATTTCTTTGTCTTGGTATTGTGTGTCACCGTATAATGGGTTACATTATTTGAATGCATTATATACGTTTCTCTCGTTGGTTAACTCTTGGTTTTATTACGATATTCGAATAAGATTAAGAACGCCAATTTTTCTCTTCCCCTTCTTTCTGTTCATGATAGTATTGTTGTTAAATTGCTATAACAACCCAATGAATCTAGGCACCGGTCTACATAAGGCATAACAAATGGTTGTTTTCATGCTTGGTCATTTTAATACATATAGTATAATATAAATCTAGAGCGTGTAATTAGAGTTTTAATCATAGAATTACCGTTGGGGTTTCCTTACCCGTTATGTAGTTTTCCCTTAGCAATATTTGTGTTTAACAGAACATGAGGCAGGTCGACCAGAGCCTGTAATAGCTCATTGGTTTCAAATGGATTCTTGTAGCATGACAATCGAAATCCTATGGATGCAAGAATTGGTTCCAACAACCCTCTACTACAAATTGATCAAATCCTTCATGTGGTTACCGACATATAGAGATTTTCATTGTTAGATGGTTTCTCTGGTTATAATCAGATATGGGTGAAATATGAGGATCAACATAAAACAACATTCATTACAAATTGGGGCACGTTTGCCTATCAAAGAATGTCATTTGGACTCTCAAACACTGGCTCTACCTTTCAAAGGGCTATGGACATCGCTTTCAATGAGTTATTGAATAGAATTATTGTAATCTACCTTGATGATATGACCGTGTTTTCACATCGTAAAGAAGACCATGTTTCTCATTTGAGGTAGGTGTTCAAAAAATATCGTGAGTTCGAGATTTCTATTAATCCGAAGAAGTCAATATTTGCTATCAAGGAAGGGAAATTGTTGGGTCACGTGATTTCACAAGAAGGATTGGCAATTGATCCTACGAGAGCTGAGGCACTCCTGAAGCTACCATTGCTTGCTAACAAGGACTTACAATATTTCTTTGGTAAAATAAATTTCATTCGCAAGTTTATTGCTGATTTTTCTCAGGTGGTGAAACCCATGACTAAGCTCTTAAAAAATAATGTCAATTTTAAATGGACCCAAGTCAGAAGATGAACTTTTTAGGCAATCACGGAAAGAATCACCCAAGCTCCAATGTTGATTAACCCTGATTATTCAAAGGACTTTGTTCTCTATGCAGTGGATGAGCAAGAGAGTTATGCTATAGTTTTAACGCAAAAGCAGGAAGATGGAGATGAAAAGCCCATTGCCTTTCTGAGCCAAGTTATTGCGCCTCACCTGGAGAAGTATAATTTCATTGAAAATAGGTGTATGCAGTGATGAAATAATTAAAGAAGTTCTGATACTTTGTTTCATAGAGTAAGACTGCATTTATGTTGTACACCATGATGTTCAAAACTTCATACTTCAAGGAGAACTAGGTGATAAAGGAGCAAGTTAGGTCTCAAAAATTTAGGAATATGACATGGATATTCGATTGATAAAATTAGTTTATGGATGAGCTCTCTATCAAGATTTGGCCAAAAGTGCAGCATCAAAATCATTGGCTATAATGCAAGAAGAAGAAGCTAGAAAATGCATTTGTGCAAATCATATTGAAAGAAATCATGATTGGACAGAGGATCTTATTGACTTCTTTACTTTTGGGAAGTATCCACCACACCTTGATGCTTCACAGTGTTGGAAGTTTATGCTGCAAGCACTCAAATATGTTCTATTTCCTAATGGGCTATTTCACAAGAATATTGATGGAGTTATCCTCAGATGTGTGAAGGAGTAAAAAAAAGAGAAAATATTGGAAGAATTTTATTCTGGTCTCTTTGATGGTCATTATACAGGAATGCATATGATCTTGAAAATCATTCGATCTGGTTATTTTTGGCCTACTCTATTCGTCGAAACTCATAAAGTGAGTTAGCACTATGATAACTGTCAGTGGTATGTTGGCAGGACTAGGAAAGGAGCGTTGACCTTATGCCCAATTCAAGTAGAAGTGCCCTTTCAGTAGTGGGGTATTGACTTCATTGGAGTTATTGTACCACATTCCTCCGTAGAGCATAAATATATTTTAACGATGACTGATTATTTTACCAGATGGGCAAAAGCTATTCCTACCAAAAAATCAGATCAAGTGACTGTCATATCTTTTCTGGAGGGACTCATTACCCATTTTGGTGTCCCAAATTTAATTGTAAAAGATAATGGAACTCTATTTATTGGAGCTAAAATTACTAAGTTTACCAGTAAATGTGGAATTTATATCAAGATGTCATCCAATTATTACCCGCAAGGGAATGACTTGGCCGAATCTACTAATAAAAATTTGCTACGGATTTTAAAAAGGACAATAGAAAATAATAAAAGGAGTTGGCACCTCTTGTTGAGCAAGGTGTTGCAAGAGTTTTGTCATTTTTGTCAACTCAGGCAGTTAGATCTAATAATGCAGTGGACAGGCAGTTCAGAAGTCATTCAATGCAGGCTGACAAATTTTAGGGTTTGCAATTGACCACATTTAGGGTTTACAACCGACCATGTTTAGGGTTTGCGATCGACCAAGATTAGGGTTTGCATTTGCATAATCAGCCGACTACTATTAGGGTTTTCATCTCAAAATCTCAAGTATATAAGCGAGGCTGTTTGGAGATTTAGGCATCCATCGGGTGAATGTTGAAGTGCGAGATGCGGTCGTAAAAGTGCAGATAGCATAGAATCGACGAGATGATAGCGAAGTGCATAATGTGAGCTAGTTGTGTCGAGTTGTTTGAAGTGCGATTGTGAATGCGCATAGAGAGTAGAGTGTGGAACGACACAAAGTGTGCGAAGCGTGTGAGCAGAGAAAGCAGAATGTGTAGAGAGCGCAAAGGGCAAAGTTGATTGCAAAGTTTGGCTATAGCAGTGCAGCAGATTGTGTGAAGAGATTGCGTAAGAAAGAGCGAGTGTGCGAGAGATTGCAAAGGTGAAGTAGATCAGTTAGAGTCTTGCAATAACAAAGGTATTTGTCAAACATTTTCATTCAAAATTGAAGTCTAGTTGGTGTTGGCAAATTAGGGGTTGGTGCTCCTTTCGTTGGTGCAGATAAATAAGGGGTTGGTGCTCCTTCCAGGTTGGTCTTTGGTAAACAAATTGTAAAGTTGGTGCTTTGCAAGAGTCTAGATTTGGATGGTAGTCCAAGCAGCCGTTCTTTTTGAGGAGTAGCCATTTTGGTGAACCTCGTTAAAAATCTATGTTGTGTGATGTTCTCTTGCTGTACTTATTATATTTGTTTATAAGTTTTAATTGCTGTGGTTTTTAGAGTTGTTAATTCATGGATTTGGAATGCCACATTGATTCACCCCCCCTCTCAGTGCCATACTAAGTACAACAATTGGTATCAGAGCCAAGTTCCCTTTAAAGGCTAAATCAGCTAGGGTTGATCTTGGATTAATACTCTAATGGCAAAGAAAGGCAAGAATGGAACCATGAGACACAAGAAGAAAAGATCACACGGGGTCATAAAAGAAAATAAATATAAATTCATTATTGTTGTAGATTCAAGAGATGAATCAAACAATGGAGAAAAGGCCAAGAGTCAACTCGGTCATAATGCAGGTTCTCAAGGTTCGGAATGTTTTGATCAACTCCGGCATAATGAACGTCAGTGTTATGGGTTTAGTAGCAGTGAAGATGAAGAAGAAATAGAATCAGAACAAGAATGTAATAAAGAAGAAATGAATGCAGAAGCAAATTGGAATGAAGATCAAATTACGGCTCCAAGTAAGAAGAATAGAACCTCCTTCAAAAGGACATCTCAGCCAGTTTCAGTTTTTGTGGTAGAGGAAATTGAACCGAGAAAATGCGAGAAGGGGTGAACACTGAAGCAGATAATAAAAACCTCAATGCTAAAGTAGACTGTGAAGGTGAGTTGATCTCTGCTCTTGAAGAGTTGAATATAGAAAAGAAAAAGAACAAAAAACTGTCCAAGAAATTGGAAGAATATGGGGATGAGATTGAAAATCTGTTCTTACAATTCCAACAGGCCAAGAAAATAGAAGAAGACTTGAAGTCATAGCTGAATGATAAAGTCAATGTGTGTAACAAACATGAAGAGGATTCTAACAAAGTAGTTAGTAATCTAAAGCTGCAAGTAGAAGAGTCTAAAAGGATTGAGGAAACTCTCAGGTCGCAGATCAATGAGAAAGAGATTATTTGCCGCAAACAAGAAGAAGAGATTGTTTCATTGAAGAAACAACTAGAAGAGGCCAATACAAATCTTAAATTCGAGAAGAGCATAGAATTGCTAGATAAAATGATAAGTCATCAGAGAAGCTCCACGATTAAGCATGGTCTTGGATATGAAGCTGAACAACCTGTATCTTCCAATTATGCAGAGAAGAAGAAGTTCACTATTGAAGGGTCCGAGCAAGAAAAGGTTAAAGCTGTATCTTCAAAAGAAAGAAAATATCAAAGGAGATTTATAGCAAAGCAGCCACAACAAAAGAGGTTCTACCACTCTCACTTTTTTCATACTAACACTTTTAATGGCTATTGTTTCGAGATGTAACCCGTATGGTCACAAGGCAACTTATTGTGGATTAAATAATAAATCAAAGAGTTATGCTTTGGTCGAAATACATCTGCATATCTGAGTGAACACTTTGTACAATGTTTTCAATGCAATGGTCATGGGCACATAGCAAGGTTTTGTCCAAGCGCTTATGTATCAAATCTAAGGCAAAACAGTAGATTTCATAAGATGCAAAGAACACAACACAGATAGGAAATAAATCAGGTTCATAGAAGAAAGGAAAATAATCATTCATCATGGATGCATAAGAGACAACCACACCGGAGAGATATTCAAGTTCATGCAATGATGCAAAATAGGGACGCAGGTGAAAAATCCAAGCCCGAGGTCAAGAAAGTCCGGAGAAAGAAAGAAGAGAGGAAATCATGTCTCCTTGAACTAAAGGAGACTGCTCTTCTACTGCACTAAGCAACTCCAGGTAACACATCCTCAGGGGGAGCATTTTGAAAAAGGTTTTATTTTAATGCTTCTATATATTTGTCTGGGTATCTGAGGATGAAAGACCAGCAGTTGGGCTTTTGTGGTATAATTGTCAAGTGTGTTGGCTATTCATTTAGTTGTGTGTGGAAGTGTCATGAAGGGTAGTGTTTGCATTGAGAATCTTCACCATTGGTAGTATTGCTTATGTCATTGTTGTTTTGTTGATGGTTCTTACTGCCACTGATTATAGCTATGGATTATAACAGTTCAGATTGTTTTTGTTTATTGAAAGAATGCTTTCCCCAGCTGCGTATTTGTGTTTCGATAATAGCAGCGTGTTTTTGTTCGACGCTTGATGTGAAGATTGTCAGATCTTTCATTACACCTTGGTGAATATATTTAATTCATAGATAGTTTTGTTTTAACTTTTAATATAATGCCAATTCAAGGATAAGAAGTTTGAGGCTGAGTAAGGTGCACTACGGTTGGCCATAAAGTGTTTGACAAAATGTCTTCTTTCGACATGCACAGTTGAAAGTAAGAGTTGGCAATAAAATTGCGAGTCTTTGGACAAAAATTGGTACGAGATGTGAGTCACTTGTCAATTCTGTTGATAGAAGTGAAATCAACATGTTGAATGGGAAGATTGAAGAAAAAGTTTATAATGTGCAGCCAGATGATTTCCAGCCTGGTGATGAATGTTTGAGGTGCTTTTATAAAGAATTGAGGTAGTCTGCTGGATTCTCACTGCAGAGAAAGACAAATAGCTGTCAGTAGGTTCAAGTCTATTGAGAATATTCAAGATGTATATGCAGATGTTGTTTGCATTACAGAGCAAAAATTTGGATAGTTAAACGATCAGTGTATGCTTTCACTAAAATCAGTGGACAAGTTTGAGATTGCAGAGCAATAGAGGGTTGAGGCTCAGAAGACAACGTGAATTGAAGTGGCCACATATTCCCAAGAATAGTCTAAAATTTGACTAGCCATTGGGATCAAATTCTCAGGGGGGGCATTTGTGCATTTGTTCATCTTATTGATCATATCCATGATTTTTGCTAACTATTTCAATGTGGTTATGAGAATGGTGTGTATGGACTCGGGGGAGTCTGCGGTAGCCCTTTGGTATTATTGACAAAGGGGGAGAAGAGTTACGAGGAATGTACACGAGTGTTGCCAACAATTCCAAAGGGGGAGATTGTTGAGCAAGGTGTTGCAAGAGTTTTGTCATTGTTGTCAACTCAGGCAGTTAGATCTAATAATGCAGTGGACAGGCAGTTCAGAAGTCATTCAATGCAGGCTGACAGATTTTAGGGTTTGCAATTGACCACATTTAGGGTTTGTAGCCGACCATGTTTAGGGTTTGTAGTTGACCAAGATTAGGGTTTGCATTTGCATAATCAACCGACTACTATTAGGGTTTTCATCTCAAAATCTCAAGTATATAAGCGGGGCTGTTTGGAGATTTAGGCATCCATCGGGTGAATGTTGAAGTGCGAGATGCGATCGTAAAAGCGCAGATAGCATAGAATCGACGAGATGATAGCGAAGTGCATAATGTGAGCTAGTTGTGTCGAGTTGTTTGAAGTGTGATTGTGAATGCGCACAGAGAGTAGAGTGTGGAACGACACAGAGTGTGCGAAGCGTGTGAGCAGAGAAAGCAGAATGTGCAGAGAGCGCAAAGGGCAAAGTTGATTGCAAAGTTTGGCTATAGCAGTGCAGCAGTTGTGTGAAGAGATTGCGCAAGAAAGAGCGAGTGTGCGAGATATTGCAAAGGTGAAGTAGATCGGTTAGAGTCTTGCAATAATAAAGGTATTTTTCAAACATTTTCATTGAAAATTGAAGTCCAATTGGTGCTGGCAAATTAGGGGTTGGTGCTCCTTTCTGTTGGTGCAGATAAATAAGGGGTTGGTGCTCCTTCCAGTTGGTGCTGGTAAACAAATTGTAAAGTTGGTGCTTTGCAAGAGGCTGGATTTGGATGGTAGTCCAAGCAGCCGTTCTTTTTGAGGAGTAGCCATTTTGGTGAACCTCATTAAAAATCTATGTTGTGTGATGTTCTCTTGCTGTACTTATTATATTTGTTTATAAGTTTTAATTGCTATGGTTTTTAGAGCTGTTAATTCATGGATTTGGAATGCCACACTGATTCACCCCCCCTCTCAGTGCCATACTAAGTACAACACTACTTTTGAACCAAGATCTTTGGGCAGACCGTATATTTGTAAAAAAATATATTAAGACTTATCCGTATGATTTGGTGTATGGGAAAGAAGTGATCCTGCCTACCCACATTGAGCTTCCAGTGCTACAAATATTGCAGTTATTTAAAGATAAATATGAGTAATATGATCCAATGAGTGCTAGATTGGCATGAATTTTGCAGTTGGGGAAGATAGAGAAAAGGCTTATCAAGCATTCTTCGATCACACTAAAGAGATGCAAAGGTGGTTTGGAAAGAAAACTACTGAGTGCAAATTTTGGGTGGGAGATTTAGTTCTCAAATAGAACGAAAATAAGGCCAAGCCAGGGAAACACCACAAGTTTGATGCAATATGGGAAGGTCCTTTTTAGATTTTAGCATTAAATTCTACCAATGCATAGCATCTTCGTGACATGGAGGGCTATGATATTCCTATTCCAATGAATGGCCTTCATTTTAAGGCTTATATCCAATGAGTTGATTTTAAAGAGGTACCATATTGTAAATATGTATATATTTTTCTAGCATTTTATTTGCTTTATATGTTGATATATATATATATATATAATAAAAGAAAAAAGGAGATTAAAGAGAAAAGAAAAAAATCATTTCTTTTAGTATTAGTTTCGCTCTGAATCTATTTTGGATGTTGAAAAGCTTTGGTTTGAAATAATACCGTGTTATGAAGTTCTTAGTAAGGAAAGGCCCATTAAAAAGGATAAGTATATGATTAAGACCGAAAGTGCTTTTGCACTCCATAATCAGTGCATTCATGATTTAAAATAAAAAAGGATTTTAGGCATTTCGCCCAAATGAGAAGCACAGGGTTTTAAGCATCCCTTTGGGGCGAACAAAAAAAATAAGGAAGAGGCACCTGGTCAATGCAATATTTGAATAAGTCAAAATCACGTTTGCCTTGGGGAAGGTGTGAAACAGTCATTCGCCCCTAATTAAGGCAAACTTGTTGGTAAAATTGCATTGCCGAATCCAAAGAAATTGTAGGGAAACTTAAGAGCTGACACATTTAAATAAATATAAAAAAAGAAGAGAGCATAAGCACCGAAAAATCTAGACAAAGGTCGTATTCGACCCAAAGGAAGGTCGACACATTCGTTTGCCCAAGATTGGGATGAACACATTGATTTAAATATGTTATGATGGTGTAAAAGAAATCATGACAATATTCAAAGCGTCTTCGCTTAGGTGTGGGGCGATGAGATTTTAATACAAAAAGCATTTGCACATTAGTTTTTACGGTTGAAATATTTTAACTATTTATTTAAGGCGTTTTAAAAAGAAAAGAAAAAAGCCCTAAAAGCAACTATTTTTTTCCTAAGAAAAGCAAGCTTTTCTAAATCTGGATGAAAAGAAGAACGAGAAGGTTTTAAAAGGGAGGCTATGCGTTGTGAATATTTATCGGACAAGATAAAGGCGTTTTGGGGTAAAAGAGAAGTAAGGGGAGAAAGGCAAGTGTGCTCCAAAAATGTTTTTGCCTCATTCTATTTTGGAAGTGCGCTTACAGAAGAAGTGTTACCCTGAACAAATGGTAGTTATTGGGAAGCGTGCGTGCATGTTGAAGCCATTTAATTTGAATGTGCACCCGGATTTACATAGGAGGATTTTGTCTTCCCTAGGAATAAAAATATATATCATTGGTTTTGGGCGACTGCTTTGTTTTTTTACAAGAAGGCTTCGATGATCGAGGCACTACACAACGAAGAAGGATGCTCTTTCCCAGGATGATTTGGCAGTGAATCAAAGGTGATATCATTAGAGCATTGGAAATAGTGCCAAGCGAGTGAATTAATACACATATTCTCCCAAAAGCACCCAAGGTAACTCAATATTTATTACAGTAGTTGGGAGAGTGCTCTATATAAAGGACCAAGTAAAAACCCGTAATTTATTTTTCTAGGTTTTTATTGCCATTGTGTTCTGAACTATCATTGCAAAATTTTTTAGAGAGCATTGAAAGTATTTGTTAGAATAAAGAAACTATGGGAAAGCAAAGTAAAAAGACTCAATAGACTATAGAAATCGCAAAGCCTAAGAGGTCATGAAAAATAGACTAAATCCAAGAAGGCCTGAAGGAATGAAAATTTTAATTTAGACCCCTACGTCGACACAATGGCAAAAATCAACGATTGTGTGGTAACACACAAAGGTGTGGAAATATTGGGGCAAGATGTGGAAGTTGCAGTGAATCAAGGGGTGACATCAGAAAGCTTATTGATAGTACTATATCACTCGTAGTTATTTTGGTACCTATGTCCACCCATACACCCTTGTCCAAATCTAGTAAAGTTGATTTCTCAGTTTTACGATCCATTCACGAGAGCAGTGAGGAATGCTAAGAGAGAAATATTGTTTACCATCACCCCGGATGAAGTGAGGGAAGCATTCGCTTGTGGTTTGAAGCCTCCTTATGTAATTTCTTAAAAACTGCATACCCATGAGCAGGAGGACATATATGTCTCCATTGTAACCATGTGTCAATTCATGGAGACACAACTGATTAAGGAGCCACCGATTGGGCAGCTTCCAAATTTTCCAAAGCCACTCAAAGGATTAAATTTTTTAGATATTTATTCTATGTTGGCGTGGGTGGCCGGTTTACCTATAGACTCTACTATTCATAAGTGGCAGGCGGCCCTAACACAGTGCATTTACTGGACTAAATTTTACTCTTCGTCGACTATGAGGAAATATACCAATCCAATTTTCTTAAATTAGGTTGATTTTATTTCTCATAGAATATTTTTTCAGTTGGAGAAATTGTAGACTAGGGAGGAGACATCTTTCAAACATAACTCTTCCCTGGTATGGTATTTATTTTTTCACTTGCAACATCATTTCCCTTTCATTGCGGTAAGGTAGATGGATGAAAGAGATGAACTTCTACTAGTATACATGTGGACTTTTACTTTGACAACTAGGGAGTCATTTTATAGTTTCAACAATTTATTTTTAGGACCAACGGTAGAATTACTTTGTGGTACATGCGAGAGGGTGCCGCGAGAGTTGAGATAATTGATGGTTAATGGAGAAAAAGTAGACTTTTTTCTATTCACTCGAGGCGTGGTCATGAGAATTTTTGGCTTTACGGGTAAACCATTTTTGTTGCCTTATTTTGCCATCGAGTACATTTTTGCTATGGAAGTAGTGCGCCAGTCCGACTATGTAAATGATGTATATGGAGTCGGGTGCAACAATAAAACAACCTGTAATATGTCGTTCAAATTTTGTAGTATAAAAGTGAGCAAAGTAGGGTAGAACCGATTTCTCATGGTGACGCTACAATATTTGGGCTTGATAGAATTATCGTAGCTTGGGGAAATTTTTAGTGATAATAAAAGCCAAGTCGTTCCATTGTTGCCCATGACTTGATATTGAGAAAAGGTAAAATAATTTCAATAAGCCCGACATGAATTGACACATTGAAAACATGATGACGCTCCCACCATGGCATGATTGCTACAAATAAGAGGTCGAATATAATCCAGCAAGGTAAAAGAATCAGATTCCTCCCCCTGGTTTGTCTAGCTAGGTAAAATATAGTGAACCCGAATGGACTAAAGATAAAATCACGAACTAGTGGATAATGTGGGTTTATCAAGGAAAGACCACCACTCCTTATGGGTTGAAATTAGATGAGATGTTTTCGAACACCTATGACGAGTTTGTTGACTCCTATTGTAACCACAAAAAAGGCTCACACCTGAAGTATCTTATTGCAAGAATTGACAAAAACACAAAATGCATACAAGAACAAGAAATTGATAATGAATTGATCAATAAAACACACTTTATTTCATTATATTTGAAGCCAAACTAAAATTACAAGTACATCCCTCTTAGGGATAATCATCTTGATACAATTTTTACAATGGGATGTAATTTTTTCCTTCTTAAGGGTAGGTGTGATTTCCAAGTGCCTTTTAGGGTGACACGAACTGCTCTAGGGTGTTGATGACCCTCTTATTCATGTTGAGGAAGGAATTGTATGCTTTGTATCTTTCAATATTTGTTCCTTGTGATCAAGAAACAACAAGAAGCAATTAGTAACAAAGGAGGCCTCTCTTTATGAGGCTTTGAAATGAATCTTGTATAAAGAATAGAATAAAATCAAGAAAGCATGTAAAACTATCAATCTATGCAAGAAATGAGGAAATTGTAATGTAGAATGTAAAGAAGCATAAATCTAGCTAAGAAACATCCTAATTAACCATTAGAAAACTTGAATTGCTTGAAACTAATCTAGATTAACAAATGCAAGGAAAGGTGAAGCAAATATACCTCTAATTCCTAAATTAAATGGTCAAATGTTTGCTAAAATGTAGATCTATGCTAGATTAAGCTAATTGCATGATTGAAAATGGAAAACTACTACTAAAATGGAGGAAGGAGAGCATCAAAACCTAGCCATAGGTCTGAGGTGCGGTTGGCACTATTAACCATGGCTCATAGCCATAGTTAATATGAAAGTGTCCTTTCTCTTGCAACCAAGGCAAAAAACTCTCAAATCCTCTAAGGAATTGATGGTCAAGGGTTGTCTATGTTTTTTGGAAAATATTGGCGGTTGAATTCAATGGAATTAGCAATGGAGGTGTGTCAATTTTCAAGCTTGCTCCTCAAGATCTTGAGATCTCCATTGTTGCAAGCATAGTTGTCATTGATCAATTGGACAACACTTCGTTACTCCTCAAGGGGATATGAAATGCTCTCCAATCGACAGGGCTTCGCTATTCTTCATGATGGTTGCTCTCTAAAATTTGGGTCTTAAGTAGAATCCAAAAATATTTGCTATAGCTTCATGGAGAAGCCAAGAACAAGATTTGGTAGTTGAGAGGAAGCTTCTGGATGCTTCCTAGCCCAAACTGCTTTGAAAACCATTGCAATTCGGTTGTTGAAACTGATTTGACTCGGCTCTGGTCACCTAAGTTTTTTATAGTGCTAACTGTAGGTGTCAGCTATGGTTAGCATGTAGGATTTTTCTAACCGTAGGTGTCAGACTTGGTCCCCAATTGGTCTATTGGGGGCCGCAGCTGTCATCCACAATCAACACTTCTAACCACGGGTGTCATTCGCGGCTAGCACTGACTAGGCAAAGATGCCCCATTGAGTGGTAAAAACCATTGCTATACCTTGGATTTGTCCAAAGGTCTTCCATATGATCTTCTAGCATGTCCCATATGAGTAGTCACCATCGACATGATGCATTTTAGGTGTCTACACCTATCAACCTGTTGCTTTCGCTAAGATTTTACCTCGAAGTTTCCATCATTTCGATAGTGGCAAAAGCGAAGATAAAAGTGAACGCTCATCAGTTGAAGAAGAAATTTTTGAGGAGGAAGAATATTAGTATGTGTTCAGGAGAAGATCATAGTGGACAAAGTAGAAGATAGAGGAGGCACCTGTGGCAGAGAAGCAAAATGTTTAGAATGCACCCTCATTTTCTAAAGCGATGAAGAGACTGGGGACTAGCACAATTTCTTCTTCTAATACGGAAGTTTCAGTCATTGTATTTTCTACGGTTCTTGTTTTTTTGGTGGTAGTTTTCAATTCTTCTCTAGCAAAAAAGGTTTCGACTATGGTTGCACAACTATTTCCAATGGTCCAAAAACAACGGGAGAACCATCAGTCGAAGGAAAATCAGGAGGAAATCATGGACATCGAGGAGAATGTGAATGTTGAGGAGAGAGTGAAAGAGCAATAGGAAGAAGTTATTTCACAGTCGCTTCCATCACCATGTCACACAATGCCCATGCCTGAAGGTACGTCTTCTATTCCCCCTTCTTCTTCGAAGCATGTAGTGACTTTCGATTCACTCTCATCAGTTTCCATCTCCATTTCTCCACCCTTTGGTATGCCCTCTGCATCTATTTTGCTTCCTTCTTCTTCTCCTCCTGAAGTCACTGCTACTCCCTCTTCTCTTACATTTTCTTCGGCCTCCCTTTCCTTTAGTTCATATGCATTAGGGCCAATTTTTTTTTGTGCCCTTTCCCTTCCATTTCTGCCACCACTACCATTGAGGTTGTAAGTACGTAAGCTCCTACTAGAGTGAGTGTAACTATAACGAAACTTGGTTCTTCCATCCATTCCACTATTTTAGTCCCTTCTCTTCTAACCATCACAACTGCTTCTTTTGAGCCTAATCGATCAGATGTTTTGATTCCATTCACTTCATTTTTGGAAATACAAGCATTGCTCAAAGTTTAGGTGGCATTGAAACAACCTGACATGGAGAAAATTAATCGGGCACACCTGAGTTCGTCACAATGGCTGAATAGTAAGAGATGAAAGGAGGCCCTAGCTCCAGCTCGACCGATCAAGAAGGTTACCTTCGACCCAGTTGCCATGGAATCTCACAAGACTAGAATCACTCCCTTATTTCAAAATCCATAAGGAGATATGTTGTCGAGTGATTATGTCTGTAAGACTATAACAGAAGATCTCACCAAGATTGATCCAATGGAGAAAATGGGTAACATACAGGTTGATATGAGCTCAGTATATTTGCATGGCAAATACTATAAGGAGAAATATTTTGAGAATGAAAATAAAATTATCGAGCTTGAAAATTCCCTAGCTAAGAGTAGAGCACAAGAGGAAAGGATGACCATTGAAAATGAACACTTGCATCGATAAGTAGGGGTACATCTAAAGGAAAGATATGCAACATGAATTGAAATGCATATGCTCTAAAAGTATCTAGAGGATATCCAAAATCAACTGGCCAAGAAGGCTGCGTAGGCTCCAAAATTTTCTCCAAATAACATTAAAGAAGTGCACCTTCGTTCGGACAAAAATTGTGAGAAACTGGACAAACAAGCAATTCAAGTATTGCACTATTTATGGATGCCTGCATACAAATTTAGTTGGGGCAGTAATTTATTGATAATACAAAGGAAAGGCTAGAGCCATATATGGAAATGGCAGTAAAGATTCAAACTCTAGCCAATTCCAGCATTCACATTTTTCCCATAAGTGAAATGAATCACGCCTAGTCCACTGCCAAAGTCATACTACGCAGTTATTTTTAGAGAAAGGATCTGGTAAGGGAAGGTCAAAAAATCCTTAATACCATCGAGCAAGAGCATACTATTTCCATGATACATTTTGACACTTTTGCTATTTTGGGATTCTCAAACTTCACTAACGAATGGGGTGAAACTTTGCCAAAGGAACAATTTACTATGGCTTAGAGGAAGTTCGTAGAGGATACCTTAGAGATCGATGCATGGGAGGAGCCCATCATGAAAGTATAGGTCTTGCCTCTTATGCAAAAATATACCCACCTGGAGCTTTCACTGTTTGAGCTAGCTCAACGAATGAAGCACCTCAGTATAGAAGATGTCTAGAATATTCAATTCGTTTACGAGTCATTGAGTACTCCCTACTTATTCACCACTCAAGCATGTGAGGATGCAGTCATAGTTTATGAGGTTACCTATGGAAGCCTCAAAGAGCAGGCAGAAGGAGTAGCAGTGAAGCATGTGGTGGTAGAGAAAATGATAGAGGAAGCAGAGCATACTGATGTACTCAAGATTACGATCGAAGCCAAAGCCAAGGAAAAAGTTGAAGAAGAGGCACATTGAAAGGCATCCACATCAATAGTGCCAACCAAGGAAGATGGCAAAAAGACTCCATAGCAACCCAATGGATAAAGGCCTGGGATCACTTGCATCCATGCGAGTTGGATACCCCGTGAGTCACCAAAAATGTTGGCAATTTTATACTTTGCCACATTGGGATTTTGATCTCATTTTAATGGAGCATTTTGATTGTAATGAGGTGACATATATTTATCCTAATATAATATTTTGGTTGAGTTCATATGTTGCAGTTATTTCATTTTATTTTTTTGTCTTTATTTGTATATATACTCTTTTGGCCTGGAAGTAATGAATGTTTAACTGGAGGAGTTGGAAAACTGCATTGGAAATTCAAGTATTGTGTCATTTGAAAACTCACTGAGAAATGGTGGGTGGATGAAGCATTCACTGAAAAATTGAAGACGCGTTCACTCTAGGAAAAAGGCCCTGCACACTGCCAAACAAAAAGAAGAAAACATCGAGAGGTATGAAAGCACCCAAGGATAAGACTTGGAGAATCGCGTTCACCCAATTATTGGGGCAAAAGCTTCATTCTCCCCACTTCGAGGTGAACGTATTTTTAAGTTTGGAATAATGCGTACGCCTACCCATAATAAATGAAACCATTTTGGTGGAGTGGGTTCACCCCAAAAGTGGGGTGAAAGCTCCATTCACCCCACTTTGGGACGAACGTAATTAGAAGTGTGATAGAAAAGGGAAATTCAAAAGTGCATGTGTGACCAAATGGTCAACATTGCGTTTAGCTAGGTTGAGGGGTGAACGCCCCATTCGTCCCTCCCATGGGCAAACATCTTCCCAAGAACAGAGTCACACGAACATGCTGGCAACTGCAAAATTGGACAAATGCATCGAAAGGGTTGAGGCAATGTTGAATAGTCAACGTTGCATTCATCCCAAAGGGAGGGTGATTGTCTTTGGTGCCCCTTTTGGGGGTGAATGCAATTTTTAAAGGCAAGCGAGGCATCTGCTAAATATTTTTATCGGGAATGAAAAGCATTGTTGTCGCCACGGTCAAAGAAGGGAGATAGTCAATTGAAAGCGTACTCACCACTAATATCCAAATTTTTAAAAGGTGCCCAGAGCAGATCATGGAGAATATTAAATAATGGAGGTGAGAAGTAACTCATATCATGAATCCCGAGTAGAGAAACAAGATGTATTAAAAATACAAGATGATTTTCATGATTTTCAAAGAAGAAGCACATTTTCAAGATGTCAAACGTCTCTTAATTTTCTATGCACTGAATCTAGAAGCATAGATTTCATGAAGAAGTTTCCTTGTAAATCAGATCATTGTTTCAAGACAAAAAGCTTTGAATATTTCCAAGGAGGAATTTCCTCTCCATGGTTTTGGATCTGCGATCATTTTGTCCCCATGTGCATTTAATGAAAGAGACAAAATCTTCTATAAATACTACTTAATTCTCATTGTAAAAGAGGTTAGAAATTTTGCAAGAAAACTCTCCAAGTTCTCTACATCAATAGAAGATACAAGGCTTCTAAATTTGCAAGTGATCTTGTGTGTAATTTCCTTTTGTATTTATGCATTTCTATTTTACATTCTTATTCCTTATTTGCTGTTGAATTTAAATTCTGCATCTAAATTTAAATATTGCTAATGAGGGAGCGAGTGTTGGAGTGTTATTCTGGAGGTTGTTTTTGCAATTTTATGAGTAAATTTTGTTGCTTATCTTTTATTGCATGCTATTTCATGCTTGGGTGAATTTCTTGCTATTAGTCTACCCCAAATCCTACACCTTTGGCTTGTGGCTATATTTACCATCTCTTTCTACAATTTCTAATCTCTTTCCTACAACTCTAGTCTTTAACCCGTGTAGGATTTAGCTTGGAAGCCACTCCTCTCTAGATATTGGCACAGAGGACATTCATTTCCTCTGGTCATTCAATGTTGGTCATATATAGGATGTACAAATGCAATTTTGTTGATTAGGAAAATATTTGACCAACAATTTGTGAATGAAACACATTGAACAGTGAGGCATGGGTGTACCCAAAGTGGTGAGGTTTGGACATGTCCAAAGCATTGAGGCTTTTGGAATCATTCATAAGGCAATAATGGTGGCACCTTGAATGGTGAGGATTGGGTGACCATGCTCATTATCAGGTGAATGGTAATGGTATTCGTTAGCTCATAGAGATGCGGTAGCTAAGCACTAAGGTATTACACTAGAATAATCCTACATAGATGGACTTGCGTACGGTTAAAGAAAAATGTGTCCCCTTTAAGTGTTATGGAATTTAAAGGATAATCCCTACATCATGGTCAAGTTGTCCTATACTAGTGAGGGTATAGGAAAGGTGGGGGGACCACTATTGGTATCCTTTCTAAATGGTGAGGTTTAGAAAGGTGAACCCCAAAAATATGGAATGTTGGCCACTCCTATCCACTTGAGTGTCATTTGCAGTGACATTAAACTTAAAATGTGGTTATGCCTTAAGTATTGAAAAATATTAGGACTTCTTTGTGAACCTTACTTGTGGAAATATATATATATATATATATATATATATATATATATATATATATATATATATATATATATATATATATATATATCTTGGTTTGGTTTGGTGGATTTTTAAAAGAAAGTATAGAACTCTTTCTTTGAAAAGTAGTAGATATAAAAGAAAAGCTATTAAATCTAGGAGAAAAAGTAGAAGATAAATTTCTTGTTCAAGTAATACTAAGGGAACTTCTAGAAAGTTACAAGTATTTAGTTACTTCTTTGCAAGTCCTAAGCAAGGAGACTAGATTTGATGACTTAGTTAATATTCTTTAAGAATACAAAGTAGAAAATTTATTCAAAGATGAAATGACTAATAATACCTTAGTATCCAAAGATAATACACTAGCTAATATTGCCATAATTTCAAGGTATAGATCTAATGGAATTCAATATTATATCATATATGTAAGAAAAAAAGGGTCATAGTACAAAATTTTGTAGATAAAATCAAGGAAAACAGAATCAAGAAAATCCAATGAATATGAATCAAGGAAGTCAAATGAAAAAACCAATACAACAAAGCCATTATCAATATCAATATCAACATAATACTCAACAACAACAACAATAATTTTAATATCAATATCAAAAATGTCAATATCATCCTTAATACCAATATGGACATCAACAACAACCGCAACTAAAATTAAGAGAAGAAAATAAAAAAGAAAACTTTTCAAGAAATTCATGAAATACAAGAATTAGAAGAAACATCTAAAAGAAATGAATTCAAATCTCTTACTGTAAAACTCTATGAAGATGTACATTTTCCAAATAATTATGAAGGTACTAAAATTGCAATTGCTATAAAACATCAAGATACATGAGGAGAAAATCTAGAAAGATGACAAGGCAAGATCAAGACCAGAATTGAAAAGAACATAATAAAGAAACAAAAAAAGATCATGAGATGGGAAGTGCCTGAAAGGAGATCTGAGGAATAAAACTAGGGTTTCAGAAGCTAGGGTAGAGGTCTATCAATTGTAAGTATCACAACTAATAATGGGGGACATAGGCACTTCAGTACCAAATCCTTCGAACGAAGGAATCTCATTCTAGGATAAGCTATGTGGAACCCAAGATAGCTTTAATGACTGTCAAACACAAGCAAAGAAAATCATAAACACCATGGGAAAGTGAAAAAATGAGGATTCTCTACCTAGGAGAGTGAATGAATGTTTACCACAAGCAAATAAAATACCGATATTGGAAATAGTTGAGGACTGGATAGTTGAGGATATTGTTTATAAGTCAAAACACAACCTAATAGGTAAATTCATGGGTTTCAGACCGTCCGTGCACTTCCTTCACACATGGATAAGGAAAAAATGGCATCTAGAAGGAGAATAAAAAATTATAACTCTCCCAAATGGGTATTTTTCTATAGAGTTCACATCGATGGTAGATCGATAAAAAATATTTGAGGGAGGGTCGTATCATCACGGGCCAATGGGACTATTATTGCAGCCATGGAAGATGGGATTTGACTTGAGGGTGGAACCAACTATAGTACCAATATGGGTAATATTATTTGCCCTTGCCCTTGAATTTTGTAAAGAGGAGGTACTCGAGGCAATATGCAACTTACTAGGGCATTATCAAGGTAGATCAAAAGAAATAATTTTAGGAGGATCGACAATGTTTGCTAGGTTTTGTGTAGAAATGGACCTCAGCAAACCTCTTCCAACAAAGATAAACCTAAAAATAGAGGATTTTTTTTTGTGCCAACAACTAGACTATGAGGTTATTCCATTCATATATCAGGTGTGCCACACTTATGGACATCTGGCTAGAATGTGCCCAACAGTTAAGGATCATCAATCTGAAAAAAAAGGGGATAAATAAAATATTAACATGGTGGGTCAATATCTTTAGAAAAATGGAAATCACAAGGAAGGGAAAGGTCCAGCAGACTCTGAGAGATTTTAAAAATTAATTAGAAGGCCAAACTAAATAAATCAACACAGTAATTGGAGACAAGGAGAAAGAGTTGTAAGAACAAACAACAAATATGATATATTCAAAAAACTAGGAAACTTGGAAATAGAAGGGAATTTTCAAATGGAAGGGTTAGAGGAGGATACTCAACAAGTCACACTAGTTGATCAGGAATAATATTCCAATCTAGTATCATGGAACAAGCAAGGAGCAGAACCAGAAACAACCTCTCTCATGGAAGAGGAGATTCAATCTATGAGGGAGACCATAGGAGGGGAAATAGAGAAAATGATAATTTTGACACAGGAAATAGAGATGAAAAAATGAAATAAGAACAAAGAAAGTCCTACTATAGGGATTCATAAAGTGAATAAGAAACAAAAACCGAACCAATCTACAGGGAGGAAGTCAAACAAGGAAAATATGGAGGAACAAGGAAGAGATTTGAGCTAGAATGGAAAGGTAAAATTGATGGCTAATTTTTTATCTCCTAATTCTCAATGATATTAATCACTTGGAATGTGGGGGGTTTAGGCAATCACCCCAGATAAAATACAGTTAAAAATATTATCATAGATATGAGTCCAAATATAATTTTTTTATAGGAAACCAAAATGCAAGGAGAAGACTTACAAAAAATAAACAGGAGGATGTGGAAAAAAATGAGAGATCCTTACTCAATTGGCATAGGGGAAATTAGGTGGATTGGCCACTATGTGGAATCACCAACTGTTCATAGAGATAGGGGGAGCCTCTACAAGAGGGGTATTGATGGTCTGGTTACTGTTGACAATTTTTTCACATTGCACAAGGGGTAGAAAAAAAAATCAAAATTTTGTATAGTGTTTCCTTTTGCAAAAGTATTTCTTTTTGTTGCTTTGAAAGTATTTGTAAGTGTTGCAGCAATTTTGGCTTTCAATGCCACCCCTTTGTACATAAAATGAAGAAGAAGAGCTTCACTGCCGAACAAGCCAAAGAAGATAGCTCCGTCAAAAGAAGGAAAAAGTGTCGTGATATCGTGACATGTTGCATTTTCGTGACTGAGAGCGACAAGAGAGACCAAAAGAAGAAAAGTGTCACGATATCGCGACATGTTGCATTTTCGTAGCTCACAGAAAGGAGGAGGAAGAAATAAAAAGTGTCACGATATCGTGACATGTTGCATTTTTGCGGCTCACAGTGACAAGGAGGAGCAAGAAAGAAAAAGTGTCACGATATTGTGACATGTTGCATTTTCGCGGCTCAGAGCGAAAGAGGGAGCAAGAAAGAAAAAGTGTCGCGATATCGTGACATGTTGCATTTTCGTGGCTCAAAGCAAGGAGGAAGAGCAAAATAAGAAAAGTGTCACGATATCATGACATGTTGCATTCTCGCGACCAAAAGAGAAAAAGTTTCGTGATATCGCGACATGTTGCATTCTCACGACAAAAAGAAGAAAAGTGTCACGATATCGCGACATGTTGCATTCTTGCGACAAAAAGAAGAAAAGTGTCGTGATATCGCAACATGTTGCATTCTCATGAACAAAAGGAGAAAAGTGTCACGATATCGCGACATGTTGCATTCTTGCGACCAAAAGAAGAAAAGTGTTGAGATATCGTGACATGTTGCGTTTTCGTGGCCCAAAGCAACAAAAGAGGACAAAGACATAGAAATGTCACGATTTCGTGACATGTCATATTTTCGTGATGCAAGAAGAACCAAGCTGAAGACATAGAAATGTCATGATATCATGACATGTTGCTTTTTTGCGACTCAAAATGGGCACGTGCTCCAAGCCAGGTATTTTCTCGAGACGATCAAGTGCCTCATAAATGCATTATTACTTGCTCGGTAAGCTCGCTGCTCATTTTTTGGCAATTGGAAGCAAAGTATCAGTCCCTGAAGGAGAGCCTGGTAAGCATGGCAACCGCTCGAGCATTGCACCCAGAAACCAAGGACACTCAGACGACTCATCAATGCATATTTATGTGGTTGAATCGGTCACAGTTGCCAGTTATGGTAATGGATTTGAAAGCTTAGTCACAAGGGTCGTGAGGAGCCGACTTCTTAGATATCAAGAGTATACTTCACCATTTTATGTAATAATGACTTAGACGGTCGGGTCCTCTATAAAAACCCAAGCATTGTAATGAAGAAAGGGGGGGAACTTTCTGCTAGAAAGTTGTTGTAACTTGATGTCCTACGATTAATACTAAAGAGCTTTGGGCTCAATTTCTTTCTTTTATGCTACCTTCTGTGTTTATTTCTTTTGTCTTTCTTCATTTGCATACTGTGACTCTAAATCCTAAATCCGGTGTGCGATTGGGGACTGTACCCTAAAATTTGCCTAAAGGATACATAGGAGAGGAAAAATGCTATATTGGTTTTCTTTTATGCTGCCTGGTGGGTTGTGGTTTCTATTATATTCACTTGTCCTAATCGTCGTTACTATGAACCCTAAATTTTGATGAAAGGGAGAAGGAGAATCCTGGAGCTCTCCCAAAGGATACATAGGAAGGTTAATGTGGCGTTTCTTTCATTTATTCTTGGTGTTATTTGCTGCTATTCAAGTTTTTAGTTAGTGATCGTGCTTCCTATTCTCTCCCACTTTAAATTATCGATCTCTCTTCCCTTACCCCTTTTTATTTCTTTCTCTAACCCTAACTCTTTTTATCTCTTTCCTGCACCCTTACTCTGTTTATCTCTTTCCTGCATCCCTTATCTCAAAACACCAAAGTAGTTTAGCATAGGAGCCGACCTTTCTCTAGAGATTGGCACGAGGGGCATCTCTTCCCTTTAGCCTTTCAATGTTGGTCTAGGTCTAGGGCGCATACATTTACCCAAATCCTTTCCTAGGTAGATTTGATGACCAATAGTTTTGGCACGCTTGGTGGGACCAATAGTCCCCATGTTTTAAGGAAGTCTGAGTTTGGTGAATTTTTGGCTTGCCTTCATCTAGCAAAATCACTTGGTGACTCTGATTGAGCTGAAGATCCAGATTTCTAGATCGTAGGTGCCTTTTAAATCTAAAAGAAGACATCTCAGAGGAATAAAAGTTCGGTGAGCAGCCTTGACCTCACAAGCGGAGAAAAGTATGTTCACCTGGCAACTCCGACTTAGTGGCGAGAACCGTGATATCTGTAGACCACTGCTATAATGGAGATGGTATGCTATCCTTGCTGGGATGATCGTGGCCCTCTAAATCTCCAAAGTTACCATGAAATTCCCAAAAGCGCCTTGAAGACAGTGACAAAATACAATGGCACTAAGGGAATGGCCCAAGAACACCTTGAAGATGTTGCTACTTTAGCGCCCCTCCATGACATAATCCACGAGGATGTCATGATTAGACTTTTGGTTCTATCCTTGGAAGGAAGGGTGCTGTAGTGGTACAGACTACTTGGGAATAAAAGTATCTGCTCATGGGATGACTTAGCGAGAGCGCTAGTCAGAACATTTGATGGCTCTTAGGATCCCTTCCAGCTTTTGATGTACCTCTTCACCATCATGAAAGCACCTTTGGAGAGCATCATGGACTTCAATGTCTAATTCTGCAAAAGTTGGAAGAGAATTCCAGGGGATATCCAACCGATGCCCGCCCAAGCCCACCTCTTCTATGTTCGGGCATTTCACCCGGACATGAGCCTTCTCTTGCTGCAATCAGGTGAATGAAGATTCCCTCAAATATTTGAGGAAGCAGTACGAGCAGAGCAACTTTTGCTCCTATCGAGAAAGTGGCAGTGGGGGGAAACTCCATCACTTTCTCCAATAATTGCTGCTCCTGTCTATCCAACGTAGTATTCATCATGGCAGACTCCTCATACTGAGCAGAGGCCTGAAATGCAGTCATGTGGAGCTCGAGAGGCAGATCTCATCCAATTTCAACGATGGGAATATGCAAATGAACAATATGGTTGCTTGCATTCTCCATCAAAGGACAGGCCAAGGACAAGAGCAGGCCCAAGTGGTAGAACCTGAGAACAAAGAGGGCACATTTTTGCACCCTTTTTGTATCCCAGTGGATGGCACGCAAGTATTCAGCCAGGATCCATTAAGCATGTCTCATCAAGCTAAACCTAAAGAGATCCTAGAAGATTACTCTTTGCCGGAGGAGCCTTGTTACCGCATCAGGAGGATGGAAGAACCTGTACCCAGCCCATAGTTAGTAGATTCTTCGATATTCTGGTATTGGTTCCAGCCCCCACTATGACCAGTACCCCAAGAGGCCCCTCATGCGGTGAACTTCTTCATCTTTCATCAATAGTACGGGTACTGGCAGGAGCGACAACTCACTGCGTTGCTCCCCATTTGCAACATGGACAACTTTGGGAAGAGGCCAGCTGAACTTCAAAGATCAACTGAAGTTCAATAAGAACTAGTCTGAACATTGCAGGTTCATCGAATAGGCACCTGAATCTGGGTTTATGGTGGTGGTATGCCAATCATGTGGTAAAATTTTGTGTAAATACTATAAATAGCTTGGCTAGTAAATAAGTGTCGAAGGCGCTAAGTGTTGCTTAGGAGCTTAGGCACAAACAAAAAAAAAAAATGTCGTCAGTGGATAGTCAGAGAAGAGGATAATGGGAATGACTCTGTTGCCCAATGGATAAAGGCCTGGGATATCTGCATTCAGACAAGCTAAATGCCCCATGAGCCACCAAGAATGTTGACAATATTGTCACATTGCACAAGGGGTAGAAAAAAAAATCAAAATTTTGTATAGTGTTTCATTTTGCAAAAGTATTTCTTTTTGTTGCTTCGAAAGTATTTGTAAGTGTTGCAGCAATTTTGGCTTTCAATGCCACCCCATTGTACATAAAATGAAGAAGAAGAGCTTCACTTCCAAACAAGCCAAAGAAGATAGCTCCGCCAAAAGAAGGAAAAAGTGTCACGATATCACGACATGTTGCATTTTCACGGCCGAGAGCGACAAGAGAGACCAAAAGAAGAAAAGTGTCGCGATATCGTGACATGTTGCATTTTTGTGTCTCACAGCAAGGAGGAGGAGCAAGAAATAAAAAGTGTCGCGATATCGCGACATGTTGCATTTTCATAGCTCAAAGCGACAAGGAGGAGCAAGAAAGAAAAAGTGTCGCGATATCATGACATGTTGCATTTTCGTGGCTCAAAGCGACAAGAGGGAGCAAGAAAGAAAAAGTGTCATGATATCGTGACATGTTGCATTTTCGCGGCTCAAAGCAAGGAGGAAGAGCAAAAGAAGAAAAGTGTCACGATATCGCGACATGTTGCATTCTCGCGACCAAAAGAAGAAAAGTGTCGTGATATCGCGACATGTTGCATTCTCGTGACCAAAAGAAGAAAAGTGTTGTGATATCACATGTATTCTTGCGACCAAAAGAAGAAAAGTGTCTCGATATCGCGACATGTTGCATTTTTGTGGCCAAAAGCAACAAAAGAGGACAAACACAGAAATATCATGATTTCATGACATGTCATATTTTCACGATGCAAGAAGAAGAACCAAGCTGAAGACATAGAAATGTCATGATATCGTGACATGTTGCTTTTTCGCAACTCAAAAGGGGCACGTGCTCCAAGTCGAGTATTTTACCAAGATGATCAAGTGCCTCATAAATGCATTCTTACTTGCTCGATAAGCTCGCTGCTCATTTTTGGCAATTGGAAGCGAAGTATCAGTCCCTAAAGGAGAGCCCGGCAAGCATGGCGGCCACTCGAGCATTGCACCCAAAAACCAAGGACACTTAGATGACTCATCAATGCATATTTCCACGGTTGACTTGGTCACAGTTGCCAGTTCTGGTAATGGATTTGAAAGCTTAGTCACAAGGGCCGTGAGGAGCCGACTTCTCAGATCTCAAGAGTATACTTCGCCATTCTGTGTAATAATGACTCAGAGGGTCGGGGCCTCTATAAAAACCTAGGCATTGTAATGAAGAAAGGGGGGGAACTTTTTGCTAGAAATTTGTTGTAACTTGATGTCTTGCGATTAATACTAAAGAGCTTTGGGCTCAATTTCTCTCTTTTATGTTGCCTTCTGTGTTTATTTCTTTTGTCTTTCTTCATTTGCATACTGTGACTCTGAATCCTGAATCCGATGTGCGATTGGGGATTGTACCCTAAAATTTTCCTAAAGGATACATAGGAGAGAAAAAATGCTATATTGGTTTTCTTCTATGCTGCCTGGTGGGTTGTGGTTTCTATTATATTCGCTTGTCCTAATCGTCGTTACTCTGAACCCTGAATTTTGATGAAAGGGAGAAGGAAAATCCTGGAGCTCTCCCAGAGGATACATAGGAAGGTTAATGTGGCATTTCTTTCATTTATTCTTGGTGTTCTTTGCTGCTATTCAAGTTTTTAGTTAGTGATTGTGCTTCCTGTTCTCTCCCACTTTAAATTATCGATCTCTCTTCCCTTACCCATTTTTATTTCTTTCTCTAACCCTAACTCTTTTTATCTCTTTCCTACACCCTTACTCTGTTTATCTCTTTCCTGCATCCCTTATCTCAAAACACCAAAGTATTTTAGCATAGGATCCATCATTTCTTTGGAGATTGGCATGAGGGGCATCTCTTCCCTTCGACCTTTCAAAACTGTTGGTCATCAAATCTGCCTAGGAAAGGATTTGGGTAAATGTTTGCACCCTAGACCTGGACCAACAGTTACAAAATAGGGAAATTAAAAAAAATTGGACTATAGTTAATTTTTATGGAGCACAAATAATTATATTACAGAGGGATCAATGGGCAGCTATCCAAAATTTCAAAGAAAACTACCCGGAGGACCAATGGATTATGGGAGAAGAATTCAATGCAAATATTAGAATAGAAGAACAACAAGGAGGCAGAGCCATGCTGGAGGAAAAGGACAATTTTTTTTTAGTAATAACATATCAAATGAATATAATAGATATCCCAAATGTGGATAGCTCCATGACTTGGAAAAACAGAAGAAAGGAAGGGGAGATGATCAAATCTTGCTTGGATAATTTATTCATGGGGGAGGAATTATATTTGCATACCAAGCATCAAGCGAGGGTCATGGATAGGCTTTCTTTAGATCATTTTATAGTAAGCCCAACCATAGAAGAAGACAATCATATGGTTGAGAGAACTTTTAAATTTGAGCTATGGTGGCTGAAATATGAGGATTTGGGGGACCGTATAAAGGAATTTTGGAAATTAGGGAAACCAAGATTTGGGACAGCCCAATTCAAACTCCATAAACAACTAAAATATGTAAGGACCCAACTAAAGGATTGGAGTAAACAAAAAAAGGAAATAACTAAAATCCAAAAAAATGAAATCAAGGATCAAAAGGAGAAGATTCCTTAGGAGATAAGACAAGGAACTATTACGAAAGAATAGTTGCAACATGAGGCAAAAATTATTATGAGAAATAAATATTTTGAGGAACAAGAAGAAATATATTGGAGGTAAAGATCCAGAATCACATGGTTAAAGGAGGGGGACCAAAACACAACATTCTTTCATAAGACAACAACATCTAGGAGACAACAAAATAGAATTCCAGGTATTACAAATAATATGGGTCAGGTAAAAACCAATGGAAGTGAAATGAAAATTATAGCAAATAAGTACTTCCATACTCTTTTTAGCAGCAATAAAAATTTGAATGCAATATGGCAAGAGAAGATACTAGAGGTAATTTTACAATTAGTCAAACCTAAACACAATAAATTATTAATGGAGGAAATTTCTTTGTAAGAAACCTTGCATATCATACAAAAAATACAAATATGAAAGACTCCAAGACCAGACAGATTCCCCATTGAATTTTATCAGAATTTATGGGAAATTGTGGGCCAAGAAGTGGTGGAGCCACTGGAGGAAATCAGATAGAGTAAGCAAATGTTAAAAGCCTTGAATCATACTTTTATTACTTTGATTCCTAATGGCCCACCTAGTGATATAATTGATAAATATAGGCCTATTTCACTATGTAATGTAGTATACAGTATTTAAAAAAATATTATGGTAGAAAGGTTAAAACATTTTTTACCAAATCTCATTTCAAGTGAGCAAGGTGGTTTTGTTGAAGGCAAAAAAATTCTAGATGGAATAGTAATGGCCCAGGAGGTGATACACACAATATCAAAATAACCCAGGTGTGTTTATTAAATTAGATCTTTCTAAAGCCTATAATAGAGTAGATTGGTCATTTATGCAAAGGATTTTAGAAAAAATAGGCTTTGAAGAGGGGTGGAGAGATTGGGTAAAATCCTGTACACAAACTACGTCATTCTCAGTTCTGGTAAATGGTAGTCCCTCTCCCATGTTTACAGCAGGAAGGGGGTTGAGGCAAGGGGACCCTCTCTCCCCTCACCTTTTTATCCTTTATGCATAGGGTATCGAAATACTGTTAAAAAAAGGGAGACAAGAGGGGAGGCTAAGGGGCCGAAAAATAAGTTCTCAAATTGAGATAAATCACCTCTAGTTTGTGGATGATACTTCTCTTATTAGTCAAGCCAATATCATAGTAGCAAGAAACATAAAAGAATTTTTAGATGGGTATACTCAAGCTATTGGGTAAACTTTTAATGAAAAAAATCTCAAATTGTTTTTTTCAATACAAAAAAGAGGGTGAGAGATAAAATTATACAATTTTTGAAATTCATGGAAACTCCTTTACCCATATAGTATTTAGGAGTACCTTTATCTGCAAAGAAAACAAAATGCAAGGAGTAGAAATGGTTGATGGATAGACTTCAAGCTAATCTGAATAACTGGACTCACAAATGGCTAAGCTTGGGAGGAAGGCTTACAATGATTAAATTTGTGCTACAAGCTCCCCTAATTTATAAAGTTTTCATACTTCATGATCCAAAGAGAATCCTAAAAGATATTGATAAACACACAAGAAAATTTTTGTGGTCAGGTGCAAAGGAAGAACAAAAAATATCACTAATGAGTTGGGATAAGATATGCCAACCAAAAAACAAGGAGGATTGAGGATAATATTAGCATCCCACAACAGTAAGGTACTAGCTAGGAAGCTATATTGGAGATGGATTATAGCTACTGGGGTTTATGGAGTAGACTCTTACAAGCCAAATATTACCCAGGAGTGGTTGAGAAAAAAATTCCAAGACACAGAGTGGAAGGAGAGAGATCTACAATATGGAGAATAATTTTAGTAGTCCAGGAGTTAATAAATACATACCTATATTGGCAGTTAGGGGATGTAAAGGATGCTCTATTTTGGGAGAATTCATAGAATCAATCCCAACCAATTATTCAGACATTCCCAAAGATGAAGAGTTGGAAAGCAGAGCTCCAAAAATTAGGATGGTGGAAGGGCTCTTACTATATGAAATCATGGAATCAAAATGTGCCTGACTTACTATGGTGGAAACATCCCCGAGAGTGGATAGTGAGGGGGATAGAGGAACTAACAAAAAAACTATGGAGACATCTCCAAAGACACCCAATTTAGGATGGTTCTAAGAGGGATATACTTGGATGGGGAGGAAGTAAGTTGGGAATTTATAAGGTAAAGGAGGGATACAAGGTAGTTTGTGGATATGAGATTATCCCAGCACCACTTCCATGGACATTTGTTTGGCAAAAAGAAGGATGTCCAAAAATTAATATTTTCTCATGGCTGATTAAACATAGAAAGCACTTGAATTTTGATAATTTGAGAAAAAGAGATTTCTTTGGGCCTTCCAAATGTGTTTTGTGTGGAAAGGCAGAGGAGACATTGAATCACCTATTTTTTGGGTGTTCTTTTGCTAAAGACATATGGATCAAATGGTGGAGGTAGATGAGACAACATTGGGAAGTTTTTGAGAGCCAAGAAAGCTTTTATGAGAAATGGAAACAGTGCAACTTTAAGACTAAAACAATGAAAATGGTATGGAAACTGGGACCTAGCTTCATATGATGGCAGTTATGGCTACAATGAAATGCACACATATTTATATAAGAGCATAGAAAAAGGAAGCAAGTATGGGAGAGGATTATGAGGAAGGTAACATAAACACTATCTATCAAATTATAGGAGGAAACAAACATAAAAATGGAGGAAGTGATTATTCTATGGAGCCTTGGAATAACTATAATAGAGAAACAACTTAGGGATGGATACACAGGTGAGATCCCCTCGAATAACATAGAGTGGAGTCCACCTACCAAAGAGTGGGTGAAGGCAAACATAGATGGGGCTTCTACTAAAAACCCTAGGAAAGCTAGTTTTGGTATTATCATGCGAAATTGGAAAGGAGAATAGGTGTAATGGAGATCAAAAGGCATGGGGGAGGTAACAAATAGTGAAGCAAAAGGACAGGCGATCTTGTCAACATCAGTGATAGCTACAATAATACAGTTACATAAGCTATGGATAGAGACATACTCTCAGGTATGGGCTGGAATCTTGGATCCAATAAGGCCCTTTCAGGTGCTAGTAATTGGAGAGAGAAGGAAGGTGGAAGTAGTTCAGAAGATCTAGAAGGTTTTTCAAGATGTTTTTATTACACATATCAAGCAAGAGGGAAATAGGATGGTAGACTATTTAGCAAAATAGGAAAAAGATCTAGAGGAAGGGCAATATGTGGACTCTCATATGGACAATCAGATAAGCTGGTATCAAATAATCCAAGGGATGCAGGAGGTAATACAAGTAGATAGTAGAACAAGAAGAGCAAACGGTGATTCTGATGAATCTATCATAGTTAGGCCACAAAGCAACACAACATGAAGATAAATGGATGGTTTAGGGGATTCAGATAAATTGGATAAATTGGAATTCAACTATGGTAGTGCTGAGGTGTATGGATATCTACATAATGTATGGTAATGTTTTATGAGTACATTTTGAGCCAGGAGGGACTAAAGGAGGATTTTATTTCTCCCTTCATGCCTGTCTAGCTCATTTTACCCTGTAATACAACTTCTATAAATATAACATATTTTTCATTGTTTCAAAAAATATATATCATGAAAGTATAGAAGAAGAAAGAAAAAAGAGATAAAAACAAAAACAAGTACTTGAACAAGAGGTTGATGGATCGCATGCTAAAAATATAGATAAAAGAACATGGAGATTGAATATGAAGACCTAGATTGAAGACTAAAGTCTTCAATAACAAAATAATGTAATACGAGGGGTGTTGAGGAATATTATATTATTTGATACATGCTAATGTACCCCATGATACCTTCATGGTATAATTTTAAATATGTAATAGATTAGGGTTGATTATTTAGTTTAGATATGTGATTTATATTTCCCCTTTCATATAAGTGTCAATGTGCAGGAAATGCACAAGTGTCATGTAAGTTAGAGTGCAAGTGTAGATTGAGAGAATGTACACAAGTATCATGTATGTAAATGTGAAAATATATAATGTGAGGATGTGCAAAAGTGTCTTAGATTAGGAGTGCATATAGAAGTGTAAGAGTCATGTAGATGTGTGCAAGTGTCATAGAGTCAAGTATCCATGTAAGAAGAAAGTGAAGAGTCTAGTATACAAATGGCAAGATGATAAGCCAAAGGTCATGGGACTTATCATATGGAGATAAATAGTTAAGTACATTAAGATTCATATTACTATGGCTATATTATGGAGAAAATACTCCATGAGAATGTAATCCAAATATCATATTATAGAGTTATAACAAGAAGAAAAGGAATAAAGCTTGTATACATATTTTGAGCAATTAATATTATAAGTTTTCTTCATGCATAGTTCATGAATGACTTAGGCCATTTACATTCATATTTGATTATATAAGTGAATTTTACTTCATTTATTATGTTGGCCTTGATATAAATATCAAATTGCTCATATATTATTCTACTCATTATATGCTTATTTGACCTTTAATATTATGGCTATTTTATATTAGGATGTGATATTCAGTGATAATTTATGGTAGTAAGGCTTAAGAAGCTAACATAAGGGGTCTTTTGATATCATTCCATGGAAACATGGGTTAAGCATCTTATAAGAGAGTTTAAACCCACTTGGATGTTGGACAAACTATGGAAGATCTAGGCACATCCCAAGACATTGCAACATAAAAAGTTAAAACTAAAGCATCTAAATCATACTCACCACCTACTTCAACATCCATTTTTGTGGCACATGGAACTGGTGTGTTAAGTTCATCATTCCTGGAATTCAAGGTTGAAGGTGCTATAAAGGATGCTACCCACGATAGGATTAAATCAATAGGCATAGGTCCTTTAGTGGAAGGTAAAGAGGAGGATCCAATATAGTGCACATAAGAATATTTTAATTGCTAGACTAGTTTGAGAAATAAGAGGATCTTCAATCAAAAGCTCAAGTGGGAAACTTGACAAAGCTGCTAAAGGAACCTCATAAAATATTACATCTCTCTAAGTAGGAACCTCACACCTTTGAGGATCGTAAAGATGATATGCCTTAGAGGTATTTGAATTCACCACAAAAATGCATTTGCGATTCTTGAATTCCTCCTTCCAAAGATCTCTAGGTATGTGAGCTCATTTGAAGACCCAAAAATACAAAATTGAGACACATTAGGCTTTCACCTATCAACTTCTCAAGGGGTGTCATACCTTGAACCACTTTAATATAAACTTTGTTGATGTTGTATGTTACACATGTGATAAATATATAATTTTTCCTCTATCCCCTTAGCACGAATCATGCAATGTACCATATCCATAATCACCTTGTTCTTCCTCTTAGCTACCCCATTCTACTTTGGAGTATAATGAATAGTCCTTTGAAAAAAATACCATGAAGAGTCAAAAAATATAAAAAGGTATTACTTATGTATTCACCTCCCCTCTTTATCCTAAGAATTTTATCTTTCATTCCAGATGATTCTCTACTAGTTCTTTGAACTCTTTGAATATCATAAAAGCTTTATATTTTGTACAAATAGTGTACATCGTACATATTTAGAAAAATAATCAATAAAAAAAAGAAAGTACTTGTTCCTAGACAAGATGGTGTACCCATGGGTCCACATATATAACTACGATGATCTCCAAGGATCATGTAGCATGCCTCACTATTCCTTTTGGAAAGGATTCTCTATGATGGTTCCTCGATATTATTTCCCTCACAAACACTATCATGAGGAGAAATATGATGAAGTTCAATAGCCAACCAATGACGACTCATGTACCTCAGTGACCCATAGCTAAGATGCCCAAGTCTGTAATGGTATTGTTGACTCTAATCATCTAATTGTACCACCATGATAATAAAATATCACTCTCAATATGAGGGAGGATTCGATCTATTTTGCACTTTGTACTTTTTATTTGACTCATCACAATATCCAAAGGAAACTCACTTGAATCCATCATCAATGTCCTTGACCACCCATCGATCAGGATAAAATTCTACCTTTTTGTTTGTTTGGATGATGTGATAAATACATAAAAAATGAGGGTCAACACTAGGAACATGAACAATCTCATCAAATGAATATCAAATACTAACATCATCATAACCTATTATCTATGAGGAAGAATCATCTCCAATAACAACATGCTTTCTTGAATGCATTGTGTTGTAATCATGTGGGTGGTATCAATGCTTGGTCATGTGCCTTGTTTCCCCTATATCTATAATAAATTCATCTTGTAAGGTTTTACCATCATGGCTATCCTCATTTTAAGCATAAAATAGAGTGAAAGCAGCAACCCCTTTTAGGCTTCTTCCTCAAGTTTTTCGATGTGAATCCATAAAAACTCTACTTTGTGTCCTTCCTTTTTACAAAAAAAGTTGGATTCTTAAAGGGTTTCATAGTCTTCTTCTCATTATGCTTTGGTTTTTTATTGGTCTCAGTCTTAATCACTTCTTTTGTTGAGCCTAGTTGGTTAGAGGAGGACCCTTATGCTTCTATATTTAATCGTAATGGTGAATAAGATATTTAAAAACTTTTTCAATTGGAGGAGTAAAATTTGTAGAGACAAGGTTTACCAAACTTAATAACAACTATCTTATGTCTTTGAGATATTGTTGAAATGATGTTTAGAAGATAAATGTTTTTCTAATTATCCACAACTTCTTGTTCATCTCTTGTCCCCTTTGGAATATCTCTAGTAATCTAGATGTCACCTTGCTACTTCTTGAATCAACTAATAATCATAAATGATATCAAAGGAATCCATAGTCAAGGTTGTAAGCTTTGCATCCAATCTTTTGATTTATGAGGAAACAATACAATCAAACAACACTTGAATTTTATCAAGCAATTGCTTAGGATCCGTAGTGCTTCTAGTATGGGTGTCATATAATTTTTCAACATGAAGAGCTATCACACCACAAGCTTCATCCTTCTTATTCCTTGACTATTTTCTCTCACCAAAATTAGTCCCTTGAGGCTCCTCATTTATTAATTTGAGCAGTCCCTTGCATTGGAGTAGAGATTCAATCTTGAATTTCCAAGTGGCAAATTTTAGACCATTTAACAAGAGCACATGTTGATCCATAAATTTTCTACCCAAATACAAAATTCTACATGTAGTTGTGCCCATAAACAACACTACTAATTGTCCCTAGATGTTTGGCCCTAAAATCACACAAAATACCTCCAAAATATTTGAAATGTTAAAAAATGTAATTGTAGTGAATGGGAGGTTGTCACATGTTACTATATGAGTGGCTAAGGGTGTGGCAACTAGCACTGCTTGGATAGTATATCGATGAATGAAGTGTTGCCATGTGTCATTGTCTTATATAGGGGGTTACAAACTAGATGTTAATTATGCAAGTCATTGGGAAGTGTACCAGCAAACTAGGTTGCACCACTTGTGCTCTTTGACTTGCTATACAATCTACAAATTAAACTACACTTGTTCCTCTCATATGCTTTGAAATTTATGCTTTGCCAAGTCTATTATTGATTGTACAACTATATGGTCAATGGGTTTGATGAATTGATAGAATATGATTAGTTAAATCCATTTTTATATTTATTGTGTGGAGATTTTCCACCACGTCGACCTCTAACGCATTGGATGATGAGGAAATTAAATAATATAATAATTTTAATTATTTGTAGGCTTTAGGATTTTGTGTAGTATCATTTTTTTATGAGTCTTAAATTCTTATGACAATTTCCAAAGGGCATTTTTTGGCAATCCATGGTTTTTGCCCATGGTTTTGGCCTAGAAGTGGTACGTCATTTAATACGATTTTATCTTGTAAGGCCTATGACATACCTATATAAGTAGAGAACTATGGATACAAATCTTAGTTTTTCATTCCCATAACACTTAGTGTTAGAGCCTCTTTCGATCATGAGACTTAAATTACCTTTTTGGTGTCTATTTTTGGTTTCAAAGGCCCTATCAACATGCCCGATCTTGTTCTAAAGGTCCCTCTATGAGGACAAATTCTCCTTGTGGTTATGTGTTTATCTTAACAGAGGCCTTGTGAGCATGTTTCTTCTAGAGTTTGTTTCCTCTGATCTGAATCTCTAGTTTGACTATAAAGTTCCATAATTTTAGAACGTGCACTCATTTGCAATATTCTTGTGGACTTCCTCTTATGTCAATGCATCCTTCCAACATTGCATCAACCTTAGAGTCTCTCTAAATGACATCAATATTTGTCTTAAATCTGTAAATTCAATGTGAATGTTTGTTGTCTCAAGGTATATTGGTTACTACTTCACTTCACACTATTGTAAATGTGTTTGTATCTAGGGAAAGGCCATGTATGCACATCGATAATATTGATGCTAGGGAGACAATGTGTGCCAAGATTTCTTGAAACAATTTTTTTGGGGTTGTATGTTTAAGTTTTTATTATCGAAATGGTTCCTTCCTCCTCTTGATTAGACAAAACCTAAATCACTACCACAGTGTAGCCAGGTTTGAAAGGTTATATGCAGACATAGCAAGGAGAAAATATATTTTACATGACCATGAAGTATTATAAAATATTGATGGAAAATATTACACTCCTTTGTGTAGCAATATATTCTTCACGAAAAAAAGTGGCCACATTTTCATCTAGCAATCCTATGCAAACATGTGATATTTTATGAATATGCTATTTTATCTATTATGCTGAAAATATGCACACATCCCCATGTTGCGTAAGTCTACCTTCATTTCTCCATGACTATGGTCAGCTTGTGGATATATTCTACTGAGTGTGGAGAAGAGCTCCTTCTAGTGAAAATAAACTTCATTTGTAGACCTACAACTATTCATAATCAGAGCTTTGAGAACTTCATAAATATTTGGATACAAGGTGATACTTGATACACCCATGTATTTGATGGGTCATTGAAACTGTTAATATCAAACAGACAATTGATAAACGATATAGCATTTCATTCTTTCTCATACTTTGGTTCCACACCTACAATTATAATAGGTTGACCAAATTCAAAATAATTAGTTCCTGCACTATATCTAACTTGTATTTAGTGCATGCATTCTTCCAAGTCTACTTTGTATGTACAAAAATAAAGCTTGATATAACCACATCTTAATTTACATGGAGATTTTATAAATTGTAAAATTTTGGTCAAATTTGGCATTAGTTATACCTAAAACTACCTCATAAATACATGGCTACCAATTTAGCAAAAAATATGAAGTTAGATGCTATAGTTAGTGCCTTAGTTGACAAAGTCAATGATATCTATCACGACCCTCCTTGGTAGGACTCATTAATATCATGGATTATGTGTTAATGTGTGATTATTTAATGCTTAGTACTAAATGCATTATGGATGGTTAATTGCATTTGATATTTTGGTTATATTATCCAATAATATGGTACTACTAATGTTATGTATGTTGCAGGACCAAGTACTCTCATAAGTGGATGAAGAAGTTGGGCATCGGGAACGAGAGACAAAAATAAGGAAAATGATGGTCAGATTAATTGATGACAACTCCAGGGTAGGATATACCCTCATGTAGTTGCATCTTCATATATGCATGTTTGAATGAAATTATACCACTGGCTAGGAATTTGCTGAAGCAAGAGAGAAATTCTTAATAGACGGGTGATGACGGGGCAATCATTAGGAAACCCGTTAATTAAGAACAAGTGGTGGTATAATGTTTTTGCAATGTGTTATTTTAATGTGATGATTCTATGCATGTGTTTATGCTAAGAAATGGATCTGGAAAAAGATCCACTAAGGAAGGTATTAATGGTTTTATTAATACCCAAGTGATAATTTCAAGGCTAATAATTAATATTAGCTTGTGAAGTTAATTAAATTAATTAAGGATGCAAATAGTTATCATATTTTATGCTAGTGTTATATTTGTGCATTAGCATTAGAAAGAAAATTAATAATATGGAATTATTAATGATATAAAATTATTAATTATCATATTTTATGCTAATGTTATATTTATGCATTAACATTAAAAATAAAATTAATAATGTGGAATTATTAATTATCATATTTTGTGCTAATGTTATATTTATGCTTTAACATTAGAAATTAATAATGTGGAATTATTAACTTTGGAAAAAGCATGGATCAAATTGAGCATGGGCAAATGAATATTTAAAAAAATATATTAATATTTATAGAAGAAATATTAATACCCAATATCTAAGATGAATACTTAATATTAATTAAAAAGGGTGTATTAATATTTATAGAAGAAATATTAATACTCAATATCTAAGATTAATATTTAATATTAATTAAGTTAAGTAGGAAAGGAATTAACTTAATTATTTAGGGTATTTAATGATATTTATTTCTTGCACTAAACATTAGAAAATAAATAAGTAGGGTGGAAGATGAATTCATTTAGAAAACCCTAAAAATGGTTTTTTGGTAATGAGAGAGTGAGAATCTTTTTGGAAGACATTTCTTTTCTCCTCTCTTTTAGCCAAAAAAATAACTAAGAGGAGGATAGAGGGAGAGTAAAGGGGATTTCCTCTTTGGTATGGGGAGAGTAATTAAAAAGGAGGAGGGAAACAGTAGAAAAGAAGGATATAGGAGCTAGCACGAAGGGATTTGCATAGAAAAAGCATCGAAAAAAGAGCTGTAGACACCAAAATCCAGCCACTTATACCTTCCTGCCAGCCACGTGTCAGTCATCCATCCTTCCCGCCATTATTTGGCCCAAATCCACACTTTCCCACCATTATTTGGCCCAATTTCACTTTTCCCTTCATTTTTCATCTCCAAATTTATTTAAATTAATATTTATATATATATTTTAATATTTTAATATATTTTATATATATATATAAATAAAGTTTAAGTGATTTAATCTGAGCCGTCCATCCTTCATTTAATCTCATCCAGTCCATCCATCTTAATCCGTTTCACAACCTAGATTTATTCTCTACCCTTGGATCCACTTTAATCTTAGCCACACGTTCAAAGTGTCGTTAAAACCCTAAAGTGTGCCCTAAGAGTAGATTATAAATTGAGTCACCTTGATGGCTCAAACCCTATCTATCTCTTCGGCTAAACCTACTTATCTTCCCTATCTAAGTCCGGAGTTGGCTATTGCTTGTTAATCCCGAGTCTTCCGAGTCTTCTACGGCCCTAAGTCTGAACTAAACCCTTTCGCCGCATCCATCGTCGCCGCTCTGGTCTCGCTAGTTAACGAGGAAAAGGTATAGATTCGTCTAAAGCAAGTAATATTTCTTTATGTATTAATCTGCTATTGAATTCTGCATTTCGTTTATTTTTATTTCATAAATCTAGGGTTTTAGACTGTTTCTGAGGGCTCACACAGTGGAGCCCTCTTATTAGTTTCTAACTCTTTGATAATTTTAAATGTGTGCGGGATTCTAGTGGTAGATCCGATTTGTTGATAGCAAGTGCTTAAGGCTGGAGTGGTCCGAGCCAAAGGATACAACGAAGCCCACTCATTCTGTTGAGGTTAAGGATACATTCTTCGGAGACGCCACCACATTGTGCCAGCTAGGGTTTCGGAGAACCCTAGCACAAATTGTAACTTTGTATCACGAAAAGGGTTACAGGCCTGTTGTACTTAAAAGGAGTTTCTAAACTCCATTGATTAATAAAAATCATTCATTTTGTACAACTGTTCTGCATTCCTTTATTGTGATTTCTTTATTTTTGTTTGGCGTTGTATCTTTAATCTACAAATGGCGATCACGGTGGGACCCCCTAGGGTTTCATGTTTTTAATACTTGCTTTCTTGATCTATTCTTGTTTTTGTTTTATTTTGCAGGTTCCAAAAATCGTGAAATTCGCTGTTCCAGCGAACTAGGGTTTACGAGGAGTTTGCAGAAAACACGACGAGACGCGAGAGCGGCGTCCGGAAGTCCGATCCGAAATGCGAGAGGTGCGTTTCAGCTCTCGCGAGACTCCCTTGGGCGTTTGAAGGCAGTTTTGAGAAAAAGCGTAGGCTTCCGAGTAAGTGCGTTTTTTTTTTCTTTGTTAAACTGTACTTTTTACGTTTTTGGTTTTTCTGTTGTATTCTGTTTCTTTTTCAGATCATTGCTTTAAAATGAACAAAAACTAAGTAATCTGGAAAAGAACAGTTAAGCTGTATATACATTTTTTTTGTTACATTTTTAGTTACATTTTTCTGCATTGCATTATTGGTTGTTGCTTGCATAAAAAAAAAAAAATTGCATACCTAGCTGCATATTAGAATAGCTACGAATTATCTGTTTTAGTTATCTAAGTAGGACTATTGATTGGATGTCAATAGTACTCCTGCCATTGGGTGATTCCAGGCAGAGAAGTGGACGAACCTTTCGGTTGCTCCTTTGATATTCGATATCATTGGTAGGCGAGGGGGTTTTAAACGAGTGTACTCCACTTCTTCAGAGGAAATGGCATATTTTCAGGGGCCTCTTGCTTAGATCATTAGAACTTTTGATTTATAGCTTTGTATGTATACATTAGACAACTAAAACACTTAAAATAAAATTCACTTGCATTTCATATTGCATTTAAAACAGTAATATCTGGATTTCATCACCAGGTATTGCTTGAAGTTTAGTGACGGTGGAATTCATCTCCATCCATTAAACTTCCGCCTCAGTCACCATAGGTCACCCCCGAGCAAACTTGCTTGGATTTCATCACCAGTAAGAATCTCGTTGTCCTTTCCTAGCCATAGTTTTTACCTTTTTTTTTGTGAATAATTCAAGATTAGATCACATGCAAAACTCATAAACCGGACACTTAAAATTTACTACAGATTAAGATCAGAAAATAAGTAATTAACCGCAGGTAAGACACATTGGTTGAAACCTAGGTTGTGACCGTTTTCTGATAATTTCTTTAGTGTAAATTTATCATTCAAGTTTTGCATTCTTCTTTTCTGAATTTGTTTAGATTTATTGCGTTATGGTCTTAACAAGGAATCAATCTAAAGTGTTAAATCTAAATAATCAAATGAATAATTCACAGAACATCCCCACCACCAACATGACCACTTATCCTAGTGAATTTCGAGGCGGGTTCGCTCGCGGGTCTTTCACGTCCTTCTATCATCTATCGCATGGCCATGCCCATGGAGGAAGACAATTCTTATCATATTACCCACATTGATATGGCCCAAGTGCAAACTCACTTAAGAGATGGCACTTGGTTATATCCTTGAGCCAATCCAAGATTCCCCTATGCAAGATTCTATTTTTCAGCGGGATATTGCATCAACCATACCCGTTGGTTTCACTCGGGTCTACACTAACCCTTTTTTTGAGGCTAATGTTGTATCCGCTCAGCCGGATTCATCTCCAACATCTTCCCAGATGCTCAATTGTCCTCCTTTGGAGACAAATGTAGTGTCTTCCCGACCACTTTCTCCTCCATTTACCCGGGTGTACACCAATTCTCTCTATGAGGCTGGTGGAACCTCCTCTAGCCATGACCAATTTCAACCCTCTTCTTCCCAAACCATTTATGGTTTCACCCTACCTGGGACACAGTCTACTGTTTCTTCCTAGGTATCGCCTACTTCAGCCACCTTCATTGCCCCTGCTATGCAGTCTCCTGTGACTACCATGGCAGCCTGCCCTCCACCTTCATCCAATCATCCCACATCCCTTGGGTTAGAAATTAATAAGGTTAGGGAGTACCTCGACAAGTTGCTTCAGCAACAACAACAACAAAATGCCCAACCACATGTCGTAGTAAATCCTACACCCCAACCAATTTCTACCCAGCCAACTTTTCTTAGCTCAGGCCCCACCTGGGTACCCCAATCTTCGGTGGTGTCCATTCCTACCCCACCTTTCTCCCAACCTAGTCCAGTTCATCATTCACCCCAATCACCTTCTTTTCGGTATCATCCATACCAACAACCTGTCCATTCCACACCGCCTAATCCAGGCAATTTCATCCCATCTCATCATTTTTCCACTCCTCCATTGCATCATCATAATCATCAAACGAATCAAAATTTTCATGAAGATTCTCGACTCCATGCTATGCAACAACTGATTGAAAACCTTATGCTCAACATGCACGGCTCATCTAGTCGGAAACCTACGCTAAGGTCGTTGATCAATCAACCAATTAATCCTTCGGTACCTTCATCGCCATATCCGATTGATTTCACATTACCGAAGTTTGACAAATTTCGAGGAAGCGAGGATCCTCATGAACATGTGAGCTCATTCATGCATGCACGCTTTAGAATCCAAAATAATGACGCTCTTATGCTCGGAACTTTTCCTCAGACATTAGGAGGAGATGTTGTACAATGGTACAATCATTTACCTCACCATAGCATTTATGCTTACGAGCAATTGATTAATCTATTTTTAGAACGATTCTCCCTAAATGTACAAAGGAAAGTCTCATTGTCCGACTTATACAAGCTCAAGCAACATGACGATGAGACTATTTATGACTTTGGAAACCGTTGGAGGGCTATCATTAATAAATTGCCATTCTCCCTACCAATGGAGGAGTTAACCAAAATGTTCACCCAGAGTTGTCTAAAACCTATCTCTTGGTTACTCCAATTACAACAATACAGGACTTTTGAAGAGGCTTTGGCCCAAGCAAGTATCATAGAAGACATTAAAGTCCAAGAGGGTGTTTTAAAACCCCGTAGAAAAGAATGGCAACAAAAGGGCCAACAACGAAATAATAATTATGGCCAAAACAAACAAGCACAGGCTAGTTCAGCCTCAAATGTTAACCAAGTTAATCAAGTGGTGGCGAGCCAGCCCGTAATGGCTCAACAACAACAAGTAATGCAAAGTCAACCGCAACCAATTGCTTATCATGCGGTACCCGCCCCTCCTCAACCAGACTCACAATCTTGGGCCAACCATGGAAACTCGACCTTGGCAAACAAATCGTCCCAAGCGACAGTTCACACCTTTAGATGAACCATATGCGGTCATATTCAACAAGTTATATAGCACAAATCAGTTAACTTTACCTGAGTTTAAACCTTTAGAACCATCTAGAAAGGGGAAGTATTACAAGGAGTACCTATTTTGTCCTTATCATAGGCAAAATGGACACGATATCAATAATTGTATAGATTTCAAACATGTGATCCAAGATATTATTGAGATTGGAGCCATTAAATTGGATAGCCCCTTAGCCCAACAAAATCAAAATCTTGGTGTATTTCAAACACCCCTTCCACATCGGGAGGAAGCTCCAACAACTTCGGGGGGAGTAACTCAGGTAACTCCTCCTAATCAAGTCAACCATGTACAACAATACCAAGGTTTTGTGGGTACTATTAATGTAGTAACCCGGGGTCAAAGGGCGAACCAACCAAATCGAGGCTGAACCACAGCCACATGTACAAACCCCGAGTCCACCTCAGGTAACAGTGACCCAACGACGTGCTAGTACTTCTCAACAACCGCTAAATCATTCTACTCAACGCCAACGACCCATCATGTCATTGAGTAGCCGATTAACTACCGGTTTAAAAATGGCTTACGCCAAGTTATCGATCTATGACCTCATTCAACAATCTCCCCCGCATAGAGAGGCATTAATGGAAATATTAAAGTCAATCGAGCTTCAAACTCAAGATACTAATGCCTTCAACAACTTTGTGGGGAGTATTCAAACATGCATGGAGCCCTCCATCACTTTCTATGATTTTGAAATCAAACCTTTGTCAACAGAAAGTATAGATCCTCCACTTCATATCATGGCCAAGATCGATCACAAGCCATTCAAGAGAGTCTTAATTGACACCGGTTCCTCAATCAATATCATTACAACATCGGCGTTGAGTCATCTAGAGTCGTCGCCATCCCTTATCACCAAGTCGACTTTTACTCTTAAAGCATTCAATGATGCTTTATCTTCCATGGTTGGCACGGTTATCTTGCCCATTGAGGTAGGGGCCCGAAATTTGCATACCTTGTTTCACATCTTGGAAGGGTCCATGGCATACAATGTATTGCTTGGACGGCCTTGGCTTAGGGAGATGAGATGTGTCCCTTCTATATTTGCATCAATGTCTGAAGTATGTATATGAGGGACAGGTTCATTGTGTACCTGCTGACATTGAACCCTTCAAACATTGCAACTATGTCTCAAATCCTTATGAGATTGTGTTGCCATCCACTCATCTTTTCTTGACCCCATCTACTTCTTCTATACCATCTTCTTTTAAAGCTCCCATTCCTGAGGAGCTACCCATCATATCGCAACCATCTTCCTCTTCCGCTATTCCATCTCATTCACCACTTTCTTCATCTCCTAATCTTCCTTCTTCTTCATCAGTGACCACATGCACATGTGGCCATGACCAATCATCTCTTTCCACGTCATTACCCCCTTCTTCTACACCTTCTTCAACATCACCTATTATTCCTCCATCTTCCCAACCATCACCGGTGATGTTTCACAAGTCGGTGAAGCATCAACCCAACCAAATCCTTCCAATTCTTCTATCCCACATTCTTCTATTCCATCATCTAGTCCATCTCCCTCCCAAGTCAAGGTCCATCTAACCGATGCAGGTATTGGTGAGTATGCCATCCAAGATGTCCACATCACACCGTTCAATGTGCAAACAGTTAAAGATTTTGGTCGTCCACATGACCAACATTTATCCATTGGATCGGTTTATAACATGGGTTCTATGCCAAATTCCATTAATTTTGTATATGGGGGAATAGAGTCATCTTCTAGTCCTACCACCATACTAGAACCCAAGCATCCGGTCCCTGCCAATATCGAAAGGATGGAGGGTTTTCCCTCTCGCTATTTCCACAGACATAATTGGCGGCAATTTGGCCTAGGTCGATACGAGCAAGGGGTAGCTGAACGCATCGATATGCCATACGCAGAGACCCACCGAGCGTTTTGGTGCGGGCTACCAACCACTTCCATCCCTTTCTTCTTTTGAACAAGCTTTTCAAAGCATTAATCTTAATTCGGAAGAATAAATCCTCCACCCCGACGAATCCGAAGATGAAGCCTATGAAGAATTTGACGTCATGTCAAATGGTGATGAATACGAAGAAGAGTCGGCGCCCATTGTTCCCCTCACTTGAACAAGACGAGTTTTATCTCCAATTGTTCCCTCTCCAAGAGGCCATCTTTCGCTTGCTTCTTCCACAAGAACGAGGTGAACCACCCCCTCCGCCACATCCATAAGCCATAATCCAAACCTGTATTATATGTATATACTAAAATAGTGGTTTTCACCACTACCAAAAAAAAAAAAATCAGAAAATTCCCAAAAAAAAAAAAAAAAAAGAAATATCAAAATATATAAAAATACTTTATTGCTTTATGTATGTGTGTAATAGTGGTTTTCACCACTACAAAAAAAAAAAAAAAACTCAAACTACAAAAAAAAAAAAAAAAAAACTGAAAAACTATGTTGTTTTGCATTTCAGGTCTTCCGAGGTCTTCACCGGTTTTCCCTTCCATTCCGCCCATCCTTTCTTTCATAAGTCGACAATGAATTTTGAAGACTTATTCACACCGCTCCATAATCCATATGATCCGGATAAGCCAATCCCGATCAACCCAAACCTGATTGACATGGATCGGATTTCATCTCCTCCATCTATTTCAGAGTTCATCCTTTTCGAGGAATTGTTAAGGGCTTCCGCCAACTACATTCCTCCTTCACCTCCACATTCACCTTCATCTTCTAAGCCGAGAGGTCTTCCAGGAGGACATAGACGAGAGCAAGGCGCGGGAGCTCGATGACATTTTAGATGACATAAATACGATCCCTACTCCCCATCGGCTTGAGGAAGGTTCCCACATGTCTATTGAAGAAACTATCGATGTAGACCTTAGTCCAGGCCAAGATGGCACCCAAATTGTGAAAGCGGCTAAAAGTCTATCATCGAGAGGAACAAGAGCAAATGATTGCTCTACTCAAGCGGAAGAAGGAGATATTTGCATGGTCTTACAAAGACATGCCAGGCCTAGACCCTAATTTGGTTGTCCATAACCTCACCTTACAAAAAGATGCTAAACCTGTCAAAAAGAAACTTAGGAAAATGCATCCTACCGTGGCCCTCATAGTTAAATCGGAGATTCAGAAACTTTTGGATGTTAAATTTGTCGTCCCGATTGATTATCCTGAGTGGCTTTCTAACATGGTACCCGTTCGCAAGCCTAACGGGGGAATACGTGTTTGCACCGATTTTTGAGATCTAAATAAAGCGTGTCCTAAGGATGACTTTCCTCTTCCAAACATTGATACTCTTGTCGATACTCTGTGCTGGTCATGAAATGCTTTCGTTCATGGATGGATTTTCGAGGATACAACCAGATTCGAATAAACCATGAAGATCAACACAAAACAGCATTTACCACACCTTGGGGAACTTTTTGTTACGGGGTGATGCCCTTTGGCCTTAAGAACGCAGGTGCAACCTATCAACGAGCCATGACTTATATTTTCCATGATTATATGCATAAGATTATCGAAGATTATGTGGATGATTTATTGGCAAAATCTAAAACTCGACAAGAGCATTTTGATGTATTGGAAAAAGTTTTTGATAGACTTCTAGAGCATAAAGTAAGGTTGAACCCTAAGAAATGTGTCTTTGGTGTTACCTCGGGCAAACTCCTAGGTTTTATTATCTCTAAACGAGGTATTGAGGTGGACCCAAACAAGGTCAAAGCCATTATGGAAATGTGTCCCCCAACTAATTTGAAGGAGTTGCGTAGTTTGCAAGGAAAGATTAATTCAATCCGTCGCTTTATTGCACAACTTTATGATAAATGTAGGCCATTTTGCCACCTACTACAAAAGGGGTACAATTTTCATGGACAGATGAGTGTCAGAAAGCCTTTGATGACATCAAGCAGTACTTAGCGTCTCCGCCAGTCTTAGCTCTGCCTCATCCAGGGGTCCCTTTCAATCTTTATATCTCAGCAACGGACTTTGCCTTAGGGACAATGCTTGCACAAAAGAATGAACAAAATCGTGAGCAAGTCTGTCTATTATATTAGTCGAACATTGGTAAGCTATGAAACCCGATATGCTTATGTGGAAAAGTTGTGCTTAGCGGTGGTTTTTGCCACTAAGAAACTTCGTCATTATATGCTTAGCCATACAACATATGTCATAGCTAGAGAAAACCCTCTGCGTTATATGATGTCTCGCACTTATAATAACACTCGTACCGCTAAATGGATAATGTTGCTTACCGAATTCGATCTTGAATTCATTAGCCAAAAATCCGTTAAAGGTCAAGTTATAGCCGATCAACTTGCGGAAGCTCCACTACCTAGTGATCATCCTTTGATTATTGAGCTCCCAGATGATTCGGTATTTGCTATCACTGAACAAGAAGAGGACATCATTCCGGAGGAAGATGTTGACATCACGCTATTTTTTGATGGCTCTAAGTGCGCGAAAGGTCAAGGCGCTGGAGTTGTGTTTCATACACCTCAAGGGATTCCCATCCCTTTATCATTCAAACTAGACTTCCAATGCACCAATAATACAGCAGAGTATGAAGCCTTAATTTTAGGTCTTCAATCAGCCATAGCTATGAGCATTAAGCGTATTCGGATATTTGGGGATTCTCAACTCGTGGTTAAACAAATTACGAGAGAATACCAAGCCAAAGAACCTACCATTAAGCTTTATCATGATGTAGCAATGAAGTTGCTCTCTAAGTTTGATTGGTATGAGATCACTAGTTTGCCTCGTTCGACTAATAGATTTGCGGATGCCATGGCCTCTCTTGGATCATTGATTCCAAAGGACTCCCTTGGAGAGGTAAAGCCCCTAATCATTTCCACAATCTCTAAGTCTGCAATTGTCCGTGCTGAGTCTAAGGATGAAAAAGATGTTTGCTTTATCCATTCGGATCCATATGAGCCTTGGTCTAGTGAGATAGTAGCCTTCCTCAAGTTTGGAACACTCCCATCTGATTTGTCTCGAACTGCCCACCGCTGTTTTAAGCAAAAGGCAGCTCGTTTTGTTCTTTTGGGGGATGTGTTGTATAAACGTGGATATGATGGAGTACTCCTTCGCTGTCTAGAAGCAGGTGAAACACATAGAGCTATTGCTGAAGCCCATGATGGTACTTGTGGTGGTCATTTTAGTGGAATGGCCATTGCGAAGCGTATTTTACGTATGGGGTATTATTGGCCCACTATGGAACAAGATTGTTGCAAATATGTTAAACAATGTAAAAAGTGTCAAGAACACGCTAATTTAACCCATATACCATCACAAGTTTTACAGCCCATCCAAAGCCTTTGGCCCTTCTCACAATGGGGTCTCGATTTAATTGGCAAGATTTCACCGCCTCTTCAGGACAACATACTTTCATCATTACAGCCACTGAATACTTCACAAAGTGGGTTGAAGCTATTCCTCTAACCAGTATGACAGGTCCTAGAATTGTGGAGTTTATACTTCACCATATCATTTGTCGTTTTGGTATTCCCTCTAAAATTATTTATGATAACGGCAAGTCTTTTAAGAATAAGGATGTTCGAGCTCTTTGCGAAAAGTATAATATCCAACATAGTTTCTCAACTCCTTACTACCCACAAGCCAATGGACAAGCTGAAGCTTCCAATAAGACCATAATTGCTATTCTTAAGAAACTTGTTAAAGAAAATCATAAAGATTGGCATACACAAATCCCCTTAGCATTATGGGCTTACGGAACAAGCATCAGAACTCCCATTGGGGCAACGCCATTTTCTTTGGTCTATGGAGCTGAAGCAATCATGCCTCTTGAGCTCGAGATCCCTTCCTTGCGAATTTCTTTGCAGGAATTTATCGATGATGATTTTGCTAGACAAGCACGTCTTGATCAACTCACACTCATAGATGAAAAACGAATCAATGCTTTAGAGCATTTGCGAGTTTATCAAGACCGATTGAAACGTGCTTACAATGCCAAAGTTCATCTAAGAGAATTTCAAGTAGGGGATCTTGTCCTTAAAGAGAATCAACAAAACACCAATGCATTGCCGCATCTTCGAGATAAATTCGCGGCTAATTGGTTAGGTCCATATATGGTCACTCGAAAGAGTGGGTAATGGAACTTATAGACTTGCCTGTTTAGAGGGAGAGGAAGAACCCGAACCACTTAATGTTATACACTTGAGGGCATTCTACGCATAGTTTGAATTTTATATGTACATATATACATGGCTTGTACAACAAAAAAAAAAAAAAAAAACAAATAAAATAAAAAGAATTTGCATTTCATTGTTAGTTGCATACATCTCATTCAAAAACATTGCATTTCATGTGCATACATCTCATTGAAAACCATAACATTTCATTTTCAGCCATAGTTGCATATCATGTTAGAGACCATTCTATCTTTTGGATATAAAATTTGGTCAAGCAAAAGTCATGTTGCCTTAATCGGGGGCACCTTCATAAAATCCATCAAACCGAATTGTCATTCGTACACCCATTTTCCATTTGCACATATTTACATTGCCAAAATGTTTTCAGGTCACTCGGCCATTCCTAGTGTTTTAAGCAAACTTCGAAATGCATGTCAAAGTTCTCTAGGGCCATATCACAAATTACACTAAATAAAATCTTGAGTATTGGGAAATGATTTCAAAAGCGGTCTTGAACCTATCACATTTTCACATCTTAAAAACATCTTGTGTCAAAGAGAGATAACACCATCCTTGGGTTGTGCCTTGAAGTGAAAAGGGTAATCCTCGTTTGTCCTATCATGCAAACATAGTCCATAAAGCAGTGGTTCTTACCACTATCACAAGCAATCACAAAATATAAATATAAACGAGTAGTAAGGATAGGGTAAAATTCTCATCATACTTCGGTTGAGAATCCGATTCCCCAAAGCTCTAAGGAAATGAACATTTTTCACACACCATTGATCCCAAATAAGTTGTAAGGATCGTACTACTTGTCCAGTCAGACGGATAGGTAGTCATCCCCAAGGCTTACAAAGGTCAAAAACAACATGGACTATGGAGTTAACCTTCACCGGGGCTATAGACACTTGAGTGGCGAGTGGAGTATACTCATTGCGTGGCGACATGTCTCTCCTCAAAAAGAGACCTCCGAATGCTCATACGGACAAACTAGCTTCGGGGTCTTCTCCATAACGGGGTTACCTAATTTATGCAAGATGAGGTTAATGAACACACTTGCACACACACAAGTTTTTTATTGCCTAGAGTCACTACCATGCTTTTGATTTGGTTAATGAACTCGCATGCACACACATTTGGTCCTAGTTGAATTAGGAGGTATTAGTAAGTTTGTTTGATACCACTAGCATGTTTGAGTCTTTGTAAAACAGGTCTTCCATATCAACCTCCATATCACCCTCCATATCTTCTTCCATATTCATGTCATTCCATACGTCATCCATTCACAAGCCACCAAGTTCGGTGCCCTTGATTAAACAATTATGATAACAGTTGGCTAAATCTAACTATCTAAAAGTATGAGTGCTTCTTAGTGCATATTTCATTTACTTAGTCTTGCATTAATCATCCATAGATTTACATATCATTTACTTAGTCTTGCATTAATCATCCATAGATTTGTATGTTATATACTTAGTCTCGCATTAATCATCTATAAGTTTGCATTCCATTCCATCACATATGCATCAAAAACATTAAAACATATAAAAACATGCATCACAAAAACATAGGCATTCACACAAAAGAGAGTAAAACACCAAATAAATAAAAGCCATGTATATATATATATGTATAAAGGTCAAAGGTGTACAATGAATGCCAAAAGGCTACAATATACAATAGAGCACCAAGGCTCATAAAGAGTGCATCTAAGCACTAAGCTAACCATCAAAAGAGGACCCATGAGACCTAGTAGGAGCCCTAGACCTAGTGGTGTGCCTAGACTCACTACGCCTAGAGACAGAGGAGGATGGAGGATCGGAAAAGGGCTAAAAGCCCCCCCCGCGGATCCACACAATCTCGTGCCAAAGCCGAGAGGTACCCCTCATCCGCTCGAACTACCTCCAACCAGGCTGCCTCCGCTAGCCCCACTGCATCCAATATCTCCCAGTCTTCCTGGGACAACGACCTCCTCATCCCCGAAATGATAGGGGAGAATCGGTGTCGTGCCTCTAACACCCTAAGTTGCAAAACAACAAAACAAAAATTTGTTACAAATTTTTTCAAAAAAAAAAAAACACATAATAAGTACTTGCTTAAATGAACAAATACCTCATCTGGCTGCATTGGCGCGTTCGCTCCCATCTCCGCCATAGCTCCCGCGTGCTTCACTCTCCCACACAACCTTTCACTCCACTTCACTCCACTCCCTCAGACGCACTTCTCTTAAGCTCGAACGCACAAATGAGCGAAATTCTCGTTGAAACTATTTAAATAGCTGATTTTGGTGCCCTGAAATGTAGTAGGGCATTTCATGGCGATTCGGACGCGATCCTGCGTCTGCGAGCGCCTAAACACCGACGGGCGTCTACTGCCAACCACAAACGCAGACCGGCGTTTGGTGTCAGTATTGAATAAAGGAACAAAACTTACAAAATTGAAGCTTACCTCCTCCAAATTTCATCAAATTGCATTCATCCATTCTTCTTATCATAATAAAACATTTTGTGAAGGTTACAACGAGTTTTGGACACAAATTTTGTCATTTCGCTCAAAAAGCGCATCATTCATCATTGTTTTACAAATTGGGTTAAAAATATTCAAAACCTTCACAAAATTAACCACATTCATCAATTCTTCTGATCTATCGTCAATTTCATTCTTCTTTCATCATGCATATTTTTGCCAAATCAAATTAAAGTAAACCTCGTATCTAGTGGTATATTCTATCACCTTGGCGATTGCGGCGATTTGAATCCATGCAATTCGGTAAGAGGATTAAACCACCATAAGGACACTTACCATTTATCATCATCAATTATTTCATTGTTTGAAAATTGGAAATCAATTTTGGGTATTCTACTTTTCAAGTGACCTCATACCAAGATTAATTTGCTCAACGGTTGTCATTGATGGCCTAGTTCATGGGGCCTTAAACATGGACAATCTTTCATATCGTCATTATTTTAAGTCTTGCTAGAGATTGTGGCTACCTAGGTTGATTGGTTCCGACCCGAGGAATTATCCATACGAGTCACTAGGAGCATCTCTCGAGTTCTGGACTCTTTCATGCATCTTTCATCTCTGCATATCAATGGCGCCAACAAGGCAATTTCATCAACGAGTATGGATTCACACACGAGGAGTTGGGGCATCCGTTATCAATTTCTAATTTTCCTATAGTGGAATTCATCTTACATGATCATGGAATTTACGAGTTTGGCAAAAATCCCTTTATAACCGTTGGGGCAGAAAATGGTCCATCTTTCACATCACTCATATCGTCTTCAATCATATTCTTTTTGGTTTGTACACCAACCCCTTTTCTATTGGGACATAAACAGATGGTGCATGCACCAACCATTTTTTTCACCGTTGGGGCAAAAACGGTTCATTATCTTCCGAATTTCTTCCAATTGGCTTGTGAGAACCATTCTCGCTCGCCAATTGAGGGGGTAAGCTGAAAAATTTTAAATATTCTTTTATTCTTTGGTCTTCAAAGTTGTGCTTTAGTCTTGAGAGAGAGTTGCGTCGATCCAGACTTTTCGGGTGTCTTAAGTTTTTGTGCTACATTGTGTCTTCACACAAAGCGGCTCAAAAGGGGCATCTGTAGACACCAAAATCCAGCCACTTTAAGTCATCTATACCTTCCCGCCAGCCACGTGTCAGTCATCCATCCTTCCCGCCATTATTTGGCCCAAATCCACACTTTCCCACCATTATTTGGCCCAATTTCACTTTTCCCGCCATTTTTCATCCCCAAATTTATTTAAATTAATATTTATATATATATATTTTAATATTTTAATATATTTTAATATATATATAAATAAAGTTTAAGTGATTTAATCTGAGCCGTCCATCCTTCATTTAATCTCATCCGTCCATCCATCTTAATCCGTTTCACAACCTAGATTTATTCTCTACCCTTGGATCCACTTTAATCTTAGCCACACGTTCAAAGTGTCGTTAAAACCCTAAAGTGTGCCCTAAGAGTAGATTATAAATTGAGTCACCTTGATGGCTCAAACCCTATCTATCTCTTCGGCTAAACCTACTTATCTTCCCTATCTAAGTTTGGAGTTGGCTATTGCTGTTAATCCTGAGTCTTATGAGTCTTCTACGGCCCTAAGTCTGAACTAAACCCTTTCGCCGCATCCATCGCCGTCGCCTGGTCTCGCCGCGTTAACGGGAAAAGGTATAGATTCGTTTAAAGCAAGTAATCTTTCTTTATGTATTAATCTCATTGTTGAATTCTGCATTACGTTTATTTTTATTTCATAAATCTAGGGTTTTAGATCGTTTTGAGGGCTCACACAGTGGAGCCCTCTTATTAGTTTCTAACTCTTTGATAATTTTAATGTGTGCAGGATTCTAGTGGTAGATCTGATTTGTTGATAGCAGCTGCTTAAGCTGGAGTGGTCCGAGCCAAAGGATACAACGAAGCCCACTCATTATGTTGAGGTTAAGGATACATTCTTCGGAGACGCCACCACATTGTGCCAGCTAGGGTTTCGGAGAACCCTAGCACAAATTGTAACTTTGTATCACGAAAAGGGTTACGGGCCCTGTTGTACTTAAAAGGAGTTTCTAAACTCCATTGATTAATAAAAATCATTCATTTTGTACAACTATTCCGCATTCCTTTATTGTGATTTCTTTATTTCTGTTTGGCGTTGTATCTTTAATCTACAAGAGCATAAGGCTAGAGGACTATATCAAGCAGGTTGGAAGCTTGTTTTCCCGATAATGCTTTTGATTATCTTAAGCTATATTTTGTTGGGTTTGTTGGAATAGTGGAAGCTTGTTTTCCCAGTATTGCTTTTGATTATATTAAGCTAAGTTTGCTGAAATACATAGCATGGGCAACATGTTTTTAATTAAGTTTAAATATGCTTACCTTCATTGTTGGAAAAGATAGCTTGAGCAACATGTTTTTAATTAATTTTAAATATGCTTACCTTCATTTTTGGAATAAATAGCCTAGGCAACATATTTTTAATTAAGTTTAAATATGCTTACCTTAATTCTAGAATAGATAGCATGGACAACATGTTTTTAATTAAGTTTAAATATGCTTACCTTCATTTTTGGAATAGATAGCCTAGGCAACATGTTTTTAATTAAGTTTAAATATGCTTACCTTCATTTTGGAATAGATAGCATGGATAGCATGTTTTTAATTAAGTTTAAATCCGCTTACCTTCATTGCTGGAATAGATAGCCTGCGAAACGTGTTTTTAATTAAGTTTAAATATGCTTACCTTCATTGTTGGAATAGATAGCCTGGGCAACATATTTTTAATTAAGTTTAAATATGCTTACATTTATTCCAAAATAGATAGCATGGACAACATGATTTTAATTAAGTTTAAATATTCTTACCTTCATTGTTGAAATATATAGCCTGGGCAACATATTTTTAATTAAGTTTAACTATGATTACCTTCATTGTTGGAATAGATAGCCTGGGTAGCATGTTTTTAAATAAGTTTAAATATGATTACATTCATTGTTGGAATAGATAGCATGGGCAACATATTACCTTGATTGCATTTTCGAAAGCCTAAGCTTATTGTATGTTTTAATTAAGGTTTAATGTGCATATGCTTACTTTGAATTCATTTTCAAAATCATGTATGATTTATATGAGTTCCAACATGCTATTTTTTTAGAATAGCTATGTGAGACCTTAAGTTTCTATTGAGAAATAGAGTTAAGGATTTCTATTAAAAAAATTAGAGCTTATATTTTACATTGAGAAATTGAGCTTAAGTTTTATTGAGAAATAAAGTTTTCTATTAAGAAAATTAGAGCTTATATTTAGGGAAGAAACTATGGTGAAATAGAGTTTATGATTTCCTTTGTTAATTTGAGTTCATGCTTTATAGTAATGAAATGAAGCTTAATGATTAAAGCTTGAGTTTTTATATTTAGGGAAAAAGAGTTTGTGTCTTCTTCAAATGATTGGAGTGCATTTTTGAGGTTGTGAGATAAATATTATGCCTTCTAATGAGAGAAAGAATTTTGTTTAAGTTTTGAATGCACTTAATGGGTAAGAATAGATGGGGAATCTATTCTTGGGAGGAGTATGGGCTCCTCTTAGTATGTTGCTATGTTAATTGATATAGAAAGTGATTAGAAAAAGTATTGTGATATTTCTATGCACCTATTTGATTATTGAAATGATAAACTATTTTGGAAAGAATGGGTGGGGAATCCATTCTTGAGGGAATTATGGGGTTCCCTCTTTGATTGATTGTTGAAATGATAAATTGTTTTGGGAAGAGATTTCCTTGTAATTAAAAATAGTGAGAAAACAACTTTGGGGAAGAATGGGTGGGGAATCCATTCTTGAGAGGAATTATGGGGTTTCCTCCCTGATTTTGCTATATGAAAAGTGATTGTTAGAAGCATGGTTGCTTTGTGAAAACTCTTATGGCTTTTGCTTAATGTTGTTTTCAAGAATTGTTTTGTTTTAAAAGAAATAGAAGGGATGTAGAAATGTGAATGTTCATATTTTTCTATAGTTCTGTTTGATATTTTCAATATTAAGTTAATGGGAATGGAGTCCATTTACATTGTGAGGATACTATGGGGTTCCTCACATATTCTCTTAAGTGGGCATGGAGTCCATTTGTAATGAAATATTATGGGGTATTTCACATATTCTTCTAAATGGGCATGGAGTCCATTGGTAATAAGGAAAAAATGGGGCTTCCTTATAGGTATTGTTTATTTTAAATTATGGAAAACAAATTGGGCATGGAGTCCTTTTTGGATGAAGAAATTTATGGGTTTTCTTCATGTGATTGGTTTAAAATAAAATAGAAATGTAAAGGATCATTTCTATATGGGTATTTGATGTAATGGATAAATAATGTAGAAATGTAAATGGTTTGTTTCTTTTCTATATGCTTTTATTGGATGCATTGAATATGAAGGAGCATTTAGGAATGCATTATCATACTAAGGAGCTATCTTGATCCCTTACTCCAACCACCTCTTAATGGAGCTCAAGGAAATCAAAAAATAATGTTATGGATAGAAAGAATTCTATCATGCTTTTACCAAGGTTTCATATTGGTTATGATTATGATGTATTTGGAATCTAAAAAAAGAGATGAAATGTAGGAAAAGCTTATAATGACTAGTCATGGGGTTGATGATATGTATATTGAGTTATATTGTTAAGAAGACTTTGTAATAAGTTTCTTTATTATGAGAAGATTTGAATAGTTGATGTTAAATATTCATTATTGTTACTTCTAATTCATTTTGGAAGAGTTAAATTATAGTTACTCTTTTTGTTAGATCCATAGGGGTGATTATGTATTGTGGAAAAATGAATGAAAAGTATTTATGAGTTTGATTCCAAAACATGTTCTTTCTTATCAAAAGAGTAAATTTTATTAAGATGTTTAATGCTTTCAATAATATGCAATAGGAATGTTTTAATTCATTTCTTCATTAAGCAAAGTAAGCATGTTTTACTTTTGATTAAGAGAGAGAGATATGGTATTGGTTTTATTATATGTTATGATTTGGGGTTATGAAGGGTAACTTGGGAGGGTATACTCATAGTAACCTTGTTAGTACCCTTGTTAAGATAAATTCCAAGACTTGGTTAGTTGCGGGGAGGCAACAATCAAGTTAGTTGTGAATCACATCTTGAGTGGTGTAGCTCAAATGTATTCCCAAAAGCATGGATATTTTGAGGAAGGTTCTTAAGCATGGATCTTGAACCACATTTTCTACCATGGAGGTTAGGAAAACATTCACAACATGAGCATGTGATGGCACTTTGATTGGGAAGGATTGGATGACCATGTGTATTATCACGCAGAGTGATAATAACCTTAATTAGCCCATCATGGAGGTGTGGTAATTAAGCATTAGGTACTAGTTGTCTTATCAAAGGCATTATTCTAGATAACACCTACATACACTAAATCATGTATGGTGAGAAAAATGGTGTCCCATTTTGATGGATTAAAAGGGATAATTCCTATGTTGTGGTTAAATTGCCTTACACTCATGGAGAGTATAACGAATGTGGGGAAATCATTGAAGGTGTCTTTTCTAATTAAGGAGGTTTAGAAAAGTTAACCCCAAAAATAGCTACGGGATGTTGGTCTGTCATGTCCACTTGAGTGTTGTTGGCAGCGACAAGAGCTCAAAAGTGGTTATGCCTTAATTATGCAAAACAAAAGAGTATGAAAATATCTTTGTGAACCTTAATTTTGAATCTAATTAAGAAAAATTACTCTTTTGAGATGGCTAGAAAAGGGTTGTGACAATATCTATGTCCAATTTGATGTTAAAAACACTTCTAATACTTGCTCTTTAATCAAATGCGAGGTTAAAATTTATTATGGTTTTAGCGATCCCAAAGTACTCAATAGTTGGATTCTAGACATGGAAACTTGGTTTTCCTCTAGTCAAATACCTAATGATGACAAAGTCCCCTTTGCCAAGTTGAAAATTTCTAGAGTAACTAAGGTTTTGATTACTAAGCAATAAGATGTGTGAAATCCCATCAACACTTGGGATCAATTGGTTGTAGCCTTGAAGGCTACATTTTATCCTTCTAATTATGATGATGACTTTTTTATTGAATGGTTTTACTTTCACCAAGGAAGTTATATGTTTCAATAGGTTGCACATCTTACTCCACATACCAGATCCAACACCCTTTCTTATCATGAAGTTCAATGAAATAACTTTAGGAACACTTTTTTAGGGAGTTGAAATACACTTCCTTTAAAACACTTGATGAAGCTTTCAATCAAGCCCAAATTGCGAAGGAAAAGGTTGTTGCATAATCAAGGGGATTGTGAAATCTAGCTCACTAGGATTTTACAAGCCTTCTAGTCAACAACAATAAGCGTCGAAGGTGAAAGGATATACTTATTTCTCTCTCTCTCTTCTTCCTCTTTGCCTTCTTCTTCTTGCAAAAATTCTTCTTCTAATATAAAATATCAAAAAAATTATAACTATTATAAAAATAAAATATCAAGTCTGAATGTTTTAGTTAAAGAAGAAGAGTATAATTGTACAACCTCAAGATGGAGAAACAAGGGGAGTTCCAATTAATATTTTAGGAGATGGTAAAGCATACATTGAATTAAAATATAGACTTAATAAAGTCACCTTAATGGATCATCATTCATCAGTAGGTGACCGTAATAATTTTTTTATCATGCATGCTCATCTCACACATGATTTATCTATGTATTGTATCATTGATAATGGATTGCAAAAGAAAATTTATTGCGAGGTCCATTTTCAAAAAATTATAGTTATCGATGGATCCACATCCTCATCCATATTCACTTGGATGGAAGGATAGTAACACCACCTTAAACATCACACACACATGCACTGAGTCTTTTTATTTTGGCCCAAAATTTATGGATGCAATCACTTATGATGTGACCTCTAGATTATTGTGGATTGTTGCTTGGAAAACCCTATCAATATGATAGGAAACTTCACTATGGTGCATATAGAAAATATACACTCTAAAACATAACAACAAAACATACCTAATTTTTTCAATGAGTTTACATAGGTTTTTATGAGAGGTTTCGATCCCCTCATATTGAGTGGGGTTTGAACCTTGGACCTCTCAAAGAGAGGCCAAAGCCCTTACCACTACAATAAGCTTATATCTAATAAAAAATATCTAATTAAATGCACTAAGAACACCATAAATTTATTTCTTAGTTGTAGGCAAGTGAGAAAGGTAGTAAATCATGCACAAGAAATTTTGATATTCATATGGCCACAACATGAAGAAACATAAAAAAAGATCACTAAGTCCACTTGGCATGCTTCACTAGACAAATTATTTCAATATTACTATGATGTGTTTTAGGATACCAAAACACTTCCTCTAGTCAGAGCAATCAATCAAAGCATTGATATAATTCTTGTTGCACCTCTTCCCAATGCCCAAATGTATAGACAATCAATACTTCAAGATGATGAAATAAAAATATAAATCCAAGAATTGTTGTCCAAAGGTTTCATTAAGCCAAGTACATACCCTTGTGCTTCACCAATTATTTTTGTGCTAAAAATTATGGTACTTGGAGGCTATGCATTGATTTTAGGAAATTAAAAAAATAACAATAAAAAATTACTGTCCACTTCTTTGCATTGGTGATCTATTGGACCAACTCCAAGGTGCAAAGATTTTCTCCAAAATAGATCTCAAAAGTGGATATCACTAGGTTAGGATCCATATTTAAGACACATGGAAGACTACATTCAAGACTAGGTTGGGCCTCTTTGAGTGGCTTGTAATGCCCTTTGGTCTCACCAATGCTCCTACCACTTTCATGAGACTAGTGAGTGAAGTGTTTCAAGACTGTTTGGATAAATTTGTAATTATCTACTGGGATGATATTCTTGTCTATTTTCCTACTTGAAATATTTTCCTTGAACATCTTAAGCAAGTTATTTTCACCCTTCAAAAGAATCAATTATATTCAAACCTTCCCAAGTGTTATTTTAAGAAAACTTCCATATCTTACCTTGTATTTGTAATCAATAAACATGGCATTTAGGTGAATCCAGCTAAAGTAGAAGTTATAATCAAATTACCCATGCCTACTACTCTCACTGACTTGAGTAGTTTTATTGGACTTGCAAATTTCTATCACATGTTCATCCCTAAATATTCCACCATTACAGCTTCTTTGCACCAATTGAGAAAAGTCAATGTTGTTTTCAAATGGACATATGACCATGTTTCTACATTTTGTACATTGAAGAAAAAGTATATTCAACACATGTTATTGTCCTTATATATCTCATACAATCCTTTGAGATTGAAGCAAATACCTCATAGTTTACCCTTCATGTCGTGTTGAAGCAAAATGGTCATCTAGTGGCCTATCATTCTAAAATGTTTTTAGCTACAAAACATAATTATTCCACCTATGACAAGGAGTTGTATATTTTGGTGCAAGATATCAAGTATTGGAGACAATACCTTCTTAGAAAGGAAACCATTGTTCACACTAATAATTTTCCCCTTAAGTTTTTTCAATCACAAAATAAAATTGAAGAAGCTTATCACATGAAGTGGGCATCATATTTACAATAATTTTACTTGGTCAACAAGTACAAAAAGAAAAACAACATTGTGGTATATTTTTTGAGTCATCCTCTAGTAAATAATTTGGATGTTGTAACCACTTCACGCATGGGTTTCCAATATTGGACTTCATTGTATGCTCATGATCCATATTTTGCATAGGTTTACCAACATCTTCAGCATCATGTCTCTTCCAACTTGTGTCCTTTTCCAAATTTCATATCAAGGATTACTATATAGGTTGGATAAACTTTGTGTCCCATGTGAGCATCGAATATATCATCTTAAGGGGGCACATTCTAAACTCTATGGTGGTAACTTTGACAAGCACAAAACACTTAATCATTTGTAACATTTCTTTTACTGGCCTCACATGCATGGATGTGTTTTAAGATTTCTCAACTACTGTGTTGTCTATTGTTTCTCCAAATTAGCTAACAAGAAGTTGGGCTTAACTCATACTTGGGAGATAATCTCCACAAACTTGGTTAGTGGCTTTTCAATGATAGTATGACAACATAATTATATTTTTGTATTTTTGGAGAGGTTCAATAAAATGGTTATGTTCATTCCATGCTACAAAATAAGTTCTACACTAGACTTAGCCTAGCTCTTCTTTGACTCTATATGACACTCCTTTGATTTGCCTACCAGCATTGTATCCAATTGTAATTCATGCTTTGTGGATCACTTTTGGCACTTCTTGTGGAAGACTTTAGGAGTTTCTTTTAACTTCTCCATTTCCTTTCATCCTTAGTCACATGGTTAGACTCAAGTGGTGAACCACACCCTTATATAGAATTTGAGGTTCTATTACCATACTTCTCTAGTTAATTGATATTTGAGTATGCCTACAATAGGGTCGTTCACTCCTCCATGGGACACACACCTTTTGAAGTATGTCTTGGCTTCTAGTATTTTTCTCCTTATGAGTTACCCTTATATTTACCTTCTCCAACTACCATGCACATATAGAAAGAATAAGATAAGATACACTCATTAATTAAACACTTGCAAAGTCTTTAGTCCAAGGTGATTTAGATATTGCAAAAGACTTAGTAGTAGTAGAAACAAGCCATGTATTTACACCACCTTCCTCATCATTTATAGGATGGAAATCAAGTTTGGCTATACTTAGACAAGCATTGTTTTTCAAAAAATAACATAGTAAAATCAAACCACTTTGCTTTACAGTATCCTTCAAAATTTTTTAGCAAATGCCTTCCACCATGATCTTCCAACACTTCTTTGCATCCACAACATTGTAAATATTGATCTACTCAAGCCATGACATGACTCTACATTGGAGACAAAACCAACCATCAATCATCTTGTTGATATGGTACTTTATTTTCAACTTCTATTGGGTTCTAATCAAGTGTTCAACATGAAGAATCACTAGGGTTCTTCCACTTTATACCTTGTTACCAAATGAGGACAACTTTCACATCATGCACACTAGATATCTCACCACCATATGTCTCATGATTTGCCTTCTCTCTTGAAAGCATTGGAGTCCAATGCTTCTATTATGTAGAGGAATGATGAGAAAATAAAATAATGTAATATTCATAATTATTCATAGACTTATGATTTTATGTAGTAGAATTTTTGTGAGTCTCTCATATCATTTTCCAAAAGGTGTTTGGTAGAAATCCATGGTTTTTTCCCATGGTTTTGATTCAGAGGTAGTGTACCATTTAATATGATATTATCTTGTAAGGTCAAAGACATGCCTATATAAGTAGGGCACTATGAATACAAGTCTTAAATTTTCATTACTATATTATTGGCCCCTAACACGTCAACCCCTACCACATCACCACTTGCCATGTCACACCACCATGTCATCATGTGCTACATTGATGGATGTCATGTTATCATGGAGTATGGTATAGAGTGCCATATCATTATGTGCCACATCATTAGTAGGTGCCACATCATCTTTTGAATATGAAACAGGAGTGGCATCATCATCAAGTTTCATTTCATCAAGGTATACCACATCATCAATTTGGATGTTGATGTCATTATAGTCATAAAATATGATGGGTTGGTGGGTTTCAACTCAAGACCTCTAAGATACAATTTCTAAAGGGGGATTCCCTATCCCCCTTGGCATGGGAATATTTCAACACTATAGGATACCCCTCCAAGTGATAAAGTGGGTTGACCCCCTTTACCTCTGTCATGTACCTTTCTTCACATGTCTTTGTGTGATGCCTGATGATTTCATGACAATGTAACCTATCCTATAGGATGCCCATTCCACTTATCACTATATGAGGAATATTCCATATAATATTCTCTTTTTAAATTTAAAAATTTCAAGAAATAAGGGAAATGGAAAAAATGGAGCAAGAAAACAAGAACGTAGAGGCAAAACAAAGAAAAGTGTTGAATTAGAAACCCTCAAATTTTACACAAAATCCAAAAATATTGATGGTTCAATTGTATCTTTCATATTTTTCCCTACACAACCATTTTGTTGAATGCAACCAATTAGGACATCCTTTTACACAAATACAATAAAAAAAATTGTTGGATCATTTCAACTGCTTTATCAAGTAAATCAAAGGTCTTTGTCATGCATGAAATCTGCCCATGACTTCAATAGCATCCAAGATTTATCAAAAATTATATAGCCTCTTATTTTATGTTTTCATGACAATTAGGTAGATTATCCTCTCATTGTGTTGCTAGAAAAAAATTTCAAAAAAATCAAGGAATGGATTTTATTAAAAAATCCACAAAAGATAGTTTTCCAAAAATCTTAAAAAACTCAATCCTAAAACTAGGGCATCCATATGGTCAAGGAAAAAATAAAATATTGGATTGATTTTTAAGAGAGGAATAAGAAATCTATCAATGGATATTTCTCCTCAAGCAAATTTGCTAAATCTAGTGAGATCTTGCACTCAAGTCCACTTAGAGTTTTTCAAAAAAATTCTTTTCGAACTACCAACTCAAAAAAGTTCTCCTAGCTGCTTCAAACATAGTTACCCTTAGGACACATCATAAAAGCTGATTTACCAAATATAAACAATCAAGTAATAGAGATTCACATCCACTCTAATACCATGTTGGATTTCACAATAGTTTTCATAAATGAATGGAATCAATATATTACCCATAAATATTTAAAATAACTCATAGAAAGCAATTCTCACAATATAAGAGAGTGCTCATGGACACCAAATTATTTCACTAATGGAAAATATAATAATTTTGACTGATAACAAAATGGTATGTATGAGGGGGATTTTATACTCAATCACAAGATACATTTAAGGCAAGGTTAAGGAATCAACCTTTAGGTTAAATAATAAAGTATTGTAAAATATTCACCTAAACAAGGTATACAAGGGACCAAAGGAAATATATAAAGAATATAATACAACATCTATTGTGGCCTTAAGTGAAGCTTAACCACTTATGCCATAATATTTTGTGTACATTTTTGAAACATAATTTTAGGTTCCATGTAACACCCCAAAAATAATGAAACAAGAAAACACACAAAATAGAAAGAAAAATTTATATATATTTTTTGACTAAGGAGAAGGATTCATAAATCCCTAACCAACCTTAGACCAACTTAATGTTTGACATTCCCTAAGTTTCTCAAGAACTATACCACACAAGATTCCCTTCACGCAAGTCCCTTCTATGTAAGCCTATCTTATGTTATGCACATAAGTCCATCCATCTCATCAATCTTGATGAGCTAAACTTACCACCTTCAATCATTAGAAGGTGTACACGCATCTCCATATTCCACACAAGCCATTATGTGTGGGTATGCTACGTGTACTATGAGTTAAGCTATCAATATTGTCCACTGACAAGCTATCTTAACTTTGGTACAATATTCTAAACCTAGTTACCAATCTCCCTAAGGGGGTCTCAAGCCCTTAGGTCCACCTCTAAGTTCACCTAGAACTTACTAATGTTTCTTTATTTTTAACATCACAAGAGCATAAAGGTCTAGATACTAAATCTAACAAATATGAATTTTCAACAAGCAAGGATAAATCAAGCGTAAAGCAACAATCACCAAATAAGCATTCATTAAAATATTTAAATACAATACATCCAATAAAGAGGTACTAAATGCAGCAGTTCCAATGTTCATTTAATTACATAAGCAAGTATGGTACACCCCATACTTTCCACAATACTTTACATCCATTTCATCGAGGAAATCTCCCCATAATCTAATCTATTGCATAATTAACAAGATGTAAGGTAGAGAGCAAACTTGTGAATTGGTCCATCTCATGACTTTGGCCCTCCCGCTCTTCCGTCGATCAAGTGAGGATAGTAGGGGATCAGGACACTCATGGATCCGGATAGACATGCTTCTAAATGCACTTACTTATTTCATTACCAAATTGCAACTATACAAATAACCCAAGCAATTCAACTTACTAATGCATAGTTACTATCATAGAAACTACTCTTTCCATTTCCCCTCTCATCCACTCGTGAGAGTCAGTCAACCATGAATTAGCTCATATGCTCTATTTGCAATAAATGAACTAACCCTACTTAACAATTAAAGTCCCATACCCTTAATTGCTAAATAAATTGGGTTCACACATTCCTTTACTTAAAGCAACTACTTTAATTTCCAATAAACCTTTTTCTTCATTTCATAAAGTAAGGTCCCATACCCTTAATTTACAAAACAAACCATCATCACATTTATTATCCAATTAAAGTCATCTACTCTAATTTTAAAATAAACCTTTTTCTTCATTTCATAACATAAGGTCCCATACCCTTAAATTACAAAACAAACCATCATCACATTTATTATCCAATTAAAGTCATCTACTCTAATTTTCAAATAAACCTTTTTCTTCATTTCATAACATAAGGTCCCATACCCTTAAATTACAAAACAAACCATCATCACATTTATTATCCAATTAAAGTCATCTACTAACCACCAATCTACTCTAATTTTCAAATAAACCTTTTTCTTCATTTCATAAAATAAGGTCCCATACCCTTAAATTACAAAACAAACCATCATCACATTTATTATCCAATTAAAGTCATCTACTCTAATTTTCAAATAAATATTTTTCTTCATTTCATAAAATAAGGTCCCATACCCTTAAATTACAAAACAAACCATCATCACATTTATTATCCAATTAAAGTCATCTACTCTAATTTTCAAATAAACCTTTTTCTTCATTTCATAAAATAAGATCCCATACCCTTAAATTACAAAACAAACCATCATCACATTTACTATCCAATTAAAGTCATCTACTCTAATTTTCAAATAAAATTTTTTCTTTGTTTCACAATATAAGATCCCATACCCTTAAATCACGAAACAATCATGTGCTTAATTCCCCTAAAATCTACAATTTTATATAATGAACAATAATTAAAGCTTCTACACTTTCATTACCCTAAAATCTACAATTTTAGATAATGAACAATAATTAAAGCTTCTACACTTTCATTACCCTAAAATCTACAATTTTAGATAATGAACAATAATTAAAGCTTCTACACTTTCATTACCCTAAAATCTACAATTTTAGATAATGAACAATAATTAAATTATAGCCTCTACACTTTCATTAAACTATCATCTAGCAAAGCACTGAATAAATAGAGGTTCAGCCAAGGTGGATTATGCCCCTGACATAGCCTAAGAACAGACGAAATGCTCATTCATGCGGTGCCAAAAGCTACTGCGATGTGGGCAGATCGTCATCAGTGCCAATGACACCCAAGGAGACTCCCAACCCACATACAACCCATGAAGACAAGGTTACCCATGACACCCAATCGAACGCTCTGTCTTAAGACCTCCTCTCTCATTCCTTAACCCAATATGTCCACTCTACAATAATAGCTTAGGTGGGGACAAGTGAGTTTCTACATGGCTAGCTAACCAAAAGCAAAGCTATTATCACTAGTCGACAATAGTGCTCTCACCTCAATATTAGTGTAGATAACTACCATGGACCAACAAGTTAGACTACCCACGGTAGTGGTAAGGAAAGTGAAGCTAATGCATCTTCTCCAACACAAGGAGGACATCCAACCGCCAATGAGTGGTAAATAATGATGCCTAAATTGTATCTTCCCTCACATAGGGAGGACATTCACACCAACTACCAACAAGTGGAAAACAATGATGCTAGCACCTATCCAAAAAAAGAACACACATAGTAAAAATATGCTAGTGCATCTTCCCAACAAAGGGAGGACATAAACCAACCGCCAATGGTAAAGGCAAAACAATTATGCCATCGCATCTTCTCAACAGAGGAGACATAGCCAAACTACCAATGGTAGTGGTAAAATACACATCCCCAAATAAGAACAACCACAAACTACACACATCTTTACCAAAGAAATGAAGTTAACAAATAGTTTCAAGAATAGACCAACCTTGTTTACCCGCAATAGTTGGATTGCTTGCACTGCTCAGGTGGACGTACATCATCTTCTGCTCCTTCACTCATGGTGCTCTCTCCACCTTGTGCTCTCCTCTCCCAATGCCATCCTCATCTTCCTCTCTTTGCCCTATGCACATATTTCCCCCTCCTCGGTCTACGTCCCTACCTACCCACCATTACTCTTCGACCACCTCCAATAGGTGGTAGGGTGAACATCTCCCTATTCTCTTCCCAAGGTGATCACCATAAAGAGATTTCCTCTCATATAAGAGGAGATTCATGTATTTGACCCAATCGAGCCTCCAAAGGGCAACCCGACCCATTCTATCAAAGGTCATCTTGTCGCATTTACGCCATATGGGTCGATCGTTGGTAGAGCAGTGACTTCCTAGTCACGCCATGGTAAAAGCCTTACCTTTGGAGCTTAAAGAATTATATTTATTTCTTATTTTATTTTAGGATAGGTTCTCCATTGTTTAGATGGAGCAATCATTGGTAAATTGATCACCTCTTTGCTTATTTAAATACTAATGCTATTAAATAAATCAACCTTTTATTTCAAATAACATCTACTAGCATCATTTAAATAATCAACCACTCATTTTCAATGATATCTTTTTGCTTTTTAAATAAATCAATCATTTATTTAAACAATATTTTTTGCTTTTTAAATAAATCAATCATTTATTTAAACAATATATTTTTGCTTTTTAAATAAATCAATCATTTATTTAAACAATATCTTTTTGCTTTTTAAATAAATCAATCATTTATTTAAACAAGGCACACATGAAGTTGTGAAGGTAAACCATTTACTCCATGCTCACCGGTTATCAAGGTTAATAATGTTGAAGTAAAATACAATCATGCAAGTGCACCAAACAAAGAGGGAGTCTTTCCATCAATCTAATCACCTATCTCAGCCTCTAGAACTTACGATGGCTACTAGGCCATCAATATGGGGCTCAAGGTGGTTAGATATTGATGATTATCCCTAATCGAATGCATACCTATATGAAGGTATCTATCTATGTTACCTTCGAGTTGCCTTATCATCATTTCCCCTTCCTCAAGTACTCTCATCTCCGGTGGATGACTCAATTCCCTCCACTCATGAGTGCACCTGATCCTACACATTGGCAATTCATTAGCAGTATCATATCCTTCATTATCTATTTATTATTGTGAGGTTTCTTAATTGCACAAAAATTGAGTATTAGCCACATTTGTTAATACATTATTTTTCCATGTTCAAAGGTCCATCTGGGAGGGTCATGACATCCTCCCCCACTAGGACTAACACCATCCCCGATGTTTCTTAGTTTTATACGGCATACATAATCAAACAATTCATTACAATATCTTAAAGTTCATCAAACAAGAAAGGAAAGTATTTTTGCATATCTGCCACTTTCTCCCAAGTGGTATTTCTTTCTAAGAAATGGTCCCACTAGACCTTACACTACTCAAGGGTCTGATTCCGCATAGCCTTAGAGTGGAATTCGAGGATCCTTACTGGCATTACTTTGATTGCCTCTGGATTTACCATCTGCAAGTTAGAGACATCCCACACATGTTCAGGGTCAGCAATATATTTTCTAAGCAAAGATATGTGGAAGGTGTCATGGATTTTTGACAAATTAGGAGGTAAGGTGAGTCGGTATGCAATCGAGCTAATATTTTTAGTGATCTCAAAGGGTCCTACAAATCGTGGATCCAGTTTTGTGGACTTGATCACACTTTTCATTGGTTTGACCCTTAGGAACACTTTATCTCCCACCGAGTATTCTCTGGGAGTCCTCTTTAAATCGGCATAGCTCTTCTACCTATCAGCAGCCTCCTTGAGCCTTTGCCTAATTACCTTGATTTGCTCTTCCATTTCCCTGACCATTTTTGGTCCAATTACCACTCTATCCTCTAAGTTATCCCATGACAGTGGTGTTCTACACTTTCGCCCATACAAGGCATCAAAAGGTGCCATCCCTAGAGAGGAATGATATCCATTATTGTAGGTAAACTCCACCAATGGTAGATAGTCTTCCCATCAAGACTTGTGGTCCATACAATACATGTAGAGCATATCTTCTAGAACTTGGTTTACCCACTCCGTATGACCATCTATTTCAAGGTGGTATGTTGAACTCATATGCAACTTTGTGCCTATTGCCTGATGTAGGGCTCTCCAAAATTTTGAAGTAAACTTGGAATCCCTATCCGATATAATTACTTATGAGAACCCATGCAATCGAAACACTTCCTTGACAAATCTATTAGCCACCACTTGAGCATCATCCTTGGTGCTCCTAGGTATGAAGTGTGTGACCTTGGTCAATTTTTCGACTACAACAAAGATTGCATCATGTTGGTACCTGGTCTTAGGTAAGCCTACAATAAAATCCATTGATATGACCTACCATTTTTGAGTAGGTATATTATGGGGGTACAAATATCCTATGGGATGCTTGCATTCTACCTTGACCTTCTGAAACTCAAGGCATCAAGCCATAAAATCTATAATATCCCTCTTCATCCCTACCTATAAAAAGGTCCTTTTTAGATTTTCTCTCATTTTTACCCCTCTAGGGTGAGCCATATAAGGAGATCTATGGGCTTCTTGCATCAATAGCTTCCTTGAATCCCTAATTTTGGTATGATGATTCTTCCTTTGTAACATAAAAGGTCATCTATTACCCCAAATTCCTTATTGCTCTTCGGGTCTTCTCTTAACTTGGCTCGAATTTCCTAACAATATTCATCCTGATATTGCTCCTATCTTACTTGGTCCATGAGCTTTATGTGACTCCTAGTTATGGTTGTTATGTGCCTCCTTCTACTCAAGGCATCCACAACCTTATTTTCTTTTTCTTTTATGTACTCAATTTCAAAATCGTACTCAACGAGGAACTCGACCCACCTTCTCTACCTTGCATTGAGTATTGGTTGAGTAAATATGTACTTCAGACTTTGATGGTCTGATTTTAACTTGAAGGGTCTTCCTACCAGATAATGGCACCAGACCTTCAGAGCATGAACTACAATGGCTAGCTCTAAATCATGAGTAGCATAGTTAACCTCATGCTTTTTAAGCTTCCTTGAAGTATAAGCTACTACTGACTCTCCTTGCATGAGCACTCCCCCTAGTCCTTCCAACGATGCATCAGTGCATACTATAAAATCTCCTTGAGGATCTGGAATCTTTAGTATTGGTGCAGTAGTAAGATTTTGCTTCAACAAGGTGAAGGTGGCCTCGCACTTCTCCATCCATTTGAATTCCTTCCCCTTCTTCTAGAGATTAGTTATCATCGAGGTGATTTTTGAGAAATCCTTTATGTGATATCGGTAATAGCTCATTAGCCCCATGAAGCTTCTTACCTTAGTAACATTGGTAGGGGGTAGCCAATTTAACATGGCTTCTATTTTCTTTGGATCTACAATGATCCCTTCAGCCGATATGATATGCCCTAAATAGTGCACCTCCAAAACATAGAAATCACTCTTGGCTAGATTCCCGTAGAGTTGATTTTCCCTTAGCAACTCCAACATGATCTTGAGATGCTTATCATGCTCTTCCTTGTTTTATGAGTATATTAGGATGTCATCAAGAAATACAAGGACAAACTGGTCTAGATGCCTTCTGAACACATTATTCATTAAATTCATGAAGGCAACGGGAGCATTAGTCAACCCGAAAGGTAGGATGGTGAACTCATAATGCCCATACCTTGTCTTAAATATCATTTTGTGAGTGTCTTCCTCATGAATCCTCAACTGGTGATACCTTGATATTAAGTCTATCTTGGTAAATACCATGGCATCTCTTAGCTAGTCAAATAAATCTTTGATCCTGGGTAGGGGGTACTGGTTCTTGATTGTAGCTTTATTCAACATCCTATAGTCAATACACAATCTTAGAGATTCATCCTTCTTTTTCATAAATAAAATGGGTGCACCCCATGGTGACACACTTGGTTTTATCAACCCCTTCTCCAATAACCCTTGTAGTTGTACCTTTAACTCCTGCATCTCAATAGGTGACATCCTATATGGAGATCGGTGGATGGGTTCCACTCCTGGTATAAGATTGATAGTGAAATCAAATTCTCACACAGGAGGGAGCCCTGGTAGATCCTTTGGAAATACATCCTAGAATTCCTATAAAATTGGGTGTGTCTCAACCACCTCTTCCTTTTGATCCCTTTCAACTTCATTCATATTTACCACATAAACAATCCCTCCTTTCCTGAGGGCTTTCTTCAACTGCATAGCTGACAACATCTAGGGTTTGAATGCCCCTTGCTTGCTATAAATTCGTAGCCTCTCTTTATTTCCCTTAGAATACTCAATCCATCTGTCTTAAAAATTGATTACGGCTTGATGGGTCTGTAGCCAATCCATTCCTAGAATCACATCAAAGGCATGAAGTGGGGCCACATACAAGCAACCTTTCGTGGTTCCATTATCTAAAGTAATTTCCATCATTGGGAAACATTGGTTTACGGAGTAGGTCTATCCAGATCCATACTCAACCTTCCATCCATGAGCCAAATACCCTGGCCTTTCTAGCATATCTTTGGCTAAATTACAAGAAATGAAACTATCAGTGGCTCCACTATCTATTAAGATATCTACTTGCTTATCAAAAATCTTACCTTTGATGATTAACGGGGTGGCTTGCCCCTCAAGTTTTTGATTCCTAGTTGTAGCGTAGATCTTATGCATTGGTTCCTTTCCTTTGTTGTTGGGTGTGCTTGTCCCTGGTCGATATGGGCATTGGTTAGCATAGTGTGACCCTTTACAATGGTAACATCCATCCTTGGGCCCTTGTTTCTTTTCTATTTTCTACCCCTCATCCTTAATCATCGGTACTAGAGCTGATGGCTTCTATGGGGGAGGTTTAGCATTATTGGGTTTGTTGCCTTTCTTATAAAAATTATTCTTGAATTTATTTTGGCTTCCATTGAATTTCTTCTCTAGATTCTAGGGGTTCTTAGCCTTTCATTCTTGCTCTACCTCCCATTTTATAACCCCATTGCTATTCCTCTTCTTTAGTTCTTAATGTTCTTGCTCGATCAAGTTTTCATACTTATAGTAGAAATGTGACTCTACTTTCTTTGCTAAATCATAAGCCTTTTGCAATGACTTAGGTTCCTGCATCTCTACGTCATGCTTTATCCTAGATTGCAATCCATGAGTAAACTTATGAATCTACATATTCTCATTATAGGTAGGTACATACTTCAATAACTTTACCAGCTTCCTGTAGTATACCTCCACTAAGTTAGTCCCTTGCCTTAGGCTGGCAAACTCCTCGAATTTTAAAGCATAGAAATGCTCCATGAGGAATCTCTTCTTGAAGATGACTATAAATTCCTTCCATGGAATGTCTACTGGTTCAATATTGGTTTCCTCATAGTAAGTCTCCCACCAATCCAGGGCAGCTCCTTCAAGGTAAATAGTAGCCCAAATCATTCGGGTTCCTGAAGAATATCCCTTTACTATGAAGAAGACTTCCAACTCTCTTAACCAAGCTTCAATTGCGTCTCCCTCTCCTTCTCCATCAAACTTGGAGATACAGACATTCTTTAGGTCTCTTACCATCTCTTTTTCTAAGAGGGTTCTTGCTTGCTTTTGTTCCTCTATCAACCCCTCAACTTGGTTGACTTTTGAATCTCTAGCCTATGAATTTTGATTTGCCATAGTTTCCAGCACTTGTCTTAACTGATCTTGTAACTTGGCAACTATAGTAGTAAGTTCCTCTATTCCTGTATTGGGAACTTTTGGATCCTCATTCTGGATCTCTTCTTTGACATTACTTTGTCGAGTCTGTCTAGGTGGAGGCCTTTCCATCCTAGCCTTGGGTGGCATCTTGATCTGGTTTCCACCAAGAAAAGAGTTAGATTACAACTTCCTCTTAAACTGAATTACTAACTCGACCACAATACAGAGTTCTTCTTTCGCTAATCATTAGAGATCTAACTAGGATGAGGTTCCAAGGTTAGGATGTATCATTAATACCAAATCCCATACTAAGGTATCGTAATATTCATCCTTTCTTAGAATCAATTCCTTTAGATCCTAAGTAAGTAGAGACTCTAGGTTACTCCAGATTTCAGCTTATTCCTAAGAAAGCCTCTATTGGAGATCCCTGAATATCTTTTATAGCACATAAGAAGCTCTATACCCTCGAACCTAGAGCTCTGATACCAAATGTAACACCCCAAAAATCATGAAATAAGAAAACACACAAAATAAAAAGAAAAGTTTATATTTTTTTTAACTAAGGAGAAGGATTCATAAATCCCTAACCAACCTTAGACCAACTTAATGTTTGACATCCCCTAAGTTTCTCAAGAACTATACCACACAATATTCCCTTCATGCAAGTCCCTTCTGCGTAAGCCTATCATATGTTATGCACATAAGTCCATCCATCTCATCAGTATTGATGAGCTAGACTTACCACCTTCAATCATTAGAAGGTGTACATGCATCTCCATATTCCACACAAGCCATTATGTGTGGGTATGCTACATGTACTACGAGTTAAGCTATCAATCTTGTCCACTGACAAGCTATCTTAACTCTGGTACAATCTTCTAAACCTAGTTACCAATCTCCCTAAGGGGGTCTCAAGCCCTTAGGTCAACCTCTAAGTTCACCTAGAACTTACTAATGTTTCTTTTTTTTTAACATCACAAGAGCATAAAAGATCTAGATACTAAATCTAACAAATATGAATTATCAACAAGCAAGGATAATCAAAGCGTAAAGCAACAATCACCAAATAAGCATACATTAAAATATTTAAATACAATACACCAATAAAGAGGTACTAAATGCAGTAGTTCCAATGTTCATTTAATTACATAAGCAAGTATGGTACACCCCATACTTTCCACAATACTTTACATCCATTTCATCGGGGAAATCTCCCCACAATCTAATCTATTGCATAATTAATCTGAATAACACAAGCTTATACTAAGAGGGGCGGTGAACAGTATAAGACCACTTTTTAATTTTCTTTACTCAAACTATATTATGTAATATATCAATGCAATATCAAAAATAGTAATGAAATCAATGCATAAATCACCACACACAATAGAGACACCAATTTAACATGGTTCACCCAATATGGGCTACTCCATGGAGAAAATATTCCACTAAAAGTTTCTTAAAAAATCTTTTGGGAATCCTTTCCCTATTACAATGTTTATGGACCTCTATCCAAAGGAGACACAAATCCTCTAATCAATTTCATGGATACCTATCTACAAGTGACACCAATATCCTCGGCTAGTTCGTGGATCTCTATCCATAGGAGAACTCCTTCTCCTATGCTCTAGATGGTGATCCTCTAGAATACTACTACCTCCACTGCTCTGGGTTGCGGATCTCTCTCCACTAAAGACCTCTATCCTCTCTACCCTAGCTAATGGACCTCTATCCACTAGAGACTACTATCCTCTACTCTATCATCTCCAAAGCTCTACTTAATATTTATATCTAGTATGGTACAAAGTTGTCCTCAGGTATGCACCAAAATCTATCCTCAATCTATCTTCAATATTTACCACAAAGCTTGATCAATCACAAATCACCTCTACTAGATTTACCCCAAACCTTAACTCAAGGTTTGAACAAATCAATAAATCAACTCTACTCTCAAGTATTATCAAATACTTGTCTCAAATTTATCCATAATTCCTCTCAAAAACTTGTCCAATATGCTCTCAAGTCTTATCTAAGACTTACCTCAAATCTTCTCAACAAGTATTCACCAAGACTTACCTCAAATCTGCTTGTAAGCTTCCACAAAAGCTCACATAAATCTGTCCTTAAGCTTTCACAAAAGCTTTCTCAAATTTTTCCTTAATTCCACTCTAGGACTTGCTAAAAATACTCTCAAGCTTTCACAAAAGCTTATTCAAATCAACTCAAAATCACAAAAAACCTCTTTAATTCACACTCACAAGTTTCACTCAAAATCTTATCCACATAAGCATATAGAGAATTGTTATAGACTCAATATGTTTCCCACTCTCAAACACTCAATCACTTTCAATATCTCTTTCAAATCAATTTAGAATATAGAAAAAAAAAATCACAAAACTTGAACTATCACTCCAACACATATGCTCAATCAACTCAACCAATGAAACAAAACTTGCTTGCAAACCCTAAGAAAATGTTTCATCCAAAGCTTTCAACCACTCTCACTATGGAACTCAAAATTTACTCAAGATGATTCCAAACTCACATAACAATGATACTCATGTTCTTTCACAAACCCTAGTTCACAATCTCACATAACAATGATACTCATGTTCTTGCATAAACCCTAGTTCAAGATAGTTCACAATTTCACTCAATTGTCTTCACAAATGTTCACCCAACATACATGTGAAAACTCACTCAATCATTTCCAAAAATGCTTACCAAAAAAAACCTTTTCACTCCAACTTGTATTCACAAAATTCAACAAATAATATTCCACTCACAAGGATGATATGCCCATACCTTTATTTTGAAGAAGATTTAATCTCAAAACCTGTCTCAATCACACTCAACCTCTTTGACAATCTCAATGGTTAGATATCACAAATCTGTCCTTGATATTTTTGTTGGACATTTTGAGTCCTCTAAGTCAAAGTTGTCATTGATGTCACCTAATGGAGTTATCTCTCATCACAAGGTTTTCGGCAAGAAATAAATTCATCCAAGGTTGTCATAATCTTCCAAGAAAAAGCTCGGTAGTGCAAATTTTAAAGGAAAAAGGCTCCATAATATTTTAATATTATTGGGAGCACAGGTTAAGTGATTGGTTCATAAAAACCCAAGGTGGGTTATTGCAATGGTTAAAAATAAGGTTTAACAATTATTTATAAATTATTTAAATTCACAAGAAATTTATATTTTATAAATAATATTCAATTATACCAAGGATGGGCATTAAGACAAGGTTCCAAGGATTAATTAAACCAACACCTAAGGTTGGTTCATTTTAATTTATAATATTTAAATTTAAAATTAAATTTAAATATATTATAAATTAAATCATGCCAACGTCAAAAAAATTTGATGCACCGACGTGATCGAAAGGAGGGCAAAGAAATTATAAATAATGCCTCGAAAGACATTAATCTTTTATCCTTGTGTTTTTCGTTTGGTGTGCATGCAAAAAAGCTTGTGTTCCAAAAGATTTACAAATTATGCAAAGTTTTGAAGGAGTGAGTTGGTGTTTGAAGCACATAGGATAGCTTGGCCTAGTGGTGTGTTGGCTTGGCGAGACAGTGTAGGTCCCGCGTTCTATTAGCATGAAGGTTGCTTGCAAGGTGGTTTGCGCTTGATGCACATTTTTTTTTTCGAAAGGTGTTGTGTCATGAAGTATTGATGTTGGTCATGTCCTTTTAGGCACGTGAGGGTGCGTGGCCCAATTATGAATTGGCTACAACTAAGTCATTGGGAAGGAAGACGTTGAGGGATCGAATCCCGTCGAGAGGCAAAGGCAACTTAATTTTTTATTTTAATTTTTTTGAAAATAGCCTCAAGGAGAAATAAGGGTTATGGTATGCTGTAGAAAATTTGGAAATTACTATTGATTTTATTTTTGGAAGGGTAGCATGTTATATATCATTGAAATAAATTTTTCAAGGGCTATTTGATTAACTTGCTTAGAAGGAGAAATAAGGTGTGTGTAAAGAGATATTTCTAGTTTTGTAAAAGGGGTTCAAAAGTGAGTTTGGTTTATTCTTTTTCAAAAGGAATTATTTCTGTTATGAGAGGACATGGTGAATTTTATTGAGTAGGAGTAATAAGGTGTGATTGGGATATTATTTTCATTATTGTGATATTACTTAAGTCCTCTAACCTCTTTGTGATTGGAAAGGAAATATTTGAAAGTGTGTTGAGTTTGAAAAATTTTATGGACAACTACTTGGCAACAAAAAGGTATGGACAATATTTTCCATTGACTTATTTGGGTGGTTGATTTCTAAAAATATCATTGGAGTGAAAAGGATTGATTGTGGTTTCCTTTTTGAAAGTTATTGGTTTAATGCTTCAAGGTTTTCTGGTTTGAGAGTTGTGATTAAACCTTGTTTTATAAGCATTGTTGTTGAAGCCATTAGTTGTGTGAAAAACCTGAGTTAGGTTTTGATAAGAACATGAGTATCATTGTTATGTGAAGAGTGTGTTATAAGCATTGTTGTTGAAGTGAGTTGTTGTGCAAAGAACTTGAAATTGAGTTAGAAAAGAACATGAGTATCATTGTTATGTGAGATTTGTGGTTGAGCATTGTTGGAAACATTTTGATTTGGTTGATACATGCTTGGACTAGGGTTTGTGAGAAAGGATTGTTCCTTGAGGTGATTGGTTGAGTAGAGTTGATTGAGCCTAGTCAAGTGATTGTTCAAGCTCCATAAAACAAACTATTCTACATCTTGATTTGAGTTGATATTGATCTTTGGGTATAGAACATATTGAGTCTCTAACAATTCTTTTTATGCTTCTATGAGATTTATTTGAGTTGAGATTGGGATTTGAGTATAAAACATATTGAGTCTCTAAAAATTCTATTTATGCTTCTATGAGATTGATTTTAGTTGAGATTGGAATTTGAGTATAGAACATATTGAGTCTCTAACAATTCTCTTTATGTTTCTATGATATTGGACAAGTTCTGTGTGGACTTGTTAAGCTGATTTGAGGCAAGTATTTGATAAGGCTTGTGGACTGATATTGTGTAAGCTTATGTAAATCTTGCTATGCAGATTTGAGAAAGTCCTAGAGAGGACTTATTGAGCATATTTGGACAAGTTTTGAGTGAACTTGTGGAGCAGATTTGAATAGGTTCTGAGTGGAACTATTGAGAATATTTGATCAGGTTCTGAGTGGACCTATTGAGTAAATTTGAGCAGGTTCTGAGAGGATCTATTAAGTATATTTGAGCATGTTGATCCTATTGAGCAGAGTTGAGCAAGTTTTGAGTGAACCTATTGAGAAAATTTGAGCAGGTTCTAAGTGAACCTATTGAGCAGATTTGAGCAGGTTCTGAGTGGACCTATTGAGCATATTTGAGTAGGTTCTAAGTGGACCTATTGAGTATATTTGAGCATGTTTTGAGTGAACCTATTGAGCAGAATTGAGAAGGTTTTGAGTGAACCTATTGACAGATATTTGGAGGTGATAAAGTACAAAAGATAGAGTCTCAGTGGATAGAGATCCAGTAGCTAGGATAATTGAAGATAGATCTTTAGAGTGAGGAGTATTCAAGTGGAGAGAGATCCAATTGTCAGTGCAGTAGAGAGACAAAGTCTTCTAGAAGATCACTATCCAGAGCAGAAGGGGAAAGAGTTTTCCTGTGGAAGAGATCCATGAACTTGAGATTTATGGTATAAGAATGTCCTTTGGATAGAGGTCCATAAACATTGTAATTGGGAAGGATTCCCATGATATTATTTGAGAAATATTTAGAAGAAATATTTTCTCTATGGAGGTAGCCCATATTGGGTGAACCACGTTAAAATTGGTGTCTCTATTGTGTGTGATTATTTGTGCATTGCTTTGGTTATTGCTATTAATATTGCCATTGATTATATTGATTAATACTATTTGGGAAAGAAAATTAAAAAGTGGTCTTATACTGTTCACCCACCCCTCTCAGTATAAGCTTATGTTCTTCAATTTTCTTTCAAAAATATTTCACCATTCCAAAATATCAAAAAACAACTATGCCTCATTTCTCCTATCAAGTCATTTTTTATAATATGACTTTATTTCAACAAATAACTTCTAACACACTTGGTACACCTTATTACTCCTTTTATACACTTTAACCACTTAAAAATCAAACACAAAAATTAGAACTTTGCATACCTTTTTATCTCCCTTTTATAACTCATAAACCCTTTTAAATATGCAATTTCTAATTAATAGAACTTTAGGAAATTAAAAATTTAATTTCCAACCTTGCAATTTTTGGATGCAATGTTAAACCTTAGCAATTGAGCGCATACCTTGTAAATAGCATCAAAAGGGACTTGGCGGGATTCAAACCTCGATCCCCTTATTCCAAGTGCCTCCATACAATTTTCACCCACCAAGTGGGCTACATGCCCTCACGCAAAGGTTGAGGAGCACACATCCATTTTCACCTTTGTCTGATGGTGCAAACGCTAAAACCAACTTTTTCCTTGCCAAAATACAAACATGCGGATCGAACCTGTGACCTATCACCTACGTGTGACTTAGCACAACCCCTAGATGCCAACCATGCTACCCAGTGCCTTGCGATGTAAAGTGTGTTCCCATATTACTTGTTCCTTTGACTGTATTCTTAAAGGTTTAAAACACATGTGATTCTTCCCTTCCAAGCCTTGGCACACTATTTCCTTGAGCATTTGATAATTCGCATGCATACTTTTCTAAAGTGGGATCTTACCCCTTTTATACGCTTTGTAATATTTCCAAACACGTAGGCGCTTAGATTAATTCAAATTTGAATTAATTTGATTTTTATTTTGGCACCCTTTTAAATTAATTTAAATTTAAATTTTACCTTAGGGTAAAATATTTAAATTTAAATAATTTAAAAATAAAATTTCACTTGGGTCTTTTGGAGGAACAATAATTTTATCATTCCTTGGCCTTCATTTTTCTTCACACCAACTTGTAATCAGAAATATTATAATATTATATATTATTATATTATTATTTCCATTAACCTACTTCTTTGCCTTGCTGGAAAAACCATTGGAGGACATTAATAATATAAAAACTTAGGCATAAACCTTTTGAAATTAATGATGATAAACCTTACACTCTTCTTAACATCAATGACAAAAAACCTTGCTCATATTTCGAACAATCTCCCCCTTTGACATTTATGGCAACCCATTTTACTTTTACCATTTTCTTTACCTTTTTCTGTTCTACTCCCCCTAAAAAATTTCTCCCCCTGACTGAATGCTCTCATCCTAACTAAAATATCTCTCCCTTTGACATCAATGGCAAAGGGTCACATTTTGGGCTCGGGGCTAAGAATGATAATCTTAGCTTAGACCCTCCTCCACCTCCTCTTGATGTGGTTAATTCTGGGGTGGGAGTATCTCTACTCCCAGCATGCACTAATCTTTACCTTTGTCCACTTCCTTTCTCAATTGATCCTTTTGATTCATTTGACTATTCTTGTTCTTGTTTGTCTCTATAATTTTTGCTCTACACCACTTTGTTGTATGCCCATCATTATTACACTTATAACACTTAATGTTGTTATTCCTTGGAGGTGCAACTATCTTGAAGTTTCTCCTTGTGAAGCCATATCCTTTCCTGTCATGAACCCTACAATTTACTGCCTTGTGACCAAAATGATTACAAGAGTAGCAATACCCTTGAAAAAGATACCTATTTCTAAAATTCCCATATTCTTGTCTTCCATGTGTCCTGCATTGTGAAGCCTTGTGCCCAAACCTGTGATATGAGAAACATCATCCATTGAAACCATTTTACCTTGACCCCATTGGTCTCTTTGTCTCTTTTACCCTGTGTTGCTTCCTATTTCATCTGTTTCTCATTTGTGCATTGTTCCTTTTCTAGTTGGACTTTCTATTGTCCAACTCATCCTTAGAAGTCTCACTTTCCCTTATACTCTCTTTTTCTAAAGCTTCTTCTTATTCGAAACTTTATATTGACTCATCTCCTTGTTTTCTTTGTTCATGTTCAAATCCAAGTCCTGTTTTGTTTTATGACCATATTTGTACCTTGATAATCTTATCTATGGTTTTTAAACTTTTTTCAAACTTGTATAGCTTTTATTTAGACTCTTTTACTTCCTTACTTAGTGAAGCTACTTCTTGCTTTAACCTCTCACACTCTAAAACCTTTGCTTCTAATTTCTCTTTGAATATCCTTGTCTTAGCTATTGAGTTGGTTAGATCCTCTATAAGCTTTCCTTTCTCCTCATCACATTCTTGAAATTTAAGCTTGAGTTTTGAGTTCTACTTTCTTACCTCTCTTAATGCATCAAGGGTAGAAATAAGTTCACCTTCAATATCAACTTCTCCTTTTTCTGATTCTTCTTCTATCTCTTTGCCTTTGGGACCATCTTCATTTCTTTTTTATTTTTCTTCTATAGGATCATTTCCTTCTTCTTCAATTGCCAAAATTAGAATTTATTCTATTCCTTCAAGTGTATCTTCATATTCATCATCACTAAAACTAAATCCATTCCTTGTACAACTATATTCAAGATGACCAAAGTTACCACATCTAAAACACTTGAGAATTATTGGTGACCTTTTTCTAACCACTTATTTTTATTTTTCCAGAAATAGAATTCCATATTCATCATTATTTGATGAACTTTCATCACTATCACTTGATCTCTTACCTGCCTTGTCTGCATAGAAACTCTTCTTATGCCTTTGTAAAAACTTATTTCCTTACTTTCCTTGTCCATCCCTACGTTTCTTTTGTTGTCTGTGTTTTTTGTTTACCTATTCTTATGATACTATTTTTCTTCATCATTGCTATTTCCAGCTTCTGGAAAATCAGATGCATAGTGACCATACTTTCCACAATTGAGACATCTAACTAATTTCATACCTTTATACTTTCTTGGGTCTTTGTTCCTTCTGCCATAATTTACTTCTTCATCACTGGATAACTCATTGCTTGAATCTGACTTCTTACCCTTTGTCTTCTTAGTAGCTTTGAAGGTTGCTTCTTTCTGGGGAATATGTTTCTATTTTATTCTCATCTCAAAAGTTATGGAAATTCCATGTAATTCATCCCCTATCAAAATATCAACAACTTTTGACTCTTCAATAGCTAAAATATTTTCACTATACCTTTTTGGAAGTGACCTTAAAATCTTATCACAAACATTTATTTATTCAACTTTAATACCAAGTCCTTACATGGAGTTAACAACCTCGTCAACATGAAGTAGATATATAGCAATATTTTTTTCATCCTTAATCTTCAGGTCTTCAAATGTTCTTTTGTAATTTTGCAACTTTACCTTTTGACCTTTTTGTCTCCCTCATATATACCTTTCAACTTATCCCAAATTTCCTTTGGTGATTTGCAGTGCATAATATTTATAAACTTTGTTTCATGCAAGCCTCTCAAAATTCCATTCATTGCATTTGAATTGTATATATGTAGGACCTTACCATATTTATCTATAGGTGGAGTTGATGGCAGTATGTATCCATTCTCAACTGCTTCCCATATTTCATTTCCAAGTGCCATTAGGTGAATCTTCATCCTCATACTCCAAAGTGCATAATTATTCCCATAAAACAATGGTGTTGAATTCCCTGAAGATCCATTATGAGAATCCATCTATATTCTTGTGAGATTTTCCTTCAAGTTGTTAATATCTTCTTAAGGAACCTGCTCTAATATCATTTGAACAACACAATCTTATACTGAGAGGGGGGGTGAACATTATAAGACCACTTTTTACTTTTCTTTACTCAAAAAATATTATCCAATATATCAATGCAATATCAATAGCAATAATCAAATGTATGTACAAATCACCACACACAATAGAGACACCAATTTAATGTGGTTCACCCAACGTGGTCTACTCCACGGAGAAAATATTTCACTAAAATTTTCTCAAAAAATATCTTGGGAAACCTTTCCCTATTACAATGTTTATGGACCTCTTTCCAAAGGAGACACAAATACCCTAATCAAGTTCATGGATACATATCCACAAGATACACCACTACCCTTATCTGGTTCATGGATCTCTATCCACAAGAGAACTTCTCCTCCTCTACTCTGGCTCATGATCCTCTAGAATACTACTACCTCCACTACTCTGGGTTGTGAATATCTCTCCACTAAAGACCTTTTTTCTCTCTACCTTGACTAATGTATCTCTATCCATTGGAGACTATTGTATTCTACTTTATCACCTCCAAAGCTCTGCTCAATCTCTATCTCTGGTCTAGTACAAAGTTATCCTTAGGTCTGCACCAAAATTTGTCCTCAATATATCTTCAAGCTTTACCACAAAACTTGATCAATCATAAATCACTTCTGCTAGATCTACTCCAAACCTTAACTCAACGTTTAAACAAATCAATCAATCAATTATACTCTCAAGTCTTCTCAAAGACTTATCTCAAATCTATCTACAAGTATTCTCAAGAACTTGTCCAATCTACTATCAAGTCTTCTCTAATACTTATGTAAAATCTTCTCAATAAGTCCTCACTAGAACTTGTCCAATATGCTCTCAAGTCTTCTCTAATACTTACCTCAAATCTGCTCAACAAGTCCTCAATATAACTTGTCTAATCTACTCTCAAGTATTCACTAAGAATTACCTAAAATATACTTAAGTCCTCACAAAATATTGGTCAAATCGATTACAAAAATTGACCAGAGAACTTAACTCAATCTTTCATAGAAAACCTCTTTCAATCACACTCACAAGTTTCACTCAGAATCTTGTTTATCCACATAAGCATATAGAGAATTGTTAGAGACTCAATATGTTTCACACTCTCAAACACTCAATCACTTTCAATCTCTCTTTCAAATCAATTTAGAATATAGAAAAATTTGTTTCACATAACTTAAACTACCACTCCAACACATATGCTCAATCAACTCAACCAATGAAACAAAACTTACTTGCAAACCCTAAGCAAATATTTCTTCCAAAGCTTTAAACCACTCTCACTATGGAACTCAAACTTTACTCAATATGATTCCAAAATCACATAACAATGATACTCATGTTCTTTCATAAACCCTAGTTCAATATAGTTCACAATTTCACACTCAATTGTCTTCATAAATGTTCACCCAACATACGTGAAAAATAACTCAATCATTTCCAAAAATTCTTACCAAACAAAACCTTTTCACTCCAACTTGCATTCACAACATTCAACAAACAATATTCCACTCACAAGGATGATATGCCCATACCTTTATTTTGAAGAAGATTTGATCTCAAAACCTATCTCAATCACACTCAACCTATTTGAAAATCTCAATGGTTAGATATCAAAAATTTGTCCTTGACATTTTCTTTAAAAAATATTTCACCATGCCAAAATATCAAAAAACAACTATGCCTCATTTCTCCTTTCAAGTCAATTTTTATAATATAACTTTATTTCAACAAATAACATCTAACACCCTTGGTACACCTTATTACTCCTTTTATAAACTTTAACCACTTAAAAATCAAACACAAAAATTAAAACTTTGCATACCCTTTTATCTCCCTTTTATAACTCATAAACCCTTTTAAATATGCAATTTCCAATTAATAAAACTTTAGGAAATTAAAAAATTAATTTCCACCCTTGCAATTTTTGGATGCAATGTTAAACCTTAGCAATTGAGCACATACCTTGTAAATAGCATCAAAAGGGCCTTGGTGGGATTGAAACCTCGATCCCCTTCTTCCAAGCACCTCCACACAATGCGCACCCACCAAGTGGGATACGTGCCCTCGCACAAAGGTTGAGGAGCACACCTCCCTTTTCACCTTCATTCGATGACGCAAAAGCTAAAACCAACTTCTACCTTGCCAAAAAATGAATGCACGGATCAAAACCATGACCTATAACCTGTGAGTGACTTAGTGTAGCCCCTGGCTACCAACCATGCTACCCAATGCCTTGCAATGTAAAGTGCACTCCCCTCTTACTTATTCCTTGGTCTACCTCCTTAAAGGTTTAAAAAAACATGTGATTCTTCCCTTCCAAGCCTTGGCACATGATTTTCTTAAGCATTCTATAATTCGCATGGATACTTTTCTAAGGTGGGGTCTTACCCCTTTTTATATGCTTTGTAATATTTCCAAACATGTCGGCACTTAGATTAATTCGAATTCAAATTAATTCAATTTTTATTTTGGCACCCTTTTAAATTAATTTAAATTTAAATTTTACCTTAGGGTAAAATATTTAAATTTAAATAATTTAAAACTAAACTTTCACTTGGGTCTTTTGGAGGAATAATAATTTTATCATTCCTTGGCCTTCATTTTTTTTCACACCAACTTGTAACTGGAAATATTATAATATTAATTATGTCCATTAACCTGCTTCTTTGCCTTGTTGGAAAAACCACTGGAGGACTTAATAATACTAAAACTTGGACATCAAAATTTTGATATTAATGATGACAAACCTTGCACTCTTCTTGACATCAATGACAACAAACCTTGCTCATATTTCCAACATGAACAAGATGTAAGGTAGAGAGCAAACTTGTGAATTGGTCCATCTCATGACTTTGGCCCTCTCGCTCTTTTGTTAATAAGTGAGGATAGTAGGGGATCAAGACACTCATGGATCTGGATAGACATGCTTCTAAATGCACTTATGTATTTCATTTCCAAATTTAAACGATACAAATAACCCAAGCAATTCAACTTACTAATGCATAGTTACTATCATAGAAAATACTCTTTCCATTTCCCCCCTCATCCACTTATGAGAGTCAGTCAACCATGCATTAGCTCATATGATCTATTTGCAATAAATGAACTAATCCTACTTAACAATTAAAGTCCCATACCCTTAATTTCTAAATAAACTGGGTTCACACATTCCTTTACTTAAAGCAACTACTTTACTTTTCAATAAACCTTTTTCTTCATTTCATAAAGTAAGGTCCCATACCCTTAATTTACAAAACAACCCATCATCACATTTATTATCCAATTAAAGTCATCTACTCTAATTTTTAAATAAACATTTTTCTTCATTTCATAAAATAAGGTCCCATACCCTTAAATTACAAAACAAACCATCATCACATTTATTATCCAATTAAAGTCGTCTACTCTAATTTTCGAATAATTTTTTTTGTATTTCATAAAATAATGTCCCATACCCTTAAATTACAAAACAAACCATCATGTGCTTCATTCCCCTAAAATCTACAATTTTAGATAATGAACAATAATTAAAGCTTCTACACTTTCATTACCCTAAAATCTACAATTTTAGATAATGAACAATAATTAAAGCTTCTACACTTTCATTACCCTAAAATCTACAATTTTAGATAATGAACAATATTTAAAGCTTCTACACTTTCATTACCCTAAAAAATATAATTTTAGATAATGAACAATAATTAAATTATAGCCTCTACACTTTCATTAAACTATCGGTTGGCAAAGCACCAAATAAATAGAGGTTCGACCAAGGTGTCTTCCACCCTCGACATAGCCCAATAATAGGTAGAGCGTAGTGCCAAAAGCTACCATGATGTGGGTAGATCATCCTCAGTGCCAATGACAACCAAGGGGACTCCCAACCTGCCTACAACCTACATAGACAAGGTTACCCATGGTGCCCAATCAGATGCTTGGTACTAAGACCTCCTCTCTTATTTCTTAACCCAATATGCCCACTCTACAACAATAGCTCAGGTAGGGATAGGTGAGTTTTGATGTGGCCAACCAGCCAAAAGTAAAGTTATTATCACTAGTCAACAATAGTACTCTCACCTTAGCATTAGCACAACTAACTACCACAGACCAATAAGCCAAACTACCCATGACAGTGGTAAGACAAGTGACGCTAATGTATCTTCTCCAACATAGGGAGGACATTCCCACAAACTTTCAACACAGTAGTAAATAATGATGCTTACTGTATCTTCTCCAAAATAGGGAGAACATTCACACCATCTACCAATGTAGTGGTAAACAAAAATGCTTAGTGCATCTTCTCCAACACAGGGAGGACATTCACACCATATTCCAATGCAGTGGTAAACAATGATGCTTAGTGTATCTTCTCTAACACAGGGAGAATAGAAGTCAAAATACCAATGGCAGAGGCAAAACAATTATGCCATCGCATCTTTAATAACACAAGGAGAGCATAAGCCAAAATACCAATGGTAGAGACAAAATAATGATGCCATCATGTCTTTAATAATATAAGGAGAGCATAATCCAAACTGCCAATGGTAGAGGCAAAACAATGATACCATCATGTATTTAATAACACAGGGAAAACATAAGCTAAACTACCAATTATAGAGGCAAAACAATGATGCCATCATGTATTTAATAATACAGACATAGCATAATCCAAACTACCAATAATAGAGGTAAAACCACGATGCCATCGCATATTTAATAACACAAGGAGAGCATAATCCAAACTGCCAATGACAAAGGCAAAATAATGATGCCATTGCATATTTAATAACATAGGGAGAGCATAAGCCAAAATGCCAATGGCAAAGGTAAAACAATGATGCCATCACATCTTTAATGCACTAGAGAAATAAAGTTAACAAATAGTTTTAAGAACGCAGACCAACCTGGTTCATCCACAATAGTTGGATCACCTGCACTACTTGGGTGGATGTTCATTGTCCACTGCTCCTTCGCTCACGGTGCTCTCTTTCCACCTCATTCTCTCCTCTCCTAATTTCATCCTCATCTACCTCTCTTTCCCCTATGTGCATCTTTCCCCCTCCTTGGTCTTCGTCCCGACCTACCTACCATTACTCTTTGACCACCTTTGACAGGTGGTAGGGTGAACATCTCCTATTCTCTTGCCAAGATGATCATCATAAAGAGCTTTCCTCTCACATCAGAGGAGCTTCACGTATCTAACCAAATTGGATCTCCAAAGGGTAACCCGACCCATTCTATCAAAGGTTATCTTGTCGCACTTACGCCATATGGTCAATTGTTGGTAGAGCAGTGGCTTCCCATTCACTCCATGGTGATAAGCCTGACCTTTGGAGCTTAAAGAATCATATTTATTTCTTATTTTATTTTAGGATGGGATCATCAATTGTTGGCTAAATTGATCATCTCTTTGCTTATTTAAATAACTGATGCTATCAAATAAATCAACCCATTATTTTAAATAACATCTACTAGCATTATTTAAATAATCAACCACTTATTTATAACAATGTCCTTTTTGCTATTTTTAAATAAATCAATCATTTATTTAATCAATATCTTCTTTGCTTTTTAAATAAATCAATCATTTATTTAAACAATATCTTTTTTATTTTTAAATAAATCAATCATTTATTTAAACAATATATTTTTACTTTTTAAATAAATCAATCATTTATTTATCAAGGTATATATGAAGTTGTGAAGGTAAACCATTTACTCCATGCTCACCAGTTATCAAGGTTAATAATATTGAAGTAAAATACAATCATGCAAGTGCACCAAAAAAATAGGGAGTCTTTACATCAATCTAATCACCTGTCTCAACCTCTAGAACATACGATGGTGACTAGGCCATTAGTCTAGGCTCAAGGTGACTAGCTATTGATGATTATCCCTAATAGAATGCATACCTATATGAAGGTATCTATCTTTGTTACCTTCAAGTTAATAATATTTCCCCATCCTCAAGTACCCTCATCTCCGGTGGATGGCTCAATTTCCTCCACTCACGAGTGCACCTAATCCTACACATTGGCAATTCATTAGCACAAAATAACAAAATAATAATATTGTAAGGCTTCTTAATTGCACCAAATCGAGTATTAGCCACATTTATTAATAGATTATTTTTCCATGTTTAAAGTTCCATCTATGAGGGTCATGCAATTCCATGCTTATAATATAAATTACTTGGTTTGAGTTTGAGTTCGACAAAGATAAAAATTAAGAAAATTTTCATTGACAAAACTAGATATAAAATTCACCATGAAGTATTTATATCAATTAAAATTGTATGTATATATATACATTACTTTGCATTGCAAAAAATGATATTTATCGGCAAATGCCTCTATGAATGAGTTGCCCCAAAATCATTATGCAATGTTGATACTGTTTAAACGTTTTCCTTATTTATTTTGTTTCAACATATAGTTTATGTAGGTGTAGAATTGAGTTAAGTACATATAGGAATAACTTATGAAAATGGGATAAGTTTTAGGTGTATTCAAAGGGATAAAAGAAAGGAAAAATCCTATTTGCCACTAGTTATTGTTTGTCCAATTATTTTCATTGAATTTGTTACAGCAAGATAAAAAATCACAAAGATCCAGATATTTTTTATAGATTTTGTATAATTTGGTCAAGGCAACTATTAATCATAAGGGATTTTTTTTAAAAGAAATCAAATATTAAGGCTTCTACAAAGGTTGGCAAGGATAAGGGTCAAAAAATTATTACACCTAAAAATAGTTACTAGTTTGCCAAGGATATTATAGAACTTTCAAATATTTTTAATGATAACATAGGGTTGAAATATGCAATATTTTACTTACTGGTCAAGATTGACATTATATGATGTAATGTATAGAATAAGCCTCCCAATAGTTCACCTTGTTGATATGTGTATTGTAATAAGTTATAATATGTTGATTTGACCTTTATTAAAATATGTGCTATTTTAATTAGAGTATATATACTTCAACTGATCAAACCATTGTATAGGTGTTTGATCATTCTTTTATTATTAGTGCTTGGTTCTCAAGGATATTTTTACCATATTTTCATGTTCTTTTTTTCTCCTTCATTTTTTTGTTCTTCTTGTACAAGTATATGGGTAATGTGTTGATTCCATTTGTTACTTTGAAAGTATTGTGATTTCCCACATGGTATCTATAGATGATAAAAAGATGCACCGTAAAATAAAATAAAGTAGAACATATATTATATTATATGTGTCTGTCCTATTTTTGTTTACAATTATATCCTAAAGGGATTATACAAATGCATGAAATGGATGGATTCCTTTTACAAAGTGCAACGATGCATGTGTCTTCTCTTCACTACATCACTATATGGGTAAAATTCTCGTGACCATTGCTTCGTTGGATTTAAGGTATCTGCATATGTGTCTAGATGTTGGCCATAAGGGAAGGAGATGACTAAGTTTTCTAATTGTTTGGATATCGATTGATTGATAATTGAGATTGTTTAAGGTTGAACGATAGAGAGTGAAAGTCTCCTACTACTATAGAAAGTAATATTTTATGGATTTGTGTACATGAGTCTGGATCTACTTACTAAATCTAAGTACCTACATCTGGGTTTGCTTGCTGGATCTATGTACATGTGCTCAAGTCAAATACAAATGTATTAGTAGTATATGATGATCCTCCTAAAGTGAGGTTTGGATTTAAAAAGGTAAACCAAAATCAATCTATAGTAAATGAGTACAAAATGGATATAGAGATGTAAAACAAACCGATCTTACCTTCCTATATTGATGTTGTTGTGAGGTTATGTTGGGTTGTATTGTGCTATGACATATTGCATCAGGTTGCATCAAGCTAGTTCTGGAAGTTTGCATGTGGGTTGGATGTTGATCATATAGGTCTAGATGATTATGAATAGAGATTGTCCAAGATTGGACGGTCATAGGCTATGGCATCCTATGGTTGTCGAAAGTTGAATTCAGGTGTGTGGAGTGTTGTGTTTGGTGTTTGGCATGGGATGGGAATGGTTGCATGTGATTTTCTTGAGTTATTGGATGTAAAGTGGGTTTGGGATTTTAGTAGCACTTCATTGCATATACCATCCTCATGATCCAAGAAGAAGGAGAGGGTGCATTTATAGAGCTCCTGAGGTCATGGATGGGATGGTGACTTAACCAGTTAAGTGGTGTAACCAGGTTTCTTCTTGCATTGATGTTTTCACAAAGAGTGCATGCTTGCATAGGAATATAATCTTACATTATGATTATCACTAGATGTGCACACCTTGGTGTTATCACCAAAATGTGTGTGCAAATTGAAACAAACATGCTCCTTGGAATTTTCACTAGATATGTATGTAGAGTTAACTGAATGTGCATGGTGAACTAAGTGTGCAAACTGAATTGGGTGTGTAATCTGGAACTAGATGTGCAATATGGAACTGAATGTGTAATTTGTAACTAAATGTGCAATCGAGAACTAAGTGTGCAATTTGAAACTGAATGTGCAATCTAAAACTGAATGTGCAATCTAGAACTGAGTGTGCAATCTTGGAAGAGGGTAATCCTTTTCTCGTGCATGACCAAAATGATGGAAGTGAGGTGCAAGTGACATGGAAGGGAGCCTAGGTAATAATTAACCAACTATTTAATTAATTAATTAAATTATTAATACTTAGGCACATGAGTATTTAATTTAATATTAATTAATTTAATTAATATTAAACATACTAATTAATTATGATTAATTAATTAGCATTTAAGATGCTTGATTTTGGTGTCTACAGATGCCTCTTTTTGTATCGTGTTGTGTGAAAACACAATGCAATGCAAAAATAAATGACACCTATAGTTGTGTGGATGAATGATGACTTTTGTGCTTGAGGGGTTGACGTTTGATTGCCCTAGATCAAGAGCAATGTGAGATGCCCTAGTGATGGAGGCAACCAGTATTTTTGAATCTTGTCGTTGACAAGTTGATGAGTGCTTTGGTTTTGGTGAATGAATTAATCATATGGAGTGTTCTCACGATGCTATAATTGATTATGAGTGATTGATTAGCATTGCCACCTTGATCATAGCATAAGATATGAAAACCCTTACAAAAATTTATCTAGCATGTTAGCCACTTGGATTTGTTTGGAGTTATTATATATTTAGACCTAACAGAGTAGGGTGTATGATTAGTCATAGACAAGATTCTTGGATAAACATTGAGTCCAAAATAGATGTTTTGTGTACTGATCTTGTTTGAGGTAAAATTTTATTGGTATTTTCTATCCCCTCAAGTGGCAAGTGGGCAATGAATGAAATGGATAATGACAACAAGGTGATTGACCTTATCCGGACTAGAAATGGTTGAATGGATGAGGTTTGGTAAAGTGGTGTGGTTTTTATTTTCAAGTATAGTTGTACGAGATGGTTGAAAACATGGACCTTCTAGGAAGGTCATTTTTAGAAAGGTATAAAAGGTTGGTTAGGTCACATGAGTGGTTATTTTCATCGTTGAAAATAAGAAATGAGAGGAGAGTGAGGTGTTTGAGGATAAACGTGACATGAAGGTCTTGCCAATTTACAAGTGGAGTGGATTAGATGGTGATAGGAGGTAGAGTGATTGGATTTGGAGGAAGTGTATGGCTAGTAAGTAATAAAATTTACCCTTTCACATTTTCATTTTGGATAAAATAAATCTATGAGTGTTTGATTGCTTATATTTGCTTTTGTTTTTGCATTCGTGTGATTTTTTTCAAAATGTTGTGTATGCGTGTTTGTTTAAATTTTTTGTTTTTTTACATTCTTGAATGTGATGTTTGATGACCATTTGTGATCTAGATGGTTATGCATCAAGGCCTTCCGAATATCGGACGGTCAAATTTATGATAATATTTGTTGAAAATGTTTGTGTGTTTACCATCTGATTGTTGGACGGTGATGGTATTTGGCCATATTATGATCGGATGATTGAATTTATCAATTGTTCGATTATCAGACGATGATGTGTAATGGTTGTTATGTGCACAAACAACTATGTTTTGATGATTTTTTTTTTTTCAAATGTATGACATAGTGTTGATGATTATGTGATTTGTTTGTAATGCAATAAAAATCTTTGAGACCGAGCCATCGGTTTAAGGGTGTGTTCTACAAAGCTTGATGATGGCTCTTAGAGGATGACTGGGGTTGGCTTGAAGTGATTAGCCTGTAGAATGTGGCTAGATTGGAGAATGTGTATGTTGATCATGCATATTTAATGGCATTGGTATATAGGTGGGACCCTAATACATACACCTTTTACATGCCTACTGGAAGATTATGATCACACTCGATAATGTGTATCGTATTTTTAGCTACCAGTGGAGGGTGTGAGATTCATATGACACATATAAATTAGAGAAATACCCTACTATAATGAGTGTATAGGGATCAATGGTAGAGTATTTATATGGAGAGTGGTGGTGTGGAGTTTTATACACACTATCGACTATGATGGTTAACAGTCAAGCATGTTATTCAAATGACGTTGATTTCCAATGTCATGCTACCAAATTCATTGAGTGCTTGGTTCCCATGGAATATAATTGGGTTGGTTCAATATTTTATTAAGGATCCTAGGGTAATGGTATGGTCTCCAGTGTTTTTTGTGCAGACCTATTAAGAGTTTTATGAGATATAGTTTTGGGGTAGGTCTTGATTAGGATGCAGTTTGTTACTATAGGTTTGGGCATGGGAGCACTTCATAGTTGGGTAACCAGTGGAGTTGTCCTATATAACACACTAGGACATGGAGGATGATGTTACTTATACCATGATATGGTTTAAGGATTAATAGGAGTATTGGAGCTACCCCTTTTAAGGGATATGGACGTATTACGATGATTTTTTTGCATGGTTACAGGCCGAGGAGGTCATCTAGAGGCCATGGAGGGGAGGTTCAAAGTGGGATGAGGATGGAATGCACTTGGTATAAGTGCAATAGGGGAGATGGATGGTGGATCATCATGGGATGAAGTATGAGTTATTTTAGTATGATCTTGTGTTGTAATAGTTTTGTGTATGACAAAGCATTCCTCCACTACCAATAGTGTATAGGCAATAGAAAAATAAGGTTGTTTTTGATCCAAAGTATGATCATATTGGAGTGGATGTGGATGTAGTTCTAGTAGAGATATATTAGGAGGACATTGGCACAACTTTGGAGTATGATGCATGGTTTTTTGGGTAAGTGTTCTAGCTAGAGGCCAAGGGTTGTGTTGTAGGCAATGGAGAGGGGGTACCTGAGGAGCTTGTAGGGTGATGGGTATGACATAATATGGATCCTAGGGTAGGACAATCATGAGAGGTTGAGAAGGAGTTCATAGAGGGTAGCTCAAAATGATAGGGAGATAGTGGGATTAGCAACTTTTTAGTAGATTATGTTGCTACATTTTATTGGGTGCAAGTGTTAGATAGGTATAAGGTAGAGTTGGAGATAACCATTGCCCAAGAGCAGAGTTAGTGGGATGAGGAGTGGTAGAGGTGGTGAAGTTGGGATGAGGAGTAGGATAAACTAAAAAATTAGGTGCAAAGCCTATAGGAGGAGTGATATAGGTTGCTATCCAAGTGAGATGCGCTATGGGTAGAGCATGATGCAGTGTGAGCAAAGTAGGATTTGTTGTGGATGAAGCATGATGCAGTGCGAGTGGAACAAGATTTGCTATGAATAGAGAGGTCACAAAGACCTACAATGAGTTAGGGATCATGGGTCCTAATGGTTCAATTATATTGATATAGGGACTATGTGAGGTTATTGGAGAACACCCTACTGCTTAATGATGTAGTAGTACCATTGTTATCATCCTTGTAGAGTCGAAGGATGGAATATCAGGTGCACCTTTAGTAGATCCACTTGTAACTCATTTTTTAAGGACATCAACTTCCTATACATTAGTGGTAGGGGCATCTCATGGAGAGAGTCAATCTTATGGGGTTATCGGTGGGCAACTCGAGGATATTAGGTCGAGGGCAATGGTAAGAGCGGTGGGGGTAGGGGTTGATATGGGTGCATCAAGCGATGCAAGAATTTTTGTATATTTTTGCCTTATATATATTTTTGATGAGGATGATGAGATTTGACAACTCTGACATATGTATCCTATGGGTAAGACTTGATATGTATATTATTGATAGTATATATATGTGATATATTTTATTCATGTTATATGTTTTTTTATGTGTTTATGATGTGATGAAATGATGTATTAAATGAATGAATGTATGTGGATGGATGCAATGAATGAATGCATATAATTTCAATTAGATTTCAAAAAATACTTAGACATGTATCATTATTCATGATTTGAACAAATTAATCAAGGGCATCGACCTAGAGGTATTGAAATACATGTGGAATGAATGTGAGTGGATGTGATGGAATGGATTACAATAGTTATGTTATGTGGAAGCAAAGATGACATAACTTGTACCTTTGCGTGTCTTAGGGAAGAAGAATCTAAAAAATGCTTTCATGATGCTCAAACACCCTAGTTATATCGATCAAACTCACCTACTAATAATATAGGCACTTGAAGATGCTAATATCAACCAAGCTATTCAAGTTACTCAAAATACCATGTGTGTGTAGTGAATGTTCATTTCCAAATTTGAGCAAGGTTGGGATCATAACTTGTGACTTATGCCAATAAGCTATCTCATCTATAAGCATACATAGGTCTATACAAAATAAGGTCACTAATGTGATATACGTGTCACCACACAAGGTGTACTTCACTTCTAGTCAAACATTTATAGCCTTGATGGAGGTTAATCCCATGATCTAATGACCTAAGAATTCTAGGGATTCAAGATTTTTATTTGCACCTCCCCATTTTTTAAGACTTTTTTCTTTTGAATTTGTGCTTGTCCTTTTTCCAATTCTCAAGGTTAGCTCATGTGCATGATAGGATGACCAAGGGAAACTATTCGCTTTATGGCAATAACGACTCATGAGTTTATGGTGTAAACTCAACTACAAGAGACCAATAAAATGGACTCCAATAACATAACACAAATACAATATAATGGAATAAACCTGTAAATAAATATTCTTCTCATTCCTAAATTCACACACCTTCTCCAAAAGAATACAATCCATCATATAGCAACCGAAAACCAAAGAAACCCTAAAAAACATTTTTTTTCTAAAAACTGCTAAAAATAGAAATGAGTTGGATTGTGCCCAAATTTGGTATACAAATCCCTCTTATAATAATGAACCTTAATTTAAAATATTAGGTCTTAACTTAATTTATAACAAAAGATAATAAAGTTCTAACATTCAAAAAAACACAAAAAACCCAGGAACCTATTCTAAAATCTAATTTTGGGACACTAGATGGAGGAGTTAGCTCCCAAAAGTATGTTTTTTTGGAGGGTCAGGCACATCAGAGATGAGCCTAATGTAGAACATGCATGTGGAACCACCTATTAAATTTCAAGGCAAACGAATGTATGGTTCACAAGTTATAGCTCCGGTAAGGTGCATCATTCTCCTTTGGTGAAAAAGAACTCAGCTCCTACGAGTTTAGCTAAATTGAAATCATGTAGCTTCTGGTTATCAACTTTATTTAGCTCTAACTCTAAAACCCAAGTGTTATACAACTATGTTAATCCTTCCCACTGAACTAGGTATCTGTTGTAGCTCAATTACTATATCCTATAATTTGCCATCCTCGATAGTACCAATACTGAAATAAATCAAAAACATTAAAAATAGATGAAATATTAGATTCATCAGGCAACTCCACTTTATAGGCATTATCATTGATCTTCTTCAAAATCTTGCATGGCCCAATTTTCTTAAGTTTCATTTTGTTATACGTCCCCTTAGAAAATATTTCTTTCCTAAGATGAACCATGACCATATCACCCTCTTCAAATACTTTCACCCTTCTATGTGCATCAACAGACTCTTTATAGTGAGCATTACTACTCTGCAATTTTTCCCTCACTGACTCTTGCACTTTTTGGATATGCTCATAATTGTTTCTGCATCATAACTAACTTGTTACCCAATTGGTAACTCAACCAAATCTAATACACCTCTAGGATCTTGACCATAAATAATTTAAAAAGGAGATTTACTTTTTGACCTGTTCACTGAAATATTATATGCAAATTTGGCTTGTGACAAGGCTAAATCCTATTATTTTGGTTTTTCTCCAACTATACATCGTAAGAGGTTTCCCAAGCTTTTGTTCACTACCTCTATCTGCCCATCGATCTATGGGTGGTAAGCACTACTGAACTGCAACCTAGTGTTCAAATTCTTCCACAACATCCTCCAAAAGTGACTTAAGAACTTAGTATCCCAATCATAAGTAATAGTCTTTGGAACACCATGCAACCGCAAAATCTCATCAAAGAATAAGACTAAAATCCTAGTTGCATCATTAGTTTTCTGGCAAGTAATGAAATGCACCATTTTTGAAAATTTGTCTACCACAACAAAAATTGAATTCTTACCCCTTTGTGTCTTGTGCAACCCCAACATGAAATCCATACTCAGATTGGTCCATGGTCCTATAGGAACTGGTAGTGGCATATACAACCTTGTATTTTGCACATGGACCTTAGCCATTTGACATACTCTGCATATAGAGATAAAATTTTTGGCCAATAGTACTTCTCCTCTACAAGAGTGGTAGTTTTGGCTACTCCAAAATGACCAGCCAAACCCCCACTATGTAATTCCCTCAAGATGTTCTCTCTCATAAAGAAATTTGGAATGCATAATAAATTACCTTTAAACAAGTAACCATTCTGTAAAAAATATTCTTCAAAAATAGTACGGGACTCACCCTATACCACACTTTTACACTATTGAATAATATTCCTAAAATATGCATCTGATTCATACAGATATTTAATCCCCTCAAATCCTACCACTTCATTCTCTATTGGTCAACAATAAGACTCTCTTACTAAATGCATCAACAACCTTATTTTGTTTTCCTGAATTGTAATTCAGGACAAATGTATACTATTGCAAAAATGAAACCCATTTGGCATGTCTACTATTTAAATTTTTTTGAGAGTTGACATACCTCAATGCTTCATGATCAATAAACAACACAAACTCCTTTGATATTAAGTAGTACCTCCAATGTTACAATTTTTGCACAATTGCATAAAATTCTTCCTTGCATCATTCAACTTCTCACTAAAAATCCTACAAGTGATCCCTCTTGACTTCAGACACCACCAATTCCAACAAATGAGGCATCATAATCAACCTCAAACACCTTACTGAAATTTGGTAACACTAGAATAGGGTCTTCCAACACCTTCTTCTTCAAGAGTTAAAAAATCTCTATTGTTGTCGTAGTCCATACAAACTCTTTCCCCTTTGTGCAATCAATTATAGGGGTAGCTATACTACTGAAGTTCTTTATGAACTTTCTATAAAAGGTAGCTAGGCCATGAAAGCTCCTTACTTTTGTTATAGTTCATGGAAGAGGCCATTCCAGAATCACCTTCACTTTCTCGTCATCCATCCTCATGCCATTTATTGAAATTATAAATCCTAAAAACACTAAACTATCCTAATTAAATCTACATTTCTTCAGGTTGACATACAATTTCTCCTTCTTGAGCACGTCTAACACTAATTTCAGATGTAAAAAATGCTCTTCTTCACTTTTACTATAAATCAAAATATCATAAAAATACACAACCACAAACTTACCATTATAATCCCATAGTACTATGTTCATCAACTGCATAAATGTACTGGGTGCATTAAACAACCCAAATGGCATCACCATCCACTCGTACAACCCATATTTTATCTTAAAATTTGTCTTCCATTCATCCCCTTCTCTAATTTTGATCTGGTAGTAGCCACTCTACAGATCAATTTTATTGAAGTATTTAGCTCCAACCAATCCATACATCATGTCATCCACTCTTGACATAGGATATCGATACTTTATTGTGATCTTGTTTATGGCTCTACTATCCACACACATCCACCAGTCACCATATTTATTTAGGGTTAGCAATGTTGGAGTCGCACATGGACTCATACTCTCTCTAACTAATCTCTTCTTTATCAACTTTATCACTTGCCTACTCAACTCTGCATTCTATGTCGGGTTCAACCTATAAGTTTCCTAATTTGGGAGTGATGATCCTGGAATCAAATCCATGCGATGTTGGATATCCCTCTTTGGTGGTAGCCCATCTAGTAAATCCTTTGGTGTGACATCTTTATATTCACTTAGTAACTTAGTTGTTGCTATAGGCATAACCACTTCCTTTGTTTCTAGCTTCCTAGCTATTAAGGCATAGCAAAAGCTAGCATCCTTGAACTCTGCAAGAAACTTCTTCATTATAAACAAGCTCTCACTTGGCCCATCCTCCTTTAGAGGTATAAGAACTACCTTTACACCATCCTTCCATAATGTGTAAGTATTCTTTCTCCCATTATGGTTAGTATCCATGTCTTACTACCAAGGTCTTCCCAATAGAATGTGACATGCATCCATTGGGATCACATCACACCACACTTCATCCTTGTAAGTGCTCCCAATTGAAAATTTAATTAAACACATCTGATCTACTTTTACCTTATTTCCCTTCTTAACCCATGAGATGCGATATGGATAAGGATACTTTTCACATTCCATGTTCATTTTATCAACCATGAAATTTGACACCATATTATCACAGATACCACCATCAATGACAATGTTACATACCTTCCCTCCTGATGTACACCTTATTCAAAATATATTCGTTTACAGTCTAGAATCATTATCATCTGTGGTCTACCCTTTCCTTTTCTTTACACCTCTTTATTAGGAAAAATTAGTGTCCTCCTTATCATAAGTTCTTCCCCCATATCAACAACAACTTCATCCTTATCCTGCTCTTCCATCTCAACCAAATTGACCCTTCCTTGTCCTCCTTGATCCCTTTCTTGTACATCATGTTGTGGATACTCAAATTCTCTATGACCCTCCTCACCACATCCATAACAGGTATATGACCTTCTTGGATCATTCCCATTTCATCCACCATTGTAACTTCTACCTCGTTGGTATCCTCTTCCTATTAGATTATACCCATCTTCTTCTTGTTTAGCAGATATTGATGGTTCTCCCTTGATAAAATTAGATCCACTTCGACCCCAACCTTAAGAGGGTGTGAATCCCTTCTTACCTCTTCTATTAACCCTTTTTAATTTCTCCTTTGCCTTGAGGGCCATTTGATACGCATCCTCCATTGTAAGAGTGTGATGCATGCTCATCTCATCTTGGACAACAAAACTTAGGCCATTTACATACCTAGCAACCTTTTCATCCTTCATCTCATTGTGCTCCACTCAAATGGATAGCTTGTAGAATTCATTAGTATAGTCCTCAACGCTTTGATCCTTCTACCGAAGATTCTAAAATCTTTGAAATAGGGTTTGGGAGTAGTCTACGGGTATAAATTTTTCTTGTAACTTCTTCATCTTTGTCCAATCCTTGATCTTTTCCATTACATTCCTCTATCGTGTAGTATATAAATGATCCCACCAAATCAATGCATGTCCCTTCAAATTTGTTCATGCGAGCTTAACCTTCTTCTCTTCAGCAAGGTTACTCCATTCAAAATATTTTTCTAGGCTATTGATCCAATCGATCAAATCCTCTAGTTTCAACCCACCAGCATACTTAGGAACCTTGATCTTTATCCCATATTGATTCCCCTTAAGCCCCTCTAGAGCTTGTATTAGTCGATTTTCAAAATTGTGCCCTTCTTCCTCTTGGCCCTCTAGTTTTATTTTTGTGTGGACCTCAGATCCACGTTCCTTAGGTACATTTTCAGTCAGATCCTTGATATGCATGCACCCTAATATGTCTCTCTCCCATGCAATCAATCACATCAATAAACCGTGTTATTTCTATATTTATATCCTTGATATACCTATTCTCTTCACTAGCGATATCACACCCGCTATGATACCAAATGGTGTAAACTCTGCTATAAGAGACCAACAAAATGGACTACAATCACATAACAAAAATGCAATATAGTGGAAGAAACCTACAAATCAATATTCTTCTTATTCTTGAATTCACACACCTTCTCCAAAAGAATAAAATCCATCATATGGCAATCGAAAACCAAAGAAATCTTAAAAAAACCCTAAAAAACATCTTTTTTTCTAAAAATTGCTAAAAATAGAAATGAGTCGGATTACGCCCAAATTCGGTCCACACATACCTCTTACGATAATGAACCTTAATTTAAAATATTAGGTCTCAACTTAAGGTATAACAAAATATAATAAAGTTCTAACATTAAAAAAAACCCAAAAAACCCGAGAACCTATTCTAAAAGCTAATTTTGGGATACTAGATGGAGGATTTAGGTCCCGAAAGTATGTTTTTTTGGAGGGTCAGGCACATTAGAGATGATCCTTATGTAGAACATGCATGTGGAACCACCTATTAAATTTCAAGGCAAACGAGCATATGGTTCACAAGTTATGGCTTCGACAAGGTGCATTAGTTTATATTTCCTAGGCACCAAAAATTTATTAATGTGTGATTTATGCATGGTATTAGAGGAAAATTAAGGTCACCAGGAAGACCTATAGCATTTCAAGGACTAATTATGTTCAATGGAGTGTGAGGGAGACACTAGGTATGACTCAATGACCGAAAGAACCTAAAGACACTACATCAAAAAAGGCTTTTAAGGTTGACTAAAATACGATGGTTTTTTACGATGGTAAAAGACCACCCTAATAGACCCTAAGAGGGCAATTTTAAACTGCCCTCACCAAAAAAATATTTTAACGGTGCTTAAAATATGGTGGTTTTTTACGATGGTAAAAAACTCCTCTAATAGACCTAGGAGGATAGTTTTAAACCACCCTCACCAAAAAAGCTTTTAATGGCACCTAAAAGACAACGGTTTTTTATGGTGGGAAAAAACCACCCTAATTGACCCTAAGAGGGTGGTTAAAAACTGCCCTCTTAGGGTCACCTTAAAAAAAAATTAAGCTTCCAGCATGAGGGAGAGAAAAAAAGAGAGGGGATCGCTGCATTTCTCATCTATTTACAGGGGTTTTAGATGGTAAAAAGGCATCGAACACCTTGAATCAGGGTGAATTTGAATTTGATACAATTCAAGCAGGGGAAAGGAATTTGAGAGGGTAAAAAAAATGTGGGTGTTCTATCTGTGACCGTTACCTTTCAAATTTGGAATGGTGGTCACCATGCTCAAGTATTTTTCTAGCCTCGATATTCCCCACTTCATTTTGTTTACTGTTGGCTACGTGTGGTTTTGCTCATTGTCCATAATCATACTCATGCTCCCCAATATCTGGACTATGAGTTTTGCTTTTTGCATCTTTATCTTTGTTAATCTATTTTTTATTTCTCATGTTTTGAATTTTAATTTAGGATTTAGATGATTGTTGTCAACTTCTAATCAGTTTCAAATGAATTGATCGCTTTGTGCCCTATGTATTTTTGACTTGCAATGTAATCGATAGCTTTGCTTGATTTTGTTTTCAAGAGAATTAAAATAGCAAGCAAATCTTACAATTTTTATGAAATAAGAAAGGAAGTTCTTTAAATGCGTAGATTCTTATTTAGGGATAAGTAATTATAAAAAATATGGTAAATTCGGTGGCTTTTGTGTCAATCTGGTTTATGTTTTTTAGATTTCTATATGTTAGTTTTCAGGGAAAAGTAATAATGAAAATATGGAAATTAACATGAATTCCAATTGAGGATCCATTGAGGACCCATATCCATGGTTGGTGGCAATTCCATTGACAACAGGATTGCGCCCCTTATGCCTCCTATTTTTTTGTCTATTTTGAATGAAGTTTTGAGGAACAGGCAATATCAACAACAATAGTAGGAATGACAAAAAATAGGCAAGGAGGAGAATGAAAAAGCAGTTGATGGTGGTGAGGATGTAGTGTCCAAAGAGGAAAAGGAGGAGGTATGGAGGCCTACTATGCTTATGATGAGTGATAATGGGTTTGGAGTTCATGGTTTGAGATGCTTTTTTGAAGCCCTTGTCAATGGGGGAAGATGCAATGTCAATATATGTGCTCCTGATTAGTGAGGTCTCTAATTCTCTACCCACATTTTTTCTCTTCTTGAAACGTGAAGGGGGAAATAATATATTACATGCTTTTGAGGTTACTGTAGTAAGAAGGTATTTTTAGGGCTAATTCAAATCCAATCTGGTTGTGTCTAATATAAATTAAGATGACCATGGTCTAAGAATATTATGTATTTTTTTCCCAAACTTTTAAGGTGTTTGCGGAGATGGCTAATAGCCCATTTGCTCATGTCGAATATAAGCTAAGGTCATTTTAATATATGTGTGTGCACACACTTTATTTTATAGTTAATACATATTTATGGGATGACATAAGTCCCATTTCCTAGTGTGAAATCATTAAGTTCATTGAGGTCTTAACAAAAACAAGAAACTTGAATTCTTCAGTTTGGTGTTTTTGTTAAGGACCCATCTCCAAAGGCGTGAAGTCATGTTACTTGTTAAAAAATAAAAGGACAAGTTACTTTTGTTAAATGTGACAATATCAATTAGAGAGCCATACCACAACAAAATTGGATAGCCACCTCTACAAAAAGAGCTTCCAACCCCTTATTATGGAAATATCTGACATTGGAAGGGTGATTAAGAAGATAAAAATAATTGTAATTGAGTAAAATTTTTGCTTACAAGGTGATCCCAATTTGAATAGGACAATCCCACCATGATGTTTTGACCTTTAAAATCAACAAAATTCTTCTCTTCTCCCATCTAGAATGGGAAATAGGCCCAAGTGGGGGTAATCTTGTTGGATCAGATGGATCCATGTTAAGACATTAGGATAGACTATCTTTTCCACCTCAACAGTATTCGTATGGGCATATTGATTGTCAAATGATGTGTATATAGCCCACCAACCCATGAGGAGAAGGGGAAAATATCTGCTACTTCTACTAATGGGAAAGGAGGAGAGTGTTTCTACTACTACTGCTGAGAATTGGGTAAAACAAAAAGCTTATGAGATTAGTAGGGAATGAAGAATGAGTACAAATTATTGAGGGGCTTTTGTCACATAGTTTAACAATTCCAAGTACAAGACAGAGCTTACATTGTGTTGTATCAAGAAAATTTTAAGCATCATAAGAGATACAGGTTGTGGAAACTAGAAAAATTTGATTTTTTCCAACTATGGGTAGTTGGTAGCACCACTAAACACAGAGTGTCCCCTTGTTCAAGCCACCCTTTCCATATTAAAGGGATGTTTTGATTAGGAACTTCTTGATTAGAGATATGGTGTATAGAAAATTATTTAAATATCATCATATCATTTGACTTATTGGAAACAATCATGATCTCAATATTTACAAGTGTCTCATATATATACCAAGGTTGTTTACATGTTGAGTCTATGTCTTTATTATTATCATCACAAAGTTATCACCTTGTCTTTATTGTTATCTTCACAAATCTATTAAATTTTATGGGAGCCACCTCTTTAATTTTATGGAGAGGATATATTTCTAAAATATGTCTTGAAATACCACATATGAGACCAACATGTTTATAATTGTAATTTTTAATGATAGACAAGTCATGGCCTTAAATTATTGATTATGGAAGTGTATATTAGTAAATCATACAATATTGTCTAGTTTATTTTTTTCCAAATTAAATCCAAGTTAGCAATCATAATCATGTTAAATATATTAGGATGTATCTAAGAAAAAAATAGAAAACATTTAAAATTTGGTGGTCAGTTGTCGAAGGATTGTTTATGAATTAGGATATATCTCAAAATTCTCTTTTTGTTGTTTTCCAATTGTCGAAGGATTGTTTATGAATTAGGAAATGTAACTCATAGCAAAGGGAGGAAGAAAATCAAAGGAATATTGATGGATTGAAGAAGCAGCCTAATGATTGAGTAAATGTAGAGTGAATGCTTGACATGCCTTGGGAGTCAATCAACTAGCATATAGCTTAGTCAGAATCTATTTCGTTGCCAGAGGTAGAGTATCCAGTATCTAGAAGCCTATGCAAGTAAAATATAAACATGGAGATACTTTCTAGATGAAGGATCTAGGCTTAAAATTCAGCTTGACTGACACTCTTTAGAACTATTCTTTTGCTTCATATCATATGTTACAATATGGGAGTTCAAAAACTCTTATTCCAAATCCAATTTACTAGCCCCAATCTAGGGTCCCTAACTCTGAACCATAAGGGTAGTAGGTTTTATTATGCTATGAAATAGGTGTATGTTGGAAGGGATAATATAAAAATACATTTAAAAGCCTTAATTCTTCAAAAAAACATCGAAGTTTATCCTTTACAAAATGTGATTGGGCAGGTTGCTTCATATTGAAAGAAGGGTCATATAGTAAAAGCTCAAATAGATATAATTTGTCATGATATTTATGGACTCTCCTTTATAGATAAACCAAAATATTTGGAGAGAATACTTGGAGGTATTAGATCCATGACCTTAGTTTTCCTAAGGCTAGCATGACCTTTTTTAGCTAGGAAAATAGAGCAAGAGTGACAACTTGTATCTAAGTATTTAGGAGTGTGATAGGATAGCTACATCATTTGCAAATATCATCAACATGTCATGTAGTGTGCATCCATCATCCATATGAGTTTGTTATCAAAATAAATCCTCCAACTCATCAATGTAGATACCAAAAGGGGTTGGCAATAGATGCTTGATTCCTATGATACTCTTGATGAAGTTAGAAAATTAGATGAGGTACAAAATGGTGAATGATGTGCTCATATAACCTTGCAGTAGCAGTGATGAGGGAGTCCATAATGCCAACTAGACTCTATTTATACTTGGATCTAAATTGCATTTATAGTGTCTCCCATCACTTGGAAATTTGGAACCTAAAACTCACTCTAAATTGCATATGTTTTTTGAAGTACTATATTCCTTAGCAAAAATTAAAATTCATAAATATTTTAAATGTTTGTTAAAAATAGGCTATAATAACAGACTATAAATTTCTATCTTCTTTTTTGGCCAATTAAACCCATCATAACTTTGTGATAAACATATATATTATCCATTGTAAAAATTTACATAAGCTTCTCGGGGAAGTGCGTTCTCACATTTATCATGATGGAACATTAGGTTTCAAACAGTCACATATTATGGTGTTATTAGGAAATAATATTATTGGATTATTATTTGTTTTAATACCCCCTATTCAAATGTGATTGGGTGAATGTTCTTGATACAAGGAATGGATGTAGAAAGGATGAAATGGGATTCACACTAGTCAACATGAATGGATTAATTGGTTGGGATAGACTAAAAGATGATCCATTTATCCTAACGTTGCAAGCCAGATAAGTCTTTTATGTAAATGATCCACTTGACACCAGTTGGCATGTGGTTATCATGTCACCTCCAAGAGGTATCGAATACATTGAAGCATACGAGGCAAAATATGTCAATGTCTCTGGAGCAACAAATTTTGTTGGACCTAAAACTACACAAGATGAAAATGCAAATGATGGCAAAAAAATTATCTCTAGAGCAACAAATTTTTTTGGATCTGAAACTACACAAGATGAAAATGCAAATGATGGTAACATTCAATACGTCCATGAAGAATGTGAGGGTACATGGTTGGAAGCCTAACTACTGTACTTCAAAAGTAGTTATAATTAATGAAAATAATTAATGAGTATTTTTTTTGAATTTACATGGTGGAATTGGTAGCCACCACAAATCTGGGTAGGCTATATGGATCTTTTATGGCCACAAAAGTATTCTACGTTGTCCGCCCCAGAAGCCGCCACACAAATTTTCACATAGTCTGCCCCTATAACCACCATGCCATGATCATTTTAAACCTTTTACACCATTGAAATCACCAGGAAAGGGATAAACATTTAGTTCGATGAGGCCCAAGATTTGAACCTTGGACCTCCGCCCCCTTACGAGGTTTGGGGGAACCAATTGGTCTACACCTTGGACCTAATAATTAATGAGTGTTGTTAGACATTTTTTGTTCAATTTTTAGAAAATTTTAGTAGAAAATTAATGGGCAACCAAGATAGGATTGAGGTGAGTAGGTATCCTGAGCATGAGGTTGGCTAGTTAGATACAAGAAGGTAATTTTGTGAAAAAAGAGAGATAGAATGCAAGTGCTGCTAGGGCATAGTATTAAGAGTCTAATCATGCATGCATTTTGTAATGTGTTGAAATGAAGGTTTATTGTGTTGAGTGAGTGTTAGTTATGAAATCTATACTTCATGTTTGACTCTTAGTAATAGTCCTTAGCAACAATACTTGATTTGCATAGATGGATATTTATGTATCTAATGTAAGTCTCAAGATACCCTCTCACCTCATCTCTAACGGTTGGGGTGGGTAGGGATGTTTAGACATCTACCCATTCCATTCACCTATATATATATACTTCTAAATTCAATTTTGAGAATGTACATGCATTGAGAATGTTACTTCTTAGTACCCCCTATAAAAATTGGTGCTGAAGAAATATCATTTGCAAAGCATATGTTATCAATACTTGGTATGCATTTTGCACCACATCTGGTATACATGTCAATGAAATTCTTCATTAAAATATCATAGGGAAATCTATAATTTCTAGTTTTGGGGATTCATACCCATTCAATCCCATTTGGAACTTCTAAGCCAAGATATACTCTAAGTAGATTGGAAATAGTAAATTGCTTTGACTTCTTTCAATATTGTACCAATTGGTTTAAAAATTTAATAGCTTTCTCAAAGTCTCTACTATTAGCATATATCCCACTGAGTTTTTTATATTATTATTGATGTATTGAGCCTTTCCCTTGCCTTGTTTTGTTATGGTTAGATTTAGATAATGGTATCTAAGTATTATCCCATTTTTACTTGTACTTTAGCCAATGGACATTAGAAATGTACATATTTTATTTTGAATTTCATGGGTGGGGCCCCCAATAGAATTTCCTTTGAATTGACCCCCCCAAAAAAAGCATCAAATTGAGAAACTACATGTGAAGTTAGCAAAATACATTAAACACATTTACTTTTAGAAATTTGTATTCTTAAATTCATAATCCATGTAGATAATAGGTGAGAAATTGTTTCTTTTATTTGATAATAAACAGAGATTATAACAACTTCATTACATAGGCCACATTAGATAAAAGTATTCTAGAAACAAAGACAATCGAATGTATAAAATTTAAATCAATACCTACAAAGATCTAAATTTACACCTACACCCAACTGTATGCAAGAACTCTAGAGTAGGGATACAACCTCCATAATTATCACAACCCTTACCTATTATAGTATCAAAACTAATTAATTTTACCTTTGGGTGCCATCCAGTGAAATAGAATTTAAGACACAACAATCCCAAGCACAGTAGAAACCACACAATTTGCTCTTTGGGATTCAGAATGAGTTTAGTTTAACCTTGTAGCTGAGTAACATGCCTTAGATTACCAAAAAATTGTACCACCTAGAAAATATCAACCATCCTAGATTTTCCCCATATACATCTTGGCTTAGTAACATTAAAATCCATAAAACTCAACCTAAACACAACAACATTAGTATCAGGTTCAACTACACATCACAAAGTTCAACAACACTCAACAACTCTAGTGACCAGAGCATTTTAGACCAAAATTATGGAAAAACATAATAGAAAGAGACTTGAAAAACAAAAAAAATATTAAAACTTAAGAAACATCAAAATAGTTACCCCTTTGCATTCATTTCCTTGAAATTTACTTTTACATTGCCTAGATGAAAAAATGACTGACATTACAATTTGTCAATAACAACTTTGTGGTCCCTCAAGGTTCGCACAACTGTATCATCAAACTTATCTATGGTTGTTCCTAATATTTTTGCAATAAAATCTTGCTAAAGTGACTCTAATGATATATGAGAATCAAGATATAGAAGTTGAAACCTTACACACATGGGATTATATGTGTTTTACTTTTCTTAATCCAAAAAAAATCAATTACAAAAAATATATGTTGCCCAATCTGAATATATGAACAAAATTAAAAGAATATGGAGGTACAAATAGAGCCTTTGAAAATATTAACCTTGGAAATTTTGAACTCTTGATAGAAAGCAAGGATAAAATACAGTTGCCTCCTGTGCATTTAATCATTGCTGACATTGCAGACGAATGCAATATCCAATATGGGAAATAATTCAGTAAATAAAAAATTTTATCATCAGATGCAAATAACAAGTAAATCAAAAGAAAATAAAACTATGCAATCAGTGCATGTTGTAAAACAAATATTCCAAGAACAACCTTCTCATTCCAAAATGAAAATAAAAGGTGATCATATTAAAAATAAAAATTCCATAAACACATGTAGGAATTGGCCCATTCATTTTGTCATCCTTGTTTAGGAATTCACAATATGCCTCATCAAAAGCACATACCTATGAAAGAGACTAATATAATACAACAAACAATTCCAGTAAAAAGAATGAAAAGAGAGAAAAAAAGAAAAAACAACCTACTAGTTATCAATCAATTATCAATCTAGATGAATTTTGGAAATGGCTACCTTGAACTGAATCCCTACTCCACACTGTTGTAACAAGAAGTTCTAAGTCTAAATTGAATAGGGAATTCAATTGTACAGGTTCACCAATCCCTCCATCAAGAACTTTGTAAACTAGAAGCTCTTTAGGAAGAAAAGAGGTCGTAAGGCCTTCATAAAATTGTTCTCTTGAATAAGGCCCACACATATATCCATGATTTTTAACATACATCCAACCTCTTAGAGTTGTTGACTATGCATGTTTGTTATTATTATTTTCTTGATTTCCTTTATTTGTAGTAACATAACTTCCTGAGATAGTTCCAACATTGTTAGTTCCAACATTGATGTACATATTGCTTGTATCCTACAAAAAGTTCACATCCTCTAGCACATATATCTTATGTTCACATGAAAACCAATGGGAACCTGACAAATACCTACATTATAAATGATAAAATGTTGAGTATAATATACACACACATGTTGGTAAGAAATGTGTCTAGAAATAAATTTCTAAAATTAAAATAAAGACTAGTAAATTTCTAGAATCACTGGTGGGATGAGTTAGTTTGATTATGGAAGTTTGTACAAGTATTGTCCTTTTTCACACTTGTTCTAACAAATTCCTGGGAAGAAGACTAGCCCTACCCATTTGATATTTTATGCTTCTTTATACACTCAAACGAACCTCCATAATATTCTATACCACATTTTCTTCTTAGCCCCAAAAGGACGGTTTAAACTACCCTAATAGACCCTAAGAGGGAGGTTATAAACCACCCTCTTAGGGTCTAATAAGGTGGTTTTTGAGGTGATTTTTAACCTCCCTAATAGAATCTAAAAGGGAAGTTTTTAACCACCATCATATGACATAGACTTTTTACGATACCCTCATAGACAATGACTGAATAATTATCCTTAAAGACCCTTTATGGTCTAGTAAGAGTCTCAAAACTAGAGACTTGTCAAAGACAAGATGTCATTTGGGTACTATGAATGGGTGAATGAAGTGGGTGTATGGAGGATGTAGTAGCATGGTGTATAATTAGGGATGATGCAAGACAAATACCATAAGGAATATACCCTTGATTAATGTGACAAAATCAATCCTAGTAAATAGGTAAAAGCATGGATCGAACGATAACCAAAGTTTTATTGGTGATGATGGAAAAATGAGATGTGTGTGAATGCAACGTGCTTTGTAGTGGTGTGAAAATTTTATTTCTTGTTTTTGGTGAACTTTTTTTTTGGCCATTTTCCTATCATATGATTTGTGATTATGGTCATCCAAGGATCAGACAGTTGATTTTTTTTTAGTGACCATCTTACTATTGGAAATTTTGTTATTATGGTTGTTTGAGGGTCATGCAGTTTATTTTTTTGTGATTTTGATGTTTTTATATTTTTGTGTGTATGTAAAATGCTAGCTATGATCTAAGCATAAAAGGCACACAAATGAAGGATATTTATGGGTTCAAGTTCCTTAATTCCCTCAAGAGTAGCAATTTTGTATGCTCAAATTCTAAAAATTTTGTGTGACGATGAATGGACCAAGCCAGTTGGTAGTAAATTTATCATGTAAGTGATGCAAAAGATTTGAATTTTGTTGATTCTACTTGAGAACTAAATCACTTACTTGAAATTCTTTATGATGCACTTTGTTATTGGAAGTGATTTTGACCCTATCCTAATAAACACAAAGATGATCTAGTGCACTAATTCATCATTCATCAAGCAGGTTTAATTGAGCTATATGTGCTTGTCATTCAGTATCATCATCGATAAATTCTTGCAAGGATATACACAATGATGGTTTTTCAAGTTCAAGGGGTATTATGGCCATGACACCATAGACTAGTGAGAAAGGTGTTGCCCTAGTTGGTGTGTAGATACTTATTTGATAAGCTCATAACACCAAGGAGAGTTGAATATACCATTATTTGTGATTATATTTAATCATTTTATTTAGAATGACAATAATAGTCTTATTGGTAGCCTCAAATTGTTCATTACTTTGCAGATAGTAAGGCATCGAAAAACTATGTTAAATATTGTATTTATTGCAAAGTTATTGAACATCCTTATTATTGAAAGGTGTGCCATTATTGGATATTATCTTAGAGGGTATACCAAAGTGACAAATGATATGATGGAGTATGAAGTCTGTGATTCAAGGTCTAGTTGTGTTGGTAAGAGAAATCGCCTCAACCCATTTGGTGAAATATTCAGTAGTTGTGATGATAAATGAATGGTACCTCAAGGATGGAGGAGATATATTTCCTACGAGGTCAAGACCCCATTGTGATAAAGTCCAAAGGTATTGAATTGGTTGTAATGCCTATGATGGTACATATGTTAAATTGGAATGATGTTAACATTTTGACACTTCTTGACATATGTGCAATAGTCATGTTCCATGGTGGGCCAATAGTAACCCATGTGAGAAATACGCTTTATGATGGCCATCCCACTAAAATGACCACCACAAGTTCCATCATGGGCTTGATATATGACCCAATTTATCTCTTGTGGTTCAAGAAAACATAAGAGAACACCATCAAATATACGATGATAAAGGATAACACCTAAGAGAGTGTAATGAACTGATTTTTCTTTGATTGTGCATTTAGTGGTTGAGGAAAAATCTATAGGTAGAGTACCTATTTTTATAAAATCCTTTATTTGCGATAATTCATCCTTGTATGGATATTTTTCAAATAAATTAATGTTATTTATAGTTAGGGAATATTCCCATTTAATAGTTGATTGATACAGTGTGAGGATCTTGATGCATGTAGTGATATTAACAAGATTTTGTGGTATGAGTGATCTGAGAGATGTCATGGTGTCAATGAAATTATTGTTCCACCTAGTTGTGTTATAGATTTCATACCAATCAAAGTGCTTAAGTAATTTATCAATAGTTTATTTGTATTATTTCAAAACTAGGCATTTACATTGGTATATCTCCTTAACTTGATAAACAATGAGTTGGAAGTCATCAAATATGTTGATTCATTTGATGCCTAAGGCAATAGCCGTCTAGAGGCCTAGGATTAGGGCTTCATATTTCATGTTTTTATTGGTGTAAGTGAAGTTGAGTTTGAATTACAGAGGCATAGGATCTCCTTAAGGTGTGAAGAAAACAACTCCAATACCTCCCCCTTGTTCTTGGAACATTCAAAGAAAAGGATAACATTAGCTTCATCCTCAGGTTTGATAAGATCTTATTGTTGTGTGATATTGAATATAGAGTCATAATGTAGCTTGATTATGAGTGGTTGATTATCTGTTAATGGAGCTTTCACAAGTTGGTCTATGATTACCTTGCCTTTGATGGATTTCTGGCTAATGAATTCAAGATCAAATTCTGTTAAAAGCATTATCTATTTGGATGTTCTGCTATTTGTATAGGTGTGACTCATCATATAACACAATAGGTTCTCTTTAGCCATGACATAGGTGGTATGATAGATCATGTAGTATCGAAGCTTCTTAGTTGCAAAAACAACAACTAGGCATAACTTCTCAATAAATGCATATTTGGTCTTATAACTCACCAAATTTTGACTGATGTAATAAATAGCTTACTCTCTATTTGATTCATTCTTCTGTGCCAACATGGTGCCAAGGGAAAAATTAGTGGAAGATATGTACAAATAAAATGGAACACCTCATCGAGGTGGTGTCAACATAGGTGGGGATGCAAGATATTATTTTATGGTGTCAAAATCATCTTGGCATTCTTGAGTCCATGCAAAGGTAACACCCTTTTTTAACAAATGGTTAAAAGGCTTGCACTTATCTGATAACTATGTAATAAAGCAACAGATCACTTGGATTTTTCCTTGTAAGCTATGTAGTTCTTTGATATTTGTAGGGGGCAACATCTCAGTGATTTATTTGAATTTGTTAAGGTCAAATTTAATGCCTTGCTTAGAGACTATAAAACCTAAGAATTCTCCTAGTGTGACACCAAAGATGCAATTCTTAGGGTTGAGTCTCACCTTGTGTTCGAGTAACTGATCAAAAATTTTGTGCAAAATATTAATGTGCTCATGACATGTTTTCAATTTTGCCAAGAGGTCATCCACATATTATTCCACTATTTTATGCATGTAATCATAGAATATATAAGTCATGGTGTGTTGATATGTAGGGCCTACATTTTTGAGACTGAATGGCATGACATTGTAGCAACATATACCCTAGGGTATTGTGAAAATTATTTTATGTTGGTCATTAGGATTAACTCGAATTTGGTTATATCTTGAAAAAAACATCCATTAGGGAGCATTTCATGGTCAAAGGTAGAATACATAAGCATATTCATGTTTAGAAGTGGGAATTTAGGTCTCAAAAATCCATGCAAATGTGTATCCCCTCGTTAGGCTTGCTAATGGGTACCATATTAAAAACCTATTATGGGTAGTTGATGGGTTGAATGAAACCCACATCTAACAATTTTTGTAATTCCTATTTAATCATGAGGGCTATGGTAGGATGAATCTTTTGTAGTTTTTGCTTTATTAGTTTTGTGTCAGGGCTCAAGATGAGATTATGGACCACTAAATTAGGGTCAAGGCCTAACATGTCTTTATAAGACCATGCAAAAACTTATTTGTACTCAATGAGAAGGGTGATAAAATGTTCTCACTCTTTGAAGGAAATATTTTTTCCAAGTTTGATGATTTAGGGGTGGTTAGGTTTGGCACTGAGGTCTACATCAATGGTGTCCTCAATGAGCATGTGGAAAACCTCCTCTATATTGGTGAGAATTGGGAATGAGGTGGATGTCATATGCTACGTTTTCAAAAATGGGTGACTTAGTGTCACTCATGTCAACATGATAAATGTCAGACAACAAGGGTGATGAGGTAGGCAATATATAGATATTGGCTTAGTGGATCAATTGGTTGGATGGAAGAAAATCGGTGGGGGAAGGTGAAAAAGAAATATTCTCAAAGTCAATAATACTTGGATTGGTGTTGATGGTATTTTATGGATTACTTATATTACGAAGGGGTTTGAATAGGTCAATGAAGACCATTTTGATTTGCAAGATGGTGGGATTTGGTGGAATAGAGGGAGGGTTCCTAGGGGTATGCTCATGGGGTAGGAGTTGATCCAACATGGATGGATGTGGGTTTGGCTAGATTGGTGGTAGTGGAGGTGGTGGATGCATTGGTACATTGGAATGCTCCAAAGGAAGGAGCATGGGAAAGTTGGGAAGTGGAATGTGGAACATTCATTTGTAAATATCATTGTCATCTAGGAACTCCATTAAGGGGACTATGTGGGAAGATTCTTCTTCGAAGCTATTAGAATAAATATAAAGTGCCTCAAGTAGCTCATCCAATTCATCCTTCAAGGTATCGAATGGCATGGTGTGGATGGTGGCAACTTGGAAAAATCCTTTTGGTGATATATGAACACACTCAGGGTCAGTGTATTCATCATCTCTATCCTCTTCAGGATCGAGGGTGATATGTTGAAAATCTACCTCAAGGACGTCATTTATCGAATGATTGTCATACCCTAATCCAAATTTTTGTTGAGGGAGTTGGTAGTGTGGTTCGAAGATGTGATGAGCTCCCTGATCATAGTGATCAAGGACAAATCCTCTTTAACAAAAGCATCTAAAATATCTTAGAGGAAAGGAGGGATTTGATAGGAAACTAGTATCACCAAAAAATGGTGATTTAGGTTCTTTATCAAGAGGTACATCGAAGTAGGTAGCAAATCCAATGTATACAAATTTTTTTGAATTAGATGCATGACCCATGGGAATAACGGTGCCTATGCATGGGAAAATAAAATCTTGAAGTTATTGGATAATTTTTGGCTTGAATGTGACGTTATGCACTAAATACTCACCTATACTTAGATTGGTCATGTGAACTTTGACCTGTGTAGGTTGAGAGGTTGATCCAAGATTTTATCTAGCATCCTCCTATAAATGGGATAATATCATGGATGAACATGGGGTGGCACTTGGAATGGATGGATCTATGGTGGATGAATTTGGTGGTGGTGGTGGTTTGGGCTACGTGGAGAAATAAGCAGCTTGGGATGATGTGATGGGATGGGGGTTGGTAGAAGTGGAGGTGGATGTTGTGTTAACTTGTCTAGTGGTGGGTTGAGGTAGTGGCTTAGGTTGTGTGGTGGGGGGAATATTTTGAGCTTCCAGGGTGAAGGAAGAGGTGTTGGTGGTAGTGATTTGAGAAAATATGAATGGAGGAGGTGGGTAAGTGGGAGTGGTTAGTTAGGGTTGGTGAATAAATAGATTGATTGATTAGTGAAGTGGGGGATATGAGGGTGTAGGTGAAGGTGGTTGGTTGTTTGAAAGTGGTTAGGTATTTATTGAATATGTGGAATGGATGTGAGGGCAAAAAGGGGTAATTTTTGAAGATAAAGTTTAGCTAGGATGGGATAATTTTTTTCCAACGTGATGGTGTTGAGTGGAAGTGGAGGCAGGTGGATGGTAAGGTGATGGTGGAGGTTGGGGACTATACAAAGCAGTCGGGTTTATGTAGTGATTCAAATGTGGTAGAATGGATGGTAAATGTGAATTAGGCAGTGTAGGATAAGCAACTGGATGGGTAATTAGTGGTGGAAAATATGGTTCGTGGTGAGATGAAATTGGTTTGGGGGCTAGTTTGAATAGGTTTGAGGTAAGGTATAGATGTGTGGAAGGTAGAGGGCCTTGTACAAATTGGATATCATGTTATAATACTTGAAATATTCCTCATTAGGAAGGATTCAATGTACATGACCCTCATAAATATATTTGAGGTAATGATGTAATGTTTATGGGATGCATCACATATCATGTTTCATGGCCTTCCAAGCAAGACATTGTATTACATCTCTCCTTCAAGGATGTGACATAAGTATGAATGGTCTTCCTGCATACTTGAATAGGTAGAATGATCATCCTAAGTATTGAGCATAACATATCATTGAAGACCCATAGAGTGAAGGTGGATGAGGTTATGTGTGATTGTGGAAGGTGGAGGTGCTAGAGTGCAACAGAGGTTATGATGTTGATCGAGGAATCGGTATAAACCAAAACTCACTTCAACAACTTGTGGTCTATATGAGCTATAATATGTAGTGGAGGATCTAGTGCTTCTATTGGTAAAGTTTTAATCTCATAATCATAGAAGGTTATTGTAGGCTCCATACAAGTCCTGACGATGCCCACAAAGTTTGCAAAGGTATTTGGATCTTGAGTTTGGAGGTCAATGGATTTCAAAATTTCCATCAATGTCTCGCAATGTGGGGGTGATTATTGAATGACCTTATAAATTAATATTTTTGCCAACACCATCTTGAGGCTCTGTGTGGGGTGGTTTTATAAGGTTATGACTGGTCGTGGGTGTTGGAAAATGCACAAGACAATAAATTATGCATAAACCATAGTGATAATTATTCATAGTGGTGCCCTTTAAATAACAATAGGAATACGCTAGAAATAGGGTTAGGAATATTTAGGAAATAACATCCCCTAACCATGCTAACAACTATGTGCTTTATAGAATAAGCACTTAACCACTAACCTACTAATGTAGTCGAATTGACTACCACTTACCACAATATATTCCATAGTGAATATCTTCATGGTAGAAAGTAAAAGTAAATACTAGTGGTAAAAAGTAACAAGCTACTTTTTACCATGCAGTAAATAAATTCTACCTAATGTAGGAAATGGTAAATATCCAAATAATGGAATATTACTCTAACATCCCTCCTTATTACATTATTTGGGTAATGTATATAACTATCCCAATACAGTGAAAAATATGTTGATCTATTGGTTCTTGCTCTATCACAGTGCTCTGGCTGCTCCTAAGAAAAAAGTGGGTCATTCCTCACTTTGTCTTCACATCAACAAATGTCCTTATTGTAATCTTGTCATCCAAATGGATTGCATGGGTAACCAACTACTACAATCTCTAGGTGTAGTAGAGTAGATCACTTCATATGAGGTTCATTCGGTTACAATATGATTTTGCAAAAAAATTGATAAGTTATCTAAGGTGTCGGTCGTTGTTGAAAATGCACCCTTATAAGTTTTCCCCCTTATTGTAAAACATGTTGTAATGAAATTTCTGAAATAAGTGTGACTAAGGTGTGAGTCACTATAGAAAATGCACCCTTATAAGTCTTCTTCCCTTTTTACAAGAAATTGTGTGAATTAGGAAAATAAATGCTTATTCCCCTTTAATTGCAAAAGATGTGCAACTCAAGAAGCTTTGTGAAGGTTTTTTTACAAATATTGCATCCTAGGCAAATTTTACACCTGAAAATTCCCCCCTTTTGTTACAAGTACTTCAAACAAAGATATTTTGCTATTTATGAAGCCTAAAAGAGTTACAATCACCCCTTTATTGCTAGTACTTCAAACAAAAACTTATGCTATTTATGAAGCCTAAAAAGAGGTTTTGGAAAAAGTGCTTGCCTAGGGTGACAAATTTATTTCCCCTTTACAATACTATTTTAGCCATGAGCACTTTGTGTGCTCTTTCTGAACCAGAATCAGAATCAAAATTAGACACTTCACTAGCAATATTGCCTTTGTCTTGCTTTTGTGATGTGCCTTTGCCATTTATGTTTTGCTTGTTTTTAAACCAACACCAATTGGTTTCATGGTTGTCCTTTTTACAATGTGATCAAAACTTCTTTTTATTTTTCTTTCCTTACCTTTTGAATATGATCCTCCATTTTGAAAGTTTCCTTTTTTTTTTCACATTGAGTGTTTGAGTAAAGTGCATTGTTCGACACTTCATCGCTTTGGAATTGATTTGCTTCCTCTTTTTGAAGCAAATTGACTAACTCCACAAATGTGACTGATATTTGAGATACATTAAGGTATGTAATCAATATTTTATAGGATTCGATAAGAGCCCTCAATATTACTAAAATCATAATAGTATCTTCTACTTTGGCTCCTAAAGCATTTAGCTTTGACTTCAGTTCTACTACTATGCAGAGGAATAGTTCTACTGATTCTCCTGACTTCATATGGAGTGTATGAAGTTGTTTTTGAAGGTTTAGAACAATCTATTGTTTCTTTCCTTCAAAAATGGTACATTGTGCATTCCATGCATCTTTACCACTTTTAGCTTCACTTATGTGAGGCTAGATCTCATCAGTAGTTTCTAGGAGGATCAACATGAGAATATGATTGTTCTTTTTGTCCCATGCTTTTTGATCTTCTCTTGTTGATGTGGGTCTTGATTCAGTGCCATCTACTAAATCCCACATTTCCTCTATAGTCAGGATGGCTTTCATCTTAGTTTTCCATGCTGAATAGTTAGGACCTTTAAGCAATCGTGTATCATTTAAGTATTTTTTGATAGTTGCCATTATGAAGGTCCTAAAATTTACACTAAGATGATCTTTTTTTCACTCTTAAGTGGTATTTAATGGCACCAGCCTAAAAAATCTCTTTGAAGAAAGATGACCAGTTTGAGGATATTTAAGCCAAACAAATAAGCAGTGAAATAGAATCCACTCAAAAAGATATGTAATGACACCTGCCTGAAAATCCTCTTGAAGAGGATAATCATTTTGAGGATATTGAGCCAAACAAATAAGAGTGAATTAGGGGTTTGTAAGGAGAGAATATCAATTTTACAATTGGATTATATTTTTGCAAATTATTTATACAATTATTTGTGAAATTTGGGGTTCTGAATCTTCTTGATTTTATGACTTATAATTGCAAAAAATAATGCAATAATCAAACAAGAATACCCACAAAATTCTTATCACATAGGTGTCGGATACAACCAAAAATGCACATAATTTTGCCAATTTGAAATGAAGGTGTCGAGTAAAATCGAAAATACACCTTTTAATTTTTGTAAAAAAATTTGGATTTGTGTTTGTGCAAAAAAATGATATATTTTGTCTCCTCTTGTTTTTTTAAATTTGCAAAGAATGAGGCATAAAATAATTGCCTTTCCTCTATTTTTTGTTTTGCAAATTTAACAAGTTTGATTTTGTTTTAAGTGTTCCTCACTTTTGTGTTACAATTTTGCAAAGAAGTACAATTTCTTGTCTTCCCCCCTTGATTTGCAAAATTAAAAAAATTAGCACTCCTTTCAAGACAAGTTGACACATGACCCACGTTTGAAAGGCTTCCAGACCAGTCGATAAACAACTTGGTTTTTATGGATCCAAGGTCTTCAATATCTTCTCAATTTTGCAAAAAATAGAATGTGCAATTTCATGTATTATATCCCCCCTTGGAGAAAACAAATGCACACTTTGACTTTGAATTTTACAAAATTTTGAGTCTCCTTGTGTTACAATTTGGCAAAAATGAATTCAAGGTTGATCCTTTATTGTGTGCTAAATTAACAAGGTTTGAGAAGAATTTTAGGTTCCCTAATTTTGCAAGAAAATTTGTGCTATTAAATGTCTTATATCCCCCTTGGAGGAGAAAAGCATAATTTTGTTGTGTTGCAAAAAAATAGGATTTCCTTTTTTTTTAAGTTGCAAAAATTAAAAAACAATTTAATCATATAAGTTTTAATTAATAATAAAAATAAAATAATGTTTTAATAATAAAATCAATTTATAAAAAAATGATTTTATAAAACATGATTCATATTTAAACCATTATATATATATATATATATATATATATAATTAATTTAATTAAAATAAATTAAAAAATTTAGGACTTTACCTTGGGCATTGTTTCTTTATGAATTTTTTTTTCTTTTTATGGCCGACGGGATTCGAACCATGGTCTATCGGGCTGCAACGCCCTGGAAGGCGATGCTCGATCGCCCAAGCTACAACATCAGATAGGAGGTAGTTGGTACCTCCTTTAAATTATCTTTAACTATCTCTGAAAGTCAAAAAAATTTTTTTTTGGACTTTTAGTCCCACATCACCTGTGTGGTGATGTTTCTCTTCTTTATAATGGGAAGGACACCCATTTACCATCAAATTCCTATGGGTAGTCAGCATCCACGTATTTTTCCATGCTGACTAGAGATTCACATGTGCCCGCCATGCCACACACACCACTTGGACCAACCAATTTATGCCATGTCAACACACCCTCTATGCAGATGTTCCACATGTTTGGGCTACAAGAATACCACATGTCTTCATTAGTAGTACATCTCTTGCCATGTATCTGATGAGCACCAAAAATGCTCATATTTTGTACATATTTCTTTGATCAATATGTGGCTATATAATAAGGATTGCGTACTTTTATGAATGATTATATAGATATTTGATATAATTATGCGTGTTATCTAATTTGTGTGTTTTTAGTATGTTTTGTGGAATTGTAGTTGATTTAGTTAGATTTGGAATGGTTGGGGTCCTTTTGATGGACCTGGAACTTTATTTCATTAGGGGTTAATGAAGAGAATACGAGCGCCTCCCTGCAGTCGATAGGCGCCAACTAAATACCAGCGCCTCCCTATAGTCGGAAGGCGCAAACTGAATACCAGTGCCTCCCTACAGTCGAAAGGTGCCAACTGAATACGAGCACCTCCCTAAAGTCAGAAGGCACCAACTGAATACGAGCACCTCCCTACAGTCAGAAGGTGCCAACTGAATACGAGCACCTCCCTGCAGTCGAAAGGTGCCAACTAAATAGAGTTACAAAAGATAGATTGTAATACATTGATAAATATATTACAGTTCTAGAAGTTCTAAAGTGCATGTTCGATCGGGAAGAAGCTACTGGAGCCTGGGCCCACTCCAAGCCAATATTTCTTCCCCATTTTCTTTTCGTTTATTTATTTTAATTAGTTTATTGATCTTATAGAAATGTTTGTTAGTTTACTAGTTCTAGTATTTTCAATAGATTTATTTTTAGGAATGTGTACATGATTTATTTCTGTAGATTTAATTATGTTCTTCTTACGTAATTTGTTGAGGAGTGCGGGAATGATTGACAACCATTTCAAGAACACCCCCCAAACGTAGGATTAGCAGATTCACCTCCAGTGGTATTGTAGTAACCTAATTACAACTCTTCACAAGTTTACGAAGCTCCCTGGGTTGATAATTAAATGCATGGGCATGTGACAAAAATAGGAAACCATTCAACTTGTTTGGCCCGCAACATTTTGGCACTCTGCCCTTGTATGTACATTCCCCCATGAGAGGCAATCTAGTCGCCTGTGAGATGAACTCAAGGGTGACTGGAATTTCCACCCCTCGTACTTGGGCCGCATTGCCCCTCAAAGAGGCAGTGAATTCCTCTTGATAGAGTAAGGACAGAGTGACCCGAAGATAGACGTTGCCACCCAAACCCTCTAAGAATTAATGAACCAGAGCCCACGGAATGAAGTAACTTTCGAGAGTAACGACCAGATCGATGCAGCCTTGGAGGAGGCGCTCAAATGGCAAACCAATTGCTGGATGGCATAGCATATTCTGTAAGATTGCCAGAACTAGCATAAAAGGAAATTGGAGGAAAGAGATAGGTGAATTGCCTAGCTCAAGTAGTTGGTCCGAAAGTTGTAGGAGGAGAATCAAATGCTCTAGGATAGAGGAACAGCAAGACAGGAGGTGTCCACTCAGACTGATTGGGTAGAAGAAGTGTCGATGAACTCTCCCACATTCGCTGAACGAGTATTCTCTTTGGGGGAGATTCGATCGGATGCCCGACAGAGCAGCCCAGAGGCAGGGGAGGATTCCTCTATTTTTAGGGGTGAAAATAAAAGAAGTCCTACCATGCCCCCTGCCATTGTCTTGAGTGACATAGAGTAGGACAAAGGTCTCCAACAACATATAAGACCAGAGGATAAGGAGGACCTCCCCAGGCCTGAAGAAGGAGAAGAGACTGAGGGGTCAACACTAGGTAGACAAGCAAACAAAGGATCACCCCCGAAGATAGCATCACAGCCGATCCTTCAGAGCAAGGAGAAGTCCCCAAAGGAGAAAGGAGAGACCCCTATCCAACCCACCACTTTTTTTGTAGAATCCAAGGCAAAGAGGCCCAGGACGGCTTGACAGAAGGCAAAAGTGACCTTCATCGACTCCGAAGAGGATGAATGGGACATGCAGCCATTTGTCGAAAGCAAAAATATTTTGAGCAATAGTGCAATGAAATGAAAGCAGCCAAGGAGGCCAGGAAGGCATCCTCAAGGGTAAAAGGAGATTTTGGCATCTGCGTCAATCTAGCAGAAGATAGCCAGTTTTGGGACATCTATGGTTCATATCGAGGGTGGACTTCCATGATGAGGAAGTACTTGGAATGGTGGGGAGTATATGGCCCATAATTGGAGGCCGATGCAATTTCAAAGGAGAATACAAGGTTTACCCCTGAAGCGGCCAGATTATACAAGGCCCAAGTAGTGCCTTCCAAAGGGGATAACTCGGATATCCCTCTGGTAGTGGTTAGACCTCCAGACACTGACCTTTGGCAAGCTACCAAAGCTGCATATCAATCGATAGGAACAAAACTGGCTAGACCACCACCAGTAGCAACCAGAACAAGAAGAGGACAATTGACAACCATAGTTTCCCATAGGCAAAGGTGAACCACACTTTCAAATTCTGGTATGAAAAGATAGATTCGGGCCGTAGGGGCAGTAGAATCCTCCAAGAGATGGTGACGATGAAAATTTAGAGGGCTACCTGCAGCTTGGATGCCACGAGGGCATGGTATATGTTAGGCATGGGGGGATGATGAGCACCAAAAATGCTCATATTTTGTACATATTTCTTTGATCAATATGCAGCTATATAATAAGGATTGCGTACTTTTATGAATGATTATATAGATATTTGATATAATTATGCATGTTATCTAATTTGTGTGTTTTTAGTATGTTTTGTGGAATTGCAGTTGATTTAGTTAGATTTGGAATGGTCGAGGTCCTTTTGATGGACCTGGAACTTTATTTCATCGGGGGTTAATGAAGAGAATATGAGCGCCTCCTTGCAGTCGAAAGGCACCAACTGAATACTAGCGCCTCCTTGCAGTCGAAAGGCACAAATTGAATACCAGTGCCTCCCTATAGTCAAAAGGCACCAACTGAATACGAGCGCCTCCCTACAGTAGAAATGTGCCAACTGAATACCAATGCCTCCCTACAGTTGAAAGGCACCAACTGAATACGAGCGCCTCCCTACAATCGAAAGGCGCCAACTGAATATGAGTGTCTCCTTACAGTTGGAAGGCACCAACTAAATATGAGCACCTCCGTGCAGTCTGAAGGCATCAACCGAAGATGAGCGCCTCCCTACAATTGGAAGGCACCAACCAAAGACAAGCACCTCCCCATAGTCATAAGGTGCTAGCAAAAGGCAAGCACCTCCCCACAACCAGAAGGCACCACTGATTCTTTGCCCGTTGACCAGATTTGAACGACGTGGATGATAGCAGCTGGTGCAATTCCAGCTCTGCATCATGCAGAGCTAAATTGGAGATAGCACCAATGTATCAAAATGTCTTACTGATGCCAGTCAAAGCATGAACCAAAACAAACACACCGCCATCAAAATAGAATGCCAGACGTCAATTGCATTCGCCAGACTGTTCTAATTTAGTCTAGGAAGAATCGACTATTGTAACCACTTCTGTAACAAAAGTTCTATGGGTGTGTTATATAAACACACACAGATCATTCTGAGAGATATATAGAAATAATTAATAAAGATCCATTTAGAGTTACAAAAGATAGATTGTAATACGTTGATAAATATATTACAGTTCCAGAAGTTCTAAAGCACATGTTCGATCGGGAAGAAGCTGCTGGAGCCTGGGCCCACTCCAAGCCAGTATTTCTTCCCCATTTCCTTTTCATTTATTTATTTTAATTAGTTTATTGCTTTTATAGGAACGTTTGTTAGTTTACTAGTTCTAGTATTTTTAGTAGATTTATTTTCAGGAATGTGTACATGATTTATTTCTATAGATTTAATTATGTTCTTCTTACGTAATTTATTGAGGAGTGCGGGAATGATTGACAACCATTTCAAGAACATCCCCCAAACGTGGGATTAGCAGATTCACCTCCAGTGATATTGTAGTAACCTAATTCTGACTCTTCGCAAGTTTACGAAGCTCCCTGGGTTGATAATTAAATGCACGAGCATGTGACAAAAATAGGAAACCATTCACCTTGTTTGGCCCACAACAGTATCCACCTGCCATGTCATCCTCCTTGAATGTCATGTTAGGTCATTCGGTCTATGTCATCTACCTCGTTTGGCATGCTCATCCATGTTAGTAGGTTCTGTTAGTCCTCAAAATTTGTGTTGACCATATCTACCTTGTTCTGCATGCTCATCCATGTTAGTAGGTTTTGTTAGTCCTTAAAATCCATGTTGAACACCTCAAATGCTACCTAACCATGTCATTTTCCATGTGTTCATATTGAGAATCGAGCTTTCCAGGTTAGTACCTTTAGGTTCTCCAAGATACATGCAATCAGACTGTCAGGTGTGTATTCCTTGATCCTAGTTCTTATATTTTGTGCTTGTCAGTAGGTTCTAGTAGTTTGTGTCTTGTTCTACCTTTTTCAATGCACCTAACATCTTTTTAGATGTTAGATTCAGGTCATTGTGTAGTCTGTGTCAAGGTCTCTGCGTCGATGGTAGTGTGTCTCATCTAGTCTTGTTTTTTGGGGTTAGTCGATAGTTGTGTCAATCCTATACAGAGTCACATCGATGGTAAGAGGGCATCGAATACTCCTCTTCGGTCACCAATCAAAGGGTTGCCTTCCCTCTATCAGCCTCTATGGGCTGTTAGTACCTACAGGTCGACAGTAGCTCTGATGGGCCATAGTTCAAGTTTAACTATAGTACAAGCTACCCCACATGGACCTGTTAGGCCTAACAGGACTAATAGCCACCTACTATCAAATATGTGGGTCTACGGGTTGTTTGTTCTATCCACATGGGACTATGGGACCTTTAAGACTACAACCTTAGGAGAATAAAAAATAAAAAATTAAGCAAAGGAAATTCACAACCTTGGCTTGCATGGAATGAGAGAAATATCTCGTCTTGCCCAGTATGGAACGAAGCTTTCGTCTATCTTTCCCAGTGCACCTTACCTCCTTGCTTGTCTCCTCATTCATAGATCTGATGCCAATGTTGGCAAATGAACAAGACAATAAAATATGCATAAACCATAGTGATAATTATTCATAGTGGTTCCCTTTAAATAACAATAGGAATATGCTAGAAATAGGGTTAGGAATATTTAGGAAATAACATCCCCTAACCACGCTAACATCTACATGCTTTACAGAATAAGCACTTAACTACTAACCTACTAACATAGTCGAATTGACTACCACTTACCACAAGATATTCCATAGTGAATATCTTCATGGTAGAAAGTAAAAGTAAATACTAGTGGTAAAAAGTAACAAGCTACTTTTTACCATGTAGTAAATAAATTCTACCTAATGTAGGAAAATGGTAAATATCCAAATAATGGAATATTACTCTAACAGTGGGGGGTGACGTATGGCTTGCACTATTGGATATGGTAAAGTAGAGGATGAATGTATGTTGGGGAAGGTACTCGATTGTGTTGGTCGCTCAAGGTAGCGTTGATTTTGAGTAACGATGTGGATCATCCCTACAAAGTTGTGATGTTGTGGGATGATGTTGAGGTGATTTACTTGGTTGGGGGGTGTTGGCAATTAGTGGTGTAGGAAGTTGTTGGTTTGGCTCGTGCTATGGTAAGGGGTCCTGGTAGATGCCAAGATTCTAATTGGGTAGTGCAAGAGGACTATATATGGCAATGCCCCCCTTCTCGATGAGGTCCTAGACTAGATATTTAAATATTATGAAATCATTGATATCATGATTCCTTTACCTATGATAAACACAATAGTGATGTTATTTGTATGATTTGGGTTTAGGCCTGTTGGGATCCTCTAGTCTTATCTTTGGTAATGATATTGCTTGCACTTCATAAATTTATTGAAATATGATTAAGTAAGGCTTAGAAAGTGGATTGAAGTTGCATGAGGATCTAGCAGGGTACTTGGGATAGTTCTATGGTTGTGGAGTATTTTGTAGTTGGGTGGGAGGTGATGTGGCATGGTATGTTGGTTACTGCAGAAAATGTTAAAATTGTTGTTGTTGTAACTACTAAAGTTGTTGAAGTTATTGATTAGGAATGCTTAAGTTGCTCAATACCACCTAATTAATTTGATTGGGCTTAGATTAATTGTTGGAATTACCCTTAGAATTATTGTTTGGCCATTCTTTATTTTTGAGTTTTATTTATCCCTCTTGAATTTTGATGTCTTCAATAGTCTTGGCTTGCGCTAAAGCCTCCTCAAGTGTACGATATTTTTGGAGTTGTAATAGTAGAGATATTGGCTTTGAACAACTCCTTTTGAATAATCAAGTTAGCTCCATGATGGGGAGCGAAAAGGGGAGTTATGTGATTACAAATCTCCATCGAGCACCATAGTACAAGATAGACTCATCATCAAATTTAGAAAGATTGTAAAGATCAGTAAGTGTCATCTTATTTTTTATAATGAGGGCAAAAATTTCTAGAAATAGGTTTGCCAATTGTTTGAAGTTATAAAAGCTATGCCTAGGCAAGTGATTAAACCAGTCTAAAGCTCCTCATCTGAGGGATAGAAAAAATGTGCAAAGCATGAGGGGATAAATTTCATTGATAAGATAGCATGTGTTGATAAATGTGCTCATGTGTTCTTGGGGGTCCTCCTTCCCCTTGAATTTTTCAAATTTTGGCATTACAAACAGGGGAGGATATGGTGGTGATGGTACTGAAGGATGAATAGGGTAGTTCTAAAGTTGATTGACCATGAGTTTTTGATATCCAATGCCCATGAATTGTAATGCCAAACTATTGACCATGTCAACCAGTAGAAGAAATTTTTTTAGAGTGACTATGAGGGTTGAGTGAGACGCACCAACTTGAAAATCCGAAGATGGGTGTTGGTGGTGTTGAGTAGATTGGTGGTGGGTGTATGTGGGATTGAATGATATGTGTTGGGTGAAAGGTTGTTGATGTGTGGGGGTGGTTTTTGGTATTATTTTTTATGTTGAATTTGTGGTTGTTGATAATGGTACTGGGTGACTTAGTGTTGAATGGGTTGTTCTTGATAATGTGAGGTGGGTGGAGGCTGATGTTCCAATAGTGGTTGTTGGTGTTGGATGGGTAGTTGTTATTGATATTATGGTGTGGGTGGAGGTTGTTTCTACATTGATGGTTTTTGGTATTGGGTGGGTGGGTATTGTTGATGTTGTGGTTGTTGGTACTAGATGGGTGGTTGATGTTGATGTTGTGGTGTGGGTGGAGGTTGTTGTTGGTAGTACTATTGAGGTGGTGATTGTTAGTATTATGGCATGGCCAGAGGTTGTTGGTGGTACTATTGAGGTACTAGTTGTTGGTATTGGGGTGTGGGTGGAGGTTGTTGGTGGTATTATTGTGGCAAAGACTACTACTATTGTTGTAGTGGGAGCTACTGGTATTATTGTAGTGGAGGTTGCTAGTATTATTGTAGTGGAGGTAGTTAGTATTGTTGTGATGGAGGCTACTAGTATTGTTGTATTGGAGGTTTTTGGTATTGTTGCATGAGAGGAGGTTGACCATAGGTCTTGAAATATAGTGGTTATATGGATGGTTTCTAGTATTGTTATAAAGGCATTAACACATATATGGTAGGTGGTCGAGCGGCCCATGATAGGGATTGTGCAAAGAAAAATTCTTGGGTTGCTATGGAAGGTGGGGCGTTGGAAACTAGTGGTGGCGGTTGTGGTAGATGGGTTGAAGCAAGAAGAGTAGATACAGATAAATGGTATGCCATGTTAACATAGGCCCAGTGGTATTGGTTTGGATCTACAGATGTGTATATATAGACTACATTGGATTGGGGATTAGAACTCCCAAGTGGAAAGTATTTGATGGGCATGTCATACTCAGGATGTGACTTTATAGGATGGGTTCACAAGTATAAATATTTTCTTAGGATATGGGGGAGACTGAATAGGCTAGAATTTTTAGTTGTGGAAGGGATGGTCATGGTGAATCCAATGGGGGAAAGGATCCACCATGGAGGGCATGTGTAGCATCAATATCTATGATGGTGATGTAGCCTAGGGATACAAGGATCCTTGGACTAATGGATTCAAGAATACTGGTGGGGATATGTTAGTAAGTATAACCTGAGCTATGTGTCTTAGGTAGGTTGGTGGTAGGATGATGGGTGTAGCTAGACAAGACAACTTGGGATGATTGTGAGGCTACCTCCTATTGAGTTAGAGGAGTTATGGATAGATGGGATGTGTGATCAATTTGTTCTATTATGGCTTGGGCTGTGACTTGGGCGTGAGCTTGGGTTGTGACTTGGGCATGAACTTGGGCTTGGACTTAACTTCAAGTGAAGACCATAAGCTGAATAGAAAAAATGGATGGAACATGGATTCAATAGTTTGATGGTGATGGTGGATTTTGCTATCTACACAAAACAATCAAGCAAACAATAGTTTTGATGATCTTTGTTTTAGTGTGCTAATGTTTGAGTTGATGTGTCTATGAGATGTGTTAGGACTATTTTTAATATTTTGAATGTTTGTATGAATTTATTTTTTTGGATTTTATTTTTTTTACTCTTTTCATTTTTCTCCATGTGTTTAATGACTCTAAACCTAAACTACAAATGTGGTGGTGGAATGTAATCTAACCGAGTATGTTGATGCCCACATCTTTTACAAGAAGTGGTACAACAATGACTAAAATGGCTTCCTAGGATGGTTGTGGATTATGGTGACCTAAGGGGATAAATTGCCCTCTCGAAAAAGGTCATGATGTTTAAGTCCTACTACCGGTCTACCCAAAATTTTACTTCACCCTCGAGTGGGCTTGGATAATAGCGATAGCTACAAGTCCACAAATAATTAAACCCCATGAAAAAATGGATATCTAACTTGACCCACACTGATATATTCTCAAGAATGGGCTATTTCCTAGTGATGAAGCCCTAAAAACTGCTCATGGGGATTTCTATAGTGTCTAGGGAATAAGCCAATCAAAGGAGGTAAATTCCAATGTCATTGGTCTTGATCGACAATTGGTGATGAAATCCATATTCGTTGATGTTTTTAATCATGTAGTATGTGTTATTTTGATTCATTTTTAATTAGTTTTATTATTTTACCTTCTTAGTTTATAAGTAGTATTGAAAAAATAAAAAAAGGAAAAATTTTAGAACATGAATAAAAAGACAGCAATTAACTATTCTAGCCTAAGCAAGAGCAATTTTTATCATCTATCTTATAATTAATGATTACAAGCATAAAGAAACCAAAAAATCCTAAATTTTCTTATCTAAAACTACCGCTAACTTAAAATTATAACAAAAAGGAAAAAATACCCCTATCTGTGGTCCTGTGTTATGTTGAAGATCGATAGCTAAAGGTGTTTGTACTATACAACCATCCAAGATTGGATGACTTCTATATGAGATCATCTCGTGTCAATGGCTGCATGCTAAGAACATCTTGGGTTGAACGATTTATTCTGTGTTCACTGTCTATAGCCTATGTAAAACCCAAAACACAAGAATTATTAGAAATCTCTAGAATGCAGTATGAAAATTAATAGTAAGCATAAAATAATAGAAACTAGATTAAATTACTACGTAAATAAAGTTAAAGGGGAAGTCCCACCATGATCACCATCTTGTAGATGATAAAATGATGCACCATAAAACAAAATAAAGAAAGAAATATATTATATTATATGTGCCTTTATCCTCTTTTTATTTACAAGCAGACCCTCAAGGGGTTATACAAATGCATGAAAGGGATGGGTCTCTTTTACAAAGTGCAATAGTGCATGCCTCTTCTCTTCAGTATAGCACTAGATGGGTGGGTTTATCATGACCATTGCTTCACTGGAACTGTGTCTACTGGATATGAGGTATCTGCATCTGCATATAACTATCAACCATCAAGGGGGATGATGAATATATTTTTTGGTCATTTGGATGTTAGAGGGTTGATAATTGATACTATTTAAGGTTGGACAATCGAGAGTGAAAGTCTCTTGTTGCTACAAAAAATAGGATTTGATGTATTTGGTGGATCTATGTACCTAAGTCTAGATCTGCTTATTGAATTTGAGCACCTGCATCTAGATCTTCTTGCTAGATCAGTGTACTTGTGCATAAGTCAATTGCAAACATATTAGTAGTATATGGAGGGCCTCCCAAAGTGAGGTCCAGATTCAAAAAGGTAAACCAAAATAAATCTAGAATAAATGAGTGTAAAATTAATGTAAATAATGTAAAACAAACTGATCTTACCTTCTTGTATTGTTGTTACTACTATGAGGTTGCATCAGGCTACATCATGTTGTATTGTTTTGTGTCAAGCTACTTCATGTTGCATCTAGAAGTCTACACATGGGCTAGATGTCGATCATCTAGGTTTAGACGATCATAAATGGAGACCATCCAAGGTTGTACAATAATGGGTTGTGGCATCCTATGGCTATCAAAATCTAAATCTAGGTGTACAAAGTGTTGTGTTTGACATCTAGTATGGGATGGGGATGGTTGCATGTGATTTTATTGGGTGATTGGATGCAAAGTGGTATTGGGATTTCAGAAGTTCTTTGATGCATATACTACCCTCATGCTCTAGGAAGGAGGAGAGGGTGCATTTATAGAGCTCTTGAGTGGAATGAATGGGATGTTGACTTAGCCAACTAAGTGGTGTAACCAGGATTCTTCTTCTTACATTGATGTTTTCATAGAGCGTGCATGCTTACACAGGAAGATAAGCTTACCTCATAATTATCACCAGATGTGCACACCTCAATGTTATCACTAAAATGTGCATGCAAATTGAAACAAACATGCTCCTTGGAATTTTTTCCAGACATGTATGTGGAGTAAATTGAATGTGCATGGTGAACTAAGCGTGCAAACTGAACTAGGTGTGCAATCTAGAACTGATTTGCAATATAGAACCAAATGTGCAATCTGGAACTGAATGTGCAATCTAGAACTAAATGTGAAATCTAAAATTGAGTATGTAATATGGCACTAAATGTGCAATCTGGAACCAAACGTGCAATCTGGAACTGAGTGTGCAATATGGAACTGAATGTGAAATCTTGGAAGAGGGTAATCCTTTTCTCATATGTGACCAGAATGATGGAAGTGAGGTGGAACTAGAGTGAGGTGGAGGTGACATGGAAGGGGAGCCTAGGTAATAATTAACCAACTATTTAATTAATTAATTAATTGTTTAATACTTAGGCACATGAGTATTTAATTTAATATTAATTAGTTTAATTAATATTAAACATACTAATTAATTGTGATTAATTAATTAGCATTTAAGATGCTTGATTTTGGTGTCTACAAGATCATAGAAAGTGTGAATCACTATTACTTGGTTATAGGGAGGTCTTCAATTTTTGCAACCACATGCAAGTTTTTCAAAGCTATAGTAAATCATATTATTTTTCATATTGGTTTTCATAAGTTGCTCCGACCTTGGATCTATGCTCCATGATAAATTAGCAGAACTAGATTGATTTTATAGTTTTATATTCCTTCTTCAAATTTAGGATGAAGTATTTGAATTATAACGAATCATTTCTATTGAAACTTTTTCAAGCAATGTTAGTGTAATGAAAGGTTCATGGGAAAAACCATAAGCATCATAGATGATAATCCTCTAGGTTACATAATAAGGAAACAAATATCTTCATAAAATTTACCTTCAAACACAATAAAATACAAAGGATGACACATCCAATGGATTTAATAGATAGATGCAATGCATAAACTATCATGAGTCCTTGCGATAAAATCACATATTTTGAATTTATGCATTAAATTATGGGGAGGGTCAATCTTGTATTTCATCTTAATCTTCATTTAAAGGCTCTAAAAAAACAAGATGTACAAAATAATAAAATTTGAATTTAAAAATGGAAGGTATCTTTTGGCATCAAATGACACCCTCTCCACCTTTTGTTAAGGCTTGTACAAGTAATGAAAGCATCATGGGGGAAATACCATGTAAGGGTAATTAGGAGGAATGTATTCATTGTTGTACTTATTCCTTTATAATTTATATGGGTTGTCTGGGGAAGTTACCACCTTCTATTTCATTGTGGCTTTTCAACATGAGATTTCATAAGGATGAATATTGTCTCCTTTCCTTTTGAGACCTCACAACTTGTGACTACTATGCTAAAGAATCCCACTCAAAATGTGGTGTTGCTATCAATTGCTATAGTTGTGGTCAAGGGATCTTCGTTGTCTTGGTCACCCATATTCTAAATGGTGCAAATTCCAATTTTGTTCACTCTTGCATTACCTCATTGTTTATCGTAGATTGCTTATGTGGAGTATAATATGATTTGGTTGGGTGGGTTGGTAATAAATGTATCACAATGGTGTAAAATCAACCCAAATTCTATTATATATACAAAAGAAAATTCCTAGTTGTTACCAAACACTTGTCCTCCAATTTTTGATGAACACCAAGTGATGAAATCAAAGTGCGTACAAGGCATAGACCAAGTAGTGAACTAGATCATGCTAAGTGGTAGGATTAAATTTTAGGAGGAAATGATAAGGTTAGCAATTTTGCTTTTAAAATTTCTAAAGTCAATAAGTAGGGAAGACCAAATTATTTCTTAATGTAGAAGCATTTTCAGCCCTTTTTTTTATTGCATACTTTTTTTCGCTCTTCATAATGGCAATATTTTTTTTGGGCTTAGGTACGGGTTAAGACATAAATCAAGAAGTGAGGAACTCCAAAGTTTATTTTGTTTGATTGAATGGATGTAATTATAGTACATGCTCAACTTAAATGACTAGATTATTATGGAGTAAGAATCTTTAGGACATCATCAAACCAAATATAATAATGATCTTAAGGTATAAACTATTCATGATAAGTGAGAAGAATCTCTTGGTCTATTTCTCCTGTTGATGGAACTATATTCACTTTTTCATATTAAATATAAAACAAATCCAATTATATTGTGGACTAAGTTGTGAGATCTATTTGGAAAGGTGAACATGACAAAAGTTAGTCGCTTGGAGCTAGAGCTAGCTACCCTAAAGATGGTAAAGTTTGATAATATTGAGGACTATATTGCTATATTCATAACATTGAAAGCAGATATAGTCATTTTTGTGGGCACACAGATAATGACTCTAGATGTATCAAAATTGTTCTTGCCAACCTTTTATCAGCTTACCAAATTCTTGAACTAATGGTTTATGTTATTCCTATGTTATTGAAAAATAATAAAAATCTAACTCTTGATAAAGTTTTCTCTCTTATGATTCATTTTTATATTGATTTAAGGAATTATGGTGAACTTCCTTATAAACATTGTCATGTAAAAAGTGCTCTCAAACCTAAGGAGACCAAGATAGATGATGCCAAGGATGGAGAGTTGAATCCTCCGAAGAAGTATCCTACTTGAAAACACTATAAGGAAGGTCACCATGTTAAAATTTTCTTGCAATCCTATAGAATTTTGAATATGAGTGCAAGAAGGATGACTTAGATGAGAATATTCTAGATATATCCTGGGATAACTAGGGAGCATATTATCATAGTGCACATGATATACAATCTCCTTTATGATCCCCCTCCATTTTAGTAGATTATTTTGGAGCCACATGATATATGGCTAAGCATCATATCCTTTTTCTTATTACAATCAGTCACAAAATGGATAGTGGATTGTTATTGGTGATGATTCTACCTTATAGCTTTTAGGTTGTTGTGGCATTAATATTAGTGACACAAAATTTAGAGGTATTGCAAAACACCAAAATTATTCGATATTTGTGTTTGTGATCATAGTTCAACAAATGGATGAGAAAGTATTACTCTTTCCAGCCTCTATTTTAGTTTATTTCTTTGCTAATCTACCTAAAACAGTGCAAAACCTACACTAAGTAAACACAATAAATCTAATCTAATCTTATTGAGAAAAATGATGCAAGAAAGTAAGAAAATATGAAAAAGTAAATTCCTTAAATTTATAGTGAGATTAGCATTGATCCAATAGAAATATCTAGCAATGACCAAATAAATTTGGTGTATCAATAACCTACAATAAAATGAGAGAGGACTAATAAGGGGAAGGAGAGAAGAGATACGAATATCATACATTCATAAAAAATAGGTCTAATACGATTGATTCATAATCACCATGCATAGTCCTATTAACTAAGGTTCAAAATGACAAGTTGATCTTAAAGAGTAGCTCTAATTTTCTAGATAGCCAAAAAGGACATATACAAATGAGCACATGGATCTTATTTATAGTTAACTCTAGCACTAAAGGACAAAATATCATTTTGATGAGTGGGACACATTTATGCCAAACAAGGTACAATTACACTGGCCAGGGCACACTACTTAACTGTTAGAGCGCACAAATTTTTTATACTTAGAAAATTTGGGATAAATGGATAAGAAGGTAGTGGGCATACTACTCTTTGACACTTAGAAAAATCAACACAAAATGGCTAAGAAGGTAGCAAGGTACATTGGTTACTAATAGGGTGAATTAGTTTAGAACAAGGCATATTAGTTTGGAGTTGGGTGCACTTGATCCAAGTGGGTACATTACTTAACTAGCAAGTCACATGAATCTTTGACACTTAAAAAATCAACACAAAAGGGCTAAGAAGGTAGTATGGCACATTGGTAACTCATGGGATGCATTAGTTTGGAGCAAGATGCATTGATTAATGCTTAGCCAATTTTTATTGATTTATCCATTAATCTATCATTTGCTTGTGTGATGGATATTTGTTTATATCATGATGGTACTAATGGACTATTACAATTTTTGTGGCTCATGGGATTCCAATCCTGATGGCTAGAATATCCCAAGTTGTACATTATTCTTAGGCATAGAATCAAAATCGAGGTCATTTATTAACAAAACTATAAAATTATGAGTCACATTTGTTTATCTCTAAGGCAACAAGTTCAAAAGTACCTATCAATCTATATCATAAGGTGGATCAAGAGTATATATTTCCTTGGGTATACCTAATGTTAGAGGGAAGAGTTTCATTGTACCTACAATGACCTATGAATTTATGAGGGTGAGGATTCTAGTCTGATTTGATGACATAGATGGTTGTGTGAATAAAGTGAATATGGGTGATAAGAAGGGTTGTTATGAGGACACATGAAGTGACACAATGACACTTCATATATGGGGGATTAAAGGAAGCATAACAAGTGGTAGAATAGTTGATGACAATGGAATCAATGACATTATAACAAATTGATATGAGATGTATATTGGTAATAGCAAATGGGATGGCCCTAAAACTAAAATAGGTGAACCTTATAGTGATCCTTTGACTATGGTTGTGATAATTGGAGGTGATATGGGCACAATAGAATGTGGGGAATTTGAGGAATGGGAATAATACAAATAAGAGGGAAAGAGGGAATAGTGATGGAAAATAAAAAGAAGGGGTGTAGGTGAAGTGATCATGGAAAAATAGTAGAAGTAATTTGTGCTTCTAAATGAGTAGTTTTCATATTTACTTCTATTTTCCTAACATATGATCCTTGTTTTCTTTCAGATCACTTCTCTTAGGATTACCATTATTTTTGTATCTTCTTTTTTCTTTTTGTTGAGTCATTAAATGTCTCATGACTTCATTCTCCTTTTAATTTTCCACCATGATATATAGAGATGAGTCACATTCACCAACTCTTATGTTATGTGTTGTTTTGTAATTTATTATCATAATTTTCCTTGGTTGTAGCATCATCTTATTAGTATTAGGAAAAAATATGCTAATTTCATAGATATATTCAACCAATTTTAGAAATAAAGAGATGAGAAGAAGTAGGAATCAAAGTGTCTCTTGTGAGATTTTCTCTCAGGTAATATTCTTTTTCTTTTTCTTTTATAGTTATTTTGGAAACAAAATGTAAGAGAAAACAAAAAAATAGGAAGAGAGAAAATAGGCAAATTTAAAATTTTTCATAAGACTCATTTGGTAAAACAATGCATCATTTTTTTTGGCAAATGATTTGGAATGAATGGATGATAAATATGCAAAAATGATTTTAAATAAGTGGAAAAATGATCATACCAATCTAGAATTTCATTTTATTGGATGATACTCTTTTTTCACCAAGTTGAGCAGGGTGTGCTAGGCTTGAGCAACGCACACATGTACCAAGTGCACTTAGCAAAAACCTTTTTCCTCTTTTTCCTATTTATCAAAATTTGTATATCATGAATCACTTTTTGTGGTATCATAAATTCTATGTCATTGAACGGATTAATTTTGTTGACATACTATGAAAACTAGCTACCTTTCCTCTAGATATTAGCATTCCAATCCAAGATCTTCCAATTCCTTTGCAAATATAGTAAGTTGGATGAAATTATAGGCATACTGCTAAGAGGTCCTCCCCACATCAAAACTTCATGGATGTGTTGTAGTGATCAATATACCCCTCATCATAGGATTGTGTAGTTCTGAAAGCAAAAGCTAAAATTTTAAATCTAAGACAACCTTTGCTTCTTTGATTCCTCCCCAATCTAAGATTGATACCATATGTCTAGGGAAAAATATTATATTTTGGTCCTTAAGTGATTGGAGGTAATGGTGGATCCATCAATTTTTGTAATTATGTATATTTTCTTATCTCCCATGTCATCCCACAATGGACTTTGAAATCGCTAATTAGTTCGGGCCTTTATTACCATAAAACCAAATGAAATATCATTTCTTAAGAGTGGTGGTATCTCTTGATATCATTATTTGATGAATCTACTATTGTATTCCATGTTTTTAAACTATTGGAATGCAGGATCTAACTTAGCTTTACTCCCCAAAACTATAGGAAACTACATCATTCTTATAATAATGACCTCTATTGCTTAGCATGGTTCCTTTACCTAAACTCCATTGAACACCTCTACAACTATTAAGTGGATCCATACCCATCAATTGAATGGTGTTTTCTCCTTAAATTTTTTCTTTATGATAGGAGAATCCTTCCACAAGGAGTTATTCTATCACAAACTCTTAAGAACTTGTAGATTATTTTCCTTTCATGATAAAACTTAAAATTTCATATTTTGGATGAATATTTGCTTCCATTGCTCATGTAGGATCTCCCTCTTTTAGTGGAAACATGAACTGCATGTATTTTTCTTTGACCTATAAATCTTCATCTTCTAAATTTTTGCCTTTCACTTTAGGTTATATTTTTGGCTTATAGGATTTGATGGCCTTTTCTAGAATTTCTTCTTCCAAGAAATTAAATGACTTCATAAATAGGATCTCAATTTGACATCTCTAGTCTCTTTGGATTTCCTTGAAATTTTTTCCATAGCACCCAGTATAATGGTATCACATTATGATCATGGACTTATCTTCATCACCTCTATCAATCCTCCTCTATTTGGGAGGACAAAATTCTTAAACTCTTCTATGAGTTCTAACCCTTCATTTACTATGTTAGGTTCTAATACTAGTTGAGAGGGGAACTCTCTTGATGATCAAATAGGTGATCATTTAGAGGAGTTATAAATCCAATACAATGAGTATTGTGCATGGAAACACTTTGAAAAATTAAACAAAATTTTCACATTGAGGATGTTTCAAGCATCACATACAATTGCATCATATTAGATAGAGATACAACCACTTGACTCCTTATTGGATGGTTCATTATGGATTGATCAATTACAATGGGTTGTTTCACCATATAGTTCTATGTTTGATTAACCACTTGGAAATTTTCATCTTGGGGCACCAACCAATTCCCGTCATCAAGTCCATAATATAATCTATAGAATGACTAAAGGATTGAAACCATGCACTTGAGTTCATCCAATTCCATCTAGATGTCTTATTCATTTTGAGAAACTTGTTGAAAGTATGGAGCTTGGGGAAATTTTTAATGTTGGAGCAATGTTTGTGGAGGAAGGGTTGTTGGAATTGTGGGATGGGTGTTTGGGTTATATAGGCAGGGTATTCTTGTTGAGTTAACATTTACATGTTTTTGTTGGTGAATGAATTAGATGGATGAGGTACTTGCCTATATGGTATGGGTTTACCATACTGCCCTACTCATGTAACATATGGTATACATGTAGTTCTATAGGGATATAAGTTGGATAGTGGGATATTTGGTGATTTGGTTCCCAAGATACACTTAGCATCATTTGGAAATTAACTCCTAATAGGGTTTTCATATTGTTGATAATTCTTGAGTCTATAAAAGGCTTTATCTTGTACCACAAAATGAGAGATTTTAAAAAATAGATAGAAAAGAGGTATTTTAGGATAGGGCACACCTCCATTGGATAAATGCATATTTCTTATGGAGCAGGGTGCATTGCTTTTTGGATGGGACAAACTCATGCCTTATACAATTTTTTTATTTTTTATTTTATGAAACAAGATGCACTATAGTAGAGCGGGGTGCCATCAAAACTTAGCCAAAAAATGAAGTGCACTTTTTTATAATAGGGCACATTGTTGTAAAGTGGGTCACACTAGACAATTGATAAATTTTCTTCATGGAGCCTAGTCTTAATCATTCTTAAAATACAGATTTTAAAAGGCAAAACAAATCTATCAAAAAACTATTTTGATCTTTGGATCAAGTTAGAAAAAAATCTTAGCTTGAAAAATAGAGTCAATGTTGAACAAGCATTATGAATTGAAAAATATCTTAAAGAAAATTTATAAAGTTTGATGCAAATTGGTTAGGTCCAAATCCAAACAGATAGATCGAATCAAATGATTTGTGGGTTTGCTATTTTGATGTGATAAACAAACCCTTTTATAGATTTGAAGAAAGTAAAAGTATATTTTTGTAGATCTAAGAGTTTATATGGGAGTGGAGTAAGATCAGTTTCATGTAGAAATTACACTTGAGTCTAATCGGCCATGCCAATAATGTTGAATCATGCACAGTTGTTTTTTTAATGTGGAATCAATCAAATTTCTATCAAGAAAATATGGATTGTTCCAACTAGCTTGCCAAGAACTATTAAACATAGAAATCGAATGTGATTTTCATCTATTACCATGGTTCAAAAAATTAATGGGATGATTTTACTCTTCCTAGCTCCCAAAATTGGGTTGGTTCCTTTCTAATATAACTAAAAAAATGTAAATATTTGAGTAAGAAAAATGAATCTAATATACATTGGTTGATAAAAAGGCTACAAAAGAATAAGAACATGATAAAAAGTAAATACAACCAAAGTTGTATCATGTTCAACATTGACCTAATCAAAATATCTGGTAGTGAACAAATAACTTTAGTGCATCAAATATTTGAATAACTTGGAATAAGATGAGATAGAGGACTAATACTAATAAGGAAGGCATATCCATTAAATCCACACATTCATGAAGAAAGAGGTATGAGAGATAGTTGATTTACAAACACCATATACAATGCTTCATTATTTATAGTCCAAATTGATAAATACAATATAATCTCAAAGAGTAGTTCTAGTATGCCAAATAGCCAAAAAGACCCATAAAAATGAGTCCATGGATCTCATTTATAGAGTAAGTCTAAGCACTAAAGAAAATAATATATCATTATGATGATTAGGGTGCATTAGTCAAGAGGTAGTGTTCCTCACTTGGTGCAAGGTACACCCCACTTTTCATAATGATATTTTTATCCTTTAGTGCTAGAATTTATCTATAAACAAAATCAATGAGCTCATTTATGGCTCGTTTGGCTATCTAGCATATTAAATCTACTCCTTGAGATCAAATTATACTTATCATTTGGATTGAAATTAATAAAATATTGTACATATTTTTTGTGAATCAATTGTCTCAAATCTCTTTATTCATGAATGTGTGGAATTAGTGGCTTTGTCCTCCTTCCCTATTTTAGTCCTCTCTCTAGTTTTATCACAGGTTATTCAAATATTTAACATAATGAATTTATTTGATCACTATTAAATATTATGATTGGATCAATATTGATCTCACCATAGCTTTGGTTATATTTACTTTTTTACATTTGCTTATTCTCTCACGTACTTTTCTCAACAAGTGTAGATCATATCTATTTTGTTTACTTAGATTCGATTTTCACATTATTTTAGCTATATTGGCATAGAATTTATTTAAATCTAGTGATTGGGAGTAGAAAAACCTTCTTTTCAATTTGTTGAATTGTGGTCATGAATGAAAATATTATCTAACAATTTTTGTGTTCAATAGGTACTCCATATTCTTGGATTTGGACCTAATCTTATTTTTATTTATAACATCACTCACTCCAATAAGGTAGAATTTTCACCAAGTATGTGGGTTTTAAGAACATAGATGATAGCTTTATGATTGTTGCTTCAATCTATTATGATGGGTAGAATCATATTACAGACTTGGTTTTGCTTCATCTTCTTTTGATAAGAAATGTTTTGTTGCCATGGTGAGTAAGGCAAATTCTACTAGTGAGTTGTAGCATTAGGGAAATTGTATACTAATTATGTTTCCTTGAGGTACATGGGTCATCTTAGCATGGTTCAAGGATTTTATTTGATTTACCCACCTTCAAGAGTTTGTGAGGGATGTGTGTTATTGAAACACCATCAAGAGTCATTTTCAAAGAACAAATATAGGCATGCATATTGTACTCCTAAGTTGATGCATAGAAAAATTTATAGTCCTATGTTTGTTTGGCCTCTTATAGAGAACAAATAGTTTCTAAAATTTATTTATGACTTCACTAGAGTTATTTGGGTCTATGTCATCCAATATAAGGGAGAAAATTTCACTAAGTTCTAGAAATTCAAGACTCTTTTGGAGAAGCATGATGAGAAGAAGATTAGATGCTTGAGGACTAATTGAGGAGGTGATATTCTTAGCAATGAATTTAAGCTTTTTTTCTTATCATGATATTTATTGGTAGCATATTATTATGGTATATACCTGAGCCAAATGAGTAGAAACACTAAAGAATAGGATCAGTACAAAAATGGTTCATTGTATTGTATGATCCATGTCAAGCAATTTGATCTCAATATTTGGGCAAATATAGTTCATAATGTAGCATATAACATCAATAAGATGCTTATTCATGCTATCAAATACATGAAGTATTTTAAGATATGGACAAGAGAGTGTAATTTAATGACTTAACACGAGTAAATATCATATCTATAGGAGGAAATTTTGCATGAATGTCTGAGTGTATGAGCACATGTGCTCAAGGATGCATGTGCCACATGTTGGTGATAGATGTAAATAGAGTTGTTGTATGTAATATTTATCATGTAGTATTCTCATATGTGTACCTGATGATGTATTTTGTAATAATTATCATGTAACATGTAATTCTATCTATTGTATGCTTGACCAGATCATGGTGTATCACAAATAATTGGCTTATAAAGGATACATATTGTGTGTAGTGTATCCACATGTATGTATAAGTTTAAATTCCATTGGTTCTTTAGTAATGGATATTATTATTCCTCCTCTATTTATAGGTGTTACTTCCATTGATGGGTTTCCTAATTTTCCTAGCCATACATATAACATCCTTAACTGTTGTGGGCATATATTATTCTTTAGGATGTAGAGCCTATTTTATAGTAGGAATGTCATTGAAAGTCCCCTATCCTTAGACCTTGCTTGGAAAGGTGTACACTAATGGTTACCTAGTTACTAATAACCAAGTGAAGGGTCACCCTAAGTGTTAGGTAACTATGTAGATAAAGCATGATTATCTCATGAAGAATCAAACTTGGGAGTTGGTTTCCTTGACGTCATGCAAGAATATTATTGGTTCTAAATAGGTCTAGAAGGCAAACTATAGTGTTGATGGTCATATGAAGAACTATAAGGGTTGCCTTGTTTTTAAATGATTTCCACAAATATGTTTTGCTTATAATGATACTTTTGCTCTTGTTGCTCATATGGACCCCATTTGTATTATTTTTTCTTATTGCCTCATAATTATGGGAATTTTGCCAAGTGGCTATCAAGAGTGCTTACCTTCATGGGGACATTTAGGAGGATATTTTTAGCCATAAGGTTTTGTTTAATATGGTCCTACACCCTTGGTTTTCAAACTTCAAAAGTCATTAGATGGACTTAAGCAAACACCTTATGCTAGGTATAAGATAAATTTTATAATTCTTTCTTTAGTGTAGATTTTCAAATAGTAAGGTGGATCATGATGTTTATAAAAAGCACAAGGATGAAGAGGTATTAATTTTTGTGTTGTATGTTGATGATATAACTAGTATGGGGATTTTTACCTCCATGATTTAGGATCTAAACCTTCAACCTTATTAGTCTTTTAGCATGACAAACTTAGGCCTACATTATTTCTTGGAATCCAATTTTTATTAGGTGGAAGAAGGGGTTTGGAAAGGGTCTTTGAACATTTTACAAACCAAAGAAGGGGTTTTGCAAGGGTCCCCAAACCTTTTACAACAAAAATAGATCCTTGAGGTTGTAGAAGAAACACAAAAGAGCAACAAAGAAAAACAAGACAATATCTGACAACAACAAGATCTTAGAAGACAAGAGAACAAAACTAAAGCATTGAAGAAAAATTTGTATCCCTTCGGATCCAAACCAAACAACTACAATAGAAGACCAAACCAAGATAAGAATGTCAAGGAGAAACTTGGGATTCTCAAATACAACCAAAAAACTTAATCTAATTTAAATAAAAATTTTAAATTTTCCTGCCCAATCTAAGAAACATTCCTAGGGGGGTAGAGATTTCCCGGTAGCCTTGTAATATCCCACATAAAACTTAAATAAAAAAGTTTAAAATTTTCTTGCGATGGCCTCTCCAGATTCAAGCTTCTAAGGAAAAATTGCAACTTTCCTAGATCCATGAACCCTGTATCCATAAAACAACAAAAATGCAAATAGATATAGAAGTTATTAACTTTAGAAAACTTTGAATCCACATCTACAAACAAGAAAATTCAATCCAAACAAAAGGACAATTGGAACTCTTGTAGATCCAAGGGTGGGTTCGCATATTCAGCCATATACAAGAAGCTTTCTTGGCACCTAGTATTACTCCAAGGAAAATAGGACTTGAGGATGCAAGCATCCACAGGGTCTTCCCTCCTAGGAAGGGAATGTAGAAGCACACCATAGTCGAAAGGCACAAAACCAAAAAAATTGAAAACCTCCAAGATTTCCCTTCTAGGGCTTCTTAAGAAACCCGATCACATTTGAATTTAAAATAAGAGTATATTTCCCACCCAAGTCCCAGACCAAAAAAGGATTACAAATAACTAGAAGCCCTCTCACTTCTATATTTAAACTTTGAAATTTATTCCAACCCAGCATAAAGGCCACAGAAGGATATTGGAAACCAAATTACTAAGTCTTCTCCAAGGATTTTTCTCTCTCAACCTTGATGTGCCTTAGAGTTATTGCATCAATTTCAAATGGATAATTATGAGATAGTTTCTATCTCTTTTAATTTTAGAATTAATATTAAGGCTAATTATTCTCCTTTGAAAAAAATTTATCTTTCTTAGTCCCTTGGGGGTAGTCTTCTTTATCTCACCCACACTAGGTTAGGAATCTCCTTGGTTGTTAGTTTTTGTTCCAGGATTATTCAAGTGCCTCATGAGAGTCATTGAAATGCTACTAAGAAATTATTTACTATATCAAGGGTACCACTTATTATAACATCCATATGCACTAGGGGATCTTATTTTTTGTAGGAGTACTTAGATGTAAATTGTGGCAAGGATCCAAACAAGCACTTCAACTATGATTTTTATCATGGTTTTGGACAAATTTTTTGGTGATATAATAAACAATATACTATTGCTTTCTTATTTATGAAAATAGAGTATTATATTACTAGTCATGTTAGGAAGCATCTACTATGGATGAGGATGTTTCTTGTATAATTGTTCCTTCTTTGAAGGGATCCACCATTTTTTTTTTAATAATATAATACTATTTTATTAATTTGTAATATAGTGAAGCACAAAAAATCCAAGCATATTGAAGTTTGGATGATTGATATTTGGTAGGTTTACTCTTAGGTCTTGCTTCATGTAGTGTATATGGATCCCACAGAACAACACATGGATATATTCATAATGGTTATACCTAAAGTTATCTTCACTCAGTTGTGAAAGTATATTGGCATCCCCATTAATATGGGATGATCAATAATGTCTTCTCTCCTTGACCCCTTGGCAAAAATTAAGGGGATGCTAAAATATATAGTCTTTCACTTATTTGTCAAGGCCAACATTGTATGATACAATATATTGTATAAGCTCGTAGGCCCATAGTTCTCCTTGTATGGTGTTATATGTATTGTAATTAAACAACATTATGTTCGTTTAACATTTATTTTTATATATGTGTGATAGTAATTTGAGTATTTATACTTCACCCACCATGGATCCATATTATATGTTAGAAATAGATTATATTACATCATTTGGGTCATGTAAATGTACCTTCCTAGGTACATACTTAGGACATTAGATTACTTTAGGGGAAAGTTATCTAGTTACTTCATGCAATGTAATAAATGCACAAGTGTCAATGTGCAAGTTGTATATGTGCAAGGTGTCCCTTGCACAACTAGGTAGAGTGTTGGCCAAGGAACCTATCTTCCTATATAAAAAGGGCCTCATTGTAACAAGTAGAATATAGAAGCTCAGAGCATATTCGTAGGTAGTAGCATAGTGTTGTGTAGATCACCATATATTGGTGATGGGTGCAATGTAGTCCAGTAGCTTTGTTCATGGAGTGTCCATTTCCTCCATAGCTACATTGTATTCATTTTCATCATTTCTATTTATAGCATATTTTAGTCATCTCATAGATTTACTTTCTTTCATATTATTCTGCATCTTGTGATTGCTATCTCCCATTGCACACTATATCAAAATCTAACAGTGGTATCAGAGCCACGGTAGATCTAGCCACAGTAGATCAATAGGAAAACCACCATTATCATTGAGCCTGAGTTTTTTGTCAACCTAACGTGCTGCTGGACCAGCCACTATCAAAAACTCTTAGAAGAGTCTAGGTGGTAGAATTAGGGAGAGCCCAAGTGAGGACTGAAAGAAATCTCAGTTCCAAAAATACTGAGATTACATTTGGCTAGAGTCTTTCCATAGAGTTGCAGGAAAAACTCGTGAAGACTAGGACTCAACATTCAATCCACTAGATTGACAAATCAACTAGTGAAGATCATTCAGGATATCTGGAATTTGTTAACTATTACCCAAAGTTTCTTTTGTTGTAGAAAATTAATTCTTAGATGATTGGGACACCTCCTACAATAGAAATCTAGGAGACTTCAAATTCATTGCCCAAAGGTCGGCGTGCCTTCATAGTGCAAAGATTAGTTCCTTGTGCAAGAAAATAATACTATGGAAGAAGACTTCTAGAGAAGAGTCATGGTGAAGTTAGGAGACTAGAGATCTCCATTGCTAGATTGAGAACTTCACAGAAGAAGAAAAGGCCATAGAAGCCTTGATCTAGAAGAAAAGGCCATAGAAGCCTTGATCTAGAAGAAAAGGCCATAAAAGCCTTGATCCAAATAAAATGCCATAGAAGCCTTGATCTAGAAGAAAAGACCACAAAAGCCTTGATATAGAAGAAAAGGCCATAGAAGCCTTGATATTAAAAAAAATGCCACATAAGCCTTGATACTGAAGAAAAGGCCACAGAAGCCTTGATACTAAAGAAAAGGCCACATAAGCCTTGATACTAAAAAAAAGGCCACAGAAGCCTTGATCCTGAAGAAGACTCCAGAAGAGAGTATCTAATTCAAAAGTAGATTAATATTTTAGTACTAATACTTTGTTGTAGGAAAAGGAGATTTAGTGAGTTGGGAAACTTCCTACAAGAAAGTTAGGAAGAGTATCTTCTTTAGAATCAATCCAAAACCTAAAGCAAAATTGAAGGTAAAGAGATCAGGAGAAGATATCATTGAAGAAATTCTAGTCTTGGAAGAAGAAGGACTAGGAGAGTCCTACTTGAATCCAGAAGCAATAGAATCAGAGATCCAGAAGAAGATCTCACCACCAACACTTCTAGGAGCAGAAGGTTGAAGAAAATGTCTCAAGGAAGACCAGAAGAAGTTGCAAGATCAAAGACCTTGGGGAGGTCTCAATGAGCATCCAATAAAAGGCTTGGAGAGCCTTACTAAAGAAATCATCAAAGGAGAACTCATTAGAGAAATTCAATAAATATTATAGTGAAATATTTGGGATAATTATTGCCATCCAACAACAAGCCCAAAAGAAGAAGAAGAATTTGGCAAGGAGTGCCAAATCTCATAAGACCTCAAGACATTCAAAATCTTGAGAAGAAGATCCTGCTTGAAGTCAAAATTTGACAAGAAGACTTGAAGATAGGAGAAGCCTACCAAATCCAAGAGATTTGAAGATTACCTCTCACAACAAGAAGGTATTATTTGCTGAGATAAATACTTCTAAAAATCTATAGAAAAAAGGAGGAGACTACAAGAGGAGAACAAACCACCAAATCCTAGGCTCATGAAAGAAAGTTTGAGACCATATTTTGGTGAAGGAGTTATTTAGGACAACCTACAAAGAGCTGCAAGATCTTACTCAAGGAAAGCAACTTGGTGATCTTAGACACCAAGATCTACATCCTCTACAAAATCTTTCAGAAAAATGTAAGCAACTATTGGTGCAAGTAGATTCATTAATTGGATTACTTATCAGATTCATTGGAGCACCTTATTTGGATTAAAGTTGCAAGAAGGAAAATTGGATTATAGTCTTCAAAAGTGCAAAAAGAGAAAAGTTCCTTTTAAGGTTCATTTGCACATTAGTTAGGAGTTTATTAGATTTTAGAACTACATCTATCAACTACCTATCATCTACTTTGGAAAAATAAAAATAAGACTAAGTCCTACAATATTAATTGTAGTGAAATTGTAGAATAATTATTGAAGGTTCATTTCAAATTATTCTTGATTAGTTGTAGTAAATTGATTAAGTGTATTATTTTGAGAGTTTATTGGAGTGATAAGGTGAAATTTTTAGTGCATTAAAAGTGAAATATTATTAGATTCATTTGCACTATTCTATTACTCTCAAAAATATTATTGTTTGTGTTCTTGAGAAGGGCACAAAATCAGAATTTGACAAAGTGTCTAAAGACACTATTAGTGCACAAAAATCTGCAACACATAGTGGCCAAGTGAAGCCACCAAAATAGGTTAGAATCCTCCAAAACTTGGAGAAGAAGACAACTAACCAAAATCAAAAATAGAAGCTTCAAATATTGAGACTTGGTGAGTCTCAAATCCAAAGCATTACAGGGTTAGTTGCAAGGAGAAAAGTGCAGAAAATTGCATCAAATAAGGAGCTTCTATCTACTTCTATCTAAGCTTGGATTTGTCATCAAAGTATCCAAGAAAAAAGGGGAAGGTGTCTAATCAAAGAGACAACCTCAAAACCCCTACATTGCATTCAAAAATTCTGCCACAAAACCAGAAATTCAGACCTGAAAAAAGGAGTGCAAAAGAGGGTGCAATAAAGGTTATTTTATACATAAATTTGTTACATTGTATTGCACTATCCTAATATAGTTTATACAGGAAAGAGGGCAGATTTGAAGGTGCCTCAAAGGCACAATATCTATAGGGTAAACCAGCCAACGGTAGCCGAATACTTGCACACTCCAAGCAAGCAAAAAGAGCACCATAGAAGGGTTATATTCCCTACTTCTTGGACAGTCAAACCTACAAGAAAACAAGGCACAAAACAAAGGGATGAACAACATTATATTCAAGAGCAAAGTTGTCTACAAAAGGACATATAATAGGTGTGAAAAGAAGAAGAATAAGGCACCATTGGAGTGTTTCAAACTCCACATTTGCATTGCTCAAAATCGATGCTCAATCCTCCAAATCATTGCTTCTCATTCCAATTGGAAACAACTCACAAGCAAGTGTCATTGAATGAAGGAGAAGCTAGAAATTTTACAGGGTTTAAAGAACCTCCAAAGGGTACGTTGAAGAAGCATTAGAGAAGACATCCATGCACAAGGAGGAAGTGACACTTGTCACTTGAGGCAAAACCCTAATGCTCCTCACATGAGCGCTCATCTTGGTCAAAGAAACATTACTAACAGTAGGTTGGTACGTTGAGAATGTATGAGACACTTGTCTACAAAGAGAACAAGCGCTCACCTAAAGAATGTAACTCCCAGGTGTTACTTATAGGAGGCTACAAGTGTCATCTAGCATCTTTCATTCCTCAAGTGCTCAAGAAGAAAATGGATGTGCCACTTGGCACTTAAATCAATATTCCATTCCATTTAAAGGGCGCCAAAGACCAAGGACTTTCAAGCATTTAGAATCATTCACTCATCCTCATTCAACACTCTGTAGTTTTCGTGCACAGGGCTGATTTGCAGCGTGGAAGCAAGGAGAAGAGCCTTTAATGCTCTGGTCAAGGGAGGTCAAAGGTAGATATTAAAGGTGCCATAGTTGAAGCATTAAATCCAAGGAGGATTCCAAGATTTCCATTGGAGGGAATGGTCAAAGTAAATACACTCACATTGCAGCCATCTCACATCCAAAAATAGCATCGATTATTATGGTATTCGAATATTGCAAGGTGAGATTTATTCCCTACTTTAATGTGCTTTCATTTTAGGGAGTTATAAGGTTGATAAATCAAGGTTAAACTTAGAAGAAATTAACCATATTGAAAGCAAAGCATCAAAGGGAATAATTTATCAAATCAATATAATATTTGCAATATTAAACTTAGGAGAAATAAGGGTTTCTACTGGAAATTGATTTTAAAATATTTGCAAATATTATTGTGGTCTAATTTTCCAAAATTTGGGAGTTATAAGGGTTACTACATCAAATTAATTTATTGGAAATTAGATACACTAAAATTAAATCCTAAAGGGATATTAAAAGGGGTTTATCAAAGCATTTCAAAGGTTGGAATTTAGCAATTTACTTGTCTCAAAATTTCACAAAAAGGGACAAAATAAATCCAACATTAAAACCTCTTCAAATTTGGGAAAAGTGCTTAGTTCAATAGGAGTAATAAGGTGTTAGAAAAGTTGATTTTTGATATTTACAAAACTTTACAAAATCAACCAAAAATTGAACTACATTTTACAAGAGCACTATATCATATTCCAAAATCACTAGGGAGTCATAAGGCATTCTACAAAACTTGATAATAATAGCATCTACCAAATATTATCAAGTTCTATATAATTGGGAAGATATAAGCTTTCTACAAAACCTAAAATTCCATTAGGTGTATATACTCTCATTACTAGGGAGACATAAGGAAGCCTACAAACCTAAGGATTAATAAAGGTTTTATCAAATCAAGCTTATATACTTCAATTAGGGATCATATATCCTAATATAGGGAGTTATAAGGTAGACTACTAAGATTCTATCAAATTCAATTCTAAGAAATAGCAAGAATCACTATTTCAAAGATCTATCATGGATGAAATCTTGAGAAAAGCTTTCAATAATGAAGAACTATTCCATGAAGTAGAATTCTACTCTCAAAACTTAATAGATACTCTAGAAGGATACGAGTATCTATCCACTAGCGACAAAGAGAAATTCTCCTTGTTTCTTAAAGAATCCAAAGAAGGTAACTTTACAACATTGATTGGTTATCTTCATGAAATCCTCTTCACAGCATGGTGGAACTCACAAAGATTGGTTATATTTTCACCAGAAGAGTGTCTGATGGTTTATCTATCATTAATTGTGTTTGTACTTACTCAACACAAGAAACAAGCTAGCAATAAAGAACAATATTATTGTGATGATAGACTAACTTGTCATGAAGCAGAAATTCCACCAACACCAATGCAGAATCACAGGAGAAGAAGGAGGAAAAGGAAGAAAAGACATGCTAGAAAGAAACATGGCATCATGAAGACTAAACCAGTTGAACACATACAAAAGGTAGAAGAACCTTCAGCTACAACTTACTTTGCATCATATGAAGACACAGATTACCTGTTGAACCTGATCATAGTAAGCAATGAAGGAGAATACAAATTCCACTATCCAATGGAAGAAGATCCACATTGAAGACTAAAGTCTTCAATACCCAAATAATGTAATACAAGGGGTGTTAGAAATAGATTATATTACATCATTTGGGTCATGTAAATGTACCTTCCTAGGTACATACTTAGGACATTAGATTACTTTAGGGGGAAGTTATCTAGTTACTTCATGCAATGTAATAAATGCACAAGTGTCAATGTGCAAGTTGTATATGTGCAAGGTGTCCCTTGCACAACTAGGTAGAGTGTTGGCCAAGGAACCTATCTTCCTATATAAAAAGGGCCTCATTGTAACAAGTAGAATATAGAAGCTCAGAGCATATTCGTAGGTAGTAGCATAGTGTTGTGTAGATCACCATATATTGGTGATGGGTGCAATGTAGTCCAGTAGCTTTGTTCATGGAGTGTCCATTTCCTCCATAGCTACATTGTATTCATTTCCATCATTTCTATTTATAGCATATTTTAGTCATCTCGTAGATTTACTTTATTTCATATTATTCTGCATCTTGTGATTGCTATCTCCCATTGCACACTGTATCAAAAAATAATAGTATCAATGTGTGATCATCAATTTATTATTATTCATTGTTGCTCATGGGAATCTACCCCATATTTTCATGTTCTTTTTATATTTACTCTTCTTATATTGGTACTTGAGTAATGCACTATTTAATTTTATTCCTTTTGTGTGATATGTTCCACCTAGGTCCTTTGAGTGCCTCTTCAACTCAAATGCCCTCTTAATTTGAAGTGTATGGGGTCTATATAAAACACTTCTCAAATTGCTTCAATTTTATCATAATAATTCAACTAGCTCATGTCCTTATGGGATTGATGGGTAATTTGTGTCAAGTAAGATAATAAAAAACACTATTCTTTCACATGGGATGGATTTCTAATATAAAAATTCAAAAACAAATTGTATAAAAATTATAATATGTTTTCAAGGAAAATACCAACATCAAATTTCTACCTCATGGATATGGTCCCTTGGACTGTGTGTGCACTAACACCCCAAATTCAAAGTAAATTATCAAGTCCATTTTTCATAGGCTTAGAGATTTGGATATTATGTGTTTGTAAGAAATTAGAATCTTCACTTTTTTCTACCACTATCAGTACCATTTAAAAATAGAGTTGTTATTTTTCTACGATTTATCTTGAAGAAGGAAGTAACAAAATAACTTTAATTGTAGTTGTATTGTTCATGTCCACTATTTATTAGGGGTTGCAACCCACTCATTGGATCATTTGTTTTTCATTATATACTATCTTCATATTATTTGAGTTGGAAAATATTTAGACATCAACTGACTATGAAAAGAGTATCATTTTAGAATTAGTTAAATGTCCATTAGCTTATTGTCTCAATGACAAATAAGGATTGCTACCAATGAGATGGTATTTAAATGTAGAATTTTAATTGATGCCACCTAATATTTATCCCCTTTTGAGTCCATAGTACCATGAATTTAATTTGAAGTATACAAGCCAACATGACTATTATGACCAACCATTCATATTATAATATCTTTAATGTGCATTCCTTTATGCATGTAAATATCCAAAATATAGACCAAGATTTTTATACTAGCATCATAGGCTATGTTGGTGTTGGAATCTTTGTCAAATAAGATGCTCAAATTGATTTTTTAAAGGTTACTAAAACAAACTACTAGCTCCACTTTAAATATAAATACTTGCAATTTTAGAGATAATACTAGCTTATTTTAATATTAATTTTAACTTATACTAGTATGTTCACTATTCAAAAAAACTAGTTTGGACTTAAGGTTAAGATTAAATTTTACTAGCTTAAATATTTTTTAGATCCATTCTAGCTTGTCCTTCAAGGTTCATTTTAAAACATTTTTTTTTAGCTTTTCTTTCTACTTCAATACCTAGTTCTTCTTAATTAGTGTAGTGTGTACTATGGGCCGATGTCACCACCCATATTCATAGGTATTTTTAGAGCAAGCCAAATTTTGGCTTTGATAAAATTTTATTAAATTTATGCTAATGCAATAACCCCTGAACTTGGCTAGAAGCATCACTTTTGCATAAACAACCTGTTAGAATAATATTTCTCTATAACAAGTTAATGCACACCAAATTAGAAGGCGATAATGTCGTTGGATGCTTAGAAACACCTTGTTGGGCCTAGAATTTGGCTAAGGTAGGAAAGTATGAAATTCTACTAAAGTGCAAGACTCAAAACTTGGCTAAGTTTAAAGGAGAGAGGTCAAAAATTTTAAAGTGTTGATATCATCCAAGGTAGTAGAAAAGTCTAACAGAGGAGAGGCTAGACCCAAAAATTGGCTAAAACCAGACCAGACTCCTAGAAAGCTAGCGTAGTTGCAAGAGAAAATATATTCAGTATCCAACATTCTATTTTATTGTCACTCTAAATTTTACTAATGCATGGGATAGGGTCAAACTTTAGACATGCCAACATCAGCATAGGTGGAATAAGAACCTGATTTTTGGTAAAATATGATTAAATGAGGAAGAGTCCAACATTGTGTAGTAGCACTTAAAGGAGGACCCAAAAATTTAAATGATGACATCATCATGGGAGGAAGAAAAATCCAATGTTTGAAATATGTTGGATTTAAAATTTGACTAAGTATAAAAAAGGGACCAAACTTTTGAGGAGTTGACATCATCAAGAGGATAAGGAAATTATGACATTGAGATACATGGTTGGACTTGAAATTTTTCTTAAGCTATAGATCTTGACATGAGAGCAAGCCACTGATGAGCATCGAAAATACTCATCTTATTAATATTTGTGTGGGCACTGTACTGGTATAATTAGCACTAGAGATGCATTTTTGTATGACTATTGCATATGATTAATGATGAAATGTAGTATTTATACTTGATCAGTATTTTTAGTTGAATGTGTGTGTAGCTATAGTTTTTCAATCATTCTTTTATAATTATGAGTTGAGGTCCTATATAGACCTAGCATTACATGTTTGAATTATTATTTTGGAGGAATTAAGATGCTATAAAGGAAATTTTGATGAGTGTAGGAGGTGCCTACATCCTAACCAAGGTAGGGTGCCTACTTCCCACAAGGAAGAGGAACATACATCTTGAGCATAGGAAGGCACCTACACCAAAATATTAGGTAAAGTGCCTAATCCCTATAAGGAAATGCACCTACACCCTAAGTTCAAGTAGGCATCTATATCCCATTGAATGAGGAAGGTATCTACACCCTACCAAGAGTATAGTGCCTATATCCTATGGAATTTAGCATGTGCACACACCCAACCAAAAGATATGGCACCTACATCCCACTGATGTGGTGCCTATCCTCAACAAAAATACCATGCCTACTATCTAGTAAAAAAGCACCTACATCTCAACTACCGAATATTGATCGTTGACCATACGATTTCAAAAACATTATAGAAGTTGTTTTCACATTCTAGAGGAGCATTGTTCTTTGTCACAAATGTTTGATTTCACAAAATAACTCTCTATATTTGGTGAAGGATGTAGTTGCACTCAAATTCATTATACCAAAACAACCGTGTAGGATTTATTTAGATTTTTCCATTGCATGTTGTTGTAACAGGTGTTGCCTGCGAGTTGTATAAAATGCAGAGCAACCCTAGAAGAAAAATCCTTAATCGTTGAATGTATTTTTATTTTACAGATGCACTATAATTATTTTTCATCAATCAAAATCTCGAGAGGTTCAGTGGATTAAGAGGTTGTTCATTAGCATCTAGTCAAGCGGATCATCTACGAGAGCTCGGGCCCACTCTAGGCAATAATCCTCCCCTATTTCTTTTATTCTTTTTATTTCTAGTTTTCATTATGTATGTTTTATTTATTTTATGCAGTTTAGTTTAGTTGTGTGCAGATTTATTTATTTCCTGCAAGTTTAATTTAGTTTTCATTTCAGTTATTTTAATTTCACAAGTGTGAAATTTTTTTCCATATGCATTTATTATTCCTGCATTAGATTTATCTGTTATTTAAATCATTAGTTTTATGAATTTTGGTTGAACTAAAAATATAAGAATAAAAAAATCCCCCACCAAACCATTAGGCATAGAGGGACTCACCCTCTACACTAAAAGCATATACTATGCATAGGTACTCATAATTTTATGATCCCCTAGATTAACATAAGTAGATAGGACTTGACTAATTTATAAAACACCATTTTTCCTATCATTTTGGCATCATTGCCAAGGAGTGCCAAAATTGTAGTGTTAGGATCTATAGGTCAGTCAACCTAAAAGTACACGTTCATACTACCTCACTCGTAGATCACCTACCTTAGAATACATGAGTCCACCAAGACCAAGAGGACCTAGGATACGTTTTATTAGAAGAATAGAAATTACCTTAGAATCACCAGTATAAGCTATTCCAAAAATACCTTCAGAAGAGTCCCAAACAATTCCTGAATAAGAACAATCCCTTCCACCTAAGTCACCCTGGCACAATAATTAGCTATACAAAATAGCCAGTGGATCAAACCACAACCATAGCCAGTTTGAAGATTTATTGAATACTCGTAGGTGGAAAGCACTCGAAGAGGGGACTATCTTAGACTTTGATTTAGGAATATTATTGGAGGATAAGAAAAATGAGTGTGACACCCTATTAGCTGCTCTAAAAGCAATCAATTTAGAACCTGCATCACCTATAATAAAAAATGGTTGGAAACGATGAAGCTTCCACTAGTTTTGAATTTTCAATTGAAGAATCCACAGGAGAAGCCAAAATGAAAAATATTTCTCCTACACACCTCCCTACTTTTAGAGGACTACCAACAAAGGATATTTATTTGGTTCTTTTTAAATTTGGCATTCTTTACAGATCAGTTGACTACAAAATAGATGCCCAAAAATTAAAACTTTTTCCCTCCATAGTAGATGTAGTATTACGTTGGTTTATCATTTTAGGGAATAAACAAATAAGTACCTAGGAAAATATGAAGAAAATATTCCTAGAGCAATACCAAGACTTTGGAAGGGCAAGGGATGCATGAGAAGAAGTCCTAGATATGTCACAAAGGGAAGAAGAATCATTAGAGGATTATTAGGGTAGGTTCAACTTTAATCTCCAATGCTCACCCCATACAAAATTGGGAGAAATATCATTAAGAAGTATATTCTTAAGGGGTATTACGAATGAATCATTGGAAGCCTTAAACTTACTAGTAGGAGGTGATATTTACCAAGCTCAAATATCAAATATCCAACAATTATGTCAAAACTATTCTAGGAGAAAGGGTAAACCAGTCACACGAGGAACAAAAATGATAGCCTCAATAACTAAAGCTAAAATAGGCACATTGCTAGAATATATGAAGAGTGATATCTTATCATCTCTTGTGTTACAACTAGATACATTCCAATTACAAAAGAAAAAGCAAGAGATAGAAGCAGCATTGGCCTTTTTCTACCCAAGGTGTAGGAGGAAACATGCAAAAAATGAGTGTCCAAAATACAAGGTTCGAGTATGTGGGATTTGTCAAATGGACCATAAAATGAAGTTGTGCCCAAAATTAGCAACCTTGAAAGAAGAACCAAAAGTAGTTGAAACATATTTCATGGGTAATCGAAGGAATTGGCAATAGCCCCCTATGGGAGGCAGAATGCTAGGGGTAGCACCACCATATGGTGGGTCTAATTTTATGAATCAAGGGCAAGCCCAAACACCCAATATGGGTTGGTGGGGTCAACCACCCTAGATGAATACTACCCAAGGTCCTTCTCCCTATACACCATACCCATGGATGCCATACTAGCAATCTAGAATGCAGTGGAGAAACTTTAATACGTGGAGTTCACCTCCATATATAATAGCACAACCCCCACTGCATCCCAATTTGTCGGCACCCCCTACTTCTAGGCCACAATAGCTACCGGCACAACCAACCCCAAATCCTAGCAACAACAAACCAAATCAAACAACTTATCAGGTAGACATGGGGATGTACCCAATGTACCATATTAGTGTAGAAAATGTAGATTGTAGCCCAATTCAACTTAGATCAGGTAGATAAATAGGAGTAGACCAAACAACTCCAATAGTGGAGGATGTAGAGATAGGAGTAGATCAGACACCTCTAGTAGTGGAGGAAGTAGAGGTAGAAGAAAACCATACTATTGAACAAATAAACAACGAAGGGATCCCATATTTTCCCAAAAGATTGCAAGAAACCAGGAAGAGAGTGCAACCAAAATTTGATATAATGGAGGGGTTGAAAAACCTTACTATCATAATTCCCCTATATCAGGCTATTAGAGACGTACCCATTTATATAAAATCCATTAGAGAACTATGCCTCAAGAGACCAAGACATAGGCAATAGCCAAAAGCAGTGCAAGTGGTAGGATAGTTAGTTGACTTGATGTTGGGAAACACCTACCACCTAAAATATTTTGATCCAGGAAGCTTGGTCTTAATAGTTAAAATCGTAGGCTTAATGCTACCCAATACTTTGGTGGATCTAGGTGCAGCCATAAATGTCATGCCTAAAGAAACCATGCATAGGCTATAGTTAATAAATATGAGACCAACAAAAATAGTGTTACAATTGGTAGACACATCCACTGTACTCCCGAAGGAAATTATGGAAGACATGATCGTAACTGTAGACACATGGATATACCCAACCAGAAGTCAAATTCAATATTGGGTGGTTATCCACTCAAACTAGGATATACTTATCTTACAATGGTAGATACAAAAATCGTTTGCAGGATTGGAAAAATAATGATATATGATGGAAGGAGTGTGAAAAATCTAGTCATTTACCCACCTGCACAATCCACCGATGAATTGGGAGAGCCTAATTCAAAAGTTATAGATGATGATGCCCTTCCTATGTTACAACAAGTGATGGCTCTTGATGAAGTGGGGGATAAAATAGATGAGGACTTAATCATAAAAAATAATTTAGGAGAGTCTTCACATCCTCCCATGGATTCCCCACTTGTTGGTAGAAGGGAACACCATGTCAAGCAAATTGAGATAGAACCTGGTAAGGTATTAAACATTGACAATGCACTGATGATTGTTCAAGAAGAAAAATTGAAAAGAAATATTAAACAACCATAAATATGATTTTGCCTGGGATTATAGAGATATGAGGGATATTGCACCCAAAGTATGCACTCACCGAATCTACCTGGAATATGATGCAAAACTAGTAAGGCAACCCCAAAGGAGGATGAACCCAACCATTAAAGAAATAGTAAAAATTGAATTGCAAAAACTCTTATCTGCTAGATTCATCTATCCCATTTTAGATAGTCAATGGGTATCATATTTGGTGGTAGTACCCAATAAAAATGGTAAGTAGAGGATTTGCGTGGACTATAGAATGCTAAATAAAGCAACTAGAAAAGACCATTTTCCCCTACCTTTTGTAGATCAAGTCCTAGATACCTTGGCTAGATGAAAGTATTTTTTGTTCCTTGACGGGTATAGTGGATACAACCAAATCCAGATAGGGTAAGAGGATCAAGAAAAGACCACATTTACCTATCCTTGGGGAACCTTTTCCTACCATATTTTACCTTTTGGGTTATGTAATGTGCTTGCAACATTCCAACAAGTAGTACTTAGTATTTTTTCAGACATGGTAGGAGAGACTATAGAAGTTTACATGGATGATTTCACCATTTATGGTGAAAGTTTCAAAGAAGCTACAATAAATCTAGAGAGAGTACTCCAGTGTTTTCAAGAGATCAACCTATCCTTGAGTAATAAAAAAATCTTCATATTAATTATAGAGGGGATAGTAGTAGGACATCACATCTTCATTAAGAGGATAAAGATAGATGAAAGAAAGATAGAAATGATTAGAGAACTACCTAACCCCAAAAAATAGAGAGATGTTCAAAGTTTCTTAGGCTCTACTAGATACTATTGATGTTTCATTAAAGATTTAAGTAATACTGCCAAACCACTACAGGTGTTATTGATCAAAGAAGCTGATTTTATCTGGATGGATGAATGTGAGAAAGCATTTCAAACTTAAAAAAAAAATTGACAACTATTCTCATACTTAGAGGTCCAAATTGGGACCTACCATTCCACATCTATGTAGATGCATCTAACAATGTTATAGAAACAACACTAGGATAGAAGGAAGGAAAATAAACTTATATTATTTATTATGTTAGTAAAAACCTTATGGGCACTGAATTAAATTACACCATCATAGAGAAAGAATTCCTTGTAGTTATACATGTTATTAATAAATTATGCCATTATATCATGGGCTATAAATATTTTGTGCATATATATTATACAACCATCAAATACTTGATGAACAAGGCAACAATAAGTGGTAGGGTTATTAGATGGCTTTTACTTCTGTAGGAATTTGATGTAACCATTATAGACAAACCCAAAAGAGATAACGTGGTTGCATATTTTCTATATTAACCTCTTATGATAAAACTACAGTTGAAGACGTATTCTTGGATGAGCGTCTCTTTTCTCTGGATGACCAGACACCATGGTATACTGACATGACCAATTATCTGGCAATCGATAAAGTATCCCCTACACTCACTCCTTGAGAAGCTCAAAAATTGATTGAAAAGAGTGCAGCCTTTTCATGGATTGATGGTTGCTTGTTTAAAACTAGCCCTGATCAAATCATGAAAATATGTGTGGCAGAAAAAGAAATCCCAACCATTTTAAAATCCTATCATGATGAACCATGCGATGGGCATTTTTTAGGCAAAAGAACTACATTTAAAATTTTATAAATAGGATTTTTGGAACCATTTCTTGCATCTATAGGATTTTGATTGTCATGCTACAAGAAATCATTTGAAACCAACGAGCTATTACAGGCTATGGTCAACCTCCTTCTTTATTCTGATTAAAACAGATTACTACAGAAAAGTTACAGAATGGATAAGGAAACCGCAGTGGTAATTTAAAATATTACAAAGATTAAACACTCCAAATTAGAATAATACATTAGATGTATTAAAATGACGAAGCAACAAAAATAACCATTGTTATGCTTTCTATGGACCAGTGCCTAGATTCTTTGGGTTGTTATAGCAATTTAACAACATTTGTAAACTGAAAAGAAATAAAGGGACTGAGAAAGAATCGATACTATTACATTCATTTGAATATCGTAATAAACATAATAGTTGGCCAACGAGAGAATCGTATGTAAAATATTCAAATAATGTAATACATTACGTAGCAACACACAGTACCGAGATAATGAATTAATAAAAAAGAGACCCAAAATTATATTGATTTTTTTTAGAATATTACATGAAGAGTTGGCAGAATTCCATTGAACTATATTTTTCAAATAAATACATCAATACAATGAAGAAATTTTATTCAAATGATGTAACAAAACTCTTCTACTCTTCTTGTTCCAATCTGGTAACAACAGAGTCTTTGAACCTCAGGCTCAATAGGTCTAGAAATAATCTCAGCTTCTTGAGAACTTCATACATAGTAAGGGGAGGAATGAGAAATGAGCAAGAAAATAGACACAATGGAATATAACAACACAACTCAAATGGGCACTCAAGTATACTTCTTAGTAAAAATGCTATCTCTAATGCTTGATGTAGATTCTGACCACAACTGGTGTATATATAACATTTGATTCTTGAATCTGTTGTTTTTGGCCTCGTCTAGGCCTTATACTTGTCACATTTTGGTTTGATCTCCTCTATATGCCATTCAGCTATTATGACCTTGGATTTACGATCACGATCTACTTTTGGTTTGAAGGGAGCTCTTATGCTGAATGGATTAGGCAATATTTGTTTTTCTTCTTCTACACAATTAAATAGGGAACCTATACATATATGTAATTTGTTATTTCCTGCTTATCCTAGTCATTCGGTTATACCATTTGGGATTGACTAGGCTACTATAGTGAAATTTTAATATAAGATAGAGGGTGCCTCAATGTGACGGTGAAGAGAAGAGATGGAGTGTGGGTGGCAAATGGATGGCATTGATAACACGGTGGATATGAGGGAGGAGGGAGCAATGGGAGTTGATTTGCTCAGTGGATGGTGGAGATATGGTGCTATGTGGAGTAGATAGTGATGATGATCAAGGGAGAATTCCTAAGAGGAGGAGGACAATTATATGTAGGAGGAAGGAAAGAATGGAAACAAGATTTGGAAGCACCTATATGGCACTTCCATAACTATATTCTATCAGATTGAACTCTCTGTAACTATATTTCATCGAAGCGCTGAGTATGCAGCCCTTGATGAGATAAATCAATGTCTTATTCTCCCTACGCTTCCTACGTCTTCTAAATATGCAGAGCAGGAAATGATCGTGTTTATGTATTTTGCACTCCATTGCCCCCCTTGTTTTTATGGATCACCTTTTACTATCCTTATTTATAAGTCGAGAGAGCTCATGCATGATCCCATTTCAGACCGGCTTATCTTGTTCCCTGTGTAGTACACGATCACACTTAGTGGATATACAAAGATCTGATTTTATTCCTTTGTACAAAGCTTATCACCCGAATAGTCTGTATCATCCTTGTTCTAGTACAATCCATGTGATTTTATTTGATAGTATGTTTGTTTTATCTCCTAGTCACTACCTAAATTAGTCATTTCTTCTGGTATTTTACCTATATTTTCAATTCACCTTACAATGGTTGTTGTTTATTGCAACTCACTTATGTTTGATGGTTGTACCTATTAATGATCCACCACCTTAGTCCTGCTCACATTGTTATGAAATTATCCTTTTTCTCTGGTCATTGTTCACCATATTTGCACAAGGAGGCGCATGCCCATTGGATCCACTAATTCATGATTATCGTTGAATGAAATATGTATTGTGTACATCCATTTGATACTTTTTGACCTGCATAAATGTTAGTCTTATACTATAGTAAACATATGTCAACGGTGGTCACGTATATTATAAGAGATATCCCAATGTTATTGGTTAGTTGATATTACACACTTATATTTTGCAAATAATAATCATCGACTCGATATTAAATTAGTGTTGGAAATTTTGAGTCCTTAAAGTTAAAGTTGCCATTGATGTCAATAAATTAAGTCATCATTAAATATCAAGAAATTTTTCAAGAAATAAGTTATCAAATTTGTCATTGATATTCTGGAAGAAGCTTCTAATAAAGTCAAGATCAAAAGGAACAATGCAAAATTTATAGGCAAAGGGATCCATAATATTTTTTAAATATTATGTGGAAGCATAAGTTAAAAGGTTTTTCTTTAAAATCAATGATGGCAAAAATAAAAGGTTTTTCTATAAAATCAATGGTGGCAAAAATTAAAAGGTTTTTCTTTAAAACCAATGGTGGCAAAAATAAAAGGTTTTTCTTTAAAACCATAGTGTTTAAAAAATTACTTTATAAAATTTAAATTCAAAAGAATTTAAATATTTTATAAAATAATAAATTTTCAAAGGAAAATCAATCGCTAACGTTGAGAATAAATCGAGCACTGATGTCATGCATGGAGGAAGATATTTAGTATAAAATCTAATGCCTTGGAGGTATTTCAACTCATCCTTTTCCTTGATGATAAAAACATGCAATTGTGTTTAAGTCTGTAAGGAAGAAAGAGCAGCAAAAATATTATTTATGCACCAAGTAGCCAAGGTGTGGTGAGAGGCAGTAATCATATCCAAGCAATGGTGCAAGGTAGCAAACGTAGCCAAGGTGTGGCTAGAGATAGCAAATGTATCCAAGGAGTGATGCAAGGTAGTGAATATAGCCAAGGTGTGGTTAGAGACAACAGACATAGCCAAGGAGTGGTGCAAGGCAGAAAACGTAGCCAAGGTGTAGCTAGAGATAGCAGATGTAACCAAGGAGTGGCTCAAGGTAGCGAACGTAGCAGATGTAACCAAGGAGTGGCTCAAGGTAGCGAACATAGCCAAGGTGTGGCTCAAGGTAGCAAACGTAGCCAAGGTGTGGCTCAAGGTAGAAAACGTAGCCAAGGTGTGGCTTAAGGCAGTGAACATAGTAAGCCATGGCCTAAATTAGGCAAAGGTGTAAGGTGTGGAGGCTCTAAGGGAAAATGCAGCTCCATGATGGTGATAGCCAAGAGGAAGGCGCTTGGAAGAAGAAGCATTTTGGGCGTTGATAAAACAAGTAATATTTTTGTGATTTTTAATTTTAATATAGGCTAAGTTTGAATAAAGGATAAATAAGGTTGTAATTAATTTGATAAATGCCTAAATTAAAAGAGAGTAGTTTTTATAAAGTATTGAAGTGAACAGATTTACTTGTGGGTAAAATATTTTTACCTTAGAAAAGGGAAAGATAAATTGCATTATCTTATTAAAATAATTATCTTTAATGCAATAATAAGTTTAGGGAGTTATAAGTAGAAATAGCTTTGGGTTTTGAAAAACAAAAGTGACTTATGCTTGAGAGGTGAATATTCAAAATAGTTTGATGTTGGATATTATTTTGAGATTGGAGCAATAAGGTATACTCATGAATTAATATATGCATTGTATTGTCATCTAATCCTCTTGAGATTGGCAAAGGAATATTGTGATTGTGGTAGATTCTTGAAGGTCATATTTATCAAGAAAAAGGTATGGGCATATTTTTTCTAAGTTTAAGTTGATTGGTTATTTTCTAGAAAATAAGTTTGGAGTGAAAAGGACTTGATTAGGGTTTCATTTTAAGTGTGTTTGAGTGATTGCTACAAGGTTTTCTGGAATAAATAAGTGTGGTTAAAACCTTGTTTTATAAGCATTTTTGTTGAAGCCATTGGTTGTGTAAAGAACTTAAACTAGGGTTTGAGTATCATTGCTATGTGAATATTATTTTATGAGCATTATTGTTGAAGTGAGTTGTTGAGAAAAGAACTTGAACTAGGGTTTGAAAGAACATGAGTATCATTGTTATGTGAGGATTGTTGTTTAGCTTTTTTGGAGATATTTTGAGTTTATGATTACAAGATTGGACTAGGGTTTGTGATCAAGGGTTGTTTCCTTGAGTGATTGGTTGAGTAGAGTTGGTTGTTGTTTAGCTTTTTTGGAGATATTTTGAGTTTATGATTACAATATTGGACTAGGGTTTGTGATCAAGGGTTGTTTCCTTGAGTGATTGGTTGAGTAGAGTTGGTTGAGCCTAGTCAAGTGAGTGTGTGAAGTGATTGTTCAAGTTCCATAAAACAAACTATTATATATTCTGACTTGAGTTGAGAAAGTGATTGGGCATTGAGTATAGAATATATTGGGTCTCTAACAATTCTCTTTATGTTTCTATGAGATTGGACAAGTTCTAGTGTGGACTTGTTGAGAAGAATTGAGGTAAGTCTTTGAGAGGACTTGTGGACATATTTGAGTAAGCTTTTGTGGAAGCTTACAATACATATTGAGAGTAAATTTGGATAAGTTCTTATGAGAACTTATTGAGCATATTGGAAAAATTCTAAGTGAAATTTTTGAGCAGATTGAGCAAGTTCTAAGTGGACTTGTTGACTAGAGTGAGCAATTTTTGAGTGAAATTGTTGAGTATGTTTGAGCAAGTTTTGAGTGGACTTGTTGAGCAGATTGAGCAAGTTCTTAGTGGACTTTTTGAGCATATTTGAGCAAGTTATGAGTGGACTTGTGGAGCAGAGTTTGGTGTAGATTTGAGGACAGGTTTGTGCTAGACCAGAGATAGAGATTGAGTAGATTTATGCTAGACCAAAGGACTATGTTTAGTGCAGCTTTGAGATAGATATTTGGAGGTGATAGAGCAGAGAGTACAATGGTCTCTAGTGGATAGAGATCCATAAGCTAGGGTAGTGAGTACAGGTCTTCTAAGAGGGGACAAGATTCTTCAGTGGAGAGAAATCCACAAGCTAGTGCAGTGGAGGCAGTAGTCTTCTAGAGGATCACCAGCTAAAGTAGAGGAGAAGGAGTTCTCCAGTGGATAGAGATCTAAGAACTTTATTTAGAGGATCAACATATCTTTTGGACAAATGTCCATAAACATTGTAATAGGGAAAGGATTCCCAAGAGATTGATTGAGAAAATTTAGTGAAATATTTTCTTCATGGAGTAGCCCACATTGGGTGAACCACGTAAATTATGGTGTCTCTATTGTGTATGGTGTTTTGTGCATTGCTTTGATTACTACTATTGATATTGATCTATTCTTTGCATAATATTGATTAGAAAATAAAAGTAAAAATTTATCTTATACTGTTCACCCCTCTCAGTATAAGCTTGTGTTCTTCAATTGGTATCAGAGTGGGTTCCTTCATAAGAGTTTAACAGCTTGAAGGAAAAGCTAACAAGAACACAATGGATCCTAAGGAGGTGTCCTCAAATAATTTAGCACTAGTATTTGATGGAAGTGACTATATGTGTTGGAGTATGATAATGAAGATCTACCTAATGGTACTTGGCAATGAAGTTTGAGAAGCAGTGGAATTTTTATATGATTCCTTAGTAAATCCTCCTATAGATAAGGAAGATAATCTTATACAACACTATAATTCAAAAGCAATGAATGCACTTATGATAGGTTTGCATAGACCAAAATCTATGAAGGTTAAGCATTGTAAAACTATAAAAGAAATGTGGGATAAATTGCAAGGTATATATGAAGGAGATAAAAGTGTCAAGAAAATAAAAGATAAGAAATTGCAAAGGACAATTTGAAATGTTAAGAATGAATGATGAGGAAAATAGCAGTTCTTATCTAATTCGAATTGATGAGGTTGTTAATGATATGTAAGGACTTAGAATGAACATTGATGAATAAGATGTTTGTGATAAAGTCTTAAGAACTCTTCCAAAATGATTTAGTGAATACGTTTTTGCTATAGAAGTGTTAATGGATGGTGACTCTTTGACAAGAGATAAGTTGTTTGGTATGCTTACATCTTTTGAGATAAGAACAAAATATCATATTCCCCAGAAAGAAGCAACCTTTAAAGCAATTAAGAAAACAAAGGGTAAGAAGTCATCATCAAGTAGTGAGTCATCCAATGATGAAGAATCTAATTATGGTAAAAGAGATAAATATTCTGGAAGATCCAGATATCTAAGATATGTTAAGTTTTTCAATTGTGGAAAGTTTATATATTTTGCAATAGATTGTCAAGAACCAAAGAACAACAATGGTGAAGAAAAATAGGATCACAAGAATAGGGAATTAGAAATATATAGGCACCAGAATAAAAGCAAGGGTGGAAAAAGCAGACAAGGAAATAAGTTCTTTCAAATACAAAAGAGGAGCTACTATGTAGCTAAGGTAAGTAAGTACCCAAGTGATAGTGATGCTAATTTTTCAAATGATGATAGAGATGAAGTCCTATTTATGATTGAATAAAAATAACCAGTTAAGAAAATTACTCTAGTAATTCTCAAGTGTTTTAGATGTGGTAACTTTGGACATCTTGAAGATTATTGTACAAGGGATGGTTATAGTTTCGGTGATGATGAGTATGAGGATGCTTTTGAAATACCATATGAAAATATTCTAATGGCTTTACTAGAAGAAGTAAGTGATCCTATAAAATACAAGCCAAAAAAAAATAAAGATGTGGACAAAGGCAAACAAATAGAAGAATATTCAGAAGAGAATGGTTATGATCTCAAGGGAGAACTTATTTATGCCCTTGACACAATAAATAAGGTAAGGAATCAACACTCTAAACTTGAAATTCAGTTCCAATAATGTGATGAAAAGAGAAGATTTTTTATATAGGATTTATAAAAATCAAAGGCTAAAGCAAAAAGGTTCAAGTATAAGTTAGAAGTAAATATCTTAGAATGTGATAATTTAGAACAAGAAGTGGAACTACTAAAATAATATTTAGAGGACTCCAATATCAAGAGGGTTTAAAAATAGCTCAAATAACTTGGATAAGTTCATCAAGACACAAAAGACTACATCAAGCAAGACAGGTCTCGGATTTGAACAAAATCAAAAGAAATGGGAAGGAGAGTCAACTTCAAGTTTTGGAGAAGAAGAAACTTCAGACGAAGATACTTCAAAAAAAGACAGTGTAAAAGAAAGTGAGACATCTAAGGATGAGTTGGACAATAGAGAGTTCAAAAAATAGGAACAATGTACAAAGAAGATACATATGGAATAGCAATCAGAATAGGTCTAAGAGACCAATGAGGTCAAGAAAAGGAAAATTCAATGGAAGATGCTTTTCATGTCACAGGTTTGGGCACATGGCTTCACAATGCAGAACACATGAAATACAGGTATATGGGAATAGACAATTTTTCCATGGATATTGCTACTCATGTAATCAGTTTGGTCATAAGGCAATGAATTCCAGGGTTCATGACAAAAGACGGTATGACTTCACTAGAAGAAATCATATGATATTTGCACCTCCAAGAAATAATAACATTAAGTGTTACAAGTGAAACAATTATGGTCACACATCAAAGTGGTGTAGAGTGGACATTTCAGAAATAGGTGTGAACTAGAACAATAACAAGAACAGGAACAAGAACATGAACATGAACATGAATAGGAACATGAACATGAATATGAATAGGAACATGAATATGAATATGAACAGGAATAGGAATAGGGACATGGATATGAACAGAAATAGGAACATGAATGTAGACTTGGATAGGAACATGGACACTTAAAGAAACTATGAGGGAAATCAGAAGAATCAGATGAGAAGGAAAGAGGATAAATGTAAATAACAATTCCTTCTAGGAGTATAAATACTCCCACCCCATAATTAACCACCTCAAGAGGATGTGGTGGAGGGGCTAAGCTAAGAGGCTCATTCTTAGCCCCAAGCCCCAAAGGTGACCCTTTGTTGTTGATATCAAAGGAGGAGATATTTGAGTAAGGGGGAGAGAATTGGTAATTGAAGAGAGCATTGAGACAGGGGGAGCAATGTCCTAGAGGGAGCAGCACAGAAGAAGAAGTCAAGTTTTTGGTAAAAAAATTTGGGTTGCCATCAATGACAAAGGGGGAGATTGTTGGATATTTTAAGTCCTTAAAGTTAAAGTTGTCATTGATGTCAAGAAATGAAGTCATCATTAAATATCAAGGAATTTGTCAAGAAATAAGTTATCAAAGTTGTCATTGATATTCTGGAAGAAGCTTCTAATAAATTCAAGATCAAAAGGAACAATGCCAAAGTTAAAGGCAAAGGGCTCCATAGTATTTTTTAAATATTATGTGGAAGCATAAGTTAGGAAGTGGTTACAATACTATCTTCGGATCTGGTTTGAGAAGTGGTTATGATAGCGGCTCCAAATTTGGTTCGGGCTGTGGTGTTGGGTCTGGTTCAGGTTATGATTCAGGTGGTGGTGGTGACCATAACGAAGGGAGAAAATTTGGATTAGGATGTGGTACTTTGGGGTTTCTGCAAATGAGTAAGGGAGCGAGGTTGATGAGTGGGAGCCGAAGGAGCTGGTGTTGGAAGATGTCTTCTATAAATGTGTTTGGGTCCAAGGTTTTTGGAGTGGTTGGAACCAAGGCGTTGTTGTCTTAGGACCCAGGGACAGTGAGGGCATAGGTGATGCACAAATTTATGGGAAGGGAGAAGGTGGTGCAACAACCTCCTATTGTGATGTAATACTTTGCTCAGGTGGTGGCATGGATTTCCTGTGGTGAGGTGTTTGATCCCTGTGAGGTTCTCTCAGATCTAATACATATTTGTATCCCAAATAGCACTATGAATAGACTCTTAAAAAAAGGTTCATGGGATCTAGTTGGAAAAGTGGTAGGGGGTAGACCGCCTTTGGATGTTCTCAAATGGTGGGCTCAATCACGATGGAAACCAAGGGAGTCTTTGGAGCTGGCCACATTACCTAGAAACTTTTTCCTCATTCGATTGTCTTGTGAGGAGGATGCTTGCATAATTTTGGATGGGGTCCCATGGTTCTATGGAAATAGGGGGTTGTTTTTAAGAAAGTAGGGCCATGATTTTAACTCAGCAATGTAGAGGGTCAATCTATTTCCTATGTGGGTGTGGTTGCCAAAATTCTTGACCTATTTGTGGCCCAAATCAGTGTTCAAAGCAGTGGCTAGTCTCATAGGGGTCTTCATTTATTTTGAAAAAACTACTTTGTTGCCTTATCGGAGGTAATATGTCTACATGTGCGTTATGGTGGATATTGAGAGAAATATGCCTTCTGTGGTTGAGTTGGTTTCTCAGGTGGGGTCGTGAAAGAAATATGTGATATACAAAAATAAATCCTAGACATGTAGGTTGTGCGAAATGGGGGGTCACCACCAGAATATCCATCCTCAATGGCAGAAGGGGCAGAAGGTGCAGGGTGGTCAAAAAACCCAGAATATGAAGGATGGTTAGCGAGGTGGACAGATTCCACTAGGGGAAAAGCTGGTATCATTCCATATTCCCTTTGAGAAGAGAGGGATGTGGTAGGAAAAGCAAATGGGAAATAGCAAAGGGAAGGAGATCGTGTGCTCTGAGCAACCGATCCTAAAATCCTTGTCTCGGGTAATAAGGTGCCAAGTGCAGGTAAGAGATCCTCCCTAGTTTTAGACCCTATTATTGGAGGAGATGCCCCTCATTTTGATCCTTCCAGCTTTGCAGTTGAGCTGCTATTATTGAATTCCTTTGAATATCTTGAGCAAGGGAAGATTAGTGAAGGCATTGAGGAGGAGGTTAATCTTCCCTCATCTAGAGAGGTTTGCCTTAAATCACCCTTGTTGAAAACTGGGGTGTCTAGCCCAGGTGAGATTCATAGTCTAGTATCTCTAAGTGTGGCAATGAAGGGAGGGTTTCCTGGACCCAAGACTAGAAGCCAACACAGGAAGATGGATCTCAGGGTGGCAAGAATGCCTAGTCATTCTCTGGGTAAGGCTAGAAGAAAGAGGTCATTGGAAGTTTTTGGGACCATCAATGAGGAAACATTGCTTTTTCTTAGTGAAAAAATGATGAGAAAATAATGAAGGAGAGTGATTTGTTGGCATCCCCAAGAGGGGGGGGTGGGTAATAAATTGTCATTTTAATTCCAATGAAAATATGTTTTTGGAATGCTAGAGGACTTATAACTCCTCTAAGCATAGGATGCTTGCATCTTTTCGAAAGAATAATTCTTTGGATATCCTTTGTATTCAGGAATAAAAGTTGGAAGCCTCTTCGTGGTAGGTTATTCACAATGTTGTATGGAAAGGTTTTGGCTTTATGGCCAGTGAATCAATGGGCTCTTATGGGGGTCTCATTTTGTTTTGGAATATTTCTATACTGGATGGCCATGTTTTTTCTACATCAAGTAGAGTCATAAATATTTTATTCTGGTGTAAATTAACTAATAGGAGGTGGGTGTTGTCTAAAATTTATGCCCGAAATGTGTATATGGATAGGAGATAATTTTGGGCACTTCTATTGGAGATGCATAAATCCTTTGAGCATGAGGATTGGATTATAGTGGATGATTTTACTTTCTCCTTGTATCCCTTGAAGAAAAAATGAGGCAATCCGATGGATGACAGAAGTCTTCAAGACTTTGCTGATTTTGTTTTTGATGCTGAGCTTCATTATTTGGACCTCAAGGGAGCTAGGTATACTTGGTGTAACAAGCGTGCAGGTGATAGCTTGATTTTGAGTCATCTGGATAGGATCCTCGTCTCTTCTCATGGGTTGAATCTATTCAAGGATGCTTCTTTGTTGGCTCTTCCTAGGATTGGCTTGAATCATAACCCTATCTGGTTGGACATCCCTAATAATCTGCAATTATTTCCTTCTCCCTTAAGGTTTGAGGCCATGTGGTGTTCCCAACCTGATTTCGAAGCTCAATTTTTGGAATGGTGGTAGGAGGATATCGAGGGGCATGGTATGTTAAAGTTAACTAATAAAATAAGGAGGCTTAAGGGCTATCTCAAACTTTGGAACGAGTCCACATTTGGGAATATTTTTAGAGATAAGGAGATATTGAAAGAATTTATTGGTCAATTGGAGGCTGTTATGGAGTTCAGGGATTGTTTTGATGATTTTCTGAGAGAGAAACATCATGCATTGGTAGAATATCATAACAGACACGCTCAAGAGGAGTTATTTTAGAAACAGAAGTCTAGGGAGTTGTGTCTCAAGGAAGGGGATCTTAATTCCTACTTTTTCCATGCCTCCACTCTAAGGAGGAGAGGTCGAAATAGGATCATGGAGATAGTCAAAGGTGATGGAAGTACAGCTTCAAGCAGTTGTGATGTAAGGAAGGAGGTAGTTCATTTCTTTAGTAATTTGTTGTGTTCAGAGCCTAATCGTGAATTACCCTCTGAGGAGGCAATGTTGGATGTAATCCCAGGATTGGTATCCAAGGAGTGGAATAGGTGGATCTTGACCCCATTCTCGAATGAGGAGACTTTATATTCAATAAATGGTATGGGCTCTCTTAAGGCACTGGGTCCTAATGGCTTCATTATTTTTACGGAGGCTTTGGGTAGAGCATTTATTAGATGCCAATTTTTTTTAGGATTGAGGCATGCAACAATGTGTAACCCTATATCTCATCAATAGTTTGTGGATGACACTCTTGTTTCCTGTGTAGCTATGGTGGAGGCATCAGGGGAAATTAAAGCTATTCTTGACTGTTATGAAAGGGCAGCTAGTCAAAAAATAAGTCTTACTAAGAGTGGGTTATTTTTTATTAATACTCCCACTGCGGTCCAGAGAGAGATTGCGAAAGTTTTGAACTGTCACTCTGCTTCTTTCCCTTCTTCATATCTTGGTTTACCTTTGTTTATGGGGAGATCAAAATTTGAGTTGTGGTCTTTGTTGGTTGAGAGAATTCAATGAAAACTTGTTGCGTGGAAGGGAGCATTGTTTAGCCAAGTAGGTAAGGTGGTTTTGGTGCAGATTACTTTACAGAGCATCCCTATTTACTTTATGTCAATGTTTCATGTGCCTCTTAAAATAGCATCAAAAATTGATAGTGTCTGTAAATATTTCTTATGGGTAGGGCTGGAGTTGAAAGGAAGATTCCATCTTGTTTCTTGGGAGGAGTTTTGTAGAAAGAAATCCAATGGAGAGTTGAACTTAAAACATGCATTTAGAATGAATAAAGCTTTGATTACCAAAATTGGGTGGAAGTTGGCATCTGACTCCTATAAATTGTGGGGATCCATATTAAAATCCAAGTACATATGTAGCTCATTTCTTTTTGAATATTTACCCTCAGATGGTTCGGATTTTTGGAATATTCTGGTTAAGACTATGGATCTACTTTAAAATCATTGTAGGTGGGTAATTGGGAATGGTAGGAAGGCCCTATTTTGGGAAGATGCTTAGCTTTAGGATCATTCATTGGTGAAAAAAGTGTAATTTCCAGGACTGGATGCTAATTCCAAAGAAATGGGTTTGACCTATGTGGCTGATTTCCTTGAAGACAAAGGGGATATAATTGCTTGGGCTACGGTGCCAGTTTGTGTAAGGGATGGTAGTGATAGACAGGTTTGGGAGAGTCTTGGGGAGGAATTGTGTCTTTGTGTTATTCTCCAAGAAAATGTTGAAGATCAGTTGATCTGGTGGTTGGAGAGTTTAAGAATATATACGATCAAATAGGCCTATAATTGCTTAAATATGGAGGAGGGGTCCCATTTCCCATTCAAGTTGCTCTGGCTTAAGCATATTTCCCCCAAGGTAAATATATTTTTGTAGTTGGCTACTCAAAACCAAATTTTAACTATAGAGAATCTTCTCAAAAGGGGTTGGCATATGGTCAATCGGTGTTATCTTTGCAAATTTTATTGGGAGTCGACCTCTCATCTGTTGCTCAATTATTGTGTTTTTAAGGAGATAATTCTTTCTATTCTCAAACGTTTGGGTGTGGAGTGGGTATTCCCAAAAATAGTTTATGATTGTATCCTTCAGTGATCTCCACCCTTTCATTCCCCTCGCCTTGGGTGTTTTTGGTGGTACTTGCTCCCCACGCGGTGTTGGAAGTTTGGAAAGCAATAAATGCAAATATATTTAGGGAGAAGATTGTGGCTACTATCTTATTGAGTAATCAGATTATTGGTAAAATGGTGAAGAATGTGGAAAGTTTCACAATGTCTATGGACTTGTTGGAGGCATCGAAGCAGTGCGAAATTAGTTTGGAACAATTTTTGGGCTTTGGAAATACAGATCAACCATCGCTGGTGCCTAACATAAGAAATCCTATTAAATGGTGTGCCCCCCCTATCGAGTGGGTGAAATTAAATTTTAATGGGGTAGAAAAGGAAATAACGAGGAAGGCAGGCTCGGGTGGCATTATCCAGGACCTTTATAGAAATATTTTGCTGGCGTATGCTGATTCTTTGGGTGTGATTTCTTCACAGGTGGCGAAGGCAAGGGCAGTTTACCTCGGGATTGCCTTGCTTAACGAATTCAATTATAATAAAGTTGTTATTGAGAGCAATTCTTGCAACATTATTAATATGCTTATTAGATCATTCCATATTAGTTGGAAGGTCACCAATCTAATTTATGGAGTAAAGTTATATCGGGAGTTGGAATATGCTCAAATTTATCATACGTTCAGGAAAAAAAATGTTGTTGATAATGTGATGACGAATATTGGAGTGAAACTTCATGGATATAGGGTATGGCAAGGGGAATTTCCACATGACCTCATAAACTATGCTCATTTTTATATTGGTTAATTGCTTTCATGTGGTGGTAGTTTGCTTGGTTAGAATATTTGGCACAGTTTTTAAAGAGGTGGGACAACTGTATCTCTTTGCCAGTTATGTGGCTTGTATTTTCCTTACTTGTATTCCTGGACGGGAACAGTATTTTAAACACCAATTTTATTCATTTATGAAGGTATTTTTAAATACCCAATCAATTTGTTAATCAATGGTCATTAATGAAGGTATTTTTAAATACCCCATTTAATTCATTAATGAAGGTATTTTTAAATACCCAATCAATTTATTAATTATGGGTCATTAATGAAGGTATTTTAAATACCCCATTTAATTCATTAATGAAGGTATATTTAAATACCTCATTTAATTCATTAATAAAGGTATTTTAAATAACCAATCAATTTATTAATTATTGGTCATTAATGAAGGTATTTTTAATACCCATTTAATTCATTAATGAAGGTATTTTTAAATACCCAATTAATTTCAAAAAAATGAAGCAGGAATTATTTCGAATATGAAAAGCAAGAATTATTTTGAAAATGAGGAGCGGGAATTATTTTGAAAATGGGGAGCGGGAATCAAGAATATGTTTCTACCTTGGTTCATCTGCCTACCTTGGGAAGTGGTTATCTACTAGGGACCGTTGGGATGCGACTCAAATGTCCGATGGGATTATTTTTGAGTTAGATGTTTTTTTGTAGAACTACCTCGGCTCTCTCACAGGTCCTCTCAAATCTCCCAGCCCTTAGGATCCTATGGTTTGTGGTGCCAATTTACGCATCTACTATTTTTGTTTTGGTTAGTGTTGTTGTATAGTTTCTATACTCTTTTGTTTAAGTGTTGAAGTGCATTGTTTTGGTTTTTTTTCTTCTTTTGGTTGTAAAAGGTTTTGGGGCCCTTTCAAAACCCTCTTCCCTTAATTTCACCAAAAAAAATATTTTTATATAAAACCAATTATGCCAAAAATAAAATATTTTTCTTTAAAACCAATGGTGGCAAAAATTAAAAGGTTTTTCTTTAAAACCAATGGTGGCAAAAATAAAATGTTTTTCTTTAAAACCATAGGGTTTAAAGAATTAATTTATAAAATTTAAATTCAAAAGAATTTAAATATTTTATAAATTAATAAAGTTTCAAAGTAAAATTGAGCGCCGACATTGAGAATAAATCGAGTGTTGATGTCATGCATGGAGGAAGAGATTTAGTATAAAATTTAATGCCTTGGAGGTATTTCAATTCATCCTTTTGCTTGATGATAAAAACATGCAATTGTGTTTTAATTCTATAAGGAAGAAAGAGCAGCAAAAATCTTGTTTATGCACCAAGTAGCCAAGGTGTGGTGAGAGACAGTAATCATAGCCAAGGAGTGGTGCAAGGTAGCGAATGTAGCCAAGGTGTGGCTAGAGACAGCAAACGTAGCCAAGCAGTGGTGCAAGATAGTGAACATATCCAAGGTGTGGCTAGAGACAACAGACGTAGCCAAGGAGTGGTGCAAGGCAGAGAACATAGCCAAGGTGTGGCAAGAGACAGCATACGTAGCCAAGGAGTGGCTCAAGGGAATGAGTGTAGCCAAGGTGTCGCTCAAGGCAGTAAACGTAGCCAAGGTGTGGCTTGAGACAGCGAACGTAGCAAGGTGTGGCCTGAAGTAGACCAAGGCATAAGGTGTGGAGGCTCCAAGGGAGAACACAACTCCATAGTGGTGATAGCCAAGAGGAAGGCGCTTGGAAGAAGAAGTGTTTTGGGCATTGATAAAACTGGTAACATTTTTGTGATCTTTAATTTAAATTTAGGTTAAGTTTTAATAAAGGAGAAATAAGGTTGTAATTAATTTTATGAATGCCTAAATTAAAAGGGAGTAGTTTTTATAAAGTATTGAGATGAAAAGATTTACTTGTGGATAAAAAAAAAATTACCTTAGAAAAAGGAAAGATAAATTGCATTATCTTATTAAAAGAATTATATTTAATGCAATAATAAGTTTATGGAGGTATAAGTAGAAATAGCTTTGGGTTTTGAAAAACAAAAGTGACTTATGCTTGAGAGGTGAATATTCAAAATAGTTTGATGTTGGATATTATTTTGAGATTGGAGCAATAAGGTATACTCATGAATTAATATATGCATTGTATTGTCATCTAATCCTCTTGAGATTGGCAAAGGAATATTGTGATTGTGGTAGATTCTTGAAGGTCATCTTTATCAAGAAAAAGGTATGGGCATATTTTTTCTAAGTTTAGGTTGATTGGATATTTTCTAGAAAATAAGTTTGGAGTGAAAAGTACTTGATTAGGGTTTCCTTTTAAGTGTGTTTGAGTGATTGCTACAAGGTTTTTCGAAATAAATGTGGTTAAAACCTTGTTTTATAAGCATTTTTGTTGAAGCCATTGGTTGTGTAAAGAACTTAAACTAGGGTTTGAGTATCATTGCTATGTGAATATTATTTTATGAGCATTATTGTTGAAGTGAGTTGTTGAGAAAAGAACTTGAACTAGGGTTTGAAAGAACACGAGTATCATTGTTATGTGAGGATTGTTGTTTAGTTTTGTTGGAGATATATTGAGTTTATGATTGCAAGATTGGACTAGGGTTTGTGATCAAGGGTTGTTTCCTTAAGTGATTGGTTGAGTAGAGTTGGTTGAGCCTAGTCAAGTGAGTGTGTGAAGTGATTGTTCAAGTTCCATAAAACAAACTATTATATATTCCGACTTGAGTTGAGAAAGTGATTGGGCATTGAGTATAGAATATATTGGGTCTCTAACAATTCTCTTTATGTTTCTATGAGATTGGACAAGTTCTAGTGTGGACTTGTTGAGAAGAATTGAGGTAAGTCTTTGAGAGGACTTGTGGACATATTTGAGTAAGCTTTTGTGGAAGCTTACAATACATATTGAGAGTAAATTTGGATAATTTCTTATGAGAACTTATTGAGCAGATTGGACAAATTCTAAGTGAACTTTTTGAGCAGATTGAGCAAGTTCTAAGTGGACTTGTTGACCAGAGTGAGCAATTTCTGAGTGAACTTGTTCAGTATATTTGAGAAAGTTTTGAGTGGACTTGTTGAGCATATTGAGCAAGTTCTGAGTGGACATTTTGTGCATATTTGAGCAAGTTATGAGTGGACTTGTGGAGCAGATTTTGGTGTAGATTTGAGGACAGGTTTGTGCTAGACCAGAGATAGAGATTGAGTAGATTTATGCTAGACCAATGGACTATGTTTAGTGCAGCTTTGAGATAAATATTTAGAGGTGATAGAGTAGAGAGTACAATGGTCTCTAGTGGATAGAGATCCATAAGCTAGGGTAGTCAGTACAGGTCTTCTAAGTGGGGACAAGATTCTTCAATGGAGAGAAATCCTCAAGCCAGTGCAGTGGAGGCAGTAGTCTTCTAGAGGATCATCAGCTAAAGCAGAGGAGAAGGATTTCTCCAGTGGATAGAGATCTAAGAACTTTATTTAGAGGATCAACATCTCCTTTGGACAGAGGTCCATAAACATTGTAATAGGAAAAGGATTCCCAAGAGATTGATTGAGAAAATTTAGTGAAATATTTTCTTCATGGAGTAGCCCACATTGGTTGAACCATGTAAATTATGGTGTCTCTATTGTGTATGGTATTTTGTGCATTGCTTTGATTACTACTATTGATATTGATCTATACTTTGCATAATATTTATTGGAAAATAAAAGTAAAAAGTTATCTTATACTGTTCACCCCTCTCAGTATAAGCTTGTGTTCTTCAATTGGTATCAGAGTGGGTTCCTTCATAAGAGTTTAACAACTTGAAGGAAAAGCTAACAAGAACACAATGGATCCTAAGGAGGTGTCCTCAAATAATTTAGCACTAGTATTTGATGGAAGTGACTATATGTGTTGGAGTATGATAATGAAGATCTACCTAATGGTACTTGGCAATGAAGTTTGAGAAGCAGTGGAATTTTTATATGATTCCTTAGTAAATCCTCCTACAGATAAGGAAGATAATCTTATACAACACTATAATTCAAAAGCAATGAATGCACTTGTGATAGGTTTGCGTAGAATAGAATCTATGAAGGTTAAGCATTGTAAAAATGTAATATAAATGTGGGATAAATTGCAAGGTATATATGAAGGAGATAAAAGTGTCAATAAAGCAAAGATATGAAATCACAAAGGACAATTTGAAATGTTAAGAATGAATGATGAGGAAAATAGCAGTGCATATCTAATTTGAATTGATGAGGTTGTTAATAATATTCAAGGACTTAGAATGAATATTGATGAATCAGATGTTTGTGATAAAGTCTTAAGAACTCTTCCAAAAAGATTTAGTGAACAGGTTTTTGCTATAGAAGTGTCAATGGATGGTGATTCTTTGAAAGAGATAAGTTTTTTGGTATGCTTACATCTTTTGAGATAAGAACAAAAGATCATATTCCCTAGAAGGAAGCAACCTTTAAAGAAATTAAGAAAACAAAGGGTAAGAAGTCATCATCAAGTAGTGAGTCATCCAATGATGAAGAATCTAATTATGGTAAAAGAGATAAATATTCTAGAAGATCCAGATATCTAAGATATGTTAAGTTTTTCAATTGTGGAAAGTTTATATATTTGCAACAGATTGTCAAGAACCAAATAACAACAATGGTGAAGAAAAATAGGATCACAAGAATAGGGAATTAGAAATATATAGGCACCAGAATAAAAGCAATGATGGACAAAGAAGACAAGGAAATAAGTTCTTTCAAAGACAAAAGAGGAGCTACTATGTAGATAAGGTAAGTAAGTACTCAAGTGATAGTGATGCTAATTTTTCAAATGATGATAGAGATGATGTCCTATTTATGATTGAATAAAAATAACCAGTTAAGAAAATTACTCTAGTAATTCTCAAGTGTTTTAGATGTGGTAACTTTGGACATCTTGAAGATGATTGTACAAGGGATGGTTATAGTTTCAGTGATGATGAGTATGAGGATCCTTTTGAAATACCATATGAAAATATTCTAATGGCTTTACAAGAAGAAATAAGTGATCCTATAAAATACAAGCCAAAAACAATAAATATGTGGACAAAGGCAAACAAATAGAGGAATATTCAAAAGAGAATGGTTATGATCTCAAGGGAGAACTTATTTATGCCCTTGACACAATAAATAAGGTAAGTAATCAACACTCTAAACTTGAAATTCAGTTTCAATAATGTGATGAAAAGAGAAGATTGTTTATATAGGATTTATAAAAATCAAAGGCTAAAGCAAAAAGGTTCAAGTATAAGTTAGAAGTAAATATCTTAGAATGTGATAATTTAGAACAAGAAGTGGCACTACTAAAAGAAGATTTAGAGGACTCCAATATCAAGATGAAAGGGTTTAAAAATAGCTCAAATAACTTGGATAAGTTCATCAAGACACTAAAGACTACATCAAGCAAGACAGGTCTCGGATTTGAACAAAATCAAAAGAAATGGGAAGGAGAGTCAACTTCAAGTTTTGGAGAAGAAGAAACTTTGGATGAAGATACTTCAAAAAAAGACAGTGTAAAAGAAAGTGAGACATCTGAGGATGAGTTGGACAATAGAGAGTTCAAAAAAATAGGAACAATGTACAAAGAAGATACATATGGAATAGCAATCAGAATAGGTCTAGGAGACCAATGAGGTCAAGACAAAGTGGGAGATCTAGTTTTTTCCCTAAAGTTGGACATTAACAAAGCATACGATCAGGTTGCTTGGCCATTTTTAATCAGGGTGTTGAGAAATTTTAGGTTTTGTGATGAATGGCTTAGTCTAATTTAGGCTTATTTTTCAATAGCCTAGTTTTCAGTGCTCATCAATGGGTCTCTGGCAGGATTTTCCATTATTGTCGGGGATTGAGATAGGGGGACCCATTGTCTCTATTTTTGTTCATTATTTTTACGGAGGCTTTGGGTAGAGCATTTATTAGATGCCAATTTTTTTTAGGATTGAGGCCTGCAACAACTTGTAACCCTATATCTCATCAACAATTTGTGGATGACACTCTTGTTGCCTATGTAGCTATGGTGGATGCATCAGGGGAAATTAAAGCTATTCTTGACTGTTATGAAAGGGCAGCTAGTTAGAAAATAATTCTTACCAAGAGTGGGTTGTTTTTTATTAATACTCCCACTGCTGTCCAGAGAGAGATTGCGGAAGTTTTGAACTGTCACTCTGCTTCTTTCCCTTCTTCATATCTTGGTTTACCTTTGTTTATGGGGAGATCAAAATTTGAGTTGTGGTCTTTGTTGGTTGAGAGAATTCAATGAAAACTTGTTGCATGGAAGGGAGCATTGTTGAGCCAAGTAGGTAAGGTGGTTTTGGTGTAGAGTACTTTACAGAGCATCCCTATTTACTTTATGTCAATGTTTCATGTGCCTCTTAAAATAGCATCAAAAATTGATAGTGTCTGTAAATATTTCTTATGGGTAGGGCTGGAGTTGAAAGGAATATTCCATCTTGTTTCTTGGGAGGCATTTTGTAGAAAGAAATCCAATGGAGGGTTGAACTTAAAACGTGCATTTAGAATGAATAAAGCTTTGATTACCAAAATTGGGTGGAAGTTGGCATCTGACTCCTATAAATTGTGGGGATCCATATTAAAATCCAAGTACATATTTAGCTCATTTCTTTCTGAATATTTACACTCAGGTGGTTCGGATTTTTGGAATATTCTGGTTAAGACTATGGATCTGCTTAAAAATTATTGTAGGTGGGTAATTGGGAACGGTAGGAAGGCCCTCTTTTGGGAAGATTCTTAGCTTTAGGATCATTCATTGGCGAAAGAAGTGTAATTTCCAGGACTGGATGCTAATTCCAAAGAAATGGGTTTGACCTATGTGGCTGATTTCCTTGAAGACAGAGGGGATAGAATTTCTTGGGCTACGGTGCCAGTTTGTGTAAGGGATGGTAGTGATAGACAGGTTTGGGAGAGCCTTGGGGAGGAATTGTGTCTTTGTGTTTCCAAGCAAATGTTGAAGATCGATTGATCTAGCGGTTGAATAGTTCAGGAAGATATACGATCAAATCGGCCTATAATTGCTTAAATATGGAGGAGGGGTCGTATTTCCCATTCAAGTTGCTTTGGCTTAAGCATATTTCCCCCAAGGTAAATATATTTTTGTAGTTGGCTACTCAAAACCAAATTTTAACTGTAGAGAATCTTCTCAAAATGGGTTGGCGTATGGTCAATCGGTGTTATCTTTGCAAATTTTATTGGGAGTCGACCTCTCATCTATTGCTCAATTATTGTGTTTTTAAGGAGATAATTATTTCTATTCTCAAACGTTTGGGTGTGGAGTGGGTATTCCCAAAAATAGTTTATGATTGTATCCTTCAGTTATCTCCGCCCTTTCATTCCCCTTGCCTCGGGTGTTTTTGGTGGTACTTGCTCCCCACGCGATGTTGGAAGTTTGGAAAGCAATAAATGCAAATATCTTTAGGGAGAAGATGGTGGCTACGATCTTATTGAGTAATAAGATTATTGGTAAAATGGTGGAGAATGTGGAAAGTGTCGCGGTGTCTATGGCCTTGTTGGAGGCATCGAAGCAGTGCGAAATTAATTTGGAACAATTTTTGGGCTTTGGAAATACAGATCAACCACCGTTGGTGCCTAACATAAGAAATCCTATTAAATGGTGTGCCCCCCCTATCGAGTGGGTGAAATTAAATTTTAATGGGGTAGAAAAGGAAATAACGAGGAAGGCAGGCTCGGGTGGCATTATCCGGGACCTTTATGGAAATATTTTACTAGTGTATGCTAATTCTTTGGGTGTGATTTCTTCACAGGTGGCGGAGGCAAGGGCAGTTTACCTCGGGATTGCCTTGCTTAACGAATTCAATTATAATAAAGTTGTTATTGAGGGAAATTCTCGCAACATTATTAATATGCTTATTAGATCATTCCATATTAGTTGGAATGTCACCAATCTAATTTATGGAGTAAAGTTATATCGGGAGTTGGAATATGTTCAAATTTATCATACGCTCAGGGAAAAAATGTTGTTGCTAATGTGATGACGAATATTGGAGTGAAACTTCATTGATATAGGGTATGGCAAGGGAAATTTCCACATGACCTCATAAACTGTGCTCATTTTGATATTGGTTAATTGGTCTCATGTGGTGGTAGTTCACTTGGTTAGAATATTTGGCACAGTTTTTAAAGAGGTGGGACAACTGTATCTCTTTGCCAGTTATGTGGCTTGTATTTTCCTTACTTGTATTCCTGGACGAGAACGGTATTTTAAATACCAATTTTATTCATTTATGAAGGTATTTTTAAATACCCAATCAATTTATTAATCAATGGTCATTACAGAAGGTATTTTTAAATACCCCATTTAATTCATTAGTGAAGGTATTTTTAAATACCCAATCAATTTATTAATTATGGGTCATTAATGAAGGCATTTTAAATAACCCATTCAATTCATTAATGAAGGTATATTTAAATACCTCATTTAATTCATTAATAAAGATATTTTAAATACCCAATCAATTTATTAATTATTGGTCATTAATGAAGGTAATTTTAATACCCCATTTAATTCATTAATGAAGGTATTTTTAAATGCCCAATTAATTTCAAAAAAACGAAGCAAGAATTATTTCGAATATGAGAAGCAGGAATTATTTTAAAAATGAGCGGGAATTATTTCGAAAATGGGGAGCGGGAATCAAGAGTATGTTTCTACCTTGGTTCATCTGCCTACCTTGGGAAGTGGTTATCTACTGGGGACCATTGGGATGCAGCTCAAATGTCCGATGGGATTATTTTTGAGTTAGATGTTGTTTTGTAGAACTACCTTGGCTCTCTCACAGGTCCTCTCAGATCTCCCAGCCCTTTGGATCCTATGGTTTGTGGTGCCAATTTATGTAGTTACTATTTTTGTTTTGGTTAGTGTTGTTGTATAGTTTCTATACTCTTTTGTTTAAGTGTTGAAGTGCATTGTTTTGGTTTGTTGTCTTCTTTTGGTTGTAAAATGTTTTGGGGCCCTTTCAAAACCCTCTTCCCTTAATTTTACCAAAAAAAATATTTTTATTTAAAACCAATTATGGCAAAAATAAAATATTTTTCTTTAAAACCAATGGTGGCAAAAATTAAAAGGTTTTTCTTTAAAACCAATGGTGGCAAAAATAAAATGTTTTTCTTTAAAACCATAGGGTTTAAAGAATTAATTTATAAAATTTAAATTCAAAAGAATTTAAATATTTTATAAATTAATAAAGTTTCAAAGGAAAATTGAGCACCGACATTGAGAATAAATCGAGTGTCGATGTCATGCATGGAGTAAGAGATTTAGTATAAAAGTTAATGCCTTGGAGGTATTTCAATTCATCCTTTTGCTTAATGATAAAAACATGCAATTGTGTTTAATTCTATAAGGAAGAAAGAGCAACAAAAATCTTGTTTATGCACCAAGTAGCCAAGGTGTGGTGAGAGACAGTAATCATAGCCAAGGAGTGGTGCAAGGTAGCAAATGTAGCCAAGGTGTGGCTAGAGACAGCAAACGTAGCCAAGCAGTGGCGCAAGACAGTGAACATATCCAAGGTGTGGCTAGAGACAACAGACATAGCCAAGGAGTGGTGTAAGGTAGAGAACATAGCCAAGGTGTGGCTAAAGACAGCATACGTAGCCAAGGAGTGGCTCAAGGCGGTGAGTGTAGCCAAGGTGTGGCTCAAGGCAGCAAACGTAGCCAAGGTGTGGCTTGAGACAGCAAACGTAGCAAGGTGTGGCCTGAAGCAGACGAAGGCATAAGGTGTGGAGGCTCCAAGGGAGAATGCAACTCCATAGTGGTGATAGCCAAGAGGAAGGCACTTGGAAGAAGTGTTTCGGGCATTGATAAAACTGGTAACATTTTTGTGATCTTTAATTTAAATTTAGGTTAAGTTTTAATAAAGGAGAAATAAGGTTGTAATTAATTTTATGAATGCCTAAATTAAAAGGGAGTAGTTTTTATAAAGTATTGAGATGAAAAGATTCACTTGTGGATAAAAAAAAATTTACCTTAGAAAAAGGAAAGATAAATTGCATTATCTTATTAAAATAATTATCTTTAATGCAATAATAAGTTTATGGAGTTATAAGTAGAAATAGCTTTGGGTTTTGAAAAACAAAAGTGACTTATGCTTGAGAGGTGAATATTCAAAATAGTTTGATGTTGGATATTATTTTGAGATTGGAGCAATAAGGTATACTCATGAATTAATATATGCATTGTATTGTCATCTAATCCTCTTGAGATTGGCAAAGGAATATTGTGATTGTGGCAGATTCTTGAAGGTCATCTTTATCAAGAAAAAGGTATGGGCATATTTTTTCTAAGTTTAAGTTGATTGGATATTTTCTAGAAAATAAGTTTGGAGTGAAAAGGACTTGATTAGGGTTTCATTTTAAGTGTGTTTGAGTGATTGCTACAAGGTTTTCTTGAATAAATAAGTGTGGTTAAAACCTTGTTTTATAAGCATTTTTGTTGAAACCATTGGTTGTGTAAAGAACTTAAACTAGGGTTTGAGTATCATTGTTATGTGAATATTGTTTTATGAGCATTATTGTTGAAGTGAGTTGTTGAGAAAAGAACTTGAACTAGGGTTTGAAATAACATGAGTATCATTTTTATGTGAGGATTGTTGTTTAGTTTTGTTGGAGATATTTTGAGTTTATGATTACAAGATTGGACTAGGGTTTGTGATCAAGGGTTGTTTCCTTGAGTGATTGGTTGAGTAGAGTTGGTTGAGCCTAGTCAAGTGAGTGTGTGAAGTGATTGTTCAAGTTCCATAAAACAAACTATTATATATTCTAACTTGAATTGAGAAAGTGATTGGGCATTGAGTATAGAATATATTGGGTCTCTAACAATTCTCTTTATGTTTCTATGAGATTGGACAAGTTCTAGTGTGGACTTGTTGAGAAGAATTGAGGTAAGTCTTTGAGAGGACTTGTGGACATATATGAGTAAGCTTTTGTGGAAGCTTACAATACATATTGAGAGTAAATTTGGATAAGTTCTTATGATAACTTATTGAGCAGATTGGACAAATTCTAAGTGAACTTTTTGAGCAGATTGAGCAAGTTCTAAGTGGACTTGTTGACCAGAGTGAGCAATTTTTGAGTGAACTTGTTGAGTATATTTGAGAAAGTTTTGAGTGGACTTGTTGAGCAGATTGAGCAATTTCTAAGTGGACTTGTTGAGCATATTTGAGCAAGTTATGAGTGGACTTGTGCAGCAGAGTTTGGTGTAGATTTGAGGACAGGTTTGTGCTAGACCAGAGATAGAGATTGAGTAGATTTATGCTAGACCGAAGGACTGTGTTTAGTGTAGCTTTGAGATAGATATTTGGAGGTGATAGAGCATAGAGTACAATGGTCTCTAGTGGATAGATATCCATAAGACAGGGTAGTGAGTATAGGTCTTCTAATTGGGGACAAGATTCTTCAGTGGAGAGAAATCCACAAGCCATTGCAGTGGAGGTAGTAGTCTTCTAGAGGATCACCAACTAAAGTAGAGGAGAAGGAGTTCTCTAGTGGATAGAGATATAAAAACTTTATTTAGAGGATCAACATCTCCTTTGGACAGAGTTCCATAAACATTGTAATAGGGAAAAGATTCCCAAGAGATTGATTGAGAAAATTTAGTGAAATATTTTCTTCATGGAGTAGCCCACATTGGGTGAACCATGTAAATTATGGTGTCTCTATTTTGTATGGTGTTTTGTGCATTGCTTTGATTACTACTATTGATATTTATCTATACTTTGCATAACATTTATTGGAAAATAAAAGTAAAAAGTTATCTTATACTATTCACCCCTCTCAGTATAAGCTTGTGTTCTTCAATTGGTATCAGAGTGGGTTCCTTCATAAGAGTTTAACAGCTTGAAGGAAAAGCCAACAAGAACACAATGGATCCTAAGGAGGTGTCCTCAAATAATTTAGCACTAGTATTTTATGGAAGTGACTATATGTATTGGAGTATGATAATGAAGATCTACCTAATGGTACTTGGCAATGAAGTTTGAGAAGCAGTGGAATTTTTATATGATTCCTTAGTAAATCTTTTTACAGATAAGGAAGATAATCTTATACAACACTATAATTCAAAATCAATGAATGCACTTGTGATAGGTTTGCGTAGAACAGAATCTATGAAGGTTAAGCATTGTAAAACTATAAAAGAAATGTGGGATAAATTGCAAGGTATATATGAAGGAGATAAAAGTGTCAAGAAAGCAAAGATACGAAATCACAAAGGACAATTTGAAATGTTAAGAATGAATGATGAGGAAAATAGTAGTGCTTATCTAATTCGAATTGATAAGGTTGTTAATGATATGTAAGGACTTAGAATGAATATTGATGAATCAGATGTTTGTGATAAAGTCTTAAGAACTCTTCCAAAAAGATTTAGTGAATAGGTTTTTGCTATAGAAGTGTCAATGGATGGTGATTATTTGACAAGAGATAAGTTGTTTGGTATGCTTACATCTTTTGAGAAAAGAACAAAAGATCATATTCCCTAGAAGGAAGCAACCTTTAAATAAATTAAGAAAAAAAAGGGTAAGAAGTCATCATCAAGTAGTGATTCATCCAATGATGAAGAATCTAATTATGGTAAAAGAGATAAATATTCTAGAAGATCCAGATATCTAATATATGTTAAGTTTTTCAATTGTGGAAAGTTTATACATTTTGCAACAGATTGTCAAGAACCAAAGAACAACAATGGTGAAGAAAAATAGGATCACAAGAATAGGGAATTAGAAATATATAGGCACCAGAATAAAAGCAATGATGGACAAAGAAGACAAGGAAATAAGTTCTTTCAAAGACAAAAGAGGAGCTACTATGTAGATAAGGTAAGTAAGTACTCAAGTGATAGTGATGCTAATTTTTCAAATGATGATAGAGATGATGTCCTATTTATGATTGAATAAAAATAACCAGTTAAGAAAATTACTCTAGTAATTCTCAAGTGTTTTAGATGTGGTAACTTTGGACATCTTGAAGATGATTGTACAAGGGATGGTTATAGTTTCAGTGATGATGAGTATGAGGATCCTTTTGAAATACCATATGAAAATATTCTAATGGCTTTACAAGAAGAAATAAGTGATCCTATAAAATACAAGCCAAAAACAATAAATATGTGGACAAAGGCAAACAAATAGAGGAATATTCAAAAGAGAATGGTTATGATCTCAAGGGAGAACTTATTTATGCCCTTGACACAATAAATAAGGTAAGTAATCAACACTCTAAACTTGAAATTCAGTTTCAATAATGTGATGAAAAGAGAAGATTGTTTATATAGGATTTATAAAAATCAAAGGCTAAAGCAAAAAGGTTCAAGTATAAGTTAGAAGTAAATATCTTAGAATGTGATAATTTAGAACAAGAAGTGGCACTACTAAAAGAAGATTTAGAGGACTCCAATATCAAGATGAAAGGGTTTAAAAATAGCTCAAATAACTTGGATAAGTTCATCAAGACACAAAAGACTACATCAAGCAAGACAGGTCTCGGATTTGAACAAAATCAAAAGAAATGGGAAGGAGAGTCAACTTCAAGTTTTGGAGAAGAAGAAACTTTGGATGAAGATACTTCAAAAAAGATAGTGTAAAAGAAAGTGAGACATCCGAGGATGAGTTGGACAATAGAGAGTTCAAAAAAATAGGAACAATGTACAAAGAAGATACATATGGAATAGCAATCAGAATAGGTCTAGGAGACCAATGAGGTCAAGACAAGGAAAATTCAATGGAAGATGCTTTTCATGTCACAGGTTTGGGAACATGGCTTCACAATGCAGAACACATGAAATACAGGTATATGGGAATAGACAATTTTTCCATGGATATTGCTACTCATGTAATCAATTTGGTGATAAGTCAATGAATTCCAGGGTTCATGACAAAAGACAGTATGACTTCACTAGAAGAAATCATATTATATTTGCACCTCCAAGAAATAATAACATTAAGTGTTACAAGTGAAACAATTATGGTCACACATCAAAGTGGTGTAGAGTGGACATTTCAAAAAGAGGTGTGAACAAGAACAAGAACAAGAATAGGAACAAGAACATGAACATGAACATGAATAGGAACATGAACATGAATATGAATAGGAACAAGAATATGAATATGAACAGGAATAGGAATAGGAACATGGATATGAACAAAAATAGGAACATGAATGTAGACTTGGACAGGAACATGGACACTTAAAGAAACTATGAGGGAAATCAGAAGAATCAGATGAGAAGGAAAGAGGATAAATGTAAATAACAATTCCTTCTAGGAGTATAAATACTCCCACCCCATAATTAACCACTCAAGAGGATGTGGGGGAGGGGCTAAGCTAAGAGGCTCATTCTTAGACCCAAGCCCCAAAGGTGACCCTTTGTCGTTGATATCAAAGGAGGAGATATTTCAGTAAGGGGGAGAGAATTGGTAATTGAAGAGAGCATTGAGTCAGGGGGAGCAATGTCCTAGAGGGAGCAGCACAGAGGAAGAAGTCAAGTTTTTGGTAAAACAATTTGGGTTGCCATCAATGACAAAGGGGGAGATTGTTGGATATTTTGAGTCCTTAAAGGTAAAGTTGTCATTGATGTCAAGAAATGAATTCATCATTAAATATCAAGGAATTTGTCAAGAAATAAGTTATCAAAGTTGTCATTGATATCCTGGAAGAAGCTTCTAATAAATTCAAGATCAAAAGGAACAATGCAAAAGTTAAATGCAAAGGGCTCCATAGTATTTTTTAAATATTATGTGGAAGCATAAGTTAGGAAGTGGTTACAATACTGTCTTCGGATCTGGTTTGAGAAGTGGTTATGATAGCGGCTCCAGATCTGGTTCGGGTTACGGTGTTGGGTCTGGTTCAGGTTATGATTCAGGTGGTGGCAGTGACCATAACAAAGGGAGAAAATTTGGATTAGGATGTGGTACTTTGGGGTTTCTGCAATCGAGTAAGGGAGTGAGGTTGATGAGTGGGAGTCGAAGGAGCTAGTGTTGGAAGATGTCTTCTGGAAAGGTGTTTGGGTCCAAGGTTTTTGGAGTAGTTGGAATCAAGGCATTGTTGTCTTAGGACATAGGGACAGTGAGGGCATAGGTGATGCACAAATTTATGGTAAGGGAGAAGGTGGTGCAACAACCTCCTATTGTGATGCAATACTTTGCTCAGGTGGTGGCGTGGATGTCCTGTGGTGAGGTGTTTGATCCCTATGAGGTTCTCTCGGATCTAGGCCATATTTGCATCCCAAATAGCACGATGAATAGACTCTTAAAAAAAGGTTCATGGGATCTGTTTGGAAAAGTGTTAGGGGGTATACTGACTTTTGATGTTCTCAAATGGTGGGCTCAATCACGATGGAAACCAAGGGAGTCTTTGGAGCTGGCCACATTACCTAGAAAATTTTTTCTCATTCGATTGTCTTGTGAGGAGGATGCTTGCATAATTTTGGATGGGGTTCCATGGTTCTATGGAAATAGGGGGTTGTTTTTAAGAAAGTAGGGCCATGATTTTAACTCAGCAATGTAGAGGGTCAATCTAGTTCCTATGTGGGTGCGGTTGCCAAAATTCTTGACCTATTTATGGTATGAATCGGTGTTCAAAGCAATGGCTAGTCTCATAGGGGTCTTCGTTTATTTTGACAAAACTACTTTGTTTCCTGACCGGAGGTAATATGTCTGCATGTGCGTTATGGTGGATATTGAGAGAAATATGCCTTCTGTGGTTGATTTGGTTTCTCAGGTGGGGTCTTGAAAGCAAGATATGATATACAAAAATAAATCCTAGACATGTAGGTTATGCGAAATGGTGAGTCACCACCAGAATATCCATCCTCAATGGCAGAAGGGGCAGAAGGTGCAGGGTGGTCAAAAACCCCAGAATATGAAGGATGGTTAGTAGGGTGGACAGATGCCACCGGGAGAAAATTTGGTATCATTCCATATTCCCTTTGATAAGAGAGGGATGTGGTAGGAAAAGCAAATGGGGAATAGCAAAGGGAAGGAGATTGTGTGCTCTGAGCAACCGATGCTTAAATCCTTGTCTCGGGTAAGAAGCTGCCAAGTGCAGGTAAGAGATCCTCCCTAGTTTTAGCCCCTATTATTGGAGGAGATGCCCCTCATTTTGATCCTTCCAGCTTTGCAGTTGAGCTGCTATTATTGAATTCCTTTGAATATCTTGAGCAAGGGAAGATTAGTGAAGGCATTGAGGAGGAGGTTAATCTTCCTGCTTTTTCCATGCCTCCACTCTAAGGAGGAGAGGTCGAAATAGGATCATGGAGATAGTCAAAGGTGATGGAAGTACAGCTTCAAGTAGTTGTGATGTTAGGAAGGAGGTAGTTCATTTCTTTAGTAATTTGTTGTGTTCAGAGCCTGATCGTGAATTACCCACTGAGGAGGCAATGTTGGATGTAATCCCAGGGTTGGTATCCAAGGAGTGGAATAGGTGGCTCTTGACCCTATTCTCGAATGAGGAGATTTTATATGCAATAAAGGGGATGGGCTCTCTTAAGGCACTAGGTCCTAATGGCTTCCCTATGATATTTTTTTAGAAATTTTGGCACATCTATGATGGGGATGTTTATGAAGCCATGAGAGAAATCCAAAGGAGTAAGCATATCCCAAAGGTGGTGAATGCAACCTTCCTTGCCCTCATTCCGAAGAAAGAAACTACCACTACCTTTGGAGATTCTTTCAATAACTATTGCCAATATACTTAAGCTTATTCTCCCAAAAATTATTGATAAAGCCTAGAGTTCCTTTGTTCAGTTAGGTAAATTTTGGATGGCGCTATCGTTATTCATGAGCTGCTGCATTCAGTGTATAAAAGTGGGATATCTAGTTTTTTCCCTAAAGTTGGACATTAACAAAGCATACGATCAGGTCTCTTGGCCATTTTTAATCAGGGTGTTGAGAAAGTTCAGGTTTTGTGATGAATGGCTTAGTCTAATTCAGGCTTGTTTTTCAATAGCCTAGTTTTTGGTGCTCATCAATGGGTCTCTGGCAGGATTTTTCATTCTTGTTAGGGATTGAGATAAGGGGACCCATTGTCTCTATTTTTGTTCATTATTTTTACAGACGCTTTGGGCAGAGCATTTATTACATGCCAATTTTTTTTAGGATTGAGGCCTGCAACGTGTAACCCTATATCGCATCAACAGTTTTTGGATGACACTCTTGTTGCCTGTGTAGCTATGGTGGAGGCATCAGGGGAAATTAAAGCTATTCTTGACTGTTATGAAAGGGCAGCTAGTCATAAAATAAGTCTTACCAAGAGTGGGTTGTTTTTTATTAATACTCCAACTGCGGTCCAGAGAGAGATTGTGAAAGTTTTGAACTGTCACTCTGCTTCTTTCCCTTCTTCATATCTTGGTTTACCTTTGTTTATGGGGAGATCAAAATTTGAGTTGTGGTCTTTGTTGGTTGAGAGAATTCAATGAAAACTTGTTGCGTGGAAGGGAGCATTGTTGAGCCAAGTAGGTAAGGTGGTTTTGGTGTAGAGTACTTTACAGAGCATCCCTATTTACTTTATGTCAATGTTTCATGTGCCTCTTAAAATAGCATCAAAAATTGATAGTATCTGTAAAGATTTCTTATGGGTAGGGCTAGAGTTGAAAGGAAGATTCCATCTTGTTTCTTGGGAGGCGTTTTGTAGAAAGAAATCCAATGGAGAGTGAACTTAAAATGTGCATTTAGAATGAATAAAGCTTTGATTACCAAAATTGGGTGGAAGTTGGCATCTGACTCCTATAAATTGTGGGGATCCATATTAAAAGCCAAGTACATATTTAGCTCATTTCTTTCTAAATATTTACTCTCAGGTGGTTCATATTTTTGGAATATTCTGGTTAAGACTATGGATCTGCTTAAAAATTATTGTAGGTGGGTAATTGGGAACGGTAGGAAGGCCCTCTTTTGGGAAGATTCTTAGCTTTAGGATCATTCATTGGTGAAAGAAGTGTAATTTCCAGGACTGGATGCTAATTCCAAAGAAATAGGTTTGACCTATGTGGCTGATTTCCTTGAAGACAGAGGGGATAGAATGGCTTGGGCTACGGTGCCAATTTGTGTAAGGGATGGTAGTGATAGACAGGTTTGGGAGAGTCTTGGGGAGGAATTGTGTCTTTGTGTTATTCTCCAAGAAAATGTTGAAGATCATTTGATCTGGTGGTTGGAGAGTTTAAGAATATATACGATCAAATAGGCCTATAATTGCTTAAATATGGAGGAGGGGTCCCATTTCCCATTCAAGTTGCTCTGGCTTAAACATATTTCCCCCAAGGTAAATATATTTTTGTAGTTGGCTACTCAAAACCAAATTTTAACTGTAGAGAATCTTCTCAAAAGGGGTTGGCGTATGGTCAATCGGTGTTATTTCAAAAAAACAAAGCAGGAATTATTTCGAATATGAGAAGCAGGAATTATTTCGAAAATGAGGAGCGAGAATTATTTCGAAAATGGGGAGCAGAAATCAAGAGTATTTTTCTACCTTGGTTCATCTGCCTACCTTGGGAAGTGGTTATCTACTAGGGACCATTGAGATGTAGCTCAAATGTTCGATGGGATTATTTTTGAGTTAGATGTTGTTTTGTAGAACTACCTCAGCTCTCTCATAGGTCCTCTCAGATCTCCCGACCCTTTGGATCCTATGGTTTGTGGTGCCGATTTATGAAGTTACTATTTTTGTTTTGGTTAGTGTTGTTGTATAGTTTCTATACTCTTTTTTTTAAGTGTTGAAGTGCATTGTTTTGGTTTGTTGTCTTCTTTTGGTTGTAAAAGGTTTTGGGGCCCTTTCAAAACCCTCTTCCCTTAATTTTACCAAAAAAAAAGATTTTTATTTAAAAACAATTATGGCAAAAATAAAATATTTTTCTTTAAAACCAATGGTGGAAAAAATTAAATGGTTTTTCTTTAAAACCAATGGTGGCAAAAATAAAATGTTTTTCTTTAAAACCATAGGGTTTAAAGAATTAATTTATAAAATTTAAATTCAAAAGAATTTAAATATTTTATAAATTAATAAAGTTTCAAAGGAAAATTGAGCGCCGACATTGAGAATAAATCGAGTGTCGATGTCATGCATGGAGGAAGAGATTTAGTATAAAAGTTAATGCCTTGGAGGTATTTCAATTCATCCTTTTGCTTGATGATAAAAACATGCAATTGTGTTTAATTTAGAAAGAGCAACAAAAATCTTGTTTATGCACCAAGTAGCCAAGGTGTGGTGAGAGACAGTAATCTTAGCCAAGGAGTGGTGCAAGGTAGCGAATGTAGCCAAGGTGTGGCTAGAGACAGCAAACGTAGCCAAGCAGTGGCACAAGATAGTGAACATATCCAAGGTGTGGCTAGAGACAACAGACATAGCAAAGGAGTGGTGCAAGGCAGAGAACATAGCCAAGGTGTGGCTAGAGACAGCATACATAGCCAAGGAGTGGCTCAAGGCAGTGAGTGTAGCCAAGTGTGGCTCAATGCAGCAAACGTAGCCAAGGTGTGGCTTGAGACAGCGAACGTAGCAAGGTGTGGCCTGAAGCAGATGAAGGCGTAAGGTGTGGAGGTTCCAAGGGAGAACGCAACTCCATAGTGGTGATAGCCAAGAGGAAGGTGCTTGGAAGAAGAAGTGTTTTGGGCATTGATAAAACTGGTAACTTTTTTGTGATTTTAATTTAAATTTAGGTTAAGTTTTAATAAAGGAGAAATAAGGTTGTAATTAATTTTATGAATGCCTAAATTAAAAGGGAGTAGTTTTTATAAAGTATTGAGATGAAAAGATTTACTTGTGGATAAAAAAAAATTACCTTAGAAAAAGGAAAGATAAATTGCATTATCTTATTAAAAGAATTATCTTTAATGCAATAATAATTTTAGGGAGTTATAAGTAGAAATAGCTTTGGGTTTTGAAAAACAAAAGTGACTTATGCTTGAGAGGTGAATATTCAAAATAGTTTGATGTTGGATATTATTTTGAGATTGGAGCAATAAGGTATACTCATGAATTAATATATGCATTGTATTTTCATCTAATCCTCTTGAGATTGGCAAAGGAATATTGTGATTGTGGCAGATTCTTGAAGGTCATCTTTATCAAGAAAAAGTTATGGGCATATTTTTTCTAAGTTTAAGTTGATTGGTTGTTTTTTGGAAAATAATTTTGGAGTGAAAATGACTTGATTAGGGTTTCCTTTTAAGTGCGTTTGAGTGATTGCTACAAGGTTTTCTATAATAAATAAGTGTGGTTAAAACCTTGTTTTATAAGCATTATTGTTGAATCCATTGGTTGTGTGAAAAACTTAAACTAGGGTTTGAGTATCATTACTATGTGAAGATTGTTTTATGAGCATTATTGTTGAAGTGAGTTGTTTAGAAAAGAACTTGAACTAGGTTTTGAAATAATATGAGTCTCATTGTTATGTGAGGATTGTTGTTGAGCTTTGTTGGAGATATTTTGAGTTTATGATTACATGCTTGGACTAGGGTTTGTGAGCAAGGGTTGTTTCCTTGAGTGATTGATTGGGTAGAGTTGGTTGAGCCTAGTGTGTGAAGTGATTTTTCAAGTTCCATAAAATAAACAATTTTATATTTTTATTTGAGTTGAGAAAGTGATTGGGCATTGAGTATAGAACATATTAGGTCTCTAAAAATTCTCTTTATGTTTCTATGATATTGGACAAGTTCTAGTGTGGACTTGTGGATATATTTGAGTAAGCTTTTATGGAAGCTTACAATATAGATTGAAAGCATATTTGGATAAGTTCTTGAGAGGACTTATTGAGCAGATTGAACAAATTCTGAGTGTACTTGTTGAGCAAATTGAGCAAGTTCTAAGTGGAGTTGTTGACCAAAGTGAGCAATTTCTGAGTGGACTTATTGAGCAAATTTGAGCAAGTTCTTAGTGGACTTGTTGAGAAGATTGAGCAAGTTCTAAGTGGACTTGTTGACCAGATTTGAGCATGTTTTGATTGGACTTGTGGAGCAGAGTTTGGTACAAATTTGTGGAAAGGTTTCTACTAGACCAGAGATAGATATTGAGCATATTTGTGCTAGATTGAAGGATTATTTTTAGTGCAGATTTGAGATAGAGCTTTGGAGGTGATAGAGTAGAGAGGATAGTGGTTTCCAGTGGATAGATATCCATAAGCCATGGTAGTGAGGATAGGCCTTCTGATTGGGGATAATATTCTTTAGTGGAGAGAGATCCACAAGCTAGTGCAGTGGAGGCAGTATTCTTCTAGAGGATCTCCAGCCAAAGTAGAGGAGAAGGAGTTCTCCTATGGATAGAGATCCATGAACTTGATTTAGGGGATTAGCATCTCCTTTGGACAGAGGTCCATAAACATTGTAATAGGGAAAGGATTCCCAAGATATTGATTGAGAAAATTTTAGTGAAATATTTTCTCCATGGAGTAGCCCACATTGGGTGAACCACATAAATTGTGGTGTCTCTATTGTGTATGGTGTTTTGTGCATTGCTTTGATTATTGCTATTGATATTGATCTATACATTGCATAATATTTATTGGGAAAGAAAAGTAAAAAGTTATCTTATACTATTAACCCCTCATCTCAGTATAAGCTTATGTTCTTCAATCAGGATCTTAACCTCTATTTAATATTTATTTATTAAAGGATAATCAAAGTTATTAGAAAGTTACTAATCTCTCATTAATACATAACCTTTTATAACCTGATTACCTTGTCAATAGCTCACCATTAGATAAAATTCATGATCTAACGTGCTCGTCTAATTATTTAGATATACATCAGATTTTACCGAGGAGGGGGGTCATTATCATCTGTTTAGACCCTTCTTTAATTTTAATTAATTATTTGACAGCGAAGTAAGACATATCCCTTAACCTTTAGATGACTTGGCCACATGCTACCGTCAGATCTAGTCGGGGTCCATCATCTTGTCATATTAGGTAGAGTTATGTGCCCTTTATCTGAGCTTTACTTTCCCTTGATAGCCTTGATCAGAAACAGTCATTAGATCTAGGAAAATATAAGTGCGACCATCCGATATGGTTTGAATATAACTCATTAAATGACCATTTTGTCATTTTTTTGTCTTTTTAGTCAAGGCACCACCATTAGATCTACACTTGGAATGAGCACAATCATTGAATTAGCCAACAATGTGCACTTATGTCTTTTATGTGATCTTGATTAAATCACAACCATTAGATCTAGGCGGGTTGAAATGCTACCATTGATATTCTTTTGGCTTATAATGGCTCCAAAAGAGCGCTACCATTGGATCTAGGTTGGCTTGAGCGTTATCATCAGATTAAGAAAAAATGAGCACTTATATATTACCTTTTGATCACCCTGATGAATCATGGCCATTGGATCTTTGTCTTAATGGTTACGACCATTGATTAACCCATGATGTGGCTTATATGATTTGATTAAATTACAATCGTCGGATCCAGGCAGGTTGAAAGCTACCATTGATTTACTTTGGCTTATATTATCTTCAAGGAAATGTTATCGTTAGATTTGATCGGGGCCAATGCTACCATTGGATCGTCCTTTAGTCTTTTATGTGGATGTTTGATTTCAATGGTCAACTTCCTTCATGTGTGGTCATTAGATCATCTCAAGTTTGGGCGTGGCCATGGATCTTCGCACTCTTTACAAACATAAGGTGCATATGTTTTAAACTTTATTAATTCATGATTAATGAAAGGGGAATGATTATCAATGTATTAAAACCCTTGATAAATGCATTAGAAAATTTATTAATATTGAAGCATTTAATACTCTTTAATTTTATTCTCGTTACACTTATTTTAAGCGCGATCATTGGATCTAATCAGGATTGAGCACCACCATTGGATCAAATGTAATGTGTGCTTTGATAACCCCTACTTTTTGACTTATCAACTCCTGATGACTTTGTGGGATCGTAGCCATTGGATCAGCTTGTATTTGGATGTAGTCGTTGGTTGCCTTAGATCTGTACAATGATTAAACCATGAGCATGTAGAAGACTTTTGGTAAACCTGGGTTACCTTTGGTGAAAGCATGTTCATCAAATGAGAGATTCATTGCTACAGTTAGATTTCTCCAAAGTTGTTCATCCCTTAGTCAGCATGGGCTTAATACCAACTTTGACTCCTTCGGGTAACGTGCATACGTTAGATCTTATCATGATGAAGCATGATCGTCGATCTTATATAGCCTGTAAAACCATAAACAGTATAAGGCACACATGCTCTTTAGTCTTTAATTAATACATGATTAACAGAAAGGGAAAAATTATTAATGTATTAAGACCCTTGTTAATCGTATTTAGAAATTGATTAACCCCAAAGGATTTAATTTTTAATTGTTAACCCTTTTTAATAGAGCGTGATCGTTCAATTTATCTCAATGAAGTGTTGCCCTTGGATCTAGTATACCAACATGTTATTTACTCAAAAGGGAGTGTGACCCTTGATAAGATTATTATATTTTGAATTATAGACTTTTGACTATACCCTTGATATTTGACCCGGTTGATTTAACCATCAATTAGCTTGTAAAAGTGCATCCATCCGATTAAGGAGAATCTAGGTGCTATCTTTAGATTTTCCCAAGGTGTGTGATATTTAATCGAAGGGGGCGCATACCCTCAAATGGTTTTATTAAAAAAATTCTCAAGACCTTAGTTTTTAATTCTTTTGACTATGATGCATTAATAATTAAAGATTTATATTTATCAAAGTGGGTGCATTTGTTCAATTTCAACTTGATGAAGCATTGCCCTTAGATTTAGCCATAGTGCTTGTCTTTTAGTCAAGGGGGTGCGTACCCTTATTTGTTCATGATATAAAAATTTTACTTAGGCCTATGACGACTTTGGGTCCAAATGCTTTAATAACACCTTTAGGCATCCTGGGACTTAGGGGTTCATTCATTTGACTTAGGCTCGAAAGTTATGATTATTTTATAATGAGGACTCATATTAAATTCGTCGGATCATAAAACTTCGTTTAAAGGAAAATGGGGTATTTAATGATTTGACCCTTTTAGTGGACGTTCATTTGATTTGAACTTTGTGGATTTTTTAGGATAAAACAGCGGTTATAAAAATAATCCAATAAATGGCTAAGGTTTGGTTCAAAATAAAACATTTAAAGTTAGTTTCTTAGATGAAAATCGAATAGAGGCTAGCAACATTTGCTAAATTTATTGAAGCCAAAAATTTAAAATTGGGGGTCTCAGATGTTGAGTCAATTTGAGCTCCAACATAGGCTCTGGCTGGGACAATGTGCTGAAAATATGAGGCACTTGAGAATTACAGAATCTCCTAGTTTTATTTCCAACTTGGAATCGAACCATTGTATGCATTTGGATAAAATTACAAATCATAAAATATGATAAGCAAAAATTAAAAAACAAAACACAATAACTTTTAAACTGGAAAGTTGTAATAACAACATGATATGAAAGCAATAGAGTACTAAAAACTATAATTTCTTTTATTCAATTCGAAACCACGGGTCATAATTTTAGAATTAGATGAGCTTTTTGGATATATTGTTATGTTTTTTTAACAAGGTCATAGGATATGATTACACATAATTTATCAAAGCTACTTGTTCCATCATGCTTTGGCCCATGTGTATGTTAGTGCATTCATTTTGATTTCCAAGTCTTCCACAATATTGTCATGTTTTGGGAAGAAATTTAAGCTTAGTATATGATTTCACTCTTAGATATGTTCATCATTCTGTAGGGCTCCACTACTAGTCAAGTGTCTATAGCCTCGGTGGAGTTGCTTCTAAGCCCATCTAGTTTTACCCTACTGCTAGTCAAGCGTCCATAGCCTCAATAGATTTTTTCCAAGATATCTTAGGTAGTGACCCAACCTGCATTATTTTGATTTTATTTCTTGTTTGAGAAATACTCTGATATAAGAAAATTGTGCAATGAGTATGCCTAAGTTGAGGATTAGTTTCTGGCTAAAAAATATGAGTGTAATGATTTTTTTTAGATCAACCACATTCCTAAAGATAAATCTATTCTTTGGACCTTAAAATAACTTTAAGTAACATTTTTAATGTGAGGCCTCAACATGGTGTCCCAATAAACTCTGATTTAACTTTGTTTTATCTCATATCATATGACCATTGCATAACATTCATATTTTGAAAAATTGTAAACATCATCAAAGTCTAAAATGAATTCTCTTTCTTCTAATTTGTTTTTGGAGGAACCAACAATAAGGAATACTCATCATGCCTAGAATACCATGTGAAACAACAAAACACTAAACAATACAGGCAAAAGAAAAACAACACTAAAAAAACATCACTCTATTTTTTGGGTTTTTGACTTTTTATATTTTATTTTTATTTTTTTTATCAATAGGGCACTTCCTCTTTCTTGACCCCACCACAGGGATTGTACATCTTGAGGTGTTGGCCATTAATAGGGATAACCATTGGTTCTCCTTGCAAGATATACAATTTGTAAGTATTCTGACCAACAACGTGGGATATCTAGTATGGACCAATCCATTTAGGCTCAAACTTCTCCTTTTCACCATGCTTATCATCTTTAGGGTCCTAATAGATGACTATATCTCCTTGAGAGAAGGGAGCACCTTTGGATTTCTTATTAAATAGTTTCATAGTTTTTTGAGTTTGTTCCATCATCCTACTAAGGGTTTCTCTTCTTTGTTCTTCTAATAGGATAATTTTGTCTAGCCTTCTTTGTAAGGGGTTGGGATCCTCATGGTCTTTCAATAACGAGGATAATGCTAATTTCTCTATCCTAGGGTGTAATAAAACTCTTTCCCCATACACCATTTCATAGGGGGTTCTTCCTGTGTTTCTTTTGACAGACAATCTATCAGCCTAAAGAGCAAATTTTAGTTCACTATCCCATCCTCTTTTGTTCTTACCCAATGATCTTTTTATTTTGGTTATTACATTCTTATTTGATGATTCAATAAGACCATTCCCTTGGGGGTAATAATTAGTAGAATGGGAAATTTCTATTCCATATTTAGCACAAAAGTCTACCATTTCATATGAAACAAAATATTGTCCATTATCTGTTACCAATTTTTGAGGAACTCCAAACCTAGTTAGAATGTTTTCTTCCAATAATTTGATAATGTTGGCAGTTGTAGAGGTTCTTAAAGGATCAGTTTCTAACCATTTTATGAAGTAATCCATTGTAGTTATGATCCACTTGTGTTGGCCTTATGAGTTGGGTTTGACCTCTCCAATTAGGTCAATACCCCATTGGGTGAATGGTGCTTCAATTATCACTAGTTTGAGGGGCATGGCTACTAGTTGCTTCTTTCCTGCAAAAACCTGACAATTATGATAGTTCCTAATATATTTATATACATCCTTCAAAAGGGAAGGCCAACAATATCCTGGTCTCATAATTTTTTAGTTGTAGCTTTTGGAGCAAAATGTCTTCCACAAAAACCATCATGGAATTTATCAAATAATTTTTGGGATTTCATTTTCATACAAATAGACTAATAACACTCAATCATGGTGTTTCCAATAAAGCACACTATTGGCAATTTTGGGTACATTGCCTTTACTCTAAGTGTAGATGTTGTCATTGATGTCAAGAAGGTCTTGAAGCAATTTGGTTTGATGTCAAAGAATGTGTCTTGATGAAGGTTTCAGCATGGACAGTGAGTTTCCAAGAAGATTAGGGTAGCCCAGTTGCAAAAGATCAAGAAAAAGACAAGTAAGAAAAAGTATGTAGGTGGCTGGTAAAACTGTCATGATTTCGTGACATGTTTGAGGAGAGAGAAAGTTTAGTAAAATCTATCACGATTTTGCGACATGCGGGAAGGCAGAAACGAAGCAGGAAAAACTATCACGATTTCGTGACATGTCGCATTTTCGTGACTCGGACAGTGCAGGAAGGTAGAGAAAGAAAAGTGTCATGATTTCGTGACATTCTGCAAAGGAGACTGTATGGACGAAAAAATGTCATGATTTCGTGACATGTTGCAGAAGAAAGAGTCTGCAGTGTAAGCTGTCACGTTTTTACGACAAGATTGAAGAGAGAGAAAGTGATTCAGGAACTGTCGTGATTTTGCAACATGATGCAAAGTTCCAAGTAAGGGTTGTCACATTTTTGTGACATGCTGCAGAGGTCGAGTTGAGGACTATCATGATTTCATGACATGCAGCAAAGAGAAGAGCCTGAAAGGAGAAGCGTCGTGATTTTGCGACAGGTTGCAAGGAAAGCTTTCAAAAGCTAAAAGTGTCACGATTTTGCGACAGGCTACAAAGAAGTTGTACAGATGCAAAAAGTGTCATAATTTCATGACAGGTTGATTTGGCAACTTGTAGTTGGAGAAAGTGTCACAATTTCATGACAGAAATAGTTAGCAAGTCTTAATCAGAAGAAGTGTCATGATTTCATGACGAGTTGAAGAAGGAAGAGCTCGAAGGTGAAAGCGTCACGATTTCGTGACATGTTCCAATTTTGCGGGCAGATGGCAGAAAAGAGCTTAAGGAAGTGAAAGCATCACAATTTTGTGACAGAGTTGTAGATGACATCAGCAGAAGCAGATGTGTCATGATTTCATGACAAAAGCTGAGAGGAAGGCCTTGAAGACTAAAGTGTCGCAATTTCATGACAAAAGTGAGATGACATCAGCAAGAAGCAAATGTGTCACAATTTTGTGATAGAAGCACAAAGGAAGTCAACAAAGTCCAAGGTGTCGCGATTCCGTGATAGCAGGCTATAGAAGGTGTAATGCTGTAAAAATGTCATGATATCGTGACATGTTAAAGTTTCACACCAAGAGCTACAGGAGAGCTATAGAAGCAGTGAATCCGATAGAGTTAAATTTGGGCCGACGCAGCATAGGGTTTTGCAGTCGACGTTGTTTTAGGGATATGCAACCGACTAAAATCAAGATTTTCATCTTGAGATTGTTAGTATAAAAGGAGGGCTACTTGGAGAGTTTGATTATTGATCAAGTGTGCGTTCAAAGTGCAATTTGTGCAGTTAGAGTGTGGGGAGAAGTTCGATCACAGAGGTGCATAAGTAGAAGTCGGTGCTGCTATATTTGCGATGATTATGTTGCTATATTTGTGAAGACTATGCTACTGAGTTTGCACAGAATATGCGATGTCTGTGCTACTATGTTTTCATAGAAATGAATTAGTTGATTGACCGCATTGGGTGAACCACGTAAATTGTTGTGTCTCTTTGTGGATGGTGTGTTGTGCTTTGCTTTAATTGCTGCTTTTAATTTTGCTATCTCTACACTACATAATATTGTTTTGAAAGTTGAATTGAAGCAAAAGTAAAAAGTGGTCTTATACTATTCACCCCCCCTCTCAGTATAAGCTTGTGTTCTTCAATTGGTATCAGAGCGGGTCTCTCCCAAAAAAGCCTAATAGCTTGGAGAAGGATCTTTCAGAAGAACATACAGTTTCAGAAAAGAATGAAGAGGTTAAGTTTGATCTCTAAAGAGAATTCTTCTGGGCTTTAAGAATTTTAGGGAAGAGATTTTTGTTCTCAAGCATCATGACAAGAAGAAGAGACAGCAAGATCAATCTGCAGCCTAAAGAACGATGGATTCTAGTTGGTCACAAGAAGAATAATCATCCAAGGCATCAAAACAGGTTACATAATACTTTCCATGGCTACTGTTTCTCTTGCAAGGAATTTGGTCACAAAGCTATACATTGCATTATATCCATGAATAGCCATAGTCAGGAAAATGTTAACTCTTTTGCACCTCTTATGGATAAAAATTTCATGTGTTAAAAATGCAAGAATGTTGGGCATATAGCAAGGATGTGCAGTTTGGATAGACCTAGCTTTAAGTTCACTAAAAAGAGAAATGAGATCAAGTCTAAGTCAATGATAGTTCAAACTGCTTTTCATGCTCAAGACAAAGTAGAGAAATGGTATCTTGATAGTGGTTGTTCAAAACATATGACTGGTGAAAAGGAAAATTTTTTGGTCTTAAAAAACACAAACAGAGGAACAGTTAGTTTTGGAGATAACAAGTCTGCTAAAATCTGTGGTAAAGGGACTCTTAGCTTGGATGGGAAGTCCAAAACTGAAAATGTGCTTTATGTAGAAGGTCTAAGACATAATCTTCTAAGTGTGAGTCAACTTTGTGATCAAGGACACATAGTATCTTTCTTTTCAGATAGATGTGAGATTCATAAAGAAAAAAATGGAAAACTCATTGCTAGTGCTACAAGGACTCCAAAGAATCTTTACATGCTAAGTGAGATAAAAAAGAAAAAGTGTTTTCTAACTCAAGAATATGAGAGTTGGTTATGGCATAAAATATTGGCGCATTTGAGCTTTGATAATCTTATCAACATTAGTAACAAGGAAGCAGTTAGAGACTTGCCCAAAATAAAAAGGCCCCATAACACCATTTGCGGTCCTTGTCAACATGGAAAACAGACCAGAACCAGTTTTAAATCAAAAGTGTATACTTCTTCAAAACCTTTAGATCTCATTCACATTGATTTATGTGGCCCCACAAAAACTCAGACCATTCAGGGAGAAAGCTACTTCATGTTGTTTATAGATGATTATTCTAGAATGACTTGGGTTACCTTTCTCAAAGAAAAATCTAAAGCTTTTGAAAAATTTAAAGCTTTCAAAGAAATGATTGAAAATGAGACTAAAAAGAGAATCAAATGTTTAAGATCGGACAAAGGAGGAGAGTTCACCTCAAATGAATTTGTGGAATACTGTTAGCAACAGGGAATTAAGAGAGAATATTCAGCAGCAAGAACTCCTCAACAAAATGGAGTAGTTGAAAGAAAAAACAGAACTATTGAAAATATGGCTAGAGCTATGTTAAATGAGTCAAAAATTTTAGATGGTTTTTGGAAAGAGGCAGTCAGTACAGCAGTATACATTATCACCAGGGCCCAACTTAGAGTAAATCATCATAAAACTCCTTATGAGTTGTGGAAAGGAATACCAACTACGATCAAACATTTCAAAGTGTTTGGGAGTAAGTGCTTCATCAGAAGGGAAGATCAAAATTTGGGTAAGTTTGATCCTAGGTGTGATGAAGGAATTTTTCTTGGTTATTCCAGCAGAAGCAAGGCTTACAGATGCTTCAACAAAAGAACACATACAGTCATAGAGAGCATAAATGTTATAATTGATGAAAAGACAGGGATAAGAGAACCTGTCAAGGAAATCAATGATGAAATCTATCAAGAAGAATTCAAAGAGGTATCAGATGAAGAAGAGGAAAAACAACAGCTGCTTCCCAAAACTCTGTCATGATATGTTCAGAAACATCATCCCAAAAATTTGATCATTAGTGATCCAAACAACAGACAAACTAGAAGAAGAGCCATTCCGTCACACGATTCTACAAATATTTCATTATTATCTCAGATTGAGCCAAAATATTTTAGTGAAGCATGTGCAGATAAATTTTGGGTAAAAGCAATGGATGAAGAGCTAAATCAAATAGAGAAAAGTGAAACTTGGGATTTAGTTCCAAGACCTAAGGACAAGAATGTCATTGGCACAAAATGGATATTCATAAATAAACTCAATGAGGATGGAAAGATTGTCAAAAACAAAGCCAGATTGGTTTGCAAAGGTTATGCTCAAGTAGAAGGTGTTGATTTTGAAGAGATGTTCACTCCTGTTGCTCGTCTCGAAGCCATCAAAATGTTTTTGGCCCTCTCAAGCTTCAAAGCATTCAAGGTGTATCAAATGGATGTGAAATCAGCCTTTTTAAATGGATTTTTGGATGAAGAAGTCTACATAGAACAGCCAGAAGGCGTGTCTCTCTCAGATCAATCGGACTATGTGTGTAAACTAAAAAAGGCCTTGTATGGGTTAAAGCAAGCACCTAGGGCTTAGTACTCAAGACTTGACAGGTACCTTCATGAGCAAGGTTTCAGGAAATGTATGGCAGATAGCAATTTGTATATTAAGGATAAAGGAAATGATATGCTGATTGTAGTTGTCTATGTTGATGATATCATTTTTGGGGGAAATAATACCCAGATGTGCAAATATTTTGCTAACACCATGCAGAAGGAATTTGAGATGTCTATGATTGGAGAGCTATCATTCTTTTTGGGTCTTCATATTGCTCAATCAAAAGATGGTATATTTCTTTCTCAAGGAAAATATATCAAAGAAATGTTAAAAAAAATTAGGATGATGGACAGCAAACTTGTATGTACTCCAATGACTACAGGGTGCAAGATGACTAAAGATGATGAATCTCTAGCGGCATATCAGAGGTTGTACAGATCAATGATTGGCAGTTTATTATATGTTACAGCTACCAGACCAGATATCATGCAGGCTATTGGATTAGTAGACAGATTTCAGGCAGCTCCAAAAGATTCTCATGTTATGGCAGTTAAAAGAATATTCAAATATCTGAAGGGCACTATGGAATTTGGGCTTTGGTATCCCAAAGGTGATGATTTCACTCTCATAGCCTATACAAATGCATATTGGGCAGGCATTAATGATGATAGGAAAAGCACCAATGGTGGAGCATTCTTTCTGGGAAAGATTTTAGTTTCTTGGCTAAGTAAGAAACAACCTTCAGTTTCCTTATCTATGGCAGAAGTTGAATACATAGCAGCAGTGGTCAGGTGTACTCAAGTTCTATGGATGAAAACCACCTTGGAGGACTTCAAAGTCAAGCATGAACAACCCATATCCATATTTTGTGATAATACTAGTGCCATAAGTATTTCCAAAAATCCGGTAATGCACTCAAGGACAAAGCATATTTCCATCAAGTATCACTTTCTAAGGGAGAAAGTGCAAGATAAGTAGGTCAAGGTAGAATATGTGTCTACTAAAGAGCAAATTGCAGATATCTTCACAAAACCTCTTCCAAGAGATACGTTTGAGTATCTAAGGGAGAAATTGGGAGTTGTACTCCCACCCCATAATTAATCACCTCATCAGGAGGTGGGGGAGGGACTAAGCTAAGAAGCTCATTCTTAGTCCCGAGCCCCAAAGGTGACCCTTTGCCATTGATGACAATGGGGGAGAGATATGAGTAAGGGGGAGAGCTTCATAGTGAAGAAGAGAGCTTCAAGTTAGGGGTAGCAAAACTTCAAAGGCAGATTCTCAGTTGTTGGCACAGTTGGTTTCAGTTTTGGCTCTTGAGTAGTGTTTTTGCCATCAATGACAAAGGGGGAGATTGTTGGCAATTTTGGGTACATTGGGTACATTTCCTTTACTCTAAGTGTAGATGTTGTCATTGATGTCAAGAAGGTCTTGAAGCAATTTGGTTTGATGTCAAAGAATGTGTCTTGATGAAGGTTTCAGCATGGACAGTGAGTTTCCAAGAAGATCAGGGTAGCCTAGTTGCAAAAGATCAAGAAAAAGACAAGTAAGAAAAAGTATGCAGGCGGCTGGAAAAACTGTCGCAATTTCATGACATGTTTGAGGAGAGAGAAATTTCGGGCAAATTTGTCATGATTTCGTGACATGCGGGAAGGCAGAGACGAAGCAGGCAAAACTGTCATGATTTTGCAACATGTCGCATTTTCACAACTCGGACAGTGTAGGAATGCAGAGAAAGAAAAGTGTTGCGATTTTGCAACATTTTGCAAAGGAGACTGTACAAACGGAAAAATGTCATGATTTTGTGACATGTTGCAGAAGAAATAGTCCGCAGTGTAAGTTGTCACGTTTTTGCGACAAGATTGAAGAGAGAGAAAGTGATTCAGAACTGTCACGATTTCACGACATGATGCAAAGTTCCAAGTAAGGGCTGTCGCATTTTTGTGACATGCTGCAGAGGTCGAGTTGAGGACTGTCATGATTTTGTGACATGCAGCAAAGAGAAGAGCCTAAAAGGAGAAGCATCACAATTTCATGACAGATTGCAGGGAAAGATTTCGGAAGCTGAAAGCATCACGATTTCACGACAGGCTACAAAGAAGTTGTACGGATGCAGAAAGTGTCATGATTTCGCGATAGGTTGAGTTGGCAGCTTGCAATTGGAGAAAGTGTCACGATTTTGTGACAAAAATAGTTAGCAAGTCTTAATCAGAAGAAGTGTCACAATTTCATGACAAGTTGAAGAAGGAAGAGCTCGAAGGCGAAAGCGTCGCAATTTTGTGACATGTTCCAGTTTCGTGGGAAGATGGTAGAAAAGAGCTTAAGGTAGCGAAAGCGTCACGATTTCGCAACAGAGTTGCAAATGATGTCAGCAGAAGCAGATGTGTCACAATTTCGTGATGAAAGCTGAGAGGAAGGCCTTGAATACTAAAGTGTCATGATTTCGCGACAGAAGTGAGATGACATCAGCAAGAGGCAAAGGTGTCACGATTTCACGATAGAAGCACAAAGGAAGTCAACAAAGGCCAAGGTGTCACGATTTCACGACAACAGGCTATAGAAGGTGTAAGGCTATAAAAATGTCGTGATATCGTGACATGTTGAAGTTTCGCGCCAAGAGCTACAAGAGAGCTATAGAAGCAGTGAAGCCGACAAAGTTAAATCTGGGCCGATGCAGCATAGGGTTTTGCAATCGATGTTGTTTTAGGGATATGCAGCCGACTAAGATCAAGGTTTCAATCTTGAGATTGTTAGTATAAAAGGAGGGCTGCTTGGAGAGTTTTATTATCGATCAAGTGTGCATTCAAAGTGTAATTTGCACAGTTAGAGTGCGGGGAGAAGTTCGATCGCAGAGGTGCATAAGTAGAAGTCTGTGTTGTTGTATTTGCGATTATTATGCTGTTGTATTTGCGAAGACTGTGCTGCTGAGTTTGCATAGAATACATGAAGTCTATGCTACTATGTTTTCATAGAAGTGAATTAGTTGATCGAGTGTTGCTGTATTTGTGCAGACAGTGAAAAATTGGTTTCGACCAAGTGCAGAAAAGAACAGAGGAAGAGGATAGAATTGTGCCAGACCGAAGGACTATGTTTGGTGCGAGATAAGAGGACCGACTTAGAAGGTGAAAGAGTTGAGGATAGAGGTCTCCGACCGGAGCGGGGAAGATAGGTGTCTTCTGTGGATAGAGTTCCACTTGCTAAGGGCAGCAGAGGCAGAGGTCTTCTAGAGGTTCACCTTTAAAGAGAAGAGCTAGGGGAAGTTGTCTCCTTTGGGTTGGTGCCCATAAACTTTGTAATCGGGAAAGGTTTCCCAAAATTTGAGGTGATAAAATTTAGTAATAAATTTTATCCGTGGAGTAGCCCGCATTGGGTGAACCACGTAAATTGCTGTGTCTCTTTGTGGATGGTGTGTTGTGCTTTGCTTTAATTGCTACTTTTAATTCTGCTATCTCTACACTGCATAATACTGTTTTGAAATTTGAATTGAAGAAAAAGCAAAAAGTGGTCTTATATTGTTCACCGCCCTCTCAGTATAAGCTTGTGTTCTTCACACACCATCCTGCACATGGTATTTCTGAGCTTGAAGTTTCATTGACCTCATTATTTTTGTTGACATATCTCTAGGAAAAGACAAAGTTTGTAAGTATGTCAGAATTTCATCATACCATTTTCATTCTGCATTACTAACTTTCCTAATGTCATGCATCTCATCTGTTGTAATGATATTATTAGAATCTTCTCCTTTATATGCCAAGTACTTTGCTAAGCCCTGCCCTCTTACAACTTTGACTATTTTAAATTCTACATCATATTGTAATAGTTTTACCATCCATATTATAGGACTTCCTAGAGGCTCAGACTGGGTGAAGACATCTTTTATTGTTATAAAAGGGATGCAACATTATACTTTATTGGAACCAAATATACCTTTGAAATGTTATAAATATTGAATTACTACATAAGCATATTTTTCTAGCAAGGTATATTTAATATGTGCTCCTTTCAGACCTGAACACATGAAGGCTATTGGTATTTCATTATTTTCATCATATTTTTGTAAAATAATTGTAGCAATGGAGTTTTCAGATGCATATGAGTAAATGTTAAAGTCTTTAGAATAATCAGGGTAGCTTAGGTTTGGAGTAGTATAAATGACTTATTTTATCTTATTGAATTCTTTCATGTTTTCTACTATCCATTTTATTTCTCCAGTATTTTTAACCATGTCATTTATGGGTTTGGTCATCTCTGCAAAATTTGGAACAAATATTTTGATAAAATTTATCTTGCCAAAGAATGACCTAACTCCTTTTAAGTTTTTTGGAGGAGGAATTTTGAAGATAGCTTCTATTCTTTCTGGGTCAATACTTATCCCCTTTTCTAAAACCATGTGACCTAATAATTTTACTTGTGTAGTCCCGAATATGCACTTCTTGGGATTTAGGGAAATTCCAAATTCTTTGCACCGGTGAAGACTACAGCTAAATGTTCTAAGTGATCTTCTGGATTTTTAGAAAATATGGTGATAAATATACAACCACTATTTTGAACATTAAACCTTTGAAGGTAAAATCCATTACTTTCTAAAAGGTAGCACATGCATTCATTAGGCCAAAAGGTATTCTTAAATATTCAAATGTGCCCCAAGGTGTGGTGAATGCTATTTTATGTTTGTCTTCTGGATTAATCTGAATTTGGTTGTATCCAAAAAATCCATCTAACAGGGACATCCTTGATGACCCAACTATTACTTGCAGTAGTTGTTCCATATTAGGCAATGGGTAATTGTCTTTTAATGAACTTTTATTTAAATTTTTGAAATCCATATAGATCTTGATATCCCCATTTTTATTTTTGACTAGTACTAGATTAGATATCCAAGATGACAATTTTATCTTTTTGATGATCTTGGAATCTAGCGATTTTTGTACCTCCTTTTGTATTATTGGGTGTAAGGTGGGATTATACTTCCTCTGTTTCTTTCTGAATGGCTTCGAATCTTCCTTCGGAGGTATTATATGTGACATCACATCTATTTTGAAGGTTTTAATATCCTCATAAGTCCAAGAAAAATGTTCCTTATTATTCTTTAATAAATTGATGTATCCAACCTTTTCTTTTGCTGGTAAGGCTATGTCTACCTTCACTATTATGGGCCCTCTCATTGTACCAATGTTAACATTTTCATATATAACTTCTTTGTGTAGAGCTTTGTAATATTTATCAAAATCATCAAATAGACTCTCTAGAGAAACCAATTCTTTTGGTCTTCTATTTGTTTTCAGTTGGATTACTTCTATTGGTTTACCTATTTGATATTTTAGCTTGTCTTCATCTTTTTCATCGTATATTATATTTGTGTATTAATTTTTTAAAGTCATGAAATCTTCTATGTCCACATCATCTTGAAAGACCTGTAGGTAAACTATGTTATTTGGCATCGAGGGCTTATAAACTAAAATAGTTGGGAACCTATCCATATACTCTGTAGTTATTTTTGGATGGTCTAGGTCTGATGCATTTACAGCTAAAATATCTGCAATGTGATTATGTTCTCTAGGAATAAATGAGATATTGAAAGCTAAGAATTTTTCAATTTCTTCCAATACTGAATTTTTATACTATTTTATCCTAGGATGCTTGGTCTGATATTTACCTTTGATTTGTTGTATAATTAGTTTTACATACCCTATTACAGTCAAATATTTAATGCCTAATTCTTTTGATTTTCTAAATCCTAGCAATAAAGTCTTGTATTCAGCTACATTATTGGTGCAAGGGAATTCTAATCTATAAGGGATACCAAGATAATTTCCTTTTATGTCAATAAAATTAACTCCTACACCTGCTCCAGATTAGGATTAGCTCCATCAAAATTCATGGTCCATATTTCTTGGTTTAACACCCTATCTGATTCAACATCAATAATTTTATAACTTTTGGATCTATGTTCTTTGTTTCTAGAACTTCTACGAGGAATGGGTTGTGCCATATGGAATAAACTCTCATTCCTCTTTATTCCATATAATTCACCAAGTTTATCATGATTTCATATATTTTAATTAACTCTATGGAATATTTATTGAATGGTTCTCTACGTAGAGTTACATTTTCCTTGTCTGATATTGAGATTGTGGCATAAGATCAATCTAATTGGATTGAGCCTCCCAATTGTTCTGCCAAATGTATGCTTAATAATAGTGAGAAAAATAGATCAACATCCATTACTATACCCTTTTTGGGGTGTTGGTCTACTAAAACCAATAATCCAGTTATCACCCCTACACAAGGCACTTGTCTGTTGTCCATTACTGAAATAGGGGCAGAGTCTCTTGTACAAATTAACCCCATTTGGTCAGCTATCATTTTGGTCATGATATTATGTGAAGCTCCACTATCCAGCATACAATTATGAATCACATACCTCTCTTCTTCTTTTGAATTATACCTTAATGATACATAGAAGGGTCTAACATAGGATGGTGATCTTATATCGTGTTGATTTTGTCTAGCAGTATGGCAAGTTGGGTCTTATTTTTTTTCAACTAATCCAAATGCTCTGTAGACTTGTTCTCTGTACTTCTGAACTTTCATAATCTCTCCAAATGTAATATTAACTTTTTGCATACTAAGTTCTAACCCAACATCAAATTCTATATTTTTATATCCAGTGGTCTATTGCTTTCTTCTTTGGATGTTTCCTCTTCTAATTCTACTATCTTAGGAATAATTTTTTTGGAGGTTCTATCAGTTTTCTCTTTACTAATATTTTTAATTATGAAAGTCTGTTTTCTTGTTTCACTTGGAGAAGCTTTTTCTGTTCTATAAAGGATAGTTCTATTTCTTAATTTTAGATTATTGGTAGCTTCTAATTCTTCCACTTCCTTAGCAGTGGGATTTAATTTCCTTTGCTTAATTTTTTCATATCTTAACTCATGTGGTTTTTGCAATATTTTAGTTCCTTCAACTACTAAGATTTGAGGATGATGATTTGAAGTATACTTGTCCATATTCTCTTCAAACAACCTTTCTCTGGACTCATATTCTAGAGACCAACAGGCATTAATTCTTATATCTTCCTCTGAATTATCATGTAAATATACATTTTTTTGTGTAGATTAAAAATACACGCCAAACAAAAATAAATAAAATCACAATAACAGAGTACATAATAGTTGCACAAAACAAACGATTTCTATTAATCGATGGAGTTTAAAAACTCCCTTTTGAATACAACTGGGCCTCTAACCCTTTATTTGTGATACAAGATTACAATTTATGCTAGGGTTCTCCGAAACCCTAGCTGGCACAAATGGTGGCGCTTCCGAAGAATGTATCTTCAATCCCAACAGAGTGAGTGGGCTTTGTTGTATCCCTTGCTTGGACCACTCCAGCCTAATCACCGCCATCAATAAACCGGATCTCGCTGTCAAAAACCCGCACACATTAACACTATCAAGGAGTTAGAAATTAATAAGAGGGCTCCACCGTGTGAGCCCTCAGAAACAATCTAAAACCCTATAAAAATGGAATGCAAGAATTCAATAACAGATCAAATAGAAGAAAAGAAGTTAGTTGCTTTAAACTAATTTATACCTATTCTCTATTAACGCAGCTAGACCAGGCGACACCTGGAAGTAATGTGGCTGTCAGAATAGGCTACGAAAGGCGCCCTGGTGCACTCGCTGAACGCCCGCGTGCTTCGGGATTAAGGTTTCGTACGCCGGTCCGAGTCTCGTGGTCAGGGTAAACGCCCGCGCGGGCACTTGGTAAACGCCCGTGGGCACTTGGTAAACGTGGGCACTTGGTGAAAGGGGTAAACGCCCCCGCGGCACTTGCGACAAGAATGGGGGATTCCTAGAATGCCGAAGAGATGGCGGCGAAAGGAAGCGGCGATGACGATGGATGCGGCGAAAAGGGTAGCAGAAGAGAGATAGAGGATAAGGAGATAGAAGAAGTAGAAGATAGAAAAGATCAGATAGAAGTAGCAAAAGACATAGGGTTTGAGCCATCAAGGTGACTCAATTTATAATCCACTCTTAGGGCACACTTTAGGGTTTTAACGACACTTTGAACGTGTGGCTAAGATTAAAGTGGATCTAAGGGTAGAGAATAAATCTAGGTTGTGAAATGGATTAAGATGGATGGACGGATGAGATTAAATGAAGGACGGACGGCTCATATTAAATCACTTAAACTATTATTTAAATATATATATTAAAATATTAAAAAATATATATAAATATTAATTTAAATAAATTTGGGGATGAAAAATGGCGGGAAAGGTGAAATTGGGCCAAATAATGGCGGAAAAGTGTGGATTTGGGCCAAATAATGGCGGGAAGGTGGATGACCGACACGTGGCTGACAGGAAGGTATAGATGACTTGCAAGTGGCTGGATTTTGGTGTCTACAGATGCCCTTTTGAGCCGCTTTGTGTGAAGACACAATGCAACGACAAAAACTTAGGACACCCGAAAAGTCGGATCGACGCAACTCTCTCTCAAGACTAAAGCACAACTTTGAAGACCAAAGAATAAAAGAATATTTAAAATTTATCGCTTACCCCCTCAATTGGCGAGCGAGAATGGTTCTCACGAGCCAATTGGAAGAAATTCGGAAGAAAATGAACCGTTTTTGCCCCAACGGTGAAAAAGGGGTTGGTGTAGAAACCACCCTTTATGTCCCAACAGAAAACGGGTTGGTGTACAAACCAGAAAATAATATGATTGAAGACGATATGAGTGATGTGAAAGATGAACCGTTTTCTGCCCCAACGGTTAGAAAGGGATTTTTGCCAAATTTTAAATTCCATGATCATGTAAGATGAATTCTACTATTAGGAAAGTTAAAAATTGATAACGGATGCCCCAACTCCAGTGGGTGAATCCATACCGTTGATGAAATTGCCTTGTTGGCGCCATTGATATGCAGAGATGCAATATGAAAGAGTCCGGAACTTCAGAGATGCTCCTAGTGACCGTATGGATAATTCCTCGGGTCGGAACCAATCAACCTAGGTAGCCTTAATCTCTAGCAAGACTCAAAATAATGATGATATTGAAGATTGTCCACGTTTAAGGCCCCATGAACTAGGCCATCAATGACAACTCGTTGAGCAAATTAATCTTGGTATGAGGTCACTTGAAAAGTAGGATACCCAAAATTGATTTCCAATTTTCAAACAGAGAAATAATTGATGATGATAAATGGTAAGTGTCCTTATGGTGGTTTAATCCTCTTACCGAATTGCATGGATGCAAATCGCCGCAATCGCCAAGGTGATAGAATATACCACTAGATACGAGGTTTACTTTAATTTAATTTGGCAAAAATATGCATGATGAAAGAAGAATGAATGAAATTGACGATAGAAGAATTGATGAATGTTGTTAATTTTGTGAAGGTTTTGAATTTTTTTAACCCAATTTGTAAATCAATGATGAATGATGCGCTTTTTGAGCAAAATGACAAAATTTGTTTCCAAAACTCGTTGTAACCTTCACAAAATGTTTTATTATGATAAGAAGAATGGATGGATGCAATTTGATGAAATTTGGAGGAGGTAAGCTTCAATTTTGTAAGTTTTGTTCTTTTATTCAATACTGACACCAAACGCCGGTATGCATTTGGAGGTGGCAGAAACGCCCGCCGGTGTTTGAATGCATCATGAAATGCCCCACTGCATCTGAATGCGCCATGAAACGCCCCACTGCATTTCAGGGCGCCAAAACCAGCTATTTAAACAGTTTCAACGAGAATTTCGCTCATTTGTGCGTTCGAGCTTGAGAGAAGTGCGTCTGAGGGAGTGGAATGAAGTGAAGTGAAGTGAAAGGTTGTGTGGGAGAGTGAAGCACGCGGGAGCTATGGCGGAGATGGGAGCGGACGCGCCAGTGCAGCCAGCTGAGGTATTTGTTTATTTAAGCAAGTACTTTTATTTGTTTTTTTTTTTTTTTTTTGCTTTTTTTTTTTTTGAAAAAAATTTGTAACCAATTTTTGTTTTGTTGTTTTGCAGCTTAGGGGGTTAGAGGCACGACACCGATTCTCCCCTATCATTCCGGGGGATGAGGAGGTCATTGTCCCAAGAAGACCGGGAGATATTGGGGGCTAGCGGAGGCATTGGGGTAGTATCTAGGACACCACTAGGTCTAGGGCTCCTACTAGGTCTCAGGGGTCCTCTTTTGATGGTTAGCTTAGTGCTTAGATGCACTCTTTATGAGCCTTGGTGCTCTATTGTATATTGTAGCCTTTTGGCATTCATCGTACCATTTGACCTTTATACATATATATATACATGGCTTTTATTTTTAGTGTTTTACTTTCTTTTGTGTGAATGCCTATGTTTTTGTGATGCATGTTTTTATATGTTTTAATGCATATGTGATGGAATGGAATGCAAACTTATAGATGATTAATGCGAGACTAAGTAAATGAAATATGCACTAAGAAGCACTCATACTTTTAGATAGTTAGATTTAGCCAACTGTTATCATAATTGTTTAATCAGGGGCACCGAACTTGGTGGCTTGTGAATGAATGACGTATGGAATGACATGAATATGGAAGAAGATATGGAGGTTGATATGGAAGAAAATATGGAGGAAGACTGTTTTACAAAGACTCAAACATGCTAGTGGTATCAAACAAACTTACTAATACCGCCTAATTCAACTAGGACCAAATGTGTGTGCATGCGAGTTCATTAACCAAATCAGAAGCATGGTAGTGACTCTAGGCAATCAAAAACCCGTGTGTGTGCAAGTGTGTTCATTAACCTCATCTTGCATAAATTAGGTAACCCTCGTTATGGAGAAGACCCCAAAGCTAGTTTGTCCGTATGAGCATTCGGAGGTCTCTTTTGAGGAGAGACATGTCGCCACGCAATGAGTATACTCCACCGCCACCAAGCGTCTATAGCCCCGATGAAGGTTAACTCCATAGTCCATGTTGTTTTTGACCTTTGTAAGCCTTGGGGATGACTACCTATCCGTCCGACTGGACAAGTAGTACGATCCTTACAACTTATTTGGGATCAATGGTGTGTGAAAAATGTTCATTTCCTTAGAGCTTTGGGGAATCGGATTCTCAACCGAAGTATGATGAGAATTTTACCCTATCCTTACTACTCGGTTTATATTTATATTTTGTGATTGCTTGTGATAGTGGTAAGAACCACTGTTTTATGGACTATGTTTGCATGATAGGACAAACGAGGATTACCCTTTTCACTTCAAGGCACAACCCAAGGATGGTGTTATCTCTCTTTGACACAAGATGTTTTTAAGATGTGAAAATGTGATAGGTTCAAGACCGCTTTTGAAATCATTTCCCAATACTCAAGATTTTATTTAGTGTAATTTGTGATATGGCCCTAGAGAACTTTGACATGCATTTCAAGTTTGCTTAAAACACTAGAAATGGCCGAGTGACTCGAAAACATTTTGGCAATGTAAATATGTGCAAATGGAAAATGGGTGTACGAATGACAATTCGGTTTGATGGATTTTATGAAGGTGCCCCCGATTAAGGCAACATGACTTTTGCTTGACCAAATTTTATATCCAAAAGATAGAATGGTCTCTAACATGATATGCAACTATGGCTGAAAATGAAATGTTATGGTTTTCAATGAGATGTATGCACATGAAATGCAATGTTTTTGAATGAGATGTATGCAACTAACAATGAAATGCAAATTCTTTTTATTTTATTTGTTTTTTTTTTTTTTTTTACAAGCCATGTATATATGTACATATAAAATTCAAACTATGCGTAGAATGCCCTCAAGTGTATAACATTAAGTGGTTCGGGTTCTTCCTCTCCCTCTAAACTGGCAAGTCTATAAGTTCCATTACCCACTCTTTCAAAGTGACCATATATGGACCTAACCAATTAGCCGCGAATTTATCTCGAAGATGCGGCAATGCATTGGTGTTTTGTTGATTCTCTTTAAGGACAAGATCCCCTACTTGAAATTCTCTTAGATGAACTTTGGCATTGTAAGCACGTTTCAATCGGTCTTGATAAACTCGCAAATGCTCTAAAGCATTGATTCATTTTTCATCTATGAGTGTGAGTTGATCAAGACGTGCTTGTCTAGCAAGGATCATCATCGATAAATTCCTGCAAAGAAATTCGCAAGGAAGGGATCTCGAGCTCAAGAGGCATGATTGCTTCAGCTCCATAGACCAAAGAAAATGGCGTTGCCCCAATGGGAGTTCTCGATGCTTGTTCTGTAAGCCCATAATGCCAAGGGGATTTGTGTATGCCAATCTTTATGATTTTCTTTAACAAGTTTCTTAAGAATAGCAATTATGGTCTTATTGGAAGCTTCAGCTTGTCCATTGGCTTGTGGGTAGTAAGGAGTTGAGAAACTATGTTGGATATTATACTTTTCGCAAAGAGCTCGAACATCCTTATTCTTAAAAGACTTGCCGTTATCAAAAATGATTTTAGAGGGAATACCAAAACGACAAATGATATGGTGAAGTATAAACTCCACAATTCTAGGACCTGTCGTACTGGTTAGAGGAATAGCTTCAACCCACTTTGTGAAGTATTCAGTGGCTGTAATGATGAAAGTATGCTGTCCTGAAGAGGCAGTTGAAATCTTGCCAATTAAATCGAGACCCCATTGTGAGAAGGGCCAAAGGCTTTGGATGGGTTGTAAAGCTTGTGATGGTATATGGATTAAATTAGCGTGTTCTTGACACTTTTTACATTGTTTAACATACTTGCAACAATCTTGTTCCATAGTGGGCCAATAATACCCCATACGTAAAATACGCTTCGCAATGGCCATTCCACTAAAATGACCACCACAAGTACCATCATGGGCTTCAGCAATAGCTCTATGTGTTTCACCTCGCTTCTAGACAACGGAGGAGTACTCCATCATATCCACGTTTATACAACACATCCCCCAAAAGAACAAAACGAGCCTTCTTTTGCTTAAAACAACGACGGGCAGTTCAAGACAAATCAGGTGGAAGTGTTCCAAACTTGAGGAAGGCTACTATCTCACTAGACCAAGGCTCATATGGATCCGAATGGATAAAGCAAACATCTTTTTCATCTTTAGACTCAAGCACGGACAATTGCAGACTTAGAGATTGTGGAAATGATTAGGGGTCGTACTCTCTCCAAGGGAGTCCTTTGGAATCAATGATCCAAGAGAGGCCATGGCATCCGCAAATCTATTAGTCGAACGAGGCAAACTAGTGATCTCATACCAATCAAACTTAGAGAGCAACTTCATTGCTACATCATGATAAAGCTTAATGGTAGGTTCTTTGGCTTGGTATTCTCCCGTAATTTGTTTAACCACGAGTTGAGAATCCCCAAATATCCGAATACGCTTAATGCTCATAGCTATGGCTGATTGAAGACCTAAAATTAAGGCTTCATACTCGCCGTATTATTGGTGCATTGGAAGTCTAGTTTGAATGATAAAGGGATGGGAATCCCTTGAGGTGTATGAAACACAACTCCAAAGACCTCGACCTTTCGCGCACTTAGAGCCATCAAAGAATAGCGTGATGTCAACATCTTCCTCCGGAATGATGTCCTCTTCTTGTTCAAGTGATAGCAAATACCGAATCATCTCGGAGCTCAATAATCAAAGGATGATCACTAGGTAGTGGAGCTTCCGCAAGTTGATCGGCTATAACTTGACCTTTAACGGATTTTTGGCTAATGAATTCAAGATCGAATTCGGTAAGCAACATTATCCATTTAGCGGTACGAGTGTTATTATAAGTGCGAGACATCATATAACGCAGAGGGTTTTCTCTAGCTATGACATATGTTGTATGGCTAAGCATATAATGACGAAGTTTCTTAGTGGCAAAAACCACCGCTAAGCACAACTTTTCCACATAAGCATATCGGGTTTCATAGCTTACCAATGTTCGACTAATATAATAGATAGCTTGCTCACGATTTTGTTCATTCTTTTGTGCAAGCATTGTCCCTAAGGCAAAGTCCGTTGCTGAGATATAAAGGTTGAAAGGGACCCCCGGACGAGGCGGAGCTAAGACTGGCGGAGATGCTAAGTACCGCTTGATGTCATCAAAGGCTTTCTCGACATTCATCTCGTCCATGAAAATTGTACCCCCTTTTGTAGTAGGTGGCAAAATGGCCTACATTTATCATAAAGTTGTGCAATAAAGCGACGGATTGAATTAATCTTTCCTTGCAAACTACGCAACTCCTTCAAATTAGTTGGGGGACACATTTCCATAATGGCTTTGACCTTGTTTGGGTCCACCTCAATACCTCGTTTAGAGATAATAAAACCTAGGAGTTTGCCCGAGGTAACACCAAAGACACATTTCTTAGGGTTCAACCTTACTTTATGCTCTAGAAGTCTATCAAAAACTTTTTCCAATACATCAAAATGCTCTTGTCGAGTTTTAGATTTTGCCAATAAATCATCCACATAATCTTCGATAATCTTATGCATATAATCGTGGAAAATATAAGTCATGGCTCGTTGATAGGTTGCACCTGCGTTCTTAAGGCCAAAGGGCATCACCCCGTAACAAAAAGTTCCCCAAGGTGTGGTAAATGCTGTTTTGTGTTGATCTTCGTGGTTTATTCGAATCTGGTTGTATCCCGAAAATCCATCCATGAACGAAAGCATTTCATGACCAGCGCAGTTGTCGACAAGAGTATCAATGTTTGGAAGAGGAAAGTCATCCTTAGGACACGCTTTATTTAGATCTCAAAAATCGGTGCAAACACGTATCCCCCCGTTAGGCTTGCGAACGGGTACCATGTTAGAAAGCCACTCAGGATAATCAATCGGGACGACAAATTTAACATCCAAAAGTTTCTGAATCTCCGATTTAACTATGAGGGCCACGGTAGGATGCATTTTCCTAAGTTTCTGTTTGACAGGTTTAGCATCTTTTTGTAAGGTGAGGTTATGGACAACCAAATTAGGGTCTAGGCCTCGGCATGTCTTTGTAAGACCATGCAAATATCTCCTTCTTCCGCTTGAGTAGAGCAATCATTTGCTCTTGTTCCTCTCGATGATAGACTTTTAGCCGCTTCACAATTTGGGTGCCATCTTGGTCCTTACTAAGGTCTACATCGATAGTTTCTTCAATAGACATGTGGGAACCTTCCTCAAGCCGATGGGGAGTAGGGATCAGATTTATGTCATCTAAAATGTCATCAAGCTCCCGTGCCTTGCTCTCATCTATGTCTCGCTCGGAAGACCTCTCGGCTTAGAAGATGAAGGTGAATGTGGAGGTGAAGGAGGAATGTAGTTGGCGGAAGCCCTTAACAATTCCTCGGAAAGGATGAACTCTGAAATAGATGGAGGGGATGAAATCCGATCCATGTCAATCAGGCTTGGGTTGATCGGGATTGGCTTATCCGGATCATATGGATTATGGAGCGAGGTGAATAAGTCTTCAAAATTCATTGTCGACTTATGGAAGAAAGGATGGGCGGAATGGAAGGGAAAACCGGTGAAGACCTCGGAAGACCTGAAGTGCAAAACAACATAGTTTTTCAGTTTTTTTTTTTTTTTTGTAGTTTGAGTTTTTTTTTTTTTTTGTAGTGGTGAAAACCACTATTACACACATACATAAAGCAATAAAGTATTTTTTTTATATATTTTGATTTTTTTTTTTTTTGGAATTTTCTGATTTTTTTTTTTTTGGTAGTGGTGAAAACCACTATTTTAGTATATACATATAATACAAGTTTGGATTATGGCTTATGGATGTGGCGGAGGGGGTGGTTCACCTCGTTCTTGTGGAAGAAGCAAGCGAAAGATGGCCTCTTGGAGAGGGAACAATTGGAGATAAAACTCGTCTTGTTTAGTGAAGGGAACAATGGGCACCAACTCTTCTTTATATTCATCACCATTTGACATGACGTCAAATTCTTCATAGGCTTCATCTTCGGATTCATCTGGGTGGAGGATTTCTTCTTCTGAATTAAGATTAATGCTTTGAAAATCTCGCTCAAAAGAAGAAAGGGATGGAAGTGGTTGGTAGCCCGCACCAAAACGCTCGTGGGTCTCTCGATATGGCATATCGATGCGTTCAGCTACCCCTTGCTCGTATCGACCTAGGCCAAATTGCCGCCAATTATGTCTCGTGGAAATAGCGAGAGGGAAAACCCTCCATCCTTTCGATATTGGCAGTGGACTCGGATGCTTAGGTTCTAGTATGGTGGTAGGACTAGAAGATGACTCTATTCCCCCATATACAAAATTAATGGAATTTGGCATAGAACCCATGTTATAAACCGATCCAATGGATAAATGTTGGTCATGTGGACGACCAAAATCTTTAACTGTTTGCACATTGAACGGTGTGATGTGGACATCTTGGATGGCATACTCACCAATACCTGCATCAATGAGATGGACCTTGACTTGGGAGGGAGATGGACTTGATGATGGAATAGAAGAATGTGGGATAGAAGAATTGGAAGGATTTGGTTGGGTTGATGCTTCACTAACTTGTGAAACATCAGCCGGTGATGGTTGGGAAGATGGAGGAATAATAGGTGATGTTGAAGAAGGTGTAGAAGAAGGGGGTAATGACGTGGAAAGAGATGATTGGTCATGGCCACATGTGCATGTGGTCACTGATGAAGAAGAAGGAAGATTAGTTGATGAAGAAAGTGGTGAATGAGATGGAATAGCGGAAGAGGAAGATGGTTGCGATATGATGGGTAGCTCCTCAAGAATGGGAGCTTTAGAAGAAGATGGTATAGAAGAAATAGATGGGGTCAAGAAAAGATGAGTGGATGGCAACACAATCTCATAAGGATTTGAGACATAGTTGCAATGTTTGAAGGGTTCAATGTCAACAGGTACACAATGAACCTGTCCCTCATATACATACTTCAGACATTGATGCAAAGATAGAAGGGACACATCTCATCTCCCTAAGCCAAGGCCGTCCAAGCAATACATTGTATGCCATGGTCCCTTCCAAGATGTGAAACAAGGTATGCAAAGTTCGGGCCCCTACCTCAATGGGCAAGATAACCGTGCCAACCGTGGAAGATAAAGCATCATTGAATGCTTTAAGAGTAAAAGTCGACTTTGTGATAAGGGATGGCGACAGCTTTAGATGACTCAACGCCGATGTTGTAATGATATTGATTGAGGAACCGGTGTCAATTAAGACTCTCTTGAATGGCTTGTTATCGATCTTGGCCATGATATGTAGTGGAGGATCTATACTTTCTGTTGACATAGGTTTGATTTCAAAATCATAGAAAGTGATGGAGGGCTCCATGCATGTTTGAATACTCCCCACAAAGTTGTTGAAGGCATTAGTATCTTGAGTTTGAAGCTCGATTGACTTTAATATTTCCATTAATGCCTCTCTATGCGGAGGAGATTGTTGAATGAGGTCATAGATCGATAACTTGGCGTAAGCCATTTTTAAACCGGTAGTTAACCGGCTACTCAATGACATGATGGGTCGTTGGCGTTGAGTAGAATGATTTAGCGGTTGTTGAGAAGTACTAGCACGTCGTTGGGTCACCGTTACCCGAGGTGGACCGGGGTTTGTACAGTGGCCGTGGTTCAGCCTCGATTTGGTTGGTTCACCCTTTGACCCCGGGTTACTACGTTAATAGTACCCACAAAACCTTGGTATTGTTGTACATGGTTGACTTGATTAGGAGGAGTTACCTGAGTTACTCCCCCTGTTGGAGCTTCCTCCCGATGTGGAAGGGGTGTTTGAAATATACCAAGATTTTGATTTTGTTGGGCTAAGGGGCTATCCAATTTAATGGCTCCAATCTCAATAAGATCTTGGATCACATGTTTGAAAGCTGTACAATTATTGATATCGTGCCCATTTTGCCTATGATAAGGACAAAATAGGTACTCCTTGTAATACTTCCCCCTTCTAGATGGGTCTAAAGGTTTAAACTCATGTAAAGTTAACTGATTTGTGCTATATAACTTGTTGAATATGACCGCATATGGTTCATCTAAAGGTGTGAATTGTCGCTTGGGACGATTGTTTTGCCAAGGTCGAGTTTCCATGGTTGGCCCAAAGATTGGGAGCAGGTTGAGTAGGGGCGGGTACCGCATGATAAGCAATTGGTTGCGGTTGACTTTGCATTACTTGTTGTTGTTGAGCCATTACGGGCTGGCTCGCCACCACTTGATTAACTTGGTTAACATTTGAGGCTGTATTAGCCTGTGCTTGTTTGTTTTGGCCATAATTATTATTTCGTTGTTGGCCCTTTTGTTGCCATTCTTTTCTACGGGGTTTTAAAACACCCTCTTGGACTTTAATGTCTTCTATGATACTTGCTTGGGCCAAAGCCTCTTCAAAAGTCCCGTATTGTTGTAATTGGAGTAACCAAGAGATAGGTTTTAGACAACTCTGGGTGAACATTTTGGTTAACTCCTCCATTGGTAGGGAGAATGGCAGTTTATTAATGATAGCCCTCCAACGGTTTCCAAAGTCATAAACAGCCTCATCGTCATGTTGCTTGAGCTTGTATAAGTCAGACAATGAAACTCTCTTTTGTACATTCAGGGAGAATCATTCTAAAAATAGATTAATCAATTGTTCGTAAGCATAAATGCTATGGTGAGCTAAATGATTATACCATCGTACAAAGATCTCCTCCTAATGTCTCGAGGAAAAGTTCTGAGCATAAGAGCATCATTATTTTGGATTCTAAAGCAAGCATGCATGAATGAGCTCACATGTTCATGAGGATCCTCAGTTCCTCAAAATTTGTCAAACTTCGGTAATGTGAAATCAGTTGGATATGGTGGTGAAGGTACCGAAGGATGAATTGGTTGATTGATCAATGACCTTAGCGTAGGTTTCTGACTAGATGAGCCAGGCATGTTGAGCATAAGGTTGTCAATCTGTTGTTGCATAGCATGGAGTCGAGAATCTTCATGAAAATTTTGACTTGTTTGATGATTATGATGATGTAATGGAAGAGTGGAAAATTGATGAGATGGGATGAAATTGCCTGGATTAGGCGGTGTGGAATGGAAAAGTTGTTGGTATGGATGATACCGAAAAGAAGGTGATTGGGGTAGATGATGAACTGGACTAGGTTGGGAGAAAGGTGGGGTAGGAATGGACACCACCGAAGATTGGGGTACCTGTGTGGGGCCTCGAGCTAATAAAAGCTGGTCGGGTAGAAATTGGTTGGGGTGTAGGATTTACTACGACAGGTGGTTGAGCATTTTGTTGCTGTTGTTGCAAAATCAATTTGTCGAGATACTCCTTAACCTTATTAATCTCTAACCCAAGGGAGGTGGGATGATTGGATGAAGGTGGAGGGCAGGCCGCCATGGTAGTCACAGAAGACTGCATAGCAGGGGCAATGAAGGTGGTCGAAGTAGGCGATACTCGGGAAGGAACAATAGACTGTGTCCCAAGTAGGGTGAAACCATAAATGGTTTGGGAAGAAGAGGGTTGAAATTGGTTATGGCTAGAAGAGTTTCCACCAACTTCATAAAGAGAATTGGTGTACACCCGGGTACATGGAGGAGAAGGTGGTCGGGAAGACACTACATTTGTCTCCAAAGGAGGACAATTGAGCATCTGGGAAGATGTTGGAGATGAAGCCGGCTGAGCGGATACCACATTAGCCTCAAAAAAAGGGTTAGTGTAGACCCGAGTGAAACCAGCGGGTATGGTTGATGCAATATCCTCGCTGAAAAATAGAATCTTGCATAGGGGAATCTTGGATTGGCTCAAGGACATAGCCAGTGCCATCTCTTAAGTGAGTTTGCACTTGGGCCATATCAATGTGGGTAATATGAGAGGAATTGTCTTCCTCCATGGGCATGGCCATGTGGTAGATGGTAGAAGGACGTGAAAGTCCTGCAGGCGAACCTGCCTGAAATTCACTAGGATAAGTGGCCATGTTGGTGGTGGGGATGTTCTGTGAATTTCCCATTTGATTATTTAGATTTAACATTTTAGATTGATTCCTTGTTAAGACCATGGAGCAATAAATCTAAACAAATTCAGAAAAGAAGAATGCAAAACTAGAATGATAAATTTACACTAAAAAAATTATCAGAAAATAGTCACAACCTAGGTTTCAACCAATGTGTCTTACCTTGCGGTTAATTAATTATTTTCTCGATCTTAATCAGTAGTAAATTTTAAGTGTCCGGTTTATGAGTTTTGCATGTGATCTAATCTTGAATTATTCACAAAAAAAGGTAAAAACTATGGCTAGGAAAGGACAACGAGATTCTTACTGGTGATGAAATCCAGCAAGTTTGCTCGGGGGTGACCTATGGTGTCTAAGGCAGAAGTTTAATGGATGGAGATGAATTCCACCGTCACTAAACTTCAAGCAATACCTGGTGATGAAATCCAGATATCACTGTTTTAAATGCAATATGAAAATGCAATGAATTTTTTTTTTTTTAAATGTTTTAGTTATCTAATGTGTACATACAAGGCTATAAATCAAAAGTTCTAATGATCTAAGCAAGAGGCTACTGAAAACATGTCATTTCCTCTGAAGAATTGGAGTACACCGTTTAAAACCCCCGCCTACCAATGATATCGGATATCAAAGGAGCAACCGGAAGGTTCGTCCACTTCTCTGCCTGGAATCACCCAATGGCAGGAGTACTATTGACATCCAATCAATAGTCCTACTTAGATAATTAAAACAAATAATTCGTAGCTATTCTAATATGCAGCTAGGTATGCAAAAATTTTTTTTTTTTTTAATGCAAGCAACAATCAATAATGCAATGCAAAGAAAAATGTAATTAAAAATAACTGTTCTTTTCCAGATTACTTAGTTTTTGTTCATTTTAAAGTAATGATCTCGAAAAAGAAACAAAATATGGCAGAAAAACCAAAAACGTAAAAAGTACAGCACTTACTTGGAAGCCTACGCTTTTCTGTAAAACTGACTTCAAACGCCCACGGGAGTCTGCACAGGCTGAAACGCACCTCTGCGTTTCGTATTGGACTTCCATACGCCCCTCTGCGTCTGCTACGTTTTCGCAAACTCGGAAACCCTAGTTTACTGGAACAACGAATTTCACGATTTCTGGAACCTCGCAAAATAAAACAAAAAATAAGAACAGATTAGTAAAGCAAGTATTAAAAATATGAAACCCTAGGGGGTCCCACCGTGATCGCCATTTGTAGATTAAAAATACAACGCCAAACAAAAAAAATAAAATCACAATAACGGAGTACGTAATAGTTGCACAAAACAAACGATTTCTATTAATCGATGGAGTTTAAAAACTCCTTTTTGAATACAACTGGGCTTGTAACCCTTTATTTGTGATACAAGATTACAATTCATGCTAGGGTTCTCCGAAACCCTAGCTGGCACAAATGGTGGCGCTTCCGAAGAATGTATCTTCAATCCCAACAGAGTGAGTGGGCTTTGTTGTATCCCTTGCTTGGACCACTCCAGCTTAATCAGCGCCATCAATAAACCGGATCTCGCTGTCAAAAACCCGCACACATTAACACTATCAAGGAGTTAGAAATTAATAAGAGGGCTCCACCGTGTGAGCCCTCGTAAACAATCTAAAACCCTAGAAAAATGAAATGCAGGAATTCAATAACAGATCAATAAAAGAAAAGAAGTTACTTGCTTTAAACTAATTTATACCTGTTCTCTGTTAACGCAGCTAGACCAGGCGACACCTGGAAGTAATGTGGCTGTCAAATCGGCTGCGGAAGGCGCCCTGGTGCACTCGCTGAACGCCCGCGTGCTTCTGGATTAAGGTTTCAGACGCCGGTCTGAGTCTGTGGCTATGGGTAAACGCCCGCGGGCACTTGGTAAACGCCCGTGGGCACTTGGTAAACGCCCGTGGGCACTTGGTAAAGGGGTAAACGCCCACGGGCACTTGCGACAAGAATGGGGGATTCTGCAGAATGCTGCAGAAGAGATGGCGGCGAAAGCGACGATGGAAGCGGCGATGGATGCGACGAAAAGGTAGCAGAAGAGAGATAGAGGGGATCAGAAAAGGAGATAGAAGAAGTTAAGAAGATAGAAAAGATCCAGGATAGAAGTAGCAAAAGACATAGGGTTTGAGCCATCAAGGTGACTCAATTTATAATCCACTCTTAGGGATTAAAAATACACGCCAAACAAAAATAAATAAAATCACAATAATAGAGTACAGAATAGTTGCACAAAACAAACGATTTTTATTAATCGATGGAGTTTAAAAACTCCTTTTTGAATACAACTGGGCCTGTAACCCTTTATTTGTGATACAAGTATACAATTTATGCTAGGGTTCTCCGAAACCCTAGCTGGCACAAATGGTGGCGCCTCCGAAGAATGTATCTTCAATCCCAACAGAGTGAGTGGGCTTTGTTGTATCCCTTGCTTGGACCACTCTAGCTTAATCAGCTGCCATCAATAAACCGGATCTGCTGTCAAAAACCTGCACACATTAACACTATCAAGGAGTTAGAAATTAATAAGAGGGCTCCACTGTGTGAGCCCTCAGAAACAATCTAAAACCCTAGAAAAATGAAATGCAGGAATTCAATAACAGATCAATAAAAGAAAAGAAGTTACTTGCTTTAAACTAATTTATACTTGTTCTCTGTTAACGCAGCTAGACCAGGCGACACCTGGAAGTAATGTGGCTATCAAATCGGCTACGGAAGGCGCCCTGGTGCACTCGCTGAACGCCCGCGTGCTTCTGGATTAAGGTTTCAGACGCCGGTCTGAGTCTGTGGTCATGGGTAAACGCCCGCGGCACTTGGTAAACGCCCGTGGGCACTTGGTAAATGCCCGTGGGCACTTGGTAAAGGGGTAAACGCCCGCGGGCACTTGCGACAAGAATGGGGGATTCTGCAGAATGCTGCAGAAGAGATGGCGGCGAAAGCGGTGATGGAAGCGACGATGGATGCGGCGAAAGGGTAGCAGAAGAGAGATAGAGGAGATAGCAGTAGAAGAATTAGAATCAGAGATAGCGCATAGGAGATAGAAGTAGCAAAAGACATAGGGTTTGAGCCATCAAGGTGACTCAATTTATAATCCACTCTTAGGGCACACTTTAGGGTTTTAACGACACTTTGAACGTGTGGCTAAGATTAAAGTGGATCTAAGGGTAGAGAATAAATCTAGGTTGTGAAATGGATTAAGATGGATGGACGGATGAGATTAAATGAAGGATGGACGGCTCGGATTAAATCACTTAAACTATTATTTAAATATATATATTAAAATATTAAATATATATATATATATAAATATTAATTTAAATAAATTTGGGGATGAAAAATGGCGGGAAAGGTGAAATTGGGCCAAATAATGGCGGGAAAGTGTGGATTTGGGCCAAATAATGGTGGGAAGGTGGATGACCGACACGTGGCTGACAGGAAGGTATAGATGACTTGCAAGTGGCTGGATTTTGGTGTCTACAGATGCCCTTTTTGAGCCGCTTTGTGTGAAGACACAATGCAAGCACAAAAACTTAGGACACCCGAAAAGTCGGATCGGACGCAACTCTCTCTCAAGACTAAAGCACAACTTTGAAGACCAAAGAATAAAAGAATATTTAAAATTTATCGACTTACTCCCTCAATTGGCGAGCGAGAATGGTTCTCACGAGCCAATTGGAAGAAATTCGGAAGAAAATGAACCGTTTTTGCCCCAACGGTGAAAAAGGGGTTGGTGTATGAACCATCTGTTTATGTCCCAACAGAAAAGGGGTTGGTGTACAAACCAGAAAATAATATGATTGAAGACGATATGAGTGATGTGAAAGATGAACCGTTTTCTGCCCCAACGGTTAGAAAGGGATTTTTGCCAAATTTTAAATTCCATGATCATGTAAGATGAATTCTACTATTAGGAAAGTTAAAAATTGATAACGGATGCCCCAACTCCCGTGGGTGAATCCATACTCGTTGATGAAATTGCCTTGTTGGCGCCATTGATATGCAGAGATGCAATATGAAAGAGTCCGGAACTTCAGAGATGCTCCTAGTGACCGTATGGATAATTCCTCGGGTCGGAACCAATCAACCTAGGTAGCCTTAATCTCTAGCAAGACTCAAAATAATGATGATATTGAAGATTGTCCACGTTTAAGGCCCCATGAACTAGGCCATCAATGACAACTCGTTGAGCAAATTAATCTTGGTATGAGGTCACTTGAAAAGTAGGATACCCAAAATTGATTTCCAATTTTTAAACAAGTGAAATAATTGATGATGATAAATGGTAAGTATCCTTATGGTGGTTTAATCCTCTTACCGAATTGCATGGATGCAAATCGCTGCAATCGCCAAGGTGATAGAATATACCACTAGATACGAGGTTTACTTTAATTTAATTTGGCAAAAATATGCATGATGAAAGAAGAATGAATGAAATTGACGATAGATCGGAAGAATTGATGAATGTTGTTAATTTTGTGAAGGTTTTGAATGTTTTTAACCCAATTTGTAAATCAATGATGAATGATGCGCTTTTTGAGAAAAATGACAAAATTTGTTTCCAAAACTGTTGTAACCTTCACAAAATGTTTTATTATGATAAGAAGAATGGATGGATGCAATTTGATGAAATTTGGAGGAGGTAAGCTTCAATTTTGTAAGTTTTGTTCCTTTATTCAATACTGACACCAAACGCCGGTATGCATTTGGGGGTGGCAGAGATGCCCGCCGGTGTTTGAATGCATCATGAAACGCCCCACTACGTCTGAATGCGCCATGAAACGCCCCACTGCGTTTCAGGGCGCCAAAACCAGCTATTTAAACAATTTCAGAGAGAATTTCGCTCATTTGTGCGTTCGAGCTTGAGAGAAGTGCGTCTGAGGGAGTGGAATGAAGTGGAGTGAAGTGAAAGGTTGTGTGGGAGAGTGAAGCACGCGGGAGCTATGGCGGAGATGGGAGCGGACGCGCCAGTGCAGCCAGCTGAGGTATTTGTTTATTTAAGCAAGTACTTTTATTTGTTTTTTTTTTTTTTTGCGTTTTTTTTTTTTTTTTTTTGGAAAAAAAATTTGTAACCAATTTTTGTTTTGTTGTTTTGCAGCTTAGGGTGTTAGAGGCACGACACCGATTCTCCCCTATCATTCCGGGGATGAGGAGGTCATTGTCCCAGGCAGACTGGGAGATATTGGAGGCAGTGGGGCTAGCGGAGGCAGCCCGATTGGAGGTAGTGAGTCTAGGCACACCACTAGGTCTAGGGCTCCTACTAGGTCTCAGGGGTCCTCTTTTGATGGTTAGCTTAGTGCTTAGATGCACTCTTTATGAGCCTTGGTGCTCTATTGTATATTGTAGCCTTTTGGCATTCATTGTACAGTTTGACCTTTATACATATATATATATATATACATGGCTTTTATTTATTTGGTGTTTTACTCTCTTTTGTGTGAATGCCTATGTTTTTGTGATGCATGTTTTTATATGTTTTAATGTTTTTGATGCATATGTGATGGAATGGAATGCAAAGTTATAGATGATTAATGCGAGACTAAGTATATAACATGCAAATCTATGGAAGATAAGCAAAAAAAAAAAGAAAAAACAAGTGATTAATGCAAGACTAAGTAAATGAAATATGCACTAAGAAGCACTCATACTTTTAGATAGTTAGATTTAGCCAACTGTTATCATAATTGTTTAATCAGGGGCACCGAACTTGGTGGCTTGTGAATGGATGACGTATGGAATGACATGAATATGGAAGAAGATATGGAGGGTGATATGGAAGAAGATATGGAGGAAGACTGTTTTACAAAGACTCAAACATGCTAGTGGTATCAAACAAACTTACTAACACTGCCTAATTCAACTAGGACCAAATGTGTGTGCATGCGAGTTCATTAACCAAATCAGAAGCATGGTAGTGACTCTAGGCAATCAAAAACCTGTGTGTGCAAGTGTGTTCATTAACATCATCTTGCACAAATTAGGTAACCCTCGTTATGGAGAAGACCCCGAAGCTAGTTTGTCCGTATGAGCATTCGGAGGTCTCTTTTTGAGGAGAGACATGTCGCCACGCAATGAGTATACTCCACCGCCACCAAGCGTCTATAGCCCCGATGAAGGTTAACTCCATAGTCCATGTTGTTTTTGACCTTTGTAAGCCTTGGGGATGACTACCTATCCGTCCGATCTGGACAAGTAGTACGATCCTTACAACTTATTTGGGATCAGTGGTGTGTGAAAAATGTTCATTTCCTTAGAGCTTTGGGGAATCGGATTCTCAACCGAAGTATGATGAGAATTTTACCCTATCCTTACTACTCTGTTTATATTTATATTTTGTGATTGCTTGTGATAGTGGTAAGAACCACTGTTTTATGGACTATGTTTGCATGATAGGACAAACGAGGATTACCCTTTTCACTTCAAGGCACAACCCAAGGATGGTGTTATCTCTCTTTGACACAAGATGTTTTTAAGATGTGAAAATGTGATAGGTTCAAGACCGCTTTTGAAATCATTTCCCAATACTCAAGATTTTATTTAGTGTAATTTGTGATATGGCCCTAGAGAACTTTAACATGCATTTCAAAGTTTGCTTAAAACACTAGAAATGGTTGAGTGACTGAAAACATTTTGGCAATGTAAATATGTGCAAATGGAAAATGGATGTACGAATGACAATTCGGTTTGATGGATTTTGTGAAGGTGTCCCCGATTAAGGCAACATGACTTTTGCTTGACCAAATTTTATATCCAAAAGATAGAATGGTCTCTAACATGATATGCAACTATGGCTGAAAATGAAATGTTATGGTTTTCAATGAGATGTATGCACATGAAATGCAATGTTTTTGAATGAGATGTATGCAACTAACAATGAAATGCAAATTCTTTTTATTTTATTTTTTTTTTTTTTTTTTTTACAAGCCATGTATATATGTACATATAAAATTCAAACTATGCGTAGAATGCTCTCAAGTGTATAACATTAAGTGGTTCGGGTTCTTCCTCTCCCTCTAAACTGGCAAGTCTATAAGTTCCATTACCCACTCTTTCAGTGACCATATATGGACCTAACCAATTAGCCGTGAATTTATCTCGAAGATGCGGCAATGCATTGGTGTTTTGTTGATTCTCTTTAAGGACAAGATCCCCTACTTGAAATTCTCTTAGATGAACTTTGGCATTGTAAGCACGTTTCAATCGGTCTTGATAAACTCGCAAATGCTCTAAAGCATTGATTCGTTTTTCATCTATGAGTGTGAGTTGATCAAGACGTGCTTGTCTAGCAAGTATCATCATCGATAAATTCCTGCAAAGAAATTCGCAAGGAAGGGATCTCGAGCTCAAGAGGCATGATTGCTTCAGCTCCATAGACCAAAGAAAATGGCGTTGCCCCAATGGGAGTTCCGATGCTTGTTCTGTAAGCCCATAATGCCAAGGGGATTTGTGTATGCCAATCTTTATGATTTTCTTTAACAAGTTTCTTAAGAATAGCAATTATGGTCTTATTGGAAGCTTCAACTTGTCCATTGGCTTGTGGGTAGTAAGGAGTTGAGAAACTATGTTGGATATTATACTTTTCGCAAAGAGCTCGAACATCCTTATTCTTAAAAGACTTGCCGTTATCAAAAATGATTTTAGAGGGAATACCAAAACGACAAATGATATGGTGAAGTATAAACTCCACAATTCTAGGACCTGTCATATTGGTTAGAGGAATAGCTTCAACCCACTTTGTGAAGTATTCAAGTGGTCGTAATGATGAAAGTATGTTGTCCCGAAGAGGCAAGTGAAATCTTGCCAATTAAATCGAGACCCCATTGTGAGAAGGGCCAAAGGCTTTGGATGGGCTGTAAAGCTTGTGATGGTATATGGATTAAATTAGCGTGTTCTTGACACTTTTTACATTGTTTAACATATTTGCAACAATCTTGTTCCATAGTGGGCCAATAATACCCCATACGTAAAATACGCTTCGCAATGGCCATTCCACTAAAATGACCACCACAAGTACCATCATGGGCTTCAAAGCAATAGCTCTATGTGTTTCACCCGCTTCTAGACAACGGAGGAGTACTCCATCATACCCACGTTTATACAACACATCCCCCAAAAGAACAAAACGAGCTGCCTTTTGCTTAAAACAGCGGCAGGTAGTTCGAGACAAATCAAGTGGAAGTGTTCCAAACTTGAGGAAGGCTACTATCTCACTAGACCAAGGCTCATATGGATCCGAATGGATAAAGCAAACATCTTTTTCATCTTTAGACTCAGCACGGACAATTGCAGACTTAGAGATTGTGGAAATGATTAGGGGTTGTACCTCTCCAAGGGAGTCCTTTGGAATCAATGATCCAAGAGAGGCCATGGCATCCGCAAATCTATTAGTCGAACGAGGCAAACTAGTGATCTCATACCAATCAAACTTAGAGAGCAACTTCATTGCTACATCATGATAAAGCTTAATGGTAGGTTCTTTGGCTTGGTATTCTCCTCGTAATTTGTTTAATCACGAGTTGAGAATCCCCAAATATCCGAATACGCTTAATACTCATAGCTATGGCTGATTGAAGACCTAAAATTAAGGCTTCATACTCGCTGTATTATTGGTGCATTGGAAGTCTAATTTGAATGATAAAGGGATGGGAATCCCTTGAGGTGTATGAAACACAACTCCAGACACTCGACCTTTCGCGCACTTAGAGCCATCAAAGAATAGCGTGATGTCAACATCTTCCTCCGGAATGATGTCCTCTTCTTGTTCAAAGTGATAGCAAATACCGAATCATCTGGGAGCTCAATAATCAAAGGATGATCACTAGGTAGCGGAGCTTCCGCAAGTTGATCGGCTATAACTTGACCTTTAACGGATTTTTGGCTAATGAATTCAAGATCGAATTCGATAAGCAACATTATCCATTTAGCGGTACGAGTGTTATTATAAGTGCGAGACATCATATAACGCAGAGGGTTTTCTCTAGCTATGACATATGTTGTATGGCTAAGCATATAATGACGAAGTTTCTTAGTGGCAAAAACCACTGCTAAGCACAACTTTTCCACATAAGCATATCGGGTTTCATAGCTTACCAATGTTCGACTAATATAATAGATAGCTTGCTCGCGATTTTGTTCATTCTTTTGTGCAAGCATTGTCCCTAAGGCAAAGTCCGTTGTTGAGATATAAAGGTTGAAAGGGACCCCTGGACGAGGCGGAGCTAAGACTGGCAGAGATGCTAAGTACTGCTTGATGTCATCAAAGGCTTTCTGACATTCATCTGTCCATGAAAATTGTACCCCCTTTTGTAGTAGGTGGCAAAATGGCCTACACTTATCATAAAGTTGTGCAATAAAGCGACGGATTGAATTAATCTTTCCTTGCAAACTACGCAACTCCTTCAAATTAGTTGGGGGACACATTTCCATAATGGCTTTGACCTTGTTTGGGTCCACCTCAATACCTCGTTTAGAGATAATAAAACCTAGGAGTTTGCCCGAGGTAACACCAAAGACACATTTCTTAGGGTTCAACCTTACTTTATGCTCTAGAAGTCTATCAAAAACTTTTTCCAATACATCAAAATGCTCTTGTCGAGTTTTAGATTTTGCCAATAAATCATCCACATAATCTTCGATAATCTTATGCATATAATCATGGAAAATATAAGTCATGGCTCGTTGATAGGTTGCACCTGCATTCTTAAGGCCAAAGGGCATCACCCTATAACAAAAAGTTCCCCAAGGTGTAGTAAATGTTGTTTTGTGTTGATCTTCAGGGTTTATTCGAATCTGGTTGTATCCCGAAAATCCATCCATGAACGAAAGCATTTCATGACCAGCAGGTGTCGACAAGAGTATCAATGTTTGGAAGAGGAAAGTCATCCTTAGGACACGCTTTATTTAGATCTCGAAAATCGGTGCAAACACGTATCCCCCCGTTAGGCTTGCGAATGGGTACCATGTTAGAAAGCCACTCAGGATAATCAATCGAGACGACAAATTTAACATCCAAAAGTTTTTGAATCTCCGATTTAACTAGGAGGGCCACAGTAGGATGCATTTTCCTAAGTTTTTGTTTGATAGGTTTAGCATATTTTTGTAAGGTGAGGTTATGGACAACCAAATTAGGGTCTAGGCCTGGCATGTCTTTGTAAGACCATGCAAATATCTCCTTCTTCCGCTTGAGTAGAGCAATCATTTGCTCTTGTTCCTCTGATGATAGACTTTTAGCCGCTTCACAATTTGGGTGCCATCTTGGTCTGTACTAAGGTCTACATCGATAGTTTCTTCAATAGACATGTGGGAACCTTCCTCAAGCTGATGGGGAGTAGGGATCAGATTTATGTCATCTAAAATGTCATCAAGCTCCTGTGCCTTGCTCTCATCTATGTCTTCCTGGAAGACCTCTGGCTTAGAAGAGGAAGGTGAATGTGGAGGTGAAGGAGGAATGTAGTTGGCAGAAGGCCTTAACAATTCCACGAAAAGGATGAACTCTGAAATAGATGGAGGGGATGAAATCCGATCCATGTCAATCAGGCTTGGGTTGATCGGGATTGACTTATCCGGATCATATGGATTATGGAGCGGGGTCAATAAGTCTTCAAAATTCATTATCGACTTATGGAAGAAAGGATGGACGAAATGGAAGGGAAAACCGGTGAAGACCTCGGAAGACTTGAAGTGCAAAACAACATAGTTTTTCAGTTTTTTTTTTTTTTTTGAGTTTGAGTTTTTTTTTTTTTTTTTGTAGTGGTGAAAACCACTATTACACACATACATAAAGCAATAAAAGATGGGTAAACGCCAAGGGGATTTGTAGATTAAAAATACACGCCAAACAAAAATAAATAAAATCACAATAATAGAGTACAGAATAGTTGCACAAAACAAATGATTTCTATTAATCGATGGAGTTTAAAAACTCCTTTTTGAATACAATTGGGCCTGTAACCCTTTATTTGTGATACAAGATTACAATTCATGCTAGGGTTCTTCGAAACCCTAGCTGGCACAAATGGTGACGTCTCCGAAGAATGTATCTTCAATCCCAACAGAGTGAGTGGGCTTTGTTGTATCCCTTGCTTGGACCACTCCAGCTTAATCAGCTGCCATCAATAAACCGGATCTGCCATCAAAAACCTGCACACATTAGCACTATCAAGAAGTTAGAAATTAATAAGAGGGCTCCACTGTGTGAGCCCTCGAAAACAATCTAAAACCCTAGAAAAATGAAATGTAGGAATTCAATAACAGATCAATAAAAGAAAAGAAGTTACTTGCTTTAAACTAATTTATACCTATTCTCTGTTAACGCAGCAAGACCAGGCGACACCTGGAAGTAATGTGGCTATCAAATCGATTGCGGAAGGCACCCTGGTGCACTCGCTGAATGCCCGCATGCTTCTGGATTAAGGTTTCAAACGTCGGTCTGAGTCTGTGGCTGTGGGTAAACGCCCACGGGCACTTGGTAAACGCCCGTGGGCACTTGGTAAACGCTCGTGGGCACTTGGTAAAGGGGTAAACGCCCACGGGCACTTGCGACAAGAATGGGGGATTCTGCAGAATGCTGCAGAAGAGATGGCGGTGAAAGCGGCGACGAAAGCGGCGATGGATGCGGCGAAAAGGGGCGACGATGGATGGGTAGGTTTAGCTGAAGAAGAGATAGATAGCGATAGATAACAAAAGAGAGATAGTGGTATCAAACAAACTTACTAATATTGCCTAATTCAACTAGGACCAAATGTGTGTGCATGCGAGTTCATTAACCAAATCAAAAGCATGGTAGTGACTCTAGGCAATCAAAAACCTATGTGTGTGCAAGTGTGTTCATTAACCTCATCTTGCATAAATTAGGTAACCTTGTTATGGAGAAGACCCCGAAGCTAGTTTGTCCATATGAGCATTCAGAGGTCTCTTTTTGAGGAGAGACATGTCGCCACGCAATGAATATACTCCACTGCCAGTCAAGCATCTATAGCCCCGGTGAAGGTTAACTCCATAGTCCATGTTGTTTTTGACCTTTGTAAACCTTGGGTATGACTACCTATCCGTCTGACTAGACAAGTAGTACGATCCTTACAACTTATTTGGGATCAGTGGTGTGTGAAAAATGTTCATTTCCTTAGAGATTTGGGGAATCGAATTCTCAACCGAAGTATGATGAGAATTTTACCCTATCCTTACTACTCGGTTTATATTTATATTTTGTGATTGCTTGTGATAGTGGTAAGAACCACTATTTTATGGACTATGTTTGCATGATAGGACAAACTAGGATTACCCTTTTCACTTCAAGGCACAACCCAAGGATGGTGTTATCTCTCTTTGACACAAGATGTTTTTAAGATGTGAAAATGTGATAGGTTCAAGACCGCTTTTGAAATCATTTCCCAACACTCAAGATTTTATTTAGTGTAATTTGTGATATGGCCCTAGAGAACTTTGACATGCATTTCGAAGTTTGCTTAAAACACTAGGAATGGCTGAGTGACTCAAAACATTTTGGCAATGTAAATATGTGCAAATGGAAAATGGGTGTACGAATGACAATTCGGTTTGATGGATTTTATGAAGGTGCCCCTGATTAAGGCAACATGACTTTTGCTTGACCAAATTTTATATCCAAAAGATAGAATGGTCTCTAACATGATATGCAACTATGGCTGAAAATGAAATGTTATGGTTTTCAATGAGATGTATGCACATGAAATGCAATGTTTTTGAATGAGATGTATGCAACTAACAATGAAATGCAAATTCTTTTTATTTTATTTGTTTTTTTTTTTTTTTTTAGAAGCCATGTATATATGTACATATAAAATTCAAACTATGCGTAGAATGCCCTCAAGTGTATAACATTAAGTGGTTCGGGTTCTTCCTCTCCCTCTAAACTGGCAAGTCTATAAGTTCCATTACCCACTCTTTCAGTGACCATATATGGACCTAACCAATTAGCCGCGAATTTATCTTGAAGATGCGGCAATGTATTGGTGTTTTGTTGATTCTCTTTAAGGACAAGATCCCCTACTTGAAATTCTCTTAGATGAACTTTGGCATTGTAAGCACGTTTCAATCGGTCTTGATAAACTCGCAAATGCTCTAAAGAATTGATTCGTTTTTCATCTATGAATGTGAGTTGATCAAGACGTGCTTGTCTAGTAGTATCATCATTGATAAATTCCTGCAAAGAAATTTGCAAGGAAGGGATCTCGACTAGGTGGAGCTAATACTGGCGAAGATGCTAAGTACTGCTTGATGTCATCAAAGGCTTTTTGACACTCATCTGTCCATGAAAATTGTACCCCCTTTTGTAGTAGGTGGCAAAATGGCTTACATTTATCAGAAAGTTGTGCAATAAAGCGATGGATTGAATTAATCTTTCCTTGTAAACTACGCAACTCCTTCAAATTAGTTGGGGGACACATTTCCATAATGGCTTTGACCTTGTTTGGGTCCACCTCAATACCTCGTTTAGAGATAATAAAACCTAGGAGTTTGCCTGAGGTAACACCAAAGACACATTTCTTAGGCTTATCCGGATCATATGGATTATGGAGCGGGGTGAATAAGTCTTCGAAATTCATTGTTGACTTATGGAAGAAAGGATGGGCGGAATGGAAGGGAAAACCGGTGAAGACCTCGGAAGACCTGAGATGCAAAACAACATAGTTTTTCAGTTTTTTTTTTTTTTTTGTAGTGGTGAAAACCACTATTTTAGTATATACATATAATACAGGTTTGGATTATGGCTTATGGATGTGGCGGAGGGGGTGGTTCACCTCATTCTTGTGGAAGAAATAAGCGAAAGATGGCTTCTTGGAGAGGGAACAATTGGAGATAAAACTCGTCTTGTTTAGTGAGGGGAACAATGGGCGCCGACTCTTCTTCGGATTCATCACCATTTGACATGACGTCAAATTCTTCATAGGCTTCATCTTCGGATTCATCGGGGTGGAGGATTTCTTCTTCTGAATTAAGATTAATGCTTTGAAAAGCTCGTTCAAAATAAGAAAGGGATGGAAGTGGTTGGTAGCCCAGACCAAAATTCTTAGTGGGTCTCTGATATGGCATATCGATGCATTCAGTTACCCCTTGCTCGTATCGACCTAGGCCAAATTACTGCCAATTATGTCTGTGGAAATAGCGAGATGGAAAACCCTCCATCCTTTCGATATTGGCAGGGACTGGATGCTTAGGTTCTGGTATGGTGGTAGGACTAGAAGATGACTCTATTCCCCCATATACAAAATTAATGGAATTTGGCATAGAACCCATGTTATAAACCGATCCAATGGATAAATTTTGGTCATGTGGACGACAAAAATCTTTAACTGTTTGCACATTGAACGGTGTGATGTGGACATCTTGGATGGCATACTCACCAATACCTGCATCAATGAGATGGACCTTGACTTGGGAGGGAGATGGACTTGATGATGGAATAGAAGAATGTGGGATAGAAGAATTGGAAGGATTTGGTTGGGTTGATGCTTCACTAACTTGTGAAACATCACCTGGTGATGGTTGGGAAGATGGAGGAATAATAGGTGATGTTGAAGAAGGTGTAGAAGAAGGGGGTAATGACGTGAAAAGAGATGATTGGTCATGGCCACATGTGCATGTGGTCACTGATGAAGAAGAAGGAAGATTAGGAGATGAATAAAGTTGTGAATGAGATGGAATAGTGGAAGATGAAGATGGTTGCGATATGATGGGTAACTCCTCAGGAATGGGAGCTTTAGAAGAAGATGGTATAGAAGAAGTAGATGGGGTCAAGAAAAGATGAGTGGATGGCAACACAATATCATAAGGATTTGAGACATAGTTGCAATGTTTGAAGGGTTCAATGTCAGCAGGTACACAATGAACCTGTCCCTCATATACATACTTCAGACATTGATGCAGTATAGAAGGGACACATCTCATCTCCCTAATCCAAGGCCGTCCAAGCAATACATTGTATGCCATGGTCCCTTCCAAGATGTGAAACAAGGTATGCAAAGTTTGGGCCCCTACCTCAATGGGCAAGATAACCGTGCCAACCGTGGAAGATAAAGCATCATTGAATGCTTTAAGAGTAAAAGTCGACTTTGTGATAAGGGATGGCGACAACTTTAGATGACTCAACACCGATGTTGTAATGATATTGATTGAGGAACCGGTGTCAATTAAGACTCTCTTGAAAGGCTGATTGAAGATCTAAAATTAAGGCTTCATACTCTGCTGTATTATTCATGCATTGGAAGTCTAGTTTGAATGATAAAGGGATGGGAATCCCTTGAGGTGTATGAAACACAACTCCAGCGCCCTGACCTTTCGCGCACTTAGAGCCATCAAAGAATAGCGTGATGTCAACATCTTCCTCTGGAATGATGTCCTCTTCTTGTTCAGTGATAGCAAATACCGAATCATCTGGGAGCTCAATAATCAAAGGATGATCACTAAGTAGCAGAGCTTTCACAAGTTGATCGGCTATAACTTGACCTTTAACAGATTTTTGGCTAATGAATTCAAGATCGAATTCGGTAAGCAACATTATCCATTTAGTGGTACGAGTGTTATTATAAGTGCGAGACATCATATAACACAGAGGTTTTTATCTAGCTATGACATATGTTGTATGGCTAAGCATATAATGACGAAGTTTCTTAGTGGCAAAAACCACTGCTAAGCACAACTTTTCCACATAAGCATATCGGGTTTCATAAGAAACTTGTTAAAGAAAATCGTAAATATTGGCATACGCAAATCCCCTTGGCATTATGGGCTTACAGAACAAGCATCAGAACTCCCATTGGGGCAACGCCATTTTCTTTGGTCTATGGAGCTGAAGCAATCATGCCTCTTGAGCTCGAGATCCCTTCCTTGCGAATTTCTTTGCAGGAATTTATAGATGATGATACTGCTAGACAAGCACATCTTGATCAACTCACACTAATAGATGAAAAACAAATCAATTCTTTAGAGCATTTGTGAGTTTATCAAGACCGATTGAAATGTGCTTACAATGCCAAAGTTCATCTAAGAGAATTTCAAGTAGGGGATCTTGTCCTTAAAAAGAATCAACAAAACACCAATGCATTGCCACATCTTCGAGATAAATTCGCGGCTAATTGGTTAGGTCCATATATGGTCATTGAAATAGTGGGTAATGGAACTTATAGACTTGCCAGTTTAGAGGGAGAGGAAGAACCCGAACCACTTAATATTATACACTTGAGGGCATTCTACGCATAGTTTGAATTTTATATGTACATATATACATGGCTTGTACAACAAAAAAAAAAAAAAAAAAAGAAAAGAAAAAAAAAACAAATAAAATAAAAAGAATTTGCATTTCATTGTTAGTTGCATACATCTCATTCAAAAACATTGGGTATCATGTGCATACATCTCATTGAAAACCATAACATTTCATTTCCAGCCATAGTTGCATATCATGTTAGAGACCATTCTATCTTTTGGATATAAAATTTGGTCAAGCAAAAGTCATGTTGCCTTAATCAAGGGCACCTTCATAAAATCCATCAAACCGAATTTTCATTCGTACACCCATTTTCCATTTGCACATATTTACATTGCCAAAATCTTTTCAGTCACTCGACCATTTCTAGTGTTTTAAGCAAACTTCGAAATGCATGTTAAAGTTCTCTAGGGCCATATCACAAATTACACTAAATAAAATCTTGAGTATTGGGAAATGATTTCAAAAGCGGTCTTGAACCTATCACATTTTCACATCTTAAAAACATCTTGTGTCAAAGAGAGATAACACCATCCTTGGGTTGTGCCTCGAAGTGAACAGGGTAATCCTCGTTTGTCCTATCATGCAAACATAGTCCATAAAACAGTGGTTCTTACCACTATCACAAGAAATCACAAAATATAAATATAAACAGAGTAGTAAGGATAGGGTAAAATTCTCATCATACTTCGGTTGAGAATCTGATTCCCCAAAGCTCTAAGGAAATGAACATTTTTCACACACCACTGATCCCAAATAAGTTGTAAGGATCATACTACTTGTCCAGTCAGACGGATAGGTAGTCATCCCAAGGCTTACAAAGGTCAAAAACAACATGGACTATGGAGTTAACCTTCACCGGGGCTATAGACGCTTGACTGGCAGTGGAGTATACTCGTTGCGTGGCGACATGTCTCTCCTAAAAAAGAGACCTCTGAATGCTCATACGGACAAACTAGCTTTGGGGTCTTCTCCATAACAGGGTTACCTAATTTGTGCAAGATGAGGTTAATGAACACACTTGCACAAACACAGGTTTTTGATTACCTAGAGTCACTGCCATGCTTCTGATTTGGTTAATGAACTCACATGCACACACATTTGGTCCTAGTTGAATTAGGCAAGTATTAGTAAGTTTGTTTGATACCACTAGCATGTTTGAGTCTTTGTAAAATAGTCTTCCTCCATATTTTCTTCCATATCAACCTCCATATCTTCTTCCATATTCATGTCATTCCATACGTCATTCATTCACAAGCTACCAAGTTCGGTGCCCCTGATTAAACAATTATGATAACATTTGGCTAAATCTAACTATCTAAAAGTATGATTGCTTCTTAGTGCATATTTCATTTACTTAGTCTCGCATTAATCATCTATAACTTTGCATTCCATTCCATCACATATGCATTAAAACATATAAAAACATGCATCACAAAAACATAGGCATTCACACAAAAGAAAGTAAAACACTAAAAATAAAAGCCATGTATATATGTGTATAAAGGTCAAACTGTACAATGAATGCCAAAAGGCTACAATATACAATAGAGCACCAAGGCTCATAAAGAGTGCATCTAAGCACTAAGCTAACCATCAAAAGAGGACCCCTGAGACCTAGTAGGAGCCCTAGACCTAGTGGTGTGCCTAGAGGTACCCCTCATCCGCCCGAACTACCTCCAATCGGGCTGCCTCCGCTAGCCCCACTACCTCCAATATCTCCCAGTATGCCTAGGACAATGACCTCCTCATCCCCGGAATGATAGGGAAGAATCGGTGTCGTGCCTCTAACACCCTAAGCTGCAAAACAACAAAACAAAAATTGGTTACAAATTTTTTTTTCAAAAAAAAAAAAAAACAAAACAAAAAAATAAAAAATAAAAGTACTTGCTTAAATAAACAAATACCTCAGCTGGCTGCACTAACGCATCTTCTCCCATCTCCGCCATAGCTCCCGCGTGCTTCACTCTCCCACACAACCTTTCACTTCACTTCACTTCATTCTACTCCCTCAGACGCACTTCTCTCAAGCTCGAACGCACAAATGAGCGAAATTCTCGCTGAAACTATTTAAATAGCTGGTTTTGGCACCCTGAAACATAGTGGGGTGTTTCATGGCACATTCAGATGTAGTGGGGCATTTCATGATGCATTCAAACACCGGCGGGCATTTTTGCCACCTCCAAATGCATACCGGCGTTTGGTGTCAGTATTGAATAAAAGAACAAAACTTACAAAATTGAAGCTTACCTCCTCCAAATTTCATCAAATTGCATCCATCCATTCTTCTTATCATAATAAAACATTTTGTGAAGGTTACAACAGTTTTGGAAACAAATTTTTTCATTTTGCTCAAAAAGCGCATCATTCATCATTGATTTACAAATTGGGTTAAAAACATTCAAAACCTTCACAAAATTAACAACATTCATCAATTCTTCTGATCTATCGTCAATTTCATTCATTCTTCTTTCATCATGCATATTTTTGCCAAATTAAATTAAAGTAAACCTCGTATCTAGTGGTATATTCTATCACCTTGGCGATTGCAGCGATTTGCATCCATGCAATTCGGTAAGAGGATTAAACCACCATAAGGACACTTACCATTTATCATCATCAATTATTTCATCTGTTTGAAAATTGAAAATCAATTTTGGGTATCCTACTTTTCAAGTGACCTCATACCAAGATTAATTTGCTCAACAGTTGTCATTGATGGCCTAGTTCATGGGGCCTTAAACATGGACAATCTTTAATATTATCATTATTTTGAGTCTTGCTAGAGATTAAGGCTACCTAGGTTGATTGGTTCCGACCCGAGGAATTATCCATATAGTCACTAGGAGCATCTCTCGAAGTTCCGGACTCTTTCATATTGCATCTCTCGCATATCAATGGCACCAACAAGGCAATTTCATCAATAGTATGGATTCACCCACAGGAGTTGGGGCATCCGTTATCAATTTTTAACTTTCCTAATAGTAGAATTCATCTTACATGATCATGGAATTTAAAATTTGGCAAAAATCCCTTTCTAACCGTTGGGGCAGAAAACGGTTCATCTTTCACATCACTCATATCGTCTTCAATCATATTATTTTCTGGTTTGTACACCAACCCCTTTTCTGTTGGGACATAAACAGATGGTTCATACACAAACCCCTTTTTCACCGTTGGGGCAAAAACGGTTCATTTTCTTCCGAATTTCTTTCAATTGGCTCGTGAGAACCATTCTCGCTCGCCAATTGAGGGGGTAAGCTGATAAATTTTAAACATTCTTTTATTCTTTGGTCTTCAAAGTTGTGCTTTAGTCTTGAGAGAGAGTTGCGTCTGATCCAGCTTTTTAAGTGTCCTAAGTTTTTGTGCTGCATTGTGTCTTCACACAAAGCAGCTCAAAAGGAGCATCTGTAGACACCAAAATCCAGCCACTTGCAAGTCATCTATACCTTCCTGTCAGCCACATGTCGGTCATCCACCTTCCCACCATTATTTGGCCCAAATCCACACTTTCCCGCCATTATTTGGCCCAATTTCACCTTTCTCGCCATTTTTCATCCCCAAATGTATTTAAATTAATATTTATTTTAATATTTTAATATTTTAATATATATTTAAATAATAGTTTAAGTGATTTAATCTGAGTCGTCCATCCTTCATTTAATCTCATCCGTCCATCCATCTTAATCCATTCCACAACCCAGATTTATTCTCTACCCTTGGATCCACTTTAATCTTAGCCACACGTTCAAAGTGTCGTTAAAACCCTAAAGTGTGCCCTAAGAGTAGATTATAAATTGAGTCACCTTGATGGCTCAAACCCTATCTTTTTGACTTATCTCCTATGCGCTATCTCTAATTCTAATTCTTCTACTGCTATCTCCTCTATCTCTCTTCTGCTCCCCTTTCGTCGCATCCATCGTCGCTTTCGTCGCCATTTTCACCGCCATCTCTTCTGCAGCATTCTGCAGAATCCCCCATTCTTGTCGCAAGTGCCCACGGGTGTTTTACCCTTTACCAAGTGCCCACGGGCATTTACCAAGTGCCCACGAGCGTTTACCAAGTGCTCGCGGGCGTTTACCCACAGCCACAGACTCAGACCAGGCGACACCTGGAAGTAATGTGGCTGTCAAATCGGCTACGGAAGGCACCCTGGTGCACTCGCTGAACGCCCGCGTGCTTCTGGATTAAGGTTTCAGACGCCGGTCTGAGTTTGTGGCTGTGGGTAAACACCCGCGGACACTTGGTAAACGCTCGTGGGCACTTGGTAAACGCCCATGGGCACTTGGTAAAGGGGTAAACGCCCGCGGGCACTTGCGACAAGAATGGGGGATTCTGCAGAATGCTGCAGAAGAGATGGCGGCGAAAGCGGCGATGGAAGCGACGATGGATGCGACGAAAGGGGAGCAGAAGAGAGATAGAGGAGATAGCAGTAGAAGAATTAGAATCAGAGATAGCGCATAGGAGATAGGTCAAAAAGATCGGGTTTGAGCCATCAAGGTGACTCAATTTATAATCTACTCTTAGGGCACACTTTAGGGTTTTAACGACACTTTGAACGTGTGGCTAAGATTAAAGTGGATCTAAGGGTAGAGAATAGATTTAGGTTGTGAAATGGATTAAGATGGATGGACGGATGAGATTAAATGAAGGATGGACGGCTCAGATTAAATCACTTAAACTATTATTTAAATATATATATTAAAATATTAAAATATTAAAATAAATATTAATTTAAATAAATTTGGGGATGAAAAATGGCGAGAAAGGTGAAATTGGGCCAAATAATGGCAGGAAAGTGTGGATTTGGGCCAAATAATGGCGGGAAGGTGGATGACCGACACGTGGCTGACAGGAAGGTATAGATGACTTGCAAGTGGCTGGATTTTGGTGTCTACAGACAGAAGAGAGAGAGGAGATAGCAGTAGAAGAATTAGAATTAGAGATAGCGCATAGGAGATAGGTCAAAAAGATAGGGTTTGAGCCATCAAGGTGACTCAATTTATAATCTACTCTTAGGGCACACTTTAGGGTTTTAACGACACTTTGAACGTGTGGCTAAGATTAAAGTGGATCCAAGGGTAGAGAATAAATCTGGGTTGTGGAATGGATTAAGATGGATGGACAGATGAGATTAAATGAAGGATGGACGGCTCAGATTAAATCACTTAAACTATTATTTAAATATATATTAAAATATTAAAATATTAAAATATATATAAATATTAATTTAAATAAATTTTGGGATGAAAAATTGTGGGAAAGGTGAAATTGGGCCAAATAATGGCGGGAAAGTGTGGATTTGGGCCAAATAATGGCGAGAAGGTGGATGACCGACACGTGGCTGACAGGCAGGTATAGATGACTTGCAAGTGGCTGGATTTTGGTGTCTACATTTTGTTCACTTAGGTAAATCCCACATCCATCTAGGTTATGAGGTGCATCAAAGGTAGAGAAAAAATAGGGAAAACCTTCTACTATGTTGGCAGACAATATAGGGTTAGGAACATTGTTCTGATCTCTATCAGACTCTCAATTTTTATAATTATTGTTTCTATTATTCCTATTCCTATTTTCTTCCTCTAATCCATTGTTGTTCCCCCAATTTCTATTGAATTTTTTCTTGAAGAGAGGGTTATTATCAACATGTGGTCACTTTTTTTGTGATGTCTCACCATTATTACCATTATTTCTTTTAATTCTTGCTAACCTATTGTTCATGGTATTAAACATCTCAGCCATTTCATTAGTTAGTTTTTCCATTAGATCTACTTCAATTCTTCTTTGTATATCAAATGCTACCCTTTTGGGCCTTCTCTCAAGTATATTGGCTTCCAGAGAGTAAGGCTTCATCTTATCATTGTCAAGCATGTTTCTTTCGATATCCATTACTTTTTCCATACAACCATCAATGGCGGTGGCTTGTTCTTGCCTTAACTCATAGTTAACTCTCCTTGAAAAGTATTTTTATAGAAAAAAATGGACTGAATATCACTAGGCCTAAGGTTAGCAAGGATTTTGTTCCTATTTTTTGAGAACCTTCTATTAAATTAATTGACATCCTCATTTTCCTTTTTTTTTTTTTTTTTGGTAAGTAGTGTTTGTATTTACAACGGGTTTTAACAAGGATCCCAAAACCTGATTACATAAGCAATGGGCCTAGGGCATCAATCCCTTGAAATTGAACACCAAAACAGAAATCTCGCCCAGTGGTAACAGTAAGCATGAAACAATCCCTCTCAGCGGGAAACAAACAAATAAGAAAGAAAGTAGTTTTGGAGATCCCGCCTAGCGGGGAGTAGCCAAAAACCACCATCGAGAAGATCCCGCCCAGCAGGAAGCAAAGAAAAATTGTTACAATAAAATCCCGCCTCATAGGAAGCAGTCAAAACCACCACAAACAGTCCCGCCTAGCGGGAAGCAACAGGGAAATCCCGCCATCCGGGAAACTAGCAAAATAGAAAGGATCCCGCCTCGCGGGAAAATCGATGGATTTGGCGGATCCTCGCCTCGTGGAGAAACCAACCGCCCACCGGGAAAACATTCCGTTCAGCGAGAGCCATCCTGTAGGAAGCCTACAGCCAGCACAGAGAGGATCCAGCCCATCAGGAAGTGACCAAAGAGTTGTACCACAAGGAACCCGCCCCAGGAAAATAGAAGAGGATCCCAGCAACAAGGACCAAGAATCCCATCCAAGAACAGAGCCCGTCGAGGATTCACAAGAAAAAGGGGGAAGCTGTCCAAACCCTAAACCGTCACCTCCACCGCACCGAGAAACGCAGGGGACCAGATCCACGCGAATAACCTGCAAAAAACCCCAGGGGGAAGCCTGAGGGAAAAAGGGAAGGGATCCCCAACCAAACAGGGATCCCTGGGAAGCACCGATCCGAAAAAACAACCAAGGAAACCCTAGCCGACCGGGAGGGGCGCAGATAGTGGAGAAGGATCTCCCCCAGGAGATCATCTGCAAACAACCACTCCCTGGGAGGGATGACCTGAGTTGAGCCAGGGACTGGGCAGGAACCAGGAGCCATGGGAGAGGGAGTAGGGGAGGGACCAGAGCCCTCCCCTCTCTACTTTCTTCCCCCCCATTTAGAAAATAACCTCATTTTCCTTTTTCTTCATAGTGTCCAACTCAGTTAATATAGATTGTTCATTTTTCCTTTCTCCATATTTCTTCAGGAAAATAGCTTATATTTTAGTAAAATCTAGGATATCATAACCTGGGAGATAATTGAACCATTCTCTAGCATCTTTTTCTAAAGTTTGCAGGAATAGTCTTAAGACTAAGTCTTTGTGTTCAACCTCTAGGCTATCCATTGCATATAAAAAACTTTTAATATGGTCCTCTCCAGTTACAGCATTATTTTCTATAAACTTGGGAAGGTATTTGTGGGCTTTATTAGGTAAGTCATTCATATTTGCAGACAAGGCAAAAGGCCTATACCTATTGGTTCTCCATAAATGAACATTATGTTGATTTTGTTGAGCCATTGTTACTGTAGGTGTAATGGGATTTAAATTCACAGCAACAATTCCTACAGGAATTTGGGTTTGGGTGTTCTGAATATAATCTAAAATATTATCTACCACAATATAAATGTTAATCAGGCAATGAGAATAATCACATATATCTCCTACAAAAAAATTCAAATTTTCATCTACAATGATATCAACAGTAATAGTATTCTAATCTTTATTTTTTTTTACATACTTTTTACCGCTAAAGTAAGATCTATTCTCATTAACCGTACTCTTAAGAATGGGGATTTTTTGACTGTGGGTAAATACCTCTAGATTTTCAAATTCCAAGAATAGTTCTTTATCGCTTCTCTTGGTATGTGCCAGCACGTTCTGCTCCTTTCTTGATGTTTGATTTTTGGGTTCGTCCAGATAAAGTTGCCAGCACAGGTAGTATAGAAATATCAGAATATGATTATCAAGAAAGCTTGATATTTAACACTCAGCCTCACAAGAGATGGTTCTTGGGAGAATTCAAGAAAATCAAGAAAATAAAAAAACTCACTTTCAAAAGGTAATTTTAAAAAATAAACATGGACATAAGAAATAAAGAACACTATAAACGTAAAAAATTAAAAACATCGGTTCTTTATTCTGACTAGTCACCCGTTGATTAAAAATAATCGTTGAAAGAAAACTATTAAGAAGATAATTAAATATTTCTATCAAGTCCTCCCCAACAACGGTGCCAAAAAATTGTTGGAACCATTTCTTGCATCCATAGGATTTCGATTGTCACGCTATAAGAAATCGTTTGAAACCAATGAGCTATTACAGGCTCTGGTCAACCTGCCTCTTTATTCTGATTAAAATATATATTGCTACATAAAAGTTACAAAATGGGTAAGGAAACCCCAGTGGTAATTTATGATATTACAAATATTACACACTCTAGATTAGAATAATATGCTAGATGTATTAAAATGACCAAGCAATAAAAATAACCATTATTATACCTTATGTGGACTAGTGCCTAGATTCATTGGGTTGTTATAGCAATTTCACAACATTTATAAAATGAAAAGAAAGAAAGGGACTGAGAAAGAATCAACACTATTACATTCATTCAAATATCGTAATAAACATAACAGTCGACTAATGAGAGAATCGTATGTAACACATTCAAATAATGTAATACATTACGTAGCAACACATAGTACCGAGACAATGAATTAATAGAAAAGAGACCCATAATTGTATTGATTTTTTAGAATATTACATGCAGAGTTGGCAGAATGTCATTTAACTCTATTTTTCAAATAAATACATCAATACAATGAATAAATTATATTCAAATAATGTAATAGAACTCTTCTACTCTTATTTTTCCAATCTGGTAACAACAGAGTCTCTAAACTTCAAGCTCAATAGGTTTGGAAATAATCTCAGCTTCTTGAACACTTTCCTATAAAAATCCTGCACAGTAAGGGGAGGAATCAGAAATGAGCAAAAAATTAGACATAGAAGGGAATACAACACAACTCAAATGGGCACTCAAGTATACCTCTTAGAAAAAATGTTATCTCTAATTCTTGATGTAGATTCTAACCGTAGCTGGTGTATTTATAGCCTCTGATTCTTGAATCTATTATTTTTGGCCTCATTTGGGCCTTACACTTGTCACTTTTTGGTTTGATCTTCTCTGTATGCCATCCAGCTATTGTGACCCTGGATTTCCTATCACGATCTGCTTTTGGTTTGAAGGGAGCTCTTATGTTGAATGGATTAGGTGATCTTTGTTTTTCTTCTTCTGCACAGTTAAACGATGAACCTATACATATATGTAATTCATTATTTCCTACTTATCCTAGTCATTCGGTTATACCATTTGGGATTGACTAAGCTGCTATAGTGAAATTTTTATGTAATATAGAGGGTGCCTTGACATGACAGTGAAGAGAAGAGATGGATTGTGGGTGGCAAATGGATGGAATGGCATTGATAACATGGTGGATATGAGGGAGGAGGGAGCAATGGGAGTTAATTTTCTCAGTGGGTGGTGGAGATATGGCTCTATGTGGAGTGGACAGTGACGATGGTCAAGGGAGAATTACTATAATAGGGAGGATAGTGATATGTAGGAGGAAGGATGGAATGGAAAACAAGATTTGGAAGCACCTATATGGCACTTCCATAACTATATTCCATCGGAGTGAACCCTCTATAACTATATTCTGTCGAAGCACTGAGTATGTAGCCCTTGATGAGTTGAATCAATGTCTTATTCTCCCTGTGCTTCCTATGTCTTCTAAATATGCAGAGCAAGAAACAATCATGTTTATGTATTTTGTACTCCATTTCCCCCCTTGTTTTTATGGATCACCTTTTACTGTCCTTATTTATAAGTTAGGAGAGCTCATGCATGATCCCATTTCAGACCAACTTATCTTATTCCCTGTATAGTACGCGATCACACTTAGTGGATATACAAAGATCTAATTTTATTCCTTTGTACAAAGCTCATCACCCAAATAGTCTGTATCATCCTTGTTTTGGTATAGTCCGTATGATTTTATTTGATAGTCTATTTATTTTATCTCCTGGTCGCTGCCTGAATTAGTCATTTCTTTTGGTCTTTTACCTGTATTTTCAATTCACCTTGTAGTGGTTGTTGTTTGTTGTAGCTCGCTTTTGTTCGATGGTTGTACCTATTAATGATCCACCACCTTAGTCCTACTTGCATCGTTATGAAGTTATCCCTTTTTTTAGGTCATTGTTTACCATATTTGCACATGGAGGCACATGCCCATTGGATCCACCAATTCATGATTATCGTTGGATGAAATATGCATCGTGTACTTTCATTTGATACTTTTGGACCTACATAAATGTTAGTCCTACAATAATGTAAACATATGTCAACGACGGTCACGTATATTATAGAATATATCCCAAAGTTATTGGTTAGTCGATTTTACACACTTATATTTTACAAATAATAATCATCGACTCAATATTAAATCAGGGTCTTAACCTCTATTTAATATTTATTTATTAAAGGTTAATCAAAGTGATTATAAATTTACTAACCTCTCATTAATACATAACCTTTTATAACTTGATTGCCTTGTCAATAGCTCACCGTTAGATCAAATTCATGATCTAGCATGCTCGTCCGATTATTTAGACATGCATTGGAGTTTACCGAGGAGGGGGGATCATTATAAATGTGTTTAGACCCTTCTTTAATTTTAATTAATTATTTGACAATGAAGTAAGCCATATCCCTTAACCTTCAGGTGACTTGGCCACATGCTACAATATGGTCAGGGTCCATCATCGTTGTCAAATCGGGTAGAGTTGTGTGCCCTTTATCTAGCCTTTATTTTTTCTTGATAGCCTCGATCAAGTGTAGCCATTAGATCTAGGTAGATATAAGTGTGACCATTCGATCTGGTTTGAATATAACTTAGTCAATGACCATTTTGTCATTTTTCATCTTTTTAGCTAAGGCACCACCATCAGATCTACACTTGGAATGAGCGTGACCGTTGGATTATCCCATGATGTGTACTTATGTATTATATGTGATCATGATTAAATCATGGAAATTAGATTTGGGTGGGTTAAAACACTGTCGTTGATTTCCTTTTGGCTTATGATGGCTCCAAAAGAGCGTTATCATTGGATCTGGGTTGACTTGAGCATTGTCATCGGATTAAAATAAAATGGGTGCTTGTATATTACCTTTTGATCACCCTAATGAATTATGGTCGTTGGATATTTGTCTTGATGGTTGTGACCATTGATTAACCCATGATGTGTGCTTATGTGATTTTATTAAATCGTAGCCATCGGATCCAAGTGGGTTGAATGTTATCGTCGATTTACTTCGACTTATAATGTCTCCAAGAAAACACTATCGTTATATTTTATCGAGGCCAATGTTGTCATTGGATCATCCTTTGGTATTTTATGTGGATGTTTGATTTCAACGGTCAACTTCCTTCATGAATGGTCGTTGGATCATCTCAATTTTGGGCGCAGCCGTGGATCTTCTTCAGACCTACATGCTTTACCAACATAAGGCGCATATGTTTTAAACTTTATTAATTCGTGATTAATGAAAGGGGAATGATTATCAATGTATTAGAACCCTTGCTAATCGCATTAGAAAATTGATTAATCTTAAAGGATTTAATACTCTTTAATTTTATTCCCATTACACTTAGTTTAAGCACGATCATTGGATCTAATCGGGATTTAGCGTCACCGTTGGATCAAATGTGATGTGCACTTTGATAACCCCTACTTTTTGACTTTTCAACTATTGAAAATTTTGTGGAATTGCAGCCATTGGATCAACTTGTATTTGAATGTAGTCGTTGGTTGCCTTAGATCTATGCAATGATTAAACCATGAGTGTGTAGAAGACTTTTTGTAAACCTGGGTTACCTTTGGTGAAAGCACGTTCATCGAATTAGGAGAGAGTCATTGCTACCATTATATTTTTCCATAGTTGCTCATCCCTTAGTTAGCATGGGCTTAAGACCAACTTTGAATCCTTCGGGTAACACATGTCCATTAGATCTTATCATGATGAAGCACGACTGTCGATCTAATATAGCCTGTAAAGCCATAAACAGTATAAGGTGCACATGATCTTTAGTCTTTAACTAATCCATTATTAACAAAAAGGGAAATAATTATTAATGTATTAAGACCCTCATTAATCGTACTTAGAAATTGACTAACCCTGAAGGATTTAATTTTTAATTGTTAACCCTTTTTTAATAGAGCGCGGTCATCTGATTTATCTCAATGAAGCACTGCCCTTGGATCTAGTTGACCAACATGTTATTTATTCAAAAGGGGGCATGACCCTTAATAAGATATTATTATATTTTGAGTTATAGACTTTTGACTATACCCTTGATATTTGACCTGGTTTATTTAACCATCAGTTAGCTTATATAAGTGCATCCATCCAATTAAGGAGGATTTGGGTGCTATCTTTAGATTTTCCCAAGGTGCACAATATTTAATCGAAGGGGGCACATACCCTCAAATAGTTTTATTAAAAAATTTCTCAAGACCTTAGGTTTTAATTCTTTTGACCATGATGTGTTAATAATTAAATATTCAGATTTATCAAAATGGACGCATCCATTTGATTTCAACTTGATGAAGCGCTACCCTTAGATTTAGCCATAGTGCTTGTCTTTTAGTCAAGGGGGTACGTACCCTTATTTATTCATGATATAAAAAATTTACTTAGGCCTATGACAACTTTGGTTCCGAATGCTTTAATAACATATTTAGGCATCCTAGGACTTAGGGGTTCATTAATTTGATTTAGGCCCAAAAGTTATGATTATTTTTTAATGAGGGCTCATATTAAATTTGTTGGATCATAAAACATCTTTTAAAATAAAATGGGGTATTTAATGGTTTGACCCTTTTAGTGGACGTTCATTTAATTTGACCTTTGTGGATTTCTTTAGGATAAAACAATGGTTATAAAAAAAATCCAATAAATGGCTAAGGTTTGGTTCAAAATCAAACATTTAAAGTTAGCTTCTTAGATGAAAATGCAATAGAGGCTAGCAACTTTTGCTAAATTTATTGAAGCCAAAAATTTAAAATTAGGGGTCTCAGATGTTGAGTCAATTTTGGCTCAAAAAAATATAGAATTGGCCCTCACTCTTCAAATATGTAGCTAAACATGCCAACCATTGTGATCAATACCAAAGAATGGGTTGACCAACCATGAGAGATGAAATGCCCCTCCAACCACATGTGCATATAGAACCATTTGACAAGTGGAAAATGGATTTTGTTGGACCTATCAATCCACAATCTAATGGTAAAAGATATATTTTAGTTTGTATTGATTATGTTACCAAGTGGGTTGAAGTGCAAACATTGTGGAGCATAAAGGAGTAAAATGTAGCACAATTCCTGTACAAGTTCATATTCACCAAATTTGATGTTCCCATGGAAATTACCACTGACTAGGGAGATCATTTTACCTCAAATATGATACAAAAACTGATGTAGTAGTTCTAAATTCAACATAAAAAAACCACCTCATATCATCCACAAGCTAATGACCAGGTGGAGATTACCAACTATGATTTGGAAAATATTGTGACAAAGATAGTGTAAAAACACAAGAAAGACTAAGAAAAACGTCTTCTGGAAGCAGTCGAGGCATATTTGACTACATGAAAAACCACCACAGGATTCACACCATTTTAGTTGGTGTACAAGAAAAATGTGATGATACCCATAGAATTTGAAGTGAAAACTCTATGGACTACAATAGAACTTAATATGAATTTGGATGCATTGTAGCAAGAATGCATCCACCAACTAAATAATTTGGATCAAATCATACAAGAAGCTTTACAGGATATAAATGTAATGCAAAAATAGAGGACGATATGGCATGATTATTATATCAGGAGAAAACAATTCAGATAAGGATAATGGATGATTTTGTATTACTCTCGATTCTAGGAAAGGAAAGGGAAGCTCCCATAGAGATTTTTGGGTCCATATGAGGTGGTCGAAGTGATAATCAATGGGATCATCCATATTAAAACTATTGATGACAACAAAGTGATTTTCATAGTCAATGAACACCAATTAAGACCCTACCATATACCTCTAATTTTTTAAACAGGTTTAGATATAGGTAGATCCCATCATCAAAAGCAAATTCAAAAGTATAATGAACGCAAATGCATTCACCTATATATATATATATATGTATGTATGTATGTTTTCTTTTAATGCTTTTAGATAGGTTTCCTTTTATTTTTATTTTCATTTTGTAATTCCACATGCAACCTGTTACAGAATGTAGGCCACTGTACCTATGAGGTAAGATCCACATCATCATATTTTCCCACTTTTTAGGAGTGTGATGATACGGAGAAGGCATCTACTTCCCATAATGAGGATGGTGCCTATATCCAAGTCAAATTAGAATATACCTACTTCCCACCAGGAGGGTGATATCTCCATCTAGACTAGTATAGAAGGCACCTAATTCCTACTAGGAGGGCGGTACCTATATTTAGGACAACTCATGAGGTACCTACTTCCCACCGGAGGGTGGCATCTACATCCAAACCAGTACAGAAGGTTCCTACTTCCCACCAAGAGGGAAACACCTATATCTAGGCCTACTTCCAGGCCAGCTTAGTATGACATCTACTTCCCACTAGGAGGGTGGTGCCTATACAAAGCCAAGCACAAAGATATTTTTCAATGATGGAGTATGCCTACTCCCTAGTTTTTGATGATGGTTACGTCTACTCCCAATATAGAGTACATATACTCCCACAAACGAATAATAAAAACACATGCCTTTTCTTTCAACACAAGAGCCCTTGAGAGCTACAATAATATAGTGCCCAATAAAAAACTGCCAATAGAAAATTGCTGCATGAAAAAGGTTGCAAGCTTCTAATTCTCTGGAAGACCCTAATTTGACATCGTCCAATCATGTTATGTTCCCTAGCATCACACAATCCATTTTGTGGATTACACTTGGGTAAGTACCATTATTTATTTGTTGATTATATGCATTGTTATCATAAAATTTATTTCTATGTTAAGTGTCGGTATGTGCCCACATGTTTTCTTTCGCTCAATTGTACAAACCCCACATCAGCACTTGGCCACTTGGAACCAATCGAGAGGAAGAGTATATAATATTAAGCCCAACTACATCCCCATGCATGTCTCAAAATAGAAGATATTGATTACAAGGACATGGTAATCATACATTATTAATAGGAAGTAGGCACATGCTTCAGCATATAATCAACACAGGTTTAGTCACCATTGAACCATTATAGTGACACAGAGAAAATAAGAAGAGAGTGTGGCATCCATGGGAGGATCATCAAAAAACCATACTTAGAAGAAGAATAATCCCATTATTTTTTTTGCTATAATAGCAGTAGTTTAGGAGTAATTTGAAGCCACTGGATGGTTGTATTACTACATGCTAGTCATTCAATACCAAGACCTCATTATGGCCCACAAATTTGTAGCATCCATGAAGGATGTGATGGTGCACATAAGAGGCCTTACCATTCTAGTGATGGAAGAGTACATTATGGTAATTATTACATGCACAGGAGAACAAATGTATAAGGGCGACAACATTGAGTTGTGCATCTAAAATTTTTTTGGCCAACTAGCGATGTAATTGATGCACTCAAGGTTGCCAAAGCAATTTCATCCAAATGCTTGGATGTTCATTTTTGAGCAATTGGCTCGATTTTTCATTTGCACTATATGATATTTTATCATAAATGCAAACCACCTTTGCTTTATAAATTATTTGTTGCACAACAATCGAATGAATATGCCATTCTACCTTGCCAATGCCCTACGAGGTGAATCCAATAGATACAAGGCAGGCACATAGACTGCATTGGCTCACCATGAGCTTATTTTATCCCTAAATCGATATGTAGAGGGGCAAAGATATGAACCACCACCTCTATAGATCATAGTAAATTTAGCTATAGTGGAATATTCTAAAGAGCATGGGCAACACAAGGATACCCTCGATGAAGTAGTAGAGATACCTACCTCCCAATAATATGAGGAAGTAGATCAACCAACGTGAAGCTCGAGGAGGTCAATTTCATCACCTACTTCTAGATTAAGCATAGATGTAGATGCATCTATAGAGTCAAGAGGAGAATATTGCATCCTCATTTATAAATAGGCCACATAGGTTTTGCAGGATTTAGATTTCACTGCATCTCCTTTTAGTGAATTACTCGATGAAGATGACCTCCATGACCAATTATTGGAGGCAAAGGCAAAAGCTTCCCATTGGGAGGAATAATACAAGTTTGTATAGGTAAAATTTGAAAATTATCAGCAAGTCATCGTTGCTAAGCAACAACAATTTAAATATACCATGCAACAATTATGGTATTTGCTCACCAAAAAGGAAAACAAGATGGGTATTGTTGTCCAAACCAACTAGGCCATAGATCCAAAAATTTCTTCTAAGGACTTTAAGGAAAAAGTGGCCTCTACGGACGTATACTAGTCTGATGCCATGGAGATCAACATCATACAACCAATAATCTAACATAAGGGTGTAGTAAGAGGTATCCATGGTAGAAGCTTCAAAGGAGTAGAGGAGCCTTGTGTTGCAAGAAGGACCCATCATTGATATTTTTGATAGTGAAGGTACCTAGGTAGAACACTCTACACCAGACCATCTGGAAGCAAAGCAATCTACCTATTTAAAAGCAGAGTGATCTAGTCAATCTATTGATAATTTTATTGAACATCTAGTTGTTGGGCCATCTACAGTGGAATGATTAGCATCAGACCAACCAGTAGAAAAATTTATGCCAAACCACCCTACTACTTAATAACTTAAGCAAATAATGGGGGATGACTGGAAATCACCACCCTAAGAGGAAGATCTAGTGCTCATTCTTGGGGCACCTATAGATATAAGTTACTAGAAAAATAAGGGGAAGAAAAGAAAGAGAGTGGTCCTAGCATGGCATGGTAATATGAAGCAAAAAGTACATGATGACATTGAGTCCAACGAGGAATGGGTCACATCACTAAAAAAATTTTAGACCCATAAACAATAATTATATGATATCGAGGGATTGAAGAAAGATAAAGCAACTAGAAAAGTTGTCAAAAGGATACAAAGATTCAGACATCCATGTCAACCCAGCAACCCCTGAGCAGGAAAAATCCTCTCTAACACTAGTTGACGGACATTCCAATCTCTTATTCCCAGTAGCACCACCAATGATCGATTATTTTTATTGAATGGGATTGTTCAATAAATAGCCTATGTGGACACCACCAAAAAATGTAGAATTACCTCTATATCTTGATCCTATGATATCTAAATAAGAGGCTGAAGAAGAGGGAGCACCCACAGAGGACCTCCAATCACTATTTTTTTCAAAGACACAAATCATGAATATACCACAAATAGTAACTTGGGATATGTTGACTATTGAAGATGTAGTACCCTTGGATGAGTATTATTTCTTATGGAAATAGGTAGAGCCAGAGTTTCAATGAGGAGTGGCCACCCTTGCTTGGCTTCCTTTGCCAAAACCACCCAGAAAATAGACCAGAGGTAGGTGATAGGACAAAAATAGAGCAAGAGGTAAAATCAAAATAAGGTAGTGCTCTCTACCTATGGCATGATGACATGTCAACGATTAGGCATGGGGGTATAATGAGCATAAAAAATTCTCATCTTATTAACATTTGTGTGGGCATTATATTGGTATAATTAACACTAGAGATACATTTTTGTATGACTAATTCGTATGATTAATGATGAATGTGGTATCTATACATGATAGATGTTTTTAGTTGAATGTGTGTGTAGCTACAGGTTTTCAATCATTCTTTTGTAATTTTGAGTCGAGGTCCTATACAAATCTGACATTACACACATGAATTATTATTTTAGAGGAATGAAGACGTTATAAATGTGATTTCGACAAGTGTAGGATGCACCTACATCCTAACTAGGGAAGGGTGCCTACTTCCCATAAGGAAGAGGTGCCTAAACCCCAAGCATAGGAAGGTTACTATGCCCCAAGCTTAGGTAAAGTGCCTACTCCCCATAAGGAAATGCACCTACACCCTGAGTTCAGGTAGGCATCTACATCCTGTTGATTGGGGAAGGCGTCTACACTCTACCAAGAGTATAACGCTTATATCTTGTGGATTTTAGAACATGCACACACCCAACCAAAATATATGATGCCTACATCCCATTGATGTGGTGCCTATACTCAACAAAAATACTATGCCTACTCTCCATCAAAAAAGTGCCTACATCCTAACTATTGGACATTGACCGTTGACCATACAATTTCTAGGAAAATAATAGAATTTGTTTTCACATTCCAGAGGAGCATCGTTCTCAACCATAGACACTCAATTTCACACAACAAATCCCTATATTTTATGAAGTACATAGCTGCACTCACAAACATTATACCAGAACAACAGTGTAGGATTTATTTAGATTTTTTGTTGCATGTTGTTGTAACAGGCATTGCCTATGAGTTGTATAAAACATAGAGCAACCCTAGAAGAAAAATATTTAATTGTTGACTGTATTTTTATTTTATGAATGCACTGTAATTATTTTTCATAAATCAAAATCTTAAGAGGCTCAGTGGATTAAAAGGTTGTTCATTAGCATCTAGTCGGGTGAATCATCTGCATGAGCTCAGGCCCACTCCAAATAGTAATCCACCCCTATTTTTTTATTCTTGTTATTTCTAGTTTTTAGTATGTGTGTGCTTTATTTATTTTATACAATTTATATTACTTGTGTGTAGATTTATTTATTTTTTGCAAGTTTAATTCAGTTTTTATTTCTAGTTATTTTAATTTCACAAGTGTGTTAATTTTATTTTTCGTACACATTTATTTATCCTGCATCAGTTTTATCTATGTTATTTAAATCATTAGTTTTGTGAAGTTTGGTTGAACTAAAAATACACAAAAAAAATCCTCCACCAAGCCGTTAGGTATTGAGGGACTCATCCTCTACACTACAGGCATATATTATGCATAGGTACTCATAAGTTTACGATTGAATTGACATAAGTAGACAATACTTGACCAACTTGCAAAACATCTTTTTTGTCTATCAACAACATTAGCACGATATTGATGTCAATTAAATGTAGAAAGATATATGTCCTAATCTATGAAGCCTCAAATAAGACTAATCATGATTCCAAGTCTCGATATTAAGTTAAAGGCTTCTAGATTTATCTTTTCTAATCAGATTCATGCATGTCAACCAACTACCCAGATCAAAGTTGTCATAATAAGTCAAGACTTTAGATGAGCTAGCACTACAATAAACCTAGTGGTGAAAAGCTAAAACTATTAAAATGCTTCGAGCCTCAAAGGATATGTGGTCATCAAGTTTTTGTAAGTAATCAAGATCAACCACATCAGCATGAGTAGAGTCAAAATAGTTGAGATGGACCAAGCTGTAAATTGATGCCCACTCCCTACACCTGCCCTTGTTAGGCCTATAAGAAATTTTTTATGAAATTATTAGAGCTAAAAAATATAATGTAATCTAGTAAAAATATTAATGTGCCTCGAAGAAGGGGTCAATTCTTTAGTGTTTGCAATATTGTGTATGATGTATGATGATTGTTGCTTCTCAATAAAAATCCAATGTTGTTTGGCCTCTATAAAAGGTGTCATAGAAATTATGAAGAATTTGATTTATGCTTTTAATTGCATTCCTAGTTATGTTTAATGAATATCAAATTTTGTTAGGCTTATTCTACTATCTAGATTGATGTTTGGATTATTTTTCATTTAGTTTTTGGAATGCTTGGTAGTATATAAATTGGTTAAAATGGATTTCTATGAGACTGGATGCCAGCTAGTTTGTTAGGTCTTGCTTTATATTGTGTATAAGACTCTTATGTAGCATAGCTCATTGCTATTCGTTGAATCTTGACCAAATTTATTTCAAATATCTAACTCTACACTCTTTCTTAACCCTCACATCCCTTACTTTAGTCTTGACCCCAATTTCATTTAGTTAGCTTTATAAGGAACTAACATTCTCTAGAGGTTGACTCAGAAGAGATTCTAGATCTTCCAATCTTGGCCAAGATTTAGAGTGTGTCTCATCCACTTAGGCAGATTTTGGAAGAAGAGTTTTTGGCATGCCTGATGGGATGAATTGTTGAATATTCATTTCATTTACTCAAAGGAATTGAAATTCTAGTGAATAGTCTTGACCTCATAAGCAAAGAGTACATATTCATCTAGGAACTTTGTTGGTTAAAAAACCATATAGATTGGAAACTCCATTAGTTCAAGAACTAGAGAGAATGACAACTCCACTTGTAGAAGAGCTTTAGAATTACAAAATAAGAAGACCAAATACCAAGATAGCTTATTGCATACTAGTTAGAATAATGAATCTACAAACATCATATTACATTCTTCTTAGATCCATGGTTGGATAGATTTGTCTACTTGAAATAGTATTGGACCCCTTAACCTTCTAGATCTTCATGAAATTCCTTAGGCCACATCAAAGGTTTTACCTTGTTATGATGGTAATAGGAAGACAACTTATGATCACTACCAAGATGTTGTTGCTTTGACCACCATTTATAATATGGCCTTTGAATATGTAATGGAGAGACTTCTTGTTTGGTCTTTCCAAACCAAAGTGCTACAATGGTATCACCCCTTAGAATATAATAACATTAAGGCTTGGTATGATCGAGTTGCACCTCTCATACTAGATTTTGATGACCTAGGAGACTCCTTATTGTAGCTCACTCAATTTTCCTTTATTTAAAGGAACCCTTAGAAGAGCATTATTGATTTTAATATCCAATTTAGGATGACCTAGAAAATGATCCCTCATGAAATAAGGTCATCCCAATACCAAGCCTACATTTATTACCTTCATGCTCCTACCTCAAACATAAGTCTTATGATCCAATATTTTAATGAAAAAGGTTCCTATAGATTTTCAAAGTGGCCATCATAATAGATAATATTCTCATCTCAATGAGAAAGCTCCCTCCTAGAATCACCATGTTGGACATCCCTTGAATTCATTAGATAAACCCATGAGTTTATTTTTTAGCTATATGTGTCCCATTGCTGGACTTGTTTCTCAAACGATATTCCTAATATTTGTCTCTAGCAAGTAGTATACCTACCATGACCACCTTGGGATCCCAGACAATATTTTCATAACCCGTGTTTTGGTAGGTTAAAACCTCTTTTTGTTCGAAAGAATAAACATATGTATTTTTATAAAGGGACCTTTTTGTTTGAAAGAATTAAAAAATGCATATTGAAACAAAAGAAAATAATAAACTAATTGAATAAATTATTAAATTATAAAAGGAGATATTCTAAAAAATAATAATATTATATTTAAAATATCTTGTCCTTTCAAAGGTGGGAAATAATTTTGGTAGATGGGTTTTCCATTTTTATAATGGTAAGAATGAAATTATTCTTACCTCTTGGGGTAGAGGGCAAATAGAAAGGAAAAATTCTATAAGTTGTTGGAGGGAGGATCCTTTGGTAGGGGGTGATTGATTTTGGAAGGACATGATGATTGAAAGGAGGGAGGACATGAATCTTAGAGGCAACCATGGAGGAATCTAACCTATTAGGAGTAATAGGTTGGGTTGTTACTTTCATTAGCTATATCTTTCAATATTTTTTGTAATACATTTTTATTGATTTTGTTTGGTATTGTTTGTTGTCCTATGATTCTATGCTCAATTTTTGCCTCCATGAAGCATTATGGTTTTGATCGAATTTATGTTTGATTTAGATATCTTTGTTGATGCCCTTTTTGGGATGCTCCTTGGACATCATGCAATGCTTTTATTCGAGCTACGAGGGAGATACCTTGATTTATAACTAGACTTTGATTCAGCATTGGTGTATGTTTTATTCTTGGTTATGCTAACCACAATTGGGGATTGAGAAGCTAAGTCCCAAAAACCTAGAATGCTCCCTTGTGTGTGGCCTCTTGAGGAGTAATTTTGTCATCATGACTTTGCTATGCTCGTTGTCCCAATTGGTTGCAGAATAATTGAATCCCCAAGGAGGATTCTAATTAATCTTGGTATTCTCCTAAATGCTTAATTACCTTGTTCTTGTTAAAGAGTAAAATATTTTACTACCTTTAGAAAAGTGAAACAGAGTTGTACCATGAGTATTGAGCGATTTTTTGCTTGGGCATGCGTACTAGAATTTGTTTGCATGAGTTTTAATTCCTCTGCACCATCAGGAGATTGGAATATAGACTTACTTTAATGTTTCCTTTAAATTCTCCATGTAATTTTGTTGCTTGTGCACGTATTATCTCCCTCCTTCGTTGCAAGTTGAAGCCAATGTCGTTGTGTGTATTGAATCCACCACCATGATTTAATTTACCCTAAGGTATAAATCTTAGGGATTTTTAAATACTTTCACCCCATCATCACTTAGTGCCATCATTGAGCAACATTTCCATACTTGAGGAGGTACAAATGGGGTCAGTCGCATAGGCCATCCCCCACTTTTACCCCACATAGGATGTGTGGTGACCCACATGCACCCTAAAAGGAAAAATACCCTCCTTTACATTCAACCACCACTCGGTGGTCAGGGCACCATTGAGTGGGGTCGCCTAGTGCCAATTGGAGGTACCTCTCCTGATTAACACTTGAATTTCAATAAATTACTAACGTGGTCTAACTTGCCTTATTTTGCCTTGTTGTTTGTTGGTGCCATGTGGTAAATTGCAGTTGTTTTTGCATGGTTGTAACTCTCTCGAGTGGTAGCCCCTTTTTGTCCTCCATGGTGGGACTTATCCCACATGGATGGTGGGGAAGAGTGTCATGCTAGCTTTATGGGCTTGGGTTCTTATGGCTTAGTAGCCAAGAACCTAGGCACCTAGCTACTTGGATCTAGATTGTTAACCCATATTTGGTGTTGTTGACCACCACGTAGATGGTGGGGTTTATTTGTGTTTGTTCTTTGAGTGCCCAATTTCTTGGGCTGAATAAAACCTCTTTTTAGCCTTTGATTAATTAAAGAAAGAATTATAGTTTTTGGTTGATTTAAAGTATGGATTTTTAAGGAAATAATTATGGGTATTTCGGTTGATTCAAAGATATAATTTTTAATGAAAGGTTAGATTTGATTTATTAAGTTTTAATGGATAAACTTATATCTGAAAGATTAGGTTTGATGTATTAATTTTTAATTGATAAACTTATATCTAAAAGATTATATTTGATTATTAAGTTTTAATGGTTAAACTTATATCTGAAATATTAGATTAGATTTATTAAGTTTTAATGGATAAACTTATATCTAAAATATTATATTTGATTTTTTTTTTTTGGTAAATAAAAGTCTTCATTAATTATCTGGTTTTGCAGGTTAACCCAAAACCTATTACAATATCCAAACTTCTGTTGAGATTGTAGATCCTAGTCATACTTGAAACTTTCTTACTAGAACTTGTGTTGAATCCCCTACAACACCTTACTAACAAGGCACACCCATACCTAAACATAACTGTAAACATTACTTACATTGACATGAAATTAAAGTTTGGAACTTTGCACTTGTGAAACCTGTTGCTTGCCCATTTCCTATTCTCTGTCGAAATCCTCCAAGGCTTACACCCTGTTACCTTCATTTCCAATTTGGTATGATTTAGAGGGAAACCCCATAGTTATTACAAGCTCCATGGGGAAAGAACACCCGTTCATATTTCTCCTTAATGGGTAGGTTTCTTTTCATGACTACTAATGTTTTCCACTTCACGTGGCACACCTTGTGTCCATGTCACAAAACTACCAACATCAACACCTATGTTGGCTAATTTGTCAACTGAACTATTGGCCTCACGGTACACGTGATGAGCCCTCCTGTTCTGTCTTGTCATAAAAAGAATCCTCACTTCATGGATGACTCCCTCAATTATCCATGGAGGTTTTTTGCCATTGGTTAAAAGGTTGATGATGTTCATCGAATCACCTTCAATCATCAAGTTACATTGAGTTGCTTGGGCTACTTGCAACCCTCTCCAAAGAGCTCTAGCTTCTTCTTTGTTATTAGTTCTTATTCCCAATGGTTCAGCAAAGGCCTTGACCAGATTTCCTTGATGATCCCTGATTATTCCTCCAACTCCAGCTCTTCTCGGGTTCTCCTTGGTTGCACCATCAAAATTTAGTTTAAACCAACCCTGGGGGTGGCTCCCAAGAAATCCCATTTTTGGGATTGGGAAAAGGAATGGAAGGTTTGTCCTCAATACCTAAGGCCCGAGCTAATTATTTTTCTTGGGGAGGAATTGAGTGGTTCTCATCCACTAAGGTGCTAAGGTTTTCTTTCGCAAAGACAATAATCCTGTTGAGGATGGTTTTTGGGTTGTGAATGGTATCCTTAAAGGCTCTATGGTTCCTTTCTAGCCAAATATGCCAGAGAAAATGATGCCAACATATTTTCCATAGGTACTTAAGTTTTAGGCTAACAAAGGATTGAGGCCATTGATGTAACACTTCAGATATAAGAGCAATATTAACCCACGAGATCCTAAAGGCTTAGAAAAGTTCATCTAGGATGGACTCTGCTACCGAACACTGTAGAAACAAGTGTTGGATTGTCTCACATCCTGCCCTGCACATGTAGCAACGGTTAGCAATAACCATACCTTTGGATAACATATTGTCCATAGTGAGGATTTTTCCTTGAATCACCAACCATGAAAAAAAGGATATTTTAGGAATTAAGCCTTTGATCCAAACAAAACTCGATTGAAATTGTTGACCTTCCACATTGAGAAGCAAATTATAGGTAGACTTAACTGTGAAGTCACCACTTTCAGTCTCAGCCCAAACAATGTGATCTTCATCCTCTCTAGAGGGAATAATTTGTTGAGTTAAAATGTTATAAAGCTCTTCAAACTCTGCTTCAAAACCCTGTACTCTGATGTTTTTCCACCTTTTGATATTTATATCCTGCCACATATAATTTGCAACCTTCTTCCCAATATGTTGATCCATATGCTATTCAATCCTAGCCAAACGAGGATTTTGGGATAACTCCTTAGCTCTCACCCACTAATCCTTCCAAAAGTCTATTGTTTACCCATTTCCTAGAATCCATCTAAGACCTTTCTTGACAAGATCCCTGCTCATGAGGATTGCCTTCCAAAAATCAGACCCCCTGCTTGCTAAGTTTTCATTAAGGAAGTTCACACCTTGGAGGTATTTCCTCCTAACTATGGTAGTCCATTCATTATCGACCTTAGTCAATAATCGCCATGCTTGTTTGGCTAACGTAGTCTGTATTGAGATGAGCAACTCTCCTCAATCCTAACCCCCCATCAGCTTTAGGTTTGCAAACCTTGTTCCAACCTACTAAATAGATCATTTTCTTATCCTTAGTCCCTGACCAGAGAAAAAAAAATTGAATCTGCTTAATTTTTTGATACACCTTGCTGGGAGCTCTAAACACTGATAGGAAGTAAACGGGTATACTTTGAAGTGAAGCCATAGTTAAAACTGCTTTGCCTGCTTGAGATAACAGATGTCCTTTCCAACCTCGCTAGCTTTTTTTGGATCCTCTCTAGAACTATGTTCCACATTGATCCTTCAGGTTTCTTCGTAAATAGGGGAAGACCTAAATAGGAGGTGGGAAGGGATGCAATCTGACATTCCATGATCCTTGCTATGTTGTTTTGCCTAGGAATGGGGGTATTGATGAAATAAATTTTGCTCTTATAAAAATTCACTTTCTGTCCGACCGCTTCTTCATACATTATGAGAATATTTTTAATCCTTCTTGCCTCAACCACAGAAGCCAAATTCAGTAGCAATGTATCATCAACGAATTGCTGATGTGTCACCAGGGTAGTTAGCGACATGGCCTAGATACCTGATATGAGTCTAGCTACCACTGCTGCCTTAATGGTTCTTCCCAAGGCCTCAGCTACGATGATGAACAACATAGGACTTATGGGATCTCCTTGTCTTAGACCACATTTTCTTTGAAAAAAACCTACAATAGACCCATTAACCAAAACTGAAAAACAAGGCTTAGAAATACACTCTCTTATTAACTTGACCCATTTCATGTTGAAGCCAAATTTTAATAAAAGCGCCTCTAGGAATTCCCAATTTATCCTGTCATAAGCTTTTTTCATGTCTAACTTTAAAGCCATTACTACTTTTCTGGTCTGAGCAGCTGTATGAAGAGCCTCATGAACAGTAATAACTCAATCTGAGATTGATCTTCCTTGTACATAATCTCCTTGACTTGGATCAATGATAACCGATAGAACTTTATTCAAATAGTTGGCTAAAACTTTGGACAGAATTTTATAGGATATATTTATTAGGCTAACCGGCCTAAATTCAGCCATAGTCTTGGGGTTGGGGCCTTTAGGGATCAAAGCAATGAAATTTGAATTGAAACCCCTTGGAATATGATTTGAACTTTGGAACTCCTTGATTGCAGCAATAACTTCTGCTCCAACAATATCCCAACAAACTTGGAAAAACCACGATGAAAACCCATCCGGCCCAAGAGCTTTGTCAGGATCCATGTTAAACAAATCCTCCTTGATCTCTTCATCTAAAAAATCTGCTGTAAGAGACTCGTTAATCATTTCATCAATGATTTGTGGAATGAATTGAAGGAGAGAGTCCTTTGCTTGGGTATTGCAGGCCCGTTCTTCACCAAATAATGAACTAAAAAAATTAACATCCTCGTCCCTGATCTCCTGAATGTTTTGAGTTGAGGATCCATCCACCTTAGTTAAATTTCTAATATTATTGTTGCTTCTATTGCTCAATGTGGTAACATGGAAAAAATTTGAATTAGAGTCCCTTTCCTTTAGCCATAATGCCTTTGATTTTTGCCTCCAATACATCTCCTCACAAGCTAAAATATTATAAAACTCACAAAGGGTTTCCTTCTCTTCAGTCCTTGTTGCCTCATCATAGGTTCCATTTTGGATTTTGCTTTCTATTATTCTCGCTTTTTCCCCCATCGCTCTCTTATTCTCAAAAACATTTCCAAAGACTTCTTTATTCCATATTCTAAGGTTATTTTTCACCATCTTAAGTTTTCGAGATAGTTTGAAGGAAGCACTTCCCTGGATAGGCTGCTGCCACCATTCCTCTATTCATTTCTTGAATTTCGGATGTTTAATCCACATTGACAGAAATATGAATGGCTTTTTAAAAGAGTTAGCCTGAAATGTCTCCCATAGAATAAGATTATGTTCTGAAGTGCATTTAGGAAGGGCTTGTAATGCTGAATAACCAAACATTTTTGTAGCTTCCTTGGATAAAAAAACCTGTCCAACCTTTCTTGAATTAGCTGACTTCCTATCCTCTTGTTACTCCATGTAAATTTGGCTCCTTTTAGTCTTACATCCATCAATTCATTTGTGTTAATGAATTCATTGAAGTCCTCCATGCTCCTTGAGGGTAACCCGGATCCTCCCTTATTATCGGATGGGTAAAGGGGGGTATTGAAATCTCCCCCAATCACCCAAGGAATGTCTTTAAAATCTTGGCTCAAATGCCCCAAAAACTCCCACAATTCAGACCGCCCTTGGACAAAAGTGGGTGCATAAACATTTGACATAATCCAATTCTTATTAGTATCAAAATCATGAAATAATACGCTTAAGACTCTTTCATTTTCTTGAATAATACTTCTATTTTAATAGGATCCCATAAGATCATGAGGCCCCCAGATGCTCCTCTCACCTGTTGAAAGGCCACTTCCCCTTGCTTCCAAATCCTTCTAGCTATAAGTGCTAATTGTGCCACATCTGTTTTGGTTTATTGAAGAAAAATGATAGTAGGATTCCAATCCTTCCTTATAGACTTCACCATCCTTTGTTTTGGTGGTCCATTTAGGCCTCTCACATTCCATGAGAGAACCTTCATTTAGACTGTTTGATATTTTTTCCCCACCCCCTTCCCTGAGCCAAAGGGGGTTTCTCAATTTTGCTATTATCCTGGCCAGGAATAGCTTGTTGTAACAATGTTCTTTGCTTTTCGTTTGCAATTTCTTCATTTATTCTCATTCTATAGTGCTCTAATGTAGATATTTTCTCTTTTTTTCTTTCACTTCCATAATCTATCGGAGGCTTGGTGGTGCTTCTAGTTTGTTTTGGACTAAAATAAGGGGGCATAGACTGTGATAGTCTAGGGCTTGAAACTTCTTCCTCATTTTGGGGGTTTTCAATTCCCTCTTCATCCTCAACCTTGTTTTGGTTCACCTCTCCTATCTGGTTCCTAAATAGGGGGCTTTCCTTCAAGGAACCTTTTACCGTTGGGCTCGTCTGATAAGGGATAATTTGCTCCACTACCATATTAGGAGCAATATTCCTGCCTCTTGTTTCCACAACTTTTACTCTTGACTATTTTTTCCAAATTAAAATGACCTGGCAATTTTTCTTCATTTTGAGCATAGATTTTGGGGCTTTTTGTCATAACTATGGATGGTCCCGATTTGGATGGGGATTCTAGGGTTTCAGGAAACTTGACACTGATGGTATCATCCTTACTATTTTCTTTTTCAACTTCTAGATTTGCTAGGATATCAAACATGTTCAAGTTGGGATCTTTATTACATACTTTATAATTTTTTCCTCCCTCATTATGTTGCTTTCCTTTCTCTTGGATTTTTTCCAGTTCTGTGTTGGCTTGGTCAGCCTGGTTATTCTTAACTTGTCTGTATCCTTCCAAGTTAAGACATGATCCTTGAAACTTTGGGATCCTTCTCCCATTAGCTTTCCCCAGAAAACCTTCGCTCGTGGCTTCCTTGTTTGTAGTTATTGTCAGACATTGGGCTTGAAGGTGGCCCTAGGTTTTGCACACGCTAAAAAATGTCGACTTGTTCTCATACTCCACGGGCTGAATCCTTAGAAACTCTCCATATACTAGTTCCACCTGAGAAGGTAAATCAGAATCTAGGTTTGCATTTACACAGATCATGGCATGCGTCAGTCTAGTCCTTGCTCGGGTTGAATGGTCTATTGCCATGAGCTCTCCTATCGTCTTTGCTATGCCACTAAGCTAGTACTCATTAACAAACTGGGCTGGGAGGTTTGGTAAGCGGACCCAAATGGGTGCTATATTAATGTTATGCTTCTCAGGGTTGAAATCCTCCCCCCACTTCCTCAGAAATAGGCTACGCATTCCTAGAAACCAGGGTCCTCCTATCAAGATGCGCTCTGCATCATATTTGTTGTTGAGTCTTATCATAAAAAAACCTCTTGACATGGCTACAATTTCTAAGCTTCTTAAATTTTTCCACTTTATCACGACCCATGAGTGAATAGTCTCAATGTCTGGCCTTCCTCCCAAAAACTTGCCAACTAAGGATGATGCCTCCATATCCAAGAATCTTTCCATAATCTCCATTGGTGCAGTTAACCTGTTATTGTTTGGTATTAGGGGTGGTAGTTCACTGACTGGCTCCTTATTTTTCCCTTTTAGCATTTCCAAAAAGGTTGGGCCCTTGTTGCTAGCTCCCAAACCCCAATGGGACCCTTTGTCTGAGGGTTTATCTGGAGGGTCTATACCTTTAGCCTTTTCGAACTGAGCTGACAGGGAATACTTTTCCTTTCCAGCTACAGCATTCTACCCTGCCTCTGGATCTTCTTCTTCCGTTGGTTCAAAATTCTTGTCTACCATTTTTGCTCCTCCTCCGCTTCCTCCGCTTCCTTCCATGTTGCTCCTCCTCTGCTTCCTCCACTTCCTCCTTTGCTTCCTTCTATCATTTATTGTTCACCAACTCATAAAATAATGTATTTTTATTATATTTGATTATTAATTTTAATGGTTAAACTTATATATGAAATATTAGATTTGATTTATTAAGTTTTAATGGATAAACTTATATCTGAAATATTAGATTTGATTATTAATTTTTAATGGTTAAACTTATATCTAAATGATTAGATTTGATTTATTAAGTTTTAATGGATAAACTTATATCTGAAATATTAGATTTGACTATTAATTTTTAATGGTTAAACTAATATCTAAATGATTAGATTTGATTTATTAAGTTTTAATGGATAAACTTATATCTGAAAGATTAGATTTGATTATTAAGTTTTAATGGTTAAACTTATATCTGAAATATTAGATTTGATTTATTAAGTTTTAATGGATAAACTTATATCTAAAAGATTAGATTTTATTATTAAGTTTTAAAGGTTAAACTTATATCTGAAAGGGTAGATTGATTTATTAAGTTTTAAAGGTTAAACTTATATCTCAAAGGATAGATTGATTTATTAAGTTTTAATAGATAAACTTATATCTAAAAGGATATATTGATTTATTAAGTTTTAATAGATAAACTTATATCTGAAAGGATAGATTGATTTATTAAGTTTTAATAGATAAACTTATATCTAAAAGAATAAGTATTTGATTCATTAAGTTTTAATATACAAACTTATAGCTGAAAGAATAGATTTAATTTGTTATGTTTTAAAGGATAAACTTATATCTAAAGGAATAGATTGATTTATTAAGTTTAAAAGATAGAGTTATATCTAAAATAATAGATTTTGTTCATTAAAAAGAAATACCTTTTAATGGAAATAATGAATTAGGAAGTATGGGTGTTGATATTTTGAAGATAGATATTTGAAATGGGAAAGATAGACTTTATGAAAGAAATCATCTTTAGGAGAATGAATGGATTATAAACTTTTGGTTTAAGGTTGATTAAGCTCTTTAGTAATATATTTTAGTTAAATAAAAGAATGGCTTTTCGTTTAGTTTAAATTGAAAGGAGGACATTTCATTTAAATGAAATAAAGTGGTTTTGATAAGTATTTGATTGGTTAAGAGTAAGGGCTATTAGTTGATCATAGAAAGTGGTTTTGATAAGTATTTGATTGGTTAAGAGTATGGGCTCTTAATTGATTAAAGAAAGGTTTTGATAAATTTTTTATTGGTTAATAGTATGGGCTCTTAATTGATACAAAAAAGGTGGTTTTGATCAGTATTTGATTGGTTAAGAGTAAGGGCTCTTAACTAATTAGAAAAAATGGTTTTGGTAAGTGTTTAATTGGTTAAAAGTATGAGATTTTAACTTATTAAATGAAATGGTTCTTCTATTGGTATTGATGTTATGGATACATTAGACCTTTAGAAAATATGGTATTCTTTTAAATGATTTGAAGGAAGAAAACATCTTCAAGAGAATGAATGTCATATTCATTTGAGGTAAATATGGGGTTCCCTCACTAATTTTGTAATGAGAAATAAAATAACAATTCATGTTTGAGGACATAAGAATTATGGGGTTCTTATGTGTTTATATGATTAAATATTTTGGAAAAGGAAATTATGGTATTTCTTGTATAGTTGTATTGGAGACAATTAAACTTATGAAATAAAAAGGATGTTTCAAAGCTAGGTTTTTCCTACAAGGGTTTTTCAAGATATATGATTTGTTGTGTGTGTTTCGAATATCTCCATATTTTTATCTTGCATTTGATGAACCTTATATGAATGAAAATATCCTTTACTTTGTTGTTGATAAAAGATCTATGATGTTATGGTTTTGTAAATTATCATGTTTTGGTAATGGAATTAAATAGGGATTATATCTTTTATGTGACTTCTTATTGATGAGGTTGTAGATGTTATTTGATGCTTACTAAATAGATAGACTTATTGTATCCATATTTAAGGAAGAAATATCAGGTGATCTTTATGAATGATCTAATGAATTATAGATGATTGGAAAAAGACATCTATCAAATGTATGCTCATGGATTAGAAGTATCCTACTAAGATGTGAAGGGTTTTTACATGCTAGTGATACTTGGAATCTTCTCCTAGTTAGTAGGAAGGACTTTATTCATTACAATTTAGAGAGAGTTAATAAGGAATTATGGGGTCCCTTTGAGAAGGAAACTATAGGTAGCCTAGTTTCACCACTTCTCCTTAAGTGACCTAACCTTAGATAGTTGCATAAAGGCAATGATTAGGTTATTGTGTCAATGAATGGACTATCACGTGAAGTGGTAGATACTTTGGTTGGATCATTTTCTAGATGATATGGACAACTAAAACTCTACCTACATATATAGACATATGTATGGTGAAGAAAGCATGAAAATCTTATGCCACTATGCTTAGTACACCTACATAGATGGACTTATGTAAGGTGTAGGGATGGGCATACCCTTTGAAAGACAAAAGGAATAAGTTGGCTCATTGCGGAGATGAGACAAACAACTTAATCATAAGGTTTCTTGTTAATAGACACCTTCATAGAATGACTTATGTAAGGTGGGGTGATTTAGATCTCTAGCGAGTACTATAAAAAAAAATCTCTCTCTAGAGTTGGATAGATCTTTGGCTTGTTACATTTGGTATCAAAGCTGTAGGTACAATGGACAAGATATTTCCATGAAGGAACTTTAGGTACGATGGACTAGATATTTTCATGAAGGAACTCTATGTATGATGGACTAGAGACTTCCTTGCAATGTGCTAAGGATTCAGGTATCTTCCTATTCAGGCTTTTGCTTAGTTGTTAAACTAAAGTCGGGAAGACCTTAAACTTCTAGTTACTTTGAAATCAAAGTGTTTGGTCATAGGACTACAAGATAAACTAGATGAGATCTAGGTATGATGGACTAGAATCTTCCTTCGATGATCTAAATATTGCTTAAGAATCGATCCTAGGAAAGGTAGATTTACCTTGATTTAGCATCTTGTGCAAAGAAAGTATGACCATCATCATTATCATGAGATTGATAATGTATAAGCTTACATAGGAATAGTACCTTACATGGAGCAGGAATAGCATTAGATATTATCAAATGAATGATAATAAAATAAGTTAGTTCTGAAGGATAAAGGGCTATAAGTAATAATGGTTGTAACCGATATGACACCTTGTGGTGATACAAGTGTGACGATGACCATTAATGATCATAGTTAGTTCATGGGAAAATATAACTAACCTTTGGAAGTATAATTAAAATTAATTGTAACTTATGTAACTTCTTTGGTTGGCAAAGAGAAGCGATACCTAAGATAAAGAGGATAAGAAGATGATCTTCTCAAAATACAGGGCTAGCTAGGCATGATAAAACTGAAGCTAGACCTCGAAGAAAATTTTTGGAAGAAATTTTGATAGAGAGGTAGAAAACCTCATCGTTGTAGTTTACTTACTACAAGAACAATTGATCAATGGAGGGAATAGATGAACCAACAAAATAAATGATTGGAAATTATTAATCAAGTTCCCAGCATGAAAACTCTAAGTGTAGTCAGAAGGAATATCCTGCTACAAAATATCTTGAAGGCAAAAGCTCGTATAGAGGTAGAGCTAGCCAAGGACTTGAAGAATGTTAGGGTATCCAAATCGGCGAAATAAGCCAAGATATGGTTGTATGAATTGAAAACATATCTTTTTCTTGAGGAATTATTCATTAGTAACCCAAATAGTAGGCTTACCCTTCATGTGCTTAATACAACTTTGGAATGATGAAATAACTTCAAAGCTAGCAATGAAACTTTAGTGAAATGGCATCTCACATGGAGTGAGTGTGGTATTTATATTATCGAGGGATGATAATATTTTGTTTAAATTAATGAAATAAAATGGACATTTTTCTTGTTTATTTAAAAATGTATTGTAATAACATTTTGTTGCAGAAAAATACACGGGACTATGTTTAGTCCAAGGGGGTAGTATGTGATAGACTACATTTTGGTGTATTAAACCCCTTTTTTGTTTGAAATAATAAACATATGTATTTTAATTAAATAAAAGGACCTTTTTGTTTGAAAGAATTAAAAAAAGCATATTGAAACAAAAGAAAAGAATAAACTTATTGAATAAATTATTAAATTATAAAAAGGAGATATTTTTAAAAAGAATAATATTATATTTAAAATATATTGCCCTTGCATAGGTGAGCAATAAATTTGGTAGATGGGTTTTACATTTTTATAATGGTAAGAATGAAATTCTTCTTACCTCTTAAGGAAGAGGGCAAATAGAAAGGAAAAATTCTATAAGTTGTGGGAGGGAGGATCCTTTGGTAGGGGATGGCTAGTTTTGGAAGGATTGGATGGTTGAAAGGAGGGAGGGCATGAATCTTGGAGGCAAAAATGGAGGAATCTAACCTATCAAGAGTAATTGGTTGGGTTGCTACTTTAATTAGCTAGATTTTCAAATATTTTTGGTAATACATTTTTGATTGATTTAGTTTGGTATTGTTTGTTAACCTATGATTCTATGCTTGATTTTTGCCTCTATGAAGCATCATGGTTTTGTTCAAATTTATGTTTGCTTTATATATATTTGTTAATGCCCTTTTTGGGACACTCCCTAGATGTCACCTGATGCTTTTATTCAAGTTGCAATAGAGATCCCTTGCTTTAGGACCAGGCCCTAATTCATTCTTGGTGTATATTTTATCCTTCGTTATGTTGACCACAACTAGGGATTGAGAGATTGAGTCCCAAAAATCTAGAATGCTCCCCTATGTGTAGCCCCTTGAGGAGTTATTCTATCACCATGACTTTGCTATTCTCATTATCCTAATTGGTTGCAAAATGATTGAACCCCCAAGGAGGATTTAAATTAATCTTGGTCTTCTCCCTAAGTCTTAGTTACCTTATTCTCATTAAAGAGATAAATATTTTGTTGCCTGTACAAAATCAAAATAGAGTTGTAATGCAAGTATTGAGTTGTTTTGTGCTGGGGTGTGCGTAGTAGAATTTGGTCGCATGTGTTCTAATTCCTTAGCACCATTGGAAGATCGAAAGATAGAATTCCTTTAATTTTTCCTTGAAATTATCCCTATACATTTGTTGCTTGTGCACACATTATCTTCCTCCTTCACAGCAAGTTGAAGTCAATGTCGTTGTGCGTATTAAATTTTCCACCATGATTTAATTTACCCTAAGGTCTAAACCTTAGGGGGTTTTAAATACTTTTGCCCCACTATCACTTAGCACCACCGTTGAGAAATATTTCCACACTTAGGTAGGTATGGATGGGGTTGACCATGCAAGCCATCCCCCATTTTTATCCCACACGGGATGTTTGGTGGTCCATGCATTCCCTAAAATGGAAAAGACCCCCCTTTAGGATCAACCACCACTCAGTGGTCAGGGCACCACCAAGCGGGGCCACCTAGTGCCAGTTGGAGGCACCTCTCCCAATTGACACTTGATTTTCAATAAATTGTTGATGTGGTTTGACTTACCCTATTTTTGCCTTTTTGTTTTTTGGCGCCATGTGGTAAATCACGATTGTTTTTATGCAATTGTAACTTGCTTAGGTGGGAGTTCTTTTTTACCCTCCATAGTGGGATTTATCCCATATGGATGGTGGGAGAGAGTATCATATTAGCTTTATGGGCCTAGGTGCTTATGGCTCTAGGTGCCTGGCTACTTGGTTGTGGATTTTTAACCCATATTTTATGTTGTTGACTGTCATGTGGATGGTGGGGTTTGTCTGTATTTGTTGTTTGAGTGCCTGGTTGGTTGGGCAAAAAAAAAAACCTTTTAGCCTTTGATTAATTAAAGAAATAATTATGGTTTTCGGTTTATTCAAAGTATAGATTTTTCGGTTTTCGGTTTATTTTGGTTGATTAAAATATAGACGTTTTAATGAAATATTATATTCGATTTATTAAGTTTTAATGGTTAAACTTATATCTAAAATATTAGATTTGATTTATTAAGTTTTAATGGATAAAATTATATCTAAAATATTAGATTTGATTATTATGTTTTAAAGGATAAACTTATATCTAAAAAATTAGATTTGAATTATTAAGTTTTAATGGATAAACTTATATCTAAAAGATTAGATTTGATTATTAAATTTTAATGGTTAAACTTATATCTGAAAGATTAGATTTCATTTATTAAGTTTGAATGGATAAACTTATATCTGAAATATTAGATTTTATTATTAATTTTTAAAGGTTAAACTTATATCTAAAATATTAGATTTGATTTATTAAGTTTTAATGGTTAAACTTATATCTGAAAGATTAGATTTGATTATTAAGTTTTAATAGTTAAACTTATATCTGAAATAATAGATTGATTTATTAAGTTTTAATAGATAAACTTATATCTAAAAGGATAGATTGATTTATTAAGTTTTGATAGATAAACTTATATTTGAAAGGATAGATTGATTTATTAAGTTTTAATAGATGAACTTATATCTAAAAGGATAGATTTATTTATTAAGTTTTAATAGATGAACTTATATATGAAAATATAAACTGATTTATTAAGTTTTAATAGATGAACTTATATCTGAAAGAATAAGTATTTGATTCATTAAGTTTTAATAGACAAACTTATATCTGAAAGAATATATTTTATTTGTTATATTTTAAAGGATAAACTTATATCTAAAGGAATAGATTGATTTATTAAGTTTAAAAGATAAACTTATATCTGAAAGAATAGATTTGATTCATTAAAAAGAAAGACCTTTTAATGAAAATAATGAATTAGGAAGTATGGATGTTGAGATTTTGAAGATAGATCTTTGAAATGGGAAATATAAACTTTTTGGAAGAAATCATCTTTAGGAGAATGAATGGATTATAAAATTTTGGTTTAAGGTTGATTAAGTTCTTTAGTAATATATTTCAGTTAAATAAAAGAATGACTTTTGTTTAGACGTTTAATTTTTTTTTGAAGCGAAAAACCCCTTGTGGGGCCACCTTGGTCTAAGAGACCATGAACAGGGGGTTCTACACCATCAAAGTCACCCGGGAGTCGCACCCAACCCTGCCCGCACCAACATTATCAATTGGATTTTGGATACCCAATTCAGCTTTTTTGGTAAGGTGGAGATTTGAACCTAGGACCTCCCTTGGAGGATTGCCCTCTCCTCTTCAACTCACCTACAACACCTGGGTTTTAGACGTTTAAATTGAAAGGAGGATATTTCATTTAAATTAAATAAAGTGGGTTTGATAAGTATTTGATTGGTTAAGATTAAGGGCTCTTAATTAATTAAAGAAAATGGTTTTGATAAGTATTTGATTGGTTAAGAGTATGGGCTCTTAATTGATTAAAGAAAATGGTTTTGATAAGTATTTGATTGGTTAAAAGTATGGTATCTTAATTGATTAAAGAAAGTGGTTTTGATAAGTATTTGATTGGTTAAGAGTATGGGCTCTTAATTGATTAAATAAAGTGGTTTTAATAAGTATTTGATTGGTTAAGAGTAAGAGCTTTTAATTGATTAAAAATAGTGGTTTTGGTAAGTATTTGATTGGTTAAGAGTATGGACTCTTAATTGATTAAAAATAGTGGTTTGATAAGTTTTTGATTGGTTAGAAATATGGGCTTTTAATTGATTAAAATAAATGGTTTTTTTAAGTGTTTAACTGGTTAAAAGTATGGGCTTTTAACTAATTAAATGAAATGGTCCATATATTGGTATTGACGTTATGGATACATTAGAACTTTAGAAAATATATTATTCTTTTAAATTATTTGAAGGAAGGAAACATCTTCAAGAGAATTAATATGGAATTCATTCGAGGGAATTATGGGGTTTCCTCACTAATTTGTAATGAGAATTAAAATAATAATTCATGTTTGAGGACATAAGAATTATGGTGTTCTTATGTGTTTATATTGTTAATATTTTGGAAAAATAAATTATGGGATTCCTTGTATAGTTGTATTGGAGACAGTTAAACTTATGAAATAAAAAGGATGTTTTGAAGCTAGGTTTTTCCCACAAGGATTTCCCAAGATATATGATGTGTTGTGTGTGTTTCGAATATACCCATCTTCTGATCTTGCATTTGATGAACCTTAGATGATTAAAAAATATCCTTTACTTTGTTGTTGATAATAGATCAATGATGCTTATGGTTTTGTAAATTATCATATTTTTGTAATGGAGCTAGATAGGGATTACACCTTTTATGTGACTTCTTATTGTTGAGGTTGTAGATGTTATTTGATGCTTAACTAAATAGATAGACTTATTGCATCCCTATTTAAGGAAGAAAGATAGGGTGATCTATATGAATGATCTAATGAATTATAGATGATTGGAAAAAAAGGACATCTATCAAAGGTATGCTCATGGATTAGAAGTATCCTACTAAGATATAAAAGGTTTTTACATGCTAGTGATACTTGGAATATTCTCCTAGTTAGCAAGAGGGACTCTATTCATTAGATGTTAGATAGAGTTAATAAAGGGTTATGGGGTCCCTTTGAGAATGAAACTACAAGAAACCTAGTTTCACCACTTCTTCTAAAGTAACGTAATCTTAGATAGTTACAAAAATGTAATGATTAGGTTATTGTGTCAATGAATGGACTATCACATGAAGTGATAGATACTTTGGTTGGCTCATAGTTTAGATGATATGTACAACTAAAACTCTACCAACATAGATTAAAATATGCATGGTAAAGGAAGCATGGAAATATTATGCCACTACGCTTAGTACACCTACATAGATGAATTTATGTAAGGTGTAGGGATGGGCATACCCTTTGACAGACAAAAATAATAAGTTGGATCATTATGGAGATGAGACAAACAACTTAATCATAAGGCTTCTCATTAATAGATACCTTCATAGAATAACTTATGTAAGGTGGGGTGATTTAGATCTCTAGTGAATGCTATAAAACAAATCTCTCTAGAGTTGGTTAGATTTTTGGGTTGTTACAAGTGCAAGAACTAAGAGCTATGATTTAGTGATTGACTAATGAGCTAAATATCATGGAGCAACAAAATGATGAAGCAATAATTAATGCATATCCTCAAAATTAATCTTCCTTAAGAGACCAAGTGATGCACATTGGTTAAGTTAACGAAGAATATTTTGGCATTGTCAGAGATCAAAAACAAAGAAAATTCCCTAGTCTGGTTAAACTTGAGTATTTAGCATTTGACAGTCATCATGATGGTAACACCAGTAAAAAATGTTGGTACCATTTCTTCCCAACTATAGCTCAAGAATTTGGAGAACAAGTGGCCTTGATGATTGACCCAAAATAATACTTTGCAGTTGAAATACCCTCTATAAGTTGCCAAGTCAATCTAGGTGTAAGATTTGACTAGACCTCTTTTCCATCACTTATTCATAGGATGGAAAATTTGTGAATGGTAGAGGTAGGGATAGAGCAAAGAGTTTAGAAGGAAGAGCCAAAGGCACCAATATGTTCACAAAGAAAGAATCAAGAGAAGCAAAATCCAAGGTTATTTATAAACCAATCATATCCAAAAGCATTATTAACATATCAACAAAGAAAATAGGATTATTAAAAGCTATATTACTTGATAATAATAAGGAAACATAGAGAAGGGGTGGTGGAAAACTATTAAAGACTACTCCAACAATCACTTAAGAATGAAACCAAGCCATTGGATACTATCAAAAATAATATTGTGAAAGAAGTGAATAAGATAAAAGAGACTCTACTAGTTCTTGAACAGGTGAATTTGGTCAAAGTAGCTCTAAAGGGTGTAAGGGATGGTGAAATTTTCCCTCTGGATTTCAAGTTAGCATGTAGGTGATCATCCCTTGATATGAGTAAGACAAAGTATTTGATTTTTTGTTTGTCTTTGTGCTTAGAAGGTTGGTTGCTATATAACTACATAATAGATCTATCATAATCATTCCTCAGCTAGTCTATGACGCCATGAGCCTATATTATACCGAGGTTGATTTTGACACACTATAATTAAATGGAATGCAAGTACAAATAGTGGGAGTCATTAAAAATATTTTAATCTTATTGTATAGGGTCAAACCTTGCAACAACTCAAGATGTGGTAGTGGTTGACTTGTTACCACTATTTTGGATGTACCTATCAAAAGAATTTTTGAAAGAATCAAGGGGACATCCAACACTAGATCATACTCATATGGTTATCCTTTAAATCCAAAAATTGATCTAGATTCATAGTGAGAAGCTCCAACATTATCACATAAGAAGGTATGAAAAGAAAATGGAAAATATGGTGGAAGAAGTTATGAAGCTGAAGGTACTAGATTGGCCACAAGGTGAGAAAGAGTTGATATGGCATTGGCTTCTTTTGCGTAGTCCCAAAGTGGTGTTATTGTCAAAATTGAAAATTTGGTAAAACCTAGATACCATTGGTAAACAATTTTGAGGATTGGCAGGTCACATGTTCCAACATGCATAGCCAAAAAATCAAGGGCAGATAGTGGAAAAATTATGCATAAATAAATAATGATCTTTAATAGATCCCAATACATTAATACTAATGTGTCATGGGACTTTCCAAATAATAGATGTCAAATTGATAATTGAACCAATGCAAATGGTAAAGATCACCAGTGAATTGCATGTTCAAGGAGAAACGCCTACACAAATTTCCAGTGCCATGTGCCAGACAAACCTTAGAAATGAGTTCTGTCCAAATTCAATTCCATAATAGTGTTTTGCTAGAGTAAGCCACATGTTTCAATATGCCAATTGATAAGAAAAGCATAAATTTAGCACTATATAGTCAAACTACTATAGAATCTAATGAAGGATCAAAATCAAGCATCACTGGCAGAGGGATCCATGCCACAATTTTGTATATATAGCTGACAAGTAAATAAAGTTGATTATAGGTAAATATAGCTAGAAACAAGACAATTGGTCAAATAAAAAGCTAAGTAGAAGAAACAAGGCGTTGAAAAGAGCATTAAGCAGACCATGTGAGTAGGATCTAGAGAATTAAGGTGTCTAATTATGTAAGGTTCTAATTTAATTGCATTGGAAATGCTCTTTCTTCCTAGTTTACAACATCTCAACTAAAGAAAAAGAGGATATACATGGTAGGTCAATATATGCCTTCTTTTTACTAAGGAGCCTATTTAAGGAGGCCTCCCCTTTTAGCATTGCATCACATGTGAATATTATATCATTCTAGAGCACTATATTACTTGCAAGTTGCCAATACTATAAGGATGATAGGGATGTGCACAAGAAATGGCCTTAGGCAAAAACTACAAATGGGCCCAAAAATTCCTACACCATAGGGAATCACTAAACGGTCAAAGGTGAAGAATAATTTATTTTAAACTTCCTAGTGTTAACTAATGCAAATAATGTAATGGATGATGGACCAATAACAATTCTCATGTTAGCTAAAACCATCCTGGTGTTCACTAAATGTGCTCCTCCATTAATAATATCTACACTCCTCTTGCCCTACAATTAGGATCAATAGGAATAGCCATACCCTTTTGGTAGTTAGGTTTTTTTAGAAAAGATACCAAAATTATGCCAAAAGAGTGAAGTCCAAGGACAAAAGGAAAAAAGGGAAAATTTTCTCTTAATCTATAGGAGCCTATAAGGCATATAGCTTTGCACACTCTTTAAACTTGAACAAACAAAAATTTCTCTCAATTTGTGGGAAAAGAAATCCAAATTCCAAAATACCCTTCAATCAAAGGGGGGATGCTTCATGCTTTTTACCTTATTGTTTGAAGTCAAAGAAACAAACAACAATAAGGTAAAAGGAAAAGTGAGTGCTGAAATACAATGCTAGATAAAACCATATGGAATTTAGAGGGCGTCACCATTCAAGTATCACTTATATCATCCTTTAGTCTTATATATTCCTTTTTGTCCCCTCCCACAACCTTTTGTATCCCATTGCTATCCTTCATTCTACACCTTCCTTTTCCTCCAGTCATTCCATATTCACTCTTGTTCATTTCTTGTTATTTCTTTGTATTATATATATATATATAGGCTAGCTATATTCTTCTCCCTACTTATTTTTTACTCCGAAGCCCAATGGATAGACTAGTTGGATTTATATTTTGCAATTGATAAAAAGTACCATGGTCGATCAAGAGACTAGTGGGGATAACACACAAGCATGAGAGTACACATTAATCTACAATACGACATCTCAATACTTTGAGGACAGAATAAAATGTAAGGTGTTTGAGTAGGAAAGCCTTGCTGGTAGAAGACCATTGAAGGAAAAGTAAAATGCAAGAGTAAGCCAATCACATGCTGTATAAATTTTTTGGATAGTGTGTCAACTTAGAAGAGGACACCCATAACTATTGTAAAACTTATATGGCATGATCATCAATACAAGCTATAAAATGGAACACAAGCCTAATTCAAAGCAAAAAAATTATTGAATTGAATGTTTTTGGTAAAGCAACAAGGTAGCCTTGCATGCCTCAAAAGTCTAGGGATGCTATATAGTTGTCTGCAATTTTGAAGAGAGGTTCCTATGCAATTTTGTGAAGAAGAAAGCAATAGGGTGAAATTCAGGCCCCTTTCTCCCAAGTGCTTGGAATATTTGCCTAAGGCAACTTGTTTGGGCCTAAAAAAACTTTTAGCTATGGAAGACTATGCTCATGAAGGATTCAGTTGTATTAGAGGTGCTTCTAGCCAAGTATCTCCTTGTCTCTTCTTTTCTCTTCCTCTTCTCATATTTCCCTTTTTTTGTTTATTCTTTCTTCTTCCTTGCATCCTTCTTCTCCCTATTCACCTTCCCATTATTCATCCTTATGTAAACCTTAGCCTTTCCTTATGGAACATTTACTGCTTTGTATTTTGTAGAAAATCCTATATTTTAAAGGCAAATGAGATGGGTCTTCGATAGGGGCATCTTCTAATGCATGTCTTAAATTTTAGCTTTTGATGGTGTATGCCAAGGGAGAATACAATCATAGGATATGAAATATGCAAAAATGTAAGATGTTGAAATATGCTATTAATGGAAAGTGATGAAAATGATACAATGCAATATGGAGGAAATGAACACTCCATAACTGATACTAAAGAACTACATTGTACCCCATCACCAATCTATATGGTGATCCACACAGTATACCTACTACTACCTACAACGATATATAATCACTCACTATGAGGCCCTTTATATAGAAATATGGATTGCTTGGCCAACACTCTACCTAGTTGTACAAGGGGACACATTGCACATTTAAAACTTGCACATAGACACTTGTGCATTTATTATATTACTTGAAGTAACTATCTAACTACCCCCTAAAGTAATCTACTACTCTAGTTATGTACCAAGGGTGGTACATTTACATGACCCAAATGATGTAATATACTCTAACACCCCCTGTATTACATTATTTGGGTATTGAAGACTTTAGTCTTCAATATGGATCTTCTTCTCTTGAATAGTATTTGGCTTCAACTGGTTCTTCTTCTTTTGCAATAGTCTTCATGTTATATCCATTGTTCCTTGTTGTCAGATGTCTTTGATGAACTAGAGATCTCATAATTTTGCATGTTGCAAGTGGATGAGGGCAGCTCCATATTTCCTCCTTTGATTCTTTGTATAACCTACTTCTTTGATCTTCACAAATGTTAAGCTTGAACTTATTGTTAGTGGATGCTTCTGAAATGATATCTTGAAAGAAGTAATCTATTTTGTGTAGTAATATTTCTTCATGACTTATGTAGTACTTATATTTATAGTAACAAAAGAAAGATAAATGGTTCTTTCCTCCACAATATTTACAAGGATGGAGGTTCTAGCAGTTCACCTTTTCATGACCAATTTGATTGCAGTAAGTGCATAGTAAAGATATTCCAACTGGTTTGTTATCTATTTTAGGAATATCATGTTTATCTATCTCCTTGATGAGATACTTAAACCATATGTGGATAATTGAAGCAATTGCATTCTTACTTTGTTCATACATTTGTATGATATCTTTCTATTCAATATTATTTTCTTCTCCTATATCTTCATTAGTGCAGTTATCATCAATTTCTTTTGTTGTCTCATTTGAAGATGTAATGGATGGATCTATCTTTCCATTATCAGAAATCCTTTTAAACTCTATTGATTCTTTCCTTATGTTTGTATCTTTCTCATTATTATCCATTGAATCATCAATCATGCTTCTAATCCAGGTTGGTACTTTTCTTAAGCCTTTTATGATAGCATTATTCAATATGTTAGTAGACATCCTTATGACTCCCTAGATAAGAGTATATGAATTAATTTGATAAAACTATTCAAGTCTTAGCTTTTGTAGAATTCCTTATATCTCCCTAGTTAAGAGATGTGAACTAATTTGATAAAACCTCTCTTAGATTTAGGTTTTTGTAGGCTTCCCTATATCTCCCTAATATTTAGTTCACCTTCTAAGTTGATTTTGTAATGTTTTGAGAATAATCAACTTTTAATTTTACCTTATCTTTCTCAATGAAGTATACATTAATAGTTGGATTTATTTTTGTCTCCTTAGAATGAGTATGAGATAATTTTTACCAATTAATTCCAACTCTATATGTAGGTAATTGATTTGCTTCTCTTTCCAATAGATTAATTTTCTAGATTCCAATTATATGTATATAGTTTGAAGTAGTATGTCTTCTATATCCTTACTTTTGGAATTTTAGAAAATAATGATATTTACAATTTAATTAATGATTTAATCAAGATTTGACAACCTTATATCTCCTACTCTCAATATTACAAATATTATATTATGTGTATGCATCTCAATAATTAATTTTTTGAAATATAAACTTGCTTTATTATCTACTAATGCTTTGGCTGAATTTGTATTATCCAATGTAATAGTAAACCTTATAAAAATCACCTTATATATCCTTTAATAAAAGCAAGTAAATAACCTTAGTAATATGGGCACATGATATACCTTTATATGGGCTTCCTTCAACGTATCTTTTGGAGCGTTGTATTTGTTGTCTAGTGCTCCTTGAATGGGCATTGATATTGCTTGGTGTTGTTGAGAATTTAATGATCTTTCATTAATGGATTCTCTATCTAAATATTGCACCTCCTTGTGTGGACTTTTGACCTCACATGGTATATAATTCTAGCATTGAATCTTCATGTCTTAAATGCACTCTTACACAATGCTTGTTATGAACGTGCTTCCACACCTTGCAGGCTTGACTATGTACCTTGAAATATGTTGTTATTCTCCAATAATAGGCATTATTAAATAGTGAATACACCTTCCTCCTTATGACAAGTGGCGCTTGGGAGTTACACTAAGGTGAGTGTTGAGATATGAGCTCTTCTAACGCTCATTTTCCTGTGCAATGATGGTTGGGAATTCGTAACCTTCAATGATAGCTAATGCTTGAGTAACCTCCTAGTTTTGTAACCAAAGATACCTTAAACATTCTTCTTTGAATGTACGTTGAGCAATATGAGGGTGCCAAGAAGGAATGTGCCAAGTGGTGCTTAGGGTTTTGCATGTGAGTCTTCTCCAACGTATATTTCTTACCTCTTCTTTTGCCAACCAATGCTTTGATATCTTATCTCCAACACCTTCTTCCAAGCCAACGTATTTCCTGTATAGGTGGCTCCAGCTAAGATAATGAGCAATGCTATGATGGAGGTTCTTTTGCGCTCCAATGGTAGCTTTGGCTAGGATGATGAGCAATGATTTGGTGGAGTTTTGAGGTGGAGTAGAAAGGAAAAGAACACTAGGATTATGAGCAATGATTTGGTGGAGTTTTGAGATGCTCCAGTGATGGCTTCGAGCTTCCTTTTAGACAAACATCTATCCCTTAGGTGTTGCTCACTTTGTTTACCCTTATGCTTTAATCTTCTCCTACTTTCAAGCTGATGTTTTATTTGCCTTTGTAGATGATAACTCCTTCCTTGTGCTATGTTATATATGCTTGTAGGTTGCTCATTGTGATTGTCCACAACCGTGGGTGATGTGAGTTTCTTGAAGGCTCTTTTCACATTACGTGGATAATGCTTCTCTACAATCACTTATGAGATGATCCTTGCTTGTGAAGGATGTGTCTTTATGATACTTAAACTCTATCTTTATTGCTACATAGGACAAGATATTATGGTGCAAAATAATGTAAATATAATTATAATAAAATACCTTGCTTTTGCACCTTCTTTTACAATCTTCTCATGCTGGTTTTGATGACAAGTTTTCTATATTAATCCTTGTAGGCAAGCACTGATTTGACTTGTCTTCTTTGCTAGACAACTCTCTCATTTGCTTGGTTAATTTGGTAATGAATACAAGCTAATAATATTATAGATAGTATATTTTTGAAGGAGTAATGTCTGCACTAATATTTTACCTATAAATAACTCTTAGTGCACCTCAAATATGAGATTCACCAAGTCTCAATTTGTAGCTTTTATCACTGATTTAATGGCTACATTCTTCTCCACTCATTGGAGTAATTTCGATCTGTTTGGTGGCTTCTATAGGCCACAATACCTTGCAGGTACTGAATTTTGAATAGTGCCTTTAAACACTTTGATTATTTGCATATTTGTGCCTTTGATCTTAACAATCAATACAAACAAATAACCTTTTGAGAGTAACTAGTTTAATGAAAAAATAGTATAGTGCAATGAATCAAATAATACTTATAAATTAATGCTCTTTAATTCTCACCTTATTTTTCCTGTAAATAAACTCTCAAAGTAGTTTCAAATGCACTTAATAATCTCTGCAACTTTTAAGAGTAATTATAAAGAACCCTTAAATAATCTACAATTTTCACTACAATTAGTTTTTAGGATGTAGTCTTCTTTATTTCTAGATAGGTAGATGATATATTTCTTTCTTTCAAAATACATCCAACTTGTATTTAATGTGCAAATAAATCTCTTAAAAAAACTATCTTTTGCACCTTGAAGATTGTAATATGAGCCCTTCTTTTTGCAACTTTAATCCAAATATGGTGCTTAATGAAACTTGATAATGAACCCTACTTTAAATTTCAAATAATTACACCCAAGTTGCTTACCTTTAATGGCTTTTGTAGATGATGTAAATCTTGATGTTTAGATTCACCAAGTTGTTGCCTTGTGATGAATGAATTCTATAGCTTCTTGTTGGTTGTCCAAAATAGCTTCTTGGTTCACTAAAACATGGTCTTGAACCTTCTATCTTGAGCCTAGGGTTTGGTGGCTTGATCCTTCAAGTGATCTTTTGTTTTCTAATGTAGATTCAAAAAACTCTTCTCTAAAATGTGCCTTCTTACTGTGAGATACAATATCCAAATCTTCTTGGATTTGGCAAGTTTCTTCTGTCTGAGTTCTAACTTCAAACATGGATTTCTTCTCAAGAATATTAGAGGTCTTGAGGTCTTCAATATTCTTCTTTGGAATTTTACAATACTTACCAAATTCTTCTTCTTTTGGGTTTATTGTCGGATGGCAACAATTGTCCCAAATATTTCACTATCTTTTGTAGTGAATTTCTCCAATAAGTTCTCCTAGGAACTTCTTTGATGTCTTCTTCGACTTCTACAATGAGGATTTCCAAGCCTTCTCCTTGTTTCTCCTTGAGACCTCTCCAAGGTCTTTTAGTCTTGGAACTTCTCTAGTCTTCTTGAAGAGACCTTTTTTTCAACCTTCAACTACAAAAGTGTTGGCAATGAGATCTTCATGGATCTCTAGAACGAGACTTTTGATAGTCCTTCTCTATCTCTTCTAAGGATGGAAGTTCTTCAATGAGCACTTTTATGGGTCTCTTCAGCTTCTTCAAGAGGAAGTCTTCAATCAACTATTTTCAATGGGGTCTTTTCTCAAACTTTTTCAACTTTACTAGTTATTCTTGAATCTAGTGGTATGAGTTGTGTGTCGAGTCCTGGTATTCACAGTCTTGTGGAAAGACTCTAGCTAATTTGAAATTTATAGTCTTCAATGGATATCACCAGTATCCTATCTTCTATTTCTCATGAAATCTTCTTTGGAGTATTCTTTAGATTTTTTCAAGGCTTTTATGGAAGCCTTTTCTTTTTTATCAAGGCTTTTGTGACATTTTCTTCTAGATCAAGTCTTTTGTGGTCTTTTCTTCTAAAATAAAGCTTATGGGGCCTTCTATTCTGCAATAAGGCTTATGTGGTCTTTTCTTCTTCAATAAGGCTTCTATGGCTTTTTCTTCTACAATGTGCAAGTCTACAACAGGGCTTCCTTCAACTTTTTTTCCTGCAACAAGATATTAAGAAAATGATTTTAAATCTTGTCAATGATGAATCTTCACTAGTTGATTTTTCAATCTAGTGGAATGAATTCTGAGTCCTATTTTTCACAAGTTTTCTATAAATTCGTGGAAAGACTCTAGCCAAATGCAATCTCAAAAAATTTGTAACTGATATTTGCTTCTCGTCTCTATCTCTCTTGTGACTTTCCTATTCAATAAATCCTTGCAGCCATGTTTGCATGAAATGACACACAATGGCAAATCCACCCTTTCATCAATGTGATACCGCTGGTAGCTTTTGATAGTGAATACCAAGGGAGAATACAATCACAGGATATGAAATATGCAAAAATATAATATACTGAAATATGCTATTAATAGAAAGTGACGAAAATGATACAATGCAATAAAGAAGAAGTAAGAACTCTAGAACTGATACTAAAGAACTACATTGTACCCCATAACCAATCTATATGGTGATCCATGTAGTATACAAACTACTACCTATAGCGATATATAATCACTTACTATGAGGTCCTTTATATAGAAAAATGGATTGTTTGGCCAACACTCTACCTAGTTGTACAAAGAGTCACCTTGCACATTTACAACTTACACATAGACACTTTACATTTATTATATTACTTGAAGTAATTATTTAACTATCCCCTAAAGTAATCTACTACTCTAGTTATCTACCAAGAGTGGTACATTTACATGACCCAAATGATGTAATATACTCTAACACTAAAACACGTATTTTAGCTATATAATCTATTCATCTCCTTCATAACTCCACATTTTCTTTCTTGATTCCTTTTTTTATAGTTCTTCTATCTCTTATATCCTTAAGCTTTGCTACCTCTTAAACCTGCAGTTTTTATCAGCTTATCTTCTATATCTTTTTTTCTTTTTGACCCCACACCAATATATAATGCTATTTAGGTCCTTTATTTCCACAAGCAAAAAATCTTGAGAGGTGCCAATAATATGGATCATTGTCACCATCCACATTCATAGGTCTTTGCATAGTAAGCCATATTTTGACTTTGATGAAATTTTATTAAATTTTTGCTAAGACAATAGCCCCTGGGCTTAGATGGAAGCATCACTTTTGCATAAGCAACTTGAAAAAATAAGATTTGTTATAACAAGTTAATGCACACCAAACCATAAGGAAGTAATGTGGTTGGATGCTCAAAAACACCTCATTGGGCCCAAAATTTGGCTAAGGCAAGAAATTTCGACATTCTACTAAAGTGTTAGACTCAAAATTTGGCTAAGTTTAAAGGAGAGGGGCCAAATTTTTTAAATTTTTGACATCGTCCAAGGCAACAAAAAATTTTAACATTGGAGAGGTTGGACCCAAAATTTGGCTAAGGCAACAAGTAGCCAGACTCCTAGAACACTGACACAATTATAAGGACGAAGATGTTTGGTATCCAAAATTATGTCTTGTTCTCGAACTTTGAATTTCTCTAAGGCATGGGAGAGGGTCGAACTTAAGACATGTCAATGTTAATATAGATGGAAGAAGAACTTGATGTTCAACAAAATGTGACAAAAGGAGAAAGAGTTTGACACTGTGCACCAACACCAAACTCAAAATTTGGCTAAGTTTAAAGGAGAGCCAAACTTTTAAAATGATGGCATCATCATGGGAGAGAAAATTTTGGCATCTAACATCTATCAAATTTAAAATTTGGCTAAGAATAAAAAGTGACTAGACTTTTGAGGAGTTGGCATCATCAAGAGGGCAAGGAAACTCACATTGAGATACATGGCTAGACTTGATATTTTTCTTAAGGCATAGATCCTGACATGAGAGCAAGTCAAAATTGTATGACACTAATATTAATTGAATATAGAAAGATATCTAGCCTAATTTATGAAGCTCCAAAGGAGCCCGATCATGATTCCAAGTCCTGATATTAAGTAAAATATTTCAAACTTATCCTTATCAACTGAATTCATGTGTTGACCAACCACCTAGATCAGAGCTATCATAATGAATTAAGACCTTAAATGAGCTAGCAATATAAAATAATGGTGAAAAGCAAAAACCGTTAAAGTGCTTTAAAACTCTAAAGGAATATGGCCATAAAGTTTGTATAAGTAATCAATACTGGCCACATCAACATGAGGAGAATCAAAATAGTTGAAATGGGTCAAGCTAGAAAGTGATGCCCACTCCTTGCACTCACCTCTGACAGGCCTACAAGTCGTTTTTATAAAATTATTAGAGCTAACAAAATGTAATATAATCTTATAAATAATTTAATGGACCTCTAAGAGGGGGTCTACTCTTTAGTGTTTGAAATGTTGTGTATACTACATGATGACTGCTACATGTCAATAGAATTCTAATATTGTTTGGCCTTTGTAAAAGGTATCACAAAATTTATGAAGGATGTAAGTTATACTTCTAGTTACATTTAAGTTTATGCTTAATGAATAGCAAATTTGGTTAGGCTTGTTCTGCTATTTGGATTGTTGTTTGGATAATTATTCATTTATTTTTTAGAATTCTTAAAAGTATATTAATTTGTTTAAATGATTTTCTGTGAGACTAGATGTTGGTTGGTCTATTAGGCCCTGCTTTTAATTATATATGTAACTCTTATATAGCATAGCTCATTGTTGTTAGCTAAATCTTGGCCAACTTTATTTTAAATCTCTAACCCTACACTCTTTCTTAACCTTCAGATCCCTTGCTTTAGTCTTTGCTTCATAAGGAACTGTTCTTCTCTAGAGGCTAACTTAGAAGAGATTTTGGATCTTCCAATCTTGGACAATATTTAGGGAACATCTCATCCACTTTGGGAAATTTTGAACCAATATGTACGTGTTTATAATCCCACATTGATCTAGACATTGATCTAGTTACGGGACTTGAGTGGTTTATAAGCCCCACCACTTGCCAAACTTTTTACCAATAGGATAATAGGCTTAGAGGTACAAGATCTTAGTCTTTCTTATGTGGGATTATTCACCCCTATTAATTTTTGGAGGTATTACATTATTTGGTCCCATTGTAAATATTTAGTTTAGGTATGAGTTTGATTTTATGTATAAAGTATGTTTCAAGTTTGTAAGAGCATGCAAGTTTCATGTATTTAAGTGTGTGAATTGTCTAGTTAGAAAGTGAAGAGTCATTTAGTGATATGTCTAGTTTAGAAGTACGAGTTATATGCAATCATGATATACTTTATCTTTACGTAATATGTGGGACTTATCATGTAAATAAAGGAATGTGAAGAATCAAGTTCTCCTATGATTTTGAGGAGAGTAAAAACCATGATTCATGTAATAGGAAAGGTCTCATGAATATTTATATTGGAGATAAATATTTGTAAAATATAACTAAAATAAGCTTTGCTTTATGTGTTGCTTGAGTTTTGTAATAATATTTTCAGTGTGTATTTCATGGAATATTGATATTTATTTGATAGATGGATTTACATTAATATTGCTATTATTATTTTTTATTAGATAGAAAAAGGAGGGGTTTTGAAAGGCTCCCCCAAACATTCTACATTTAGAACCCAAAAACAACCAAAAAATAGAAACACTCAAGAATCAAGAAAACACCACTAAATAAGAGAGAGCCAGCCCACCCCAAACCACCAGAATCTAGGGAAGAGAGAAGAGAACCACCAAAAGACACCGCACAGAAAAGTAGAAACAACACTAATATTGGGAGGAATCATCAGAGATGGAGATTTATTGATGATATTGCTATAGATTTATTGATGATATATTAATTTAATATTGCTATTGATTTATTGATGATAAATTGATTGATTTATTTATCCTAAGATTGATTAATTTGTGAATAATTTAGTCAAATTGCTAACAATGGTACGAGGTATTACATTATTTGGTATTATTGTAAATAATTAGTTTAGGGTATGAGTTTGATTTTATGTATAAAGTATGTGTCAAGTTTGTAGGAGTGTGCAAGTGTCATGTATTTAAGTGTGTGAGGTGTCTAGTTAGAAAGTGAAGAGTCATTGAGTGATGTGTCTATTTTAGAAGTAGGAGTTATATGCAATCATGAGATACTTTATCTTTATGTAATATGTGGGACTTATTGTGTAAAGAAAGAAATGTGAAGAGTCAAGTTCTCCCGTGAGTTTGAGGAGAGCAAAATGCAAGAGTCATGTAATGTGAAAGGTCTCATGTATATTTATATTGGAGACAAAGCTTTGTAAAATGTAACTCAAATAAGCTTTGCTTTATGAATTGCTTGAATTTTGCAATAATACTTTTAATGTGTATTTTATGGAATATTGATATTCATTTGATGGATGGATTTATATTGATATTGATATTGATTGACTTATTTATCCTAGGACTGATTAATTTTTGAAAAATTTAATCAAATAGCTAACAACGGTATGAGGTATTACATTATTTGGTCTTATTGTAAATATTTAGTTTTAGGTGTGAGTTTGATTTTATGTATAAAGTATGTGTCAAGTTTGTAAGAGTGTGCAAGTGTCATGTATTTAAGTGTGTGAGGTGTCTAGTTAGAAAGTGAAGATTCATTTAGTGATATATCTAGTTTAGAAGTAGGAGTTATATGCAATCATGATATACTTTATCTCTATATAATATGTGGGACTTATTATGTAAAAAAAGGAACTTGAAGAGTCAAGTTCTTCCATGAGTTTGATGAGATCAAAAACCAAGAGTCATGTAATGTGAGAGGTCTCAAGTATCTTTATATTAGAGACAAAGATTTGTAAAATGTAACTCAAATAAGATTTGCTTTATGAATCGCTTGAGTTTTGCAATAAGATTTTTAGCGTGTATTTCATGGAATATTGATATTCATTTGATGGATGGAGTTATATAGATATTGATGTTTTGATATTTGATATTGATATTGATTGATTGATATAATTATCTAGGATTTGATTAATTCATGAAAAATTTAATCAAATTGCTAACAATGGTATGAGGTATTACATTTTCTAGTTCCCTTGTAAATATTTATTTTAGGGTGTGAGTTCGATTTTATGTATAAAGTTTGTGTCAAGTTTGTAAGAGTGTGTAAGTGTCATGTATTTAAGTGTGTGAGGTGTCTAGTTATAAATTGAAGAGTCATTTAGTAATGTGTCTAGTTTAGAAGTAGGATTTATATGCAATCATGATATATTTTTCTTTATGTAATAAATGGGACTTATTATGTAAAGAAAGGAATGTGAAGAGTCAATTTCCCTCGTGAGTTTGAGGAGAGCAAAAGCCAAGAGTTATGTAATATGAAAGGTCTCATGTACCTTTATATTGGAGGCAACAATTTGTAAAATGTAACTCAAATAAGCTTTGCTTTATGCATTGTTTGAGTTTTTCAATAAGAGTTTTTGTGTGTATTTCATGGAATATTAATATTCATTTGATGAATTGATTTATATTTTTTTATAAGTTAAATTTGTATTGATGAGGGCATTTGAAAGGTACCCTAACGCCTTAGTACACAAGATGAATTGATTTATATTGACATTGACGATTTGATATGATATTTGATATTGATATTGATTGATTAATTAATTTATCCTGGAATTCATTAATTTATGATGCATTTAATCAAATTGCTAACAATGGTATGAGGTATTACATTAATTGGTACAATTGTAAATATTTAGTTTAGGGTGTGAATTTGATTTTATATATAAAGTATGTGTCAAGTTTGTAAGAGTGTGCAAGTGTCATGTATTTAAGTGTGTGAGGTGTTTAGATAGAAATTGAAGAGTCATTACATAATGTGTCTAGTTTAGAAGCAATAGTTACAAACAATCATAATATACTTTATGTAATATATGGGGCCTATTGTGTGAAGAAAGGAATGTGAAGAGTCAAGTTCTTTTGTGAGTTTGAGGAGAGAAATATCCAAGTCATGTAATGTGAAAGGTCTCATGTATCTTTATATTGGAGATAAAAATTTGTAAAATATAACTCAATAAGCTTTTCTTTATGCATTGCTTGAGTTTTACAATAAGATTTTTAGTGTGATTTTCATGGAATATTGATGTTCATTTGATGGATGGATTTATATTGATATTGATGATTTGATATGATATTTGATATTGATTGATTCTATATTTGATTAATTTATGATGAATTTAATCAAATTTCTAATAGTGGTATAAGATATTACATTATTTGGTCCAATTGTAAATATTTAGTTTAGGGTGTGAGTTTAATTATATATATAAAGTATGTGTAAATTTTGTAAGAGTGTGCAAGTGTCATGTATTTAAGTGTGTGAGGTGTCTAGATAGAAATTGAAGAGTCATTATGATAGAATCATGGGGAGTGGGATGGCCCCTGATGGGTTGGCCCCATCCCATTTTCTCACTCCCCTGCTCTTGGCTTGCATATTTCCAGGCCTGCGGGATCCACTAGATCTTCCAAGCTTGTTTCTTGTGCTTGACTGAAACTTCGCAGTTGGTTGGATCATCCTGGAGACCCTATCCTGGGTGCCTTGGTTTGGTTGGTTTTTCGCTAGCCCAATTGGGGGGTTGTGGCTTTCAAAAGAGGGTTTGGCATTGTATGTTCTTGTTGCTCGAGATCACTATCTACATTTTTTGTGGCTTCAGGGGAGACTGTGCTCAGCGTCTACATATGGTCATCCCTTCTTGCTCTAGATCAGGTTTATCAACATTTATCTACCTTTGGGTGTTCTTACGGAGCTCTTTCTATAGTATGTATTTTTGGTCTTGGGTTGGGACTCTATGTTTTTTCGTGTAGTTGTGGCTCTAGATTTTATGGTTTCTTCCCTTTGTAGACTGGTAGAACTGTGCACTTTTCTAGTGCAAGTGGTCATCTTTGGTGGTTTGTGGTAAGACCCCAAGGTCTTATTATAAAATTATTAACAAATTAATATAAATGTAATTGCATGCCACTCAAAGGGGGCTCCCTTGTAATCGCTTGCCACTATAGGGGGCTCCCTCCTTTAGAATCTAAGATTCTTATTCTTATTCTTCTTCTTGGTTGATTTGTGTGAATATCCAACGTAATATATATCTACCCTAAAGCTACGTTGGTGAAGAGACAATATGGTTCACGTTATGAAGAGACGTGATGGTTCACGTAATGAAGGGTTATGATGGTTCACTTTATTAGTTAATAATATAATAATTAAATGATTAATAATACTAACTAATACTAACTAATAATGTTAGGATTGAGGATCCTAACATCCCAACCTCCTTAAAAAGAGCTTTGTCCTCAAAGCTCAAAGTGAGAAGCTTTATCCTTTATTTTCCAAGAAGGATTTGCGTAAGTTCTTGGACTCTTTTAATGTCATCCTTCCGTAGGGAGGGATATTGAGAAGGATGAAGCATTAGCGAGGGGTTTCTAATAACAATAGTAGAATCTTCCTTAGGAAAATCGTGATGACGATGAGAGGGCAACCCTTGGGGTCCCTTAAACACTTTAGAATGATGCATAAAAAGTGATGGTAATGCTTCCAAATCTATTTATGGTTCCCTAGTAGAGCCAATGAAGTAGTGTGTAGTCACTCTGTGTTGGTTTCGAATAGGTTTGGTCATGTGGTGAGAAATCACTATTTGTGAGGAACTTATGGGTAGTATTTTTAGAGTGTATGTCTGGCCTTCATTGTTCACTGCATGGGTGTCTACCTCATCCTTTCTTGGTGCATCGATCACTTCTTGCACATCAACCTCATTGTCTTCATTGCGATGAGTAGGTGCACTGGTCGCTACAGATAAAACTACCTCATATGCTTTCTCTATGGAGAGACAAGGATCAATTTCCTTTAATAAATATAATGTTAGTGTAGTGCATTTATGGTGGGGTCCAAATTACTCATAATAATTATTGTAGAGACATTTCACTCGTCGTTCCTTCATCTCCTCAAAGCTGAGATATTTAATTGGTAAAGTTTGGTTAGGTTTGGGGGTGGTGTAAGTGGTTTGTGATTTTCCCATAGGTGGTTTTCCTAATTGACGTTGAACATTGAGTTTATCTTCAGCTAATAAAACTAATCCAAAGGTCTACATTAGGGTATAGGGTTTGAACTTCGTCACCTCCATTTTAATTTCCTCTTTCAATCCATTGATGAAGTAATATATGAGAAATGCTTCATCCAACCCTGTGTTGTGTTTGGTGATATCCTTAAATCAAATTTTGTACTCACGCACGATAGTGTTTTGATGAAGAACCTTAATAAATTCCCACATGGATGGGTCCCACATGGCTCTGATACCAAATGGTAAGACCCCAAGGTCTTACTATAAAATTATTAACAAATTAATGTAAATGTAATCGCATGCCACTCAAAGGGGGCTCCCTTGTAATCGCTTGTTGCTATAGGGTGCTCCCTTGTAATCGCTTGTTGCTATAGGGGGCTCCCTCCTTTAGAATCTAAGATTCTTATTTTTATTCTTCTTCTTGGTTGATTTGTGTGAATATCCAACATAATATATATATCTCCCCTAAAGCTACGTTGGTGAAGAGACATGATGGTTCATGTTATGAAGAGATGTGATGGTTCACGTTATGAAGGGTTGTGATGGTTCACTTTATTAGTTAATAATATAATAATTAAATGATTAATAATACTAACTAATAATGTTAGGATTGAGGATCCTAACATTTTGATTCTGTATTTTTAAAGATCTTAGGGAGGGACCTCGTGCTTCATTATTTACTATAGTTTTTAGGCCATGATTGACAATCCCTATGTTCAATTTTACTCCAGTCATGGGTCATTCTTGTAGTTGAGGTATATGGACCCTTCCTCTTTAGCCTGCATTATCAGTCTCCTTCTTAGAGCGATCTTGTGGCCTACCGAGATCTCTATTATTTGTTGATCCAATTTCCAGACCTTGTTTTCATTTCATTTATTCATGGGATGGGTCTTCGGGTTTTCCATGCCTTTCTGAACGAGATTTAGTTTTTGGACCAATATGGTTTTCCTATGCATCTGGACAGGACTATCTTGTTGGATCAGCTTGTGATGGTCCTGTCCCTTCCTGGACGGGATCTTCCTTTACTATAGTTGTTGCCTAATTGTTAATCCTTGGTGAGATTTCTTTGTTCCTGTTATTTTTCTCGGGCTTCCTTAGATGGGTTGTTCATTTCTGGTTTTCCATTACTCCTTTTGCTGGTTTCTAGTTTTTTGGACCCTTCTGAGTGGGTCGGTCCCATCGGGATGGCCCCGATGGGATTGTAAGTTTAAATTTTAATTTTGAATTTTTTGCTTTGGTGATTGCTAGGTTTTCTACTCTCATGGTTTTTCCAGCTCGGTTTTTAGGTAGGAATTTGAGTTTAATTTTAAATTTTTGGATTTCAAGATTGTCCCATCAATACCTTCTTCCTATTGTTTAGCCTTTGCTTGTTCAGGTTTGGGACCACCATTGTGGCTTAGCCTGACCTTCCCTTTTGGTCTACGGACCTGATGGTTTTTGTAATCACTTTGTAATAAGGTTTTGGGAATCTTTCCAAACCCGCTTTTAATCCATCCATCTATCAAAAAAAAATTAAAGAGTCATTATGTAATGTGTCTAGTTTAGAAGCAAGAGTTACACGTAATCATAATATACTTTGTGTAATATGTGGGGCCTACTGTGTAAAGAAAGGAATGTGAAGAGTCAAGTTCTTTTGTGAGTTTGAGGAGAGCAAAATCCAAGAGTCATGTAATGTGAAAGGTCTCATGTATCTTTATATTAGAGACAAATATTTGTAAAATGTAACTCAAACAAGTTTTGTTTTATGCATTACTTGAGTTTTGTAATAAGATTTTTAGTGTGATTTTCATGAAATATTGATATTCATTTGATGGATGGATTTATATTGATATTGATGATTTGATATGATATTTGATATTGATATTGATTTATTGATGATATATTGATTGATTTATTTATTTTTGGAATTGATTAATTTATGAAGAATTTAATTAAATTTATAACAGTGGTATTAGAGCCACTTTCATTAGTATTTCTAGGGTGGAGAGAATGCAAATTTGCATAGAATTGATGTGAAGATATTGATAGACAGATTGAAAGAAGCCACTTAGAAGAAAGAGCTTGCAATTTCTAGAGTGATAGTTTTCAATTTCAACAAAATGTTGAGGGAGAAAATTGGAGATTATTGGAGGAAGAATTATGGAGATTGGAGGATTATTGACGCAAAGCGTTGAAGGATACTACATCCAAAAGAACATCTAGTGACTCATTGTAAAATAATGGACAAAGTAGACATTGAGAGTTGTGAGGCCATACCAAATAACAAAGACAAATATTTAAAGATACGTTTGTTACACTATGAAGCTCTTAGAGAAAGGAGATAATGTGTTGTAGTTGTATTTTCATTGAAAGCTAGAACAAATCATGTTGTGGAAGCTATGCTAGAATTTTGGAAAAAATGAATAACGTATTGGCTTGAACATAGTTTGAAGACGATTGGAGTGCACCTAGTAGAGAGACACACACAATGAAATAACACTTGGGAATTCATAGGTGTTGAAATATTTTAGAGCATAATTATTTAGAAGCTTGAGTGCAAAGGTGAAGTAAAGATTCCGCTGAGCTGACGAGAAGTTTTAATCTGCATGGAATGAGCACCTAGATAAAGGTAATATTTTAACCTTTATATTTGATTTATTAGGAATCAATTGAGTTTAAATTTTTCATGAGTTAAAATATTAATTTTATTATTTTGGGAGAGTTCTAGGAAAAATAATTAATTAAATTGAATAATATTGGGAGTCATAAGAAGGATAATTTAATTATTAATTTGATTTGGAGTGATAAGAAGAATTAATTAAAATTTGAATGATTGAAGGAATTAACTTGATGAAGGAAATTTAAATTCATGATTGATTGATAATTGAAAGGGAGTTGATTTAATTATTAGAGATATAAGAAGAATTGAAATTAAATGACTGATGAATTGAATTGATATTTAGAAGAAGCAATTTGACTAATTGAAATTGGGAGATATAAGAAGGAATTATTGAAATTGATTTGATTTATTGAAATTGGGAAAATTGAATTGATGAAATTAATTTTATTATTGATGAATGATAAATTGAAGAATTGAAGAAATTTAATTAAAGATGAAGAAATTGAATTTGATTTAATATTGAATGAATTGACGAAGTGATTAAATTGATTTGAGGAAGGGATTAAAATTTTGATTAAAGAGAGTTACAAAAAGTGAAATGAAAAGAATCTAAAAAGTTAAAATTATTTTTTGAATTGAAGAGAAATTAGATTCTAGAATTTGATTGATAAATTTAGGAGCAATAAGGAGCTTTACAACAAAGTATCAATCACCATGGAAGAAAATACTCTAAATGAATTACTTGAAGAAAGTAAAGAAAGGCTGAAGTGTCTGAAACTCCACAAACAAAACTTGATTGAAATTATTGATGAACAAAGAGACATATCAATTATATTAAAGGACTTATACGTAATTTTCAAAGAAGCCAAAGATGAAAACTTTGGAACATTTGAAAATTATCTAAGTTCAATACTTATTGAGGCACATGAAAATTTTAGAAATGCTATTATACTGCCTTTTGATATGGGTATGATAATCATGGGATGCCAAAAAGGTCACACCCATCTTGGGAGCGCTGGCCCTCAGGGTTGTGTTTTTTATTTCTTGATCTCATCCACACTCGGGTGAGAGAGCGTTGCTACTAACCCATTATTTTTATGATGATTATGTTTTGCATGTAGTACTATCTTTAGTAGGAGAGATTTAGGTTCACTAGGAGATTTATAGATTTCCTAATCTATTTTATGTGTTCAATTTTTGACAAACACCTAGGTTTTGGCAGTCTATATTAGGATCTGATATGCAGGATGAGAGTGCAGTGCAATGCATATTGAAAATAGTGATACAAAAGATAAATTACTTATCCTGTATATAATTTTTCTTTTGATGATTTGCTATCTATTGTATGAAAGGAAATATTTTATTTTATTTTTCTTAGTTGATGAAGACAAGGGTGCAAGAAGGAGGAATTCACACAAATTATCATAATTCAAGAACTACACGCGATTACACTTTTGAATGCCTAGAAAAAGAAAAAAAATGTGTTATCTAGACTATGGGTTATTTTTTATTTTATTTTTCATTGTTATGCTAAAAAAGGAAACAAAAAACAAGCAAACCATTTGGGATCCATTCCTTCAATGTATTTCTTCTTCAACGGTTAATTTACTGAGCTTCTAAATTAGGTCATTTATTGCATCTTCTTTCCATGGTTAAGGAGGATGGTCCCCAGTTTCTGTTTCTAGTTGCTCTAGTTTTTGCATCAACTGCTTCTTATTTGGTTTGACTCTTACTTTTTTTGCCAACTATTTTTATCACGTGCTTCAATTTTTGAATTTTGCTTATCCACTTTTCTTGGGGGTTGGTGGACTAGACCTATTGGTTTCAAGTGTTTTCCACAAGTTCACTCAAATCTTCTTTTTTTACTCATTCAAAGTTGTACTTAAAAGGAATTTTTTGGGGTTGTAGGCTTTGGTCACTATCCAAAAGAATTGGCTTATATTTGAGATAGAGTTATGAATGATGTGACTAGAAGTGAGGGGAAAGTGTGTTAGGAGATTTTCACTAATCAAAAATCTATCCAATATTTCTACAATATAGTTTACCCCTACTCTTCTACTGCTCCAAGTGTACTTCCCTTTGGTCGGTAGAATGTCTTGTAAGCTTTCATCCACCATAATGTGATTGATAAAATCTCTATTTGGATCCCTTGCTAGACTTCCCCTACCCTTCTCCCAATGGTAGAGTATCATGTTGATATATCCTCCAAGTATTATGTCGCTAAACTTCTTAGTATCTAACCATTATGCTAAGTTTTACCATGCTTCTCTTTTCTAGATAGGATGATTTGGACCATTAAAATTTATTATTGCTACGCTAGTTCCATTTAGTAAGAGTAATTTTGTTATTATCCTATTATTGTTCTTATGTTGTAAGTTATAGATTAATTGTTACGGGTCCCAAGCCAAAGCTAGTCCCCTTGAAGCTACGGGTCACAATCAACTATTATCAATTTTGATTGTGCCCATATCTTTTGACATTTTATAGTCAGTGTTGCCTCTGCTATTTTCATCTCCTAAATACAGACTATTATTAGATTTTGCTCCTGTATTAGAACTTTGAGATAGTTTTTCTCAAAGGACTTCCCATTCCCCTATAGTTCCATGACATAATCTTAATTTTTTTTATTGTTTCTTATTTTTTGCAAAGCTCTCCTCAATTTTGACCTATGTTTTGGATTGCAAGTATTTTTGTGCTTTCTCATTTCTGAGTTCTTGGTTTGGTTTTCTTCCCTTAGCTATAGATCGTGTGGTCGGCAAGCCCGTAAGAATCACTATTTCCTCCACTTTCATTTCTTATACCTCTTCCTCTGAGTTTCCATCAGTTTCTTCTACAATCATTGTGTTCTCTGGTGTATCTTCTAATATCTCTAGTGAGTTGTTAGCTTCAATCGCAGGTGTCTTCTCTTTACCTTTAGGAGCCATCACATTTAGAGAGGTGATTTCTTTTTTTTTGTGTTAATTGCTTTTTTGATCCTATGGTTGAGGTTGTCGCTTCTTGCTTCTTGATCTATGCGATCTCCTTTTGACTTCTTGGAAGCCTTATTCTTCTTTTTTTGTTTCTTGTGCTTAAATTAATTAGGCAATTTCATAAGAATTGCCCATGCTCATGGCAGGCTATACACTTGAATTTTATATGCTCATAGTCTAGGGGTTGGTTATGTATCCAATCAAACATATTTATTTTAATATGCTCGGGAAAACCTTTTTTCATATTGACTTACACACAGATGCGTGCGCATATAGCATTATTGGACTTCAAAGGAGCCTTGTCAATAAATGTTTTGATAGTGTTCCATATTAATAATGTGAGACAAGCAAAGTCTCCCCAAGATCGAAGAATGCTCCACAAGATCAATCACACACAAAAAGAAAAAACCACAACACCAATATTAAGTGGTAAAACCCTACTTCAAATGAAGAAGGGAAACATCCACTATGAAGCTCACTATATTACTCAATGATTCAACAGTACAAGAATGCTTCAATGTTATGCAACAATATGCATCAACATAACCTACAACACAAGTCAATATGACAAGATATGATAAGATATGTAGTAGAAAACACCCCTATTTAAAGAGAAGCTTTTCTACTACAACCCTAAATCTTATCACAATCTAATCTTATCACAATCTATCAAATATTAGAAAGTGCTTTAGTTACTTTCTAATTTTATCACAATCTAATCTTTGAGATATGTGATAAGTGGCATCTATCAAATATTAGAAAGTTATTAGTTACTTTCTAATATTTGCTAGAAAAGGGGGAATAACTTTTTTTCATAAATTAAATATTCCTAGCACCCTTATTTTATTTATTAATTGGGTGGGAATATTTTTACATAAAATAGAATTATTTTCTAAATATTATTCTTTAGACTTTATATTTTAGTCTAAGAATAATTTACACAATGTTGCATTACATATTCCAACACTCCCCCTTAATGCAATATTGGGGAAAGGAATTATGAGACAAAGAAACATTCTCCCCCTAAAGATACAAACGGGGATGAGAATCAAATGAGTAATATAGTTACAATGAGCTTCTATGACCAAGAATGGTCTATAATAAGGCACCAATACAAAATGGGCCAAAATGAGACTGCAAGCCCCCAACGGAGTAGCTTCAGATACAAGCAACTTACAAAGCCATCCATCAACCACAAGTGGTTGCAAATGACAAGAAGAAAACATCACAAGGGTGTCTTTAGTAAGCCTGCAAAATCCCAAACGGAAGTACCTGCAAGCTACAAGCAGCTCAACATAAGATCAGTTAGATACATCATCATAAATATATTCACCACAACATATATGAATATCCAAAGATGATAACAAAACTGATCTAACAAATAGTGAACTATAAGTCATCACAAAAAGATGCCAAGCCATACTTATAGTCACGTGCTATATAGTTGATCAAAAAATATCATGTACAAAGTTGCATAAAGCAAACAAGGAGTACCATGATAATGCAAACTCTAAAGTACCATGTACAAAAGTAGCACAAGGCTAACAAAAAAGTACCATGTACAAGAGTTGCATAAGGTATATGAAAATAATAAAGTGTGTACACCGGTTGCATAAAGCCAACCATAAAATATCATGTACAAAAGTAGCATAAATGCTAACAAGAAAGTACCATGATAAACCAATTGCATAATGCCAACTACATAAAAAACATGTACAAAGTTGCACAAGGCAACAAGAAAGTACCATGTAAAAGAGTCGCATAAAGCAATTGCATCATATACCATAATTGCACAATGCCATCTACAAAGTAACATGTACAAAAGTTGCACAAGGCAAACAAGAAAGTACCATGTTCAAAAGAGATGCAAAAAGCAATTATACCACCAAATATCAACTCATATATATAGCACAAAACACCTCATAAGGATGAAGTTGTCATCACACAAGTGTAACTACACTTCATTCCCCCTTGAGGACAACTTCACCAAACCAAGTGAGTCCCTCAACTTACAAAACTGCTCCTTGGGAAGAGGTTTGGTGAACAAATCAGCAGAATTAGAAGATGATGGGCAATACTCCAACTGAATAGTCCCATCCAATACCTTCTCTCTGATAAAATGGGCTTGGATTTCAACATGCTTTGTCCTTTGATGCATTACAAGATTTTTAGCCAAGGCAATAGTTGATTGATCATCATGAAAGATAATCATGAACTACTATAACCATCTTGCAATAAACAACTATAACCATATTGCAATTGAATAAACCAAGATCAACTTGCAATAGATTAACTTGCAATAAGAAGGTAACTAACCATAACAATCATCTTGCAACAAAATAAACTAACTTGAATTGAACCATAAAACATTTGTTAAATGTTAGATAGTCAATAAGTTAGTAAGTTAGTGTTCATTTTAGGTTTTGCTATAGCCTAATGAATTGCCAATTCATCTCACCCAAGGTCAACCAAGCTACCCAAAAGGGTACGAGTACGAGGACCCGAAAAGGACTTGCTACCGATAGAGCGGATTCTTTTGGATTCAATAGGTGTTTAGCAAATATAAATTGTGTTGCAAGATTAAGTAAATTTTAATCAAATACTAAAGTTGTGGTTAGGAAGTTGATTCATTTTTAACCTTCTTGATTAATATGAAAATTAGTAAATTGCAAGTTAGTTGGTTAGTAGATTGTTTAGTAGCAAGTTAGTAAGTAGTTAGATTAGTTGAGATGCAAAATGTAAGAAAGATGAACAAGAGATAGTGGAGACACAAAGCAAAACACAAATACACTCTCTCTCTCTCTCTCTCTCTCTCTCTCACTCTCATTTTCATTCTCTTTTACTTTCATAATGAGAGATACAAGTTACATTAATTTACAGTATGCTTCAAGCAAATACTGGAGAGAGATTAGAAGAAATTAATAAAAATAGGGGAAGAGAGTGAAAAAGTTGATCCGAAATTGCCTTGTATACTCCAAAACATACTTGGATAACCTTGCAAAACAAGCAAACTCACAAACAACCATTGTTAATGTGAGACAAAAAAATATTGCATTTTAAGGAGAATAATAATAATTTTTAATACAAAAAATTGCTTAAAAAATGCAATTAAATTAATAAAATTTATTTTATTAATAAAAAAAATGGTATGAAAAAGTTTAAAGATTTTTATAAAGCAAAAATTTTTCAAAAAACAAAACTATTTTTTTTTTTAAAACAAAACAGTTTTATAAAGCAAAACTATTTATATATATATATATAGCCGACTATTTTTTTTTTAAATAAAAAAATGACTATATATGGAAATAAAGGTTTTTGGGTCTTCCGGACGCAACCATGGGGTCCGTTTAGCTCCAAAACCCTTCCAGAAAAAGCTTAATGCCAAAAAAAATTTATAGATTTAAAATGAAAATACTGTTTGCAAAAGATCTAACAACTAGATCTAAAAACATAATAAATCTATAAACCCTAATGGCAGATTTGCAAAATAAGTTTACATAAAATACCCAAATATCAAATGCATGCAAAAAAAATATACCTTAATGGGTTTTTCACCTCAAAGGATTGAAGACACTTGATGGAGATCCCAACCGCTTTGATACCAAATGTGAGACAAGCAAAGTCTCCCCAAGATCGAAGAATGCTCCACAAGATCAATCACACACAAAAAAGAAAAAAACCACAACACCAATATTAAGTGGTAAAACCCTACTTCAAATGAAGAAGGGAAACATCCACTATGAAGCTCACTATATTACTCAATGATTCAACAGTACAAGAATGCTTCAATGTTATGCAACAATATGCATCAACATAACCTACAACACAAGTCAATATGACAAGATATGATAATATGTAGTAGAAAACACCCCTATTTAAAGAGAAGCTTTTCTACTACAACCCTAAATCTTATCACAATCTAATATTATCACAATCTATCAAATATTAGAAAGTGCTTTAGTTACTTTCTAATTTTATCACAATCTAATCTTTGAGATATGTGATAAGTGGCATCTATCAAATATTAGAAAGTTATTAGTTACTTTCTAATATTTTCTAGAAAAGGAGGAATAACTTTTTCCCATAAATTAAATATTCCTAGCACCCTTATTTTATTTATTAATTGGGTGGGAATATTTTTACATAAATAGAATTATTTTCTATTCAAATATTATTCTTTAGACTTTATATTTTAGTCTAAGAATAATTTACACAATGTTGCATTACATATTCCAACAATTCCATTAAAGGTTAATTACATAGTTGCAGTTGTAGTGACAACCTCACCCAGACATAAACTTCTTTAGGCTCCTCCTCTTGAGGATCAAATGTTGTGCTCCATAGGGTCATATAGAGTGGGTTGGATCCCAGAAGCTAGGGACCTCCATGAAATATAGCACTCTTGTCCTCAATAAAGACAAATGTAACAATAAATTATCCCCTGCCTATCATCATGAATTCATAAGAGGAAACTTTACCCCCCAATGTGTTTTAATCCATTTTTGGATTATGTTTGCACTAGGCCATATACCCATAAATTTACATGCAAGGGCTTAGGTGGAAAGCATGAGCAAAGGATGTTGGATAAGGGTTGGAGGCACCTCAATAACTAAAGACTCATCTAACTTGGGCATAAAGGTACCATTGTTAGAACGAGCATGTGGTTTTGGATGGGGTACTTTCCTCACTTTAAGCACTCGATGCATATGATCTAGCTTCTCCTCATCAAAGGGAAACTATTGTTAAAACACAAAGAAGGCCTCAATGCCTTCTTGTTTGAAAAGTGAGGTCATTGTCATCATTGCAACCAATAGACTACCATAAATCACTTCCCAAAGAAGAGGTCCCTAATGTTTGAGATTTCCTAACTCGAGCCCCAAAAAATGAATGATTTTTAAAGGTAAAGGAGTCAATACCTAAACTAATACTCATGATCTCTCCTGGTAAAAATCGATTGACACTAGGGTTTTTTATCTTCCCCAAAATTCATTCCTCCCCCAACCAATAATTTTTTTTTTTAGAAAAATAAATTGCTGTCACTTGTGTTTTTTTAATTTCTCTATGATTCACTTTACAAACCCTAGCTTTGTTGCATGCACTCCATGATTCTAGCAAAACAAACTTCTTCAAAATGTTGTTCACATGCACAAAAAAATTCCTCCCTAGAAAAGAAACTCCTTTCACTCCTTCAATTTAATTCCTCTGTGCTTCACTTTGCAAATCCCCCTTCACAGTTCGGGCTTTCATCAATATTGCAAATGGGTCTTCAATTGTCACCATGCCTGCTCGATCTTTTTTGAACCAATATGTTACTTAGACTAAGCATAAAAATGAAAGATAGAGATAAGATATGAGAAAGATGCCAATTATCTTATTTACTAAGAATGAAAGAATGATTTCCATGGATATAGTGAATAGTTGGAATGATATATAAATATACCTTTAATATTAATCATAAATCCCCATAAATATAAAAATTGGCTTACAAGGTGTGGCATAGGCCCATAAGATAATATAATATAATGCAACTATATATATATATATATATATATATATATATATATATATATATATATATATATATATATATATATCATTTGAGGCAAATAAGTGAAAGACAATACATTTCAACATCTTCTTGTAATTTGAATCAAGTGGACAAGGAAAAAAGACGTTACTAAATGACTTCACATTTCAACATAGTGAACCTTAATATTTTAGTCAAAGACATTATTGAGAAATGACATATGGGATAAAATGATACAAGGTCAATCTAAGTTCAAATCCATGCATTATGATGGATACTCCAATAATAAAGCTATTTGTGATAATATGTTTGTTATAATACCATAGTAACATGGTTTCTTGAAAATGAGTGGGCCTATTACAACATCATAAAACCAATTTTAAAAATAATTATAATAAATAAATTGAACATCTTGTTTTACTTGCTTTAAAATTTCTACATCTTGTTTTACTTTCTTTAAAATTTATTTACTATTTCAATTGTTCTATTATCTTTGCCCAAACTTTGAAAAATAAAGGAGATAATAATAAACATTAAGTTAGAGAGAAAAATGTTTAGTTAAAATGTGTAAAATATATATGATCTTTGATAAGGGAGTAAGCTTGAAAATTGATGTTTACATAAATGTATTTAGCTTTAAAAACATATTTCACAATTTTTTTTAATTGGTGGATGTCATTATTTGTGTCATTCAAAATTATAAATATTATGTTTACTTATATGCTTAGTTAACATGTCTTCCTTATATAACAGGCTATATACATATTTATATTTTTTTAACAGTAAATGACCACTTGGCTAATTGTATATTATCTTATATTTATAATAAAATTTAATATAATGCATAGAAATCCAATCAATGGATGTTCTCAAGGATAATATGGTGCACAATACATTTTTGTAACTTGTTAAAAAAAGTAAGATAAGGGGTAGTTTAAAATTCAACCTATTTTTCCAATTAAAATAACATGAAGGGGTCGCCAATTTCTAGGCCTATAAGGAAATAAATAAGAAGAGATTAAATAGATTCATGATGAAAAAGACAACTCTTAGCAAGGGTGGACTAAAACTAATTCTAATGGGGTGTCTAAGGTAACCTCAAAGAATGCTAGTGATGGAGTCTTTAGGGATTCAAAAGGTCAAATCCTTATTTCTTATGCTAAATCCAATGATTTCAACGAGGCAAAATATCTAATGAGGTATTTTTATTTCCAAAATAACAAGGTTAGAAGGATTTATAAATCAAATGATATTTTATGATCATTATAAATTTGATCAACCACCCTCAATATAATGATTGAAGGATGATTTCATTACATGAGACATTATTGATTTACTTAGTCAATTCAATAAAGGGTTATATTTCCTAAAAAATACAAGGTTGGAAAGATATGTAAATCAAAAGAGACTTTATGACCATTACAAAATTGATCAATCACCATTAGTATAATGATCAAAAAAATGATGCCATTAAATGAGACAATAGTGATTTAGCTAGTCAATTCAGTAAATAGAAATGCAACCATTTATATAGGAAAAGAAATAAGATGGTAGTTTAACAAATCTTTGTTATATATTGGAAGCCAATCCATAACCAATAGTTGCTTAGATGAGATAAACAATCTTGTTCAAAGGGATTTATGAGTGATTCAAAAAATACTTCTTACATCAATAAGTTTATTAATTATAATGTTTATCAATGTGGAAAATGTTAATTTAAGTCTTTGAAGGCTCCAACCTTGATATGTTGAGAACTTACACTCGTGATAAAATTATGATAAGTTTTCCATAATAAGACACCCTCCTTTCTAGTTAGTTATGGTAAATAGACATAACATTCTTCCCCTCCCATCTTGATCACCTATATTTGTGATATTGATTACGACCTTCAATCACTTCTTAATGCAATTTTTAGGTTTTCCATGACTGGAATCAAGTGTTCTACAAAGAAAGGTGCTTGTGGCTAAAGCATATTCCAAGGTTGAGCTTATAAATCTATAAGTTCCACTCTTGACCATTTGCTTGTTTTAGTTATTTTTAGAATTGAGTTTCCAAAAAAGGAAAAGAAAATAGAATTTGGGAGCATAATGACTTGAGTCTAGAGGAGATTACCAGGGAATGACATGGTGTTAAGGATGGGATTTTTTAGAAGAATAGGAAAGCAAGTCTAATGATCATTGAAAAGATAAAGATAATGTATCAAGGAAAGGAAGTGGAGGAGAAAATATGTAGATGAAATAAAAAACCCCAAAAAGAAAGTAACAAAATTAAGTATTATGCTTGTACATGTAGGAAATTTTTAGAAATCTTGGTTGTTGAGAAGATGATGGAACATTTAGGTGAAGAATGAAGAATCAACTAATAGAGTAAGGGAAGAACATCCAACTATAACCAATATTGAAGTATTTATGAAAGTCACGAAGGATACCAAAATGACTCAAATGTGACAAAATATTAATATTGCAACTATCACAAACATTTATGACTTTGTCTTTAATTTTTAAGTAGTAAAGAATTTCTATGGAAACTATATAGAATATGTAGAGCCACAAAGAGACATCAAAATATAAAGAAAGCTAACTCTAGTTTGATGAAATTATTATCAAGAAAATGAGTCTTTCAGAATAACTTGAGAATTCCAAATTGTCTTGGTGAGGATGAATTAGACTTGAGCGAGGGTTCACACCTCAAAGTAAAAGAGTTGAGCTTAATTGTTGGATGTGCAGAAGCTACAAATTGAATAGGCTCAATGTGGGAATAAAATAGATGTTGGTTGGGCTAATGGAATTTTAAAACTTAAGAGGTGAGTTTGTGCCTACTTTTTACTATTTTCTTTGTATTTAAGATTTGCATGAAAGTTTATTTGGGTTTGGATTGAGTTTTGAAATATTTTGCTCTTAGATCTTTTAGTTTATGATAACAACCACCAACTCCAAATGTATTAAATATTTTTTGTGAAAAACCACTCTCCTTAAAAATGACAGTTTTGTTATATAATATTTGGTATGTTTGCTTCATTGATAATAAAAAGAGCTTATTGATACAAAAATTACAACTTCGTTTATAATACTAGGCTCAAAAAGTTGAGACATAGGAAGAGGATATGTCTGCTTCATTGATAAAAGTGACAGTTTTGTTATATAATCTTTGGCATGTCTGCTTCATTGATAATGGAAAGAGCTTATTGATACAAAAATTACAACTTTGTTTAATAATACTAGGCTCAAATAGTTGAGACATAGGAAGAGGATATGTTTGCTTCATTGATAAAAGTGACAGTTTTGCTATATAGTCTTTGGCATGTATACTTCATTTATAATGGAAAGAGCTTATTGATACACAAATTGCAACTTTATTTATAATACTAGGCTCAAATAGTTGAGACATAGGAAGAGGATATACCTACTGATGAAGTGGCAGTTTTGCTATATAATCTTTGGCAGGTCAGTTTCATTGAGAGTGGAAAAAGCTTATTGATACAAAAATTGTAACTTTGTTTATAATACTAGGCTTAAATAGTTGAAACATAGGAAAAGGATATGTTTGCTTCATTGATAAAAGTGATAGCTTTGCTATATAATCTTTGGTATGTATGCTTTATTGATAATGGAAAAAATTTATTGATAAGAATTGAACCTTGGTATCCTCTTTAAATATTGAAAAATCTAACATGTTAAAATAATATCACTCGATTAATCTTATTTAATACTTAAATAATTTTATTTAATCTTTGTAACGTGTATTACCTTCCACACCTTAAAAAAAAATATGCATTTTATAGTAATCGATTAAAGTTGAAAAATTATTTTAGACGAAAGATCCTATTAGAGAATACTTCCAAGACCATTGCTCCACAAGGTATTTGAAATAGAGTATGACAGTTTGTTTCCCCGCTGAGTCCAATGAACGGTAAAGGCATTCTACTACTAGTAGATGGTCAAAGTCTACAGTCCATATATTTTTTACTTGTAGAGTAGATGTCCTACGTAGGCCCTAAGTGATGGGCTGCTCTGGGTGAACAGATTTTTCGCTTGGCTAGTGCTCCATCTCTACCTATGTCTCATGAACAACTCAAAGGTACAACCTGACTAGACTTAGTCAACAGACTAAGGTTTAAATTATGAAAATCTAAAATTAATAACAAACGAGGGTCTTAAGCCTAAAGACATCATTTAATATAATTTATAGTCTCTTCCTTTCGCCTATATTCTTTTAATCATATCTGTACACTATATCTATTATATTTAGAACCAACTATAAAAGATTGCACATTAAAAAAAATCTAACCTTTAAAGTTTAAAATTTCAATTTTTAATGTTTATGTACAATACGTAGCACATGCATGCACACATAGCTTAGATTTTCCTTGTCGCTTCGTCGATGGCACAGTACAACCGTGAGTGTTCACGCCAATGATTTACAGTCACATATTTCTTATCAAAGTACCGAGAGGGATATCAAATTTTAAAAATTAGACATTTGTCATCAATAATGCTCATATCGTGACTTAAACGATGCAGTGCTCGAGACTATATTTAAAAAATGTATTTATATATAAATATTATGGGCTCCTAATCCCATTTTATACTAGGGTCATAAACCTAATATAAATTACTCAGGCAAACATGCATACAAACAAATATCAAAAGGTAAGGCCATTCACCCCGGACTTAATTTTATTAGTTCAAGAACCGTGCAGCCATTAAGTTCAACGATCTTGGCAAACTCCATTTTTAATTCAGGGCGAATAGTCAAGATTCGAAGTTCGATAATGTATGGGGCACAACTTAGTTTATTTAAAAAAAATAAAAAACCTTACGCATGTTGTATTGTTGAGGCTGATCAAAATAAAAAAATCGAGAAAGTTGACCACTGTAGTAAACAGGACACTCGTTAAAAAGTTAACAGTTCAATCGACACTCAATAATATTTTTATAATTATTTTATTTGTAAAATAATTATAAATTTGATTTTTTTAATTATTACTTATTTTAATAATATAAAGGTAAGGTGTATGTTTTATATATATATATATATATATAAATATATAAAAAATTGTAAACTTTTAATTAAAGTTTTTAATACTAAAACAAATTAAAAGAATTCAAAATCACAGTTCAAAAATTAAAGCATCAATCGGTTTAGATTTCAAAGAGGTAATGATGTATAGATACTCCCAATATGTATTAAAGTTTTCCCCATAGATTATTGTGGTCCTAGATCTATAATTTAAACTAAAATGCATTAAAAATTTTCCTTATGGTCTTATGACGAAATTAATTTTTTTGTCTCAACCTAAGATCCTTGTATTTTTAAAATATTTATAATTTAAATAAATATATATAAATAGGTGAATATCTAACTAAACCTGGGGGATCTGGGCAGGAGGGTGTTGTACGGGGAGGGAGTCCACAAGTTTCTACGTGGCTAGTCTACTCTATGGGGGTCATCCAGCCCGGGCGAGAGTTAGGGTTAGGGTGGGTGGCAGCTAGTGTAGCGGCAGAGCTAGTGGTAGGCGCAGATAACGAGACGCACAATGTTTCCACGTTCAGTGTATGGGATTGGCGATTGGGTACGCAGAATTTTCCCCTGAGCTACATCACTGTCGCTTGCACACAGTACATGAAAATTTAAACAATGCAGGCACGTCGGCGGCCCCGAGGCCCCAGATTTTGTGTGTACTCCCATCTCCTCGCAGCCGATTACACACGAGATAGATAGGGCTACTAGGTTAGCTGGGGTTTTTGCACTTTAGAGGATTCTGGAACGCTGCGTCTAATATTTGACAGGCAGTTATGAGCTCTCTGCCGTAATATTTCTTACAAAAGGGGTTAAAAAACAGGTGATGAGACTAATCAGCGTAGCGTAACGTAACGTAACGCGCTTTGTCTTTCAACGGTACGGGCGGGGGGTAAAATGGGCGAGGAGCCCGTGGGTGGGGTCCACCATGAGGCAGAGAATAGGAGGAGGACGGCGCACGCGAGACGCCACAAACCTGCGGCGGAATCCTCTCGTTTTTACGGCTGGGGAATCCGACAGAGTCTCTTCTCCCCCCCCAACCCTTCCTCCTCTTCTTCTTCCCCTTTGTGTTGTTGTATTCCGCCTTTTGGAAAGGAAAGGACAAGAAATCGCCGGGCCCTCCATTGAGCCATGTGATCATAGCCCTATATGAACCAGTATCTGTATAGATGTTTGGCGCCCTCACGCCAATCTGGTCTGGTGTGGTCTGAGACACTCTGAGTTCTGCTGTGGCAGGTGCTTGTTGGCGTCAGATCCGGACCCTGCCATCTCACAAGGTATACTCACGTTACACTGTACACTGCAGCCCACCCCGGCCTCTTTCTTCTTCTTCTTGTTATTGTTGGTGGAGGTGTTCCTTTTTAGGCGTTAGTGGTTCAGGGGGAGCAGCAGTACTTGCCTGCTCTAGGTCCCCCATTTGTGCCCCCCCCCCCAACTTCAACCTCACCTATTTCTTTCTTTTGGCCCCAAGATCATGAAATTTAAGAGGCTTAAGTCTTGCAGGTCTTCTCAGCGCCGACGATAAGACTCTCACCGTTGCTTGCCACTTTTTCGCATTCGGGTAAGTGCCTGGGTTTTTTTATTTTTTGCTCTTTTACTCTTTCGATCTCGTTTTTTACTCTAATTACTGTTTCTTATTACAGACGAAATGCATACATTTGGGTGGGATAATATGAAGCGGTTCAATGGTATTAGTGGGGACAGTGGTAGTTCATGGAGGATGGATGTGGCGGAGGCGTGGGCAGGGGGGAGTAGCAGCAATGTGAGATGAAGAAGGAATGAGATGTAAGTGCCCTGAGGGGCCAAAGGGGAATGAAGCATCAGGTTTGTAACGCCGTGGGTTGGGTTTCTGTCTGTCTTTATGTGGGCAGCGGCGCAACTTTCATGGTGACCGCCTCTCCGATTTGTTTATTTATTTTTCTACATTGTAAGTCTTTTGTTTTTTTTTTTCCATTTTGTTTTAGTTTTTGTGGTAGTCGGTGCAGTGCAGACGAGTTTTGCACAAACGGTTGGGAATAGGGAGGTAGTAGAATAGGTCCATGTTGCATGCATGGTGGTTTATGGCCGCGAATTTTATATGTAGCCGCTTGGCCTCGTCGTCCTATATAATTTTGTGCAAGTCTCTTCTGTAATTGTCGAGGAAAGTATATGTAATGTATTTGGTCTCTTCTTTTAAGTAAATTTTGAATTTCTGTGCTAATGTGAGCCCTTCTGGCATTTGCCTTCGTGCAATTTCGTTTTTTTTTTTTTCAATTTCCTGCTTTGTGGGGGAAATGCAATTCGGTGTTTCAGAACTGAGATGGTTCAAAGGGAATAGGACATGCTTTTGAGTCATACAATGAATGCTCATATATTGGATTGTTCATGTAATTTAAACGACAAATTTCGTGAGTGGGAGGTTAAGGATTCGAATCTGAGGGGGTCTTATATACATGCGCAACATTTTTTAAAAAAATGGTCAAATTTGATATTTCGCTGAAAGGGTAATTAACACAATGTTCCTTAATAGATGCTCATTTAATTTAGTATAAACTTGCTTCAAAGATGGGACATTTCTATTTTAGGAAGCTGTAGAGTTTGGTAGTCTCTCTAATTTTAGAGAACATTAGGGGAAGTTTTATGTATCCACAACGGTTCGAAACTGCAATGACACATGCTTATGCAAATTGAACCGCATGCGAGCACAGGACGCTTACTTTTTATAGGGATAGCAGTTTTTTAAAAGATTAAAATATAATTTCGACGAACAAGAGTCATATTTAGAAAGATACGGAGAAAAATGCTCAGCTTCTATGAGTTTTTCTATTAAAAAAAATGGAAGTTGCATTTTCTTGTCAAAACATTTTGTAAGGGGATTGTTTTTCTTTGGAAGCCAATGTAAACAGTTTACTTATCGGAGAGCTTTGAGAATATTGGCTAACTCTGTAAAGCATATTGATTCTGATTTTTTTAAAGGTTTTTCTTAAGGTATCCGTTTCGTATTCAAGCGGAAAGCTGAATTAATATTCTTCTTTCATAATGTTCAATGGGCAATTCCCTTTGTCAGGACTAAGTTGCACAAAACAAACCAAATATCTTCATTAGTTCTTGACAGAATAGTGAATAGGAAAGTATTCAAGTTTTAAGACATTATAATGTTTCGTCTGGTCTCAGATCCTGTATAATACCTAATAACGCTGCTATTAGGAATCGGGAATTTGCATGATGCAAGATTTCTTTTTGGTACAGAGTGGTGAAGATTAAATATGGAAGCCAATGCCTTTTAGTCGCAGGCATATTAGGGCACTTTCTATGAAGCAAAACAGTAATTAGTTTTAATATTGTATTATATATAATGGAGCCCAGTCAAATGCAAAGTTCTGAAATAATTCGCAACCCTGCAGCTTACCATGGAGATGTAGATAAGAAAAAGGCACAACTTTCTTAATTAAATACTTAAAAAAAATCACATGACCGTCTGTAGTAGCGATAAGAGACAATTTAAATCCCTTCGATGAATATCCCCTTCCATTTTAACTCTTCTTTTTGTTTTTCACAATCTCGGATGAGGCTAGAAACGGCCTTTAAAAAATGGCCTTTATTTTGGTCAGCCCGCACTGTTCCACGCGCTTTTAACTGTAATTTCAGACGAGTCTGGTACTAGTGGTTGCTGCGCATGAACAAACCAGCAGATATCATCTCCGTTCTGTTAATCATTAGCTCTGTCAAATGCCACTTAAAATTACAACAACATACACTATTAAGGGAAGAGGCCAAATCATCCAGACAGATTCTGTCCCCACACCAGCATAAAGAAGAAAACTGGCGTTGACCCTTGTTAACCCACTTCGGAGGGTTTCATTATTTTCTCTTCAATTTACCACAGCCAACATGTGAAAGTCTCCTGGCCAAGGCAAATGAACTGTTTTATTGAAGTTGTGAGTAGATGGGATTTGCATCTTGATTTAATCTTTAATCTCTTTATAATTATAAAATAATTTTTTATTTATTATTTTATTAAAAATGTTAAACTTTTAAATCCAAATGAATGAAAATGCTATTATTCAAGAAGCTTGTCCAGTTGGGTCAATTATGTGAACAATCCTCTGTACATATATTAATTGATGCTTGACCTAATGGCAAGATGTTTTTTAATTAAACAATGGGAAGTTAAGATTGAATCGAAGGGGTTGTGTGAGGGTAATATTTTTTTGGTTAATTCAATAAATTTGAGTACGTACTGGGATCCATTTGGGATCCATTTTAAAAATATGTATTTTATTTTAAAATTTGGTTGTAATAGGGATATTATAGTGGTAAGGTTTAGGTTTTCATTCGAAAGATCTAAATTCAAACTTTAGGAACGAACCCTCGTGAAAACCTGTGTTAGCTCAAATTTTTGCTTGTTGAAGGTGTTTTTGGATTTTTCCTTAGGAGATCTAAATTCAAACCTCTTTATAAGAGAATTTGAAGATTCTTTCAAAAACCTGTGTTTTATCTTAAAAATAATTGTCACATAGTAGTATGTTTTTGGATTTTCGTTCAGGAGACTCAAGTTTAAACCCCAATACAAGGGATTAAAACTTCTTTTAAGCAATTGAGACCATTTTCAAAAACCCATACTTTATGTTAAACATTATTTTATCCGAAATGAATATAGACTGGTTAATAGTGGCTAAGTGTTTGTCGGTAAGAGATTATACCCCACGGGTTAGAGATTATAAAAACTCCTTATGGAAAAAAAAAAAATGATGATAGGCAGCTTGATAGTGGCTAAGTGCTTGTCCGTAAACTGCGACTTTATCTTTACCTAGCAAGCTAGAAATTGTACCCAACAGGTTAAAGATTATAAAAGTTGCCTTTGGAAAAAAATGATTGAACTTAAGTGCAAGTTCTAAAAAAGAGAGAGGGAGTGGACTCTTTTGTCTATGGATGGGAAGTTAAGATAGAATATTGAAAGGCAAGTTGAAAAAGATTGTGTATGGATTATTTTTTTAAAATGTTAGGGTAAAGTGCGACTTTTTACTAGGAGTCCTTGTTTCTTTATATTGGGATTTGAACTTAAGTTCTTTGAATGAAAACTTAAAAACTTATTACTACATTATCTTTCCGTGACTTGTGTATGGATTGTTATGTCGAGAGACATTCCTACAATGGCAGACAGGGGGGTGGGAGGCAAAGAGGTCATACATGTCACGTTTTTATTATTAAAAAAGCCGACATTAACAAAAGCATTTAAAATATTTAAACTACTATCTTGGAGATCACACCCCCAAGAAATGAGATAGGCGCCTCGAGATTGATAACTCTCGGTGTTTTTAGATATGGATCCTTTATATCTAAGCTAGTTATTGTTACTATCTCCAGTAAGGGGATTGAGACCTCATTCAAAAACATGTGCTTTATCTTAACATATTTAATCAATAAGATAGCTATATTGATAGTGGATGAGCAAAAACATGTGCTTTATCTTGACATGTTTGGCCGAAAGGATATCATGATTGATAGTGGATGAGTGATTGCCGATAAACTACAACTTTGTTTTTACCTAGCAAACTAGAGATTATAGAGGTTCTCTACAAAAAAAAATATATATATTGAACTAAATTGCAAGTTAAAAACCAAGAAGAGACCTAGGTTCAAACTTTGTAATCCCCCAAGGGCTAGGTGGATTGGTTATAGAGGTTCCCTACGAAAAAAGATTGAACTAAATGACAAGTTAAAAACCAAGAAGAGATCTAGGTTCAAACCTTGTAATCCCCTAAGGGTTAGGTGGATTGGTAAGTGTAGGTGTGGTTGGGCACTTACCAAGAAGAGACCTAGGTTCAAACCTTAGGGGGAAGCCAACCCTTTGCAAAGATAGTAGTCTGCTTCAAATCCTTTGAGTGCGTTCCAGATCAACGATGACGATATGAACCTTAATGATTGGTGGTCCCTAACTCACGTCGGATCAACAAGAACAAGACAAATAAGTTTGTTGGAAACAGTTCCTGTGGTTTGAACCCTTCACTGGCCAATTACTAAAAATAGTGGCTGTAACCAACTCTCCTATGTAATAATAAAAAAGAGTGGAACTCTTTTATCTATGGATGGGAAAGTTAAAATAAAATAAAAGGCAAGTTGAAAAGGATTATGAAACTCTTGTGTGTATATATTGGTATTGTTATTATGAGATTTATATTTATATTATTGAAATACATTTTTAAAACTAATCAAATAAAATTATTATTTATTAACAAACATGCGAGTGAAGTTAGCCTTATTTTATAGTTTGTATATATTTATTTTTTAAATCAATCATATTTAAAAATTTAAAATGAAGTATTTTACTTTCATAGTTATCATCCTCAATTTTTTTTTGGAGATTTTATCTTTGTAAGCCAGGAGTAAGTGCAATAGCGAGTACAAGTGCGAGCCAAGAGTAAGTGCAATAGCGAGTACAAGCGCGAGTCAAGAGTAAGTGCAACCGAAAGCGAGTGTGAGTGAGTGCAACTGAAAGTGAGTGCGAGTGAGTGCACAACCAAAAGTGAGTGCAAGCACAAGTCGAGAGTAAGTGCAGCAACGAGTGCGAGCACAAGTTGAGAGTGAGTGTGCAAACCGGGAATAAATGAGATCAAATAGGGAATGTGAATCCAGAGGGAGTGCGAGTCGAGATTCAATCATAGCAGAAGAGCGGTAGGTTTATCCAGAGTGCATCAATGCTTCCAACCCTTACCATGAATGTGTGGAACATTGTTTCCAAAAAATCTTGAAGCCAAGAAACACCAAGAAAAAGAAGAGACAAGGGCAATTGTGAGCCAAGAGGAAGTGCAAGTTGGGAGTGAGTGCGAGGCAGGAGAGAGTGCAAACCAAAAGGGAGTACAAACTAAGAGGGAGTTTAAGTCAAGATTCAATCATGGCAAAAGAGCGATAGGTGTGCAACCGAAAGCGAGTGTGAGTGAGTGCAACTGAAAGTGAGTGCGAGTGAGTGCACAACCAAAAGTGAGTGCAAGCACAAGTCGAGAGTAAGTGCAGCAACGAGTGCGAGCACAAGTTGAGAGTGAGTGTGCAAATTGAGAATAAATGAGATCAAATAGGGAATGTGAATCCAGAGGGAGTGCGAGTCGAGATTCAATCATAGCAGAAGAGCGGTAGGTTTATCCAGAGTGCATCAATGCTTCAAACCCTTACCATGAATGTGTGGAACATTGTTTCCAAAAAATGTTGAAGCCAAGAAACACCAAGAAAAAGAAGAGACAAGGGCAATTGTGAGCCAAGAGGAAGTGCAAGTTGGGAGTGAGTGCGAGGCAGGAGATAGTGCAAACCAAAAGGGAGTACAAACTAAGAGGGAGTTTAAGTCAAGATTCAATCATGGCAAAAGAACGATAGGTGTGCAACCGAAAGCGAGTGTGAGTGAGTGCAACCGAAAGTGAGTGCGAGTGAGTGCAACCAAAAGTGAGTGCAAGCACAAGTCGAGAGTAAGTGCAACAACGAGTGCGAGCACAAGTTGGGAGTGAGTGTGCAAACCGGGAATAAATGAGATCAAATAGGGAATGTGAATCCAGAGGGAGTGCGAGTCGAGATTCAATCATAGCAGAAGAGCGGTAGGTTTATCCAGAGTGCATCAATGCTTCCAACCCTTACCATGAATGTGTGGAACATTGTTTCCAAAAAATCTTGAAGCCAAGAAACACCAAGAAAAAGAAGAGACAAGGGCAATTGTGAGCCAAGAGGAAGTGCAAGTTGGGAGTGAGTGCGAGGCAGGAGATAGTGCAAACCAAAAGGGAGTACAAACTAAGAGGGAGTTTAATTCAAGATTCAATCATGGCAAAAGAGTGATAGGTTCATCTAGAGTGCATCAATGCTTCAAACCCTTACTACGAATGCGTGGAACATTGTTTCCAAAAAATTGTTGAAGCAAAGGAATGCTGAGAAAAAGAAGAGACATGGGCAATTATGAGCCAGGAAGGATTGCAAGTTGAGAGCAAGTGTAAGGCAAAAGAGAGTGCAAACTGGGAGTAAGAGCGAGTGCGAGTAGAGAAGAAGTGTGAACCAAGAGGGAGTGCAAGCCAAGAGCAAGCCCCATAGGTATTGTGGAAGGAATGTCATTTTTCAAAGCCCAAATGGGAAGTCAGGATGCCCTAGCTACAAATCAAAATGCCCTAGTTGGAAGTATGAAGGCCCAGGCTGGAGAGAAGTGAAAAAGTGAATACATGGCAAGTTCGATCCAAGTAGCCAAATGGTATACCAAAAGTAAGTATCAAGGATGAGATGATTGAACATGATATAATGGTTCATAAAAGTAGAGGGCTAATATGTAAGTTCCATAGATCATAGCTAGGGTTTTTGGAGATTCAAAATTGGATCAAGTGGAAGTGGGGATTGAATTCAGATTATTCTCTGACTTTTCTTCCTAAAGGTTTTTTCCTCTTCATCTTTTCCAGTACAAATATTAGGGATAAAATAATGGATGGTGGCCCATGGTTTAGGGGAAGAGATGCAATTTATTTGAGATCATGGGATGGAATTATTTCTGTTAAGTTAAACTATTAAGAAGCTTCTAGTGTGGGTTAGGTTTTTTGGACTTCCATATTAGCTTATAAATAAGGATGTTTTGAAAAATATTGGAAATACCCTAGGGGAATTCATCAAGAAATGACCAACAACTAAGGAGCGAAAGCATGCTATATATACTCGAATATGTGTTGCTATGGATATTTCAAAACCTTTGCCATAATCCATTAATATTAAATCTAAATCAAGAGAATGGGATCAATAAATAGATTATGAAAATATTACATTTGGTTGCCACAATTATTTTGAGATTGTACGCATGGCAAGAGTTTGCAAAGTAAAAATTGTGAAGAAACAGAAAAAATTATAGCTGTGAGATAGACTTCAAGATGAAGCAAGGAAATCATTCAATAATAGAAGCTAGATCAGATCAAGGATATTGCACTCCAAAATAAGAGGTAAACAAATCCTATCAACAATATCAATTGGAAAGTTTAGAAGGAATTAAAGATGCAAAAGAAGATGTGGAGATAAAACCCAAAATAAAGACAACAAAAAAGGTCTAGTTTATTCCAAGTAAATCATCTACATTTTCCTCAAGTAGTATAGAATCCTCTTCAAGTAATAAAAGTTGAAGTGGTGAAGATGTTATCCCTTGCATCTTAAGGTTTCAAGAGCAGAATAATATAGAGATGAGGTTGGAGGAAATCCATAACTATTTAGGGAAATATAACACACTCACATGACACTTGTGCATTTCTTGCACATTACAACTTTGCATGACACTTGTGCATTTCTTGCACATTACAACTTTGCATGACACTTGTGCATTTCTTGCTCATTCACACTTACATAAAAAGGGGAATATAACACACACTCTAAACTATAAACTCAACTCTAATCTACTATTTACAAATGTACCATGAAGGTACCATGGAGGTACATTTGCAAATAGTAGATTAAAGTTGTGTCTATATTTTAAAGTGTGTGTTACCTTTGATGTAAGTGTGAATGTGGAGGAAATGCACAAGTGTCATGTGAGATAGAGTGCAAGTGTAAGTTAAGTCTATGTGCACAAGTGTCTTATATGTATGAGAAAAAATATATAATGTAAAGATGTGCACAATGTCTTAGATTATAGTACGCAAGTTATAGAAGTGAAAAGTCATGTATATGTGTGCATATGTTATAGTGTTAAGTGTTCATCAAGTAAGCAAGTGGCAAGTAGTCAAGCTAAAAGTCATGAGACTTGGCATATGGAGAGCAATAGTCTAGTACTTGAAGAGTCATATTACTATGGCTATATTATGGAGACAATGCTCCATAGAAAAGTAGATTGATAGAGAACAAAGAATATAGAATATAAAAGATCATTGTAAGCGAAAGAGAAGCCATAAATCTTGTATACATTTTGAGCGATTAATATTGTAAGTTGTTTTACATGCTTAGTACATGTATAATTCAGGCTATTTACATTCATATTTCAACATATTATTGAATGTTATTTGATTTATTATAAGCCTTTATTTACAAATATATTTGCACATATTATTCTACTCATCATTATCTTGACCTTATTATATTGTGGCTATTTTATATTCTATCCTATGAGATATAACCTGTGATATTTTGTGGTACTATTAACACTTATAAAGCCATCAATGGCATCCTGGCTACCATCAAACTCTATTAAGATTGATATAGTTCATTTTAACCACTATTATAAATTGATTTTATCAAATTTGATAAAGTCGATTAAGAGTCAGTCCACTTTGAAGGCAATGAGACTTGGACTCTATTCTAAATATCATAGGTTGAAGGAAAACCAATGAAGACTAGGACTTAGCTAAATTGAAGGAGAACCAACTTAGGAGAAATTTGATCATTTAGGAAAGAGCCATCCTGACATTGATATTGATATTGGAATCTCTAGTAAGGAGGAGAATCATATTGAGTTCTTAGGTTTGACCTAAAATATTATTGATTTTAAAAAAGAGTCATAGTATAGAAGGAAGAAGAATAAAACAATATAAAAAATTAAAAAAAATAGTTGTAGCGAATTGAGAAGCATTCAAAGCTTCTTAAGAAATAATTTCAAAAGAAAGAAAGAAGATAGATATATCAATATCTGATATATTAGTCTTGAAGAAAGATAAAGAAGCACCTAGATTACTTTATATAGCTTCAAGCATTGGATTATAATCTACAATTGTTAAGAGCCTGTAGGTCAAAAGAAAGAGACTTGTATAAAGAAGAAGAAAGAGGCCCTTATAGAAGAGAAAGAGGCCCTTATAGAAAAGGAAAGAGGCCCTTGTAAAATAAAGAAAGTGGCTTGTATAGAGAAAAGAAAGAGACCCTTACAAAGTAAGGAAATAGGCATGTATAGAGAAGAGATAGAGACCCTTATAGAGAAAAAGAAAGAGGTCCATATAGAGTAAAGAAAGAGGCCCGTATAGAGAAGAGATAGAGGCTCATTCAGAGAAAAGATAAAGAGGATCTTATATAAAAGAGAAATAAACCTTATAACAGCATAAAGAGTTCAACCAAATATTTGGCTCAAGAAGCCAAGAAGGTAAATAAAGGATCTATACTATAATATTGCAGAGAGTAGAAGGAAGAATAGCCATTTGGCCAATACCAAAAGGAAAGAAGAGAAAGTCTGCGTAAAGATCTATTCTACACATAGAAAAAGAGCTACACCAAAAGAGCATAGTTAATCATTCAATTGAGTTGCAAAAGAGAAAAGTTGGTTGTGTTAATCACTGTTAGGATCTCATCCTAACCTTTAATGTAATAATTTCCTTGATGTAATAATTCCTAGTGAATGTGGGTAGTACCCATGATTAATATTTTGTAATGTTCTAAGTTTTAGCTTAGGTAGTGCCTATGACAAATGGCACCTTTTTCTATGTAACACGTGGTAGATAGGTTAGGTAATGTGGCCTTGTGCATGTAATTCGAGTGGCATTGCGCATGTAATTCGTGTGGCATTATGCATGTAATTCGAGTGGCATTGTGCATGTAATTCAAAGTGGAACTATGCATGTAATTCGGGTGGCATTATGCATGTAATCCAGGTGGCATTTTGCATGTAAGCCAACCTTGGAAGGGAACTCTTTAAATACCCGAAAAGGCACCAATGTAACTATCTTTTTGCAAATTAATGAAGTGTTGAAGGAGGTTGCCCCCTTGAAGAGACCTGCGATTCTATCTATTGTGAGATTGTTCCTTTTAAGTAATTTTTGTTATCATATGCATTTAATTCTAAATACTGTTATAATGTTTCTGTGAGTTTATTTCCAAGCAAATGTGTGAGAGTGTGTTTATTTGAGTTAAGAGTGTGTTGTTTAGTATATTTTATAGTAGGATATTAACAAGTGGTATCAGAGTGCTTTTCAGGGCCAAGTTCTACTGCAACTGCAACGATTCTTGCCATCCAATCCGCATGTTAGGTATAAATTCTATGTTTTTTCGTTCTTGTTTTCTTTATTAAAAAAACAAAATCCAAAAATACAATGCATTTTTTTTTTCAGACGAAAAAAAAAAAATCTTTTTAATTGAGTAGGTAGAAACCCTGTATCGAGGGTTTTAAAATATCGCAAAGGATCTGTCATTATTGGCTAAGCTAGATAGCCCATAAAGCGTCTAGTGAAGTGAGGGGCGATCATGATCCAATACCCAGGCCTCAAATAGAACTCGTGCACGGACTTGAGCTCCCACGTATCTTTGGGTATATTGGGAGACCATCTAGGTTTAAACAAACTTTTAGCCATCAAGAAGCTTTTCGGCCTTGTATTACTCATAGTCTATGGGACACAACATCCTGGATGATTACCCTCCCATATTTTTAGAGAGGCAGGTAGTGTGCTCAAGGGTATGTGTGGAATCCTCCTTGAGTAGTGGCCTGAAATATTGGTTCGAGCACTATTATTCATCACTTTCGGTATAATAAAGGGCCTATGGGTGGTACATACTGCTCTACCTAGCATTCCCTGGTTCTGTTAAAACTTCAACCTGTAAAAAACAAAAACCTAAAAAAAGAAAACCAAACCTCCCTGTTCGTAAACCTACATTTCAAATCCCCAAAGTTGAGCATATGAGAAAGGAGTCCTCTACTAAAAAAATAACAAAAAGTACATGCATTCGGGATAGAACATGAGGGTGACACTTAAAATGACAGTTTGGACAATAACAGTTCAATTTACAGTGGTAGTCACAGTCAAGTCAGTCAGGTCAAAGAGGTCAGCACAGTCAGGTGAGAATTTACAGTTTTTAGGGTCAAAACAGAACTGTCATAATAGTCACCTGCAAAATATAGAGAATCTTGGGGCTAGTGAGGTCAGGACTGGGCCAACCAGTGAGAGCATGACACGAGGCTAGTTATAGATAGTGCTCCAATACCCAACTTTTGCTTTGTAGCTCAGAATCAAAAACTATAAACACCGTTAGACTCAACAAAAAAAAAAAAGTCTAGGGTGCCAAAAAGTAGTGTTGAGAGATATAGCTCATTGTGTCCACCTCTTTGAGCTGATCGTTTTGATATATAGCACCCAAGCACTTTTTTAGGCACTTACTAAAAATGGTAAGTTCTAAAAACTCAATTCTATTTTTAGTAACTGGTCACAAAAGGTTTCAAAATGGCCCAGGGTACCCGTGGACATCAAAAAGAACTAGACCACTTGGAATCCTTAATAAAAGCCATTGAGAACTTGCACTCAGCTTTTCACTCCATAAGGGAAGAAGTCCAAGGTCTTCGCCCAGAGCATGAGGCCACTAGTAACCAATTAGAAGAAGCACTGACATAAGTATACAACAAACTAAAAAGAGGACCACCCAAAATCGAACACCAAGCTGAGGGTTTTGCAAGGAATCATGACCATGATCCATCCTTTAAAATGCCCAAATTGGACTTTTCCAAATTTAGTGGGAAGGATGTTGATGGGTGGCTATGTAGGGTTGATTAATTCTTTAGACTTCATAATGTCCCCATATTTCATCGAGTCCAGATGGCTTCCTTTAACTTGTAATTTGAGGCTCTACACTGGTTTCAATGGTTACGTATTGCCAACCCAAATCTCTCTTGGGAGAATTTTGAATCCCAACTACTCACTTGATTTGGTCCTAGTGAGTATGAGGACTTTACAGGGGCCTTGACCAAACTACAACAAACAGGGTCAGTCCGTGAATACCAAGCTCAATTTGAAAAATTGGCCAATAAGACAAGAGGATTGAATGAAGGATTCTTCCAGAGTTTTTATATCGATGGGTTGAAGGGGGAACTCCAAGCGAAGTAAGAATGTTGAAACCACAAACTATGATGGAAGCTATCGGTTTGGCCCGTTTGGTCGAATCTAAACTCTCTCGCCCAAAGGCGCCCATCAAAGTTTCCTCAAAATAGACCTTCATTTCCTTCTCGATCCCAATACCTAGTTGATAATAAACCTACTGCACCCAAGCGCCTAACCACAGAAGAGATGGATGCACGTCGTGCCTAAGGATTATGCTACAATTGTGATGAATTTTTTTTTAAAGGGCATAAGTGTGCACAAAAAAAAATTGTTCTTGATAGATGTTGAAGAACTTGATAAATCTGACCAGAGTGATGAGGATGAGGACCCTCCGGAAACACCTCCACAAGAAGAAGTGAAACAAGAACCTGAGACAACAATTACAGTCCATGCTCTTGCAGGCATTACTACTCCACAAACCATGAAGGTTGCGAGATTTTTCAAGGGCCAACATCTTTCCATCCTTATGGATTCGGGAAGCACGCACAACTTCATTGACCCTAGAGTTGCTCAACAGGAAAATTGCTATATCCACACTTGTAATTCCTTTGAGGTCATGGTAGCCAATGGGGGAACCTTACCTTGTAAATGAAAATGTCGCAATGTTAAAATCAAGATAGGGGACTATGAACTCAAGCAGGACATGTTTGCCCTCCAGTTGGGCGGATGTGATATTGTTTTGGGATCTCAATGGTTGAGTACATTGGGCACTATCAATTGGAATTTTGTCGAACTCTGGATGAAGTTCTCCCAAAATAGATAAACACACATCATCAAGGGCTCCCCAACAGGAACACCTCAAATTATTAGTTCAAATGGCATGGAGAAATTGCTAAAGAAATCATCATGTGGGGTCATTGCACAACTATTCTCCATCCAACCATCCACCTCTCAAATGGGTGAAACCCCATCAGACCTACAACAGATTCTCCACAAACATGAGGCCATCTTTACGGAACCAACTACCCTACCACCGCATCGCTCTCACGACCATGCCATTCCATTATTGTCGGATAGTGCACCTCCCAATATCAGACCATACAAGTACCCTCATGCCATGAAGTCAGAGATTGAGACAATGATACAGGAATTACTCAAGGCGGGTATCATTTGACCTAGTACTAATCCCTACTCTACACCAGTCTTACTAGTCCTCAAGAAGGATGGCTCCTGGCGACTGTGTATTGACTACCCAAAACTCAACAAGATAACTGTCAATGATAAATTTCCTATCCCTATGGTTGATGAATTACTAGATGAATTACATGGGACCATGTACTTCACCAAGCTAGACCTTTGCTCTGGGTACCATCAGATCCGGCTCAGGGATGAAGATATTCCTAAAACTGCTTTTCACACTCATGAAGGTCATTATGAATTCTTGGTAATGCCATTTGGTCTCACAAATGCTCCTTCCACATTTCAAAGCCTGATGAACAACATCTTTCACCATTTTTTATGAAAGTTCATCCTTGTGTTCTTCATTGACATCTTGATTTGCAGCCACACATGGAAGAGCATCTCAAGCATGTAGATCAAACCCTACAACTATTGGCCGACCATCAAATGTTTGCAAAAAGGTCCAAGTGTTCCTTTGGTTTGACTGAAGTGGAGTAACTGGGACACATTGTCTCCAAGGATGGTGTCAAGGTTGACCCTAAGAAGATCCAAGCAGTCTAAGAATGGTCGAAACCTCACACTCTCAAGGGACTTCGAGGATTTTTAGGGCTTACAAGCTATTATCATAAATTTGTTTGTAACTATGGAAAGATAGCCGCCCCCCTCACCTCCATGTTGAAGAAGGATTCTTTTAATTGGACCAGGCCAACTAAGCAAGCATTCCTGGAACTCAAGCATGCCATGACCACCACTCCAGTTTTAGCCATGCTAAACTTCTCTAAAAAAATTGTCATTGCAAGTGATGCTTCTGGTCGTGGTATCAAGGTGGTATTGATGCAAGAAGGATGCCCTTTGGCTTTCACCAGCAAAGCCCTATCTGATAGTAATTTAGGGAAATCCACATATGCCAAGGAAATGTTGGCAATATTGCATGCAGTCCTACATTGGCGACCTTACCTCATTGGGCACCATTTCTCCATCAAAACTGACCACCAGAGTTTGAAATAATTTCTAGAACAATGGTTTGCCACCCCCGAGCAACAAAAGTGGGTATCAAAACTCATGGGCTATGATTATGACATCACATACAAAAAAGTAAGGGAGAATCTTGTGGCAGATGCTCTCTCTCGCCAATTTGAGACCCTTAGTATGTTGTGTACCATTTTTGCACCATTGCCCCAATGGATTGAGCCCTTACGTCAAAAATACTTCAGGATGCAGATTTGAAAGACTTGGTTGCTTCACTTATGGATGATCCAAAGTCTACACCAGGATATAGTTGGGATGGCCAGGATCTGTGTTACCATCAATGCCTGGTTCTTCCTCCTAAGTCCCCACTTCGAGAGCTCCTCATGAAGGAATCACATGCTACTCCATCTGCTGGCCATTTAGGGTTCCTAGAAACTTATGAGCGACTCAAGCGCACATTATTTTGGAAAGGTATGAAACAGGACATTCAATCTTTTGTAGCTAACTGCGACACATGTCAAAGGATGAAAGGGGAAACAGTGCGCTCTTCGGGAACTCTTCAACCATTGTCGATCCCAGAGCAGGTGTGGACTGACATCTCCATGGACTTCATAGAAGGGCTACCTAAATTTGGAGGCAAGTTAGTTATTTTTGTAGTAGTGGACCGCCTTTCAAAGTATGCTCACTTTTGTGCCCTAACCCATCCTTACACAACATCCACTATTGCCCAAATTTTTCTTGACTCCATATTTTGCCTTCATGGCATTCCAGCCTCCATTGTATCTGATCGTGATCCCACCTTTACTAGCAATTTTTGGCAAGAGTTGTTTAAGTTGCAGGGGACTCAGCTCAAAATGAGTTCAGCCTACCATCCGCAAACGGATGGTCAAACAAAGGTTGTTAATAAATGCTTGGAAACCTACCTTCGCTGCTTTGCCTCCGATCATCCTACTCATTGGGCAAAATGGCTTTCCTTGGTTGAATGGTGGTACAACACTTCCTATCATACCGCCACCAAACTCACACCGTTTGAGGTAGTTTACGGGCGCCCTCCACTCACGCCTTCCTCCTACATTTCGGGCAGCTCCAAGGTCCAGGCCGTTGATAATGCTCTAAGTCAACACACCAAGGTCCTCCACAAACTTAAGCAAAATTTGAACATGGCCCAGAATCGGATGCACCAACAAGCTGATCAGCATCCTTCTGAGCGTAGTTTTGATGTGGGTGATATGGTCTTCCTTCGCTTGTAGCCATACAAACAATCTTCCCTACAACTTTGTAGGTGTCAAAAGCTCGCTCCAAAATTCTATGGTCCTTATCAGGTTCTACAATGGATTGGCCCTACAGCTTACAAATTGGCTCTTCCCCCCACTTCCAAGATCCACCTTATTTTTCATGTTTCCCTTCTCAAGAAAGTTATGGGCACAAAGGTACAGGTTCAATCAACACTCCTCAAATTGGATGAAGAAGGCTCCATCTTACTTGCACCTGAGCAGATGCTAGATTGTCGAACTCGCACTCTGCGCAACCATACCATTACAGAGGTCCTTATTTAGTGGCATGGGCTTCAACCCGAGGGTGCTACATGGGAGTCTCTCCATCAACTCCAGCAACAGTTTCCTCATTTTCAGCTTTGAGGACAAAGCTTCTTCAAGGAGAAGGGCATGTTAGGATCTCATCCTAACCCTTAATGTAATAACTTCCTTGATGTAATAATTCCTATTGAACGTGGGTAGTACCCATGATTAATATTTTGTAATGTTCTAAGTTTTAGCTTAGGTAGTGCCTATGACAAATGGCACCCTTTTCTATGTAACACATGGTAGATAGGTTAGGTAAGGTGGCCTTGTGCATGTAATTCGAGTGGCATTGTGCATGTAATTCGTGTGGCATTATGCATGTAATTCGAGTGGAATTGTGCATGTAATACAAAGTGGCACTATGCATGTAATTCGGGTGGCATTATGCATGTAATCCATGTGGCATTTTGCATGTAAGCCAACCTTGGAAGGGAACTCTTTAAATACCCGAAAAGGCACCAATGTAACTATCTTTTTACAAATTAATGAAGTGTTGAAGGAGGTTGCCCCCTCGAAGAGGCATGCTATTCTATCTATTGCGAGATTGTTTCATTTAAGTAATTTTTGTTATCATATGTATTTAATTCTGAATACTGTTATAATGTTTTTATGAGTTTATTTCCAAGCAAATGTGTGAGAGTGTGTTTATTTGAGTTAAGAGTGTGTTGTTTAGTATATTTTATAGTAGGATCTTAACAATCACACAACCAAGATAGTAAGGTAATATTGTAGCTAAAGAAGCATATCACCTAAACTTGAGAAGTTACAAAAAAAGAAGCATTAGTTGTAGAGTGAAAAGCAAAAGCAAGGGAAGCAAAGGAAGAAAGTGATATAAAACTTTCAAATTTTGAGTGTTAGAGAAACATTACCTAATATTTGGTACTAGCAATATAGATCTCTTGCTAACAATGTAGAATGTAGCACTAGAGCGATGTAAAACGTAGTCCAACGTAGTGCTAGAGAAACATACACATTACAAGGAGGCCAAACCAAGCAACAATGAAGGATTCAAACGTAGCTAAAAGGATTCAAGTGAACATGTTCAACCTTTGTTGGAAGCATCTATCGAAAGTTACAACATTTGAGGGAAGACATAAAGGTGCATATTGGAGAATTTGAAACAAGCTACCACCTATTGGAATGGTGAACAACTCAGGAAATCAAGTAATGTATGAAACGTTCTAACATTTCAAGTAGTAGATGAAACGTTCAAGCGTTAGATGAAACAAATTGCATACACTATGACATCTAGCAGGTTCTAATTAGCACAATGTCTTCAAGGTAGTCTTCAAAGCAAAACGTAGGGAACCCTAAGTCATTGAACAACAACAAGAGTAGAGACCGAAGTATGAACGTAATTCAAAATCATGAGTAAATTACAAGTTGCACATTTTTGAAAGGTATTCTAAAGTTTTAATGTTAAATTTTTTATTAAAGTTATTAAAGGAGGTATAATGTTAATGGTTTAACAAACTTAAGGAGTAATAAGTTTTATTTTTTGTTTTTAAACTATTTTAGATATGGAGTAATAAGGATGCCTACTTAGTAAAATTTTTTATTACAATATTTTTTTAATTAAATATTGGAGTAATAAGAAATTTAACTAGTTTTTTTTTTAAATAAAGGTTCTTTAAGGTTTTTAAAGTTTTTGGTATTTGAAGTTTTTTGAGAAAAGAGAAAAATTAAATTTAAATATAAATTTTAGGAGAATTTTTGAAAATTTTCAAATTCAATTTTGGATTTAAAAGACATTCTACATCAAAGGTTAGAAACATAAAAATCTGCAATTTTCATATTATTTCTAAACTAGGGAGACATAAGTTTTACTACTCCATAGGAATTAAATTAGAGAATTTGAATTATTTAAACCTAGGAGTTATAAGGTTGTTTACTCCAAAGGAATCAAAGATACAAATTTTGAGAATATGGAGTCCATAATTAGAAAATAAATACTAGAGGTGATAAAAATTGGAATGAAAAATTTGATTGAAAAAACTGAAGGAAAGATAGAATATCACAATTCATCTATAGAGAAGCCATGGGTGAAAGTTTTGAAACATTTGAATATCATTTACATTCAAGACTTGTTGAAGAAATTGATGATGAAAAAGATAATATTATGATACCTCTAGATATTGGTAGCTTTCACTTAAGCTACACAAAAATGAAAAATTTGAAATAAAAAGAGTTGATTGAAAATTTTAAGAAATAAAGTGAAAATTGACAAATCATATCTAAAAATGATACTTCATTCTTCATGTAGTATTGATATTCAGAGTTCATCTAATTCAAGAATTTACTATGATGCTTTAAGTGAATGTTCAGAAGTTACTATACAGAAAAAAAAAGAATCAAATGATTCAAAGGGTCAAGATAGGAAAGATTATCATGCATGAATCTGATGACAATGAGAGAGTTCAAGAAATTTGTAATCTTGAAGACACAAAGATTGAAGAACATGAAGATGAATCCAAAGGAACAAAAAAGGAACTCAAAGCAAAATTTAAGCAAGAAGATGAACTTGATATATCTCAAGTAGAAGATCAAATGCATTGCAAAGTCACTTGAAGATTGAAGATAAAGACAAAGACCATGATTGAAGACTAAAGTTTTCAATAACCAAATAATGTAATACAAGGGGGTGTTGGAGTATACTACATTATTTGGTACATGCTAATGTACCCCCATGGTACCTTCATGGTACATTTGTAAATAGTAGATTAGTGTTGAGTCTATAGTTTAGAGTGTGTTACCCAGGTGTTGTAGGTGAGTTGGAGAGGAGAGGGCAATCCTCCAAGGGAGGTCCCAGGTTCAAATCTCCACCCTACCAAAAAGCTAAATTGGGTATCCAAAATCCAATTGATAATGTTGGTGCGGGCAGGGTCGGGTGCGACTCCCGGGTGACTTTGATGGTGTAGAACCCCCTGTTCGTGGTCTCTCAGACCAATGCGGCCTCGCAAGGGGTTTTTTCGCTTAATAAAAAAAAATAGTTTAGAGTGTGTTATATTTCCTTCTTTATGTAAGTGTGAATGAGCAAGAAATGCATAGGAGTCATGCAAAGTTGTAATGTGCAAGAAATGCATAAGTGTCATGTGAGTTAGAGTGCAAGTGTAAGTTGAGTCTATGTGAACAAGTGTCATGTAAAGTTGTAATGTGCAAGAAATCCATGTGTCATGTGAGTAAGAGTGCAAGTGTAAGTTGAGTCTATGTGCACAAGTGTCTTATATGTATGAGAAGAAATATATAATGTAAAGATGTGCACAAGTGTCTTAGATTAGAGTGTACAAGTTATAGAAGTGTAAGAGTCATGCAAAGGTTATAGTGTCAAGTGATGTAAATACATGAAAATAAACCAGTAAATGTTTTCTTTTCTCATTTTTGGATTCACTTCTCTTTTTACAATGCAATACCAAGGGAATATATATCCCCAAAGAAATCCTAAAACAAAACCCTAAAGCTTAAAGCCCTAAAGATCAAAAAATTACTATTTTTGGTAAATTGTTTTTTCCACAAAAATCGCCTTTTTAAGTAATTACTATTTTTGGAAAATTATTTTTTGTCAAAAATTGCCATTTTTAATAATTACCATTTTCGGCAAATTATTTTTTTTCAAAAATTGTCATTTTTCATAAAAAATTACCATTTCTAGTAATTACCATTTTCGGCAAATTATTTTTTCGTCAAAAATTTCCATTTTTAGTTATAAAAAATTATTTTAGAACTTAAAAAAAAAACCTCTAAAAGATAGGCTCCTACATCATTCTCCTTTAGTTGAAAAGAACTCTGCTCCTGCGAGTTCCTCTGATCAAACTCATAATTGCTCTCCATAGAGCACCACACATTTGTAAGCACTCCTTAGAGTACCAATGTCCTTCCAAGGTTTTATATCCCAAACCTCCTACAAGCACTACACATAGTGCCAATTTCTTCCTTCGAGGTTTTACATAGGAAACCTCCTACAAACACTGTGCAAAGTGCCAATTGTTTCTTCTAAGAGTTTACATAACAAACCTCCTACAAGCACTGCACAAAGTGCTAATTTATTTCCTTTGAGGCTTCATATAAGAAAATTCCTGCAAGCACTACACAAAGTGTCAATTTTTTTCTTCTAAGGTTTTATATCTCAAACCTCCTGCAAACACTACACATAGTACCAATTTTTTCCTTTGAGGTTTTACACAAGCACAATGTAAAGTACCAATTTCTTCTTCTAAGGCTTTACATAACAAACCTCTTGCAAACACAGCACAAAGTGCCAATTTATTTTCTTTGATACTTCATATAAGAAACCTCCTTCAAGCACTACACAAAGTGCTAATTTCTTTCCTTTGAGGTTTTATATCTCAAACCTCCTACACAAGCACTACATATAGTGCTAGTTTCTTCCTTCGAGGTTTTACATAGCAAACCTTCTGTAAGCACTATGCAAAGTGCTACTTTCTTCTTCTGAGGCTTTACATAACAAACCTCCTGCAAACACTACATAGAGTGCTAATTTCTTTCCTTTGGGCTTCATATAAAAAACCTCCTACAAGCAATATACAAAGTGATAATTTCTTTCTTCCAAGGTTTTATATCTCAAACCTCCTACAAACACTGCACAAAGTGTCAATTTCTTTCCTTTGAAAGGTCTCTCCAATCAAAAATTTCTCCATGTTATTCAACCAATCTATCAACTCTTCTGGTTCCAACCCTCTTGTATATTCAAGGACATCAACCTTAATCCCATCTGTATTTCCTTCTAAGGCCCTAATCAACCTGTCCTTAAAATGATGCTCCTTTGGTTCCCCTTTGGTTCTTTCTCTACATGAACCTTTAATTTGTTGTCTTCTTCCATAGTCTCATTATCAGAATCTAGACCTTCTCTCCCCTAGCAAGATCCAACTTGCTCTGATACCAAATGATGTAAATCCAACTACAAGAGGTCAAAAAAATACCTCCCATCACATAAAAATTGTGATAAATAAAAATAAACCGGTAAAACCCTCAATTTACATAAAAAATACGATAAAATAAAAATAACCGATAAAAGCCTCTATTCACATAAAAACTACAATACATGGAAATAAACCAATAAATGTTTTTTTTTCATTCTTGGATTCACTTCCCTTTTTACAATGCAATACCAAGGGTATTTATTTTATTTTTTACACGAACCTTTGCTGAATCTAGACCTTCTCTCCCCCAACCATATCCAACTTGCTCTAATACCAAATGATGTAAATCCAGCTGCAAGAGGTTAAAAAAAATACCTCCCATCACATAAAAATTGCAATAAATAAAAATAAACTGGTAAAACCCTCCATTTACATAAAAATTACGATAAATATAAATAACCAATAAAACCCTCTATTCACATAAACTGTAATACGTTGAAATAAACCAATAAATGTTTTCTTTTCTCATTCTTGGATTCACTTACCTTTTTACAATGCAATACCAAGGGAGTATATATCCCCAAACAAACCTTGAAACAAAAGCCTAAAGCTTAAATCCCTAAAGATAAAAAAAATTACTATTTTCTACAAAGTGCTTTTTCCACATTTTTTTTAAAAGCGAAAAACCCCTTGTGGAGCCGCCTTGGTCTGAGAGACCACAAACAGGGGGTTCTACACCGTCAAAGTCACCTAAGAGTCGCACCCAACCCTACCCGCACCAACATTGTTAATTGGATTTTGGATACCCAATTCAGCTTTTTGGTAGGGTGGAGATTTGAACCTGGGACCTCCCTTGGAGAATTGCCCTCTCCTCTCCAACTCACCTACAACACCTGTGTGCTTTTTCCACAATTTTAAGTAATTACTATTTTTGAAAAATTATTTTTTCGTCAAAACAACCATTTTTAGTAATTATCATTTTTGGCAAATTATTTTTTCATCACCATTTTTAATAATTATCATTTTCGATAAATTATTTTTTCGTCAAAAATTTCCATTTTTAGTAATAAAAAATTATTTAAGAACTAAAAAAAACCTCTAAAAGATAGACTCTTGCATCATAAAGTGTGCAAGTATGCAAATGGCAAGTAGTCAAGCCAAGATTCATGAGACTTGGCATATGGAGAACAATAGTCTAATACTTGAAGAGTCATATTACTATGGCTATATTATGGAGACAATGCTCCATAGAAAAGTAGATAGATAGAGAACAAAGAATATAGAATATAGAAGATCATTGTAAGATAAAGAGAAGCATTAAAATTTGTATAAATTTTGAGCAATTAATATTGTAAGTTGTTTTACATGCTTAGTACAGGTATGATTAAGGCTATTTACATTCATATTTCAACATATTATTGAATGTTACTTGATTTACTATAAACATTGATTTATAAATATATTTGCATATATTATTCTACTCATCATTATCTTGACCTTATTATATTGTGGCTATTTTATATTCTATCCTATGAGATATAACCTATGATATTTTGTGGTAGTATTAATGCTTAAAAAATCATCAATGGTATCAAAGCTACCATCGAACTCTATCAAGATTGATAGAGTTCATTTTAACCACTATTATAAATTGATTTTATCCAATTTGATAAAGTCAATTAAGAGTCTATCCACTTTGAAGGTAATGAGACTTGGACTCTATTATAAAGGTTATATTGAGTAGAAGGGCCTAGGGTCTTTCCACTAAGTTGAAGAAAAACCAAAGAAGACTAGGACTTAGCTAAACTGAAAGAGAACCAACTCAGGAGAAAGTTGGCCATTCAGGAAAAAGTCATCTTGACATTGATATTGATATTGGATTCTCTAGTAAGGAGAAGAATCAATGTTGTAGGGAGGCCAAACCAGGTAGTAGTGATAGATTCAAACATAGCTAAAGGATTCAAGTAAACAACAAATTCAACCTTTGCTAGAAATATCCATCGAAAGTTATATCGTTTGAGGGAAGACATAGAGACACATATTAGAGAATTTGAAACAAGTTATCGCCTATTGGAACGATGAATAACTCAGGGAATACAGTAACGTATGAAACATTCTAATGTTTCAAATAGCAGATGAAACACTCAAGCATTAGATGAAACAGATTGCATGCACCATGACATCTGGTGGGTTCTAATAAATGCAATATCTTCAAGGTAGCCTTCAAAGCAAAATGTAGGGAACCCTAAGTCATCGAACAATAACAAACATAGAGACTGAAGCACGAACGTAATTCAAAATCATGAGCAAATTGGAGGCTGCACATTTTTGGAAGGTATTCTAAAGTTTTAATGTTAAATATTTTATTAAAATTATTAAAGGAGGTATAAGGTTAATGGTTTAAAATATTTAAGGAGTAATAAGTTTTCTTTTATTTTTTAATTATTTTAGATATGGAGTAATAAGGATGCCTGCTTAGTTAAATTTTTTATTAGAAGTTTTTTTAATTAAAAGATTGGAGTGATAAGGAATTTAACTAGTTTGTTTTTAAACTAAAGGTTCTTTAAGTTTTTTAAATTTTTTAGCATTTGAAGTTTTTTGAGAAAAGAGAAAAATTTAGAGTTTTAGGATTTTTTTTTTAATTTTGAAAATTCAATTTTGGAGTTAAATGGCTTTCTACATCAAAGGTTAGAAACATAAAAAAATTGTAAATTTCATATTATTTCTAAACTAGGGAGACATAAGGTTTACTACTCCATAGGAATTAAATTAGAGAATTTGAATTATTTAAACCTAGGAGTTATAAGGTTGCCTGCTTTAAAGGAGTCAAAGTTATAAATTTTGAGAATATGAAGTCCATAATTAGAAAAGAAAGATTAGAGGTGAAAAAGATTGAAATTAAAAATTTGATTGAAAAATTTGAAGGAAAGATAGATATAGTATCACAATTCATCTATAGAGAAGCCATGGATGAAAGTTTTGAAACATTTGAATACTATTTACATTCAAGACTTGTTGAAGCAATTGATGATGGAAAGGATAATATTATGATATCTCTAAATATTGGTAGCATAATGTATATGGAATTGCTTTCACTTAAGCTTCATAAAGATGAAAATTTGAAACAAAAAGAGTTAATTGAAACTCTTAAGAAAAAACACGAATTGACAAATCATATCTAAAAATGATATTTCATTCTTCATGTAGTATTGATATTCCAAGTTCATCTAATTCAAGAATTTACTATGATGTTGTAAGTGAATGTTCAGAAGTTACTGTAGACACTTTTTGTCACATTCTACAAGGGGTAGAAGATAGTAGAATTTTGTATAATATTTCCTTGTTAAAAGTTTTTCTTTTATTTTAAGTTGCAGCAATTTTGACTCTCCCTACCGCCCTTTTATAAAATGAAGAAGAAAGAGCTTCGCTACCAAATAGGCCAAGGAAAACAGCTTCGTCGAGAGAAAAGGAGGAGAATGTGAAAAGAGCTTCGGGCTTGAAGCACTTTTCATCACCACTTCGGGCGAAAACCTTGCGAAGTAATTTCGTCGAAGAAAATGCAAAGACAATGCTTCGCACCCGAAGCATTTTCAGAAGCCGCTTCGGGCGAAAGTTTTGCGAAGCAGCATCCAAGCGACTTCATCGAAGGAGGAGAACATAACCCAAATCAGCCAAGGCAAGGAAACTACTTCGGGCCTGAAGTATTTCCAACACCTACTTCGGCTAGTTTTCACCCGAAGCAGTGGCGCCCGAAGCAAAATGACGATGTGTCGAAAACAGAAGAGTGCTTCGGGAGGATATGCCCCGAACCACAGTTTTGGGAGAGAATCGGGCCGAAACATTTTCCAGCCGAAGCAGTTGCACCAGCGAAGGACAAAAGGCCCATTTCAAAGATGGAACCCGATCGACAATCATCATCCCCGAAGAAGTTTATGCAAAGCATTATTCTACGAAGAACAAATAAAAAAGAATATACTTCGGCCCAAGGTTTTAGTGAGGTGAATATGTAGCGAAGCACTTTTTGGGCCCATGTTCCAAGGCGGGCAGCTTCCCAAGGTGATTGAAGGCCCCTCATAAGTACCCCCTTTCTTGCCCGATAAGTTCGCTGACCAATTTTGGCAAACGAAAGGGACGTAACAGCCCTCGGAGTGAAACCTGGAAGACATAGCGATCACTCAAGCATAGCATCCAGAAGACAGGGACACTCGGGTAGCGCATTAAATGAATGTTTCCACGGTTGACCCGGTCATAGTTGCCAGTTTCGACAACTAATTTGAAAACTCAATTGCAACAGCCGCGAGGGGCCGATTTCTCAAAACCCGAGGGTGTACTCCATCGATTTTGTAATAATGATTCAGAGGGTCGGGTCCTCTATAAAAACCCAGGATTTGCAATGTAAAAAGGTGGGGAACTTTCTGCTAGAAATCTGTTGTAACTTAATGTCCTGCGTCTAATATTAAAGACTTTTATGCTCCATTTCTCTCTTTTATGCTGCCTTCTATGCTTAATTCTTTTGTCTATTTGCACTCGTATACTGAGACTATGAATCCTAAATCCGATGTGCGATTAGGAACTGTACCCTAAAATTTGCCCTGAAGGATACATAGGAGAGGAAAAATGCTTTGTCGTTTTCTTTTATGTTGCCTGGTGGATTGTGGTTTCTGTTATTCCCTCTTCTTAATCGCTGTTACTCTGAACCCTGAATTCCAGCGAGAGAGAAAGGAGAACCCTGCGAACCCGTCCAGAGGATACATATGAAGCTCAACACTTCGTTTCTTTCGTCTGTTCTTGGTGTTTTTTGCTGTTATTTGAGTTACTAGTGAGTGATCGTGCTTCCTGTTCTTCCCCACCTCAAATCATCAATCTCTAACCCTTGTCATTTTTTATTTCTTTTTCTAACCCGAACTCATTTTATTTCTTTCCTGCACTCTTATCTCAAACCCCAAAAGTAGATTAGTATAGGAGCCGGCCATTCTCCGAAGATTGGCACGAGGGGCATCTCTTCCTCTCGGTCTTTCAATGTTGGTCGTAGGTCCAGGGCGCGCAAACCCATCGAAAGTCCTTTCCTATGCGGATTTGATGACCAATAGTTTCTAGCATGCCCGATGGGACCCAAGGTCCCATATTTGAGAAAATTTCTAGCCTGTCTTCACCGGAGCCAGTAGTTCTAACAAAGTTCTCGGTGAGATCTGGTCAGTCTCATCTTCTGAGTAGTAGTGAGAATTGATGCGCTCATTACCGAAAGACTTAAAGCATCTGGCGACTTTGTTTTACCCAAAGAATCTCTGAAGTCATGAAGACCAGTACCTGAGCCTGGTTTTTGTAACTAGGACTCCCCGTGTCTTAAGAAGGTCTGAGTTCGGTAAATCTCTGGCCTGTCTTCATCTGATAAAATCACCTGGTGACTCAGTTGAGCTGAAGATCCAGATTTCCTGGTTGAAGGCGCCTATCAAATCTAAAAGAAGATATCCCGAAGGAATCAAGGTTCGGTGAGCAGCCTTGACCTCACAAGCGAAGAAAGAATGTTCATCCGACGACTCTGATTTAGTAGCAATAACCGTGATCTCTGCAGACCACTGTCATAATGGCTAGGAGAAGCTTTCCTAGTTGGAACGATCTGGGCCCTCTAAATATCCAAAGCTACCACAAGATTCCCAAAAGTGCTTTGAAATCATTGTCAAAATACAGTGGCACTGCGGGAATGGCCCGAGAGCACCTTGAAGATGTTGCCGATTTAGCGACCCTCCATGACATTATCCATGAAGATGTCATGATCAGACTTCTTGTCTTATCGCTGGAAGGAAGGGCGCTACAATGGTATAGATTGCTGAGGCCCAAAAGCATCTGCTCATGGGATGACTTAGCGGGAGCATTGATCAAAATGTTCGATGGCTCTCAGGACCCCTTCCATCTCTTTGCATACCTCTCCACCATCAAGAGAGCACCTTCGAAAGGTATCACGGACTTCAATGTCCGATTCTATAGAAGTTGGAAGAGAATCCCGTCGGAGATCCAACCGACGCCCGCCCAAGCCCATCTCTTCTATGTTCGGGCTTTCCACCCGGACTTAAGCCTCATTCTACTGCAATCAGGGGAATGAAGGTTCCCTCAAATATTCGAGGAGGCAATATGAGCGGAATAACTTTTGCTCCTATCGAGAAAATGGCAGTGGAGAGAAACTCCGTCGCTTCCTCCGATAATTACTGCTCCTGTCCGGCCAACGCAGTACTCATCATGGGGCATTCCTCACACTGAGCCAAGGCCCAAGATGCAATCATTTGGAGCTCATGAGGTAAACCTCATATTGGCCCCACTGTGGGAGTACGCGAGCACGGCCCATCTAATGAACAACATGGCTGCTAGCATTCTTCATCAAAAGATGAACCGAAGAGAGAAGCAGACTCGAGTGGTAGAACCCGAGAACAAATAGGGCACATTTTTGCACCCTTTTTATGTCCCAAGAGATGGCATGCAAGATTTTAGCCAAAGCTCATCATGCCTGTTCGATTCAAAGGAGGAGCCCGAAGAGTTCCTGGAGGACTACTCTTCAATGGAGGAGCCTTGTTACCATGACAGTAGGGTGGAAGAACCAGTACCCAACCTTCTTAGCAAACAAATGGAGAGGTTCACATCCTCCAATTACATAATCAATTTCTTGTAGTAGAGCCTCAAGAGCGGGCTTCCTATGGGAAAATTGCCCCAGATGCCCCTACCCTTGGAGGCCTTCAAAAACGTTGACATCTTCTCCATCATTGCATGGGTGGCAGGCCTGTCTACTGACACTTCAGTGCACCCATGGCATGTGTCTTTGGATGAGTGTCTCTCCAGAGGGGAATTTTATGCCCCTGATGCTTCGATACCGAGCACCAACCCAGTATTTTTCAACTGGGCAGAATGGGTGGCCAGGACCCTACATACCCGACTCACCAGCATGAAGAATCCTGGGACAAATAAGTATTTTTCGCCCTATTCCCTTCTTATTTGGTTATTTTTCTATCATGTACATAGAAGTTTCCCTTATATTGCTATTACGACAAGTGGCAAGGATGGAAATCCTCTGCCTGTTACTAGTGGACCCCTCTCCTATTGAAGACGAAGTCCTATTATTCTTTTAACCAACAATTTTTGGGACCCGCGATGCATATGCTAACAGGGTCTTCCCCTCGAGTTAACCTCTTCTTAAGAGACAAAGTGGTACAAGAGAGGAGGGGAGACATTTTTTAGCTAACACAGGGGCTTGTAATTCACATATTCGGCTTCACAGGGAGGCCTTTTCTACTGCTAGTCTATCCCTTCGAATACCAGTTCGCGTTGGAGGTCGCTTGGCAGAGTGATGCAACAAACGCCATTTATGGCCATGGACAAAAATGGGCTCACACCTACGATTTCCCTTTAAAGATGGGAGTTATCGAGGTGTTTGCCCTCAAACAAAATGTTTTCTTGCAGGAGAAGCTCGCCAATTTTGGCCTAGTCCAGCTTCCTCAGCAATGGCTCTATGACCCCTTGGGGGTAATGAGGGATCATCTTCGATTCAAGAACTTCCACGCTTGCCCCTATCCCAAAATTGTGGAGCAGAGGAACAATCCTAGCGGGAGGGATCTGGAGTGGCATCTGGAGAAGATGGAAATGCTACCTCCCTGGCATGAGTTCTACCCGATGGAGGTTGCATATGACCCAGTTCAGCACCCTCTCCCGAGCCCTAGCTCTATCTTCTGGAAGAAGGCAAAAGATGATTTGAAGGAAGCAACGAAGGATTGGGATGTGGCCCAATTAAGAGAGTGGTGGATAATGAGGGTCCATCATTGAAAGACAAATTCTTACGGTCTTTTGTCATCTGACAAAGACTTTATAACGGTCTATGAGGCCAATGCCGAGACATGGAAGCCTCTATCCTTCGTCGACCTTATTCCTCCAGCTATCCCAGGTTTGGGTGAAAGCCCAAAGAGAAAGGAAACTACTTCGGAGCCAAAGAAAGGAAAGAATGCCAAAGCTATGCCACAAAGGCCACCTCCAGTACCTGTGGGAGGCCAAGACACGAGTTTCGAAGAGTCTGAACAACCGCTGGTGAGGACAAAGAGAAAGAGGCCAGAATCAGTGCAAGTGCCTCCAGGCCATCCAAAGAACCTTCGCATAGGGTTTCTGAGCCCTTCCACTAGGCAACCTACATTGGGTTTGTCCAAAGCAATTATTGAGAGTGCCACGCCACCAAGTGCCACAACCGTCTCGGATATCAATGTCATCAATGTGGAGGAACTCCTCCAATCCGAAGGGGACATCAAAGCAAAAAACATGGAGGTTGGAGACACCAAAGTAGAAGAAGAACAAGATGCGGCTACACCCGAAGCCACCACTACCACAATGCCAGGAGGGTACTCAGGTACACGTTCTCCACCCCTTGCTCAAGACTCACCCATGTCCCCTACGGCCATAGCCAAAAGTTCTCACCAGTCTCCCCTACGTAGCCCATCACCCCATCACACGTCACCCGTGACTAGTCCAAGTCCATCCCACGATTCTGATCGGGATAAATCCATTGAAGTCACTTCACCCACTCGCGCTGCCACCCCCTTTATTTTTAGCAAAAGCGGAGGTCTCGCTTCAACACCGAGCCCCACCACCCAATCCCTCATCATGTGGCCTCCATTACCGAAATGCCCGCTACACTCTTCGTCGGATCATTTGGCGAGGCATCCCCCATCCATTCCCTGTATTTGTTCACTCCTTTGGCTGGTGACCCAGCCTTGTTTGAATCAGAGATGTCTTTGATCAAGGAACGCCCCCTTGCCGAGAAGCTGCTCCAAGATCGACAGAATATCGACAAAATCTTGAAGGAGGCAAGAAAGAAAAGAGGGCGAGCGATGGCTCAAGTTGAAAAATGCGCCATGTTTGATTTAAAATCCGGGAAGATGCACAAGATCAAGAAGGTCCCTAAGGTGTAGAAACCCCTGGATGAAATGACTCCAATGGATTATGATTACCAGGAAACGCCTAAGGACCTGGTGCATCTAAATGTAGACAATGAATCGACATCCATGCATGTCCGAATTGAGACCTTTAGGGCTCATGTAGTCATCGCCAACCAATGTAGGATCGAGGCCGAGGCCGCCAATGTAAAGCTAGAAGAAGATTTGGCGAGGGTCTGCTCTAAGTTGGCGAAGGTCGAGGGGAAGTGCAAAGCCATGAAAAAGGAAATGCGTGCTCTAAAACAGTAGGTTCAACAGCTCCAGTCTACGACCGAGAGTCAAACGCAGAAACAGATTGAGAGTGATCTAAAGGCCAAAGAGTTGGAAGACAAAATCACGCAAATGCAAGCCTAGCTGCACGAGAAGGAAGACCTAACGGTGTTCGACAGGAGCAAAATTAAGGAGATTCATGCCCATTTGCTCAAGAATTTTAGGTCTCGATGTTCCAGCACCCTCACAATACTAACATTCGTCACTGAATCTCAGTAGGCCATCATCGAGGGAGGGCCGATCATTAACGAGGTCACGCAGAAAGCCAGGCGCCAGCTCAAGTTAGCCTTCGACATCTAGAGTGCGAAATATCAAGACTTGCAGGTCACTACAATGACTCGGACGGCTAGGGATTGGTCCACAGCTCAGGCCACAGTTCGTGCCTTATTTTTTAGGGTGCAAAAATCTCAGGAGGCGAGAAGACTCCAAGACATTTTTGACAACGAGCAACGTGCCTCGATGAATTATTTTCAGGACCTCTCCTCCTTGGGTTTCCCGAGTTTCACAGACGATGATGGGAACCTTTTGACTAAAGATGACCTCAAGCCAGTCTGGTTCCAATTTGAGGGCGATGTCTCAGAGATAGACGGATGGGCGGAGCCGATCTCAGAAGGGCAGATAACCGACTTCATCCTGAGATGCTACAAGATGGTAGCATGCCTAAATGATTTATTCGTCAAGGCCAAGCATGCTGACATCGGGAAAATTGATCGGTTTCGTGTTTTGGTTAAGGCACTACAGGATCAAGAGCCATTTCAAAAGAGTGCCTGGACTCATGTCCGTCGAACGATGAAACGCATCTACGATCGCCTCGAACCATCACCGCAGCCAGAAGCCGCGCCGGAGGAGGAAGAAGAAGCAGAAGAGGAAGAAGGAGAAGAATAAAAAGAGGAGGGACAGACTGCAAAAGCAGAATCTGGGGGAGATCAGTGACTCCATAGCCCAATGGATCAAGGCCAAAGGGTTCTGTTGCCGAGACGAGCTCGTCACCCCATGAGCCACCAAGAATGTTGACACTTTTTGTCACATTATACAAGGGGTAGAAGATAGTAGAATTTTGTATAATATTTCCTTGTTAAAAGATTTTCTTTTATTTTAAGTTGCAGCAATTTTGACTCTCCCTACCGTCCTTTTATAAAATTAAGAAGAAAGAGCTTCGCTACCAAATAGGCCAAGGAAAACAACTTCATCGAGAGAAAAGGAGGAGAATGTGAAAAGAGCTTCGGGCCCGAAGCACTTTTCATCACCACTTCGGGCGAAAACCTTGCAAAGTAATTTTGCCAAAGAAAATGCAAAGACAATGCTTCGCACCCGAAGCATTTTCAGAAGCCGCTTCGGGCGGAAGTTTTGCAAAGTAGCATCCAAGCGACTTCATCGAAGGAGGAGAACATAACCCAAATCAGCCAAAGCAAGGAAACTACTTCGGGCCTGAAGTATTTCCAACACCTACTTCGGCCAGTTTTCACCTGAAGCAGTGGCGCCCTAAGCAAAATGACGATGTGTCGAAAATAGAAGAGTGCTTCAGGAGGATATGCCCCGAACCATAGTTTTGGGAGAGAATCGGACCGAAACATTTTCCAGCCGAAGCAGTTTCACCAGCGAAGGACAAAAGGCCCATTTCAAATATGGAACCCGATCGGAAATCATCATCCTCGAAGAAGTTTATGTGAAGCATTATTCTGCGAAGAACAAATAAAAAAGAATCTACTTCGGCCCAAGGTTTTAGCGAGGCGAATATGTAGCGAAGCACTTTTTGGGCCCACGTTCCAAGGCGGGCAGCTTCCCAAGGTGATCGAAGGCCCCTCATAAGTACCCCCTTTCTTGCCCGATAAGTCCGTTGACCAATCCTAGAAAACGAAAGGGACGTAACAGCCCTCGGAGTGAAACCCAGCGGGCATAGTGATCATTCAAGCACAGCATCCAGAAGCTAGGGACACTCGGGCGATGCATTAAATGAATGTTTCCACGGTTGACCCGGTCACAGTTGCCAATTTCGACAACCAATTTGAAAACTCAATTGCAGTAGCCGTGAGGGGCCGATTTCTCAGAACTCGAGGGTGTACTCTGCCGATTTTATAATAATGATTCAAAGGGTCGGGTCCTCTATAAAAACCCAGGCTTTGCAATGTAAAAAGGGGGGGAACTTTCTGCGAGAAAGCTGCTGTAACTTAATGTCCTACGTCTAATACTAAATATTTTTATGCTCCATTTCTCTCTTTTATGCTGCCTTCTGTGCTTAATTCTTTTGTCTGTTTACACTCGTATACTGAGACTCTGAATCTTGAATCCGATGTGTGATTGGGAAATGTACCCTAAAATTCACCCTAAAGGATACATAGGAGAGGAAAAACTCTTTGTCATTTTCTTTTATGCTGCCTGGTGGATTATGGTTTCTGTTATTCTCTCTTCTTAATCGCTGTTACTCTGAACCCTAAATTCCAGCACGAGAGAGAGGAGAACCCTGCGAACCCGTCCAGAGGATACATAGGAAGCTCGGCACTTCGTTTCTTTCGTCTGTTCTTGGTGTTTTTTGTTGCTATTTGAGTTACTACTGAGTGATCGTGCTTATTGTTCTTTCCCACCTCAAATCATCAATCTCTAACCCTTATCCTTTTTTATTTCTTTTTCTAACCCGAACTCCTTTTATTTCTTTCCTGCACTCTTATCTCAAACCCTAAAAGTAGATTAGTATAGGATCCGACCTTTCTCCGTAGATTGGCACGAGGGGCATCTCTTCCTCTCGGCATTTCAATGTTGGTCGCAGGTGTAGGGCATGCAAACCCATCGAAAGTCCTTTCCTGTGCGGATTTGATGACCAACAGTTACTATACAAGAAAAAAAAGAATCAAAGGATTCAAAGGGTCAAGACAGGAAAGATTATCATGCATGAATCTGATGACAATGAGAGAGTTCAAGAAATTTGTAATCTTGAATATACAAAGACTGAAGAACATGAAGATGAATACAAATAAACAAAAAAGGAACTCAAAGCAAAATTTAAACAAGAAGATGAAAACCTAAAACAAAACATTTATTGGTTTATTTCAATGTATTGCAGTGTAAAGTACCAAATAAATCCTAAAACAAACCTCCTGCAAGCACAATGTAAAGTACCAATTTGTTTGCACATATTTACATTAAATATATCCCCAAATAAATCCTAAAACAAAACCCTAAATCTTAAAGCCCTAAAGATAACAAAATTACTATTTTTGGCAAATTGTTTTTCCACAAAAATTGTCTTTTTAAGCAATTATTATTTTTGGCAAATTATTTTTTTTCAAAAATTGTCATTTTTAGTAATTACCATTTTCGGCAAATTATTTTTTGTCAAAAATTATCATTTTTAATAATTACCGTTTTCAGCAAATTATTTTTTGTCAAAAAATTGTCATTTTTAATAATTACCATTTTCGGCAAAAAAAATTTCATAACAAATTACCATTTCTAGTAATTATCATTTTTGGCAAATTATTTTTTCGTCAAAAATTTCCATTTTTAATAATAAAAAAATATTTAAGAACTTAAAAAAAACCCTCTAAAAGATAGGCTTCTACATCATTCTCCTTTGGTTGAAAAGAACTTAGCTCTTGCGAGTTTCTCTGATCAAACTCATAATTGCTCTCCATAGAGCACCACACATTTGCAAACACTCCTTAGAGTACCAATGTCATTTCAAGGTTTTATATCTCAAACCTCCTGCAAGCAGTACACATAGTGTCAATTTCTTCCTTCGAGGTTTTACATAGGAAACCTCCTACAAGCACTGTGCAAAGTGTCAATTCTTCTAAGAGTTTACATAACAAACCTCCTGCAAGCACTGCACAAAGTGCTAATTTCTTTCTTGTGAGGCTTCATATAAGAAACCTCCTACAAGTACTACACAAAGTGTCAATTTTTTTCTTCTAAGGTTTTATATCTCAAGCCTCTTGCAAACACTACACATAGTGCCAATTTTTTCCTTTGAGGTTTTACATAGCAAACCTCCTGCAAGCACAATGTAAAGTACCAATTTTTTCTTCTAATGCTTTACATAACAAACCTCTTGCAAGCACTGCACAAAGTGCCAATTTATTTCCTTTGAGGCTTCATATAAAAAACCTACTACGAGCACTACACAAACTGCAAATTTCTTTCTTTCGAGGTTTTATATCTCAAACCTCCTACACAAGCACTACACATAATGCTAATTTCTTCCTTTGAGGTTTTACATAGCAAACCTTCTACAAGCACTGTGCAAAGTGCTATTTTCTTCTTCTGAGGCTTTACATAACAAACCTTCTACAAACACTACATAGAGTGCCAATTTATTTCCTTTGGGCTTCATATAAAAAACCTCATATAAGCACTATACAAAGTGCTAATTTCTTTCTTTAGAGGTTTTATATCTCAAACCTCCTACAAGAACTGCACAAAGTGTCAATTTCTTTCCTCTGAAAGGTCTCTCCAATCAAAAACTTCTCCATGTTATTCAACCAATCTATCAACTCTTTTGGTTTCAAGCCTCTTGTATATTCAAGAACATCAACCTTAATCCCATCTATATTTCCTTCTAAGGCCCTAATCAACTTGTTCTTAAAATGATGCTCCTTTGGCTTCCCCTTCGGTTCTTCCTCTATATGAACCTTTGATTTGTTGTCTTCTTTCATAGTCTCATTATCAGAATCTAGACCTTCTCTCCCCCAGCAAGATCCAACTTGCTTTGATACCAAATGATGTAAATCCAACTACAAGAGGTTAAAACAAATACCTCCCATCACATAAAAATTACGATAAATAAAAATAAACTGGTAAAACCCTCCATTTACATAAAAACTGCGATAAAATAAAAATAACCGATAAAACCCTCCATTCACATAAAAACTACAATACATAAAAATAAACCAATAAATATATTTTTTTTCATTCTTGGATTCACTTCCCTTTTTACAATGCAATACCAAGGGTATTTATTTTATTTTTTACATGAACCTTTGATTTGTTGTCTTCTCCCATAGTCTCATTTTCAAAATTTGGACCTTCTCTCCCCCAACAAGATCCAACTTGCTCTAATACCAAATTACGTAAGTCCAGCTGCAAGAGGTTAAAAAAATACCTCCCATCACATAAAAAATTGTAATAAATAAAAATAAACCGGTAAAACCCTCCATTTACATAAAAACCGTGATAAATATAAATAACCAATAAAACCCTCCATTCACATAAAAACTGCAATACGTTGAAATAGACCAATAAATGTTTTCTTTTCTCATTCTTGGATTCACTTCCCTTTTTACAATGCAATACCAAGGGAATATATATCCCCAAACAAACCCTGAAACAAAACCCTAAAGGTTAAAGCCCTAAAGATAAAAAAATTACTATTTTCTACAAAGTGCTTTTTCCACAATTTTAAGTAATTACTATTTTTGACAAATTATTTTTTCATCAAAAACAACCATTTTTAGTAATTATCATTTTTGACAAATTATTTTTTCATTAAAATTACCATTTTTAATAATTATCATTTTTGGCAAATTATTTTTTCATCACAAATTTCCATTTTTAGTAATACAAAATTATTTAAGAACTAAAAAAAAATCTCTAAAAGATAGGCTCTTGCATCATAAAGTGTGCAAGCATGCAAGTGGCAAGTAGTCAAGCCAAGATTCATGAGACTTGGCATATGGAGAACAATAGTCTAATACTTGAAGAGTCATATTACTATGGCTATATTATGGAGACAATGCTCCATAGAAAAGTAGATAGATAGAGAACACAGAATATAGAACATAGAAGATCATTGTAAGATAAAGAGAAGCATTAAAATTTGTATAAATTTTGAGCAATTAATATTGTAAGTTGTTTTACATGCTTAGTACATGTATGATTAAGGCTCTTTACATTCATATTTCAACATATTATTGAATGTTACTTGATTTACTATAAACATTGATTTATAAATATATTTGCATATATTATTCTACTCATCATTATCTTGACCTTATTATATTGTGGCTATTTTATATTCTATCCTATGAGATATAACCTATGATATTTTGTGGCAGTATTAATGCTTAAAAAACCATCAATGGTATCAAAGCTACCATCGAACTCTATCAAGATTGATAGAGTTCATTTTAACCACTATTATAAATTGATTTTATCCAATTTGATAAAGTCAATTAAGAGTCTATCCACTTTGAAGGTAATGAGACTTGGACTCTATTATAAAGGTTATATTGAGTAGAAGGGCTTAGGGTCTTTCCACTAGGTTTAAGGAAAACCAATGAAGACTAGGACTTAGCTAAATTGAAAGAGAACCAACTCAGGAGAAAGTTGGTCATTCAGGAAAGAGTTATCTTGACATTGATATTGATATTGGATTCTCTAATAAGGAGAAGAATCAATGTTGTAGGGAGGCCAAACCAGGTAGTAGTGATAGATTCAAACATAGCTAAAAGGATTCAAGTAAACAACACATTCAACCTTTGCTAGAAATATCCATTGAAAGTTATATCGTTTGAGGGAAGACATAGAGACACATATTGGAGAATTTGAAACAAGTTATCACCTATTGGAACGATGAATAGCTCAGGGAATGGAGTAACGTATGAAACATTCTAACATTTCAAGTAGTAGATGAAACACTTGAGAAAAAGTAGATGAAATGCTCAAGCGTTAGATGACACATATTGCATGCACCATGACATCTGGTGGGTTCTAATAAATGCAATATCTTCAAGATAGCCTTCAAAGCAAAATGCAGGGAACCCTAAGTCATCAAACAACAATACACATAGAGACTGGAGCATGAATGTAATTCAAAATCATGAGCAAATTGGAGGTTGCACATTTTTGGAAGGTATTCTAAAGTATTAATGTTAAATATTTTATTAAAATTATTAAAGGAGGTATAAGGTTAATGGTTTAAAATATTTAAGGAGTAATAAGCTTTATCTTTTATTTTTTAATTATTTTAGATATGGCGTAATAAGGATGCCTACTTATTTAGATTTTTTATTAGAAGATTTTTTAATTAGAAGATTGGAGTGATAAGGAATTTAACTAGTTTGTTTTTAAAATAAAGGTTCTTTAAGTTTTTAAAGTTTTTAGCATTTGAAGTTTTTTGAGAAAAGAGAAAAAATTAGAGTTTTAGGAGATTTTTTAAAATTTTGAAAATTCAATTTTGGAGAAATGGCTTTCTACATCAAAGGTTAGAAACATAAAAAAATTGTAAATTTCATATTATTTCTAAACTAGGGAGACATAAGGTTTACTACTCCATAGGAATTAAATTAGAGAATTTGAATTATTTAAACCTAGGAGTTATAAGGTTGTCTACTTCAAAGGAGTCAAAGTTGTAAATTTTGAGAATATGAAGTCCATAATTAGAAAAGAAATATTAGAGGTGATAAAGATTGGAATTAAAAATTTGATTGAAAAATCTGAAGGAAAGATAGATATAGTATCACAATTCATCTATAGAGAAGCCATGGATGAAAGTTTTGAAACATTTGAATACTATTTACATTCAAGACTTGTTGAAGCAATTGATGATGAAAAAGATAATATTATGATATCTACAAATATTGGTAGCATAATGTATATGGAATTGCTTTCATTTAAGTTTCATAAAGATGAAAATTTGAAACAAAAAGAGTTAATTGAAACTCTTAAGAAAAAATACAAATTGACAAATCATATCTAAAAATGATATTTCATTCTTCATATAGTATTGATATTCCAAGTTCATCTAATTCTAGAATTTATTATGATTCTTTAAGTGAATGTTCATAAGTTACTATACATAAAAAAAAATAATTAAATGATTCAAAGGTTCAAGATAAAGGAAATACTCTCGTGCCTGAATCTGATGACAATGAGAGAGTTTGAAAAGTTTGTAATCTTGAAGACACAAATACTGAAGAACATAAAGCTGAATCCAAAGGAACAAAAAATGGACTCAAAGCAAAAGTCAAGCAAGAAGATGAACTTGATGCATCTCAAGTAGAAGATCATATGCATTGCAAGGTCACTTGAATATTGAAGACAAAGACAAAGACCATGATTGAAGACTAAAGTCTTCAATAACCAAATAATGTAATACATGGGGTTGTTGGAGTATATTACATTATTCAGTACATGCTAATGTACCGCCATGGTACCTTCATGGTACATTGGTAAATAGTATATTAGGGTTGAGTCTATAATTTAGTGCGTGTGTTACATTTCCCCTTTTATATAAGTGTGAATGTGCAAGAAATGCACAAGTACCATATAAAGTTGTAATGTGCAGGAAATGCACAAGTATCATGTGAGTTAGAGTGCAAGTATAAGTTGAGTCTATGTGCACAAGTGTCTTGTATGTATGAGAATAAATATATAATGTAAATATGTGCACAAGTATCTTAGATTAGAGTGTGCAAGTTATAGAAGTGTAAGAGTCATGTATATGTGTGTATATGTTATAGTGTCAAGTTTTCATCAATTATGCAAGTGGTAAGTAGCCAATCCAAGAGTCATGAGACTTGGCATATGGAGAACAATAGTCTAGTACTTGAAGAGTCATATTACTATGGCTATATTATGGAGATAATGCTCCATAGAAAAGTAGATAGATAGAGAACATATAATATAGAGAATAGAAGATCACAATGCTCCATAGAAAATAAAATAGATAGAGAATAGAGAATTTTGAATATAGAAGATCATTGTAAGAGAAAGAAAAGCAATAAATTTATATACAATTTGAGCAATTAATATTGTAAGTTGTTTTACATGCTTAAGTATATGTATGATTCAGGCTATTTACATTCATATTTTAACATATTATTTTTTTGGTAGGTAAAAAAAATTATTTACTTATCAGGTTGAAGGGCCCAATCCCTGTTACATAAGTCATTTGGTATGTCAGTAGTACAAAATTTGACACATTTCGTCAACACAGGGATATATGCTAAGAAGATTTATAGTCTGAAAAACCCTGTAACAGACTAACCACAAAAATTGATAGAAAAAAATAAAATAGTTTCGAGGGTGAAACCCCTAAAGAGGGGATACAAAAAATGAGAAAAGGTTAAAATAACCATAGGTAGACCATTTGCTAGCTACCACCACCTCAAACCTATTGGGAATCTTTCTCATCCTCCTGCTTGGCGGTATATTTTTGATATTTTACGAGCAGGACCCAGATAGGAGTCGAGAGCTCCTAGAAATAATTGGTGATGTTAGAAAGGATGATGCCCACCTCCTTGATCATGTTAGTTGTAGCTTTGAGGTACTCCAATGCTCTAGTGATGTGATTGATAGTACTAGTGCACAACATTTCCTCTGCATTGCTATTGGCATCTTCCTTATCATCCAGAATGATCTCAGGCAAGGGATGCAAGTTGTCGTCACTTTTCCTCTTCAGTCGATGCGATATTCTACTTTGAGGGGGTGGACGACTTTCATTTTTCTCCTCAAGAGTGGGACAGTAGGATGAGACTCCGTAGGGGTTGTATCCTTGGGATTAGGTATCAGGCTATCCTACCCATTGTTGCTAGGTTATAGGGAGTTGACAATATTCGGGGGATAACCAGAGGGGGAAGATGAATGTAGAGGGATATCGGTAGAGGGGTTGAGGGACTCTAGTAGAGGGTTAGGATCACATTACTTGGAATTATGGGTTACCTCGATGGAGGGCTCTGAGATCAGGGGGAAGGAAAGGGCCATATCTAGGGTGAGACATGAGGGTATGCTTGTAAATGACTAGGAAAAGACCCTGGTGTAGCAGGAATTTGGAGGATTTCTTGTCCTTGATGTTCTCAATGGTGATATTGATGTATCTAATGAGAAAATCAGGGATGTTAATGGGCTTGATGTCATGGAGGTGGTTGACAAAGGCTAGGTGATAGGAGCGGAGGGGGCTGCTAGGATTGTCAACAATGATAAAATGAATGATGGGGACAATGATAGAGTACCAAGGGCAAGGCAAAGAGGACTGGATAATTCCCACCTTCTTCCAAGTTAGTTCCTTGCATTTATCAAGGAAATGCTCAGTTTCTTATTTGAAATTATGTGTCCCAGCGCACCGTCCTACCCTTAGAAGCCAAGCCAAAAATATTAGATATTAGATGAACATTTACCTCGATGTGGAGTCCTCAAAACTAGACTGCTCCATTGTTACATGAGCTTTCGAAGTCACAGGTGACTCGCACATCCACATCGTTGAAGAGTTTGAAAAAGGGGATGAACCCTTTGGCTTCAAGCAGAGCTCCGACTACTAGTTCAAGCTATAGTTTCAAAGGTTCAAGGATGGCCATCATGCCAAAACGACTATAGGAGTTCACATATCCAAAATGGAAACTTCCAACCTAAGAGCTACACTGCAAGTGAGTACACACAAGAGGGTGGTGGTGGAGTAAATAAGGCCTAGGAACGAGGCATGGGAGAAAACTAGAATAAGGGCCCTTTATAAAGCAAGTTGGAAAATAGCAATGGCAAAGACCAACCTTATCACCTACATGTTGATGAGCACCAGAAATGCTCATATTTTGTACATATTTCTTTGATCAATATGCGGTTGTATAATAAGGATTGCGTACTTTTATGAATGATTATATAGATATTTGATATAATTATGCGTGTTATCTAATTTGTGTGCTTTTAGTATGTTTTGTGGAATTGCAGTTGATTTAGTTAGATTTGGAACGGTCGAGGTCCTTTTGATGGACCTGGCACTTTATTTCATCGGGGGTCAATGTAGAGAACATAGGCGCCTCCCTGCAACCGGAAGGCGCCAAGGGAACAAGCGCCTCCCTGCAATCGGAAGGCGCCAAACCAAAGACGAGCGCCTCCCTACAGTCGAAAGGCGCCAACTGAATACGAGCGCCTCCCTGCAGTCGGAAGGCGCCAACTGAATGCGAGTGCCTCCCTGGATAGTCGAAAGGCACCAACTGAATATGAGCCCTCCCCAGTCGAAGGCGCCAACTGAATGCGAGCGCCTCCCTACAACCAGAAGGCGCCAACCAAAGACAAGCGCCTCCCCACAGTCAAAGGCGCCAATAGAAGGCAAGCGCCTCCCCATAGTCGAAAGGCGCTAATAGAAGGCAAGCGCCTCCCCACAGCGAAAGGTGCTAATAGAAGGCAAGCACCTCCCTACAACCAGAAGGCACCACGATAACAAGGTACCTTCCTCATAAGGAAGGCGCCACTGATTCTTTGCCCGTTGACCAGATTTGAATGACGTGGATGACAGCGGCTGGTGTAGTTCTAGCTCTGCATCATGCAGAGCTAAATTGGAGATAGCACCAATGTATCAAAATGTCTTACTGATGCCAGGCAAAGCATGAACCGAAATGAACATGCCGCCATCAAAATAGAATGCCAGACGTCGATTGCATTCGCCAGACTATTCTAATTTAGTCTGGGAAGAATCGACTATTGTAACCACTTCTGTAACAGAAGTTCTATGGGTGTGTTATATAAACACACGTAGATCATTCTAAAGAATATATAGAAATAATTAATAAAGATCCATTTAGAGTTACAGAAGATAGATTGTAATACGTTGATAAATATATTACAGTTCCAGAAGTTCTAAAGCGCGTGTTCGATCGGGAAGAAGCTGCTGGAGCCTGGGCCCACTCCAAGCAGTATTTCTTCCCCATTTCCTTTTTGTTTATTTATTTTAATTAGTTTATTGCTTTCATAAGAATGTTCATTAGTTTGCTAGTTCCAATATTTGCAGTAGATTTATTTTCAAGAATGTGTACATGATTTATTTCTGTAGATTTAATTATGTTCTTCTTACGTAATTTATTGAGGAGTGCGGGAATGATTGACAACCATTTCAAGAACACCCCCAAATGTAGGATTAGCAGATTCACCTCCAGTGGTATTGTAGTAACCTAATTCTGACTCTTCGCAAGTTTACGAAGCTCCCTGGGTTGATAATTAAATGCACGGGCATGTGACAAAAATAGGAAACCATTCACCTTGTTTGGCCCGCAACATTTTGGCACCATTGTTGGGGAAGCGTCTTAATTAGATTACTTACAATACCCTGAAACCTTCCATCTGACCTTGTATGAGTTCTTCGAGAAGAAGAGGACCTGACGGTCGCTTTATAAGAACTAATCCATCAGGACCTGAGTCAGCCGAGCATTTTGGATTTGAGTTAGACTCGCTCGACCTACCAGCAGTCCATTGGAGTGAGGAACCGCACTTTGTGCAAAGTGCCGCCTCATCCCATCAACAAGGGGATGAACGAATCATCATAAATCCCCTATTTAATAGGACTCCTCTAGAGGAAGCCCTATTGTGGAAGGCTATGGAGGATCAGACGATCTCGCCAGACAACCTTAGAGCATTGACTCAGAAAGTTTTAAACGATCGGAAGGCCATAAACGCTGCATTAGAAACCACATTTCCCAAAAAAATGGTAGATAACGATGAAGTCTCATCTGGCTTTAGTTTCCCAATAGAGGAGGGAGTAGGAGATACCAAAATGAAAAACATATCCCCTGCTCACCTTTCGTCCTTCAGAGGACACCCGACTGAGGACCCTGACCTATTTTTATTCAAGTTTGATGTTTTGTGCAGGTCTGTGGATTACAAATCAAACACGCAGAAGTTGAAATTATTTCCTTCTACATTAGACGATGCAGCTCTGCGATGGTTCATCGGTCTGGGAGACAAACACATCACCACCGGGACCAGATGAAGAAGCTCTTTCTAGAGCAATATCAAGATTTTGGGAGAGCAAGAGACTCCAGGGAGGAGGTCCTGAGCATGACACAAAGAGAAGATGAGTCTCTCGAGGAGTATTGGGAGAGATTCAACTTTAATCTTCAACGGTCCCCTCACTCGAAGCTATCTGATAAGTCCCTCAAAAGCATCTTCTTGAGGGGACTTACCAATGAGTCACTGGAGGCTCTCAACATGATCTCTGGAGGTGATGTCTATCAGCATGCTATGGATGACATCCGAAAATTATGTCGGAACTACTCGAGAAGGTGAGGCAAAATCATCGCCAGGACCATGAAGGCGACTGCTTCAGTCACCAAAATAGAAATAGGCAACATGCTGGAGGATTTGAAGAGCGAAATGCTCTCATCTCTAGCACTGCAGATGGATACGCTACTGTTAGAAAAGAAGAAACAAGAAAATGATGCAGCATTAGCCTATTTCTGCCCAAAATGCAGAGGAAGGCATGCAAAGAATGCATGTCCAAAAAACAAGGTCAGAGTATGCGCAGTTTGTAGGCTGAATCATAAAACTCGATTGTGCCCACAACTGCCCAGTAACCAGGAAGCGGCTGAGAGCACGGAGGCCTACTTCATAGGCAATAGGAAGAGTTGGCCATAGCCCCCATGGGGAATATACCAACCGGAATGCCATCATATGGGGGAGGGCCATACATGCACCAAGGACCCCCTCAACCACCTAATATGGGGTGGTGGGGACCATCACCCTGGACTAACGCACCCCTAGCAACATTTTCGAATCAGCAGCCATGGATGCCATATCCATATCCTGGGCAGCAGTGGAGAGGCCACAATGCATGGAATCAGACTCCACAGAGTGCAGCGCCTGCTCACATCCAATAGAACTTACCAGCATTGCCAGCAGTGAGACCTGCGTAGCTACCAACACAACCGACAGCAAACCCGAACAATAGAGTAAATCAGTCGGCATACAACGTAGAAGGTGAGATGTATCATATGTACAATATTCAGCTTAGATCAGGTAGGCAACTAGGAGTAGAGACACCGCCTCTGGTAGAAGAGGAGGAAGAAATAGTAGAGACACCTCCACTGGTAGAAGAGGAGGAAGAAATAGAGGAGACACCTCTGGTAGAAGAGGGAAAAGCACTTGAGAGAGCGGAGGCTCCATTTCCTAGCCGATTGTAGGAACAAAGAAAAACAACATAGCCAAAATTTGACATCTTGTCGAGCTTGAAGAATCTCACGATGACAATCCCATTATTTCAAGCAATTCGAGATGTCCCCATTTACACCAAGGCAATTAGAGAAATGTGTCTAAGGAGACCGGGATGAAAAGCTACCCAGACTATCAACGTCATGGGTAAACTGGCAGATCTAATGATGGGTGGAACACGTCATCCGAAGTATGCAGATCCAGGCAGCCCAGTGCTGACCATAAAAATTGGAGGACATTCCCTATCCAACACATTGGTTGACCTCGGGGCAGCCATCAACGTGATGCCTCAAGAGACCATGCAGAGGCTGCAGCTCATGAACCTGAAGCCAACCATGACAGTGCTGCAGTTAGCCGATCGATCAACCGTGTCATCGAAAGGGATGCTGGAAGATGTGATCGTAATAGTCAGTGCATGGGAATATCCAACCGATTTTTTAGTTTTGCAAACCAAGACCAGGCTAGGCGGTTACCCGCTCATTTTGGGGAGGCCATGGATGGCAACAACTGACGCTTACATCAGCTATCAAGATGGGCTAATGACCATCTCCAATGGGCAAAATATCAAAAGGCTGACCATTTCACCGCCAGCTCAGTCTATGGACTCGGCAGAAGAACCCAGGATCACCGAGCATGGAACTACGGAGTTGTCCATAATCCAGCCGATGATGACCTTGGAGGAGGTGGCAGAAGAGGACGAGGATGGTGCTATCATGGAGTTTCTCCATGGAGAATCATCCACCCCCACACCTGGATCGCCGTTGATTGGCGCCCAAGATCAGCACATCCGACAAATACACGTTGGGCCAGGGAGGATATTAAACGTCAACAGCAGGTTGATGCCCACACAACTAGAAAAATTGGAAGAGCTTCTGGTAAAACACCAGCAAGCATTTGCATGGGACTACGTAGATATGCATGACATCAGCCCAAAAATATGTACCCATCAGATTTATTTAGATGACCAGGCAACTCCTAGTCGGTAGCCACAGAGAAGGATGAACCCAGCAATGAAAGACATTGTCAGAGAAGAACTGCACAAACTTCTGGCTGTCGAATTCATATATCCAATTTTTGATAGTGAATGGGTATCACCATTAGTGGTGGTCCCCAAAAAGAATGGGAAATGGTGGATCTACGTGGACTACCGAGCGTTGAACAAGGCGACTAAGAAAGACCACTTCCTACTCCCGTTCATCGATCAGGTCTTGGACACACTCTCAGGAAGAAAATACTTCTCCTTTCTGGATGGTTTCAATGGTTACAACCAGATCCAGATAGGGGAAGAAGATCAAGATAAAACAACGTTCACCTGTCCATGGGGAACGTTTGCCTATAAGGTATTGCCTTTTGGACTGTGCAACGCACCGGCCACCTTTCAAAGGGCGGTGCTTAGCATATTCTCTCGATATGATAGGAGACGGGGTGGAAGTATACATGGATGACTTCACCGCCTATGGAGAAACCTTCGAGGAGGCAATGACAAATCTGGAAAGAGTGCTCGACAGGAGCAAGGAAAATCATTTGTCCCTAAGTAATGAAAAATGTTTTATGATGATGCAGGAAGGCATCGTGTTGGGACACCACCTCTCTACGGAAGGAATAAAAGTAGACAAGAGGAAGATCGAGGTCATCAGAGACCTACCTAGCCCCAGAACGTAGAAGGAGGTAAGAAGTTTCCTTGGATCAGTCGGGTACTACCGACGATTTATCGTCGAATTTAGTAAGATTGCCAAACCACTGCACACCCTACTTTCTAAGGACGTAGAGTTCAATTGGATGGGAGATTGCGAAGAAGCATTCCAATTGCTGAAAGAAAAATTGATATCTGCACCGGTCTTGAGAGGACCGAATTGGGCCATACCATTCCATATTTACTGCGATGCATCTAACGGTGCGATCGGAGCAGTCCTCGGGCAGAAAGACGATGAAGAATTTTATGCCATCTATTATGTCAGTAAAAACTTGGCGGGAGCAGAGCTCAACTATACAGTGACAAAAAAAGAATTCCTCATAGTTGTCCATGCAATAAACAAATTCTGCCACTATATAACGGGATACAAGGTCTTCATCCATACGGACCACGTGGCTATCAGGTATCTGATGAGCAAGCCGGCCATTGGTGGCAGAATTATCAGATGGCTGTTGCTATTGCAGGAATTCGACATCACTATAGTCGATAAACCGGGCAAGGACAACGTCGTGGCAGATTTTCTATCCAGATTGATACCAGCAGATCATCAAGCAATGGAAGATCAGTTTTTGGATGAACATCTATTCGCTATTAGTGAACAAACTCCGTGGTATGCAGACATAGCCAATTACTTGGCCATCGGAAGGACCTCACCTGCTCTCTCCTACCGAGAAAAGCAGGCGGTCATAGAGAAGAGCGCATCATTCCTTTGGATGGATGGTCTCCTATTTAAAATAGGATGGGACCAAATTATAAGAAGATGCATAGCAGAACAGGAGTTTTCAGAAGTGCTCAAGGCATGTCACGATGAGCCATGCAGAGGACACTTTGCAGGGAAACGAACTGCCTACAAAATCCTGCAGGCTGGGTATTTTTGGCCCACTCTATTCAAGGATGCGACAGCGTATACCAGCAAGTGTGACGAGTGCCAGAGGATGGGTAGACCAACCCACCGAGATGAAATGCCCCTGCAGCCCCAGGTACACCTGGAACCTTTCGATAAATGGGGCATGGACTTCGTGGGACCATTTAATCCACCTTCGATGGGAAGGAGGTTTATTCTGGTCTGCACGGATTACGTCACCAAATGGGTGGAAGTGCAGGCATTAAGGGACTCAAAGGAAAGAACGGTCACCGATTTCTTATTTGCCCATATTTTCACATGATTTGGGGTTCCTCGAGAGATAACAATAGACCAAGGGCCCCAATTCACCTCCAAATTGATTGAGGAGCCGATGGAGCAGTATAGAGTTCGGCACAATAAAACCATGCCCTACCATCCGCAGGCGAACGGGCAAGTAGAAGTGACAAACAGGGAGATAGAAAACATCCTGACCAAAACCGTGCAGCAACACAAGAAATATTGGGCCACACGGTTGCCGAAGGCAGTTTGGGCATACAACACCACGTGGAAATCCACCACAGGATGCACACCTTTCCAACTGGTCTATGGAAAAATGCGATGATGCCCATCGAGTTCGAAATCAAAACTCTAAGGACGGCTTCAGAATTAAATTTGAGCTTGGACGAAGCTCAAAAATAGAGGATTCGCCAGCTAGATCAGCTGGACGAAATCCGACTGGATGCTTTGCAGAGGACAGAGATTATACAGAAGTAGAGAAAGAAGTGGCATGATAACCACATCAAGCTGAAGAAGTTCCAGGTAGGGGAATGGGTACTGTTGTACGATTCTCGATTCCAAGAAAGGAAGGGCAAACTTATGCAGAGGTGGATGGGGCCGTATGAGGTGGCAGAGCTCATTAGGAATGGGGCGGTGCACGTTAAGACAATTGACGGCAGCAACACCATGTTCACAGTCAATGGCCACCGACTACGCCCCTATAATACGTCCGAAACGTTACAGGTGGAATCCAGAGTAGGCATGGGGGAGACCCCATCTTGCTAGATCTGGACCGAACTCTCACAGGTGAAATGGTGGGCACGAAAGTGCTCACCCAAAATTTTTTAGTTAATATAGTTTTTTTTGTAATGTGTGTTTTTGCAGGGACGACGCCCGCATGCAAGCTGCAAGCATCCTAATCCAGGGCCTAACAGGCATGGAACGCGTCTAACTGCCTTTATTTTCCTTTCTTTTTTGGTTGCTTTTTGTAGGTGGAGGACCTGACAACACGAGGGATAGGTATCTAGGAAACCAGGCCTGATTCGGCTCAGCATTCCGACACCGGCTCGTAGGTAGAATCTGGGCAGCATGAAAAACTGGGAAGGCTTGATCACCCTTTTTCCAGTCAAATCGCCATCCGAAGAAGGCGCCTTACATAAGAAGGCCCTTACATCCAAAGGTGCCAAGTCCCAGAAGAAGGTCACCTTACTACCCAAAGTGCCCATCCAAGAAGGTCACCTTACTACATCCAGAAGGCGCCAAGTCCACAAGAAGGTGCCTTACTACACCCGAAAGGCGCCCATCCAGAAGAAGGCGCCTTACTACATCCAGAAGAAGGTGCCAAGTCCACAAGAAGGCACCTTACTACACCCGAAAGGCGCCCATCCAGAAGAAGGCACCTTACTGCATCCGAAAGGCGCCAAATCGAAAGACAACGCCTTCCATCCATTCAAAAGTTCTATAAAAAAAAAAAAAAAAATATATATACCTTCCATAGAAGGCACCAATCAAGAAGGTGCATTCATCCAGCCGAGATGCCTTCCAACATCAAGAAGGCGCATTCATCCAGCCGAATACGCCTTCCAACATCAGGAAGGCACATTCATCAAGACGAACGCCTTCCAACATCGGGAAGGCATGAACCAGAAGGAGGCGCCTCCCACATTGGGAAGACGCATGTAGGCAAAAGTGCCTCCCACCAATCAGAGGCACCTCGTAGCATCGAAAGGCGCATTCGTTCGAAGAAGAGCATCGACAACGTTGGAAAGGTGCTACAAGGGCACCATCCACATGGGGAAGGTACCAAAGAATGCCTCCCGCGTGCAACATTTACATCTATCGGATGCCTCGAGCAGAACGAAGCATCGCACGAATGAGTGACATCAAAGGACCATACCCCTCCCTCGTGTCACAAGTCAGCAAATCAACGGCTACCACGACGATTGGAATGACGAATCAGGTACGCGCATACTAAATCAAATCATTTATATAATTATTTATAAATACGTAGTACCAAAAAAGATACCATCATCATAGAGATCGTATCCCCCCATAGCCGAAATCGCGTGCCAATGATAGGGCATCTTCCATAACTGCTAGGGTTAGGCATATTTTCTATAAGAAGGTGCCTTCCTGAAGAAGGAAGGACAAAAAAAATATACAGTAGCAGAAGGCGCCATGGGAGGAAGGTCCAAGAACCACGCGATCAAGAAGAATGAACCCAGTGATACTGATGGGATCAGAGGGGCAGTGAAGACCCAATTCGAAGCCGAGGGGTGGCTCGAATACTGCACCCTGGTCAGTCAGGGCCAGGACATGGAGGCAGCTAGAGAATTTGCCACCTCTTTGAGGGGCGATGCGGCCCAAGTACGAGGGATGGAAATTCTAGTCACCCCTGAGTTCATCTCACAGGCGACTGGATTGCCTCTCACGGGGGAATGTACATACAAGGGCGGAGTGTTAAAACTATACGCCGAAATACTGCTGCCAGGAGGAAATGTGCAGATAGACAGGGAGGGGTTACTCAAAAATAGTCTCCCCATGAATATGCGGAAGATGTTCGAGCAGATTGCTCGATTCTTCACATGCACAGGGAAGTATACCCATCTGCACATTAATCATGTGCACTTCCTCAATCACCTAGTGCATGGGAGGAAATTAAATATACCTTTCTACCTGGCGAATGCTCTGAAAGATGAAGTGGCTCGGTACCAGAAAGGGGCACCGTCCGCCTTAGCCCACCATGGGCTGATATCGACATTGGTCCGCCACGCAGAAGCACAAGGACAGAACCACGACACAGAGGGAGATGGCGGCCAAATAGAGCAACACAATGCGGTTGCCAAATTAGGGCAAGACGAAGCATCCCCTGTAGAGGAGATAACAAACATCGAGCAATTGGCATTGCCCTATTTTCTAGGAGGAGCAGAGCATTCCCTAGTGCCCGAGTATGAGGAGGAAGGAGCGCCACTCGCTGGTGGTGAGGACGAACCAATCCCTAGGAGGAAACATCTACGGTGATTCCTCTCGATAGAGGAAGGACAGAGTGACCCGGAGATAGACGTTGCCACCCAAACCCTCCGAGAATTAACGAACCGGAGCCCACGGAATGAAGGAACTTTTGGGAGTAACGACCAGATCGATGCGGCCTTGGAGGAGGCGCTCGAATGGCAAACCGATTGTTGGATGGCACAACAGATTCTAGAAGATTGCTAGAACCAGCATAAAAGGGAATTGGAGGAAAGAGATAGACGAATCGCTCAGCTCGAGCAGCTGGTCCAGCAGTTGCAGGAGGAAAATCAAATACTTCAGGATAGAGGAACAACAAGACAGGAGGCGTCCACTCAGACTGATTGGGCAGAAGAAGTGCCGACGAACTCTCCCACATCCGTCGAACGAGTATTCTCTTTGAGGGAGATTCGATCGGACGCCCGACAGAGCAGCCCGGAGGCGGGGAGGATTCCTCTATTTTTAGGGGTGAAAAGGAAAGAAGTCCTACGATGCCCCCTGTCATTGTCCTGAGTGACACAGAGCAGGACGAAGGTCTCCAGCAATAGATAAGACCAGAGGATAAGGAGGACCTCCCTAGGCCTGAAGAAGGAGAAGAGCCTGAGGGGTCGACACTAGGTAGACAGGAGAACGAAGGATCACCCCCGAAGATAGCAGCACAGCCGATCCTTCAGAGTAAAGAGAAGTCCCCAAAGGAGAAAGAAGAGACCCCGGTCCGAGCCGCCACATTTTCTGTAGAGGCCAAGGCAAAGAGGCCCAGGACGGCTCGACAGAAGGTGAAAGTGACCTTCGTCGAGTTAGAGGAGGATGAATGGGACATGCAGCTATTCGTCGAAAGGCAAAAATATTTTGAGCAGCTACGCAACGAAATGAAAGCAGCCAAGGAGGCCAGGAAGGCATCCTCGAGGGTAAAAGGAGATTCTGGCATCTGCGTCAATCCGGTAGAAGACAGCCAGTTTTGGGACATCTATGGTTCATCCCGAGGGTGGCCTTCCATGATGAGGAGGTACTTGGAATGGTGGGGAGTATATGGCCCACAATTGGAGGCCGCTACGATTGCAAAGGAGAATGCAGGGCTTACCCTTGAAGCGGCCGGATTATATAAGGCCCAAGTAGTGCCTTCCAGAGGGGATAACTCGGATATCCCTCTGGCAGTGGTCAGACCTCCAGACGCCGACCTCTGGCAAGCTGTCGAAGCTGCATTTCAATCGGTAGGAACAACGCTGGCTAGACCACCACCAGTAGCGGCCAGAACAAGAAGGGGACAATTGACAGCCGTAGTTTCCCATAGGCAAAGGTGAACCACACCTTCAAATGCCGGCATGAAAAGATAGACTCGGGCCGCAGGGGCAGCAGAATCCTCCAAGAGATGGCGACGATGAAAAGTCAGAGGGCTACCTACAGCTTGGATGCCACGAGGGCGTGGCATATGTTAGGCATGGGGGGATGATGAGCACCAGAAATGCTCATATTTTGTACATATTTCTTTGATCAATATGCGGCTGTATAATAAGGATTGCGTACTTTTATGAATGATTATATAGATATTTGATATAATTATGCGTGTTATCTAATTTGTGTGCTTTTAGTATGTTTTGTGGAATTGCAGTTGATTTAGTTAGATTTGGAACGGTCGAGGTCCTTTTGATGGACCTGGCACTTTATTTCATCGGGGGTCAATGTAGAGAACATAGGCGCCTCCCTGCAACCGGAAGGCGCCAAGGGAACAAGCGCCTCCCTGCAATCGAAAGGTGCCAAACCAAATACGAGCGCCTCCCTACAGTCGAAAGGTGCCAACTGAATACGAGCGCCTCCCTGCAGTCGAAAGGTACCAACCCGAATCGAGTGCCTCCTAGCAATAGCCTCCCTATAAGGCACCAATCTGAATCGAGCGCCTCCGAGTCAAAGGCGCCAATCGAATGCGAGCGCCTCCCTGCAATCGAAAGGTGCCAACCAAAGACAAGCGCCTCCCCACATGGAAGGCGCCAACAGAAGGCAAGCGCCTCCCCACAGCCGAAAGGCGCTAATAGAAGGCAAGCGCCTCCCCACAGTCGAAAGGCGCTAATAGAAGGCAAGCGCCTCCCTACAACCAGAAGGCACCGCGATAACAAGGTACCTTCCTCATAAGGAAGGCGCCACTGATTCTTTGCCCGTTGACCAGATTTGAACGACGTGGACAGTAGCGGCTGGTGTAGTTCTAGCTCTGCATCATGCAGAGCTAAATTGGAGATAGCACCAACGTATCAAAATGTCTTACTGATGCCAGGCAAAGCACGAACCGAAATGAACACGCCGCCATCAAAACAGAATGCCAGACGTCGATTGCATTCGCCAGACTGTTCTAATTTAGTCTGGGAAGAATCGACTATTGTAACCACTTCTGTAATAGAAGTTCTACGGGTGTGTTATATAAACACACGCAGATCGTTCTGAGAAATATATAGAAATAATTAATAAAGATCCATTTAGAGTTACAGAAGATAGATTGTAATACGTTGATAAATATATTACAGTTCCAAAAGTTCTAAAGCGCGTGTTCGATCGGGAAGAAGCTGCTGGAGCCTGGGCCCACTCCAAGCCAGTATTTCTTCCCCATTTCCTTTTTGTTTATTTATTTTAATTAGTTTATTGCTTTCATAAGAATGTTCATTAGTTTGCTAGTTCCAGTATTTGCAGTAGATTTATTTTCAGGAATGTGTACATGATTTATTTCTGTAGATTTAATTATGTTCTTCTTACGTAATTTATTGAGGAGTGCGGGAATGATTGACAACCATTTCAAGAACACCCCCCAAATGTAGGATTAGCAGATTCACCTCCAGTGGTATTGTAGTAACCTAATTCTGACTCTTCGCAAGTTTACGAAGCTCCCTGGGTTGATAATTAAATGCACGGGCATGTGACAAAAATAGGAAACCATTCACCTTGTTTGGCCCGCAACACACGTGACATGGAGACAACACGACATCGCGAGGGGTTGGATTGGGTGCCAGGGTGAAAGGGGCTAACAACCAGAATGAAGATGATGATACAAAAAATGGGATGGACATGAAAATAGAAGGGGGAATGGGCAGACAACGAAATGTGGAGAAAAAAAAGAAGGAGAAGTGGAGGCAAAGGGTGGAAAAATGGACGTAGAGGTGAAGATGAGCTTTGCCATGTTTAGAAAGGCTCGCATGGTGAGTGGTAAAATTGACTTTATGGGAGACAATAATTATTTGGGAAGGGGAACAAAGTTACTTGGTGTTGAAATGAACACCCTTGGTGTTAATGAAAACACCTTTGGAGTACCACTTGTTGTTAGTTGGAGATGCACTCCACATTGATTTTGGTGACATCAATGATATCTTGAGGGAAGGAGTCTTCCCAAATGGTAAGTTTGTTCTGATTGGATGCTCTATTAGCCAATAGGTTAGCCACCACATTTACCTCTTTGAACACATGTTGGATTGTGCTGAGTGGGCTCTGTCTAAGGGTGAGTTGACACTCTTGGATAATATTTTGAATGTTCCATTATCCTATGGTGTTGTTCTTGATGTGGTTGACCATGTTTAAAGAATCCCCTTCAAAAATCATAGGGTTGGTCAGACCTTTGCTAACTTCAATGCTTCTCCATAGAGCTTGGGATTCGACATAATTATTTTATTGGACCCCTATATTTTTAGTGAAGGCTTTGATAATTTTTCCTTCATGGTCCTTGATGACTCATCCCATCCCAGCATCCATGGGGTTACCTTTAGATGATTTGTCGAAGTTCACCTTGAGCCATCTAGGGGGATTCCACTTGGCATTGGATCTGCAGCTGGTATGGGTCTGGGATCTGGTGCACTCAGAAGATATGGCCAAGGACTTGAATAGGTAAGATTCTAGACCAGACGTAGGAGTGTCCGAACAGAGGATCAGATTTGCATTTTCAATTGCAAAGCAAAGATCTTTGTTGGCCATAGCTTCTAGGTCCCTAAAGCGATCGTTGAATATTCTGCTATTACGCTTGAGACATATTTGCCACATCGTGTGGTGCAACGAACTTGAGCCTAGGATTCCTAAAAGACTTTGGGCCACTGAGTAAACATATTAGTGATTGACTAGGGCCACACCCATTTGACCTGGAACAAACTGACCAACATGGAGAAAACATTGTAGGTAAAGGGGCACTCTACCAAGAGATGTTGAGTGGACTCCCACGCTTGTAAGCACAAGTAATACCTGTTGGGGACTATGATACCCATATTAATAAAATTTTTAGTGGTGAGAATCCTGTTGTGGAATGCTAGCCAACAAAAATGAGCCACCTTCAGGATGAGATGCTTGATCCAAATTCTTTTAACTGTAGTAGGGGTACCCTTGTTGTTGTGCATATTCTACGAAGTGTTCGTCAAGAGAAAAGTAGACTAACCAAAAAGTGACCATTGTTAGTACCTTTCCATAAGGGTTTGTCTTCCTTCTGGGTCTTAGGAATGAAATTTTTCCTAAGAACTACCTACAAAGAGGATATGGATTTGTCTAGTACTGTGTTGCTTACTCTAAAGTGAAGCTTCTTCCACTTACGAAAATCTTGATTTTGCATGATGAAATCTATAAATTTTGAACCAAACCTACTGTTAGTGATATTTTTGATCACAACGATATCGGGATCCCTGATGAGGGGCTCATCCCTTTCCCAAATATCATGCAAAAAAATTGATGGCTTTCCCATCTCCAAGCTGCCACCTAGTACCTTGTTGGAGCAGATGTTTGGTTTGGATTATAGACCACCAAAAATGGGACCCTACATGAGGAATCCCTTCATCCATAAAGGAATGGTGTTGCAGGTATTTGTTTTAATAATTGAGACCCACTCCAAGTTTTCATTTGTGAACACCTTCCTATCTTGTTTAACGAGAAGGACCTGATTCATCTTATTGATCCCGTGAAATCCAAGATCACCCTTATATTTTGGAGTACATACTTTATCCCAGGACACTAGATGGAACTTTTTCTAATTGTCAGCTCCAGCCCATAGGAAGCGCTTTTGAATTTGCTTAATCATTGCCCCTACTACTGCCAAGATTTTGAAAACTAATAAGAAATACATAGGGATGCTTTGGAGGATAGACATGACAAAGGTGGCCTCACCCACCTGAGAAAGAAGAGCCCCTTTCCACCCAACCATTTTATTATGAAATATTTTGGTGATATTATTCCACATTGACTTGGCAGGTCTTCCCTGAAACATTGGGAGGCCAAGGTAGGTGGCTGGGAATGCTACAATGGAACAACCCAGGATATTTGCTATTTTGACTTGCTGGGTCAGCGGGGTATTGGTGAAATAAATCTTTGCTGGGTCAGCGAGGTATTGGTGAAATAAATATTACTTTTGGTGAAGTTGATATTTTGCCCTACGACTTCCTCATAGAGGTTGAGGATAGATCTGATGACTCCTAATTTGAGACAGAGGCAATAGAAGCCAACATAGTGTCATCCATGAACTGTTGGTGATGTTGACCAAGGTGTTGTCATTATTGTCAACACACTCAGTTGGACTTGGTTGGTGCAGTGATAATGTGTTCAAAGCTTGTACAAAAATATTCGGTGCTTGTGAGGACATGTTCGATGCTCGGGTGAAGGTGTTGCAAGTGGTTTGTGCGAAATTGTAAAAGTTATCAAAAAGTTGCAAAAATTGCAAATGTTGTTCATAAGTGCCAATGGATTGTGTTGGATAACCAGAAAAATTATTTGGAGTCTTGTTTGATAGTAGTGAGTGCAGTCGCATCGTTAGTTCAATGTTTGGACCGGTTGGTTGCATCATCGGTACTTTGATGGATGACTTTGTACATTGTTGGACAAGTGTAAAATATGCGTCGGAGGCCATGTTGTCGGTGGTATATTAAGCAATCAGTGAGGAATCAAACTTTGAAATTTTTACTAGAGATAGTCAGATGTACCGAGCATACGTTTTAAATTTCAATCCAAATGAATATCTAAGGTGGAAACGATAACAGTTGCAAAACAGCTCTGGAGCACTTTTTCTAGTTTGTGATGTGTAAAATCAGCATTAGAGGCCACTTTGTTAGAGGTATATTAAGAAATACATGAGGAATAAAACTTCAACATTTTTATTGGAGGTAGTCAAATGTACCAAGAGCATACATTTTAAATTTCAGTCCAAACGGAGATATGAGGAGGAAACGATAATAGTTGTAAAATGGCTTCGGAGCACTTTTTCTAGTTTTTGGCAGTTTTAGACATGTCAAATTTACATAAAAGGCCATATTGTCGAAGGTACTACGAATAATCCATGAAGATTTAAAATCTAAAATTTAAACTAGAGGTAGTTAGTTTATCCAAGAATATATGTCTCAACTTTTAGCCCGTTTGGAAATTTGAGGAGGTAGTTATGACTGTTACAAAAAGCCCTGTCAGCTCTTTTTGGTAATTTTGGCAGTTTCTAAGAATATAATGGTGGAGTGGTGCTTTTGTGTAACTAAAAAAAAAGAGTTGCGTTTTCAATGTGAAATATATATATGTTTTAAAAGAAAAGGGAGACGATGGTTTTTTGTAGAAAGGACTGCCAGTGCATGTTGTGAAGAATTTTTTGGCATTCTGATTGAAAAAGTGTGCAAGGTGTGAGATTATCAGTGTGTAGAGCTAAGAAGATTGAAAAGGTTAGACAAAATATTTTAGAGGAGAATATTTGTGAGCTAGATCACTCGGGGTCTTTTGATAGGATTTAAAACTTTTATCAGAGTTTTTTAAATTTATCAGGGCAGTGCTTGGCAACAGGGGTCGGTGCTCCTTGTAGTTGATACTACTAAAGTCCGAGTTGGTTGGTGCCATTCCCTACAGTTGGTTCTACAAAAATATTGTAAAGACCAAATATTTTTGAGGTTATATTTAGATGGGAGTCCAAACAGTCCATTGGCACAATGGTTTTCCCACATTAGGTTTCCACTATAAATCTTGTGTTATGTGATGCATGTTTGTGTGATCGCTCATTTTAATTTTATTTTGTAGTTGGATTAAATTTTTAATACAAAATGATTCAACCCCCCTCTTAGTGTCACACTTAGTTCAACAATTGGTATCAAAGCCAGGTTTTTGAACAGGCTTAACTAGTTAGGGTGATATTGGAAGTGACACAATGGCAAATGGTGAAGGCTTCTCCTCAAACAAAGCACCATTATTCGATGGAACCAACTACGCTTTTTGGAGACTCAGAATGCAGACATATCTTTGTGCTTTGGGATACAATATTTGGGAATCAATAAATAGTGGATATACAATACCCTCTACTCCTCTAGCTGATGTTGCGACAAAGAAACTATTTGAGAATGATTCGAAAGCTAAGAATGCTATCATGTGTGGATTAGTTTATAGTGAACTAGTAAAATTTATGGGATGAAAGATCACAAAGGAAATTTGGGATAAGCTGAAGAGCATTCATGAAGGAGACAACAAGATTAAGGAAGCTAAATTGCAGACACATAGAGCACAATTTCAAGGGCTAAAAATGAATGAAGATGAGAATATAGAGGCTTACCTGTTAAGAGTAAATGAAGTCATCAATGCTATCAGAGGACTTGGAGAGAAAATCAAAGACTTGATAATCATCAAAAAGGTATTAAAATCTCTTCCTCAAAGGTTTGATTCTAAAGTTTCTGCAATAGAAGCTAAGGATTTAAATACTCTTACTATGGATGAGATGCATGGTTCTTTGACTACTTATGAAATGAGAATAGGAAAAGCTAAATCTATAGACAGAGAATCTGCCTTCAAAGCTCAGAAAAATACAAAAATTAAACCAAAGTCCGATGAAGATGAAATTTCAGATGAGATGAAAGCTAACTTTGTTCAAAAATTGAAAAGAGGTAAAGGAAAATACAAGGAAAAAATACCGTTCAAATATTTCAACTGTGGAGGTGTTGGATATTTTGTAGCTAAATATCTGTACAATGAAAAGAATAACAATGATGAAGGATCACACAGTGAAAGGGGTGACTGGAAAAAGATGTCAAATTTTAGAAAAGGTAAATCCAAGAAGAAAAGTTTCATTTCCAATAATGTCAGTTCATATGAAGACAACTCCAGTGAGAACCCTAAGAAAGAAACAAGCGAAGCTCTTTTTATGGCACTTGAAGAAGTAAAATTGAAAGAAGAAGAGGAATTCGATGAAGAAGAAATAAATGTAAAAGTTAACCTGGAAGCAAAATTAGTTTCAGCTCTAGATGAATTGAAGGCAGAAAGAAAAGACATAACAAAACTTCAAGAAATCTTGAGGATGTAAATGAAATCATAGCAAATTTAAAGGTGTAAATAGAAGAATTTAGAAATATCTCCGAATATCTTGAAGTGCAATTAACCATGAAAGTAGAAAATTGCAGCAAATTAGAAGAAGAGATTGTTGGTTTAAGGATGCAGTTAGAAAATATGAATAAAAAAATCAATTCTTATCACAAACTTGAAGGGAGTTTTATGAATCTGGATGAGATTATAAAGAACCAGAGAACTACACCCGTTAGATTTGGTTTGGATTTTGAAGAAGGAGAAACATCAAATAAACCAAAAGAAACCAATACAAAATCTACAAAGACTAAAGAAAAGAAAACACAATCTAATCAAGCAAAATTGAATCCAGTAAGAAAAGACAACAATGCATGGCATGAGAAGAAATTTGATAATGATGGCTTCACCAATTTTTTGCGTCAAAGGAGAAGATGATTCATGGCACCTACGACTACATGGCAAAGACCGCAAACCAGGTTCAATTATTTTTTTCTAGTTACTGTTTTAAATGCAATTCTTATGGTCACAAGATTTTAGATTGCAAGTTTAATGTCACACCAAGAAATTTTATGAGTAAGAATTTCTTTGCACCATTGGTGGACTATTTTTTAGAAGTGTGTTTGCATCAAATATTCTTTAGGAAATAAGATTTTAGCCAGACTCAAGGAAACAAAATAGAAAAATATCAGACAATTATGATCAATCAACAAAAAATCATAAGACAATACAAGAATCCAAGGCAAAGGACAAACAAGTTTGGAAAGAGAAAGAACAACCAAAGGAAGACAAGGAGTCTTTAATTGTACAAACAAAATTCAAGGCACATAATAAACATGCACCATGGATACTTGACAGTGGATGTTCTAGTCAATGACCGAGGACAAACAAAAGTTTGAAAAATTGTAGCAATATGAAGGTGGCTCAATCAAATTCAAAAACAATGATGGAGCTAAGATAGTTGGCAGAGGTACGGTTAATATCAGCAACAAAAAAGTAAGTCATAAGAAGTATTGTTTGTGGTTGAACTAAAGCATAATCTGTTGAGCGTGAGTCAAATTTGTGATAGAGGTCATGATGTGATTTTCAAAATGCAGGGATGTGAAATCAAAAAGGCAAACAGTGGTAAATTGATAGCAGTTGGAACAAGAACATCTGGAAATTTGTACACTCTCACAAAGACCTTAAAAGAATCTTGCTTACTTGGACATGAAAATAAAAATTGGTTATGGCACAAGAGACTTGGTCATATCAGCTTCGACAATTTAGTAAAAATTAGCTCGAAGAAAGTGGTAAGAGGCATTCCTAGTATTTCCAAGCCATCAAACTATATTTGTGCATCATGTCAGAAATGTAAGCAAACTAGAACATATTTCAAGGTAAAAGAACACTATACTGGAAAACCATTGGAGTTGGTGCATACTAATTTGTGTGGACCTATGAGAACTCAGAGTATAAATGGTGACAAATAATTCATGTTGTGCATAGATGATTACTCCAGAATGAAATGGGTACTATTCATAAAACATAAATCGAAAGCCCTTGAAATATTTAAAATATTCAAAAACCTGGTTGAAAATTAGACTGGAAGAAGAATTAAATGCCTAAGATCAGATAGAGGAGGTGAATTAATTTCTGAAGAGTTTACATATTATTGTGAGAAATTTTGTATCAGGAGATAATTTTCAGCTGCAAGAAAACCTCAACAAAATGGTGTTGTGGAGAGAAAGAATAGAGCAGTGCAGGAAATGACTAGAAATATGATAACCAAGAGCAAAGTAGCTGACAGGTTCTGGAAAGAGGAAGTCCATACAATAGTCTACATACAAAATAGGTGAATGCTAAGGCCAAATGAAAGAAAAACACTATATGAAATGTGGTTCGGTAGAAAAGAGACAACAAAACATTTTAAGGTATTTGGCAGCAAGTGTTACATAAGAAGAACTGAAAACAATCTTGGAAAATTCAAGGATAGAGCAAATGAAGGTATTTTTCTTGGCTATTCTATTAAAAGCAAAGCTTATAAATGTTATAATAAGAGGCTAAGAAAAATTGTTGAAAGTGCTGATGTTAAAGTTGATGAAGGAAGAGAACGGGTAACTAGCAATGAAGAAAAATTTCCTATATATGAAGAGATAATTGAAAGAGAAAAGGAAGAGAAGCAAGATGAGAAGTCAAGAAGTGAATCAAAAGAAGAAGAATTGGATAAAGACAAGAAATCCAAATTAGCAACATGGCAAAAATACCATCCCCAAGAATAGATAATTTGAGACCCTGAAGTTGGTGTTCATACAAGAAGAATAATAACTAAAACTTACTCTCTTTTGTCTAACATTGAGCCCAACAATGTTGTAGAAGCAAGATGAAAATTGGGTAAATGCAATGGAAGAAGAGTTGAACCAGATTGAAAAGAACAAGACTTGGGAGTTAGTACCAAGACCAACGAACAAGAACGTGATTGGTACCAAGTGGGTTTTTTAGAACAAGCTTAATGAAGATGGACAGGTTGTAAGAAATAAAGCAAGGTTAGTTTGCAAAGGATATGCACAAGTTGAAGGTATTGATTTTGAAGAAAATTTTGCACCTGTAGCCATGCTAGAAGCAATAAGGAATTTTATTGCATTAGCGGTTTACAAAAATTTCAAAGTTTATCAAATAGATGTAAAGTCAGCTTTTCTGAATGGTAAGCTTGAAGAAGAGGTATACATTGAGCAACGAGATGGTTTTCAGCTAGGAGATGATCCTAATATGGTTTGCAGGTTGAAGAAAGTATTATATGGTTTGAAACAAGCACCCCGAGCTTGGTATGCAAGGCTAGACACCTATCTCTAGCAGCAAGGTTTCAAGAAAGGTATGATGGACAACAATTTGTATGTTAAATCTAAAAAATATTATCAAATTATTGTTGTTGTGTACGTAGATGATATCATTTTTGGAGGTTGCAAGGATGAGATATGCAAATATTTTGCCAATAATATGTAAAATGAGTTCAAGATGTCTATGATTGGTGAGCTTGCTTATTTTCTTGGTTTTCAAATTAATCAGTTAGAAAAAGGCATATTCATTTCTCAAATCAAATATGTGAAAGAGATGTTAAATAAATTTACAATGGAATATTGCAATCCAGTCAGTACTCCTAGGATAATAGGTTGTAAGTTAAGCAAGGATGACAAATCATCACCTGTAGATCAAACCATGTATAGATCCATGATTGGGAGCTTATTGTACTTGATTGCTACAAGACCAAACATTTTGCAGACAGTGTGTATGGTGGTAGGATTTCAGGCCAATCCTAATGAAACTCATGTTACAATGGTAAAGAGAATTTTTTGATATCTTAAGGGTACAATGGAGTATGGTTTATGGTATCCGAAAGGTAATAAATTCACTCTTATTGCTTATTTAGATGCAAATTGGGTAGGTTGTGTAGATGACAGAAAGAGTACCAGTGGTGGTACATTTTATCTTGGTGATAATCTTGTGTCATGGCATAGCAAAAAGCAGGAATCTATTTTCTTATCCACAACATAGGCAGAGTACATTACAACGACATCATCTTGCACATAGGTATTATGGATGAAGCACCCTGAGATTAGTATGCAAGGCTAGACACCTATCTCCAGCAGCAAGGTTTCAAGAAAGGTATGGTGGAAAAAAATTTGTATGTTAAATCTAAAAAATATTATCAAATTATTGTTGTTGTGTACGTAGATGATATCATTTTTGGCGGTTGCAAGGATGAGTTATGTAAATATTTTACCAATAATATGTAAAATGAGTTCGATATGTCTATGATTGGTGAGCTTGCTTATTTTATTGGTTTGCAAATTAATCAATTAGAAAAAGACATATTCATTTCTCAAATAAAATATGTGAAAGAGATGTTAAAGAAATTTACAATGGAAGATTGCAAGCCAGTCAGTACTCCCAGGAAAACAGGTTGTAAGTTAAGAAAGGATGAAAAATCATCACCTGTAGATCAAACCATGTATAGATCCATGATTGGGAGCTTATTGTACTTGACTGCTACAAGACCAAATATTTTGTAGACATTGTGTATGGTGGTAAGATTTTAGGACAATCCTAAGGAAACTCATGTTACAGTGGTAAAGAGAATTTTTTGATATCTTAAGGGTATAATGGAGTATGGTTTATGGTATTTGAAAGGTAAGAACTTCACTCTTATTGCTTATTCAAATGCAAATTGGGTAGGTTGTGTAGATGACAGAAAGAGTACCAGTGGTGGTGCATTTTATCTTGGTGACAATCTTATGGCATGGCATAGCAAAAAGCAGGAATCTGTTTCCTTATCCATAGCATAGGCAGAGTATATTACATCGACATCATCTTGCACATAGGTATTATGGATGAAGCACCCCGAGATTGGTATGCAAGGCTAGACACCTATATCCAGCAACAAGGTTTCAAGAAAGGTATGGTGGACAACAATTTGTATGTTAAATCTGAAAAATATTATCAAATTATTGTTGTTGTGTACGTAGATGATATCATTTTTGGAGGTTGCAAGGATGAGTTTTGCAAATATTTCACAAATAATATGTAAAATGAGTTCGAGATGTCTATGATTGGTGAGATTGCTTATTTTCTTGGTTTGCAAATTAATTAGTTAGAAAAAGGCATATTCATTTCTCAAATCAAATATGTGAAAGAGATGTTAAAGAAATTTACAATGGAAGATTGCAAGCCAGTCAGTACTCCCAGGAAAATAGGTTGTAAGTTAAGCAAGGATGAAAAATCATCACCTGTAGATCAAACCATGTATAGATCCATGATTGGGAGCTTATTGTACTTAACTGCTACAAGACCAAATATTTTGCAGACAGTGTGTATGGTGGTAGGATTTCAGGCCAATCCCAACGAAACTCATGTTACAATGGTAAAGAGAATTTTTTGATATCTTAAGGGTAAAATGGAGTATGGTTTATGGTATCCGAAAGGTAAGAAATTCACTCTTATTGCTTATTTAGATGCAAATTGGGTAGGTTGTGTAGATGACAGAAAGAGTACTAGTGGTGGTGCATTATATCTTGGTGATAATCTTGTGGCATGGCATAGAAAAAAGCAGGAATTTGTTTTCTTATTCATAGCATAGGCAAAGTACATTACAACAACATCATCTTGCACACAGGTATTATGGATGAAGCACCCCAAGATTGGTATGCAAGGCTAGACACCTATCTCCAGCAGCAAGGTTTCAAGAAAGGTATGGTGGAAAAAAATTTGTATGTTAAATCTAAAAAATATTATCAAATTATTGTTGTTGTGTACGTAGATGATATCATTTTTTGCAGTTGCAAGGATGAGTTATGCAAAGATTTTACCAATAATATGTAAAATGATTTCGAGATGTCTATGATTGGTGAGCTTGCTTATTTTCTTGGTTTACAAATTAATCAGTTAGAAAAAGGCATATTCATTTCTCAAATAAAATATGTGAAAGATATGTTAAAGAAATTTACAATGGAAGATTGCAAGCCAGTCAATACTCCCAGGACAACAGGTTGTAAGTTAAGAAAGGATGACAAATCATCACCTATAGATCAAACCATGTATAGATCCATGATTGGGAGCTTATTGTAATTGAATTCTACAAGACCAAATATTTTGTAGACAGTGTTTATGGTGGTAAGATTTCAGGCCAATCCTAAGGAAACTCATGTTACAGCGGTAAAGAGAATTTTTTGATATCTTAAGGGTACAATGGAGTATGGTTTATGGTATCCAAAAGGTAAGAAATTCACTCTTATTGCTTATTCAGATGCAAATTGGGTAGGTTGTGTAGATGACATAAATAGTACTAGTGGTGGTGCATTTTATCTTGGTGACAATCTTGTGGCATGGCATAGCAAAAAGCAGGAATCTGTTTCCTTGTCCACAGCATAGGCAGAGTATATTACATCGACATCATCTTGCACACAGGTATTATGGATGAAGCACCCTGATATTGGTATGCAAGGCTAGACACCTATCTCCAGCAACAAGATTTCAAGAAAGGTATGGTGGACAACAATTTGTATGTTAAATCTGAAAAATATTATCAAATTATTGTTGTTGTGTACGTAGATGATATCATTTTTGGAGGTTGCAAGGATGAGTTTTGCAAATATTTCACAAATAATATGTAAAATGAGTTTGAGATGTCTATTATTTGTGAGCTTGCTTATTTTCTTGGTTTGAAAATTAATCAGTTAAAAAAAAGCATATTCATTTCTCAAATAAAATATGTGAAAGAGATGTTAAAGAAATTTACAATGGAAGATTGCAAGCCAGTCAGTACTCCCAGGAAAACAGGTTGTAAGTTAAGCAAGGATGAAAAATAATCACCTGTAGATAAAACAATGTATAGATCCATGATTTGGAGCTTATTGTACTTGAATGCTACAAGACCAAATATTTTGCAGACAGTGTGTATGGTGGTAATATTTCAAGCCAATCCTAAGGAAACTCATGTTACAACGATAAAGAGTATTTTTTGATATCTTAAGGGTACAATGGAGTATGGTTTATGGTATCTGAAAGGCAAGAACTTCACTATTATTGCTTATTCAGATGCAAATTGGTTAGGTTGTGTAGATGACAAAAAGAGTACCAGTGGTGGTGCATTTTATCTTGGTGACAATCTTGTGGCATGGCATAGCAAAAAGTAGGAATTTGTTTCCTTGTCCACAACATAGGCAAAGTACATTACAGTGACATCATCTTGCACATAGGTATTATGGATGAAACAAACCTTGAAATATCTTGGAATTCATTTTAACGAGCCTATTTCAGTTATGTGTGATAATACCAGTATAATTAATATCTCAAAGAATCTAGTTATGCATTCCCGCACAAAGCACATAGCTATCAGGTACCATTTCTTGAAAGAGAAAGTTGCAGAAGGATAGGTCAAATTGTATTTTATTCCTATGATAGAGCAAGTAGCGGATATCTTCACAAAATCATTGCAAAAAGAAGTTTTTGAATATCTTCGCAAGAAATTGGGAGTGGTTACACTTCCCAAGAACTAGATCGCTATCGGGACCACATTCTCAGGGGGAGCAATTTTTCACTGTTTTATCTTTTTGCTCCTATTTAAAATTATTGCTTGGTACTAATTTTTGCTTGAGAATATTGTGTATGGACTCAGGAGGAGTTTGCAACATCCCTTTATCATTGTTGTCAAAGGGGAGAAGAGTTACAAGAAAATGTTTGTGTTGCCAACAATTCCAAAGGGGGAGATTGTTGAGCAAGGTGTTGTCATTGTTGTCAACACACTCAGTTGGACTTGGTTGGTGCAGTGGTAAGGTTTTCGGAAATTGTACAAAAATATTTGATGCTTGTGAGGATGTGTTCGATGCTCGGGTGAAGGTGTTGCAAGTGGTTTGTACAAAATTATAAAATTTGCAAATGTTGTTCATAAGTGCCAATGGACTGTGTTGGATAAATTGACACATTGTTTGGAGTCTTGTTTGACAGTAGTGAGTGCAGTCGCAGTGTTAGTTCAATGTTTGGACTAGTTGGTTGCATCGCCAGTACTTCGATGGATGACTTTGTACATTGTTGGACAGGTGTAAAATCTGCGTTGGAGGCCATGTTGTTGGAGGTATATTAAGCAGTCAATGAGGAATCAGACTTTGAAATTTTTACTGGAGATAGTCGGATGTACCAAGAGCATACATTTTAAATTTAAATCCAAACAGAGATTTGATGAGGAAACGATAACAGTTGCAAAAAGGCTCTGATGCACTTTTTCCAATTTATGACGTGTAAAATCAACGTCAGAGGCCACTTTGTTGGAGGTATATTAAGAAATCCGTGAGGAATCAAAATTCAAAATTTTTACTGGAAGTAGTCAGATGTACCAAGAGCATACGTTTTAAATCTCAGTCCAAACGAAGATCCGAGGAGGAAACGATAATAGTTGCAAAACGGCTCCGAAGTACTTTTTCTAGTTTTTGGCAGTTTTAGATGTGTCAAATCTATGTAAAAGGCCATCTTGTCGAAGGTACTGCGAATAAGTCGTGAAGAGTTAAAATTTAAAATTTAAATTGGAGGTAGTCAGCTTATCCAAGAATATATGTTTCAACTTTTAGCCCATTTGGAAATTTGAGGAGGTAGTTATGATTGTTACAAAAAGTTCTGTTACCTCTTTTTGGCAATTTTGGTAGTTTCTAAGAATATAACGGTGGGGTGGTGCTTTTGTGTAACTGAAAAAAAAAGAGTTGCATTTTTTAATGTGAAATATATACGTTTTAAAAGAAAAGGGAGACGATGTTTTTTTGTAGAAAGGACTGCCAGCGCATGTTGTGAAGAATTTTTTTGCATTCTGATTGAAAAAGTGTGTAAGGTGTGAGATTATCAGTGTGCAGAACTGAGAATATTGAAAATGTTAGACAAAATATTTTAGAGGAGAAGATTTGTGAGCTAGACCACTCGGGGTCTTTTGATAGGATTTAAAAATTTAATTAGAGTTTTTTAAATTTGTCGGGTCGGTGCTTGGAAACAAGGGTCAGTGCTCCTTGCAGTTGGTGCTGCTAAAGTTCGGGTTGGTTGGTGTCATTCCTTACATTTGGTGCTGCAAAAATATTGTAAATACCAAAAATTTTTGAGGATGGATTTGGTCAGGGCCTGAGGCTTTTTTTGGTTGCATGGAAAAAGAGTTTGGTGGATCTCCTTAGGAATTAAAGGGCTAAGCAGATAGGCATTCATGCTATCAGAGATGGTTTTGGGAATGTGATCAAGAAGGGAATCCATGGCTTGGCCAAAGGGGGTGGGGCAGGAGCCAAGGAGGGACTCAAAGTGACAGATCACTTCATCACGGATCTCATGGATATCTTAAGTGAAAGTGCCATATTGCTTGATTAGACCCTTGATCCTGTTTGCACCTCTATGTCTAAGAATGAAAATGTAGAAAAACTTGGAGTTGGAGTCTCCTTATTTGAGCCATATATGCCTCAATTTTTGGTGCCAAAACATCTCTTCCTTTCGTAAAATGTTGTGATATTCCGAGAGCAGAAGTTTTTCTTCGGCTCTCAGGTTGTCATCCCCCTGGCCCTACTCAAACTGATTTTTGATTCTTTGGAGTCTATCTTTGATGTTCTGCTTGTTTTCAAAGATGTTTCCAAAGGTTTCTTTATTCCACACCTTCAGATTGGCTTTAATAGACTACAATTTTTGAGTAACCTGGTATGTGACAGTTCTAGAGAAACTTTTACCCTACCATTCAACAATGCGATCTTTAAGGTTAGGATGTTGGGTCCACATTGCTTCAAAGTGAAAAGGGATTTTGAACTAGGATTTGTTTACTGTTTCAAATATTAGGGGGTTATGGTCAGACCTGATCTTAGGTATAGCCTGTAAGCTGGCATCTCCAAATAGAGGAAGCGCATCCTGAGACAGAAGGAAATGGTCAAGCCTTTCTTGAATAAGGTCATCCCCACCCTTTTGTTACTCCAAGTGAATTGAGGCCATCGTAGCTAAACATCCATTAATTCATTTTTATCCATGAAGTGACTGAAGTCCCTTGTGATTTTACGAGTGATCTCTTTCCCGCATCTCTTTTCTGAGGGGTGTAATGGGGCATTGAAGTTCCTAGAAAGGATCCAAGGGATATTACTAAATTCTTCTCTCATCAGAGTGAGATTTTTCCACAAGGTCAGTCTATCCTAAGAGGTATTTAGGGCATAGAAATTCGTCAAAACCCAAGAGTGTTGAGTAATAGAGTCATGAAAGAAAATGTTGAAGATTCGTCCTTCACCTAAAATTACTCTTCCTTCCACCTTGGTTGGGTCCCAGAGATAAAGGAGGCCACCAGAGGTTCTAGAGGCAGGGCTAAAAGAAAACTCACATTTTATCCAAATAACCTTGGCAATTTTAGACGAGCATTGCATACCTAATTTGGTTTCTTGAATTAAAAAAATCGTGGGATTTGAATCCTTATGCATAGAAGCAAAAAGTCTTTGTTTTGCTGCCCCATTTAACCCTCTCAAATTCCAGGAAAGGATTCTTATTTGGAAAATTTGGAAGGGTTTTTTCCTCCTTTGCCTTGCTGCACATAAGGTTTGGATCTCTTTTATTCTTCTCTATTGGAAATTCTCAGTTCCTGAAAGATATTTCATTGGGTGCCTGTTGGAGCAAAATCTGCCTTTGGTTACGTTTGCACCCAAGACTTTGCCAACATTGAAAGACCAGGCTAACACAGAGTTTACCTGGTTCAATCTCTAGAGGAGGTTGGTTCCTTGCTTCTTTTAGGAAAAGGGGGAAAAGGGAAATGCATAAAGAGAGGGAAATATAGCTATGGCTAGAGGATTAAAATGGTACAGATTAAGTAACAACAAAGCAACTATCGCAACCTTTTGCAGAGAAGCATAAACAAAAGAAACTAAAACTTCTGGTGAATATCTATTTAAGTGTAAGCTTATCTATGAAGTTAATTGCAGATCTAACTGAACTTTATTGCAGGAATTTAGAATAAGAATTAATGCAGGTTACATTCAATTTAGATTTATATAGCAATAGACAACACATACATACTTGATTTGAAACACCAGTGAGCCAAGAACCAGAATGGATGATCTTTATTAAACTTTTAGAAGTCTGTATACATAGCCTTGTAAACACCTAAGAGCCGACCATTTTTTTGGGTCACTCATTCTATATATAAGAGTTTTTACATAACAAAAAACTAAAAGTTGTTACAACAGTATGCCCGTAGGCTCATTCTGGTAAAGAAGTAGTTGAAGAGAGTATGGAGCTTTCAACAAGAAGTGGTTGAGATATTCTAGTTATGGTGATCTTCTTTAACCTCTTCAGAGATGTCATGGTCCATCTGGCCTTCAAAATGTCATGCCATCATGACTTTTCCTTGTCAGCTTTGGCTTCAAAATTCATCATGACTTATCCTTCAAAATTATGCATCATGAATTTCTACCTTAGTTATCTTAGCTTCAAAATTTCCATCATGATTTTTCTTACCTTCAAAATTCATCATGACTTTATTTCCTTCAAAATGTTGCATCATGACTTTTTACCTTAGTTCTTAGGCTCTTCAAAATATCATCCATCATGACCTTTCCATCTTCCTTAGAATTCCATCATATTTTACCTTAGTCTTAGCTTCAAAATATCATGCTATCATGACTTTTTACCTTATATATACTTCAAAATATCATGCCATCATAACTTTTTCCTCCTTAGCCTTCAAAATATCATGCCATCATGACTTTTTACCTTAGTCCTACCTTAGGTCTTCAAAATATTGCACGATCATGACTTTTCACCTTAGTTCTACTTCTAGCCTTCAAAATATCACATCATCATGATTGTTCTCTATACTTAGCAAAATATTGAGAAGATTACTCCTTATTTCCCTAGATGTGGTCATTTTGACCAACATTCTTGGTGCCTCCTAGGGTAATTCTATTAGCAAAATGTCAGAACCTAGAGCCTTTATCCATTGGGGAACGAAGTAAACAAAAACAACTTAAGAAAAAGAAGGGAAAGAAGGGGAATGATACCAAGCACAAAAAGCTTCCTTCTTTGGGGTGGTCATTCTTCTGGAGTATCTTCTTCATTAGATTTTTCTACTTCACCTTGGTTGAGAGCTATTGCACTACTTGACGAAGCTTTCTTAGCTTTTTCCTATTTGTCCTTTTCTTTTACTACTTCGTTATAGGTGGTGCAGGCCTTCCTCTAGGTTTCCTCATATGTATCTATTTTTCCTTGAAAGTGTTGTACAGATACTCCAACTCTTCAACCTTATCATATGATAAGGTTCTTGATTTCATATACAGCTCATGTAGGCAAGAGTTCATCTGGGTAATATCTTGAGCCATGCTGAATATTTGCTCTTCTTGAATAGGCTCTTCCCAGCTATCAATTTTTGACTCATCTTCTAAAAATTTCTTCCAGGTGACTTTCAATTCATCTTCTATTAGGAGATTTGAATCCTTGTCCCAGAAGCTAGGCATGCCATAATTTTTAGCTATGCTTACATGTTTTAGAATTGCCTTAGCCTCTGCTTTGAGCTCCTGTATGAGCTTGGCACTTTTGGTCACCAACTTGTGCCTCTTGAAGAAATTTTTGGTAACTAATTTGGCCTGGGACCAATTCTTATCCCATGCTCTGTATCCAATTATTGCTTGTGTGCTATCCACCAAGACTTGAATTTTATTGGTTATTGATAGCCTTGTTTCCAAGAGCTTGAAAGATGCTTCTAATTCATCTTCTACTTGGCCCAATGTATCTTTGATTTTGAGAAGATATGAGAGTGTGGGCCTAGCCTTTGGGGTCATCTTGTTGATGCTTTCAATCATGTTCCTTCTGACTATCCTTGATTTTTCCTTGGACAACCCACTAGTTTTATCAATGTTGTCGGATAGCTACTTTTTAAGGTCCTCGACCTATTGCTACAATACTTGAATTTGTTCTTTGGCCTTTGCTACTTTCTCTTTGTAGGGGGCCGCTTCATTGAACATTTGCTTCCATTTTTTGGCTTCATTTTTCAAAGCCTTTTCTGTTGTTTTTTGTTGGTGCAAGGCTTCCTCCAAATGCTTTCTTGATTGTTCAGCCTGGAGGTACTTTTCTTTGTAGAACTCAATATTCAGATAAATTGTTCCCATGTGAGTCTGAGCCTTGCCCCACTCATCATCCATTGGTAGCTGAGTGATATCTTCCATGGTTACCTCAGCTTGGTAGTCCTCTAGGGTCATTTATTTCTCTAGATTCTGCACGAGTGGGGTCATATTCATGGTGGAACGTTGCATGCTGATGGGATCCAACACTGATCCTTCTCTAACGTGGGCTATATCATTAGAACTTTAGGAGCTCCATGACTTCAGCCATGTAGCAACATTCAGGGTGGCTTTCTTCAATTTTTTGAATTTAGCAATGGTAGGGTTGCTTGTGGGAGAAGCAGTTTGCATGGCTTGGAAGCTTAGCAGGTTGGTGGAGTAAGGGAAAGGAGTGGTGGCTAGAGAGGCTTCCATACTCAATTTTTCGATGGGGGAACCTGTGTGAGTAGAGGAGGATGTTGGTGGAGTTTGCTGAGTTGATGGTGGTGATGGTGGAGGTTGATGAGAAGGTGATGGCGATGGTGGAGGCTGATGAGAAGATGTGGGAGAGGGATTACCTTGATATTCAGAATGGGAAGGGGAATTATTCTAGGAATGAGAAGAGGAAGAAGGAGTATCGATATTGATAGGAGATATACCTGAGTCCTTTGGTGGATTGGTGTCTCTGGTCCCCTATGATTTCTTAGTGTAAGCTTCTACGATCTGCTTTAGGATCGAGTCATCAACACCCATTGTTACTTTTGTCAGGGTTTGCTCCCCGCTAGGGTTTTCTTTTGGGGGAGGCTCTTCAACTATCTCGACCATTTGTTCATCTATCTCCTGATGCTTAGAAGTTTACTCAGAGCTTTCCCCTATTCCTTCTTGGTCCCCTAATTCTTTGTGTTCCTCTGATTCCTCATGTTCTTCTAGATTCTTCAGAGGGTGTTTCTTCTCTTTTCCTTTTCTTTTTGTCTCCTCCCTTCTCCAATTCTACTTTTTATTTTCTTGATTCTATTCTCTCCTCCTATGCTCGAGTTGAGCACCATCATCAGACTCTATGTCTGATCCAGAAGGGGGAATGAAATTTCGATATTTCCTTTTAGGGACTTCTATTTGCTCAGTAGTGATTTGCTTCCCTTTATCCTTTTTAGTACTACCTTCAATTTGTTTGATGGGGATGCCATTTATTCCCAAAGGGACTTTATCCACCAAAGTCTCAGACCAATTATCATGGTTCTCATCATACTTCTCAGAGAATTCCTTGTCAATATTCATCCCATACCTAGAAAAGGTTTGTATGTGACATCTCATTTGCCACCATGCTAATATTTTAGCATGATCCCAACCTTCTCCTCTTTTCTTGGTACTTTCGATGGTCTTGTTACTTAGCTTGTGGGTTGGGTTCACCTCAGGGCACCAATATAACAAGTGCAAATAGAAGTCGTGCCATGGGGGCAATGGCTACATTTTTTCAACGTGCCATTCTAAAGGTCGATCTTCATCATTATTCCTACCCTACTTATCAATTTGCCTATCAGATGAGTGAAATTTCTTGAAGGGGGTTTTATTTAGGGTGGCTTGCCTCTGAGCGAATTTGTCCTCAGGGTCATATTTCCATTTTTATGGTAGCTCTATCAATTTGAGATTTCTTAAAGTTCAAGCAATTTTTTTGTGGTCCCCTTTTTTGACACTATTACTCCCTCATACTGAAAAGGCATGAGGCAAGTACCTATCAAATGAGCACCTGTACCAAATTTACTATTAATGAACTCTATTTGCCTTACGTACTCTAGAGTGAATAATCACTTAGTAACATAATAAGGCAACAAGAAGGGCTTCTCTATGAAGCCATAGAGCCTGACGACCACCCCCTATGTTAGAATAAACTAGTCCCCCTCTTCTATATGGGGGTGCCTCAAAGTATCTCGCATCTATTGGGGAATTCTTGGCATGGTGCCATACATGAGTTTCAATGTTGGGCCCAAGAATTCCATATTAAAGTGATAGTATGAACCCGCATTTGAAAGGAGTGACATCCATTCACATACAGGCAAGAGGTCTCCCTTTTGGTCCTTTTGTGTGGTAGGGATAAAACTCAAAAATTTTACCTGAAAGAAGAAGAAAATCCATACCAGGTAAGAGGAGAACCTGAAGGCATCTAGGATATCCTTTTATAATTTGAAGAGCCCTGCATGTAGCTATTGGGCTAGGTATTCTAGCTAGTCAAAGAATATTGGCACTCTGGTTGGGTCTACACATGCCGCATCATAAAACTTAGGGTTGGATATGCATTGTGCTATTACTATTTGCCACCCATAGACCTGTGTATCTATTTCCAACCCTACCACCATGGCCAGCATGGAAAAGAGCTCCTTGCTTTTGAATTTTTCCAAGGGAATTAGAGATTTTGGCATAGCTCCTTCGAGAAGAGAGTCTGACCAATGCTCTTGCAGGAATAGCCAAATGTTTAGGCCATTGGTGTAATACTTTATAGAATTAGTAGGGTCAAACGAAATGGGGGAAACTATAGGCTTCCTACCATAGGTGAAGGTGGCCCTAATTGAGTCGACATCGAGCATGAAAATGACTTCATTCTTGGAGTTTCTTACTATTCTATTCTTAACATCATAAAATTCTACCATGGCCCTAATTAACTCGGGGTAGGGGTGAACCTGAGGGTAGACGTACCAGTAGAGTAGAGAGTGGTAAGGGAAAATGCTTGGGCTCGATGGGGAGACGTTTATGGCCATTATGGCTGCTATGTCCTTTTAAATTTGCCTTAGGTCTTTCCATGTCAGCTTTGTATCCGTGATATGGTTATCAGGATCCATAAAACTGCTTCCCTTTTTGGATGATGTTCATTTTCCATTTGAAGAAGTAGCTAGAGGTGTGGCCATCATGGTTGTATTATAATATTTATAATAAAACTTGTTTGAAATGTGCTTAGCAGAGTGTTGCAGAGCTTTCTAAGGGAGCAAGGAGCATAGTGAGCAAAAAAGAGAGAATGTAGAAGATGAAAAGGGTGATGAAAATAATTTATGATATAACTAGTTATGCATGCATATGCCAAGGTGCCATGCATTAACTATCAAGGTGATATGGAATAACTATGGTTGGTGGCACACACCCCTATACTAAATTTGAACATTGTTAGGTACCTCAATTCATGTGCCTCTTTAAGAAACCAACTACCATGCATTAACATTTTCTTTGGGCCAATGATATTGCTCTGCTACTATCATGGGCCAATAAAATGGTGTCACCTCTATTCTAGGCCAATCAATGGGTATGATGGTACCTTAAAAAGTAGGACCTTTTATAATTTCAAGAAAACTACTTTTCCTACCAAAATTTCTTAGCTACTCTAAGGTGGCCTTTGAGCACCGAAAAGTCATGCCATCATGACATTTTTCCTTAGAGGCCATCAGTTACCAAAAAGTCATAAAATCATGACAATTTCTATTGAAGGGGCCTTTGACGCCAAAAGTCATGCCATCATGACATTTTTCCTTGGAGCCACCATTAGCTACCAAAAAGTCACAAAATCATGACAATTTACATTGAAGGGGCCTTTGAGCATCAAAAAGTCATGCCATCATGACATTTTTCCTTGGAGCAACCATCGACTACCAAAAAGTCATGAAATCATGACAATTTACATTGAAGGGCCTTTGAGCCCAAAAAATTGTTCCATCATGACATTTTCCCGGCAAAAATTTATTTGAAGGGGCCTTTGAGCACCAAAAAGTCATGCCATCATGACATTTTTCCTTAGAGCGGCCATCGACTACCAAAAAGTCATGAAATCATGACAATTTACCTTGAAGGGGCCTTTGAGCACCAAAAGTCATGCCATCATGACATTTTTCCTTGGAGTAGCCATCGACTACCAAAAAGTCATGAAATCATGACAATTTACCTTGAAGGGGCCTTTGAGCATCGAAAAGTCATGCCATCATGACATTTTTCCTTGGAGCCTGAAAGAAAGCAAATATTTACATAAAATACATACAAGGTAGAGGAAGACCTGTTACTTGTAGTACAACTTCAGGTGGAAGCCATTGATGGGGATAGGTTGAACCTGGCCCTATTCATTTCTCAGATGGAAGGAGTTTTGCTATTTTTCTTCTATTACTTCGAAAGGGCCTTCCCAAAATGCATCAAATTTATCATGATTTTTAGGTTTTGACTTCTTTTCATTCCATCTTAGGACCAAGTCTCCTACCTTGAAATTTCTCAGAGTGGCCTTTTTATCAAACCATTTTTTTGTGGTGACCACATGCTTTTGATAGTGGTCATAGGCTTGCTCCTTTTATTCTTCTAACTGTAGGAGTTGGATCAACCTATTCTCCATTGGTTCAGCTTCCTCTATGTCGGTCTGATTGAGTAATTTTAGAGCTGGGATCTCTATGTGTATCGGAAGAACTACTTCTTTGTCATAGACCAGAGAGTAGGGAGATGTGTTTATGGACTTCTTGATGGTTATTCTATCAGCCCATAGTGCTTGATTTATCAGAGAGTGCCAACTTCTCTTATTGTCCTGTAGGGTTCGCTTCAAAATCTTGAGCAGGTTTTTATTTGTAGATTCGGCTAATCCATTTCCCTACGGATAATAGTTTGAGGATGTTTTTAAGTAAATCCCATATTTACATGTAAATTCGATCATCTTGGCACCTACGAAGGATGAGCCATTATCTATGACTAATGCATCTAGGATGTCGAATCTCATGATCAAGCTTTCCATGAATTCCATTACAACCTCCTGGTCTACTTTTTTAGTAGGTATTGCTTCTGCCCACTTCGTGAAGTAGTCGGTAGCCATCAGAATGTATTTATGTCCAATGGATGAGTTGGGCTCTATTATTCCAACAAAGTCCAATCCCCATTGTTGAAAAGGTTCTTCAACTTGAATGGACTTTAGGGGCATCGAAGCATTCCTGTTTCTTCCGATGTATCTCTGGCATTCTTCATAGTTTCTTGTTATTTTGAAGGTGTCTATAAAAATAGTTGGCCAGTAGCATCCAATTATAATGATATTTAAGGTAGTGGTCCTTCCTGAGTAGTGTCCTCCAGATGAGCCACCATGGAATTCCTCCAGGATATTCTATTTCTGATTTTCATTTATGCATCGAAGCAACACTCCATCCAAATTCTTTTTATACAATCCCTCAGGTAGTAGGGTGTATTTCAGAGCCTAGATCATGTACCTTCTTCTTTGTGAAGCATTCAAGCTTGATGGGCATTTTCTAGTTTGGAAATACTGAGTTAATTCATCTACCCAATCGAGCTGCTCTGAAGGTTGATCATCATCTGATGCTACTTCTTGAGTTTGGCAAGCTATGTATTCTGATGAAGCTTGCTTGGTGAGCTCTTGGCATAGTGCTCTACCTCTTACCAGCTTGGTTGGGTGTATTTCTACATTATATTCTTGTATTTTTGTCACCCAACCAACTCTTTTATCATCGAGCTCCCCTTGTATGATGAAGTTTCGTACATCGAGGTGAATTACATACACAATAATCCTGCTCTACGATAGGAAATGCCTAAAAATTTTTAGTGACTTCATTATAGCATAGATCTATTTCTCAATGAAGTTATATTTTTCTTCATGTTCTTGCATAGTCTGACTCAAAAAATCTATGGGCCTTTCTTCATTGTCAGCTCCTTTCTACGTGAGCACTATGGCGTAACTTTCTTGTTCACCTACCACATACAAGATGAAGCCTCTAGAGTAGTCTAGATTCACCAAGATGGGGGCTTGAGCTATTTGTTCCTTGATCTATTGGAAAGCTTATTTCCTTGCATCGGTCCACTTGAACACAACATCCTTTTTCAACAACTCTATCATGGGTTTGATGATTTGCGCAAAATCAGCAATGAATTTGCGCATGAAGTTGATCTGGTCGAAGAATGATTGCAAGCCCTTTTTGTTAGGGGGAAGGGGGAGATCTAACAATGCTTTCACTCTATTAGGGTCTATAGCTAGACCAGACTTAGAGACAACATGGTCGAGTAACAATCCTTCTTCCACAGTGAAGATAGATTTCTTGGGATTTATGGAGATACCAAATTCTCTACATTTCTCGAACACACTTCTGAGATGTGCTATATGATCCCCTTTTTGGTGAGAGAACACTATCATATCATCTAGATATATTACTATTATTTTATTGACAAGTTCTCCAAAAGCCACATCCATAGCTCTTTGAAAATTTGCTCCGATATTGGATAACCCGAAGGGCATTCTCTGGTAAGCAAACATTCCCCACTTGGTTGTGAACGTGGTCTTGAATTGGTCTTCATCTTTGACCCACACTTGATTGTACCCAGAGAAGCCATCTAGGAGTGAGAACCTTTCTACTCCTACTACTATGTGTAGGATTTGGTCGATCTATGGGAGAGGGTAATGGTCTTTGAGTGAAGCTTTGTTCAAGTTGTGGAAGTCGATGCATAGTCGGATATCTCCATTCTTATTTCTAACAAGAACTAGGTTAGCGACCCAAGTTGAATGCTTGATTGGATAAATAATTTTAGCTTCAAGTAATTTTAGTAGCTCTTACTTCATCAAAGCTTCAATTTTAGGATTCATCGATCATTGCTTTTACCAAAATGGCTTTGCACCTTCCTCAAGTTCGATCGTATGTTGGATCATTTCTTTGGAATAGACTTTTAGGTCACCATAAGTCTAGGCGATGATGTCTAGAAATTCTTTGCATAATTCCCTAATTTCATCTAGTTCTACTTTCATAGTGTTCACTCCTACTTTGATAGCTTTATCAGGTCCCATATGAGCTTCTCTATATCTATGCTTGTCAACTTTCATTTTATGGCCAGTTGACCTATCATTATTATCGAATAAGCTCTCAAGGGTGACCAAACCTTTTGGGATGTGATTGTTCTTTAACTGGATCATGCTTGCATCTTCTTCATCATCGATTATCCTATTGCTAGAGTAGTTCATCTCATGGATGAGGAAGTCCACTATCTATTTATCATTCTCAAAAACTTCCAGAAGGTATCCCTATCTAGCACAGAAGGCCTGTAGATTAGCCTAACTATTTTTGACTTTTGGATGACGTTGTTGATAGGGCAAAAATTCACCCCTACTAAAGCCAACAAGTCTGCATGAGTATTTTTCTCTCTTGGAATTACCTTGAGGTTCAGAGACTCAAAATATTCTAACAAGTCCCAAACTTTATTTTTGTAAGCCTTAAGGTAATGTTGCTTACTTACACATTTCTTAGTTACCTAGTTCACTATCAGTTTAGAGTCTCCAAAGATCTGTAGCTACTTGATACCCATATTTTTAGCTTTCTTGAGTCCTAAATAGAGTGCTTCATACTCTGCTGCATTGTTAGTGCAACTCTAGGTTAACCGGTAAGAGAAAACATTTTCTTCACCTATTGGAGAGATTAGGACAATACCTGCTCTAACTCCATTTTTACATCTAGCACCATCAAAGAAAAGCTTCCATAACTGATCAGTGGGTTGGTTAACTAGAGGGGGAGAAATGGGATCACTTTTTTTAGGTTTTAGAATTGTGTAACTCCCAATGTCAGTCTCAATCATGGCATTGAAGTCTTGGAGAGAGAACTGGTCTTCCTCCTATAATACATTTAGAGCTTCTTCCATCAAGTTTAGGTCCCCTAGTTCCTCTATCATCATGTTCACAGTGGTGGACTATTTGTCTTCCTCTTCAAGTCTTTCGATATGGAAAGTTGATGGCTTTTCATTAAATATTTTCACTCTTTTGCCCTTGAACGAGATTTCCAGATGTGAGAAATCTAGTGATAAATATCCTCCTATCTTAGTTGTGAACTCCCTAGAGAGACACATACCAAAATAGGGCTCCAAATCCACTACTACCACTTCTTGTATGACTGTGAGTTGGGGTAGTCTATGGAGCACTATTGGGATATCTTTGATTACCCCTATAGTTTTTATAGGGGTTCCATCTAACTGTAAGACATCGAGACTACTTCTTGTATATTCCATGCCCATGATATCACATACTACTTTGGGCATCACAGTGGTTGTAGCTCCAGAGTCTATCATACAATTGTGAACTACCCACCCTTCCATTTGGAGAGACAGATAAAAAGGAGGGGGTCTATTTTTTCCTAAAGTGGATGTCAGACTAGCTTGTGCAGAATCCATCTGAGTTGGGGTCTTATTCTTATTTTTCATAGACCTCAAGGATTCTTGCAACAAGTCAATCTATCCTAGAAGCTGCAAAGCTTCATACATAGTTGCCTTGGAGGGGGTTTTCTTCATTTCCTCAACTATGTTAAATGGAAGGGGTTCAACACTCTTCTCCTTCACTATTGTATCATACTTATTTATGTACCCCTGAGTAGCATCAATCCTTTGATGCTTAGTCAGTGAGGGATATCTCAGTTTATCCCTAGCTTGTTCTTATGTTTCTGCTTCTTTCTATCGAGGTGCTTCCTTACGAGTTTTTGCATCTTTCTAGCTTGAACTCGAGGGAGATTTTTCATAAGAGGTCCTTTTCTCAATAGGGTTCCTTATAGGTGAAGGCACCTTCAAGGGGTTGAGATCTTGGGGATCAACCTATAAGGGTTTCTTTCCTGATCTAGTAAGAACAACTACTTGTTCAATAGAAGGCATCATGAAATTTTGATTCTCTTCTCTGATCATATTAACTTGACCCTTGAGGCTTCTTTCGGCCTTCTCAATGGCTATATTTTGTACCTGATGTTGGTGAATCATGCAAGAAGTTTCACCATGGGGGTCATTACACGTGGAGCACCAAAAATTTGACTCTATCGAAACATTATTGGGTTCGCTATCTTCATTGGCATAAACAGTGTTAGATTTGTCGTAACTTCTGCCACTCGTGGAGGCTTGATCCTTTGTTACTTGTGGGAATCTCCTTGGGGTGAAATTTCTTTCTGCTTCTCTTCATTCCATTGATGTAAATTTATTTTCTAAGTTTTGAATGATGCTTGTAGGTCTTGTAGGACTGCCAGTTGAGGATCTGGAGTTGATGGGACTATTTCCAGGGGAAGTGCAGGAATAGTAGGAAGCATTGGAGAGGTAGGGGGTGCCTGTATTACTAGAATATTAGGTTGTCCAGTCCATTTGGGAAGATTGGAGTTGGAAGCTGAAGTAGGGGTTGGAAAAGCAGCACTTGAAGCTTGGGGTAGATCTAGAAAAATGGGCATCATCATTTTGGCTAGGAATATCCCGATGGCAATCAGATCTTTCTCTGCTTTCTGTGCTTCTTGATAAATCTCGGGGAAGGTAAACACGTGGGACTGCCTAATTGCCATACTTATATCTGAGTTGAAAGCTCTCAGATAGTAATACATTGCCTGCTCATGTGTTGGTCTCAACCCATTAGGTACTCTCTACCAAGTCCGACTGAATCTGATGTTAAAATCTACGATCTCCTCTTGAGGGTGTTTCTGGATAATAGTAAACTGATTCAGTAGGGAGAATGGGTCTGCTTGCTCATTGAATTCTTCCACTAGTTTACCAGCAAGTTGTGCCCAGGTGGATATAGTTTGATTTTCAAGAGCTCTGTACCAATAGAGCATTTTTCCTTTCAAGGAAATTACCAGCAATCTTATCATAACATCTTCTTCATGGATGTTATGTATCGGGGCTAGTGTGGCTACATCTTGATAGTGTTCGTAAGCCATATTTCTAGTACCATCATACTGGGGTAGTGCTTTCAAGGCCACCATAGGAATCGGATGTTGAGCTACCAGGTTCAAGGGACCTGTGTGGTTCCATACGGGGTAAGGCAAGATTGGCTGATTCGTGGCCATTGTGATTATATGGGTAGCTGGAGTTAAAGTTCCGCTAGTAGTAGTACTAGGGAGGGTTGTAGGGGAAGGATTTGTGTATCCTATATTATGGGTATATGCAGAAGTTGTTCTGGCCACTAAAATAGGATTAGCTCGGAGGCTACCAAGGTGTAGTTCGAAGAACTCTATGGGCTCTTCTAAATTTTTTGCTTTAGATCTGGTTATCATAAAATATGGTGCATAACCAGAAGTTGGGTAAAGGCTTTCTTAGGGTTCCTTTTCGGTGTAGAGTCGCCAGGTGATTTATAAAATATTGATAGGGCAAAGCTATTCACCAGGGCTTTGATCTGTATACTGCATGGGATTTGTGTCCCATCGGGCATGCCAAAAACTGTTGGAGCAAAATCTGCCTTTGGTTACGTTTGCACCCAAGACTTTGCCAACATTGAAAGACCAGGTTAAAATAGAGTTTACCTGGTTCAATCTCTAGAGGAGGTTGGTTCCTTTAGGACCCTCCTAACATACCCTAATACTTGGCCAACATTGAAAGACCTTCAAAATATTGTGCCATCGTGACTTTTAGCCGTGGCTTGACCCTTAGATTTCAAAACATCGTGCCATCTTGAATTTTGGACTTAAATGTGTCTTCAGTCTTCAAAATGCCATGCAATCATGAATTTCTATCTTAGTTTGCCTTCTAGCATTCAAAACATCATATCATCATGATTTTTGGCCGAGGCTTGACCTTTAGCCTTCAAAATGTCTTATCATTGTAACGTTTTGCCTTAGTCCTACCTTAGGTCTTCAAAATATCACCCGATCATGACTTTTTGGCTTAGTTCCACTTCCAGCCTTCAAAATGTCGTGTCATCATGACTATTATCCATACTTAGCAAAATATTGGGAAGATTACTCCTTATTTTAGTAGGTGTGGTTATTTTGGCCAACAGTGCCATTGGTTATGTCTTCTACTGTGTCTCTGCTCCTTAGATCTGTACCAAAGGGTCTGCCCTTCTTTTTGTCACCTCCAACATCTATTTGGAATTTTTTAAAGCTCCTGGTCTATTTAAGGCTCCAATCCTCTAGGGATTAATGGGATGACTCAACATTATCGACCTCGTCACCATGGGTTTCAGAAGGGGAATGGGATGATCAACTTGTGTGGGGGGAGTTGGGTAGTGGGTTAGGCAATAGGGAGGATAGGTTGATGGGCCCTGGGGTTCATGAGCATTGGATGATGGGAAATTAGGTCACGGGGTTGGGGATGAAAATTGGGTTTGCTAGGGAAGGCTTACCTTTGGAGATGGTTGATATGGCTAGTTTTATCCAGTCATTTCCTCATGAGAACATTCCTCATCATTATTATTTGTATTGAGGCTGGTATTGTTGAGTAAACTAAACCTATTGGAAAAATCAAACAGGGTACTTGCCTTACTTGTGTCATCGATTGGAGGAGGAGGAGCATACTGCTTACCTTTGAGGTCTTGGCACGAGCTTGCTTTAGCTTTCATCTTATGGCCTTCTCCATTGGGTGAGCAAAGAAGTTTCTAGTAATATTTTTGTACAGGTTTTAGTGTTGGGTACTCGCTTCAGAGGTGTCCTTGAGAGTGGCATTCAGTTTAGAATGAAGGTTTGTTCTCATACTCCATTGGTTGACATCGATGGTAGTACCCATAGATCAGATTCACATGGTTCAAGAGCTGGATATCCAAGTTTGCATTAATGTAGATATGATATTGCATTAGTCATGATCAGGAATGCATTGTAGGGTTGATAGTGATGAGCTCCCCAATAGCTCAGGAAATCCCCTGAAGCATGTCCTCATGCTAGAAATGAGAGGGTAAGTTTGGGAGATAGACCCAAATGAGAGAAAAATTGATATTATGGATCTTCGGATTGAAGTCCACTTCCCACTTGTGAAGGAAAAGACTCCTTCTTTCGAAGAACCATGCCCCCCCAATAGAATGTGATCTGCATCCTCTTGGGTGTTGAGCCATATCATGAAGATACCTCTAGACATGACTATCAGTTCCAGGTAGTCCCTAGTTTTCCAATTTATCGCCTCCCATCGACAAACAATGTCCATATCAGACCTTTCACCTATAAACTTCCCAACTAGGGAGGAGTCAAGGGTAATGTACCATCCATGACTTCTTTTGGTAGAATAACATAGCAACCCTGAGGGATAAAGGTACGTGGTGCAACTAGAAAGGTTTTGGGATTTTTCTTGAGCACTTCTATGAATGATGCTGAGTGAGTTTTCTTGCTTCCCATCAATGCTTTATCTGAAGGATCTTTCCTCCCATCGGTACCATTCACATCTTTCGAAACCCTTGAATCAAATTTAGCTGTTATTTTGATCCCATTCTCTTGGCTGGTCTATCCATCATTGATGCCACTTATGCACACTCCTGATATGCTCCTTGGTCCCTTACTTCCGCCTCTCTACTTCCCACTCGTTGAATATTTGAATTTTGGAAATTTTCTTGCCATCACTCTCCTACTAGAAAATCCAACTTCAACATATTATTGAATGTTATTTAATTTATTATTTTCAATGAGTAAATATTATTTGATTTATTATAGGCCTTGATTTACATATTAATTTTCTCATATAATTCTACTCATAATTATCTTGACCTTATTATATTGTGGTTATTTTATATTCAATATTATGTGAAATAACCTATGATATTTTGTGGTAGTATTAAAGCTTAAAAACTATCAATATAATAGGTTGAAGCAGATGCATTAGAGAGGTAAGACTCTTCTATATATAATTTTATTATTGGGTCATATAGGATTGAAATTGATCACATCCATGTTAAATATTGACCTCTTATTGTAGTATTATAACAACATTTTGGAAATTATAGATGTATCGCTTGGAAAGATTCGAACTTGGTCTCCACCTTTGAGGTCAATGTATCTAACTAGTTGAGTTCTTGCCAATTTGATTAAAATGTTAAGGTTATACAGGATTGGAACATTGGTTTATGGTGTGAAATTCTTTATTCCCCACCACTTAATACAAACCTTTTGGGATAAATGTTAAGGTTCACCCAAGATATTAGAACCTTAGTACTATGATATGAAACTCCTTGTTTTCCACCACTTGTTTCAACTCCCTTGGGCTAATGTTAAGGTTCACCCATGTGATTGGAACCTTGCTCTATGGTGTGAAATTCCTTGTTTCACATTATTTTCCCCAAACCCATGGGATACTTATACATAATTACTTTCCTTAAAAATTAGATGTTTCTTACTTTTATGTGCCAAAGCAACTTTTGATAATGCTAGTAAATTGTTATCCAAGAAATCATGGATTGTTTCCATGGATCTACCATCCAATGTATATAATATAGATGAAATATTCTAATTAATATCCATAGGATAATAATCTTGCAAAGTGATCCACTAATAATATGATCAAGTACCTTTAAATTTACCATAATAGAGGTCCAGATATTAGTATAAAACAATATACTAGACTTTTTTGACATGATTGAATAACTTCCAAGGTAATCAAACTTTAGTCAACAATTCAATAATTTCAAATAAATCAAATTATAAATAATATAACTTTGTAACCATAGCTAATTAATTTCATTCAAAAACATTGTAAATTTTAATAATTGTAAATGTGATATAGGAATGTCAAACCATGTTTAACAAAGTGGGACCCTAAAATCCACTCTAAAACTTTGAAAATCATAACAAAATGGCACTACCTCAAAACTTGACCCCATTAAATATAATTATGAATTGGTACTAAAAAAGTTATCTAATCCACATCATGGAGGCCTAGATACATAGAACAAAGGACAACTTCATAGATCAAATAGTGAGGCTAAATGAGTGATGTTTGAAATTTGTGTATACTAGAAAAATCAACCACACAATAAGCATTAAATTTTATTTGAATGTATATGTTGTACATCACTATGAATAATGTTATTTTGTGATAAAATAGAATCATATATTTGTGAGCTCATATTATAAATTAAACTTACAAATATCAACTACTTAATATCTAATATCTCTAATACCTCCACTTAATGACTAAACCTCCCTAATTTTATCCCTAATTTTTAGAAAAAAATATCTACCTAGTCATTACATATATAATTTTTTCAGAAGTTGGATAATAATTTAGACAAATTTATTCATGCCCCACAAATTTTTGGATATAGCAAAGACAAAATTCAATATGTTTTTCTTTGGCATGATATATTGTATTCTTCACCAACTTAAGCATAATTTGATTATCATAATGAAGAGGTATTTATGTTATTTGATCTATTTGGATGTCATACAATATGTATTGTAACCAAGAAATTTCACAACATGCACTGCATGTTACCTTATTTTGGTTCAGTTGATGACAAAGTAATTGTATGTTAAAGTTTGCTTTTCCAAGAAATAACCCCTAATACAAGAGCAAACATATATCCAATAATGCATTTTTATCATCAATTGATATAGTGCAGTCTACATCAATATATCCAACTAACTAAAAATCATTTGATTATTGATGCAAAATATCAAAGTCAAGGGCACCTTTGATATATTTAAGAATGAGTTTTGTATCTTGATAATGTTCTCTTTGTAAATTTGATATGAAACATGACAATAACTCATTATAAAACATAGATTCATTCTAGTAGTCGTGAGATAAATTGAGTTACCCATTAGTTGACTATATCTTGAATCATTTACTAGAGATGAATCAAGTGAGTTGATAATTTTAGCCCAGCTTTCATAGGTGTAGATATCAAATTAAAATATTCTATCTAAAATCTTTCTAAAATTGTTTACGCATATTTGTTTTATGATACAAAAATAACATGATAAAGTTGCTAAATTTCTACACCTAAGCAGTAATATAGAAATCCTAAATTTGTAATACCAAAGACAACACAAGTTAGATTTTACCTTTTGAATCAAGTGGGTTCCACTATAAGTGATAACAATATCATCAATATACATAACGAGAATTACAATTTCATCACTTGTAGTTTTAATATAGAGATTAGGATTAGATAAGATCCAAATAAATCTTGAGTCTCTAAGATATTGATCAATTTTAAAATACTAGGCTCATGGAACCTACTTAAGTCCATATAGGGACATGATCAATATACAAACTAGATAATCTTTTTTTGGCACCTAAAACCCTAATGGTTGCACCATGCAGACTAATTCCAAATATCCATTTAATAAGACACTCTTCACATTCATATTATATACCTTTAATAGAAACCATGATGCAATAGAGATAACTAATTGAAAATATACCATCTTTGCAGTTCGGGAAAATATTTTACCATAGTCTATTCCTTCTTGTTATGCATATCCTTTAACAACAAGACTAGATTTGAACATGTAAACTAAAATACTTAATTATATTTTATCTTATAAACCCAATTATAGTCAATGTGTTTCTTTCCATGGGGTAACTCTGTTGAGCAAGGTGCAACGACAATATTGTCATTGTTGTCAACACACTCAGATGGACAAGTTGATGCAGTGGACAGTTGTTCGGAGGTTGTTCGGAGTATGTACAGTGGTGTTCAATGCTTATGAGGATGTTTTTGATGTTCGGGTGAAGTTGTTACAGGTTGTTCGTGCAAATTTGCAAAAGTTGCAAAAATCGTCAGGAAGTTGTCAAAGTAGCAAAATTGTCAAAGTTGCAAAAATCGTCAAAGTTGCAACAACGTCAATGGAATGTGTTGGACAGCCCAAGATACTATTTGGAGGTTTTTTTATCATTAGAAAGTGTGGTTGCAGTGTTGGAACAATCGGTTGCTTCACCGGTGCATTGTTGGTCAGTTTCATGCTTTATGTGATAGGTGTAAAATCTGCATCGGAGGTCACTTTACGAGAGGAATATTAAGCAATCCGTGAGGAATTGGACCTCAAATGTTTTATTGGAGGTAGCTGGATATACTGAGAGCTTAAGTTTTAAATTTCAGCCCAAATGGAGTCCGGAAGAAGAAACGGTGAGCGTTGCAAAATGGCTCTGGAGCACTTTTTCCAGTTTATGTGATAGGTGTAAAATCAGCGTCAGAGGCCACTTTGTCGGAGGTACTACGAATAATCCATGAAGATTTAAAATCTGAAATTTAAACTGAAGGTAGTCGGTTTATCCAAGAATATATGTTTCAATTTTTAGCCCATTTGGAAATTTGAGGAGGAAGTTATGACTATTACAAAAGCCCTGTCAACTCTTTTTGGCAATTTTGGCAGTTTCTAAGAATATAACGGTTGAGTGGTACTTTTGTGTAACTGAAAAAAAGAGCTACATTTTTTAATGTGAAGCATATATATGTTTTAAAAGAAAAGGGAGAAGGGGGTTTTTTGGAGAAAGGACTGTCGGTGCATGTTGTGAAGAATTTTTTTCTTTGGCATTTTGATTGAAAAATGTGCAAGGTGTGAGATAATCAATGTGCAGAGTTGAGAAGATTGAAAAGGTTAGACAAAATATTTTAGAGGAGAATATTTGTGAGCTAGACCACTCAGGGTCTTTTGATGAGATTTAAAACTTTTATCAGAGCTTTTTAAATTTGTCGGGTCGATGCTTGGCAACAAGGGTCGGTGCTCCTTGCAGTTGGTGCTTCTAAAGTCCGGGTTGGTTGGTGCCATTCCCTATGAGTTGGTGCTACAAAAATATTGTAAAGACCAAACATTTTTGAGGCTGGATTTGGATGGGAGTCCAAACAGTCCATTGGCATAATGGTTTTCCCACATCGGGTTTCCACTATAAATCTGGTGTTATGTGATGCATGTTTGTGTGATTGCTTGTTTTGATTTGATTTCGTAGTTGGATTAAATTTTTAATACACACTGATTCACCCCCCCTCTCAGTGTCATGCTTAGTTCAACAATTGGTATCAAAGCCAAGTTCCTGAACAGGCTTAACCGACTAGGGTGATCTTGGAAGTGACACAATGGCAGGTGGTGAAGGCTTCTCATCAAACAAAGCACCATTGTTTGATGGAACTAATTACGCATTTTGGAGACTCAAGATGCAGACATATCTTTGTGCTTTGGGATACGACATTTGGGATTCAATAAATAATGGATACACAATACCCACCACTTCTCCAACCGATGCTGCTGGTAAGAAACTGTTTGAGAATGACTCAAAAGCAAAGAATGCTATCATGTGTGGATTAGTGGACAACGAACTGGTAAAGATTATGGGTTGTAAAAAGGCAAAGGAAATATGGGACAAACTGAAGAGCATTCATGAAGGAGACGTTAAGATCAAGGAGGCCAAGTTACAAACACATCGAGCTCAGTTCGAAGGATTAAAGATGAATGAGGATGAGAATATAGAGGCATATATGCTGAGAGTTAATGAAGTCATTAATGCGATTAGAGGACTCAACGAGGAAATCGAAGATTCTATCATCATGAAAAAGGTATTAAGGTCCCTTCCCCAAAGATTTGATTCTAAAGTTTCAGCTATAGAAGAAGCTAAAGATCTGAATTCTTTTAGTATGGATGAGATGCATGGTTCTTTGACTGCATATGAGATGAGAATAGGAAAATCTAAACCCACAGACAGAGAAGTTGCTTTTAAAGCCCAAAAAATATGAAAGCAAAACAAGAATCCGAGGAAGAAGAGACATCAGATGAAATGGAAGCAAACTTTGTTCGAAAACTAAAAAGGGGAAAAGGAAAATACAGAGGAAAGTTACCATTTAAATGTTTCAACTATGGAGGCGTTGGGCATTTCATAGCTAAATGTCCACTTAATGAGAAGAACAGAAGTGATGAAGGATCGCACGGAGAAAGAAGTGACTTGGAAGAAAAAATCAAATTTCAGAAAAGGCAACTTCAAGAAGAAAAGTTTCATCTCCAAGAAGGTCAGTTCATCAGAAGACAACTCCAGTGAGGATTCTGAAAAAGAAACAGGTGAAGCTCTTTTCATGGCATTCAAAGAAGAAAAACTAGAAAAAGAATAGGAATGTGATGAAGAAGAAATTGATGCAGAAGTGAATTTGGAAGAGGAACTAATTGCAGCTCTAGATGAATTGAAGACAGAAAGAAAAAGGAATAAGAAAATTTCAAGAAAGCTTGAGGATGCAAATGAAATCATAACAAGTTTGAAAGTGCAGATAGAAGAATCCAAGAAGATCTCCGAAGATCTCGAAGTGCAAATAACCATGAAAATAGATTATTGCAACAAGTTAGAAGAAGAGATTGTTGGTTTAAGGATGCAGCTAGAAGAGATGAATCAAAAAATTAGCTTTTATCACAAACGTGAAGAGAGTTCTATGAAGCTGGATAAGATCATAAAGAACTAGAAGACTACAGACATCAAATTTGGTTTGGGTTTTGATGAAGGAGAATCATCAAATGGATCAAAGGCCACAAATGAAGAATCCACAAAGAATGAAGAAAAGAAACAGGTTAATCAAGCAAAAATGAATCATGCAAAGGAAAGCAATAATGCAAGGCACGAAAGGAGAATTGACAATGATGGTTTCACCAATGTCACACATCAAAGAAGAAGAAGATTTATGGCTCCTACAACAACATGGCAAAGACCACCACCCAGGTTCAATCATCCATTTTTTGGTTACTATTTTAAATGCAATGGTTATGGACATAAGATTTCAGATTGCAAGTATAATGTAGGACCAAGGAATTTTGCCAGTAGAAATGCTTTTTCACCTTTGATGGATTATGCAGTAGAATGTTATAACTGTCATAACTTTGGGCATATTGCAAGAAATTGTAGAAGTACATTTGCATCAAATCAATTTCAGGGAAGAAAATTTCAGCCAAATGGAATAAGACAAAATAGAAAATTTCCCGAAAAACATGCACAAGCTACTGAAAAAGAAAAGCCAAAACAAGAGCCCAAAACTGTAATCAAACCGGAGTGGAAAGAAAAAGAGCAACCTAAGGAAGAAAAGGAATCCTTGATCGTACAGATGACATTTAAAGCACAGAATAAATCCGCACCATGGATACTTGATAGTGGATGCTCCAATCATATGACAGGTGACAAACAAAAATTTGAGAAGTTGCAACAATATGAAGGTGGTTCAGTGAAATTCGAAAACAATGATGGAGCTAAGATAGTTGGCAGAGGTTCAGTTAAGATCAGTGATGGAAAAATCAGGTCAGAAGAAGTCTTGTTTGTGGTTGGTCTGAAGCATAACTTGTTGAGCGTAAGTCAGATTTGTGATAGAGGTCATGATGTGATCTTTAAGAAGTAGGGTTGTGAAATCAGAAAGGCAAACAGTGGGAAGTTGATAGCAGCTGGATCAAGGACATCTGGCAACCTGTACACTCTCTCGGAGACTTCAGAAGGAGCTTGCTTGATTGGACAGGAAGAAGAGAATTGGTTGTGGCACAAGAGGCTCGGTCATATCAGTTTTGACAACCTAGTAAAAATCAGTTCAAAGAAAGCAGTGAGAGATATTCCCACCATTGGCAAACCATCAAATAGCATTTGTGCTTCATGTCAAAAAGGGAAGCAAACTAGAGTCTCATTTAAAACAAAAGAGTACTACACGAGCAAACCTTTGGAACTAGTACATACTGATTTATGTGGACCCATGAGAACGCAAAGCATAAACGGTGACAAATATTTCATGTTGTGTATAGATGACTATTCCAGGATGACATGGGTATTGTTTTTGAAGCATAAATCAGAAGCTTTTGAGATGTTCAAGGTTTTCAAAAACCAAGTTGAGAATCAAACAAGAAAAATGATTAAATTTTTAAGGTCAGACAGAGGAGGAGAGTTCATTTCAGAGGATTTCATAGAGTATTGTGAAAAATATGGCATCAGGAGACAATTTTCAGTAGCCAGGACACCTCAGCAGAATGGTGTGGTAGAAAGAAAGAACAGGATAGTGCAAGAAATGGCATGGACTATGTTGACTGAGAGCAAAGTAGCAGATAAATTTTGGAAAGAGGTAGTCCATACTATAGTATACATCCAAAATAGGTGCATGTTGAGGACGCATGAAAGCAAAACTCCTTATGAGTTGTGGTTCGGTAAAAAGGCAACAACAAGATATTTTAAAGTTTTTGGCAGCAAGTGTTACATCAAAAGAACTGAAGAAAACCTTGGTAAGTTTGAAGATAGAGCGGATGAAGGTATTTTTCTTGGCTATTCATCAAAAAGCAAAGCTTACAAATGTTACAACAAGAGGCTAAGAAAAATTGTGGAAAGTGTCGATGTTAAAGTTGATGAAGGAAGGGAACGAGTAATTAGCTATGAAGAGAACTACCCAATTTATGAAGAGGTCATTGAAGGAGATGAGGAAGAGGAAATAGAAAAGAAACCAAGAATTGACTCAGAGGATTCAAAAAGTGATTCAGAATTGGAAGAAAACAAGAAATTCAAAATAGGTAGTTGGCAGAAAGATCATCCTAGAGAGCAAATAATTGGAGACCCCACAGTTGGTGTTCAGACAAGAAGAAGATTAGTAAGTAACTACTCTTTACTATCCAACATTGAGCCCAAAAATGTTGTCAAAGCAAGCAAAGATGAAAGTTGGGTAAAGGCAATAAATGAAGAATTAGATCAGATCGAGAAAAACAAGACTTGGGAGTTAGTACCAAGACCCGCAAATAAAAATGTAATCGGTACTAAATGGGTCTTTCAGAACAAATTGAATGAAGACGGACAGGTAGTCAGGAACAAAGCAAGATTGGTATGCAAAGGGTATGCACAAGTTGAAGGTATTGACTTCGAGGAAACCTTTGCACCTGTGGCTAGACTAGAGGCAATTAGAATATTTCTTGCTTTAGCAGTTTACAAGAATTTCAAAGTTTATCAAATGGATGTGAAATCAACATTTTTGAATGGGAAACTTGAAGAAGAGGTTTATATTGAGCAACCAGATGGTTTTCAGCTTGGTGATGATCCCAACTTGGTTTGCAAGTTGAAGAAAGTGTTATATGGCTTAAAACAGGCACCCTGAGCATGGTATGCAAGGCTAGACAATTATCTTACTCAACAAGGGTTCAAGAAAGGTATGGTGGACAGTAATTTGTATGTCAAAATAGAAAATGGTCATCATATTGTTGTTGTTGTATACGTAGATGATATCATATTTGGCAGCAACAAAGATGAGTTGTGTAAAGATTTAGCAAATAAGATGCAGAAAGAGTTTGAAATGTCAATGATTGGTGAACTTTCGTATTTTCTCGGATTGCAAGTTAATCAAAAGGAGAAGGGCATATTTATTTCTCAAATTAAATATGTGAAAGAGATGCTGAAAAAGTTCACAATGGAGGATTGCAAGCCAGTTAGCACTCCCATGATGACAGGTTGCAAGTTGAGCAAGGATGACAAATCTCCACCTGTTGATCAAACTATGTACAGATCCATGATTGGGAGCTTACTGTACTTGACAGCTACTAGACCGGATATTTTGCAGGCAGTATGCATGGTAGCACGATTTCAGGCTAGTCCCAAGGAGACTCATGTGACAACAATGAAGAGGATTTTTCGGTACCTCAAGGGTACTATGGAGTATGGGTTATGGTATCCGAAAGGTAAGGACTTCACCCTTATTGCGTATTCAGATGCAGATTGGGCAGGATGTGTAGATGATAGGAAGAGTACCAGTGGAGGTGCATTCTATCTTGGTGATAATCTTGTTGCATGGCATAGCAAAAAGTAGGAGTCAGTCTCATTATCCACAACAGAGGCAGAGTATATTGCAACGACATCATGTTGTACATAGGTACTTTGGATGAAACAAACTTTGAAGGATCTTGGAATAAATTTTAGTGAGCCCATATCGATCATGTGTGACAATACAAGTGCAATCAATATCTCAAAGAATCTAGTTATGCATTCTCGCACAAAACATATTGCTATCCGGTACCATTTTTTGAAGGAGAAAGTTGTGGAAGGTGAGGTTAAGTTGGATTTTGTTCCAACAACAGAGCAAGTAGCGGATATCTTCACCAAACCATTGCCCAAGGAAGTCTTTGAGTACCTTCACAAGAAATTGGGAGTGGTCACACTTCCCAAGCATTGACTAGCTATCGGGGCCACATTCTTAGGGGGAGCATTTGTGTCTTTGTTTATCTTTTTGCTCATGTTTGTGATTCTTGCTAAGTGTAATAATTTTTGCCTGAGAATGTTGTGCATGGACTCAGGGGAGTTTGCAGCAACCCTTTGGTCTTGTTGTCAAAGGGGGAGAAGAGTTACAGGAAATTGTGCGTGTGTTGCCAACAATTCCAAAGGGGGAGATTGTTGAGCAAGGTGCAACGACAATATTGTCATTGTTGTCAACACACTCAGATGGACAGGTTGATGCAATGGACAGTTGTTCGGAGGTTGTTCAGAGTATGTACAATGGTGTTCAATGCTTATGAGGATGTTTTTGATGTTCGGGTGAAGTTGTTACAGGTTGTTCATGCAAATTTGCAAAAGTTGCAAAAATCATCAAGAAGTTGTCAAAGTAGCAAAATTGTCAAAGTTGCAAAAATCGTCAAAGTTGCAACAACGTCAATGGAATGTGTTGGACAACCCAAGATACTATTTGGAGGTTTTTTTATCATTAGCAAGTGTGGTTGCAGTGTTGGAACGACCGGTTGCTTCATCGGTGCATTGTTGGTCAGTTTCATGCTTTATGTGACAGGTGTAAAATCTACGTCGGAGGTCACTTTACGGGAGGAATATTAAGCAATCCATGAGGAATTGGACCTCAAATGTTTTACTGGAGGTAGCTAGATATACTGAGAGCTTAAGTTTTAAATTTCAGCCCAAACGGAGTTCGGAAGAAGAAACGGTGAGCATTGCAAAATGGCTCTGGAGCACTTTTTCCAGTTTATGTGACAGGTGTAAAATCAGCGTCAGAGGCCACTTTGTCGGAGGTACTACGAATAATCCATGAAGATTTAAAATATAAAATTTAAACTGAAGGTAGTTCGGTTTATCCAAGAATATATGTTTCAATTTTTAGCCCGTTTGGAAATTTGAGGAGGAAGTTATGACTGTTACAAAAAGCCCTGTCAGCTCTTTTTGGCAATTTTGGCAGTTTCTAAGAATATAACGGTTGAGTGGTACTTTTGTGTAACTAAAAAAAAGAGCTGCATTTTTTAATGTGAAGCATATATATGTTTTAAAAGAAAAGGGAGAAGGGGTTTTTTTGGAGAAAGGACTGTCGGTGCATGTTGTGAAGAATTTTTTTCTTTGGCATTTTGATTGAAAAAATGTGCAAGGTGTGAGATAATCAATGTGCAGAGTTGAGAAGATTGAAAAGGTTAGACAAAATATTTTAGAGGAGAATATTTGTGAGCTAGACCACTCAGGGTCTTTTGATGAGATTTAAAACTTTTATCAGAGCTTTTTAAATTTGTCGGGTCGGTGCTTGGCAACAGGGGTCGGTGCTCCTTGCAGTTGGTGCTGCTAAAGTCCGGGTTGGTTGGTGCCATTCCCTGTAGTTGGTGCTGCAAAAATATTGTAAAGACCAAACATTTTCGAGGCTGGATTTGGATGGGAGTCCAAACAGTCCATTGGCACAGTGGTTTTCCCACATCGGGTTTCCACTATAAATCTGGTGTTATGTGATGCATGTTTGTGTGATTGCTTGTTTTGATTTGATTTCGTAGTTGGATTAAATTTTTAATACACACTGATTCACCCCCCTCTCTAGTGTCACGCTTAGTTCAACAAACTCACACAATTTCCATCTTTTCTTCTTCATCAAAGAATAAAATTATGCCTTAATAACAACTTCCCATTTTGGTTTGCTTTTGGCCTTTCCATATCTATTAGTTCATAAACATATGAAAATAAACTAAAATTTGTCTATTCAATCACCTATCTAGGCTCTTTCTAGCTCATTTGGATAATCCATATACTACTTTTTCATCTTATTTGATCTCTCTCATAGTCTATTCATACCATTTTGGTCAACGACATGCCTCTTGTTGCTGGTAAATGTCACTTGGGTGAGGCTTTGTCAAGATTTATTCTTCAATATTATCTTAAAATGGATTTGCAACACACTAATTTGGTTGAGTCTTCATATTATTCTTTTCGACACCAGTCTTTAATATTTTTAAATAAAAGTGAAGTTGATTACATGAACTCGTTTCAACACTCTCAATAGTTCTAGAACAAATAAAAATATCAATTGGTTTACTATCATCTAATAAGACATGTTTCTTCACATGTACTATTATATATTTGCTAATAACACTCTTGTTAGTAGAGATATCAAGCAATTTGTATGCTTAAGATTGTTTACTATAGCCAACAAGCATGTACTTCTTGTTTTTTGCATCTAACTTAATTCTCCTATTCTTGAGAATTAATACAAATGCAACACAACCAAAAATACAAAAACAACTAGTTGATGGTTTTCTTCGAGACCAAGCATCTTTAGGGGTGGCATTCTACAAAGCTTTGCATGGACATCTTTTGAGAATAAAAATTGTTATAGTTGTTGCTTTTGCCTAGTAACAATATGGTACATTTAAGCTATGTACCATGCATCTTTTAATTTTTATGGATTTTCTATTCCTCCTTTCTACCACCCCGTATTTTTATGGAGTGTGTATAGTTGTATACTACCTATCTATACCCTTATTCTTATAGATATCCTAAAATTATTTTGAGTAAACTTACCTTTATTGCCTGACCTCAAGATCTTGATATGATTTCTAGATTGTTTCTCCACTAAAGACTTGAATTTTTTGAAGTATGAAAAACATTCACATTAGTATTTTAATAAATATACCCACATTTTCCTCATATTATTCTCTACCATCAAGAAAACGTATTTGACATCACAAATTGAAGGTATATTCATAGAATCACATAAATCAATATGTACTAATTCCAAATCACGTTGTGCACTTCAAAATTTAACATATCTCAATTGTTTTCACTCTACCATTATTGGAATCTTACACATGAACTCAATTGCTTATAGATAGCAACCCATGAACTATGTTAGTCTTAGTGAGAACTAATAAAAATTTATAATTGCACTATATAAACCATTTGTGACAAAGAACAAAACTACTATATTCAACTACCAAGGCAGATGAATTGAAAAACTTGGCACCCACTAACTTGTATATTTTTCACTTATACGAGGAATAAGTTTGTTACTTTGAACATGCATCACCTCATATCTATTTTTTATGAAATTTTAGTACAAGTTGAGAATTCTTGGTGATTTCAATGATCAACAAAAGATTCTTGTTCATATCATTCTTGAAGGTGTATGTAATATTACTATTCAATATGACACAAAAACCACCAAATCCTCCAACAAAGTATTACCTACCATATCTAAGAGAAATAGACTCATTTTTATTTTTATTTGCAACAAAATTAACATAATTTTCTTTTCAACATGTTTAATGCCTAGATACTCAAGAGATAAAATACCACTTAGTGTATTAATCTGTTGAACTCTTAGTTGTTACAAATACATATTTCTCTTCTTGATCTTCTACTTTAACAACATTGACTTGTTTTTTTTGTTGTTTTGTTTCTTTACTCTTTAATTTTCTAGAATCTCTTATAATATGACTAGTCTTCTTGTAATGAAAACAAATGACTTTTAACTTAGATGCTTTAACTTTTTTTATATCAAGTGATGGCTTGGCATTTTGATTTCTCTTGCTTTTGGTTTTAGTAGTGAATGTGCTCTCTATGCTTCCTTAGGTTGATGTATGTCTATCTTGTATCCTTTTATAGAAGTAAAATATACATCTTATCAAATCAAGAGGTTGAGTTTCAACAATTACATTCAAATACTTAACAAAAAAGTCATAAGTTGGAGGTAAAAATCACAATACTAAGTCAACCATGTCCTCATAATAAACTATTTTTTAGATGGTTATAAAATGATGTTGTAGATCCTTCAAATATATGATATACTCAAAAAATAGATCCACTTTATTACAACTAAGAAGAATAAATAAGATTTTTTTATGTACAAAGGACATTGTGCTTTAAAAATTTAATACTTATTCTACAACTTTATTCAAATTTTTGTAGCATTGTTGACATTACAAACTTCAAAAATTGATTTATCGACAACAAACAATTTTAAATGCATCAAAACTTCTCTATATTTTGCATCTTAGTTTATTTCTTCGGAATAATAATTTCTAGATCTTAATACTTACAAATAGTGAGTATTTTGTGAATCCATATGCTATAGTTTTTTCTAGTAAATTTCTATAAATCTATAAGACTTGGAATCTTTCTAGTTGCCATTATTTATTTAATGAGAACTATTACAAAATAACACACTTTCAAAAGAGGTCTTAGTGCAATGTAATGTTATAAAAAAATGAAAATTTCTCCTCTTCAACATTTTTCTAAAAGAAAAATTCACAATGCACTCCTAAATTGGTATACCTCATGTCAAAATCATGCCACCAGTTATGAAAAAAAATAAAACTACTAATATGAAGAGCTCAAAAAACCAAACTCTAAACAAACTCTAAATTTCAAACCAACCTAAATTTCTAAACATCAAACTCTGTTTATAAAGGTTGAACAATCAAAATCTAAACTTTCAACCAATACTATATTTTGAACTTAAAATTAAAAACTATGAAATTTATACTTTGACTTCTAAAATTTTGACTTTGAAATCCAAACTTTGTAATCTCTAAACTCCAAAATTTATATTCCAAACCATAAACTTTAAACTCCAAACCCTAAACTTTAAACTCCATACTTTAAACTTTAAACTCTAAACATTGAAATCAGTTTAAATTTTGAACTTTGAACTTCAAACTTGCTCTAAAATATAAAATTCAAAATTTAAATTCACTTTAAACTTTGAAATCTTAAAAAGATGAGTTGAAAGGTACCCATAAAATTTAAACTTGTTAACCTTGTTGTAAAATGGAAATAATCATATTGTTGCACCATAAGCATGAAATTGAATGATTGATCATCACCTTCAATATGAAAAAGAGATCTAGTAAGAATTGAACTTAAAAATGTATGCATGCAAATAGGCCCTTCCACCATTGTACCATAGACATGACACATCACAAAAGAAATAACACTTAGATAAGAAGCAAGGTGTGGAGGCTAGATCTGAAAGTAACATACGGAAGACTCCATTGACCATGCAACTAAATAAAATATTTACCTAGCAATATTCAAACTCAATCGTATTCTTTCCACAAGCCTATGCTCCTACCATTGTGGCAATATCTGACATGAGGGAACACACCTCATTTTGTTAAGGAATTGATTAGAGGGACAAACTATAGTATTTAATCAAGTCTAGGATAGACTATAATAGACAAAGGTTTCTAGGATAACACAAGTAATGTGGTGACTATGAGGTTGTAAAGATAAACATGGTGGCTATGACTTTGGATTGAAACTCCTCCTTTATTTAACTCCCTCTTTCTTTAAATTTCCTTACTTTTTCCACTCTAATACCAAATGTTGGTGAAATCAAACACACAAAAAACATGATATTTAGTTGAATATATATTTTGTACATAATTATGAATAGTATGATTCTATAATAAGCTAGAATCACTTTCTTTTGAACTCTTATTCTAAATAAAACATAAAGATAACAACTATCAAATATCTAATATATATAATAGTGTATTAGAAGGCATGAAAAATACTTTATTGTATGTTAATACATTATAAAGAAAATATATTGATTAGGAAAGACTAAAAAAAGTATAAATAATACAAATGTAAATGAAGTACAAATTACAAGGAACTCATATTAGGAGTTATTAAATCATGAATAATGTGAATGTAAATTGAGTAACCACTCAACACATGGTTTGTGAGATTAACTAAAGAGTAGTTATAAGTTAAAACTTGTTATGTCTTGTTTAGGCAACAATTGTATTTAAATACCCCTCACTTTCATAATACAAATATTGAAGCATTGAGTTCTTACATGTGGTATCATAGCAGGTAGAAGGAAGAAAAAATCTCCTTCTGATCGTCCTCTAGCTTTGACATAGAGAAGTTGCAAAGAGAAATTTATTTGAGAAAATAAGTTTCAAGGGTTAAATTACCATGTCTAATATTATTTCAGACAAACCTCAAAAGAGAGGTATGTTAGGAATAATTTATTACATTATTTTGGTTTTCTAGACAGAGCATCATTTGTAATGATATCCTTGTTTGTATCATTCAAATTTTTAACAATAATCAATCATAATGAGGCATGTGTTTATATGTCAGCATGAATCAATAATATTGGATCATTACTTACAATGGTATCAAAGCTTTATTAAAAGGCCTAAACTGATTGTCTCTTACCCAAGATCAAGATTGATTCAAAAGGCTAATGAGAACCTTTTTCTAATACATATTCCATGAAAATATAGTAAAACATGCATGGATTCAAGCCCACTCACTCAAAGTGATGCAACACCTAATTTGTGAGCCATCAACAAGAGATTCTATCTATGAGGAGGGTCAAATTGAATTGTTGGTCTTAACATGGTTGTGCAACATTAAGGATTTGTGGTTATGGACAAAAGCCACAAAATTAGGTTACTCCTAATTGCAAGCCATGAAAATTCATAAAATACATCTAGCCCTATTAAAATTATGCCTTGAATTGGTCTATATACTTGGTTGCAGATCCATTTCCCAGTGGACAAGGATGATTTGAGATCGATAGGCAATAAACAAGGATGATCTAAGTATTATTTGATCCATATCATAACAACACGATTTGTTGTTATTATTATTCATATAGATCTAAAATATGCACTAACACGTCAACCTTGAAGGTCACTCTGACCACACTAGCACTAGACTTCCCATTCTACAATGTATTTATGGTGGCATGAGAGAGGCTTGAACTCTTGACCTTAGATCTACCATTTGTGGTGATAAAAATTAGTCAAGATAAAAAATATGCATTACTACAACACAAATAAAATAAACATGTACAACCTTGGATGATGTTAATATGCATCTGCTAAGTGTGGTATCATCACTTGTCCAACCTGAGGTTGAGCACTATAATTGATTGGAGTAAGCAAGAACTTGGTGAAATATCATAACTTAATGCAAAGAGTGGTGTGCTCATGAACTAAGAAAATATAGCGTATTAGTGGTGAACAAGGGTCTAAAGGAGTGCATCATAACACATCAACTTCCATAGACCCAAACAAGGTTTGAACATTATTCAACAACCCCTCCATCCACTCCACCAAACCTCAATATTCTAGGTGCACTAGGTTAAGGTGATAATAGTCACATTGACATCCCATGACTATGAATCCATGTTGACCTCTCTGTTCATCATAATTGCGATTGAAAGTACTTCCTTGGGAAGCTATAGATCATACAACTACCTGTCAACTCCTACACTAACTCAATTAAAGTTAATCAATGCCACCACATACTTAAAATTGCACTCTCCACACGATCAAGGATCATATCCTAGAATATTGTACCATGTTGTCCCTTATATACCATCAAAAAATACAAATCTATGTAGAAAAAATGAGCCCTTGAAATTTGATTGTTGACCTTTTTCAAACTAGGTGATATGTGCCTCCATATCGGTTAGCTTGTGCATGCCAAAGATATTTGGCTTTGGACCATCTCAAATTTGAATCCTTAGGACATTTTTTTATAAAGTGCATTATTATTCATTATTGAAGGTACATTAAATCATTGGTTGGCTTTAAAGTAATCACAAGCTCCTCCGCATTTTATTCAAACAATACCCATCCCCTCTGTTTTAAAAAGGCAGGTTCTTTTCCCTAATTCTCCTATTATAAGTAAAAGGTGGTCGGAGAAAGGCCGGAGAACCCTACCCATACCTTTAAACGAATAAATGAATGAATGAATAAAGCTGCTTAAAATAGAGAGAGGCCCATCCTCAAAACAACAAGATTGGGGAATCAACCGATAGGGATAAATCCTTGTCATTGATGAGCTTGTGCTTTAATATAATAACTCGACAAGCAACTTACCCTATAAATAGGTCAAGTTATTAGAGTTGATCCCATTTATATTTTTTACCACCCTCTTAAGCTAGCTTTTGGGGTGTTTCATAGAGATTCAAATTTCCCAAATGACTTTACTTTAAGAGCTCATGAAAAAAAAAATTGTTATATATAAAAATAAATAAATAAATATATATATATAATATTATTAGGAATGCACTTTATATCTTATCTAAAGAGCAATTAGGAGTTATAAGGGTGTAATTATAAGTGGATTTGATTTAATGATGATTCATTATAAGGTGGTTATTTTGCAAAATTTTAAAAAGGGTAGTAAACTTAATTTTGTAAAGTTCAAAACTGTATTTTGCAAAATTGAACAAGGACTAAAAGTGTACAAGGTGCAATTTCAGCGGAGACCAATACCTTCAAACGTTTTTGCAATTTTTACATCCAAACCCTTTATCAAACCTTAAGGTTTGAAGCAACATTTGGTATATACAATGCCTTTGGTAGTCATTTACAGGTAATGTTATCGCATCTCATTACTACACATAATGCCTAAAATTGTTGTAGTAATGATGTTTGGGATCTATCCCTATAAATCATCAAAGAGTAATAATGCAAACCCAAATTGTTTACTCACTTCATCAATCACCACTATCACTTGACATAAAACCTAAAATTAGGATTCTCCAATTATATCATGGAAGTTATCCCTATGTATGCAATATTTTTAAGTAGGTTTCACAGATAAGGTGAATCCCTTTCCAACTACCTATATACCATGTATTGTACGTGAAGGTCTCTCTCATGGATGACTATGAATATAGAGAGGACTAGGTTCTTCCATGTATCGACGAGTATATTGAAAGGGTAGGCATATTGAAAGGTTTGATATATTAGATTAATAGTATAATGGAATTGGGACCATTTGGAGAAATAAGGAAACCTCACAATGACCACCCTAAAATTATTTCTTATAGATTTTCACTCTTGAGAGATGCCAATTTTAATTCATGGAATAAAAATATGAGAACCATCTTGCAAGTTGAAATTTTTTGGGATATTATGAGTGGAAAAGTTACGTGACCTCAATATATCAATTAAGCCAAAAAATATGATGATGTAGATGCAAGAGCATTGATGCTCATCACCCTTGCTACAACTAATATGATCCAACCACATGTTTATGAAGTAGAGACATCCAAGCAAGCATGGGACACACTTACTACCATCTACGAAAGAAAGAATCAATCCACCATTCTTACCCTTCAATCATAATTCCACATATTGAGAGTAGTAGATGGAGAAAATATTGAGGTATTTTTTTATAGAGTCATAGAGCTAAAGGAAAGACTAAATGTGATGGGTGAAAAAGTGAAAGACAAGATCTTAGTACCCATTATACTTCAAGTGTTACCAAATTTATTTATAATTCTCATAACATCCTTACAGGTGTCAAATAGGATAGTTTTCTTTGATGAGTTGGTCAATTTGTTGCAATAAGAAAAAACCAATGAAGTGAGGAATCAATTATCAAATAGTGCATGCATCACTAAGAAATCTAGGAACAAAATACTACAAAAGGGTTCTTCACATACAAGTCCTTCATCCTCCTTCTCATAATCATAGAAGCAACCTAAAAAACAAAATAGGTACTATCATATATATGAAAAATAAGGATATGATACCAAGTATTGTTTGTATAATTTAGTGACTCAAGATGATAAAGTCTATCAACCTCTAAATAAGAAGAAACAATAAAAGTCACGTCCTAAATATAAGCAATAAAAAGGGTATGTTGTAATTGAATAATGAGATTCTGATTTTGAGTAGGCACACAAGGTGCTAATGAAAAAGGGCATAACAAAACCTAAGGATAATGTTTGGTACATCGAATATAGTGTTGGTAAGCACATTATAGGGGACAAAGAATGATCTTATTCCTTAAAATCCAAAGAAGAAAAATATCATTGATGATAAAACCTATAATGGCAAACGAGTAGGTAATGTTTCACTTAATATTTCAAAAGGAAAATGCATATTAGAAAGGTACTATATGTACTAGGCTTGGTAAAAAACTTGTTGTTTGTCCCATAAGTACTGGATCAAAACATGGTGGTTGAATTTAGAGTTAATAATGACCACAAGAAGTGTTACATCATAAAAAGTGGTGAGAATGTAGTAATCGATTCACACAAAAATGGCTTGTTTACCATAAATATCCTATCTTCTCCTAATGTAGCATTATTAGCAACCATAATAGATACAACCTCTCTTTGGCATGGGAGATATAGAAATCTTAGTTCAGGATATGTACTTCAACTTAGTAAGCATCAAATGGTGATTGGTCTGCCTAACCTTTCATCCATATTGCTAGTTTTATCTAGTTGTTTATTGATGATTACTTTAGGAAGATGTGTGTCCCTGTAACTTAAGTTTGACATGTTCCAAAATTTTCAGCATTTTAAGCAGCATTTGAAAAGTAAAGTTGAGTGTTCCATCAAAGTCATTCATTGCTATTGAGAGGAGAATATACATCCAATAAATTTTCAAGGTTTCTCATACAAAATGAAATTAAGTGGTACCTCACTACAACCTATATTCCATAATAAATTATTCCATCATGGGAATGGTTTGCTACATGCTCACAAGAGCCAATATGGAGTAGTAGTATTGGGTTGAAATTACCACCATTATAGTGTATCTTCTAAATATATCTCTCATAAATGCACTATAGGGAGTTACACCTAAATAAACTGAAGAGCACAAGCTTATACTGAGAGGGGGTGAATAGTATAAGACCACTTTTTAATTTTCTTTTCTCAAATAATATTATCCAATATATCAATGGCAATATCAACATTAGTAATCAAAGCAATGCACAAATCATCACACACAATAGAGACACCAATTTTATGTGGTTCACCCAATGTGGGCTACATCCACGGAGAAAATATTTGACTAGAATTTTCTCAACAAATATCTTGGAATCCTTCCCTATTACAATGTTTATGGACCTCTGTCCAAAGGAGACACCAATCCCCTAATCAAGTTCATGGATATCTATCCATAGGAGACACCAATCCCCTAAGCTAATTTGTGGAACTCTATCCATAGGAGAATTATTTATCCTATGCTCTGGCTGATGATCCTTTAGAAGACTACTACCTCCACCACATTGGCTTGTGGATCTCTCTCCACTGAAGACTCTTTTCCTCACTCAGAATAACTCTATCCTCACTACCTTGGATAATGGATCTCTATCCATTGGAGACTATTTTCCTATGCTCTATCACCTACAAATATTGATCTTAGCTTTGTCTCAAATATGCACTAAACACATTAATTTGGTCTAGCACAAATTTGCTCAATATTTGTCTCAAATCTGCACTAAACACAGTCCTTCGGTCTAGCACAAATATGCTCAATATCTGTCTCAAATCTACACTAAATATAGTCTTTTGGTCTAGTACAAATATGCTCAATATTTGTCTCAAATTTGCACTAAACACAGTCCTTCGATCTAGAACAAATATATCCTTAGATATGTCCTCAAGACTTAACACAGCTTTATCTAATCACAAATCAACTCTGCTAGATCTATCCCAAACCTTAACTTAAGATTTGAAAAAATCAATCAATCAAATCTGCTCACAAGTCTTCTCAAATACTTGCCTCAAATATATCCACAAGTCCTCTCTAGAACTTTCTAAATATGCTCTCAAGTCTTCACCAAGACTTGCCATAAATCTGGTTTGTAAGCTTCCATAAAAGCTCACACTAATCTATCCACAAGTCTTCACTAAGACTTGCCTCAAAATCTTCTCAACAAGTTCTCACTAGAACTTGTTCAATATGCTCAATAAGTCTTCACCAAGACTTACCTCAAATCTATATTATAAGCTTCCACAAAAGCTTACTCAACTCAACTCAATCTATCATAGAAAACCTCTTCAATCACACAAACAAGTTTCACCTAGAATATTTTTTGACCTCAAAAATATATAGAGAATGGTTAGAGACTCAATATGTTTCACACTCACAAAACACTCACAAAACTCAACTTAATCTCTTCCAAAAAATCTCTTCAATCTCACAAACAAGTTTCACTCAGAATCTTGTTTAATCATAGAAACATATAGATAATGGTTAGAGACTCAATATGCTTCACACTCACAACAATACTCAATTACTTTCAATATCTCTTGTTTAACCACATAAACATATAGATAATGGTAAGAGAATAAATATGTTTCACACTCACAAATCACTCTATCACTTCCAAACTCTTTTTCAAATAAATTAAGAATAAATAAAAATTTGTTTCACAGAACTTGAACTATCACTCCAACACTTTTAATCAACTATACTCAATCAAATACACTTAATCAATCACTCAATGAAACACAACTTTCTTAAAAATCCTAAGTAAATGTTTCACAATACTTTCAACAACTCACACAATGGAACTCAAACTTGACTCAAGATGATTCCACAATCACATAACAATTATACTCAAGTTCTTTCACAAATCCTAGTTTAAGATTGTACTCAACTTTACATAACAATGATACTCATGATATTTCACAAACCCTAATCATGCATATGAACACACACTCAAATATTTCCAATAATGCTTATCAGACAATACTTTTCACTCCAACCTTGCATTTCACAACATTTAATCCAATAATATTTCACTCATAGGAATATGTACCCATACCTTTTGTTTTTATGGAGATATGTCTTCAAAACATGTCTTAACCACAATCAATTTTTCTTTGCCAATACTAAGGTTAGGTAGCCACAACCTATCTCAAGATCTCCACAAAATATTTTTCCCAATAATTATTTTACCATACAAAAATATCAAATCTCTTAGTACACCTTATAATCTCCAAACTCACAAAACATAAGTATCACAATGTAGCTTTTATTTCAAGATGCAAAATATTATTTTCTTTGCATACCTTATCACTACAATTTTATAATATAAATTTCAATCTCCAAAAAATCAAAATAATTTTTTTTAATTTACTTTACCTTATAACTCCCTCAAAAACTCATAGCTACATTTTAGAACTCATGAAAACCTCTAAGCAATTTTTGAATTTTAAAACCTTTGGAGAAATAAAAATGTGCATAACGTACCTTTAATTTATTTCGCCCACCAAAAATATCTTCGGTAAAATTCGAACACACAACGTAGCCTTGCCAACACCCTAGCCCAAATCTAGGCCACCAAATGGGTTATGTGCCCACATGGAACCATAGGCACATGATACCCTTTATATGCCGCCTCATAAAAAATGTCAAATGAAATGAAGGCCTCTTTCCTCTAGTAAAATTGTAATCGCATGGATCGAACCCACGATCTCTTCCTTGCAAAGCCCTAGCTCTTTCTCAACTGTCACCTACGCTACCGCTACCGGTGAGAATTTCTATCCACATCACTGCCCTTACACACTTGTCTGCCTCTAATATTTTGAAATGCAAATTTCTCTTCTTCCTAGGTAATGCAGTGCATGATTTATCTCCTTAGCATTGCATTTGAAGTTATATCCAAGAACATAGGAAATGAGAATTATTTCCTTTATAAATACACATGCTTATTTTCTTTTACACGTTGGACAATTTTGAATTATAAAATTCAAATTAGATTTTAAATATTAAAATTAAAAACTGTTGGCACTCCTTTTTAATTTAAATTAAAATTTTAATCAAGGATTAAAATATTTTAATTTAAATTAAATCTTTTGCAAACTGCTCGTGGGTCTTTTTAACTTGAACCTTGTTTTTCTTCCCCTTGTTATTTGGCCCAAAATATTATAATAATATAATATTATTATTTAATTTAAACTTGCTTCTCCTTCCTTAGGTCTTCATCCTTTGGGCCTTTTTAGGCATATAATATTAAAAATAAATATTATATTCTATTCCTTTTCAAGACCTTGCTTTTGGAAAAAAACACTTGATGTCCTTAATGATGATGAAATTGAACCAATACTCTATTGACATCAATGACAACAAAACTACTCAAAATTTTCAACAATCTCCCCCTTTGTCATTGATGGCAACCCCTTTTTTTAACCATTCATTTTTCTTTTTTTTAAAAGTTGCTCCCCCTGAGAAACTGCTCCCCCTAACTGAATGCTCTCCCCCTAACTCAAATCTCTCCCCCTTTGTCATCAATGGTAAAGGGCCACCTTTGGGGCTTGGGGCTAAATATGAGACTCTTAGCTTAGCCCCTCCCCCACCTCCTCTCTTGAGGTGGTTAATTTTGGGGTGAGAGTATCTCTACTAATAGCATACACTGGTCTTTATCTTTATCCACCTTCTTCTTCAATTGATACTTTTGATTCCTTTGACTGTTCCTATTCCTACTTGTCTCTAGAAGTTCTAATCTACACCACTTAGATATGTGCCCAACATTATTGCACTTATAGCACTTAATATTGTGATTCCTTGAAGGTGCAAATATATTGTAGTTCCTCCTGGTGAAGCTATATCCATTCCTATTATGAACCCTGCAATTAACTGCCTTATGACCAAACCGATTACAAGAGTGACAATACCCTTTAAAGAGATGTCTGTTTTTGAAATTCCCATATTCTTGTCTTTCATGTGTCTTGCACTGTGTAGCCTTGTGCCCAAACCTGTGACATGAGAAGCATCATCCATTGAAACTACCTTGCCTTGACTCCATTTGTCTCTTAGTCTTTTCTACCTTGTGCTGCATCATGTTCCATTTGTTCCTAGTATGCGCATTGTTTTTTCTCTTATTAAACTTTCTATTATCCAAATAATCCTTAGAAGTATCACTTTATCTTATACTCTCCTCTTCTGAAGCTTCTTCTTCTTTGGAGCTTGATATTGACTTATCTCCTTGTTCTTTTTATACCTGTTCAAAACCAAGCCCTATATTTTTTGATGAAGATATTTGTACCTTGATAATCTTATCCAATTTCTTTGAACTTCTTCCAAACCTGTGTAGCTTGTCTTTAGACTCTTTTACTTCCTTCCTTAATGAAACTACTTTATGCTCTAACCTTTCACATTTTAAAACCTTAGCTTCTAACTTCTCTTTAAATCTCATTGTCTTAGCTATTGAGTTTGTTAGATCCTCTATAAGCTTTCCTTTCTCTTCATCACATTATTGAAATTGAAGCTTGAGTTTTGAGTTCTACTTTCTTACCTTTCTTAATGTATCAAGGGCAGGAATAAGCTCACCCTCAAGATCAAATTCTCCTTCCTCTTATTTTTTTGATTCTTTCTCTATTATTTTGTTTTCAAAATCATATCTATACTTTTTTTATTCATTTCCACTAGAAGCACTTCCTTATTATTTTATTGCCATAATAAGATTTTCTTCTTTTGGATCTTCACTAACATCTTCATATTCTTCAAGATGACCAAAGTTATCGCATCTAAAACACTTGAGAATCATTGGTGCCCTTTTTCTAACATCATATTTTTCTTATGCCAGAAATAGAATTTTATCTTCATCATTATTTGAGGAGTTTCCATCACTATCACTTGAACCCTTACTTGCATTGTCTGCATAAAAATATTCTAATACCTTTGGAAAACTTCTTTCCTTGCTTACTTTGTCCATCCATGCTTTTATTTTGATACCTATATTTTCCTGTTTCACTGTTCTTATGATCCTGTTTGTCATCTTCACTACTATTTCTAGCTTTTGGACAATCAATTGCATAGTGACCATATTTACCACAATTAAAACATCTAAATGATTTTGTATCTTTATATTTTCTTGAGTCTTTGTTCCTTCTACCATAATTTTCTTCTTCATCATTGGATGACTCGTTGCTTGAATCTGAATTCTTACCCTTTGTCTTATTTATAACTTTGAAGGCTACTTATTTTCTGGAGAATAGGTTCCTCTTTTATTCTCATCTCAAAAGTTGTGAGAATTCCATGTAATTCATCCCTTTTCAAAAGCTCAATATATTTTGACTCTTCTATAGCTGAAATATTTTCACTATACCTTTTTGGGAGTGACCTTAAAATCTTATCACAAACATCTATTTCTTCAACCTTAAGCCCAAGTCCTTGCATGGAGTTAACAACCTCATCCACATGAAGTAGGTATGCAACAATTTTTTCATCATCCTTCATCTTTAGGTCTTCAAATGTTCTCTTGTAATTTTAAAACTTTTCCCTTTTGCCATTTTTATCTCCCTCATATATACCTTTCAACTTATCCCAAATTTCCTTTGCTCATTTGCAATGCATAACCTTTATAAACTTTGTTTCACACAAACATTTTAATATTCCACTCATTGCTTTTAAATTATTCAGATGTAGGATCTTACCATATTTATCTATAGGTGGAGTAGTTGACGATATGTCTCTGTTGGCAATTTTGGGTACCTTGGGTACATTGCCTTTGCTCAAGTGTTGATGTTGTCATTGATGTCAAGAAGCGAAAGGGTTTTTGTGAAAACCAAGGTAGACAAAATAAAAGGTTTTATTTAAAACCATGGACAACAGATTTGAAATGGGTTTTTCTTAAAACCCAAGTTGGCTCTTCGTTTCGTTGAAAAAGGTGCTCCGGTGATGAAGATATTTAATTTTAAATATTTAGTTTAAATTTTATTTATTTAAAATTAAAATTAAAATTTTAAATTAAATTAAATTTTCTGACGTGTTAAAAGTGCATCTTAGTGCATATAAAATAAGGCAATGGAATTCATTAATTGTAGTGGAATGGAGTTAGATATTTACTCTCAGTGTTTTTCAATTTCGGCATTAAGCTCCTGCGCCAGCGAAGGGATGGTGTGTGTGAAATATTAAGAAGGGGCATTTGATATTAATCGTCGAGCTTTTCATTTTCGACATTGAACCCCTGCACTAGCGAAGTGTTTAAAGGGAGAATACAAGGCATGAGTTTTTAGGGTTGACGTCACCTATGACAGTGTAGTAGAGGAGGTAGTGCATTATTCTTGCACGAAGGTGGTTCGTGTTCAATTCCCTAGCGCGGCAAAAGGTTTTGGAGAAGTTACATTCATTTTGGTAGCCAAGGTAAGAGGAAGTGTTGGGCTTACTACCAACAAGGGCTTGCACCCTAGTGGCAAACACCTCACGACTACTAGTAGGGAGGAACAGTGTTCAACTCCCGCGAGGTGTGAAGGCGCTCACCATTTTGCATTATGAAGAAGGCCACGTTTACGAGGTATTTATGACAGCGCCATTGTATGTTTACTATTGCTAAGGTTGATGGTGTATCAGGGATTAATTTTTTATTGTTGAGATAGGAAGTTATAAGGTTAGAAGAAATCGTTGGTATTTCTTGGAGTTATAAGGATTCTGTGGTCTTGTTGTGTATGTATTTAATTAGGGAGTTATAAGGTGAATGGAAATAAAATATATTTTTATTTGATTGTTTGAAGAGTATAGTAGACATCAAAGGTTTAGGGGAGTCATAACTAGAGTGTGGAATGTTTATGAATGATATAAAATATTTATTTTATTTTATGGTATAAGTGGTTTTGGGAGTTATAAGGTTATGCATTGTTGTGATTTATTTTATTTTATGGTACAAGTGGTTTTAGGAGAGATAAGGAAGTTGTGCAATTAAAGGCTTTGATGATTCTAAAAGCAAACATATAGAGGAAAGTGAAATAGATCTTAAAGGTGAACTTATTAGTGCTCTTAGTGCTTTGAAAAAGGAAAGAAAGAAGAATGCTAGACTCAAGGATAAGTTAGATGAATGTTGTATGGAGAGAGATGAACTTATAGAAAGTCTTGATGTCTCTATGGCTAAGGCACAAGAACTCAAGAATGAGTTAGAATCTAAGGTGTGTGAGTATAGTGAATTAGAACAGAAAATGGCTTCGTTGAAAGAGGAAAATAAAGAGTACAAGGATAAGTTGTACGGGTTTCAAGAAAGCTCCAAAAAGGTTAAATCTCTTATCAAAGGTCAAAGAAAGACAACGAGATAAAACATGTCTTGGTTTTGTTAAGACACACAAGAAACAAGTTGGAGAGTCTAGTAAGAGACTCCAAAAGGAAGAGAGTTCTAATGAGGAAAGTATTTCAGATCATGAGTCCTTGAATGATAGATGCATAGAAACAGAAAACATAATTCAAAATGAGAAGGAGAAGTTTTTAGGACCTAAGAAGTCAAATAAAGGAAAGTTTCAAGGCAGATGTTTTGCTTGTCACAGGTTTGGTCACATGGCTGTACATTGCATGGCTCAAGTGAAGAAGGTAAATAATAGTTTCGAAGTGGTGATTTCTTTTATGGGTATTGCTACTCTTGCAATCGGTTTGGGCACAAGGCGATTCATTGTAAGGCAAATAACAGGAACAGGTTTAGTCAGAACAGGTGGATTCAAAGAACAGGTATGACTCAAAGAAATAACATTGTTACTTGTTACAAGTGCAACATTGAAGGTCACATAGCTAGACAATGTAGAGCTGAACTTCCAAAGTACAGGAACAAAAATAGTGGTATGAACAGGTACAAGGATCAAGGCATGGTTAAGAACAGGAACAATGATAGAAACAGGAACAGGAATATGGACAAAGAGTTCAAGAAAAGGCCTGGCAAGGAAGTTATAGACGCTGATGATGATCAATGCCTAATGGGAGTTTTACTCCCACCCCATAATTAATCACCTCAATAGGAGGTGGGAGAGGGACTAAGCTAAGAGGCTCATTTTTAGTCCCGAGCCCCAAAGGTGGCCCTTTGCCATTGATGACAAAGGGGGAGAGATATGAGTAAGGGGGAGAGCTTCAATGTGAAGAGGAAAGCTTCAAGTCAGGGGGAGAAAAACTTCAAAGAGAGTGTTTTCAGTTTTGGCTCTTAAAGATGTGTTTTTAGTAAAGGTTTGCCATCAATGACAAAGGGGGAGATTGTTGGCAATTTTGGGTACCTTGGGTACATTGCCTTTGCTCAAGTGTTGATGTTGTCATTGATGTCAAGAAGCGGAAGGGTTTTTGTGAAAACCAAGGTAGACAAAATAAAAGGTTTTATTTAAAACCATGGACAACAGATTTGAAATAGGTTTTTCTTAAAACCCAAGTTGGCTCTTCGTTTCGTTGAAAAAGGTGCTCCGGTGATGAAGATATTTAATTTTAAATATTTAGTTTAAATTTTATTTATTTAAAATTTAAATTAAAATTTTAAATTAAATTAAATTTGCCGACGTGTTAAAAGTGCATCTTAGTGCATATAAAATAAGGCAGTGGAATTCATTAATTGTAGTGGAATGGAGTTCGATATTTACTCTCAGTGTTTTTCGATTTCGACATTAAGCTCCTGCACCAGTGAAGGGATGGTGTGTGTGAAATATTAAGAAGGGGCATTTGATATTAATCGTCGAGCTTTTCGTTTTCGACATTGAACCCCTGCGCTAGCGAAGTGTTTAAAGGGAGAAGAAGACAAGGCACGAGTTTTTAGGGTTGACGTCACCTGTGACAGTGTAGTAGAGGAGGTAGTGCATTATTCTTGCATGAAGGTGGTTCGTGTTCGATTCCCTAGAGCGGAAAAAGGTTTTAGAGAAGTTACATTCATTTTGGTAGCCAAGGTAAGAGGAAGTGTTGGGCTTACTACCAACAAGGGCTTGCACCCTAGTGGCAAACACCTCACGACTACTAGTAGGGAGGAATAGTGTTCAACTCCCGCGAGGTGTGAAGGCGCTCACAATTTTGCATTGTGAAGAAGGCCACGTTTATGAGGTATTTATGACAGCGCCATTGTATGTTTACTATTGCTAAGGTTGATGGTGTATCAGGGATTAATTTTTTATTGTTGAGATAGGAAGTTATAAGGTTAGAAGAAATCGTTGGTATTTCTTGGAGTTATAAGGATTCTATGGTCTTGTTGTGTGCTTTCTGTGTATGTATTTAATTAGGGAGTTATAAGGTGAAGGGAAATAAAATATATTTTTATTTGATTGTTTGAAGAGTATAGTAGACATCAAAGGTTTAGGGGAGTCATAACTAGAGTGTGGAATGTTTATGAATGATATAAAATATTTTATTTTACTTTTATGGTATAAGTGGTTTTGGGAGTTATAAGGTTATGCAATGTTGTGATTTATTTTATTTTATGGTTACAAGTGGTTTTAGGAGAGATAAGGAAGTTGTGTAATTAAAGGCTTTGGTGATGATTATTGAAAAGTGGAGTAATGTTGATTATTTTGTGATCTACTAACCCTTGTGAAGTTTGGCAAAAGAATTTTGTGATTGTGGCAGATTTCCAAAGGGGGTTGCTTCACTTCAATAAGGTATGGGCACTTTCTTCTTATAAGTATGATTGGTGTATGTTATTTCCTGAAATAATATTGGAGTGAAAAGGTATACTACAAGGTTTCCTTTGGTTGGGTGTAAAATCCTAGTTTCTGGTTTGTTGAAGACTACTTATGCATTGTTATCATTGATGAGAGTTTTGGTGAAATGCATAATACTGGTTTGAGGTAATGGAAGCATTGTGCACTAGGGTTTATGTTTGTAAGTCTTGTTAGTTACATTGAGATGGTGAAACCCTTAGTTGGCTGTTTTGATATTGATGGATGAGTTGCTTCCATAGTGGTTGTGTTGATGAAGTTAAGTGCTTTACTTGATACATGATATTGGGCTTACTCCATTGAGTTGATTTGAACAAGTTATTCTTTGCATTTGGTGATATTGTGTTGGTGGCTATTTTGTTCAAATATATTTGGAGGGAAAAGGATTTCTACTTGTTTCATTTTCCTGTGATGATTGGTTGAATGCTTCAAAGGTTGATGTTGAATGATGTCTTTGAGCATTGTTGTTGAAGCCCTAATTGGTTGAGAAAAGATATTGGTTGTTGGAAAGAACATGAGTATCATTTTTATATGATATATTGCTTGGTTGGCAATTGTTGGGTTGTGTTTCATGTTCTTGAGAAAAGCATATTACATCTATCTTATTCTTATGAGATTTGAGATTGAGTTGAGATTGAGATTGGGAGTTAAGTATAGAACATATTGAGTCTCTAACAATTCTCTTTATGCTTCTATGAGGTTGATGAATCATATTGAGTCTCTAACAATTCTCTTTATGCTTCTATGAGGTTGATGAATCATATTGAGTCTCTAACAATTCTCTTTATGCTTCTATGAGGTTGATGAATCACATTGGGTCTCTAACAATTCTCTTTGTGGGTTCATGCCAAGCAAGTTTTCTTGATGAACTTGTGAGCAGGTTTTGGACAGGTTTCGTTGGGGATTTGTAAGCAGATTTGGACAGGTCCTAGCAGAGGACTTGTGAAGCTGAGTTTGATAGTTCTATCAGAGAACTTGAGGACAGAGGTGCATTGGTTCTATGAGAAGAACCTGAGGACTGATTTGTGCCAGATCGAAGGACTGTGTTTGGTGTAGATCAAAGATAGAGGAAGAGGAAATTTGTGCTAGACCGAAGGACTGTGTTTAGTGCAAATTCGAGGACCAACTTTGAGGTGATAGAGTTGAGGACAAAGGTCTCCAACCAGAGCAAGGAAGACAGGTGTCTTCTGTGGATAGAGTTCCATTTGCTAAGGGCAGCGGAGGCAGAGGTCTCCTAAAGGATCACCAGCCAGAGCAGAGGTAGGGGAAAGTATCTCCTTTGAGTAGAGGATCATAAATTCAGATTGGGGGAAGGTTTCTCCTTTGAGCCGAGGCTCATAAACATTGTAATTGGGAAGGTTTCCCAAAGAACTTTGAGATAAATTTTAGAGAAAATTTTTGTGGATGAATCACATCAAAATTGTTGTGTCACTTTGTGGATGACCTTGTGCATTGTTTTGATATTGCTTTGGATATATTGCTTTATTGTTTTGAAGTATAAAGGAAAAGTAAAAAGAGGTCTTATACTGTTCACCCCCCCCTCTCAGTATAAGCTTGTGTTCTTCAGTATCCATTCTCAACTGCTTCCCATATTTCATTTCTAAGTTCCATAAAGGTGAATCTTCATTCTCATACTCCAAAGTACATAATCATTCCTATCGAACAATGGTGTTGTATTTCTTGAAGACCCATTTTGAGAATCCATCTGTATTCTTGTGAGCATTTTATTCAAGCTATTAAAATCTTTCAAAGGAACCTGCTCTGATACCAATTGAAGAACATAAGATTATACTGATGGGGGTGAACAATATAAGATCACTTTTTACTTTTATTTTCTCAAATGATATTATCCAATATATCAATGGTAATATCAAAAGTAGTAATCAAAGTAATGCATAAATCATCACACATAATAGAGACACCAATTTAATGTGGTTCACCTTAAGTGGGCTACGTCCATGGAGAAAATTTTTCACTCAAATTTTCTCAACAAATATCTTGGGAATCCTTCCCTATTATAATGTTTATAGATGTCTATCCAAAGGAGACACCAATCCCATAATCAAGTTCATGGATATCTATCCACAGGAGACACCAATCCCCTAAGTTGATTCATGGAACTCTATCCATAGGAGAACTCCTTCTCCTCTACTCTGGCTGGTAATCCTCTAGAAGACTACTGCCTCCACTACACTGGCTTGTGGATCTCTCTCCACTAAAGACTCTTGTCCTCACTTAGAAGACCTCTATCCTCACTGCCCTGGCTAATGGATCTCTATCCACTAGAGACTATTTTACTCTACTCTATCACCTCCAAATCTTGATTTTAGCTTTGTCTCAAATTTGCACTAAACATAGTCCTTCAGTCTAGCACAAATCTACTCAATATCTATCTCAAATATGTACAAAACATGGTCCTTTGGCCTAGCACAACCTACTCAATATATTTCTCAAATTTGCACTAAACACAGTCCTTTAGTCTAGCATAAAGTTTCTCAATATTTGTCTCAAATCTACACTTTTTATAGTCTTTCGATCTAGTACAAATATATCCTCAAATCTATCCTCAAGCCTTAACACAAAGCTTGATCTAATCATAAATCAACTCTACTAGATTTATCCCAATCCTTAGCTCAAGGTTTGAACAAATCATTCAATAAACTCTGCTCACAAGTCTTCTCAAAGACTTACCTCAAATCTATCCACAAGTCCTCTATAGAACTTGCTCAATCTGCTCTCAAGTCTTCACCAAGACTTACCATAAATATGCATTGTAAGCTTCCACAAAATCTCACACTAATCTATCCACAAGTCTTCACCAAGATTTGCCTCAAAATATGCTCAACAAGTTCTCACTAGAACTTGCTCAATCTTATCAATAAGTCTTCACCAAGACTTACCTCAAATATGTATTGTACGCTTCCATAAAAGCTTACTCAACTCAAATCAATCTATCACATAAAACCTCTTCAATCACAAAAACAAGTTTCACACATAATCTTACTTGACATTAGAAAAAGATAGAGAATGGTTAGAGACTCAATATGTTTCACACTCACAAAACACTCACAAAAATCAACTTAATCTCTTCCAAAAAATCTCTTCAATCTCACAAACAAGTTTCACTCAGAATCTTGTTTAATCATAGAAACATATAGAGAATGGTTAGAGACTCAATATGCTTCACACTCACAATAATACTCAATTGCTTTCAATCTCTTTTGTTTAACCACAAAAACATATAGAGAATGGTAAGACTCAATATGTTTCACACTCATAAACCACTCTATCACTTTCAAACTATTTTTCAAATCAATTAAGAATAAAGAACAATTTATTTCACAGAACTTGAACTACCACTCCAACACTTTCAATCAACTATACTCAATCAACTCCACTCAACCAATCACTCAATGAAACATAGCTTTCTTACAAACCCTAAGCAAATGTTTCACAATGCTTTCAACAACTCACACAATGAAACTCAAACTTGACTCAAGATAATTATACAATAACATAACAATGATACTCAAGTTCTTTTACAAATCCTAGTTCAATATTGTACTCAAATTCACATAACAATGATACTCATGATCTTTCACAAACCCTAATAATGCATATGAACACACACTCAAATATTTCCAACAATTCTTATCAAACAATCCTTTTCACTCCAACCTTGCATTTCTCAACATTCAATCCAAAAAAATTTCACTCATAGGAAGATGTGCCCATACCTTTTGTTTTGATGGAGATATGTCTTCAAAACCTGTCTTAACCAAAATCAAATTTTCTTTGCCAATAATAAGGTTAGGTAGCCGCAACATATCTCAAGATCTCCACAAAATAATTTTCCCAATAATTATTTTACCATACAAAAACATCAAATTTCTTAGTATACCTTACAATCTGCAAACTCACAAAACATAAGTATCATAATGTAGCTTTTATTTCAAGATGCAAAATATGTTTTTATTTGCATACCTTATCACTCCAAATTTATAATATAAATTTCAATCTCCAAAAAATCAAAATAAAATATTTTAATTTACTTTACCTTATAACTCCCTCAAAAACTCATAGCTACATTTTAGAACTCACGAAACCCTCTAAGCAATTTCCAAATTTCAAAACCTTTGGAGAAATAAAAATTTGCATAGCATACCTTTAATTTGTTATGCCCACCAAAAATATCTTCGACAAAATTTGAACACACGACGTAGCCTTACCAACAACCTGGCCCAAAGCTAGGCCACCAAATGGACTACGTGCCACATGAAACCATAGGTGCACGATCCCCTCTATATGTTGTCTCACAAAAAATATCAAATAAAACAAATACCTCTTTCCTCTAGCAAAATGTCAATCATGTGGATTGCACCCGCGATCTCTTCCTTGCAAATCTCTAGCTCTTTCTCAACTGCCACCTACGCTACCACTGTCGATGAGACTTTCTATTCACGTCGTTGCCCTTACACACTTGTCTGCCTCCAATATTTTGAAATACGAATTTCTCTTCTTGCTAGGTAATGCAGTGCGTAATTTCTCCTTAGCACTACATTCGAAGTTATATCCAAGAACATAGGAATTGAGAATTATTTCCTTTATAAATACACATGCTTCTTGTCTTTTACACATCAGCCAATTTCAAATTTTAAAATTTGAATTAGATTTTAAATATTAAATTTAAAAACCTTTGGCACTCCTTATTGATTTAAATTAAAATTTTAATCAAGGATTAAAATATTTTAATTTAAATTAAATATTTTGCAAACTGCTCATGGGTCTTTTCAACTTGAACCTTGTTTTTCTTCACCTTGTTATTTGGCCCAAAATATTATATAATATAATATTATTATTTAATCTAAAATTGCTTCTCCTTCCTTGGATCTTCATCCTTTGGGACTTTTTAGGCATATAATATTAAAAATAAATATTATATCCTATTCCTTTTCAAGACCTTCTTGCTTTTGGAAAAACCACTTGATGTCCTTAATGATGATGAAATTGAACCAATACTCTCTTGACATCAATGACAACAAAACTACTCAAAATTTCCAATAGAAACCTAGTCTAGGAGGAAGCCTTAAATCCCACATCTTAGAGTGTTTGGTAGCAAGGTATATATGCATGCACCAAAGAAAAAGAGGACCAAATTGGATGTGAAATCCATGGCATGCATATTTCTTGGGTACAATGATGAATTAAAAGGGTTTCGATTGATTGACCTCATCACCAAAAAATTGCATATAAGTTTGATGAAGCAGTTGAATCTAAATCAAACATTAACGTCTCTAAGGAATCCACATATCTTGCTACGAGCATAGAGTTTGATGAGGAAGTACAAGAAGACATTCTAGATGTTGTTGATGAACCTACAACAATTGCTCCTTCACAATAATACAAAACTTCAAAATGGTTCTCAAGTACCATTAGAGATGCCAAACTTGATGCACCTCTTGACCTCACTTCCACTCAACCATGTACTTATAGTATGTCCTGTTAGGAATCAAATCTAGAATTTGTATCTTTACTAATGAAGAATTCAAAACCAACATCAATGAAGGATTCACTTAGCTTGCCCAAGTGGAAGGCAGTTATGGAAGCACAATATAACCATATAATAAAAAATAAAGCTTGGTATCTTGTTGATATTCCCAAAGGAAAGAATTCCATAGGCTACAAGTAGGTCTTAAATATCAAATACAAGGTAAATGGATCAATTTAAAAATATAAGGTATGACTCATTGCAAAGAGCTATGCACAAAAGGAAGTAATTAACTATGAAGTAACTTTTGCACCCACAAAAAATATGACAACAATCTATGTTCTTTTTTGCCATGACAGTAGTGTAGTTCTATTCGAAGTTGCATCAAATGGATGTCAAAAGTTTATTTCTTAATGGTGATCTCCAAGAAGAGGTGTATATGACTCAACCTGAAGGCTTTGTTTTCAATGGGTAAGAACAAAGATATGAAGACTTATCAAGTCCATTTATGGGTTGAAGCAGTCTTCTTAATCCTAGTACATCAAAATTGAAAAGCACCTATTATAACATGGGTTCATCAAAAGTCCTTCAAATGTAATTCTCTATCTCAATAAATTTGGATCTCAGATAGTGATACTTGTGTTACACGTTGATGATTTGATCGTTACAAGTAGTTCAAATAAATCAGTGGATGTTGTAAAGAATTACTTTAAAAAATATTTTGATATGATAGATCTAAGACTTTTGCACTATTATTTTGGCTTAGAGGTTAGATAGAGGAAAAGTCACACTATGATCTCACAAAAAAAATATGCCAAGACACTAATAGAAAATATCGGGTTAAAAACTATAGATCTAAGGCAACACCAATAAACCAAGGGTTAAAATCATCCTCATATAACAAGTCTCCTCAGGCATTTGACACTCTTTATCATAAATTAATTAGGAGTCTCATATACTTGACAAACACCAAGCCTGACATTAGTTTTGTTGTAAGTTATATTTAAAAAATCATGTAGGATCCTAAGAAAAGTTATTGAAAAGTAACAAAGAGGATATTAAATTATGTTTGTGGTACAACTAATTATGTCTTACAATATAAGAATAATGATAAATTATTCTTACAAAAATACATGGACTCTAATTATGTTGGATTAATGGATGATAAAAACCAATGTATGGATGTATTTCATCTAGGATTTGGACCTGTCTCATGGCATAATAAGAAACAACAAGAAATATAATTATCATCCACTAAGGTAGAATATCACACTCCATGAGGAGCTATGTGTAAAACAATATGGTTATATTGCATTCTATCATATATGGGTGTAAAGAGAAATCTACTAGAATTAATGAATTATGACAATCAAGGTGTTCTAAATTTGGTTAAGAATATAATGGTCCATGAAAGAATAAAGAATATTGAAGCTCAATACCACTTCATTCAAGAACAAGTTCAAAATCATCAAATTTTTCTCCAACACATTCCCGTTGATAATCAGGTTAAGATAATTTTACAAAATCACTTGCATGTTTCAAGTTTGAATTATTTTGCAACCCTATTTGTATACCAAATAATGTAATAAGGGGGATGTTAGGAATAATTTTTTGCCTTAGTTTGACATTCTAGATGGAACATCATTTATAACAATCTCCTTATTTGTATCAAACTTAATTTATAATGACCATGAATCATAATGAAGATCACACACATACATAATTTTGAATAAATAATATTGGATTATTACCTATAAGGTAATCTTCTTTGTGAAGTAAATTTCAATGGTAGATTCAAAGGTCTCAGGGTAAAAAACTCTTACCAAAGAGTAGAGAGGGCAAAATCCTTCAATCAATAAAAATGGTTTCAACCCTATTAAAGGGAACAATAAGGTCAAATTTTACAAATAACCAAGTCAAGTTTAGCAAGAGAAGGAAACTGGATCATAAAGTATTATCTATAAAAAAAAATCATTTAAAAGGCATCAAGAAATCTATTGAAGCTTCTTAAAATTTCTAGAAAATCACTAGGCTCAAAAGAGTAGCATCAAACTGCAAACAAGAAATCAAATTGTTGAAATAAATTATTTTTTACAGGAGTATAAAATCCATTATAAAAGGCTTCATTGAAGAAAAAATTTGGTATTAAAATTTGGGATCTTAAAGTGATCAAAGAAGACCTGCAAAGCTCAAAGCAACAAACCAACAATAAACTAGTTCAAAGCATTGATGTAAAAATTTCAAAAGAAGAATGTGGATAAATAGTAGAATCATCAATCATTAAATATGAATGTCCAAATTTGAAAAAGAAAATTATTTTTGCATGAAAAAAATAAAATTCCAAGAAAACGTCTAAATATAGCAAGTCCATCTTCATTTGCATCAAATGACAAGGAGCAAAATTCATGTGAAGAAGGAAATGTTCTAATCTAAGCATATTAGCTCTGTTGTAACAAGAAATGTGATAAAGTACAATCCTCTATAAGTAGGACACATTAAATTCAATAGTGCCAACTATTGTTGTGAAGTGGGACAAAGAAGAGAGGAATCCATTTCTAAATGGTCATAGTATTTGCAAGAAATCTATGAAACAAAAAAGCATACAATAACACAAGCAAAAGAACTTCATTAAGCATATTAAGACAACATTAAAATACCTAACTTGATCTCTATGAAAATAGAGGAATTTTATTTAAGTAGTGGGAAGAATAGTTGATATGGATTGACCAAAACATAAAGAAGCAAGAGATATTCTCACAAAATGCACTCTCAAAGGAAGATTCGACACTTTCACCAGGACAAAGCATTTTTTTAGTAGATCGATTCAGTAAACATTTTTCCCTTCAAAGGAGACAAGAATCAATAAAAAATAGGTGGTGGATGAACATACGACCAACACATACATTTAATAGTAAATTATCCAAGCAAAAGAAGCACTTGAAAAAATTGAGACATTTAGCCAGATATCAAAAGTCAACATATTATTTAGGGCACATCTCAAATTATAGCAGTAGCTACAAAGGATACCAAAAATAGCATTAGAAAAAATTAATCAAAGAAAAAATATCAAAAATTATGACATCTAAAAAAGCATTTTTACCCAGACATTATCAAGGCACTTTCCACCAAAAATAATTTTCAAAGGTTAAAGCTACAATCCAAAGATCCAATTGGATAGCAACATATGTACAAAAGGAAATGAGTACACATGGACAAATTTCTAAACAAGGCAACCTTGAACATTTCAAAGGTGTTTTTTAATCCCATATTGAGAGTGGAAAATTTATTAAAGCGCACATATTATCTATTTTTATTATATATGATTGTAGGTGAAAAAGAAAAGTGGATATAATATTTTAGAAATGAATATACTATTGAGGAAGAAGTATTTCCTCTACTTCTATATTTTCCTAGCAAGACACTATCTTTCTCACAAATTTTAGGCATCACTTAAAAAATGAGTATAGGCTTATATATACTCATTGAAAGGAATTTTTCAAGGCCAATTCAGTGAAAGAAAAATATTTAAATTTTGTGAAAGTTTTCTATGGCTAGTGGAGCATTGAAGTTCTTGTTGCTTGAATCCCAACTATTAAGGTGGAATAATTATGTTTTCTAAAAAACTAAACTCAAAATGTGGCTTGAGTTGAGGAAGTATGACAAGTAGAAGATGGAACCATTACCCATTGAAGAAGAAAATTAAGACCAAATAAAGTTCAACAAGGTAGACAAAAATAAAATATTAATCATCATGCTTGGAGTAGTAGATGAGGTACAAGCATACATTCAAGATTCAACCATGTCCAAAGATGCATGGGAGAAGTTACAATCAATATTTGAAGAAAAAAATAAAAATCAAATTTTATTTCTCTAGAGCTAGCTCCATTGTTTGAATATGAAGAGTGGAGAAAATTTGGAACCTTTCATAAGGAGAATTGTTGAGTTACAAGCATCATTCCATGTATTGGAAAATTAAGTATCTAATGAAATATATTTTTTAATTATTTTGAGATATTTTCCATCAAAATATAATATTTTGTGACATCATCAAATATCACTGAACAAATACCAAGATTTGAAAAGCTAGTCCTCATATGCAATAGATAAATAAGAACAAGTATATCTTAGAAAAAGAAAGCAATCATTAAGAATATGCATAAGGCCTCTACAATGCTCCCAATAGAAAATAATTCTCTTTAACAACAGAAAAGTCATCAATAAATTTAGTCTAGAAAATGAAGCATCAAAAAAATAATAATTTTGTAAAAATTGATCATTTAAAATCATGTATTTATTGCACATGCTCAACAAAGTTAGCCCAATGATGTTTGGTATGTTTATTTTGAAGCATCCAGACATATGATAGAATGAAAATATTGGTTTCAAAATCTTAACTACTCTAGACATGCAATAAAAGTCTCTCTAGGGGATGACACACTATATGATATTATAGTTACAAGTGATGTAAAATTGTGGCTTAGATCACACACATGCAAAATAAAAGAAGTCATATATTTTAGGACTCACCTAGAATCTACTCCTTGTCAATAAATTACTTGACCATCACTTGAATGCTAGTTTGATAAGCAACAACTATCCAAGGTATGCTTCATTCATAATAAAATAAATAATTCTAAGATTATTGCATATGGAAAAATAAAAGGAAAGGTGTTTGAGCTTCACACAATTCATCATGACAACTTAGAATTAGTCATCAACTCCAATATATTAATATTACTTTAGCATCAATGAAATGGTCACCTAAGTTATCACCACATTATTGCATTACAAAAAATATGGTCAAAGGTATTCCTTCTTTAAATAAGTCCACACATATTTGTTCTTGTTTCTTAGTTGGGAAGCAACATCTAGATCCTTTCAAGTCTATAGAATATCGATCCAAGGTATTTCGTGATTTGATCCATACTGATCCATGTGGACCATGGCTCCAAGTTGCAATACGTCCAAATATTTTCAACTCTTTGTTGAGGATCATACTTAGAAAATATGGATTTTTTGAAGAACAAATATGAATATTTCTTCTACTTGTAGTAATTTAAGACCCAAGTAGAGACTTCCATTGAAGGAAGAATCCATATCCCATGCTCATATAGAGGAGGGAAATTTACAAGTAATAAATTTTTAGCATTTCTAAAGGAACATGGTATTAAAAAATAGTTAACTTCCTCTTCACCACAATAAAATGGTATTGTAGAACATAGAAATAGAACAAATATAGAAATGGTATGAAGCATGTTGAAGGATTCTCAACTTGGACACTCATTTTGTAAAAAATAAACACATAAAAAAATCTACTTTCTCAACCATATCCTCACAACATCACTTGAGCACATCACTCAAGAAGAAGAAGCATGGAGGAGACACAAACCATAAATATATCATCTTCAAGTATTTGGTTGTGTAGCATATATGCACATACTAGAGGAGAAGAGATATAAAATAGATAAAAAATCTTAGCAATTCATCCTACCAGGTTACAATGATGAATCAAAAGTATACATATTAATTGATCCAGCTACAAAAATTTATCTACCATTTGATATGTCAACTTTGATGTAAAAAATCACTCTCTTCACCAACATAATAATATTCATCTAACATAGTTCCAATAATGCTTAAAAGCAATGAAGATGGAGAGATTACTAATGAAGAAACTTTCAGTGACATCAATGATGAAGGGAATCAATTTACCCCACCACAATACAAAAGGAAAATACCCAAGTGGTATACTAGCACGTTGAGAGCATTAGAGATAGATGGAATCCTAAACACTTCTTCTATAAGATCAAGAACATGAAGTATGACTCATAATGCACAAAATATAACTCTAATAAGTGTAGTGGAGCCATCTATAGTACATGAAGCCTTGTAATCTAATGCATTAAAAAATTCCATGAACGTTGAATATCAAGCACTATTGAAAGACAAGACTTGGGATTTTTTTTATCTTCTACCAAAGAAAAAGGCTATTGGATGCAAATGGATTTTCAAAATAAAATATAAATCAGATGGTGGTATTTTTAAATTGTAGCAAAAGGATATGCACAAAAATAAGGCATATATTATAAAGAAATGTTTATCTCTACAACAAAAATAAAGTTTATTAGAATTATTTTTACTCTAGTTGTGCAATTTGGATGAAGAATTCATCAAATGGGTATGAAAATAATTTTTTTCAATAGGGATCTAAAGGAATAAATTTATATGACTCAAAAAAAAGGATTTATCATACTTGGATAAGAAACAAAGGTATTTAATTGATAAAATATCTATATAGTCTCAAAAAAACACCTCAAGCATGGTATACAAAAATAAATAAACATTTTGGAAAGCATAGCTTCAAAAAGAAATCCATATGATCCAAGTTTTTATCACAAAGAGCAAGGGAAGAAATTGTATTCATCAATATATATATATATATATATATATATAATAAATAAATATTGGAAAGCATAGCTTCAAAATAAATCCATATGATCCAAGTTTTTATCACAAAGAGCAAGGGAAGAAATTGTATTCATCAATATATATATATATATGTGTGTGTGTGTGTGTGTGTGTGTGTGTGTGTGTGTGTGTGTGTGTGTGTGTGTGATTTGGTCATTAGAGGAAGTTTTGAAGGAATGATTCTAGCCATAAATGAATATTTGAAGAAATCGTTTGACATGACTGATCTTGGATTATTACACTACTTCCTAGGATTGGAATTAAAGCAAAATCATAATCACATATTTATTTCAAAAAGTAAATATACCAAGAATCTCCTTGAGAAATATCATATGGAAGATTGCAAGCCTATGACAACTCCTATGGAATCAAGTCTACAACTTTCATGTTTTTATTCCTATCCTCCACTAAATGCAACTCTTTATTGATAGTTAGTTGGGAATCTCATATAATTAGCTTACATAAGACCATATATCAATTTTGTAGTGAGTTATCTTTCACATATCATGCAGGAACCAAAAATGACATATTAGAAGGCAGTAAAAAGAGTTCTAAGATATATACAAGGCACTATTGAGTACAATCTAGAATTCAAGAAGAGGGAGACCTTCCTCATAATAGGTTATATAAACATAGATAATGTAGGATACATTGATGACCAAAAATCTACATCTGGTTATGTGTTATTTCTAGAGTCTACACCAATATCATGGGGAAGCAAGAAACAACAAACAATTGTTCAATCCTCCACTAAAGCAGAATATTGTGTAGTAGGATGAGCAATATGTGAAGCAATATGGTTAAAATAAATTCTAACAAATATAGGTATACCACAAGATAAATCTACAATCATGCACTATGACAACCAAGGAGTATTGATATATGTTTGTAATCTTGTATTCCACAAACATACCAAGCACATTGACATGGAGTACCACTTCATCCATGAACATGTTCAATAGCACAAAATTCAACTCAAATTCTATCCTACTCAAGAACAACGTGCATACATCTTTATCAAACCCATTGAACGTATTAAATTTGAAGAATTCTAAAGTTTTCTTTCCAAGACTATGATGTAATAAAGGGGGAATGTTAGGAGTTATTACATCATGAATAATGTTAATGTAAGTTGAATAACCACTCAACACCTTTATAAAGGATAATATTTTTATACCTTATTTAGGCAACCTTGTATTTACCCCTCACTCTCATAATACAATTATCAAAGCACTGCATTCTAACATATCAAGTGGCTTAAGTTGGAATCAAAGCCAAATCTTGGGATATAGGTTGTAGATATTCCATGAATGCTAAACTAATTGATTTATACTTAGCTCTCCTAATAATGACTATAAAATCCTAATTATATGCCTTGAATTCTAAATAAGAAGAGTTAAATAGGTTTAAGAGAGACATTATGCTACATACCAAGATACATACATACAGAGAGAGAGAGAGAGATAATATACAATATAGTCATAATATCCCTATAAATGTGAAAGTGATATACACTAATCATATATTCTAGTGCTAAACACATTAAGATGTTTTTCTTGAATCTATGGTATTTGAAATTTTCACTAGGAATTTGTTCCTGCCACTTAGCTAAGTGTTGGTACTAGCACTTGATGTGTAAAATTTATTGTAAAGTGATATAGCCCTAGTAGATAGCATTGGTGCTTGGAACTACCTTAGCATTGTATATGAATTGGTGTTAAGGGATGAGAAAGAGTTATGGTTTTGCTAGGTTCTAGGATTTGATTTTGATCTATAATGTGATTCTAGGGTGCAAATATTTATCTTTATACTAACATCTATTGGACCTTGGATTCATGATGATGATAACTTGAGTGGTCCTACTTGTATTATTCATCCTCTCTTAAGGATCAATTTTTTCCATTACATCCAACTGTAATAGAGAAAAATGAATCTTGATCTTATCAAGTGTGTACTACTTTAATTTAGTGGAAAATTTACTAGATTTTACAATATTAAAAAGGTTTTTGGCAAGTGTGTTTAATGTTGGAGCTATTTTATTGATCTATTAAGGATTTAAATTTTAATATTGCTAGATATTGCACAACCATTGGTTCAACTAGAGATAAAACACATGATTTGAGAATATTTATGCTAAAAATTGTATGCATATTTAGGTATGGTGGTATATCATGGACACCATCATTATCTCCTACAATGCATAGAATTGTATAAGGACCATAATGCAAGGTGTGAAGATTCCAATTTGGATGGAGAAATATTTATTCTTTAGATGAAGCTAAACCTATTCTCTAAATTGAAATCTAAGAGGGATGTGATGTTAATCATGGTGCTCATATTTTTATTGTTGGAACCTACATATATAGTAAAATTGATTATCCAAATGTTGAAAGTATTATAGGAAGTAGTCATATTTATCTACTTTCTTAGTATGATTTATTGTTTATATTGATAATAAATTCAAAGGAAATGTCCAAGGGAATTTTAGTCTAAAATATAAGGTATATTTGGGAGATGATTATGATTTGTGGAACTATGTCAGGCCTAAATATACAAGTGCTTAATATACAGTAGATTATCATCCCAATTGGATGGATGATCATGATTATGCATCCAAATTCATATAATAGCATTATAGATTAACTTGATGAGTATATCCATATGTCTACAAATAAAAAAAGGTCAACAATCAAGGCAAGTATCAAGTATATCTCATAATTATCTCCAAAACAAACTAGCAAACATCGAGTCTTTATCTCATATTGATACAATGGATTCTAGGATGCCTAAGTGACTTGTACATGCTAGAAAACATATAAATTATTTAAGCGACATTGAAACACTTCTTGTACAATACAATTATTTATATATTTGAGATCCTATAAACCACAAAAAATACATGATAGTTCTATTGCTTTGTTGAAGGTATACCTAAAATATAATCTATATTGATAGACTCCCAAGGCATGGAAGAAACGGATAGCTATGAATAGTATTAAATTATTATTTTTTGGTTAAGCAATATTGTATGGGATATATGATTTGATGTGGACCTTTACATCCTAGTGAAAATATGACCAATAAGAGTGTTGTTGTAGTGTCATAAGGATCTTGTAAATATCAAAGTGTTTGGCTAATTTAAAGTAGATAACTTTTCAAATTATGCATTGGTAAGGTTTATGATATGGAACACAAATATGACTTTGATGAAAAAAATTCATCACTAAGATAATTTTAAATGATTGGCTTACTTTGTATCAACAATGATGTATCTATGTGTAGTTATTAAAGTGAATTCAAATAATTGAACTTATGTTCATGAGCATATATTATTTTGGTGAGAATTTATATTGGTGGATGATTGATATAGTCAATGATATGATTTTTCTCATAACAAATGGTCTAATTTATCTTACCCTTATGATGTTTGATCATAAAGTGAAACTACTATAGCATATTATCAATTTCATGTTGTGTATACTTACATTTTATTTTAGTGTATAAGAATCAAAGAGGCTTATGATTAGAATGGATTATAATATCCTTAACCATTCATAATGGCTTCATTTATAGGAAGCCTAGTGGTGACATATAGTTATTTTTTATATATGTTTGACCACCAAAATGGTCTCACACCTATGCTTCCTACTGCGTAAATGAAATAAGAGATACAAAAGAATGCATTGCAAAATTGACAACAAATTAGAAAGAAGAACACTTTTATTCCATTAAAGAAGCCAATTCCGATTACAAATACATCCCTCTTAGGGATACCATTTTGATACTCTTATTATAGTAGGAAAAGCATATGAAATCCCTCTCAAGGGTGAATGTGAGTTTCAAGCCATTTGGGGTGACACGAACTGCTCTAGGGTGGAGTTGACCCTCTTCTTCACATTGAGGAAGAAATTAGATGATTGAATCTCCTTTAAATCTGCTTTCCTGCGGTCAAGAAACAACACAAAAAAATTAATATCATAGGAAACCTCTCGTGATGAGGCCCTTTAAAGGATATAAACATGAAAATGCTATAACACCAATGAAATCAAGAAAGTGAACAAATCATGTTATAGTTACACCAAATTCATAAAGATTGCTTGAAACATAGAAACATAACATACTGCTATCTACCTATTGAATAAATTGCATGAAATAATGCATGGAAACAAGAGATTAGTACAAAATTACCTAAATTGCCATAATGAGAATAACTTGCATGGATCCCTAATTATACCAGTCAGTGTCTCTAAAACATGAAATGAACTACTAAAACACCTAATCTAACCTAATTAAGCACAAAGCAAAATAAACAGTAAGAAGATCTATCACCTATTGCAAATCGTAGCTCAAATGAGCAATTTGCACTGTACACCATGACTGTCAGCCGCAACGAGCAATCAAGTAGCTTTACCTTCCAAATCCAGGGTTGTGGGCTCTATATTCCTTGTCCAATTGATGATCAAGGGTTGCCTTAGTGTCCTTTGACTAGATTGGTGATTGAATTGCATAGTTGGGCCTCCATTTTCCTGGATTTACATTTCTTGTTGTTCTAGCTCCTTAGGGCATCCATGGCACAAATTGACATGATGCTCGATTAGTTAACAAGTGGATAGCTACAAAACTCCCTCTCAATGCACTCAAGTGAGTCCATAATACAATAGGGCTTTGCTACTCTAATATCCAATGCATTCTCTGATTACTTTACCCTAATTTTGAGGGGTACTTATAGGATTACCCAAGGGCTAGGGGTGGCTTCATGGAGAAGCCAAGATCAAGAAGAGGTGGTTGGGACAGTCAAATTGGAATCTTCCATCCTCTAACCATGTTATTATAGAACAAATGGCCATTCAAACTAATTTGGCTCAGATGAAAGCCAACTAAACTTCAGTTTAGACTATAGGTGACAACTACGGCCTAGCTTGTGAACTGTAGGTGTCAGCAACGGTTCAGACTATAGACCACAAGTCTCAATCATGGTTCAGACTGATTAGGCCAAGGAGCCCAAATTGAGTGGTTAAAACCACTACTCTATCTTGGAATCTGTCCAAGATCTTCCATATGGTCTTGTATCATGTCCCATATGAGTAGTCACCATTGACATGGCACATTTTAGGTGTCTACAGATGCCCCTTTTGAGATGCATTGTGAGATTGAACAACACTAAGAAAAAATAGACCTCCTAAAATTATGTTGAAGGTTCCATGATGATCATTGATCTAATCAACACTAGATGCCCCAAGTCCTATAAAAGGACCCGCATCCTGGAATCATTGCTTCCAATTGAGTGAAAGGCTTAAATTTGTAAGAGTTTGCACTCATCGTCAGACATTCAGGTAGCTTTGGTGCTACAATAGGAGTTAAGCCTATATAATCAAAAGCAGGAGAGCTACAAACTAACTATCATATATATTATTTTCTCCAAGCAAGGGGGTAAGCTTATGATAGCTGTTGACAATGATTCGCAAGGATGAACACAATTTTGACAAGATCAAAGTATCTACAATTTTAGGGATCTTCTATTGAATTTTATTATGATTATAATAGTATGACTACCCCCTCAAGCGACGAGTCGATGAGGATATTGACAATGAATGAAGAGACGAGGTCGCTTGACCATTATGAATGATCTGAGTAAACTTAGAATTTAAGCATTTAATTATTTTTCTAGGCTTAGTTCAGCTTATGATTGCAACTGTTAATAGTATTTGCACATTCCTATCCCATAGAGCGGTCAGGCTGCAATAGCCTTCTTAGGAAATCAAAATGATACAAGTAAAATTAGATTTATGTTGAATAAATTTATTGATGATTTTCTAAAAAGGTGTCATAGGAGAGATGACATGAAATGCCTCGTTCCTATGGAGCGGTCCAGCCTTGAAGGCCTTCTTCAAGATTGAAAAAAAGCATATCAAATCAACGATGACAATTTTACCCCAAATATCCTTATGGTTATTTACTCATCTCTTCGGATTCCATGGAATGTCAATCGCTGCAACCACCAAGTGTTTAGGATAAATAACTGAATACGAGGTGCATTTGACTTTTAATTATTTGATTTTTTTTGGTTTTTTGGTTAATTTGAATTTTTAATTGATCCCGATGCTTGAAAATCACCAAATTTGATAAATTTATTGCTCTTATTGAGATTTTGATCCTTTAGGAATCATTAATTTATCATTTAAAACCTTTCCATGGTGGGATTTTAGTGCATTTAATGCCAATTGCAAACTGCGTGCATGAACTGCTATTGGTATTTAAAAATTTGGGAACTGTGGCTCATATTTATAGTCAGTAAACCCTAATTTTGGGACTATGATTTTCAAATGTGGTCCAACGAAATTAGGAAAAGGTATATAAATTTTCCCATTTGAAATTTTCTTTATTATTTCTTAAAAGTGATTGCAATTGAAGAGCTCTGAGAGGTGAGGAAGCATTACTGACACGAGAAGCTACTGAAACCACTTTTGACGACCTCACACACATCCCGATGGTGGACCTTTCACAACCTTCATCCAGCAAAGGGATCGATGCGGGAAAGGTAACTCAAAATCGAGTCCTCGTACTCCTTACTAGTTTAAAATGAACCACATTAAGTAATGGGTTAATTAACTTCACTAAATTGTTGGTAAAGAACCTCACAGTAGTCTAGGCTAGATTAGGATTTAATTTTTTTGGTTCCCAGGCTAGGAAGTGACCCAAAAAAGATCATGTTCCTAGACCACAACTGGCAGATGCAATTCCTAATTTTCAGATCGGGGACCATAGATGTTAGCCATGGTGGGATTAAAATCTCAACGGTCAAAAATTTGATCGTTATGCTGACCACAACTTTGACCTGCAGTTCCCAACTTTAGAAAAAATTCAAATTTTATTGATTTTTTTGGCAATTAATGCCATTTATTGCACTTATGAGATGCATTCTTTATTTTTTTTGAAATTTTTTATCACTTTTTGCATGTTTTTGTATTTTTAGCAATTTTTAGATTTGTTTCTTTTTTTAGGTCATTTTTTTTAGCTATTTTTAGTTTTTTTTAGTTATCTTTTCCCTTATGTATTATTTCTTTTCAAAAATTGACCTCTAGATCCAGGGAGCCGGATATCCTATGCACCCTTCACAGAAAGCTCACCGACCTGAATTAAGAGTGGTTCAATGCGGTTGACTTTGGATATGTGCTTAATCTACCAATGATCAAGGTAGATAAGGCATACATGACTACGTTGGCCTGACATTGGGATGCGTGGACCAACACATTTCACCTGCCCATAGGTGAAATGACTGTTACATTGGAGGTCATATAATGGATCTTCAAGATCTTGATCGATGGTGAGCCCATCACCTCCTTTCCCTTACAAAGCAAGGGGATGTCTTTGATAAGATATTTGGTGACCGCAACGAGGATGCCCAAGGCAAGGCTAATCATGGGGGCATCCACATTAGATATTGATAGGAGAAGGACATATTATCCATCTAAGAGGTTGTCTTTATCCATTTGGTCATTCAAATTGTTCTTCCAGACTCCTCGGGTGTGAGGATCCCCTAGAACCTCTTATCCATTGTCAAGATAGTTACATAGAGCTCCACGTAGCAGCCATTGCTCTTAGCTTGGGGGAGCACTCTATTGTGTCAGATGTACTAGGAGTCATACCAGGCTACACACAAGAGTTGAGTTGGTATCAATTGTAGCCTATTAATTCAGATTTGGGGCTAGTAACATATCAAGATTGAATGGCTGACCGACCTGCCACTCATCATCACTACTATCCCTGATGCATGCCAGTGCTATGCAACATGCTGGTCCCACAAGAAGGGATTTTGGAGTAGGTCCAACATTAGGGATGTGGATCATTACGTCACTATATTTGCACAACTCAGAGCAGATGACATAGAGTGGCATCCGTACATGGATTGTCCTGTGTAGGAGGAGGCTAGTGAGAGACTATGCCAGGCTAGGAGAGATAGGTGGTTACTTAGCCATAAGGTTGATATTTAGAAGTATTAGTACTACACATGGGTCCTATGGCAGTTTGGGCTTGTATAGGATATTTTGACACTACCTACCATCTATCGGTGCCTGGTATTAGAGAGGGATTTACCCTAGATTCAGTAGACACTACTTGTAGATGAGGCCAATGACTTCTAGGAGTCGAGTATAGCTAGAACTAGGACCAACCCAATGTATGATACTTGGTGGTCCCTACTATAGTGGTAGGGATCAGGAACCCTTGGTCTAACAGACGATAGGGTAGAGGTTGATCCAAAGGGGCACAATGTGCACCAGTGGACTCGAGGGTGGATGTGGTGCAAAGGCTATCGTAGAGGATGTTCCATAGGTTGAGTCTAAGGAAGAGCCATTAGAGGAGTGCAAGGCACCACCAGATAGTGAGGTGGCGTAACTACTGGCTTAGGTTGTTGATCTTTAGAGTTAGGTTGGGAGGCTATAGAACTAGTAGTTACAATGGGACACTTCTATCATCGTACTGGAGGTAAAGCTATCTCATAAAGAGGGGTAGCTACAGTAGGACTAGGAGGAGAGGACAACTCTATCAACATGGGCTATAATGGTGGAGACATAGATCCATGATATGACTAATGTGCATGATCTTGCAAAGGTGTGACTGAGTACGATTATTGTAGAGAGAGATTTAATCCAGGTATATATGGGATCCTTCATCCTACCAAGACATCATGGGACCTCCAGCCATAACATCTTCATTGCTACCAGGTGGTTGTGACCCTATGGAAGATATTAGGAGGCTTTATTCTCTTATGGAGGAGGGTAATGAGTGGGATATAGTGTGTGTGGCTCAGATCTCCTAGCTATAGGGGCATATCAAGTTGATAGGTTGGGAGGTTCTCGAGGATACACATATTATAGGGTCCCATCGGACCAAGACAAAGACTAGGGAGACGGGTCAGTCATCTATGAGTTCTCGTTATAGGACCAATAGGATGGAGAGGACACATAGGTCCTCTAGCACACATGGAGTTAGCTTGCACAAGAGCCACAATATGGTGGGGGTGATGGTGGTGACTCACAAGCTAGGGGTGCAGGCCCTTAGTACAGGTTTTAGATATATTTTGTTGTACTATTTTTGAATGTAAGGACAAGAACCTACACAGATGTAGCCTACATGTATTTTGATGAACCTCTATGTACTCATTGATACACATATTTATGTGATATATGAGATTGATCATTTTGGCTCATTATGTGTACTTGTCATTTATATGTTTTATTTTTATACATATGGATGCAAATTTTCATATTGATGCTATGTTTATATGATGTGATGTATGGATGACATGCACTAAATATATATTTTAATTTATGATGATGATGATATGCAGTGATCTAAATGCTTATATGTGCTACTTATGATGGATGCATATGGATGCGATATTAATTTTTAAATGCATATTTTAATTTTGCTTTATTATATGCATTTAATTTATGATGATGTCAGGCTATGCTGGTGTAATGTATGTAATGATTTATTTACATGATGGTAATCTAATGTAAATGAACATGTATGCTTTAATCACTTAATACATAAGGAATGAATGCGATATGTGTTTATCAATCTAATGGACGACACCACAAAATGTGTAAAAATTATAAATGTAATTGAAAATCTTCATTACAAGAATTGATTCAATTAATCACCCATATATGAAATGCAATGATATGTAGTGGTACGAAGTGAATGAAATAATATGTCACTCTATATATATTTTGCAATTTTGGAAAATATGCACAATATAGTCAGTGGCCATATAAATATTGTTTCTGATATCCATCTAGTATCTATCCTATATCTTGATTGTGCTCAATGTAATGATGTATCACAGATTCGATACTTTGCAATTTAATGATTGAATGACCTTTGTTTTATATGGTTTGTGATATTTGGTATTTTGTTGCTATTAGAGAAATTTTTGAGGTTTTCCATGAGACTCAAACACCCTAGTAGACTTCTCAAACTTCACATACTAACTGTATAAGGCTTTTGTTGGACAAAGCTTTCATCATGAGTGACCTAACTGTTTATTACCCCTGTGTGTGTACGTGAGTATTTTTAGATAGACCAAGGGCATACCCTAGATGTCAATCGGGACTCTTCCAACCCATATGTGAGATTGGGTTCCTCCTATGTTCATATCATCCTTGTTTCAGACTTTATTGGATTATAATTCTAGGAAACCCTAGGAACCTAGAGCTAGCTCATCTTGCAAATTAACCAAGACTACCCCTCCAAGAACAGTCGAGACTCTTTCAACCCGTTGCTACAATTGGGGATCACCCAATAGAACTACTACTCTGAAAGCAGGTAGGACTCTTTCAATCCATTGCTACAATCAGGGTTCACTCTATGGCTTTGAATGGTGAATAATTCAGGTATTCAAGTTCTCACCCTTCTTTTATTTCTATTCATAAGGATACTTGCTCATGTGTAGTGATAAAAATAATTGTTTTTCACGTTTTATTTTGAGTAATAAAAATCATTGTTTATTCTCGTTTTTCTTGAGAAAGGGATTTATATGGTATTTTTGATTCACTATGTCACTTTAGATTTGAATTTGAACTTGATTTTGATCTTCATTTGATCTTTTATTTGAATACTGTGGGTTTTGACTTTTGATATGTCAATTTGGGATATCAATTTTAGGATGTCGATGTGGGGTATCAACCTCTGATTTTGATATGGGATGTTACTCTAGGATATTTCTCCTTTATTTGTAAGCGGGAATGCATGGGTAGGGGAAATATTGTCATTTTTCCAAGGTTCACCACTCTAGACCAAACTATTTGCAAGATAAGCAGGTAATCAAATCCATCTCTCTAAATACCCAGGACCACTTTCACAACTTTCATCTTCCCTTATCTTAGCAGGATTTTAAATGTTTCAATTAGTGACAAAATCTTGATATGCCAAGTACTATCAAAACTAGTGTAGCACCCTAAAATTGGCATAGTAAAACCTTAATAATTACAATTACTCTAGTAAATATTCAAATTCAAATTTTAACCCCCAAAACCACTCCTAAACCGTCGCTTAACCCGTTTCCTCATTTCCTGCGCCATTTTTAGAGTTTGTTTTGACCGTTTGATGATATCGTCACCGATCAGACGATATCGCCTTAGATCGGACGATTTCGTCTGGGCTAGGACGTCCAGACGATCTTGTCCCAAAACTAATTTTTCACAATTAGTCTCTGTTCCAACGGCATCTCTAATCCAGGCAGAAGCGTGTCTGCGCCGTTAGAGACCCTCCCCATTGGAGATCTCCCAAATTGGGATGATCTCCAACCTCCTAACCTCCCTCCTAAGCCTATTTAAACTTAGGACCTCCCCTTGGCATCCCCCTGGCTGAATTTTCCTGTAAATCGACCTTCACACGCATTAGAATAATCTGTATTACCATCTACATTTGTTGCATCCAATTTTCTTGCAGGAACCTTGTCATTTTTTAGCCGGAGCAAGCTTACATCGTCGCAGACGATCCTGTTCAGATTGGAGATGATCCTGTCAAATCAGAGATGATTTCGACTACAATCATCATTGGGGGCAATCAGTGCCCAGAGTTTGCATTTTTCTCTTTTCATTTGTTGTTTTATTCTGCAACTAGTTAGTTTATTTATTATTTTTTGCTATTCTGCATCTTGGAGTTCACCCATATAGTTTAATTGCATAATAAGGTCATGATTAGCTATTAAAGTGTTGCAACTCACTTGCATTTCTATTTGGGATTATCTGTTAACATCCTTATTGTCATTTTACATCATTATCCTCTATTAGCATTGCTGCATTTTTTGTATTTTGTGTCTATTTCTCTGTTTGCAGGTCTCGACGAATTCGTCTGACGAATTCGTCAGATCTCAGATGATCTTGCAGGTCGGAGATGATTTCGTCAAATTCCAGACGATCCTGTCTGCTTCAAGAATCAGAACCTCCATCAGACATCCGGATCAGGTATGGCTCTGTAATTTAGCTTTTTCTCTCTATTTCTGTTCATATTTGTTTGTTGTATTTCATCTAGTCTGCATTTTCATAATAGAACAACTTAGATTCATTTGGCCAAACCTAGGACCCAAATGTTTAAAGATAAAACTGAACACATTAAACACATTCCCAACCTAGGCGTGGAAACTGCCATTCAAACGTTTCCTGGTGAACCCACCATCCGTCAAAAAATCACCATAATACACCTCCCCCGAGAGGCGGGACCTTCGCAAGGCCTCTCAGTCCGAGGTACCGCGCCATCCTTTTCACATCCCCCTTTCGGGCATGGATCCTATAGCCTGAAGGTAAGGGTGTGAAAAATTTGGAGCGATACATTTTGGTGAACCCGACATGAATGCATTTAAAACCTTTTGAAAAAAAAAAAAAAAATATAGATGCATTTCAAATCATTTAAAACTAATAAGTTGCATATCATGTTTAGATGGTAGCTCCTAAGAAAAGACTAGCAGTTACTATAAATGTTGAAAACCAATTAGCAGCCATAGAAATCAATTTTGTGCTTAGTGTGCCTAAAACAGATAGAAATCAACTTTTGTGGGACGAACTTGATAGAAGACTAGGTGTCATTTCATCTAGGTCAACAGAACTTAAACAAATCAAAAGGCTTGTCCTAGATAGAATCCTGGATCCTCATCAACTCATTTTTTATCATGAACTTCAGAGAGCCTGCCATAGATGGTTAGCTTATAGGAGAGCTCTTGTGTCTTCTAGATTGTTCACCTCCGAGGAATACCTCAAGAACGCAGCTGTGGTACGCCAATTTCTAGTTCATATAGAAGTCCAAGAAACTGATCTTATGATAAGAAAAATATGGAATAGAGTTCCTAGAGCTATGTTATATCGTGAATATTGTCATGAGAATTATTATTATCAACCAGAATCTGAAATACATGGTATTTCTATAGCACTTTTCATTAAATTCTTGAAAGAAAATTTTCAATTTGAAGAAGAACACTTCATGACTCCTGAAGAACTTGAGCCCATTAATGATATTTATAAATTGTTTATAGAAAACTAGATCATTGCTTTCATTATTATTATTTCTTGCGTTTCGTATGTTGTTTGTTATCTTTATAATATTGTTATTAAAACCAAAAAACAAGAAAAACTAAAAAACATAACAAAAACCAAAACATTTCATTTTAAATATTGTAGTAGGTATATAATTAATATATACCTCTTAAGTTGGTTGCATATATATATATATATATATATATATATATATATATATATATATATATATTTGCTGAAATCTAAGTTAAGCACAATGCCTAAACTTAGGAATGGTAAACAAACCGAAGGAGAAGAAGAAGATTGGTTAGGAGACAAAACAAGAAACCCAAATGTCCTTCCCGAGGATCCAATCCCGGAAGAAGAAACTCTAGACCAGCAAGACGATGAGCTTGTTGTAGATGAACAAGAAGAAAATGTTAAAGAGGATGGATCCTCATCCCCTAGAATAACTCCAGATGGAACTATTGCTTTTGATAACTTAGATCATTTCTGGAAATTTTTCAATAATAACATTGGCGCTCTTAATATGGCAGTTCGTATTGATAAAGGACAAATTAGTGACACTCAAGCAGCCATGGAAGATGTGTTTAATATACACACTAATCCCTTGTCCTTTGTTGATCAAGAAAGTGATAAGGCTGGACCATCCAATAGAGATATGGTCACTATGATTTAGAACATGCAAAAACAACAGGTTACCCAACCTCCTAAAGAACCTGTTATTGAGCCTAAAATCATTCCCACACAAAAGAAACTTTCCTTCACTGCTTTACTTCACCAAACTATTGATCAATATGCTTCAAATCAACAAAAACCTAAAATGAAGCCAAACACCAATTTCCAACAATCTGGAATACAACATAATATAACTTCAAAACTTCTTCCTAACACCCTTCCTACCAACAGATTACACAATAGCAATATAGCATCTAATATTCATGTCCCTCCATCATATGCTCACAAATCCCATATTAATGCCCTACCGAACCAATATGGTGGGCAAACCAGTAATCTAGAAGCCATGGTGAAGCAGTTAGCTTCCCGCATGGACCAGATAGATCCCTACCGTCCCTCGTACAATTATCGAGAGATGTGTAGTCAACCTTTGGATCCCATAGTTGTAGCACAACCGTACCCTAAACATTTTCCCATGCCGGTCCTGCCTATATATAAAGGAACTGAAGATCCCATAGAGCATCTTCGCATGTTTAGGATAGCATGTCATGATATATCACATGATGACTTGCTATTACTAAAAATGTTCTCAAAAAGTTTAGGTGGAATGGCATTAGAGTGGTACTATCAATTGCCCACTCATTCTTTGAGAAACTTTGAAGAAACAGCTGAATATTTTGTCCATCAATTTAGTGCCTACATCGAGAGGCATGTCACCATTAAAGATTTATACAACTTAAAACAAGACAAAGATGAATGTTTTGCTGATTTCTTAGCTAGATGGAGGCAGATTGATAGGAAAACCGCACTTTGTGCTACCTTATAGGGAAATGTTGGACATTTTTATTAATAATTTGCAAGAACAAATATCTTATGAGTTATCAACTGCTACTTTAACTACCTTCGATCAGGCTATAGATTTAGCTCGAAGAGTAGAAGATGCCCTCATTAGGAGAGGCCAACTTAGGAAGAAAGATGATGAGAAAACATCCAAAAATCAATATAAAAACAAACAAGTCGTAGGTGACGGAGTCACTGACAGCAGAAATGTTGCTAATATCAATGCAACAAAGACAACAGAAAAATTTATATTGAAACCTCCTGATAAACCTCCTCGAGAATTTACTAGATTGAACCAACCATTATCAACTATTTTACCTCAATTACTCGAAAGAGGCTTGATTCAATTACCAGCTATCCGGGAACCTGATCCAACCATACCCGGATACAGAGCTGACTTACATTGTGATTTCCATAGAGGGCCTGGACACTCTACCAACGCTTGTAAAAGGTTGAAACATAAAATACAAGATCTGATTGATAATAATGAAATGGAGGTGCAAGCCTTCCAACCTAAACAAAATGCTCCTAATAATGCTCAAAAGAACATTCCCCAAAATCAAAATCAAAATGCTAATCAATCATTAGACATATTTCAACATCCTTTACCAAGACATGGTAAAGAGGTGGCCAATCAAATTGAGCATCATAATGTTCCTCCTCCTACCCGATATGTAGGAACTATTAGCGGACATTTACCTAATCATGATTTACAAAAATTTGACACAACTTTATCCATGGTCACAACCAGGCCCCTACGTAATACTCAAACTCTAGATCCTAGTGATATAGAATCAGACACTGAAAGTGACATGGAAATCACTTCAAACCAATCGAATAGTTCTAAAAATGAATCAGATCCTATTCAACCTATTACAGATGCTATGATTCCAGAAGAACCATTTCCTAGAAGAGTTACTACTCGACCCTCTTCTGATCAATTCCTTTCTAATGAACAAGCTATAAATGCTAGACCAAGATCTATTCAACGTCCTCAATACAACATTGTAGGTACCATCGGAGTCATTACCAGACAACAGGCTCAAAATTCTCAACAAGAACCAAACCAGAATGATGGATCAGCTCCATTTGTTTTGAAAAATCCCAATAAAGGGAATCATGCTTCCAATGTTCAACCTAAACCCCCTTACAATATTAATGAGCAATTATCCAATACTACAACCAAAATTTCTCTCTTGGATTTATTAAGATCTTCCTACCCATAGAGATGAATTAATGCTTACATTAAGCCAAATGATGGTACCACAAAACATTCAACCTCGAAGCCATGGCCAATACTATCATCACTAGGGAAGTCGATTGTATTGACTTTCGGGATAAAGATATACCACAACATAGTTTACATAAGGATAACCCCTTATACATTACTGCCCTAATTGGAGATGTAGCCATTAAAAGAGTTTTGATTGATAATGGTTCATCTCTAAATATTTGCACTTTTGATTTCTACCAACGATTTGGGTTTAGAAGTGATGAAATGAAGAAAACTGACATGATCATAAAAGCTTTCAATGACGAAACACAAGAAACATGTGGAGTTATTACCATCCCATTGCAAGTTGGTCCTAGAACCTTAGACACGACCGTGTTTATTGTACATTGCCCCGCATCATACAATATACTCTTGGGTCATCCTTGGATCAATGCAATGCGGGCTGTCCCATCAACTTTACACCAATGTGTTAAATTCGAATTTAAAAATCAGTTGGTCACTATCCATGGTGATCCTAGACCCTTTGATATGTGTGCCTTGGCAGAACCTGTTGGAGTTCAATTTTTCCCTGCTCTGTCATCCACACATCCTAATTCTTATTTTTCATCTAAAACTGTGAAACACACACCCATAACTTCATCTATTTCTCCTCCATTAATTTCATCCTCATATATAGATCAACAATCTTCTAAACAAACCACTCTAGAACCTCAAAAAGACCTTCAATCCACAACCAATCCTTCATGTTCCATCCCTATAATTTCAAAACCTATAGACCCATCTATTAACACCTCCACATTATCTACATCTATCATACCTTCCACATCTAAAGATATAGAGAATGATCCTTCTACATCTTATGCTCTTTCTGATGAACTCTTACCTGATTTATCTCAAATTCTTATATCAGAAAAAACAAATGCTTCTATGCAAAATTCCATTATCTTAAATAACTTGCCGCCATCTCCTCATACTTTGGGCCTCCCACAACCTATGGGAAGTACTTACCAAGTCGGGAGTTGTGCCTTCATTTATAAAGGATATGATTGGGGAAGAATACCTCGGAATATCAAAACTCATCATGATGGATATGCTCGATGTTATTTTACTAATGAGTATATTAAAGCTAAACCTATAATGCTTAAAATGGGATATAAAGGGAAAGGCTTGGGACCTTTCCAAAATGGTATGAAAGAACCTTTCGAGGTAGAACCGTGGCCTGCCCGCTGTGGTGTGGGCCTATTTCCTAGTAAGGGTCAACCCTTTCCTTTTGAAGATGATGATCAACTCATATGTTATCAAGATTATTTGGATAGGCGTGATGATTTGCCTTTAAAAAATCAGCCATTTACATGTAACATGCTATCCATAGCTTACCCTGAAATGATTGTTGAATCCGATGAGGAGTTGGAAGGAGATATTTTCCATGATGTCTCCATTGAAGAGATGTTACACAATGGTTTTTATTTTGATGGTTCTATACCTACTATAGCCCAACTTGAGGCCACGACTCCTCAAGATGAATTATCCAAGTTAACCTTAAAAGAATTACAAGAATTGGGCGTTTCACCCGCCCCACCTAATTTTGAAAGAGATCTACACATGGAAGTAGAAAACGTCATTAAAATTAATATTGGAACTGAGGATAGTCCTCACATAATCAATATTGGATCAGAATTAAGTCAAGAAAAACAAGAGCAATACATTGCATTCCTTAAAGAATATGAAGATGTCTTCGCTTGGACATATGAAGATATGCCAGGTCTAGACCCTTCTGTAGTCATGCATCACCTAGTAGTCCATCCGGATGCTAAACCTGTTAAACAGAAACTTAGAAAAATGCATCCCAAAGTGGCCTTACTAGTCAAAGGGGAGTTAGAAAAACTCTTGAATGTTGTCTTTATACAAGCTATTGATTATGCTGAATGGATCTCAAATGTAGTTCCAGTCACCAAGAAAGAAGCTACCAAAGTTAGGGTTTGCATAGATTTTAGAGATATTAATGCTGCATGCCCTAAAGATGATTTTCCTCTTCCAAACATGGACCAAATCATTGATTTTACTATCGGGAGTGGGATGATGTCCTTAATGGATGGATTCTCTGGTTATAATCAGATCAGGATAGCTCCTGAAGATCAGGCTAAAATAGCCTTTATTACCCCCTGGGGTACCTTTTGTTGGAAAGTGATGCCATTCGGCTTAAAGAACGTAGGTGCAACCTATCAATGAGCTATGACTTATATTTTTCATGATATGATGCATGATATCCTACATGATTATGTAGATGATATTATAGCTCGCTCTATTAATGAAGATAACCATTTAGATGATTTGAGAAAAGTTTTTAATCGGTTAAGAGAATATCTTATTCGATTAAATCTAGCCAAATGCATATTCGGAGTTAAGTCCGGTAAACTATTAGGGGTTATAGTTTCTTTACGTGGTATCAAAATTGACCCTCTTAAGATTGCGGCTATCACTGATATGCCCGCACCTACCAATATATCTGAATTACAAAGTTTACAAGGTAAGCTTCAAGCTATCCGTCGCTTCATCGATAAGTTGGTGGAAAAAACCGGTCCCTTTCTTAAGCTCCTTAAGAAGGATGTCCCTTTTAATTGGGACGACGAATGTAAGGAAGCTTTTGAACTTCTCAAACAATACCTCCTTAACCCACCTGTGCTTTCTCCACCTAGACCTGATCGCCCATTTCTCCTGTATATTTTTGCTTCAGATTTTGCCTTAGGAGCTATGTTAGCTCAACTTGATGATGAGAAGAGAGAACGTGCTAATTATTATATTAGCCGAACCTTCATCAGTTATGAAACCCGCTACACAGCATTAGAAAAACTATGTCTAGCAGTCATGTTTGCTACGCAAAAATTATGCCATTATATGCTTAGTCAAAAAACCTATGTCATTGCTAAATATGATCCCTTGAGGTATCTCATGAGTCGACCTTATTTATCGGGTCACATAGCCAAGTGGGTTCTTGCTCTAAGCGAGTTTGACCTCACGTTCATAGGACAAAAGTCTGTTAAGGGTCAAATCATAGCAGATCAATTAGTTGTTGCACCCTTAGAATCTACCCATCCCCTCATCATTGAGTTTCCTGATGAATGCCTTCAATCAGAGGCAGACCATGTTGAACAATGGTCCTTATACTTTGATGGAGCCCGATGCATGAGTGGGGCTGGTGCGGGTATTATTTTAATATCCCCACAAAAACATCTTATTCCTTTGTCCTTTAAATTAACATTTGCTTGCACCAATAATACTGCTGAATATGAAGCTCTAATCCTTGGATTACGAGCTGCCTTGGCGCTAAAAATTAAACATCTGTTAGTTTTTGGTGATTCTCAACTTGTCATAAATCAAATTAATGAAGTTTATCAGACCAGAGATGATAAATTGCACCCATATAAAGCATATGTTTTGCAACTATTATCCTTGTTTGATACAGTTACTTTGGAAGCTATTTCGTGAACTAGCAACCGTGCAGCTGACGCTATGGCCGCAGCTGCATCTCTTCTGCCCTTGGAGTTAGATGACGAATATGCCACCATCCTTATTCGTCGGCTCCAGGAACCCGCTTCAAATAAGTCATGCTTAGAGCCTTTGGATGTGTTTCTAATCAATGAAACTACTCCTGAACCTTGGTATACGGATATATTTGATTTTCTTCAAAATGGGACTTTCCCTGCCAATTCTAATAAAAACCAACATCGGTTATTACGTAGACGAGCAAGTCGATTTGTAATAATTGGCAATACTTTATATAGGAGATCTTTTGAAGGTATCCTATTGAGATGTTTGAATCTAGAAGAATCCAAATCAGCCTTGAGTGAAGCCCACGATGGATCTTGTGGAGGACACTTCAGTGGTAGTGTGATTGCTAAAAAGCTCCTTAGGATAGGATACTTTTGGCCTACCATGGAGAATGATGCACATGATTATGTGCGCCATTGCGACAAGTGCCAGAAGCATGCTGACCTTGTCCATGCCCCTGCACAAGAACTACAGGCTATTTCATCTCCTTGGCCCTTTTCCAAATGGGGCTTAGACATTATTGGCAAAATTAATCTTGTGTCATCTGATGGACACAAATTCATCATAACCGCCACCGAGTATTTCACGAAGTGGGTTGAAGCTATGCCTTTAGCTTCCTGCACTGGCACACAAGTCTCTAAATTTATTTTTAATCAAATCATTTGTAGGTTCGAAATTCCTGCAAATCTCATCTCAGACAATGGAACTTGTTTCAAAAATAAAGATGTTAAAAAATTATGCCAAAAATATAAGATTCAACATCGCTGGTCCACTCCCTATTATCCTCAGGGTAATGGTCAAGCAGAAGCATCTAACAAAACCTTAATCAAGATTCTCAAAATATTGGTCAATAAATCTAGCCATGACTGGCACATTCAATTATATCCAACCTTGTGGGCCTATCGAACTAGTGTTCGAACCCCCACTGGAACTTCACCTTTTGTTTTGGTTTATGGTGCTGAAGCCGTTTTTCCCTTTGAATTAGAAGTTCCTTCTTTGGCTCTACTACTTCAAGATACCGAAGTAGGAGATGAATATCGAGCTGGCAGACTCAGTCAGCTGGAACTCCTAGATGAAAAATGCATCAATGCTTTGGAGCATCTCCGTGCCTACCAAAACAAGCTTAAAAGATCATATGCTAAAAAAGTTCATCATCGATCCTTTGAGATCGACGACCTTGTTTTAAAAGAAAATAAAAAAAATACTAATGCAACTAAAGACCTTAAAGGTAAATTTGAGCCCAACTGGCTTGGACCATACATTATCATTGCTAAATTTGAATCGGGAGCATACAAATTATCTACCTTGGATGGTAAAGAACTTAAAGAACCTATGAATATTATGCATCTTAAACGTTACTATGTATAAATTTGGTCATTTCATCCTTGTATATATTTGTTTAAAATATTTCAAAATCACTATCTTGTATTTCTTTCAATTTATAAATTCAAAAATACCAAAAACATTCAAAATCATCAAAATATTCAAAACTATTTGTTGTATTTATTTATGGCACTTGTTAAATCTTTCAACAAAAAAACAAACAAAAATAAAAACAACAATATTCTTGACTCTTTCGAAACCAAAACAAAAGAAAGAAGGAAAGAGAGTCAAAATTATCAAACTCCTCAAAAATATTTGTTGTATATTCTTGAAGTATTGCAGTTATATTTTCAAATTATTTTGGATAAATTAGCATTTATTTGGAATCCCTCACTTTTGCAAACACAAAAATAAATATCTTGATTTTATCTGGCATGATTACTAATCTCTCTTATATCAAAGTCCACAAAATTCAATTAAATAAAGTTTGAGCACAGAGAATTGATCTTGTTATTTACTTAAACCAAGCACATCCTTTCACAATAAAATGATTATATTTGTAATGTCCATGCTATGCTACATAGTAGAAGTGGTTTCTTGAGCGAAAAGTTTCCCCTGCTATCCTATCATGCACATGGTCTAGAATCTTTGAGAATTGGCAAAAGGACAAGCTCACCCCTACCCGAATAAAAATCCCTTGCTCTACAACTAATCCGAGCAAGTATCCCTAGCATAGGAAGAAAAGCAAAGTTCAAGAAAAAGAGAAAAAGAAAAATGTTATTTTATATCATTACAGCAATGTTCCAAGCATTATCTCCAAAATCAACAAAAGAAAAACAAAAAAACAAAACAAAAGAAAAGAAAAGAAAGCAAAAGAAAGCAAAAGCAAAAGTAATAAAATCCCTTTCCCTACCCTTTGAAAAGAAAAGAAGGGTTGATGAGCTTGAATCCCTAGAATTCTCAATTATTCAAAAACTGTGAGGTAAGCCCCATAACAAGTGGTTTGTGCCCAACCCGCTTGGCCTTGGGTAACTCCTAGCGTGGCGATATGTCTGTCACATTAGTGACCTTCTTTTGTACAGACCTATGTTTGCTTATGGATTAGCTAGCTCTTGATAATCCGACTTACATAGTAGTCTGGTATGGTTATATGCATCTAAATCATGGTTAATGAACACTTATTTGGTTAATTCAAATCACTTGTATCAAATTATCTTGCTCAAAACTGGTAAATGAACAATGCAATTGCACACACATTTGTATTTGAGAGATTTTGTGTATCATTATGATAAATCAAGATTGGAAATGAACTCACATATGCACATGGGATTCCTTATAAATCTAACTTTTGTCTTCAAGATACTTTGAAATATTTTTGCAAATTGTCTGGAATAATTTCATTTTCTTATTTGAGAATAGTTGTTTAGTATAAAGACAACTACATGCATAATCAAAAAAAAATCAAAATTTCTTTCAAAACCATACAATAAAAACACATATATATATATATTGTCGACTTTCGCGACGATGGTATAGTTCCAAAACCAAAATTGGAATTTTATGCCTAGCACAAGTCCTCATCTTCATATTTTTTGTTTATTAAAATTAAAAATAAACCATGCAATAAAACTATCTCTTTTGGATTTCGTGATGATGGTATAAGTCTATACCTAAATATTCTATGCCTAGCGCAAACCATTGTATTAATTTTTATTTCCCATTTATTTAAAATCATAAAAACATATGACTTAAATCATTATGTTACACAATTATGCTTTCAAAAGAACGAACATTATTACTATTTCATGTCATTTTGTCAACATGCAAAATTGCAATGATGGTATAATTCCTAGGGAATTATCCAAAAAATTTATCACACTTAGGAATTTATGCCTAGCAAAAATCATTTCAAAATATTTTCATGCATACTATTTTTATGAAAATCTGAAAACAAACCATCATCATCATCATTTGCATCATCACAACAAAAGTCTTAAGACAGTCTCTTAAGCACTCTTTTACTTTTAACAATATTTCTATACTGGGATTAGCTTGACGACCGAGTGAGCGGTGACTCCATGAAATGGTCTATAATAGCGACAATGTCCTTTGAAATTATTGTTAAAAGTCCTTTTTATTTTTATCAAATCACCACATCACAAACAACCAATTTGTTCCATCAGATTATTTCATTTAAATTTTAAAGCATCTATTAAAAACCATACATATTTCCAAACGACATAATTACATGAATCATCAACCATCAATCACACCAAAAAATATTAAAGCATCATAAAAACACATAAGACAAGTCATATGATCAAAAATATCTCATCTATATATATATCAAATATATGTACATCATATCAACACCTGGATTGGTATGCCACAATCCACATCTTGGCATACTCAATCCTCTTAATCATATATCCTCTATGTAGTGTCTTGAGAACCCCTCGAGCACTCAGCCTCATCTCCTCCCCCGCCCTGAGGTGGAGGAGATGGCCCCATCGCAGTCCGTGTGGTGCCATGAGTCCTGGATGTCGATCGTGATGATGTCCTAGATGACCCCATCATGACAGGCTCTGTAATATGAGCTGGTAATGGCACCCTCTCCTTTGTTGGCATCGCCTGGTGATATAGAGCCTGATAGAAGGCAATCTGGGCCATAGCACGTGCTAAATCTTGAGTGCTCGCTCCTTCACCTCGTGCTTTGAGGCATGCAATCTCATCTCTGAGCTGTGTAACCTCAGCTCGGTGGCGTGCAGCCTCATCCTGCAAAGTCTGCACCTGTGCCTGGAGACGGACTGTCTCCGCTCGAAGAGTCGCTATCTCACTGCTCTCCCCAGTGTCAACACCCTTGCCCTTATCGGGCGATGGTGGCCTCTCTCTCTATGGAGAAGGGGGTCTCTCCTCCCTCCTCTCTCACTACCATGGCCTCTACTATGCCTATGGTCTCCTCTACTCTCTCCCGCCATGACCCTGTGCCACCTCAATGGCTGCCTGGCACTGCCTCCCCATCCGACGCACAACTGCATGAATCGGACCTTGAGCCCTCGTCATCCGAGGAGGGCGGATGCCTATGTACTAGGCATCGTAGCCGTCGGCTACCCTAGTGTCGTCCCCATCCACTGTCTGAATGGGGGCATCATTTGCATCCTGACTCCAGAATCATTGCATATCTAGAGCCCCGCTAGCTGTAGTGTTATCCCGGACATTCGAAGAAAACTCGTAGTCTCTAAGAGATGGGATCCCCTGTTGTAGACCAAACTACCTCAAAACTTGGTCGTACCGATGGAGCTCCACCTCTCCCCTCTCCATCCTCAGCCAGTAGACTCACTTGATGTGAGCCAGCTCTTGTCCATCCTCGGCCCACCCTGGATGATCTCTCCAAGGCCTCCAGGTGATCTGGTCGAAGACGAGGTCGTCTAGTAGTCTCTAGGATGCTGGCAGATCTATCCATCGCTGTGCCCCTCTTCGGAGCCACCAGTAGAAAACTCGGGGCCTCTCCCCATCAATCCCTATCAGTGGAAGCCCTACCGACCTCCGCACCATGATGTGCTCCCAACACCAAACCTATAGTAGCGATGTCATAACCAGACATCGGCCGCCCTTGTACACGACCCCATGCAGGATCCTATACAATCTGTAGAGCACAAAGCTCCCCCAAGCAAATCTATATCCGTGGTCTCTCATGTCATAGACCACATCTATCAGTAGCCATGGTAACCTGCATCCGCTCTGGTGGCACAATAGAAGTCCACCTACCACCCCAGCCAAAACCCATGTGAGTCTAGATGCCCCAGGCATCTGACGCAATGACTCGATATTCACTCCGCCCTTCTCTAGGGCGAAGCTCGGATCGCCACACAGTCGCATCATCGCATGGCCCTGATTGGCCGTGGGAGTGATCAGCCGTCCTTGTATGGGGATCCTCAAAATCCTCCATACATCGACCATTTTTGTCTCCAGAGCTCTAAAAACCAGCAAACTATAAAAATGAACAGTAACAAATGGATTAGGGTTTTACCCTATTTTTCTTAATTTTATTCAAAACACTTAAATATTTTTTAAAAAATTTTGTTTTTTCACGTTTTTACCTCAAACGTTCGATTTGGGTAAAAACACGGAGGGGGCACCATAGTAAGTTGTCGTACGATTCGACCAAGAATCGTCACCTAAAAATGGGAATAATTTTTGCTTTCTCGTAGATCGAGAGAACTCATCTTTAACGCATTTTCTTCGGAAAATTCACTAAAGAGGGGGCAAAATGTAGCACCCTAAAATTGGCGCAGTAAAACCTTAATAATTACACTTACTCTAGTAAATAATTCAAATTCAAATTTTAACCCCCTAAACCGCTCCCAAACCGCCATTTAACCCGTTTCCTCATTTCTCGTGCCATTTTTAGAGTTTGTTTTGACCGTTTGATGATATCGTCTCCGATCAGATGATATCGCCTCAGATCGGACGATTTCATCTAGGCTAGGACATCCAGACGATCTTGTCCCAAAACTGATTTTTCACAATTAGTCTCTGTTCCAACGGCATCTCTAATTCGGGCAGAAGCGTGTCTGCACCGTTAGAGACCCTCCCCCATTGGAGATCTCCCAAATTGGGATGATCTCCAACCTCCTAACCTCCCTCCTAAGCCTATTTAAACTTAGGACCTCCCCTTGGCATTCCCTTGGCTGAATTTTCTTGTAAATCGACCTTCACACGCATTAGAAACATCCTGAATTACCATCTACACTTGTCCTATCCAAATTTTGTTGCAAGAACCTTGTTATTCTTCAGTCGGAGAAAGCTCAGATCGTTGCAGACAATCCTGTTCAATGCGAGATGATCTTGTACCAATCCGAGATGATTTTGACTGCAATCATCATTGGGGGCAATCAGTGCCCAGAGTTTGCATTTTTCTCTTTTCATCTGCTATTTTATTCTGCAGCTAGTTAGTTTATTTATTATTTTTTGCTATTCTACATCTTGGAGTTCACCCATATAGTTTAATTGCATAATAAGGTCATGATTAGCTATTAAAGTGTTGCAACTCACTTGCATTTCTATTTGGGATTATCTTTTAACATCCTTATTGTCATTTTACATCATTATCCTCTATTAGCATTGTTGCATTTTTTGTATTTGGTGTCTATTTCTCTGTTTGTAGGTCTCTGATGAATTCGTCTGATGAATTCGTCAGATCTCAGACGATCCTATAGGTCGAAGATGATTCCGTCAAATTCCAGATGATCCTGTCTACTTCAAGAATCAGAACCTCCATCAGACATCCGGATCAGGTATGGCTCTGTAATTTAGCTTTTTCTCTCTATTTCTATTCAAATATGTTTGTTGTATTTCATTTAGTCTGCATTTTCATAATAGAACAACTTAGATTCATTTGGCCAAACCTAGGACTTGAATGTTTAAAGATAAAACTGAACACATTAAACACATTCCCAACCTAGGCGTGGAAATTGCCATTCAAACGTTTCTTGGTGAACCCACCATCCGTCGAAAAATCACCATAATACACCTCCCCCGAGAGGCGGGACCTTCGCAAGGCCTCTCAATCCGAGGTACCACGCCATCCTTTTCACATCCCCCTTTCGGGCACGGATCCTATAGCCTGAAGGTAAGGGTGTGAAAAATTTGGAGCGATACAACTAGTGACCTCATCTAAAAAATTAAAGCAAGCTTTCTACAACATTTGAGAAACCCACAAGGTATTGCTGAGTGGTCGTAAAACTTTGGTATATATACATATTTCATAGCAAAAGGTGTTGTGTTGACAAACACATTTACTCACATGAATGATGGATTATGATAAATGCATAGGTGCATGATTAAAACATAAATGTGATGTCTTTTGTAATACTGATAAACATAATTCATTCTACTACGGAATGCAACAGATGACGAATACCTATATGCAATGCAACGATGAAATGCATGTGGAACATGAAATGGAATTATGCAAATGAAATGCAAATATTTTTTAATTTTATGCTTTGCCAATTTTTTTTTTTGGATTTTATTACTTTTTTACATATTTATGGATTTTGAGCCTTTATATTTGACCAAACGATGAGTACATGCCTTTGGAGCCTTTTGGATTTGACCAAGAGGTTTTAAGAACCCTTGGAGCCTTGTTGGATTGACCAAAGGTATTATGAGCACCTTTGGATCCTTTTAGGATGATCGAGCTATTTTTGCAAACCCTCAAGGCTTTTTGGGGTTGACCAAAGGGATTACGAGCACCTTTGGAGCCTTTTGGGATTGATCGAGTGGTTTTAAGCAAACCCTCGAGGCCTTACTGACTGAACAAAGAGCTTACAGATGCCTTTGGAGCTTTTGGATTGATCAAACTACTCATAAGAGAGCTTGTAGCCTTTTAGGATGATTGAGCAGTGTTAAGCAAACCCAAGGGGTCTTTTACTGACATGACTAAGTGGTTTTAAGAACCCTTGGTGCCATTTTGGAGTTGACTGAGCAGTTTTAAGCAAACTCTCGAAGCCTTTTACTGACATGACCAAGCAGTTTTTAGGAACCCTTGGTGCCTTTTACTATGTTGTCAAGCATAAAACACCTTAATATAGGATGATGTTGAGAGGTTTAGGCTCTACAACACCCCCTAACGATGTTAGGAAATAGGTAGCTAGACCAATATTTTTAGATATGATATAAGGTCCTAGCTAATTGGCTGCAAATTTGTCTCGCATATCAGATAGCAAATTAGAGTTCTGTTGGTTGTCTTTCAAGACAAGATCACAAAATTCAAAGTCTCTCTGATGGAATTTGATATTATAAACTCATTTTAGTCACTCCTGACAAATATAAAGATGCTCAAGGGCATTCACAAAATGTTCATAAAGTAACGCCAACTGATCTAGTCGAGCTTGCCACTCGGTGTCATCATCAATGAACTCTTTTAATGCGACATGCAATGTTGGAATTTCTAAATCTAAGGGCATAATGGCCTTAGTGCCATATACTAGTGAAAACCGTGTAGCCCCAGTGGGTCTCTAAATGCTAGTCCTATAAGCCCATAATGCAAGGGGAAGCTGGATATGCTAATCTTTGTGGTGTTCTTGTATTGTCTTTTTCAATATGGAAACCACTATCTTGTTTGAGGCCTCAGCTTGCCCGTTTTCTTACGGATAATATGGAGTTGCAAAACTATGCTTGATTCTATACTTAGACATCAAAGCTCTCACAATTTTGTTCTTAAATGACATTCCATTATCCAAAACTATCTTGGATGGAATCCCAAAATGACATATGATATGCTCAAGTATAAACTCTGCTATGCGAGCTCTAGTAGTCATTTTTAAGGGTATTTCTTCCACCCACTTTGTAAAGTACTCAGTAGTTGTAATAATAAATGTATGTCGGCCTGGTGATGGGGGAGAGATATTATCGATGAGATTAAATCTCCATTGAGAAAATGGCCAAGCTGCTTGTATGGGTTGTAAGACCTATGATGGCAAGTGCATAATATTATCATGATGCTGACATTTGATGTATTTCTTGACATACACATTGTAATCCTTCTCCACAGTGGGTCAATAGTAACCCATTCAAAAAATGCACTTGATGATGGCCATGTAGCTAAAATGACCACTACACATACCATCATGAGCTTGTGAAATCGCTCAAGATGACTCTTGGATCTTTAGACAATAAAGAATAACTCCATCGTAACATTATTGGTATAAAATATCTCCTAGCAAGATAATTTAGTCACTTTTTGCTTGAATGTGCATCTTGCGATACACAACAATCCCTCTGAGATCAAACCAAGATTTAAGAAGTCTTAGATTTGTGATATCTAGCTCTGGTAAGCCTCAGCTTCGATTGCTAAGATGACTTGCTCCCCCTATGTATCTACATGTGCAAATGCATACTGGGAAACAACCTTGTGGTGAATGGTAGTACCACTCCCCGTCAGACTCTGAGAGGTTAATGATCCTCAGGGTGTCTTCTTTAGAAAGTATTTAGCTCTATAGAACCATTCGAATTTTGGTTCCATGCTAATAATATTGATTGACATTTTATTATCAAAGGCTTCGTGCTTCACTGTAGGATGTGAGAGCATTTTAACATGGATGGTAGTAAAATCCACATACAAATTTTGAGGGATTAAGGATCCCAAATATGCCATGGTGTCTACAAACATATTTTATGAATGAGGGATTGCCTTGATGTCATACCATTCCAACTTAGCAAAATATGTAACAACTAGATATTTATAATATTTCAACACCGAACATCAACACTAAAATAGCCCCTTAACTTGGTTGACTATGGGAAAGGAGTCACCAAAGATGTTTAATCTTTTAATGTTCATGGTGATGGCTATGTGGAGGCCCAATAGTAGGGCTTTGTATTCAACATTGTTGCTGGTGCAAGGAAAGTCTAATTTAAATGACAAGGGTATTGGAGCTCCTTGTAGTGTGATGAATACTATTCCTACACCACCCCCTTGCTCGCACTTCAAACCATAAAATAAAAATGTCATATCAACATTATTCTCTAGTTCTTCAAGTTCAAAAGCTTTGAATACATTGAAAACCACATCGTTTGGAAGCTCAATGTTAAGAGGTCTACTGTTTTATAGTGGTGCCTTAGCCAGCTGATCAGCTATGACTTATTCCTTAATGGACTTTTGGATTATGAATTCCAAATCAAATTTTATCAATAGCATGATCCACTTTGTAGTACATGTGTTATGATATGTCTTGTTCATCATGTACTACAAATGATTTTATTTTGATATTACATATGTCGTATGAATTAACATATAGTGTCGTAATTTTCTTGTAGCAAACACTAATGCTAAACACAATTCTCCACATATGCATATCCTAGCTCATAACTTACCAAGGTTTGGCTAATATAATATATGGCTTGCTCTTTGCCTTGCACGTTATTTTAGGCTAACATGGTCCCTAATGCAAAGTCGATTGCCAATATATATAGCAAAAATAGCACATCTGGCCTTGGTGGAGCTAGCACTGGTGGCATCTCTAGGTATTGCTTGATTTTAGCAAAGGTTGCTCGATAGTCAATTCATGGGTCGACATTTATTTGATAATTGAGTGATAAATCGCTTTATGGATGCTACTTTGCCCTAAAGGCTTCTTAATTCCTTGATATTTTTTTGGGGAAGCATCTCTAAAATAACCTTGACCTTTGCTAGGTCAAATTTGATGCCTCATTTTGAAATGATGAATCCTAAGAGTTTTCCTAAAGTTACACAAAATATGCACTTCTTAGGATTCAACCTGACATTATGGTCTATCAGATGATTGAAGACCTTCTTCAGGACCTCCACATGCTCAGCACAAAGTAATAACTTGTCCAACAAGTCATCCATATAATCCTCTAGGATCTTATGCATATAGTCATGAAAGATATATGTCATGGCCCACTAATATGTGGCACCAGTATTTTTGAGGCCAAATGGTATAAATTTATAGCAAAATGTCCCCAATGGGATTATAAATGTGGTTTTATGCTAATATTCGACTTAATACAAATTTTATTGTAACCAAAAAAACCAACCATTAAGAAGAGCATATCGTGACCTACAATTGCATCTACAAGAGAATTGATATTCGGCAACGAAAATGAATCCTTTGATGTTGCCTTATTCAGGTCTCTAAAATACGTACAAATACAATTCCTTCCATCAGGTTTTCCTACAGGCACCATATTGGATACCCATTTTGGATAGTCGATGGAGATAACAAAATTTACATCCAAAAACTTTTACAATTCATATTTTATCATTAAGGCTAGTTTTGGATGCATATTTCTAAGATTATGCCTCACTGGCATCTTTGACAAATCTAGAGAAAGGTCTAGACCTGGCATATCTTTGTAAGTCCAAGCAAAAATATTAGGTCTCTCTTTTAGTAGAGGTATGAGGGTGGCACGCTCATCTAGAGTGAGACTCTTTCCAAATTTAACCTTCCTTGGATTGGTGGGATCATTACTGATATCCACATTGAAGGTTTCCTCTACTGACATGTGTGATCCCTCCTCAAGCTAATGAGGCATAGGGATCAAATGGATGTCACTGACTGGGTTTATAGGTTCTGCATTGGAAGCATCCTTAGCATGATAGACATTATAAGCATAGCCTAGCATAAAATGAAATGGTTGCAGCATTTCTTTGTTAGGGAAGAAATATTCAAGCTCAATAGGCAAGTTAGCATGATCCCAGTTGATAGCATCTACATTTAAATGCAACAATTTGGACAGATCAGCTGGATTATGGAGTGGAGTGGTCAAATCAATGGAGACCATATTAATGGAATGGAATTTATCTCTAGGACCACACGAAAAACATCTACATCATCGATGCAACTCCCATACCCGAGATCTAGCTATATCGACATGGGCACAAATGGATCCTCCCTATGTAGGCTACAGATGATTGGGTCCTCTCTATGCACTGATTGCAAGATAGTATCATTCATCTCAATGAGATATATGTACATAGGTATATTGGGAAACACCATGTGATAGATCACATCGAAGTTCGGCTGTCTTCCCCTAAGGTGAGGATTGAGATTTATCTCTCTATGCATGTCCTCAGCTGTATAAGGTGCATTACGGTGACGTAGGTAAAGAGGTCCTAGATAAGCTCTGTTTATTTTATCTTCTTCATCATTATCGTAATATAATCCTTCACCACTATCCACTAGCATGGGTGCTCTAGAAAATATGGTCTCATATAATTTATGTCCTGATCACTATCATCACTGTTCGGTAAAATCAAGTATAAACATCGTAAATATGATACTGCCTCAAAAATTGGCTTAGCCTCATTTCTCAATTGATTTTTGGGTGAGGTCTCACTATCCACCAAGATATTCTCATGATATGACTTAGGTGGTGCTATGGTGATGTAAGACACCATATAATTATCCCTCTAGAATGTAGAAGGATTAGGGTGATATGGGTTGAAATCCACATCATCCCCTAGACTAAGGTACAAAAAATCTAAAGATGCTGCAAAAAAATCATCTTGTCCTTATATTTGCAACCCTAGCCTGAACCTATCAGTTGCCAACTGATAATGTAGCTCAAGCGGAGTCCTACGTCTGATGAGCACCAGAAATGCTCATATTTTGTACATATTTCTTGGATCAATATGCGGTTGTATAATAAGGATTGCGTACTTTTATGAATGATTATATAGATATTTGATATAATTATGCGTGTTATCTAATTTGTGTGCTTTTAGTATGTTTTGTGGAATTGCAGTTGATTTAGTTAGATTTGGAATGGTCGAGGTCCTTTTGATGGACCTGGCACTTTATTTCATCGAGGGTCAATGTAGAGAACATAGGCGCCTCCCTGCAATTGGAAGGCGCCAAGGGAACAAGCGCCTCCCTGCAATCGAAAGGCGCCAAACCAAAGACGAGCGCCTCCCTGCAGTCGGAAGGTGCCACTTGAATCCAAGCACCTCCCTGCAGTCGAAAGGCGCCACTTGAATCCAAGCGCCTCCCTGCAGTCGGAAGGCGCCACTTGAATAGAGCGCCTCCCTGCAGTCGGAAGGCGCCACTTGAATACAAGCGCCTCCCTGCAGTCGGAAGGCGCCAATTGAATACAAGCGCCTCCCTGTAGTCGAAAGGTGCCAATTGAATACAAGCGCCTCCCTACAGTCGGAAGGCACCAATTGAAAGACAAGCACCTCCCTGCAACCGGAAGGCGCCAACCAAAAGCAAGCATCTCTCCATAGTCGAAAGGCGCTAATAGAAGGTAAGCACCTCCCTACAACCGGAAGGCGCTAATAGGAGGCAAGCGCCTCCCTACAACCGGAAGGCGCCACTGATTCTTTGCCCGTTGACCAGAGTTGAACGACGTGGATGGCAGCGGCTGGTGCAGTTCCAGCTCTACGTCATGCAGAGCTAATTTGGAGATAGCACCAACGTATCCGAACGTCTCACTGATGCCAGGCAAAGCACAAACCAAAATGAACATGCCACCTTTAGAACAGAATGCCAGACGTCGATTGCATTCGCCAGATTGTTCTAATTTAGTCTAGGAAAGATCGACTGTTGTAACCACTTCTATAATAGAAGTTCTACGGGTGTGTTATATAAACACACGTAGATCGTTCTAAAAGATATATAGAATTAATTAATAAAGATCTACTTTGAATTGCAGAAGATAGATTGTAATACGTTGATAAATATATTCCAGTTCCAGAAGTTCTAAAGCGCGTGTTCGATCGGGAAGAAGCTGCTGGAGCCTGGGCCCACTCCAAGCCAGTATTTCTTCCCCATTTCTTTTTTGTTTATTTATTTTAATTAGTTTATTGCTTTCATAGGAACGTTCATTAGTTTGCTAGTTCCAGTATTTGCAGTAGGTTTATTTTTAGGAATGTGTACATGCTTTATTTCTATAGATTTAATTATGTTCTTCTTACGTAATTTATTGAGGAGTGCGGGAATGATTGACAACCATCTCAAGAACACCCCCCAAATGTAGGATTAGCAGATTCACCCTCCAGTGGTATTGTAGTAGCCTAATTCTGACTCTTCGCAAGTTTACGAAGCTCCCTGGGTTGATAATTAAATGCACGGGCATGTGACAAAAATAGGAAACCATTCACCTTGTTTGGCCCGCAACATTTTGGCGCCATTGTTGGGGAAGCATCTTAATTAGATTACTTACAATACCCTGAAACCTTCATCTGACCTTGCATGAGTTCTTCGAGAAGAAGAGGACCTGACGGTCGCTTTATAAGAACTAATCCATCAGGACCTGAGTCGGTCGAGCATTTTGGATCTGAGTTAGACTCGCTTGACCTACAAGCAATCCATTGGAGTGAGGAACCGCACTTTGTGCAAAGTGCCACCTCATCCCATCAACAAGGGGAAGAATGAATCATCATAAATCCCCTATTTAATAGGACTCCTCTAGAGGAAGCCCTGTTGTGGAAGGCTGTGGAGGATCAGACGATCTCGCCAGACAACCTTAGAGCATTGACTCAGAAAGTTTTAAATGACCGGAAGGCCATAAACGCTGCATTAGAAACCACATTTCCCAAAAAAATGGATAACGATGAAGTCTCATCTGGCTTTAGTTTCCCAATAGAGGAGGGAGTAGGAGATACCAAAATGAAAAACATATCCCCTGCTCACCTCCCGTCCTTCAGAGGACACCCGACTGAGGACCCTGACCTATTTTTATTCAAGTTTGATGTTTTGTGCAGGTCTGTGGATTACAAATCAAATGCGCAGAAGTTGAAATTATTTCCTTCTACATTAGACGATGCAGCTCTGCGATGGTTCATCGGTCTGGGAGACAAACACATCACCACCTGGACCAGATGAAGACGCTCTTTCTAGAGCAATATCAAGATTTCGGGAGAGCAAGAGACTCCAGGGAGGAGGTCCTGAGCATGACACAAAGAGAAGATGAGTCTCTCGAGGAGTATTGGGAGAGATTCAACTTTAATCTTCAATGGTCCCCTCACTCGAAGCTATCTGATAAGTCCCTCAAAAGCATCTTCTTGAGGGGACTTACCAATGAGTCATTGGAGGCTCTCAACATGATCTCTGGAGGTGATGTCTATCAGCATGCTATGGACGACATCCAAAAATTATGCCGAAACTACTCGAGAAGGCGAGGCAAAATCATCGCCAGGACCATGAAGGCGACTGCTTCGATCACCAAAATAGAAATAGGCAACATGCTTGGAGGATTTGAAGAGCGAAATGCTCTCATCTCTAGCACTACGAGATGGATACGTTGCTTGTTAGAAAAGAAGAAACAAGAAAATGATGCGAGCATTAGCCTATTTCTACCCAAAATGCAGAGGAAGGCATGCAAAGAACACATGCCGAGAAAACAAGGTCAGAGTATGCACAGTTTGCAGGCTGAATCATAAAACTCGATTGTGCCCACAACTGCCCAATAACCAGGAAGCGACTGAGAGCACGGAGGCCTACTTCATAGGCAATAGGAAGAGTTGGCCATAGCCCCCTAGGGGGAATATACCAACCGGAATGCCATCATATGGGGGAGGGTCATACATGCACCAAGGACCCCCTCAACCACCTAATATGGGGTGGTGGGGACCGTCACCCTGGATGAACGCACCCCCAACAACATTCCTGAATCAGCAGCCATGGATGCCATATCCATATCCTGGGCAGCAGTGGAGAGGCCACAATGCATGGAACCAGACTCCACAGAATGCAGCTCCTGCTCACATCCAATAGAACTTACCAGCATTGCTAGCAGCGAGACCTGTGCAGCTACCAGCACAACCGATAGCAAACCCGAACAACAGAGTAAATCAATCGGCATACAATGTAGAAGGTGAGATGTATCATATGTACAATATTCAGCTTAGATCAGGTAGGCAGCTAGGAGTAGAGACACCGCCTCTGGTAGAAGAGGAGGAAGAAATGGTAGAGATACCTCCATTGGTAGAAGAGGAGGCAGAAATAGAGGAAACACCTCTGGTAGAAGAGGGAAAAGCACTTGAGAGAGCGGAGGCTCCATTTCCTAGCCGACTACAGGAACAAAGAAAAACAACACAGCCAAAATTTGACATCTTGTCGAGCTTGAAGAATCTCACAGTGACGATCCCATTATTTCAAGCAATTCGAGATGTCCCCATTTACACCAAGGCAATTAGAGAAATGTGTCTAAGGAGACCGGGATGAAAAGCTACCCAGACTATCAACGTCGTGGGTAAACTAGCAGATCTGATGATGGGTAGAATATGTCATCCGAAGTATGCAGATCCGAGCGACCCAGTGCTGACCATAAAAATTGGAGGACATTCCCTGTCCAACACATTGGTTGACCTCGGGGCAGCCATCAACGTGATGCCTCAAGAGACCATGCAGAGGCTGCGGCTCACGAACCTGAAGCCAACCATGACAGTGTTGTAGTTAGCCGATCGATCAACCGTGTCACCGAAAGGGATCTTTGGAAGATGTGATCGTAACAGTCAGTGCATGGGAATATCAAACCAACTTTTTAGTTTTGCAAACCAAGACCAGGCTGGGTGGTTACCCGCTCATTTTGGGGAGGCCATGGCTGGCAATAGCTGACGCTTACATCAGCTGCCGGGATGGGCTAATGACCATCTCCAATGGGAAAAACATCAAAAGGCTGACCATTTCACCGCCAGCTCAGTCTATGGACTCGGTAGAAGAACCCAAGATCATCGAGCATGGAACTACGGAGTTGTCCATAATCCAGCCGATGATGACCTTGGAGGAGGTGGTAGAAGAGGACGAGGATGGTGCTATCATGGAGTTTCTCCATGGAGAATCATCCACCCCCGCACCTGGATCACCGTTGACTGGCGCCCAAGATCAGCACATCCAACAAATACACGTTGGGCCAGGGAGGACATTAAACGTCAACAACAGGTTGACGCCCACACAGTTGGAAAAATTGGAAGAGCTTATGGTAAAACACCAACAAGCATTTGCATGGGACTACGCAGATATGCACGGCATCAGCCCGAAAATATGTACCCATCAGATTTATTTAGATGACCAGGCAACTCCTAGTCGACGACCATAGAGAAGGATGAACCCAGCAATGAAAGACATTGTCAGAGAAGAACTGCACAAACTTCTGGCTATCGAATTCATATATCCAATTTCTGACAGTGAATGGGTATCACCATTAGTGGTGGTCCCCAAAAAGAATGGGAAATGGCGAATCTGCGTAGACTACCGGGCATTGAACAAGGCGACTAAGAAAGACCACTTCCCGCTACCGTTCATCGATCAGGTCTTGGACACACTCTCAGGAAGAAAATACTTCTCCTTTCTGGATGGTTTCAGTGGTTACAACCAGATCCAGATAGGGGAAGAAGATCAAGATAAAACAACGTTCACCTGTCCATGGGGAACGTTTGCCTATAAGGTATTGCCTTTTGGACTATGCAACGCACCGGCCACCTTTCAAAGGGCGGTGCTTAGCATATTCTATGATATGATAGGAGACGGGGTGGAAGTATACATGGATGACTTCATCGCCTATGGAGAAACCTTCGAGGAGGCAATGACAAATCTGGAAAGAGTGCTCGACAGGAGCAAGGAAAATCATTTGTCCCTAAGTAATGAAAAATGTTTTATGATGATGCAGGAAGGCATCGTGTTGGGACACCACCTCTCTGCAGAAGGAATAAAAGTAGACAAGAGGAAGATTGAGGTCATCAGAGACCTACCTAGCCCCAGAACGTAGAAGGAGGTAAGAAGTTTCCTTGGATCAGTCGGGTACTACCGATGATTTATCATCGAATTTAGTAAGATTGCCAAACCATTGCACACCCTACTTTCTAAAGACGTAGAGTTCAATTGGACGGGAGATTGCGAAGAGGAAATCCAAATCTAAAAAAAAAAATTGATATCTGCATCGGTCTTGAGAGGACCGAATTGGGCCATACCATTCCATATTTATTGCGATGCATCTAACGGTGCGATCAGAGCAGTCCTCGGGCAGAAAGACGGTGAAGAATTCTACGCCATCTATTATGTCAGTAAAAACTTGGCGGGAGCGGAGCTCAACTATACAGTGATGGAAAAAGAATTCCTCGTAGTTGTCCATGCAATAAACAAATTTTGCCACTATATAATCGGATACAAGGTCTTCGTCCATACGGACCATGCGGCTATTAGGTATCTGATGAGCAAGCCGGCCATTGGTGGCAGAATTATCATATGGCTATTGCTATTGCAGGAATTCGACATCACTATAGTCGATAAACCGGGCAAGGACAACGTCGTGGTAGATTTTCTATCCAGATTGATACCAATAGATCATCAAGCAGTGGAAGATCAATTTTTGGATGAACATCTATTCGCTATTAGTGAACAAACTCCATGGTATGCAGACATAGCCAATTACTTGGCCATCGGAAGGACCTCACCTGCTCTCTCCTACAGAGAAAAGCAGGCGGTCATAGAGAAGAGCGCATCATTCCTTTGGATGGATGGTCTCCTATTTAAAATAGGACGGGACCAAATTATAAGAAGATGCGTAGCGGAACAGGAGTTTTCAGAAGTGCTCAAGGCATGTCACGATGAGCCATGCGAGAGGACACTTTGCAGGGAAATGAACTGCCTATAAAATCCTGTAGGCTGGGTATTTTTGGCCCACTCTGTTCAAGGACGCGGCTGCGTATACCAGCAAGTGTGACGAGTGCCAGAGGATGGGTAGACCAACCCACCGAGATGAAATGCCCCTATAGCCCCAGGTACACCTAGAACCTTTTGATAAATGGGGCATGGACTTCGTGGGACCATTTAATCCACCTTCGATGGGAAGGAGGTTTATTCTGGTCTGCACGGATTACGTCACAAAATGGGTGGAAGTGCAGGCATTAAGGGACTCAAAGGAAAGAACGGTCGTCGATTTCTTATTTGCCCATATTTTCACATGATTTGGGGTTCCTCGGGAGATAACAATAGACCAAGGGCCCCAATTCACCTCCAAATTGATTGAGGAGCTGATGGAGCAGTATAGAGTTCGGCACAATAAAACCACGCCCTACCATCCGCAGGTGAACGGGCAAGTAGAAGTGACAAACAGGGAGATAGAAAACATCCTGACCAAAACCGTGCAGCAACACAAGAAATATTGGGCCACACGGTTGTCGAGAGGCGGTTTGGGCATACAACACCACGTGGAAATCCACCACAAGATGCACACCTTTCCAAGCTGGTCTATGGAAAAAATGCGATGATGCCCATCGAGTTCGAAATCAAAACTACGAGGACGGCTTTAGAATTAAATTTGAGCTTGGATGAAGCTCAAAAATAGAGGATTCGCCGGCTAGATCAGCTGGACGAAATCCGACTGGATGCTTTGCGAGAGGACAAAGATTATACAGAAGCAGAGAAAGAAGTGGCATGATAACCACATCAAGCTGAAGAAGTTCCAGGTAGGGGAATGGGTACTGTTGTACGATTCCTAGTTCCAAGAAAGGAAGGGCAAACTTATGCAGAGGTGGATGGGGCCGTATGAGGTGGCAGAGCTCATTAGGAATGGGGCGGTGCGCGTTAAGACAATTGACGACAGCAACACCATGTTCACAGTCAATGGCCACCGACTACGCCCCTATAATACGTCCGAAATGTTACGGGTGGAATCCAGAGTAGGCATGGGGGAGACCCCATCTTGCTAGATACTGGACCGAACTCTCACAGGTGAAATGGTGGGCACGAAAGTGCTCACCCAAATTTTTTAGTTAGTTAATATAGTTTTTTTAATGTGTGTTTTTGTAGGGACGACGCCCGCATGCAAGCTGCAGGCATCCTAATCCAGGGCCTAACAGGCACGGAACGCGTCTAACTGCCTTTATTTTCCTTTCTTTTTTTGGTTGCTTTTTGTAGGTGGAGGACCTGACAGCACGAGGGATAGGTATCTGGGAAACCAGGCCTGATTCGGCTCAACATTCCGACACCGGCTCGTAGATAGAATCTGGGTAGCATGAAAAACTGGGAAGGTTTGATCACCCTTTTTCCAGTCAAATCGCCATCCAGAAGAAGGTGCCTTACTGCACCCAGAAGAAGGTGCCAAGACCAGAAGAAGGTACCTTACTGTAGTCAAAAGGTGCCCATCCAGAAGAAGGTGCCTTACTACAGTCAGAAGGCGCCCATCCAGAAGAAGGTGCCTTACTGCACCCAGAAGGTGCCAAGTCCAGAAGAAGGCGCCTTACTACATCAGAAGGCGCCCATCCAGAAGAAGGCGCCTTACTGCACCCGAAAGGTGCCCATCCAGAAGAAGGTGCCTTACTGCACCCGGAAGGCACCCATCCAGAAGAAGGCACCTTACTGCAGTCAGAAGGCACCCATCCAGAAGAAGGCATAATATATATATATATATATAGGCGCCTTCCGTGGCAGGAAGGCACCAGAAAAAAAAAAAAAAAGCCAGCCGAATATGCCTTCCAACATCAGGAAGGCGCATTCATCCAGCCGAATACGCCTTCCAACATTAGGAAGGCGCATTCATCAAGACGAACGCCTTCCAACATCGGGAAGGCGCGAACCAGAAGGAGGCGCCCCCACATTGGGAAGACGCATGCAGGCAAAAGTGCCTCCCACCAATCAGAAGGCATCGGAAGGCGCATTCATTCGAAGACGAGCACCGACAACGTTGGAAAGGTGCTACAAGGGCACCATCCACATGGGGAAGGTACCAAAGAATGCCTCCCGCGTGCAACATTTACACCTACCGGATGCCTCGAGCGGAACGAAGCATCGCACGAATAAATGACATCAAATGACTATACCCCTCCCTCGTGTCACAAGTCAGCAAATCAGCGGCTACCACGACAACTGGAACATCGAATCAGGTACGTGCATATTAAATCAAATCTTTTATATAATTATTTATAAATACGCAGTACCAAAAAAATACAGCTGTCATAGAGATCGTACCCCCCATAGCCAGAAACGCGTGCCAATGAGAGGGCACCTTCCATAACTGCTAGGGTTAGGCATCTTTTCTATAAGAAGGCGCCTTCCTGAAGAAGGAAGGACAGAAAAAAATACAATAGAAGGCACCATGGGAGGAAGGTCTAAGAACCACGCGATCAAGAAGAATGAACCCAGTGACACAGATGGGATCAGAGGGCGATAAAGACCCAATTCGAAGCCGAGGGGTGGCTCGAATACTGCACCCTGGTCAGTCAGGGCCAGGACATGGAGGTAGCTAGAGAATTCGCCACCTCTTTGAGGGGCGATGCGGCCCAAGTACGAGGGATGGAAATTCTAGTCACCCCTGAGTTCATCTCACAGGTGACTGGATTGCCTCTCACGGGGGAATGTATATACAAGGGCGGAGTGTTAAAAGTATACGCCGAAATACTGCTGTCGGGAGGAAATGTGCAGGTAGACAGGGAGGGGTTACTCAAAAATAGTCTCCCCATGAATATGCGGAAGATGTTCGAGCAGATTGCTCGATTCTTCACATGCACAGGGAAGTATACCCATCTGCACCTTAATCATGTGCACTTCCTCAATCACCTAGTGCATGGGAGGAAATTGAATATACCTTTCTACCTAGCGAGTGCTCTGAAAGATGAAGCGGCTCGGTACCAAAAAGGGGCACCGTCCACCTTAGCCCACCATGGGCTGATATCGGCATTGGTCCACCACGCAGAAGCACAAGGACAGAACCGTGATGCAGAGGGAGATGGCGGCCAAATAGAGCAACACAATGCGGTTGTCGAAGTAGGGCAAGACGAAGCATCCCCTACAGAGGAGATAACAAACATCGGGCAATTGGCATTGCCCTATTTTCCAGGAGGAGCAGAGCAGTCATCGGTGCCCGAAGACATAGAGGATAGAGGGCATTCCCCAATGCCCGAGTATGAGGAGGAAGGAGCGCCACTCGCTGGTGGTGAGGACGAACCAATTCCCAGGAGGAAACGTCTACGGTGATTCCTCTCGATAGAGGAAGAACAGAGTGACACAGAGATAGACGTTGCCACTCAAACCCTCCGAGAATTAACAAACCAGAGCCCACGGAATGAAGGAACTTTTGGGAGCAACGACCAAATCGATGTGGCCTTGGAGGAGGCGCTCGACTGGAAAACTGATTGCTGGATGGCACAGCATATTCTAGAGGATTGCCAGAACTAGCATAAAAGGGAATTGGAGGAAAGGGATAGATGAATTGCTCAGCTCGAGCAGCTGGTCCGATAGTTGCAGGAGGAAAATCAAATACTTCAGGACAGAGGAACAACAAGATAGGAGGCATCCACGCAGATTGATTGGGCAGAAGTAGTGCCGACGAACTCTCCCACATCCACCGAACGAGTATTATCTTCGGGGGAGATTCGATCGAACGCCCAAAAAAGCAGCTCGGAGGAAGGGGAGGATTCCTCTATTTTTAGGGGTGAAAAGGAAAGAAGCCCTACGATGCCCCCTGTCATTGTCCTGAGTGACACAGAGCGGGACGAAGGTCCCCAGCAGCAGATAAGACCAGAGGATACGGAGGACCTCCCCAGGCATTAAGAAGGAGAAGAGCCTGAGGGGTCGACACCAGGTAGACAGGAGAACGAAGGATCACCCCCGAAGATAGCAGCACAGCCGATCCTTCGGAGTAAAGAGAAGTCCCCAAAGGAGAAAGAAGAGACCCCGGTCCGAGCCGCCACATTTTCTATAGAGGCCAAGGCAAAGAGGCCCAGGATGGCTCGACAGAAGGTGAAAGTGACCTTCGTCGAGTCAGAGGAGGACGAATGGGACATGCAGCTGTTCGTCGAAAGGCAAAAATATTTTGAGCAGTTGCGCAACGAAATGAAAGCAGCCAAGGAGGCCAAGAAGGCATCCTCGAGGGTAAAAGGAGATTTTGGCATCTGCGTCAATCCAGCAGAAGACAACCAGTTTTGGGACATCTATGGTTCATCCCGAGGGTGGCCTTCCATGATGAGGAGGTACTTGGAACGGTGGGGAGTATATGGCCCACAATTGGAGGCCGCTGCAATTGCAAAGGAGAATGCAGGGCTTACCCCTGAAGTGGCCGGATTATACAAGGCCCAAGTAGTGCCTTCCGGAGGGGATAACTCATATATCCCTCTGGCAGAGGTCAAACCTCCAGACGCCGACCTCTGGCAAGCTGCCAAAGCTGCATTTCAATCGACAGGAACCACGTTGGCCAGACCACCACCAGTAGCGGCCAGAACAAGAAGGGGACAATTGACAGCCGCAGTGTCCCATAGGCAAAGGCGAACCACACCTTCACATGCCGGCACGAAAAGACAGACTCGGGACGCAGGGGCAGCTGAATCCTCCAAGAGATGGCGACGATGAAAAGTCAGAGGGCTACCTGCAGTTTGGATGCCACGAGGGCGTGGCATATGTTAGGCATGGGGGGATGATGAGCACCAGAAATGCTCATATTTTGTACATATTTCTTGGATCAATATGCGGTTGTATAATAAGGATTGCATACTTTTATGAATGATTATATAGATATTTGATATAATTATGCGTGTTATCTAATTTGTGTGCTTTTAGTATGTTTTGTGGAATTGCAGTTGATTTAGTTAGATTTGGAACGGTCGAGGTCCTTTTGATGGACCTGGCACTTTATTTCATCGGGGGTCAATGTAGAGAACATAGGCGCCTCCCTGCAACTGGAAGGCGCCAAGGGAACAAGCGCCTCCCTGCAATCGGAAGGCGCCAAACCAAAGACAAGCGCCTCCCTACAGTCGGAAGGCGCCACTTGAATCCAAGCGCCTCCCTGCAGTCGGAAGGTGCCACTTGAATCCAAGCGCCTCCCTACAGTCATAAGGCACTAACAGAATACGAGTGCCTCCCTACAGTCGAAAGGTGCCACTTGAATCCAAGCGCCTCCCTATAGTCGAAAGGTGCCACTTGAATCCAAGCGCCTCCCTGCAGTCGAAAGGCGCCAATTGAATACAAGCACCTCCCTGCAGTCGAAAGGCGCCAACTGAAAGACAAGCGCCTCCCTGCAACCGAAAGGCGCCAACCAAAAGCAAGCGTCTCTCCATAGCCGAAAGGTGCTAATAGAAGGTAAGCGCCTCCCTACAACCGAAAGGCGCTAATAGGAGGCAAGCACCTCCCTACAACCGGAAGGTGCCACTGATTCTTTGCCCATTGACCAGAGTTGAACGACGTGGATGGCAGCGGCTGGTGCAGTTCCAGCTCTGCATCATGTAGAGCTAATTTGGAGATAGCACCAATGTATCCGAACGTCTCACTGATGCCAGGCAAAGCACGAACCGAAATGAACACGCCACCTTCAGAACAGAATGCCAGACGTCGATTGCATTCGCCAGACTGTTCTAATTTAGTCTGGGAAAGATCGACTATTGTAACCACTTCTGTAATAGAAGTTCTACGGGTGTGTTATATAAACACACACAGATCATTCTGAAAGATATATAGAATTAATTAATAAAGATCTACTTTGAATTGCAGAAGATAGATTGTAATACGTTGATAAATATATTCCAGTTCCAGAAGTTCTAAAGCACGTGTTCGATCGGGAAGAAGCTGCTGGAGCCTGGGCCCACTCCAAGCCAGTATTTCTTCCCCATTTCTTTTTTGTTTATTTATTTTAATTAGTTTATTGCTTTCATAGAAACGTTCATTAGTTTGCTAGTTCTAGTATTTGCAGTAGGTTTATTTTTAGGAATGTGTACATGCTTTATTTCTATAGATTTAATTATGTTCTTCTTACGTAATTTATTGAGGAGTGCGGGAATGATTGAAAACCATCTCAAGAACACCCCCCAAACGTAGGATTAGAAGATTCACCCTCCAGTGGTATTGTAGTAGCCTAATTTCGACTCTTCGCAAGTTTACGAAGCTCCCTGGGTTGATAATTAAATGCACGGGCATGTGACAAAAATAGGAAACCATTCACCTTGTTTGGCCCGCAACAACGTCCTTGCTCAAAAATACCAAGGCCATACCCATGCCAATGATATAATTCAAAAATACGCATGGAATATTCAAGGTTGGATAGATAACGAACATTCACTGTGAATGGTTCACTTTCATCTTCATCCATGGGTATTCGAGAAGATAGATGATCCAGCCTGGTGTAGATGAAGTTAATTTTATTGGATGGCTCTCCCAATGGAACTACTGATCCAATTGGAAAATTATGGGCATGCAGTCGACCCATTACTTGTGCAGTCTCTAGGATTGGTCCAAAGGTAACATTTTGCACAATATACTCACCTAACCCTGTGTTGGCCAGATGAACAGTCACACATGGTGCGAATGACCCTGTTTATGATGGAGGTAAGGTAGGTTGAGGTACCTCCTTGAATTTATCTTGGGCTTCTTCCACTTCCATGGGTCTGGAAGCCTCATTGGTGACAGGTTCGAGCACACATTTCTTTTCCTTTTCACCCATTTTCACCTTTAGATTCATTTCATCCTGAAGCACTATTTATGCAGTCAGTTTCAAAGAAGTCACTGTAGTGTGCTTGAATTTTTATGATATAGATGTCGATGGTTGAGCACGCACTTGTTGTTTGCCTCCTGGATTCTTAATCGATGACGATGGTCAGACGTCCAGGTTCCTTTATGGGAGTATGAAACCCCCTAGAAAATCAGCTAGGTTCACAAATTTGAAGGGTTCTTCATCTAACGGTACCACATGAACCCATCCCTCATGAAATTATTTTACACATTGATGCAGTATAGAGGGAATAAAATGCATTTCTCAAATCCAAGGTTTTCCAAGAAGGATGTTATATTACATTGTGCCTTCATTTATGTGACACATCACAGGGATGGTCTTCAGGCCCACATGAATATAGGATGATTGTGCCAACTGTTGAGCATAGCACATCATTAAATGATCTCAATGTAAATGTGGTGGGCACAATATGTGACTTGGGTAGCTTTAAAGGACTTAACACCGTAGTCATTATAATATTGATCGACGTACGAGTGTCGACCAAGAACTTATTAAATGGCATGTTATTAACACATGTAATGATATGTAATGATAGATCAAATATATCTGCAGGAACCATATTGATTTTATGATTGTAGAATTGGATAATAGGTTCTTAGCACTGTTGTACATGTTCCACAAAATTAGTGAATGCTTGAGCATCCTAGTACTGTACCTCGATGGACCTCAAAATATCCATGAGAGTCTCCCTATGCTTAGGGGAATCTTGTATCATCTCATAAATAGACAACTTCATAGGAGTTTTCTGCAGGCTTTGAACCAATCTACTTCATATGGTCACCACAAGTCTAGTTGGTGGGTTTGGAATATTTTGAACTGGTCATTGATTTAGCATATCTTGTATCCTGATGGTAGCTCAAGGTTGATTTGGTGCCTCATACCTCCCATGTTTGGTAACAACATTAACCATACCTATAAAACCTTGGGTAGGTGTTTCGATGCGTACTTGGTTGACGTGGACAACATTGTTGCATGGTGCCTCATGTTTTGGCAATGGATATTTATAAATACCCATATTTTGGTTGTCAGGAACTAGCAGATTATTCGACACTATAAGCTCACCATTATCGATCATATTTTGCATAATATGTTTGAAGGACCAACACACTTCGATGTCATGACCCTTCGTGCGATGGAAGATGCAAAATAGATCATCCTGATACCCCTTTGAATTAGGCTGATTAGGATCGACCAATTTAATCTCGGGCAACCTGATTGCCTTAGCCTCACACAATTGATGGAATATCATTGTCAACGATTCTGTGAAAGGTATGAAATGGTTACATGTGTGTTGCTCCTTATTTTTTCCCTTGTAATTATTCTTGCACTAATCGTATTGCTCAGGAGGAGGTTGGACCTGATAATTCTACTTTTTTTTACCCCTTATCCTCTCTTTGGAGGTTTAACCTCACTTGATTGATGTGGGCTTGCTTGCCCTGATGTTTTGTGGAGCTCTTCTTATGCCCCTCCTTCCTATTTTTGAGCTTTGAGTTGCCTTCTTGTAGCTTAATATCCTCAATTACTTTGGCTTACACCAAAGCTTCTTTGAATGTCAAGTATTGCTACAATTGCAACAATAACGAGATGTGCTTAGCACAACTGTTCATGAACATTCTGGTCAGTTCTGTAGTAGGAATGGGGAATGACAACTTTACCATTAATCTCCTCCACCTCTTTTCGTATTCTAATATTGGCTCATCATCATGCTGAGCTAGTGTATCCAGATCGAAAAGGTTTGCTTTCTTCTTGATGCCAAAATAAAAGCGTTCAAGAAAGGCATCAGCCATTTGCTCAAAACTAGTGATATTGTGCTTCTTCAACTGATTAAACCACTCCCGAGTTGGTCCTAAGAGGGTCATGATGAATGTATGCAAAATCAATGATTGTTGCTTGCAATTTAGAAGCACACATCCAAAAATCATGTGACATGCTCTTGCACATCTTTGTAACCTTTGAATTTATCTAGCCTGGGCATGACAAAATGCTCAAGATATGATAAAGTAGGCACCGAGGGGTCCAAAGGCTCGTTATAAATATTTCTCAATGTCAACTTTTGAAAAGTCATGACTTGCCTTTCGATTGCTTTTAATTTCACTGCTAAGGCCTTATAGGCCTCCGAGGATAGAAAGTCCTCCTCCCTAAGCTGATGAGGGGGTGACCTGGGAGGCACATTATTCCTTTGTCAAGGTGGAGGGCGTTGCTCTTTCTCCTCCTCAACCTAGGAGCTTTTGGGATATCCTTGATCGACTTCATCTCCCTCTTCTTTCTCAGATTGTCTTTACCTTTGATCTTCGAATAGTGGTTGTTGTTATTTTTGTTGGGCATTGACATGAGTGTGAGGGTCTCTGGACTCCTGATGCATGTCAACTTGTGAAAAAGCCTTCCTATGCATGCATTCTTTGTACTCAGCATGAGTGTATAAACCAGCCCTGGCTAGCCCATCCTCTTGTTCCACATGCTCCTTTTGGGTAAGGATGCGTTCCTCATGCATACACTGCTCATATAATATTTATCTAACGAGCCTTTGCAATTGAATATTCTCATCCTTAATGCACTGCATCTTTGCACGGGCATCCTCCAATTGATCTTGGATGAGTTGCCGTATCTGCTCGGATACTAGTCCATGCGATCTATCAATGTGATCGACCATAAGAGGCCTCTAGTATGTGTGTTCTGTGCGAGCGACCTTATGGGTTCTATACCCATCTGGAAAATTCACCATGCTTTTGCCTTTGTCCATGAAGACAAAATTGGCATCATGCTGAGTCCTTTACTGTGTGCCACCATGCACAGATGGTGGATACAAACCATGAGGGCATTTGAAAGCCTCCCCATGTTCTCTAGCAGTCCTTATAATGCTCCCACCATGCTCACTCAGATCACAAGTGGGTGGAGCCAAAGGCTTGTATCCTAACTGCTCAAGGACACTACCTAAACCATCCAAATGCCTGTATTACCATGGCTCATGTGGTGGTGTCCCATTGGATCCCACCTTTGATATGTCAATAGTGATCCTGTGCGGTTCACTACGCATGGGAGTGTGACTAGACCTATGTTCATAAGCTGGTCTGTATGCATGCCCCTAAATGGGTGGATCTCGATCTCTTCTATACTCTAAATTTAGAGGTATGGAACCTCCTGTAGACCTAGTACATAGGGGTACCAACTTGGCTCCCTGTATGACATACTCATCAGTTGATCCTATGGATGCACATGTAATGCAATCTTGATAATGACTTTTGAGTGGATCACCCTCATGCTGAGAGGCTCCATGCTCTATCCTATTTCTAGAAGAGTGTATAGAAACTCCTCTATCAGGGGTACACTCAATGGTGTTCCCTCATTTTGAATTGTCTCCTCTGATGCTCGCTGAATGATGTTCAGGAAAATCATGTGGGTGAGGGTTCAACAAATTTTGTTGTGAATTTTATGGGGCTTGGTCATTGGAATCATAATTAAGCCTCTATCGACCTCCCCATGTCTCCACCATGGTGCACCTAGTGTCTAGATTTATCTTTTATTATGCAAACAAGGTATATAACAGTGATTATCTTGTATTAACTTTTAAATGTAAGTGCTAAACTATTTTATGTTGTTTCATGAGTTGTTGTGTCAGTATTAAAAACTCTTATCGTGTTTGAAAGCTTGTTGGATGATAATATCAATTTAATTGGCTTTCACCTATATACTGGTAGCTCAAAAACTTGGCTATGAACTCCAAGTCATGTAATCCAACCTATAATGTGTGGTAATGAAGCCCACACATGGTCAGGGAGCATAGGTCCTCCCAGATCCTCACCCATTTCCCCCCAATCAATGTTATACCATTCAAATAGAATACATGTAAATTTTCTAGGGTATGAAAGGTTCTCGAATGTAGTATTGGTCTAGTATCCAAGGGTATGTAGGATTTGGACCAACAGATGGAAATCACCCCCACCATCGTTGAACCCTACTAGTGGTTGCATGTCACTCCCAACTCACCAACATTTAATTGAAACATGGTGTGTGTGGTTCTTTTTAAATTGTGCAAAAGGAAAGATGCATAATATATCACTCATATGATCATTTCCTACATGATATGCATAAAAAGAATATTTGATATTCAGGAAATATGGATGCTACATCCTACATGACCTTTGGACAATGCAATTTTACGATGACTAATGGCCTTTGATTAGGCCTCAAGCATGCCAAAATACCACAAAACTTATTCTAGCACACTGTATTCTAGGGCAACCTACAATTAGAGGTCCACTGTTCCTAGCAACGCCTAGCCAAAACTCAAAAAAGAAACCCTAAGGACCTAATTCATTCTCATGTTCCTTTTATCCTTAATCAATTTAGGTTTCAATTTTTCTATTCTGGGAAAACACAAAAGCAAAATACAAAGACAAAGAATGTTAGAAGGGCCTACCTCAGGTCCTCATTTGATCTAGCTTTTAACTCTTGTTTTCTGTTGTGTATGCTATAAACCATAGATCTGTGGTGCGATTGCTACTACAGACCACATTTTGCAATCGTAGGCCAACAATGAGACCGCAGCTATAAGCTATGGTTTGCACTTGATATAATGAAACACAAAAATGTTAGAAATAAGGGGCATGAATTGTAAAGTTCCATTGTGATCACCTAATATGACTACCAAAATGGCCTCACACCCATGCTTCCTACTGCGTAAACAAAATAAAAGATACAAAAGAATGCATTGCAAAATTAACAAAAAATGAGAAATAAGAACACTTTTATTCTATTAAAGAAGCCAATTATGATTACAAATACCTCCCTCTTAGGGATACCATTTTTATACTCTTATTACAATAGGAAAAGCATATGAAATCCCTCTCAAGGGTGAATGTGAGTTTCAAGCCATTTGGAAGACACAAACTTCTCTAGGGTTGAGTTGACCCTCTTCTTCGTGTTGATGAAGGAATTAGATGATTGAATCTCCTTTAAATCTACTTTCCTACGATCAAGAAACAACACAAAAGCATTAATAACATAGGCAACCTCTCGTGATGAGACCTTTTAAAGGATATAAACATGAAAATGCTATAACACTAATGAAATTAAGAAAGTAAACAAATCATGTTATACTTATACCAAATTCATAAATATTGCTTGAAACATAGAAATAGAACATACTGCTATCTACCTATTGAATCAATTGCATGAAATAATGCATGGAAACAAGAGATTAGTACAAAATTACCTAAATTTCCATAATGAGAATAACTTGCATGGATCCCTAATTATATTGGTCAGTGTCTCTAAAACATGAAATAGACTACTGAAATACCTAATCTAACCTAATTAAGCACAAAGCAAAATAAACAGTAAGAAAATCTATCACCTATTGTAAATCGTAGCTCAAATGAGCGATTTGCACTGTACAACATAACTGTCAGCCACAACAAGCAATCAAGTAGCTTTGCCCTCCAAATCTAGGGTTGTGGGCTTGATCTTCCTTGTCCAATTGATGATCAAGGGTCGCCTTAGTGTCCTCTGACTGTATTGGTGGTTGAATTGCATAGTTGAGCCTCCGTTTGCCTAAATTTATGTTTCTTGGAGTTCTAGCTCCTTAGGGCATCCATGGCACAAATTTACATGATTCTTGATTAGTTAACAAGTGGATAGCTAAAAACCTCCCTCTCAATGCACTCAAGTGAGTCCACAATCCAACAGGGCTTTGCTGCTCTAATCTCCAATGCACTCTCTGATTGCTTTGCCCTAATTTTGAGGGGTACTTATAGGATTACCCAAGGGCTAGGGGTGGCTTCATGGAGAAGCCAAGATCAAGAAGAGGTGGCTAGGATATTTAGATTGGAATATTCTATCCTTTAACCATCTTCTTCTAGAAAATTGGTCATTCAAATAGATTTGGCTCAGATGAAGGCCAACTAAACTTCAGTTTAGACCACATGTGACAGCTGCGGCCTAGCCTGTGAACTACAAGTGTCAGCAGTGGTTCAAACTATAGACCATAGGTCTCAAACATGGTTTAGACTGATTAGGCCAAGGAGCCCAAATTTAGTGGTTAAAACCACTTCTCTATCTTAGAATATGTCCAAGATCTTCCATATGGTCTTGTAGTATACCCCATATGAGTAGTTGCCATCGACATGATGCATTTTAGGTGTCTACAATATGGAGTAACATTATTCTTCATAGCTAAATATAATTATATAATAAGTGTTATGGTAACCATTCTAGATTAGGAAGGTTCCAAGAGCATAATTAGATGCGTCAATCTTAATATTAAAGGGTTATTGATATATAATCTAGATAAAATATATGGTATATGTTAAATATGTTATAATAACATAAATAGTACTAGGGATTTTGGATAATTAGAAAAAAAATCTAATCAAATACCATTATATTCTTGATTCCCACTTGTATATACACATCTATCACATCAATGCAATATTTAATGCAACCAATCTATGTTCATAATATTTTGTAATAGAGCTTCAATGTTGCAAAGGTGAGACCAATGTTGTAGATCAAAAACATCTTTTGAAGTTTATGTGTTTGCCCTAGCCAATTTGCGAGTTGCAACCAAGATATGAGAATTTTTTGGCCAATCCAAGAAGCAATATGATAATCATTGAATTTATATAAGGAGAAAGAATATCCTACCATATTAATTGTAAAAGAGAACAACTTCTTTGTTCTTCTTATTTGTTTAATTTTTATGTATGATGTTAAATGATGCATTTAAAATTATAGAGGAATACTATTGTATTTGAGTGATTGTCATCTAAAAAAGTGGTAGAACCATCATGAAGGAAATGCTCTAGTTGTTAACAAGCATGAAGATACAGTTATCATCACCATATAAAAGAAGAAAAGTGGACATACTAAAGGTTATCTTGGTACTGAGAAGATTGTGTACCATCTTGAAGTAGAGAGGCCACACAAAATTTTCATTTATAGGCTATACAAGTACATATAAAGGTCATACAAACACTATATATCTAAGAAGTTGAGGTTGTCCTATTTTGAAATGGTTTTGATTTGTCATATGAACATGTAATTATTATCTTGATAGAGATGAATCATCTTAAATTTTATGGTACAATGTTGTCTAGCCAACATAAATCTATCTAAAATTCAACACAAGGTCCATTTTCACCAACTCGTTGATTATGCACCATCAAATATCAAGTATTATGTCCTATAGAAGACATAGTAGGCATGATGAATATAGTGGGTCATCCATCATATGATGTATGTATGAGTTACAATATAAGGCCATCTAGATTTTATAATTTTTCCATTGAATATGTTCAAAAAATATTTGTGACATGGTCATCCACTACCACAAAGGGTTGTTATTTATTGGTCATTTATTTCGATAACTTGAAGTGTTATCTAATCAATGTATTGGATTGTCTACAACAAAGGTAACATTATATAAATGTTTGAAATCACTATTGAGAATATTTAGTAGGGCTATCTTAAAGCATAAGCTCCTACATTGGGTTATCTAAAGCATCCCAAGTGTTGATGCAAGTTGATTTTATGTCATATTATTGACAAAAAAAGCAATTTGAATGTCATGGTATACATGGGCACTCATTAAGAGACACCCGGTTTGAAAAATATGATGCTACTAAAGGAGAGTGGATTTGCATATAAGTGTAGTTAGGTATTCATAATGTTATAGGAGAGAGAGTTATCTTGGTGAAAAGGATGTTGTTGAAGAAATGTGTCATCCACTACTATGATGTTGGTGTTGCCAACATGAAGAGATTTAGAGATGTTGAAGGGAGTGTAACAACATTGTTTAAATCAACTAAGGATAATTGAGTTTTAAGGGAACTACTATGTTGCATTGAGATTCAAGTAAAGTTTGAAGATGCCTTAGTATGAAATGTTGAAAAATATGATGCTACTAAAGGAGAGTGGAGTTGCATAGAAGTGTAGTTAACTAAGTGTTTCAGGTATTTATAAGGTTAGAGGAGAGAGAGTTATATTAGTGAAAAATATGTTGTTGAAGAAATGTGTCATCCACTACTATGATGTTGATGTTTCCAATATGAAGGAGTTTAGATATGTTAAAGGGAGTGTAACAGTATTGTTTAAATCAACTAAGGAGTATTGAGGTTGAAGGGCATGTTGACCCTTAAAAAGTAGTCCCCCTTTTTGGAGGTCTAAGTCCCTTTCCTTAAGGGTGCACAAGGTGGTGCGACCTTACCCGATATCATGTGCCCCACTAAAATTGGAGCACACCAAAGGTCTCTCAGGTGAACAATTAGAATTCCCCAAGACAAAGTCCACACACTCCATTAGATTAGTGCGCAAAGCCCCCCACTGAGTGCATAAGTTGTGTGCCCACCTCTAGCTCATGCACCTCACTAGGTAATGGGGTGCACAAATTCCCCAAGGGGTGCATAATCCATGCACCCCGAAAGAAGTCCATGCACTCCACAAGGAGGTGGAGCGCAGAAGAGGCTATTTATGCACAAAACTTTGTGCACCCTAAAGAAGCCCCATGCACTCCATCCCAGTGGAGCACATAAAGTCTCTATGATCATGCACCCTTGTGCACCTGCCCCTACCTTGTGCACTCTGCTTTGGTAGAGCACACTAAGTCACCTAAGGGTTGAACGCCTTTGTGCATACCCCAAAACCCATTGAGCACTCCAAAACCTTGGAGCATACACAAAGCCTCAAAGTGCACAAGTCATGTGCTCATCTCCCGGTCAATGTGCTCTGCTACCAAGTCGAGTGCAAAAAATTCCATTAGGACGCATAGGCTTGTGTGCCCCAAATAGAGTCCACATGCTCCATTATAATGGAGTGTGCAACAGTTTAGCCAAGTGCACAAGCTATGCACCCACATTCGGGTAGTGTGCTCCACAGTTGAGTGCACAAAATTTTTGAATGTGCATAGCTTGTGCACCCCATTTGTTCCCATGTACCCCACTCCCTTGGGGTGCATAAAAAGTAGACGGGTGTACTAATCCATGAAATTGCCTCATGGGCTTTGCGCTCTGCCCCCAATGGAGCGTGCAAGCATTCAATTGAGCATAGTATGCATGCACGCTCTACCCAAGCATACCCCACCCCGACCAACCTAAAACCACCATGTGTCCCTATTACTACCCCTCAGCCGTAATTTCCCTCTATAGGTGATTCATTCCATTAAAACATGAGTGATGTGGCACACCCGACCAATAAAAATGGAAAAGTGTACAAGGTCCACCTAATGAATTTAATGCATACACTTTATTAAAGAAGGTGGCAGATCCATTCTGCATTATTCATGCATGCAATAGCTATTATTGACTAGGTCGAGCGTAGAGTAGAAGAGAAGAGGCCATCGCTATTTTTTTTCATGGCTTCCACCGGCACAGTTGCACCAGAGGTCTCAATTGTCAATGGGAGAATCACCAAAATTACTAGGGTGTGGTCGGTAACAAAGAGGATAGGGAGGGCTCAGTATCCTAAGGCTCTAGTAAATTTATCAAACACTAATCAGGATATTACTGCTAAGTAGCAGAAATAAATTGAAGGGGTGACTATCTACGCGTTCAACCCCACTGAGGAGGACAACCAGCGATATCCCACACTACTTAGGAGATTATATATAGATGATATAGAGATAGTATAGAATCTCCCCTAGTCTACAATAAATAGACTACAAATCTAGGTTGATTGACCTTCCCAAGAGTTTACCACTCCTCTAATTTGTCGGTATGGCTCGTGGTCACCTATGAAGAAGCCAAAAAATCCAAGATTATAAGAACTAGGTAGTGGCCCGGGTGACGATCGATAGAATTAGGAATATTTTTAGGTTGGCCACTATGTCTAGGGTGGTGGATTTTAAAACACTGGCCCTCCAGGCCAATTATATGCTTAATACCACTTTCCCTCAAGCCCTATTGAAAAAGGGAAGGAACAGGCCCCCTAGCTTCCCAATTAGAAAATTCTTGCTTCGACCCTAGGCGCGGGATTATGTTGACATGATTAATTTGGTGTTGGGGGTCAAGGACCTAGAGTGGATCACCAAGGAGGTGATGTTTTTAATCCTCCAATGTAATAGGACTGACAAGACTCCTCTCTACCGGTGGGAGGATATAATTAGTGACAACATCGATAAAGAGCTACAAAAATTGTAGGAGGCCATATTGGTCGATAAGGAGGAGATGCCTCCTTTCTCTTATTATTATTTCTTTATTCATTTAGTTGTGGTAAAATTTGACAAATATTTGGTGGCCCGGATGGGAGGGGTAACTGCGCCCACCCTACAAGATCAATTGTTGTGCATCTAGGAGGGATGCTCCAACTACAAAACCTTCTTCAAGAAGGTCCTCCCAGTGGTCCACATCTGGTTGTGTGGAGAGGAACTAGACATAATTGGATTTGGGTAAGAAATTTCCTACATCTAGAAAATGTAGGATATTACTTCTATGTAGAAGAATTATCCTACATTAGAATCTATGGGTCAAAACTACCTCCCAAGGCACTCCTAATACACTGCCCAATGTCAATTTCCATATTGGAGATCACCCATCAAATGGCCAAAGAAATTAAAATTAGATATCTAAGGAAGAAAGGATAGGTGCCATGGCTACCCATCCCTTGTTCAATGGGTCCCTACACCTATCTGGGCCATTTCACCATGTTACGGGCTATTTGGAACATGGACACGTACTACTTATCAGAAGTTACTTGGAGGGCCTATGTTCCAGATGACCATCATAGGAGAAATATCATTGTTAAGCTCATTATTCTGTAAGTCATACATAGCAAGGATAATTTTGAAGATGAGATGTAGAAGGTTTTTAAAAATAACCAGTCACTAGATCTGGTTTGGAAGATAGAAGAGAGAACTTATAGCAGGCTAGAGATAGTGGGAGATTATAGCTCCAAATTGAAATTGCACTAGGGGCTATTAGTGGATAAGGTGGTCCCACTAGTCCTAGTTGCTCCACCAGAGGAATTTGAGGACCCCACCTTCTAGGTTGTCCAACAATACTCTGACCTCTTTGAGGTCATGATGAAGATCATTGACAAGGCACACTAGTAGTAGGAAAGTCTCCCTTCTTCCAGTTCTCCCTTTATCACCTTAAAATGGAAGGAGTTAGCTATTGACCCATACTAAAGCACCACATCATCAGCTATGACATTGATGTGTCATTCAGAAAAGACAAACCTAATGGAAGGCCAACCTTACTTATATTCTGCCACCTTGGTTATCAACCAAGAAAAGTGTCATATTCCCCCTAAGGCTCTAAAGAAAATTGCAAAAGCTAGGGGGATTTCTAACATATTGAGGGAGTATGAAGTGCAAGAACAAAGTCCTTCATAGTATCCTACCAACAAGAGAGCCATGATGAAACCCTCTATAGAAGACATTGAAAATATTACACTGACGAGGGTGAGAGACACCTACCAATTCACTGCTGATGAGGACCAAATTCAGGACATGGAGGAGCAAAGGTCCCTGTTGGTCCGAATTTTATACACACCCTACGAAGAATGAGCATGAAACTCTAATAACACTTATACGGGATAAATCCCACTCACTTTAGGATCTAGCTGGTTATCCAAGGTGTGAGTTACAGAGTTGGGTCGAATGTCTATTCACTCTTTTCCGCTTCTGGAATAGTTTTCAATATGGACTGTCTGTTACCTTACAACGGGCTCTGAACTTGTTCAGTAATGTCTAGAAGTTGTCACTTGTTGACAATCAGATTTAAAATTAATTCTTTGATCTAGCTCTTATGGGTCAGCAGATTTAAATAAATGACAAATTTAAAAGAAAATAAAAATGGATCATTTCACGGTAAAACAAAGAGGGTAGGGTAAGGCAGAAAGAGAAGTTTATCAAACTTAGTTGTAAAACAAAACTACCAATTTTATTTATACTATCAGCTTCACAACAGAACAAATCAAAGAAGAAAGTGTCTAGCTTTCTAAGATCACTTTCTACTAAGAGCATAAGGCAGAGATGGAACAGATCCGAAAGAAAATCATAAACAAAAGAGAAGTCCGTTAAAATTGGTATTTCTTATCGGCAGCATAGCTCACACAGTGAGGACAGAGCAATTAGAACAAACTTGAACCTTAGATCTATGATTTTTCTATCATACAATAGAATAAATGAAGCCCAATAGCATATTTAATCTTGATAACACAGATTTACAGCATATATTTAACAAACTTTAAAGAAATGGATAACAAAAGAAGATGAACTTATCACAATTTGCAAAATATTAGGCTCCTGGCCATGCTATCACAGAGAACAAAAGCACATCAACTCCAAGTCTAGAAATAAAGTATTTAACAAGATTTGCAAGAAATTGCTTCAATAGCCTTTTATTTCTAAGTCTCCGCCTCCTTGTGATTACATTGAGAAGAAGTATTTATAGACTCAGGACAGACCCTGATCTTTTCAGAAATATCTTCTTCCCCAACCGTAAATCTTCTCACCTTAAACCCTAGGACCTGGGTTTTACAATATAAAGCCATTTAAAACAAAGTCTTGATAAAAATTAACCATTCTGCAACTCAGTGCAGTCACTCGCCATAAATGGAGAAAACAAAATTCGAATGCCACTTGCATTCACCCGCAACTGTGAGTAAATGCCCTCATTAATTCCCTCGGGTAATCTAGATGAGTCACCACTTTTTTGACATTTCACCTCCGTAGAGCCATCCTCGAGTTGAAAATGTCTGTAAGCCATCAATTCTGTCATAAATTATCATTAAATGCATTCATCGGCAAATTTCGATAACTGTGTGCAGATATTTTCATTTTTCGACCAATTCTCGACATATTCCATCAAATGGGCAGTAGCTTAGTCACCGTAAAGTCTCTTTGCGGCCAGATCTATAAAATTTGGATGAAACAACAATTTTTGGCATCTCTCATTTCAATATGGCTGTCTTTGATTAATTTGCACTAAGCTTTACCTTTATGGCCATTTCTTCGCTATCATGTAAGTGCCAGATGGCTTTCTGCATGAAAGAACAAAAGATGAATTAGTATTTTAAAAATATTAAATCAAATGTTTACTTGCATGTCGGCCTTATTTATCTGATACGTGGCTTGTAGTGTTTTGACACGTGTCGCAAAATCGTGACACGTGTCCATTTCCAGCTGTTTCCATTTTCGGGCTCTTTTCTATCCAAGTCGTGAAAATGTGACATGTCGCGATTTCATGACATGTCACAATATCGCGACTTACCCTGCTCTTCGGCGACTTTTCTTCCATGGCCGTGATTTCGCGATGTCGCAAAATCACGACGTCGCGATGCCTGCTCCTCCCTGGGCTCGGTTTGCTTTGGCTGTTGCGATTTCGTGACAACTCCCTTTTTCTTCCAGTGGAACCTTGGTATCCCCCTACGAATTTCCCACCGTGTCATGATTTCATGACACGGTGGCTCCTTTACTCGTCATCTTTCCACCATGTCGCAAAATCGTGACATGGTGGCTCCTTAACTCGCCATCTCTCCACCATGTCACGAAATCGTGACATGGTGGCTCCTTAACTCGCCATCTCTCCACCATGTCACGAAATCGTGACATGGTGGCTCCTTAACTCGCCATATTTCCACCATGTCACGAAATCGCGACATGGTGGCTCCTTAACTTGCCATCTCTCCTTTGTGTCACAATTTCGTGACGTCACGAAATCGCGATGTCGTGATTTCACGACACCTTCGACTTGCACTGCTTCTCAAACTTTGTCGTGATTTCGTGACGTCGCGAAATCGCAACGTCGCGATTTCGCGACATCTTCATGCCTTAGCCGATTTTCTCTCCCTTCAGCCGCAAAAATGCGACATGTCACGAAATCACGCCCCCTCTCGAAACTTGGCTCTTCCTCTCCAAAACGTCACGATTTTGTGATGTGTCGTGAAATCGCGCCCTTTCTATGCCTTGTTACCTTTTGCTCCTTCTTGTCGCGATTTCGTGACATTTCCAAAAATGGAAAGTGTCACGATTTCGTGACGTTTCCAGGACTTAGTTCATTTTCTCTCTTGCAGCAGCGAAAATGTGACATGTCGCGATTTCGCGACATGTCACAAAATCATGTCGTTCCGTACGCACATGCTTTCTCTCTCCAAACTCGTCGTGATATCGCGACGTTTTTCACCCTTGCAGCTTTCTTCCAAAATGTGTCGCGATATCGCGACGATTTCATGCCTTGTGCCTCCGACTCAAACCCGTCGCGATTTCGTGACACCTTCCAAAAATGGATTCCAAAAATGGAAGTGTCACGATTTCGCTACGTTTCTGGGACTTAGCTGATTTTCTCTTCTTGCAACCGTGAAAATGCGACATGTCGCAATTTCGTGACATGTCACGAAATCGCGACGTTCCGTACGATCTTGCTTTCTCTCTCTAGACTTGTAGCGATTTCGTGACATTTCCAAAAATGGAAAGTGTCGCGATATCGCGACATTTCCAAAAATGGAAGTGTCGCGATTTCGCTACATTTTTCTGACTTGGCAGATTTTTTGAAACCTGTCGCGATTTCGTGACATTTCCAAAAATGGAAGTGTCACGATTTCGCTACTTTGCCAAAAATGGAAAGTTTTGATTTTCAATGAATTTATCTATCTGGAATCTGCATTTTTTCATACCGGTGAAAGATTTCCTTTAATCAGCAATGATTCTAACATGTGAAAAATGAACTCTGGAATAAATCAAAGCCAGATGCAAATAAAAGCACAACTTGAAAAAGGAGGCAAGCAAATTTGGAATTAAAACCTGAAAAATATCAAGAGGGTCCTTACTACAAAATGAAAGCTCAAAGTTTTCAAATGATGGAAATTCATTTTTCAGTGGGGGTGTGTTGCTTCTCAACAAATGGCGATATCTGCGGGTAAAATAGTAGCATTATTTTAGAACCCAGGACTCTAGTTTCAAAACAACATAGACCATATATCTTGCCTTGCCACAGATATTCTTCAAAATAAATTGACTACTAACTGATAGTTGTTAAAATTTCCCAAGGACATACTAGGCTGAATCATTTAAGGAAGATTTCTGATGTGTAATTACAAGAGTATAAAACTTTCTTCAAGAATGACTGGATCGAATGTTGAACTCTGGATTGATCAACTTTTCTAGATTGTAAAAAGGGGAAATCGAGTAGAGTTCTGTTTACTAGTTTAGCCTTTTATAGCCCCGACAGAGTTACCCTTTAGATTTACACGACCCAAATTCACAACTGTAAGGTAGAATCTACAACTTGGTAGAAGAAAAACATCTTTTGAAGTCTTGGTTGCCTCTTTCATTATATAACTCTTTTCTTTTTTCTTTTTATATATATATTTTTTAATTTATATATATATATATATTGGAAATAACAGAGTGCCAATTTCATGCTGCCTGCTCAACTTTCATATCTTTCTTTTGAAATACATCAACATCTGAAAAGCCTTAGAAAGAATAACAATTTTTTTTTAATATTTCATCAATCTGGAACTGCTTCAGCCTAGGCACTGATAGCCTCTGTGGATACTCAAATAATTACATTAATCATAGTCCCCTCTTATAACCAACTTTTCTTGGATTCCCTGGGAGTTTCTCCAACTAAATAGCATAGCAGTTTCTTTATAATTAAAACAACTGTGGAAAGCAAGACACAAAATCCAATCATCCTTCCACTGTTGTTCTGACTAAAAAAAATAGTTCCACTGTTCAGTTCAAACAGACTATCTCACAATTATGATAATGAACACTAGATTCGGGACTCAGAATGAAACAATCCTTAGAAGGCTGACTTTTTCATTGATGCTCAGGCAAAGGTAAAAGAACAAAATTCTAAAAGCTAAAGAACTTTGTACAGACTTCCAAGGATAAACACAGACCTTTAAAAACAAAATAAAATAAAACTGCACAGACTTTAAAATAAAACTGTACAGGCACCAAAGGAAATAAAATAACTGCAGAGTTATTTACAAAGGAAATAAACTGCACAGACCTTAAAATGAAACTAAAATACAGAACTTTAAAATAAACTAGAACTGTACAGACCTGAAGGAGAAACACAGACCTCACAAACAAAATAAAATAAACTGTACAAACTAGGGGAAAACACAGAACTTTAAAAACAAAATAAAATAAAACTGTACAGACATTAAAGCTTATTTACAATGTATACACATGTTACAACTTCTTTGATCACTCAAAAAATGTAGCAGATGGAAAAGTAGAGAAATAGTGCCTTAAATTTTTTTTGACCATTTGCAAGTAAATTTAGAAAAATTACCTTTCAGGTCCTGTTGACGAAATGCACTCCAGACTATGCTTCCAAAATTTTTTTGCTACCTGGGAAAACTTGTGTTTACCGTCTTCCCTCTCTCCTTTTTTTTATATTTTTTTATTTTTTTTTATGGATCTTGTCCCACTGAAAAACAAATCTCCAACTCTTTCAAATTAAAAAAGTCATATAATAAAAAATCATATGATAACATGTTAATACTTCTACTTGAAGGGTTTGCAGAATTCTTTCAAAAGGACAAAATGTAAAAACCCCCCAGGATCAAATACCTTAAAGCCTTTATAGACCCAGACCATCACATCTTCAGATTTATGTGACAACTCAAAGAGATCATAGTTTATCCGTATGTCCTGGTTCTTAACAACTTGAACATTTTGTGGTTGTTGTACTGCTTCAATATCCAAGACTTCAATTTTTATCCCTCTAGCAGAATTTTCATAATTTGCTTTTTCACCTGAGCCTTGCTTAGATTTAACCCCATCAATGTGTAATGTCCAAACATCATTATTGTAATTGGTCAGAGCTGTAACCTGTCTTACCTTCTTGGTTGCCAAATTATAATCTCCAATATCCACATCAACATGATTTACAACCTTTTCTTTAATATTATGTTCAGTAATCAAAGGCTTATACTAAGACTCTTTATCTATTCCAAGTTGGTTGACCACATTCACATTTACTATCTTTTCCTCCTTTTCTTGAAATTCAACAGGTGGTCCAGAGTAAGCTTCAATCAAGTTATCCTTTTGTTCAACAATCTGGGCCAGCTCATGGAGGGTGATGTCAACTTTACTTTCCTTCATATCCTCAATGATGTTATCCTCCTTCTCAATTACTTTTGCATAGTGATATTGAATCTCATTTTCATCATCCTCTGATGAGGAAGGATCATTATTAGGTTTTGGACTCTCACATCTCAAATTATAACTGTCCCTTTTGAACTGTTGAAAATCCTGTACTTCATCCATAGGAATCTCTACAAGATTTTTTGACTCTACGGGAAAAGTGAAAGAATCTGAAACCCTGGTTGTACTATTTTTGGATGAACTAGAAATATCAATATTTCTTTGATTTCTAGGGAAATTTAACTCACCAAGAAAAACTTCAAATTTGGGTAATGCTAGATCACAAGTGTTTACCTCAAGCACTTCCACTTTGAACTTGTCAGAACCTTTCTCTATATTTTGCACATGCTGAGTGGATGTCATAGTTAACGGAGTTTCCTTGGATAGAGCATGACATGTTGGCACTAACTCATGATGTGGAATGGGATCCGAAATAGGCATGTTCTGTGTAACATAGGATATCAAAGGACTGCTCAAAATTTGAGGTCCTAACTGTCTTTCAAGAATTAAAGCTTCTTTATAAGCTCCTGCCAGGGTTGTGATATTGATGTCTCTTTTGAAGAAAATAGAGGTCACCGAATCCAATGCATTCTTATAGATTTCTAAGGCCAGATTTGCATTTGGGATGTAATGACCAGTCATTCTATCGTAAGCTCTTTGGAACCTCATATTGAAAGACCTGATAGCTTCTCCCGACTCTCTCTTGATGCTGAAAAATTATTGGTATAACACACTGGGGTCTATCACTTCCCCAAATTGTGATATAAAAACTTTCTCTAGGTCATTCCAACTAGTAATAGAATTGCTAGTGAGGTTTAGAAACTAGTCATAAGCTCCCTCCTAGAGAGTGAACGGGAACAATCTACAAGCAACATCTTCATGTTGTATATTTAACAATTTTAGAGCATTCTTATATGCCATCAGGTGTTCTTCGACTGTTTTATTCCCATCATGCTTATATCTAGGGAGATATCTCTCAGGATGTCTGGGCAGATCATGGGCTATACCCGAAATGTTTAAAGCAGTGGAACCCAACCAATTTGCCATTACTACTTGATTGACGGTGATATTCTGAGTTGTAGTTGGAGTAACTACCAATGGTGATAAAACAATCCTTAACAGACTACTGAACTTCAGGTCCCCTTTTCTGGCAATTTTAGATATTGTACAGACAACTTACAATACTGATCGAATTCCAGTGGGCCTTTTAAATGTTGGTGTTAAGTTTCGTTGTTCAGGCAAAAATTCAAACAATAAAATTTTAAAGGCAGAGGAGGAAGGAAAATTGGCTACCAGACTTTGGATAAAATACAACATTTATCAAGTACCACATACAGTCAGATTTCTCAAATCAAGCGCACTAAGAACATAAGTTCGGCCCTCCTTCTAGCACCATTTTTAAATGTTGGTCCGACTTTTATACACACCCTACGAAGAATGAGCATGAAACTCTGATAACACTTATACGGGATAAATCCCACTCACTTTAGGATCTAGCTGGTTATCCAAGGTGCGAGTTATAGAGTTGGGTCAAATGTCTATTCACTCTTTTCCGCTTTTGGAATAGTTTTCAATATGGACTATCTGTTACCTTACAACGGGCTCTGAACTTGTTCAGTAATGTCTAGAAGTTGTCACTTGTTGACAATCAGATTTAAAATTAATTCTTTGATCTAGCTCTTATGGGTCAGCAGATTTAAATAAATGACAAATTTAAAAGAAAATAAAAATAGATCATTTCACGGTAAAACAAAGAGGGTAGGGTAAGGCAGAAAGAGAAGTTTATCAAACTTAGCTGTAAAACAAAACTACCAATTTTATTTATACTATCAGCTTCACAACAAAACAAATCAAAGAAGAAAGTGTCCAACTTTCTAAGATCACTTTCTACTAAGAGCATAAGGCAGAGATGGAACAGATCTGAAAGAAAATCATAAACAAAAGAGAAGTCCATTAAAATTGGTATTTCTCACCAGCAGCATAGCTCACACAGTGAGGACAGAGCAATTAGAACAAACTTGAACCTTAGATCTATGATTTTTCTATCATACAATAGAATAAATGAAGCCCAATAGCATATTTAATCTTGATAACACAGATTTACAGCATATATTTAACAAACTTTAAAGAAATGGATAACAAAAGAAGATGAACTTATCACAATTTGCAAAAGATTAGGCTCCTGGCCATGCTATCACAGAGAACAAAAGCACATCAACTCCAAGTCTAGAAATAAAGTAATTAACAAGATTTGCAAGAAATTGCTTCAATAGCCTTTTATTTCTAAGTCTCCGCCTCCTTGTGATTACATTGAGAAGAAGTATTTATAGACTCAGGATAGACCCTGATCTTTTTAGAAATATCTTCTTCTCCAACCGTAAATCTTATCACCTTAAACCCTAGGACCCGGGTTTTACAATATAAAGCCATTTAAAACAAAGTCTTGATAAAACTTAACCATTCTGCAACTCAGTGCAGTCACTTGCCATAAATGGAGAAAACAAAATTCGAATGCCACTTGCATTCACCCGCAACTGTGAGTAAATGCCCTCATTAATTCCCTCGGAAAATCTGGATGAGTCACCACTTCTCTGACATTTCACCTCCGTAGAGCCATCCTCGAGTTGAAAATGTCTGTAAGCCATCAATTTTGTCATAAATTATCATTAAATGCATTCATCGACAAATTTCGATAACTATGTGCAGATATTTTCATTTTTTGGCCAATTCTCGACATATTCCATCAAATGGGCAGCAGCTTAGTCACCGTAAAGTCTCTTTGCGGCCAGATCTGTAAAATTTGGATGAAACAGCAATTTTTGGCATCTCTCATTTCAATATGGCTGTCTTTGATTAATTTGCACTAAGCTTTACCTTTATGGCCATTTCTCCGCTATCATGTAAGTTCCAGATGGCTTTCTACATGAAAGAACAAAAGATGGATTAGTATTTTAAAAATATTAAATCAAAACTTTAATTATTAAATCAGATTAAAACCCTAATGTTTACTTGCATGTCGGCCTTATTTATCTGATACGTGGCTTGCAGTGTTTTGACACGTGTCGCAAAATCGTGACACGTGTCCATTTCCAACTGTTTCCATTTTTGGGCTCTTTTTTGTCCAAGTCGCGAAAATGCGACATGTCACGATTTCGTGACATGTCGTGATATCGCGACTTACCCTGCTCTTCGACAAATTTTCTTCCATGGCCGTGATTTCGCGATGCCTGCTCCTCCCTGGGCTCGGTTTGCTTTGGCTATCGCGATTTCATGACATCATGAAATCGCGACGTCGCGATTTCACGACAGCTCCCTTTTTCTTCCAGTGGAACCTTGGCGTCCCCCTGCGAATTTCCCATCGTGTCACGATTTCACGACACGGTGGCTCCTTTACTCGCCATCTTTCCACCATGTCGCAAAATCGCGACATGGTGGCTCCTTAACTCGCCATCTCTCCACCATGTCGCAAAATCGCGACATGGTGGCTCCTTAACTCGCCATCTCTCCTTTGTGTCATGATTTCGCGACGTCGCGAAATCGCGACGTTGCAAAATCACGACATCACGATTTCGTGACACCTTCGACTTGCACTGCTTCTCGAACTTTGTTGTGATTTCGCGACGTCGCGAAATCGTGACGTCACGATTTCACGACATCTTCATGCCTTAGCCGATTTTCTCTCCCTTCAGCCGTGAAAATGCGACATGTCACGATTTCGCGACATGTCACGAAATCGTGCCCCCTCTCGAAACTTGGCTCTTTCTCTCCAAAACGTCGTGATTTCGTGACGTCGTGATTTCGTGACGTGTCGTGAAATCGTGCCCTTTCGTGCCTTGTTCCCTTTTGCTCCTTCTTGTCGCGATTTCGCGACATTTCCAAAAATGGAAAGTGTCGCGATTTCGCGACGTTTCCAGGACTTAGTTCATTTTCTCTCTTGCAGCAGCGAAAATGTGACATGTCGCGATTTCACGACATGTCGCAAAATCATGCCGTTTTGTACGCACATGCTTTCTCTCTCCAAACTCGTCGCGATATCGTGACGTTTTTCACCCTTGCAGCTTTCTTCCAAAATGTGTCGCGATATCGCGACGATTTCATGCCTTGTGCCTCCGACTCAAACCCGTCGCGATTTCGCGACACCTTCCAAAAATGGAAGTGTCGTGATATCGCGACATTTCCAAAAATGGAAGTGTCGCGATATCACGACATTTCCAAAAATGGAAGTGTCACGATTTCGCTACGTTTCTGGGACTTAGCTGATTTTCTCTTCTTGCAGCCGTGAAAATGCGACATGTCGCGATTTCGTGACATGTCGTGAAATCGCGACGTTCCGTATGATCTTGCTTTCTCTCTCCAGACTTGTAGCGATTTCGTGACATTTCCAAAAATGGAAAGTGTCGCGATATCACGACTTTTTCAAAAAGGGAAGTTTTGCGATTTCGCTACATTTTTCTAACTTGGCGGATTTTCTGAAACCTGTCGCAATTTCGTGACATTTTCAAAAATGGAAGTGTCGCGATTTTGCTACTTTGCCAAAAATAGAAAGTTTTGATTTTCAATGAATTTATCTATCTGGAATCTGCATTTTTTCATACCGATGAAAGATTTCCTTTAATCAGCAATGATTCTAACATGTGAAAAATGAACTCTGGAATAAATCAAATCCAGATGCAAATAAAAGCACAACTTGAAAAAGGAGGCAAGCAAATTTGGAATTAAAACCTAAAAAATATCAAGAGGGTCCTTACTGCAAAATGAAAGCTCAAAGTTTTCAAAGGATAGAAATTCATTTTTCAGTGGAGATGTGTTGCTTCTCAACAGTCCCCTAGTAAAGGAATAATAATGCCATGTGGGATAGTTATGCAGGAAGTAGTTGATGTGTCTACTACCACCTTTGAGATCCCACTACTTCCCAACATGAAAGATACCACCATCAACGTAAGTAAAGGTGTCATAAGAGCAGCAACTACACTCGTAGATATGATGAAATCACAACTAGTCTGCCAAGCATAGGTGGCAGAGGTATTAGAAAAAGAATTATAAGGGTGGAAGGCAAAGGCTGTCGAAGTAGGATAGCTATAGCTTAAAGTTAAGCAACTTCAAAGTAAAGTTAACAAACTAAAAATACGCACTCCACAGGCCAGAGTTTGGCTCATATCGATAGATGAGTTGAAAGAAGAAATGAAGGAAAAAATTCAATAAATAATGGGAGATTTGGAATCCACCTTCGTGGATATTTATGCCACTCGACATGTTGTTGGACTCATACAAAACCGCCTGCAATAAGGATAGCAAAGGGTGAATGCAATACTTTCCATCTATTGAAAGTTTTAGGAGGACTACATGCCAATTTTTGGGATGATGGCCATCCTATCAGATGATTCATTCTGCTTCTTTGCTAAGGAATAATCAAAGTTTTTATCTTTTTATAGAATAAACAAATTTCACTCAAGTGGAGTCAGGAGGTGGTGAATTCTAAAAAGAAGCCAATGAGGAGCTGGTTGACTGCAACCTCATGATTGAGGATTTTGGGTGGGCTCCCAATATTAAAGATTTTGTATTCCAAAGGATTCAAGAGTTTTATTTAGACTTTGGTGATAAATTTTCAAAGTGCTTCATAGCCTTGATGGTGGACCGCCTATGTGCTTTCACTAAAAACAACATGCAATGGGTAAGAGATCAGGTGAAAAAGGCCACACAAGATTTGAACATGCTGTTTTTCTCACTAAAATTTCATGATGAGGCATGAGAATTCATTGACCAGGCCATTCAAAACCTAAGAATGGAAATTTGCAGCTGCCAGCACAAGATAATACAGGGGATATACACAACCACCACCCGTGTAAGAACAAAATGTGGGCTACACATCCATTTTTAAATGGATCTTATTTTTAAGTACAACAGGATTGATCTAGTTGTAGCAAGTGATTATAACAGTCAGGAGAGCCTGAGATTGCTACAGTTGTAGTTTTTTTATCAAACATATGATAGAGAAAAGTCTAGGTATAAGCTTTGTTTGTTGTGTTAGTTGTATTCTCCTTGTATTTTCTATATGTGTCTCTTATCGACCTTCCTTTATACCATTTCTAGGGACTTCCAGAGAGCATTGTTCATCGAGATAAATTATTGTGGACGCGCTATATTTGTATACCCTTATGTCACTGCAATCAGGATGGAGGGAAATCACCCCTTGTTATGAACATTCAAACCGGGGGTTTATTGTAAATCATTGACATACAGGACCCAAGCACTCTGTTGGGCCTGCTTTATGTAAATATTATGAATATTAATATAAACTCCAACTCTTCCTTTGGCATATTCTATGTGTATGGTTTGTGTAATGCTCATTTATGTGTTCTTGTAATCAAAACATGTGGATGACACTTTCTCTTCACTAGTTAATCATTTTATTTCATTACGTCATTCGAATGAATTTAAATGAACTAGTTCTTCTATCTCTTTCCTTTCTATTTTGTTTAATATAAATATGCTACAACTACCCAATGGATAAGACACTATTTTGGACTTAAAATGCTTTGTAACTGATAGGTTTGGTCATTAAAATTATCAAAGTAATATAAAAATATTTTGTCTGGCATAGTGGGTATTTGCACCATAAAGGTCTAATAGATGAACCCACCGTTTGGGGGTTTCCTTACCCAACCTAGTTTATCTAGAGATTTCCAGGTAATCTATTCCTAGGTTAAAGAGGTGGATCATCCAGAATCCATAGTGTTGGTTGTGATCTTTAGAGTATCTCATGACGTGATAAACATCTGAAGGATAAGCGAGAAAACTCCACAATAGGGAACTCCTCTGTTGCATTGAGATTCAAGTAAAGTCTGAATATGTCTTAGTATGACATATTGGATGAGTGGTACATGTCAACAACTAAAATTTTCTATACAAAAATATGAAGGAAGAGAAGCATGTCCCCCTAAGAGGAGGTGTTAAAAGAGTAAATTCTGACTATAGAAGTGTTATAGAAATATGAAAATTATTTTAAACCTTTAAACTCTAAAATATCTATTATTTGTAAGCCATTTGATTGAGATTAGTGATAAAAAAATAATCATGTTGCATCTAAACCTCAACCATCCAATTGAATGATTAACAAAGGATATTCAATAGTGACTTATTTTGAATTGGATGACATTATTGTGCTAAAGGATGTGCACTTGATTTTTGAGGTAGAAGCAAATTATAATCCCACATGCATGGTGGACATGCATCTTGAGCATTTGAAACCTCTTTATCTCCTTCCAATAAGTAACATGAAGGAAAAGTATCAAGTTGGACTTACCTCCCTTTTGATCATTGATCAAAATATTACCTAATTTGACATGAGATTGAATTACACCCCATATAGTTTTTCTTGGAAAGAGGTTTTTTTGTGATTTGAGACATTTATTTAATAACAATTATAGGTATATATACTCATCAATATGCTCTTTTGAGATCAATCCAATGAAAATCAAATTTTATAGTTTTATAAAAATAATATAGTTATTAATACACCATATATGTTATTGCCTATTTTACAATTGTTGAAAGTTGACAACCTAGAAAATGAATTTGAATATTTACCTTGAGTTTAAGGAACTATGGAGAGTGGTATATAGTCCCATATAAAGACATGCAACTGACCCAACAAACAAACAAATTTTGATATAGCAAATCAAAATCCCAATTTACTATAATAGTTGACATGTTTGGTGAGATACATCTATATATTTATGATGTAGTAACTTCCAGATATGTATAGAATAAACTTGGTATGGTTTTTGAATCTAAAACTTAGAATTATATTATATACCTAAGAAGTAAATTGCATTGCTTGAAGATAAAAAAAAATGAGAAATTGGAGGGTTTTCTATGATGAATTGTTGATTTGCATGGCTTGCTTCAAGTTTTAGGTGAAATTATCAATGATGATGTGCTTGTTCCAAATAGCGCTATGAGAACTAGCACCTATGTTCAACATTTTGGTGACAACTCTAAACATTACTAACCAGAGTTCCATTTTTGATACTTGTGAATTTACTTCAATAGGAGAAAGCAATTCAAGATACCATAAACTAAATATGAACATACTCTAGTCACAAATAAAAAATGCAAGAAGATAATGCTATTGAAGAAATGTGACAGACCCAAAAACAAGTACCTATAGAAATACAAAGTGAAAATATATAATCAACAACAACAGTAAGGATAAGGGAATTGTTTACATTCTAATATCACATATTTGATTTGTGGGAAACTAAGACATGTACTTAAAGAGTGTAAGTACATTTTTATCTCACAAGGTTAAATAAGAACTAGAAAAATTCATGAGGAGAAAATAAGGGATCTCAATGGTAAAGGAGCAATACATATCTATATCAACATGGTAATGTAGCAGAGGATGACAATTTTAACACAAAATTAGAAGGTTGTGCTCCTCTAAATAGGCTCCTAATGTTGTTTTAAAACTTAGCCCAATTTGGTATGTTAATTTAGGGTCTATTATAAACATGATATGATAGAAATAATGGTTTGTGTACCTTGACCTCTCATATTATCATAGGTAGGTTACTCTTCATGATAATTTGAAATACATCATTGTTTGCATATTGGTTTTTATACATACGGTTTGAAAAAGCCTCGTGACATTTCTATTGGTTTGAAAAAGCAACATCAAGATAAGTAGTCATGGAGTGACTGATCAATTTGATCTAGTGCACACCAAGTTGTGTGGAACTATGGATATAAGTTTTAGTGGATAATAATATTTTCAATTGTGTGTTAGTGATCATATCTAATGAAAAGTTCAAAACTTATGTGCAAAATTTTACCAATTATCATATCCAAGTCCTCCACTCATATTGAGGGGCAATACACCAATAATGAGTTTCTACCTTCTAAAAGTAAAATGGAATTTGATAATAGTTGACAATTACATATAAACATCAACAAAATAAAGTTGTAGAGAGGCATAATTATATTTTTTGGGAGATGGTGCAAAGGATGCTAAGTAATGCCAAATTGGGGCTAACATTTTGGGTAGAAGTTATACATACTATAATTGTTGAATCATACACACACAATTGAATTAAATGGTGTCATACTTGAGGAGGCATACAAATGTATCAAACCTAACATGTCACATATTCAAGTGTTTATCTAATAATTTTGTTGAAACTAGAGCTCTATTCCTAGGCATTAGGTTGATTGATAGAATTGGAGTTAAAAATATCATCAAAGAAGGAGATTCATTAAATATTATTAACTTGATCAAGGGTAATCATGATTCAAGCTGGATATAAATGATACGATTTAGGAGGTTAGAATACAAAGTAGAAATTTGGAAAATGTAAAAATTGTACATATTTACCAAGAAGAAAACAAGGCTGCAGATTGGGTAGCTAATTGGGGAATTCAGAATGAAGGATATGCAATCTTGGAAGATAATTTTCTACAAGAAATTATGGAAATTAGCAATAATTAATTTTAAAATGCAGTTATTTGGTATAAGGGTTAGGAAAAGGGATTCACAAATGTAGGATAGTAGAGACTACAAAAGAAACTATTGTTAAGTATTTGTCTCAGTGTTGTGTTTTAGTTGTTAAGTTTTTGACTAAGCTGATATTCTAAAGTATAAGCTGATATAGGTTATGTCGGATATATTTTCAAATTGGTGACTCACTTTATGTCACATCTTGGGCTTTGTATCAAAGTATTATGTTTTTGTTTATGACAATGTAAAAGGTTTGGGGCCCTTTCAAAAACTCCTTCCTCCAACATAATATATATATATATATATATATTCAAGTGTTTGGATGCACCATATACATACACATTCTGAAGAAAAAGTGGATGAATCTCAATGAGAAATCCAAAAAAAATGTGTTCATTGGATATAGTGATGAGTTAAAGGTATATCGGCTCATGGATTTTGGCACCAAGAAATTGCATATCAATTGTGATGTCATGTTTGATTACAATGGTGATTGTTTCTCTTGTTCTACGCCACATGATATTGATAGAGAACTTGTTTTATTATCTAATAAATATGATGATGCCTTAAAGAGAGAGAATGTTGAATGGAGTGATAATTATGGAGATAATATTAATGGAGTTAATGTAGTTGATGAACAAGGACCATCTGCTTTGAGTACCACTCACACACACAAGTGGTATATTAGTAATATTTGTGCTACAAACTAGATGGAGTTTTAAACACATCAATTTTGGATCCAATAAATCATAATATAGTTCAAAATGAGTTCAACATAACCCTTATAATCATAGTTATGCAAACCTTTGAACCTTAATGATTCAAGATCTTGTATAAAAACTATGGAAAAATGCCATGGATGTCAAATATCAAATATTGATAAAGAACAAGATATGGACTTTTTGATATTCCATCTAGAAATAAAACCATTGGTTGCAAGTGGGTATTCAATATCATAAAAAAAGTTGATGGAAGTATCAACAAATATAAGACAAGGCTTATTGCAAAGGGCCATGCATAGAAATAAGAAATTAATTATGATGAGACCTTTGCACAAACAACAAATATTAAGACATTAAAGTGGTATCTACAATGGTAGCTTATTTTTTAGTAGAATTTATAACAAATGGATGTAAAGAGTGCATTTCTCAATGTTGACCTCATTGAAAAAGTATATATGATACAACTAGAGGTACTAGTCATATCTAGTTAAGAGAGAAAAGTATGCAAAATCATAAAGTCTATTAATTGTCTAAAGTAGGATCCTAAAGCCTTGTACATGAATATCGATGAACATCTTGTGTAACATGGATTTCATCATAGTCACTATGATCCAAAATTATACTTCATAAGGTAAGAAGTAGATATTGTGATCATAATTATGTATTTTTATGACTTGGTCATTATTTAAAGTTTAGTGAAGTTGATTGATAGTATCAAGAGAGAGTTAAAGAAGTCAGTTGACATGACTAATATTGGGCTTATATATTATTTCCTTGGTTTGGAGGTGTGGTAGATGAAAAATCACATGTTTATATTATAGATGAAATATTACAAGATATTGCTCAAGAAACTTTTGATGATAGATTGCAAGTCCATGAATTCTCTAGTGGAAATGGAGTTGCAACTATCCTAAAATAAACCATCTCCATAGGTAAATGTAAATATCTATCACTAATTTATAAGGAATATCATTTATCTAACTTAAAATAGACCATATATTAGCTATATTATCAACTATATTTCATAGTTCATGCACGAACCAAAGGTGTGTCATTAGAAATCTATAATGTATATAATTAGGTATATTTATGGTATAATTGAATATGGTCTAATATATAAGAAGAATGATCGATTCTTCTTGATAAGATTCATGAGTGTATACTAGGTGGTATCCACTGGTGACATGAGATCCATATATGGATATGTATTATTTTCTAGATATAATCTTATCTCTTGGGAAAATAACAAGCAATATGTTGTTACTTGATCTTCCACTAAAGTTGAATGCCACACTATAGGAAAAGTTGTCTATGTGTCATGACCCACCATGACAGGACCATTTTTAAAATGATAATATATTTAATTTACTATTTGGATGCTTAGCATAGTTTATTTTTTGGATATATAAAAATATTTTTAATGATGATTACGTTGTATGGCTATGATACTGATGTTTTTAATGAAGGTTTTGCTAGAGTAACTATGCTTGCAAGTGTAAGGAAAAAATCAACCACCAAACAAACCCACCTAGGAGGGTATTAATAAAATATAATTTTATAACACCTAGGTGGGCATTACCAAGCTAGCAAATTAAAATTAGATTGGTATTTGCTTTTGATTAAATTAATTTTGGGGTTTATTGATGTTAATCCCTGTATGTATTAATTTAATTAAAGAAATTAACATCATGGGTTGATAATGCTTTGTTTTGGGGAATGTTTATATTAATTAATTATATTAATTGATTTAAAAATAATATTAATAAAAGAAAGTATATTTTCTTTAATATAGTTTGTTGAGAAAATATAATTGATTTTATTTGAAAGTTAATAATCCATAGAAATTGAAAGAGGGGGATTAACCTTTATTTGAGCATGTGTTTTATTATTTTTAAAATCCCTTCCCTATTGACTCTCAAAGGGAAGTTTAAAAATAATTTAGAGAGGGAGGTTGAAAATTTAATAATGGAGGCAATAAGGGCCCATGTTGAGGTTCAAGGAAGGTGGTAAATATTAAATAAGGGTCCATGTTGAGTTTTGAGATGAGTGGTAAACATTGAATAAGGATGCAAGAGAGATCAAATGGAGGAGAAAGAGAGATTATGGAGGTCGAAGGGGACTGGGAGGATTCAAAGAGGAAGAAGGGACAGTCAGAGAAAGAACTAGGAGCAAATAACTAGGTTTATGCTTTTCTTTTGATTTTTTGTTTTTCTATGGTTACTACTTTTGATAATAAAATTATTAGAGATCCACATTGTATATGTTTGATTGTTGGTCTGTGGAATTTCACTTGTGATCTACCACATGGATTTATATAATTGGTTGTTGATATGTGGAATTTTGCTTGTGATCTGCGTTTACTATGATCCCTTTGTATCACTTGTGATCTATCATATGGATTTATGTGTTTGTTGGTTTGTGGAATTTCACTTGTGATTTATCATGTGGATTTATGTGATTGGTTGTTGATCTATGGAATTTCATTTGTGATATGCATTTACTATTATCCTTTTGTATCACATGTGATCTATCACATGGATTTATGTGTTTGATTGTTGGTCTGTGGAATTTCACTTGTGATCTGTCGCATGGATTTATGTGATTGGTTGTTGATCGATGGAATTTTGCTTGTGATCTATGTTTACTATGATTCTTTTGTATCACTTGTGATCTACCACATGGATTACTATAACCTTGTTGTACCACTTGTGATCTATCATGTGGATTCTTGGGTTTGTTTGATGGTTTGTAGAATTTTGCTTGATGTCTGAGTGGTTGTTTACGAGCATAATGTTTGTATGGCTTGTTAATTGTGGTTCTTGTGTGGTTGACTTACTATGGTTGATGGGTCCACCTTATCTACTAAAAACCTCTTTTGGATAAAACCTCTTTTAATATTCTTCTCAAAGTTAGGATTGAAATTTATGCTCGGATTTAACTCCTATGGATATTAGGAGATATATTTGGTTACATTCCCTTTAAATGAAACAGGGCATGGAGAAATATAAAAGATGATATATTTCTTGTTTGTGATAGATACTATTATTTTGAAATATAAAATATGATATATTTCTTTTTTGTGATAGAAACTGTTATTTTTAAATATAAAAGATGATATATTTCTTGTTTGTGATAGAATTTGTTATTTTGATTTATAAAAGATGATATATTTCTTGTTTGCGATAGATACCGATATTTTGAAATATAAAAGATGATATATTTTTGTTTGTGATGGATACTGTTATTTTGAAATATAAATATGTGAAATATATTCTTCTCAAGTTAGGACTGAAATGTTTATGCTTGAATTTAACTCCTAATGGTTATTAGGAGATATGTTCTCTCAAATTGAATTAGGGCCTTGGTGAAATATTTAAAAGGTTATATTTCATGATAGGGATTGATTATAATTTTAAAATATTAAGTATATTATCATGCTTAAGTTATGTAATATTTTAGAATATTGGAAATGTTATATTCATGATGGGGAAACATAAAACTAGGGGTTATTATGTTTGTTATTGTTGAAAAAAGAAGTATGGGATTCCTTGATTAATTGTACTAGAGGCTAGTTTATTTTATGAAAATAAAAAGAATGTATGAACTACAAGAGCAATTCATGTTGAGAAAACATAAGAATTAGGGGTTCTTATATTTGTTATTGTTGGAAAAGGAAGTATGGAATTCCTTGATTAATTGTCCTAGAGGTCAGTTTATTTTATGAAAATGAAAAGGATATATGAATTACAGGAACAATTCATGTTGGAGAAACATAAGAACTGGGGGTTCTTATGTTTGTTAATTTTTGGAAAATGAAGTATGGGATTCCTTGATTAACTGTACTGGAGGTCTATTTATTTTATGAAAATAAAAAGGATATATGAATTACAGGAGCAATTCATGTTGGGGGAAATATGATAATTGGGGATTCTTATGTTTGTTTTGTTGGAAAAGGAAGTATGAGATTCCTTAATTAATTGTATTAGAGGTCAGTTTATTTTATGAAAATAAAAAGTATGTATGAATTACAAGAGCAATTCATGTTGGGGAAACATAATAATTGGAGGTTATTATGTTTGTTATTGTTGGAAAATAAAGTATAGGTTTTGGCAGTTTTGCCACACTAAATTTTGATTGTAAAATTTTGAAAAATATAAGATGAATGATGCAGTTGTTCTGATTTTACTATTTTAATGTAATGTTCTTGTTTCCCTCCTTTGAGCAATTTTATTAAATAAAGAAGGTTGATTTCATCCTTGAGGATGCACAACAAATTTTTCCAGTAAAAATTAATGGAAGTCATGGGCAAAATGTAAAAGGGAAAAATAGATGGCAAGGAACGTCTCAGGATTGAAGGAGTGATGAAAAATGGTCTAAGGCTTTGGCAGTTTTTATTTAAGGGAAAGCGCCAATGAAAGATAAAGGGGAAGACATTTTCACCCCAGGGAAGGGATGAAAATCATTTTCATCCTTCTTTAGGGGTGAAAATACCATGATAAGAAGATTTCATCCAAGTGAGAAGAAGGAAAAGTGGAAAAGGGCAAAAATAATGGAGATGAACTGGTCAAAGTCAAAGGCACCCCTTGGGGGGGCTGAAAATCATTTTTGCCCCTCTTGAGGGTGAATTTCCAATCAAAGGCGTTCTAGAGTGAAAACCAAGCAAAACATGCGCCTTACGAAGTCAAAGTCAAATTCACCCCTAAGGAGGGGTGAAAATCCCTTTCACCCTTCTTTGGGGTGAAATTCCAGTTGAAGATACTTTTTGGAGTGCAAACAATAAGGTGACATCATCCGGGTAAAGGTTACAAAGTCAAGGTCAAAGCGAAGTTAATGAAGGCATTCGCCAATATAATTTCACCTCATTTTGGGGAGAAACTATAATTTCACCTAGTTTGGGGTGAAAGTCCCAAAAATAACATCTCTACCTGCTGGTCAAAGTCAAAGTCACCCCTAGGGTGGGGCAAAAATCATTGTCACCCCTCTTAGGGGTGAAATCAATCATCTTCACCTCATTTCTTATCTAGTTTTTGGGTGAAATTACTTAGGAGAAGGGTGAAAGCATGTTGACAGGCAAAAACACCAAGGTTGCCTAGGAAAAATCAATTCTTGCTCTCTCCCCTAAGCAAAGATTTCTCTTAATGCACCTATGTTCCTGATATTTTTTAAGAAAGATCAAAGACTAGTGAAATTTAATTTTTGGAGCAATAAGATCAATTTTTCTAGGATTCTTGTTGAGGAGATGCCAGGATTAAATGCTACATCCTAAAATATGATGTGATCCCAATCATTTTTGAGGTGCCCTCCATGGATTTCATTCCTTTTCGAAGTAGAGTTAATGTTCATTGGATCTCCACTAGTGAGGGTAAGATTTTGAGGTGTAAAGGGATGGAATGGTGTCCAAAATTTAATATCCAAGCTCCTGTTTTCCATGTGATGTTGTTGAGTTTTGATGCATCGATGCTTAGAATATTTTTCCTATCATCCATATCTACTGATTTCCTAGGCACATTCCATGAAAACCGGATCATTACTTCCTAAAGAATATTTTGATTCAATCACCATTGGTACCGAGGAGAATTGCTCTGGCTAGTCTTTGACTAGCCAACATTTTGTTTTAATTTACATTTAATTTTAGAGGTAAAATCCTCTATAAATACTAAGCATTTCAATGTAATGAAGGAGGATAGACATTCTATAGAAAAACACTTTAAGTTTTTTGCATCAATAGAAAGACATTCGACTTTTAGTTCCTTGAGTAGTATTGTGTTTGATCACTTTATGCTTATCATTTTTTATTACGTTCATGTCCATTATTAGCTAATTTTAAATTTTGCATCTGAATTTAACTACTACTGGTGAGGGAATGAATACTGAAATGCTTCTTGGAGGTTATCTCTGCAAACTATGAGTGGTTCCTATGCCTTCCTTTCTATTGTATGCTAATTAACACTTGATTTGGATTTCGGTTGTTAGTTTATCCCCACTTAACATTTCTAGCTCATAGCCATATTTCCCATTTCTTTCTATCATTTCCCATCTCTTTCCTATTACCCTAAGCTTTAAACCGAATTAGATTAGTAAGGGAACCAACCCTCTCTAGAGATTGGCCCGAAGGACATCTCTCTCCTTCAGCCTTTCAATGTTGGTCGGGTCTAGGGTGCACAAGCATTTTATAATTAGGCAGATTCATGACCAATAGTTTTTGGCACACCCGATGGGACAAATCATCTCCATAGTTTAAGGGAGCCCAAGTTGGTGAATCTCTGGCTTGCTATTATCTAGAAAAATCACCACAGGTGCTGATAGTTTTGATACACTTTGAATAGTATTGAGGTTTGATGTTCACCTTTGTACTGTATGATTAGAACATCTGGCGACTCAGCTTTACCCAGAAGCCTTCGAACGTGAAGTGAGCGAAATATTTCTTCATGATCACAAGATCGAAGGCCAAAAATCTAGAAGATCCCATTGAGTTTTATGAACTTGACACCCAAGTGTTAGGAGAACATCCTAGGTTAGTCACTCCGACTATCCCATCAAGTGTAACATCTTCATAGTTAGCTGGTGTGTTCTCTATTCCTTCGAGCCTTACTAGCACAACCACTAGTTTTCCTCCTCCCCAAGCAAACACTCTAGTCCAAATGGCTCAAAATCTACCACCACAACCACCAAGGTAGTTCCCAGCATGGAACCACTCTGGACCTCTGAATATGCAAGCTCAGAACCTGATTTCACAAGCAATAATGAAGGCTTTGCCTACTTACGATGGTATGGGGAAGATGACTTATGAGCATGTCCAAGATGTGGCTGCCTTGGTGATAATCCATAGCATCACAGATGAGGATATAATGGTAATATTACTCATTCTCTCTCTTAGAGGTAAGTTGCTTTACTAGTACCGATCATTACAGCCTACCACCATTACTACCTGGGACCAATTGGCTGAATTATTAATCAAAGGTTTCAATGAACAAGTGGATCCATTCTCTCTATTGCATCAATTTACCACCATTCAAAGGCATCCACAAGAGGAAATCATGGACTTCAATGTCAGGTTCACCCAAACTTGGCATAGAGTTCTTGATGGTCTCCAATCGACTCCTGAGCAAGCTATATTTTACTACCTTTGAGCTTTCAACTCTGACATTAGTATGGCCATCCGATAGTCTAATATCAACACATTTCTTGATCTATATTCTACTACACAAAAGGTCAAAGCTAACCTGATTGCTATTGGTAAGCTTCCACCAAAAATGGCAATGCCTATTTTTCTTGATCTTCCATAGTATTTGTATGCTAATGCATCTTCTCAGCCCTTGCCCATGTCCCCCATGTATCCAATCCCTTCATGGAATTTAAGTACATCTCAAACCACGATGATAGTTTCTATCCCTCAAATTTCCACTCCAACCATTCCATAGTTACATACTCTAGTTCCATTCCCAACACTACCATATCTACCTATACCACTTCCATTACCAGCTCCTCTAGCACCCTCAAATCTTGATCCACAAGAGAAAGTGTTGAAAGAGTTGTAGTCAATGAACTCGACCATAAGAGCGATGGGTAATGAGATCATAATTATTAAAAGGAAGTAGGCTAAAAGATATTTCTAACCTAGGATATTTCAACTTCCATCGATCACCAGGGAGCAAGCAACTTCAACCAGCAAGGCGCCTGAGAGAAATCTGATTGTATTGGCAAATGAAGAAGTTGGCACATCGGACAAAGCATATTGGTGCTCTACGTGCAATGATCTGCATGGTGAGGAAACTTGCATGGTTCACCTAAACTACATGCAGACATTGATGGAGAGTTATTTTGATGGTCAAATCAACATGATCACAGAAGTTGATCATAATTTCATGGTCCCTTCTGAAGAGCAAGTTTTAGTTCTCACAAGAGCTAGAAGAAAACCCATCACTATGGACCCAACTGAGATGGAGCCCCTAAAGGTACCTACTGATTCAAAGGTGCAAAATGAGAAAAAACAAGTGCAAGAAAAAGTAGTTATTCTAGAACCCAAGCTAGATGCACCTATCCTATTAAAATATATTTTACCTTCATGAGCGAAAGAGAGATTGCAAGAAAAAGCTTCAACTTTGCAAGCGAAAGCTGAAATGGAGGAACAAGCCAGGGAAAAGCTCAAATACCCATCCTTGACCAAGCGTCAGAGGGTAGAAGCTACACAATAGTATCAGAGTAGATATGAGGCTACCAATGAAGGAAAAGAGTCTAGTGCATCCATGTATAACATTATTGAAGAGCTGAAGAGGATTCCAACCAAGGTGAGTCTCTATGATGCACTACAATTACCTAGACAAGTGGACTTGTTGCAAGAATCATTGAAATTTATGAAAGATAAGGGGAAGAATATGACTCAGATAGTGTTAGCTCAAACATTGATGACTTCTACCACTAGAAATAATAGACCACCCCCTTTCTACTTATCTCTCAAGATGGAAGGTTGGATTGTGCACAATTGCATGATCGACTCTAGTGCTACAATGATTATCATGCCAAAGGTAGTTTGTGATGTTATGGGTATGGAATATACAAGGAGTAGCCCTAGAATTTTATAATTAGATGGAACCCCTATGAGGATAGTGGGGGTCATCAAAGACATCCCCATTATGCTGCATAAAATACCTCAGATCACTGTGATCCAAGAGGTGGTTGTGGTCGATCTAGAGCCATACTTCAACATGTGCCTATCATGGGAGTTCACTACCAAGTTGGGAGGCTACCTTTCTCTGGATTATTCTCATTTGGAGATTCCTATCAAAGGGAGGAGAATCTAAATTTATAATGAGAAGCCTTCAACTTATCACATAGAGAAGATTGAAGAAGAAGATAAACCCATGAATTCTGTCAACTTGATGACCGAAGAATTGGAGGAATTAGATTTGATGGAAGAAGTTATGGATGAGCTTTGGACAGAAGATGAGTTTTCAATGCTCGATTTTAATGCCATGATGGAGACCAAAATTGGTTGTTACACCATCACTAAGCCTGAAAAAGTTGAAGCGAAGGTGTCTGATGATGAAGATCCTGCTTTGGATCAATTATGGAAGTTGTACTTTGATGGTGCAAGATGTAAGAATGGTGCAGGAGCAAGGATCATTCTCATTTCTCCCTATAGCATACAAAATATGTACTCTTATCAATTGACCTAGAGTTGTACAAACAACATCATCGAGTATGAAGCACTCTACTTGGGTCTAAAAAAGGTAGAGAAGCTCAGGATCAAACAACTACAGATTTTTGGAGATTCTGAGCTAATCGTCAACCAGGTAACCAGTAAGTGTGTTTCCAAGAAACATTACCTGAAGGCATACCATAATAAATTTTAGGACCTCTTCGAGGCTTATACAATATTGAACATCCAAGCAATATTACAGGAGCAGAACAAGCATGTCGATCTCTTGGCATCCCTTGGTGCTAATTTTTCCCTAGTGGAGCATGTGGTGAGAAAGCCCAAGATTGTGAGGTTAGTTTACAGACCTTCAGTCCTTGAAAAAAATATCTTCTAGAAAGTGTTTGAAAGTGATGAATATATTATAAATTTCTTGATAAGAGAAGCTAGTAATGTGGAAGAAAGAACACTTGATGAGGAAGAAGTTGAGGGTTTGATCCAATTATAGAATAATCATATCCCAAAGGGATTGATTACACTTGAGAGTCTCTTTGATAAAAATGATAGAGCAAAAAAGCATAAGATCAAGGTGGATGAAAAGGAGTACACTGAACTATAGTTGGGACCCGAGAAGTCGATCAAAGTCGATATTGATTGCACTCAAGAAGAGCTAGAGTAGATTAAAGAATTATGTCATGAGTACCTAGACATTGTCGCTTGGAGCTACCAAGATTTGAAAGGCTACAATAAAGATGTGATCTAGCATACCATTGAGTTGTAGGAAGGAGTGAAACCCTTCAAGAAAAAGTAGAGACCGATTAATCCCAAGATTGAAACCCTGATGAAAGTAGAACTATTGAAGATGTTGGAAGCCAAAATCATCTACCCAATTAAGCACTCTACCTGGGTAGCAAATCTGGTCCCCATGAGAAAGAAGAATGGAGATATTTACTTGTGTGTGGATTTTCAAAATTTAAACCAGGCATCTCTGAAGGATCACTATCCACTACCACAAATTGATCAGATTCTTCATGTGGTTGTTGGTGCTCAGAGATTCTCTTTGTTAGATGGATTCTCTAGCTATAACCAAATTTGGGTCAAGGATGAAGACCAATATAAAATGATGTTCACCATGAAATGGGGAACTTTTGCTTATCAACAGATGTCATTTGGTCTCTCAAATGTTGGTGCAACTTTTTAGAGAGTGATGGACGTAGCTTTTGATGAGTTGTTAAATTGCATTATTGTGATTTATTTGGATGACATGACTATATTTTCTCATAACAGGGAGGAGCATAGTCTACATTTGAGACAAGTGTTCGAAAAGTACTGGGAGTTTGGAATATCAATCAACCCGAAGAAGTCCATCTTCATGGTAAAATAAGGAAAGCTCTTAGGCCACGTTATTTTAGAGGAAGGTTTGGCTATAGATCCAGCTAGAGCTGAGGCTCTCCTGAAGCTTCCATTGCCAGCCAACAAGAAGGATTTGCAATCATTTTTTGGGTAGATCAACTTTATTCAAAAGTTTGTTGTAGATTTTTCCCAAGTGGTAAAGTCGATGACTGAGTTGTTAAAGAAAAATGTTGAGTTCAAATGGACTGAGCAAAGGAAGAAAGCATTCAAGGAAATCAAAGAAAGGATTGCTCAAGCCCCGATTTTGGTGAACCTTGATTACTCAAAATATTTTATCCTGTATGTCATTGGTGAGCAAGAGAGCTATGCAATGGTTCTTACATAGAAGGGAGATGATGGAGATGAGTGACCGATTGCTTTCTTGAGTCAAGTCATCCAACCGCATGAAGAAAAATATAATTTCATTGAAAAGCAAGTATATGCGATGATGAAATCCTTGAAGAAGTTTTAACATTTTATTTCTCAAAGCAAAACAATAGTTTATGTTGTTCATCTAGATATCTAGAGTTTCATCATCCAGGGAGAGCTTGGAGACAAGAGAGCTGGTTGGGTCTCTAAAATCTAGGAGTATGATGTTGAAATCCGACCAACCAAGCTAGTTCGAGGTTGAGCATTGTGTCAAGAGCTTGCAAAAAGTATTGCATCTGAATCCATGGTTTGCCAACTTGAAGATTCAATAAGCAATTTTGCTAATCACTCTATGGATGATCATGATTGGACAGAGGACCTTGTCGAATATTTCCATTCAAGAAGATGTCCTCCACACCTCAATGCCTCACAGAGAAGGAGATTCAGACTTTAGGCCCTTAGGTACGTGATGATGCCGAATGGGCTATTCCATAAGAATATTGATGGAGTTCTTCTCAAGTGTGTTCGAGAATCAGAGAAACAAAGAATCCTAGAGGAGTTTCACTCTAGTCTATCAAGAGGCCATTATGCAGGGAGGCCAATGGCATTGAAGATCATCAAAGTAGGATATTTTTGGCCTACTCTCTTTGCAGATGCTTTCAAAGTTAGTCAGAATTGTGATAAGTGCCAAAGATATGTCGGTAGAAGCAAGAATGCATCATTACCCCTTCATCCGATTCAAGTAGAAGCACCATTTTAGCAATGGGGCTTAGAATTTATTGGGGTCATTGATCCCAATTCCTCTGCTGGACACAAATATATCCTGACTGCAACCGACTATTTCACCCGATGGTCAGAAGCAATCCCGACCAAGAAGGTAGATCAGACAATAGTTATCGCTTTCCTTGAAGGTTTAATCACTCATTTTGGCATACCGGATGCAATCATAACAGACAATGGGACTCCATTTATCGGTGCCAAGATCAATAAATTCATGGGTAAGTATGGGATTTATTTGAAGATATCATCTAACTATTATCCATAGGGGAATGGCTTGGCTAAGTCCACAAACAAGAATTTGTTGAGAATTCTAAAGAGAACCCTTGGAGATAACAAGCGCAGTTGGCACTTGCTCCTGAACCAAGCATTATGGGCCGATCATATCTCTATGAAAAAATCTATCAAGATGTCCCCTTATTCCTTGGTATACGATAAAGAAGTAGTGTTACCCATTCATATTGAATTGTCGGCTCTTCAATCATGGCACTTGTTGTATGGTGAAGATGATGAGTCTGATCCCATGAGCATGAGATTGGCTCAACTTCTACAGTTGGAGGAAGAGAGGGAGAAATCATACAATACCTTCATGGAACATGCCCGAATGACACAAAAATGGTTTGGCAAGAAAAATTTCGAGAAGTCATTCGAGGTAGGTGATCTAGTGTTGAAATGGAATGAAAACAAGGCTAAGGCTAGGTAAGCATCACAAGTTTGAAGTGATATGGGAGGGCCCATTCCAGGATTTCAGGTGTGAATCAAGTCAACTCATTTTATTTGAAGGATATGGATGGTCGTGTGTTGCCGATTCCAGTAAATGGTCTTCATTTGAAGGCCTACCATCAATGACAGAATTCCGATCAAGTATGTATATATGTACATAATTTTTTTTTATGTTATTTTGAGTCAAGAATTTTTAATTTGGTTCAAAAAAAAAAGTTGATTTCATCCAAAAAATCATTTTCATCCCCAAGGCAGGTGATTTCGCTCCGAAAACACCTCATCACTTCCAAAAAATCGTTTTCACCCCAAAAATATTTTTAAAAGATTTTTGTCTTATTTTTGGGAAAAAAAAGGTTAAAAGAAAACAAGTTGTTTTTTCGAAGAGGTTATGAAAGCACCATTCTTGGCAGCATGGACCCACTTCGACTTCAATGGTTTGCTTTTTCATTAAAGAGCGCTCCTATTTTTTCCGAAAGAAATAAAAGATTAAAAGAAAAAAAGAAAAAAAGCAAAGGAAAAAATTAAAAAAGGAAAAAAAATATTTTCACCCGAAAAAGGTCCTCTCCATGCATATTTTTTTAATTTCGAGGTGAAATCCCTTGGCACCCCACTAAAAGATATTTTCAGAGTGAAACTCCAAGAAAAGGAAAAAGAAAAATCACATGCTTTTTCGAAAACTCCAGATGGTAAAGTTATTTTCAGCATGTAAGAGGGCGAAATTGATTTTCACCTTGCTTTTTCCAGAAAAGATGCCTAGTTGCATTAAAATCTTGCTTTTTCGACGATGAAGCTTTTTGGGGTGAAATTAAGAAAAGATAAATTATTTTAAAGGCTACTAAGCATGTAATTTCACCAAGCAAAGTAGAGGAGTATTTTGGAGCACAAGTCAGACAAAGCTACTAGTTGCATGAATATTTTCGCCTAGGGACATTTTCGATGAAACAGGTGCACCCAGTTGATGTTTTTTGAAGTAGAATTTAGTTGAATGCATTAATTTTATTGGTAAAATCTAGAAAAAATATTTTTGGCATCATCATGCAACGAGATTAATTATTTTCACCCTTGAAAAGTGCCCATCACTCACACGTGGCATTTGCTTTTCCTGAGATGAGTCGTTAAATACCCAGATTGCATCCTCCAAGAAAAAAGTGGTTGAGTATAGAGTTCGAGGAAGATTCACAGTACGAGGGCATTATTGGTAGTTAAGATATCATGAAAAAATGTGTCGGGTGAGAGAACCAAGGGAGCACGTCCACCCAAATTCATTAGAAGTGCCACCTACATTTAATTGGGTAGTTGGGAGCAAAGATTTTAAATACAGCGAATCAAAATCTTATAGTTGAAGGAAGGATTTAGATTATTTTTCTAGATTATTATTGAGTTATTCTTCAGTGTCCCCAAATTGCTGCAACAAATCTGACCATACGAATATGGGAAAGAAAGTTGTAGAGTCGAAGAAAGCACAAGGAGGCAAAAAAGCTAAAAAATCTAGGTGCAATAAAAATATAGAGCTAGACCCATATTTTGATGCATTGGCTCAGATTGGAGACTATGCTATTTCAAACAAAGGCATAGAAAAATTATGCCAGGACATGGAAACTATTGTCGGGCAAGGCTTGACACCAGAAATCCCATTAACTATTGCCTATCATGCATAACTTTCTTGGTACCTATGTACACTTGTTCATCCTTACCCTGAGCTGGTAATGGTGATTTCAAAGTTTTATCAACCTACAACAAGGGTCATCCATAATATGAAGGGAGAAAAATTATTCACCATTTTACCCAACACAGTTAGAGAGGCATTTTCTTATGGGGTGAAGCCTTCCTCAAATATTATATTTAAAAATATGAATCTCAAGGAACAAGAAGAGAGGTACCAATCAACTATGATATTGCACCAGTTCATGGAGAACCAGCTGATAAAGGTACCCCAATTTAGAGAATTATCGACTTTGCCAAAGCCTCTAATAGATTTTAAAATCCTAGATATGTTTTCCATGTTGGCTTGGGTGTCTGATCTTCCTATCGACTCCATAGTGTATAAATGGCAAGCGAAACTAGTACAATGTATATTGTAGGTGGAATTTTATGCCTCGACAATAATGTAAGCAAGCACAAATACCATTTTCTTTGACTAGGTAGATTATGTGGCTCAAGCAATGCATACCCAGTTGGAGAGGATACAGAGTGAAGGAGCAGTTTTATTCAGGCACACTTCATTTTTGGCCTGGTATTTCTTCTTCCACATGCACCAGCATTTTTCTTTCATAGCAATCAAGCAAGTTGATGAGGTAGACAAGAAGCTACCAGTTTATTTGTGGACTCCAAGCTTGTCCAAGAGGGAGTCATTTTACAATTTTAATCGCATGTTTTTGGGCCCTACCCTCAAACTTATTTTTGGCACATGTGAGAGAGTGCCAAGGGCGATGAGGGAGGAAATTATTGCTAAGGAGAAAGGAGATATTTTCTTGTTGATGCAGGGTATCATGGTGTGAATTTTTGGCTTCACTGGCAAGTCATTTCTCCTTTTATATTTTACTACCGAGCACCTCTTCATGATGGAAGTTATCTATCATAATGACTTCATCAATGATATCTATGGGGTAGGACGAGGCAAGAAGACTACATGCACCATGCAATTTCATTTTGATGGTATTGAAATAGACTAGGTTGGCTAGAATAAATTGATTAATGAAGCTCTCTATGACATGGGTATGGTGGAGTTACCTCAATGGTGGAAGTATGATCCTTTGGGTCAGTTCGTGACATTGATTAAAGCCAAAAGTTTTCATTACTTTCCCAGACTTGATATTGAGTGACAGAGAAATAATCTAGAGGGGCATGATCTCGAATGGCATATTGAGTAGATGATGTCACTTCCACCATGGCATGATTTTTATGAGATGGAGGTCGAGTATAACCCTATAGTTCACAAGCACCAGATTCCTCCTCTGAGTTTGTTTGGAAAAATGAAAGAATAGTTTCCCGCTTGGTCCGAGGAGAAAATTACTAATTGGTGGGTTATGAGGGCCCACAGAGGGAAAATTGGGTTAGATTATGGTCTAGAATGGATGATGTATTTTTAGATGTATATGATGAATACTATGATAGCTATCAACCAATCTCTTTCGCTAAGATTGTACCTCAAACCTTTCAAATATCTGACAATGAAGAGATCATGGTCGAATAAGAGCAACATGTGGTTGAGGAAGTGCCACTTGTGGAGGAAGAGAAATAATTATCATCGAAAGTGCAACCCCAACAAAAGAAGAAAAGCAAGCGTGAGGCACTTCCTTTCCCTAAGATATCCAAAAATCCAAGAACAGGCATAGTTTCTTCATCAGGTGTGAACCCTCCTCCTACAATTGAAGCCACATAGGCTGACATTTTAAGAAATCCTTCTTTGGTTCAGGTAGGACAACTTGGCCAACACATGGAAGTTATAGATCTAGAGAAGGAGGTAGAGGAGGAACAAGACAAGGGTGAACTAGTGTCACAGTTGCCCTCATCATCGACTCAAAAGGTGTCAGAGCCTAAAGGTACATTTTCTCTACCCTCTTCCCTTTCTCTTGAGCATTCGGTGATTATTGCACCCCATTCTATAGCTATCACTTCTATCTCACCTCCATTCGATATACCCTCCACCTCCATTTCACTTCTCATTTCCCAATCCCCAGTCATCGATGCTCCCTCTTCTTCTATTCCTACTACTATTTTCCTTTCTTTCAATTCTTTTGCATCCATTCCCAATCCATTTTTATGCCCTTCATCCTCCATTCCAATAATCTCTACCATGACTATAAGTACACAAGCTCCTCCTCGAGTGAGTGTAACTATAGCCGAATCCCTCACTTTCATCCCCTTAACCACTTTCATTCCACCAACCATTCCCATTTCAACTTCCCTTCCCAAGCCAAAACCTTAGCAAGCTCATTTTTCCCCTACTCCTTTTATTGAGTTGCAAGTGTTATCAGAGCTAAAGATGGAGATTGTGCCAGAGCATCCTATTGCAAAAAATATGAGATGAATCCGACAAAGTTCATCATAGTGGTTGAAGAGTCATAAGAGAAAAGAAGCTCAAGCTCCAACAAAGATATTGAAGAAGGTCACTTTTGACCTTGAAGCTATGGAGTCTCATACTATAAAAATGATTCCCCAAGTCTAGAAGCCTCAAGGAGAAATGGCTCCAAGTGATTACACTTATGAAGTCATTACAGAGGACCTGACGAAGATTGATACCATGGAGAAGTTGGGGAATATATAGGTGGATATGAGCTCTCTTTACCTGCATGGTGAGCATTACAAGAAATTTTTTTCGAGGTTGAGGTGAAGATTATTGAGTTGAATGAACTTCTAGCCAAAAATAGGGACCAACTAGAGACAAAAAAATTAGAGACAGAGCATTGGTAGCAGAGAGCGGAAGAGTTGGAGAATGAAGCCAAGGGATACCAGACAGCTTGGGTAGGAGTGGAGAAGCAAGTGCAAGCATTGATCACCCAGCTTGAGGTTTTATAGAAATAGTTATCCGAGAAAGCCACACAATCAGTGGGCTTCTCCAAGGAGAAAATCAAAGAAGCTCATCGCCATTTAATGAAATATTATGTGACATTGGAAACAGAAGCTCTCAAAGTTCTATTGTATATTCATGAGGCTCGGATAGTGATTTTTCTTGGTGATCGAACTTTGGAGTATGTTGAGGAACAGATGGAACCAAAACTAGAAATGGCGCTAAAAATTTAGGCATTGGCCCAGTTTGACTTCCAAGTTAAGCCGATGAGCGGGATGGATCACGGTTGGACCAAGGCTAGGATGATGTTGCACAACTTCTTTTCCAAGTTAGAGCTAGCGAGAGAAGGCTAAAATTTGATGACTATGTTCGAATAGGAGCATTGCATTTCACTCATTTATTTTGAGGCTCTAGCCGATGTCGGGTTTCTGAGCTTCGTGGATGAAGATGGGGAGATTTTGCCAACGAAAGAGTTGAAGGTAGCCTGGAAAAATTTCATAGAAGATACTTCAGAGATCGATAGTTGGGAGGAGCCAATCATAGAGGAACAAGTATTGCCATGCATGGAGAGGCTCACCCGCATCGAATCCTCCCTATTGGAACTCTAGTAGAGAGCTAATCGCATCAGCATGGATCACGTCCAGATGTTGCATTTTGTCATTGATTCACTAAGTACGCTCTCTACATTCACTCTAGATTCTTGGGCTGAGGTAGTTGTAATGTATGAAACTACCAGCGAAAGCCTCACCAAGCAAGAAGCATGAGCATGGGTGGAAGCAGAGCAAAAAGTAGTTGTAGAAGAGCAAGAGAGACAGGCACAAGAGGAAAGGAAAAAGAAGGAGGTTATTGAATCAAATGTACCACCTGATGCAGCCAACGATGGTGATAGCTGAGCCCAATGGATGAAGGCCTAGGGTCGATTGCATCCAGAAGAATTGAATACCTCGAGAGCCACCAAAAGTGTTGGTAGTTTTGCCACACTAAATTTTGATTGTAAAATTTTGAAAAATATAAGATGAATGATGTAGTTGTTCTAATTTTACTATTTTAATGTAATGTTTTTGTTTCCTTCCTTTGAGCAATTTCATTAAATAAAGAAGGTTGATTTCATCCTTGAGGATACATAATAAATTTTTCCAGTAAAAATTAATGGAAGTCATGGGAAAAATGTAAAAGGGAAAAATAGATGGCAAGGAATGTCTCAGGATTGAAGGATTGATGAAAATGGACTAAGGCTTCAGCAGTTTTTATTTAAGAAAAAGTGCCAATGAAAGATAAGTGCAAGATATTTTCATCCCAGGGAGGGGCAAAAATCATTTTCACCCTTCTTCTAGGGTAAAAATACCATGATAAGAAGATTTCGTCTAAGTAAGAAGAAGGACATTTTACAAGTGGAAAAGGGTAAAAATAATGGAGAAGAACTAGTCAAAGTCAAAGGCACCCTTTGGGAGGGGGCAAAAATCATTTTCATCCCTCTTGAGGGTGAATTTCCAATCAAAGTCATTCTGGAGTGAAAACCAAGCAAAACATGCGCCTTACAAAGTCAAAGTCAAATTCACCCCTAAGAAGGGGCAAAAATCCCTAATTGGAGATGATTTTTAGAGTGCAAACAATAAGGTGACATCATCCAGGTAAAGGTTACAAAGTCAAGGTCAAAGCGAAGTTAATGAAGGCATCCACCAATATAATTTCACCTCATTTTGGGCAGAAACTGTAATTTCACCCAGTTTGGGGTGAAAGTCCCAAAAATAGCATCTCTACCTACTGGTCAAAGTCAAAGTCACCCCTAGGGTGGGGCGAAAATCATTGTCGCCCCTCTTAGGGGTGAAATCAATCATCTTCACCTCATTTCTTGCAGAAGTCATTTTCATGTCATTTTTGGGTGAAATTACTTAGGAGAAGGGTGAAAGCATGTTGACAGGTGAAAACACCAAGGTTGCCTGGGCAAAATCAATTCTTGCTCTCTCCCTTCAACAAATATTTCTTTCAAGGTGCCCCTATTGTTGATATTTTTTAGGAAAGATCGAATACTGGTGAAATTTAATTTTTGGAGCAATAAGATCAATTTTTCTAGGATTCTTGCTGAGGAGATGCCAGGATTAAATGCTACGTCCTAAAATTTGATGCGATCCCGATCATTTTTGAGGTGCCCTCCATGGATTTCATTCCTTTTCGAAGTAGAGTTAATGTTCATTGGATCTCCACTGGTGAGGGTAAGATTTTGAGGTGTAAAGGGATGGAATGGTGTCCAAAATTTAATATCCAAGCTCCTATTTGCCATGTGATGTTGCTGAGTTTTGATGCACCGACGCCTGGAACATTTTTCCTATCATCCATCTCTACTGATTTCCCAGGCGCATTCCATGAAAATTGGATTGCTACTTCCTGAAGAATATTCTGATTTGAGCATTGCCATTGTTGTCGAGGAGAATTGCTCTAGCTGGTCTTTGACTAGTCAACATTTTGTTTTAATTCGCATTTAATTTTAGAGGTGAAATCCTCTATAAATACTAAGCATTTCAATGTAATGAAGGAGGATAGACATTCTGCAGAAAAACACTTTAAGTTTTTTGCATCAATAGAAAGACATTCGACTTCTGGTTCCTTGAGTAGTGTTGTGTTTGATCACTTTTTGCTTATCATTTTTGATTACGTTCATGTCCATTATTAGCTAATTTTAAATTTTGCATCTGAATTTAACTACTACTGGTGAGGGAATGAATACTAAAATGCTTCTTGGAGGTTATCTCTGCAAACTGTGAGTGGTTCCTATGCCTTCCTTTCTATTGTATGCTAATTAACACTTGATTTGGATTTTGGTTGTTAGTTTATCCCCACCTTTTATCTCTGGCTCATAGCCATATTTCCCATTTCTTTCTATCATTTCCCATCTCTTTCCTATTACCCTAAGCTTTAAACCAAATTAGATTAGTAAGGGAACCAACCCTCTCTGGATATTGGCCCGAAGGACATCTCTCTCCTTTGGCCTTTCAATGTTGGTCGGGTCTAGGGCGCACAAGCATTTTGTACTTAGGCAGATTCGTGACCAACAATTTACTTTGATTAACTATACTAGAGGTCAGTTTATTTTATGAAAATAAAAAATATGTTTTAAGTCTGGGTTTTCCTGTAAGGGTTTCCCAAGATAAATAGTGTGTTGTGGTAATGTTGTCTATTTCTATTTTTATTCTTACACATGCTATAGTTAGTTTAATGAGATAATATTGTTCTTAAAAAACCTATAATTTCACTGTACTTTTACAAATCATGCACTTTTTTTGTAAAGAAATATTGAATGGAAATGATGTTATTCCTGATATAAGTTATGAGATAGAAATATTGAATATACTCTATATCCTTGAGTAACCTTATTGTGAGGAAATCTTAATAGAGGTAAAATTAACATCTACTATATATTAGTACATGGATAATAGACAACAAGGACAAAATCGAGAGAGATCAAAGTTTTGTGGGACCTATTTGGGATGAGATTCCAATAGACCTCATTCTAAATGATCCCCTTAAAGACTCAAATCTAAGTAAAAGTCCAAGAATGATAATTAAACATAGAATTTATGAATTCATCCAATACTAAGAATAAATGTTGGAAATGCAAGCCTATGATAAATAATGATGGTGATAGCCTCATTGCAATGTGCTTAGTACACGTACATAGAAAGACTTATGTAAGGTGTAGATATTGGCGTATCTTTTTCCAGACTAAAATGGGTTATCTAGCTCATTAATGAAAATATATAGATAGATGATTTGCATTAAAATTGTACACCTACATGTATGTATGGTGTAGATATGAGCGTACCCTTTGATGGACTAAAGAGGATAAGTTGGATTATCATGGAGATGAGATAGACAACTTAATTATGGGGTGTTAAATCATTAAACAACTTCTTAAAGAACTTAATGAAGGGTTTTTTTATCCCTAATGAATGTATAAAAACAATCTTTCTTGAGTATGTTGAAAATTTTGGGTTGTTATACTATGAGGCATTTGGTTACATCACATCTTGTCAGGAATGAGCATTCCATATAAGTAACCGACTATCTTGAGTTGTGACAATCAACAAGTTTTAAAAACTTATTTGTAATATAGTTTTAATGAGTGAAAAAAGAATATTGAAGTTTAGTACTATTTCATTTATGAACATGTTCAAGAGTTTAACATATAATTTTAATTTTGTCCAACAATAGATCAACATGCAAATATGTTTATAAAGTTTCATGCACTTATTAAGATTAAAAATTATGGAGATTTTCTTGTATGTTCTTTTATTTAACATTGATGTAATAAGGAGAAAATATTGTGAATATATCATAATCATATAATTTTTTGAAGGTTTTGGATAGTTATAAAATAGTTTTAAGCAAATATCTCTCCTTTCTTGATTCTCATTTGCATATATCAATGTAAAGTTTATCATAATCAATCTATGTTCATAATACTAAAAAGATACTTAACTTATTTTTTCAAATATCTGTTACTAAGTATTGGTCCATTTAAAGGATTATTTGCCATGCTTGATCTAATTAGGGGGTTATAAAGCATGCATGAATTAATTCATATGATTTTGTTGGGATAATCCATTATTTTATAAATTTAATATTCTCTATATCTAGATGAATACCATGGAAGTCAACAATATAGCCTAGGTATTGAATTTTTGAGACACAAAAGGTATGGCTAGCCACATTGGCTTGTAATTTGTATTGTATCACATAAATAATGACAAATAAATTTATTGGTGATCTCAATATGTAATTCACCAAGCAAATAAATATGCATGGTGTATTGGTCAAACTTAATTAATAAACAACTATTCAATCACCCCTCCTCGATCTTCAAAGATGTCTTTCAAATATCTTTAGAATTTTTGGAAACCTAATGGTAGCGTTACTTAATGTTAATTTTATGAATTAGAATGCTCCCTAAATCTAAGTTGAAAATATCATCTATAAAGGGTATCAAATACCTATTCTTTATAGATATCTTCTTACGATCATGGTACTCTATGCATAGGATCCAAGTACCATCCTTCTATGGTGCTAGCATGACTAGAATTCCATTAAAAGATAAGCTAAGGTAGATTAGTTGATTAAATATTGTATTTTATAGTGTATATGTTGGTAAAATAACTACTTGATTATACAAACATGCGTTTGTGAGCCCTAGACATGGCTAACATTGAAAGGCCAGAGGAAAGGAATGCCTTCCATGCCAATCTCTAGAGAGGGTTGGCTCCCTTACTAAATCCTACACTGGTTTAAGACTAAGGTTGTAGGAAAGAGATTAGAAATGACATAAAGAGATGGGAAATAGGGCTAGAGGATGAAGGTGTAGGATTGGTAACAAAATAGCAGTAGGAATTCCACCCAAGCATTGAAATAGCATGTAATAAAAGAGAACAATATAATTTACTTGTAACCTTGTGGAAACAACCTCTAGGACTGCATTCCAGAACTCACTCCTCACCAATAATGTTTAAATTCATATGCAGACTTTAAACTAAACATAAGATAATGAATATAAGCATAAAATAGAAATGTATAAAAACAAAAGAAAATCACACACAAGATCACTTGAAAATTCAAAAGTCAAGTATCTTCTATTGATGCAAAGAACTTGAATAGTTTTTTGTAGAATGTATAACTTCTTTTTACAATGAAAATTGATTAGTATTTAAAGAGTTTTTCACCTTTTTTATTAAATGCACAAACAAGAAAAATGTTCATAGATCAGAGATATTGGTGAGAAAATTCCTCCTTAGAAATATTCCTTCGATGATAGTGATGTAGCTTTAATGGGAAAATATTATGAATGGTCGATCAGCTTGGGTACAAGTGCACTAGGATGTGTTCTAGGAATTAAAGGAAAACTTGAGGAATAATAGTTGAATTCTGGCCACCTTTGTACTTTATAAACCTGTGCCTGCCTCAGTGATTTACTCTGCATTGAATTTATCTTGAAAACAAGTGAAACCTATAGGAGGGCACCTTTGGAAATCATGAAAATCAAGGAACATATCTTTCGCTTACTACAATCATTAAATTTCCACATTCATTTTAACCAAACACCTTTTACCAATTCCCATTGATGTTCACACTTTAAAATTACCCAAAATGGATCTATGAGTGAAAGCGCTCCTTTCAATTCTGATTTTTTCCTTGATTCGTATTTTTTCTACAATGTGAAACATACGTTCACCCCAAATAAGGGTGAAATGTGTCACCGCCCTTTGCTTTGGGCAAACATGATTTTGACTTTTCAACGTCACCTTGAATTCCAAGACTTCCACCCACTTTTCCATTCATAGTGCATTCACCCCTAGGAGAGGTGAATGGAGATTTCACCCCTAAAATGGGGTGAATGTGTTGTTGACTTTTCAATAGTTTATGCCTTACAATGTTTACCTCCACTTTGAGAAAATGAAGCGTTTACCCCCAACCTTGGGTGAATGCACCCTTTTTAGAAAGTTACCGATTTTGATGCCAAAGTCCTAGTTGGGTGTGTCTATTCTAGATTTCAAAGATGTTCACCCCAAGATGGGGTGAACAAGACTTTCACCCCATATTTGGGGTGAACACAATTCCCATTTTCAACTTCGGTGACTTCAATAATTTTTTTTTTTTAATTTAACTTCTTTTTCTTTCACCCTAATGAGGGGCACGAAGGACTTTCACCCCTTAGTTGGGGCAAACACACTTTTCTAAAGTTAATTCCCTTTACATTTTTTTACATTCACCTCAAAGTGAGGTGAACGAGCCCTTCACCCAATGTCAGGGCTGAATGCGATTTTCTTTTTTATTTTCTTCGAACACCTTGTTCTGCAATCATTTTATGAGTGATTTTAACTAAAGTCATCAACCAATTTTTCCAACCATTTTATTTTAAACACCCATCATTCCAAGCCAGAATAAAAGAAGTAAAATGAAATTAAAATATAAACTATAACGTATCATATTGCATTAGAACATTAATATATTTTTCCACATTATAATAAAAAATTCTTACACAAATTTTTTATCAAAACTCCAATGTGGCATGGTGTAAAACTATCAATATTTTTTATGGCTCATGAGGTATCCAGCTTGCATAGATGCAAGTAATCCTAGGTCTTTATCCATTGGGATTTTACTGAGTCTTCTTATCGGATGATTTGGCTGGAAATTTTGATGTAGACACTTTTCTTTGCACTTCCTATTTTGCATTCTTAGTGGTTTTGATTTTTTTTGCCACTTAAAATATGTCTACTCATTCTACTTCTGCTATTGTTTGCCATGGTCTTCTCTGCTACAATGTGTTCATCCTGTTCATTGATACTTTTAAAGGTTACCTCATAAACTATAACTGCTTCCTCCTAAGCATGAGTGGTAAAAAAATAGGGAACACTCAATGATTCATAAACAAAATAGATATTCTGGACGTCCTCTAGGCTAAGGTGTTTCACTCGCTGGGCTAGCTCGAACAATGAAAGCTCCATGCGGGTGAAATTTTGCATTAGAGGCAATACCTGTGCTTCTATGATGGGATCCTCCCATGTATTGATCTTTGAGGTATCCTCCACAAACTTCTTCCAAACTGTTGTAAATTGATCTTTTGGTAGAGGTTCACCCCACTCATATATAAAATCGAGGGAGCCCATATCGATAAGAGCATAAAATGAGTCATGGACATAGTATTCTCTCTTTATTGCATTAAGAATTCTCTGGAATTCTCTTACCAGATCCATCCTCTGAAATTAGATGCATAGTGTGACTTTTGTAGCTGACCAGGCATGATCCATTTCACTCAGGGGGTGAATGTGTATGCTAGAATTATTCAGAGCTTGAATTTTTTACTACCATATCCATGTACGGCTCCAACATCTCCTCAGTAGTATCTATCAACTGTTGCCCCATTTGAATATTTATTCTGGCTACCCATAAATAATACAACACTTGAACTACTTGTGCAACCAACTTTTCATGGTTTAGCTTTGAGCAAAGGTGTGCCTCCTTGATAGTTTTCAAAGAAAAACCTACAGCCTGTGTGACCTTCTCCACCACTTGATTTTGTATAGCCTCTAGTTGTGTTCAGAGTGCATGTATTTCTATCCTTGTTGCATTCCTTTATTTCAAGTGCACTCCTACCTATCGATGCAAGTGTTCATTCTCTATGGTTGTCTTCTCCTCTTGCACTCTACTTTTGGCCAAGGTATTTTTGAGTTCGATAATTTTATTCTCTTGATCAAAATATTTTTGCTTATAATACTCGCCATGCAAGTATACTAAACTCATATCAACATGTATGTTGCCCATTTTCTTTGTAGGATCAATCCTGGTCAAATCCTCTATTATAGTCTCACAACCATAATTGCTTGGAAATATTTCTCCTTGTGGCTTTTAGACTAGGGGAGTGAGCTTGGTTGTATGGAATTCCATGGCCATTGGATCAAAAGCTACCTTCTTGAGTGAACACACTGGAGTGAGAGCTTATTTTTACATTTTAATTTTCAACCACTATGACAAACTCAGGTGCACCTAATTAATTTTCTCCACATCGGGCTACTTCGATGCCACTTGAACGTAGGGAAGGACTTGTAGCTCCAAAAATGGTGTGAAAGGTATCAAAAATTCTGAGTGGTCAGCCTCAAAGGAAGTATATGAGATGGCTAGAAGGGGAGGGACCAAAATTTTGGAATAGGTGGAGGAACTAGGTTCGGCTATAATTACACTTACTCTGGGAGGACCTTGCGTACTTATAGCTTTGGTGAAAGTGGTGGAAAAAATGGATGGGAAAGGACAAAAAAAATAGGTTTGGCCCTAACACAAATTAACTAAAAGAAAGTGGGGAAAAAGAAATGGGAAGAGAAGAAGGAGCAGTAGTGACTTCAAGAAGGGAAGAAAAATGGATACGGAAGGCATACCAAAAGGTGGAGAGACAGAAACAAAAATTGATGGAAGTGAGCTGATAGTCACTACATGCTCTAAAGAAGAAGAATAAGGAAAAGAAGATGTACCTTTGGGTGTAGGTACCACATGATTTGGTGATGGAAGTACTTGTAAAATAATTTCCTCCTATTGCTTTTCTGCTTTCTCCTCTACGTTCATATTCTCCTCAATATCCATGACTTCCACCTGAGAACTCTTTGAATGTTGGTCCTCCTCTTGCTCATGAATTATTAGAAACATTTGTGCAAATTTCATTAGGGCATCTATCACCGTCGAAGAGGAAATGATAGTTGCCAAAACAACTGGAACAATGGGAACTATAGCCATTGAAACTTTAGTAGTATAAGAGGAAGTGGCACTAGTCCTTGGTATCTTAGTAGCTTTGGGAAATGGGGGCACATCTCAAATAGTTTGCTTCTCTGGAAAATGTGCCTCCTCAATTTTATGCTTCATACACTGCAATCATTGTATAAACACATACTTCTATTCTTCCTCCTCTAGAACCTCCTATTCAATTGTTAGGTGTTCTCCCTTTGACCCACTTTCATCGCTATCAAAATATTGGAAGCTTTGAGGCAAGATATTAGTGAAAGTGATGGGTTGATATGCATTAAAAAATTCATCATAGGTGTCCAAAAATACCTCATCCATATTCAACTTGTAAGGAGACATGGTATTTCCTAGGTGGACCCACATTATCCACCAATTTGAAATTTTATCCTTAGTCCATAGGGGTCAAATTTCTTTTACCTGACTAAATAACCTAGGTAGACAAATCTAATTTTTGTACTTCACGAGATTATACTTAGCCTCATATTCATAGCAGTCATGCCAAGGTAAATGTGACATCATGTCTTCAATGTGCCACTCCAAGTCAGGCCCATCAAAATTATTTCACTTTTTCTCAATGTTGGGTCAAGGACAATAGTGAAATATCTTGGTTTGTATTATCTCTATAAATTTGATGAACGGGTCATACCTCTAATGGTATGGCAATTCTATCAACCCCATATCCTGGAGTTTCATTGTGAGCATCCTGTTATACCCTACCTAGCTCACTTCTATACTGCCAAACTTAAATGACATATTTTAAGTTATTTTCTTATCGCACCCTACTCTATATACACCATTCACGTAGTCTGATTGGTGCACCACCTCCATAGTGAAAACATGTTTGATGGCAAAATATGGCAGCAAGAATGGCTTTCTTGTGAAGCCAAAATATCTTACGACCATACCCTGAGTAAGAAAAATGTCTCATTTTTCTCCTTTAACTATTGCTTCTCTCATCTCCCATGGCACTCTTTCACATGTACCACAAAGCAGTTCTATTGTAGGCCCCAAAAATAAATTGTTAAAACTATAAAATGACTCTCTGTTTGATAGGGAAGAATTCCACATGTAAACCAATAGAATTTCATCTCTCTCATCCTTTTGTCTCACTATGATGAATGAGAATTTTTTGTGTAGGTGAAAGAAGAAATACCATAACAAAAAATAAGTATGCTTTAACAACGTCTCCTCCCTAGTTTGCAACCTCTCCAACTAAAAATATAGCTTTCTAGATATAAAATCAGCCCAATCAAATAAAATAGGTTGGTGCCCTATTTCATGGTGGACAAAGAGTAAAATTCCACCTAGTAAATGCATTGCACTAGGTCCACCTACCACTTATGAATGGTAGAATTAGTTGGCAAACCAGCAACCCATGCCAACATCGAATAGACATCTAGGCTCTTAAATTCGGTGAGTGGCTTCAACAAGTTCAGAGGCCACCCTAGCTTTGGCTCCTTAATCAACTGCATCTCCATGAATCGACACATCATTACAATGGAGACGTATTTGTCCTCCTACTCATTGGTATGTAACTTCTTGGTAATCACATAAGAAGGAGGCTTCAAACCACAAGTGAATGCCTCTCGCACTTCCTTTGGGGTAATAGTAAATAGTATTTCCCTATTTGCATTCTTCACCATTCTAGTAACTAGATTATAAAATTGAGCAATAAGTTGCACCAGCTCTGGGTATGTGTGTATGGGCGTACACAAATACCAAAACAATTGTGAGTGATATGGCACCGTTAATGGGCTTCCTACCATCAACTCCTGATTTACTACAAACTCCACATCTTGCCATAGTTTTTCCATGCCTTTGTGGGTAATAGCACAGTCGTCGATTTATGCCATTGTGTCAGCATACAGATCTAAGTCCACATTCTCATTCCTTCAGGATTTCTTGGAATTTGACCCACCTTCTTTTTTCTTAGATATTTTGGGCTCTATAGCCTTTGTCACCTCTTTGCTTTTTTTTACCAATATATTCTTCTGGAGGCTACTCTAAACTTTCTCTATAATTTCTATAAGAAGAGGCTTCCGAAACTACGCAAAAGTAATATTTTTAAAAATTAAACTGAAGAAGTTTTACCTTTTTGTTTATATAGAGTGCTTCCCAACCATCGTAATAAATGCTGAATTTTTCTCAGGTGCTTTCGAAAGAACGTGCACTTAATCTCCTTTTCTAGACACTGTTCCCGATGCTCTAACGATATCAACTATCATTTATCACAAGATCATTCTTGGAAAGTGTACCCTTATTACTGCATGGTTCATTTGGAAATCGTACCCTAGCCATTAAAGCTATCTTGGGAAAATAACCTCACCGCTTGTAAACTAATAATTGCTTCTACCTTTGATGGTGTGGGATCTCATTCCTCAATATCTTCAATTCATCTTCCAATGCAAATCTAGGTGCACATTTTAAATTAAATACCTTCATAATATGCCATAGCTTACATGTGCACTTCTCGATATCTACCATGCATTCAAGGGCAAAATCACTCTGAAAGAGCGCTTCCAAAATTAAATGCTTCCAAAAATCAATGGAGTGAAAGAATCTTTGAGGTACACTTGTCTTCTTTCACTCGCTTGAAATGCCTTTACTTGTTTGATAATTCCCTTGCAAACACTTTCCTTTTAAAACACTTTAGGATTTTTTGTTTCGTCCAATATTTAGAAAAGCACCTAAAAAAACTTAAGGTTTTTTAATTTTTTGCTTTCCCTTTTCTTCATGCAACGTTCTAATCCCTACTTTTCCTTGTTCTTGCTTTTCTTTCTTCTTTCTCAAGGCATGCCCCTATACTTTTGAACGAATGAATATAAGCCTCACTTTCTTATAGAGTGAAAATGTAGCTAACGATCATTCTTTTCTCTTTTTTTTTTATAACTACCGCAATACCTTTGTTATCATGAGCCATATTTTCTTTTAATTCAAATGTTATGGGCATCATGATTTAGCTTTTAAAATTAATAAAATCCTTCTCTCGGACAAGAAGTGAATGCCCCTTTGACCATTTTTGAATTTTTAATAATTATTTTCACCTCAATGAGGGATGAACGTCCTTATTTTCTACTTTCGTTACATTTATTCAGTGCCATATTTCTTATTTTGTGCCTTCACCCCTAAAGGAAGGTGAATGGGTTTTTGGCCCCTCCTCTAGGGTGAACATATTTACAAGGTGAAACCTCTTAAAATCCAATCTATTGAACATAGGCCTTTAGATGAAGGTCATTTACTAGAATAGGAAGATCCCAGCCATCCATGTCTCAAAGATGGTAATTTTCCAAATTGACTGCAAAAATATGAAATGGGCCTTCCCAGATCATGTTAAACTTGTGGTATTTCCCTGACTTGGCCTTGTTCTCATTTCATTTAAGAACTAAGTCTCCCACTTGAAACCTATGCTCTATTGTCTTCTTTTCAAACCACTTATGCATCATTTTGGTATGTTCGGTGAAAGCTTGATATACCATTTTCCTATCCTCCAACTACAATAATTGGGCCAACCTTACGCTCATCGTATCATACCCCTCATCTTCATATTTGAACAACTACAAGGTTCAAAGGATAGGAAGCTCAATAGGAGAAGGAAGGACTGCTTCTTTTCCATACACAAGAGAATAAGGAGAGGTTTTAATTGACTTCTTCATAGATATACAATCTGCCCACAAATCCTGATTCAACAATAAGTGCCAACTCCTTTTGTTTCTATCCAATGTCCTTTTCAATATTCACAAGTTTTTGTTGGTGGATTCGTCCAAGTCGTTCCCTTACGGGTAATAATTGGATGATGATTTGAGATAAATCCTATATTTATTGGTGAATTCGATGATCTTGGCCCTAATAAATGGATTTCCATTATATGTTACAATAGAGTCTGGGACACCGAAGTGGGTAATGAGTCCCTCCAGGAAAGATATGACCGTAGCTTGATCTACCTTTTTGGTAGGAATAGCCTCCACCCACCTGGTGTAATAAGTTGTTGTCAAGATGTATTTGTGCTCCATAGAAGAACGTGGGTCTATTACTCCAATGAAGTCAAGGCCCCACTACTAAAATGGTGCTTCCACTTGAATTGGGCACAAGAGCAATGCTCCTTTCCTGGTTCTGCCAACATAACGTTGACATCTATCATAGTGTTGACTTACTTTATTAGCATCAATGAAAAGAGTAGGCTAAAAGTAGCCAGCTCAAATGATCTTCAAGTCCATGGGCCTTCTTGCATAATGACCATCAAATAGACCAAAATGAAACTCCTCCAATATATTTTCCTTTTCTAATTCCTTCATACATTTGAGGAGAACTCCATCAATATTCTTGTGAAACAACTCGTTTGGCAAAAAAACATATTTGAGTGCTTGCAACCTGAACCTCTAATGTTGTGAAGCATCAAGATGTGATGGAAACTTCCCAAAAGTAAAGAAGTCAATAAGGTCCTTTATCCAATCATGACCTATCATAACAAAATTTACACAAATGCTTTCATCGATATCACCTTTCTTTACCATAGTCAATGATTGATATGTTGCACTTTTGCTAATTCCTAGTAGAGAGATCATCCACAAACTAGCTTTGTTGGTCGGATCTCCACGTCATACTCTTGAATTTTTGAGACCCAACCTGCTCTTTTGTCACCTAGTTTCCCCTAGAGAATGAAGTTTTGAACATCTGGGTGTATAAAATAAATGATCATTTTGCTTTTCCAGAAAAAGTGCCAAAATTTCTTCAAATATTTCATCACTGTGTACACCTTTTTATCGATGAAATTATATTTCTCCTGGTGTGGCATAATAACTTGGCTCAAAAAGGCAATTGGCTTTTCATCTCCATCTTCTTGATTTTGCATGAGAATAGCAACATAACTCTCTTGTTTGCCTACTGCATGGAGAATTAAGTCCTTGGAATAATTTGGGTTGATTAATACTGGTGCTTGGATAACCCTCTCCTTGATCTCCTAAAAATATTGTCTTCTGGCCTCAGTCCATTTGAAATCAGTATTATTTTTTAGGGGCTCGATCATGAGTTTCACTACCTGAGAAAATTAGTAATAAACTTTTGAATGAAATTTATCTGACTGAAGAAATATTGCAAGTCCTTTTTGTTAGCTGGTAGTGGTAGCTTCAAGAGTGCCTCAGCCCTTGTGGGATCAATTTTTAGTCTTTCTTGTGAGATCACATGACCTAAAAATTTTCCTTCTTTGATAGAAATATAGATTTCTTCAGTTTAATAAAAATCCTAAACTCTTGGTATTTATCAAACACCTGCCTCAAATGAGAAACATGTTCTTCTTTATGATGTGAAAATATGGTCATGTCATCAAGATAAATCACAATAATTCTATTTAATAACTCACCAAAAGTGATGTCCATGGCTCTCTAGAATGTGGTGCCAACATTCAAAATGTCAAACAACATCCTTTGATAGGCGAATGTGCTCCACTTTGTAGTGAACATCATTTTATGATAGTCCTCATCCTTCACCCAAATCTAGTTATAAATGGAGAAACCATCCAATAATGAAAATATTTGCACTCCAAAAACCACATGAAGGATTTGATCAATCTACAACAAAGGGTAATGATATTTTAGTGACACCTGGTTTAGGGTTTGAAAATTGATGCACAAACGGATATCTCCATTCTTCTTCCATACTAGCACTAGGTTCACCACCCATGTTGAGTTCTTAATTAGATATTTTATCTTTGCTTCTAGTATTTTTAATAGTTCTACCTTCATGAGCACCTTGATATTAGGATTGATAAGCCGATGTTTCTACCTAAAATATTTTACTCTCACTTGCAGATCAATGGTATGTTGAATTATGTTCTTTTCGTATCCCTTAAAATCCTGATAGCTCCATGCCACGATATCAAGGAATTCATAACACAAGTTCTTAATATCTTCTAATTTTGAAGACATGCAATCAGTTCTTATCTTGATGATCTTCCCAGGCTCTAGCTATAATTCCTTATAATCCTTCACATCCACCTTGATCTTATGCTTCTCAACCCTATAATTTTGGTCGAATAGACTTTCCAACAAAATTAATCCCTTGTGAATGTGATTATTCTTGAGTTGAATCATCCCATCCATCTCCTCTTCGATAAGTACTCTGTCATTTGCACTTATGGCTTTCTTAATCATAAAATTAACTATTTTTCATCATTTTTTAACACTTTCCAATAGAGGTTCTTATCAAGTATTGAGGGTCTATATATTACCCTAACTATCTTGGGTTTTTTGACTACTTGCTCCACGGGAGAATAATTTGTGCAAAGAGAGGTTAAAATATTAGCATGTTTGTTCTACTCCCATGAGATCGCCTGGATGTTCAAGGCTATGAAGGATTCAAATAAATCCCATACTTTGTTGCAATAAGCCTTCAAGTAGTGCTTCGTTGACACATACTTATTTATGTTCTAGTTGACAATGAGCTTAGAGTTGCCAAAAAATTGTAGTTGTTTAGTACTCAACGTTTTAGCATTTTTCAAGCTAAGACACAATGCTTCATATTCAGTTACATTATTCATGCAACTCCAAGTAAGTTTACAAGAATAGGTATTTTGTAACCTTGTAGGATAAACTAGGACAATACCAACCCCTATGCCATTCTTGCACCTGGAACCATCAAAATACAACTTCCATAACTGATATGTGATAGGGTCGGGGGAATCAGGGACCTTTTCTTAACTTGATCAGGTTTGGTTATAGTATAATAACCAATGTCAATTTCAACCATCATGTTGAAATCCATGAGCAAAAATTCATCTTCAAGATGGAGTTCACCAAGCGCTTCTTCCATCAAGTCAGCTTCTTCTAATTCTTCAGTCATCATGTTGATTGCGCCTAGAGATTTTCCTTCCTCTTCTTCTAGTTTCTCTATATGAAAAGTAGAGGTCTTCTCATTATAAATGTGGATTATTCTTCCCTTGAATAGAATATCCAAATGTAAATAGTCCAAGAAAAGGTAACCTTCTAGCTTCACCATGAACTCCCTTGAGAGACACATGTTGAAGTATAGCTTCAAGTCGACACTACTTCTTGGATAACAATGAATTGCGGTATGCTATGTAGAATAATAGGAATATCCTTGATTATTCCCACTATTTTAACTGGGGTTCCATCAAACTACAGCACTCCTCGACTACTTCTTGTATATTTCATTTCCATAACTTCACACACTACCTTTGGCATGATAGTAGTTGCAACACCAAAATTGATCATACAGTTGTGCATAATCCATCCCTCCATTTTGAGTGACAAGTAGAATGGAGGTGGTCTATTATTTCTAGTATCTAAAGTTGGTAAAATTTGAGCTAACACAGTTTGAGAATGACTCTTTTTATAATATTTTGTAGTTTTGAGAGACTCTTGCAATAGGTCAACTTGTCTAGGTAACTGTAGTGCATCGTATAAGCTCAATTTTATAGGTATCTTCTTCATTTCTTCCATGATGTTATAATTAGAAACACCAGGAGATTTTTATTCTACAACCTGCTCATACCTATCCTGATACTGTTGAGTATCTTCTACCCTTTATCTCTTTTTCAATGATGGATACTTGAGGCACTCTTTGGCCTGCTCTTTCATTTCATATTGTTCTCAAGCTGCTACAGGTTGTGAAGTTGATGCCTTTGTTTTTGGATTCTCTTGTGCTTGCTTAGGTAGTAGACATTTCAACAAGATAGAATACTACTACTTAGACATCACACCAGGCACTTTTGTTAGTGATTGAACTTTTTAATTTTGCACCTTTGGTTCTACAAAAACATTCAAAGGCTCAAACTTTGTTGGATCCATGGTCACTAGCTTCTTTCCATATATCATAAGAACTGAGACTTTCTCCAAAGAGGGTACCATAAAATTGTGATAGACCTCCATTATCATATTGAATTGACCATCGATAGAAATTTTTGCTAGCATCTATACATAGTTCATGTTGGCAATTTTGGGTTTGAGATCCTAGCTTCTTGTCTATGAGTTGTCATTGATGTCAAAAGGAACTGGCATTAATGTCAAGAGGATTTATTGGCTTCAAAGGTTGAAGATTCCAAAGAATATTTCTAGAATATTCCAGAGAAGTTCCATGTGGCAGATGAAAAGGTTTTTATCGAAACCATGGCAGGTTTAAGGGTTTTTATTAAAACCAGGTGGATGAATTAAGGGTTTTTCTCAAAACCACTCTCAGCTTAATGCAAAGGCTGGAGACACTTATTAATTAAATAAATTAATTAATAAAACCTTTTTAAGGTTTTTTAATTAATTATTTATTTGATTTAGTGATTAAATTATTTTAATAATTTAATGGGTTCTCCACCTAAGGTCTAAGGTCTAAAAGACCTTTGATTATTTTTTAAATAATCAAAAGGGTTTCATAAACCCTAAAGTTGTTTCGAAGACACCAAAGTAATACTAATTCGAAAAGTTCGAATTATCCTCCCGTCGATGTCGTGCATAGCATGGAAGTTTGGCTATATAAGCCATAACCTATAGTCCAAAGCAAATGTGAAAAAGAAATTGAAATTGCGCAAAGGTTGGGAAGTAAAAGCTACAACTATAATTTTTTTGTCATGTTTATCCACCGCCAAAGGGTTAAGGAGAAGGAGACTCTTGCTAGCCTTCAAGATAGCACCGTTGGCCTAGTGGCAATGACTGTTCTACGAAGGTGCTTGAAGGGAGGTCAAGTGTTCGACTCCCGTCGTGGAGTGTGAGAAGAGTTTTTGCGCTCCAATTTTTTTGGAGGTACTGTTGACCCGTGATTTTTAGAAGCATTTTTTTGGTAAGGTTTTTTAAATAAAATCTTCATTTTGTTAAAGAAGAAGTGGTTGGGAAGATTTATTTAAAATTATTTTTAAGGTTAAATGCTTCTTTGAAGATATAAGGTTGATAGTGTGTGGTTGAGATTTTTGGCTTGATTGTTGAGTGAGATTTCCTTAGAAGCTATTATTCCTTGAGCATGGTTTAATTAATTTGGAGAAATAAGGTGTAAAAAAATATATTGTTTGTATGCTTTATATTTTTGGTAGTTGACTTCTAAGGATTGGAGTCATAAGGTGTTTTATGGAATAAATATTTTTGTGGTTACTTTTATGATCTAACCCTAACTTGGTGGCAAAGTTGAGGGTGGTGTTGGTAACAGAGTTGAAGAACTATTCTCTTCTTCCTCAAACAAAGGTATGGGCAACTTCTTCCATGTATATTGTTGATGGTGTATTTTCTGAAATTGAGTTTGGAGTGAAAAGGTTGTCTACTAGGTATTCTTGTTGGTGTAAATCCCATTTTCTGGATATTGAAGATTGTTTATGCATTAAAATCATTGATGATTTTTTGGGGGAATGCATAATTCTGGTTGAGGAAGAGGAAGCATTTTTGCACTAAGTTTTATGTTATTAAGTCTTGCTACTTGCTTTGAGTTGGTGAAACCCTTAGTTGGTTGTTTTGAGATTGATGGTTGATTTGCTTCCATAGAGGTTGTTTTGATCAATTCAATTCTTTACTTGATACATGATTTGGGCTTACTCCATTGAGATTGAGTTGAGAAAGTTATTCTTTGCATTGGTGATTTATGTTGGTGGCTGTTGTGTTCTAATACCTTTGGAGGGAAAAGGATGTCTACTAGTTTCCTTTTCATGTAGTGATTGGTTGAATGCTTCAAGGTTAATGTTGATTTGAATGATGTTGGTTAAACCTTGTCTATAAGCATTGTTGTTAAAGACCTAATTGGTTGAGAAAAGATATTGGTTGTGGAAAGAACATGAGTATCATTGTTATATGAGATATTGCATGGTTGGCAATTATTGGGTTGTGTTTCATGTTCTTGAGAAAAGCATACTACATCTATCTTATTCTTTTGAGATTGATATTGAGTTGAGATTGAGATTGGGAGTTAAGTATAGAACATATTGAGTCTCTAACAATTCTCTTTATGTTTCTATGAGATTTGATATTGAGATTGGGAGTTAAGTATAGAACATATTGAGTCTCTAAAAATTCTCTTTATGTTTCTATGAGGTTTATGAATCACATTGGGTCTCTAACAATTCTCTTTGTGGGTTCATGCTAAGCAAGTTTTTCTTGGTGAGTTTGCTGATTTGGACAGGTTCTAGTGAGGACTTGTGAGCTGATTTGGACAAGTTCTAGTGAGGACTTGTGAGCTAATTTGGATAGGTTCTGTGAGGACTTGTGAGCTGATTTGGATAGGTTATAGTGAGGACTTGTGAGCTGATTTGGAAAATTTCTAGGGAGGACTTGTGAGATGATTTGGACAGGTCCTAGCAGAGGACTTGAGGATAGAGTTGAAGTGGTTCTTTGAGAAGAACCTGTGGACAGTTTTGACAAGTATTTGACAAGGCTTGTGTGCAACAGAGATTGATTTGTTCAAGCTTTATGAGTTGATATTGGGACAGATCTGACAGAGTGAGGAAGACTTGTGCTGGATCGACTGACTGTGTTTAGTATAGGTTGATGAGTTGTTGTGGAGGTGATCAGTGAGGACAGAGGTCTCTTGAGGCTGAGCATTGAGGACAAGAGGTCTTCTCGTGGAAAGGAGTTCCACGTGCTAGCAGAATAAGAGGCAGGTGATCTTCTAAAGTATCATTTCTAGAGTCGAGGGGAAGGATTCTCCTTTGGGCGGGGAGGCTCATAAATTTGTGAGGAGGGGAAGGATTCTCCTTTGGGCAGGAGGCTCATAAATTTGTGAGGAGGGGAAGGATTCTCCTTTGGGCAGGAGGCTCATAAATTTGTGAGGAGGGGAAGGATTATCCTTTGGGTAGGAGGCTCATAAATTCATGAGGAGGGAAATTCATGAGGAGGGGAAGGATTCTCATTTGGGCAGGAGGCTCATAAATTCATGAGGAGGGGAAGGATTCTCATTTGGGCAGGAGGCTCATAAATTCATGAAGAGGGGAAGGATTCTCCTTTGGGCAGATGCTCATAAATACTTGAGTAGGGGAAGGTTTCTCCTTTGGGCTGAGGCTCATAAACATTGTAATTGGGAAGGATTCCCAAAGAACTTTGAGAAAGCTTTTTAGAGAAAAGTTTTGTGGAGGTAGCCCATGTTGGGTGAACCACGTTAAAATTGGTGTCTCATTGTGTGTTGCTTTATGCATTGCTTTGATATTGCTATTGGTTCATTGCTTTGTGAAGTTGAAATTAAATAAAGTAAAAAGAGGTCTTATATTGTTCACCCCCCTCTCAGTATAAGCTTGTGTTCTTCAATTGGTATCAGAGCGGGTTCCTTCAGAAAGTTTAACAGCTTGAAGGAAAATATTGTAAAGAACACAATGGAATCTACAAGTGGTAATGCAACACCTATTCTTGATGGGATAGATTTTGGGCTTTTGAGTGCTAGGATGAAGGTTCATCTTATGGCTCTTGGAAATGAAGTTTGGGAAGTGATTGAGGATGAGTATACCATTCCTGAGCATGGTCCTTCTACTAAGGAAGATAGGCTCCTACATCATAGCAATTCAAAGGCAATGAATGCAATCCTGAAGGGTTTATAGAAGGCAGATCTTACCAAGGTGATTCATTGCAAGACAACTAGTGAAATGTGGAAACAGTTGAAGGTTGTTCATACAGGTGATGCAAATGTTCGAAAATCCAAGTTGAGACACTTCAAAGGTATGTTTGAACAACTCAAGATGAATTATGAAGAAAATATTAGTGACTATATGCTTCGTATGGATGATATTGTTAACTCTATGAAGGAACTAGGTCTCGAGCTTGCTGAAAATGATATTTGTGATAATATTTTGAGGTCTCTTCCAAATAGATTTAGTGAAAATATTTCTGCTATTGAGGAAGATAAGGATTTGGATAAGTTGAAAAAGGATGAACTTCATAGTCTACTTGCAACATTTGAGTTGAGAACTCAAGTGAAGGTTAATGTTAAGGAGGCAACTTTCAAGGCTACCAAGAAATCCAAGGGTAAAGAGCTTCAAGATAGTGATGAGTCTTCTATAGATGAAGAGGCATATTACAACAAGAAGGGCCAGTTCTCAAGAAAGCACAAAGGTATGAAATATGTCAAGTGTTTCAATTATGGAAAGTTTGGTCATTATGCTACTAACTGTACTGCTGCCAAGGATGAAAGTGATGAAGATAAACAGGATTATAAGAGCAAGGATTCTGAAAGGCATAGGCATCAAAGGAAGAATAAAGATGAGCAAAGCAATCAAGGAAAGAGGTACTCTCACAAACACAAGAAAATTTTCTACCTAGACAATGCAAGTAAGTGTTCTAGTAGTGATAGTGAAAGTTCTTCAAGTGATGTTGGAAATGAGATGTTGTTCCTAACTGAAAAAGAAGAAGAAAAGAAACATAGATTTGTCCTTATGAAATGTTTTAGATGTGGAAATTTTGGACATCTTGAGGATGATTGCACAAATTATGGATTGATTTCTAGTTATACTATGTATGAGGATGCTTCAGAAAATTGTGAGGAAGATCTTTATATGGCTTTAGAAAAGGGTAGCACCTCTAGTGATAAGAAATTTGAAAAATTCATTGATGTTTCAAAAGGCAAAAAAATAGAGGAAGTTATAGAGGATGGTGAAGTAGATCTTGAAGCTGAACTTGTTAGTGCTTTTAGTGCTTTGAAAAAATAAAGAAAGAAGAATGCTAGACTTAATGATAAATTGGATGAATGTTGTATTGAGAGAGATGAGCTTATAGAAAGTCTTGACTTCTCTATAGCTAAGACACAGAAACTTAAGGATAAGTTAGAGTCTAAGGTTCTTGAGTGTAGAGAGTTGGAACAGAAAGTGGCTTCCTTGAAAGAGGAAACTAAAGAGTACAAGGAAAATCTTTACAGGTTTGAAGATAGCACCAAAAAGGTAAAGTCAATCATCAAAGATCAAATAAGGACAACAGATAAAACAGGTCTTGGTTTTGGTAAGAAACACATAGAACAGGTTGGGGAATCTAGTAAGATATTTCGAAAGGAAGAGAGTTCTGATGAGGAAAGTACTTCAAAAAAATATTCCTTGAGTGATAGATGCACATAATCAAAAAATAGGAATCAAAAAAAGGGGAGAAAGTTTACAGGACCTAAGAGGTCAAATCAAGGAAATTTTAATGGCAACTATTTTGCTTGTCACAAGTTTGGTCACATGGCTTCACATTGCATGACTCAAGTGAGGAAGGTAAATGACAAATTCAGAGGTGGTAATTTATTTCAAGGGTATTGCTACTCTTGTAAATAGTTTGGGCACAAGGTTGTTTATTGCAAGGCTAATAACGAGAACAGGGTTGGTCAGAACAGATGGAGTCAAAGATCAGGTATACCTCAAAGAAATAACATTGTTAGTTGTTATAAGTGCAAAAATGAAGGTCACATAGCTAGACAGTGTAGAGCTGAAATTCCAAGGTACAGGAACAGGAACATGGGTATGAACAGGCACAAGAATCAAGACATGGATAAGAATAGGAATGATAACAAGAACAACAATAGTGACATGAACAGGAACAAGAATATGGACAAGGAGAACAAGAGAAGACATGGTAAGGCAGCTATAGACATTGATGAAGATCAGTACCTAATGGGAGTTTTACTCCCACCCTAAAATTAATAACCTCAACAGGAGGTGGGGGAGGGACTAAGCTAAGAGGCTCATTTTTAGTCCCAAGCCCCAAAGGTGACCCTTTGACATTGATGACAAAGGTGGAGAGATATGAGTAAGGGGGAGAGCCTCAAGTCAGGGGAAGCTGATTTCTATACAACATTTTTGAGTTTCAGTGTTGTTGAGAAGCATGGTTTGCCATCAATGACAAAGGGAGAGATTGTTGGTAATTTTGGGTTTGAGATCCTAGCTTCTTGTCTATGAGTTGTCATTGATGTCAAAATGAACTGACATTAATGTCAAGAGGATTTATTGGCTTCAAAGGTTGAAGATTACAAAGAATATTTTCTAGAAGATTCCGGAGAAATTCCATGTGGCAGATGAAATGGTTTTTATCAAAACCATGGTAGGTTTAAGGGTTTTTATTAAAACCAGGTGGATGCATTAAGGGTTTTTCTCAAAACCACTCTCAGCTTAATGCAAAGGCTGGAGACACTTATTAATTAAATAACTTAATTAATAAAACCTTTTAAAGGTTTTTTAATTAATTATTTATTTGATTTAGTGATTAAATTATTTTAATAATTTAATGGGTTCTCCACCTAAGGTCTAAGGTCTAAAAGACCTTTGATTATTTTTTAAATAATCAAAAGGGTTTCATAAACCCTAAATTTTTTTCGAAGGTGCCAAAGTAATATTAATTCAAAAAGTTTGAATTATCCTCCCACCGACGTCATGCATAACATGGAAGTTTGGCTATATAAGCCATAACCTATAGTCCAAAGCAAATGTGAAAAAGAAATTGGAATTGCGCAAAGGTTGGGAAGTAAAAGCTATGGCTATCATTTTTTTGCCACATTTATCCATCGCCAAAGGGTTAAGGAGAAGGAGACTCTTGCTAGCCTTCAATCTAGAACCATTGGCCTAGTGGCAATGACTGTTCTGTGAAGGCTCTTGAAGGGAGGTCAAGCGTTCGACTCCCGCCGTGGAGTGTGAAAAGAGTTTTTGCGCTCCGATTTTTTTGGAGGCACTGTTGACCCACGATTTTCGGAAGCATTTTTTTGGTAAGGTTTTTTAAATAAAATTTGCATTTTGTTAAAGAAGAAGTGGTTGGGAAGATTTATTTAAAATTATTTTTAAGGTTAAATGCTTCTTTGGAGATATAAGGTTGATAGTGTGTGGTTGAGATTTATGGATTGATTGTTGAGTGAGATTTTCTTAGAAGCTATTATTCCTTGAGCATGGTTTAATTAATTTGGAGAAATAAGGTGTAAAAGAATATATTGTTTGTATGCTTTATATTTTTGGTAGTTGACTTCTAAGGATTGGAGTCATAAGGTGTTTTATGGAATAAATATTTTTGTGGTTACTTTTATGATCTAACCCTAAATTGGTGACAAAGTTGAGGGTGGTGTTGGTAACAGGTTGAAGAACTATTCTCTTCTTCCTCAAAAAAAGGTATGGGCAACTTCTTCCATGTATATTGTTGATGGTGTATTTTCTGAAATTGAGTTTGGAGTGAAAAGGTTGTCTACTAGATATTCTTGTTGGTGTAAATCCCATTTTCTGGATATTGAAGATTGTTTATGCATTAAAATCATTGATGAGTTTTTGGGTGAATGCATAATTCTGGTTGAGGAAGAGGAAGCATTTTTGCACTTAGGTTTATGTTAGTAAGTCTTGCTACTTTCTTTGAGTTGGTGAAACCCTTAGTTGGTTGTCTTGAGATTGATGGTTGAGTTTCTTCCATAGAGGTTGTTTTGATCAAGTCAATTCTTTACTTGATACATGATTTGGGCTTACTCCATTGAGATTGAGTTGAGCAAGTTATTCTTTGCATTGGTGATTTATGTTGGTGGCTATTGTGTTCTAATACCTTTGGAGGGAAAATGATGTATACTAGTTTCCTTTTCATGTAGTGATTGGTTGAATGCTTCAAGGTTAATGTTGAGTTGAATGATGTTGGTTAAACCTTGTCTATAAGCATTGTTGTTAAAGCCCTAATTGGTTGAGAAAAGATATTGGTTGTGGAAAGAACATGAGTATCATTGTTATATGAGATATTGCATGGTTGGCAATTGTTGGGTTGTGTTTCATGTTCTTGAGAAAAGCATACTACATCTATCTTATTATTTTGAGATTGAGATTGAGTTGAGATTGAGATTGGGAGTTAAGTATAGAACATATTGAGTCTCTAACAATTCTCTTTATGTTTCTATGAGATTTGAGATTGAGATTGGGAGTTAAGTATAGAACATATTGAGTCTCTAAAAATTCTCTTTATGTTTCTATGAGGTTGATGAATCACATTGGGTCTCTAACAATTCTCTTTGTGGGTTCATGCTAAGCAAGTTTTTCTTGGTGAGCTTGCTGATTTGGACAGGTTCTAGTGAGGACTTGTGAGCTGATTTGGACAGGTTCTAGTGAGGACTTGTGAGCTGATTTGGACAGGTTCTAGTGAGGACTTGTGAGCTGATTTGGATAGGTTCTAGTGAGGACTTGTGAGCTGATTTGGACAGGTCCTAGCATAGGACTTGAGGACAGATTTGAAGTGGTTCTTTGAGAAGAACCTGAGGACAGTTTTGAAAAGTCTTTGAGAAGTCTTGTGTGCAGCAGAGATTGATTTGTTCAAGCTTTATGATTTGATCTTGGGACAGATCTGACAGAGTGAGGAAGACTTGTGCTGGACCGATTGACTGTGTTTAGTACAGGTTGATGAGTTGCTGTGGAGGTGATCAGTGAGGACAGAGGTCTCTTGAGGCTAAGCATTGAGTACAGGAGGTCTTATATAGAAAGGAGTTCCACGTGCTAGCAGAATAAGAGGCAGGTGATCTTCTGAAGTATCATTTCTAGAGCTGAGGGGAAGGATTCTCCTTTGGGCAGGAGGGGAAGGATTCTCCTTTGGGAAGAAGGCTCATAAATTTGTGAGGAGTGGAAGGATTCTCCTTTGGGTAGGAGGATCATAAATTCGTGAGGAGGGGAAGGATTCTCCTTTGGGTAGGAATCTCATAAATTCATGAGGAGGGGAAGGATTCTCCTTTGGTCAGGAGGCTCATAAATTTGTGAGGAGGGGAAGGATTCTCCTTTGGGCAGGAGGCTCATAAATTTGTGAGGAGCGGAAGGATTCTCCTTTGGGCAGGAGGCTCATAAATTTGTGAAGAGGGGAAGGATTCTCCTTTGGGCAGGAGGCTCATAAATTCGTGAGGAGGGTAAGTATTCTCCTTTGGGCAGGAGGCTCATAAATTCGTGAGGAGGGGAAGGATTCTCATTTGGGCAGAAGGCTCATAAATTCGTGAGGGGAAGGATTCTCCTTTGGGCAGAGGCTCATAAATACTTGAGTAGGGGAAGGTTTCTCCTTTGGTCTGAGGCTCATAAACATTGTAATTGGGAAGGATTCCCAAAGAACTTTGAGAAAGATTTTTAGAGAAAATTTTTGTGGAGGTAGCCCATGTTGGGTGAACCACGTTAAAATTGGTGTCTCATTGTGTGTTGCTTTATGCATTGCTTTGATATTGCTATTGGTTCATTGCTTTGTAAAGTTGAAGTTAAATAGAGAAAGTAAAAAGAGGTCTTATACTGTTCACCCCCCTCTCAGTATAAGCTTGTGTTCTTCAGTTCAGATGAACCATGCATGTATCTTCCCCATGAGGATTATTGCATGTTGAGCACCAATATACATTTTTGGACATGCTATTTTCTTCATTCACTAGCACTATTGTATTTCTCTCAGGACCCTTGCTAGTGGTTGCTTCCTTTCAGGTGATTGGTGGTGTTTAAAATATCCTTGACTAAAAATTAGCCTTAGCTTGCTTCTTTCTTACTATTGTAAGCTCGTTTGACATTGTCATTATGGCTAAATTAATGTATTTCACCTCTTGTAATATCATCGTGTAAGGATCAAGATTTTAGGATGCAGGAGGTATTGGAAAGGGTAGAGGCACTGATGGGGTAGGCAATGTTAATGGAACTGGTGGCACTGGCAATGCTAGGAAAGGAATGGGTGCTAGCAATTGTGGCATTACTGGAGTGAGTTACTATGAAAAACTTCGAGTAGGAAGTTTTGGGATAGGAATCAGAGTGATTTGAGGTGGACCCAAGCTCCATGAGATAAATGGGTACATAGAAGACATGGGCTACAAAAATGCACTTGAATAAAAATGTTGTGGAAGGTTAGGAAGGATAGGTATTGTCATTTTTAGGGGAAGCTTGCCTATGGTGATCAAATCTGATTTGGCCTTCTATGCCTGTGTGTATAGTTCTGGGAATGTGTTCACATTGGTTTGTTGAACAACCATACCAATATCAAAGTTGAATTCTCTAAGGTAGTAGAATGTAGGTTGTTCATGCATGGGCCAAAGACCGTCATGAACTCTTTGTCAGCTTTGGGTGAACGTAACATTAAAATCAACTATCTCCTCTTGTGGATGCCTTTAAATAATTATAAAATGATGTAGCAAGAAGTGTGGGTCAGTTTGCTCATGAAAATTCTTGATTAATAGTTCTAGCAAATAATCCCATGTGGTGATAGTGGTAGGTGGTAAGGATTGGTACCAGTACAACTTTCCTCTCAGCGATAACACCAACAACCTTACCATAATATCTTCATCTATCATGTCATGGATAATGGAAAAAGAAGCCACATCCTAAATATGCTCATAATTAGTTTTACCAGTACCATCATGGGTATCAAAGCGTTAAAAAATGCTTGAGGTACTAGATTTTGTGCTTGTAAATTAAAGGCTCCTGAACAATTCCATGCTAGGAATTACCTTAGAGGCTATTGCTATTGTGGTGGTGGGTTCTGAGCCATGTGAACTAGTGTGTGTGGATGAGCTTGGGGAACACTAGTAGTGGTACTAACTAGACTTGTAGGGGTATAAAACACACCAACTAATCATGAGGATGTTACTAATAATGTATGATATGTATGAGGTAACGACGATGTACGATGTAAGGTAACTAGGTGAGGATGCTCTCCTAACATTTGGGTTTCAAGCTCATAGAACTCAATGGATTTTTTAGGATTTTTGGCCTTCGATCTATAATCATGAAGCACAAATTTCACTACCTTCACATTTGGAGGTTTCTAGGTACAATCGAGTCACCCTATGTTCTAACTATACTGCATGAAGGTGAACATCAAACCTTAATACTATTGAAAGTGGAACTTTCGGTGTCCCACCGAGTGTGCCAAAAATTGTATGTATGCTATGAGTGAAAGCGCTCCTTTTAATTCTGATTTTTTTCCTTGATTCACATTTTTCTTGTAATGTGAAACATACATTCATCCCAAATAAAGGTGAAATGTGCCATCGCCCTTTTCTTTGGTCAAACACAAATTTAACTTTTCAACATCGCCTTGAATTCCAAGACTTCTACCCACTTTTCCAGTTGTAACGCGTTCACCCATGGGAGAGGGGAATGAAGATTTCACCCCTCATTCGGGGTGAATATTTTGTTGAATTTTCAACAATTTATGCCTTATGATGTTTGCCTCCACTTTGAGCGAATGAATAATTTGCCCCCAACCTTGGGTGAATGTACCCTTTTAGAAAGCTGCTAATTTTGATGCCAAAGTGCTATTCAGGCACATCTCTTCTAGCTTTCAAAGATGTTCATCCCAATATGGGGCAAACAAGACTTTCACCCCAACTTTGGGATGAATGCAATTCCTATTTTCAACTTAAGTGACTTTAATAATTTTTTATTTTAATTTAACTTCTTTTTATTTTGCCCCAATGAGGGGTGCAAAGGACTTTCACCCCTCAATTGGGGTGAACACACTTTGCCAAAGTTCATTCCCTTAAAAAAAAATTATATTCTCCTCAAAGTGAGTTGAATGAGCCCTTTGCCCAATTTCAGGGGTGAATGCGATTTCCCTTTTCTTTTTCTTCGAGTGCCTCATTCTGCAATCATTTTATGGGAGATTTTAACTAAAGTCATCAACCAGTTTTTCCAACCATTTTCTTTTAGACACCCATCATCCCAAGCCAGAATCAAAGAAGGAAAATGAAATTAAAATATAAACTGTAACATATCATATTACATTAGAACATTAATATATTTTGCCACATTACAATAAAATATTCTTTCGAAAAATTATATCAAAATCCCAATGTGGCATGGTTTAATACTGCCAACAGTATCATACTTTTCTCCCAAATTGCACAATAATGGAGAGGACTATTAGGTAGTGGTGAACATGGAACTAGGTCAATCAAATGCTTTATGGCATCATGTATAGGGATTAATTATGGTTCTTCAAGACATCAGAATAGGATTAAATCATTGTATAGATTTGGTGAGACAATTCAAAAGTGATTGAACTATACCTGTAAGGAAAAACTTCTTGGTGCATGTAATATCTAGATAGATTGAGTAGAATAAAATTTTAAGTATTAAAAATAGATTTGTTACACTAATTAAATAATAAGCATTAATTTTGATAGAGAAATATTGTAGAATATAATAGATCATGTTTTTAATTCACATAAATCGTTAAATAATGTTATACATTTCTTTGTAATTAAAACACACAAGGAATTCTTAGCAAAATATCACAAATATCTAGTGGTTCTATAACACAGGAAATAATATCATGCATGGACTCGATCCTAAAATTAAATGTGAATTAAGAACACCTTAATCACCTTTCATATACACAACCATATGATAGAATAATTTGAGGATGTATAGTAGTCTAAAAACTCAGTGCTTGATAGTAGTATGTAATAATGTTCTTCTAGATTATATAGTCAATAATGATGGGGATAAAATTATCATTCACCAAACGACTACAAATTGGCACTCATGTTCTTCGAAGGTATATTAGGTTGAGGTAGTGATAGACCCCTAAGAGTGATCATAATATTGTAGGTGGTGTTTGACTCCTCTTCACTTTTTGGTGTTTGAGGATAGTTAAAGATATTATGCCATATCACCAAAGACTTTTGTTATGATATGCAAGTAGATCCATTGTGTATATGCATATTATTGTGGTTACACCATGTACCTATGACTTTTTATTTCCTTAATATTGCATGGTATGAGGCATACACTTATCTTGCATAGAGGGAAACTTTGATTATGGTATCTTAAAATGTTGTGGTCTTGATAGAGTAAATTTTTGTGCTTTATCTACTAAATTTTATATAAAAATGATGCAATTAAATTTTTACTTCATTCATGATATCTCTGCTATCTTGGTCATATACATGTATGCTTTTCAAGAGGTGTCCATAGGAAATAACTTCATATTAGAATAAATATGGTAGTAAACTCCACTAGTTTAATCGAGAACTAAAATTTTGCACCATTATTGATGTATAGATAGGTAAGGATCTAATTTAGTCATTACTATTATATTGTTAGAAATACATGTATTTATATTTATATATATTTAATGGGTATAAATGAGCATGCAAATAACTTCTTTCAAGTGTTGATTGGATCCAAATCTATTTCATATTGATTGTTAGTCATTTCCCAACAACATAAATATAATTTGAATATCTTAAGTTCTAATAATAATATTTTATCACCATCAATAAATCAATTAGAAGAATAATATGACTCAAAATATTAGATTTATGTATTTATATTTTCTATGTTGATATTTCCTTGTAAAATTGGAATGTAAATATTCATCTACACCCTCATACACGGATAAAAATAATTGTATCTAGCACTACTATTTGAATCAAGAGGTCATAAATTTTCCCAAACATAGTGGTTATATTTTCTTCAAATACATGCCAAATGAGCTTTTGGACATATAGCACCTTAGAATTGATCATATATTACTTTTCCAACTCAATAATATTTGCATATAAGAGATGTGATTTTGTGTACTTTGTCAAAAAACTAGAAATGTTATCTTTATTTTAGTACCATTAGCATCTACAAGAAGGAATTTATGATACTAAAAATATCAAACTTGGAAACAATACTCTAGTACCAATGATTTTTGTTGATAGGGTCCATAGGTGCGGAGGGAAAGATAACTTCCTAGCTTAATTGGTGAGTCCAGATTATTTATATTCTATAATTATACAACAAAATAATGCATAATAAATACCTCTTCATACAACAAGGTACCAAATGGAAAATAAACAAGAAAATACATTTATTAGGAAAAATAAGAAAAATAAAAGTAAATAATAATATTTCTTTTATAAGTAATGCAAATATACATAAAGTAAGATATATAAGACATTCAAATGGTAAAGTTTCAACAATACCAAACACTGCGATATCAATTTTAAGCATTGGGTTATAATAGATGGTGTATGATGCTATGAGTGATAAAGCATCGATTTCTACTTATATTTCTTAATCCTTACTATCAAATACTAATTACTGTTGAATTTTACAATGTCTTTATTGAAATGAATAGAAGCAACACAAAATCAACTCACATAATAACAAAATTAAATATCCAAAGGAAATAGTGATAACAAGAAATAATGGATGTCCTTAGGAACCCACACTAATGACCAAGATGGAATCATTTTAGTACAATGTATTGGATGGATGAGGTATATAAAGACCTCGGTAATTAATTACAAATTACATAACCCTTAACTAACATAACACTAGGGCAAGTGCTTAGTAAGGTTGATTATCACAGGATTAAACCATGGTCCCATGGATTAAATACATATTCTTATTGAACCATACAATGTTTCTTGTAGGATTAGACATGATTAAATCATGCAATGGTGGACTTAGCGAAATAAGCTCAAACCATACATTTTCAACATCCCCATAATTTAAAATGGGGTTCCAGGGAGATAATAAATTAATTATAATAATATATTACTCCTTAATGGAAGCTATAGCTAGTCATTTTATTGAAACATATGGAGGATTCAATGAAATATTCCTCATTATTTAGAAGAATACTTCCTAACTTCTTAGACTTTGTTTCAATATTCTATAACCTCATTAAATAGTTCTTAGTAGGATGTAATTCCTTTCTATAATATGTGGAAAATATTTTTTTAACTTATTTAAAGACTTTGACTTCCCCTTAAAATGTTGAGCCCTAGTCTTTGTTGGTTTGAAATCCTTTGTATGAGATTGTAACAAATAAGCAACACCATAATTTCATGTAGCCACATGGACATGAATAATAAGAGAAAATAATTCATTAAGGTTTAAAATTGCATTCTCCTTTAAGTATATAGGGAAAAACAAATTACTAGTCTAACAATCTAAAAGGAAGAAGAAATATTAGAAAGGATAATTTTGATACATTTTACACCATCTTCTTGATGACTCCTAAAGATGCAATATTTACCCTTAAAGCTCAATTCATGAAATATAATCCTTAAAATTATTGATACCTTCCATTTTAAAATAAAAAACAATAGTTAAAAATGACTAACCTTTGTGGCATTAACCTTACAAAAGCATTACAATTTGGCCCATACCTTGGTGGGATCATTCTTAAATATAATGTGAAAATGAATATAAATATCAATAATATAAAATATAGAACAAATTCCTCCTCCATATAATTAACATATGTTATTTTATCAATAAATTTATGTGTTTCATCTTTAAAGATACACCAAACATTCGTACTTCTTAATAAGTTGGTCATTTGGGTTGACCAAGCATTGTAATTTTTCCTTTTATATGAGTGATATAATTTAAATATTTCATATTTTCCAAAAACACCCTCAACATCATAAGAAGTCCTTAGACTAATGTTATCAATGTGAAGAACTTGAAAATTTATGTGATCTAAAAAAAGCTCCTAACATAGTTTTGTATTTAAAATTTATGGCCTCAAAAACATTGAACCTATTAATCCTAGAAGCATAAAAATAATTAAATCCCTCAAACCATAGAAAAATACAACAAAAAATATTCTTCTACTTGTGATAATACAATATGAGACCTACCAAACTCTCACCATATGTATCCCATTGTAGAATGATTTCATTGCATGACCACGTCTATTAAATAAAAAAATTATAACTTTTACATCAAGTAGGATCCATATTTTCCACCATGTTTTCCTCCCTTACCACTTAAAAGTATAATATAGATGAAACAAAATATAGTAATATTTGAACTCTCACCTCTTAAGTTATGAGAACCAAAAACTAGCAAAGCTATTTGGGTGCCCATACCCCTTGGTTGATACCATGGGGGAGTCTCCATGAGATAAATACAAGGCTTAACCAAAAATTAAAGCAAAAAATCTATCCAACATGTGGTGATAATTGAATAATTGACCCCTTATATTTAATATACAATGTCATCATTCCCTACCTAACAATATCCATGCCTTCATCATGAGCTAAAATTTCAATCCATAATAAAGATAATTTGTGAGCTTGAGGACAAAGGCAATATCATCCAAGAGGAACATGCAATCCATCTACCCAAAGATCCACTTCCACCCTAAGTTATCCAAGATTTCCACTCATCCTATTTGAAGCAAAGGGAATCCTTCTCCTTAGATAAATGGATGTCCCCTACATTAAAATAAAAGTGATGATGAGTCAATGAAAACAATGCATAAAAAATATGGTTTGGGGGATCAAACCAAAGATACACAATTCTCAAGTCTTTTTTAGATCAATAATAATGAATCTAGAATGGATTTGGGGTGAGGGGGAAGTGGAAAAATCTCCTTGGATACATTTGTCTTGTCCATTAATGCATGCTCCAATGGTTAATAGGAATTCCAAAATGCTAAGTTTGAACTACCCTATACTTTGAAATATCCAAACAATACACACAAATGCCATCACACCAAGATAGAGGGACCATTGGATTTTTAGCCAAATTATCTTAGGTTCCAATATTCTAGATCTTGAGTAGTCTCAAATATAAGAGCAATCAATATATTAAATGGCCAAAATAATTAACAATAATATTCATAAAAATGACAATAATATGAATATAAATGGCCAAAGTCATTCATGTAATAACATGAATAAAACTTATAGAAGAATTGCTCAAGATATACATACAAGCTTCACTATTAAAGATTGATTAGCTCATACATTATTTATCTTCTTTCATGGAGGTTTAGTCTCCATAATATAACTTTAGCAAGGTGACTCTTCAATGCTTGACTATTGCACTCCTCACATATCAGAGAGTTGTAAACTTTCTTATTCCATACATAAGATAAATCTCACATGTTATTTTGGCTTTGTATCTTAACACTTATATACATGACTCTTGAATCTTTATTTACTTGCACACTTAATTACATGACACTTGTGCACTTTCTCACATTACACACTTGCACAAATAATTGCATGAAACTTGTACACATCCTACACATAGACACTTACATAAAGAATAAATATAAATCACACTCCTAAACTATGGAATCAAACCCTATTATAATATTTACATTGTATGATAGGTACCATGGCGGTATATTAGCATGTACCAAATAATCTAATATTCTCGAACACCCCCCTGTATTATAGTGTAGACACCTAAAAGTCACATTTGGACACAAGTTCATCCTTCACAATTAATTAAGTTACAACCTCACAAAATTGCACTAATTAAGCCTAAAACACCTTGTATTTACAAAAGGGCTATCCATAAGCCCCTTTAGGCCATCTAAGCCCTTTTCTACATCTAATCATGGTCCCCATGTGACCTCCTTCAAAAAGTCTAATCATGGTAACTCTAATCTTAGTTTAAAATATCACTTTATCATTAAAGTGTACTTTATGACTTAAACATGATTAATTAGGGATAATTAAGATTAACACTAATATTATCCTCACACATGTGTGCACCCATAACTTAGTTAAGATATTTAAAATATGCTTAACTTAATCACAACCTAACCTAGGATCTACCTAATCAGGGTTAACCTCAACCCTTGCTCACACATGTGTGCACATAGGATATTTCTAGATTCCTCTTCAAGGCATATGAAGGAATGACTCACCTTCCACTTCACCCTTTTAACCTCACCATGGTTGAGATCTAACCTAAGGTTTATGCCACCTCACAAAGGATACCTCACCCTATAGCCTTGGTCCACTCTATAAATAGATGGTCATTTTCACCATGAAATGACTTGCTATTTTGGTTTACTTATCAAAAATCTGCAAAAATCATTCCGAACTATTCTCTGTCACTTTCACATCCATAATACATCAAGCAACCATATCAGGAGTTCATATGGATAGAAATCCATAGAATCAATGAAAGATAGTCTGGTTTGCATAGTACCGTGTGAACCTAAGCTAGAGATTCACACACTACCATGTGAACCTGTTCTACAGCCATTCTAGAGCTACAAATTAGGTATCACTTGTGGCTAGTTTGTATAGTTTTAGTTTTAGTTTTTATCATGTTTTATTTCATTTTAGCATCACTTTGTCTTCATAAATATGGGATCTGATCAATGACAAGTCCCCAAATATACTAACCCATTTTTGTAGGCCCAAATAGGTACAAAGGACATTTTCAAGCACCCAAGTGATGGCACACACGCAAGAAGCCCATCTACATTGAGGGCACCGAAAGACATCAATGAATGCACCACATTCATATTGAGAAAAAAGGAAAACCCTTATTAATAAAATTTTATGTTTTAAACCCTTTAAAATCAATAAAATAGCATTCAACTATTATTTAATTTGTTTTTGAATTGTGAATTTTATGTGTTACATTCTAGCATACCCTATGGGACCCCTACAAACTATTTTATATTAGCTCCACTGCTATCTAATTCACTTTTTGGTATACTTTTCTATGTTTTAAAAACTATAAATCTAGAGGAAATTCCATACCATACTTGAGACACACTTCAGGCCTTCCGCTATGAAGCTACAACCTTCTACGTATGGTTCACCCACTATCGTGTGAACCTCTGTATAGGTTCACACACTACCGGATGAACCTTACAAAACTACTTTAGAACAGCACCAAATTCCAAAATTCTACAAGATAGACACAAGAAGGATCTCCAGTATACTTGGCATTAGGTATTTTACTCAAAGCGACTATTTTTCAAAATTATTAAATCAGATTTCATATTTCTTTTCAAAGCACTAAATCAGATTTCTAGTTTCTTTCACAAGCACCTAGATTAAATTTTCAAATCTCTTTCAACAACACTTAGATTAAATTTCAAATTTCTTTCTAGTGCACTAGATTATATTTCCAATTTCTTTCAAAAACACTTAAGTTAAATTTCAAATCTCTTTTCAAAACACTTAGGTTAAATTTCAAATCTCTTTCAACAACACTTAGATTAAATTTCAAATTTCTTTTAACGCACTAGATTAGATTTCCAATTTCTTTCAAAATCACTAGGTTAAATTCCAAATCTCTTTCACAAGCACCTATATTAAATTTCAAATCTCTCTTCAAAATAGTAGATTAAATTTCCAAATCTCTTTCAACAATACTTGATTAAATTTTAAATTTCTTTTCACCACACTAAATTAGATTTCAAATTTCTTTCACAAACACTTAGGTTAAATTTCAAATATATTTTCAAAGCACTAGATTAGATTTCAAATTTCTTTCACAAACACTTAGGTTAAATTTCAAATGTCATTTTAAAGCAGTATATTAGATATCAAATTTCTTTCACAAACACTTACATTAAATTTCAAATCTCTTTTCAAATCACTAGATTAGATTTCAAATTCCTTTCACAAACCCTTAGGTTAAATTTCAAATCTCTTTTCAAAGCACTTAGATAGATTTTAAATTTCTTTCCTATGCATTCTATCTTGATTTATTTCAAACCTTCTAGGATAGATTTCAATTTCAAAAGGTATCTAGGTTTAGTTTCTTTTGAAAAGGCATTTAGCTAGATTTATTCCATATCAGCGATAGTTAACTCACCACCACACACTCACATTTCATACAAAGTGGTAAGATTGGAATTCATCCCCAATCCCCACTTGAGACTGGTGATGTTGGAATTCATATTCTTCCACCAAATTTCCCCCTTATAGTCACCATAGTAGCCCTCTAAGAGTGGTTTCCCTAACTTCATCAGTAGCCCTCTAAGATCCTCAATCCTCCAATATTGGTGAAACAGGTTGAAAACAGCATTTGATAATTCAACACAAGATAAAACATGCATTAAACAGAGAAACTGTATTCCATTGATATTAATAAAAATGTGTTACAAGAGGGACATGTTGCCCTTTATCCATTTCTATTTCCAACAAGGTTACAATCAATCTGATGCCTTCTTCGGTCGTCCCTCAATGAAGGTGGGCTTCTTTGTATGTGGGCCACCGCATGGTTTGCTTGTTTGTTGTTGTTCTTCCTCTCCAGATCTACTGAATAACCTGCAAAAGAGAGTTAGTGTGATGGGGGGCTTGCCTTAGTCAGGCCCCATGTTTAAGAAGATGAAATGACTATAAAAACATGATAGAAACTGAAATAAATGATGCAAAAGGACATAAAACACCAAAATGGAGCTTACCTACCAGATCTGGGTCGATCTGGACACTGTAGACCCACTTCGCCACCCGAGGGGTGAATTAGGGCCGAATTCATGGGGCAAGGGGCGATCTGAGCTGTGAGGTCCCTTCTACAAATATGCTTTGGTGGGTCAATCCCTAGGCAACTGGTGTGCCTCTATCTAGTGTCGAAATTAGACTGTGTACACCGAGAAATGATTGTTCAATGTTTGCTTTCCATTTCAGCAGAGTAACTATACTTTGTTAACTTTGTGTGAGATCTCTAATTTGGGGTTTAGGACCCGCTATTTATAGGCAAAGGCAAGGTGCAAGGGGGGGTTAGATAGACTAAACCTAGGTTTGATTATGACTAGGGTTAGGTTAAGAAATGCAATGTGGCAACATCACATTCCTTATGAGAAATATCTCATCCTCACACATGTGTGAGGATGGATTAGGGCTAATCTTGATTAGGAGGTCTTAAGTCAATTTAGGACATGATTAGGGTTTCTTAAGAAAATATCTCAACAAACCCTAATTTCACACATGTGGGAGGATGTAATTAGTGTTAATCAAGATTAAGGGTTCTTTTAATCAAATTTGCCCTAAAAAGGTGACTTAAGTGAAGTCAACATTAAATTAGAATTTGGTAATTGACTTGTTAATTGTTTTGGTCAACTAATACCCCGTGGGGGCCTCAATTGCGTGCGAATAGACCGTCGAATGATATCCCAATGCACCGGATGTGATTTGGAAGGCTTATGAGGGTTTAGGACCTGAAAGCCGATGGAGTGATACATGGAAGTCTACATATTGCTATGGCAAACTATGGCAATCTACGTATTACTATGCATGACTACGCATGACTATGATAGCCTAAAATAGCCTAGGGATGTATGGAATCACCTATGGATACGTAGAAGTAGCAATGTGTGACTTTTGGGTGTCTACATTTGCCCCTTTTTGTACTATACTATGTAGAACATAGTTTAATACAAAAATGTGAAGGGTTTGTGTAGAAGGAAAAGGGATAGAAGGGGAATGGAATCCAATCAAAGAGTATGTAGCCACTCGAAGCGTGACCATACAAATCAATGAGATGTCCAAGGGAAAGAAGAGAAGAAGAAAAGAAGGAGAAGAGGAAAGAAATAAAAACAATGTTGAAAAGGGAAATGGATGAATGTGGATGCAATGATGTGATTTTGCTGAGTCCGTATGACATTTACGATGCCATACTAGTTGCTTGAGAATGGCAACTTTTGATTGCTTTGCTTTTATGACCAGATCAGCGTGGTCCAAAAGTATGATTAGGACAAAAGCCTAACTAAATCTTTGTTGTTGATTGATTGATGAGAACATGGTGACAAGTGTCAAACCATTTGAACTAAGTTGACATTTAGCTTATTCAAATGTGTCATTCATGATGTTCCATGAATGCCAGATATAAATACTCTAAATGTTGCGCCAGGATCATGCCAAACGTATCATCCATTATGTACTCGACGTACAAGAATGCTAGATTGACTTCTCCATTGTCACGCATAGCTCTCCTGATGTAACCCATGTCTGATTGTGATTGAGATTATTTCGTATGATAATCTTCAACAAAAAATTTCGTAGACAAATGTGCTAACCACGCTTTTGGATTTTTGATGTTGTGGTTGCATGCAAAGCTGACTTTGGATATGAATACCCCCTCAAACGAGGAATCAACAATGAGGCGAATGAAGTGTGGTGAATTGATGATGCAACGATTGATAAAATACCAATGCATGATGAATATGAATGCAAATGAAGTTAAAAGACAAGTTTGGAAGGTTCCTAGGGTTTTTGGGGACAAATGCCTACTTTCCTAGGGTTTTGGGTGCATTTTGGGGTGTTTTGGTTGAGTTCACCACTCGGGGGTGATTTTGACCTAAATCGCCACCCGAGGGGCGAATTGGGTTTTAGTTCACCCCTCGGGGGGCGAATCAGTGGATAAGGTATATTTAAGCCCTAATTTGCATGGGAGGGGCTCATTTTGATGGTGCACAATGTTGGAAAGTGACTTGTGAGGGCATTCGATGGCACGAGAGGAGCGCGAGGGACGATTTTGGGAGCGACGATGATGAGAGGGCATAGAGCGGCTGGCAGTAGGTATGGGGACCCATCGATAAGTGATCTTTTACTTTGTTTTGCTTTTGTTTTATTTTTTTGGGGAAATATGAATGAGGGGGGAGGTTTTCATCCCGATTTAAATATTTTTGCAATTTTTAATTGAAATTTGAATACAAAGTGATAAACAAGCCAAATGGGTATCCAAAAATACGATCAATTTTTGAATTAGACTTGTTTTGACATTGATTTGATCGGGTGAAGGGTAGAGTAGGTGTGAGGTTTGACCGTCAGTTTTTGGAAGTAACGGTGTACTGACATTGATATGTTTTTGTATTTTATCCGCTAAAGTGGGAAATGGGTATCCCATTTTGTGACTGTTATATTTTTTTGACTTCGTTTGATGTGATTTCAGAATTTGTCACTTTTAGGTGTAATTTATCAAACCTAGACTGTTAGATTTGACATGTTAGAGGTAAAATTTTTGAAAACCGATGAAACTTTCACCGTAGAAGGGCAAAATGGGTGTCCAAAAATATTGTTTGTTTTGGTGAATGACTTCATTTGGCCTACCTTTGATTTGCGTGCCAAGGTGTAGATGATGTTAAACTGAAAATGAGCTATAGGGAGCCCGATTTAGACTATATTCAACGTCTGTTTGAACTTTCACCGCTAAGTAGGTAAATGGGTATCCAAAAATATGACTGTTATTTTTGAATTATGTCTTCTGATGTGTGTTCAATTTTGGTGTATGTATGATAAATTTGATTGCGAATTTGGTGTTGATTTGTGTGTTGTTTTTGAATTTTGTCGACACATTTGCCAATAAGTGGGCAAATGGGTATCCAAAAATAATATTTGTTTTTGTAGATGTTGTTGTTTGGCTTATGTTTGATTTGCATGCCAATTAATAGGTAGTTGTAAATTTGAACTGGGTTGTTGGGAGTCCAAATTATGTTGTTTGTCACATCAGTTTGAACTTTTGCCATGAAATGCCAAAATGGGTATCCAAATGTGTGACTGTTATGTCGATGTTTGTTGTCATGTATTTTGTGCATTGTGTAGCATCGAAGTGCATATCAAATTAATAGGTTTTAATTTGTAAATTTTGGTTTATGAAATTTGATTTGATTGCATCACTTATGTGGATGTCTAACGTGTGTTTTGTTGTGGATGAATAGGTGAAGATGCTCGAGCCCCATCATCGGGTGCGAAATATGAAGGGTGTGTTTGACAAGGTGATGAATCAGGAAGAGGAGCTGAAGTGGTTGGATGATATATGGTTTCGAGGTGTGTGGGAGTGTACCAACATACACACTAACAGGGCATATATATCTGCACTGTGTGAGCGATGGGATGCTGATAGGAACACATTTCATTTTCCTACTAGGGAGATGACTGTTACATTAGAGGATGTGTATCGTATCTATAGGTTACCGATTGAGGGTGTTCCTGTGAGAGCGACAGTGGATGAGAGTAAGGACGTAGTGTTGGAGCGGTTCTTTGGGGTGGAGTGGAGATCTATAGATATCTCGAAGATGGACTATGAGTGGTTGTGGTTGTAGAAGAAGATATCCGATCGGTAGTGTGCAGCCATGATGATGATCTCCATGTATGCGTTGCCTGATAGTTCTGGGGTTCTATTTACCTAGAATATGCTAGACTTGGTGAGTGATATGGTTGAGCGGAGGGTTGTGTTTGCTTGGGCACCTGCTCTATTGGCCCAAATTTATCGAGAGTTGTACGAGGCTGTTCGTGGTAGGAGGACAGGATTGAGTGTGATCCCTTTGTTGTAGGTATGGGCATGGGAGCACATAGCTATTGAGAGGCCATCTCTATTGCCTCGCACTATGCATGTTGAGGGCAAGGAGTATTTACCCTATGCTTTGAGATGGAGCACGATGGTTGAGCAGGGTATCAAGAGGCCGCATGAGGGTGACCCACTATTTTGGAGGGGTAAGTTTGGAGATGCGACTCCTGATGATATTACATGGAGGCCTTGGTTGGGTGGTGTGAGGTGGGATACGGATGAGGAGCAGCTATGAGCCATTCGATAGGGTCGATGGATAGTAGGGAGATATACTCGGTAGACCGAGTATTTCTAGTTTGATCGAGTGAGGTGATAGTTTGGCTTACGATAGGATGTCCCTAGGGCTCCTGTAATTTACTTTAGGTGGTAAGGTGATAGAGGAGAGTGGCCTATGGTGTTGCCATAGGTTGGGGAGAGGGATCCTCCTATGGATATTCTGGATGTGGTGGATGTCGGGACGACGCCCGAGTTTGAGGCCTGGTGGGCATGTCAGAGTTGGGAGCCTGGCAGAGGCATGATTGATCGATGGGTGGCACCTAATGTTGGGGTACCTCCACCAGAGGGGAGGACCGGTAGGAGAGCTAGGGCCGAGGATGTGGCTGGTGATGAAGAGGAGGTTCCTCTACGATGCTCACGATGCCGCTTGGGTGGTGGAGCGAGCACCCAAGACGTGAGGATGGAGCAGGTGCCCATGGATGTTGATGTGGATATGGGGTAGGCTATTGGGGGAGAGGAGGAGAGAGGTGTTGCTACTATTATGGGTGACATGGATGACACCATTGATATTGGTGTATTCATAGATGCGGCACAATAGATTCCTATCGATATCTCGATGAGGGGAGATGTAGAGGAGGAGGCACGAGGGCTATGAGATAGAGTTTGATAGTTGGAGGCTGAGGTGGAGTAGCTGAGGGCTGAGATGGTCAGGTAGGGGACTGAGGTAGAGTAGTTGAGGGTCATGATGGTGAGGTAGGCTCAGATGATTATGAGCCTGACTAGTCAGCTGGGTATGGAGACTACTAAGAAGTTATTGTGTGAGACTTCTCTATCGATGCATGAGATTCCTCTTCCTGATTATGCATAGGTGGTATCATAGTCTGGGACACAGTCATGAGTGTGAGCACCCTCACATCAGATTCAGTGTAGTGTTGCTTCGATAGTAGAGGTTGGTGCTAGGGTTGAGGTGTAAGATCCGCCTATTGTGGAGCACCTTGTAGTAGATCCAGTTCTAGAGTTCATTGCAGAGTCGAGCCAGGCTACGGAGAGGTGAGCGAGTCGAGAGGGACGTGGGGAGACTCATGGTGATAGTTAGGAGTTATATACTTGATTGTAGCCTACGAGTATTTTGGATGCTATATGATGGGCATGGTCCTAGGTTGTAGCCTTTGGGCATTTTTGGATGATGATATATATACCTTGATTTTGGTTGTTATATATACATGTGTGATTTTGATGGTTTGGAATGTATTGTGTTTATGTTTGCATAGGTAGCACAACATAATCTGTAGGTATGTATGATAAGTAGATGCATATGTGTGAATGGTTTAGATCTATTATCGTTCTTTCATATGAATGAATTGTAGAGTAGTATGCATGATTATGTTTCGAATGTAGTGTGATGTGATATCGAATGTGATGTTGTTGTATATGTATGTAGGGTGAATGCAATGATGTAATTTGATGTTGGGATTCATGTGAAATGAATGCAAGAATGTGATTTGCTATTTTAAATGCATATAGGATGAATGCATGGTCGTAATGTATACTAGGTGTATATGACATAGATGCATGAATGCATGTATGGACTTACTGAAATGTGCCAAGGAAGCACTTGTATCATGGCATTTACCTGTATGGATGTGATCCATTCCATGATTTCAGGGATGGTGGATAATGTAAGGCATGTGTAATGGTTTTGACTAACATAGTTATGACAATCAAATCTCAAACCCTTAGCTATACAAGTTTTGTGGCAACTTATAACATAATCGGGTTGGTTCAAAGTCTATCTTGGACCTATGTGTGTGAATGTGTAAGGTTCATTTATCCATTTTGAGGGAGGTAGGATTAACCCATTGTAGATGCTACCGGACTAGCTAGCTCATCCATCCACAATAGTGATCTCTACAAAAGTGAGATGCTAATGTGAGAGATGTGTTGTCACCTGTAAGACTATTCCACTGGTAGGCAGGCTCTTGGAGCCTATTGCTAGCGATGGGAATCATCCCATGGTGTTATGTTGAACCTAAGGACCAAAGGTGATAAGCATAACATGGGTGGTATCAAGAGGTATTTCCTTTTGTTTTCTGCCCCTGTTCTAGTGTTAACCTATCTGATTGTGGTAGTGCTCTTTTCTTTTCTTTTATTTTTTTTTTTATTCTTATGGTGCTCTTTTTGTATGGGCGATGAAGTTTATTTTCTACCCAATCATTTATTTTTGCTTATGCTTGATCCCTTTATTTATCCCTAGGTCGTATGTTGACCATGCAGGTGATAGGATGAGCAGGGGATACCATTCGCTAGATGGTGATATCTACTCAAGATGTCCTCTTTCCTAGGCTCAAAATTGTTAATGTGTAACCTATTGTGAGTGATCCATGAGAGAAGTTGAACCAACCTAAAGGACCATAAGAAGAATGTACAAGACTCAGTAGCTATGGGTGACACTTGATTGCCTGAACTATAGAGTAGTCAAAACTAAACACGACACCTATGTATACCCTGATCCTGAAAAGGGGGAATGGACATCCAGGTGGTGATGCTAACAAATGCATGTATTACTCCTGCTAAGGCGCATTTTGGGGGAGAATGTACAAACATGAATTAAAATTCTAAATATAAAGCATGTGAATATGTGCAATGGATGTAAATGTAAACGATGCAAGTGGGGGAATGCAATATCTACAAGAGGAAAGTTACGTTGTGTAGAAGGAGAATTTTAGAAGAACCTATTTACAGATGAGTAAAGTGTGTAATGATGACAAAAAGCATGATGCTATGATCATGGTTGCCCCAGCATGTGGGGTGTGTGTGTAGGAGGTGTATAAGCTGTGAGCTAGATAGATGTATGTAATAGTTGTCTAGAGAAGAAAGATGTAAGGGTGGAATATATAGATGGAAGAAGTGAGAAGAAATAGGCTTTGGTAACCAATCAAGGCAAGGGGATTACCAAAAGCCAACGAAGATAGGAGAGAAGAAATGAGTCAATGTAGGAAGAAAATAGAAGAAATAAGATAGAAGAAGGGAAGTAATTTGAACTACTATCGGGCGAAGTGGCGTGGATCCAGGTGGGAGTGGGATGGTGAAGTGATGATATGGCTAGGATTATGGCTAGAGCCATAGTTGGAAATGTTATGAATGTAGCGGGTGGGCATTGTCAGGGTGCTACGAGGTGGCAAGGTCCTGGGAGTGGTGCGATGTGGAGGACTGACAAGTCGGCTAAATGGGAGGGAACGCTCTGGTGATGGGGTACGCTCATCGTGCAACATGTTGTGCACCAGGGTTTCGAATGATCTGCACTCTTCAATATCATGACCTGGTTGGTGATGGTAAATGCAAAATTGATTCTCATTGTAGTTGCATGGTTTAGGATGAGAGGGATCAATGGGTCGAATCTTGGGTAGGTCGATAAGGCCCTGATGCATGAGATGGTAAAACATTTTGGATAGCGATGTGTGTGGAATAGGCATAGGATAAATGTATGGGTCCATTGGAGGTGAGTGGGGCCTAGGTGAAGAGTGATCCGATAATGGAGGCATGGGTCTGGGATCCGACATGGGTCGAGTCTAGGGTCGAAGGAGGGATCTATGTGGTGGTGAGGATGGATGGGTCATGGGAGACTATCATGGGTGAACATGGCAACGATAGTGGCTCATCTGCAACTCTAGAGCCTCTACGTGAGAGAAGAGATGTTGTATCTCATGATGTTGTGGTGATAGTGTTGGTGAAGGTGGTGATCGAGACCTTGATGTGAGTGGTGTGGCCTGATAGGCATGAGATAGTGGATGAGGTCTCGATGATGATGGGGAAGAATGAAAAGGTCTCGGAGATTGGAGAGCTTACTAGAAAGACAAGCCTCATAGAGGGGAAGGTGGCATCTTGAGGACCGGTGGCATAGGCGATGGCTCTAAGTGGTGGCATGAGTGGGAAGGGGGTATGTTTGTGTGACCATCTTGGGTAGCTTGGGCCGTGCGGGCTTGCAAAGCCTAGGAGTAGGTGGACTCGCCATTGGGAAGGGGAGCTGGTAGAAATGCAAGGTGAGGTGGATGAGGTGTATACTCCCTATTAGGTGGGTGGTAGGATCCTATGGGATGATGGGGGTGATTTGTTGGTGAATAGCGATGTCTGAGATCGTCAGACGGGTGAGATGGTGACCCCCATTCTTGGGGTTGGGATGATTCCTCCTTTTCATCAAAAGAGGACATGGTGACCTAGCTATCGCCAGAGTGTGGCGAATAGGATGAACCTCACTGGCGAGGGGAATGGTGTCGAGGTGAGGTATGATGACCTAAATGGGATGAATGCGAGGAGCGCCTAGTGTGAAGGGCGGCTGGTGGTCGGGCGAGATTGATCGGTGTAATGGGTTTTTGTTGTGGCTGTGGATGGTCCTGCATGGTGGTAGGTGAGGCTATTGTAGAGCTCTCCTGCTGATGATGTGAGTCCTGCAAAAGGAAAAATAAATACCCCGAGCATAAAAATGGTAGAAAGGTGAAACGTACATGTATAGAGGAAATATAAAGTAGAAATAACAGATTCACATAGTGATGTGTTTAGTGATTTACTTCTAATACTATGTGACACTCATGATGGTGAATGTGTTTGTGCATCATGCATTGAATGCACGAAGGTGCAAGATGTTGATGGGTTCAGGATCATTAAGGCCTTCAATATTGGCCAGACGATATGCTCCCGAACCGTATTTGTGTGTGATAATAAATGGGCCCAACCAGTTTGGGGTGAATTTATCGCACTGTTGGTGAGGTTGACTTGTGATTTGTTGGTTCTCTTTGAGAACCAAGTCATCAATATTAAACTCACATTGATGTACCTTACTATTGTAGGCACGGTGAAGGTGATCTTGATAAACTCATGTGTGCTCGATGGCATGGATGCGATGTTCATCGAGGAGTGTTAGTTGATCTAGATGAGCTTGGTGAGTAGTGTCATCATCAATGAAATCTTTCATAGATATCCGTAAGGAGGGTATCTCAAGCTCAAGGGGCATGATAGCTTCTACCCCATATACAAGTGAAAAAGGTGTTGCCCCAGTAGGGGTATGAATGCTGGTACGATATGCCCACAAGGCTAGGGGTATTTGATTATGCCAGTCTCGGTGAGACTCTGCTATAGTTTTATGGAGAATAGAGCAGATGGTTTTGTTCGTGGCTTCTACCTGGCCATTTCCTTGAGGGTAATATGGGGTAGAAAAGCTATGGTGTATGTGAAATCTATCACACAGGGCTCAGAAAGTCTTGTTTTTAAAGGATTTCCCATTATCAAAAATGATTTGGGAGGGAATTCCAAAGTGGCATATGATATGCTCTATGATGAATGCTGCAATTTTGGCTCCTATGGTTTGGACCAGTGGGATGGCTTCGACCCACTTGGTAAAATATTATGTTGTTGTGATGATAAATTTATGATTGCTAGAGGAGGTAGGTGTAATTTGTCCAATTAGATCTAGGCCCCATTGGGAGAAGGGCCACATGGACTGGATTGGTTGAAGTGCTTGGGATGGTAAATGTGTTAGGTTGGCATGTTGTTGGCATTTGATGCAATGTTTGACATACTCACAATAGTCTTGCTCCATTTTGGGCCAGTAGTAGCCCATACGGAGGATGCGTTTGGTGATTGCCATGCCACTAAAATGGCCACCACAAGTACCATCATGGGTTTCTTGTACAACCCATTGTGATTCTTGTGGTTCTAGGCAACGCAAGAGTATGTCATCATAGCTATGGTGGTAAAGGATGTCCCCCAACAAGGTGTAGTGGATCACTCTTTGTTTAAAAGTTTGGCATTGGGCATGGGGCAAATCACATGGTAGGAAACCTAGTTTGATGTACTCTTTGATCTGTGAGAACCATGGGTCATGAGGTTCGATGTTTACCACATACACACCACCATCATCTATGGGAGGTGTGGGTGATATAGCAGATTGTGTAAGTGTATGAATGGATACAGATGTTGTGTCGGATGTTGGGTTTTGTGGGATGAGGGACCCTAAGGAGGCCATAGTGTCTACAAAATGGTTTGATGATCATGGAGCGGCTTCGAGGTAATACCATTCAAATTGGGATAGGAGTTGTTGGGCGATTTTCTTGTATTGTTGGAGAACTAGGCAATTGCATAGCCAAAGTTCCTGCACTTGATTGACTATCAAAAGTGAATCACCTATGATGTGGAGGCATTTGATGTGCATAGAGTGTGCTTGTTTCAGTCCTAGGATTAGGGCTTCATATTCTGCATTGTTATTGGTACAAGGGAAATCAAGTTTGAATGAAAAGGGTAGCGGTTCTCCTTCTGGTGTAAAGAAAACAATGCCTGCACCCCCAACATGGAGACACCTGGAACCATCGAAGAACATGGTGAGATCAGCCATGAATTTGGGTTTGACATATTCTTCCTCTTTGGTTACATGGAATATGGAATCATCGGGGAGTTGAATGAGTAGGGGTTGATTATCAGTTATAGGGGCTTCAACTAGTTGGTCGATGATGACTTACCCTTTGATGGATTTTTGAGATACGAATTCTAGGTCGAATTCAGTTAGGAGCATGATCCATTTGGTTGTGCGTGAATTGTGATAACTTTTGTTCATCATATACCGAAGGGGATTATCTCGGGCGATGACAAAAGTTGTGTGGTTTAACATGTAGTGTCTTAACTTTTGAGTAGCGAATACTACTACTAGGCATAGCTTCTCCATGTATTCGTATCTCATTTCATAACTAACTAGTGTGCGAATGATGTAGTAGATAGCCTGCTCTTTGTCGAGAGCATTCTTTTGAGCTAGGAGTGTACCTAGCACAAGTTCTATGGCTGAGATGTATAGAGTCAGTGGTAATTTTGGGTGCGGTGGTGACATGATCGATGGTGATGTAAGGTAAGTTTTGATAGCATTAAATGTGTCTTGATAGTTATCATCCCATTTGAAGTGTACTCCTTTCTGGAGGAGATGGTTGAATGGTTGACATTTGTCTGATAATTGTACTATAAATCTATGAATAGAGGTAATCTTGCCCTGGAGGTTGCGCAATTGCTTTAGTGTGGTAGGAGGAGGCATCTCGATGATGGCTTTCACCTTACTAGGATCTACCTCAATGCCTCATTGGGAGACAATGAACCCTAGTATCTTTCCTGATGTAACACCAAACACACACTTCTTTGGATTGAGGCGCACATTGTGTTCTAGTAGTCGATCAAAAATCTGACGGAGATCTTCGAGATGGTCAGCATGTTTCTTGGACTTAGCGATAAGATCATCCACATAGTCCTCAATGTTCTTGTGCATTAAATCATGAAAGATGTAGGTCATGGCTTGTTGATAGGTTGCCCCAACATTTTTAAGGCCAAAGGGCATGACCTTGTAGCAAAAGGTCCCCCAAGGTGTTGTGAAGGAAGTTTTGTGTTGATCGGCTGGGTTGATTCTGATTTGATTATATCCTAAAAATCCATCCATGAGGGAAATCATTTCATGACCCATGATAGAGTCAATGAGGGAGTCAATGTTGGGTAGAGGGAAGTTGTCTTTGGGATAAGCTTTTTTTAGGTCATGAAAATCTATGCAAACATGAACATCACCGGATGGCTTGGGTACAGGGACCATGTTGGATACCCACTCGGGATAGTCGATGGGTACTATGAAATCAATGTCTAGGAGCTTTTGGAGCTCAGATTTCACTATCAATGCGACAATTGGATGCATGCATCACAGATTTTGCCTTACTGGTTTGGCATTGGGATCTAGTATAATATTATGAACTACTACAGTAGGGTCAAGTCCCGACATGTCTTTGTAAGACCATGCAAAAACTTTTATATACTTGCATAGGAAGTTCGTGAAGGTGATGCGCTCCTCGGGTGAGAGGCTAGCGGCTAATTTGAGGATGTGTGGATTTTTTGGATCATCACCGATGTCGACATCGATCGTGTCCTCGATGAGCATGCGAGATCCATCACGCAATTGTTTGAGGATAGGAATGAGGTTGAAGTCATCAATGGCCTCGCTGAACTCGTACTCATCATCTATGTAAATGCCCGTGTGATGGACCTGAGGGGTTTGGGCTGACGTGGATGAGGATGGGGTATTTGCTACCCGTAAGATGTGAGGAGAGAGAAGGAAGTCTCCAGGTACTGGTATGTGTGAGATATGTGCTAGATCGATAAATTTTGGGTTTGGGGTATCGTCTCAAATTCGTTGGTGGCTATAGCGGAGGGGAGAGCGTAAATCTACTTCAACCATGTTGATCGATGTTGTAGGTGAAGTAGGTGGGGAAGATTTTGGTGAGGGAGGTTGGATAGTTTGTGCACATCCTAAGAGACTCAAAGGAGGTCGTAGGACAACTGGTGGTGAACGAGGATGAGAGGCTGCTCTCTGTAGCTGTCTATGTATAGGCGGGAATATAGGCAAGCGTATCGATGGTGGGTCAGGAGGGACTGGGTCTGGCTCTATCGGTGGTGGATCAGGTGGGACTGGGTCTGGCTCTATCAGTGGTGTAGCCAGAGATAAGGTAGCAAAGTGTTCTGCCAATATTTGAACATCACAGAATAAAGAGGTATCGATTGTAGGAGATTCTTGGAAGAAGTCATAGGGGACTGTGATAGTGGAAGTGGGTGAAGGCATATCTTCTAATATATCCATATCGATATATTCTTCTAAGGTGTGCGTTGGATGTGGAGGAGGATGTAGAGATAAATATTGGATCTCATATTCTAATGTATAGATGGTGGTTGGGCGATAACCTAGGCCGGTTTTATTGGTAGGTGATTGGACACATGGATTTATGGGTGTGCGTAACCCTTGCTCATAACGACCTAGCCCGAACCCATGCCAATGAAAATGTTGTAAGTAGCACAAGGCAAATTGAGGGTTGGCTAGATGTGTAATTGCATCACCAGAGCTAGATTGTGGTATTGGGGTAGTTGGTGGAGGGATCGAAGAGTCGACTCCTGCATACACAAAGTTGGTGTGGTTTTTGGGACTTCCTAACTGTATGACGGTGCCAATGGTAAGGACCAAAGCTAAAGGGTGACCAAAATCATGGGTGGATTGGATCGGAGGGTCACATACGCGAGCATCGCGTACATTATAGTCACCTGGGCCTAAATTTGTCATGAAAATGGATATGCATGGTGTGGTACGCTCTGGTGACTGAGGTGGGGTATCAGAATCAGTTGAGGAAGGAGAAAGTTGAGATTCCCTGATGGTCATGGCTGAAGGGTGTGGGAGTTGTTCCTCTAAATTTGATGTTGATTGTTCTAGTTCATGATGTTTGGTTGTTGTGTCTTGAATAGGTTGTTTGTTTTACGTAGGGGATGACATCGACATAGGTGCTGGGATACGTGGAGATGTGAATGTCTTAGGTTTTGATCGGAAGGGAAGAGGAAGTGTTTGTGGTGTAGGAAGGATAGGGGCTTCCGTATGCAAGGGTGGAGGAGGTAATGTAGTCGGTTGTGTGGTGGGTGGCAATGGTGGTTGTGACACCATGGGTGGAAATTGGAATGGTAGAGGTTGGGAGGATTGTGGAGGCCATAAGGATGGTGGTGAAAAAGGCATGGTAGAGGTTTTGGGTCCCCTGAAAGATGGTGCTAATGGTGCAGACATCGAGGTTTGTGCTCTTGATGAACACTGGGATATTGAGGTGGAAGTTGAGGAGGATATCGATGCTCCTACTGACTGGTGAGAAGATACAAGGAATAGTTGGGATGATGAGAATGAAGGTGCAAGGGGAAGATCTACCACATTACAAAACTTAAATGGGTCTCCATCGGCTGGGACACAATGAACTAGTCCATTGTGGATGTACTTGAGGCAATGGTGTAATATGGATGGGACACACTGCATATCTCTAATCCAAGGGTGACCGAGGAGAATATTGTATTGTATTTCTCCTTGAATGATGTGAAAGAGGATGGGAATGGTACGGATACCTACATGGATTGGTAAGACTATGGATCCTATGGTAGGTCTCATGGAGCCATCGAAAGCACGTAGGTCAAGGGAAGGCATGGCAAAATGGGCTTGCGAGATGTGTAGGTGATGTAGAGCTATTGTGGATATGATACTAATGGATGAGCCCATATCAATGAGTACCCGCTTGTAGGTGATATCATTGATATTGGCTTGTATGTGGAGAGGGGGATCTACTCCTTCTCCTACAAGTTCCATTATCTCATGGTCATGGAAACTGATCGAGGGCTGGAGGCAGTGTAGGATATTTCCAACAAAATTGACAAAGGCATTGGTGTCATGTGTCTCTAAGTCAATGGAATGTAGGATGTCATTCAATGCCTCATGATGGGGTTGAGATTATTGTAGGAGATCGAATATGGATAGCCATGCGGGGGCATTGCGTAATTGATGGGTTAGGCTACCATAGATGGTGATCACATTTTGAGGTGGTGGTGGTACGGTATTAGGCATTTGTGGTACTTATGGTGATGTGAACTGAGATAGTAGGGAAATGATAGGTGCGGTCTGGTGAGATGGGTATCATTGGTTCCTCATAGTAAGGTTGATCATACCTACTATGCCACGTGATGGAGGATCATGTTGTATATTGTTTACTTGGTGAGGTAGTGCTAGAGGATTGTTTGGAGGTCTAGGAGGGTTGGGTCCTCTATGATCTGGTAGAGGGTTTTGGAAAATCCCTAGGTTTTGATTTTGTAGGGCTAAAGGGTTTGCTACCTGAATAGTGCCCCTATCGATTAGGTCTTGAACTTACCCACGAAAGGAGTGACATGAATCGATATTATGGCCATGATGCCTATGAAAGGGATAGAAGAGCTGCTTGTTATAGTCATGAGGCTTAGGTGAATTTGGATCCAATGGGTGGATCTCAGGTAGAATGAGATGGTTGCCCTCATACAATCTATGGAACAAGGCTGGTAATGGTTCGAATAAGGGTGTGAAGGTGCATGGTGGAACTTGTGGGTGCATACCTTGGTATTGTTGTGATCGAGGTGGAGCAGGAGCATTGGCTTGGAATGCTTACAGTTGTGGTGTATAGGGTGGAGGAGTCGGTGCTAGTGCTAGGGTAGCAACTACAACTTGGTTGGTTTGTGGTGGTCATGGGTAAGGTTGATTTGGTGTGGGTCTATTGAAGTAGAAATTTGAATTATAGTTGGGTTTGGATCTCAACTTAATATTCCTAGACTAAACCTTAATGGTAGCCTAAAAAGGAGGAGGTGGCAGTATCCTAATGATTTTTGTAGGTAAAGGTGGCTCCAAAGGTTGGGTATCATACAGTCTCGATACCTGGGAGATTAGTGGGAAAGCTATCAAAAATTTGGGATAAGCTACTGAGGTAGGAGCTTGGATCAAGGGGAAAGTGTATGTGTACACTATCTCTTGGATTTGTGCATCTTGTGTCTGAAGAGGCTACTGGGAGGTGCCTTTAGATATGGTGAAAAATGGATGTTGGAAAGAGGATGGTTGGTACTCTTGTGAAGAGTATGGGTGTGAGGTTTGAGGGAATGCTTGTGGTTCCTTCTAGGAAGGGATCTATTGTGAAGTTTGGAAGGATGGCTTATAGCTTCCTACACTGAAGGAGGATGGGTCAGACACCATTCCTAAAGTAGGGGCGAATGATGCAACCTCAAGATGGGTACGGTTTAGGAGGGAGGAATCATTCTCAAACAGGGATTGAGATAGATTTTGGAAGAAAGGATGTGCAAATGTGGGTGAAGTAGGCATGACCTCCTTGTCTATGATAAATAATGGAGGAGGTTGTCTTGGTGTTGTGTATATTACATGGTCACAAAATGTGGTCGATGGATTAGGTGAGGATGGGGCTGAAAGGAGTGGGTAATCCTCTATGAGTGAAGTAGCAAGGGCTTCACTCAAGGTTGACGCCTCATCATGAGGCATCATGTGTGTGAGTTGTACATCGGATTCTATGCATGAATCAGACGTGTCTATGATCTTCCCCTTCATGATCGAAGGAGTAAGAGTGGATTGACTAGAGGAAGGGGGAGGCCATTCCTCCATAGAGCATGATTGCTCACGCACTCTACTACGGGTGACCACAGGCATAGTAGCATGTGTAAAAGGGGTTTTTAAGAATAAACCCTGTGTGATGTAGACTCAATTGTGTCTAATGTGAGTGTGAAGTAAGTGACATGTTGTGTGTAGCAAGACAATATATGGTGTAATGTGTTGAGACCGGTTCGTGATCATGCAAACAATGGTAGACCGAAATCAAATCTAACTGCTGAAAAAATAAAAGTGTTTTGTTCATTTTGTGTGTTGTAATGTTGATACTCCCTAGGTAGAATCAAGGGTAATGGAGTGGATACTCTAGAAAATTAGGAATGTCATCAATATCAAACCTCCTGCAACACCCAAATATGCATAGAATAGAATGGTATCGCAACGTGCAAACGGTGACCTGTATGGAAGGTACGATAAAATGATATCCTAAAGGGGGAGAACCCACTATGCTGAAGCGAGTTCACAAATTCCTCTCACGAAGAGAGGTGGCACTATCTAAGACCTGCTACCAGCATACCCATGCTTTCGCTTCACCCTCGGGCGGGCTTAGTCAAGAATGATAGTTACCAATTCCACAAATTATACTAGCCTTGTGGATGAAGGCACTAATCCTGTCCCACTCCGTAGGTAACCGCTGGTGATGAAATCCAAGGCCCAGTCGCAAAAGTGGGGGATTTTCTAGTGATGAAATCCAAAAAATCGCTCCTGTGGGGCTGCTAGGTGTCTAGGGGGTGAGCTGATGGAGAGTGAAACTCGATCCACACTAGTCTCGAGCGATGGATTGGGGATGAAGTCCAATATCACCACTTGTTTAAATACCACGTGAGTGTGTGTGGGTTTGTGTTTTGCTAACGGTGTTTGCAAGGTAAGAAACTAACTAATTTTCTTTTCAAAAGAAAACTTATCCTAATGCCTTTTTGAAAGCAAATGATTAGATAACTTGTATTCTTTGTAAAGAAATGGTCTAGCCTAAATGCCTTTGTGAAGCAAATTAATCTACTTTGCAAAACATAGAAACATGCAATCCAAATGTGTTTGGAATAGAGGGGATTATGAAACCCTAACTTGAACTTTTAGAATGCAAAATTCTTTTAGAGAATGTAAGAGGGGATTAGAAACCCTAATTTTACTTTAGAATGTAAAGTTCCTTTTAGCAATGGAAGCTTATCAATAAAGGAGGAACACCTTAGGTTTATGCTACATGCAAAGTACAAAGAGAAAAGCAAATTTATTTGAGAAATAAATTTATGCAAGTCGCTGGAAAGTTGTAGGTCCTAAAAATTTCAAAAACCCTAAGGATTCGACAACTTTGCAATGAAAGCAAAACTATATCTAGCAATGATTATTTAACTAGTTAGAAAATTTTTGTTTCCAAAACTTGCAATAGAGGTAGAAAAAGTGAAAATACCTACATTCTGATGCTAAGGGGGGTTTTCTTGGCCCCTAAAAAGATCACCCTAGTTGATTTGGGGGTTTTTGAGGCTTCTGTACTCAAATCGCCACCCGAGGGGTGAATTCGGTTTTGAAGGCTCATATCTGATATCTGATAGTCTAGAGGGCCTTTTTGGGTTGTAGGGAGGTCTGAGACAACAAGATATTCAGATTTTGGGGCTCTAAAATGCACTTCACCACCCGAGGGGTGAATTGGCAGTAAGTTCACGGGGCGGGGGTGAATCAGCTATAGAGGCTTCAAATCAGGGCTCTGATGACCTAGGGTGGTTCCTAGGGTTTTGGAGGTCTCTGTGGTAGACAGATTTGGTACCTGCAAGACACAAAAATAGAGGAAAAAGTTAGATTTACTTGAAATAATTAACCTAGCATTGTCCGTTGTGGGGGTCCCACCGGGCGTGCTAGAATGAAACGGGTCGAAAACGGCATTTGATAATTCAACACAAGATAAAACATGCATTAAATGGAGAAACTGTGTTCCATTGATATTAATAAAAATGTGTTACAAGAGGGACATGTTGCCCTTTATCCATTTCTATTTCCAACAAGGTTACAACCAATCTGATGCCTTCTTCGGTCGTCCCTCAATGAAGGTGGGCTTCTTTGTATGTGGGCCACCGCATGGTTTGCTTGTTTATTGTTGTTCTTCCTCTCCAGATCTACTGAATAACCTACAAAAGAGAGTTAGTGTGATGGGGGGCTTGCCTTAGTTAGGCCCCATGTTTAAGAAGATGAAATGACTATAAAAACATGATAGAAACTAAAATAAATGATACAAAAGGACATAAAACACCAAAATGGAGCTTACCTACCAGATCTGGGTTGATCTGGACACTCTAGACCCACTTTGCCACCCGAGGGTGAATTAGGGCCAGATTCGTGGGGCAAGGGGTGATATGAGCTGTGAGGTCCCTTTTGCAAATATGCTTTTGTGGGTCGATCCCTAGGCAGCTGGTGTGCCTCTGTCTAGTGTCAGAATCAGACTGTGTACATCGAGAAATGATTGTTCAATGTTTGCTTTCCATTTCAGCAGAGTAACTGTACTTTGTTAAATTTGTGTGAGATATCTAATTTGGGGTTTAGGACCCGCTATTTATAGGCAAATGCAAGGTGTAGGGGGTTAGATAGACTAAACCTAGGTTTAATTTTGACTAGGGTTAGGTTAAGAAATGCAATGTGGCAACATCACATTCCTTGTGAGAAATATCTCATCCTCACACATGTGTGAGGATGGATTAGGGCTAATCCCTATTAGGGGATGTTAAGTCAATTTTGAGATTTCAAAATTTGAGAAATACAAAGGTAAAGATGATCCTAGAGAACATATCGACAATAATCACTTTTCATTCTACCAACTTCATGATAGCGATCCCCTCATGTTATTGTTGGAAATTTTGAGTAATTATGTTGTCATTGATGTCAAGTGTTAAATGCAAGCAAAGTTCATCTCAGTGCAAGGGAATTGATAAAAAGAGGGTTAAAATATTTATATTTTAAGCCCAAGAGATTTGGTACAAAGCTCCACATGGTTGGCCAAAAGGTTGTCTAAATATCCCGAAGGAAGAAAATGTCTAGGCCCAAAAGGAAATAATATTATAATATTTATTATTATAATATTAAAGTTATAAAGTTAAGCCTAAGGTTCAATTATAAAATATTTATAATATTTTATAACCCTAAGTGGGTTTGGCACCATTTTGAAAAATAATTTTTAAATTCTTAAAGCTCCATCGACGTCTTAGCAATGGAGGTAATTCATATTTATATGGTAAGGTTTGGTGGCCTAAGGGTATGATTCGATGCGAGCATAAAAGGTTAAATGTAAATTTTGGATGTGCAATCATGAGTAAGGAAGACAAAGTTTTTATTTTAAAAAACAAAGAAAAACCTTGGATGGATATAGGGATAAGATCGTGAAATCGTATCACCAACTAGGCGGTTGGCCTAGCGGTAGGCTTGGCAGGGTAAAGGCGCTAACGAACGGTAGGTCCTACATTTGAATCCGAGTGACAACATTTTGTTCATAATTTTGAAGACAAGAAGGTTAAATGAACAATAAGGAGCACATCATGGTCTTTTGTCCTTGTGTGGGTGGTTGGCCTAGCGGTGGCCCAAAGGGTGCTAGCACGCTAGCAAGTGGTAGGCATTGTGTTCGAATCTCCCATGGTATATTTTTGGTAAGGATTAATTAAGGTTTTAAATTGCCTAAGGTTGAGGGTTAGGTGCATGTGGTGTATTTGATTATTTGAGTGCTATGGACTTAGGGAGGTATAAGGGGAAATAATTTTTTAATTATTTCTTGCAATTTTATTTTGAGGAAAAATATTATGGAATGAATTTTTGTTGAAAAGTAATTTTGTGGAGTAATAAGGGTTTTTGATAGTTCTTTTGATGAATGTTTTTAAAAATAAGAGGGAGTTAAAAGGTGTATGAAGTATTTCTATTGTTTGTATTTTGCTTCATTTTGAAGGGCTTGGTTTTATGATTTAATGCTCTAGTTTGAGAAACCAAGAGAGTTGGTTTGGAATTTAATTGTGCACATTTTTTGAGAGAGGTCTCCAAATATATGAAAAGGTGTTGTGCTAACTTTTATAGTTGCAAAAGATATTGTGTGTGAGATAGATTTTTGAAGACATATCTCCATAAGAGCAAGCTAAGAGGTATGGGCACATCTTTCCTTATTTAAGGTGTTTTGTTGAGTGAATGTTTTTGAACACAAGGTGGAGTGAAAAGGATTGTTTGATAAGCATTGTTGGAAATATTTGAGTTAGGGTTTGAAACCTACATGGTGTTCTTTGTTGGAAGAAGTTTGAAAACCTGTGTTTAGGGTTTGTGAGCAAATTGTGCTTTATTGGTTGAATGAGTGTGTGAAGTTTTTGAGCATTGGTTTTGAGTGATATTGAAAGTGAATGTGCAAACATTAGAATTCAGATTTGTGAAAGCAAGTGTGTGAATCAGGAAGATAGGTGTCATGTGCTAGACTAGATCTATCTTTAAAAGAGCAATAAATGTGAGACATGTGAAAGCGATAGACTTAATGATTGAGTAGAACATATTGAGTCTTTGATAGAGCATATCATTCTCTATATGTTCCAGAGGTTAAACGAATTCTAAGTAGAATTTGTTTGTTTGAGGAAAGCATTTTTGAAAAATATATAAGTTGTGTTTGTGTGCAAAGTTTGGAAATATTTGAGCAGGTTAAGTGAGTAGCTTGAGGCAGATTTGAGCAAGTCTTGTGAGAAGACTTGAAGTAGATTTGAAAGAAAGTTTGAGGATAGATTTGAGCAAGTCTTTGAGAAGGCTTGAGGACAGAGTTGAGCAAGTCTTTGAGAAGGCTTGAGGATAGATTTGAGCAAGTCTTTGAGAAGGCTTGAGGAAAGATTTGAGCAAGTCTTTGAGAAGGCTTGAGGATAGATTTGAGCAAGTCTTTGAGAAGGCTTGAGGATAGATTTGAGCAAGTATTTGAGAAGGCTTGAGGATAGATTTGAGCAAGTCTTTGAGAAGGCTTGAGGATAGATTTGAGCAAGTCTTTGAGAAGGCTTGAGGAATATTTGAGCAAGTATTTAAGATGGCTTGAGGATATATTTGAGAGTAGGTTTTGTTGATGATTTGTTCAAGCTTTGTGTTAAGGCTTGGGGTAGATTTGAGAGAGTTGAGAGAGTTTGTTGATGATTTGTTCAAGCTTTGTGTTAAGGCTTGGGGTAGATCTGAGTAGAGTTGAGAGCAGGTTTGATTGATGATTTTTTCAAGCTTTGTGTTAAGGATTGGGGTAGATCTGAGTAGAGTTGAGAGTAGGTTTGATTGCTGATTTGATCAAGCTTTATGTTAAGGCTTGGGGTAATTTTGAGTAGAGATAGAAAGTATTTGAGACAGATTTGAGCTAACCTTGTAATAAGGTTTGGTACAGATTTGAGATAGAGTTGAGAATAAACTTTGGAGGTGATAGAGCAAAGAGGACAATAATATCTAGTGGATAGAGATCCATCAACTAGTGTAGTGGGGATAGAGGTCTCCAGTGGAGAGAGATCCACAAGCCAGGAGGGACATATCCTGGAGAGATCCACAATCCAAAGTAATGGGGATAGAATTCTTATAGAGAGATCCACAAACTAGAGTAGAGGGGATAGAGATCTCCTATGGAGAGATATCCATGAACCAGAGCAAGGGGAAAGAGTTCTCCTATGGAGTGTGATCCATGAACCAATTGGGAAGATAGAGTTCTTCTATGGAGAGAGATCCATGAACTAGTTGAGGAGATAGAGTTCTCTTGGATCAAGTTCCATGAACTAGAGCAAGGGGAAATAGTTCTCCTATGGAGAGAGATCCACAAATTAGAGCATAGGGGATTGGTGTCTCCTTTGGATAGAGGTCCATAAACATTGTAATAGGGAATTGATTCCCAAGAGATTTATTGAGAAAATTTAGAAGAAATATTTTCTCCGTGGAGTAGCCCACATTGGGTGAACCACATTAAATTTGTGTCTCTCTTGTGTGTGATGATTTGTGCATTGCTTTGATTACTGCTATTGATATTTCCATTGATAATATTGGATAATATTGTTTGGGAAATAAAAGTAAAAGTTGGTCTTATACTGTTCACCCCCCTCTCAGTATAAGCATGTGTTCTTCAATTGGTATCAAAGAGGGTTCCTTCGAAAGAGTCTAACAACTTGAAGGAAGAGGTTACAGGAACACATATGGCATCTTAGAATGGATCTTCATCAAATAAGGCACCATTTTTTGATGGGAACAATTATGCTTTTTGGAGCATAAGAATGAGGACTTACTTGATGGCACAAGGATATGAGACATGGCAATCAGTTGAGGATGGGTTCACACCTACAACTAATCCTCCCACAGATAAATATGGTAAGCTCTTACATGTGAATAATGCAAAGGCTATGAATGCAATATTAAGTGGATTACGTGAAGCAAAATTTGTGAAAGTTATGCATTGCAAATCAACAAAAGAGATTTGGGAAAAATTGAAGCAAACCTATGAGGGAAATAAAAAGGTCAAGATGGCAAAACTACAAAACCACAAGAAAAGGTTTGAAGATTTGAATATGGAAGATGAGGAAGACATTGTTGCATACTTACTTCATGTGGATGAGATTTTTAATACCATGCGTGGACTTGGATTTGAAATTGAAGAATCTGATGTTGCTCAGAAAGTTTTAAGGTCACTTCCTACAAGGTATGATGGTAAATTTTCAGCTATAGAAGAGATGAAAGATATTGAGTAGTTGACTATGGATGAGTTACATGGAATTATCATAGCTTATGAGATGAGAATAGTAAAGGATCCCAACTCCAAGAAAGAGGTAGCCTTCAAAGCATCAAAGAAGAAAGAGGAAAATCCAAGGTATGAAAAGAAAAATAGGTATGGTCAAAACAAGCATGAAAATAAGTTCTTTCAAAGGCACAAGAAGAGTTTCTATGTTGATAAGGGAAGCAAGGCTTCAAGTGACAGTGATGAAAGACCCTCAGATAGTGAAGAAGAAGAAATTCTATTTTTGGCACTAGAAGAGGAAGAAAATGCTCCTATTAAAGATAAAGTTGAAAAGTGTGAAGATGCTCTTGAAGACCAAGAAGTAGAACAAGATTCAGAAAATGAAGAGGAAGGCACAATAGATCTAGAAGCAGAACTTATTGCTGCTCTCAGAGAATTGAAAAAGGTTAGAAAGCAGAATTCAAGACTAAAGGCTCAAGTTCAAGAATGTGAGGAAGAAAAAGGAAAGCTTATACTAGACCTGACAAACTCAAAAGCTAAGGCAAGGAAAATTAAAGAAGTCATGAGTGAAAAGCTAGAAGCAAAAGAGTTAGAATGTGAAATATTAGAACATGAGGTAGTTTCACTAAGGAAGGAAGTGAAAGAGTCTAAGGACAAGCTACATAGGTTTGGGAAAAGTTCAAAGACTTTGGATAAGATTATCAATGCACAAAGATCTTCATCTATCAAAATAGGACTTGGTTTTGAAGAAGGACAAGGGAAACAAGAAGAAGGGTCAAGCTCAAGCTCAAAGGAAGAAGTTTCAGAGGAAGAGAGTGAAGGATAAATTGAGACTTATGAGGATAAGTTGAAGAATAGAAGCTTCACTAAGAAAGGAAATAATGCACAAACAAGGAACATGGATCATCACAAAGAAGAAAGGACTAAGAGACCAATGGGTTCAAGGCAAGATTTCTTCAAAGGATATTGTTTCTCATGTAACAGGTTTGGTCACAAGGCTATGCATTGCAAGGTTCATGAAAAGAAGGAATATGGTTTTACCAAGAGGAACTTCAAATATGGACATATCTTTCAAGGGTATTGCTACTCTTGTAATCAATTTGGTCATAAAGCAATCCACTGCAAGGTTCATGATAGAAATGAGTATGGCTTCACCAGGAGGAACTTCAAGATATTTGCACCTTCTAAGAACTACAACATTAAGTGTTATAAGTGCAATAATCTAGGGCATAAGGCCAAGTGGTGTAGAACAGAGCTTCTAGAGATAAGCAAGAACAGGGACACTCAAAAGGATCAAAAGGGCATGTTGAGAAAGAAGGTTGACAAAGGAAAAGAGCATTGTATGCTGGGAGTAGTTTTACTCCCACCCCAAAATTAATCACCTCAAGGAGAGGAGGTGGGGAGGGGGCTGAGCTAAGAGTCTTATATTTAGCCCCAAAGGAGTCCCTTTGCCATTGATGTCAAAGGGGAAGATATTTGAGTAAGGGGGAGAGCATTCAATCAAGGGGAGCAGTTTCTCAAGGGGAGCAGATTTGGAATCAAATGGTTTTGAAAAAGGAATTTTTAGAAAAGTTTTAGAAAAGGGTTGCCATCAATGACAAAGGGGGAGATTGTTGGAAATTTTGAGTAATTATGTTGTCATTGATGTCAAGTGTTAGAGCAAGAAAGTTCATCTCAATGCAAGGGAATTGATAAAAAGAGGGTTAAAATATTTATATTTTAAGCCCAAGAGATTTGGTACAAAGCTCCACATGGTTGGCCTAAAGGTTGTCTAAATATCCCGAAGGAAGAAAATGTCTAGGCCCAAAAGGAAATAATATTATAATATTTATTATTATAATATTAAAGTTATAAAGTTAAGCCTAAGGTTCAATTTAAAATAATTATAATATTTATATTATAATATTTTATAACCCTAAGTGGGTTTGGTACCAATTTGAAAAAGAATTTTTAAATTCTTAAAGCTCTATCGACGTCTTAGCAATGGAGGTAATTCATATTTATATGGTAAGGTTTGGTGGCCTAAGTGATATGATTCGAAGCAAGGATCAAAGGTTAAATGCGAATTTTGGATGCGCAATCATGAGTAAGGAAGACAAATCTTTTATTTTAAAAACAAAGAAAAAACCTTGGATGGATATAGGGATAAGGTCATGAAATCGTATCACCAACCAGGTGGTTGGCCTAGTGGCAGGCTTGGTAGGGTAAAGGCACTGGTGGATGGTAGGTCTTGCATTCGAATTCAAGTGGCAACATTTTTTTCATTATTTTGAAGACAAGAAGGTTAAGTGAACAATAAGGAATGCATCATGGTCTTTTGTCCTTGTGTGGGCGGTTGGCCTAGTGATGGCCCAAAGGGTGCTAGCGCATTGGTAGGCGATAGGTATTGTGTTCAAATCTCCCATGGAAAATTTTTGGTAAGGATTAATTAAATTTTTAAATTGCCTAAGGTTGAGAGTTAGGCACATGTGGTGTATTTGATTATTTGAGTGTTTTTGACTTAGGGAGGTATAAGGGGAAATAATTTTTTAATTATTTTTTGCAATTTCTTTTTGAGAAAAATATTATGGAATATCTTTTTGTTGAAAAGTGATTTTGTGGAGTAATAAGGGTTTTTGATAATTCTTTTGATGAATTTTTTAGAAATTAAGAGGGAGTTAAAAGGTGTATGAAGTATTTCTATTGTTTGTATTTTGCTTCATTTTGAAGGGTTTGATTTTATGATTTAATGCTCTAGTTTGAGAAACCAAGAGAGTTGGTTTGGAATTTAATTGTGCATATTTGTTGAGAGAGGTCTCCAAATATATGAAAAGGTGTTGTGCTAACTTTTATAGTTGCAAAAGATATTGTGTGTGAGATAGATTTTTGAAGATATATCTCCATAAGAGCAAGCTAAGAGGTATGGGCACATATTTCCTTATTTAAGGTGTTTTGTTGAGTGAATATTTTTGAACACAAGGTGGAGTGAAAAGGATTGTTTGATAAGCATTGTTGGAAATATTTGAGTTAGGGTTTGAAACCTACATTGTGTTCTTTGTTGGAAGAAGTTTGAAAACACTTGTTTAGGGTTTGTGAGAAAATTGTGCTTTATTGGTTGAATGAGTGTGTGAAGTTTTTGAGCATTGGTTTTGAGTGATATTGAAAGTGAATGTGCAAACATTAGAATTCAGATTTGTGAAAGCAAGTGTGTGAATCAGGAAGATAGGTGTCATGTGCTAGACTAGATCTATCTTTAAAAGAGCAATAAATGTGAGACATGTGAAAGTGATAGACTTAATGATTGAGTAGAACATATTGAGCTATTTGCAAGAGCATATCATTCTCTATATGTTCCAGAGGTTAAATGAATTCTAAGTAGAATTTATTTATTTGAGGAAAGAATTTTTGAAAAATATATAAGTTGTGTTTGTGTGCAAAGTTTAGAAATATTTGAGCAAGTTTAGTGAGCAAGTCTTTGAGAAGGCTTGAGGATAGATTTGAGCAAGTCTTTGAGAAGGCTTGAGGATAGATTTGAGCAAGTCTTTGAGAAGGCTTGAGGATAGATTTGAGCAAGTCTTTGAGAAGGCTTGAGGATAGATTTGAGCAAGTCTTTGAGAAGGCTTGAGGATAGATTTGAGCAAGTCTTTGAGAAGGCTTGAGGATATTTTATTTAGATACTTTTTTTATTTTTTTAAGAGTTTGTGTTAAGGCTTGAGAAAAATTTGAGTAGATTGAGAAGGTTTGATTGATGATTTGTTCAAGATTTGTGTTAAGGCTTGGGGTAGATCTAAGCAATTGAGAGTAGGTTTGATTGATGATTTGTTCAAGATTTGTGTTAAGGCTTGGGGTAGATCTGAGAAGAGTTAAGAGCAGGTTTGATTGTTGATTTGATCAAGATTTGTGTTAAGGCTTGGGGTAGTTTTGAGTAGAGATAGAAAGTAGTTGAGATATATTTGAGCTAACCTTGTAATAAGGTTTGGTACAGATTTGAGATAGAGTTGAGAATAGGCTTTGGAGGTGATAGAGCAAAGAGGATAGTAGTCTCCAGTGGATAGAGATCCATCAGCTAGTGTAGTGGGGACAGAGGTCTCCAATGGAGAGAGATCCACAAGCCAGAGTAGTGGGGGAAATCAGTGGGAGTAGAAGTCTTCTAGAAGATCACTAGCTAGAGCAGAGGGGATAGAGATATCCTATGGAGAGAGATCCACAAACTAGAGCAAGGGGAAAGAGTTCTCCTATGGAGTGTGATCCATGAACCAGTTGGGAAGATAGAGTTCTTCTATGGAGAGAGATCCATGAACCAGTTGAGGAGATAGAGTTCTCCTGGATCAAGTTCCATGAACCAGAGCAAGGGGAAAGAGTTCTCCTATGGAGAGAGATCCACAAATCAGAGCATAGGGGATTGGTGTCTCCTTTGGATAGAGGTCCATAAACATTGTAATAGGGAATTGATTCCCAAGAGATTTGTTGAGAAAATTTAGAAGAAATATTTTCTCCGTGGAGTAGCCCACATTGGGTGAACCACGTTAAATTTGTGTCTCTCTTGTGTGTGATGATTTATGCATTGCTTTGATTATTGCTATTGATATTTCCATTGATAATATTGGATAATATTGTTTGGGAAAGAAAAGTAAAAGTTGATCTTATACTGTTCACCCCCCTCTCAATATAAGCCTGTGTTCTTCAATTGCATACTTTCACTCTTTCACTTGGGGGACAAGCCCTTGATTGGTACAACATGCTTCCATGCCATAGCCTTTTCATGTTTGAGTAGTTGTCTAACTCATTTCTTGAGCACTTTTCCATCAACATCAAGAAACAGATGAACTTTTTTATGTATACACCTTGCGAGAAGTTGATGATGAACCTATCATATACTTTGTTTCTCAATGAAGATTGATCATTCATGACCTAGCTTATAGCCTCCTCTCTATTGAACTCGTCACACTATTTACTAAAAGTTATCACAAACACATTTCTATGCCTTTGCAATTGCATCAAAGTCACACATTTGATGAAGCCATCACTTTGGAAAAAGTCATTGAGGACATCAAGGTCCAATCTGGAAAAATCAAACTTTGGTAGAAGACATCCTACCCTCAAATTTTTGCTTCAATCATAATACTTTGAATCCACCATTTTCCAAACTACCACAAACCAATTAAGAAGTGACAACCTCTCAAACTTCTTAATCGATCTCATAACCTCCCCCTCCATAATAATAGTTTTTTTATAATAATGTGTATCCTCCATCTAATCCATAACAAGCTTGTGGTATTCATCCTCAATTCCCATAGTGCAATTGAACTTCACTTTTCAAGCATTTTCCAGCTTTATTCTAGAGGTTGTTTGATGTTGGTCATGTTATGCTACCCGATATTAGACCCGTAGACCCAAATAAACCCAAACCTTGTGGGTACAATGAATAGGTATTTTGTGCTTACCATCGACAGCATGAACATGATGTTGGGTCTTATAGCTCCTTTCATGGCTTGGTATAGGATATTATCGATCATGATAATATCCAATTTTTGAACCCTCTTGCACCATAAAATCAAAATATGGGTATTTATCATAACCTATTACCTGAACACGGGGAGCCTAATCCTCAAGGGGCTCAACCCACTCAACAAAACCAATCAAGGTAAGTCAATCATGTCCACCTTGATACTCCCTCATGTGAAGTTTTTGGCATGATTAACCTCACTACTCGTAATCAATGTTATCCACTACATTAGGATGCCCCTATTACTTCACCTCCACCCTGTTTACTTCTCACTTACCCGTAACATCAAATGTTTCACCACCTCTACCACATAATATCATCACTATTCATGGTAGTCTCACCTATAAATTATGCAATAATTTAATTAGATTATCCATATTTGATCTTTTACTATAATCTCACCCTCACTGTGAATCTTTAAACAATATTCTTCACTCCAATGAATTCGAAACCAACGATACCAATGCCTTTGTAAATTTCATTTGGAACATATATCGATGCATGCAACCTTTGATTATCTTCCATGACCACAAAATTATCAAGATTATGGGCAAGGGAGCTTATCCTCTACCACATATCCAAGCAACCATCAATGACATCACTTACAAGCATATCCTCATTTATACCGGTTCTTCCATCAACATCATCTCTACCACTACCCTTCATCACCTTCACATTCCACCCACTCATTTCGCTACACCTTCACTCGACCTTCGAGATTTTTATGGTTATATGCATCCCACAGTGGATTTCATCATTCTACCCATCCGAGTAGGTGTGAGGACCATGTCTACCTTATTGCATGTCATTCAAGGTGAGATGCAATACAATCTCTTACTTGGATGTCCATGGATCCATGATATGCAATGTGTTCCATCTACCTTACACCATTGTCTCAAAGATGTGCATAACAGACTAGTCCATTGCATTCCTACCGATGGTGATTTTTTTAAATTCTACAACATTATAGATCTTCCACTAGGACCTTCATCATCCTCTACCTGATTCATTCCTATTCATTCACATAATTAGGTGGAGGCATCCACTTCCACTCCACCACCTACCACATCCTCTCATATCCCACCTAGGAAGCACACACATTATCCTACATATAATTCCCACATGCCATCATCTTCTTCTATGGATCCTCCTCCTACTTCCTACCTTTCTTATCACCTTCTTCATGTCCTCCTACTCCATCTCACCCATATTATTCTATAGATCCTCCTATCCTCCATACTCCTCATACACCCCCACTCTCATTCCATCCTCAACCTTGATCTTTCACTTCATCTCATATCATGACTCCTACTCATCCTGCATCATAGTTTCCACATGTTTATCATCCTATTCCTTCCACCACAGCTGAATGTGATGATTGGGAATAACGAGCCTCCCATTTGAATGCCCAACTATTACAATCTCCTCATGCCACAATATGTGACTCCCAACTTTCTTCTTCTTCCTCTAATTCAGACTCACCATATTTTTCACCACCTCATACTTTGCCACAAGTATCCATTTTCATGACCAGTTCTAGTATCAATGAATATAATATTCATGATGCTCATGTACGTCTTTCCACGATCCAATATATACGTGACTTTGGTCACCTTTCTCCCTTATTACTAACCATAGGTATTTTTGTTCCACTTGGTCCACCTGATAATTATATAAATTTCATTTATGCAAACCTTGATTTATCGCTCCTATAAATTGTACCCCTACCCCCATAATCTATCTTTTGTGGTACCTTAGAGCATATTCCCAATCCACACTTCACTTTATGCTACCTTAGATGTTTTCATTGGCATGGTTTTGGGTTAGTAAATTATGAACAGGTCTTACAGATTATTAACCCCTACATTCAACTACCTATAGATAAATCTAGTTTTGGTTATCACCCTACAACCATTCACTCACTAGAATATGATCTTTGAGATCTCACTCTTTATCCTTCAATAGTTCCTATGCACTCGTTAGAAGATGAAATTGAAATTGATGTTCTCAATGATTGTCCCTCCCCCCATTCCACCATCAATAGTCCATGTACATTCACCTTCCTCTCCATTACCTATACATTCATGCATACCTTTACACAATCACCTATAGGTCCACTATTCTATGGCTCAACCCTACCCTACACCCATGGTTTTACATTCTCCATTGAATCTAGCATACCATTCACATCCTTCTGAGTCCTAATCTGTACACTCTCCATCTTCCATAATCTTGACCACCTCTATTAACATAATTTTCATTGACTTGTTCATCCTGCTTCACTGTGCATCTCATCTAGATCAAATAGATGCACCCAATTCAAACTTCATCGAATTCACTCACATATCATCTACTCCCTTATCACAATATTTCTTGCTATCACCACCCATGCTATGCATTGAAAATACTCCTTCGTCATATGCTTCACCTTATATCCCTTGGATTAACCATACAAATGTATATTTGTATGATGAGTTCGACTTATCTGAGGCTATCGATGACCTCCATATCATCCCCATTCCTCCTCAACTCCAATATGGCTCCCACATGCTTGTGGAAGATACTATCAATGTTGACATTAGTGATGATCCTACCAACCCCCACATAATTAAACTCATTTCCAAGATCTCCTTATAGGAGTGCACCCTATTTACCTCCTTTATTAATGAGTACATCAAATTCTTTGCATGTCCTACATGGACATGCCTGAACTTGACCCATCGCTAGTCATTCACAAACTTACACTTGATGAGGATGCCAAACTCACCAAACAAACATTATGATGTATGCATCCCATGATTACGTTAATGGTAAAATCTGAAATCCAAAACCTTCTTGATGTAGGGTTCATACAACCAATCGATTACCAAAAATGGGTGTCCAACATGGTCCCAGTACCAAAGCCCACTAGGGATTTTCGTGTATGCACTAATTTTTGGAATCTAAACAAAGCTTGTCCCAAGGAAAATTTACCACTCCCCAACATGGATACGTTGGTCAATTCTATAGCAATCCATGAAATGATCTCTTATGAATGGATTTTTTGGCTATAACCAAATCAAGATCAACCCTGTTGATCAACACAAGATTTCATTTACGACCCCCTGGGGGATTTTTTGTTATAATCTCATATCTTTTGGCCTTAAGAATGTTGGGGAAACCTTCCAACGCACTATGACATACATATTCCATGAATACATGCATAATATTGTCGAACATTAAGTTGATGATATTATTACCAAATCTCAAGAGCACTCACAAAATCTTGCAGAACTCCATAAAATATTTGATCACCTCCTTGAACACAACGTGTAGTTAAACCCAAAGAAGTGTGTATTTGGTGTTACTTCAGGCAATATTTTAGGATTCATTGTCTCTTAATGAGGCATTGAAGTCAATCCCAACAAATTCAAATCCATTCTCGAGATGCCTCCCCCTAAAAATCTTAATCAGCTACATATCTTGCAAGTTAAAATCTAGGCAATTCATCACTTCATCGCTCAATTTTCTAACAAATATAAAACATTTAACCACATTTTGCAAAAAGGAGTCATCTTAAAATGGGATTATCACTACCAACAATATTTTGATGCAATTAAAGCTTATCTCACTTCTCCACCAATTCTATCTCCACCACATCAGCAATTGACATTCTTCCTGTACATTTCTACCATGGATTTTGCACTAGGAACACTATTGATCTAGAAGAAAATGCTCAACTATGAGCAAGTTGTATACTATATCAGTTGCACTTTGGTCAATTATGAAATGTAATATTCTTACATGGAAAATATTTACTTTGATGTAGTCTTTGCTACACAAAAGTTACGACATTATATGCTCAATCATACAACCTTTATAAGTGCTCATGATAACTCTCGTACCGCCAAATGGATCATGCTCCGTACCAAATTTGACCTCGAATTTATCTCTCAAAATTCCATTAAGGGGTAAGCAATTTTTGATCAACTTGTTGAGGCTTCATTACCTGAGGACAAACCACTTATCATTCATCTTCCCGATGATTTCATTTTTCACACTACTAAAGCTAAAGAATATGTGGAACCAAAAATGCTATATGATTCGATATTATTCTTCAATGGCTCTCACTATGCACATGTTGGGGGTGCTAGGATCATATTTTTCATACCTAATGGGGAACCACTCCCCTTCTCTTTTAAATTAAGTTTTCCTTGCACAAATAATAATTCCAAATACAAAGCTCTCATTCTTGGCTTAAAGCAAGCACTTTCTATGCATATTAAACATATTTAAATCTTCAGTGACTCTCCTTTTTGTTAATTAGATCAAGTAACTATGGCAATATCGATAACCTATACTTAAACAATACAAGAAAGTCACTCAATATCTACTCACTCAACTCGAGTGGTATGATATTGATGCCACCCCATGCTTCTCCAATCACTTCATGAAAACCATGGCTTATCTAGACTCCCTTGTCCCATAATATTCACTCTTTGACACAACACATGTGTCTATTCATACCCTATCTCAATCTACCATTCCATCCTCACACCCTATAAATGGTGATGACATATATGCAATCCATGCTAAGCCACATAATTCGTGGTTCTCTCAAATTAAGGATTACATCAAGTTAGGTTTAATCCCTTACAATTTACCACACACTCATCATTGAGCATGCAAGAAAATGGTAAATCACTACATACTATTTGGGGACATCCTCTACCACCAAAGTCACAATGGCATCCTTCTGCATTACCTCGAACCACATGAGGCTCAATAAGTGATTCAATAAAACCACGATGGAACTTGCAATAGCCACTTTAGTGGCATGACCATTACTAAGCAAATATTATGCATGGGATACTATTGGACCAAAATGGATTATAATTGTTGTATATTAAATAATGCATCAAGTATCAGTATTGTGCTAATCTCACACACTTACCTTCACAAGCACTGTAGCCTATCTAATCCATGTGTCCCTTATTGCAATGGGATTTAGATCTTATTGGATAAAATTAAACCTGCTTCATCCAAAAACCATAATTTCATCATCATCGCTACCACATATTTCACAAAGTGGGTTGAATCCATCTCACTTGTTCAAACCACAGGATCCAAAATCATGGTATTCATCACTGAACACATCATATACCACTTTGGAATCCCCTCATAGATCATTTCTAACTATGGTATACCATTTAAAAATAATAACCTATGTGTATTGTGTATCAAATTCAATATCCATCACAAATTATCTACCCCATACTACCCTTAGGGTAATGGATAATTAGAAGCTACCAATAAAATCATTTATGCCATCCTTCACAAAATTGTTATAAAGTACCATCATGATTGACATAATAAAATACCATTGGCCTTGTGGGCCTATCGAACGAGCATTCACACCCCCACTAGGGCAACATAATTCTCTCTAGTTTATGGTGTTAAAGCCATTATGTCCCTAGAGCTCAAGATACCTTCCTTACACATATCCATGCAAGACTTCATCAAGGATGATACTTCTTGTTAGTCTAGATTTGACTAATTGATCCTCCTATATGAATGTCACATTCATGCCATCGAACACACTCATGTTTACCAATATCATAGTTGTTGTACCTACAATAGTAAGGTACACCAATAAGAATTCCAAATTTATGTCTTGGTTCTTAAAGAGAACCAATAGATCACTAGCCAACCCTGCCAACTACATGAAAAATTTATGCCCAATTTTCTATGTCCTTATATTATCACCTATAAATTTGGTTTTGGGGATTATCGATTGGCTAATCTCAAAGGTCTTGTAGAACCTAAACCCATCAACATAATTTATCTTTGTGCATTCAATGCCTAACTATTTTAGGTATCATTCACTATCCTATTGTAAATTTCAGCATGTTGTGTTGTCATTGATGTCAAAAGGTTTGATGTCATAAGTTGATGGTAATGTTTCTGAGAATATTCTTCAAAGGGCACATGAGGCATGAGGAAACAAGAAGAAGGAAAAGCCTTCTCCATGGTGGTATTTTAAAAAGAAAAATAAAAGGGTCAAGTTGATTTACCATGGTGGTATTTGAAAAAGGAAAAATAAAAAGGTCTATCTAATTTACCTTGGTAATTTTGCAAAAGAAAAAGGTTAAATTGATTAACTATGGTGGCAAAATTTTTAACCTAAGAAAATGCCCTAAGATAAATTATAATATTTAAATCCCTTGGGTTTAAATTGTTATAATTCAAATATAATATTGTATTGGTGAAAAATGTTTGCAATTTGAGCACCGACATCAAAGTCAATACCAACTATGGCATATAAATATTGCATGTTAATGTGGTTAATGTTTCATTTGAACATTGATAAATTTGTGTGCCTAAAATATCATCATTCGGCGGAGAGGAAGAAGATGTTAGTTTTTCCGAAATCAAGGTAGAGTAAAGGACAAGGAGTTCAAATTTCTATCCCATCCGGGCAGGTAGCCTAAATGGTAATTTCCACAATGCTACGATGTGGTAGCAGATAGGTCTCATGTTTGAGACATAATGGAGGCAAGTGATAAGGTTTTGGTTTGAAGTTTTTCATTTTGCATGGCGAAGGTTAAGGATAAGGTATAGTGCATGCCTTTAGTGTTCGTGTGGGTGGCTAGCCCATGTGGTGGCCTAGCCATGGCTAGGGCATGGGCCAGCAGGCAAGGTTTGAATCATGGTGGTAGGTAGTAGCAAAGGGATTAATTTTTGAAAATTAAATTATGCAAAGTCTAAGGTTCTAAGGTATGCATGCTTGTCTAGGGAGATATAAGGGGTATTGTTTTTGCTTTTATTTTTTAAATAAAAGGGTTATGAATGTGGTTTGAATTTTGGAGAAAAAAAATTGTGGTGTTTTTGCTAGTGCCTTGGGGTATAAAATAAAGTGATGATTTAATTATCTCTTTGGAAGTGCATTAATTTCAAGTAGGAGGTATAAGGTGTAAATGAAAATTTGCTTGTGTAATTTGTGATCTTTGTTGGGTTGAAAATTAATTTGCAATATTAGGAGTAATAAGGTGTAAAAGTGGTTTGAAAATTTTATTGTACCTCTTGCATTGTGAAAAGAATTTTTGTGGGGTTTTGTTGAGTTTTAATGCATCTTCCTTGAGATCAAAAGAAGGGTCCTAGAACATCATTTTCAGATTTCATTAAGCACATTTTGGAGGGAATGTTCATGTGGATATTTTGAAATTGACTCTTGCTATCTAACTCTTGAAGTGGCATAAGAAGGATTGGTTTTTTTTTAGACAAGTTTTAATGACATATATTCATCAAAACAAATAAGAGGTATGGGTATATTTTTCTTTCTTGAGGTGTGTTATTGAGCAAGGTTTTTTGGAACATAAGGTGGAGATAAAAGGATTGTTTGATAAGCATTGTTGGAAATATTTGGGTTAGGATTTTATGCTTCTATAGTTGAAAGAGGTTGAGATATTTGTGCTAGATATTGTGAACTACTTGTGCTAGGTTTGAAGACAAATTTTTGTATATTTGAGAAATATTTTGAGCATGTTTTATAAACAGTTATAAGCATGTCTTAGAGCAAAATTGAGCAGAGATTGTGAGCTGACTAGAGATAGATTGTGAGTAGGTTAGAGATAAATTTTGAATAGGTTTGATGTAGATTGTGATCAGGTTAGAGGTATACTTACGAGCAGGTTAGAGGTAGATTTTGAGCAGGTTTTGAGGTAGACTTGTGAGCAAGATAGAGGTAGACTTGTGAATAGGTTTAAAATAGTATTGTAAGTGGATTAGTGAGTAGATTTGATCAGAGTTGAGTAGAGTAGAGGGATTAGAGTTCTCCTATGGAGAGAGATACACAAACTAGAGTAGAGGGGATAGAGTTATCCTATGGAGAGGAATCCACAAACTTGAGTAGTGGGGATAGAGGTATCCTATGGAGAGAGATCCACAAAGTAGAACATAAGGGAATTAGTGTCTCCTTTGGACAAAAATCCATAAACATTGTAATAGGGATTGGATTCCCAAAATATTCATCGAGAAAATTTATAAGAAATATTTTCTTTGTGGAGTAGCCCACATTGGGTGAACCACATTAAATCATGTCTCTCATGTGTGTGATTATGTGTGCATTATTTACTACTTTGATATTATTGTTGTTATCATTTGGATTGAAAAGTAAAAAGTTTTATCTTATAATGTTCACCCCCCTCTTAGTATAATCTTATGTTCTTCATATGCATTATACATGCCATAGCAGTTATATTATATATGTCAACTCGCTAGCACACTCACTATGTACATTACACCAAACACACACTCCTCACTTTCTGTTACACAATAGAATATTTTTCTTTTATATGTATTTTTTATGCTATTTAGACCTTTTTTCTTGTAGGTTCATCATCGCTTGTTGCACTAGCTTTGCTATGACACATCACATCATATTTACATCATGGAATATATTTAACTGATCATGTAGTTTTTCTTGATGCTCCTCCCTTCACCAAACACCCTATCCAAACATACAAAGCCACCTGAATCTGCCCATGTTTTCAATTCATCTTTCTCTTCCCACATAGACCATGACACTCCAATCCTTCCTCCTCTTGATCATAGAGATTCACCTATCTCTCTTCACTCCAATGATAGTCATTCCACAATTTCCACCTTTACATATGTGGGGGAATTTTCCCCCTCTTCTTACCCAAACATGAGGAACCCATATCCTCCCACCTTCATTGATGAGATAAATCTGTACATGCCCACTTCTTTATCTTGACACACTTATTTTGTCTCATTTTCTCCCAACAAGGGGAACCCACCTGCTTTCTCCCAATTCTCAAGGTTACACTTTCCTCTGGATAATGGGATGTCACCCTATGACCATGACCTTCACCAGCATATTTCCCATACTACCCATTTTCATACATACTTGTCTCAACATCTTCACTCCCTCATCCATCGCAAGCCCCACCTCTCCTTATGACACCTCTAGTACCATTTTTTAGTACTTACCTTTAGCAACTACCACCACTACATCACCATTACCTATCTTCACCTCCCTCACCCCATCTATCTCTATATCTATACCCATATCTGACTTCACTCATCCCAATGGGTTCTCATTATCCTCCCAATTTGATACCATATCCTCCACCCATCAACCTTCAACACATTCTCGCTCAACTTGACAACCTTGAGTTACACTTAAGTCATTATTGATGTCATTCACCTACTCACCATTATTTTATGACTAATCCCCCATTACCTCCTTCCATACATGTCCCTCATCCTCACACACAAAATTCACCAAATTTGATGTTGGTAGGCAACTCGCCCCCTCCTAACCCACCTCTCCTATGATTGTCATCTCCTACACATTACATATACCCCAAGCCTATCCTATTGAAACCTCTATCACACACATTTAACCAGCTACTTCATGTAGGCCTCCTAGTTCTACCTGAGATCAAATCAAATGACCCATATTACCCAAAACCAAGGGGTTACAATGAACATTAGTTCTATATCTAGCATCATCAATAGGGGCATGATATCAACAATTTCCATATTTTCAAATGCCTTGTCCACAACATGGTAGTTAGGAAATATTCACCATATTTTGAGCATGTCATATCTCCCACCAGAAATCAAGGTATCCCATCTCATCCAATGCCCTTCTCCACTCCATCATGTACTTCCACACTCCATTCCTTTCAATATTTACACAATCACACAACCTATTAGGACATTAGTCACATTTTCACTATGCTTAGTTATTTATGACCTAAGTATCACCATCCCCCACATCCTTAGTCTAGTCCCCTATATCCTTCTTTCCCCCCTTCTTAATTTCCCTTCTTGTTATTTCACACTATTGTATTGTCACGCTTCGAGAGGCTACATACCTATGCTAAATTTCCCTTGTTATTTCATATTGTTGTATGGTCATGCTTTGAGCAGCTACATACTTATGCTAAATTTATCTTCTTCTTGTTATTTTATACTATTGTATGGTCACACTTTGAGCAACTACATACTTGTGTTGAATTTAATTTCTTATTATTTTGTATTGTTGTATGGTCATGCTTCGAGTAGCTACATACCTGTGCTAAACTTCCCCATATTTCCATTTCTTTTTATCTTCCTCCCTTATTTGTTTCTTTCATTCCTTCCAATTTTCTTCATACAATTTTGCTTTTGTCCATCATATCTTTTTTCCTGTTGCTCTTCTTGATATGGTCAATCATACACATTCTCCTTTTGCATTCATCTTTTCCACCTCTTACACATCCCCCTATGTTGGGGCAACTGCATCTAATGTTCTTCCTTATTTGTCACATTCTTTTTGAATATTCACCTCTTTCATGATATTTCTCAACCTCATTTCCTTTTTAGTTCCATGAATTCCTCTTATTCATATTCTCCTCCATGCATATTTCTTTCATGATACTCCATTGCATATCCACATGTATATCCATTACATCCACATCCATACTTGTACATTCTCATTGTAGAAATGCACTCATGAGAGATTAAACACACACTTTTTAGCATCACCATTTGGATGTCCACTTGCCTTTTTAGAATTATAGACTGCACAAATTTTTGTGTGATTTGACCATTCACAAGTTAAGACAATCAAACATTAACTCTAGTTGAAAATTTCTCACCCATCTCATAGATTCCCTTGGTTGGTTTGATTTCTTTCATGGACCACTCACACATTTCACATTTTAAGCATATTTTGAGTCTAGGGAAGATAATATCTTGTGTAGACATCACTATTTAGCGAACGGTTTCCCCTACTCATCCTATCATTTGTGTGATCAAAATAAAACCTGAAAATAAACAAAGGGATAAGCATAAGCAAAAATAAAAAATGGGTAGAAAACAAAATCCAACACCCATAAAAAAACAAAAAAAAAATAAAAGAGCACCACAATAAGAGAATCAAAAGGAAGAGGGCCATAAAATAAAAGAAAATATATCCAAGAGTACTACCAAATAGCTTGAATCCCTTTGGTCCTTTGGTTTAACATAACATCACAAGGTGATTTTCATCGCCAAAAATAGGCTCCAAGAGCTTGCCTAGTAGTGGAATAGTCTTACAAGTGGTGACACATCTGTCACATTAGCAACCTTATCTTGTACATATCACTACGTGCTTATGGATGAGCTAGCTATTTTGGCTATGTTTGCAACAGGTTAGTCCCACCTCCCTCAAAATGGATAAATGAACATCACTCATTGCACACACTGGTCCATGATAGACTTCCATTCAATCAAGATAGTTATGAGTTATTGTTGAACCTTGTTTAGTTTTTCATGAGGTTTGATTGCTACAACTCTGATAGTCAAATTTACTACATAAATCTCCCTTGCCATCTTACATCCTTGATATGACAAAATGGATCACATTTCCACTAGTTTTGCAATGATATAAGAACTTCCTACATGTGTTTCATCCATATCATACACTTCATCTGCATATTAGTCATTTCATTTGACCCTCATGCATTATCTACTCTACATATGATCATATTCATCCATCTACATTGCATCATTTTTTATTACTCTTAATCTACAATGATATCATTTCTCATATGCATTCATACATACTACTACATGCCTACATATTATTTCATATTACATTCACTTACATCTACCATATTTTACATTATACATACACATAATCCTATGCTATTCATTCATCCACACAAATCATAACACATGTATATGAGACTACTTAAAGAAACATATACTCATATATATCTATCTTATATATATATATATATATATATATATATATATATATATATATATATATATATATATACGTATATATATATATATATATATATATACGTATATATATATATACGTATATACATATATACGTATATATACATATATATATATATATATACGTATATATATATATATATATATATATATATATATATATATATATATATATATATATATATATATATATATATATGTCTACATATATATATACATGTCTACATATATATATATCATGTCATCAATGCCCTCGGGCTACAAAAATCATGTGTACATAATATACATATATGGTTGGCCACCTAGCCACCACCTAAATCAACAACACTAGCAAGCTCTCTCACTCTTGCTACCCACTAGGAGTCTCTGCGCTCTCCTATTGTGTTGTCAACGCCACCTCTACTCTCCACTCCTTGGTTTCTCTACTCAACTCTAGGGCACCCCCACCATCTTTGAGGTTGTTGGCACTACCATCCTCTGCTCACCCAACACCACATGAGGGGCACTTCACTGACTCTACTATGAGTGTGTATGAGATCGTGATATCGATCTTGATCGTGACCTTGTGTATTCAGGGAGCCCATGACCATACACAGTCAACCATACCTCATAATTTGCCCTCATTGATGCCTCCTATGCATGCATCCCACTCAAGTCTATGTTTGCTCACTACAAATGATCTATCTCAGCTTGTAAACCTACCGCCTTGACCTTGGTCTACTCACCTTATAACCTAACTCTCTCTACCTCCTCCTGTACCTATAGATATCACTCTATATCCTTGCATAGGTGTTCTACCTCCACCTTTGCATCTCACACTACATCAACATCTACCTGCACCTCTTGTGCTCACTGCACATTATCCTATAGCACTACAATCTTTAATCTCACCCTCTACTCTATAGCAATAGTTTCTTGTACTGGGTGCTACATCTATCTCACACTCTCTATGTGACTAACCTACTCAATAATTTGTGCTCTCACCTCATCACACTCTCTCCTCAATGCATCCTCTCAGTGGCCAACTGCATCGCATATCTCATGGCCACCTCCATGTAGCACTGCAACTGCTCATCCCTCTTTGTGTGGCTCACCTACTCATCTGTAAGCTATGCTCCCCCCTCATCATGCTCTACCCTCAATTCATTTATCTCTATGACCAGCTCCTCAACCTCCCTCATGGCTACCACCAACCTCTCTATCTTCCACCTCTCCTCCATAAATCTCATTCTATCAACAACCTAATCCATCTCAGACTCTATTGACCTCCCATATAACTCCCACACTATATCCCATAGTAGCATCACCTCATCCTGAGCATCTAACACATCCTAAAAATTAAATATCACATCCATATCTATTATGGATCTCTTCCCTCATTCTCCATCAGCATGGACCCATCCAATGGTTTATCCTCACCACACACATATATTCAGGAAACCTAACTCAAGGATATCCACCCAAATCATTTGGCATCAATCCTCCTCGCTCCTCCTCTATCGACACAACCTTATCTAGTGAATGGCCCCCATTACCCTCCTATCACTTGAGTGACCTCGCTATAGGATATCCTACCACATCATCCTAGCATAATCTCCTTCATCAAAGAGACTCCTCCAACTCCTCATCTAACTCTACATTTGGCATAGGTACAACTCCTCCTGGTGCTTGTACATAAACTATAGGTAAATATCCCACTAGATCCACCCATCCATCTACTACCTTAACTCCTAGATACCACCCCTATGTCACCCATGATAAATCATAATCCAAATCCATACCCACATCATCCACATCTAAAATAACCTTCTCTAGATCTCTTGACACATCCAAGGGATGCACTACAGGTTGTACTCCCTGCTCTCCATCTCTCCTTCGTATCAGGATAAGTAAATTTGATTGCCCCTATTGTAATCCAAATTGGCATATCACTTTGTTGAAGGTAAAGCACTCCACCTATCATTGATATCGCCCCACCATCCATCTACCTTAATGAATCTTACCCAACCACTCCTCATCCCATATAACTTCATCCCTCTAAGATCTCCACTTGATATGCTCAGGTACTAAATCATCGAGCATCCTTCACCAAAATAGGCCATCTCCCTTGTGCCCCCATCACACTCACATCTCCATATTCGTATGCCACCTCAAGGCATATGGTACAAAATATCCCATCAATTCTTACACCTCATAAGTTAATCTCATAGGTCACTCTATCATGATGTGCTCCCATGCCCATACTTGTAGCAATGAGCTAAAGCTCACTCCAGATTGCCCTGCCCTCACAATATTGTATAACTCTCTATACACCTATGCTAGTAATGTGGATGCCCATGCAAACACTACTTTTTGCTCCACCATATCACAAACAATTTCCATCATATTCCTAGGATATTTCACCCTTGAACTATCTGGTAGAGCATAGCTTGCTATCATGAGCATCATCATGCAGTGGTGGTTGGACATCTTGCCCTTCCAATAATACTTATAATCCACCCTCTTCTCATACTACACCTCTCCCCACCTAGCACCAATTGTTTTTTTTAGAATCTCCTTACATGCACCATCCATTACCTCTCTCACCATGATGCCCTCTATAGGCAACCGATATATCCTATATATATACTACAACATAATCATCATATTTCTTGTTGGGATATGGAAGGTGTTCCTATCTAGATCTCACCTCTCATAGAGGACTGATATGTCGGCCCTGTTTGCATGTACACTATGCAACTACCATAGGCTCTTAAAAACCCACAGTGCCTAGACACTCTCCATCCTCCTCTATCCACACCTTCCCCAATGCACCCTTCAAAGTTCACATGCGATGGTGCGGCTCAATCTCCTCACCTACATTCATTCCCACACATCAAATAAATTCATCATTAGTTTCACATATACATAAATTTATCATCAATTATTCTTTAAAACATTCATTGCATGCACACATCCTTTATTATTAAAAAAATGAGTAGTTTATGCACACACATGTGAACCTAGTTCGCACACTGCTACACGAACCTATTTCGTTCAATATCACATGCACCTTCAATGAGGGGAATTTTTGAACATCCATTTTGTCCTTTTATGGTGAAAAATCACTCACAATGCATACACAACACACTACACACTCATAAACAAGAAATCAACACACCTAAACATATAATCCAAGATAAAATTCCATATTACAATCCAAAAATCAAAACAAAAAACAAATGATATATTTGGACACCCATTTGGATATTTTCACACTTTGTACATACGTTTTGATCATACACTACATGCAAACACATTCACACTCAAACATGCATTCTCGTACTTTTCAATCATTTATGCAAATAAAACAGGTAGGGTTTTTGTGCACTTACCTGTGGTACAATGCCCCTGCCACTCATGCTAGAACATATACTAACCATTTATAAGTCTCAACTCGATATTTCAACAGTGCTTTGCTTCACAAATTCTCTCTCACTCCTCTCCTTCAAATCTTGTGCAACACAAATGATGCTTGCACATGCAAAAAAGGGATTTATTCGATAATTTTTATGGGTTCGCATGCACACGTGTGAACCTGGTTCATACCCACACATGTAAACTTGGTTCGTGCACTACTATGTGAACCAACCATTGCCACATCATCCTTATTATTTTTTTGACTTTGCCATATTCATTTCATCTTCCATCCATGTTTTCCTCATTTTTCTACCTTTTTTTACCATCGTCTTCTTTCAATTGACTCACCACCACTTTTCACCCACTCCATTGCTGATTCATTGCTTAAGGGGGTATTCATACAATAAAATCAAAAATCCACTTTGCATGCGATCAAACAAAAAAACATCTAATCATGGGTATTACATCTACCTAAGAAATTTTTTGCTAAAGATTATCTCAAGATAAATCTAATCCCATTCACACATTTGCTAGACCACAAATGCCATACACCTAATGAACATATCTTGACTCCAGTCATCATAATAGTACACATAGACCATTTTATGAATGTTGCATCTAATATGCCCTCGTCTTGTATCTTTAATGGTTTAACAAAAGTCATCATGCACTCATCAATCAATCAAAGGTAAAATTTTGAAAAGGCATTTGTTCTATTCACAATTGGAACATCTTGCATTGATCACAAGAATGAAGTAATCTTAAGTTTTCCCTCAAAAGCAACCAATACAATACTGCAAAGAGTTGTACTAAATCACCAATCACTTGTTTTATCATCACATCTCTTTTTTAATCATTTGCATTCATCCACCCACAAAATTTTCATCTTCCCAATAACATCATCACCTTCCTCCGTCATATTTTTGTACTAAACTATATTTTACACAACATAGTACAAAAAGGAGCAAATGTAGACACCTAAAAGTCGTATTTGGTTGCAAGTTCATCCTTCACGATTAATTAAGTCACAAACCTCACAAAATTGCACTAATTAAACCTAAAATACATTGTATTTACAAAATGGGCTATCCATAAACCTCTTTAGGCCATCTAAGTCATTTCCTACATCTAATCATGGTTCCCATACAACCTCCTTAAAAAAATTCTAAGCATGGTAACTCTAATCATAGTTTAAAATATCACTTTATTATTAAAGTGCACTTTATGACTTAAACATGATTAATTAGGGATAATTAAGATTAACACTAATCTTATCCTCACACATGCACCCATAACTTAGTTAATATATTTAAAATATGCTTAACTTAATCACAACCTAACCTAGGATCTACCTAATCAGGGTTAACCTCAACCCTTGCTCACACATGTGTGCACATAGGATATTTCTAGATTCCTCTTTAGGGCATATGAAGGAATGACTCACCTTCCACTTCATCCTTTTAACCTCACCATGGTTGATATCTAACCTAAGGTTCATGCCACCTCACAAAGGACACCTCACCCCCTAGCCTTGGCCCACTCTATAAATAGATGGCCATTTTCACCATGAAATAACTCTTGCTCTTTTGGTTTACTTACCAAAAATTTGTAGAAATCACTCCAGACTATTCTTCATCACTTTCACATCCATCATACATCAAGCAATAGTACCAGGATTTCATCTAAAAAAAATCTATAAAATCAGTCAATGACAATCTAGTTTGCGTAGTACCATGCAAACCCGAGTCAAAGGTTCACACACTGCCATGTGAACTTGGTCTACAACCATTCCAGAGCTCAAATCAGGTAAGTATCACTTGTGGATAGTTTCTATAGTTTTAGTTTTATTTTTTATCATGTTTTATTTCATTTTAGCATCACTTTATTTTCATAAATATGGTATCTGATTAATGATAGGTTCCCAAATACACTAACCCATTTTTGCAGGCCCAAATAGGTCCAAAGGAAAATTTTAAGCACCCAAGCAATAACATGTGCAAGAAGCCCATATACATTAAGGGCACCAAAAGACATTAGTGAATGCATCGCATTCATATTGAGAAAAGAGGAAAATCCTTCTTGAGAGAATTTTATGTTGTAACCCCTTTAAAATAAATAAAAGAGCATTCAACTATTATTTTATTTGTTTTGGAATGGTTACTTCCATGTGTTACATATAGTATTTAGTTATAGAAGACTTTAGACTTCAATATCTAATTCTTGTTTGTGTCAGGTAATTTTATATTGTGCACGATCTTTTATTTGAGATCCTTTTTCATCTTCTTTTTTCAGTCCTCCTTGCTATGATCTTTTGGATCTTGCTCATGGATTGCTTGAACTTCTTCTTTGTCTTTAGTTTCTAGTTCATGTGATTTATATATTTCTAATTGTATCGCTCCAAATTTTTTGCATCCCTACCTTCAGGCTATAGGATCCGCGCCCGGAAGGAGGATGGGAAAAGGATGGTGCGGTACCTCGGACTGAGAGGACTTTGCGAAGGTCCCGCCTCTCAAGGGAGGTGTATTTTGGTGATTTTTCGACGGATGGTGGGTTCACCAGGAAACATTTGGCGGCAGTTTCCATGCCTAGGTTTTGGAATGTGTTTAGATGAGTTCGTTTTAATCTTAAGCATTCATGTCCTAGGTTTGGCCGAATGAATCTAAATTAAACTACATGAAAATGCAACTTTCATGAACACGACAAACAGATTTGAAAGCAAAAAACAGAGAATTTTATAGAATGACAATGAAGAATACGATCCGGATGTTTGAAGAAGATTCTGACATTTGAAGCAATCTGGATCGCCTGTAATCTGACAGAATCGCAATCTGCAATCGTCTGACGAGAATCGTACGAGATCGACGAATTCGTCGGACGAATTCGTCGAGAGACACTGCAAAACAGAAAATAGATGCAAAATACAAGAAATTCTACTGTGCTAACGGAGGCAAATTACACCAAATAATAAAATGAATATTGAGCAATAGTTTAAAACAGCAATCCTAGCCAATTTCTGTATTTTAACAACAAATCATGAACTTAATGTGCAATCTAAGCTAAATGGGTGAACTCCAAATGCAAAATAATATAAACACTGAGTAAATGATCTAATTTGCAGCATAAAATGACAAAGAAAAGGTTGAGAAAAGCAAACTCCAGACACTGATTGCCTCGATGTGGACTGCAGTCGAGATCGTCTCGCATCAGTATGAAATCGTCTCGCATTTGACGGGATCGCCTCCGATCTGAACAGGTTCGTCGGCGACGATGGATGCTGGCTCCGGCTGAAAATCAGTGATGTACCTACAACAAAATTGCTATGGGACTAGTGCAAAAGCAAGATTAGGATGTTTTGATGCAGAGGGAATCACTTTGCAGAAAATTTCAGCCAGGGGTTGGGGAGGGAAAATCCTAGAGATTAAATAGGCTTAGGGGGAGTAGCTAGGAGGTTGGAGATCATCCCAATTTGGGAGATCTCCAATGGGGGAGGGTCCCAACGGTGCGGACACGCTTACGCCCAGATTGGAGACCCGTTGGAGCAGATTCCAACTATGCAAATTCAGTTTTGCGACAAGATCGTACGGACGTCCTAGTCCGGACGAAATCGTCAAATACAGGACGATATCGTTCGATCGGCGACGATATCGTCAAACGGTCAAAACAACCTCTAAAAATGGCACGGAAAAGGGGAAACGGATTTCCCGACGGTTAACGGGCGGTTTGGGAGGTTAAATTTGAATTTAAATTTATTTACTAAGGTGAATGTAAATTTTATAATTTTACTGCGCCAATTTTAGGGTGCTACATTTTGCCCCCTCTTTAGCGAATTTTTCGAAGAAAATGCGTTAAAGATGAGTTCTTCTCGATCTACGAGAAAGCAAAAAATTATTCCCATTTTTAGGCGACGATTCTTGGTCGAATCGTACGACGACTTACTATGGTGCCCCCTCAGTGTTTTTACCCAAATCGAACGTTTGAGGTAAAAACGCGAAAAAGCAAAAAAATTATTGTTGAATAAAATTAAGAAAAATAGGGTAAAACCCTAATTCATTTTCTGTTTTTAGAGCTCTGAAGCAAAATGGTGGAGACAACGCACAGATCGACAGAAGTCCGGCGCGGTCTACGGGTAAGAGTCTAAACTTAGTTTAGAATGCTTTAATTTGATTTTTACATGCTTTTTAGGTAGATTTTAGATGAATTTTGAGCATCGCGGCCGTTTTTGGGCCGTCGACGTCGTCGGGACGAAATCGTCCCGATTTCGACGAAATCGTCTCAATTTCGGCAATTTCGCCGGAGGGCGAAATCGTCGAAAGGGGGACGATTTCGTCAAATTAGAGACGATTTCGAACTGCGAAATCGGAGACGATTATGCTCAAATTTGGGACGATATCGTCCAATAGTGGGCGATATCATCAATTACACAAAATTGAATTTTTAATTTGCATTATTGATTACTTGAATTATTGATTAATGATTGTTTATTGTTTATGTTGTTTATGTTGCAGAGAGGATTGCTAAAAAGCGAGAGAATGAAAATATGGAGGATTGAGAGATGACTTGGCTGCTATGACACAGGCAGAGCGAGATCTGCTGGCACAGGCCAGCTTACTGCATGTGGCAGAGATGCCACAAGTATCCACAGACATGGGGCTTCTAACAGCCCTAGCAGAGAGATGGTATCTGGGTTCTTCCTATTTTCGATTATCGACAAGGGAGATGGCTCCCACACTAGAGGACGTATGGAGGATTCTGAGAATCCCCATACAAGGACGGATGATCACTCCTACGGCCAATCAGGGCCACGCTATGGGACGACTGTGTGGTGACCCGAGCTTCGCCCTGGAGAAGGGCGGAGTGAATATCGAGGCACTACGCCAGATGCCTAGGGCATCCAGACTCACACGAGTACTAGCTGGAGTGGTTGGTGGACTTCTGTTGTGCCACCAGAGTGGATGCAGGGTACCATGGATGCTCGCAGATGTGATCTACGATATGCGGGACCATGGGTACAAGGTTTCTTTGGGGCAGCTTTGTTCTATGCCGGTTGTACAGGATCCTGTATGGGGTCGTGTACAAGGGCGGGCGATGTCTGGTGATGACATCGCTCCTACAGGTTTGGTGTTGGGAGCACATTGCAGTGCGGAGGCCGGTAGGGCTTCCACTGACAGGGATTGATGGGGAGAGGCCCCGAGTCTTCTACTGGTGGCTCCGGAGAGGGTCACAGCGGTGGATCGACCTGTCGATGTCCCGGAGACTACTGGATGATTTGGTCCCAGACCAGATCACCTGGAGACCATGGAGAGGGCACCCAGGGTGGGCCGAGGATGGACAGGAGCTGGCTCGCATCGGGGAGTCTGCTGGCTATGGATGGAGAGAGGAGAGGTGGAGCTCCACCGCTATGACCGAGTTTTGAGATGGTTCGGTCTACGGCAGGGGATCCCATCTCTGAGGGATTACGAGTTTTCTCGGACTATCTGGGATAACACCACGGTTAGCGGGGCTCTTGACATGCGGCGCTTACGGAGCCGGGACGCGGACGATGCCCCCATCCGGCCAGTGGATGGGGACGATGTAGGAGTAGCCGATGGCTATGATGCCTAGTATGCAGGCATCCGCCCTCCTCGGATGACGAGGGCACAGGGTCCGATCCATGTGGTTGTGCGTCGGATAGGGAGGCGGTGCCAGGCGGCGATAGAGGTGGCCCGGGGTCACGGTAGGAGGGAGCAGAGGAGGCCATAGGCACGGGAGAGGCCGCGGCAGTGGGAGAGGAGGGAGGAGAGACCCCCATCTCCACAGAGAGAGAGACCACCATCGCCCGATAAGGGCAAGGGTGTAGACACTAGGGAGAGCAGCGAGACAGCGACTCTTCGAGCTGAGGTTGCCCGCTTGCGGGCTCAGGTGCAGACACTACAGGATGAGGCTACATGGCTCAGAGCTCGGGGCGGAGGAGCGAGCACTCGGGATTTAGCATGCGCTATCGCCCAGATCACTTTCTATCAGGCTCTATACTACCAGGCGGTGCCAGCGGAGCAGAGGGTGCCATTACCAGCACACATTGCAGAGCCTATCGTGATGGGGTCATCTAGGACATCATCACGATCGGCATCCAGGACTCACGGCACCACACGGACTGCGATGGGGCCACCTCCTCCACCTCAGGGGGGAGGAGATGAGGCTGAGAGCTCGAGGGGCTCTCGAGACACTACACAGAGGGTATTTGATTGAGTATGCCAAGATATGGATTGTGGCATACTAATCTAGTTGATATGATGTACATATATATTTGTGACATATATAGATGAGATATTTTTGATCATATGACTTATATTGTGTTATGTATTTTTATGATGCTTTTAGATGTTTTAATTGATTGATTTAATAATTCATTGAGGATTCATGTAATTATGTCGTTGGAAATATTATAATTTGAATGTCATGCTATAACATTATAAATGAAATAATCTGATGTAACAAAGTGGTTGTTTGTGATGCAATGTGATAAAAATAAAAGGACTTCTAACAATAATTTCAAAGGACATTGTCGCTATTATAGACCATTTCATGGAGTCGTTGCTCACTCGGTCGTCAAGCTAATCCCATTTATAGAAATATTGTTAAAAAGGAAAAGAGTGCTTAAGAGACTGTCTTAAGACTTTGGTGCAATAGTGCAAATGATGATGATGATGATGATGGTTTTGTTTTCAGATTTTCATGAAAAATATTATGCATGAAATATTTTTAAAATGATTTTTGCTAGGCATAAATTCCTAAGTGTGATAAAATTTGTGAATAATTCCTTAGGAATTATACCATCATTGCAAAGTTGAAGGTTGACATAATGACATGAAATAGTGATAATGTGTTTGCTTTTGAAAAGCATAATTTGTGTAAAATGAAGTCATATGGTTTTCATGATTTTGAAGAAATGGGGAATAAAAATTGTTACAATGGTTTGCGCTAGGCATAGAATATGTAGGTATAGACTTATACCATCATCGCGAAAATCCAAAAAAATAGTTTTATTGCATGGTTGATTTTTGATGAACAGAAAAGATGAAAATGAGGACTTGCGCTAGGCATAAAATTCCAATTTTGGTTTTGAAACTATACCATCGTCGCGAAAGTCAACCGGATATATATGATTTGATTTGTGTAATTTGGAAGAAATTTTTGATTTTTCTAATTCTATAGTTGTCTTTGTGAAAAATAATTGTACTTGATTATTCCAAACAAGTTGCAAAAATAATATTTCAAAGTATTTTGAAGACAAAAGTTAGATTTATAAGGAATCCCATGTGCATATGTGCATTCATTTCCGATCTTGATTTATCATAATGATAGACAAAATCTCTCAAATACAAATGTGTGTGCAATTGCATTGTTCATTTACCAGTTTTGAGCAAGATACTATGATACAAGTGATTTGAAGAAACCAAATAAGTGTTCATTAACCATGATGTAGATGCATATAACCATATTAGACTACTATGTAGATCGGATTATCAAGAGCTAGCTAATCCATAAGCAGACATAGGTCTGTACAAAAGAAGGTCGCTAATGTGACGGACATATCGCCACGCTAGGAGTTACCCAAGGCCAAGCGGGTTGGGCACAAACCACATGTTATGGGGCTTACCTCACGGTTTTCGAATAATTGAGAATTCCAGGGATTCAAGCTCATCAACCCTTCTTTTCTTTTCAAAGGGTAGGGAAAGGGATTTTATTGCTTTCTTGCTTTCTTTTGAACTTTGCTTATTTTTCTTTTTGTATTTCTTTTGCTTGATAATGCTTGGAACATTGCTGAAATAACATTTTTCTTTTCTCTTCTTTCTTGAACTTTTTCTTCTCTTTTTCTTTGCTAGGGATACTTGCTCGAATTAGTTTGTAGAGCAAGGGATTTTTATTACGGGTAGGGGTGAGCTTGTCCTTTTGCCAATTCTCAAAGATTCTAGACCATGTGCATGATAGGATAGCGGGGGAAACTTTTCACTCAAGAAATCGGTTCTACTATGTAGCAAAACATGGAAATTACAAATATAATCATTTTATTGTGGAAAGATGTGCTTGGTTTAAGTAAATAACAAGATCAATTCTCTATGCTCAAACTTTATTTAATTGAATTTTGTGAACTTTGATATAAGAGAGATTAGTAATCATGCCAGATAAAATCAAGATATTTATTGTTGTGAGTGTGCAAGTGAGGGATTCAAAATAAATGCTAATTTATCCAAAATAAGTTGAAACATATAACTGCAATAATTGTAAGAAAATATATATAAATGATTTGTGAGAAAGTTTTTGAGAATGTTGACTCTCTCTTTCTTACGTATATTGTTTTGGTTTCGAAAGAGTCAAGCATATTGTTGTTTTTATATTTTTTGAGCAAAAAAATTTAACAACTGCCTTAAACAAATGCAATAGATAGTTTTTGAAGATTTTTGGAGATTTATGAATGTTTTTGGTGTTTTTGAATAAATTGAAAGAAATACAAGATAGTAATTTTGAACAAATATATACATGGATGAAATGACCAAGTTTATGCATAGTAACGTTTAAGATGCAAAATATTCATGGGTTCTTTAAGTTCTTTACCATCTAAGGTAGATAATTTATATGCTCTGATTCAAATTTTGCAGTAATAATGTATGGTCCAAGCCAGTTGGGCTCAAATTTACCTTTAAGTTCTTTGGTTGCATTTGTATTTTTTTATTTTCTTTTAAAACAAGGTCGCCAATCTCAAAGGATCGATGACGAACTTTCTTAGCATATGATCTTTTAAGCTTGTTTTGGTAAGCACGGAGATGCTCCAAAGCATTGATGCATTTTTCATCTAGGAGTTCCAGTGGCTGAGTGCTACCGGACACGATATTCATCTCCTACTTCGGTATCTTGAAGTAGCAGAGCCAAAGAAGGAACTTCCAATTCAAATGGAAAAATTGCTTCAGCACCATATACCAAAACAAATGGTGAAGTGCCCGTCGGGGTTCGAACACTAGTTCGATAAGCCCACAAGGCTGGATATAATTGAATATGCCAGCCATGGCCAGTTTTATTGACTAATATTTTGAGAATTTTGATTAAAGTTTTGTTAGAAGCTTACGCTTGACCATTACCATGAGGATAATAGGGAGTGGACCGGCGATGTTGAATCTTATATTTTTGACATAATTTTTTAACATCTTTATTTTTGAAAGGAGTTCCATTGTCAGAGATGAGGTTGGCAGGGATTCCGAACCTGCAAATGATTTGATTAAAAATAAATTTAGAAACTTGTGTGCCGGTGCAAGAAGCTAAAAGCATGGCTTCGACCCACTTCGTGAAATACTCAGTGGCAGTTATGATGAACTTGTGTCCATCAGATGACACGGGATTGATTTTGCCAATAATATCCAAGCCCCATTTAGAAAAGGGCCAAGGAGATGAAATAGCCTGCAACTCTTGTGCAGGCGCATGGACAAGGTCAGCATGTTTTTGACACTTGTCGCAATGGCGCACATACTCATGTGCATCTGTTTCCATGGTAGGCCAAAAGTATCCTATCCGAAGGAGCTTTTTAGCAATGGCACTACCACTAAAGTGTCCTCCACAAGATCCATCGTGGGCTTCACTCAAGGCTGATTTAGACTCTTCTAAGTTTAAACATCTTAATAGGATACCTTCAAAAGATCTCCTATATAAAGTATTGCCAATTATTACAAATCGACTTGCTCGTCGACGTAATAACCGACGTTGGTTTCTATTAGAATTAGCAGGGAAAGTCCCATTTTGGAGAAAATCAAATATGTCTGTATACCAAGGTTCAGGAGTAGTTTCATTGATTAGAAACACATCCAAAGGCTCTAAGCATGACTTATTTGAAGCGGGTTCCTGGAGTCGACGAATAATGATAGTGGCATATTCGTCGTCTAACTCCAAGGGCAGGAGAGATGCAGTTGCGGCCATAGCATCAGCTGCACGGTTGCTAGTTCGAGGAATAGCTTCCAAGGTGACTTGATCAAATAAAGACATTAGTTGTAAAACATAGGCCTTATATGGGCGCAGTTTATCATCTCGGGTTTGATAAACTTCATTAATTTGATTTATAACCAATTGGGAATCACCAAAAACTAAGAGGTTTTTAATTTTGAGTGCTAGAGCAGCTCGTAATCCAAGGATTAGAGCCTCATACTCAGCGATATTGTTGGTGCAAGCAAAGGTCGGTTTGAAGGACGAGAGGAATAAGATGTTTTTGCGGAGATATTAAAATAATACCCGCATCTGACCCCACTCATGCATCGGGCTCCATCAAAGTATAAGGACCATTGTTCAGGATGGTCTGCCTCTAATTGGAGGCATTCATCTGGAAACTCGATGATGAGGGGATGAGTAGACTCTAAGGGTGCAGCGACTAATTGATCTGCTATGATTTGACCCTTAACAGACTTTTGTCCTATGAAGGTGAGATCAAACTCGCTTAGAGCAAGAACCCACTTGGCTGTGCGACCCGATAAATAAGGTCGACTCATGAGATATCTTAAGGGATCATATTTAGCAATGACATAAGTTTTTTGGCTAAGCATATAATGTCGTAATTTTTGCGTAGCAAAAATGACTGCTAGACATAGCTTCTCCAATGCTGTATAGCGGGTTTCATAACTGATGAAGGTTCGGCTAATGTAATAATTAGCACGTTCTCGCTTTTCATCATCAAGTTGAGCTAACATAGCTCCTAAGGCAGAATCTGAAGCTGAAATATATAGGAGAAATGGGCGATCGGATTTAGGTGGTGAAAGCACCGACGGATTAAGGAGATATTGTTTGAGAAGTTCAAAAGCTTCTCTACATTTTGTGTCCCAATTAAAGGGGACATCCTTCTTAAGGAGTTTAAGAAAGGGACTAGTTTTATCCGCCGACTTATCGATGAAGCGACGGATGGCTTGAAGTTTACCTTGTAAACTTCGTAATTCAGATATATTAGTAGGTGCGGGCATATCAGTGATAGCCGCAATTTTGAGAGGGTCAATTTCGATACCACGTAAAGAAACTAAAACCCCTAATAGTTTGTCGGACTTAACTCCGAATATGCATTTTGCTGGATTTAATCGAATGAGATATTCTCGTAATCGATTAAAAACTTTCCTTAAATCATCTAAATGATGATCTTCAATAAGAGAGCGAGCTATGATATCATCTACATAATCATGTAGGATATCATGCATCATATCATGAAAAATGTAGGTCATAGCTCGTTGATAAGTTGCATCGGCGTTCTTTAAGCCAAATGGCATCACTTTCCAGCAAAAGGTACCCCAGGGGGTAATAAAGGCTGTTTTAGCCTGGTCTTCAGGAGCTATCTGATCGATTATAACCGGAGAATCCATCCATTAAGGACATCATCCCACTTTCGACAGTGAAGTCAATAATTTGATCCATGTTTGGAAGAGGAAAGTCATCTTTAGGGCATGCAGCGTTGATATCTCTAAAATCGGTGCAAACTCTAACTTTGGTAGCTTCTTTCTTGGTGATTGGAACTACATTTGAGATCCATTCAGCATAATCAATAGCTTGTATGAAGATAACATTCAGGAGTTTTTCTAACTCCCCTTTGACTAGCAGAGCCACTTTGGGATGCATTTTTCTAAGTTTTTGTTTAACCGGTTTAGCATCCGGATGGACCACTAGATGATGCATGACTACGGAAGGGTCTAGACCTGGCATATCTTCGTATGTCCAAGCGAAGACATCTTCATACTCTTTAAGGAATGCGATGTATTGTTCTTGTTTTTCTTGACTTAGTTCTGCTCCAATATTGATTATGTGAGGATTGTCCTCAGTTCCAATGTTAATTTTAATGACATTTTCTACCTCCATGTGTAGATCTCTTTCAAAGTTAGGTGGGGCGGGTGAAACGCCCAATTCTTGTAATTCTTGTAAGGTTAATTTAGATAATTCATTACGAGGATCAGTGGCCTCAATTTGGGCTATAGTTGGTATAGAACCATCAAAATAAAATCCGTTGTGTAGCATCTCTTCAACGAGAGACATCATGGAAGATATCTCCTTCCAATTCTTCATCGGGGTCGGCAATCATTTCGGGGTATGCTATGGATAGCATGTTGCATGAAAACGACTGATTTTTAAGAGGCAAATCAACATGCCTATCCAAATAATCTTGATAGCATATGAGATGATCATCATCCTCAAAAGGAAAGGGTTGACCCTTACTAGGAAATAGGCCCACACCACGGCGGGCAGGCCACGGTTCTACCTCGAAAGGTTCTTTCATGCCATTTTGGAAAGGTCCCAAGCCTTTCCCTTTATATCCCATTTTAAGCATCATGGGTTTAGCTTTAATATAATCATTGGTAAAATAACACCGAGCGTATCCCTCATGATGAGTTTTGATATTCCGAGGGATTCTTCCCAGTCATATCCTTTATAAATGAAGGCACAACTCCCGACTTGGTAAGTACTTCCCAGAGGTTGTGGGAGGCCCAAAGTACGAGGAGATGGCGGCAATTTATTTAAAAGGTTTGAATCTTGCATGAAAGCATTCATTTTTTCGATATTAAGGTTGTAGATAAATCTGGTAAAAGTTCATCAGAAAGGGCATAAGATGTAGAAGGCTTATTACCTATGTCTTGAGATGTGGAAGGTATGATAGATGTGTCTAGAGGTTTTGAATTTGTAGGGGTAGTAGTTGAAGGATTGGTTGTAGATTTGAAATCTTTTTGAGGTTCTAAAGTAATTTGTTTAGAGGGTTGTTGATCTATATAGGAGGATGAAGTTAATGGAGGGGAACTAGGTGAAGTTATGGGTTTATGTTTCACTAGTTTTAGATGAAAAAGAAGAACTAGGATGTGTGGATGACGAGTTGGGCAAAATTGCACTCCAAGCTGGTTCTGCCAAAGCACACATATCAAAAGGTCTAGGGTCACCATGAATAGTGACCAACTGATTTTTAAACTCAAATTTAACACATTGGTGTAAAGTTGATGGGACCGCTCGCATGGCGTTGATCCAAGGGCGACCCAAAAGTATATTGTACGATCCTTGGGCAATGTACAATGAACACGGTTGTTTCTAGGGTTCTAGGACCAACTTGCAATGGGAGGGTAATAACTCCACATGTTTCTTGTGTTTCGTCATTAAAAGCTTTGATGATCATATCGGTTTTCTTCATTTCATCACTTCTAAAGCCAAATCGTTGGTAGAAGTCAAAGGTGCAAATGTTTAGAGATGAGCCATTATCAATCAAAACTCGTTTGATGACTACATCTCCAATTAAAGCAGTAATGTATAAGGGATTGTCCTTATGTAAACTGTGTTGTGGGATATCTTTATCCCGAAAGTCAATACAATCAATCTCTCGAGTGATGATAGTATTGGCCATAGCTTCAGGTTGAATGTTTTGAGGCACCATCATTTGACTCAATGTAAGCATCAACTCATCCCTATGGGTGGGAGAGGATCTTAATAAATCTAAGAGGGAAATTATGGCCGTGGTATTAGACAATTGCTCATTAATGTTGTAAGGGGGTTTAGATTGGATATTAGGAGCATGATTCCCTTTATTAGGGTTTTTCAGAACGAATGGAGCTGATCCATCATTCTGGTTTGATTCTTGTTGAGAGTTTTGAGCTTGTTGTCGAGTAACGACTCCAATGGTACCTACAATGTTATAGTGAAGACGTTGAACTGGTCTCGGTTGAGCATTAATGGCTTGTTCATTTGAAAGGAATATATTAGAAGAAGGTCGAGTAGTGACTCTTCTAGGAAATGGTTCTTCTGGAACCATATCATCTGTGACAGGTTGAATAGGATCTGATTCATTTTCAGAACTATTCGATTGGTTTGAAGTAATGTCTACTTCACTTTCACTATCTGACTCTATATCACTAGAATCAGAAGTTTGAAAATTATGTAAGGTCCTGGTCGTAACCAAGGATAAGGTCGTGTCAAATATTTGAGGATCCTGAACAGGTAATTGTCCGCTAATGGTTCCTACATATCGGGTAGGAGGGGGAACATTATGATGTTCGATTTGATTGGCTACCTCTTTACCATGTCTTGGTAAAGGGTGTTGAAATATGTCTAGAGTTTGATTGGCATTTTGATTTTGATTTTGGGGAATGGTCTTTTGAGTATTATTAGGAGGGTTTTGTTTAGGTTGGAAGGCTTGCACTTCCATTTCATTATTGTCAATCAAATCTTGTATTTTATGTTTCAACCTTTTACAGGCGTTGGTAGAATGTCCAGGTCCTCTATGGAAATCACAGTGCAAATCAGCTCTATATCCGGGTATAGTTGGGTCAGGTTCCCGGATGGCTGGCAATTGGATTAAACCTCTTTCGAGCAAGTTGAGGTAAAATAGTTGACAAAGGTTGGTTTAATCTAGTGAATTCTCGAGGAGGCTTGTCGGGGAGGTTTCAATATGAATTTTTTGTTGTCTTCGTTGCATTGATATTAGCAACATTTTCTGCTGTCAGTGACTCCGTCATCGACAACCTGTTTGTTTTTATATTGATTTCTAGATGTTTTCTCGTCATCCTTCTTCCTAAGTTGGCCTCTCCTAATGAGGGCATCTTCTACTCTTCGAGCTAAATCTATAGCTTGATCGAAGGTAGTCAAAGTAGCTGTTGATAGCTCATAAGAAAGTTGTTCTTGTAAATTGTTGATGAAAATGTCCAACATTTCCCTATAGGGTAGCACAAAGTGCAGTTTTCCTATCAATTGCCTCCATCTAGCTAAGAAATCGGCAAAGCATTCATCCTTATCTTGTTTTAAATTGTATAGGTCTTTAATAGTTACATGCCTCTCGATGTAGGCACTAAATTGATGGACAAATGATTCAGCTGTTTCTTCAAAGTTTCTCAAAGAGTGAGTGGGCAATTGGTAGTACCACTCTAATGCCATTCCACCTAAACTTTTGGGGAACATTTTTAGTAATAGCAAGTCGTCATGCGATATGTCGTGACATGCTATCCTAAACATGCGAAGATGCTCTATGGGATCTTCGGTTCCTTTATATATAGGCAAAACAGGCATGGGAAAATGTTTAGGATATGGTTGAGCTACAACTATGGGATCCAAAGGTTGACTACAAATCTCTCGATAATTATACGAGGGACGGTAGGGATCTATTTGGTCCATACGTGAAGCCAATTGTTTCACCATAGCTTCCAAATTACTAGTTTGCCCCCCATATTGGTTTGGTAGGGCATTGACATAAGTGTTATGGGCATATGATGGAGGAACATGCGGGTTAGATGCCATGTTCTTGTTGTGTAAAGTATTGGTAGGAAAAGTATTATGGAGGGATTTTGAAGTTGGATGATGTTGTATTTCGGATTGTTGAAAATTTGTATTTGGCTTTGTTTTAGGTTTCTGTTTATTTAAAGCATTTTGCTCAATAGTTTGGCGGAACAAAGTAGTGAAGGGAATTTTCTTTTGTGCGGGAGTGATTTTAGGTTGAGTAACAGGTTCCTTAGGAGGTTGGGTAACCCTGTTGTTTTGACATGCTTTGGGCTATAGTGACCATATCCGTATTGGATGGTCCACCCTTGTCACTTTCTTGATCAATGAAAGACAAGGGATTAGTATGCATATTGCATATATATTCCATGGCTGCTTGAGTTTTACTAATTTGCCCTTTATCAAGGCGAATTGCCACATTAAGGTCATCAATGTTTTCCATGAGAAATCTCTTGAAATGCTCTGCATTGTCAAAGGCAATAGCTCCATTTGGAGCTACTCTAGGGGATGAGGATCCATCCTCTTTAACATTTGCTTCTTGTTCCTTATCTTCACCTAAGTCTTCATCGAATTGACCTAGAGTTTCTCCTTTCGGATTTGTATCTCCAAGAAGGACATTTGGATTTTCAGTTGTATCTTGTAACCAATCTTCTCCTTCCCCTAAAGTTTCTTTACCATTCCTAAGTTTAGGCATGGTGCTAAGTTTTGATTTCAGCAAATATATATATAATAAAAAATATATATATATATATATATATATATATATATGCAACAAATTAAGAGGTATATATTTACTATATACCTACTACAATATTTGAAATTGAAATGTTTAAGTTTTTGCTAAGTTTTTTATTTTTAATTTTTTCTTTAATTTTTTTTTTTGAAACAATATAATAAAGACAGCAAATAACACAATAAATGCACAAAATAATAAGACTGAAAGTAAATGAGCTAGTTTTCTATGAATAACTTATGAATATCATTAATAGGTTCGAGTTGTTCAGGAGTCATGAAATGTTCTTCTTCAAATTGAAAGTTTTCTTTTAAGAATTTGATGAAAAGGGCTATGGTGATATTATCTATCTCAGATGTTGGTTGATAATAATAATTCTCACGACAATATTTACAATATAACATAGCTCTAGGAGTTTTGTTCCATCTTCTCCTAATTATAAGATCAGCTTCTAAGGAATCTATATGAACTAGAAATGGGCGCACTATAACTGTGTCTTCGAGATTTTCCTTGAAAGTTAAAAATTTTGAAGATACAAGAGCTCTCCTATAGGCTAACCATCTATGGCAGGCTCTCTGAAGTTCATGATAAAAAACTAATTGATGAGGATCCAGGATTCTATCCAAGACTAGCCTCTTAATTTGCTTAAGTTGTGTGGACCTAGATGAGATGAGACTAAGTCTCCTATCAAGTTCGTTCCACAGGAATTGATTTCTACTTGTTTCAGGGATATTAAGGACAGAATTAACTTCTATAGCTGCCAATTGATTTTCTACGTTTATAGTAACTGCTAACCTCTTTTTAGGAGCTACCATCTAAACATGACTTTAAACCTTAAATGTTTTAAAATGCATCTAAGTTTTAGTTGTTCTAATTTTTTTTGTTTTTGTTTTTGTTTTTGTTTTCAAAAGGTTATGATGCATTCACGTCGGGTTCACCAAAATGTATCGCTCCAAATTTTTCGCATCCCTACCTTTAGGCTATAGGATCCGCGCCCGGAAGGAGGATGGGAAAAGGATGGTGCGGTACCTCGGACTGAGAGGACTTTGCGAAGGTCCCGCCTCTCAAGGGAGGTGTATTTTGGTGATTTTTCGACGGATGGTGGGTTCACCGGGGAAACATTTGGCGGCGGTTTCCACGCCTAGGTTTTGGAATGTGTTTAGATGTGTTCGTTTTAATCTTAAGCATTCATGTCCTAGGTTTGGCCGAATGAATCTAAACTAAACTACATGAAAATGCAACTTTCATGAATACGGCAAACAGATTTGAAAGCAGAAAATAGAGAATTTTATAGAATGACAATGAAGAATACCTGATCCGGATGTCTGAAGAAGATTCGACGTTTGAAACGATCTGGATCGCCTGTAATCTGACAGAATCACCTGCAATCTGACAGAATCATCTGAAAGCGACAGAATCGTCTGAGATCTGACGAATTCGTCAGACGAATTCGTCAGAGACCTACAAAACAGAAAATAGATGCAAAATACAAGAAATTCTACTGTGCTAATAGAGGCAAATTACACCAAATAATAAAATGAATATTGAGCAATAGTTTAAAACAGCAATCCTAGCCAATTTATGTATCTTAACAACAAATCATGAACTTAATGTGCAATCTAAGCTAAATGGGTGAACTCCAAATGCAAAATAATATAAACATTGAGTAAATGATCTAATTTGCAACATAAAATGACAAAGAAAAGGTTGAGAAAAGCAAACTCCAGGCAGTGATTGCCTCGATGTGGACTGCAGTCGAGATCGTCTCGCATCAGTACGAAATCGTCTCGCATTTGACGGGATCGCCTCCGATCTGAACAGGTTCATCGGCGACGATGGATGCTGGCTCCGGCTGAAAATCAGTGATGTACCTGCAACAAAATTGCTATGGGACTAGTGCAAAAGCAAGATTAGGATGTTTTGACGCAGAGGGAATCACTTTGCAGAAAATTTCAGCCAAGGGGTTGGGGAGGGAAAATCCTAGAGATTAAATAGGCTTAGGGGGAGTAGTTAGGAGGTTGGAGATCATCCCAATTTGGGAGATCTCCAACGGGGGAGGAGTCCCAATGGTGCGGACACGCTTACGCCAGATTGGAGACCCGTTGGAGCAGATTCCAACTATGCAAATTCAGTTTTGCGACAAGATCGTACGGACGTCCTAGTCCAGACGAAATCGTCAAATGCAGGGCGATATCGTCTGATCGGCGACGATATCGTCAAACGGTCAAAACAACCTCTAAAAATGGCACGAAAAAGGGGAAACGGATTTCTCGGCGGTTAACGGGCGGTTTGGGAGGTTAAATTTGAATTTAAATTTATTTACTAAGGTGAATGTAAATTTTATAATTTTACTGCGCCAATTTTAGGGTGCTACACTAATTCCTTGATTTTATTGTAGTCTTGAATTTGATGTTGTTCTATGAAATCAGAACATTCACCTATAGTATCATAATAAATTTTTGAAATTGAAGGAATTTTATTTTCATTATCACTATCATATATATCTGCTTACTGAGATTATGACATAAATCACTTTCATCATGACCAATACCTTTTATCACTATTTTTCCTTTTAGAGTTTCAATCAACTCTTCTTGCTTTTGACTTTTGTATTTATGGATTTCAAGTGAGAGTAATGCCATATACATTATACTACCTATATCAATAGGTATTGTAATATCATCTTTATATTTATCAATTGCTTCAACAAGTTTTAAGTAAAAAAAATATTCAAATATTTCAAAATCTTCATTTATAGCTTCTCTGTAGATAAATCTCATTGCTATATCTTGTTTTTCATTAGATTTTTCAATCAATTGGTGTATGCCAATTTTCAAGACTTCCAATATTTCCTTTCTTATTATAGCCTTTAGATTGTTTTCTTCCATGATAATCAAAATTTTCAATTTAAATTCAATAATTGAATTCAATTCCTTTGAAATTGAAATCCTTATTACTCCAAAGTTCAAAAAATAAATTACCAAATCCTATTTCAAAAAATAAATTTGCAAATCAAATATTTTAAAGTTTTCAATTTCTTTAAAGTAGAAAACCTTTTATGTCCCAACTAATTTAGAAAATTTACAAATTTTCTAAATTCTTCAAAATTCAAAATTTTTAAAACTTTTTTTGGAGTAGAAATCCTTCTCTCTTCAAAATTTAATTAAGCTATCAAAATCAAATTGTAATTTTATTTGCAAATATTAAATTTCAATATTTTTCAATTTTCAAATATATTGAAGTTGAAGTCCTTTTTTTAATAATTAGGCTAATAAGGGGTTTTAGGGTTTCCAAAACCATACATCAAGTTGTGTAAGATAATACAATATATTGTAGAAACCTAAAAAACTATCATCCACTTTATAATATGGCAAAACCTTAGAATACCATATATCAACAAAACAACTTCCAAAACATGACAAATTATAGACCACTTCAAAAATAGAAACTTAAAATAACTATAGCTACCAACTAATCATAATAAAAATAATAGACCAAAAAAAAACATAGCAGCTGGTAATAATAGACTTAGCCAAGACAATACCCCTATTCTAATGAACTCAATATAGAAAATTGATCGTGTCCATTGATTCCTTCATTCCAAGTGTTTGTAGCTTTCTCTTAGATTCTTATAGAAACCATCCTTATCCAAAATTTCCTCAACCTCCTTATCAATTTTCATCACCAAGGGTTATATTTTAACAAGATCTCCCCCATATTGTTCTTCCACTTCAATATGATCACACTTGAGCTGGATAAAAACCCGACCAAGGAACTTGTATCCCTTTCCTATTACCTCCATGGCTGATCAAACTAAATTTATTCTAATATCCTCATATTCCATCATCTTTGTTATTAGTGGCATTCCATACCTCCACCTGCTACTCCATTAGGTAAACATTCTTTGAACGTTCCTTATTAGATGTTTCCATAAATAAAGGGGGGAAGCCAAAAACCCAAGACTGTTTCTTCTCCTGTAAAACTCCCATATTTACCATGAAATTATTCACTTTGTTCCCCTTTCAATATGTATGATGAATTTTAACATTCCTTAGATTTTGAGATTCATTTTAATTTTTGGAGTTATTTTTGTAATTGACCAGCTCACTTCTTATTCTTCTTTTAGGGTCTTGCTAATATTTAATGAGTCACCCTCAATAATGACATTCATAGCCCCTATCTATAGGATAAATTGGATTCCTAGAAACAATGCTCTTATCTCAATGAAATGATTCATCTAGATTCCTAATGGACCTGCATATGCCAAAAGAACCCTTTTTCATCTCTGACCACCCCTCTAGCTCCAGCTAATTTAGCATTATCTTTATCTACTCCACAAAATTGGAACTTCACCCAATCCACCAGGGGGATTTCCATTTCACTTCATCTCTATATGGCTTGGGTACACTTCAAGGAGTTACAATGGACAAGCCCCATTTCTATAACACATAGATTTTTTTCTTAGGTTCCCTTTTGTTAGAGTATATTATATTATTTAGTACATGTCAATGTACCACTTTGAGTACATTATTAGATTAGGAGTTTATCTTAGGTTAAGTAGTTACTTGGGGAAGAAGTAATAAATGCACAAGTATTAAAATATGCAATTATATAAAAAGACAAGTATCCTTAGTTAGTTGTGTATGTGCAGAAGTGTCAATCATGCAGAATGCACATGTGTCCTTAGGGTAGGAAAATGAAGAGTCACATACTAGTATATATTTGTGACTTAGAATTGTAATTGGCAATGAAGCATGCATTAATCATAGTATGCACTAGTAGAGAGCCATCCATATATTGTATCTAATTTCTATTTTCATGAGTTTGCATTAATGGCTATTGCACGAGTTATTTCAAAAGTTTCTCACTAGCCATTATCATATGTATAACATAGCTTACTTATTTCATCACTTATGGTTGAACTTTCTTAAAGCTTAAGTCTTAAAAATATAACAGTTGTATCAAAGCCACGGTAGATTGATAGGAAATATGGAGAGCCACAGGATTGAAGATAGAGAAGAACTAGCACAAGTTCTATTGTAGGTTTTACTAGGAGCAGATATATGAGATCCAAGAAGGAGATATCATTACAAAACTTTCATAGTTACAAATTGAAGAGATCACAAAAGGTCTCATTAATTTTTTGAGAAAAAGATAAGTTCCAAGATTGAAGGACCAAGGAGAAGGTCTCAAGATACTTGGAAGAGATTTCAGGATAAGCTCCTAATAGTGAAGAACTTGGAACAATTATCAGTATCTAACAACAAGCCCAAGGAAGAAATATTTGGCAAGAAATTTACCAAATATTGGAAGAGAAATTGGCTATAAATTCATCCAGCATATGGTAGCATTTAGGTGATCCAAATCATCCAAGAATCCATCATCATATTGAGCTTGAAAAGGTATTCAACTCAAGTGCAAAATGTTCATTATTTGAACTCTTATATTTAGTTTTTTATTAAAGTCATTAAGCACCAATTTCAAGGTTTAGAAGTTGTTGAAGACTTTAAATTTAAGGTCTTCAAGTTAGTGAAAAAAATTATTTCTACAAGGTTCAAACTTGTACATAAAAATAGAAGTTATATATTTCAAGAGAAATACAAATATCAAAACTCTACTATCTATTAAAAACAAAAGAAGACATTATTCTAGAGCAAGTTCATTTAGAATTTAAGAGCCTTTGATGAAGGTAAGGTAAAGAGGCATAGGAAGAAGACACCATCTCTTTAGTGAAAACATCATTGGGCATAGTTTCCATTTTTCCCACATACCAACATTGGAGAAAGCATTGTTGTCACCAGAACATAGTCTCTATTCTACCCTCACAACAACATCAAGGTAAGCATCCCATTGTTAAAGGATAGGTGCAACATCATTGTGTGTTATTTTAAGGAAGATCCACCAAGCTCAAGGAATAACCATCCAGGTTGAGCCATCACATTGATTGGAGGTATCATTATTTGATTATAAGACTATTAAGGTTAAACACAATGTAGAGAATTAAAACATTAGTGTACAAACTAATTTGGAAGCAAACAACAAATATTGGAACCAAGTGGTCATTATCCATCGACTTATCCTTGCGCTAAGCCTTGGAATAGAGCATTGTGAGAATTCAATCCATAGATATAAACATGGAGATAACCAACACTCAATAATGAGGGAGTATATAATGATACATTAGTTGGAATACAACAAAGGAATTATTATTCTATGTTTGCAAAGGAGACATTACAGGTTTTTCCAGAGCCTAGGAGTCATTACTCATCATAAAAGTAACCAATATTACAATGTCATTGAAGTGTTATTGAAGGTATTACTCTAGAACATAGAGGGTCATGTATTACCTTAAGGAGATTATAAATTAAACTAGCTCATAGATACTCAGATCTGTTACAACCAGCTCATAGCACAAAAAATGCATATCCATTACAAGATAGCATATATATTACAAGGCATCAAGGATGTAAGCCAACACATAGTCATTACAAAGTGGCACATGGAACCCAAGTTGGCAATATTCAAAGCACTCATTGAAATATTATTTTCCCATAGTGGTAACTAAAGAGAAATTAAGAGCCCCAATAAAATAAAACTAGAAAAACAGTAATTGCATAATCAAATGAAGAAGATAGTATATTCAGACATTACACAATATTTATCCTGGAAACCCTCAATCGGGAAAACTAGCACAGTATTATCTTATTTTTGCATTAACTTGACCATATCCAATACAATAATATTCTCCTTTTGTCTCTCTCCAAACCCTAATGCAAGTGTGATATATATAACAAAGGCACATGCACAAATTTTACAATATCATGGGCAAAAAATCAAGGGTTCAAATATAGTAACCCTAAAAGCCCATATGGGTCTAAAAATAACTTAAAACCCTAAAAATTTGGAAACTTTTAACCCTAATAGTAACCCCAAACCCTGGTGAGTATATCATATACAACATCCAGTACATTTTAGTGTTAACCCCACTAGAATAACATGGAAAATATTCAATATATTTCCAACAGTAACCAATCATTCTCAAAGACACTATTGGTACAAAGAAAATCATTTCTTTGATTGGATATATATAATGACAAGAAACTTCATCAGTGGTTTTTCTCAAACATATTTCTCAGGGTATAGTGATGGACATAGGAAAGGTATGAAATTCTTCGATAACAGAATTAGAAGAAGAATAGTAATTGTACCAAAGTTAGAATACAAAGTCAAGCAAAAAGATGAAGCTCAAGCAGAAGATCAAATCCAAGGCCACTTGAAGAATGAAGACAAATACAAAGATCCATATTGAAGACTAAAGTCTTCAATAACAAAATAATGTAATATAGGGGGGTGTTAGAGTATATTACATTATTTGGTACATGTTAATAGTAACCCCAAACCTTGGTGAGTATATTGTACATAGTGTCCATTACCTTTTAGTGTTAACCCCACCAGAATAACATGGAAAATATTCAACATATTTCCAATAGTAACCAATCATTCTCAAAGACACTATTGGTACAAAGAAAATCATTTATTTGATTGGATATATATAATGACAAGAAACTTTAGTAGTGGTTTTTCTTAAACATATTTCTCAAGTTATAGATATGGACACGGGAAAGGTATGAACTTCTTCGATAACAAAATTATAAGAAGAATAGTAATCGTACCAAATTTAGAATACAAAGTCAAGCAAAAATATAAATGTCAAGCAGAAGATCAAATCCAAGGCAACTTGAAGAATGAAGACAAATACAAAGATCCATATTGAAGACTAAAGTCTTCAATAACCAAATAATGTAATATAGGGGGTGTTAGAGTATATTACATTATTTAGTACATGTCAATGTACCACCTTGAGTACATTATTAGATTAGGATTTTATCTTAGGTTAAGTAGTTACTTGAGGAAGAAGTAATAAATGTGCATGTGTTAGAATGTGCAAATATGTAAAAATATAAGTGTCCTTAGTTAGTTGTGCATGTACACAAGTGTCTATCATGTAGAATGCACATGTGTCCTTAGGGTAGGAAAGTGAAGAGTCACATACTAGTATATATTTGACTTAGCATTGTAATTGGTAATGAATCATGCATTGCTCATAGCATGCACTAGTAGAGAGCTATCCATATATTGTATCAAGTTTCCATTTTTGTGAAATTACATTATGGCTATTGCATGAGTTATTTCAAAAGCTTCTCATGAAATTTACTTCCTTATTTTTCAGTAATTATCATAAATATAATATAGCTTGCTTATTCCATCACTTGTGGTTGCATTTTATTCAAGCTTAAGTCTTCAAAAGCTAACACCTTTCTTGTTGGTGTTTGGTTAATTTAAAATTTCTAATAATTGCATTACCAATGCAGGTACTAATAGAGGTAGCATCCCTCTTATTATCCTTGAAAAATATATTTTTTTACTCTCTCCATAGGCCCTATAGAAAATTAGGAAGGCATAGATGTCATAGGGTGTTTAAATACCTACTTTTAAAATGGGAGTTCTGTTGGAGGTAAATCTATCATATTGTTGAGAGAAAACTAGGAAACCATTAGTTTATTAAGAATATGACTAATAACACAATAGGAAAACTCACATCCTAAGAATAGGTGTTGGACAATTTCAGCTACTCTTTTGCATAAGGAACACCTGTTGACAATTTAGAAAGTTGAAGTTCTTTTAACTCCCTCCTTTAATTTTTATAATTCTAATGGATTTGAACTCCTTTTAAACCCCTCATTTACTTAATTTTAAAGTCCTTAAGTTTCCAATACTTAAAATTTAAAGCCTTAACTTAGGACTTTAATCTAGCACCAATTTTAATTTATCAAAAATCAAATGTAATATTGCTTACATTTCTTGCCTAACAAATTAGATCATAAGATTCTCACTGATCATGACACGTTGGAATTTAAGATGTTCTACTCTAAAATATTCATTGTTGTTCTCTAATAACTATTACACTCTAATTATTGATCCTCTCAAGTATACGTTACACCATTGTGCAACATTTGGCTCTCTCATTCAAATGTTTTCTAAAACACTACATCTTCCTTTAGCTTACCTCTTTTTCAATTACAGTGGTAAACTCTTTGTCCTCAACAATAAAGACCCAAAAATAACAGAGGAAATGGCACTCTTTTTCTGGACTAATTTACCTCATCACTATTTCAAATATAAACTCTCTACACTTAGCAAGAGAGACACAAGGAATGGTACCCTTTAGCTTAGCTTTCACTTGTTCCCTAGCTAGACTGGTCTGGTTAGTCACCAGATTAAACAACTCTCACTATAAAACCAAGTTTTGATTTACTTTATCTTTCCTTAATTTGATGCTTTGATTCCCTTCAAATTTATTGTCTAGGGATGTGCCTTTAAATGCTTTTATATTATGATTCCCTTCAAACTAGTTGGCAAGGGATGTACCTTTGAATGCTTTCATTCTCCCTTATTTTAATGCAATGTTCTTCTCCTCGGATCTTCTCCCTGAGTTTCTTAATGTTCTACTTATAAGGTTATTTCCTAAGTTCTTCCATATTAGCAAAACCTCTATAATTCTTCAAATTGCTACATTCTATGTACGCTATCTTGTTAGGGTCAAATATACCTAGAATATTATGTGCTCCTTTCTTAGGCAGCTTTAGCCACTCTAATAATTTTTACTTCTTGGTGGCTTAAGCCACTTCTTATATGGTTATCTTTCTTTAGAGAGAATCCAAATAATATCAAGGTGATTTTTATTTATCCCCTCAATCAATATTCAAACATCCAAGCTTGTGATAGTAGACGTTGATCTTCAAAAAACCTTTGAATAGAGTTCTACTTTTCACTCATATTAGAATGGATAGACTCCAACATATAATGAAACTTTTTTTAAACATTTTCAAATATTGGAAGCTTTGCAATAGCTCCCTATCATATATCAATCTATAAATTCAAAATTTGCAACAATTAGTGTGTGTTTTCTTCACGTGAATCTTAATATAAATTCACATCAAAGACTTCCTCTAACGCTAGCAATAGAGTCTGTAGAGGAGGAAATCTGCCCTATCATGTACGATTATTGATTGAATCTAATAGGAACCAAGGTGACTACAAGGGGTGTTATATTCTCTACACTCAGGGGCTTGGGGATGGAAGGAATCACCAGGAATGATTAAATGACTCGCTCCAAGTTTAGGGTGGAGATGTTCGATATGTATATTAAGCAAACATCTATATTTGACCTTTTTAAAATTTAAGCTATGAAAAATAAAATAACAATGTAGGATGAACAGAAATGCAAGAAAAAAGGACTAACCCTAGGATAATTCTTGACTTTCAATGAGAACTAAACCCTAACTTACAAATAAAATAACTTTTTTTTTTTTAGCAAGGGTTTAAGAGAATGTAAAAATAAAGTTAACACTAGTATGCAAGCTATATGCTTTTCTCTTTTGAATGCTTACAAATGAATGAAAATAAAAAATCCCTTTTATTTATGATCTATGTTTTAGAAAAGAAATGGATAAAAAGAAAATAAAAAATAGTCTAAGAAATTAACTTAGAGCACTTAACTAATCAGATGATTGACCTTAGCTTTTAATTTGCATCCAGTTATATCCAACATCTTCACAACCTACAAAAAAAATTCACAAAACCCTAGAATATTTTATCAATATTTGGGGGTCTACTTAGGTTACTGTATGACTGAGCTTAGATGTGCAACAATCAAGCCCCCTTGGTCCTTTTAGCTAACCATTTACAAAATATATATTTTTGACCTTTTTGAAAATGAACAAGTGAAGATGTAATGTAATGAAACAGTGTAAAAAATAAAATGCAAATAGTGTTATGGCCTAAATGGAATATGTAAATACAAATTGAGGGTTTAGGAGTTAAACTTTGCCCCCAAAACTAACAAAAATTAAATTGTGCCATATAAGAGGTGACCATGATTTTTGAATTCTTGTAGAATTATGTCATGTATGGATGAGGTATGATTTTATAGCAAAAGTGTAAGAATGACAAATTGATGCAACATTGAATGCAAGATGTACAATAAATGACTCTAGAAATACCAAAATGCAAGAATAAATCTAGTGGCAGCAAATGAACAGACAAAGGATGAAGAACTCCACAAAATGGTAGACTCCTCCTCAAGGCTCCAACAATTATCCACCAAGAGTAGTGAATCAACATTAGAGCAACAAAAGAACACCATATGAAACTTGATATTTTTAGAGGACTTACTTACTAAGAGAAACTATTAGCCATAGATTACTTGGGAAAATCACTCAAATTGCACTTGGGAACTTCTAGGAAAATAAGGATTCAAACCCTCTATTTATAAGAGGTTTGGAGGGAAAAATGGTGGGAATATGAAAAGGAAACCTAGGGGAGGGTTGACATCATGAGGGTTGGCCCAAAAAATTAGGGTTTTCTAAGAGAAAATCCTAACTTGTCAAAATCGCACCTCGTACTGGGTGACCGTAATTTCACAAAAGCTAGGAAAAAAGGAAGAAAAGGGGAAAAGAGGCCCAAACTTGTGCTTAGACAAGTTTGAGGGCCTTCTCAAGGGTTCTAGGGAAAATGACTCACTTGGGTGGATCAATTTTCCATGTCTACATTTTTCCCTCTCTTTGATGCATTTATGGCCTAATAAATACATCAAAGAAAGATGTAGACACCTATGGGTGAAGAATGATGAACACAAAAATAGGTGGTTGGTTTAGAAGAAAGGGGTGGTGCAAAAATGGTGTCATTCCAAACACTAATATTTTTGCACGCAAAACGAGGCATTAGGGACATTAATGCCTCTCAGGTTGGGGTGCCCCCTTGAGTTTCAGAAGGAATGCCACATTCTCAAGGAAACTAAAAATGACTAACGTAGAAGGAAGAATAGTGGAAAAAAATGAAAATGGTACCAAAGAGGAGAGAGAAAAACAAAAAATAGGAGAATAAAAATGTAAAAGGGGTGAAAATCCTAATTCATTTTCACTACACGAAGGAGAGAAGAAGAGCTTTGGAGAAAAAGACAAATGGCACTACCCACACACCATTCAATAATTGTGAGGGGTGAGGTCGATGTAGTAGTAGAGCAAGCATGGGTAAGGACTAAAATCCTTCCTCTAGACTAGGCTAGAATAGGTTTTTAGCTCTTTTAGCAATTTTTTTGTCTTTTTTGAAGAATTCACCACGCATGATCCTAGTACAATTTTGAGGGCTCATCATGATTTTGATTGGTTTGTTGCGATAATCGAAGTCACACCCCATAAATGTAGGGTATGGTTTCATGATTTCATGCCTCGCAAGCATCAGGTACAATTTTGAAAGAAGAGAGAAAATTACAAAATTATGCCTAAGGAGAATGGGGCATGATTTCAGCCAAGAGAAAAACAAAAAGGAAACAAGAAGAGAAAAAGAAAAGAAATAAATACCAAGACAAGTAGGATTAGGTGTTGAAATATTTCTCTATGTTGCTATTTTATTATTTTATGTTATATATATATATATTTATTTATTTATATTTATCCCTTTTTTTAATATGGAATTTTATAACTTTGTTATGTTTTGGTTGCAGCATGATGTACTAGAGAGCCAAGAGTGGTGACTAAGTTCCTTAGAGGTGGAACTACAAGGTCTCTCATAGGTAGAGAGGGACACTCTAGAGGTAGTGGGGCTACATCACCTGGTAAATATGCCTCGAGTGGAGGCAGACAAAGCGCTACTGATAGTGTTGGTAGAGAGATGGTATCCATAGTTATCAATCTTTCAGCTACCAACAAGGGAGATGATAGTCATACTAGAGGATATGTGGTGCATCTTATGCATCCCCATAAAGGAGAGGATAGTTTATAGATATTGAGGATAACATGCTACATTATAAAAGCTATTAGGGGGCTGGTCCCACCAGGTTTGAGAGAGTCGAATCCCTATCGATGAGTTGGTGGGGAACTATGGTGTCAATGGTCTACCGATCATGCTCTATGGGGTGGTAGTAGGATTTTTGGTATGCCATACTAGTAGGTGATACCTACCATAGGTATTGGTGGGAGTAGTGGAAGATATATGATACCAATAGGTGCAGTTTGCATAGGGTCCATAGTTGGCCCAATTGCACAGGATATTATACAATGTCATGTACAAAAGATATATAGGGTTGGTTTGAATGATATTGCTCTAGGTGTAGTGTTGGAAGTACATAGTGGTTAGAATACCATACGCACTACCAGATCCATTGCCCAACCTAGAGCAACTAGCAACATACATATGGTCTAGGAGTTTTGAGCGAGTCCAAAGGGCATACATCAAGAACCTGCCACTAGGGAGGTAGGTGATAGATGAGCTATGAGAGCACAGGATCATATGATGACCATGGAATCTACACCTTATATGGATAGAGAATGTAGAGGAGCTAGTTAAAGTGAGGAGGATCAAATGGGTCTCTAAAAAGAAGGTGAAGCTAGAACTCTTTAGGTTTGATTGAGTCTAGCAATAGTTTGGTATCTTCTAAGAGATACCAAACTTGGGAAACTACTAGTATAGGTGGGTGCAGAGGGACCCATCAAGGGTCATAGGGGACCCTAATATGAGGATATGGGTAGAGGAGGACCTGGATGACCCACTCTATGTGGATCTAGGGGTGGATGATGTCAAGGTGGACCTTAGGTATAAGAGATGGTATAGGAGTATTATGCCCTCGAGGATCTCCCCACTAGTGCAAATGTAGAGGTGCCATGTTATGGGTCAACGGGTGTAGCTAACACTTTGAGAGGTGACCCAATACACCATAGAGTGATAATGATAGGGCCAAGAGACCCCATGGTAGGCATGAGCATAGGTTTGGGTAGATATGGTGGCAACAACCACCACTACTATGAGGACTAAGGAGAGGGAGTAGCGAGAGGTGCCTTGACAATGGTTATAGCTAGGCTGAGTAGAGTGATTGAAGAGGCATCTACATCAGAAGTAGTTTGTCCAAGAAATACCATGGTTTAAGAGGACCCAAAAAGGGAGATAGAGGCATTACAATCCTATATAGAAACCAGAGGGAGATGGACCTACTCCAATAGGAAAGGTCTAAGAGTATTGAGGGTCTACAGAGTGGCTTAATCATGAAACTTATAAAGTGAGATACGGTGTGGGCTAAAGCAAACCACCTCAAGAGAGAGGTGAGTGTATTGGACCAAGAGCATTAGTAGGCTCAAGCATAGGGTATGGTTATTGTGATCAACAAATAATATTATATGAGGATCCACCTACTATAGGTAGAGCTATAGATGGTAGGAGAGAGGTTGGACGCATCAATAAGGAGGGGGACCTTCTACCAGACATTGTACTTCTAGGTGATGCCAATAGAGTAGAGGGTACCTCCATCATCCTTCCTTTAGACACAGGGTTGGTCATGGTCTAGGTCATGGATGGTTTCACGATCTATGAACATGCCCCCACCTAGACCACCTCTAATAGGTAGGGTAGAGGAAACAAGCTCCTCTATCTAGGGATAGGATTGAGATGACATGCCAATTTTGAGTGTGGTATGCATCCCTGGGGAGGGTCGAGTGTGTTGGGATCATATTATGGCACACCAATCAAATAGACCTATGTACCCTTTCTTTCTTGAGTAATATCATGCTACTTTAATTAAAATATGTGTATTTATGTGTGTGTGTTGTTATTTTTATGTGCTTTTATGTTTGACTATGCATGAATGAATGATAACAATGAATGCATGAATGGACTAAACTAAATGCAATGCATGATGCGATGAAACCTAACTAATGAATGAAATGCATGGATGGATGAAGGAATGAAAGAAAAATATGATGGAAGAAAGAGAAGAAGAAAAGAGAGAAAAATATGGCTCTAGCCAAAATCATGCCCTATAAAGATGAACCACAACTTCGACATAGAGATAAATCACACCCTATATACACAGGGTAAAATTTCAAAAAAATGAAATAGAATAATAAAAAAAGGAGAAGAAGAAGAAAAATATGGAGAAGATCAACAAAGGAAAAGGTGCTTGGAAGACATTTTTTGAATCAACGTAAACTTTGAAATATCAGTATCATCAAACAAACATAGACCAAGCAAAAAAAAGAAGGAATGGAGTGGGACCCTGTAAGGATGTATGCTCATAAATGACTAAATGGAGGCTACCCCTCACTCATGGCCATGAAGCTATCCTATAAGGGTGTTATTCTCATAAAAATGGATCAAGTGTGGAGTGATACCCACTATGGGTGTAGTGCTTGCTAATGGCCAGAGATGAAGAGGTACCCACTAGGATGTATGCTTGCAAATGGTCAAGATGGAGGCTACCCCTTGTATGTGGCCATGAAGCTTATCCTATATGGGGTGAAATATGATATTGATTTTCCAAGATAATTACTACCCGATAGGGGTGTGGTGTGTGTAAAATATGCAATAGAACAATGTGAGCATATTTGCAGGTGTGAAAAATATGACAAAATAAAAAATAAGCAATAATAAAAAGATAGTGTGTGTGTGTGTGTCCTTGTTAAAATATCAAGAGTTAAGAGGTGTACGTAATATAGTCAGTGGTTGTATGAATACCATAAATGATATCCATACGATATCTATCCTATCCTATAAGGACTGCTTAATAATTGATAGATCAAGAAGGAAAAGTGTGAGTGAAAGTAAAGGCAAAAGCAAAAGCAGCGAGAAGAAGGAATGTACATCCTTTATCTTTGGAAAGAGAAGAAATAATTAAATCTTCCAAGGATAAAGGACATACAAGATATGAAGAACTATATCCCTTGACTTGGAGAAATTAGAAATGATGAAAACTTTCAAGGTCAAGGTCAAGGGATATAAAAGAAGAGAAGAAATACATGAGAAAATGCAATGATGGAAATGCATGAAAATGAGCTCTAGGTTGGGGATTCGCTAGGCATCAAAGCCCTATTATGAGTGCAATGCATGTGAGCTAAGACCTAACTAGGTTTCATCACTTGCCATCCTCATGAAGTCCCAAAAAAGGCTATATGATCAAATAGTCATGCAAATATGGTCAAGGAACAATGCAATGATATGACAAGAAAAATGTAAGATGAACATAATGTTAGGTAAACCATGCAAAATATGATAGGTCATGCAGTATGATCAAGAAAAATAAAATTCAATATGAGACTAAGCTAAATGTAATATGAAAATGAAAATTCATGCATAATATATTTTTAGATGCATTATGTTCATTGGTTCCTTAAGTTATTTACCATCTAAATAAGCTAAATAATATGCCCCTAAGCCAAACTTGGTCATTATGATAAAGGGACCTAACCAATTGGGATGGAACTTGCCTTTAAGATCAGAATGAGCATTGGTGTTCTTTTGGTTTTTCTTGAGGACAAGGTCCCCAACCTCAAAATAATGATTGTGAACTTTCTTGGAATAAGATCGCTTGAGCCTATTTTGATAGGCTCAAATATGCTCGAAGGTATGAATGCACTTTTCATCTAGCAACTCTAATTGGTGTAAAAAATTGAATCAATACTCATTGTCGATTGAGGTATCTTGCAAAAATATGTGCAATGAAGGAATATTCAACTTGAATGTAAAAACTACCTTAGTCCCATAGACCAAGATATACATAGAAGCACATGTAGGAGTTTGTACACTAGTACGATATGCCTATAAGGTAGGATAAATTTTGATATTCTAGTCTCGACCAATCTTACTAACCAACTTCTTAAGAATATTGATCAAAGACTTGTTGGATGCTTCCATTTGACCGTTACCTTAAAAGTAATATGGATTTGACCACCTATGCTAAATCTTGTACTTAGCATAAAGCTTATGGATATCCTTGTTCTTAAAAGGATTGCCATTGTCAAAATAATCATTGATAGGATATTGAACTTACGAAGGATCTGGTTGGAGATGAACTTGGAGACTTGAGCTCTAGTCACCATTGTTAGATTTTGATATAATGTGCAAATGGAGATAGCAATCACAATATGCAGAATAATAAGAAAGAAAGTAAATTTACAAGATGACTGAAGTATGCTATAAATATATATGATATAAATAAAGACAATGTAGCTATGGAGTAAATGAGCACTCCATTAGTAAAGCTAATAAAATACATTGCACCCATCACCAATAGATGATGATATACATAGAACTATATTACTACCTACGAGTATGCTCTAAGATACTCTATATGACTATGTCCCCTAACTCTATGTTTGTATTACAATGAGGTCCTTCTTATATAGGAAAAATAGGTTCCTTGGCCAACACTCTATCTAGTTATGCAAGGGATAACTTGCACATATACAACTTGCACATTAACACTTGTGTATTTATTATATTGCATGTAGTAGCTAGATAACTTCCCCCTAAAGTAATCTAATGTCCTAAGTATGTAACTTGGAAGATACATTTACATGAGCCAAATGATGTAATATATTCTATTTTTAACACCCCCCTATATTACATTATTTTGGTTTTGAAGACTTTAGTCTTCATTATGGATCTTCTTCTTCATCTTAAACTTTGTGCTCTTCCTTGTTGCTTAATGTGTTTAGGTTTAGTAGGTAATTTGTGTCTTCATATGATGCAAAGTAAGTTGTAGATGAAGGTTCTTCTTTCAATTAACTTTGCATTGTATTCCTTATTTACCTACTTTAGATTTGACTTTGATTCTAGTTTTTGTGCTCTCATAGGTGGTTTTGCTGCTACTTGGTTCTTATGAGGAATATTATCCTTTCCTATCTTCAATTTGTACAAAAAATTTTGAACAACCACTTAAGGAATCATTATAAGATATTGAGTTACTAGAATAGGAAGTGTTAATGTTGCATGAGGATTGAAAAATATTTTCTAGATATGATTCATTAAGGTCTGCCTTCTTTTTGAGTAGTTCTATCAATCCTTTTTGTTCTACATTTTTTGCCTTGTATTGTTTATATGTGAGAAATACCATGTATATTATGCTCACAAGGTCTACAGAAAGTGAAATGTCACTTTTTCCATTTTCAATTGCTTCATTGAGATAGGTTTGAATATAATATTCCATAGAATCAAAATTATATTCTAAGGCTTCACTATGAATTACTTCTGAAGTTAGATTTATTTTTCCTTCCAATTTCTTGAGTAGATTCATGATCCCAAGGCTAGATTGCTTCCAAACTATTTTTGGATTGTTGCATTTTCCAATTTCCAAGGCACCTTTAACATGCATTCAATCGAGTGATAAGCATTATAGAAAAATTTTCAATGCTCCAAATATACTTTGGTTGTTTGGTGGATACACCGAACTCAATCCAATGCTTGTGATAAGTGTCACCTTCACTTGAGATGTTTTAGTCCTTCCTTGAGCATTGTCCAATATATGTTTCTTCTTCAATGTATATGAGGCTTCCTTGTTGTAATGAACATATATCAGGCTTCTAGTTGTAAGTAACTCCCATTCCACATGGAGTATGGGTGCTAAGATAGTGTTGTAAAATCTTCTTCATGGGTGTTTTTAGGGTGATTTTGGAGAATCATAAGTGGTGCCTTATTTCTTCTGCATGCCCTTGTATTATCAATGCCTTCTTGAAAGTCTTTCAATGTGTTTTTCCACCTTGTTCTTTTTTGTACTTCATTGATGCTAATATGTTTCCAGCCAAGCAATGCTTATGGTGGAGCTTTGGTGGAGATATGGAGGATCTTTGGTGGCCCTTGAATGGATTTTGAATGACAATGCTTTGATGAAGACTCCTTGATGCTCCACTTAGGTATTGAATGATCCTTGATTTGGACGTATAGTTCTACTTTGCTTGCTTTGATTCTCTTTGCTCCTACACTACTTGATTTCTCCCTTGCTTTATTCTTTATCTTTTGTAGGTTTGGAAATCCAAGATATGTAGAATATGAGCCTATATGAGTGGCTATTTTCTCTTGGGAGAATGTTAAATTTTGGCTGCCTTTGGCTGATGCAACCTCCTTATATTATGCATTTGAGACACTTTCTAATCTGCCTTTTTTCCTATGTAGAATGAGTTAGAGAAGTGCAACCCAATGTAATAATATTTTGTAAATAAGATACCTTTTGCACCCTTTCTTGCACTTCTTTTTGTAAGTATAATATTCTAATTTATATGGAAAAAATTTTGAATGCAGTGTAGGGGTTTTGAGGTTGTATCTTTGCTTAGAAACCTTCCCCTTTTTGCTTGGATATTATGATGATAAATCCAAGCTTACATAGAAGTAGATAGAAGCTCTTTATATGATGCATTTTTTGCACTTTTCTTCTTGCAACTAACCCTATAATTCTTTGGATTTGAGACTCACAAAGTCTCAATATTTGAAGCTTCTATTTATGATTTTGCTTAGTCATCTTCTTCTCTAAGTTTTGGATAATTCTAACCTATTTTTGTTGGCTTCACTTGGCCACTAAGTGTTGCAGATTTTTGTGCACTAATAGTGTCTTTAGACACTTTGACAATTTCTTATTTTGTGTCCTTCTCAAGAACACAAACAATAATCCTTTTGAGAGAAATAAAATAGTGCAAATGAATCTAATAAACTTTCTTTTAATGCACAAAAAATTTCACCTTATCACTCCAATAAAATCTCAAACTAATGCACTTAATCAATTTACTGCAACTAATCAAGAATAATCTGAAATGAATCTTCAAGAGTTAGTCTACAATTTCACTAAAATTAATATTGTAGGACTTAGTATTATTTTTCATTTTTCAAAGTAGATTATAGGTAGTTTATATATGTTCTAAAATCTAATCAACTCCTAATTAATGTGTAAATTAACCTTAAAAAGAACTTTTCTCTTTTTGCACTTTTGAAGACTGTAATCCAATTTTCTTCTTCTTGCAACTTTAATTGAAATTAAGGTGCTTTAACAAATATAATAAGTAATCCAATAAACAAGTCTATTTGCACCAAAATTTGCTTACCCTTTTAAAAGCTTTTGTATCTCTTTTTCCACTTCTATAGAGGATGTGGATCATGGTGTCTAATATCACCAAGTTGCTCCTTAGAGTAGGATCTTGTAACTTTTGTAGACTATCCTGAACAACTCATTCTTCACCAAAATTTGGTCTAAAAATTTCTTTCACAAGCCTAAGATTTGATGTATTTTTCTCCTCTTGTGGTCTCCTCCTTTTGCTATAGATTTGGAGAAGTTTGTGTTCTTGAAGCGGTGCCTTCTTACTATGATAGGTAATCTTCAAATCTCCTAGATTTGACGAGCTTCTTTTGTCTTCAAGTCTTCTTGTCGAATTCTAACTTTAAGTAGGATATTCTCAAGATTATTAATATCTTGAGGTATAAACTGGATTCTTCTTCTAAGACTTGGCACTCTAATGCAGGAGCATCCAATGAAATTTGGAAGTTTTATTTCTTTTTCCTAAATTTTAGTGCATTTTTTCGGGGCCATAACTTCTCAATCGTAGCTCCGATTGACGTGAAATTTGACAGGGAACTATTTGGGAGAGTTCTAAACAAATATGAATCCCTAGAGTCCTATTTGCCCAAAAAATACAATTTTTGAGGCCAAATTCCATCATCTAGTGCCCCAAAATTAGGTTTTAAAATTACTTACCTAGTTTTTTTATGCTTTTTGAGTTGTTCGGAGGTTAATATCTCCTAATGTATTTAGATTTAGGACTTGAAACTTTATTTTTGGCTTTTATATTGTAATAGGGATGCGCACCCCAAATTTGGGCCCCATTCGACTCATTTTTAGTTTTTAGGATTTTTTTTGCTATATAGCCACAAAATGAGGGTTTGTGAGGGGATCTTTCCAAGTTTTTGAATGAGAATCAATTTGAGCAAGGTGGCTCTCCATAACACTCCTTACAAAATTCTCCTTCTCTTGGGATTGTTATCAGAGGGTGATAATTGTTCCAAGTCCTTCAATATCAAGGGCTTCTCCTTGGTAGTGGATTTCTCCAATGAGTTCTCCTTTGATGATTTCTTTAGTAAGGCTCTCCTAGCCTTTTACTGGATTCTCATCAAGACTTTCCTAAGGTCTTTGATATTGTAGCTTCTACTGGTATTCCTTGAGATCTTCTCTTCAAACTTCTACTCTTAGAAGTTTTAGTGGTTAGATCTTATTTGGAATCTCTCAGTTTACTGCTTTTGAATGTGAGCAGGACTCTCCTAGTCCTTCTTATTCTTCCAGGAGTGAAAGTTCTTCAATGAGATCTTATCCTGATCTCTTCAATTTTGCTTCAAGTGTTGAATTGATTCAGAAGAAGATGCTCTTCCTAACTTTCTTGTAGGAATTTTCCCGACTTACTGAATATTATTTCCCTACAACAAAAATATTAGTACTAAAATCTTAATCTACTTCTAAATCAAATATTCTCTTTTGAAGTCTTCTTCAGGATCAAGGCTTTTGTGGCCTTGTTTTTTTAGTATCTAGGCTTCTATGGCCTTTTCTTTAAGGCTTCTATGGCCTTTTTTAGTATCAAGTATTTTGTGGCCTTTTCTTGTATCAAGGCTTCTATGGCCTTTTCTGTATCAAGGCTTCTATGGCCTTTTCTTCATAGATTCTATGGCCTTTTATTATGGATCAAGGCTTCTATGGCATTTTTTGAATCAAGTCCCCTATGGCCTTTTCTTAAATTGTGAATTTATTCAATCTAGCAATGGATATCTTCAGTATCCTAAATTCACCATGACTCTTATCCAAAAGTCTTCTTCCATAGTGTTCTTCTCTTGCACAAGGAACTAATCTCTACACTATGAAGGCACACTAACCTTTGGGCAATGAAGTTGAAGTCTCCTAGATTTTTATTGTAGGAGGAGTCCCAATCATTTGAGAATTAATTTTTTGCAACAAAAAAAATTTGGGTAATAGTTAGCAAATTCTAGATGTCCTAGATGATTTTTCAATCTAGTGGATTGAATGTTGAGTCATGGTCTTCACAAGTTTTTCTTGCAACTCTGTGGAAAGACTCTAGTCAAATGCAATCTTAGTATTTTTGGAACTGAGATTTGTTTTATTCATCACTTGTGACTCTCCCTATTTATACCACCTATATTCATTTGAGAGTTTTGATATTGGCTAGTCCAACAGCACATTAGGTAGAAAAAAAACTCAGAATCATTAATGATGGTGGATTTCCTATTGACCTACTATGGCTAGATCTACCCTATCTCTAATACCAATGTTAGCTTTTGATGTAATGTGCAAATGAAGATAGCAATCACAAGATGTAGAATAATATCAAAGAAATTAAATCTATGAGATGAATAAAGTATGCTATAAATATAAATGAAATAAATGCATACAATATAGCTATGGAGTAAATGAGAACTCCATAAATAAAGCTACTAAACTACATTGCACCCATCACCAATAGATGGTTATGTACACAAAACTGTACTACTACCTACAAGTATGCTCTAAGCTACTATCTAACTATGTCTCTTGATTCTATGTTTGTATTACAATGAGGCCCTTCCTATATAGGAAAAATAGGTTCCTTGGCCAACAAACTATCTAGTTGTGCAAGGGATAATTTTCACATATATAGCTTGCACATTGACACTTGTGAATTTATTACATTGCACAAAGTAACTAGATAAATTTCCCCTAAAGTAATCTAATTTCCTAAGTATTTACCTTGGAAGATACATTTACATGATCCAATGATGTAATATACTCTATTTATAACAACCATGGCTAGGGGCATGGTTTCAATCCATTTAGTGAAGTATTCAATCGATGTTATGATAAATGTGTGACCATCAAATTATGTTAGGTTAATATCACCTATAATATTTAATCCCCACATGGAAAATGACCAAGGAGAATAAATAACCTATAGGTTTTGAAGAGTGTAAACAAGGTTGTCATGGAGTTGACACTTGTCGTAGCATTGAACATGGTCACATGCATCTTTCTCTATAGAAGACCAATAGTACCCCATCCAAAGGAGATTTTTGGAAATAGCATTGCCATAAAAATGGCCTCTACATGAGCCTTAATGAGCTTAACTCTGATCTAGTTGGACTTCATCAAATCTAAGTCATCACAAGAGGATACCTTCAAAAGAACATTGATATAAATTATTTCTAATTATAACAAATCAACACACTTTTTTGCACAAAATATTATACTAATTATGATCTAAACAATCAGGGATCGAACCATATTTAAGGAATTTAAATATTTTGGTATACCATGGCTCATATGGGGAAGATCTGATGGTCAAAACATATAACAATACAAAACTAGAACAAAGCAACATGGATTCTAAGATAATTGATGTTTGATCATCATCCAAATCCAAGGGAAATAAATATGCAATAATGACCATGGCACCTGCATGGCAGTTGGAGGATCTAGGAATAGAATCTATGGTTACTCGATCGAACATAGATAAAATCTTAGTGAAAATATCTATGTAAGGTTTTATCTTATCATATTGAATTTGATAAACATCATTAATCCAATTCACCACAAGTTGAGAGTCACCAAATATTGAAAGGGCTCTAACCTTCAAGGCTAAGGCTGCTCTAAGACCAAGTATCAAAGCTTCATACTTTGTAGTATTATTTATATAATATTAATAAAGCTTGAATGAAAATAGGATGAGTTGCTTTTTTGGAATAACTAGAATGATTTCGACACCAACACCCTTTAAGCATCAGGCTCCACCAACAAATAAATTCCAATACTATGGTTTTTTGGATTCTACACTAAGGTACTCATTGGGAAACTTTATGACTAAGGGATGGGCTGACTCTAAGGGAGTAAAGACTAACTGATCAACAATCACATGACACTTGATAGACTTCTAATCTATGAAGGTTAGATCAAACTCACTACGGTCTAAACTCCACTTAGTGGCTCAACCTAAAATATGGGGCTTAGATATTAAGTAGCATAAAGGATCAAACATTACAACCACCTATTTCTTATGGTTGAGCATGTAGTGCATTAAATTTTAGGAAGCAAACACCACAATAAGGAAAAGCTTCTTTACGAGAGTATACCAAGTTTCATAGCTAACCAAGGTTCTACTTATATAGTAGATAGCTCGCTCTTTATTTTGATCATCATGTTGATCCAACAAGGCTCACAAAGCACGAGTTGTGGATGTTATGTAAAGCATAAAATTCTTATCCAATCTAGGAGTAACTAAGATAGGCAAGGAAGTGAGATATCATTTGAGTTTATAAAAATCTTGTTAACACTTGAAATCTGACTAGAACATGACATCTTTATTAATAAGCTTAAGAAAGGGTTGACATCTTAATAGCTTTAAGTCTACCTTATAAGCTACATAACTCAGTTAGGATGTGCAAAGGAGGTATATTAGTGATAGTCACCATCTTAACAGGGTCCACCTTAATACCTCACCTAGAAATTATGAAATTTAACAACTTGCTAGATGTGACTCCAAAAACACACTTGGAGGGCTTAATATGAACCCTAAATTATCGAAGACCTTCAAAATTTTGTCTTAAATTATGAACATAATCCTATCAATGTATGGAATTACCTAGGAGGTCATCCACATAGTCCTCTAGAATATCATGCATCATGTCATAAAAAATATAAGTCATAGCCTTCTAATATGTGGCACCAACATTCTTCAAGCCAAAATGAATGGCTTTATAATATAAGGTACCCCATGATGTGATGAAAGTTGTCTTAGACTAGTCCTTAGGGGAAACCATTATCTAATTGTATCCCAAAAAACCATCCATGAGTGAAAGCATTCCACATTTGGTAGTTAAATCTACAATCATATCTATGTTTGGGAGATAAAAATCATCCCTAGAACATGCTTAGTTAATGTCCCTAAAGTTAATACATATTCTAATTGTTCCTACCTTCTTATCCATAGAAACGATATTAGATATCCAACCAGAATAATCAATAGCTTTTATGAAATCGATGTCAAGGCATTTTTGGAGATCTTCCTTGACTAAAAGGGTGACCTTAGGATGCATCTTCCTAAGTTTCTACTTAATAGGTTTAGCACTAGGATTAAATACAAAATGATGCATAACAAGGGAGGGATAAAGTCCTGGCATGTTAGCATATGACCAAGAAAAATATCATGAAATTCCTCCAACAAATTGGTCAATTTCTCCTGGTCGTTCATGGACAAGAATTTATCTAGCTTAAGGATTCTAGGGCTCTCCTCAAAACCTATGTTAACATATGTGGTGTCCTCAATGATAATATGACACTCATTCACAAAATAAGGTAGGGCAAGGATCACTCCTAGTTGCTCAAGGTCCTCGAGAGATAGAACTAAAATCCTCTTTAAAACTAGAAGACTCAACATATCCAACACAAGGGACTTACCCATAAAAGAAGAAGTTATTTTGAAGGATATCCTCATGATCCATATCATAAAGAGTATAACCTTAATCATACTCCCCTAGGATTACAACTAACTTAGGATGCAAAACAATTACCACAATGTAAAATAGAATTTCAATGGGATAAAGTAATCCCTCATCCTCATACTCCACTCCAAGCCTTGATGATCCAAATATTTGTTGGACATTTTGAGTCCCTACGTTAAAGTTGTCATTGATGTCACCAGATGAAGTCATCATTAATACCAAATATTTTAGCAGGAAATAAAGGGGATAAAAATGGTTATTTGATATCCAGGAAGAAGGCCAAAGATCAAGTGAAACAGTGCAAAAGACAGAAGTTAAAAAGGAGTTATAATATTTATTTTATAAATTATTTAAATTCAGTGTGAATTTAAATTTTATAAATAAATATTAAAGGTACTTTATCAAAGGATATAATATTATAATATGAGTTATTATAATATTAAGTAAGGTGGTGAAAAAGAGCCCAAAGTAAAATATTAATAATAATATTTTACTACACCCAAAGATGGGTGTTAGAATTTAAATATTCGAAGCATGTTACAAAGGTTTATCCTCGTCGACGTCATGTGGGTTAATTGCATTTTGAAGCACCGACATTCTAAAGCAAAGGAGGAAGATTAATATTTAAACCTATGCCCAAAGGGCATTAAGATTATCCTTGCTCAATTGAAAAGATAGCATACGAATTAATTAATGCAGAGCTCATGAAACGGATGTGCAAATTTTAAGTTTGAGTTGCCAATGAAAGAAACAAAAGGGACAATGTCAAATAGTTGGAAGCCAACTAGGCACCTTGGCCTAGTGGCAAGAGGGTTGTGGCTTACGTTTTGTGTGCAAGGAGGCCAGTGTTCGAGTCTCGGTGGAAGCGCTTGGCAAGTGTGTTGAAAGCACCAATCGTGAGGTGCACATTTTGTGAAACAAGGAGGGGATAAAGTTTTTGAAGCACATGGTGCTTCACCTATCTCCAATGAGCGTGTAGCTCATGTGGTTGTTGGCACCATGGTTGAGACGTTAGAGTGGGCTGCGTTGAGAGTTCGAAACTCTCCAAAGGCAAAGGTAATATTTTGATTTTTAATTTTAATTAAATGCCTAAGTTGGAGGTATAAGGTTGTTTAGTGGTTGAAATTTGGAAAGGTTGCTTTGCAATAAAATTGTGGTAGTTGAGAATTATCTTTAGGAGTTATAAGGAGAATTCTATTTTATATTTAAAGTCTTAAAATTGCTATTGTGGAATATTGAAAGGTTAAGACTTTGTGGGTAGTATGTTATTTTGAATTAAGGGTTTTTGTGACTATTGTGAGGATATTGATTATTATTTAAGTTGGAGTGATAAGGTGTAATTTTGATATTATTTTTGTGATATGTTTTGTTGAAGAAAATTATCCTCTAACCCTTATTGAGATTGGCAAAGAAGTAATTGTGAGTGTGGCAGATTTGTGAGGTCAACTACTTGACATTCAAAAAGGTATGGGCAAATTCTTCTTTGGTTGACTTGGTTGATTGGCTTTATTGAAAATTAAGTTTGGAGTGAAAAGGACTTGATTAGGGTTTCCTTTTCGAAAGTGGTTGAGTTATTGCTTCAAGGTTTTCTGATTTGAGAGTTGAGATTAAAACCTTATTTTATTAGCATTGTTGTTGAGACCATTGGTTGAGTGAAGTGTTTGAGTTAATGCTTCAAGGTTTTCTGAATTGAGAGTTGTGATTGAAGCCTTGTTTTATAAGCATTGTTGTTGAAGCCATTGGTTGTGTGAGGAACCTGAGTTAGGGTTTGGAAAAATCATGAGTATCATTGTTATGTGAAGAATGTTTGATGAGCATGGTTGTTGAAGTGAGTTGTTATGCAAAGAACTTGAACTAGGGTTTGAAAAGATCATGAGTATCATTGTTATGTGAGATTTGTTGTTGAGCATTGTTGGAAATATTTTGAGTTGGATGATACATGCTTGGACTAGGATTTGTGAGCAAGAGTTGTTTCTTGAAGTGATTGGTTGAGTAGAATTGATTGAGCCTAGTCAAGTGGATGTATGAAGTGATTGATCAAGTTCCATAAAATAAACTATTCTATATTCTGATTTGAGTTGAGATTGAGTGTTGAGAATAGAACATATTGAGTCTCTAACAATTCTCTTTATGCTTCTATGAGATTGATTTGAGTTGAGATTGAGTTTTGAGAATAGAACATATTGAGTCTCTAACAATTCTCTTTATGCTTCTATGAGATTGAGTTGAGAAAGTGATTGAGTATTGAGTATAGAACATATTGAGTCTCTAACAATTCTCTTTATGTTTCTATGAGATTGGACAAGTTCTATGTGGACTTGTTAAGAAGATTTGAGGTAAGTCTTTGAGAAGACTTGTGGACTAATTTTGTGTGAGCTTTTGTGGAAGCTTACAATACAGATTTGAGCAAGTCCTAGAGAGGACTTATTGAGCAGATTTGGATAGGTTCTGAGTGGACTTGTTGAGAAGAGTTGTGCAGGTTTTGTGTGGACCTATTGAGCAGATTTGGATAGGTTCTAAGTGGACCTATTGAGCAGATTTGAGTAGGTTCTGAGTGGACCTATTGAGCAGATTTGTGCTAGACCGACTAGACTATGTTTAGTGCATATTTGAGTGGACTTGTGCTAGACCAACTAGACTATGTTTAGTGTAAGAGTTGAGTAGAGTTGTGCTAGACCGACTGGACTATGTTTAGTATAGCATTGAGATAGAGCTTTGGAGGTGACAGAGTAGAGAGGATAAAGTCTCCAGTGGATAGAGATCCATCAACCAAGACATTGAGGATAGGTCTTTTGAGTGAGGACAAGAGTCTTCAAGTGGAGAGAGATCCACAAGTCAGTGCAGTGGAGGTAGTGTCTTCTAGAGGATCACCAACTAGAGTAGAGGAGAAAGAGTTCTCCTATGGATAGAGATCCACAAACCAAATTTAGGGGATCAACATCTCCTTTGGACAGAGGTCCATAAACATTGTAATTGGGAAGGATTCCCAAGAGATTATTTGAGAAATATTTAGAAGAAATATTTTCTCCATGGAAGTAGCCATCTTTGGGTGAACCACGTTAAATTTGTGTCTCTATTGTGTATGGTGTTTTATGCATTACTTTGATTACTACTATTGATACTGCTATCTATACACTGCATAATATTGATTTGGAAAGAAAAGTAAAAAGTGCTCTTATACTGTTCACCCCCCTCTCAGTATAAGCTTGTGTTCTTCAATTGGTATCAAAGCGGGTTCCTTCAGAAGAGTTTGATAGCTTGAAGGAAAAGTGGTCAAGAACACAATGGATCAAAAGGATCAAAGGGACGGGTCCATCAATAATACAGTACCAATATTTGATGGAAGTGACTTCTTGTATTGGTGTATGCTTATGAGGTTTCACTTGATGGCACTTGGCAATGAAGTTTGGGATGCAGTGGAACTTGGATATGATTCAACAGTCAATCCTCCTACAGATAAGGAAGGTAAGCTTCTAATGCATGCAAATTCAAGAGCTATGAATGCAATTATAAAAGGATTGCGTAGATCAGAATCTATGAAGGTTATGGATTGTAAAATAGCAAAAGAAATGTGGGAACTACTACATAACATATATGAAGGAGATAAAGGTGTCAGGAAAGCTAAGATCAAAAATCTCAAAGGAGAATTTGAAAATCTAAGAATGCGGGATGATGAAAACATTCATGACTATCTCAGTAAGATTGATGAACTTGTACATGAGATGAGAGGTCTTGGAATGAAGGTCGATGAATCCGATGCTTGTGATAAGATCTTGAGAACTCTTCCAAAAAGGTACAGTGAAAAGGTCTCTACTATAGAAACATCAATTGATAGTGATAGTCTGACAAGAAATTCTTTACTTGGCATGCTTACAACTTTTGAGATAAGAACAAAAGATCCTATCCCTTCGAAAGAGGTTGCTTTCAAAGTGAACAAGAAGATAAAGGGTAAGAAGTCAGAATCAAGTAGTGAGTCATCTAGTGATGAAGAAGCAAATTATGGTAGAAGAGATAAAGGTTCCAGAAGACCCATAGATCTAAGATCTATTAAGTGTTTCAATTGTGGAAAGTATGGACATTTTGCAATAGATTGTAAAGAGCCAAAGAACAACAATGGTGAAGAAAAATAGGATCACAGGTACAGGGAATCAAAAAGACACAGGCACCAAAAGAAAAGCAAATATGGACAAAGAAGACAAGGAAGGAAGTTCTTCCGAAGACAAAAGAGGAGCTACTATGCGGACAATGCAAGTAAGTACTCAAATGATAGTGATGCTAGTTCTTCAGATAATGATAGAGATGAAGTCCTATTTATGATTGAGGAAAAAGAACTAGTTAAGAAAAGGACTCCAGTTATTCTCAAGTGTTTTAGATGTGGTAAATTTGGACATCTTGAAGATGATTGTACAAGGGATGGTTATAGTTTCAGTGATGATGAATATGAGAATGCACTTGAAGGACCAGATGAAAATCTTCTAATGGCTTTAGAAGAAGAAGTAAGTGATCCTATAGAAGACAAGCCAAAAGAAAGTAATGATGTGGACAAAGGTAAATAAATAGAGGATTATTCAGTAGAGAATGGTTATGATCTCAAGGGAGAACTTATCTATGCCCTTGACATGGTAAAGAAGGTAAGAAAGCAACACTCTAAACTTGAAATTCAGTTTCAAGAATGTGATGAAGAGAGAAGATTGCTCATAGAGGATTTAGAAAAATCAAAGGCTAAGGCAAAAAGGTTCAAAGATAAGTTAGAAGCAAAGATCTTGGAATGTGAGAAGTTAGCACAAGAAGTGGCACTACTAAAAGAATATTTAGAGGACTCCAAGATCAAGATGAAAGGATTCAAGAATAGCTCAAATATTATGGATAAGATAGTCAAGGTACAAAGAAGGTCAACAAATAAAACAGGTCTTGGTTTTGAACAAACTCAAAAGAAATAGGAAGGAGAGTCAACTTCAAGTTTTGAAGAGGAAACTTCAGATGAAGATACTTCAGAAGAAGACAGTGTAAAAGAAAGTCAGACATCAGAGGAAGAGTTGGACAATAAAGAGTTCAACAAAGATAGGAACAATGCACAGAGAAGATACATATGGAACAACAATCAGAACAGGAGACCAATGAGGTCAAAACAAGGAAGCTTCAATGGAAGATGTTTTTCATGTCACAGGTTTGGGCACATGGCTTCACAATGCAGGACACATGAAAGACAAGAATATGGGAATGGACAGCTTTTCCATGGGTATTGCTACTCATGTAATCAGTTTGGTCACAAGGCAATGAATTGCAAGGTTCATGAAAGAAGAGGATATGACTTCACTAGGAAAAATCCTAAGACATTTGCACCTACAAGGAATAATAACATTAAGTGTTATAAGTGCAATAATGATGGTCACACAACAAAGTGGTGTAGAGCAGACATTCCAAAAATAGGTATGAACAGGAACATGAACATGAACAGGAATAGGAACAAGAATAGGAACATGGATGAGAAAAGGAACAAGAACAGGAATAGGAACTAGGTGAAAAGAAAGAAGAAAGAACAAGAATAGGAACAGGAATAGGAATGATGACAGGAACAAGAATGATGACAAGAACAGGGATGATGACTTGGATAGAAATAGTCAGAGGATTCAAGAAACTCAGAAAATAAGGGAAAAGAATAAAGGTAAAGAATAGTGCTTTTAGGGAGTAGAAATACTCCCACCCCAGAATTAACCACCTCATGAGGAGGTGGGGGAGGGGCTAAGCTAAGAGGCTCATTCTTAGCCCCGAGCCCCAAAGGTGACCCTTTGCCATTGATGTCAAAGGGGGAGAGATTTGTGTATTAGGGAGAGATTTGATATTTGAGAGAGCATTGAGCCAGGGGGAGCAATGTCCAAGGGGAGCAAAAGGAAAAATAAAGGTCAGGTTTTGGTAAGAAGAGTATGGGTTGCCATCAATGACAAAGGGGGAGATTGTTGGACATTTTGAGTCCCTAAGTTAAAGTTGTCATTGATGTCACCAGATGAAGTCATCATTAATACCAAATATTTTAGTAGGAAATAAAGGGGATAAAAATGGTTATTTGATATCCAGGAAGAAGGCCAAAGATCAAGTGAAATAGTGCAAAAGATAGAAGTTAAAAAGGAGTTATAATATTTATTTTATAAATTATTTAAATTCAGTGTGAATTTAAATTTTATAAATAAATATTAAAGGTACTTTATCAAAGGATATAATATTATAATATGAGTTATTATAATATTAAGTAAGGTGGTGAAAAATAGCCCAAAGTAAAATATTAATAATAATATTTTACTACACCCAAAGATGGGTGTTAGAATTTAAATATTTGAAGCATGTTACAAAGGTTTATCCTCACCGACGTCATGTGGGTTAATTGCATTTTGAAGTGCCGACGTTCTAAAGCAAAGGAGGAAGATTAATATTTAAACCTATGCCCAAAGGGCATTAAGATTATCCTTGCTCGATTGAAAAGATAGCATACAAATTAATTAATGTAGAGCTCATGAAACGGATGTGCAAATTTTAAGTTTGAGTTGCCAGTGAAAGAAACAAAAGGGACAACATCAAATAGTTGGAAGCCAACTAGGCACCTTGGCCTAGTGGCAAGAGGGTTGTAGCTTACATTTTGTGTGCAAGGAGGCCAGCGTTCGAGTCTCGATGGAAGCGCTTGGCAGGTGTGTTGAAAGCGCCAATCGTGAGGTGCACATTTTGCGAAACAAGGAGGGGATAAAGTTTTTGAAGCACGTGGTGCTTCACCTATCTTCAACGAGCGTGTAGCTCGTGTGGTTGTTGGTGTCATGGTTGAGACGTTAGAGTGGGCTGCGTTGAGAGTTCGAAACTCTCCAAAGGCAAAGGTAATATTTTGATTTTAATTTTAATTAAATGCCTAAGTTGGAGGTATAAGGTTGTTTAGTGGTTGAAATTTGGAAAGGTTGCTTTGCAATAAAATTGTGGTAGTTGAGAATTATCTTTAGGAGTTATAAGGAGAATTCTATTTTATATTTAAAGTCTTAAAATTGCTATTGTGGAATATTGAAAGGTTAAGACTTTGTGGGTAGTATGTTATTTTGAATTAAGGGTTTTTGTGACTATTGTGAGGATATTGATTATTATTTAAGTTGGAGTGATAAGGTGTAATTTTGATATTATTTTTGTGATATGTTTTGTTGAAGAAAATTATCCTCTAACCCTTATTGAGATTGGCAAAGAAGTAATTGTGAGTGTGGCAGATTTGTGAGGTCAACTACTTGACATTCAAAAAGGTATGGGCAAATTCTTCTTTGGTTGACTTGGTTGATTGGCTTTATTGAAAATTAAGTTTGGAGTGAAAAGGACTTGATTAGGGTTTCCTTTTCGAAAGTGGTTGAGTTATTGCTCCAAGGTTTTCTGATTTGAGAGTTGAGATTAAAACCTTGTTTTATTAGCATTTTTGTTGAGACCATTGGTTGAGTGAAGTGTTTGAGTTAATGCTTCAAGGTTTTCTGAATTGAGAGTTGTGATTGAAGCCTTGTTTTATAAGCATTGTTGTTGAAGCCATTGGTTGTGTGAGGAACCTGAGTTAGGGTTTGGAAAAATCATGAGTATCATTGTTATGTGAAGAATGTTTGATGAGCATGGTTGTTGAAGTGAGTTGTTATGCAAAGAACTTGAACTAGGGTTTGAAAAGATCATGAGTATCATTGTTATGTGAGATTTGTTGTTGAGCATTGTTGGAAATATTTTGAGTTGGATGATACATGCTTGGACTAGGATTTGTGAGCAAGAGTTGTTTCTTGAAGTGATTGGTTGAGTAGAATTGTTTGAGCCTAGTCAAGTGGATGTATGAAGTGATTGATCAAGTTCCATAAAACAAACTATTCTATATTCTGATTTGAGTTGAGATTGAGTGTTGAGAATAGAACATATTGAGTCTCTAACAATTCTCTTTATGCTTCTATGAGATTGATTTGAGTTGAGATTGAGTTTTGAGAATAGAACATATTGAGTCTCTAAAAATTCTCTTTATGCTTCTATGATATTGAGTTGAGAAAGTGATTGAGTATTGAGTATAGAACATATTGAGTCTCTAACAATTCTCTTTATGTTTCTATGAGATTGGACAAGTTCTGTGTGGACTTGTTAAGCAGATTTGAGGTAAGTCTTTGAGAAGACTTGTGGACTGATTTTGTGTGAGCTTTTGTGGAAGCTTACAATATAGATTTGAGCAAGTTCTAGAGAGGACTTATTGAGCAGATTTGGATAGGTTCTGAGTGGACCTATTGAGCATATTTGGGTAGGTTCTATGTGGACCTATTGAGAAAATTTGGATAGGTTCTAAGTGGACATGTTGAGAAGATTTGAGTAGGTTTTGAGTGGACCTATTGAGAAGATTTGTGCTAGACCGACTGGACTGTGTTTAGTGCATATTTGAGTGGACTTGTGCTAGACAAACTAGACTGTGTTTAGTGCAAGAGTTGAGTAGAGTTGTGCTAGACCGATTGGACTATGTTTAGTATAGCATTGAGATAGAGCTTTGGAGGTGATAGAGTAAAGAGGATAGAGTCTCCAGTGGATAGAGATCCATCAGCCAGGATATTGAGGATAGGTCTTCTGAGTGAGGACAAGAGTCTTCAAGTGGAGAGAGATCCACCAATCAGTGCAGTGGAGGTAGTGTCTTCTAGAGGATCACCAACTAGAGCAGAGGAGAAGGAGTTCTCCTATGGATAGAGATCCACAAACCAGATTTAGGGGATCAACATCTCCTTTGGACAGAGGTCCATAAACATTGTAATTGGGAAGGATTCCCAAGAGATTATTTGAGAAATATTTAGAAGAAATATTTTCTCCGTGGAAGTAGCCATCTTTGGGTGAACCACGTTAAATTTGTGTCTCTATTGTGTATGGTGTTTTGTGATGATTACACAATGACACTGAGAGGGGGGGGTGAATCAGTGTAGCTATTAATTTTTATATCTACAACATTTAATATGAAATAAAGAGAACTTGACAACTGAAAAACAACTTAAACAAGAGAGCACACCACAACACTCAATATACCGAGGTTCACCAATTTGGCTACTCCTCAAAAATGACTGCTTGGACTCCAATCCAAATCCAGTCTTTGCAAAATCAATTTTACAAACACTTTACCAGCACCAAGCTGGAAGGAGCACCAACCCCTGTAATTTTCTGTTGCAACAGATGGAGCACCAACTCCTAGTACCAAGCACCAACTTGGACTGCAATTCTGATAAATTTAGAATGACATAAAAATGTCTTCACTTTATGCACGACCATGACTGGTCTGCAATTAACTCAACTCTGCACACTCTCACGGCTCTGCTTATTTTTCTCTTGATTCTTTTCTAACTCTCCTTTTACAACAATTTCTCTCTAACAACAGCAACATCTTCTCTGTACGATTATTCTTTTATAACCTTTCAATCTGGCATGCAGTCGAATGACCTTCTCCAACTGTTCGAATTCATTACTCCTGTCCATAATGTAGCTGTTCGAATGCATGAACATACGGTTGTTCGAGTGCCTTTTCTTTTCTCCATATGCAATTCTTCGAAAGCTTTTCGATTCTTCATGTTCGGCTTTTCTGTATGCTTCAAATACGTCTGTTCGATTGCATGAGTGCGACCGTTCGAAGGCTGTAAAAAAGACTTTTCGAAAACCTTTCGATACTTTAAATTTGATTCTTCGAATACATGCAAACGGTTGTTCGAATGCATGATTGACACTTGTCAATCTGTAACTGCAGATCTGACATCAGTTACATTTTACGTAACTGGCTGCATGATTTTCCTGTCTGCTTTTTCGACACGTGTCACCTTGCATGTTGCTTCGGCATTTTCCTGCCAGACTGTTACCTGTCGCGATATCGCGACACTTTTTACTTATGCTGACGTCACCCTCAATGCTGTCGTGAAATCATGACCATTTTGGCTTTTAAAGCTTACCTTCTGTTCATGTCGCGATATCGCGACACATAGAACTTTTGCTGACGTCATCATTAAGCATGTCACGAAATCGTGACCGTTTTGGCTCTTGGAAGCTTTCCCTGCATCTTGTCGCGATATCGCGACACTTTCAACATTTGCTGACGTCATCCTTAAGCATGTCGCGAAATCGCGACGCTTTCGGCTTCCAGCAGCTTTCCTTTCATCCTGTCGTGAAATCGTGACACTTTTCAACTTTGCTGACGTCATCATCCTGCTTGTCGCGAAATCGTGACACTTTCGGCTTCCGTACACTCTTCTTTGCCGCAGCAGCGAAAAAGGAACATGTCGCGAAATCGTGACACTTTTCTTCCGTACAACTCTCCTTGCCAACTCAGCAAAATGGAACATGTCGCGAAATCGTGACACTTTGCTCTTCCGTACAACTCTCCTTGCCAACTCCAGCAAAAATGGAACATGTCGCGAAATCGTGACACTTTGCTCTTCCGTACAACTCTCCTTGCCAACTCAAAAATGGAACATGTCGCGAAATCGTGACACTTTGCTCTTCCGTACAACTCTCCTTGCCAACTCCAGCGAAAATGGAACATGTCGCGAAATCGTGACACTTTGCTCTTCCGTACAACTCTCCTTGCCAACTCAGAAAATGGAACATGTCGCGAAATCGCGACACTTTGCTCTTGCTGACGTCATCATCTTCTTGTCAAATGAGTTCCCCCTCTCTTGAAACTTGTCACGAAATCGTGACACTTTCGGCCATTGCTGACGTCATCGTTATCTTCGTCATGAAATCGCGACGCTTCTGGCTTCCGTACGCTCTTTGCTCCATGCAGTAGCGAAATCGCTACATCTTCTTGTTTGTGTCTTTTCACTTGTAGCGAAATCGCTACATCTTTGTTTCCATTTGTTTCAACATGTAGCGCCATCGCTACACCTTAGTTTCTCCTTGTTTCAACATGTAGCAAACGCTACACCTTAGTAAAAATCGCTACACCTTAGTTTCTCTTTGTTTCAACACGTAGAGAAATCGCTACACCTTAGTTCCATGTATTTTCATCATGCAGCGATATCGCTACACCTTTGTTTCCATTCATTTCAACATGTAGCGATATCGCTACACCTTTGTTTCCTTCTCTGCCAGCATGTCGCGAAATCGTGACAGTTTTGCTCGCATCTTCTCTCTCCTCGGCCATGTCGCGAAATCGTGACAATTTGGCGTGCATTTTCTCTCTCCTACTTTTTGTCGCGAAATCGCGACACATTTTCTCTCTCCTCAACGAAAACTCGACATGTCACGAAATCGTGACATTTTCGATTGCGCCTTCTCTCTCCTCGACCATGTCGCGAAATCGCGACAGAAAACATGTCGCGATATCGCGACAGTTTTCTTCCTTGTCTCTTTTTGCCAGTTTCAGAATCTGGGTCACTTCTATTTTCCTTGAAACTTTCTACACTTGATCCGGTCGACCTCCGAGCTGCATCAATCGCATCAATCGACTGTGTTGACAACAATGACAATACTTTTGCAATTCTTTTGCTGCACCTTGCTCAACAATCTCCCCCTTTGGAATTGTTGGCAACACACTGCAACCTTGCTTAATTTCTTCTCCCCCTTTGCCAATAATACCAAAGGGCTGCTGTAGACTCCCCCTGAGTCTATGCACAACATTCTCAGACTTAAAAAGTTTGAATGCTCCCCCTGAGAATGTGTTTCCCATAGCTAGTCAGTGCTTGGGTGGTGTGACTACTCCCAACTTCTTCCGAAGATATTCAAATACTTCCTTTGGCAAAGGTTTTGTGAATATATCGGCTACTTGCTCTGTAGTTGGAACAAAATCCAATTTAACCTCTCCTTACGCAACTTTATCCTTCAAGAAATGATATCGGATTGCAATATGTTTGGTTCTTGAATGCATTACTTGATTCTTGGATATGTTGATAGCACTAGTGTTATCACATTTAATTGAAATTGGTTCATTGAAATGAATACCAAGATCTTTCAACGTTTGTCTCATCCATAATATCCGAGTACGACATGTTGTTGCTTGCAATGTATTCTGCCTCTGCAGGTGGATAGAGATATTGATTCTTGTTTCTTGCTGTGCCATGCTACCAGCCTGTCACCAAGATAAAATGCTCCTCCACTTGTGCTCTTTCTGTCATCAATACATCCTGCCCAATCTGCATCAGAATATGCAATCAAAGTGAAATCTTTACCTTTTGGGTACCACAACCCATAATCCATAGTGCCCTTGAGATATCTGAAAATCCTCTTTACAAGTTGTTACATGAGTTTCTTTGGGACTGGCCTGAAATCTTGCAACCATACATACTGCTTGTAATATATCTGGTCTAGTGGCTGTTAAATACAGCAGGCTTCCAATCATAGACCTGTACATTGTTTGATCTACATCTGGGGATTTATCATCCTTGCTCAACTTGCAGCCTGTTGTCATGGGAGTGCTGACCGGTTTACTGTCTTCCATTGTGAACTTTTTTAGCATTTCTTTTACATATTTAACTTGAGAAATAAAAATGCCTTTTTCATTTTGATTGACCTGCGGTCCTAAGAAATAAGAAAGTTCACCAATCATTGACATCTCAAATTCTTTTTTCATTTTAATTGATATGTCTTTGCAATATTCATCCATCTTCGTTGCCAAATATTATGTCATCTACATAAACAACAAGAACAATAAGATGACCCTTCTCTGTTTTGACATATAAGTTGCTATCCACCAAACCTTTCTTAAACCCTTGTTTAATTAGATAATTATCCGGCCTTGCATACCATGCTCTGGGTGCCTGTTTTAATCCATATAAAGCTTTCTTTAACCTGCAAACAAAATCTGGATTTTCACCAAGTTGGAAGCCATCGGGTTGTTCAATGTAAACCTCTTCTTCCAGTTTTCCATTCAAAAATGCTGATTTTACATCCATTTGATATACTTTGAAGTTTTTATGAACTGCTAATGCCAGAAACATCCTGATTGCCTCTAGTCTGGCTACCGGTGCAAAAGTTTCTTCAAAATCAATGCCTTCAACCTGAGCATAGCCTTTACATACCAATCTTGCCTTATTTCTGACAACTTGCCCATCTTCATTCAATTTATTTCTAAAAACCCATTTAGTGCCAATTATGTTTTTATTTGTTGGTCTAGGTACTAATTCCCAGGTATTGTTTTTCTCTATCTGATCTAGTTCTTCATTGATTGCCTTCATCCAACTTTCATCAGTGCTTGCTTTAGCAACATTTTTAGGTTCAATACTAGATAACAGAGAATAGTTCCTCACTCTTTGTTCTTCTTGTTTGAATACCATCTGTGGGATCCCCAATAATCTGTTCACTTGGATGATTTTTCTGCCGAGTTGCTTGTTTTAAATTTCCTGTTTTCTTCTTCTTCGAATTCAGTTTTTACACTATCTGGATCAATTTTCTGATTCTTCTCTGTTTCTTTTTCATCATCACCTTCAATGACTTCTTCATACATAGGGTAGTTTTCTTGATAAGTAGTTTCTTGTTCTCTACCTTCATCAACTTTTACATCAGCACTTTCAACAATTTTCTTCAACTTCTTGTTGTAACATGTGTATGCCTTGCTTTTTGTTGAGTAACCGAGAAAGATACCTTCATCGGCTCTATCTTCAAATTTACCGAGGTTATCTTCGGTCCGTTTTATGTAGCACTTGCTGCCAAATACTTTGAAATGTCTTGCTGTTGCCTTTCCGCCAAACCACAACTCATAAGCTGTTTTGCTTTCATGTGGTCTCAGCATGCACCTGTTTTGAATGTAAACTGCAGTATGAACGACCTCTTTCCAAAATCTGTCAGCTATTTTGTTTTACGCGACATTGTCCTTGCCATTTTCTGCCTCTGTTCTATTCTTCCTTTCTACAACACCATTCTGCTGAGGTGTCCTAGCTGCTGAAAACTGTCTTCTTATCCCATGTTTTTGACAGTATTCTGCAAATTCTTCGGAGATAAACTCTCCTCCCCTGTCTGATCTTAGGCATTTAATTCTTTTTCCTGATTGATTTTCAACAAGATTTTTGAAGGTTTTAAACATTTCAAAGGCTTCTGACTTGAGTTTCAGAAATAGTACCCATGTCATTCTTGAGTAGTCATCTATACATAGCATAAAATATTTGTGTCCATTTATGCTTTCAGTTCTCATGGGTCCACATAGATCGGTGTGAATTAGTTCTAATGGCTTGCTAGTGAAGTATTCTTTTGCTTTGAAAGTGGCTCTGGTTTGTTTTCCCTTTTGGCATGACTCACGAGATGCTATTTACGGGTTTGCCAATGTTTGGTATATCTCTAACTGCTCTTTTTGAACTGATTTTTGCCGGATTGTCAAAACTAATATGCCCAAGCCTCTTGTGCCATAGCCAGTTTTCATCTTCCTGTCCCATCAAGCATGTTCCTTCTACAATTTTTGAAAGTGTATATAGATTTTCTGAAGTTCTCAGTCCAGTGGCTATTAACTTTCCATTTTTTGTCTTTCTTACTTCATGACCCTCCTTCTTGAAGATTACATCATGACCTCTGTCACATATTTGACTTACACTTAGCAAGTTATGCTTCAGGCCAATTACAAACAAGACTTCTTTTGATTTTATATTGCCATCACCGATCTTGACTGATCCCTTTCCAACAATCTTTGCTCCATCATTATTTCCAAATTTCACAGAACCACCTTCATAATTCTGTAAATTCTCAAACTTTTGCTTGTCACCTGTCATGTAGTTGGAACAACCAACTGTCAAGTATCCAAGGTGCTGATTTGTTCTGAGCTTTAAAAGCAGTCTGGACAATCAAAGATTCCTTTTCTTTCCATTCTGGTTTGATAGCAGATTTTGCTATTTGTTTTGCCTTTGTCCTTTCATTAGCATGTGCCTGTTTTTCAAGAAATTTCTGGTTTTGTTTCAACCCACTTGGCTGAGATTTTCTACCACGATAATTATTTGATGCAAAAGTGCTTCTGCAGTTTCTAGCAATATGTCCAAAATTATGACAATTATAACATTCAACTGCATAATTCATTAAAGGAGAAAAAACATTTCTGCTGGTAAAATTCCTTTGAGATACATTATGCCTGCAATCTGAAATCTTATGGCCATAAGCATTGCATTTAAAACAATAACCAGAAAATGCATGATTAAACCTGGGTGCCGGTCTTTGCCGGTTTGAAGTAGGAGCCATGACTCTTCTCCTCCTCGGATGTGTGACTTTTGTGAATCCATCTTTGTCAGTATTCTTCTTGAATCCGGCATTATTGTTTTCTTTTGCATTATTTTGTTTTTCTGGTTCAACCACTGATCTTTTCTTCTTTCTTTGTGGGTTCTATATTCAAGTTCTTTGAATCCTTTGAAGATTCTCCTTCATCAAAGCCTAAACCAAATTTGATGCCGAGAAGGCCTTTGGTTATTTAACATTTTATCCAGACTTTACAGTACTTTCTTCAAACTTATGAAAACAGTTCAATTTTCTATTCATCTCCTCTAATTGCATCCTTAACTTAACAATGTCTTCCTCTAGCTTGTTGCATTCAACTGTCTTTACAGTTAATTGTTCATCAAGAACTTCAGACATTTTCTTGAATTCCTCTGTCTGTATTTTCAGATTGTTTATTATGTCTGTGGCATTCTCTAATTTCTTTGAAAAAATTTTATTCTTCTTCCTTTCTCACTCAATTCTTCAAGTGCAGCAACCAATTCTCCTTCCAAATACACTTCGGCTTCATCCTTGGAATTTTCATCACCTTCCTGATTTTCCTCTGTTCTTTCTTCTTCAAGTGCCATGAACAGAGCTTCACCTCCTTCTTCTTCAGACTCCTCATCTGTGCTTTCTTCAGAACTGCTGACATTCTTGGTTATGAAGCTTTTCTTCTTGAAGTTATTCTTTCTGAAATTTTGTTTCTTCTTCCAGTCACCTTTTTCTTGGTGTGACCCTTCACCATTTTTGGTTCTCTCCTGCATTGGACATTTGGCTGCAAAATGACCGACTCCTCCACAATTGAAGCATTTAAAAGGTAGCTTCCCTCTATATTTTCCTTTTCCTTTTGTGAGTTTCCGAACAAAATTGGCTTCTGTTTCATCCAGGTGTTCCTTCATCCTCGGATTCATGTTCAGCTTTTACATTCTTGTGTGCTTTAAAAGTTGCTTCTCTGTCTGTAGACTTGGTTTGTCCTATTCTCATTTCATATGCTTGTCAGGGAACCATGCAACTCATCCATGCTGAAGTTGTTTAGATCTTTTGCCTCTTCTATTGCAGAGACTTTGGAGTTAAATCTTTTGTGAAGTGTTCTGAGAACCTTTTTCACAACAACTGCATCATCAATTTCTTCACCAAGTCCTCTGATTGCATTAATAATTCCGTTGACTCTCAGCATATAAATTTCTATGTTTTCATCTTCCTTCATTTGCAGTGCTTCGAACTGTGCTCGATGAGTTTGCAGTTTTGCTTCCTTAATCTTATTGTCTCCTTCATGGATGCTCTTCAGTTTATCCCACATGTCCTTTGCTGATTTACAACTCATGACTCTTATCAGTTCACTGTCAACAAGCCCACACATTATGGCATTCTTAGCTTTGGAGTTGTTTTCAAATTTCTTTTTCTCAGCAGTATCTGTTGGAGGGGTAGTGGGTGCTGTGTATCCACTATCTATAGAATCCCAAATATCGTATCCCAATGCACTCAGATATGTTTGCATTCTGAGTTTCCAGAAGGTGTAATTTGTTCCATCAAATAAGGGAGCTTTGTTGGATGAAAATCCTTCACCACCTGCCATTGTTTCTTCCAAGATCTCCTTAGGTGATTAAGCTTGTACAAGGAACCTGGCTCTGATACCAATTGATGATTACACAATGACACTGAGAGGGGGGGTGAATCAGTGTAGCTATTAATTTTTATATCTACAGACATTTAATATGAAATAAAGAGAACTTGACAACTGAAAAACAACTTAAACAAGAGAGCACACCACAACACTCAATATACCGAGGTTCACCAATTTGGCTACTCCTCAAAAATGACTTGCTTGGACTCCAATCCAAATCCGAGTCTTTGCAAAATCAATTTTACAAACACTTTACCAGCACCAACTGGAAGGAGCACCAACCCCTGTAATTTTTTGCCACCAACTCCTAGTACCAAGCACCAACTTGGACTGCAATTCTGATAAATTTAGAATGACATAAAAATGTCTTCACTTTATGCACGACCACTGGCGAGTCCGCAATTAACTCAACTCTGCACACTCTCACGGCTCTGCTTATTTTTCTCTTGATTCTTTTCTAACTCTCCTTTTACAGCAATTTCTCTCTAACAATGACAACATCTTCTCTCGTACGATTATTCTTTTATAACCTTTCAATCCGGCATGCGATCGAATGACCTTCTCCAACTGTTCGAATTCATTACTCCTGTCCATAATGTGACTGTTCGAATGCATGAACATACGGCTGTTCGAGTGCCTTTTCTTTTCTCCATATGCAATTCTTCGAAAGCTTTTCGATTCTTCATGTTCGGCTTTTCTGTATGCTTCAAATACGTCTGTTCGATTGCATGAGTGCGACCGTTCGAAGGCTGTAAAAAAGACTTTTCGAAAACCTTTCGATACTTTAAATTTGATTCTTCGAATACATGCAAACGGCTATTCGAATGCATGACTGACACTTGTCAATCTGTAACTGTAGATCTGACATCAGTTACATTTTACGTAACTGGCTGCATGATTTTCCTGTCTGCTTTTTTGACACGTGTCACCTTGCATGTTCCTTCGGCATTTTCCTGCCAGACTGTTACCTGTCGTGATATCGTGACACTTTTAACTTATGCTGACGTCACCCTCAATGTTGTCGCGAAATCGTGACCATTTTGGCTTTTAAAGCTTACCTTCTGTTCATGTCGCGATATCGCGACACTTAGAACTTTTGCTGACGTCATCATTAAGCATGTCGCGAAATCATGACCGTTTTGGCTCTTGGAAGCTTTCCCTGCATCTTGTCGTGATATCGTGACACTTTCAACATTTGCTGACGTCATCCTTAAGCATGTCGCGAAATCATGACGCTTTCGGCTTCCAGCAGCTTTCCTTTCATCCTGTCACGAAATCGTGACACTTTTCAACTTTGCTGACGTCATCATCAATGCTGTCATGAAATCGTGACACTTTCGACTTCCGTACACTCTTCTTTGCCAGCAGCAGCGAAAAAGGAACATGTCACGAAATCGTGACACTTTGTTCTTCCGTACAACTCTCCTTGCCAACTCCAGCGAAAATGGAACATGTCACGAAATCGTGACACTTTGCTCTTCCGTACAACTCTCCTTGCCAACTCCAACGAAAATGGAACATGTCGCGAAATCGTGACACTTTGCTCTTTCGTACAACTCTCCTTGCCAACTCCAGCGAAAATGGAACATGTCGCGAAATCGTGACACTTTGCTCTTCCGTACAACTCTCCTTGCCAACTCCAGCGAAAATGGAACATGTCGCGAAATCGTGACACTTTCGGCTCTTGCTGACGTCATCATCTTCTTGTCGTGAAATCGCGACGTTCACGAAATCGTGACACTTTCGGCCCTTGCTGACGTCATCGTTATCTTCGTCACGAAATCGTGACGCTTCTGGCTTCCGTACGCTCTTTGCTCCATGCAGTAGCGAAATCGCTACATCTTCTTGTTTGTGTCTTTTCACTTGTAGCGAAATCGCTACATCTTTGTTTCCATTTGTTTCAACATGTAGCGCCATCGCTACACCTTAGTTTCTCCTTGTTTCAACATGTAGCAAAATCGCTACACCTTAGTTTCTCTTTATTTCAACACGTAGCGAAATCGCTACACCTTAGTTCCATGTATTTTCATCATGCAGCGATATCGCTACACCTTTGTTTCCATTCATTTCAACATGTAGCGATATCGCTACACCTTTGTTTCCTTCTCTGCCAGCATGTCGCGAAATCGTGACAGTTTTGCTCGCATCTTCTCTCTCCTCGGCCATGTCGCGAAATCATGACAATTTGGCGTGCATTTTCTCTCTCCTACTTTTTGTCGCGAAATCGCGACACATTTTCTCTCTCCTCAACGAAAACTCGACATGTCGCGAAATCGTGACATTTTTGGCTGTGCCTTCTCTCTCCTCGACCATGTCGCGAAATCGCGACAGAAAACATGTCGCGATATCGCGACAGTTTTCTTCCTTGTCTCTTTTTGCCAGTTTCTGAATACGGGTCACTACATTTTCCTTGAAACTTTTCGCACTTGATCTGTGACCTCTGAACTGCATCAACTGCATCAATCTGACTGTGTTGACAACAATGACAATACTTTTGCAATTCTTTTGCTGCACCTTGCTCAAAATTTTGTGCATTACTTTAATTATTGTTGTTGATATTGCTATCTATACATTGCATAATATTGATTTGAAAAAAAAAGTAAAAAGTGCTCTTATAATTTTTGCCCCCTCCTCTCTGTATAAGCTTGTGTTCTTCAATATTCAACATAAGTAATAAGGTGACGATCATCATCAAATGGAAAAAGTTGGTTTTTATTGGGTATGTAGCCTATGCCACATCTCCCAAGCCAAAGATCAACTTCCAAAGGCTCTTGAATATCCTTATATTGTGGACCCCAACCTTTACCTATATATCCCACACTCGATAGGATTTTCTTGGGAAGTGGGTAATCATTGGATAAATAACAATGAGCAAAAGAACACTCTATAGGAAGAGTATTTTTACCACATATATTTTCTTTGAGGGCCATACCCATGAAGGTAAAGGTAAACATACCAATGTGTACTACTTAATCCTTCTTATAGGATAAACCCATAGTCCTTGATGAATTTGGTAGCATGGCAAGATCCATAAGAGGTTCTTGAAGAAATGGATTGACCTAATTATGTAATGAAACATTGATTAGATATTTCTCATTCACCTTTAAATTTTCAAGTTTCTTAGTGATGTGAGATGAAGAAATTTATGGACATAAGTTGATACAAGATCTAGCTTGCTCAACCATTGAATAATATTGCAATGGATGAGGGTTGCCTAGAAGGGTGACAAGTTGATTTTTGAATTTAAACTTCAAATTTTGATGAAAAGTGGAATAGACAACCCTCATCGCATGAATCCAAAGGTATCCAAGAAGAAAAATTAAAGATGCAAGGCAAGGTACCATATAAAACAAGGTATCTAAGATCTTATGTCCAACCCTAAGGGGGATAGATATAACATCGGAGACCTCTTGGGACTAATTATTGAAAGCTTTTATGATAACATCATATTTAGTTAAATCTTTCTCTTTTAATCCAAAATTTTCAAAAAAATGATAAGTGCATAGATTGAGGGAGGAACCATTAACTATCAAGATTCACTTGATAAATGTTTCCCTAATAAATATAGTGATATGAAGGGAAGAATTCCCTTGTGGGTCTGATGGAGAAATATCATCATCCGAGAATGCGATATGATGTATCCTAAGGGAACCTAAAACATTAATTATAGAACTAGGGAAAATATCTTTGGGAATAGATTGTTGACTTAGAAGCTTCAACAAAGCTTCCCTATGAATAGGAGAATTTTACAAAATCTCTAAGAGGGAAATCTTGGTTGGGGTACTAGCTAACTGTTGTTGAATGTAAAGGGATAATTTAGGTTGTGGTTTTAGAACTAAAGGTGGGTTTTCTACTCTTGTGCTCCTTTTTGGGTACTCTTCAAAACTAAGGGTGGTTTTGAAGGTTGATTGTATGTAGAACTCGTCTCTTATTGAGATCGTTGAGTTCGTTGTGTTTGATTTTTTTGCATTGTAGTTGTTGTTATCATGCCAACCATATTATTTTAGGTAGGTGGCACATTACGATATAGCACTTGATTAGATACTTTTTTTCCATGATTAGGTAGGGTATCTTCGAACATCTCCATATCTTGATTAGTTGTGGATGCTTATTGAGTAGGAGGTTTATTTTTTGTTGGAGGATTAGGTTGAGGACCCTCTATAATAAGGTGATCTACATAAATTAAGTCATGAACCACATGATTCAATATCTTACATTAATTTTTCATGTGCCACTCCACTCTATGATACTCACAATGTTGACTAGGCTTCTACCAATTATTCGTGGCATCGGGTTGTCTTATAGGAGGCAACTCAATCATATTTTCTTCCAAAATTTGCTTTAGAACCACGATCGTAGGCGTGTTGAGTCTTGTAAAATTTCTTGGTGGGTATTTTTGAGGTTGGCTCAGCACCATATTTTGCAGGGTGTTAACAACATTTTTAACATACCTACTATCTGTTATCCCATCACAAACTACATGCTTGTTCTTATACTGAGCTTTCATGGTATTATCTTCTTCTTTATTTGGATTAATTTTACCTCTTCTAATGAGGGTTTACCCTTCTTTCCATATCTATATTTTTATCAAAAAAGGTAATAGTTTTTTCCAATTCATAAGATATTTTCTCTTGTAAATTTTTGATAAAGATCTCCAACATATATTGAGGAGGTAAAGTATATCTTAATCGTCCAATTAATCTTCTCCAACAAGGCAAAAAATCTGAAAATATTTCATCTTTGCCTTGTTTTAACATATAAACATCTTTCATAGTCACAATTTTCTTAACATAAGCTATGATTGTTGAACAAAAAATTATATTGTCTCTTTGAAATTCCTCATAGAATGATAAGGTAGTTGATAATATCATTCCAATACCATACCACCAAGGCTCTTAGGGAACATCTTTGGTAACAACATTTAATCATATATAATATCATGACATGTTATCCTAAACATCCTTAAGTTTTCAAGGGTCCTTTGCTCCCTTATAAATAGGTAAAACTAGCATTGAAAAATGCATAGGATATGGCCTAGAAGTGACAACAGGGTCTAAGGGTTGATTACACATTTCCTTATAACTGTAGGTGAAACTTGGAGGTTGAATCAAATCCACTCTTGAGACCAATTATTTCACCACATTTTTCAAACTTTGCACATCGAGATTGCTTTTGTGCAATACCCTTAGGTTCCCTAGGGGAGAGGTATAGGTAGGTTGTTGAAAGGGAGCTTTGCTAGTATTGAATGCATTAAAACTATTATGATATGGATTATGATATGTGGTATCTTGTTGTGAAGGATAACTAACATTTGGTGGAACAAAAGTATAATTGTTGATATGAGCAGGAATGAGGAGGAAATTGAGCATAATTTTAGGATGCACTACCGATTGGAGGAGCCTATGGAATTCCCCCAACATTGGTGGTCATAGTACTAGCATATGTTGGTTTATGAAAATGATTAACATGATGTGAAGATTTAAACAAATGATTGGTATGAAAATTCCTAGGAGAGATGGTTGGAGAAGGAGGTATTCCACCTCTTTTGATTCGGGAGTCATCTTCCATAGACTTAACCAAATCCTCCTTATGGTGCTTCATAAAACCCTATATATGATCAAATGATGAGAATTTTAAGCCTTAAGACCCCTCAAAATGATCAAAACTATTACCAATTTCTTCATGTTATTCCTCTTTCGCATCTAAATTGGGATTCTCCCTATCAGCTTAATCATCTTCTTAAAAAAATTGATCATATTCTAAAATCTTTCGCTTACTCCTAAGGATGGGAGACATAAGGAGGAAGAGAAATAATATAAAATAAAACTAGCAAAAGACACACAAGAATATTTTAATATATTTATATTTTCTAATTCTAAGCAAACAAATTTAGTGTTCTTGCTTAAATTTTTTAAAAGAAGAGCAAAAGGTAAAAGGATTCCTATCTTGGACACTAATATGTGTGTTCACATTGGGTTCACCAAATATGTAGAGGGGGAAATTTCCTTTCCATGTATGATTCTCAGTTGGATCCACTGGGTGCCAAGGTGATTGTAAGGGTTTATTATATTCTCTATACTTAAGGGCTTGGGGATCGAAGGGTTCACCAAGAATGATTTAAGAACTCACTTCAAGTCTAGGGTGGAGATGTTTGATATGTATATTAAGAAAACAACTATATCTGGCCTTTATAAAATCTAAGCTATGAAAATCATGCCCCCAAACCTAACAAAATCAAAATCGTGCCCTATAAGGGGTGATCATAAATTTAGATTTTGCTAGAATCGTGTCCTATACAGACGGGGTGTTATTTCACAGTAAAAGTGTAAGAAAACAAAATTTATGCAAAATTGAATGCAAGATGTACAATAAATGATTCTAGGAATACCAAAATGCAAGAATAAACCTGGTGGCAATGAAAGAACAAAAAAATGATGAACTCCACAAAATGGTAGACTCTTCCTCAAGGATCCAACACTTATCCACCAAGAGCATTAAATAAAAAATAGAGCAATAGAAGAACACCAAAAAACACTTTATCTTGTTAGAGGACTTGCTTTTTAAGAGAAATTTTTAGCCAAAGATTGCTTGGGAAAATCACTCAAATTGCACTTGAGAACTTTTAGGGAAAAAAAGATCCAAACCCTCTATTTATAAGAGGTTTTAAGGTCAAAATGGTGGGAAGACAAAAATTAAACCTAGAGGAGGTATTATGTCCTGAGGGTTGGCTCAAAAAATAGGGTTTTCTAGGAGAAAACCTTAACTTGTCAAAGTTGTGCCTCGTATTGTTTGATCGCGATTTTGGCAAATCTAGAAAAAAAGGAAGGAGAAGGGGAAAGGAGACCCAAACTTGTGCTTAGAGAAGTTTTAGGGCCTTCTCAAGGATCCTAGGGAAAATAACTCACTTGGGTGGGTTAATTTTTTTGTGTCTACAGAGTCTACTCGAAGTAACTTTGATACCATAGTTGGCTTTTTAGCTAGATTATCTCAGGTCCCAATATTCTAGATCTTGAGTAAAATCAAATATAAGAGCAATCAATATATTAAATGGATAAAATAATTAACAATAATATTAATAAAAATGATAATAATATGAATATATATGGCCAAATAAATTCATGCAATAATATAAAAAAAAAAAAAACTTACAATGGAATTACTCAAAATATGCATACAAGCTTCAATATTAATGCTTGAATATTTTATACATTCCTTATCTTATTTCATGGAGATATTTTCTCCATAATATAAGTTTAGAAAGGTGACTCTTCAATACTTTACTATTGCACTCCTCATATATTTGAGAGTTGTAACCTTTCCTATTCCATACCTAAGACAAATCTCACATGTCCGTTTGTCTTATTATCTTGCCACTTGTATAAATGAATCTTGCTAATGAATTCTTCTTCTTTGTTTCCCTTTTTGTTGTCCTATAATTCCCTTGTAATGTGTTCGAAATTGGTGGTTATTCATAAACACTCTCCACTACCTCCCAAATATCTTTGCTAATTAGCAATATCCTCATCTTTATCCTCCAATAAGCATAATATTACCCACTAAATTTTGGAATGGGTAATGAGTTGTTGAAGTTGGCAATAGACTCAAGCAATAATAAATGAAGTTTTTCTTCAATGAACTTGTCCAAGAACCATGAACCAAAGATCACGCAAACCAAAAAACCAGTCAAGATTTGATACCAAATGAAGTATTTGACCCAAAATCAAGGAGCAAAAAACGTAGTAAAAATGCAGCAACAAAAATTATAGCAAAAATTGCAATAAAAATTACAGTAGTAGGATAGTGAAAACATGATGAAATTTTGTGAGTAGATTCTACACAAAATAACCTTCCCAATATTTATGACATAGACAAAATGGAGTTGTAAAATAAAATTTATGAGCTCTGAAAGTTGGCTACAAGTTTTAGGAAATTAGGGACAACAAGCATGTATTTCACAAAATGAATGGAATAGAATGTTCTTTTTTATTCTAAATAAATTTAGAAGTATTACAAAATTTTCTCCATACTATTCTAGAAATATTTTACACTATTGTACATTTACAAGAGATAAAATGATGTTACATCTTCATTTCATATTCTAGAAGTCCAACAGTCACAGTTACTCTTCAAGGCTTATAGAAACTTTTGGGCTTATTCAAATTTATGGGAGAACTTTTGACTGTATTTTTCTTGGTTAGCATTAATCTCCATCAAACACATAAATCTAGGATTTTGAATATTAATGGCAGGTAAGTAATTACATAAAATATATACTCTTTATTTTTAATTCATTTCTAAATATTGCTTCAATAGATTCTCTTTTCAAGCCATCTGAAAATGGATTTTTTCAATTTTCTCCCATCAACCACCTTTCGATCAAAATAAAATGGATATTATAGTTCAATTTCTTAATGCCTACCCTCGTTGAGTGCCTAAGCCATATGCTTTGAATAAGACCACAAAGAAATTCTCTATGGCCAAACTTGATGAGGTATCCATTGTGGAGGTTCATTTGGCCTACATCCAACACCAAATATTAGCTATCTTAGCTTGAGTTCTAATCTACAAATTTGTAGGCATGCAGCCTAACAAGCTTCAATATTAATGCTTGAATATTTCATACTTTCCTTATCTTCTTTCATGGAGATTTTGTCTCCATAATATAACTTTAGAAATGTGACTCTTCAATGCTTGACTATTGCACTCCTCATATATTTGAGAGTTGTAACCTTTCCTATTACATACTTAAGACAAATCTCACATGGCCTTTTGGCTTATTATCTTGCCACTTGTATACATGAATCTTGATAATGAATTCTTCTTCTTTGTTTCCATTTTTTTTGTCCTATCATTACCTTGTAATGTGTTCCAATCAGGTGGTTCTTTATAAACACTCTCCACTACCTCCCAAAGATCTTTGCTAATTAGCAATGTCCTAATATTTATGTTCCAATAAGCATAATATTGCCCACTAAATTTTGGAATGGGTAATAAGTTTTTGAAGTTGGCATTAGACTCAAGCAACAATAAATAAATTTTTTCTTCAATGAACTTGCCCAAGAACCACAAACCCAAGATCACTCAAACCTAAGAACTAGCCAAGCTCTGATACCAAATGAAGTATTTGACCCAAAACCGAGTAGGAAAAAATGTAGCAAAAATGTAGCAACAAAAATTATACCAAAAATTACAATAAAAATTGCAGTAGTAGGATAGTGAAAACTTGATAAAATTTTATGAAAATATTCTACACAAAATAACCTTTCCAATGTTTATGACAGTAAAAATGGAGTTGTAAAACAAAAGTTATGAGCTCTAAAATTTGACTGCAAGTTTTATAAAATTAGGGACAACAAGCATGTATTTCACAAAATGAATGGAATAGAATGTTGTTTTGCATTCTAAATAAATTTAGAAGTATTACAAAAAATTCTCCATATTATTCTAGAAATATTTTACACTGTTGTACATTTACAAGAGAGAAAATGATGTTACAACCCTTCATTTCATATTCTGGAAGTCCAACAGTCACAGGGACTCTTCAATGCTTATAGAAACTTTTGGGCTTCTTCAAATTTGTGGGAGAACTTTTTACTTTGTATTTTTCTTTGTTAGGATTAATCTCCATCAAACACATAGAGCTGGGATTTAGAATATTAATGGTAGGTAAGGACTTACATCAAATATATGCTCTTGCTTTTTAATTCATTTCTAGATATTGCTTCAACAGCTTCTCTTTTCAAGCCATCTAACAATGGATTTTTTTCACTTTTCTTCCATAAACCACCTTTCGATCAAAATAAAATGGATATTATAGTTCAATTTCTTAACTCCTACCCTCGTTGAGTGCCTAAGCCATATGCTTTAAATAAAACCACAAAGGGATCCTCTATGGCCAAACTTGATGAGGTATCTATTATGGAGGTTCCTTTGGCCTACATCCAAAACCAAAACTTAGCTATCATAGCTTGAGCACTAACCTATATATTTGTAGGCATGTGGCCTAACAAGCTTCAATATTAATGCTTGAATATTTCATACATTCCTTATCATATTTCATGGAGATATTGTCTCCATAATATAACTTTAGAAATGTGACTCTTCAATGATTTACTATTGCACTCCTCATATATTTGAGAGTTGTAACCTTTCCTATTCCATACCTAAGACAAATCTCACATGTCCTTTTGGGTTATTATCTTGCCACTTGTATACATAAATCTTGCTAATGAATTCTTCTTCTTTGTTTCCCTTTTTGTTGTCCTATAATTTCCTTGTAATGTGTTCCAAATAAGTGGTTATTCATAAACACTCTCCACTGCCTCCCAAATATATTTGCTAATTAGCAATGTCCTCATATTTATCCTCCAATAAGCATAATATTGCTTGCTAAATTTTGGAATGGGTAATGAGTTGTTGAAGTTGGCATTAGACTCAAGCAACAATAAATGAAGTTTTTCTTCAATGAACTTGTCCAAGAACCATGAACCCAAGTTCACTCAAACCCAAAAACTAGCCAATATTTGATACCAAATGAAGTATTTGACCCAAAATTGAGGAGCAAAAAATGTAGCAAAAATGCAACAAAAAAAATTATAGCAAAAATTGCAATAAAAATTCCAGTAGTAGGATAGTGAAAACTTGATGAAATTTTGTGAGTACATTCTACACAAAATAACCTTTCCAATGTTTATGACATAGGAAAAATGGAGTTGTAAAACAAAATTTATGAGCTCTAAAAGTTGACTGCAAGTTTTAGGAAATTAGGGACAACAAGCATGTATTTCACAAAATGAATGGAATAGAATGTTGTTTTTCATTCTAAATAAATTTAGAAGTATTACAAAATTTTCTCCATATTATTCTAGAAATATTTTACACTATTGTACATTTACAAGAGATAAAATGATGTTACACCTTATTTCATATTCTGGAAGTCCAACAATCATAGTGACTCTTCAAGGCTTATAGAAAATTTTGGGCTTCTTCAAATTTGTGGGATAACTTTTGACTTTGTCTTTTTCTTGGTTAGCATTAATCTCCATCAAACACATAGAGCTAGGATTTGGAATATTAATGGTAGGTAAAGAATTACATAAAATATATGCTCTTAATTTTTAATTCATTTCTAGATATTGCTTCAATAGCATCTCTTTTCAAGCCATCTGACAATGGATTTTTTCAATTTTCTCCCATCAACCACCTTTTGATCAAAATAAAATGGATATTATAGATCAATTTCTTAATGCCTACCCTCGTTGAGTGCCTAAGCCATATGCTTTAGATAAAACCACAAAGGGATCCTCTATGGCCAAAATTGATGAGGTATCCATTGTGGAGGTTCCTTTGGCCTACATCCAACACCAAATATTAGCTATCTTATCTTAAGCACTAATCTACAAATTTGTAGGAATGTGTCCTAAAAAGCTTCAATATTAATGCTTGAATATTTCTACATTTCTTATCTTCCTTCATGGAGATTTTATCTCCATAATAAAACTTTAGAAAGCTGACTCTTCAATGCTTGACTATTGCACTCCTCATATATTTGAGAGTTGTAACCTTTCCTATGCCATACCTAATACAAATCTCACATGTCCTTTTGGCTTATTATCTTACCACTTGTATACATAAATCTTGCTAATGAATTATTCTTCTATGTTTCCCTTTTTGTTGTCCTATATTTCCCTTGTAATGTATTCCAAATAGGTGGTTATTCATAAACACTCTCCACTGCATCCCAAAGATCTTTGCTAATTATCAATGTCCTCATCTTTATTCTCCAAAAAGCATAATATTTCCCGCTAAATTTTGGAATGGGTAATGAGTTTTTGAAGTTGGCATTACACTCAAGCAACAATAAATGAAGTTTTTCTTCAATGAAATTGTCCAAGAACCATGAACCCAAGGTCACTCAAACCCAAATACTAGCCAAGCTCTGATACCAAATGAAGTATTTGACCCAAATCTAGTAGCAAAAAATGTTGCAAAAATGCAGTAGCAAAAATTATAGCAAAAATTGCAATAAAAATTGCAGTAGTATGCTAGTGAAAACTTGATAAAATTTTGTGAGAAGATTCTACACAAAATAACCTTCCCAAAGTTTATGACAGACAAAATATAGTTGTAAAACAAAAGTTATGAGCTCTGAAAGTTGACTACAAGTTTTAGGAAATCAGGGACAACAAGCATGTGTTTCACAAAATGAATGGAATAGAATGTTGTTTTTCATTCTACACAAATTCAAAAGTATTACAAAAATTTATCCATATTATTCTAGAAATATTTTACACTATTGTACATTTACAAGAGATAAAATGATGTTACAACCCTTCATTTCATATTCTGGAAGTCCAATAGTCATAGTGACTCTTCAAGGCTTATAGAAACTTTTGGGCTTCTTCAAATTTATGGGGGAAATTTTGACTTTATATTTTTCTTGGTTAGCATTAATCTCCATCAAACACATAGAGCTAGGATTTAGAATATTAATGGTAGGTAAGGACTTACATCAAATATATTCTCATGATTATTAATTCATTTCTATATATTGCTTCAATAGATTATCTTTTCAAGCCATCTGAAAATGGATTTTTTTTCACTTTTCTCCCATCAACCACCTTTCGATCAAAATAAAATGGATATTATAGTTCAATTTCTTAAAGCCTACCCTCATTGAGTGCCTAAGCCATATGCTTTGAATAAAACCTCAAAGGGATCATCTATGGCCAAACTTTATGAGGTATTCATTGTGGAGGTTCCTTTGGCCTACATCCAACACCAAGTATTAGCTATCTTAGCTTGATCACTAATCTAAAATTTTGTAGGCATGTGGCCTAACAAGCTTCAATATTAATGCTTGAATACTTCATACATTTTGTATCTTCTTTCATGGAGATATTATCTCCATAATATAACTTTAGAAATGTGACTCTTCAATGCTTTACTATTTCACTCCTCATATATTTGAGAGTTGTAACCATTCCTATTCTATACCTTAGAAAAATCTCACATGTCCTTTTGGCTTATTATCTTGCCACTTGTATACATGAATCCTGCTAATGAATTCTTCTTCTTTGTTTTCCTTTTTGTTGTCCTATAATTCCCTTGTAATGTCTTCCAAAAAGGTGGTTATTCATAAAAAATCTCCACTACCTCCCAAATATCTTTGCTAATTAGCAATGTCCTCATCTTTATGCTCCAAAAAGCATAATATTTCCCGCTAAATTTTGGAATGGGTAATGATTTGTTGAAGTTGGCATTACACTCAAGCAACAATAAATGAAGTTTTTCTTCAATGAAATTGTCCAAGAACCATGAACCCAAGGTCACTCAAACCCAAAGACTAGCCAAGCTCTAATACCAAATGAAGTATTTGACCCAAAATCTAGTAGCAAAAAATGTAGCAAAAATGCAGCAACAAAAATTATAGCAAAAATTACAATAAATATTGCAGTAGTACGATAGTGAAAACTTGATAAAATTTTGTGAGAAGATTCTACACAAAATAACCTTCCCAAATTTTATGACACAGGCAAAATATAGTTGTAAAACAAAAGTTATGAGCTTTGAAAGTTGACTGCAAGTTTTAGGAAATTAGGGACAACAAGCATGTATTTCACAAAATGAATGGAATAGAATGTTGTTTTCATTCTAAATAAATTTAGAAGTATTACAAAACTTTCTCCATATTATTATATAAATATTTTACACTATTGTACATTTACAAGAGATAAAATTATGTTAAAACCCTTCATTTCATATTCTGGAAGTCCAACAGTCATAGTGACTCTTCAAGGCTTATAGAAACTTTTGGGCTTCTTCAAATTTGTGGGAGATCTTTTGACTTTGTCTTTTTCTTGGTTAGCATTAATCTCCATAAAACACATAGATCTAGAATTTAGAATATTAATGGTAGGTAAGGACTTACATCAAATATATGCTCTTGCTTTTTAATTAATTTCTAGATATTGCTTCAATAACTTCTCTTTTCAAGCCATTTAACAATGGATTTTTTTTACTTTTCTCCCATCAACCATATTTCGATCAAAATAAAATGGATATTGTAGTTCAATTTCTTAATGCCTATCCTTTGTGAGTGCCTAAGCCATATGCTTTGAATAAAACCACAAAGGGATCCTCTATGGCCAAACTTAATGAGGTATCCATTGTGGAGGTTCCTTTAGCCTACATCCAACACCAAATATTAGTTGTCATAGCTTGATCACTAATCTACAAATGTTTAGGCATGTGGCCTAACAAGATTCAATATTAATGCTTGAATATTTCATACATTCCTTATCTTCTTTTATGGAGATATTGTCTCCATAATATAACTTTAGAAAGGTGACTCTTAAATTCTTTACTATTGCACTCATCATATATTTGAGAGTTGTAACCTTTCCTATCCCATACCTAATACAAATCTCACATGTCCTTTTGGCTTATTATCTTACCACTTGTATACATAAATCTTGCTAATGAATTCTTCTTCTTTGTTTCCCTTTTTGTTGTCCTATAATTCCCTTGTAATGTATTCCAAACAGGTGGTTATTCATAAACACTCTCCACTGCCTCCCAAATATCTTTGCTAATTATCAATATCCTCATATTTATGCTCCAATAAGCATAATATTTCCCACTAAATTTTGGAATGGGTAATGAGTTGTTGAAGTTGGCATTAGACTCAAGCAACAATAAATGAAGTTTTTCTTCAATGAAACTATCCAAGAACCATTAACCCAAGTTCACTCAAACCCAAAAACCAGCCAAGCTCTGATACCAAATGAAGTATTTGACCCAAAACCAAGGAGCAAAAAATGTAGCAAAAATGCAGCAAAAAAAATTATAGCAAAAATTGCAATAAAAATTGCAATAGTAGGATAGTGAAAACTTGATGAAATTTTGTGAGTAGATTCTAAATTAAATAACCTTCCCAATGTTTATGACACAGGAAAAATGTAGTTGTAAAACAAAAGTTATGAGCTTTGAAATTTGATTGTAAGTTTTAGGAAATCAGGGACAACAATCATGTATTTCAGAAAATGAATGGAATATAATGTTGTTTTTCATTCTAAATAAATTTAGAAGTATTACAAACTTTTCTTCATATTATTCTAGAAATATTTTACACTATTGTACATTTACAAGAGATAAAACAATGTTACACCTTAATTTCATATTTTGGAAGTCCAACATTCACAATGACTCTTCAAGGCTTATAGAAACTTTTGGGCTTCTTCAAATTTGTGGGAGAACTTTTGACTGTCCATTTCTTGGTTAGCATTAATCTCCATCAAATACATAGAGCTAGGATTTGGAATATTAATGGTAGTTAAGGACTTACATAAAACATATGCTCTTGCTTTTTAATTCATTTCTAGATATTGCTTCAATAGCTTCTCTTTTCAAGTTATATGACAATGGATGTTTTCAATTTTCTCCCATCAACCACCTTTCGATCAAAATAAAATGGATATTATAGTTCAATTTCTTAATGCCTACCCTCGTTCAGTGCCTAAGCCAATGCTTTGAATAAAACCACAAAGGGATCCTATATGGCCAAATTTGATGAGGTATCCATTGTGGAGGTTCCTTTGGCTTACATCCAACACCAAATATTAGCTATCTTAGCTTGAGCACTAATCTAAAAATTTGTAGGCATGTGGCCTAAAAATATTCAATATTAATGCTTAAATATTTTATACATTCCTTATCTTCTTTCATGGATATTTTGTCTCCATAATATAAATTTAGAAAGGTGAATCTTCAATGCTTGACTATTGCACTCCTCATGTATTTGAGAGTTGTAACCTTTCCTATTCCATACCTAAGACAAATCTCACATGTCCTTTTGGCTTATTATCTTGCCACTTGTATACATAAATATTGCTAATGAATTCTTCTTATTTGTTTCCCTTTTTATTGTCCTATAATTCCCTTGTAATGTGTTCCAATCAGGTGGTTCTTTGTAAACACTCTCCACTACCTTCCAAAGTTTTTTTCTAATTAGCAATGTCCTCATATGTATGCTTCAATAAGCATAATATTTCCCACTAAATTTTGGAATGGGTAATGAGTTGTTGAAGTTGGAATTAGACTCAAGAAACAATAAATGAATTTTTCCTTCAATGAACTTATCCAAGAAACATGAACCCAAGGTCACTCAAACCCAAAAACTAGCCAATATCTGATACCAAATGAAGTATTTGACCCAAAATCGAGTAGCAAAAAATGTAGCAAAAATGCAACAACAAAAATTATAGCAAAAATTGCAATAAAAATTGCAGTAGTACGATAGTGAAAACTTGATAAAAAAATTTGAGAAGATTCTACACAAAATAACCTTCCCAATGTTTATGACATAGGCAAAATGGAGTTGTAAAACAAAATTTATGATCTCTGAAAGTTGACTGAAAGTTTTAGGAAATCAGGGACAACAAGCATGTATTTCACAAAATGAATGGAATAGAATGTTGTTTTTCATTCTAAATAAATTTAGAAGTATTACAAAACTTTCTCCATATTATTCTATAAATATTTTACACTATTGTACATTTACAAGAGATAAAATTATGTTACAACCCTTCATTTCATATTCTAGAAGTCCAACAGTCATAGTGACTCTTCAAGGCTTATAGAAACTTTTAGGCTTCTTCAAATTTGTGGGAGAATTTTTGAATTTATCTTTTTCTTGGTTAGCATTAATCTCCATCAAACACATCGATCTATAATTTAGAATATTAATGGTAGGTAAGGACTTACGTCAAATATATGCTCTTGATTTTTAATTCATTTCTAGATATTGCTTCAATAGCTTCTCTTTTCAAGCCATCTAACAATGGATTTTTTTTACTTTTCTCCCATCAACCACCTTTCGATCAAAATAAAATGGATATTATAGTTCAATTTCTTAATGCCTATCCTCGATGAGTGCCTAAACCATATGCTTTGAATAAAACCACAAAGGGATCCTCTATGGCCAAACTTAATGAGGTATCCATTGTGGAGGTTCCTTTGGCCTACATCCAACACCAAATCTTAGCTATCATAGCTTGAGCACTAATCTACAAATGTTTAGGCATGTGGCCTAACAAGCTTCAATATTAATGCTTGAATATTTCATACATTCCTTATCTTCTTTCATGGATATATTGTCTCCATAATATAACTTTAGAAAGGTGACTCTTCAATGCTTTACAATTGCACTCCTCATATATTTGAGAGTTGTAACCTTTCCTATTCCATACCTAAGACAAATCTCACATGTCCTTTTGGCTTATTATCTTACCACTTGTATACATGAATCTTGCTAATGATTTCTTCTTCTTTTTTTCCCTTTTTGTTGTCCTATCATTCCCTCGTAATGTGTTCCTGTTGACAATTTTGTCACATTGCACAAGGGGTAGGAAAAAAACCAAAAAAAATCAAAATTTTGTATAGTCTTTCCTTTTGCAAAAGCATTTCTTTTTGTTGCTTTGAAAGTATTTGTAAGTGTTGCAGCAATTTTGGCTTTCAATGCCACCCCCTTGTACACAAGATGAAGAAGGAAAAGCTTTGCTGCCAAATAGGCCAAAGAAGATAGCTTCACCGCAAGAAAGAGCAGAAGGAAAAAGTGTCGCGATATCGCGACATGTTGCATTTTCGCGGCTCAGAGCGACAAGAGGGAGCAATAAGGAAAAGTATCACGATATTGCGACATGTCACATTTTCATGGCCGAATGCAAGGAAGAGGGTGTTGGGAGTGAAACTAATGGGATTATTTTATTGATACAAATGAGTTACATATATAGGCAGAAGGCCTGTATCATAAACTGACAAGTGTCAATATAAACTGAAAAGTGTCAAAACAGAGGCATAGTGCACTTTAATTCTAATATTCCCCCTTAAAGTGTACTATCTTGAGTTACATATATAGGCAGAAGGCCTGTATCATAAATGGACAAGTGTCAATATAAACTGACAAGTGTCAAAACAGAGGCATAGTGCACTTTAATTCTAACATTCCCCCTTAAAGTGAACTATCCTAACTAAAGAAGAAACAAAACAAGTCAATATTAGGTAACATTCCCCCTTAATTTTGACTTATGTAAAAGCAACCTATCATCCTCTTGATTTGGTCTAGGCTCATGCTCTTTGCACTTGGCTCTCCAACTATGAATAATGTTAGATTCACTGTGTATACATCTTGGTTTGTTGCCTCAGGTTCAGCCACTTCCATGGGTCTGTTGCCACTGGGTCAGCCATCTAAGTGGCTCAGGGTCATCATGGGTGCCTTAGGGTCATCCACTTCTGGGTTTTTTGCCTCTGTAGGTCATCCTCAGAGGATGTTGCCTCTCGTAGGTCACTGACTAGTCCCACCATAAATATCAAATCCTTCCTTATGGTGAACTCAATCTAGAAGGTGTCGGTCTCTACCAAAAATGCACCTAATACAAAGGAAAAATGAGCCATATAAGAGTGTCGGTCTCTGTCGAAAATGCACTCAATACAATAAAATGAGCCATAGATACCAAATATGGAGGAGAAGAAGAGAAGAAGAGAATATTCTAAAGTGTCTTCGTCTGTAGTCTTCAGAAGTAGATCCAAAAAAAGACCTCGGATAGAGTCTAGGGTGTCAATGTCTGTAGTCCCTAGAATAAGTGTCCTTATGGTAGTCACCTCATCTTAACGAAATGCATGGGTAACCAGCCGCTGCATCTGCCAAGTAGAAAGAGGTGAATACTAGATACTAGGTTCACTTACAAGTACCTTGGGAGTGTCGGGTACAACCGAAAGTGCACTCCAAGGTAGAAAAACTTTGAGGCTAAAAAACTCAATTGAAACAGCCTCAAAATTACAAATGGACACCACCATTGTGTTCGTCATGAAAAAAAGTTTCCAACGACTATAAATACCCCTATGTTTGTGTCTGAATGAGGCCTTCAACTTGCTGAAAAAACAATAACATGCCTCTCTAGGCAGCAAAATTAACCTCTAGGCAGCAAAATAAACCTCAGGAATAAAAAATTCCTGGCATCGCACTCTGGCGGCATAAAAACAGTCTCAGTTTCCCTCGTAGGGGAATTACATGGGCCATGTGGGCCTTCCATTCTCCATGGTCAGTCCACTATCAATGTGGAAAAATTAAAAAAAATGGCCAATGTCAGCCACGAGCACACCCTTTTCTAAAATTGGGCAATATGAAATATTTATCGGCCTTAAGTTCTGGCAGCAGGAAACAACAATCACTAGTCCCATATCATCAACATGTTAGCACTGTCCCGTATCAACAAACCATTTTGTGGCTTCACTTACCATGTTGTCAACAACATTAAATGAGGAAGCTGATAATGATGATGGCCATATTTCACATTCACACTTCGTCTTTGCTCATCTGGCGCCACCTCATCCGGGCTTACCACGCAAGCAAAAATCAAACTGTCGTTTTAAGTTTTTATTAAAACAACAACACTATGTTGCACTGTTGGACAATCACTATCACGACAGCGTAAAAAAAATTCACTATCACTATCGTGGATGATGCTGCACTGTTGGACAATCATCAATAATATATCGCACCCATATTTCTCTTCGACCACGAACACACATCGGTCACAGCGGGATCCCACCGGAGTGGTTGTTGTAGTGGCTAACGTACGACGACGGGTGGTCGGTGCTCATGCTCTTCATATTTTGTAAACTGCACATTCAAAATAAATAAAAATAAAAATAAAAAATAAACATTCACGCCGATCCACCCATTCCAGTTTTGGTGCCGAAAAAAACTGCATCCACGCCGATCCGACAGCCAAACTCCATCATGGGATAGAAAGTTCCTCCGTCAATTAACAGAATCAAAATTAAAACTGATCTACTTTTTTCATGCTAAGGAAATGGGCAGCACCGTCTACGCCTAGCACAGGCCGTGGATGGAACTCGTGACCTGGTCCGCCTTCAAAAAACTTGATTCCTTCATAGACGCCATGACCTACATCCACAAGAACATTGTGTGCCTTCCAAAAGTGCAAGCAGGTGTTTGATGATAAATCCCAGAGTTTGACTTGCGCGCTGAGAGGAATTTATCGTCGGGGGTGAGCGCGAGAGCTGTGACGGGCTCTGAATCTCCTTCCAACGAGCTTTTCACTGAGCCATTCGCCACGTCAACAACTTTAACCTGATCATCGTAGGTGGAGACCACCAGAGGAGCCCAAGGCTTCCTATACCTCCCACCTCTATCTGCATTGCGCCCTTCAGAATTTGTCTGTAATTCTCATCAAAATCTAGGTTGTGTGGTTGCCATTCTCAGGGAGTTTCGAAGCCACAAATTTAAAGTCAAAGATTTGGACTTTTTGTTAAAGCAAAGTGAAGGATTGCCGATGAGAGAAGAGATCTTTTCGTACGCTTTCATCTGCAGAGGGATTCACCCTTGGAAAGCAGATCCTCCAATTCCCTTATGTCACGATTGAATCCATCCCGTAAATCCTATGACAAAGAAGAAGTAGAAGAATCGCACTTCTCAGATATGGGCCCCTCGTTTTCATGCACAACAACGCTGTTGTTGCTATTTGGGTACTTTTGTTGATGATGCAGCTCTTGCTGTAATGCACCAACCATCGTCATGGGCTTTGGCTTTGACCTTGACAACACCTGTTGCACTGTAGAATAATTTTGCAAAATATGCGCGCTCCGCATGATAACCTGCTGATCTTGTAGTAGACTGAAAACCTGCGCACTGTGATGATTTTGCTGAAGGCTGTGTGGGGACTGTTGAATGCTCTGCTGATTCTGAACACCATTTTGCTGAATCTGAGAGCTGGGTTCATAGCTACTTAGCTGATTCTGCTGTGCATTATGCTGTAATTGCTGAATCTACAAAATATGCAAAGGTACATGCTGATTGGTTTTAAAAACTCTGCTGTAATTACTGGCTCTGCTCATTTTCGGACTTATTTTGTACATTCAATTGAGGATTTAACACCATTTGCTGTGAAGCCTACGTATTGTGCTACTGCTTATGAGCTTGACCGTTGTTTTCCACACTTTGGTCCTTTCGGCTTGGATTCTCCTAATTGATGATAAAATGATCTTCCGATGCTCTTAAAGGTCCAACATTTTCACATGCAGACCCTACATTTCCATTCATCCCCAATTCCAGGACAGTCCAGGATGGTCCTCATTTCCTATGATAACATAAATATAACCAGGTGTTAAGCACTGGTCTTTCCTCGTCTCTAACTACGGTTTTTGCCCTAGAAAAATGGGGTGAAAGACCCATTACCCGTAACTGAACGAGCAGCAACCCCATCTGAAGTGGAACAATGAACCCACGGCTCCATTCGTGCGAAATTTTTGACACAATCCAAAGTCAGCCAACCCTTTAACCATCATCATGATGGCACTTCATCTCCATCTTAGTAAATCAGCAAGAGTTTGAATGTCTAAGGAAGGACAGGCAGTTCAGATGTAGTTGCTTCAAAGGCGCCAACAAGAGCCCAACCCATGAAGATCTACTATAAGTAAATCATCTTGAGGTAGCAAACCTCTTAGAACCACCCTTGCAGAACAGAAAATGGAGCCTCCTTTCATGAGCACGATCCAACACACTTGTACACCTTCAAAACTAATCCTCCCAAATATCTCTAAAAATAGGATGCCATTAATTTTTTGAGCTTCTGGTTTCTGATCCATCCCATGGATGGAGAGCATACTCCCTAGCTCAAAAAAAAAAATATGGGGGAAAATGAAAAAATTGAAAAATGGAAAAAAAAGGAGGGGGGAGGGAGGATTTCCATGAGGGAAATCCCCCCTGAAGGGTTTCACAGGGCAGGGAAAGCCTGCTCTAATACCAAATGTTGGGAGTGAAACTGATGGGATTATTTTATTGATACAAATGAGTTACATATATAGGCAGAAGGTCTGTAACATAAACTGACAAGTGTCAATATAAACTGACAAGTGTCAAAACAGGGGCATAGTGCACTTTTATTATAACAAAGGGAGCAAGAAGGAAAAATGTCACGATATCATGACATGTCGCATTTTCACGACTGAAAGCAAGGAAGAAGTGCAAGAAGGAAAAGTGTCGTGATATCACGACATGTCGCATTTTTGCGGTCGACAACAAGGAAGAGCAGAAGGAAAAAGTGTCATGATATCGCGACATGTCGCATTTTCGTGACCGAAAGCAAGGAAAAAGTGTAGCAAGGAAAAAGCGTCGCAATATCGCGACATGTCGCATTTTCGTGACCGAAAGCAAGGAAAAAGCGTGGCAAGGAAAAACGTCGTGATATCGTGACATGTCACATTTTTGTGACCGAAAGCAAGGAGGAAGCACAGAAGGGAAAAGTTTCGCGATATCACGACATGTTGCATTTTCGCGGTCGATAGCCAGGAAAAAGCGTAGAAGAAGGAAAAGTTTCACGATATCACGACATGTCGCATTTTCATGGCCAACAGCAAGGAGAAAGAGCAGAAGGAAAAAGTGTCGTGATATCGTGAAATGTCGCATTTTCACGACCGAAAGTAAGGAGAAAGCATAGAAGGAAAAAGTGTCACGATATCGCGACATGTTGCATTTTTGCGGCTCAAAGCGACAAGAGGGAGCAAGAAAGAAAAGTTTCACGATATCACGACAGGTCGCATTTTCACGGTCGATAGCAAGGAGGAAGCGTAATAAGGAAAAAGTGTCACGATATCATGACATGTCGCATTTTCACGGTCGACAGTGAGGAGAAAGCACAAGAAAGAGAAAGCGTCGCGATATCACGACATGTCGCATTTTCGTGATCGAAAGTAAGGAGAAAGCACAGAAGGAAAAAGTGTCGGGATATCGTGACATGTTGCATTTTTGCGGCTCAGAGCGACAAGAGGAGAGCAAGAAAGAAAAGTGTTGCGATATCGCGACATGTCGCACTTTCATGGCCGATAGCAAGGAAGAAGCGCAAGAAATAAAAGTGTCGTAATATTGCGACATGTCACATTTTCACGACCAACAGCAAGGAAGAAGTGCAAGAGAGGAAAAGTGTCACGATATCGCGACATGTCGTGATATCGTGACATGTCACATTTTCACGGCAAAAAGCAACAATAGAGGACAAAGACATAGAAATGTCACGATTTCACGACATGTCATATTTTCACGATGTAAGAAGAAGAACCAAGCTGAAGGTATAGAAATGTCGTTATATCATGACATGTTACTTTTTTGTGACTTAAAAGGGGCACACACTCCAAGTCGAGTATTTTCCCAAGACCATCAAAGTGCCTCATAATTGCATTTTTACTTGCCCGTTAAGCTCGCTGCTCATTTTTGGCAATTAGAAGTGAAGTATCAGTCCTTGAAGGAGATCTCAGCAAGCATGGCGGCCACTCGAGCATTGTACCTAGAAACCAAGGACACTCAGATGGCTCAATGCATGTTTCCGCGGTTGACTCGGTCATAGTTGCCAGTTCTGGTAATGGATTTGAAAGCTTAGTCACGAGGGCCACAAGGAGCCGACTTCTCAGATCTCAAGAGTATACTTCACCATTCTATGTAATTAAGACTCAGAGGTTCGGGTCCTCTATAAAAACCTAGGCATTGTAATGTAAGAATTTTGGGGGGAACTATCTGCTAGAAAGTTGTTGTAACTTGATGTCCTGTAATTAATACTAAAGAGCTTTGGGCTCAATTCCTTTCTTTTATGTTGCCTCTTGTGCTTGATTCTTTTGTCTTTCTTCAATTGTATACTGAGACTCTGAATCCTGAATCCGGTGTGCGATTGGGGACTATACCCTGAAACTCGCCTAAAGGATACATAGGAAAGGAAAAATGCTATATTGGTCTTCTTTTATGTTTCCTGGTGGGTTGTGGTTTCTGTTACATTTGCTTGTCCTAATCGTCTTTACTCTAAACCCTAAATTTCGATGAAAGGGAGAAGGAGAATCCCTATGAGCTCACCCAGAGGATACATAGGAAGGTTAATGTAGCGTTTCTTTTATTTATTCTTGGTGTTCATTGTTGTTATTCAAGTTGTTAGTTAGTGATCATGCTTCCTATTCTCTCCCACCTTAAATCACCGATCTCTCTTCCCTTACCCATTTTTATTTCTTTCTCTAACCCTAACTCCTTTATCTCTTTCCTGCATCCCTTATCTCAAAAAAACAAAGTAGATTAGCATAGGAGTTGGCCTTTCTCCGGATATTGGCATGAGGGGCATATCTTCCCTTCGGCATTTCAATTTTGGTCCAGGTCTAGGGCACATACACTTACCCAGATCCTTTCCTAGGCAGATTTTATGACCAACAATTTTTGGCACGCCCGATGGGATATTGGTCCCATGTTTTAAGGAAGCCCGAGTTTGGTGAATCTTTGGCTTGCCTCCATCTGGTAAAATCACCTGGTGACTCTGACTGAGCTGAAGATCCAGATTTATTGATCATAGGCACCTTTTAAATCTGAAAGAAGACACCCCGAAGGAATCAAGGTTTGGTGAGCAACCTTGACCTCACAAGCAGAGAAAAGAATGTTCACCTAGCGACTCTAACTTAGTTGCAAGAATCATGATATCTGTAGACCATTGCTATAATGGAGAGGGTATGCTATCCTAGCTGGGATGATTGTGGCCCTCTGAATCTTCAAAGTTACCGTGAAATTCCTAAAAGTTCCTTAAAGACAGTGACAAAATACAATGGCACTAAGGGAATGGCCCAAGAACACCTTGAAGATGTTGTTGCTTTAGCGCCCCTCCATGACATAATCCACGAGGATGTCATGATCAGACTTTTGGTTCTATCTTTGGAAGGAAGGGTGCTGCAGTGGTACAGACTACTCGAGCGTGGAAGCATTTGCTCATGGGATGACTTAGTGGGAGCACTTGTTAGAACATTTGATGGCTCTCAGGATCCCTTCCAACTTTTGATGTACCTATTCACCATCACGAAAGCACCTCTGAAGAGCATCACGGACTTCAATGTCTGATTCTACAGAAGTTGGAAGAGAATTCTAGGGGATATCCAACTGACGCCCGCCCAAGCCCACCTCATGTTCGTGCTCTTCACCCGGACATGGGCCTCATCTTACTGCAATCAGGTGAATGAAGATTTCCTCAAATATTTGAGGAAGAAGTACGAGCAGAGTAGCTTCTACTCCTATCTGGAAAGTGGCAGTGGGGGGAAACTCCATCACTTTCTCCAATAATTGTGGCTCCTATCTATCCTGCATAGTATTCATCATGGCATACTCCTCATACTAAGCAGTGGCCTAAAATGTAGTCGTTTGGAGCTCAAGAAGCAAATTTCGTCCAAGGCCAACGATGGGAATATGCAAGATTTACCCCAACAATGAACAATATGGGTGCTTGCAGTCTCTATCAGAGGACAGGCCAAGAACAAGAACAATCTCAAGTGGTAGAACCTAAGAATAAAGAGAGCACATTTTTGTACCCTTTTTGTATCCCAGTGGATGGCACACAAGTATTCAGCCAGAATCCATTAAGCATGTCTCATCAAGCTGAACCTGAAGAGATCCTAGAGGATTACTCTTTGTCGGAGGAGCCCTGTTACCACATCAGGAAGATGGAAGAACTTGTACCCATCCCGCAGTTAGTAGATTCTTCAGTATTCTAGTATTGGTTCCAGCCCCCACTACGACCAGTACCCCAAGAGGCCCCTCATATGGTGAACTTCTTTGCCACATCTTTCATCAATAGTACGGGTACTGGTAGGAGCGACAACTCACTACGTTGCTCCCTGTTCACAACATGGACAACTTTGAGAAGAGGCCAGTCGGACATCAAAGATCAACTGAAGTTCAATCAAATCTGGTCCGGACATTACAGGTTTACTGGATAGGCACCCGAAGCTGGGTTTATGGTGGCGGCATGCCAATCATGTCATAAAATTTTGTGTAAATACTGTAAATAGCCCGGATAGTAAATAAGTGCTGAAAGCGCTAAGTGTTGCTTAAGATTTTAGGCACAAACAAACAAAAAAAAAATGTTGTTAGTGGATAGTCAGAGAAGAAGACAATGGGAATGACTCTGTTGCCCAATGGATAAAGTCCTGGGATCTCTACATTCAGACAAGCTAAATGCCCCGCGAGCCGCCAAGAATGTTGACAATTTTGTCACATTGCACAAGGGGTAGGAAAAAAATCAAAATTTTGTATAGTCTTTCCTTTTGCAAAAGCATTTCTTTTTGTTGCTTCAAAAGTATTTGTAAGTGTTGCAGCAATTTTGGCTTTCAATGCCACCCCCTTGTACACAAGATGAAGAAGGAAAAGCTTCGTTGCCAAATAGGCCAAAGAAGATAGCTTCACCGCGAGAAAGAGCAGAAGGAAAAAGTGTCACGATATCATGACATGTTGCATTTTCATGGCTCAGAGTGACAAGAGGGAGCAAGAAGGAAAAGTGTCACAATATCACGACATGTCGCATTTTTACGGTTGAAAGCAAGGAAGAGGGAGCAAGAAGGAAAAGTGTCGCGATATCGCAACATGTCGTATTTTTGCGATCGAAAGCAAGGAAGAAGCGCAAGAAGGAAAAGTGTCACGATATCGTGACATGTCGCATTTTTGCGATCGACAGCAAGGAAGAGCAAAAGGAAAAAGTGTCGCGATATCACGACATGTTGCATTTTTGCAACCGAAAGCAAGGAAAAAGCGCAGCAAGGAAAAAGCATCGCGATATCACGACTGAAAGCAAGGAAAAAGCGTCGCAATATCGCAACATGTCGCATTTTCATGATCGAAAGAAAGGAGGAAGCGCAGAAGGGAAAAGTGTCACAATATCGCGATACGTTGCGTTTTCATAGCCGAAAGCCAGGAAAAAGCGTAGAAGAAGGAAAAGTGTCGCGATATCGCGACATGTCACATTTTCATGGCCGACAGCAAGGAGAAAGAGCAGAAGGAAAAAGTGTCACGATATCATGACATGTTGCATTTTCACGACCGAAAACAAGGAGAAAGCACAGAAGGAAAAAGTGTTGCGATATCGCAACATATTGTGTTTTCGTGACACAGAGCGACAAGAGGGAGCAAGAAAGAAAAGTGTCACGATATCATGACATGTCGCATTTTTGCGGCCGACAGCAAGGAGGAACCGCAATAAGGAAAAAGTGTCGTGATATCATGACATGTCACATTTTTGTGGTCGACAACAAGGAGAAAGCACAAGAAAGAGAAAGCGTCCCGATATCACGACATGTCGCATTTTTGCGATCGAAAGTAAGGAGAAAGCGCAAAAGGAAAAAGTGTCACGATATCGTGACATGTTGCATTTTTGCATCTTGGAGCGACAAGAGGGAGCAAGAAAGAAAAGTGTCACGATATCACGACATGTCGCATTTTCGCGGCCGACAGCAAGGAGGAAGCGCATGAAAGAAAAGTGTTGCAATATCGGGACATGTCGCATTTTCATGGCCGATAGCAAGGAAAAAGTGCAAGAGAGTAAAAGTGTCATGATATCGTGACATGTCGCGTTTTCGTGGCCAAAAGCAACAACATAGGACAAAGACATAGAAATGTCATGATTTCACGACATGTCATATTTTCGCGATCTAAGAAGAAGAACCAAGCTGAAGGCATAGAAAGGTCATGATATCGTGACATGTTGCTTTTTCATGACTCAAAAGGGGCACACACTCCAAGCCGAGTATTTTCTTGAGACCATCAAAGTGCCTCATAATTGCATTTTTACTTGCCCGATAAGCTCGTTGCTCATTTTTGGCAATTGGAAGTGAAGTATCAGTCCTTGAAGGAGATCTCAGCAAGCATGGCGGCCACTCGAGCATTGTACCTAGAAACCAAGGACACTCAGATGGCTCAATGCATGTTTCCATGGTTGACTCGATCACAATTGCCAATTTTGGTAATGGATTTGAAAGCTTAGTCACAAGGGCCGCGAGGAGCCGACTTCTCAGATCTCAAGAGTATACTTCGCCATTCTGTGTAATTAAGACTCAGAGAGTCGGGTCCTCTATAAAAACCCAGGCATTGTAATGTAAGAATTTTTGGGGGAACTATCTGCTAGAAAGCTGCTGTAACTTGATGTCCTGCGATTAATACTAAAGAGCTTTGGGCTCAATTCCTTTCTTTTATGCTGCCTCCTGTGCTTGATTCTTTTGTCTTTCTTCAATTGTATACTGAGACTCTGAATCCTAAATTCGATGTGCGATTGGGGACTGTACCCTAAAACTCGCCTGAAGGATACATAGGAAAGGAAAAACGCTATATTGGTCTTCTTTTATGCTGCCTGGTGGGTTGCGGTTTCTGTTACATTCGCTTGTCCTAATTGTCTTTACTCTAAACCCTGAATTTCGATGAAAGGGAGAAGGAGAATCCCTGTGAGCTCGTCCAGAGGATACATAGGAAGGTTAATGTAGCGTTTCTTTCATTTATTCTTGGTGTTCCTTGCTGCTATTCAAGTTGTTAGTTAGTGATCGTGCTTCCTTTTCTCTCCCACCTTAAATCACCGATCTCTCTTCCCTTACCCCTTTTTATTTCTTTCTCTAACCCTAACTCCTTTATCTCTTTCCTGCATCCCTTATCTCAAAACACCAAAGTAGATTAGCATAGGAGCTAGCATTTCTCCGGAGATTGGCACGAGGGGCATCTCTTCCCTTCGGTCTTTCAATGTTGGTCCAGGTCTAGGGCGCATACACTTACCCAGATCCTTTCCTAGGCATATTTGATGACCAACAGTTCCAAATAGGTGGTTATTCATAAACACTCTCCATTGCCTCCCAAAGATCTTTGATAATTAGCAATGTCCTCATATTTATGCTCCAATAAGCATAATATTGCCCGCTAAATTTTGGAATGGGTAATGAGTTGTTGAATTTGGAATTAGACTCAAGCAATAATAAATGAAGTTTTTTTCAATGAAATTTTCCAAGAACCATGAACCCAAGATCACTCAAACCCAAAAATCAGTCAAGCTCTGATACCAAATGAAGTATTTGACCCAAAACTAAGGAGCAAAAAATGTAGCAAAAATGCAACAACAAAATTATAGAAAAAATTACAATAAAAATTGTAGTAGTAGGATAGTGAAAACTTGATGAAATTTTGTGAGTAGATTCTACACAAAATAACCTTCCCAATGTTTATGACACAAAAAAAAATGGAGTTGTAAAACAAAAGTTATGAGCTCAGAAAGTTATCTGCAAGTTTTAGGAAATCAGGGACAACAAGCATGTATTTCACAAAATGAATGGAATAGAATGTTGTTTTTCATTATAAATAAATTTAAAAGTATTACAAAACTTTATCCATGTTATTCTAGAAATATTTTACACTATTGTACTTTTACAAGAGATAAAATGATGTTACAACCCTTCATTTCATATTCTGGAAGTCCAACAGTCACAATGACTCTTCAATGCTTATAGAAACTTTTGGGCTTCTTCAAATTTGTGGAAGAACTTTTGACTTTGTCTATTTTTTTGTTAGCATTAATCTCCTTCAAACACATAGATCTAGGATTTGGAATATTAATAGTAGGTAAGGACTTACATCAAATATATGCTCTTGATTTTTAATTCATTTCTAGATATTGCTTCAATAACTTCTCTTTTCAAGCCATATGATAATGGATTTTTTAAATTTTCTCCCATAAACCACCTTTCGATAAAAAAAAATGGTTATTATATGTCAATTTATTAATGCCTACCCTTGTTGAGTTCCTAAGCTATATGCTTTGAATAAAACCACAAAGGGATCTTCTATGGCCAAACTTGATGAGGTATCCATTGTGGAGGTTCCTTTGGCCTACATACAACACCAAATCTTAGCTATCTTGGCTTGAGCACTAATCTAAAAATTTGTAGGCATGTGACCTAACCCAATTAAAATATAAAAATGGATAAGCAGTACCTAGGGTTCAAAAATCTCTAGTTGTTACCTTCTCATATCTTGAAGATAGAAACATATTTTTCCATGGAGGTCCATGGTTTATGGAATTTAGTCCTCTATATATGACTCCCTAGACTTCAATATTTGATCCACAAGAAAAGGAACCTAAATAACTGGTAGTCTAGGTTTATATTCCTTTTTTCCTTGCACTTGTGTAATAAATCTATGATATAAATTATAGAAAACACCATAGGATCATACATTAATTGACCTCCCAAAGGCCAACAATGCAATCTATGCTTATATATGTGTAAGGGTAAACTTAAAAAAGGGGCTTCTTGAAAATATTAGGATCAAAGTTCTTGACTAGGTTCACACCAACCATTGGACTACAAGCATATCCCTTTTAAATGCATTACTTGTCATCAATAAGGATAATTCTCTTGAAATTATCCATCAAAGGTTGATCAGTTAAAAAAAGAAACAAAAACTAAATTCCAAATTATCAAGAATAGAAGACCTTATAAATCAAGAAGTCAACTAAGGCCTACATAGGAAAAATTAGACCCAGTGAACTCCAACATATTTTTCATCCTCTTATTAGACATGAAGGAAGAGATAAAAATACCAATTAATAATGAATCTCAAGGAAAAGATAAAGAAACAATGAAATAACTTGTTAAGGAATATTTATAGGACACACAAGAAGCATAATAGGGGAATCATGGCAAAGAGTCAAAGCACTTAAATAAAGACACTAAAGAAGAAGTTGAGGAAACATTGAAGGATTTAGTCATACCAATAGGAACCTTGATAACATGCTCAACAATTAGGGGTAGAAAGTCCAACCAAATTCTAAGAGAAGAACAAACTCAAAAGGATATCTAGAATAAAACTCAAAACTACTTTAGATTTTTTAAATAAGTTCTCTAAATAATGATAGCGCTATCATGGAATTATAGGGTATTGGATAGTAATTTGAAAAAAACAACCTATTAGATCTTCTGAAACTACATAAGTCACTTGTAGTTTATTTTCAAGAATAAAAAATTGGTAGATAATATAGTAGCACTAGAATGGAATAAGATATGCAAATAGTCAGAGCATGACGCAATAATTTCATCAGGTACACTAAGCATACTTATAATAGCATGGGATTACCAATAATTAACTTGCATGCAAAATATAAATAAAGTAATTATGTGCTTTAAAATTTAAAAATTTTAGTGGTATTCATATAACTATCACCAACTTCTATAAGTCTAACAATCCAGAGCAAAAAAGAGAGGTGTGAAATCAACTACATCATTGGATATCCAAAGTAGAACAAAAATAATAATAATAGGAGACATGAATGACACATTAGCATATTGCAAAAAGACATGGAATTTCAAGAATCATAAACCTAAAAAATACCTAGTACAACACATAATTACTCAAGAAATTTTATAGGATGTCATTCCTAAAAAAGTGAAATACACTTGGACGAATAGAAGATTAAGAATTCATTACATTGTAGAAAAATTAGATAGATTCTTAGTTAGTGAGTATCTCCTAACTATTTATCCTCTTCTAGCTAGCTATATAATCCTAAATGCAATATTTTATCCAAACACAATTCTATTGGAGAGAGTTCATAATAGTGAGGAGGTAATAAATATCCCCTTCAAATATAATTCAATATGGGTAGAGCAGGAAGACTGCAGACTATTGATAGAGAATAGTTGGCAATAAAAAGCATCACCAAAAAGTCCTCAAGACATCTGGAAAGAAAAAATTGTAAGACTTAAAAATAAATTAGAAAGTGGTTATCCATAAATACTTTTAAAAAAAAAGAGCTAATTTTATGACAACTTGAGAAATTGGAAATAAAACTAGAGGACACATCTCCTCTCCTTTATTAAGTTGCTCAAAGTAAAGAGTTATTGGCAAAGTTATACAAGCTAATTTTTGAAGAAGAGATCCAATGGAGACTGAAATCCAAAATGGTGTGGCTACAAAAAGGTGAAAAGAACACAAAATTCTTCTATCTCAAAACAATTTCAAAACTATAACACAATTAGAGCAATAGAGAAGGATGATACCATTTGCACAAAGAAATAAAAAACAAAAAATGGTACAAGATCACTTTTCATGGTTGCTCACCAATTTACCTGGTGATCTTCAAGATTCACATAATTTATTATAGAACATACTAACAACACTTAATTAAGAGCATAAAGTTGACTTATGTGCCCGAGTGACAAAGGAATAATTGGAATCAATGATGCACTCTCTTCCTAAAGATAAATCTCCAAGACTAGATAATTCCATTATTAGTTTCTATCAGCAATTTCTATACCTTATTGGAGATAACTTGTTGCAAATAATTGAAGATGTCAAAAAGAAAGGTATGCTCTCTACATCTAGTAAATTAGCATTCTTTCTTTATTTCCTAAATAGAAAAATTCTACTACTATCAATTGTTTGAGATATTACATTATTTGACTGTTGGTTCGACTTTTATACACACCCTGTGAAGAATGAGCATAAAATCCCGATAACACTTATAAGGGATAAATCCCACTCACTTTAGGATCTTGCTGGATATCCAAGGTGTGAGTTACAGAGTTGGGTCAAATGTCTATTCACTCTTTTTCGCTTTCAAAATAGTTTCAAGTGGACTGTCTGTTTACCTTACAACAGGTTCGACCTAGGTTCAGTATTGTTTTTTGGAGTTGACAGTTGTCTTGGTGGGCAATCGAATTTTGCAATTAATTGTTTGATCTGACTCTTTGTGTTTCAGCAGATTAAATGAGAAGACAAATTTTAAAGAAAATAAAAGGGTGGATCATTTAACAGGAAAAACCAGAGAGAATAAGGTAGGGCAGAAAAGAGAAACTTATTTAACTTAGTTGCAGAATCAAAACACCAATCTCAGTTACACTATTTAGCTTTGGAATAAGGCTCAATCAAAGAGGAAGGTATCTAGCTTTCTAATACCACCTTCTACTAAGAGCATAAGACAGAAAGAAACAGATCTAGAGGAAAATCATAAAACAAAAAGGAAGTATGTGTCAACTGATATATCTCACCAGCAGCTTAGCTCACGCAGTGAGGACAGAGCAATCAAAGACAAACCCTAACCTTTAAATCTTCTAATTTTCCCTAGCATACATCAAACGGAATGAAGCCTAGTAATGCATCCGATCTTGGTATCATAGATTTACAACATAAAATAAATAAAACTTTTGCGGGATGAAAAACATGAGAAAATGTACTTATCGCAATTCGAGACAGATTAGGCTCCTGGCCACGCTATCCCAAAAAAATGATGTGACATCAACTCCAGGTCCAGAACAAAGCATTCTCACAAGATCTTTTTGCATGAAATTGCTAAAATGGCTCTTATTCCAAGTTTTTCCCCCCTCTATTTCGAGGTATACATTCATATTTATAGAGGACTTGCCTCTTTGCAGGATTTTAAATTATAAAACTGAATTTTCTTGGGAGTAATAAAATAAACACTGAAATGGGGAACAACCCACCGATATTTGCCTCTTTTACAGTATTAAAATATAAAGCCCATAACATAAGTACTGGAAAAGAGGGATAATCCGCCAAAATCTGTCTGTCTGCAGCATTTTAAAATATAAAGCGGACTTTCCTGGAACCCACAAGGATTTTAAATTATAAAACTGACTTTGGCTTCCGTTGTGTGCAACTGCCAGCTGGCTTTCATAAATGGAGAAGGTATGATCTGATATTATTCTCATCCATCTATAACTGTAAGTAAAATATCTTCATTTTTCGGTCAATTGCCGACATATTTCATTAAATGGGCAGCTGCTTGGTCACCGTAAAGTCTCTTTGCGGCCAGATCTGTAAAATCTGGATGAACCAGCAATTCTCGGCATCTCAAATTTCCATATGACGGCCTTCATTTAATCCGTGCTTATTTTGTCCTTTTTCGCCATTACTTCCGCTAGTACACAACTGCCAGCTCGCTTTTTGCAAAAGACAAATAAGGATTAGTATTTTAATATTATTAAATTAAACCTCTAATGTTTATCACACGTCGGCTTATTTCCCTTTGACACATGTCATGATAACACGACATTTTCCTTAAGCCGCTTTTCATTTTGGCTTTTGTTGAGAAGCAACACCCCCCCACTGAAAAATGAATTTCCATCCTTTGAAAATATTGGGCTTTCATTTTGCAGTAAGGACCCTCTTGATGTTTTTCAGGTTTTAATTCCAAATTTTTGCTTACCTCCTTCTTCAAGTTTTGCCTGTATCAAAGTATCCAAGTATTCTTGCATCTGGCTTTGTTTTATTTCAGAATTCATTTTTCACATGTTAGAATCATTCATGGATAAAGAAAATCTTTCACTGATATGAAAAAAAAACAGATAGAAAAATTCATTGGAAGCCAAAACTTTCCATTTTTGGAAAAGTCACGAAATCGCGACACTTTCCATTTTTGGAAATGTCGCGAAATCGCGACAGGTTTTAAGAAAATCGGCTAAGGCAAGAAAACGTCGCAATATCGCGACACTTTCCATTTTTGGAAATGTCGCGAAATCGTGACGGGTCTGGAGAGAGAGAGCAAATGCGTACGAAACGTAGCGATTTCGTGACATGTCGCATTTTTGCTGCAGCAGGAGGCAAAAGGAAGCAAGGGGCATGAAAGAGTCGCGATTTCATGACATGTCGCGAAATCGTGACATGTCGCATTTTCGCACGAGAGAGAAAAAGCTTAAGGCATGAAAGGGGCATGATTTCGCGACATGTCACGAAATCGTGACATGTTAGAAAGAAGGGCAAAGAGGCAAACATGTCGCGAAATCGCGACGTCGTGAAATCGCGACGAGAACTAGGTACGACGTCGGATTTCGTGACTGTCGCAAATCACGACATGTCAAAAAGAAAGAAGAGAAGCAAAGGAAAGGTAAAGGAAGAAGAAAGCAAAGGCCAAATGTCACAAAATAACATAAAAAAAAAAGTGGAGAATGTAAAGAAGCATGGTGAAGGCAAATGAAGGTAAGCAAGTCGAAGGGGTGTCACGAAATCGTGATGTCACGATTTCGCGACATCGCGAATCGCGACACCATAGAAGGCACCAAGTGTCAAAAACGTAGCGATTTCGTGACATGTCACGAAATCGTGACATGTCGCGTTTTCGGTAGTGACAACAAAGAAGACTGAAGCAGAAATAGGTCATGATTTCGTGACATGTCGCGAAATCGTGACATGTCGCATTTTCGCGGCCATGGCAGGAAAACAGCACAGAATGGAAAACAGCTGGAAATGGACACGTGTCGCGATTTTTGCGACACGTGTCAAAACAAAGCAAGCCTACATATAATGAACTTTAGGGTTTTGATTGAACTTTAGGGTTTTGATTGAACTTTAAGGTTTTGATTTAATATTATTAAAATACTAATCCATATTTTGTCTTTTTGTAGAAAGCCATCTGGCACTTGCATGATAACGGGAGAAATGGCCAGAAAGACAAAGTTAAGTGCAGATTAATCGAAGACCGTCATATTAAAATGAGAGATGCCGAGAATTGTTGTTTCATCCAGATTTTACAGATCTGGCCGCAAAGAGACTTTACGGTGACTAAGCAACTGCCCATTTAATGGAGTATGTCGAGAATTGGCCGAAAAATGAAAATATCTACACTCGGTTACCGAAATTTGCCGATGGATGCATTTAATGAAAATTTATGGCAGAATTAATGGCGTGCAGAGATTTTCAACTCAGGGATGGCTCTGCGGAGATGAAATGTCAGAGAAGTGGTGACTCATCCAAATTTCCTGGGGAATTAATGAGGACATTTACACACAGTTGCGGGTGGATGCAAGTGGCATTCGAATTCTGCCTTCTCCATTTATGGCAAGTAACTGCACTGATTTGCAGAATGGTTAAGTTTTATCGAAAGCTTTATTTTTAAAGGCTTTATATTGTAAAACCCGGGTAGTAGGGTTTAAGATGATAAGATTTAGGGTTTGAGAAGAAGATATTTTTGAAAATATCAGGGTCTGTCCTGAGTCTATAAATACTTCTTCTAAATGTAATCGCAGGAGGCGGAAACTTAGAAAAAAGGCTATTGAAGCAATTTCTTGCAAATCTTGTTAAATGCTTTATTCTGGACTTGGAGTGGATGTGACTTTTGTTTTCTGTGATAGCATGGCCAGGAGCCTAATCTCTTTCAGATTGTGATAAGTTCATCTTCTTTTGTTATCCGTTTCATTAAAGTTTATTAAATATATGCTGTAAATCCGTGATATCAAGATTAAATATGTTGTTGGGCTTCATTTGTTCTATTGTATGCTAGGGAAAATCATAGATTTAAGGTTCAAGTCTGTTCTAATTGCTCTGTCCTCACTGTGTGAGCTATGCTGCCGGTGAATGATACCAATTTTAACCGACTTCCCTTCTGTTTATGATTTTCTTTCAGATCTGTTCCATCTTCGTCTTATGCTCTTAGTAGAAGGTGATCTTAGAAAGTTGGACACCTTCTTCTTTGATTTGTTCTATTGTGAAGCCGATAGTATAAATAAAATTGGTAGTTTTGGTTTTACAGCTAAGTTTGATAGACTTCTCTTTCTGCCTTACCCTACCCTCTCTGTTTTACCGTGAAATGATCCATTTTTATTTTCTTTTAAATTTGTCTTTTATTTAAATCGCTGACCCATAAGAGCTAGATCAAAGAACTAATTTTAAATCCGATTGTCAACAAGTGACAACTTCAAAACATTATTGAACAAGTTCCAGAACCCATTGTAAGGTAACAGACAGTCCATATTGAAAACTATTCCAGAAGTGAAAAAGAGTGAATAGACATTCGACCCAACTCTGTAACTCACACCTTGGATAACCAACAAGATCCTAAAGTGAGTGGGATTTATCCCTTATAAGTGTTATCAGAGTTTCATGCTCATTCTTCACAGGGTGTGTATAAAAGTCGGACCAACATTTAAAAATGGCGCTAGAAGGGGGAACGCGGTGAGGAGAACGATGAGGGTATTGAAAACAAAGTCGACCCCCGCAAACAACACCAACATTTAAAAATGGCGCTAGAAGGAGGGCCCACTGAACTCCGATTAGTATTGTAAGTTGTCTGTACAATATTTAAAATTGCCAAAAAAGAGGACCAAGTTCAGTAGTCTGTTAAGGATTGTGAGATTATAAGTTGCTTGTGAAAAGCTGGATTCTACATACGAGGTAACAAGGTCCCACCCCGGAGCCGGAGAGCTCCTTGTGCCCGAATTAGAAACTCCAAGAAGAAGTAGCCTCAGAAGGGCCAAGTCTCTGTCTCAAATAGTTTTATCACCACTGGTAGTTACTCCAACTACAACTCAGAATATCACCGTCAATCAAGTAGTAATGGCAAACTGGTTGGGTTCCACTGCTTTAAATATCCTGGGTATAGCCCATGACCTGCCCAGAAATCCTGAGAGATATCTTCCCAGATACAAGCATGATGGGACTAGGACAGCAGAAGAACATCTAGTTGCATTCAAGAATGCTTTGAAATTGTTAAATGTACAGCATGAAGATGTTGCTTGCAGATTGTTCCCGTTCACTCTCCAGGAGGGAGCTTATGACTGGTTTCTAAATCTCACTAATGATTCTATTACCAGTTGGAATGACTTGGAAAAGGTTTTTGTGTCACAGTTTGGTGAGGTAATAGATCCCAATATTTTATATCAGTAGTTTTTCTGGTATTAAAAGAGAATTAAATGAATCTGTCAGATCTTACAATGTCAGATTTCGGAAGTCTTATGGTAGACTGATTGGTTATTATGTGTCAAATGCAGACCTGGCATTAGAAATTTTTAGAAATTCTCTGGATCCAATGACCTCTGTCTTTTTGAAAAGAGATGCCACTGTTACTAATTTAACAGAGGCTTATAAAGAAGCTTTGATTCTGGAAAGACAGTTGGGACCCCAACCTTTAAATGCTCAACAAATTCCTTTGGTCACACAAGCTGCCCCTATTTTCAATCCCATACCACATCAGATGATGTTGCCAGTATGTCAGACTCTACCATCAGCAAATCCATTGGCTGTAACACCTGCTGAAAATGTACAGAACCCAGGTAAAGAGGCTGATAATGCAAGAGTTGAAGAAGTGTCAAAAATAGTTCAGAAGTTGGCCAATGATTTTTTGAGTTTTAAAAGGCAGGTTTCTACTGGGGAGAACTCAAACAAGTATTCCTATCAACAGAACAGATTCACTCGGCCCCCATATGAACCCAATAAAGATTACAAAGGTAAAGGTCATGATGTAAATATCTATGATTTGGCTTTGCCTAACTCGGTGCGGAATACATGCTACTTCTCAAACACGGGGAGTTGGATTGTTTGGAATTTTGTAACGCCTTTGAAGCTTTGTCTGGGGATTTGATTTCTCCTGAACATCAAAGAACTGCGGATGGCCCAAGTTCATCCAGCCACAGTGCAGCTATGGTCTTGGATTCTTTCACTTTCCCGGGTGAATCTGAGAATGTAGTTGAAATGCCTATGGATGAGGTACATGCTTTTCAACAATACAGGAGGGACAACTACAACCTCAGAAACAAAAATCCGGAGCCCAACACTACATCTACCCCTCCGGACAACTCTCACAATGTTCCTCCAGATCCATCTTCAAGCAATAACCCATCTCCACCTAAGGGAGGAAATCCGAAAGGACCAGATGCATTTGTCCCTCCACTCAATAAGGGATATAACATAGTGGAGGACATGAAAAAGATCAAAGCCAACATCACTCTTCATGAGTTGGCCCAAATTTCAGAACAGAGGGATAACTTGATTAAAACATACTCTGGGCCTACTACAAAATCTTTGGACAAGGGAAAGAAGATGGCAAATGCAAATGTAGCCATGTATAAAGAGAAAACTGAGGTTCCACCTTTTCTACTGACTGTACGTATTTTTGGGAAAAACTTACACAATTGTCTGGTAGATTCGGGTGCTTCAGCTAATGTTATGCCTTTGGCCATTTGTCAACAGTTGGGTTTGACCCCAATGAAGTCTGAAAGAAGAGTTGTCCAATTGGACAAATCAGAGGTTAAAGTAGTAGGAGAACTTCAGAATATTCATATCCAATTAGCATCTGAGCCAAGGGCTCAACATAGAATTGAAATTCAGGTTGTGGATATCCCCGTGGGGTACGGGATGCTTTTGAGCAGGGATTGGTCGAGATCTTTGAATGGATACTTGGCAACAGACTTTTCACACATGTGGTTGCCATGGAAAGGAGTGGCAAATCAATTAAGGGTTGAAAGAGAACCCAGATACAAGCATACAATCACTGAATACAATGCAGAAAATGAGACTCGTAAATATTGCTGAGGTAGATATTGGAGTTTACAATTTAACAACGGGACAAAATGAGAAGTTTAGTAAAGCTCATCCTGTTCATAGTAATGAAGTCTGGACGCTTCATGTGGATGGGGCTAAATCTAAACAGGGTTCTGGTATAGGGGCAGTCCTTAAAGGGCCTGAAAGTCAGACATATTTTATGTCTTATCGCCTATAGTTCCCTTGTACAAATAATTTAGCGGAATACGAAGCATTGGTATTAGGCTTGAAATTTGCTTTGGACAGAAGTGTAAGAAATATTCAAGTTTTTACGGATTCAGAATTGGTGGCTAATCAAATTCAAAGGTAAATTCCAATGTAAAGCATCTTATTTAAAAGGATACAAACACCGGGCTTGGGATCTTGTAGAAGATTTTGATGCTTTTAATCTGACACACATACCCAGAGAGCAGAATTCACGTGCAGATGTCTTGGCTTCTTCAGCCGCAAGTTTAAAACCACTGGAAGAATTTAAATGGAACAAGTTTTCAATTGAGTTAGTCCCTTGTCCTTCAGTCCCAAATAATATAGATAATTTTCAGGTTTTCTCTGATGATCAACAGATTATAAACTTTTTGCAGAGTACTAACACATTTGAAAATGCTATAATCGATGATGGACAAAGGGATACTCTGCTGGAGCAGTTAGACGATGACAGGGGAATAATAAGGTTGAAAGATAACAGAATTCCAAAAGGGATGGTGGAACTGGAGCGGCTCTTTGATGTTGACCAAATCAGGCAAAAGGTGAATTCTGAGGATTCTATGGGTGCAACAGACAGTGAGACTGAGAACCTGAACGTGGGGACTGAAGAAGATCCCAGGCACATCAAGTTGGCTAAAAACTGTGATCCAAAAATAAAAAGAAGTATGATTGATTTTCTTCACAGGTCCAAGGATGTTATGGCCTGGTCTTACAAAGACTTAAAGGTATTTGATCCGAAAGTTTACACTCATATTATACCTTTAAAAGAATTTTGCAAACCTTTCCGGCAAAAACAGAGGCATGTCAATGCTCTGCTAGAGCCCCTCATCCAGAAGGAGGTAGAAAAATTATTGAGTGCCGCCATAATTTTTCCCGTTAGGCATTCTACTTGGGTGGCCAATTTGGTGCCAGTCAGAAAGAAAAATGGAGAGATCCGCTTGTGTGTGGATTTTAGAAATTTGAACAAGGCATCTGAGAAAGATAATTATCCTCTGCCTTCTATGGATGAGGTGCTGCAGATTGTCAATGGTTCGGAAATGATGTCTTTCCTGGACGGTTTCTCAGGGTATAATCAGATATTGGTTGACAGGGAAGACAGGATGAAAACTGCTTTCACAACTAAGTGGGGAACTTTTGCTTACAAGAGGATGCCATTTGGATTAATAAATGTCGGAGCTACGTTTCAACGGGCAATGGATCATGCCTTCAAAGGCCTTATGGGTAAATGCATTGTTGTTTACATGGATGATTTAACAGTCTTCTCTAAATCTCGGTTTGACCATGTAAAACACTTGGAGTCTGTGTTCAACAAATGCAGGGAGTTCGACATTTCTTTGAATCCGAAGAAGTGCATTTTTGGTGTAACGGAAGGAAAGCTCCTTGGGCACTTGATCACAAAAGATGGCATTTCCATGGATCCGGACAGAGTTGAAGCCATATCCGGCATACCCTTTCCCAACTCCAAGAAAGAGTTGAGGTCCTTCTTTGGAAAAATTAATTTTGTCAGGAAGTTCATCTCCGGTTTTGCAGAGATAGTCAAGCCACTGAATGACATGCTAAAGGAAACTGCTCAGATTGTCTGGACAACAGAAGCTAAAACAGCATTCCAAGAAATCAAGACCGCCATCAAGCAAGCACCAGTTCTGGTGAGCCCAGATTTCAGTGCAGATTTTTATCTCGTACACCTTTTCTTCTCGAACACACACTTGCTGCAGTTTCGACCCAACGAAGAGAAACGGGGGAGCATCCAATTGCTTTCAAGAGTACCAATTTAAAGGGGGCTGAGCTGAAATATTCTCGTTTAGACAAACAAGCTTATGCCTTGGTGAGAGCAGTTAAGCAGTTCAGGCACTACATACTAAGAAGCAGAGTTCATGCTATAGTTCCGGACCCAGCTGTTAAATACCTATTAAGTCAGGACGAATTGGGTGAACTAAGAGGTAATTGGGTTACAAGGCTGCAAGAATATGACTTAGAAATTTGGCCTACAAAATTGATCAGAGGACTTGGTTTGTCCCGACACATTGCCGAAATACCTGTACAAGAAGAAATTAATCAGTTAAATTTTGAATCTGATGACTGGTATGGAGATATTATTCATCTGCTGCAATTTGGAATTTGCCCGTCTCACTTGAATAGAACCCAAAGGAGAGCACTAAAACTGAAAGCTGCTCATTATCTCCTCAAAGGAGGTAATTTGTACAGAGAAAATTATGCTGGCATTTTCTTAAGATGCATTTCTCAGAGTGAAGTCAATGAAGTCATGTCCAGTTTTCATGAAAAGTTAGGGGCAGGGCATTCCTCAAGATCTGCCACTGCGCATAAAATATTGAGAGCAGGCTATTATTGGCCTACGTTATTTAAAGATGCCCATCAAGCATGTGAGAACTTGCCATCAGTGCCAAACTTTTGCAGCCAAAGAGGCCAATCGGGCTCTACCATTGCAACTTGTTGTAATAAATAAACCTTTTATGCAATGGGGACTTGATTTTGTGGGAGTGATTAATCCAAATTCTTCAAGCAGGGCATAAGTATGTTCTAACGACTACTGATTACTGCACAAGATGGGTCGAAGCAGCAGACCACCATAAGAAGTACAGCTCATGAAGTGATCGAATTTCTAGAGTCAAATGTCATAACCAGGTTTGGGGTTCCTCCGAATTTGGTGTGTGATAATGGACCAGCCTTCCAATCATTGGAGTTTGCAGAATGGGCATACCAGATGGGGATAGTTATCAGATTTTCATCCAACTATTATCCCCAAGGCAATGGACTAGCTGAGTCCACGAATAAGAATTTAATGAATGCCATTAAGAAATCTGCAGCAGACAAACCCAGGCAATGGCATACATTATTGAAATATGCACTTTGGGCTGACAGGATAAAATATAAAGTGGCTCTTAAAACTTCCCCATTTGCTTTGCTGTATGGTACTCAGCCCATTGTTCCCATCTCTCTGAAATTACCTACTTACCAATTTGTCTTAGACTATTTTGAGGATCAAGCAGATGCAGAGGCCCGTGTTTTGGATCTAACTAATTTGCAGGATGAAAGACTCCAAGCCCTAGAACATTTCAGCCGGCACCAAGAAACTGTCAAGCGCTGGTTTGACAAAAGAGCCAGAGTGAAAGCTTTCAGACTTGCAGACCTGGTGCTTCTATGGGACAAGGCCCATGAAAAGAAGGGTAAGCATACAAAGTTGCAGCCGCTATGGATAGGGCCATACCAGATTGCTGAGATTCTGGGTAATAACGCATTTCGTTTACAAGACCTTGATGGTAATTTTCTGGACCTCCCTGTTAATGGTCAATACTTAAAGCATTATTTCTCAGCTGTTCCATCCAATATATCGTTTGAATGAGTCACAAAGAAGTTGTAACATGTGTATACATTGTAAATAAGCTTTAAAGTTTTTAGTTTTATTTTAGTTTATTTTTAAAGGTCTGTACAGTCTGTGTTTTTTTCTTTTAGGTCTGTACAGTTTTAGTTTATTTTAAAATTTTATTTTATTTTTAAAGTCTATGCGTTTTATTTCCTTTTTTCTGTACGTTTTATTTTATTTTTTTATTTAAGTTTGTTTTATTTTATTTTATTTTATTTTTTTATCCTTGGAGGTCTGTACAGTTTATTTTGTTTTAAATTCTTTTTTAAGTTTTGCCTGAGCATCAATGAAAAGTCAGCCTTCTAAAATTGTTTTTATTCTGAGTTCAAAATCCAGTGTTCATTATTCTAATTGAGATAGTCTACTTTAACTAAACAGTGGAACTATTTTTTTATTCAGAACAATAGTGGAAAGATGATTGGATTTTGTGTCTTGCTTGCCACAGTTATTTTAATTATAAAGAAACTGCTATACTGTTTGGCTGGAGAAACTCCTAGGGAATCCAAGAAAAGTTGGTCATAAGAGGGGACTATGATTCGTGAAATTATTTGAGTATCCATAGAGGCTATCAGTACCCAGGCTGAAGCAGTTCCAGACTGATGAGATATTAAAAGAAAAATTGTTGTTCTTCTTTTAAAGGCTTTTCAGACTTCGGTATATTTCAAAGAAGAGAGAGAGAAGATGAAAGTTGAGCAAGACAGCATAGAATTGGCACTCTGTTATTTCCTATATATAAAAAAAAAAAAAAAAAGAAAAAGTTATGTAATGAAAGAGGCAGCCAAGACTTCAAAAGATGTTTTTCTTCTACCAAGTTGTAGATTCTACCTTACAGTTGTGAATCTGGGTCGTGTAAATCTAAAGGGTAACTCTGTCGGGGCTGTAAAAGGCTAAACTAGTAAACAGAGCTCTACTCGGTTTCCCCTTTTACAATCTAGAAAAGCTGATCAATCCAGAGTTCAACATTCGAAGGCCCAGTCATTCTTGAAGAAAGTTTTATACGCTTGTAATTGCACATCAGAAATCTTCCTTAAATGATTCAGCCTAGTATGTCCTTGGGAAATTTTGACAACTATCAACTAGTAGTTAAATTGTTTTGAAGAATATCTGTGGCAAGGCATGATACATGGTCTATGTTGTTTTGAAACTAGAGTCCTGGGTTCTAAAATAATGCTACTATTTTACCCGTAGATATCGCCATTTGTTGAGAAGCAACACACCCCCACTGAAAAATGAATTTCCATCCTTTGAAAATATTGAGCTTTCATTTTGCAGTAAGGACCCTCTTGATGTTTTCCAGGTTTTAAATTCCAAATTTTTGCTTGCCTCCTTTTTCAAGTTGTGCATTTCCAAGTATCCTTGCATCTGGCTTTGATTTACTTTAGAATTCATTTTTCACATGTTAGAATCATTCATGAATAAAGAAAATCTTTCACTGATATGAAAAAATGCAGGATACAGATAGATAAATTCATTAGAAGCCAAAACTTTCCATTTTTGGAAAAGTCACGAAATCGCGACACTTTCCATTTTTGGAAATGTCGCGAAATCGCGATGGGTTTTAAGAAAATCGGCAAAGGCAAGAAAACGTCGCGATATCGCGACACTTTCCATTTTTGGAAATGTCACGAAATCACGATGGGTCTAGAGAGAGAAAGCAAATGCGTACGAAACGTAGCGATTTCGTGACATGTCACATTTTCATAGCGGGAGCCAAAAAGAAGCTAAGGCAGTGATTTTTGACATTCACGAAATTCGCGACATGTCGCTTGGAGAGAAAGAATGGTTAAGGCATGAAAGGGCGATTTCGTGACATGTCACGAAATCGCGACATGTCACATTTGCGAAAGAAGGCACAAGCATAGAAGGGAAATCACGACGACGTCAAACGAGTCAAGTCAAAGAAAGCAAGCGAGAGAAGCAAAGGGACCAAAGGCAAACAAAGAAAAAGTTGCAAAGCCTTAAGCGGGGCGCGAGTCACAAAATCGCGACATCAAGGGAGGGGCACAGGGCGATTACGACATGTCACGAATCGGGTGTCACATATGACAAGGCAAGAGGCGATTTCGACATGTCACGAAATCGTGACATGTCATTTTGCGATGAAAGAGGCCGAGAGAAAAGGCACGATTTCGTGACATGTCGCGAAATCGTGACATGTCGCATTTTCGCGGCCATGGCAGGAAAACAACACAGAATGGAAAACAGCTGGAAATGGACACGTGTCGCGATTTTTTTGCGACACGTGTCAAAACAAAGCAAGCCTACGTATAATGAACTTTAGGGTTTTGATTGAACTTTAGGGTTTTGATTGAACTTTAAGGTTTTGATTTAATATTATTAAAATACTAATCCATCTTTTGTCTTTTTTGCAGAAAGCCATCTGGCACTTGCATGATAACGGGAGAAATGGCCAGAAAGACAAAGTTAAGCGCAGATTAATCGAGGACCGTCATATTAAAATGAGAGATGCCGAGAATTGTTGTTTCATCCAGATTTTATAGATCTGGCCGCAAAGAGACTTTACGGTGACTAAGCAGCTGCCCATTTAATGGAGTATGTCGAGAATTGGCCGAAAAATGAAAATATCTACACTCGGTTACCGAAATTTGCCGATGGATGCATTTAATGAAAATTTATGGCAGAATTAATGGCGTGCAGACATTTTCAACTCAGGGATGGCTCTACGGAGATGAAATGTCAGAGAAGTGGTGACTCATCCAAATTTCCCAGGGAATTAATGAGGACATTTACACACAATTGCGGGTGGATGCAAGTGGCATTCGAATTCTGCCTTCTCCATTTATGGCAAGTAACTGCACTGATTTGCAGAATGGTTAAGTTTTATCGAAAGCTTTATTTTTAAAGGCTTTATTTTGTAAAACCCGGGTAGTAGGGTTTAAGATGATAAGATTTAGGGTTTGAGAAGAAGATATTTCTGAAAAGATCAGGGTCTGTCCTGAGTCTATAAATACTTCTTCTAAATGTAATCGCAGGAGGCGAAAACTTAGAAAAAAGGCTATTGAAGCAATTTCTTGCAAATCTTGTTAAATGCTTTATTTCTGGACTTGGAGTTGATGTGCTTTTGTTTTCTGTGATAGCATGGCCAGGAGCCTAATCTCTTTCAGATTGTGATAAGTTCATCTTCTTTTGTTATCCGTTTCATTAAAGTTTATTAAATATATGTTGTAAATCCATGATATCAAGATTAAATATGTTGTTGGGCTTCAGTTGTTTTATTGTATGCTAGGGAAAATCATAGATTTAAGGTTCAAGTCTGTTCTAATTGCTCTGTCCTCACTGTGTGAGCTATGCTGCTGGTGAATGATACCAATTTTAACCGACTTCCCTTCTGTTTATGATTTTCTTTCAGATCTGTTCCATCTCTGTCTTATGCTCTTAGTAGAAGGTGATCTTAGAAAGCTGGACACCTTCTTCTTTGATTTGTTCTATTGTGAAGCTGATAGTATAAATAAAATTGGTAGTTTTGGTTTTACAGCTAAGTTTGATAGACTTCTCTTTTTGCCTTACCCTACTCTCTCTGTTTTACCGTGAAATGATCCATTTTTATTTTCTTTTAAATTTGTCTTTTATTTAAATCTGCTGACCCATAAGAGCTAGATCAAAGAACTAATTTTAAATCCGATTGTCAACAAGTGACAACTTCAAAACATTATTGAACAAGTTCAGAGCCCATTGTAAGGTAACAGATAGTCCATATTGAAAACTATTCCAGAAGCGAAAAAGAGTGAATAGACATTCGACCCAACTCTGTAACTCACACCTTGGATAACCAGCCAGATCCTAAAGTGAGTGGGATTTATCCCTTATAAGTGTTATCAGAGTTTCATGCTCATTCTTCACAGGGTGTGTATAAAAGTCGGACCAACAGCTTCTCTATCTCTTTTGTCATGAAATCGTGACACCCCTTGCACCTTGCTTCCCCTTTACTTTCATCCGTCGCAAAACCATGACATGTCGTGATTTCGTGACATGTCACGAAATCATGACGGTCCCTGCACTTCGCTCCATTTTATGACCTTGTCATGATTTCATGACGTGTCCCTGTCTTGGGCTCTGGCCTTTCTGTTGTGTCGTGATTTTGCGACGTCACGATTTCGTGACACGACCACCACTTATGCCTTAGTCTTTCGACCGTGTCATGATTTCGTGACACTGCCACCACTTATGCCTTAGTCTTTCGATTGTGTCATGATTTCGTGACACGGCCACCACTTATGCATTAGTATTTTGGCTGTGTCACGATTTCGCGACATGGCCACCACTTATGCCTTAGTCTTTCAGTCGTGTCATGATTTCGTGACACGGCCACCACTTATGCCTTAGTCTTTTGGCCGTGTCATGATTTCACGACGTCACAAAATCGTGACGTCATAATTTCATGACACGGCCACCACTTATGCCTTAGTATTTTGGCCGTGTCATGATTTCACGACATCATGAAATCACGACGTCACGTCTCACGACACGGCCACCACTTATGCCTTAGTCTTTTGGTCGTGTCACGATTTCGCGATGTCACAAAATCGTGACATCATGATTTCGTGACATGGCCACCACTTATGCCTTAGTATTTCATCCGTGTCATGATTTCACGATGTTGCAAAATCACGACGTCGTGATTTCGCGACACGGCCACCCCTTTAAGCTCCCTTTGCTTCTTTTGGTGCAGAAAGACAAAAAACTCAAAGTGCCCAGAATTTGATGAAACTTTACAAGGATCTAAATAAGGCCAAAGGGTACCCGAATCTGCAAACGGAACTTTAGAATTCATCAGTGATTAAGAGAAAATGCACTAACATGAATTTTACATGTAAACTATCAAAGGTTTTAAATTGAAAACAATGCCATATGCAAGCCTACTTGGATGCTTTGATGAAGGCAAATTTTGACAAAGGATGCAAGCAAAATTTGGAATAAAAACCTGGAAAACATCAAGAGGGTCCCTACTGTAAAATGAAAGCTAAATATTTTCAAAGGATGGAAATTCATTTTTTTAGTGGGGGTGTGTTGCTTCTCAACATTGAACCCCTTGCAATATTAGTTTGATAGATGATTTATATTTTATATAATGTATGTGGCAATATGAGAAAGAGTGCAAAGTGTCAAGAGAGTATGAAGAGTCACATGATATATGGTAAGTTGAGATTTTTGTCTTTATTAGAGAAATATGAAAGGATGCATCTCCCTAATGAAAGAGGAGAGCAATAGTTAGAGAATTTAAAAGTCATGAAAAAAGGATATATTAGAGGTAAAGCTCCATGCAATGTAACCAAGTTGTATCATTAATGTAATCTTCGTATTGTGTTCATTTGAGTTATATTCTATGAGATATTGTTGTTCATTATTATGAGATATTGTTGATATTGTTAGTAGCATTGATTTATTTCATTCTTGATCCTAGAATAAGTTTGTTGTGAGTTAATCCATTAGGAAAGCTAACAGTGGTATCATAGCTATGAAGAGTCTAAGTGAAGGTATTGGGACAATTATTTTCATTCAATGACAAGCCCAAATTAAAAAAACTTGATAGTGTTTTACATAGGATAGCAAATTGAAGAAAATAGCAACTAGTTTAGGCACCATTCAGAGAAGAAGAGCTACAATTTTTAGCATATTTGGATAGATAATAAAGACAACAAATCAACAAGTAAGTAAGCAAGAAAGTAAGGATAAAAAGGATTTCAAGTTTATGCTTAAAGTGCATCTTATTTAAGTATTCAAAAGAGTGTTTATAACAAGTTTGTAAGCACCATTGCCAAGTTAAAGATAGCAAAAGGAGGTGTTAAAGTATTAGTTCTGAAGCTAAAATCTAAGACATCATTATCACCATTGAACCTACACAAAGTTACAAAAAAATACAGAGTAAGGAGAAGAATAAAGCTAAAAATAAGAGTCAAGTATGGAGTAAAGAGAAGTGTAGTCAGATACAAGCAAAGCAAACAAGGAGAAACATAGAAAAGGAAGCCAAAGTTCCAAGGAAGAGCATTATCTAAGCTTGGAAGAACCAACATTGAATAAGGGAGATAAATCATCAAGAGAGCTCTCCATACATAGTCCAAACACCATTGGAGAGAGAGCTTAAGCATCAAAGAAGATATCATCATTTTGGAGAAGTTGAGACATCACAGAAGTGAGCTTAAGTGCCAACAAACAATATAATTTGAACAACTCGAAAGGGCATTGGAAAGGGGATAAATTACCAAAGAAAGGGTACCACTTTTGGATTGAATACATAGTGCCATTGAGAAGAAATAAATCCAAGCACATCTAGTTATTTATATCAAATAATAAGTTTAGGAAAAGAGTTACATCCATGGGTAACTTTATTTTGCTATAGAGAGATATGGTATCATCCCATTGTAGTGTACCTGGTTGTCTAGCATGATCATGTATTAAGGGGGTTTCATATTTGCATGATAGTCTAGGATGATCATGTATTAAGGGGGTTTCATATTTGCATGATAGGAAAGGTCATAGAGAAAGAGCAAAATAAATTTTCTTTCTTGCATGACAGGAGAAGCCATCAAAAATATAGCATCCCAAAAATTTGTAGTGTTTCCCTAACAAATCTACCCTACCAGTTTGAATTCAAAAATGGACCTAATGCATTACAAAAAGAGGAGATTCTATGGCTACCATTTGGTGAGGTGAAATGTCTTTCAAACCTGGTAGTAAGTGTTACAAAAATAAATATTATATGTAAGTTAGACTATTGTTTGGTAAAGCCTAACATCTTTCAAACCTACTTTCCACTATGGGAAGAATCTAAAAGAACTAGAATGTTCTTTTTCAAATGAAAGCCAACATATAACAGATGAATCTAAGGAAGGCAAATACTCAAGCTGAAGGTTTAAAGCAATATTACCACATGTTGAGTTATAAATAGTAAGAGCATAAGTTGAGCTTGTCTTGGAGAGCGTCTAAAAGGAGAGCGCCACCTATGGAAGTTGAAGAGTTCACATACATTGGAAGCCCAAAATATTTGCATGCTTGGTACGCAGAGGTAATATTTAATTAAAAAAATTTATTTTCCAAAGGTTGTAGTAATAACGAGTGACTTATGGTTGATTTATCAAAGGTTGAGTTTAATTAATATATTTCCACATTTATTAATTAATGCTTATGGAGGTATTAGGTTTATAAGTAGAAAATTTGAAACCCTAAAAACTTTATTTATGCATTTTGAGAAATTTTGTAAAGTTTTAAAAAGTTGATTTGAAGTTTTGGGAAGTTAATTACAAGTTTTATAGTTATTTTATTTGATTTCATAAAGCAATTTTTAATATTTGCAAATGTTTTGAGTTTTGGAGAAATAAGGATTTCAGTATGAATTTAGGAATACAAAATTTACAAGTATATTTTACTAAATTTCTAATTGGGGAGCCATAAGAAATTCTACATCAACATAGTTTTTTAAAATTTATATTTTAGAAATAATATATTCAAACTTAGGGAGACATAAGAAACTCAACTCAAAAGCTTAGAATAGTTAAAAAGTTATCTTTAATTTATTATTCAAAACCTAGGGAGTTATAAGGTTTTCAACTTCAAATAAATATGGCAAAGAAAAATTAAATGAAAAAAAACAAACGATCCAAAAATAGAAACTCAAAAACCATAACTTCATGAGTTATCAAAAACAATTGAAGAAGAAAACTTGTGTTTTCAAGAAAAAAATATACATTCTAGATGACTCACTAGAAAAGACTATGAAAATATTGGAAAATTTAAAAGGTTATACTCAAAAAATGATAGAAAAAATTGAAATTCAAGAGAATATATGAATGAAGGAAAAGAGGGTTTTACAATCAATCATGAGAGAAGCTAAAAATGAAAATTTTCAATGTTAGAAACTATTTAATTTCAAAACTTGTTGAAGCAGAAATAAACTCTAAATATGTTTTCACATTAGCTAATGATATAGGAAAGGTAATATATATGGCATTAATTTCTAATGAAGTTCTAAAATACAAGAATTAAAGGCAAGAGGAAATAACTGCAGATTTGGAAAATGATCTTGTTGGTATATTTTTTTGGTAAGTTAACAAAATTTATATTAGTGAGGGTATTTGAAATGCACCCTAATGCCTTAATACAACAATAGGATTAATGGATGTCCCATCCATAAGAAACATCGTGGCATCCCTATAAAGACTAATACGTATGGATAAACTAAAACAAGCCAAAATGACAAGGATAAGGAGCTTGTTGATATTATTAGTGAAGCAAATCAGGGAGAATTTCTAATGCTTCAAGAATGCATGCAATATGTTCTTAATGATGCTAATGATTATTGTGAAAATAGTGTTACTGTACCTGTTAGTCTATGGAAAATAATCTACAAAGGAATTATCACTCTAAATATTTCTAAGATGAGAAAACAAGAAAATATTGAAGAAGTAGGGAATAAATCAGTGATGAAAGATGTTTCTTGTGATACAAATGACTTAAGGCCCATGATGATAGATTCATGTTGTGATACTATAGAATTAAAACCATTGATGATAGATGCATGTTGTGACACTAGTGATATTCATAAAAAATAAAAAGATGTAAATCATGATTCTTATCAAAATGAAAGGAAATATTGTGATGCAAGCAATGATACTTGTGATTTAGAATTCATGACAATGATAGAAGAACTTGTTGCAAAAATAGATGCTACATGCGATACAAGTGATTCAGATACAGTTCCTGATTGTTTAGAAAAAACTTATGCTATCAGAATTGATATTGATATGGATTCAAATGGTGATAAAGTTAGTGATGCTCAAAGGTGTATTCGTATTGATAAATATCAATCTAATGATTATATTGATTATTTTTAAAATCATACAAAAGGATTTGGTTCAAATTTGATGAATAAAATAGGATATAAAGATACAAGTTTAGGTAAATATGAACATGGAATGAAAGAACCAATTGTACAAAAAATAAATCTAAAATATGAAGATCTTGGATATACAGGTCAAACTAGCAATAAAGAGCCAGGAACTAAATTTATAATAGAAAATAATGACATCAAATCTATGATAGGAAATGATAGAATCAGTTGCAACAAAGGATAGACTGGTCAAAGGAATTTTGTAACAAAAAATAAATGTAGTCATTGTGGTAGATATGGATATAAGATAAAGAGATGTTGGAATATCTATAGTTGTAAAATTTGTGGAGCACATAATCATTCACAAATATTTTATCTACAAAAGAAAAAGAAAGATATATAGTGTAAAAATGAATTGCAAATGGATAAGCATAAATGAATGGGATAAGATGAAAGGAATATTGTATGGTTTCTAATCAAAATTTTCTTACCTAAAACTTGAAAGTTGTAAAATATAAGTACTACTGCTAGATTAAAGGAAAACTAGTGAAGATAATGATTAATACCACTAGGTTGAAGAACAACTAGTGAAGAATAAGTTTCAAAATTTTGAGAAAGAATAAATTCAGGATAAGATAGATTGAATTTACCTATTCCAAGAATATATTTGAAAAATAAGGCAGTCTATTAAAAATTGAAAAGCAAATTAAAGAGACCCATGGAAAGAGATCCCATAGAATACAAAGAGAAAGAAGACCCAAGCATAGTGTGGAATATGAATTATAGAGAATTTTTCTATAGTGATGATCCTACATATATGATAGTTTTATAGTATATGACCTAGAGACAATAATAATCTAGAGGTAACCCAGATGTAGGGTTCCATTAGCAGTGACCATAATGCAATGACCTAGTGGAAGTGATCCAATGGATGTTGGAATCTCTATAGTTGTAAAATTTGTGGAGCATAAAATCTTACACTAATTACGATCTAAAAAATTAGGGATCAAACCATATTTAAGGAAGTTAAAGATGTTGGTATACCATGGCTCATATGGGGAAGCTATGATGGTCAAAAAATCTAACAAAACAATACTAGAACTAAGCAACATGGGTTCCCAAAGTTGTCTAATGATAATCGATGCTTGATCATCATCCAACACCAAGGGAAAAACATGCATTAATTACCATGGTATTTGCATGGTGGTTGGAGGATCTAGGGATAGACTCTATGGTTACTTGATTGAACATAGATAAAATCTTAGTGACAATCTCTTTGTAAGGTTTTAGCTTATCATCTCGAGTCTAATAAACATCGTTAATATGATTCACCACAATTTTAGAGTCACCAAACATCAAAAGGACTCTAACCTTCAAGGCTAAGGTTGGTCTAAGACCAAGGATCAAATCTTCATACTTTGGAGTATTATTTGTATAAGATAAACAAAGCTTGAAGTAAAGGGACATGAGTTACTTTTGTGGGGTAACTAGAATGATTCTAGCACCAATGCCCTTTAAGCATTAGTTTCCATCAAAAAACTAAGTCCAAGACTATGGCTCTTTGGCTTCTACACTAAGGCACTCATTGGGAAACTTGATGACTAAGGAATGGGTTGACTCTCAGAGAGAGTAGAGGCTAACCGATTAACAATCACCTAACCCTTGATAGCATTATGACCTATGAAGGTTAGATCAAACTCACTAAGGTCTAAATCCAAATTAGTGGCTCAACATGAAATGTGGGGCTTAGAAATTAAGTAGCACAAAGGATCAAACTTTGCAACCACCTATATCTTATGGTTGAGCATGTAGTGCCTTAACTTCTGGGAATTAAACACCACAATAAGGTAAATATTCTTTAAGGGAGTATAACAGGTTTCATAGCTAACCAAGGTTCTATTTATATAGTAGATAGCTCACTCTTTGTTTTGATCATCATGTTGAGCCAACAAGGCCATACCCATGAAGGTAAAGGTACATGTGCCAATGTGTACTACTTCACCCTTCTTATAGGGTAAACCCATAGTCCTTAGTGAAGGTGGTATCTTGGCAAGATCCAAAATAAGTTCTTGAAGAAATGGATTAACTTGATTATATGAATTTTTAAGTTGCTTAGTGATGTGAGATGAAGAAATCAATGGACATAGGCTAAGACTAGATTGATCTTGCTCAACCATTGAACAATATTGGAATGGATGAGGGTCATCTAGAATGGTGACATGTTGAATTTTAAATTTAAACTTGAAATATTTATGAAAAGTGGAAGACAACCCTCATCACATGAATCCAAGGGCATCCAAGAAGAAGATTAAAATATGCAGGGCAAGATACCATATAAAATAAGGTATCTAAGATCTTAGGTCCAACCCTAATGGGGAGAGATATCACACCATAGACCTCTTGGGACTCATTTTTGAAATATTTTATGATGATATCATATTTAGTTAAATCTTGCTTTTTTAATCCAAAATTTTCAAAAAATTATAAGTGCATATATTGAGGGAGGAACCATTATCTATCAAGATTCACTTGATAAATGTTTCCCTAATAAATGTAAAGATATAATGGGAAGAATCTCCTTGTGAGTATGAGGAAGGAATAAAATCATCCAAGAATGTGATATGATGTATTCCAATGGAACCTACAACATTAGTTATAGCACTAGGGAAAATGTCTTGAGGGACATATTGTTGACTTAGAAGCTTCAACAAAGCTTCCCTATGAATAAGAGAAGTTTACAAAATCTCTAAGAGGTAAATCTTGTTTGGGGTACTAGATAACTATTATTTAATGTCAAAGGAGACTTTAGGTTGTGGTTTTAGAACTAAATGTGTGTTTTCTACTCATGTTCTCCTTTTTGGGTACTCTTCAAAACTAAGGGTGGTTTTGAAGATTGATTGGATGTAGAACTCATCTCTTTTTGAGACAGTTGAGTCATTTGAGTTTTTTGCCTTGTAGTTGTTGCTATCATGCCAACCATTTTATTGTAGGGAGGTGGCACATTACGATATAACACTTTATTAGCTACTTGGTTCCCATGATTAGGTAGGGTATATTCTAATATCCCCATGTCTTGATTAGTTGTGGGTGCTTGTTGAGTAGGAGGGTGATTTTTTGTTGGAGGATTGGGTTGAGGACCCTATATAACAAGGTGACCTACATCAATTAAGTCATGAACCACATGTTTCAACATCTTACATGAATTTGTCATATGTCCCTTCACTCTATGATACTCACAATGTTGACCAAGATTCTACCAATTAGTCATGATATCAAGATGCCTTATGGGAGGCAACTCAATCATATTTGCTTCCAAAAGTTGCTTTAGAACCACCACCATAGGTGTGTTGAGTTTTTTAAAATTCCTTGGTGGGGATTTTTGAGGTTGGCTCAACACCATCTTTTGTAGGGTGTTAACAACATTGTTAACATACCTACTATTTGTTACCCCATCACCAACTACATGCTTGTTCTTATACTGAGCTTTTGTGGTCCTATATTCTTCTTTATTTGGATTAATTTGACCTATTCTAATGAGGGTCTACCCTTCTTTCCATATCTATATTTTTATCAAGAGAGGTAATAGTTATTTCCAATTCATAAGATATTTTATTTTGTGAATTTTTGATAAATATCTCCAACATGTCTCAAGGAGGTAAAGTATATCTCAATCGTCCAACTAAACTTATCCAACGAGACAAAAAATCTGAAAATATTTCATCTTTACCTTGTTTCAACATATAAACATCTTTCATAGTCACAATTTTCTCAACATAAGCTCTAAATTGTTGAACAAACAATTATGTTGTCTCTTTAAAATTACTCAAAGAATGATAAGGTATTTTATAATACCATTCCAATGCCATACCACCAAGGCTTTTAGGAAACATCTTTAGTAACAACATGTCATCATATATAATATCATGACATGATATCATAAACATCCTTAAGTGTTCAATTGGGTCCTTTGTTCCCCTATAAATAGGTAAATTTGATATTAGAAAATGTATAGGATATGGCTTAGAAGTGATAAAAGGGTCTAAGGGCTGATTGCACATTTCCTTATAATTGTAGGTGAAACTTGGAGGTTGAATCATATCCACTCTTGAGACCAATTGTTTCACCATATTTTTCAAACTTTGCACATCGATATTGTTGTTGTGTAATACCCTTAGGTTCCCTAGGGGAGAGGTATAGGTAGGTTGAACTTGGCCAATATTGAAGGCATTGACACTATTATGATATAGATTATGATATTTGGTGTCTTATTGTGAAGGATAATTGACATTTGGTAGAACAGAAGCATGAATATTGATATGAGCAAAATGAGGAGGAAATTGAGCATAATTTTGGGATGCACTACCAATTGGAGGAGCCTGTGGAATTTCCCCAACATTGGTGGTCATAGTAGTAGCATATGTTGGTTTATGAAAAGGATTAACATGATGTGAAGATTCAAACAAAGGATTGGTATGAACATTCCTATGAGATATGGTTGGAGAAGGAGGTATACCACCTCTTTTGAGTCAGGCTTCCTCTTCCATAGCCTTAACCAAAGCCTCCTTATGGTGCTTCATAAAATACGATATATGACCAAATTATGAGAAAGTGAAACCTCCATTAGGCCCCTTAAATGAATCAAAACTATGACCTATTTCTTCATGTTCTTCTTATTTTACATATAAATTGGGATTCTCCCTATCAACCTGATCATATTCCTAAAAAATATGATCAGATTCTAAAATATTTCGCTTAATCCTAAGTTTGGGAGCCATTAGGAGGAAAAGAAAGGATAGAAGATAAAACTGTAAAAGACACACAAGAATATTTTAAGATGTTTTACTAATTCTAAGCAAATAAATTTAGTGGTCTTGCTTAAAATTTTTAAAAGAAGAACAAAATGGAAAAGGAATCATATCTTGGCCACTAATATGTGTGCTCACATTAGGTTCACCAAAGATGTAGAGGGGGAAAATTTCATTGCCATGTACGATTCTCGGTTGGATCTTCTAGGAGCCAAGGTGACCGTAAGGGTTTGTTATATTATCTAAACTAGAGATCTTGGGGATCGAAGTGTTCAACAAGAATGATTTAAGGACTTGCTCCAATTCGAGGGTGGATATTTTTAATATGTATATTAATAAAACACCTATATATGGCATTTATAAATTCTAATCTATGAAAAATGAAAGAACAGTGCAAGACAAACAAAAATGCAAGAAAACAAGGACTAACCCTAGGATGATTCTCAATTTTCAATGAGAACTAGACCCTAAATTGCAAATAGAATAACTCTTTTCTTTTCAGTAAGGGTTCAATAGAATGCAAAAACAAAGTTAACCCTAGGATGCAAGCTATATGCTTTTATTTTTTGAATGCCTAGAAATGAATCAAAATATTTTCCCTTTTATTTATGATCTAAGTTTTAGAACAAAAACGGATAGAAATCAAACAACAAACAACCTAAGAAATTAACTTAGAGCACTTATTTGATCTGATGGTTGACCTTAGCTTTTAACTTGCATCCAAATATATCCAATAGCTTTACAACCTACAAAATAGCTTCATAAAACCCTAAAGAAATTGATCAGTGTTTGGGGGCCTTCTTAGGTTGTTGTATGACTAAGATTGGAGGCACAACAGTCAAGACCCCTTGATCATTTTAGCTAACCATTTGAAAACAAAAGTGATTGTTGAAATTTTTGGAAATGAATAAGCAAATATGCAATGCAATGAAATTGTGGAAAATATAAAATCCAAATAGTAGTGTTATGGCCTAAATAGAACATGTAAATACAAACTGAGGGTTTGGGAATGAAACTTTACCCCAAACCTAACAAAATCAAAATCATGCCCCATAAGGGGTGATCATGATTTTATATTTTACTAGAATCATGCCCTATACGAATGGGGTATGATTTCACAACAAAAGTGCAAGAACAACAAATTGATGCAAAATTGAATCCAATATGTACAATAAATGACTCTAGGAATACCAAAATGCAAGAATAAACCTGGTGGTAATGAAAGAACATAAAAATGATTAAGAACCCTATAAAATGGTAGACTCCTCCTCAAGGCTCCAACACTTATCCATTAAGTTCAATAAATCAGCAATAGAGTAGTAGAAGAACACCAAAAAACACTTTATCTTGTTAGAGGACTTGCTTTCTAAGAGAAATTTTTAGCAAAGATTGCTTGGGAAAATCACTCAAATTGCACTTGGGAACTTCTAGGGAAAAAGAAGATCCAAACCCTCTATTTATAAGATTTTTTAAGGTCAAAAAGGGTTGGCATACAAAAATGCAACCTAGGGGAGGTTTGATGTCCTGAGGGTTGGCCCAAAAAATAGGGTTTTCTAGGAGAAAATCCTAGCTTGTCAAAGTTGTGCCTCATATTGTTTGATCAAAAATTTTGCAAAGCTAGGAAAAAATGAAGGAGAAGGGGAAAAGAGGCCCAAACTTGTTCTTAGAAAATTTTGAGGGCCTTCTCAAGGGTCCTAGGTAAAATGACTCATTTGGGTGGATCAATTTTTTGTGTCTACACAGTCTACTCGAAGTAGCTTTGATACTATAGTTGGCTTTTTAGCTAGATTATCTCAGGTCCCAATATTCTAGATCTTGAGTAAACTCAAATATAAGAGCAATCAATATATTAAATGACCAAAATAAAAAATGACAATAATATGAATATAAATGACCAAAGTCATTCATGTAATAACATGAAAAAAACTTATAGTAGAATTACTCAAAATATGCATACAAGATTCAATATTAATGCTTGAATATTTCATACATCCCTTATCTTCTTTCATGGATATTTTATCTCCATAATATAAATTTATGAAGGTGACTCTTCATTGCTTGACTATTGCACTCCTCATGTATTCGGGAGTTGTAACCTTTCATATTCCATACCTAAGATAAATTTCACATGTCTTTTTGGTTTCTTATCTTGCCACTTGTATACATAAATCTTGACATTCTATTTACTTTCACACTTCACTCTATGACACATGCACACTCCTACATGACATTCTACATGCACACCTAATACATGATACTTGTGCACTTTATTACATTACACACTTGCACACTTAATTACATGACAAGTTCACTTTCTCACATTACACACTTGGACACATAATTGCATGATACTTATGCACATCCTACACATAGACACTTACATAAAGGGTAAATATAAACCACACTCCTAAACTATAGACTCAAATCCTATTCTAATATTTATATTGTACCATGGGGGTACATTAGCATGTACCAAATAATGTAATATTCTCCAACAAGGACATGGTGGTTTGACCTTGGTAAAATGAATAAACTTATGCCCTCAATCCAATATCATATATTATTACATAAAAATGGGGATCTCTTTATTTAAAAAGGAATGGAAACCAAAATTTAAAAATTTCCTTCAAGGAATTGAAATCTTTGGATAAATATCCATGAATTTAGTATTTTTCTTTTGTCATTTATACTAAATTTGACTCATAAAGCATTAAAATATCATTCACTCTTATAATTAGAATAAGTGAAGAGGATTCGAGAAAATTATTTATGCAACTAAGCAATAATTTTGCATACCCATTCTGATATGATGTTTTATTTCACAATACTTTGTTAGAATAGATAAAAGCAATACATCAATCTAAATCATATAGCAAAAGGATTAGAGATAAAAAAGAAAGAGAAATAACACACAAGAGATGAATGATGCCCTTATACACTAATGCTAATGATAAAGATAATATCCCATTGATACAATGGATTTAGTGGATGAGATGTATAAATTCCTCAATAATTATTTACAAATTACTTAACCCTTGACTGGCATAACATTAATCTAAGGGTTTAGTAAGGTTGAACATCACAAGAATAAGCTTTGAGAACATCGTCTAAATACATAAATTCTTATTCAACATCATATAATAATTTCCCATAGGGTTACACATGATTAAATCATACAATGTATACCTTTCCAAAATAAAATCATATTACACATTTTAAACAATAATACTTGGTGGTTACTAGATTATTCCAAGAGATCTATTTATACTCTGATTAATTACAAATCACATAACCTTTGACTAACACAACGTTAGGGTAAGGATTTAGTAAATTTAAATATCATAATATTAAACCTTTGTACCATATTCTAAGTACATAAATCCTTATTAAACATCATCAAATGCTTACCCATATGTTTACACATGATTATGTCATATGATGTCTACCTTGGATAAATAAAGCGAAGACCACATTTTCAACAATAACACTTCTTTGTTGTTGAAAGAAGATAATATAAATGATACCAAGAGATCCATTTACACTATTATAGTTTTGCTATTAGCAAATCTTATAATATTTCCCATACAAGAAAGTAATATAATCCAAAGGATCCATCTTGCCCAATATTATCCTTAACATTTTAACAAGTCCTTAAATTGGTTATATATTATGTAAAGAACTAGAATAATTGTACAATCTAAAAAATAAGACCCAAATTATTTTTATATTTGAAAGTTAAGCCCTTTAAAAATATTAGCCTATTAATCCTCCAAGCATAAAAATAAGTAAAATCCTCAAACCTTAGAAAATAACAACAAACAATATTCTAACAATTGTGATAGGATAGGGTGAGACCTACCACACCATCACCACAATTATACCACTATGTAGGATATATGACTTGATTAATTCCACATGAATTATTTGATTAGATCACAACCAAGTAGGATATATGTTGGCCTTTATTACCACTTCAAAGTACATTTTAGATCAAATGTGAGGTTTGAATTGACACCTCATAAGTGACAGGAACTAAAATCTAGCCAAGATAGCTAGGTGTCCATACCTTTTGGTTGAGACCAATGGGAAGTATTAATAAAGGAAATGTCTACCCATAAGCTAGACTAAAAAAATATATCCAAGATATAATGGGAGTTGAACAAACAATCCCTCCTTTTCATAATGTCTATATATTTAGCTATGAATGCCCATAGATTAGCATATTCTTCTTATGCCATTTATGCAAAATATGCCTCATGAAGCATTAAAACATATTTTGAGATTGAAATAAGTAGAAGAGGTTGTAAAAATTTTCTTAGAATGATCAAGCAACAATTCTTCCTACCCACTCTAATAGCATGTTGGATTTCATAATGCTTTCTTGGAATAACAAAAGCAACACATCAACTCAAATCATATAGCAAGAATATTAGTGAGTGAAAATAATGAGAAATAACACATGAGATATGAAGGATACCCTTATACACTGACACCAATGATCAACATAAAATCACATTGATACAATAGATAGTGTGGATGAGGTATATGAATACCTCAATAATTAATTACAAAATATGTAACCCTTAACTAATGTAATATTAGGGTAAGAATTTAGTAAGGTTAACCATAAAATATTACTCAATGCTTAAAATAATGATATATTTTGGTAAAGTGATATCTAAAGAAACACTAAAGTATTTGACCCAAAACTGAGGAGCAAAAAATGCAATAAAAATGCAGCAACACAAATTATAGTAGCAGGATAGTCATAATTTGAGGGACCAAAACTACTCAAAATTTGATGAGATTTTATTAGTATATTCCACATAAAATAACCTTTCCAATAGTGTATGACATGCACAAAATAGAGCTATAAAACAAAATTTATGAGCTCTTAACGTTGACTGCAAGTTTTAGAAAATTGGGGACAACAAGCATGCATTTCACAAAATGAATGGAATGGAATACTTTTTTTCATTCCAGATGAACTCAAAAGCATCACAAAAATTTCTCCACATTCTTTTACAGCTATTTTTTTTTTATTGAAATGTCGCACTTTTACAGCTATTTTAAATTTACAAGAGAAAATTATTTTACAACCCTTCATTTCACATTATGGAAACCCAACAGTCACAGTGACTCTTCAAGGCTTATAAAAACTTTTGTGCTTTTTCAAATTCATGGGAGAACTTTTGACTTAGTATTTTTATTTTTTATCATCAAACTCCAACATAATCCATGTGATGTTGAGTGTTGAGACAAGTTTATCTCTCAATCTTAAAAATTATTCTTTATTGACACCTTTGGTAAACAAGTCTGCAAGTTGTTGTTTGGTGCTGCAATATTTCAAATCTACAACCTTATTTTCCACCATGTCTCTTATGAAATGAATCTTCAAATCAATATGTTTAGTTTTTTTATGATGGACTATATTTTTTACAATCTTTATTGCACTTGTGTTGTCACAAAATAATATTGTTGGATTGATTTGAACTTCACCAATCTCTTCAAGTACCTTTCTCAACCAAAGTGCTTGTGTACTTGTTGCAGTAGCTACAAAATATTCTTCCTCTATAGAAGATAAAGCAAAAGTACTTTGCTTCTTTGAGCTCCATGTTATCACTCCTAAAGCAAGTGAAAAACAATTTCCAAAAGTTGATTTTCTATCATCCAATCAACTTCCCAAATCTAAGTCACTGTATCCAACAAGCTTCATTTTGTTGTTAGAATCATAATATATGCCAAAATTTAATGTTCCTTTGATATACCTCAAGATTATTTCGGATGCTCTCATGTGGTTTTATGAATGTTCATTCATGTGCCTTGATACAATTAAAACTACAAAATCAATATTAGGCATTGTTGTAGTAAGGAATATTAAGCTCCTAACAATGCTTCTAAAAACATTTCATCAAATTTCTCTTCTTATTCATCTCTACACAACACTTCTCCATGTTCCACAAGTGTCCAAACTAGTTTGCAATTTTCCATGTAATATTTCTTCAACATATATTTTACATATTTTGATTGATAAATAAGAATTTTACCATCGCCTTGATGTACTTCCACACCAAGAAAGTATTACCTCATTCCTAAATCTTTCATATCAAATTTCTTCATCATAGCATGCTTAAAATAATTCACCATATTTTAACTACTTCCCATGTAGATCTAATCATGAACATATAGGCACACAAGAATAATATCATCACATTCATTCTTGAAATAGAGTGTAGGTTCATTCTTACTTTTCTTGAAATCATAATCTTGGAAGAACCCATAAATTCTTGAGTAACATGCTCTAGGTGCTTATTTCAATCCATACAATGCTTTATTTGATTTGTAAACATGGTTTTCCTTTCCTTCCACTTCAAATCCTTGATTTTGCTAAACATAAACTTCCTCATCTAGATAACCATTCAATAATACACTTTTCATGTCCATGTGATAAAATTTCCACTGTTTATGGGTTGCCAATGAAAGAACCATCCAGTTTATCTCTTGCCTTGCAATAGGGGAAAATGTCTCTTCATAGTCCACATCATATCTTTGAGTGAATCCTTTTACAACCAGCCTTGTTTTGTATATTTATATTCTTCTATCACTATTAAACTTTATTTTGTAAACCCACTTGGATTCAACAATCTTCTTATCCTTGGGAAATTCCACAAGTTCTCAAGTGTTATTTTTTCAATGGACTAAATTTCTTATTTCGTTGCCTGCACCCAAACATCATTAGTACAAGCATATTCATAACATGAAGGTTCTAAATCATATTCAAATCGAGCATAATTCACCAACTCACCTTTTGATTCTTCTTCATCATCACCATATATTTGGAGCTTCTCCAAAATTAAAACAACTTGGTCCATCTCTTGCAATTGGCTTCTTGTTAACCTCCTTTGAAAGTTCTTGTCCATCATTTGAAAGGTTGGATGTTCTTTAATTATTTTCTTTCCTTTATTTGTATTCTTGGTGGTGGGACCCGTAGATGAGTTGCCTGTGCTTGAACTTGGTGTAGTCTCCTTTGAACTTGTTGATAGGCTACTATGTGGACTTGGAGAAGTAGAAGGAATATTTAAAGGTTATCCCTCAATTGTATTATCTTCTTCAGCATCATATATTTTTCCTGCATATTTTTGAAGACTATACACTCCCCCTTCATGAAAAATTACCTCTAAAGACTACAAAATTGTGATTTTTGGGATTATATAGTCTATATGCCTTACTTATTTCATAATATCCCATAAGAATGCATGGCTCACTCTTGGGGTCCAACTCCTTTCTCACTTCATAATTCACATGTGCATATGCAAGACAACCAAAAACTCTCAAATGACTTACAATGGGTTTTGTGCCATACCATGCTTCATGTGAAGTCTTCTTGTGTAGTGCTCTTTTGGAGCATCTATTGAGAATTTATATTGTTGTACCAACTAAATAAGACCAATAAGAATTGCTTAATTATTTTATTTTCAACATGCTTCTTACTATAGGTCTGAGATGTAGACCAATTGGTTTGACCAAACCCCATAAGGGGATTAGAGATCCAAGGTACGGATCTTAGGCCTCACTGAATTGAATTCTTATACCTTTCTTGGTGCTTTCAACAGCGTAAAAGTTTTAAAATGATTGTGACATGGTGGTTATAGGGGAAGACTGCACGAAGATCTATGTGGAAGATTTTAGGGTGGACAACACAGAATACTGTGGCAGCCATAAAATTTGGACAACCTACCTAGAATCATGGCATCTACTAATTCCACCATGTAAATTCAAAAAAGAATATGCTTCTTGCTATTTCTACAATGGTTCTATTTTTTCTCTCAACTACCATATTTTGTTGTGGTGTATAGGCTATAATGAGTTGTCTCTTGATGTCAAATTGTTTGCAAAAATTATTGAACTCATTTGAATAAAATTCTCCTCCATGGTAAATTCTCAAACACTTTATTTTATGTCCATTTTCATTCTCAACTAATGCTTTGAAATTATTAAACATGCCAAAAGCTTCATCCTTCTATTTTAAAAAATATACCCAACACTTCCTTGAAAAATCATCAACAAATATGAGAAAATAAGAAGACTTATCCAAACTTTGTGTTTTCATAGGTCCACAAATATCATAATGTACAAGTTCGACTGAGTATGAGGCCCTCCATGCTTTTCCTTTTGGAAACTCCTTCCTTGCATGCTTTCTAATCACACATGCTTCACACACACCCTTGTGCTCTCCAAACTTAGGTATTCCGTTTACCATGTCTTGTGAAGACAAAAATTCTTGACTTCTAAAATACAAATATCCAAATCTGAGATACCAAATCCAATTCTTATCTTCAAGTGCCATGTGTGCCATGTTCATAATCCCTCTAAAATTTAAAGGAAATATTTGGTTCTTTGACATAGGAACATTGGTAGCCACACGGTTCTTATTATTCTTATCATAAATGATACATTCATTATTTTTTATTACACTAGAGGAATCGATAACTCATTACAATTTTCTATACCTCTTTTTGGGTTTGAATCTAGCTCCTTGTCGCCACTATAACCTCCAATTACATCGGGTAAACCTGATGAGTGCCAAATTGACACATATTTTATGCAAATATTATCTGTTTTCTATATCCAAATTATGAAAGTAAATGTGTTTTAATGATTAATTTTACTTTATTTATGTGATTTATCAGTAAATTTGATAAATGCAGTTAAAATGATAAATTATCATATTTTACACAAATTATGCGAAGTTTTTGTATGTTTTTGGTAGGTAATATTACAACAAAATACAGGTCATATATTGAAGAAATAATGAACCAATATCGTGAAAATATATTGGAGACACATGGATGCACGCTACGAAAGGGTGCTACAAAAGGATGCTATGGAAGGGTGTTACGAAAACCTAGAAAAATCTACAGAAATATCTGATCCACATAATAAAAATGCCACATAAGCTATGGCTTGGTCAAACACCACGTGGGCAGCTGAAACACAAAATATTTTGAATTCCACATAGGCGTTTAGAAGAATCAAACATGGGTGACTCATCATTTATTTGGGGCATGCATTTGTTATGAGATTTTCTATAACAATACATGAATATTTGTAATAAATCCATTCTTCCCTAAAAGAAAGGATCAAATCTATAGAAAAATTATAAATCAAGGGTTGTATTGTTACGTAGTTATCCCACCAAGTCAAAGTTAGTATTATGTTATAATTAGTTGCCACTTGGACCAATTAGAATATTTATTGAGTCCAAGTATTTTAGGAGATGTGTTAATTTAGATTATTCTTGTTAGAATAAAGTTGTTGCGTGATCAAGTCCAAACTATATGGGAGAAATACGGGGAGTTATGTTCGGAATTGTCTGAGTGACAATATATATTTGCATACAAGGCTTTTGAAAAGGTCTGGTTGGATGGCGAGCGAATATAGAAATATTTGTAATCTGTGATTATTCCTGATGTAATCTTCTGTATGCAATTCTAAGATTTGGATGCCCAGCCATGTACGTTTGATTTTCAATAATAAATCAGTAGCAATATTTTCTTTAGGATATGGTAATTGTGTTTTATAATTATTTTATATTTTTCTTGCTTTGGTAATTTTTATTTCTTTTATTCTCTTGTAATTATGAAATAATTAAGAATTAGATTAATTAAATGAGAGTCGATTACTGAATAGAAAATAGGGGAAGGGGTTTACACCAACCTTTCAGAGGCATTGCCCACTCCGAAATGTTAGTCCCTAATCTCTTCCCCCCAGTAAATAGAGTTAGAATGTAGAATAAATTTTAAAGCATAATTTTAATTACATTGCATAATAAATCATTATAATTTATACTATGCATTTTTAAATCATTCGTGGATCCACATATACTCATATAGAATAATTCATAAATTACATATTTTATTTTATTTTTTGTAAACTTTAATTTCTGCAACACATGAAACCAGAAAGAGATCTAAACTAAGCTTAGTATTAATTACTATGGTACAATCTATACTAGATTGCTACTCTTTAAATCTAACCTGGATTAACCCGGATTGACAAAATTAAATGTAAGCTACTACAATTGATCATTTTGGCACCGTTGTCGAGGAGAGTAGCGTCGTAGTGGTTAGTCAGAAAAGTTGTTTGGCAATGCAAAGCGAGAGGACTTACTTGTATGTGAAAAGGGGTACGTACGAGACCTTGTTGTGCATACGAGTCAGAGTGGCCCATAGATGGTTCCAACAAGCCCTACCTTTCAACGTTGTCAGGTTCATTTTTTATAAAGGTTTCATTTTTATTGCTTTCATAGATTAAAACTTTATTTCTTGCAAATTTATTTCCTACAAATTTATTTTCTACAAATTTCAATTTCAGAATATTTAATTTTTTGCAATTTCCTTGCTTTGGGTAATTACTATTGTTAATTTGATTTAGGACCTATGAAAAAGAATAGGAAGTAGGTGAACGCTGAAAACAACCTAATATTGTTTTAGGACCCTATTTTTATTTTATAGGAAGTAGTTAGGTTGAGTGACACAACTGTAATGAAATCCCTCCTAATAATCAAAAGAACCATAGAAAGTTACCTTTTACTTCAGCAATTTTACTTCCAGTAAAATTTACTTTCCAAGTACTTTTACTTTTTTTCTAATTATGCTGAAATTAGTTGTATAAACACATCTAATTTTAGTAGCATTAGGACTATTTAGTAATTTTAAATTTATTTCTTTTCTACTATGTTAAGAGTATTTATAAGTTTTGAAATTTATATTTAAACTTGGCAGACAGTAGGATTGAAAGAGAAAAATCAAAACCCAAATAGAAAATTAAATATATATATATATATATATATATATATATATATATATATATATATATATATATATATATATATATATATATATATATATAAAATAATAATATAAAATCAAAGAGAGAAAAAATAAAAATAAAAAACAAAATTGCTAGGTGAAGAAAAGCAGTCCAATAAACCTCTAGAAAATATTTAAAAAAATAAATAAATAAAATAAAGAAATAAAATTAAAAAAATATATAAATAAATAAATATTATTATTAGAAATGATAATAAAAATGATAAATATATAATAAAAATAATAATATATATATTATTAGAAATGATAATAATAAATATATATATAATAATATATATATATATAATTAAAAAATATATATATATATATATATATATATATATATATATATATATATAAAATAAATAATAATAATGAAATAAAATAGAGGTATTATAGAGGACTAAATCAATGTAACTATAAAGTGGCAAGACAAACATATTGTATCATAAAAATTTCAATTAGAAAATATTTGAAAGGGTATAGTAAAACTCAAATCCTATTGATAACTTAACTAGAAAATCACTAATTAATGCTCATAGGTTTTAACTATACAAAGAGTCACTATCTAAAAAATAAATTCACCTTAAACAACAAACTGATTTGTTGAACTGCAACCAGCTACTATCCAATAATTTCTCTTTAAAAAGAAAAAATAATAATATATATATATATATTGAAAAATTTAATATATAAAAATAAAAATGATTATGCTTCCTTTGTTTCATCATGAAGTATCTATATTCCCTTTCATTTTCAGTCTTAATGTTTCAAAGATAGCTTAAGAAAATGTTTTCTCTAAAAACCTTGTAGGAAAATGATTACCACATGATACATAGTACTTTGTTGTTAGATGAAATCTAGGTATTTTTCAAATACTCAAACTATATCTAGTATTTTGAGCAAAAATTTCATTGGAAATAATGCAAATCTTTTAAAATGTTGTAAGCGACTTCTAGATGATCAAGTTTTTCTCTTTTGACCACACACAAATACATATCTAAAAACATTGTGAAGTTTTGGAAAAATTAACTCGTGTTATTTTTGCCATAAAGTAAAAAATTTCCCTTGCTTATCTATTTTTATGCATGGTCTAGAGTACTAATGAATTGGCAAAAGGACAAGCTCGCCCTTCACCCTGAAAAAAAAAAAAAATTCCTTGCTCCTCATCTAATCGAGCAAGTATCCTACTAAATTCTTGCTTCTCCTCAAAATAAGAAAAATCCCCAAAAAGTAATGAAATTTTTCTTGCTTCTCTTCAAAATAAGCAAGAACCTCAAAAAGCACTAAAAATCCCTTGATCCTCCCAAAATGAGCAAGCACCCCAAATAAAACAAAAGTAAAAAAAAAAAGGGCAAAAGAGCTTGAATCCCTAGAATTATCAATATCTCAAACACCATGGGGTACTCTTTATTAAGGTATCCTTATGTATTAACACTAAGTCTGGATAAGACCTCTAGATACTCATAAGATAAGCTAGCTTTTTGGCATACATAACCCTTGTTGTTTTTCAATCCTTGCTCATAATGGGAAATGAATCCTCACTGCACACACAATTGGTCTTGAAAGAAGCTTAAAAATACTAGGACAACTTTGACACTATATTGATTTGTGAAAGTAATAAATGAAGTTGTTTCAAAATTTCTAGAATGTTTGAAGTCCTTGAAGAATAATCCTAGAAACATCACATGCAGGCAAAACTCAAAAGCAAACCCTCATGAAAGTACTATGGTTTCAATTTTTTCTTTTTCTACAAAAACATGGCTTGTGCCCATCACATTTTCATCCCTTAGAAAAAGCCATCTTAATATCTATTTCACTTTTTCCCATGATTGAAGATATCCTATAAGGCTAAAATCAGATTTTATATTCATTACCTTTCTATCTTGGAAACTTCTTAATGACATACAGGAAGCACAATCACAAAAATTATAATAAACCCTCATAAATAAAACTTATTAAAATATTATTCACCAATATAAATAAAACATCCTTCATCTTGTTTTGGCTAAAATTACAGTTTGGGGGGGGGGGGGGGAAGTAAATGAGGTATACAAAGTTCACAATTCAGTTTGGGGGAGAAAAATCAGGTAAAGTATTTTTTAAACTCTAACAACTACAATTTTGTAGATATCTTTTTTAGACAACTTCTATAATAATCTTTAGTAATATAGTTTATAATACTTAATACAATAGAGTTTATAATATAGTTTAGAGGTATAGTATAGGTAATATAATATTTTATAGTTATATAATAATAATAATAATATTATAATAATAATAATAAAATGAATATATATTATATTAATTTACTATTTTTAATTGCTATATCTTTACTTTGATCATTCTTCTCAAAAAAAATAAATATAAAAAAATAATAATAATAAAATTATATATATAAGGGCGACTTCCCATGGAAGTCCTTCCTTTTACCTACATCCTTTCCTGTCCCTGTCCTAGGACCTTGTTCCTTTCCCAGTTTCCTTGGCATCTTTCCCATCCTTTTCGGAAGGAAGGTGTTGCAGACGATCTCCTTTGGAGGGGGAGATCCTTGATCCACTATTCTGCCCCTTTCCTTGTCCTTGGGTGGGAAAATTTGTCCCATTTCTGTTCCACTATTCCATCCTTTGATGCCTAGGTTCTGGGTTGTGTTCAAGTTTTCCCTAGGACTTTTCCTAGGGTTTTTTCCTCTGGATTTTTTTGGAAGTCTTCCTCTCAACTATACTTTGGGTTGATTTAGTTATGGTTTTTCTAGGTCTTTGGATTTATGGCTTCATGAGTAGTTCTGCACAACATCCTTTTGGTTGGAGGGACCATGTGCTTTATACTGTGGCTCTGCTCTTTGGGTTTGAAGTGGTGGTTCTTGGAGGTTTTCAACTCCTTTTGTGGCTTCAAGGATGGGCCTCTATTCTTCCTACTATTGATTCCTTTCAGGACTTCCTCCTTCGTTTCCTTGAAGTTGTATTTTGGTGGGTCTAAGGAATTTTGGCTTCATGAGCAATTTTACACAGCATCCTTTCGATTTTGGAGGAAACTGTGTGCTTCCCACTGTGACTCTACTATTTGGGTTTGTGGTGTTGGTTCTTGCAGGTTTTCAATTCCTTTCATGGCTCTTGAGGGTGGGCCTCTACTTTTCTTGCTGTTGACTCCTTGCAGGTTTTCCTTTTCTGCATCCTTGAAGCTTTGGTGTTGAAGGTTGTCTGGGTTGCCTGGTTGCTTCCTTTCATTCTGGGCTCCTTTTTTTGCAGCCATGCCTCTTCGTGACTCCTTCATCTTGGATTCTTGTGGTACTTTCCTGCATCTCCTTCTGATGTGTTGTTCCACTGCTATTATTTTCTATGTTGGGCATTTTTTCTTGAAGACTTCCTTTTTCCTACTTGAGGACTTCATAGCCTGGGAAGTTCCTCTTGTTCCTGTTCCATTGATGCACCATCCTCAAGGCTATTGTTCCATTGTATGAGGATTTCATTGCCTGTAATTTTCCTCTTTATGTTGTTTCACTTTTTAAGGCGTTCAGGGAATGGTCTTCTCAGTTTTCTTTATTTTTCACTTTCCCAGTATGTTTCATTCTGCTTCACTGATCCACCCTATTGTTCATGGTGGATTTTCTGATTCTTTCTAGTTTTCCCCTACGCGGGAAGGTGGTTTCTCTCAAGCCTGTTTTCCAATGGTGGTTTTTGGTTTTCCCACCATTGGGTTGATTCAAAATTTAAAATCCTGGCTTTGGTTCCTTTTCTCGCCCTTGGGAAAGTTTCAAATTGATTTTTAGTGGATGGGGTGGTTTGGCGCTTTCTCCCGCCCTAGGTTTGCTTGAAAATTCTTATTTCACGCCCTTTGATTCAAAATTGATTTTTTGGTGGGCTTTCCCTTCCTGCTCGTGTTTCCTTTGGTGCTTAGGAAGTAGTCTTCCTCTGTCGCAAAGGATTGCACCTTCCTCTGGCGTTTAGGATGGTGCATCCCTTTTCTTTTCTATGTTTCTCTAGTGTTTCCTTTTGTTACAAGTCGATGTATTGTGTTGCATTCTGATCCTTTGTAATCAGGTTTTGGGATCCTTGATAAAAATCCACTTTTAATATATAACCTAACAAAATATATATATAATAAAATAAAATAATAATAAAAATAAATAAATAAACTTTAAAAGTTAATTTAAATTTTATATGTTACATATATAATGATGTTCTTATTGTTAGTATGGGTTTGTAGATAACATTATTATAGAAGTTATAAGTCTTATTTATGCATAGTTTTGATATACATCTAAATAAGTCCAATGAGCACTATTGACTTTTGCATTGGAAAGTGTGTTTAGATAGATAGAAGTTGAAATACTGCTGCTATAGGAAGTGATTAGACTAAAATAAAACACATATTCATTGTATGATTTATAGTACCTTCTTGTTTCAACTTATTTAATTTGAAAAAAAATAATGGTAATCCCAATTTAGCCAAATGACAATTTGCATTGTGCTTCTTATCAAATGCATATCACATTCCAAAAGAAATATTGTTTAAAATGGAGTATCAAGGTAAAAATTTGGATTTACATGAACAAGGCATCAATCATCTATTATAGACCAAATTTTGGATTTATGCAACTATTATAACTACAGATTTATCCATTGAGATTGTTGTATTAATCTTGTGTGCATGAGGACATGCACTTCCTTCAGTTTGGGAGAATGATGAGTGCCAAATTGACAAATATTTTATACAAATATTATATGTTTTCTATCTACAAAATTATGAAATTAAATGTGTTTTAATGATTATTTTTACCTTATTTATGTGATTTATCAGTAAATTTGATAAATGAGGTTAAAATAATAAATGATCATATTTTACACAAATTGTGCCAAGTTTTTGAATATTTTTGGCAGGTAATATTACAGCAAAATACAGGTCATATATTGAAGAAAGAATGAACCAATATCGTGAAAATATATTGGAGACATGTGGACGCACGCTATGGAAGGGTGCTATGAAAGGATGTTATGGAAGGGTGTTACGAAAACCTAGAAAAATCTATAGAAAGACCTGTTTCGCATAATAAAAATGCCACATAAGCTATGGCTTGGTCAAACACCACATGGGCAGCTGAAACACAAAATATTTCAAATTCCACATAGGCATTTAGAAGAATCAAACATGGGTGACTCATCATTTATTTGGGGCATGAATTTGTTATGAGATTTTCTATAACAATACGTGAATATTTGTAATAAATGCATCATTCCCTAAAAGAAAGGATCAAAGCTATAGAAAAAGACTAAATCAAGGGTTGTATTGTTACGTAGTTATCCCACCAAGTCAAAGTTAGTATTATGTTATAATTAGTTGCCACTTGGACAAATTCGAATATTTATTGAGTCCAAGTATTTTAGGAGATGTGTTAATTTAGATTATTCTTGTTAGAATAAATTTGTTGCATGATAAAGTCCAAACCATATGGTAGAAATACGGGGAGTTATGTTCAGAATTGTCTGAGTGACAATATATATTTGCATACGAGGCCTTTGAAAAGTTCTAGTTGGATGGCGAGCGAATGTAGAAATATCTATAATCTGTGATTATTCCTGATGTAATCTTCTGTATGCAATTCTAAAAGTTGGATGTGCAGCCATGTACATTTGATTTTCAATAATAAATCAATAGCAATATTTTCTTTAGGATATAGTAACTATGTTTTATAATTATTTTATATTTTTCTTGCTTTGGTAATTTTTATTTCTTTTATTTTCTTGTAATTATGAAATAATTAAGAATTAGATTAATTAAATGAGAGTCTATTACTAAAAATAAAATAAGGGAAGGGGTTCACACTAACCTTTCGGATGCAGGGCCCACTTCGAAAGGTTAGTCCCTAATCTCTTTCCCCCGGTAAATAGAGTTAGAATGTAGAATAAATTTTAAAGCATAAAATTAATTAAATTGCATAATAAATAATTATAAGTTATACTATGCATTATTAAATCATTCGTGGATCCACATATACTCATATAGAATAATTCATAAATTGCATATTTTATTTTATTTTATTTTATTTTTCGTAAACTTTAATTTTTGCAACACATGAAACCAGAAAGAGATTTGAACTAAGCTTAGTATTAATTACTACGGTACAATCTATACTGGATTTCTACTCTTTAAATCTAACCTGGATTAACCCGGATTGACAAAATTAAATGTAAGCTACTACAGCTAATCAAAACCATTTAGGTAGTTATCTATGCTAATGTGAAATGCCCACCGGTACTAAGGGGTCCGAGGGGTTGGAACCCTAGTATTCACGCTTCTACATAAGTGTTTTGACAATTGAACCAAGCCCTCGAACCCAATGATACATTCATTGTTATCAAACACAAATTTATAGTTTTTTTCTATAAGTTGTCCAACTTAACAAATTATTCTTCAAATTTGAAGCATAATAAATATCATGAATTTTCTTTGTACATTCTTTAGTACCAACATCCATGGTACCTTTTATAGCCACGTACAAAGCATTATTACTTTCAATAATTATCTTGGTATTAAAATTCTCATTCACATCAACAAACAACTTTTTTTTTCCACTCATGTGGTTAGAACAACCAGAATCTAAATACCAAACTTCTTGACTAGTTTTTTCAACCAGATCACTAGTTAATAATAAATTACCTTGTGCGGCTTCATCCTCACATACATAGTGAGCTCTTCTATCTCTATTTATGGTCTTCACTCTCCAATATTGTTTGAAGTGGCCCATTCTATGACAATTGCAGCATTCAACTTTTTTTATCAGCTCTTCCTTGTCTTCTTCTAGCAACAAAAACTCCTCTTCATATTCCTCCTCTACCTCTTGAGTAATTTTGATTTCTTCCTCTTCCATATGCTTATTTACTCATGCTTTGACTAGCTTCGTCATTCTCAAAAAAAATCAAATTAGAATTAAAATCATTCTCCTCATTTTTTTAAAAGATTGTCTTAGTATTTCCTTATGTGACATAAGGAAACCAAATAGGCAATCAAATTCAAGTGTAGACAAATCTTTACTCTCCTCAAAAATTGCTACAATATGATTACAATTAGGGGTAAGAGATATCAATACCTTCTTCACAACTACCTCCTTTTTCAAGGTCTCTCCAAGGGTGGCCATCTTGTTCACCACATCCTTCACTCTAACACAATAATCACCCACACTTTTAGCCTCTTTCATCTATAGATTCTCAAACTCTTTCTTCATGATCTACAACTTTTCTATCTCACTTGTTCACTTCCTTTGTAAGCCTCTTGAAGAGACTTCCAAGCCTCCTTGGCTGATGTAACAGCAACAATATGTGGAAATAAAATCTTGTCAAGAGCATACTAGATATGGTAGAGGTCTAATGAATTCTTATTTGTTTCTCTTTTTTTTGTCCTATCATTCCCTTGTAATGTGTTCCAATCAGGTGGTTCTTTGTAAACGCTCTCCACTACCACCCAAAGATCTTTGCTAATTAGCAATGTCCTCATATTTATGTTCCAATAACCATAATCTTGCTCGCTAAATTTTGGAATGGGTAATGAGTTGTTGAAGTTGGTCATCAGACTTAAGAAATAATAAATGAAGTTTATATTTAATGAACTTATCCAAGAACCATGAACCCAAGGTCACTCAAACCCAAAAATCAGCCAAGCTCTGATACCAAGTGAAGTATTTGACCCAAAACTGAGGAGCAAACAACATAGCAAAAATGCAGCAACAAAAATTATAGCAAAAATTGCAATAAAAATTGTAGTAGTAGGATAGTGAAAACCTAATGAAATTTTGTGAGTAGATTCTACAAAAAATAACCTTTCCAATGTTTATGACACACAAAATGAAGTTGTAAAACAAAATTTGTGAGCTTTGAAAGTTGACTGTAATTTTTAGGAAATTAGGGACAACAAGCATATATTTCACAAAACAAATGGAATAGACTGTTGTTTTTCATTCTAAAAAAATTCAGAAGTATTAAAAAACTTTCTCCACATTCTTCTAGAACTATTTTACAGTATTGTACATTTACAAGATAGAAAATGATGTTACAACCCTTCATTTCACACTCTAGAATTCCAATAGCCAAAGTGACTCTTCAAGGCTTATGGAAACTTTTGGGCTTCTTCAAATTTGTGGGAGAACTTGAATTTGTCTTTTCTTGGTTAGCATCAATCTCCAACAAACACATAGATCTAGTTTGGAATATTAATGGTAGGTATGGACTTAGATCAAATATATGCTCTTGCTTTTTAATTCATTTCTAGATAATGCTTTAATAGCTTCTCTTTTCAAGCCATTTGATAATGGATTTTTTTCACTTTTCTCCCATCAACCACATTTTTATCAAAATGAAATGGAAAATATAGTTCAAGTTCTTAATGCCTACCCTCTTTGAGTTCCTAAGCCATATACTTTGAATAAAACCACAAAGAGATCCTCTATGACTAAACTTGATGAGGTACCCATTGTGGAGGTTCCTTTGGCCTATATCTAACACAAAATCTTATCTCTCTTAGCTTGAGCACTAATCTATAAATTTTTAGACATGTGTCTGAGCCCAATTACAATAAAAAATGGATAAGTAGTTTCTAGGGTTCAAAAATATCTAGTTGTCACCTTCTCATATCCTGAATATAGAAACATAGTTTTCCATGGAGGTCCATGGTTTTTGGAATTTAGTCCTCTATATAACTCCATGGATCTCAAGATTTGATCCACAAGAAAAGTAACCTAAAAAAGTGGTAATCTAGGTTTAGCTTCCTTTTTTGCCTATGCACTTGTGGAATAATACCATGATGGAAATTATAGGAAACACCATAGGATCATACATTAATTGACCTCCCAAAGGCCAACAATGTAATCTATGCTTATATATGTGTAAGGGTAAATGATGCAGGAGCATCCAGCGACGGTCGAAAATAGGGCAGAAGTTGCAGAAGGCGGAGGGTCACAAAAATGTGACATGTCATGAAATCACATGTTGCAAAATCGCGACGTCGCGTAGCCGGGCGCTGGAGCTGAGGAGGATCTCGCGATTTCGTGACATGTCATGAAATCGTGACCATCACAAAATCGTGACGTAGATCAGCCAGAAGGTGAAGGCAAGGAAATTGTTACGATTTCACGACATGTTGCGAAATCGCGATCATCGCAAAATCGTGACGTAGAACAGTCGAAAGGAGGAGCGAAGGAAATTGTCGTGATTTCGTGACATGTCATGAAATCACGACCATCAAAAAATCACAACCAAAAGCAGCCAGGAGGAGAAGCAATTGGTAATGTCATGATTTCGTGACATGTCATGAAATCACGATCGAAGAAGAAGAGCAAAGGCGTCCGAAGGAAGATGTCGCGATATCGTGACCCAAAGGCGAGAAAGGGCACAGAAAGGAAAAATGTCGTGATATCACGACATGTCACGATATCACAACATGTCACGATATCGCGACCCAAGGGCGAGGAAGGTAGCAATGAAGGAAAATGTCACGATATCATGACCAAAAGGGAGAAGAAGCGTAGGAAGGCCAAAACGTCGTGATATCGTGACATGTCGTGATATCACGATAGGAAAAAAAGAAGACGCGAAAGGAGGAGATGTCACGAAATCGTGACAAGCAACATCTTCAAGGACCGTTATAGGATGATGTCATTGAGTGACACATGGCAGCATAAGAACAACACGTGGCACCAAGGTGTAGCGAAAGTAAGCGAAGACAAAGTGTCATGCAAAAAATGTAACCGTAAGCGGGAGTCAAATGGCAGTTACAGAGGCCAATGCAGATTGTAGTTACAAAGACGAACAGTCGTGGCAAAAATGAATCAAAGGGCCACCAATTGGAAGAGAAAGAGTCATGCCAAAGTTATAAATAGGAGCAAGTCGGGCCATGCACGGGGGTTGGAAAACGGAGAAGCAGACTCACGAACTCAAGCTGCAGAGCCGAGGCCAGAGAGAGTCGGCTAGAGAGTGGTGCGTTTTCCTTCCAAGTGTGGTGGATCTGAAGATTGCACGTAGAGCACTGGAAAACCAAGCCGAGCGCTGGTTGTTGTAAAGCTTGCGGGCTGTATTTGTAATTTGTTTTTTAGATTTAATGAAAAGCATTGGAATTTTCTTTGTGCAATTTTTCTCATCCCCCATCAGTGGTATCAGAGCCAGTAGTTCCTGAGTGTGTAACAGATCATCAGAGGAGAGGCAGTTACACCAGGATCTGTGGAAGGGCTTGGAATTGGGTGAACATAATGCCTCCAAGGAGAAACCCGATTGGTGGGAGAGGCATGGCAGTAGTGGAAGATGTTCAAGCTTTGCAGCGGCAAATGCAAGCCCTGTAAGAAGAAATGCACAGAATATTGGAGCCAAGAAGATACGAAGGTAGTGAAGAGGAAGATGATGAAGAAGAAGACCAACCTGAGGAAGAAGAAGAAGCGAGAGATCCCGCTCGAGCCAGACTATACAAAGCCATATCCCAGATTGGGAAGAGGCCAAAGATGGAGGTTTCCACATATTTCGAGAACCTTGATCTAGAGGAATTGATCGACTGGATCAACGATCTGGAAGAGTACTTTGAGTACAAAGAGGTTGAGGACCTTGATAGGGTCATATTCGCAAAGACCAAACTGAAATTTCATGCTAGCATTTGGTGGAAGGGAGTGCAGCTGGAGCGAAATAAAAGAGGGAAAGAGAGAATAACTAAGTGGGAACGGATGGCAAAAAATCTAAAGAGGCAGTTCATCCCTGGTGATTATGAGTTAGACCTGCTAAATAAAATGCAAATATTGAGGCAATCAAGCAAGTCTGTGAAAGAATACACAAAAGAATTTCATAAAATAATGATTAGAACAGGCCACTCAGAGGCCAACAAGGAGAAGGTAGCCCGTTACATTAATGGGTTACGAGCAAGTATTCAAGAAGAATTAAGTCTAGTCTAGATGACCACCATAGAGGACGCTTACCAATTTGCCTTAAAGGTTGAAGAAAATCTCAATAGGAGGTTTGAAAACAAGCAAAGAGGAAGAGGTCATGGCGGAAGAACCGACGAAAGGAACAGTGGAACGAGAAATTGTTGTCTCTTATTTTGTTGGTTTTTTGTCTTGTGTAAGATCTGTTCTCCACCAAGTGGTATCAGAGCTAGTGTTCTTGAGTGCGCAAGCAGATCGCCGATCGTGAGGTAGTTTGCGCTAGGACCTGGTATAAAAATGCATCCACGAAGAAGTCATGGCAGTAAGAACGATATAATGACAATAGAAGAGTTCGAGGAGTTGTAGAGCCAATTTAAAGCCCTGCAAGAGGAATGGTTCAGAATCAAATTACAGGAGGCAGTAACCAGACAATGCAGAAGTGAAGATCACTTCTCCACCAACCCTGTATCTGATGCAAGAGCATCCAGTAGCAGCCAAAAATAGGTTAGAAGTTGAAGAAGGTAGAAGGTCACGAAAACGTGACATGTTACAAAATCGTGACGTCGCGCAGCCAGGCACTAGAGCTGAGGAGGATGTCATGATTTTGTGACATGTCATGATTTCGTGACATGTCGCAAAATCGTGACCATCACGAAATTATGATGCAGATCAGCCATAAGGTGAAGGCAAGGAAATTATCATGATTTCACTACATGTTGCGAAATCACGACCGTCACGAAATCGTGACGCAGAACAGGCAGAAGGAGGAGCAAAGGAAATTGTCACGATTTCGCGACATGTCACGAAATCGTGACTATCACGAAATTGTGACCAGAAGTAGCCAGGAGGAGAAGCAATTGGTAATGTCATGATTTCATGACATGTCACGAAATCATGACCAGAGAAGAAGAGCGGAGGCGTCCAAAGGAAGATGTCGCGATATCGCGACATGTCGTGATATCGCGACCCTAAGGTGAGAAAGGGCACAGAAAGGAAAAATGTCGTGATATCGTGACATGTCACGATATCGCGACCCAAGGGCGAGGAAGGCAGCAATGAAGGAAAATGTCACGATATCGTGACCAAAAGGGAGAAGAAGCATAGGAAGGCCAAAACATCACGATATCACGACAGGAAAAAAAGAAGACGCGAAAGGAGGAGACGTCACGAAATCGTGACAGGCGACATCTTCAGGGACCGTTACAGGATGACGTCATTGAGCGACACATGGCAGCACAAGAACAACACGTGGCACCAAGGTGTAGCGAAAGTAAGCGAAGACAAAGCATCATGCAGAAAATGTAACCGTAAGCGAGAGTCGAACGGCAGTTACAGAGGCCAATGCAGATTGCAGTTACGAAGATGAACAGTCATGGAAAAAATGAATCGAAGGGCCACCAGTTGGAAGAGAGAGAGTCATGCCAAAGTTATAAAAAGGAGCAAGTCGGGCCATGCACGGGGGTTGGAAAACGGAGAAGCAGACTCACGAAGTCGAGCTGCAGAGCCGAGGCCAGAGAGAGCCGGCTAGAGAGTGGTGTGTTTTCCTTCCAAGTGTGGTGGATCTGAAGATTGCACATAGAGCATTGGAAAACCAAGTCGAGCGCTGGTTGTTGTAAAGCCTGCGGTCTGTATTTGTAATTTGTTTTTTAGATTTAATGAAAAGCGTTGGAATTTTCTTTGTGCAATTTTCTCGTCCCCCGTCAGTGGTATTAGAGCCAGTAGTTCCTGAGTGTGTAGCAGATCATCGGAGGAGAGGCAGTTACACCAGGATCTATGGAAGGGCTTGGAATTGGGTGAACAGAATGCCTCCAAGGAGAAACCCGATTGGTGGGAAAGGCATGGCAGCATCGGAAGATGTTCAAGCTTTGCAGGGCAAATGCAAGCCCTACAAGAAGAAATGCGCAGAAGATTGGAGCCAAGAAGAGACGAAGGTAGTGAAGAGGAAGATGATGAAGAAGAAGACCAACCTGAGGAAGAAGAAGAAGCAAGAGATCCCGCTCAAAGCCGGACTATACAAAGCCATATTCCAGATTGGGAAGAGGTCGAAGATGGAGGTTTCCACATATTCTGGGAACATTGATCCAGAGGAATTGATCGACTGGATCAACGATCTGGAAGAGTACTTTGAGTACGAAGAGGTTGAGGACCTTGATAGGGTCAGATTCGCAAAGACCAAACTGAAAGTTCATGCTAGCATTTGGTGGAAGGGAGTGCAACTGGAGCGAAATAAAAGAGGGAAAGAGAGAATAACTAAGTGGGAACGGATGGAAAAAAAGCTAAAGAGGTAGTTCATCCCTGGTGATTATGAGTTAGACCTACTAAATAAAATGCAAGGATTGAGGCAATCAAGCAAGTCTGTGAAAGAATACACAGAAGAATTTCATAAAATAATGATTAGAATAGGCCACTTAGAGGCCAACAAGGAGAAGGTAGCCCGTTACATTAATGGGTTATGAGCAAGTATTCAGGAAGAATTAAGTCTAGTTTGGATGACCACCATAGAGGGTGCTTACCAATTTGCCTTAAAGGTTGAAGAAAAGCTCAATAGGAGGTTTGAAAACAAGCAAAGAGGAAGAGGTCATGGCGGAAGAATCGGCGGAAGGAACAGTGGAACGAGAAATTATTGTCTCTTGTTTTGTTGGTTTTTTGTCTTGTGCAAGATCTGTTCTCCACCAAGTGGTATCAGACCTATTTTTCCTGAGTGCGCAAGCAGATCGCCGGCCGTGAGGCAGTCTGTGCCAAGACCTAGTAGAAAAATGCATCCATGAAGAAGCCGTGGCAGTAAGAACGATATAATGACAATAGAAGAGTTCGAGGAGTTGCAGAGCCAATTTAAAGCCCTACAAGAGGAATGGTTCAGAATCAAATTACAGGAGGCAGTAACCAGATAGTGCAGAAGTGAAGATCACTTCTCCACCAACCCGGGTGTCTGATGCAGGAGCATCCAGCGACGACCAAAAATAGGGCAAAAGTTGTAGAAGGTGGAGGGTCACAAAAATGTGACATGTGAAATCGTGACATCACGAAGCCAAGCACTGGAGCTGAGGAGGATGTCGTGATTTCACAACATGTCATGAAATCATGACCATCGTGAAATCATGACGCAGATCAGCCAGAAGGTGAAGGCAAGGAAATTGTCATGATTTCGTGACATGTTGCGAAATCGTGACCGTCATGAAATCGCGACGCAGAACATCCAGAAGGAGGAGCGAAGGAAATTGTCATGATTTCATGACATGTCACAAAATCATGACCGTCACGAAATCACGACCAGAAGCAGCCAGGAGGAGAAGCAATTGGTAATGTCACGATTTCGTGACATGTCACGAAATCACGATCGAAGAAGAAGAGCGGAGGCATCCGAAGGAAGATGTCACGATATCGCGACATGTCACGATATCGCGACCCAAAGGCGAGAAAGGGTGCAGAAAGGAAAAATGTCGTGATATCGTGACCCAAGGGCGAGGAAGGCAGCAATGAAGGAAAACATCGTGATATCGCGACATGTCGCGATATCGCAACCAAAAGGGAGAAGAAGCATAGGAAGGCAAAAACGTCGCGATATCACATGTTGTGATATCACGACAGGAAAAGAAGAAGACACGAAAGAAGGAGGAGACGTCACGAAATTACGACAGGCAACATCTTCAGGGACTATTATAGGATGACTTCATTGAGCGACATGTGGCAGCATAAGAACAACACGTGGCACCAAGGTGTAGCGAAAGTAAGCAAAGACAAAGCGTCGTGCAAAAAATGTAACCGTAAGCGGGAGTCGAATGACAGTTACAGAGGCCAATGCGGATTGCAGTTACGAAGATGAACAATCATGGCAAAAATGAATCGAAGGGCCACCAGTTGGAAGAGAGAGAGTCATGCCAAAGTTATAAAAAGGAGAAGCCGAGCCATGCACGGGGGTTGGAAAACGGAGAAGCAGACTCGCAAAGTCGAGCTGCAGAGCCGAGGCCAGAGAGAGCCAACTAGAGAGTGGTGCATTTTCCTTCCAAGTGTGGTGGATCTGAAGATTGCACGTAGAGTGTTGGAAAACCAAGCCGAGCACTGGTTGTTGTAAAGCCTGTGGGCTGTATTTGTAATTTGTTTTTTAGATTTAATGAAAAGCATTGGAATTTTCTTTGTGCAATTTTTCTCATCCCCCATCAGTAAACTTAAAAAAAAGGCTTCTTAAAAATATTAGGATTAAAGTTCTTGACTAGGTTCACACCAACCATTGGACTACAAGAATATCCCTTTTAAATACATTACTTGTTATCAACATGGATACTTCTCTTGAAATTTTCCATCAAAGGTTGATCACTTAAAAAAGGAATCAAAACCTAAACTCTAAATTGTCAAGGATGGAAGACCTTACAAATCAAGAAGTCAACTATGACCTACATAGGAAAAATTAGACTTAGCAAGCTCCAACATATTTGACATCCTCTTATCAGATATGAAGGAAGAGATAAAAATAAAAATTAATAATGAATCTCAAGGAAAAGATAAAGAAACAATGAAAAAATTTGTTAAGAAATATTTATAGGAAACACAAGAAGCATAATAGGGGACTCATGGAAAAGAGTCAAATCACTCAAATAAAAACACTAAAGAAGAAGTTGAGGAAACACTAAAGAAGTTAGTCATACCAAGAAGAACCTAGATAACATGCTCAATAATCAGGGGTAGAAAGTACAACCAAATTCTAATAGAAGAACAAACTCAAAAGGATATCCAAAATAAAACTCAAGACTACTTTAGATTTTGAAATAAGTTCTCTAAATTAATGATAGTGCTATCATGGAACTATAGGGTATTGGGTAGTCCTTTGAAAAAAAAACCTATCAAATCTTGTGAAACTACATAAGCCACTTGTAGTTTGTTTACAAGAAAAAAAATTGACAGATAATATAGTGGTACTAGAATGGAATAAGATATGGAGATAGTTAGATCATAATGCAATAATTTCATCAGGTACAACAGGCATGCTTATAATAGCATGGGATTCACAATAATTAATTTGCATAGCAAAATATAAACAAAGTAATTATGTGCTTTAAAATTTGAACTTTTTAGTGGTATTCATATAACTATCACCAACTTATATAAGTATAACAATCCAGAGCAAAAAATAGAGGTTTGAAATCAACTACATCATTGGATATCCAAAGAAAAACAAAAATAATAATAATAGGAGACATGAATGACACATTAGCATATTGGGAAAATATAGGGAATATCAAGAATCATAAACTCAACAAAGACCTAGTACAACACATAATTACTCTAGATATTTTATAGGATATCATTCCTAAAAAAGTGAAATATACTTGGACAAATAGAAGAAAAATCCATTACATTGTAGAAAAAATAGATAGATTCTTAGTTAGTGAGTATCTCCTAACTATTTATCCTCTTCTAGATAGCAATATAATCCTAAGTGCAATATTTGATCACAAACCAATTCTATTGGAAAGAGGTCATAACAGTTAGGAGGCATAAAAATCCCCTTCAAATACAATTCAAGATGGGTAGAGCAAGAATACTTTAGACTATTGATAGAGAATAGTTAGCAATAGAAAGCATCATCAAAAAGGACTCAATACATCTAGAAAGAAACAACTATAAGACTTTTAAAAAAATAGAAAGTGGTTATCCAAAAATACTTCAAAGAAAAGAGCTAATTTTACAACAACTTGAGAAATTGGAAATAAAACTAGAGGACGCATCTCTCTCCCTTATTAAGTTGATCAAAGTAAAGAATTATTGGTAAATTTATACAATTTAAACTTTGAAGATGAGACTAAAATCCAAAATGGTGTGGCTACACAAAGGTGAAAAGAACACAAAATTATTCTCTCAAAATAATTTCAAAACTACAATAAGAACACAATTAGAGCAATAGAGAAGGACAATACCATTTCCACAAAGAAAGAAAAAAATAAAAAATGGTACAAGACCACTTTTCAAGGTTGCTCACTAATTTACCTAGCGATATTCAATATTAACATCATTTATTATAAAACATACTAACAACACTTAATTAAGAGAAAAAATTTAATTTATGTGCCCGAGTGACAAAGGAAGAATTGGAATCAGTGGTGCACTCTCTTCCTAAAGATAAATCTCCAAGACCAGAAAATTCCATTAATAGTTTCTATCAGCAATTCCTATACCTTATTGGAGATGACTTTATTGGTATTTGAACATATGAGATGTATACTGATACAAAAAATAGTACAATATATAGGTATAAGTATATATGAAAAATATGACAAGTGTCAAGAGAACATGACAAGTGTCAAATTGAAACTAAAGGTATATTGCATATTAATATTCTAACATTCCCCCTTAATGTGTACTATCCTAATATATAGAGAAAAAAACAAGTCAAATTTAGGTAACATTCCCCCTTAATGTTGACTTCACTAAAATAACCCTAAACATCCTCCTTTATTAGATGATTGGGTCTAGCTCGTGTTCTTTGTGCTTGGATCTCCAATTGTGAATAATGTTAGATCAATTGTGTATACATTTCAATCTGTTGCCTTAGGGTCAGCCACTTCCTTTGATCTATTATCTTTGGGTCAGCCATCTAAGTGCCTCAAGATCATCCTAGGTGCCTCAAGGTCAACCACTTCTAGGTATGTTGCCTTTGCAGGTCATCCTCTAGGTATGTTGCCTCTCATAGATCACTAACTAGATTCACCATGAATATCAAATGGTGAACTCAATCTAGAAGGTGTCGGTCTCTACCAAAAATGCACCTTAATACAAAAGAAATATGAGCCATATAAGAGTGTCGGTCTTTGCCAAAAATGCACTCAAAAAATACAATAAACTTGAGCCATAGAATCCAAATGTGGAGGAGAAGAAGAAAGAATAGAATGAAATCTTTTAAAGTGTCTTCTTCTATAGTCTTCAGAAGTTGATCCAAAAAAGTCCTCGGATAGAGTCTAGGGTGTCTATGTTTGTAGTCCCTAGAGTAGGTGTCCTTATGGTGACTTCCTCATCCTACCAGAATGCATGGGTAACCAGTTGCTGCATCCTCTAGGTGCTATAGAGAAGGTGATTGGATACTAGGATCACATACAAATTTGCCTTGGGAGTGTCGGGTACAACAGAGAGTGCACTCCATGATACAACATATTTTGGGGCTAAAACATTCTTATAGAATAGCCTCAAAATTAAAATAGAACACCACCAATGTGTCTATCTATGAAAAATATTTTTGATGATTATAAATACTCTTATGTTTGGGTTCGAATGGGACCTTCATCTTTGAATACAATAAAATGGCCATGAGGGCCTTCACTTCCATGTGGAAACAACATAAACAAAATGGCCAATATGACCATATTCTTGGCCAATATCTTAAAGTGGTTCCTTCCACTTTACACAATATACTCCTTACTTTAAGAAACTACTTATCTCACCGACAGGAAATTTGCATAGTAGCAATTTTCGTAGGTACTTTCCCCTTCTGGCCAATCAAACATAGTAACTCCCCTTTTAAAAACATTACAATAATGGATCATTTGTCAACTGGGTTTATGTGGAGACTACAAACATCATTTACAGGAAAATCCTTGCTGCAAGCGCAGTGTACAACTTCTAGTGGAAGATGGGTCTCAGAAAGGAAAAACATCTATTCATGGGAGATTCCAGTCTGTATAATGAATTATCATCTACCATGAAAAAATCAATTTTATGCTCTATTAACCACCATGCTTCCATTTTAAGGCATAGTAAGCATGAAAATAACTAAACATGATCTTGAACCAGTCTCTGCACGTGGTCTTCTTTGCGGGATCGTGACTTGAAGAGCAAATACAATGGTGGATGCGAGAAAATTTGTAGAAAACCGGTAAAAACAAAACATCCATGCGGGGCACTCCAAACACCCTCCTTCTAGTGCCATCTACCTAAGATTTTTTGAATGGGTTGCCTTCACTTTCTACATGGCCATGATCCATTGTGGCCACCAAAACTCGATTCCACCTGAATCTTCCTACAACTAAGTAATTTATCAGGCATCCATTGCAAATTTTCTCTTCGGCCAAAAATATGCCATAAAATAATTTCATATTCCACGTTCTCATCACAATTATCCACTTGATGATCAAGTGAACTCCATTTCAACTACTACATCGATGGCCTCAAGCTTCCAATTATCAAAAACTTCTTCATAAACTGCATGTCAATAATTTTTACAAATTGGATTTCAGATTCATTCCCATAGATGGAGTTGGACGTGCTCGAGGTGATGCAGCATTTGAACTCATACTCTAAATTTAAAAAATGAGTCTTCAAATAGCTTCCCCCATCTGTAATTCCTATTATCAAAACCATAATAATCCAAATGGGGAAGATAAATTAGCAGAACACTCAATGGGTTGTAGTGAAGCTCTTTAATGTCCCAACAATGAAACCAGTTTGTTGAATCCACCATCTAAAAATTAGGTAGACATCTGCACTTGGACACATGTATCATGGTAGCAAAAAAAAAAAATGGAATAGATTGATCACCAAAATGAACATCATCCACCCCACCCCCTTTAAAGTCATGTTGGCTTCCTCTACAAGATTCGATGATCTAGCGGGACACCAACTCTAAGCTTCCCCTTTAAACAGGTTTGATGTTACTTGATTGTATACCTCTCTACAACTATCATCCACTATAGTCGTAGATCTTCGCTTGTCTATCTCCACTTTGAATAATTCACATGTTTCTTCGTATAGGTGCACACTACACTCTGTGGTATATTAGATCTAGTGCACCCAAGGCCTCTGAGACCTTCAAATTCAAGTGCATCAGTACATGCAATTGGACTTCCACAACTGGAAAAACTAATAATGCAAGTAGCTTCTCCTCAGTAGGAAGTAAAACATAGTGTCTCCTACTAAATCTGGAAATCAAGGCATCCATCACCTCCTATTAAAGTTGTTGCACTTGTTGTACTCCCTCTAGGATTCAAATAGTTATGTGCCCTATTGGATATTGGAACGATTGCTATAGAGGGAGGGGTTCTTCAAATGGTGGGCTATGCTCCAAAGTATTTTTGTGTCCACGGTCTCCTCCATCAACTAACTGTGATTAGTCTGGTACATCATGGAACAGTCAGGGAAGTGAGATGAATAGAAATGTCCAGCTGAATAAAGCGATAAAAATACTGGAATATCACTACGAGCAGAATCTCATGGTATCCATAGTGATGACCCTCCTCACCTATGTGTACTCCTAAAAAATCTCCACGATACAAACTCAGCTACCATAAGTAAAATGGATGCAATGGTCCCCTGCACTCACAACTCCAGCTAGCACAGGATCAGGCTATGGAAATAATTCTTGTGCATCGTAGAAAAAATGGATACTGAGCGGTAGTAAAAAAGAAAAATCATAGTGCAAGAACAACACATCCCATGGTGTAGTAAATTAGTGGAGTGAACAGGTTGTTGAACTACACCACGTTGGCATCTCCTCCATGAAGCTCATCGATCCCCAATCATGTAAATTTTTAAATGTAAAAAATACATCACAGAGGCTTTCACACTCTTCCAGCATGACAACAAATCATAATCCCATGAGGCACTTACAACGTATTGATGTCTAGCACACTAACAACATCTCCAGTTCAAGCAAGGGGCCCTCTATCTCTCCATTGGTTGTAAAAAAAATGAGAACGTCTTCCGCTTGACGGCCCTCTATCCTCTGTTCCTTTTCCAACAAATATTTTTTCAAGTCCACCATACTATCATTTAGTACTAATATGGGGCTTCACAATGATGAAACCATCCACTGTCGTTGAAAGCATCAAACCAAAAAACTCATCCATCATCGCTCACCAACTCGCAACGATAGGATGCCTGTGATTATCCCAAAAAATAGATATTACACCAAAAAAGCATGACCTCCTCCAAAATAAAAATAACTGCTATAGAAAAATGGTAGATTGCTTCCATATATGAAATGTGAAAAAACAAGAATTCCACTACATTATTAATGGAAGATTTTTCTTTTTCCATATGAACCAAAAATGGCCTGGGGAAAGAGGATAATCTCTTCCAAAAAATGAGGGAATGGCATCACTACTGGAATGGGGAGGAGAAAAAAATGAGGGGGGAGGAAGTATTTCCATGAGGGAAAGTCCCCCTCAAGGGTTTTCACAGGGCAGGAGAGTCACTGCGCTCTGATACCAAATGTTGGGATTGTAAATAATGAGATATATTACACATAAAAATGAGTACAATATATAGGCATAAGCCTATAGGAAAAACATGACAAGTTTCAAGGAATATGACAAGTGTCAAACTAAAATTGAATGCATAGTGCACATTAATATTCTAACATATGTTGGAATTGGAAATGATGAGATATGTTACACATAAAAATGAGTACAATATATAGGCATAGGCCTATATGAAAAACATGAAAAGTGTCAAGGAATATGACAAGTGTCAAATTAAAATTGAAGGTATATTGCACATTAATATTCTAACATTCCCTCTTAATAAGCATTATCCTAACTATAGAAAAAAATAAGTCAACATTAGATAACATTCCCCCTTAATGTTGACTTCTCTAAAAGAACCCTATCATCCTCCTTTATTACATGATTTGGTCTAGGCTCATGCTCTTTGTGCTTGGCTCTCCAACTATGAATAATGCTATATCAATGATGTATACATCTTGATCTATTACCTTAGGGTCAGCCACTTCCTTGGATTTTTTACCACTAGGTTAGCCATCTAAGTGCCTTAGGGTCATCCTGGGTGCCTTAGGGTCAGCCACTTCCACGGGTCTATTGCCTCTACAAGTCATCCTCTAGGTATGTTGCCTATCATAGGTCACTAACTATATTCACCATGAATATCATCCCCCCTCATGGTGAACTCAATCTAGAAGGTTTTGATCTCTATTGAAAATGCACCTTAATACAAAAGAAATATGATCCATGAAATAGAACAAAATGAACCATAGAATCCAAATTTGGAGGAAAAGAAGAAAGAAGAGAATAGAATCTTTTGAAGTATATTTGTTTGTAGTCTTTAAAAGTTGATCCAAAAAATTCCTCTGATAGAGTCTAGGGTGTCTATATCTGTAGTTCCTAGAGTATATTTCCTTATGGTAATCACCTCATCTTACCGGAATACATGGGTAACCAGTTTTTGCATCCGCAAAGTATGATAGAGGAGAATACTAGATACTAGGTTCACTTACATAGAGTGTCGAGTTCAACCAAAAATGCACTCTAGAATACAATAATGTTTGAGGCTAAACAAATATTTTCAAACTATATCAAAATTGAAAAAGGACATGATCATTGTGTCCATCATGGAAAAACCTTTTCAATGACTATCAATACTCCTATATTTCATTTACAATGGGGCCTTCATTTGCTAGAAAAACAAGCAACATGCCTCTCTAGGTAGAAAATAGACTTCAGGAATAAAATATTCCTGGCATCGCCTTATGGGCCTTGCCTTCCATTCTCCATGTGGAATAAACAAAAAATATTAAAAATATTAGTACTTCCTTAAAAAAATACCCCATAAGACCATCTGGGTGGAAAATACACATGGACACTCCCCAAGTCCACATATAATCATATTACAAAAAAAATGCCCGTCTTGCATGAAAATTTATAATAGACCATCTTTTATGAAATTTAAAAAAAAAAATCAAATAGAGGCCAATTGGGCCCTTCCACTCTCCATAGAAAAAAATCATATCAATCCATGGACAACATTTACAACCACCATAATAGTGCACCATATGATTTATCCCTTCTTCCTCCTTCCATGATGCAGCATCCATGAGAATGATGAGTGGTCATTCACCACCAATTTTTGTATCATAATTACTTCATTTACCTGATTAATTGATATATTTATGTAAGTTATTTTTAATAAAATACAATTTATTAATAAAAATAATTAATTATGGTAATCTAACAGTTATGTTTAATTTGTATCAAATTTATTCGAGTTCTAAGAAAAATACAAGAAAAAACATGGATGATTGATAAAGAAATCATAGAACCTGTGGAATGCACCTTGGAAAAGAAGAAGAACCATAGTAGTTCGAGAAACAACAGTAATTGATCTTACTAAAGCATATTACTGAAGCATATTACTAAAGTATATTACTTAAGTATATTACTGAAAGTAATTACTGAAGGTAGTTAATGAAGGTAACTACTGAAGATAACTACTAACAGTAATTACTAAAGGTAATTACTAGAGAATTTTACTAGCAATTACTATTGACCGTGGATGACACAATCAAGTGGATGACACATTACAATGGACAACAACAGATATCTTTTCAACCTACCTTGCTTCTTGCATAATTATCTACAAGAATATCTCCAGTTGACAAAGTTTTATAAGATTTGTAATGAGTTTATTTTGGGACATTTGAAATGTAATCACAAAATATTGTTAAGACTTCCTGGAATAAAGGAAATAAAGTCTTAACATCTATCTTGCAAGTTAGTTAGAATATATAGTATCTTGATAGGATTATGTGTATATGCCACTTTTTTTTTTATAAGTAAAAGATTATATATCAAACGGGTTTTTCAGGTTGACCCAAAACCTTTGAACAAAATCAGCGTGAAGCTGAGCAGCGGAACTAGACACCAGCAGAGGATCCTCGATCTTCTAACATAACCAGCCAAGCACGACTTACAAAAAAAACATCAGGAAGCCTCGGGTCAGATTGACCAACGGCTACACAGGACTCAGAAACAACAGAGATGATAAACGCAAAAATTAGCGGAAGAAAACCAGGAGTCATAAACCAAAACCACAGACAACAGGTTTTCTGATTTTCCCGCCCCAAAAAAGGCCCGGGAGGGTCCACATCACTCCTCCTCTTCATCCTCCTCGTTCTGCTCATCTTCCTTGTCGTCCTCCTGGTCTTCGGTCTCTGCGATTGCTTCCTTAGCGCTTTGGAAGCCCTCATTGAAAAAGACTTTGGTGAGGGCATCAAGGATCTCTTGGGTCTGATTGGCCATAGTCGCTAAGGAAGTCAGAACAAAACGTTTGAGAACCATGACGTTGAGTTCAGGCCCCTCTTCCTCCGAGTCTAAGCTGATGGCTTTAGTGCTTCCCTGTCCAAGCTTGTTCCTTAACCTAGCAGAGGATCTTTTGGGTCCTTCTGGTTCGTCAATCTTCAGCTTCTTTCTAGCCGTGCCTCCTCTGGTGGCCGCTTCAAAGTCACGTTTCTTAGCAGGGGACCCCGAGTAGGGCTTGGGCAAACAGGCCCTGGAGCTTTCAGCGAAGGGGGTCTCGGAGGGCGGAAAGGCCAGAGGATCGGGTTGGGGCGAAGTAGCAAGGACAAACTTGTAAATAACCTTAAAAAGGCTTTGGTGCATGGGCATTGCTGAACCTTTCTTACTACGACACGAATTTATAGTGTAATTCATGGAATTCAGGAGAAATTGAGGTATGCTAATAGGGTTAATGTCACGGAAAAAGTTGATGAAAGCGTAGTGAAAGCTTAGGAGGACCTTACCAAGATCCTCTACAGTAATGAATTCCATGACATTTTTCATTACGAAATTCCAGGGGGCAGGGAGATCAACCCTCGTTAAGCCGTTCTTCACCTCTTTGAAAATCTTTAGATTGTCCTTGAATTCGCGCAGCTCGACCTCCCAGTTATGCTTTTGCCTGTGGATCGAACGACCCCTAGCCGTCTGCCCAGTTATGGTCGCCAACAAATTAATATCGACCGTAATTTCTCGCCCGTGGACCACTATCCTGCCCTCATCCCAGGACTCCATTACCTCGGCTGTAATGTTGTCGTCAGGACCAGAGAACATGTCAAAAAACTACGTAAACCTTCTCTCAGTAAGAATGGCTTGCGCAGCTGGCTCCATAACCACCATGCTGGGCTCAATGTAAGTCATGGTGATTTTGCCCCGGTTAACCTCTGGCTCTTGAATGACCAAGCAAGGGGACGACGTACTCTCAAGCACAGACTGAGGGAGAAGGTGGTAGATGTTAATAGCCTTCGTCCACCTTAAAAGAACCACATCATTAGGGAGGATGCCAACACTGAAGGCCAGCCACCGCCTATCAGCCACCTGGATGCCATGTCGCGTGTCCATTTTGGCTTGGGAAGAAAAGGCCTTATCGTCCTTCCTCTGGAGAAAATGAGGATTGCTCTTAGTGGTAATCTTGGGAAGCCAAGGGCTCACGTGTCCAGCAATGATGAGTGGATTTTCCCATGCTTCCGCATCGTAGAAGACGTAGTTTGGACCCTTATCACGAGGCTCGTGCCGTCTGAGGACAAACCACCACATACCAGCCACGTGGGTGCCATGCTGCAAGGCCGACTTGGCTTGGGGAATAGTAGCCTCGTCACCCTTAGTCTGGAGAAGGTAAGGATCACTCTGAGCGAGAATCAAGGGCATCAGAGGGCATGCACATCTGGCGATGTTGGGAGGGCCCCATGCCTCCTCATCGAACGAGAAGCAAAAAAAGCTATCAGCCCAAGGCTCGACCCGCGTGGGAATGTCGATCCTAGGGAGGCTAACCAGTGGGTAATCGAGGCGCCAACGGAACCCCTGCCTATACTCGTGGTAATCTGGGCAAACTACCTTGGCCACTCTGACAACTTGAAGACACCAATTCTGCCACCCCATGGCCAATTTCCCAAAAAAACCTATCTTGCCACGCAAGACAAACCAATTTGTGTTCCCCATCAGGCACCACGTCGCAACTCTTCTTGGATAATCCCTTCCACGTCCGACGGAAGGTCGTGCGTCCACGTGATCAATCTATCAGCGTCAACACCTATATTTGCTAGCTTGTCTGCCACCTTGTTGGCTTCACGAAAGACGTGATGGGCCACACTGTCAGTTCTATTTTTTAATAGGATCCTCGCTTCCCTTAAACAAGACTCAAATTTCCACGGAGGATCCTTATCATTGTTGAGGAGATTGATGATGACTTGGGAATCTCCTTCCATAATTAGCCGCTCTTGGACGTTCTGAACAAGGTGTAATCCGTGCCACACGGCTCTAGCCTCGGCCGCATTGCTGGTTGAGAAGCCCAGGGGTTCTGCAAAGGCCATAACAAGGTGACCCTGATGGTTTCGAATAGTCCCGCCAGCCCCCGCACGACCCGGATTGCCCTTGGCTGCGCCATCAAAATTCAACTTTAGGCAATTGGCTGGGGGAGGGATCCAACTGGCCTCACGTCTAGGATTAGTCTTGCCACGACCGTCTTGCCAGGGAAGACTCAGGGATTGGGCTAGAAGTTTTTCGCCAGGAGGGACAGATTGGGCCTCAACAGAGCACGACAAGGAGTTTTCTCTGGCAAAGGCAAGGATTTTATTAGTGATGGATCCAGTATCCCTGGAAGACTCATTGAAAATTTTGTGGTTCCTTTCAAGCCAGACCTGCCACAAGAAATGGTGGAAACTGATCTTCCACATGAAACTCAATTGGGTACTGACGAAAGGTTTTGGCCATTGTTGGAAGAAGTCATTGATAGAACCAGGTCTGACCCAGGTTATGTTGAAGGCTTGAAGGAGGCCGTTTAGGATTGAAGAAGCAATGGGGCAGTCAATGAATAGGTGTTGGATGGATTCCTAGTCTGCCCTGCACAAGAAACACCTGTTAGGAACGGACAAACCTCTTTTCATCATGTTGTCAATAGTAAGAATTTTCCCTTGGATGACCAACCAAGCAAAAAAGGATATTTTGGGGATTAGTCCCTTAATCCAAACTAACTGAGTCTAGAACCGAGGAGTATCAGGATGGATTAGTAGATTGTAGGCGGATTTGACTGTGAACATTCCGTTGTCTGTCGTTGTCCATCTCATCTGATCTTCACTCGATGTTGTGGGAACAAACTGTTGTTGCAGAATGCTATTGAGTTTTTGAGTTGTTGTCTCCATCCCTTGAAAGACTATGGGCTTCCAGCTGAGTCTGCCCCTGTCCTGTCTGAGGAAGTCAGCCACCTTAGACCCAAACCTATCCATGGTGAGGGTTTTTAGTTGGGCCAAAGTGGGATCACTACTAAGGGCTTCTGCGCCTGCCCACCTGTCCTCCCAAAAGTCAATTTTATGCCCATTGCCAAGGATCCACCTCATGCCTTTTCTTAACACGTCCCTGCAAGATAGGATTGCTTTCCAGAAGGAGGATCCATGGGTTGGGATGGTATTGCTAAGGAACTCAGTGCCTTGGAGATACTTTCGGTTGATGATGGTAGTCCACTCATTCCTTACATTGGAAACCAGACGCCAGGCTTGTTTTGCAATTAAAGCTAAGTTGAGGTGAGAGACTTTCCTCAGGCCTAGCCCTCCGAGATCCTTAGGTCTACACACCTTGTCCCATCCAACCAGGTGGATTCGCTGCTTTTCTTCTGAGCCGGACCAAAGGAAATTCTTTTGGCGTTGTTCAATCGACTGGTAGACTCTAGAAGGTGCTTTGAACACCGATAAGAAGTAGACCGGAATACTTTGGAGGGATGCCAAGGTTAATGTGGCCTTACCTGCTTGGGACAGCAAGTGGCTCTTCCACCCGACTAGCTTCTTTTGGATCCTCTCCAGGACAATGTTCCACATAGAAACAGTCGGGACCCCAGTGAAGAGGGGAAGACCAAGGTAAGACGTAGGGAGAGTGGAGATGGAGCACTCTAAGATTCTGGCAATTTTAATTTGCCTGGGAAGGGGGGTGTTAAGAAAAAACACCTTGCTCTTGTTGAAATTGACTTTTTGCCCTGTCGCATCTTCATAAAGTTTAAGGATATGCCTGATGTTCTTGGCCTCTGCCACCGACGCCACAGTCAGCATTAAGGTGTCATCCACGAATTGCTGATGGGAAACCGGATCCGTGAGGGATGTAGCTTTAATACCTGAGATTAACCCTGAAGCACGGGCAACTTTGATTGATCTTCCTAAGGCTTCAACCACTATGATAAACAACATAGGGCTAATAGGATCCCCTTTCCTGAGCCCCCTCTGGCTCTGGAAGAACCCTGTCGAAGACCCATTGACCAACACGGAGAACCAAGGTGAGCGAATGCAGCAGCTGATAAGTCTGACCCATTCGGGATGAAACCCAAATTTCAACAAGATGGCGTTCACAAAGTCCCAGTTGACACGGTCAAAGGCCTTATTCATGTCAAGTTTTAAGGCAAAGGCAACCTTCTTGGTCTGGGAAGCAGAGTGAAGAGCTTCATGGACAGTGATAATTCCATCCAAAATCGACCTTCCTTGGATAGAACTGCCCCTGGACAGGAATCAATAATCTGAGGTAGAATCCCTTTCATGCGATTTGCTATGACTTTAGTGAGGATTTTGTATAACACATTGCAAAGGCTGATTGGTCTAAAGTCAGTCATGAACTTAGGAGCCGGTCCTTTCGGAATCAGGGCTAAAAAGGTAGAATTGTAGCTTCGTGGGATATGCTTAGAAGCTTGGAATTCCCGGATGGTGGAACACACCTCATTTCCTAGGATGTCCCAGAACGTTTGAAAGAACCTGGGAGGAAATCCATCAGGGCCAGGGGCCTTGTCAGGGTTCATGGAGAAAAGGGCCTCCTTGATTTCCTGGTCAGAAAAGGGAGCTGTGAGCTTTTGATTGGCATCATTCTCGATCTTTCGGGGAATGAATTGGAGCAAGGAATCCCTGGCAGCTGCCTGACAAATAGGTTCCTCACCAAGGAGAGAACTGAAGTAGGACACGACTTCGAGCTTAATGTCATTGTTGTCTCGAGTACTGGAGCCATCAGGTTTAATTATCTCTTTAATACGGTTGTTGCTCCTATTTTTGAGCGTGGTGACATGGAAGAACTTGGAGTTAGTGTCTCCATATTTAAGCCATAATGCCCTAGACTTCTGCCTCCAGAATGTCTCCTCACTAGCCAGAATGTTGTGATATTCTGCCAGAAGTTTCCTCTCTTCGGACCTGGTCTCTTCATCTAGCACTCCATTCTGGATCTTGTTGTCGATGGCTTTCAATTTTTTGCTCACAATATTTTTGTTTTCAAAAATGTTTTCGAACACTTCTTTGTTCCAAACTTTGAGGTTGTTCTTGACCACTTTGAGCTTTTGGGAAAGTTTGTAGGAGGGACTACCCTGAAATGGTTGTTGCCACCATTGGATGATCCTATTTTTTAGGTCCGGGTGCTTGACCCACATTGCCTCGAACCGAAAGGGATGATTGCCACTGGAGTTGGAGGTTTGAGGAACATCCAACAGGATGGGGTTATGATCAGACCCAACCTTGGGAAGGGAGTACAGAGAGGACTCTCCAAAGACTTGGATGGCTTCCTGCGAGAGCAGGACCCTATCCAGCCGTTCTTGGATGAGGTTGCTGCCCAGACGCCTGTTGCTCCAAGTGTACTTTGCATCCTTAAGCTTGACGTCCATCAGTTCGTTTGAGTGGACAAAATCACTGAAATCCTCCATGCTCCTAGTTGGGAGCCCTGTTCCCCCCTCTTATCAGATGGAAATAGGGGAGTGTTAAAGTCACCAGCAATTATCCACGGGATGTCCTGGAAAGCCTTGCTCATATGACTTAGGTGCTCCCACAGTCTGCCTCTTCCTTGCACGGTGTTGGGCGCGTAGACATTCGATAAGATCCAGGACTTGTTGCTGGCTATATCATAAAAAAGGATGGTTAGGACGCTGTCATCAGCCTGAATGATGCTACCTTCCACTTTTTTGGGGTCCCAGAGGACCATAAGGCCCCCAGAGGCGCCTCTTGCTTGCTTGAAAACCATTTCCCCTTGTTTCCAAATTCTGTTAGCGAGAATATTTGACCATGCTTCATCTATTTTCATTTCTTGGAGAATAAGAACTGAGGGGGAAGTCTCTTTCCTTAATGCCTTGACTGCTCTCTGCCTGGGCGGGCCATTAAGGCCTCTCACATTCCAGGAGAGGACCTTCATTTAGACTACTTTGAATTCCTCCCTCTTCCCCGTCCTTGGGGTGGGGGAGGTTTGTTGGACTTGTTAGCCTCGAAGAGGGCCATATCTTGAAGCACTAAAGTACTTTGTTTTCCATTTGCTATTTCATTTTCTATTTTCATCCTGTAATGTTCTGCATCTGGGATTCTTCCCCTCCTCTTTTCGCTGCCAAAGTCTATAGAATTAGTTGAACTGCGGGTCTGCTTCGGGCTAAACTTTGGGGGAGGGTTTTGCTGCTGGGTCGAGCTGGAACCTACTTCGCCTATGACTATCGGGTCTGCCCCTGGTTGCTCTTCTTCCATGCTCTTACCGATCTCCTCAGTATCCTGGGGCAAGCCGTAGGGACAGTTTGGAGGTGGGTAAGGAGAGGACCTACAAGGGGAATGAGGAGGGGATACAAGAGTTTCGGGGAGCCCCGGCACTGGTCCTTCTTTAGTAGATCTAACCATTTCAATGGCAGTCTCGGCAAGGATTTCAAAGGAATTAGGGTCAAAAAAGGAAGGACTAACCTGAGTAGCCTGGTCAGGATCCATATGTTGTTTTCCTTTCCCTTTCTGATGAACGGAGTCTTCTTGCGATTTCTGTTGGTAAATGCCTTTGTGAGCTGCTTTGGTGGGCCGGGACCAGGGTCGGAGGGGCCTCCTCTGCCCATTTACATTAGGGCCTTTTGGGATATTCCTATTTGGTGCTTCCTTGATGGCAACCAGATCTGGGCATTGGTTCCTCAGGTGTCCTTGAGTTTTGCATTCTGAGCAAAACGTCGGCTTGTTTTCATATTCAATGGGTTGCCTTCTTGAGTAGTCCCCGTATTCCAGATCTATGAAGGACGGGAGCTCGGACTCCAAATTCGTCGTTATACACATCCTTGCATGCATCATGCGAGATCTAGCTAAGGTGGGGTTGTCAATGACGACCAGATCCCCTATGACTTTGGCGATGCCTCTCAGGAAGTACTCATGGAAGAAATGGGCCGAAAGGTTGGGAAGCATGACCCAGATGGGAGCTGAGTTGATGCTTTGGCTTTCAGGGTCGAAGTCCTCTCCCCATGGCCTAAGGAAGAGGCTTCGCCTGCCCAGGAACCACGGCCCGCCAGACAGGATTCGGTTTGCGTCTTCCTTGTTCTGGAGCTGGATCATGAAAAAACCTTTTGTCATTGCAACAATCTCCATGCTTCCTGCTAGGCACCATTTGGAGAAAGCCCAAGCTCTTATGGTTTCTATGTCGGGTCTGCCACCCAAAAACTTACCGATGAGGGACGAGGTTTCAAGGGACAAAAAATCTTCCATGGTAGAGAAAGAAACCCTGAGCTTGTTCTTGTCTGGGAAGAGAGGAGGGAAAGTTTTTGAGAAAATGTTCTCCTTACCTTTAAGGGTTTGAGCAAAGGACAATCTCCTAAAGGGGGCCTTAGCCTGGGTCCCTTTATCCGGGTCTCTATCAGGTGGGTCCGTATCCCAGCGCTTGTCAACAGGGACCGACGCCTGAAAACCCTCAGCGTCCTTAGTGGCCTCCGAGTCCTCACCGTCCTTGCTTTGCTGACTTGGGGCGCTGCCTTCCAAGCTCTCTACTCCGCCTGAACCGCCTGGCCCTCCTAGCCTCGGCCGCCTTCGCTCGCCTCGCTCGCTTTCATCATTTTCAATCCTGAGACCACATTTTTATGTGTAGATGCCACTTGGACCAATAAGAACATTATAATTCCAAGTCAAAATAAGAATTTTATTAGGTTTTATATTATTGTTGATTCATGTACAGTCATCAGTCCACAAGTTATGCATGATTAATACATGGAAGAAAATGTTTAGCATTGTATTAGTTTTAGTATAAAATTACATAGAGGACCTTGAGAGAGGTCCAGGTTAGCTGCATTGGAATAATTTTGCATTACAGTTTACAATCTATTCTAAGTTAAGTTACAATTCTAAGCAAGCATGTACAGTTGAAGCTCTAGCAATAAAACAACATTTTCTTCAAATATGGTATTCTGTATCAACTGTGTAGTTTGTTTAATCTCTATTTTGTAAATTGTAGACTGATTACCTGCATTCATAAAATATGCATAAATATTAGTATGAAACATAAAACTTAGTTACTGATAAGGTAAATTAGGGGAGAAAGACTTACACTACCACTTTAGGAGGCAGGGCCCACTCCTAATAGATAGTCCCTGAGCTCTCTCATCCCTGCATTAATTTAAAACATATCATAAATCAGTTCTTCACAAGGTTCCTCATATCATAAATTAGTTCTTCACACTTAGATTAAAACATATCATAAATTAGTTGCAAGTAATCAGATACATCAATAAATTACATCATTTGTAAAAATTAGATTGCATTTATTTACCATATCTTGCATAATTCATCCCTGCATAATTTTTATATTTCTTTTTGTACACGTGTACGCATGAATTCTGGACTAGAAATTGAGCTAGACTTAGTATTAACTCCTATGATATAATCTATACGGGATTGCTACTTTTTAAATCTAACCTTGATTTCCCTCGGATTGATAAAATTAAATGTAAGCTTCTACAGCCGATCATTTTGGCATCATTGCCGAGGAAAGTAGCATCATAGTAGTTGGTCAAAAAAGTTGCTTGGTAGTGCAAAGTGAGTGGACTTACTTGTACGCATGAGATCATGTGGACACATGGGCCCTTGGTGTGCATATGAGTCAGAGTAGATATTTACGTAGATGGTACACATGAGACCTCCCTACTATAGATAGGCTACAAGTATCCCCGCTTTAGGACGTTGCCAGGTTGATTTTTCATAAGGATTTCATGTTTTACTATTTTCATAGATTAAATTTCAATTCCTGCAAATTTTAATTTTTGCAAATTTCTTGCTTTGGGTAATTATTATTGTTAAACTAGTTAGGACCTATAAATAAAATTAGGAAGTAGGTGAACACCGAAAGTAACACCCTATTTTTATTCTATAGGAAGTAGTTACATTGAGTGACACAATTGTAATGAAATCCTCCTATCCAAGAAACAATAAGAAGTTACCTTTTATTTCAGCAATTTTATTTTCACCTAATTATTACTAAAATTAGCTGTATGGATTCATAGACCATGGATCGCACTTAATTTTAGTAGTATTAGGTCGTACTTTTTCCCTAATTTTTCTAAAATAGGTTGTATGGATTCATAGACCGTGGATCGCATCTTATTTTAGTAAGCATTAGGTCTGTTTAAAATTATACATATTTCTTTTTTTTTCCATTTTGTTAAAAGTATATATAAATTCTGAATTTTATATTTAAGTAAACAGTAGGATTGAAAACAGAAAAATCAAAACCCAAAAATAAAAAAATAATAATAATAAAAAATTCAGAAAGAGAAAATAAACAAATGGTTGAAAATAGTCAGATTGAATTCATAGACCTTAGAAAATTTTTGATACAGCAAGAGGTTAATCTTCTTGTTGATCAAAATTTCATAACAACCAAACCAGAATGGGAAGCACTGTGTGAACGTGTTGACTCTATCAACGAAATATCAGAAGCAGGGTTATGCATAAGAGGTAGTACCAAAAACGTATTTATAAATTTAGGGTGAATCAAGGTGAATCATTAATAAACGGTGGGGCAAATTTTTCAAAATTTTGCAAAAACATTATCAAAATATGGCGAATTTTAAAAAAATTTACATGTAAATTATAAATATCTTTGGGACCATGTTTGACCTATTAAATCATCTTCAAAATTCATAAAACTACCACCATTATATCGGCCTTGAAAAGATATTTCCAACGAGTACAAATATGCCTATGTTTAGATATATTTTGATGCCTAAAATTGTAAAATGATTGTCAATCACCATCTACCACTCGCCATCTTCCACTCGTCATATGCCACTTGCCTTATGCCACTCGCCATGTGCCACTCCACTCACCATATACCACTCACTTTGTGCCACTCGTCATCTGCCAGTCGCCACATGGTGACTGGCAAAAGGTGACTAGCAGATGGTGACTGCCAGATGGAGACTGATAATCATTTTACAATTTTAGGCATCAAAATATATTCAAATATAGGTATATTTGTACTCATTGGAAAGCTCTTTTCAATCCTGATCTAATGGTGGTATTTTTATGAAGTTTTGAGATGATTTAGTATGTCAAAATCTACCTTAAATGGCATTACCTCCTTATCACCATCATTGGGACCATGTTCAACCTATTAAATCATCTTCAAACTTAATAAAAATACCACCATTAGATCTATCTTGAAAATATCTTTCCAACGAGTACAAATATGCCTATGTTTGGATATATTTTGATGCCTAAAACTATAAAATGATTTTCAATCACCATATGTCAGTTGCCATCTACCACTCGCCATATGCCACTCGCCTTGTGCCACTCGCCTTGTGCCACTCACCATGTGCCACTCACCATATGTTAGTTACCATCTACCAGTCACCATCTGCTAGTCGCCTTATGCCAGTCACCTTCTATCAGTTGCCACATGGTGACTGGCAGATGGCGACTAACAAATAGTGATTGATAATCATTTTATAATTTTAGGCATCAAAATATATCCAAACATAGGCATATTTGTACTCGTTGGAAAGATATTTTCAATCCTGATCTAATGGTGGTATTTTTATGAAGTTTGAATATGATTTAGTAGGTCAAAATCTACCTTAAAATAATATTAACTCCTTATCACCATTTTTGGAACCATGTTTGGCCTAGTAAATCATATTCAAACTTCATAAAAATACCACCATTAGATTGGGCTTGAAAATATCTTTCCAACGAGTACAAATATACCTATTTTTGGATATATTTTGATGCCTAAAATTGTAAAATTATTGTCAATCGCCATTTACCAGTTGTCATCTGCCAGTCGCCATATGCCACTCACCTTGTGCCACTCGCCATGTGCCACTCACCTTGTGCCACTCACCATCTGCTAGTCGCCTTATGCCAATCACCTTCTACCAGTCGCCACATGGCAACTGGAAGAAGGTGACTGGTAGATGGCGACTGGTAGATGGTGACTGGAAGATGGTAACTAACAAATGGTAATTGATAATTATTTTACAATTTTAGACATCAAAATATTTTCAAACATAGGTATATTTGTACTCGTTGGAAAGCTCTTTTCAAGCTCGATATAATGGTGGTGTGTTTATGAAGTTTTGAGATGATTTAGTAGTTCAAAATCTACCTTAAATGACATTACCTCCTTATCACCATATTTGGGACCATGTTCAACCTATTAAATCATCTTCAAACTTAATAAAAATACCACCATTAGATCTGGATTGAAAATATCTTTCCAACGAGTACAAATATGCCTATGTTTGGATATATTTTGATGCCTAAAATTATAAAATTATTGTCATTCACCATATGTCAGTCGCCATTTGCCAATCGCCATATGCCACTTGCCTTGTACCACTCGCCATGTGCCACTCGCCATATGTCAGTCGCCATCTGTCAGTCGCCATCTGCCAGTCACCTTATGCCAGTTGCCACATGGTGACTGGCAGAAGGCAACTAACATAATGCGACTGGCAGATGGTGATTGATAATCATTTTATAATTTTAGGCATTAAAATATATCCAAACATAGGTATATTTATACTCATTGGAAAGCGCTTTTTGAGCCTAATCTAATGGTGGTATTTTTATGAAGTTTTGAGATGATTTAGTAGATCAAAATCTACCTTAAAATGACATTAGCTCCTTATCACTATTTTTGGAACCATGTTTGGCCTAGTAAATCATATTCAAACTTCATAAAAATACCACCATTATATCGGGCTTGAAAAGATCTTTCCAATGAGTACAAATATACCTATGTTTGGATATATTTTGATGCCTAAAATTATAAAATGATTGTTAGTCACCATTTTCTAGTTGCCATATGCCAGTCGCCATATGCCACTTGCCTTGTGCCACTCACCATGTGCCACTCGCCTTGTGCCAATCGCCATCTACCAGTCGCCTTCTGCCAGTTGCCACATGGCAACTAGCAGCAAGTGACTGGCAGATGGTGACTGACAATTTTTTTATAATTTTAGACATCAAAATATTTTTAAACATAGGTATATTTGTACTTGTTGGAAATATCTTTTCGAGCCTGATATAATGGTGGTATTTTTATGAAGTTTTGAGATGATTTAGTAGGTCAAAATCTACCTCAAAATGATATTACCTCCTTATCACCATTTTTAGAACCATTTTTGACCTAGGAAATCATCTTCAAACTTTATAAAAATACCACCATTAGATCAGGCTTGAAAATATATTTCCAACGAGTATAAATATGCCTATGTTTGGATATATTTTGATGCCTAAAACTGTAAAATAATTGTTAGTAACCATCTGCCAATCGCCATCTGTCACTCGTCATATGCCACTCGCCTTGTGCCACTTGCCACGTGCCACTCGCTATATGCCACTCACCTTGTGCCACTCACCATATGCCACTCGCCATCTGCTAGTCGCCTTATGCCACTCGCCTTATGCCAGCTGTCTTATGTCAGTCGCTACATGGTGATTGGCAAAAGATGACTAGCAGATGGTGACTGATAGTATGAGAGTTGTTTTTATGGTTAACTATATATAATGGGTTACAAGGGGCAAATTAGGCGGGATAATTTTTATTTTTAATAAATTTAGGGCAAAAATTAGGCGGGATAATTTTTATTTTTAATAAATTTAGGGTGAAAATTATGCGGGAAACCTTATGACAACGGGGCGAATTTACCCTTAAAAAAATTGGATCCCAAAATTTTTGGGCGAACGGGCCGACCTTTATGGTCCCAAAATTTGTAAAATTAATATTTTGGAAATTCGAATATTCACACTAAATTGCAAAATTCACCACTATGAAAAACCCTGATCAGAAGAACTTAAGAAGATAAAAAGGATTAATATAGCAAAAAATTTAAGGGTAAATCATCCTACACCTTATGATAACTTGGGAATAAGTTGTGAAAATTGGCTTTGGGATAGAAGAGCAATAGTAAATCCAGCAATTTATCCTTGGAATCAATACCTTGAGGATTCCCTCACTGTTCACAATTTTCTTGCAGAAATAGAGAGGAGAGAATTAGCCCTACAATACAACAAGAGATACTGTAGAATTCCTAGAGTTGTACGTTTTAGAGAATTGTGCCAAGAATTACGTTACGAACTACAGTTTGGAATTCCTGATCCTATCACAACTAAAGCTTATCTTGTTCAGCTGATTCAATTATTGGTAGATTATTTTAGCTTTGAAGAGGAACATTTTATGACACCAGACCAACTTGATCCAATCAACGATATACATAAATTATTCAAAGAAGATTAGACATAGTGCTTGAAAAAATAATAATAATAATAATAATAATAATAATAGGTTTAGAACATACATGAACAGACCTAGAGACTCTAAAGGAAGATTTATAAAAACTAATAAAATAGAAAAATCCCCAAGAGACTTTAGAAAACCTGGGATTTTTAAAATAGTAAAAACTGAGGCTACATCATCAACCAATCAAGCTGAAATCCTAGATCAAGATCCCAATACATATTTATTGTCCAATCCAGAATTTGACAACTACATAGATCCCTCTTCTATTTTTACTGAACCTATACCTGAACCAATTCTTGAATTCCTATATTCAGGAATGGCTGATGCACAAAGTGAAATAGGAGAAGAAAACCATGGAAATGAGAGACAAAGGCAAGAGAGACAAAGACAAGATCAGGGGGAAATTAGACAAAGAAAAACATTTCCTTTCCCAATCTTACATACAGAAGATGGAACAAGGGAACCTAAATCAATCTCTATTTCTGTATTGCCTACTTTTCATGGAAAACCCCATGAAGATCCTGATGCTTTTCTTTTTGAATTTGAAGTAGTATGTCAAGCTTATTTTTACACTACCAATGAGCAAAAGTTAAGATTATTTCCTTCTACTCTTAAAGATGCCGCTTTGAGATGGTTTATGGGTCTAGGAGAAGGAGTTTGTAATCGTTGGGATGGAGAAAATGGATTAAAACAAATATTCCTTGAAAGATATCAAGATTATTGTAGAGTTAGGGATAAGAAAGCTGAGATTTTTCATATGAATAAAAAAGAAGATGAATCTTTGGAAGATTATCTTGAGAGATTTCAATTTGTAGGATCTAGAATAAATATAGATCTTGAAGAAGAAATCCTAAAAGAACTTTTTCTGAAAGGTTTAAAGGAAGATGTTCTTGAAATCTTAAATCTTATGGCAAAAGGAGATATTCATTCTATATCACTTGAGGAGATTATAAATATTTGTAGAAACTATTCAAGAAACAAACCTTTGAGAGGTAATAAATACATATCTACAGGAGTAGGAGTGACAAGAGCTGAAATTGGAAATATGTTGGAAGGCTTAAAAATTGATTTATTGAGTAATTTCACCTCATATTTGGATTTAATGGATAAAAATACAAAGGATAGTGAAGAAATTTACTGCCATAGATGTAGGAAAAAGCACAATTCAAGAGAATGTCCTCTCAACATAACAAATATCTCCAATATTTCTGCTTGTTGCCAAATTTGTGATAAAGATCATAAAACTAAAAAATGTAAGTATATCTCTGTTGTTAAAGCTGCCATAAAAGAACCAGAAGTAGAAGAGGTAGAAGATGTTTATTTTGTTGCTCAAAGATGAAATGGTCCATTTAATGGCCCATCAAATTGGTCAAACCCTAGTTATCCCAACCAACAAAGGCCTAATCAATGGTCCAATACACCAAACTGGACTAATTGGAACTCTTACAACCAAGATTGGAACATACCCCCATGGGCTCAATTTATGGCTAACTCTTATGGAGGACAACCCCCATGGAATCAAGGAACACAAAATCAAAATATGCCTGGTTGGAATAATAGTGGCCAATATAATCAAGGTGGCACTAATTGGTCTCCAAATACAATGCAACAACAAAATTCTCAAAATCAATTTAGGGGACAAAATACTCAGAACTCACCTCAAAATAGACTTCTACCACCTCCAAACAATAATAATAATCCTCCTAAGCAATTACCTCTTCCAGCTCAACCAGTTCCTAACCCTAATAACAATAAAAATGTCCAACAAGTCTATGAAACAAATGAAACATGTTCTATATCTATAGCACCATGTCAACAAATTCAATTAAGATCAGGAAAGGTGTTGGAAGATAATGTCACTCTCACAAAATCTGATGATCCTATTGAAAACTTGGTTGAAAATGAAAATGACAACAAGAAGGAAACATAAAATCAACAGGAAAATATTCCAACCAAACAACAAGAAATCCAAACAAGTAAGGAAATAGAAGTACCATTTCCTCAAATACTGGCAATACCAAAAGAACCATCCAAGCCAACCTTTAATTTTCTTCAATAAATAGAAGGTGTTACTATTAAAATTCCTTTATTACAAGCTATCAAGGATATACCCATTTATTCTAAACTTATCAAAAATATATGTTCAAAGAATAAAAAGAAGAATGAATTTCAAACTATTCAAGTCATTGGACAATTATCTGAGATGATGATAGGAGATAGGTTAGTACCCAAATATACAGATCCTGGAATACCTATACTCACTATGCATATTGGAAATATAACATTACAAAATATTTTGGTTGATTTAGGAGCTGCTATTAATGTTATGACCAAAGAAACAACAGAATCCTTAGGGATACAAAAACTACAATTAACTTCTATTGTGCTTCAACTCGCTGATAGATCTACTATTAAGCCTAAAGGAAAATTAGAAGACATTATGGTCTCAGTAAGTTCATGGGAATACCCGGTAGACTTCATAGTCTTACAACCCAAAAATAAATTAGGGGGACATCCCTTAATTTTAGGATGACCATGGCTTGCAACAACTGATGCTTACATTAGCTGTAGATCAGGAAACATGACTATTTCTAATGGCAAGGATACAAAAGATCTTAGTTTATTCCCTAAATCACTAATAGAAGAAGAATTTCCAAAATAATTGTGGTATGATTTTCCTCATGAATATGATGATATTCAAACTTTATCAGTTAATGTTCTAATCGAAGAACTTGAACAAGAAGTTGAGGGACCCTTACCATTATTGTTAGAAAATCAACAAGAAGAACAAGGTCAAGACAATAGTTATTTATCTGAATCTTCTATTTATGAAACAAGCACAAGTCAATCTCAAATGGAATCATATGGTTATGATTTGAATATTTTTGAACATGAAGTAAATGGAATAGATGCAAATACAGAAAAATGTAAACAAATAGATATTATACCTGGAAGAACTCTTAACATCAATAATGAACTCCTGAGCATACAAGAGTCGCAATTGGTAGATATGCTTAAAAAGCATCAATCAACATTTGCATGGAACTACGAAGACATGAAGGGTATCCACCCGAATGTATGTACTCATCGAATATTTATTCAAGAAGGTTGTAATCCTGTAAGACAACCCCAAAGATGATTAAATCCAGCTATGAAAGAAATAGTTAAAGAAGAAATCATTAAACTCTTAAATGCAGGATTTATATACCCAATTTCAGACAGCCAATGGGTATCACCTTTGGTGATAGTCCCTAAAAAGAATGGTAAATGGAGAATTTGTGTTGATTATAGAGAATTGAACAAAGTAACCAAGAAAGATTATTTTCCCTTACCATTTATTGATCAAGTCCTAGATACCTTGGCTGGAAAGAAATATTTTTGTTTTCTAGATGGTTTTAGTGGGTATAATCAAATCTCCATAGCTGAGGAAGATCAAGAAAAAACAACTTTCACATGTCCTGTAGGAACTTATGCTTATAATGTTCTACCTTTTGGATTATGTAATGCACCTGCAACTTTTCAAAGAGTTGTGTTGGCTATCTTTGCTGATTTAACAAATGAATGCGTGGAAGTTTATATGGATGACTTTACAATATATGGTACTACTTTTGAAGAAACTTTATTAGGATTGCAAAAAGTTTTAATAAGATGTCAAGAGCAAAATATCTCTCTAAGTCATGAAAAGTGTTTTATGATGATGAGAGGTGGCATTGTTCTAGGACATTATATATCACAATATGGTGTTAAAGTAGACCCTACAAAAATTCAAGTTATTCAAACTCTTCAACCTCCAAAGACACAAACCGAGGTGAGAAGTTTCTTAGGACACGCAGGATATTATCGTAGATTTATTAAATATTTCAGTAAAGTTGCTACTCCTATGCTTAAGCTCTTAACTAAAGACAGTGAATTTAATTGGACAAATGCATGTCAAAAAGCCTTTGATGAAATAAAAGAAAGATTGACTACTGCTCCAATTTTAAGAGGACCAAATTGGGAATTACCATTCCACATACATTGTGATGCTTCAGGTTATGCAATAGGAGCAATATTGCAACAAATAGAAAATAAAATACCTTATGCTATCTATTATGTAAGCAAAAATTTGCATGGAGCTGAACTTAATTACACTGTTACAGAAAAATAATTTTTAGTTGTAGTTCATGCTCTCAATAAATTTAAACATTACATAACAGGGTATGAAGTATTTGTTCACACTGATCATTCTGCTATTAGATACTTAATGAAAAAAGCAACAGTAGGTAGTAGAGTGATTAGATGGCTTCTTTTACTACAAGAATTCAATGTCACAATTATAGATAAGGCAGGAAAGGATAATGTTATTGTTGATCATTTATCTCGCATGCAAATCTTTGATGATAATGAGTTAATACCTGATAATTTTCCAGATGAACATTTATTTGCTCTTTCTATTTTTACCCCTTGGTATGCTGATATTGTAAATTATTTAGTAACAGGAAGAACACCTCAACATTTTACACCTCATGAGCGTAAGAAATTAATACATCAAAGTATTCCTTTTACATGGATTCATGGAAATTTATTTAAAAGATGTCCAGATCAAATAATTAGAAGATGTGTACAGGAAAATGATGTATATGATATTATTAGGGCAGCACATGAAGAACCTTGTGGAGGTCATTATGCCACCCAAAAAATAGTTAACAAAATACTTAGAACTGGGTACTTTTGGCCTACTATGAATAAGGATGCTCATCGATTTATTGATAGATGTGATGCTTGTCAAAGAGCTAGCAAACCTACACCCTCTATGGAAATGCCTTTGGTTCCACAAATAGCTCTTGAACCATTTGAAAAATGGGGAATTGATTTTTTTGGACCTATAGACCCTCCAAGTGATGGTAATAAACACATACTTGTATGTACAGATTATGTTACCAAGTGGGCTGAAGTTAAAGCTCTTCCACGAGCTCAAGCTGAACTAGTAGCTGATTTTCTTTATGAAAACATAATGCAATGCTTTGGAGCACCAAGAGAATTAGTTTCAGATCATGGACCTCAATTTACCTCCAATGTGATTGATTATTTTGTTAACATTTATCAAATAAAACACAAGAAAACTTCACCATATCACCCTCAAGCTAATGGACAAGTAGAAGTTACAAATAGAGAACTTGAAAAGATTATTACAAAAACTATAACTATTAATAGGGGTGATTGGAATGAGAGATTAAAAGAAGTTGTATGGGCATATAATACAACTTGGAAAACTACCACAGGTTTATCACCATATGAAATGGTTTATGGAAAACAAGCCATCATGCCCATTGAATTTGAAATAGAAACATTACGCACATCAGTACAACTTGACATGAATTTGGATAATGCACAAAAAGAAAGGTTGGAAAAGTTAAATATTTTGGATGAAAGAAGATTAGAAGCCTTGCATAGAACAGAAATAACTCAACAACAACGTAAGAAATGGCATGATAAACACATTGTACCACGTACATTTCAATCAGGAGATTGGGCCTTGTTATTTGATTCTCGTTACCAAGATTTTCAAGGTAAATTAAGAACAAGATGGCTAGGACCCTATGAAATTGAGGAAATATTTGGAAACGGTACAGTTAAGCTTAAGCCTATAGATGATTCAACAAGAAAATTACTAGTAAATGGCCATAGGCTTAAACTTTATAAGAAGCCATTATCTAAGGAAGAATTCCTACATCAATTTAAAAAACATACTGATTTGCAATATATTTCTGAACTACAATCAACTACTATTCAATAGATTCTCTTTTTGAAAAAATATACATTTATACATATATATACATATACATATATATACATAATAATGTAAATATTATATCAAAATAAAAATGATTTTGCTTCCTTTATTTCATCATGAAGTATCTACATTTCTTTTTATTTTTCAGTCTTCAAAGTTTTTCAAGAAAATTCTTTATTTCAAACTTTGTAGAGAAATGATGACCACATGATATATAGTACCTTGTTGCTAGATGAAATCTAGGTATTTTTCAAATATTCAAATTATATCTGGTATATTGAACAAAATTCTCATTGAAAATAGAACAAATATTTTGAAATGTTATGAGTAACTTCTAGATGATTAAGTTTTCTCTTTTAACCACACACACATACACATTTAAAAGACATTGTGACGTTTTGGAAAATTAACTCATGTATTATATTTGCCATAAGTGAAAAGTTTCCCTTGCTCATCTATTTATACGCATGGTCTAGATTACTAATGAATTGGCAAAAGGACAAGCTCGCCCTCTCCCATAAAAGAGAAAAAAAAATTCCCTTGCTCCTCATCTAATCGAGCAAGTATCCCCATAAATTCTTGTTCTCCTCAAAATAAACAAGAATCCTACAAAGAAAAACATATACTCTTGCTTCTCTTCTAAATAAGCAAGAAGCTCAAAAAGCATTACAAAATCCCTTGCTAAGCAAGTATCCCAAATAAAGCATAAAAAAAAGGGGCAAAAAGAGCTTGAATCCCTGGAATTCTTAGTATTTCAAATACCATGGGATATTCTTTATTAAGGTATCCTTACGTATTAGCAATAAGTCTGGACAAGACCTCTAGATGCTTATAAGATCAGCTAGCTTTTGGCATGTATAATCCTTGTTGTTTTTAATCCTTACTCATAATGGGGAATGAATCTTCACTGCACACACAGTTGGTTTTGAAAGAAAACTTGAACATACTAGGATAACTTTAACACTAAATTGATTTGTGATAGAAGTAAATGGAGTTTATTTCAATATACCTATAATATTGTTTGATGACCTTGAAGACTCAACTTAGACACATCATATGCAAAGCCCAATAGTAAAACATTAAGACAGTACTATGATTTCAAAATTTTCTACAAAAACATGGCTTATATCCATTATATTTTTCTAGATGACTGACAATAGAAACTTCTTAATGACATACAGGAAGCATAATCTCAAAAACTTATACATACACCCCATATATAAAATATTATTATTACTATCCATAAATACTCTTTCCTTTGTTTTGGCTATATAGCCAAAATTAAAGTTTGGGGGGGAATAAATAAAGATGTATATAGCTTATAATATAGTTTGGGGGAAGAAAATAAAAATATTTATTTTTTAGATGCCTTTCATAAATATCTTTCGTAAGTACCTTCCGTAAGTGCCTTTCGTAAGTATATTCTGTAAGTGCCTTTCGTAAGTGTCTTTCATAAGTATTTTCTGTAAACATCTTATGTAAGTAGTTTCTGTAAGTATCCTCCATAGACACCTTCTGTAAAATAATTGCTTTCATATAGGTTTCTGTAAAATACCATTATCAGTAATATTATTCCGTAATATTTGTAATTATCATTTGTAAAAATCTAATATATAAAAAAAATATAATAATTAAAATATAGTAAATAATCATGTACGAATTAATACATATTATATACAGCTTAATATATAACTTAATTAATATACATTATAATAATTTTTAAATATAACTATATTAATTCGTATAGTAAATATATATTAATATTATATTATAAAAATATAACTATATCTAATATAAGAATATATTATAATTAATATATATTATAATAAAATTGCAAACCTTACTTTGTAATAAATATACATTATACATTATATGGTATATATATTATAATATATGTATATAATATAAAAATTATATATATTAAACAATATATGTTTACGACTATTGTCGTAAACCTTATCACATGCGAAGAAAGGTGGTGGAATTCCTTTACGCCACGTATAAAATTGAAAGTGTACAATCGTGTGTATGCACGCAGAGTACAACATGCACCGTCGATCCTGTAACCTAATCAACGGACCATGTTGACAATTTTGTTTTTCTCCAACCAATAGAATGCGAGGACGCGGATAAGATCTCTCCACCATTGATTGCATAGAAATCGATGGTCATAATCTAATTCGAACAAACACAAGGTAAACTTGTTAATATTTGCATCACCATTGATTTTAGGGTTAGGCGGGTTGACGAACAACCTACGTCATTGATCAAGTCGTGCTTAAACCACCTTTGTTTTCAATTTATAATTAGGGTAAATTCTCCATCGATGATTAAAATTGAGATAAACCTTCATCGTCGATCAGTAGGTTAGGGTAAACATTGTCGATGAATTTTGGGTAAAAGGTGGCTAAAATTCTCATCGTCGAGCATTTTTTTTTTTTTTTGCATGTCCATGAGAAGAAATCACTAAATTTTCACCTAATTTTGGCTAAAATTCTTAGGGTTTCTTGCAATTAGATTATGCAATTGTTGTGTTTAGCTCCATATTCTGCAATTCTCCTTGTATCCGGATAAACTATGGAAGTCGAAAACAAAAGGTGGCTAACAGGTTAATTACGTAAAGGTGGTCAAACCCTTTCCTCTACGATTGCGACAGGCGACAGGTAAAAATACTTTTCTTTTTCCTTATTACTTTTCTGTTCTTTATTATTAAAAAGAGATTTCCTATTTATAATTAGGTTTTTTTGAGGATTAGGCAAAACAATATTTATAATTTGGTTTTTCTAAGCAAAATTGGAATCTGCCATTAGGGTTTCTGCGAAAGCCATAATTAAAAAAGAGTTTTTTTTAGGCGAATCTCTATTTTAGGACTGTAATTATTTAAACCTAAAATTATTTAAAAACCTAAAATTATTTAAAATCCCTAAAATTATTTGAAAATCTTGAAATTTCTTGAAAACCCTGAAATTATTTAGGGGAAATGAATTTTCTTTATTTCTGGGCAAAATTCGATTATAATTTTGGGAAATTTTTGAAAAAATGCATGAATTCCCTAAATTTAGGACAAATTCACAGACAATTTGCTTGAAATTCTTTATTCTATACTAAATTAGCAAATTTCTTTTAGAAAAATGTGAAATTCTTAATTTAGATTTATAATTAGTTGTTTTAGGTAAAAATTTAGGTAAATTCCTTAAATTAATTAGGGATTATTTTGACAAATTATGATTCTCTGATATAATTAAGCTTTGTTTATAAAAATAAATTAGGTTTTCTTTCTTGAATTAAAAATATTTTTTATTTCTACTATGATTTAATTAATTTATAAGATTTTAGATTATGTGATGTACACTTTCTACATATTATTATTTTACTTTTATTTTCTAAATATTTTTATATTTTACTTTTTTTTTACTTTCTTACATCTTACGTTTTTATAAATATACCTTGTATTTTCACTATGTGTTGTATTCCTATACATTTTTGGTATTAAGTATAAAATAATAATAAAAAAAGGGGTTATATATATATAGAAAATAATAAGGATTCTTGTTGGCCTCTAAAACAAACTCTGTGTACTCGAATATTGCAGGATTTTTGGGTGATTAAAACTTTCTCATTACCCAGACACCACGATGCCTAAACTTGTGTTCCAAAAGCGTAGTGAGCCATCCTCTGTTGATACACAAAGTCCGAGTGATTCCGTAATTGAATTATTCAAAAATGCTCGTTGGTGGGAGGCACTTACTAAGTTTAAAGGGCATGATGTAGGGGTAGCAAGATAGTTTATTTTAAATTGTAACCCTGATACAATGATCACCCATGTTGGAGGTTTGCAATTAACGTTAAACCCAAGTCTGATTTCTGAAATTCTAAATTTACCTGAGGTTGGTGCATCTTTCTATAAGAACTCAAAAAGCGTCACTCAGTTGGTAAATAAATTTGATGAGAAATGCACAATTTTAAGGGATAAAGAAGGGTCAATCAAGGGAGTTGCAACCTCTACACTTCCCCTTCTATGGCAGGAGGCAGTTGTCCTCATCATCAAAATTTTCACTATCGAAGGATGAATGTCCATTCTGTTAGCCTATCATATTCGGATGTTGCTTAATTTGAAATATCCTGACAAAGATGATTGTGTTATTAATCTTCCCTATTTCCTGTTTCAGTCATTGAAATCAACAGTTCTAAGGGTTAAACCAAAAGCTCCTAAGGAAAAACCTAAGCTACACTTGATTTCTCACCATGGTCTGATTAAATTAATTATCTTGAAAAAGGCTCATGAAGTAAAAGTATCTTGGAGCCGAATTGTGGAAGAATCCAATGTACCTGAATATTCAGAGTCTTCTGAATCCGAAGATGATCAATCTCTAGAAGAAGATGACTCTGACAGCCATGATGAAGAACCTGAAAGCCCGAAGAAAAAATGTAAAGATATGAGATTTAAAATTCAACCTAGAAAGCAAACAAAAATTATAGAAGATTCTGAAGATAAACAAGAGCCAGAATTGCCTGTAAATGAAACTGTTGTAGAAACCCTGTCATATCTCAAAGCACAAAATACAGTTCTTCAAATGAAAATTGACAGGTTAAGAGAAGATTTTACAGAATAGTATAAAATTGTACAACGTGCTCTTTCTATTCAATTTGAATTAATTAAACAACTTTCTGTGGATAAGACTACGAGACCTATGGACTCTGTCAACCGACCGCCACCTATTGAAACTTCCCCACCTAAAAGTTCTACCTCCGAGAAAAAGCCTAAGAAATCGATCAATTTTAGTAAACAGATATCTACTAATAAATTAATTGACTTTTCAAAGGTTCTTGAAGAGGATAGTTCCCAACAAATTCATAATTTTTCTCAACAACATCAATCTATAAAACCGAATGTGCCAACTAATACAGGGAATGCATTAAAAGGCCTTGCCTTGAATGTAGGGATGCCTTTGGAAGATGATCTGATGGTACATAATGAAGAACTCCATTCTTCACAAGCAAAGGATGCAGAGCAGAAGGGAAGTGATCAGGAGGTCGAACATATTAAGACGATTATGGTGGAGACGCCAGTTACAGCCACTACAACAGCTGTAGACCAGAGAGCTAAGGGACAGGTACAACAGGTTAAAAAGGAACGAAAACTACCAGGAGCAAGACCCCGATCTTCTAGAATTTCTTCTAGACTCTTATCGCAACAGGCTCAAAAACAGTAAAACAGTGACAAAGAACTTTTATTCAGACTTATATTTTATTTTATATGGTATTGAAGACAATTTTTATTTGTATATTTGTATATAAATGGATGGATAGTTAGTACTTGCAAAAGACAAAAATATTTTCTTTGCTATTAAAATATTTATTAGATTGCATTATATATGATCTGTAAAAATATCATTTCATTTTTACTTTATCATTTATGATTATTTTTGTTCTTTGTAATTATGTTTTTTTTAGAAAGAAATTTTTTTTGTATCTATGCAATTACATTCGATTATAAATATATTTTGTTAGATTGTTATTAAAATTTTAAAAATTTTCCTAATACTCATTTAGAATTCTGATTATAATGTTATTTTTTTGAATATGTAATGCATGTATAAAACTATTATTTCCCTTTCATTTAAATTTTTCTGTATGCATGAGGACATGCATAAACTTCAGTTTGGGGGAATGATGAGTGGTCATTTACCACATATTTTTGTATCAGAATTACTTCATTTACCTGATTAATTGATATGTTTATGTAAGTTATTATTAATAAAATATAATTTATTAGTAAAAATGATTAATTATGGTAATCTAACATTTATGTGTGATTTATATCAAATTTGTCCGAGTTCTAAGAAAAATGCAGGGAAAAGCATGGATGATTGATAAAGAAATCACAGAACCTTTGGAATGCACCTTGGACGAGAAGAAGAACCATAGCAGTTCGGTAAACAATAGTAATTGATATTACTAAAGCATATTACTGAAGCATATTACTAAAGTATATTACTAAAGTATATTACTGAAGGTAATTACTGAAGGTAACTACTGAAGGTAACTACTAACAATAATTACTGAAGGTAATTACTGGAGAATGTTACCAGCAATTACTATTGACCGTGGATAACACAATCAAGTGGATGACACATTACAATGGATGACAACAGATATATTTTCAACCTACCTTGCTTCTCGCATAATTATCTACGAGAATATCTCCAATTGATAAAGTTTTATAAGATTTGTAATGAGTTTATTTTGGGACATTTGAAATGTAATCGCAAAATATTGTTAAGACTTCCTAGAATAAAGGAAATAAAAGTCTTAGACATCCATCTTGTGAGTTAGTTAGAATAGATAGTATCTTGATAGGATTATATGTAGATGCCACTTGGACCAATAGGAATATTTATAAGTCCAAGTCAAAATAAAGATTATATTAGGTTTTAGATTATGTACAGTCACCAGTCCACAAATTAAGCATGACAAATACATGGAAGAAATTGTTCGTATTGTATTAGTTTTAGTATAAAAATACATAGAGGACCTAGAGAGAGGTTCGGGTTAGCTGCATTGGAATAATTTTGCATTACAGTTTATAGTCTGTTCTAAGTTAAGTTACAATTCTGAGGAAGCATGTACAGTTGAAACTCCAGCAATAAAACAACATTTTCTTCAAATATGGTATTTTGTATCAATTTTGTAGTTTGTTTAATTTTTGTTTTGTAAATTGTAGAATTATTACCTGCATTCATAAAATATGTATAAATATTAGTATGAAATATAAAACTTAGTTACTGATAAGGTAAACTAGGGGAGAAAGACTTACACTGCCACTTTAGGAGGCAGGGCCCACTCCTAATAGACAGTCCCTGAGCTCTCTCACCCTTGCATTAGATTAGGATTAGTTAGACTTGCATTCTAAATATATAAAATAAAATAAATTGCACGAGGATCCTCATATCATAAATTAGTTCCTCACACTTAGATTAAAACATATCATAAATTAGTTGCAAGTAATCAGATGCATCAGTAAATTACATCATTAGTAAAAGTTAGATTGCATTTATTTACCATATCTTGCATAATTCATCCTTGCATAATTTTTATATTTCTTTTTGTACACGTGTACGCATGAATTCTGGACAAGAAATTGAGCTAGACTTAGTATTAACTCCTACGATATAATCTATACGGGATTGCTACTTTTTAAATCTAACCTTGATTTCCCTCGGATTGATAAAATTAAATGTAAGCTTCTACAACCGATCAAGAGAGCTCCTCTAGCATTTCCATAGGCACATGGGTCTCATCCATTGTAATGATAGAGTCCACTAAGAAATGTCATGGGGGTCAAGAGCATTAGGATTCAAACATCGGACCATACCATTTACCACATTGAAAACATGCTTCGACAAAGACACTGACACTAGGGAACAACGATCCCCATCGGCAACACTGAACGTGGCAAATAGACTCTACAGAAGTTTCCCCTCAACTCCTCAGCAACTGCATTTGTCTTAATTCCTACATTTTCTCATTGTAGGGAGACAGTAAAGTGAAGGATTTTTTAACATCATTCTACATAATAATTTCAAAGCGCACTTCCACATCACATAAAAAAATCTCTAAAACTCAAACGAAACCTTACTATTTTTGTGCATGCATACTATACATAGAAAATTACCACAAGCAGAAGAAAAAATGTAGTAGATTCACCAAAGTTATGGCCCAAGCGACTTTTGGGTGGGTCTCACAAATCTGTAGTTCACATGGACCTTTTCTGTGGGCTCACCAACAACTAAAGCTCCACTCCATTTTAAAAAATTAAACACCGACGAAAAGCCATGCTAATATTGATGTGCAACTATTTAGTGGTCAAAGAGCTCATGCCATTGGAGCATGAAAAATGAACCAAAAAATATGGTTACTAATGTTAAATATTATAATACTGCTTGTCTCAACCTGAAAAGCAAAGAATCTTTAGTTTCTCATCCAGCGAAGATCCACATCAGATCATATTGTTTGTTGTTGCACCTTAGTTTGTCATAGTAGCGGTTGTAAATGTTGATTGATATTTCTATGGATGTTTACATGTAGAAGATTATTGTACAATGAATATATCGAGCATGATGATATACTCTTGTGGTGGCGTTCATAATACGCATAGGATGCTCCTTGCATGAATGTGAACTATTTATAATTGATTATTTTTCTAGCATCTCCTTTACACATGATGTCTGGTAGAGTTTGGTAGATAATAGAAACTCAGTTGAAAGGTCCATGTGGAGGAGTTCGTATGGATTCTACACATTGTTTTTGAGTAGAACTACTACGCATATCACTATAAAGATCTACCAACATGCCTATTGTTGCTCGTTGCCACCCAAAGTTAATCCCAACACCAAATTTTTATTTGGAACTTGACTCAAATGTGATACTGTGGAGATATTTATTAGCCAATATATGACGCCACATCCTTAACTACTCACTCATCCGCTAGTGACAAAATATAATGTTACAGTCGATTTTAGATCTCTCTCCTCCAACACTCAAGATAATAACCGCTCACATCATCACCACCCATAAATTTATTTCATCCTATTGGTGACCATATCATGCCTTCTTCATTGTTACATGGATGATATTTGCTTCCCTGTGCTGACATCAAAGTGATAAATGTACAAAACCAAACGAATCACTCTTATCATGATAATTAGCTTGGTTGCCACGAGACTTAAACTTGCAGCAGATACAGGCTATAAAAAAAAATTAATTTCTATGGCCCGTTATCACCATAAAAAATTTATATTTTCCCAGCCTAAAACGTGACCATGTAGCCAAAATGGTAAAAATACGTTGTTATGGTATCCCTGTATCCGGCGAGGGGTATCAATGTTACTCTCAGCATGGGTTAAGATTTTTTAAATTTTGATCAGAATTATGAGTGGAAATATGGTTTCTATTAATAGATGCAAGAAGCCCTGAAGAATCACGACTTTGAAAGGAGGTCAATCATATCAACATCCAACATCCAATCGTCGATGATCACCGTGTAGTCACCTTCCTACTATGGATTAGGTCCTACATTCAACTCCATCATCCATCATAGCGGGATATGTCTATGGCCTAGTTGGAAACTTTGGCCTAAAATATTCACGATCACTGAAAAAATATAGTCAAGTCATGTTGATGATAATCATGACTGCAAGAGCTTTTGATCTACAATGATTTTGCTCATAATGAATGTTTGCAGCAAAAGAGGCAAAGGAGTCTCCACATATGATCTCTTTTTTGAGAAATACAACCTTCTCTTTACTTTGCTGCCACCATCAACTTTGCTTCCCTTTGTTGAGAATGGAATTTGTGATCCAAGCTACCTAAATATGCAGGTAGGTTTCTCAGCAACATCATTTGATATATTTATATGCACAAACTTTGAAACCTTTCTTTTTGTTGTCAATGCCATATGTGAATTCCCTCCTTGGCGTCATCTAAGTGTCTCTACTATGGAGTTTTACCTATAGTAAGCACTTCAAGTATGTGGGCCACAAAACTATAGAGAACTAGTATCCACACGGATACAGAATCAGCAGGAAATAGTGAGCGAGTAGTAGATCTCTGTCAAAAAGTAAACTGCAATCATTGTAAAAATAATAATAGATTAGTGCATCAATAGAGTGGGGGCCTCTATCACACTAGAATTCCATAGAAGGCTGATCAACAAAGCTTTTATTATGGAGACGAGTGAAGGTCTAGAGACATGTTTACCCACTCCAATGTTGTTTCAACTCTTGATTACCAAATCACCTACAATATTTGCAAGTTTCAAAAATGGTCTTCTCTTCTTGAATGTGGCTACAACTCCCTTAACAAATCCTAGATCCCTTTAAAAAATTTCAAAAACAGTTTTATGGCTCCAAGCTTGAAGCTTCAGGGGCAGCCATGAAATCCTCTCCTCCTATTGGCTTTCTAGTTTCTGATCCATAAATATGGAGAGCATACTCCCTAAGCCATGGAGAAACAAAATGGAGAAAAAAATGAGGTAAAAAATGAGGGAGGGATTTCCATGAGGGAAATACCCCCTCAAGCTCACAAGGGTAGGAGAGCACCTGAGCTTGTATACCAAATGTTGGTATTTGAACAGATGAGATGTATATCGATACAGAAAAGAGTACAATATATAGGCATAATCCTATATAAAAAATGTGACAAGTGTCAAGAGAACATGACAAGTGTCAAACTAAAACATGTCCTATAGTATTTGGTTTACCCATCTAGTTTGACCATCTATCTTAGGGTGGTATGCTAAGTTTATATTTAGTTTCATGCCTACTACACAATGTAGGGATTTCTAAAATTCAGAAGTGAACTTGGAATCCCTATCTGAAAAGATCACCTCTGGAAATCCATGTAATCAGAATACCTCTTTGGAAAATTTTTTAGCCACCACCTGAGCATCATCCTTGATGTTCCTTGGTATGAAATGTGTAACCTTAGTCAATATTTCCACTACTACAAGGATTGCATCATGTTGGTACCTAGTCTTGGGTAAACCTACTATAAAATCCATAGATAACATACCTATTTGCGTGGTTACATCATGTGGATACAATTATCTTGTAGGATGATTACGTTCTACCTTAACTTTCTAATATTGAAGGTATCAAGAGATAAAATCGGTGATATCATTATTCATTCCTACCTAGAAGAAGGTTCTTTTATGTTTTTCTATATTTTTCCCCTCCAGGATGAGCAAAGTAAGGGGATTTATGGGCCTCTTATAGTACTAGTTTCCTTAAATTGCCCATCTTTGGTATGATGACTTTACCTTTGTAGCACAAAATTTCATCTCTCATGCCAAAATCCTTATTACCCTCAGGGTCTCTATTCATTCTAGCTTGAATTTTCTGGAAATACTCATCCTAAGATTGCTTCTGCCTCACTTTATCCATCAGATCCATGTGACTTCTAGTTATGGTTGTTATGTGTTTCCTTCTACTTAAAGTTTCAGTTACCTTATTCTCTTTCCCTTCTGTATACTCAATTTCAAATTCATACTCAATGAGAAACTCGACCTATATTCTCTATCTCACATTGAGTATAGTCTGGGTAAATATATACCTCAAAATTTTATGGTTAGTTTTTATTTCAAAGGGCCTTTCCACCAAGTAGTCGTGTCAGGCCTTTAGAGCATGCACCACTGTAGCTAGCTCTAAATAAATGTAAAATAATTAACTTCATGCTTCTTGAGATTCCTTGAAGGATATGCTACTACTGACTCTTCTTGAGAGAGTGCTCCTTCTAACCCTTCTAATGATGCATTTATGCATACTAAAAATTACCCTTGAGGGTCAGGAATCTTCAGTATTGGTACGATAGTGAGTTTATGCTTCAACAGTGCAAAGGTAACTTCACACTTCTCCAACTACTTTAATTCCTTCCCCTATTTTTGAAGGTTAGTTATTACCACAATAATCTTGGAGTAGTAATTTATGTAACGTCTATAGTAGCTCGTTAACCCCATGAAGTTTTGCACTTCAATTAAATTAGTAGGGGGTGGCCAGTTCAAGATGGCTTCAATTTTATCTGGATCCACAACAATTCCTTCTATTGATATGATATGTCCAAGATATTGTACCTCTAAAACATAGAAATCACTTTTGGCCAAATTTCCATATAGTTGATTTTCCCTCAATAACTCTAACATGATCTTCAGATGTTTATCGTGCTCTTCCTTATTCTAAGATATATTAAGATATCATCTAGAAATATAAGGATAAATTGGTTCAGGTATCTTCTAAACACACTGTTTATTAGATTTATGAATGCAGTTAAGGCATTAGTTAGTCCAAAGGGTAGAACTGTAAACTCATAATTCTCATACCTAGTTTTAAATACCATTTTGTGAGTATCCTTCTCACGTATTCTCAATTTATGGTACCCTGATCTTAGATCAATATTTTTTAATACCGTGGTATCTCTCAGTTGGTCAAAAAAATATTTGATCTTAGATAAATGATATCGGTTCTTGATTGTAGCCTTATTTAGCATTCTATAGTCAATACACAATCTTAGTGAACCATCTTTCTTTTTTCACAAATAAAATTGGTGCACCCCAAGGTGATACACTTGGTTTTATTAATCCATTTTCTAATAGCCCTTGCATTTGAACCTTTAGTTCTTGCATATTGATAGGATTCATCCTATATGGAGATCTATGAATAGGTTTTGATCCTAGCATAAGATCAATTGTGAAATAAAATTCTTGTACAGGAGGGAGCCTGGATAAATCCTATGGAAATACATCCTTAAAATCCTACAGAATTGGGTGCTTCCTTAGCACCTCTCTCTTCTGATCATATCCTACTTAATTGAGTTTTACAACATACACTATCCCTCCTTTCTTTATGGTTGTCTTCAATTGCATAGCCGACAGCATATGGGGTTAGAATGTCCCTTGATCACTATGAATTCTCAATATTTTCTTATCTTTCTCCAAATACTTGATCCATCTATCTTGGAAATTGATCAAGGCTTTATTGATTTGTAACCAATCCATCCCTATAATCACATCAAAGGCATGAAGTGGAGATACATACAAACAACCTTCGATGGTACCACCAGCTAAAGTAATTTTTTCCATTGGAAAACATTGGTTTACTAAGTAGGTTTACCCACAATCATACTCAACTATCCATCCATGGGCAAAATATCTTGGCCTTTCCAGCATATCCCTTGCTAACCTAGACGAAATAAAGCTGAGAAAAATGATTCTAACTAAGTTAAATTATCTCTTAGACAGGAGAAGAATCTTTACATTTCCAGGTTGGTGGCATGGGGGCTCATTCTGAGTCCTACTTTCTTGCTACCACTTGCACTCCATATTTTATCCCATTGAGTTGAATACTTGGTCCTGCTTTGCTTGGGTAATCAATCATGTAATGAGGACTTCCACACTAGTACCACCCTCACTTGGGGTGTTTTTTTCTCCCAAATCTCTTTTTCCATTACCTTATTTGGGGTGACTCTATCCATATCCCTCTTCTTGAGGTTGAGTGGCCCTTGGGGGTTGGTCCATTCATCAAATTAATCAAATTTTTTTTATCGAGACATCTGATTGTATAGTGTGGCCCTCCACATATACAACAACCTTCTTTAGGACCTTCAAGGTCTTCCTAAATCTATTTTATAATTTGTTTTGTTTGGGATACCTTTATTTATCTTTTGCTTTTCTCATAGCTTGGTTTGTGTAGATCCAAAAATTTTGCACCCCTTTCTTCCAGGCTAATGGATTCGTGCCTAAAAGGGGAGGGAAAATAATGACTCTACACCTCAGACGATAAGTGCTTGAGTTGCACTCTCCTTGGTTTTTATCGATGAATGGGGTGAGGGTTCACCAGGAAACACTTTCTGTGGTGGTTTCCATGCCTAGGTAAGGTGGGTGTTTGATGTATTCCTTTTTTGAGTGCACACACCTAGGGTTTGGCCAAATGCAATTTCTACCTAGCTATATGCAATTTATCTTTCCTTGAGAACAAATGGCATACAAGTCTATCTAGAAAGCATTGTAAATCTACCTTTGATGCAATGATTGAAAGTGAAAGATGGAATTTATGCTAACATGTTTTCTTTTTGTGTTTTGTATTTTGACTAGTATGGGAAAAATGCAATAAAGTCTATGTTTTTTATGTTTTCTACTTTTCTTTGTTTAATGCAAATGTTTATAAATAGAGAAATATAAATCTAAAGTATGAGAAAATCAGGTTTAGATCCTTACCTAGTCTAGATGCTTGCTTTCAGATGAATTGGAGGTGTTGTAGGATGAATTTGGATGCTTACAGTATGAATTCGGACGTCCGAATTCGTCAAAAAAATTTAGATCATTCGAATATATCAAAAACCTGCAATTTCATAATGCAACACTAAAATTTGAAATTAGGGGTGGGGGATCTACTTAGGTCACAACAGATCATGATCTGTGACAGTCAAATCCCCTCGATTCTTTTAGCAAATTGTATGAAAAATAAAGGATCTATGGATCTAATACAAAACATATAAGATTAAATGCAGTAAACACAGTAAAATAATGAGATACAATGGAGTAATTAAAGCAAGTAAAAGGACATAGTGCAACTAGGACTCAAATTGATAAATCTGCAATCAAAATTTTACCCCCAACATTAATTGGTATGATTTCGGACTTTATGTATGTTTTCGGACTTTATGTATGATTTTGGATGTCCCAAAAATATCCAACGACTAGTTCTGCAAAAGCAATGGTCAGAAATCGGGCTTTTATGACAAATTTGGATGTCCCAAATTTGTGAAAAGCAATGCAAAAATCAAATTACTATTAAGCATAAACTAGATCTAAACCTGCAGTATGCATCACCATGTCTGAGAGCTCTGGGAATGGTGATATGAAGGTCAAAATCTCCACTATAACCTACAACAAAAGCTCTAAAATCTCCTTCTCCAACCAAGCTTTCCTATAAATTATCACCATTAGTTTTTTTAGGGGGGTTCTAGGGGTTTAAATTCCTGATGCAGGTCGAGGAACCAGGGAGGGAGGCAAAAATAGGCCAAGTAGTTAGGCCAATTTGGGATTTTGCTTGATTTGGACAAATTCGGGAGATCCAAATTTATTGAGAATCTAGGTTGGCCCAGATTAGGTTCAAAATCCCAACAGAGCACCTAAATTAGGTGCACATGGGATTTGGATGAAATCAGACATCCAAAATTGTCAAAAAAGTTTGATTTCATCGAGTTTGCTCGAATTTCAAAAAAAAGGGGAAATTAAATCAATTTCCATTTTCTTGGCACGAAAATCAAGGCAAGGGTATTTGAGGGTAAATTTCATGTTGTTAGGGTAAACAACATGTTTTACTAGGAAGTGGGAATTTTGAAGTGTGTCAAAATTTTATGGCTACATTTTACCCCCTCTTTGGCACATTTATGAACAATAAATGCGTTAAAGAAAGATGTAGCAAAAATGAAAATTATGCTGCAAAAAACCAAAATTTATTCAATTTTTCTTTTTATGTTTATTATCTAGGGTACCCCCTTCGAGTTTTGTAAAAAAAATGAAATTTATTGCAAAACTCAAAATTTGAAGCAAAAAAGGGGTAAAAAGGGGATATAAAATAGAAATTAGGGTAAAACCCTAATTCATTTTTACCTTCACTTTTTGGAAAACTAAGCTCTAGAGAAAAACAAACAAATGGCCACTATTGTACATCGAGCGGACAAAGTTTGAGCAAGGAACAATAGAACTGGTAAGAGTATGCGGGTAAGTGATTTCATCACCTCCAATTTGGAATTTTTTGGTTTATTTTTAGAATTTTTTGGATTTTAGATGTGGCCTACCATCGCGCGACCGCAAGTGATGAATTCAGAACATTTCGAAAAATTCAAATGTCCAAATTCATCAAAAAAGATGTTCAAATTCACAAATTCAAATGCTTTTCAACAAATTTGTACATCCAAATTTGTTCATAAAAAGTTTGAATGAATTTGCAAATTCGGACATCCAAATTCATTTTCAAAAAGTCCAAATTTGCACTTTAAGTCTGAATTTATCAATTAGGACCAAGTTTATAATGTATGCTTCATTATTTTATGTTCTAATGATGTTTTTATGATTTAATAACTAATTTATTTTTATTTTGGTTTTTTTGTTTTGCAGCAAGGGGTACTTAAGAACCGCGAGTGGCGGTATACTAGATTTGATGATCATGTCAGATCCTTGAGTGTAGATGACAAGGATATTCTGATGGTAGTGGGCCTAAACCATGTGGCTAAGATGCCACGTATAGAGGTAGACTACAGTCTGCTTACAACTTTGGTGGAGTGGTGGTATCCAGGATCATCGACATTCTAGCTACCTACAAGGGAGATGGCCCCTACCTTAGAGGATATATGGAGGATCCTCAGAGTGTCGATCAAGGGTCAATTTGTTTACCAGTCCCTATCATAGGCTCAGGCTATGAATGAGTGATAGGAGACCCATCATTCCCCATTGCATAGAGCGGGGTGAGCATGGATGGACTGACTGTGATAGAGGGAGTGTCCCTCTTGACACAAGTATTGGTAGGGATAGTTGTAGGCTTTATTGTGTGCCATCAGAGTGGCTAACACTTACCATGGGGTTTAGTAGAGGTTGTAGCGGACATGCAAGATACCAACATGCACTTTACCTGGGAACCTTACATATTATATCGCTTATATAGGACCTTGTTTAGGGTCGTGTATAAGAAGGGTTGTAGCTTGATTCTTACTTCCTTTCTTCAAGTATGGTGTTGGGAGCACATTATCATGAGGAGGCCAGTGGGGCTTCCTCATTAGGATGTAGAGGATGGATGGCCTACCATATTTTTCTAGGGTCCTACAATAGGTCGAGGAGGAGGAGGAGTGGCCTAGAGGAGGCCAGGTGGGCGATCGATGACTTGATAGCACTATGGATTTATTGGAGATCCTGGCGAGGGCATCATGGATGGGAGGATGACAGAGTGGAGCTATCTCGTGTGAGGTGAGTATGATGGCTTCATATGGAGAGGGGAGAGATAGAGTTACACCAAGTAGATCGGGTGCTATGATAGTTTAGCTTGGTGCAGGTGATTCTTGAGATCCATGATTTCACATTCTCATGGGTAGTTCAAGATTCGATGACCACTAGTGGGGCATCAGATCTTAATATATTTGTAGAGGCTGATGAGGATGATCCAGTGGTCATATTAGTAGAGGGAGATGATGCAAGGGTTGTGGATGGGTATTATGAGTGGTACACCACCATCCTCCCTATGAGGATTACATAGAGAGAGAGGTGTAGCTGATCAGGTACACCAATATTTTAGAGAGGTAGCTAGATGATGGTCAACTATATTAGAGGAGGAGAGGGAGAGACAGAGGCCACCATAGAGAGAGGGGCCTCGGATGAGAGGAGGGTGATAGCCATAGAGGTCTTCTTAGTAGGAGAGGGCTCTCTAGATTGGGAGAGAGAGTGGGCAATGATAGCGGGTAGGAGGTTCTTAGTAGGATCTACCTCTACCCAAGCAGAGTGCCTTATCACCTCAGTGAGAGGCATCTATAGTTTCTCATCATGAGTCATCCAAGAAGGGCACTACTATAGAGGTTTGGGAGTCAAGAAATATGGGAGAGGTAGCTACTCTTAGGTCAAATATTGTTGGTCTCAGGAGTCAGATCGACATTCAGGTGAGTCATATTTAGACCTTAGAGGTACAGCTCACACAGGTACAGACTCTATTGGGTCAAGCATAGGCCCATTTGGCTCAGATTTAGGGACATGGATTATCTCATCAAAACCAATCTCAATCATCCCAATCAAGGAGTGTGGCTTCAGGCCAATCCTTTAGGAGCAATGCACTAATGGTAGTATAGGTAGAGGCTATGTTAGCCTCTCAACGGATGATATTTTATTAGATGCTGTACTTTCAAGTAGTGCCCAAGGGTTAGAGGGTTCCACTACCCCTAGAGTTAGCGGCATCGAGCTACTCTAGATCAGGTTCAAGGTCAATGTTTGTGGCTCCTCAATTTTAGGAGCCCAAACCACCTCCAGGTGATGATACCCAGAGTTCTAGGGGTTCTAGGGGATGATATACCAGGCTAGATTTTGTGGTATACCCCCTAGTGATTGAGTATACCTATTTTATGATTGTGGCATACCAGTCGACTTTTTGTACCCTATGTATTTTTGATGAGTATATATATATATATATATATATATATATATATATATATATATATATATATATATATATATGATTATTGTTGTTCTATTTTTAGTATTTCGGTGTTTATGTGTATGTGTAATGCAAAATATGATTTGTTGTTTTTGATGATCTACATAATCATGCTTTCAGTCATGTTTGATTGTTAATTTTTCTTTCATCATGCTTAATCAAGATATGGAAAAAGTAAAGTGTGATTTAATGAAATTGATATTTTGTAATGTAGTGTGATTGGATTGTTTTGTTGAAGAGAGAGAGTTTGGGAAATATACCCTTACGATTTTGATCAGTTAGCAATAGGCCTCGAGGATGTGTGCTTGTGTATGACCTTTTATGGAGGCTACCCCTCACTTTGGTCATGAAGTGGATCCTATATGAGGTTTTGTTATATTGCTAACATCGAAGGATTATGATTCCAAAAAGTAGTTTGAGATTTGTTGATTGAAAGTGATGTAGTTGATGATAAGTAGTGTGTGATTTTAAATTTAATTTTGATTTAAATTTAAGAGAAGTAGAGTGTAATGAAAAGTGATTAAGCATGAAAAATTTGAATAGAGGACTTGCGCTAGGCATAAGATTCCTAGTGTGAAGTAAATAGAGATATTTTATTAGGGTTATCTCATGCCATCATCACGAAGTCTATATGCAACTACATGAGAAAATGATTATGTATGATCAAATGCAAGTTTTTGTAAATGATAAGCAATCATGCAATATAGTAGAATGAAAGCATTTATGCTAAGTGATAGGTATGAAAATGCAAGATTAACTATTTTTTAAGACCAATTGCATATGCTAATAGTCATACAAATCCATGAGAAAAATGGTGACTTTTGCTAAGCAAACTTCAAGGAGAATTTTGGTCATTTCTAGGATGAAATCAAATTTATCAAGAACCAGTGCATGATTTGTGTATTCATTTTCCATCTTGACCTTAATTATGATACAAAATCTCTCAAGGATCAAATGTGTGTGTTTATGAAGTTCATTTACCGATTTTGAGTAAGGTAATGATACAAACCATCTTTAAGAACCAATGTGTGTGCAAATGATGGATTCATTTACCATGATTTTATGCATTCAGTTAGACTTAACTACTATGTAATACAAGCTACCAAAATCTAGTTGATCCATAAGCTGACATTGGTCTGTACAAAAGAAGGTCGCTAATGTGATAGACATGTCGCCATGCATAAGACTACCCTATTTCTAGGCGGGATTCATTCAGCCCATTGTTGTAATAGGGATCACCCCATGGTGTTCAAATAACTAAGGAATTCCAGGGATTCAAGCTCATTACCCCCTTCTTTTCTTTTGATTTCTTTGAGTAGGGATTCTTGTTCATTTTTTTGTTTTGAACAAGGGGATTTTATTGCTTTGTAGTAAAAGACATTTTTGCTTTTACTCTTTTTTTTCAAGGGATACTTGCTCAGATTAGACAAAGAGCAAGGGATTTTATTCGGGTAGGGAGGAGCTTGTCCTTTTGCCAATTCTCAGCATTCTAGACCATGCGCATAATAGGATAGCAAGGGAAACCTTTTGCTTAAGGAGCTAGGTCTACTATGTAGCATCATCTTCCTTTGTGCAAAATCATCTTTAAGATGTGTAAGTGATTCTTGGTTCAAAAAGTGGCAAGATCAGTTCCCAAAACTTCAAAATTTATTTAGTGAAGCAGTAGTGCTTTTGGTTCAAGAGAGATTTATAATCAATATTGAGAATCAATATTTTATTAAAGTGTATATTTTGTGAGTGGTTCAAGATAATTTTTGAATTCTTCCAAAGTAAACCAAAATTGCTTATGAATTTTGACAACATAGGTCTAATATAAGTAGAATAATAACTGGATGTGACCATATGCCGTATGCAATTAGACCAAAATTTTATTTTGATAAATTCATAGATAAATGCAGTGAAAGATGATTTAAATAAGATGATTGAAGTAGATGCAAGAAATGTATGTACAAGGTATTTACAACTATGTACAATGGTGAGACTTTTTTATTTTATGCATAGTATCTTTTAAGATGCATAATGTTCATTGGTTCCTTAAGGTCTTTTCCATATAAGGTAGCCAAACGATATGCACCTGATCCAAATTTTGCAGTGATGATAAATGGACCTAGCCAATTTGGTTGAAATTTTCCTTTAAGATCGGTTTGAGCATTTGTATTTTTTTGATTTTCTTTAAGAACTAAATCACCAACCTCAAAGGATCGAGTATGAACTTTCTTAGAGTATGATATTTTGAGTTTATCTTGATAGGAGTGAAGGTGCTCTAAAGCATTTATGTGCTTTTCATCTAGTAATTCCAATTGGCTTAGTTGTCCAACACGATATTCATCTCCTACTTCAGCATCTTGAAGTAAAAGACCTAAAGAAGGGACTTCAAGCTCAAAAGGAAATACAACTTTAGTGCCATATACCAAGACAAAAGGAGAAGCGCCAGTAGGGGTTCGAACACTAGTTCGATAAGCCCATAAAGCAGGATATAATTGAGTATGCCAATCTCGTCCTGATTTATTAACCAATATTTTTAGGATTTTAATTAAAGTTTTGTTGGATGCTTCAGCTTGGCCATTTCCTTGTGGATAGTAAGGAGTAGACCATCTATGTTGGATTTTATATTTAGCACAAAGTTTTTGTATATCTTTATTTTTGAAGCACGTTCCATTATCAGAAACAAGTGTGGATGGAATCCCAAATCTATAGATGATTTGATTGAAAATAAATTTAGAGACTTGGGTTCCTATGCAAGAAGCCAAAGGCATGGCTTCTACCCATTTTGTAAAATATTTAGTTGTTGTTATGATAAATTTATGACCATCTGATGAAATTGGATTAATATTTCCTATAATGTCTAGGACCCATTTTGAAAAAGGCCAAGGGGAAGAGATAGCTTGAAGCTCTTGGGTGGGAGCATGGACTAAATTTGTGTGTCATTGACATTTGTCACATTGATGCACATAGTCATTGGCATATTTTTCCATGGAGGGCCAAAAATAGCCCATTCGTAGGAGCTTTTTAGTTATGGCTCCACCACTAAAATGACCTCCGCAAGATCCATCATGCACTTCACTTAGTGCTTTCTTGGATTCTTCTAGGTTGAGACATCTTAGGAGGATACCTTCAAAAGACCTTTTATATAAATTATTTTTGATGATTACGAAATGAACAGCTCTTTTACGTAATAGTCTACGTTGATTCCTATCTAAGCCATCTGGGTATGACCCATTTTGGAGAAAATCAAAGATATCTCCATACCATGATCCTGAGGATGTTTCTTCAATTGTGAAAACATCTAAGGGTGCTAGGCAATATTCTAATGATGCGGGTTCCCAAAGTTGGTGAATGATGATAGTAGCATGATCATCATCCAACTCCAAAGGAATAAGAGAAGCAACTGTTGCCATAGCATCCATAGAATGATTACTAGTACGAGGGATAGCTTCGATAGTAACTTTCTCAAATAAAGATATAAGTTTCAAAACATACTCTTTATAAGGGTGGAGTTTCTCATCTCAGGTTTGATAAATGTTATTGATTTGATTTACCATGAGTTGTGAGTCTCCAAAAACTGATAAAATTTTAATATTCAAGGATAAAGTTGCTCGTAACCCAAGGATCAAGGCTTCATACTCTATTGTATTATTCGTACAGGCAAATTGGAGTTTAAAATATAATGGGATAAGTTGTTTTTGTGGAGACACTAATATAATGCCTACACCTGTGCCACTCATGCAATGGGCTCCATCAAAAAATAGAGTCCAAGAATCTATAGGTTCACTTTCTAGGTTAAGGCATTCATCTGGAAACTCTATTGTTAAAGGATGAGTAGATTCAAGTGGAGCAGTGGTGAGTTGATCAGCTATGACTTACCCTTTAATGGATTTTTGGCCAATAAAGGTTAGATAAAACTCACTTAGAGCCAGAACCCATTTCGCTATGTACCCTAATAGATAAGGTCTACTCATCAAGTATCTTAATGGATCAAATTTTGCTATAACAAAAGTTTTTTGACTAAGCATATAATGGCACAGTTTCTGTGTAGAAAACACAACAGCTAAGCAAAGTTTTTCTAAAGGAGTATAACGAGTTTCATAACTTATCAAGGTTCTGCTTATGTAATAAATAGCTCTTTCTTTCTTATCCTCGTCATGTTGCGCTAGCATTGCTCCTAATGCAAGTTCTGAGGTAGAAATGTATAGAATAAAAGGATGCTCGGGCCTAGGAGGAACGAGTACTGGTGGTGTAAGTAGATATGTCTTAAGAGCTTCAAAGGCTTCTTGGAATTCTTCATCCCATTTGAAAAAAGTATCTTTCTTAAGTAACTTAAGAAAGGGTTGACATTTATCCACCAATTTGTCAATGAAACGATGGATAGATTGGAGCTTACCTTGTAAAATTCTGAGTTCTGTTAAGATTTTTGGTGGTGGCATATCGATGATTACCTTGATTTTGATAGGATCTATCTCTATTCCTTGCATAGACACAATAAATCCCAATAATTTACCTGATTTTACTCCAAACACACATTTGTCTGGGTTTAAGCGGACTTTGTATTCGTGAAGTCTATTAAAGACTCGTCGCAAGTCGGGAATATGATCCTCTTCCTTAATGGATCGAGCTATGATGTCATCTACATAATCATGTAAGATATCATACATCATATCATGGAACACGTAGGTCATAGCTCGTTGATAAGTTGCTCCGCATTCTTTAGACCGAAAGGCATTACTTTCCAACAGAAAGTCCCCCAAGGTGTAATGAAAGCAGTTTTGGGTTGATCTTCTTGTGCTATACAGATTTGGTTATATCCCAAGAATCCATCCATAAGGGATAACATCCCACTTCCTACTATGAAATCAATGATTTGATCCATATTAGGAAGGGGAAAATCATCTTTGGGATATGCAGCATTGATGTCCCTAAAATTAGTACATACTATGATTTTAGTAGCCTCTTTTTGGTTACTGGGATGACATTAGATATCCAATCAAAGTAATCTATGGCTTAAATGAAATCAACGTCTAATAACTTTTGCAACTCATCTTTAACTAACAAGGCTACTTTAGGATGCATTTTCCTAAGTTTTTGTTTTACAGATTTAGCATCAGGATGGACCACTAAGTGGTGCATGACAACAGAAGGATCTAAGCCAGGCATATCTGCATACGTCCATGCAAAGATATCAGGGTATTCCATAAGAAGTTCTATGTATTTTATTTGTTCTTATTTACTCAAGGTAGCTCCGATTTTGACCATGTGAGGATTAATTTCTGTTCTAATATTAATTTTTAAGATATCTTCTACCAAAATATTTAAGTCCCTTTCAAAGTTAGGAGGAGTGGGTGAAACACCCATTTCTTGAAGTTCTTCTAGGGATAATTTTGCTAACTCTTCTTGTGTGGTTATTGTGTGGACATGGGCTATACATGGGATGGACCCATCAAAGAAGAAATTATTCCTCATAACTTCTTTGAGGGAGATGTCTTTCTATGCACTCATCCGGAGTGGCAATCATTTTTGGATGGACTATTGAAATCATATTGCAAGAAAAATGAGTTTATCTTCTCTTCTTATTATTCATTAAATGTTTTTTATTTTCCAAATATTCATCATATGTGATTAGGTGATCATCATCATTAAAGGGAAAAGGCTGAAATTTTGTAGGGATATAGCCTATACCACATTGGGTAGGCCATTCCTCAACCTCAAATGGTTCACGTATGCCATTTTCAAAATGACCCAAACCTTTACCTTTGTAACCCATATCACACATCATTTGTTTCAATTTTATATATCTGTTGGAGAAATAACATTGAGAAAAATTGTTCTCATCGAACGTAAAGCTCATTTTCTTGATGTTGATTTTATCGGGAGAACATCCTGTAGACACCAAAATCTAGCCACTTGTCATCCATCCATAGTTTCCCACCACATTTACCCATTATTTATATATATTTATATATATTTGTTTAATATATATTCAAATAATAATATTTTATATATTTTATTTATATATATTTAATAAATATATGTATATTTATATGAATTAATCCCAACCATCCATCATGATTTAATCCCAACCATTCACCCACCTTAATCCATGCCACCTACCCAGATTTAATCTCCACCCTCCATCACGTTTTAATCTTGACCACACAAATTGTGTCATTGAAACCCTAATGTGCCCTAGGAGAGATTATAAAGAGGAGTCATTTTGATGACTCAACCCCTAAGTTTTTTGAGTCCTGAGTTCCCTAAGTTTTTGAAATCCCTAAGTCCTCAAGCATCCACGCATCCTCACCTTCACTCTCTCTTGCCGTCGCTTCCACATCCACCACCACCCACCTTGCATAAACCAGATCTACTTCTGTAGATTCTACTCCAATCTCTTGAGCGCCTCTAGGCATCTCTTATTCATCCTCGAGCACCTTTGGGTACCTTTCACCATCATCAAGCACCTCTAGGTGCCTTTCTTCCATCACCAAGCACCTCTAGGTACCTCCTACCATCATCGAGTACCCACAGGCATTCACAACCCTAGTTCTACAGTCTAGCAAATCCCTTAAGTGTCACTAGGGCATCTATGCACCAAATCCTACAACAAATGAAGAACAGAGAACAATAAATTAATGTGACAAGGTAATTTATTTATTGTGTTTATTTTTTATTCTTTAGATCTATTTATAGCTTCATTTCTACAACTAGGGTTAGTAGTTTTCTTATTGAGGGCCTCACATAGTGGAGCCCTCATAGATATTATTGACCTTCTATTATTGTTTGTTGTTTGTAGGTTTAGGGATCAAGTTCATTGGAAGTTATTGAAGCACTTGAGTGGTCTAGCCTATGGATATCTGAAGCCCACTCACCTTACTATTGAGATCAAGTCGAGCATGAAGACACCACCCTTTGTTTGTTAGCTAGGGTTTCAGAGAACCCTAACATATTGAAATCATTGTATTGGATAATAAAGCATTGTAAACCCCCATTTGGGGTACACTTGGTTGTAATATCAGAGATCCACCCAAAAATAAGAATAAAATTTTATTTTTATGCAATCATTTATGTTTATTCTGCTTTATTTATTCATTTATTTAAGTTTATTGTTTGGTGTTGTTCGATTTTACATCTACAAATGGTGATCATGATGGGACCCACAATGGGTTCTTTATGCTGATTATATTATCATTAATTCACTACTTTTTATCTTCTATCTTGCAAGTTTTTCAAAAAAATAGGTCACACAAATTTCATAGAACCAATTTTTGAGGATTTGCAGAAGTTGCAGAAGGTGTGCAGATGCCCTACGATGCTTATGGGACATTCAAGAAGATCCCAAGTGCATTTCACAAATAGGAACAATACATAGGCTTATATATAAGTCTACTATAAAACCCTAGCTTCTTTATTTTACGTATTTTCATGTTTTTACATATTTATGGCTAAAAAGAACATCATTAACAATATAGTAAAAATGAACATTTTAATCTACATTTCTAGGCATTAAAATAATTCTTTGCATTCACTTTTGCATCCACATTCAATCATAAATCACACATTTCCATTTAAGGGTTTCACTATTTTTTGGTGTGCTGCAATTGCATCTTTATTTTCATGTGAATGATTAATTGCATAAAATAGTTTGCATTCTAGGGTCAGATATTTCTCCTTTTGTTGGTCTAAGTAGGAACAACATTAGAATAATTGAAAGTACCCCCACATTTGGTGATTCAAGGTGGAAGAGTAGATGAACCCTCCTCTATTTAGAGAGTGGTCTTAAGTGGTGTACTCTACTTCTTTTGGGAAAATCAATATTTCTTGTGTTGGCTTCTAATTTAGACTAGTGAAATCAGTCATTTTTGACATTGTATGTACACCTTAATAAACTAAAAACATTTAAAAGGAATCACACACACAACACATTTCATTTTTAATAGTAATGGTTGGATTTCATCACCAACCATTGCTTGAGATCTGGTGATGGTGGGTTTCATCTCCATCCACCAATCTCTGCCCCTAGACACCATAGGTTACCCTCGAGCAAACTTGTTGGATTTCATCACCAGTAAGAATCTCATTGTCCATCCTAGCCATAGTGTTCACCCATTTTAATTCAGATTAGTGCATTGAAACACACAAAACCACATAAAAAAACATTAACACGAGATAATCAAAGAACTAGGTAAGACACATTTTTGTTGCATAAACATAGGATTGGATTGCCTATTTGATTTTGTGAGTTTTTCATTCCGCATTTCATTTTCAGCATATTTTATATTTGGTTCATTAGTTTATGGTATTAACAAGAAATCAAACTAAAATAATGAATCAAATATCCACCAACCAAACCACTTCAGCAATGGAGTGTTCATCATCACCTTCCACCACCACTTCCATGATCAATCCCCCTAGTGTGATACATGATTTGTCTGTAGGTCCCTCACACACTATGTCATCCACATCATTTCATATGGCCATGCCCCAAATTGAGTCATCATCACCAACCATTGACCATCACATCACCCACATAGACATGGCACAAGTGGAAGCTCTTATGAAATCCACTAACTATGTCTTAGAGTCAGTCCCCAACTCACCTAGACATGATCCTTCTTTACAATAGGAACCTATCTCCTCCCAACCTTCAAGCTTTACCCAGGTGTACAATAACCCTCTTTTTGAGGTATCTATTGCACCTTCCCAACATTTTTCCATACCCCAATCATCATGTGTCCAAAGCACATCCATCCCATCCTCATATACCTCAGTTTATGGTAACCCCTTGTATGAAGCACATGTTAATGTTGCTTCACAAGTGCCCACATCCATACCATCTAGTGTCTCCCATCAAGTTGCAATTCCTATTGCAACTTATCCCCCACCTACCTCATCAATCCCATCCACATCTATTCCATCAACCACTGATATGGAAATACATGAGACATGGGAACATCTCAACAAATTGCTTAAGAAGTGGTAGAATGCTCAACAACAAGTTCAGGTGAACCCTAAGCCTCAACCTATTTCCACTCAACCCATTTTTATTAGCCAAGGTCCATCTTGGGTACCACAATCTTCTATGGTTTCCATTCCAACACCACCACCAACCCATACCCATTCTATTCCCATTGGCCAACCTATCCAAAGCCCTCATACATCATCTCCATATCTTCATTCACCATCATTCCTTCATCAACCACATCATCATCAACATCAATCTACTCCACCAAGTCATCATCACCTCATCACACCTCAACATCTTTCCACCTCACCATCACAAAATCATCAAGTGATTCAGGGTTTCCACATTCCTAGGGAGGACCCTCGAATCTAGGCTATGCAACAATAGATTGATAGTTTGATGCAACATACTCCTGGCATGATAAACCAGAAGCCTACCTTATGCCAACTAATCAATCAACCAATTCATCCTTCGGTACCATCACCGCCATATCCAATAGATTTCACAATACCGAAGTTTGATAAATTTAAAGGGATAGAGAATCCTAAAGAGCACGTGAGTTCATTTGTTCATTCTTGTTTTAGAATTCAAAGCAATGATGCTCTAATGCTTAGGACCTTCCCTCAAACATTAGGGGGAGATGTTGTAGAATGGTATAACCATTTTCCCAATCATAGTATTTATACTTTTGAGCAATTGGTGGACCAATTTCTTGAAATATTCTCCCTCAATATAAGAAATAAAGTCTCATTATCCGATATCTATGATCTAAAACAATATGATGATGAGTCTATCTATGACTTTGGTAACCATTGGAGGGTCGTTATCACCAAATTGCCATTTTCCTTACCAACAGAAGAGCTGACCCGATTGTTCGCTAAGAGTTGCTTAAAACCCATCTCTTGGCTATTACAATTACAACAACATAGATCATTTGATGAAGCTCTTGCCCAAGCTAGCATAATTGAGGAGATAAAAATCCAAGGAGTGCTTAAGCCTAAGAAGAAATAATGGAAAAACAAGGGCCAATATAGAGGAAATTATTCTAGCCAATCAAAATCCAATCAAGCCAATCCGGCCAACTCATCAAATCAAGTAAATCAAGTGGTCATGAGCCAACCAGTAATGGCTCAACAACAACCCATGCAACAACAACCATGATAAATTGAATATCATGTGGTTCCCTCAACTACTCAATCAAGTCAAAACATAGTGCCAATTATGGACAACTGACCACGTCGATAATCTATTTGACAACCCCATCAATATACCCCATTGGTTGAATCTTATGCCTCCATTTTTTGTAGGTTATATGACACAAATCAACTTCCCTTGCCTGAGGTCAGACCTGATGATCTCGCTAAATATGGTAAACACTATAGGGAGCATTTGTTTTATCCTTATCATAGATAGAATGGGCATGACATTAATAACTACCATCAATTCAAAGATAGAATACAAGACCTTATTGAGTTAGGAGCTATCAAACTTGATAGTCCTCTAGCTCAACAAAATCAAAATCTTAGGATCTTTCAAACACCACTTCCTCATCATGAGGAGGCACAACCAACAATAGGAGGGTCAAATACCAAGATTCCTCCTAATCAGGTTAATCATATTCAATAGTACCAAGGTTTTATGGGTGCTATTCATGTAGTAACCCGAGGTCAACAACAACGCTCCAATCAAAAAAATGCTCAACAATAGTCTAGTCATTCACCCATACCTCCACAGGCAAGTGTGTCTCAACCTACCACATCATCATCTCCCATCCAATTTTTTACCAATCCCTCTCAGCCAATCCATATTCCAGCCCATCCATCTCAACCCATTCATCATTCCAATCATCCATCTAGGCCAATCATCTCATTGAGTAGTCGATTAACCACAAGCTTAAAAATAGCTTCAACCAAACTATCCATATATGAGCTAATCCAACAATCTCCTCCACATCATGAAGCATTAATGGATATTCTAAAATCCATTGAACTTCAATCTCAAGATGCTAATGCTTTTAACAATTTTATGGGGAATATTCAAACATGTATGGAGCCCTCCATCACTTTCTATGATTTTGAAATCAAACCAATATCATTAGAATCAATGGATCCTCCATTACATATCATGGCTCAAATTGATAGGAAGCCTTTCAAAAGAGTTTTAATTGATATCGGCTCCTCCATAAACATCATCACAACATCTACCCTTCAACATCTCAAGCTTCCACTAGACCACATCACCAAATCCTCATTCACCTTGAAAGCATTTAACGATGCTCTCTATTCCATAGTTGGCACTATTGTTTTACCCATAGAAGTGGGGGTCAAAATATTGCATACTATGTTCCACATCTTGGAAGGGTCCATGGTATATAATGTACTCCTTGGATGACCTTGGATGAGGGAAATGAGATGTGTCCCCTCTATATTACATCAATGCTTGAAATACATACATGAGGGACAAGTACATTGCATACCAGTGGATGTTGAACCATTTAAGTATTGCAATTTTATCTCAAACCCCTATGAGTCCATGCTTCCTTCCACTCATCTATTCCTCACTTCATCAGCCAATTCATCATCCACCCCATCCATATCATCATCTAAAGCCCCTATTCCTGAGGAGCTTCCAATCACCAATTCTCATCAAGCATCCACTTCCATACCCCCATCTTCATCACCATTGACTACATGCACATGTGGTCAAACTCAATCAACATTAGCCACATCATCAACATCCTCCACCACTCCTTCCACATCATTGCCAATTCAACAATCCACTCAACCAAATCCATCTCCATCCACATCAACCAATGTCTCACAAGTCAAAATGATGGATTGTGAGATACCATCAACCAACCATGAGTCAGTTCCATCCACATCCAATCCATCCACATCATCCCAAGTCGAGGTCCACCTCACTAATCCTGGTATTGGTGAATATGTGGTCCAAGATATTACAGTCACACCGCTCAACATTCAAAGTGCTAAGGACTACGGTCACCCACGTGACCCACCCTTATCTATAGGAGCGGTATATAACATGGGTTCAATGCCTAATAGCATTAATTTTATGTATGGGGGACTTGATTCATCATCCAATCTAGTTACCCTAGATGAACCCAAATCACCCACACCAGCCAATACACAACATATGTCAGGTTTTCCATCCCGATATTTCCACATTGTTAATTGGCAAGGACATGGCCTAGGATGGCATGAATAAGGAATGCATGAGATTATCGATGTTTCATATCGAGAAATGCATGACCATTCAGGTTTAGGTTATCATCCACTTTCATCCACCTCTTCTCTTGAACAAGATTTTCAAATCTTAAATTTAAATTCAGGAGAAGATATCCATCTCATAGATGACTCCGAAGATGAAGTCTATGAAGAATTTGACCTCATGTCAATTATTTCTGATGAATCTGAAGAGGAATCAGACCCAATCATTCCACACACTGAACAGGATGAGTTTTACCTCAGAACATTCCCCATCCATCAGCCCATATTTCACTTGCTTCTTCCACAAGAGTGAGTCGACCCAACTAGTGAACCACCACCTCCATTCCATTAATCCACATCATCGACCATTTTTTTTGTAATATATGTACATAAAAATAAATTTCAAAAATTCAAAAAAAATTCAAAAAATCAAAAATATAAACAAATAAAAACAAAAACATTTTGCATGTACATGGCATTTATTTGTGTTGCTTGTTATTGTCCAGGTTTAACAGAGTCCTAGCATCGGTTCTAGCTAAAAGGATCCATTCCATTCACCTTTGCCACCCATCCATTTTCCCTTTAAGTCAACATGAATCCTGTTGACTTATTTACCCCACTCCGTAATCCATACGATTTGGCAAAGCCAATTCCTATTGACATGAGTCTTATTGATATGGACCGGATTTCCTCACCACCATCCTTTTTTGAGTTTGTCCTATCCGAGGAATTGTTAAGGGCTTCAACCAACTACATTCCTCCATCACCCCCACCTTCACCTTCACCTTCACCTTTAGATCCTGAGGTTTTCCAGGCAGACATAGATGAGGATAAGTTAGAAGAGTTTGATGACCTCATAGATGATATTCATCTAATCCCAACTCCCCATCAACTTGAGGAAGGTTCTCACATGTCTATTGAAGATACTATCGATGTGAACCTTAGTTCAGATGCAGACAATCCCCAAATTGTCAAACTTGGAAAAAGCTTATCCAAATATGAACAAGAGCAATTAATTGCTCTCCTCAAGAGGAAGAAAGGAATTTTTGCATGGTCCTATAAAGACATGCCTGGTCTTGACTCTAATTTGGTTGTCCATAATCTCACCTTAAACTATGATGCTAAGTCGATCAAACAAAAACTTAGAAGGATGCATCCTACCATTGCCCTCTTGGTCAAAGAAGAGCTTCAAAAGCTATTAGATGTGGGTTTCATTATACCCATTGACTATCCTGAATGGCTCTCAAACATGGTACCCATTCGTAAGCCTAACGGGGTGATACACATTTGCACTAATTTTTGAGATCTTAACAAAGCGTGTCCTAAGGATGATTTTCCTCTCCCAAACATTGATACTCTTGTTGACACCTACATTAGCCATGAAATGCTTTCTCTCATGGATGATTTTTTAGGATACAACCAAATTCGAATAAATCTTGATGACCAACACAAAACAACATTCACTACACCTTGGGGGACTTTTTGTTACAAGGTGATGCCCTTTGGCCTTAAAAATGTAGGTGCCACTTATCAACATGCCATGACATACATCTTCCATGATTACATGCATAAGATCATTGAAGATTATGTGGATGATCTCTTGGAAAAATCTAAAACTCGACAAGAGCACATTGGTGTATTGGAAAAAGTCTTTGATCGACTTCTAGAGCATAATGTAAGGTTGAACCCCAAGAAATGTGTCTTTGGTGTTACCTCTAGAAAACTACTAGGGTTCATTATCTCCAAAAGAGGCATTGAGGTGGACCCAAACAAATTCAAGGCCATCATGGAGATGCCTCCCCCAACAAACTTAAAGGAATTACATAGTTTACAAGGAAATATTCAATCAATCCATCATTTCATTGTGCAACTTTCTGACAAATGCAGGCCATTCAATCACCTGCTACAAAAGGGGGTGCCATTTTCATGGATAGATGAATGTCAAAAAGCCTTTGATGATATTAAGCAATACCTAGCTTCTCCACCAGTCTTAGCTCCTCCTCATTCAGGGGTCCCCTTCCATCTTTATGTTTCAGCAATAGACTTTGCATTAGGGACAATGCTTGCACAAAAGAATGAAAACAATCGAGAGCAAGTTGTCTATTACATTAGTCAAACATTGGTAAGCTATGAAACCAGATACGCTTACATGGAAAAATTGTGCTTAGCAATGGTTTTTACCACTAAGAAACTTAGACATTACATGCTTAGTCACACCACATATGTCATAGCTAGAGAAAATCCTCTGTGTTATATGATGTCTCACACTTATAATAACACCCATACCGCTAAATGGATAATGCTTCTCACTAAATTTGATCTTGAGTTCATAAGCCAAAAATCCATTAAAGGTCAGGTCATAGCCGATCAACTTGTGGAAGCTCCACTACCTAGTGATCATCCTTTGATTATTGAGCTCCTAGATGATTTGGTATTTGCTATCATCGAACAAGAAGAAGATGTCATTCCAGAGGAAGACGTCGATATCACACTATTCTTTGATGGTTCTAAGTGCAAAAAAGGTCAAGGTGTTAGAGTCGTGTTTCATACACCTCAAGGGGTGCCTATCCCCTTATCATTCAAACTAGACTTCCAATGCACAAACAACAATGCAGAGTATGAAGCCTTAATCTTAGGTCTTCAAGCAGCTATAGCTATGGGCATTAAGCATATTAGGATATTTGGTGATTCTCAACTTGTTGTCAAACAAGTAATAGGAGAATACCAATGCAAAGAGCCTACCATTAAGCTTTACCATGAAGTAGCAATGAAATTGCTCTCTAAGTTTGATTGGTATGAAATTGATAGTTTGCCATATTTGACTAATAGATTTGTAGATGTGATGGCCTCTCTTGGATCATTGATTCCAAAGGATACCTTAGGAGAGGTACAACCCCTTATAATTACAATGATCTCTAAATCTACAATTGTCCATGTTGAATCTAAGGATGAAAAGGATGTTTGCTTTATCCATTTGGAGTCATGTGAGCCTTGGTCAAGCCAAATAATAGCCTTTCTCAAGTTTGGAACACTCCCATCAGATATGTCATGGACTGCTAAATGCACTTTCAAGAAAAAGGTAGCTCATTTTACTCTCTTGGGGGACGTGTTGTATAGACGTGGTTATGATGGAATCCTCCTTCATTGTCTCGAGTCTACTGAGGCACAAAGAGCCATAGCTGAAGCTCATGATGGTACTTGTGGTGGTCATTTTAGTGGAATGGCCATTGCAAAGTGTATTCTATGCATGGGTTATTATTGGCCCACAATGGAACGAGATTGTTGCACATATGTCAAACATTGTAAGCAATGTCAAGAGCATGCTAATTTAACTCATGTACCATCACAAGCATTACAACCTATTCAAAGCCTTTGGCCCTTTTCACAATGGGGTCTAGATTTAATTGGTAAAATATCACCTTCTTCCTCAGGATAACATACATTCATCATCACAGCCATAGAATACTTCACAAAGTGGGTTGAGGCAATTCCTCTCACCAGTACGACAGGACCTAAGATTGTGGAGTTTATACTTCATCATATCATTTGTCATTTTGGTATTCCCTCAAAAATCATCTCAGACAATGGTAAGTCTTTCAAGAACAAGGATGTTCGAGCACTTTGTGAGAAATATAATATCCAACATAGTTTCTCGACTCCTTATTACCCACAAGAAAATGGACAAGTTGAGGCTACCAATAAGACCTTAATTGCTATTCTCAAGAAACTTGTTAAATAAAATCATAGAGATTGGCATACACAAATTCCCTTGGCATTATGGGCTTATCGAACAAGCATCTACACACCTACTAGGGCAACACCATTTTCATTGGTCTATGGAGCCGAAGCAATCATGCCTCTTGAGCTTGAGATCCCCTCATTGTGAATTTCATTGCAAGAATTCATAGATGATGACACTTCTAGACAAGCACATCTTGACCAACTAACACTTCTTGATGAAAGGTGAGTCTATGCTTTAGAGCATTTACGAGTATATCAAGACCACCTAAAATATGCTTATAATGCCAAAGTTCATCTACATGAATTCCAAGTAGGAGATCTTGTCCTTAAAGAGAATCAACAAAACACCAATGCATTGCCGCACCTTCATGATAAATTCATGGCTAATTGGTTAGGTCCATACATTGTTACTCAAAAAGTGGGTAAAGGTACTTATAGGCTTGCCAGTCTAGAGGGAGTTGAAGAGCTTGAACCACTTAATGTTATACACTTGAGAGCATTCTATGCATAATATGATTTATATATGTATATATACATGGCTATTACACAAAAACAACATTGCATTGCACACATATCATTTCACATATTGCATTTCATACACACATTTGCATAAAACTCATCTCATTTCATACAATTGCATTTCATACATTGCATTCACACCATCATTTTCACACATTTCATATTTCATATTAGGGATCATTTATTCAGTTCAGATATAAATTGGTCAAATAAAGTCATGTTGCCTTAATCAGGGGCACCTTCAACCATCATCCATTTCATTGCACCATTCCATAAAACCAAATTATCATTAGCAAAGTCACATGCCCATAATTCCTAGGTGTTTTCGATCACTCAACCACTCCTAGTGTTTTAAGAAAACCATAAATACATGTCAAACTTTCTTTAGGACCAAGACACAATTTTCACTAAGAAAATCTTGAGTTCTAGGAATTGACTCCAAAATATTCTTGAACCAAACACAATTTCACATCTTAAAAACATCTTGTGTCAAAGAGGGATAACACCATACTTGGTTTGAACCTCGAAGTGAAAAGGGTAGTCCTTGCTTGTCCCATCATGCAACATAGTCCACAAAAATAATGGTTTTCACCACTATCACAATTTCAAAATAAAAGAAAGAGTAGGGCAAAACCCCTAAAAACTCTAAATCTTTTACATCACACACCACTGATCCTCAAGTTATAAGGATAGTACTACATTTCTAGTCAAACAGTTAGGTAGTCATCCCCAAAGCCTAAAGGTCAAATCCTTGGACTATGGAGCTAGTCTCCACTAGAGCTATAGATGCTTGAATAGCAGTGGAGTATGCTCATGCATGGTGACACATCTCTTTTAAAGAGACCTCTGACCGCACATAAGGATAAGCTAGCTTCTTGGTCTCATCCATAACAGGTCACACCCAATTTACTCAAGATGAGTTAATGAACTCACTTGCACACACATTGGTTCTTGATTACCTCGAGTCATTACCATGCTCTTGATTCGGTAAATGAATTCACTGCACACACATTTGGTCTTAGAGGAATTAGGTAGTATTTAGTGAGTTTGTTTGATACCACTAGTATGTCTGAGTCTCTACAAAATAGTCAGTTTTTCCATATCAACATCCATATCTTCTTTCATATCTTCTTCCATATCAACATCCATATATTCTTCCATATCTTCTTCCATGTCAACATCCATGTCATTTCATGAGTCTTTTCATCCCACCTACCACCAAGTTTGGTGCCCCTGATTAAACAACAATGCTAAAACATGGCCAAGAAAAATCTAAACTATGAATGATCATTAGAACATTTGCATTCCATAACTTGCATTAATCATCCATATACACATACATTACATTTGCATTAATCATCCATTATCATTTGCATTAATCATCCATATACATATTCATCCATACACAAATGCATCCACACAAACACATTCACACAAAAGCATAACACAAAAAGTAAAATCCATGTATATATATAATATCGCATGTACAATGAAATCCCAAAGGCTATATACAATGGAGCACCAAGGCTCATATACCAAAAAGTGCATCTAAGCACTAAGCTAATGCCTATGAGAGGACCCCTATGACCCTGAAGGAGCCCTAGACCTAGAACTATGCCTAGACTCACTAGGCCTAGCTGACCCAGATATGGATGAGGAGGGTGGTTCTAGAAGCCCAATATCATGCTCCATCAACCGATCCTCCAAAGCCCAAACATATCCCTCCCAAGCCCGAAGGTGATGTACATCATACCTCTACCTATGATGCCCCTCTAGAAGCTCTACCTAGAGCCTCATGATCCTATCCTCACCTCCACCTACTATCGATCGTACCTCCAACTCCATCTATAATCGAGCTATCTCCACCTCCAAAGCCACCTCCCTACCTCACAACCAAGCTATCTCCATATCTCAAGCTACTATCATAGCATCTCACTCTACTACCAACTACTCTAACCTCACCCGATCATCCTCACTCCAACTAGGAGGCCCATCCAAAATATCCTCCCTATCCTCCATGTTCCCTCCATCTCCCCCAAGCTCATAGTCTGCTCTGTTGTACCCCTAGTCCACCTCCTTCAACTACTAGCTCGAAGGCACCACTTATGCTTAGGAGCCTCATAGGCATCCTCAACCTCATCCCCATCACCATCCCCATCCACTACTAGACTCGGTACCCATGGTGGTTGAGTCACAAACCATGCATCATACTCCTCCATAGTCCCCACATCATCCAAATCAGGGAGATCCATCTCCTCATCATCCTCGAGTGTGGCCCTCCATGCCTCAACACATGGTAGACCTATCTCATCCCGATGATACCTATAGAGTATTGGCTCCTCAAGAACCCCCTACCTCAATACAAACTACCATAGCACCCAAGAGAACTGGATCAGCTCCACCTCCTTCGTATGCCTCACAACCACCCATCTAGCCTACCACACCCACCGTAGATGCTCTCCATCACCTATCCACATGGCACCTCACCATGGTCTCCATATCACCTAAGCCACCATCAATCTAACCCATAAATCCATGTACCACTAACTCATCCAAACTGGATGACTCAATTGTACCTCCTCTACCATAGGCCACCTCATCACATAGGGCTACTCCCTATCCCATCCCTTAGCCAGTAAACCCATAGGTCGAGCCACACTAAAGTGCTCCCAACCCCAACATTGTAGTAGCAAACTACAACCTAGTCCCTAGCACTTTTACCTCCTCACCTCATATAACTCTTGGTACACCTACACCAATAAGGTAGGAGCCCATGCATACACCTAAGGTGTAGTGATCATATCACACACCAACCCGATAAGGTTCCATGGGAACCGATAACTAGTACTATTTAGGGCCACTATGTTGGCCAACACGAACATCACCAAAGTAGGAAGAGCATCCAACTTCTTGTCCACATACATGGACAAGTAAGTAATCCCTCCACCTATCACCTCCACATCCTCCCATCCATCCCCAAACATGCAGCTCAACTCATGTTTCTTGTCATGTCCAACCTCGACATGCAAGCCCTCCACTAGTAACTTGAGGATGCGGTATACATCCTCAAGTGTCACAATCACCTCACCAATAGGGAGCTAAAATATCCCCCTATCTAGATCCCATATCTCTACCAAGGCAGAGAGATACCCCTCATCTACCCTCACCACATCTATCTTGGCTACCCCAACTAGCCCAACTACCTCCAACCAATCCCACTCATCCTCCCATAGTACCTTCCTCACCCTAGGGATGAGAGGTGAGAACCGATGTCGAGCCTCCAAAATATTTAGTTGCAACACACCACAAAGCATTAATGTCACATACATTGCATTATTTCAAAAAATAAATAAAGAAAAATTTTTGCACAAAAATAAAAATAAATTCAAAAGCACTTAACTTGGCAAAGAAAACACCTGCTCCTGCATCCATCCCCTCTATCATCATAGCTTCCACAACTCACCAACCACTCACTTCACTTCACTCCCTCAGACGTAGCTTCCAAAATTTATGGATGCACAAATGAGCTTGATTTCCCCTCTACAGGCTACTTATAGCTGTTTTAGGTGCACTGAAATACCCATGGGTGCTTCCTGGTGCACTGAGGCACCTCCCTACATTTGGGAAAGTGCCAAACTCTAGCGGGCATCTACACATGCAATAAGCACCCATCGACATTTGGTGTCAATTTTGACAAAAAGAACAAACTGATCCAAAAAGGTAGCTTACCTCCACCAAATCATTCCAAATTGCATCCATACATCAAATTCATCATAATATCATATTTTGTGAAAACCAAAATTGATTTGGAGTCATAATTTTTGCTTACAACCAAAAGTCATAAAATCACATTACAAGTTACAAAATGGTCCAAATTTTCACAAAATGACCATTTTCATCATTCTCATCCTCAATTCCATCATTGCACTCATTAACACATCATATTCCAATCATTACATTCATACATTTTCCAAGTTCACAAATTTCAAGTGAACCTCATATCTAGTGGTCTATTCTATCTCCTTGGTGATTGTAGTGACTTGCATCCATGCAATTCGGTAAGATGGGTAAACTACCATAAGGACACTTGGCCATATTCATCATCTAATATCTCATTGTTTGAAAAATAAAATCAATTTTGGTACTTCATCGTTCGAGTGAAACTATGCCAAGACCAATTTGCTCTCTAGTTGTCATTGATGGCCTAGTTCATGGGGCTTAAAACATGGACAAAATTATAACTCATCATTCCTTTTCATGATAGTCATCATGGTGACTAGCCTTAGCTAGGGTGATTGGTTTTGACCATAGGAATTATCTGACAGTCACTAGTTGGCCCTCCGAAGTTGACTCTTTTTCTTGCATTTTCATCATATTGCATATCAATGATGCCGGAAGGCACATTCTTCAACAGCATGGAATCACCCCAAACTTGGGGTAACCACATTTGACTTTGATTTTCCCACAATGGGATACATCATACATGATCATGGCATCTACACTTGGCAAAAATCCCTTTCTCTGTTAGGGAAAAAATAGAATCAATCACTTGCATATTTCAACAACCCCCTTCCACCGTTGGGGCAAAAATGACATCACATGTACATCATTCATATCATCCACAATCGCACCATGCATTTCACACAACCATTTGCACTCATCTATCAATTGGCTCATGAGATGCATCCATCACTCATTCACCAATTGAGGGGGTAAGCTACATAATCAAAATTCTTTTGTCTCCAAGCTCATATTTGCATTTCAACAGAAAGAAGTTGCTTCTGCATCAGGCCAAAACCAGGTGTCTTGTATTTTTGCACCACATTGTGTTTCACGCAACATGGTACAAAAAGGGGCATCTGTAGACACCAAAATCTAGCCACTTGTCATCCATCCATAGTTTCCCACCACATTTACCCATTATTTATATATATTTGTTTAATATATATTTAAATAATAATATTTTATATATTTTATTTATATATATTTAATAAATATATGTATATTTATATGAATTAATCCCAGCCATCCATCATGATTTAATCCCAACCATTCACCCACCTTAATCCATGCCACCTACCCAGATTTAATCTCCACCCTCCATCACGTTTTAATCTTGACCACACAAATTGTGATTGAAACCCTAATGTGCCCTAGGAGAGATTATAAAGAGGAGTCATTTTGATGACTCAACCCCAAAGTTTTTTTGAGTCCTGAGTTCCCTAAGTTTTTGAAATCCCTAAGTCCTCAAGCATTTATCCATCCTCAACTTTTCTCTTGATTTTCATCGCTTCTGCATCCATTTCTGCCCATCTCACACGAACCAGATCTACTTTTTTAGATTCTAATCCAATCCTATGAGCACCTCTAGGCATCTCTTGTTCATCCCTGAGTGCCTCTGGGTGCCTTCCACCATCACTGAGCACCTCTGGGAACCTTTCTTCCATCACCAACCACCTCTGGGTGCCTTTATTCCATAACCAAGCACCTATGGGCACCTTCCTTCCATCATCGAGCACCTCTAGGTACCTCCTACCATCATCGAGTGCCCGTAGGCATTCACAACCTTAGTTTTGCAGTCTAGCAAATCCCTCGGGTGTCGCTAGGGCATCTGTGCACCAAATCCTACAACAATGATGAAGAACAGAGAACAAAGAATTAATGTGACAAGGTAATTTATTTATTGTGTTTATTATTTATTCTTTAGATCTATTTATAGCTTCATTTATGCAACTAGGGTTAGTAGTTTTCTTATTGAGGGCCTCACATAGTGGAGCCCTCATAGATATTATTGACCTTCTGTTGTTGTTTGTTGTTTGCAGGTTTAGGGATCAAGTTCATTGGAAGTTGTTGAAGCACTTGAGTGGTCTGGCCTATGGATATCTGAAGCCCACTCACCTTACTATTGAGATCAAGTCGAGCATGAAGACACCACCCTTTGTTTGTTAGCTAGGGTTTCGGAGAACCCTGGCATATTGAAATCATTGTATTGGATAATAAAGCATTGTAAACCCCCATTTGGGGTACACTTGGTTGTAATATCAGATATCCACCTAGAAATAAGAATAAAATTTTATTTTTGTGCAATCATTTGTGTTTATTCTGCTTTATTTATTCATTTATTTAAGTTTATTGTTTGGTGTTGTTCGATTTTGCATCTACACATCCTACAAAAATAAAAGTACAACTTTCAACATGATATGTGTTTCCCTATTTATGAGGTAAACCTATCGTACACAGGGATGGTGGTAATTGGTATAGGATAATAGAGTCTTGTATAATGAAATTAGCATGTTCTGTAGGTGTTGGTAAAACTTCATCTATGAGTGGATATGAGGTAGAAGGATTATCAATTTTAGATGGTGTAATTGTGTCAGAAGAAGGTAAAGATTCAATTTTTTTGGAAGAAGACTTAGGAGGAAATGGAATTGATGATGATAAAGCCAAGAAGAATGTAACATTAATAGGTTTTGCCATGGCACACATATCAAAAGTTCTAGGATCTTTGTGTATGGTGATCAATTGATTTTTAAACTTAAATTTAACACATTTATGTAAGGTATAGGGAACTGCTCTCATCGCAATGATCCAAGGGCATCCTAGCAGGATATTGTATGATGCATGACAAGATACAACAAAAATAGATGTGTCTAAAATTCTAGGATCAACTTGTAATGGAATAGATATCACACCACAAGCCTCTTGGGTTTTGTCACTAAAAGCTTTTATAATCATTTTAGTTCTTGTATTCATTTTAGAACCCAAACCTTTTGAAAAAGTCATAAGTGCAGATATTTAGAGATGAACCATTGTCAATAAATACTCTCTTAACACCGACATTTCCAATTAATGTTGTTATGAATAAGGGATTATCCCTATGCATACTTTTTGGAGGTATATCTTTGTCATGAAAATCGATGTAATCAACTCCATGAGAAGCTACAACATTCACTACAACACTTGGTTCTATGCCCTTAGGTACCATCATTTGACTCAAGGTGTTCAATAATTCTTCTCAATGAATTGATGAAGTTCTAAGAAGATCTAAGAGAGAAATCCTAGTTTTTGTATTAGCTAGTTGTTCATTAATATCAAAGGGAGTTTTATGTTGAGGTCAAATTACGTTATTTCCCTTATAATGTGGTTTCATAACAAAAGATGTTGATTTGCATCATTTTATTGAGTTGTAGGTAATTGAGGTTGAGAATTTTGAGTTTGATCTTGTTGTCTAGTTATGGATCCAACTATAGCCACAATATTACTTTATTGATGGGGAATGGGAGGATCATCTTGAACAAGATGTGATCTAGCATTTGATGTTTGTTTAATGGAAAGGAGTTGTTGTGAAGAAGGTCAATTTGTTATCATTCTTGGAAATGGTTCATCTAAATTTAATGAATCTGTGATGGATATAATTGGTCCTAATTCATCTTCTGAACTGTTAGAATGTAAGGAATTAATGTCTACCTTAGATTCAGTTTCACTTTCTATATGGTCAAAAGGTGAGAATTGTAGTGTCCTCCCTCAAAATTATTCAATTGTGACAACGGATTGGGTAGGCACAAAGGAAGTTTACGAGATTTAGGATGGTAAGTAACTACTAATCATTCCCACATAACATGTTGGATGAGGCACAATCTTATAATCTAGCTGATTTATAACTTTCTTACCACAATTTGGTAAAGGATTTTGGAAGATGTCTAGATCTTGATTGGTATTTTGCACCTATTGCTTTTGTGGTTCTATTGGCAGATTAGCCCTAGGTGGAAGATTTTCCACTCCCAATTTTCCATTGTCAATCAAGTCTTGTACTAAGTGTTTTAATCTTCTATAATAACCCAGGTGTTGTAGGTGAGTTGGAGGGGAGAGGGCAATCCTCCAAGGTAGGTCCCAGGTTCAAATCTCCACCCTACCAAAAAGCTAAATTGGGTATCCAAAATCCAATTGATAATGTTGGTATGGGCAGGGTCGGGTGTGACTCCCGGGTGACTTTGATGGTGTAGAACCCCCTATTCGTGGTCTCTCAGACCAAGGTGGCCCTGCAAGGGGTTTTTCGCTTTTAAAAAAAAAAATCTTCTACAAGTGTTGGTTGGATGTCCATCAACTTGATGGAAATCACAATGTTGGTCCGATCTATACCAAGGTTGAGAGGGGTCAGGTTGTCATATCTCTAGAAATTTTATTAAACCTCTTTCTACTAATTGCAGTAAGACCATCATCAAAGGTTGATTTAATCTTGTGAATTTTATTTGTGAATTTTTTTGGGGTGATTTTAACACAAAATTCTTTGTAGTTTCTGTGGTGTTAACATTTGGAGGGGGTCTACTATCTATAACCCCATCTCCTACCACATGTTTGTTCTTGTATTGATTTTTAGATGACTTGTCTTCATATTTCCTTTTAAACTGTCCCCTTCTAATTAGGGCTTCTTCTACCCTTCTTGCCAAGTCTATAGCTTGATCAAAGGATGTTACGGTAGTCATATCTAACTTGTAAGATAATTGCTCTTGTAAATTCCCAATGAAATTTTCTAACATTTCTCTTGGAGGTAAAGTGAAATGTTTACCTAAAATTTTCCTCCTCTAGGCTAGAAATTCTATGAAGCTCTATTATTTTCCTTATTTAAGGTTGTACAAATATTTGATTGTGACATGCCTCTCTATATAAGCACCAAATTGATGTACAAACAGCTCCACAATTTCTTTGAAATTTCTTAGGGAATGTGTTGGCAATTGATAGTACCATTCTAATGCCATGCCTCCTAAACTTTTTGGAAATATTTTTAACAATAACATATCATCATATGCAATGTCATGACAAGCTATCCTAAACATACAAAGATGCTCGATTGGATCTTCGACCCCCTTATAAATTGGTAATACCGGCATGGGGAAGCATTTAGGGTATGGTTTAGCAACAACATAAGGATCCAATGGTTGATTACACATTTCCTTATAGTTGTATGTAGGGTGATAAGGGTCTATTTGATCCAATCGTGAAGCTAATTGCTTCACTATAGTTTCAATATGTTGTGGTTGCTCATTATTTCCATGTTGTGCTATTATGTTGGCATATGGAGGATAATATGTACGTTGTGCTACCACAGGAACGGTGATACTATTATGCATAGGATTTGAAATGGGAGGATTTTTGAGTTTATAAGGAGCTACTTTTTGTTGGGAATTTTGTTGAAAAGAAGTAGGATTTTGCACATTTTTGTTCTTTTGAGATGTAGAGTTTTGACCAAATCAATTTTTGAAATATTGGGAAAGAAAAGTATTATTTTTAGAAGAAGAAGGTTGTTTTTGAGTAGTAGTTATGTTGGTCACAAAAGTAGGTTGGTGTTGTGATGCAATTGATGTTTGATTTTGATGATGAGTATCTTGGGGATGCATAATTTGGGTAGGATCTAAGGAAGGGTCAATATGGGTGGCATGTTGTAATGAGGTATCCTCTTCATAGGTTTCCAATTTTGGTCACATTTGAAAAACTTGCTCTAAGGCGTCTTCAACTGAAACATCACCTTTTCTAACTTGTTCTTCTATTTCAAATGTGTTGGTAATAGTAGATCGGTTATGTTTCAAAAATTCACAAAAGTGATCCATAGATTCAAAATGAATGTCTCCTTGGGGTCCCATTTTAGGGTCAAAAACCTTAATTGTTTCATCTTCATCATGTTGTTCTATTTGGGCTACTTGTTCTTCTGGAATTTCTTCCATTTCAGTTTCACTATTGGGGTTTTTAGTATCCGACTCTTCTTCGAAGTCGGTTACCACTTGTTTACCATTCCTTAGAGTTTTAGACATATTTCCTATCGATGCTAATTAATTTTATTATTATTATTATTTTTGTTGTTTTTAGTATTTTTTTGTTTTTTTTTGTTCTTGAAAACAATCTACTATTCAAGTATTTACAAAATTTTGATAACAATGCTAAATGGTTTAATCTTCTTTTAAGAGCTTGTGAATGTCATTAATGGGCTCTAGATATTAAGGATTCATGTAGTGTTCTTCCTCAAAATAGAAATCATCTACTAGAATTTGGATGAAGTGGACAAGGGTAAGTTCCTTAGTATCTGAGGTAGAAGGTTGAACTTGCAATTCATAACAATAGTCTTGAAAAAGGACTACCCTAGGTGCTTTGTGATATCTTCTTCTTTGTTCTAGGGTCACCTCATTTTCCTCTAAGTATTTTAAGAATGTATGGATATTTAATGCTTCTTCCAAATAGTTGTCCCAAGGATAGATGTTTGAATGAACACTAGCTCATTTGTTTGCCATCCAACATTCACAACCTTTTTTATTTCAAAATAGGGAGAGTACTAACCTGGTCCTAGGGCTCTGGTAACATCAATTCTTTTAATTTTCCTTATTTCTTCAGATCTATTCTCAATGATACCAAATTTTTTCCACAAGTCCACTTGGCATTCTGTATGATAATTTTTGTAGAAGAGGTCAACCTCTCGCTCTATGAGTGTTTTTCTAAGGTCTATAAATGAAGACTCTTTAATACTATTTTCTACCATTTAGAAAGATTTTTGTTTTTTTGTTTTTTTTGTATGAAAAGGAAAAACAACAAAGTTGACAATGATGGTGTAGTTCACATCGGGTTCACCAAAGAATGTAGACCCAAAATTTTTGCACCCCTTTCTTCCAGGCTAATGGATCCATACCTGAAAGAGAGAGAGAAAATAATGACTCTACACCTCAGACGAGAAGTGCTTATGTTGCACTTTTCTTGGTGTTTATTGATGAATGGGGTGAGGGTTCACCAAGATACACTTTCAGTGGCGGTTTCCACGCCTAGGTGAGGTGGTAGTTTGATTTTATTTCTTATTTCAAAAGCATACACCTAGGGTTTGGCCAAATGCAATTTCTATCTAGATATATGCAAGTTATCTTTCCTTGAGAACAAATGGCATACAAATCTATCTTTATTGTAAATTTGCTTTTAATGCAATGATTGAAAGTGAAATATGAAATTTATGCTAACATGTTGTTTTCTTTTTGTGTTTTGTATTTTGACTAGTGTGGGAAACATGCAATAAAACCTATGTTTTTGATGTTTTTAGTTTTTTTTTGTTTAATGCAAATGTTCATAAATAGAGAAATATAAATCTGAAGTACAAGAAAATAGGTTTAAATCCTTACCTGGTCTAGATGCTTACTTTTAGAAGAATTCGGGTGTTGTAGGACAAATTCGGGTGCTTATAGTATGAATTCGAACGTTTGAATTCATCAAACAAATTCAGATCATTCAAATATATCATAAATCTACAATTTCATAGTGCAACACTAAATTTTAAAATTAAGGGTGGGGGATCTACTTAGGTCACAGTAGATCATGATCTGTGACAGTCAAATCCCCTCAATTCTTTCAACAAATCGTATGAAAAATAAAGGATCTATGGATCTAATGCAAAACATATAAGATTAAATGCAGTAAACACAATAAAATAATGAGATACAATGGAGTAATTAAAGCAAGTAAAAGTAGACAATGCAACTAGGACTCAAATTGATAAATCTGCAATCAAAATTTTACCCCCAACATTAATTAGTATGATTTTGAACTTTATGTATGTTTTCAGACTTTATGTATGATTTCAGATGTCCCAAAAATATCCAACGACTAGTTTTTCAAAAGCAATGGTCAGAAATCAAATTAAAATCAATGCAAAAATTAAATTACTGTCAAGCATAAACCAGATATAAACCTACAATATGCGTTGCCATGCAAAAATTAAATTATTGTCAAGCATAAACCAGATCTAAATCAGAAAGTATGCGTTTCCATGTTTGAGAGCTCTAGGAATGGTGATCCAAAGGTCAAAATCTCCACTATAACCTGCAACAAAAGCTCTAAAATCTCCCTCTCCAAACAAGATTTCCTGCAAATTATCACCATTAGTTTTTTTAGGGGGGTTTAGGGGTTTAAATGCCTGATGCAGGTTGAGGAACCAGAGAGGGAGGCAAAAATAGGCCAAGTAGTTAGGTCAATTTGGGATTTTTCTTGATTTGGACAAATTCAGGAGATCCAAATTTATCAGGAATCTAGGTTGGCCTAGATTAGGTACAAAATCCTAGCAGAGTGCCTAAATTAGGTGCACGTGGACAAAAACGGACATCAAAAATTTTTGAAAATTTTTTATTTCATCGGGTTTGCCTGAGTTCCAAAAAAAAAGGGGGAAATTAAATCAGTTTCTATTTTTTTATGTAAAAATCGAGGCAAGGGTATTTGAGTGTAAATTTCATGTTATTAGGGTAAATAACATGTTTTACTAGGAAGTGGGAATTTTGAAGTGTGTAAAAATTCTATGGATATAGTTTGGCTTTGCTTTTCTTCAGTTTAGCATGTTTAAGTTGGTTTATCCACCCTTTCTGCTAATCTCTACACTCTAAGTAATCAACACTTTCCTTTTGGGGTTGTTGGTCCTTCTTTGTCAACTCTACAAAGTAGGATTCATTCAACTATTTTTGTTGTGCTATATGATCTCGTTGTTGATCTATTAGTTCCCCTTGTTGTTCTATTTACTCTTGTAACACTGTAGCGATGGTGATGAGGTTTTCCACCTTATTTATTAAGTCTCTCAAACCCTTTTATTGGGTCCTTTATTCAGCATAATATTTATAGTTTTGCCTACTAGGAGAAGCAATATTTTCTCCTCTCATCTTAGGTGTCATATATCCTAATGAAAAACAATAAGATAGGGTTAAATTATATTTCTACCCTAGAACTGAACCTTATCTCAACCGTAATGTAGATTTCTTTTACCAGAAGCATAGTGTTCTAATTAGGATGATATTCCAAGGTTATGATATAACACTAATACCAAAGACCATACAAAGGTATCATAACATTCATTTCCCCTTGGTATTAATTCCCATTGTATTCTAGCAATTAGGGCATTCTAGGTCATTCTAGCTCTAGCTTAAACTCTAATCAAGCCTTCATTGGAGGCACCAAATCTCTTTTACGCACAAGAAGCTCTATACCCTCCTACCTTGAGCTCTGATACCAAATGTAAATGGCCCAAATTCAAGTACAAGAAAACACACAAAAGAAAATAATTTTTTTTACTAAGAAGAGGGATTCATAAACCCCTAACTAACTTCTAATTGATCTATTGTTTAAATCCCCTAAGTTTCTTGAAGAGCTACACCTCAACAAATACCCTCACACAAATCCATCTGTGTAGGTTTATTACGTGTTACTACAAATAATCTTATCCCTCCCATTATTCTTGATGAGATAAACTTATCACCTTCAATCAATCAAAGGTATATTCCCATATCCATACCATACACAAGTCAATCTGTGTAGGTCTGATATATGTATTATGAGTTAAGCTATCCATCTCATCTCCACGATGAGCTATCTTAACTCAAATGTAGTCTTTCTCTAAACTCAGTTATCATTCTCCCTAAAGGATCTTAATCCCTTAGGTCCACTATGTTCACCCTAAGGGGGTCTCAATCCCTTAGGTCACCCTCTAAGTTCACCCTAGAACTCATTATTTAAGTTTCTATTATTTAGCAAGAAAAACAAGGATAGTTCAAATACTAAATCTAACAAAAAGTATAATTCAAAACATACAAAAGACTAGAGGAAAACACCATTAAGAGGTGGTAAACATTAATTTAAATATAAATTAATACAATATATATAATTCAAGCAGTAATTTAAAGGTACATCTTCTATCAAATAACAATTATTACATGTAAGTAGGTATGGTAGATCCTCCATTATCTTAAATAATAATATATTACATCAATTTCATTAGGGAAATCTTCCCACATATTTAATCTATTTGAGCATAATTAAATCAATATAAGGAGAATCAAACCATTACATTGGTTCCAACTGCGTCCTTGGTCCTCCTCTACTTCAATCGATCATTTGAGGATAGTAGGGGATCAGGGCACTCAAGGTTCTATGATAGACATGCTTCTAAATGCATTTACTTATTTCATTACCAAATTACAACCATACAAATTAAATCAAAGTAACTAATCATCTATTGCATAGTTGATATCATAAAAACCACCATTTTTATTTCCCCTCTCATTATCTCATGAGAGTCTTTCAACAGTGCAAATAGATCATAGGTTCTACTTCAATCAATTCCTTTTCAACCTTTATTCAACAAATTAAAGTCCCATACCTTTAATATTTAAACAAGCTAGGTTCCTTTATTTTCATAAATCAAAGTCATCCTACTTCAATTCATAAAATAAACCATTTCCTTTACTTTCACTAAATAGAGTCTCATACCTCTAAATAATAAAAATAAAACATAATTCATTTACTTTCACTAAATAGAGTCCCATACCTCTAAATAATAAAAATAAAACATAATTCATTTACTTTCACTAAATAGAGTCCCATACCTCTAAATAATAAAAATAAAACATAATTCATTTACTTTCACTAAATAGAGTCCCATACCTCTAAATAATAAAAATAAAACATAATTCATTTACTTTCACTAAATAGAGTCCCATACCTCTAAATAATAAAAATAATTCATTTCCTTTATTTTCCCTAAAGCAACACTCTTTAATTAATTTACTTTCCAATTAACTAAAGCACACTCTTTAATTAATTTATTTTTCAATTAACTAAAGCAAACTCTTTAATTAATTTATTTTCCAATTAACTAAAGCAAACTCTTTAATTAATTCATTTTCCAATTAACTAAAGCACACTCTTTAATTAATTCATTTTCCAATTAACTAAAGCAAACTCTTTAATTAATTTATTTTCCAATTAACTAAAGCACACTCTTTAATTAATTTATTTTCCAATTAACTAAAGCAAACTCTTTAATTAATTCAAAATCCAAAAGGATGGTCTCACCTGCAACCTAAGAATCTAAACTCCACGAGGCAGCATAGGTTACCACACCGCACAGAAGGGATCAAGAGGGATACACGACAGATGATGAATGCCCATGAACTTGGGTAGGAGATAAGGGGAAACTAGTTCGCCATTGCCCATGTGGCGCACAACAAATTACACAAACCATGGCTTAACCCTCAAACAATAGTCAAATTAAGGAGAGAATAGAGGGGTTTATTTAACACAAAAGGATCTAGCAAGTAGGGGATTCGCTCTCCAAATTATGATAGAAGAAGTTCCTAATTTTCAATATTAACCCCAGTGCAACTGAGTCCTGACTAAACTTTGATGCAGGATACCTTGTAGGGGTTACCATGGCATAGTCCAATGACCAAAGCACCTCATAGAAGCACTTGTCATGGCTAACTCCAGGCTAGTGCTTCACTAACCAACACGATATCATCGTTGGCTTGGTCAACTAAGACTAGTAAGGAACAACACAATCGAATACAATCGATCCAAAAGAAACCACAACCATTATCGAGTCATTGTTAGAAGAACATAGCACCCTCAAGACGTGGTCACAAATAGTGGTAGGGCCACCACCAATGGGGAGAAGGTTTAAACACACCAACTATAGCACATTGAGTGCCCAAGGAGTTGATCCAAGCATGAGGTAGAGAGAAATAAAAAAACCTACTCTTGCGTGGTATAGATGAACATCCAACCAACACGATTTCATAGTAAGGCTAAGAGTTACTCCCAATCAAACAACCAAGAAGCTTATTTATTTTAAACTTAAAAATGATAGGGATTAAGCTTATCCAACCAACCTAAAACCTTTTGAAGTTGGTCAAGTTCTTTCCTTCTCGAGCACTATTTTCATCTTATTTTTATCTACAGGTTCCAATGCTCGACTCTAAAATATTTTGAAGATTTTCCTTTCTTTGTTGAGTGAGATGAATTATACCAATGAGAACAACAACCCTTTTTCCTTCCTCTCTTCCCCTCCTTAAGGGATCGATTTCCTCTATTAAATGCTCCTCACCGTCCTCATCAATGCTCTCATCTATTGGCCTTAACTTCCATCTGATCCATCCAACTACAAGGAGATATTTCCTTATAATTAAAAATTTTAACTCACTTTAGCACATGTGAATCTCTCCTCTTGAAGTCGATGTGAAGCTTCCTTTCCACTTGTTCAACTTTGCGTTGCTCCAAGGACTATTAAATTATTTAAAATATTAAGATCTTTTGCAATCTCTCATAGAATGAGATCTTCCATTTAAGGAACCGTATCTTTTTTATAATAGACAATTCTCCTTAATTAAAGTCTATCGTTTTATTAAGAAGTACTATTATCATTTAAAATAAAACAACTTTTATTTAAAAATGAAATAAAAACAACTTAATATTTATAAATGAAGTTCCTTTGTCATTTAAACTATTATTTATAAATGAAATTCACTTATCATTTAAAATAAAACAACTAATATTTATAAATGAAATTCCTTTATCATACTATTATTTATAAATGAAATTCATTTATCATTTAAAATAAAACAACTAATATTTATAAATGAAATTCCTTTATCATTTAAACTATTATTTATAAATGAAATTCATTTATCATTTAAAATAATTAAACTATTATTTATAAATAATTGTTTTTTTATAGAATACAAAGTTTTCTCATCGAATACTAACATCATGCTATTATTTTGAAAATTTTAAGCAAAATAAGGAGATTTTTCAAAATAACCAGGTTATGCAAGTTTTTTTCCAAACTGTTGATAGTGATGAAGTAAAATATAATCAAACATATGCAACAGATAAAGAGGGAATCTTTCCATCAACCTAATCACTTTTCTTAGCTCGAGAGTTTATGATAGCTACTAGGCTATCAATTGAGGCTCAAGGTGGCTAGCTATTGATGATTATCCCTAACCGAATGCATACCTATATGAAGGTATCCATCAATGTTACCACCGAGTTGCCTTAATAATCATTTCTCCAACCTCAAGTACCCTCGCTTCTGGTGAAGGATTCTTCTTCTTCCACCTACAAGTGTACCTGATCCTACATATTTGGTAATAAGTTAGCAGTACCATACTCTTCCAAATCAACTAAACATCGTATAGTTGGATCAATTACTCAAAGCATCATAGATTAATACATTGTTTCTTTGTGCCAAAAAGCCCACCAAGGAGGGTCATGACATTGTTATAAGAGATATTTTTGATATCAGGGCTGAGACAATTGCTTTCTTTGAATATTTTCTTGGACCCATCCTAGATTGTGACCAATAAACTTCTAAGAATATCCTGAGAAACATTCCCAGGCTGGTCACCTAGGAGAGAAAAAATATTTCTTTCTAAAGCCTTTCTCTACAAAGAAAATTTGTGTTGTCTTCTCCATGCAAGGTGGGAAAGCCTCGGGTCTTGACGGGTTTCCCCCATATTTTTTCAAAAATTTTGGGATATTATAGGATCTGATATTATTTTAGCCATTTAGAAAATGCAATAGGACAAAAGCATTCCTAAGGATGTCAACTCCACCTTTTTGGCTCGTATTCCCAAGATCAGCAATGCCAAAACCCTTGTTGATTTTTGACCAATTAGACTTTGCAATATCTTTTTCAAAATATTCTCTAAAGTGATGGCCAGTAGACTTAAATTTATTCTCCCCCACATCATTAACCTCAATCAAGATAACTATGTTCAATGGAGACACATTATCAACAACATCATCACCATTCACAAACTTATTCATTTAGTGTCTAAAAGTGGTAAGGCTGGTATTTTTCTTAAATTAAATATGAATAAAGCCTTCGACGGAGTGTCTTGGAAGTTTATTTTCTCTATCCTATCTAGGTTTGGATTCCACCCTGAATGGATTGACCTCATTAAATAATGCATCTCAAACATCATTTTCTTTGTTCTTGTTAATGGATTTGTTGCTAGATAATTTCAGAGTTTTGAAATTTTAAGACAAGGTGACCCTTTATCCCTTTTTTTCATTATCCTTGTTGAATATTTTGGTATAACTTTAAGGTCAACTTGCTCCAAGGAAGAAATCTCAGGAATTAAACCAACCTCATCTCTTAATTCCATCTTCCATTACCAATTTGTTGATGACACCATTATTTCCACCTTTGCCTCTATTTCCCAAGCTAAAGTTATTAAGTTGATTATGCTCTCCTTTGAGTTAGTTGCTGGTCAAATTAATTTCTCTAAGAATTTATTTTATCAACACACCCATTAGATGGTAGGCTCAAATAGCCAACATCCTTAGTTGTACTTGTTGAGAAGCAACACACCCCCACTGAAAAATGAATTTCCACCCTTTGAAAATTTTGAGCTTTCATTTTTGCAGTAAGGACCCTCTTGATGTTTTTCAGGTTTTAAGTCCAAGATTTTGCTTGTCTCTTTCCTCTTCAAGTTTTGCATATACCAAAGTGTCCAAACAGACTTGCATCTGGCTTTGTTTTATTTTAGAATTCATTTTGCAAATGTTAGAATCATTGCTGATTAAAGAAAATCTTTCACCGGTATGAAAAAATGCAGATTCCAGATAGATAAATTCATTGGAGGCCAAAACTTTCCATTTTTGGCAAAGTAGCGAAATCGCGACACTTCCATTTTTGGAAATGTCACGAAATCGCGACAGGTTTCGAAAAAGTCGGCCAAGTCGCAAAAACGTAGCGAAATCGTGACACTTCCATTTTTGGAAATGTCGCGATAACTTTCCATTTTTGGAAATGTCATGAAATGCAAAAGTGGAGAGAAAGCAAATGCGTACGGAACGGCGGATTTACATGTTAAATCGTGACATGTCACATTTAGGAGGAAAAGGAAGCTAAGGCATGAAAGAGAAACAAAGAAGCGAATCGACACAAAAAAACAAACGTAGCGAAATCGCGACACGACATAAACCAAAGTCACGAAATCACGACAGAAGACAAATTGGAAGAAAGTAATTTTGAAAGTTCGCGATTTCGTGACATGTCGCGAAATCGCCAGGAAGAAAAGAGAAGGACAAACATGTCGCGAAATCTGACAGGAAGGGAATAATAGAAATGTCACGAAATCGCGACAGGGAAAGCAAAGAAAAGTCTAAGGCATTAAAATGTCGCGAAATCGCGACGTTTTGGAGAGACAAGGCTCGAAAGGAGAAGGTGTCGCGAAATCACGAAACATGAAGAAAAGTGTCATGAAATCGCGACCAAAGAAAGGAAGCAAGGCGACGGTCGTGAAATCGCGAGTCGCAAAATCGCGAGTCAAAGAAAAAGAAGGTAAGAAGGATGGAGATGTCGCGAAATCGTGACATGCAAGGAAAGAGAGAAAAGAGGATGTGCGAAATCGGACAAGGGAGAGGAAGAGGGAAAGTCACGATTTCGTGACATGTCGCGAAATCGTGACATGTCGCATTTTCACGACTAGGAAGAAAAGCCGAAAGTGGAAAAAGAAATGGGTGTCGCATTTTTGTGACACGTGTCAAATAAGCAAGCCACGTGTCAGATAAATAGAGCCGACATGCAAATGAAATTTAGGGTTTCATTTTAATATTTAAGGTTTTGATTTAATAATTTTAAAATGCTAATCCTTGTTTGTCTTTCATGCAGGAAGCCATCTGGCACTTGCATGATAACGGAGAAATGGCCATAAAGACAAAGTTAAGTGCAAATTAATCGAAGACAGCCATATTGAAATGAGAGATGTCGGGAATTGTTGTTTCATCCAAATTTTATAGATCTGGCCGCAAAGAGACTTTACGGTGACTAAGCAGCTGCCCATTTAATGGAGTATGTCGAGAATTGGCCGAAAAATGAAAATATCTACACATAGTTACCGAAATTTGCCGATGGATGCATTTAATGAAAATTTATGGCAGAATTAATGGCTTGCAGACATTTTCAACTCAGGGATGGCTCTGCGGAGATGAAATGTCAGAGAAGTGGTGACTCATCCAAATTTTTGAGGGAATTAATGAGGGCATTTACTCACAGTTGCGGGTGAATGCAAGTGGCATTCGAATTCTGTCTTCTCCATTTATGGCAAGTGACTGCACTGATTTGCAGAATGGTTAAGTTTTATCAAGACTTTGTTTTAAATGGCTTTATATTGTAAAACCCGGGTACTAGGGTTTAAGATGATAAGATTTAGGGTTTGAGAAGAAGATATTTCTGAAAAGATCAGGGTCTATCCTGAGTCTATAAATACTTCTTCTAAATGTAATCGTAGGAGGCGGAGACTTAGAAATAAAAGGCTATTGAAGCAATTTCTTGCAAATCTTGTTAAATACTTTATTTTTGGACTTGGAGTTGATGTGCTTTTGTTTTATGTGATAGCATGGCCAGGAGCCTAATATTTTTCAGATTGTGATAAGTTCATCTTCTTTTGTTATCCGTTTCTTTAAAGTTTATTAAATATATGTTGTAAATCTGTGTTATCAAGATTAAATATGTTGTTGGGCTTCATTTGTTCTATTGTATGCTAGGGAAAATCACAGATTTAAGGTTCAAGTTTGTTCTAATTGCTCTGTCCTCACTGTGTGAGCTATGCTGCTGGTGAGAAATACCAATTTTAACGGACTTCCCTTCTGTTTATGATTTTCTTTCAGATCTGTTCCATCTCTGTCTTATGCTCTTAGTAGAAAGTGATCTTAGAAAGCTGGACACTTTCTTCTTTGATTTGTTCTATTGTGAAGCCGATAGTATAAATAAAATTGGTAGTTTTGTTTTACTGGCTAAGTTTGATAGACTTCTCTTTCTGCCCTACCCTACCCTCTTTGTTTTACCGTGAAATGATCCATTTTTATTTTCTTTTAAATTTGTCTTTTATTTAAATCTGTTGACCCATAAGAGCTAGATCAAAGAACTAATTTTAAATCTGATTGTCAACAAGTGACAACTTCTAAACATTACTGAACAAGTTCAAGAACCCGTTGTAAGGTAACAGACAGTCCATATTGAAAACTATTCCAGAAGCGAAAAAGAGTGAATAGACATTCGACCCAACTCTGTAACTCACACCTTGGATAACTAGAAAGATCCTAAAGTGAGTGGGATTTATCCCGTATAAGTGTTATCAGAGTTTCATGCTCATTCTTCACAGGGTGTGTATAAAAGTCGGACCAACATTTAAAAATGGCGCTAGAAGGAGGGCCCACTGAACTCCGGTCAGTATTGTAAATTGTCAGTACAATATTTAAAATTGCCAGAAAAGAAGACCTCAAGTTCAGTAGTCTGTTAAGGATTGTAAGGTTGTAAGTGCTTGTGAAAAGCTGGATTCTACATACAAGGTAACAAGGTCCCACCCCAGAGCTGGAGAGCTCCTTGTGCCTGAATTAGAAACTCCAAGAAGAAGTAGCCTCAGAAGGGCCAAGTCTCTATCTCAAACAGTTTTATCACCACTGGTAGTTACTCCAACTACAACTCAGAATATCACCGTCAATCAAGTAGTAATGGCAAACTGGTTGGGTTCCACTGCTTTAAATATCTCGGGTATAGCCCATGACCTGCCCAGAAATCTGAAGAGATATCTTCCCAGATATAAACATGATGGGACAAGGACAGCAGAGGAACATCTGGTAGCTTTCAAAAATGCTCTAAAATTGTTGAATGTACAGCATGAAGATGTTGCTTGCAGATTGTTCCCGTTCACTCTCTAGGAGGGAGCTTATGACTGGTTTCTAAATCTTACTAATGATTCTGTCACCAGCTGGAATGACTTAGAAAAGGTTTTTGTGTCACAGTTCGGTGAAGTGATAGATCCTAGTATATTATATCAGCGAGTTTTTGGTATCAAAAGAGAATTAAGTGAATCTATCAGATCTTACAATGTCAGATTCCAGAAAGCTTATGGTAGACTTACTGGTTATTATGTACCGAATGCAGACCTGGCATTAGAGATTTTTAGAAATTCTCTAGATCCAATGACTTCAGTTTTCTTGAAAAGAGATCCCTCTGTTACTAATTTAACAGAGGCTTATAAAGAAGCTTTGATTCTGGAAAGACAGTTGGGGCCCCAACCTTTAAATGCTCAGCAAATTCCTTTGGTTACACAAGCTCCCCCTGTTTTCAATCCCATACCACATCAGATGATGTTGCCAGTGTGTCAGACTCTACCATCAGCAAATCCATTGGCTGTGACACCTGTTGAGAATGTACAGAACCCAGGCAAAGAGGCTGACAATGCAAGAGTTGAAGAAGTCTCAAAAATAGTTCAGAAGTTGGCCAATGATTTTTTGAGTTTTAAAAGGCAAGTTTCTACTGGGGACAACTCAAACAGGTATTCATATCAACCGAACAGATTCAACCGGCCCCCATATGAACCTAATAAAGATTACAAAGGTAAAGGTCATGATGTGAATATTTGCGATTTAGCTCTGCCTAACTGGTGCAGAATACATGCTACTTCTCAGCACGGGGAGTTGGATTGTTTGGAATTTTGTAATGCATTTGAAGCTTTGTCTGGGGATTTGATTTCTCCTAAAAATCAAAGAACTACGGATGGCCCAAGTTCATCCAACCACAGTGCAGCTATGGTCTTGGATTCTTTCACTTTCTCGGATGAATCCGAGAATGTAGTTGAAATGCCTATGGATGAGGTGCGGGCTTTCCAACGAGTACGGGAGGGACAACTACAACCTGAGAAACAGAAATCCGGAGCCCAACACTACATCTACCCCTCCGAACAACTCTCACAATGTTCCTCCAGATCCATCTCCAAGCAATAATCCATCTCCACCCAAGGGAGGAAATGCGAGAGGACCAGATGCTTTTGTCCCTCCACTTAATAAGGGATATAACATAGTGGAGGACATGAAAAAGATCAAGGCCAACATTACTCTTCATGAGTTGGCCCAAATTTCAGAACAGAGGGACAACCTGATTAAAACGTACTCTGGGCATACTACAAAATCTTTGGACAAGGGAAAGAAAATGGCAAATGCGAATGTAGCCATGTACAAAGAGAAAACTGAGGTTCCACCTTTTCTACTGACTGTTCGTATTTTTGGGAAGAACTTACACAATTGTTTGGTAGATTCGGGTGCATCTGCTAATGTTATGCCTTTGGCCATTTGTCAGCAGTTGGGTTTGACCCCAATGAAGTCTGAAAGGAGAGTTGTCCAATTGGACAAATCGAAGGTTAAAGTAGTGGGAGAACTTCAAAATATTCATATCCAATTAGCATCTGAGCCAAGGGCTCAACATAAAATTGAAATTCGGGTTGTGGATATCCCCGTGGGGTACGGGATGCTGTTAAGCAGGGATTGGTCGAGATCTCTGAACGGATACTTGGCAACAAACTTTTCACACATGTGGTTGCCATGGAAGGGAGTGGCAAATCAATTACGGGTTGAAAGAGAACCCAGGTACAAGCATACAATTACTGAGTACAATGCAGAGAATGAGACTGTAAATATTGCGGAGGTAGATATTGGAGTTTACAATTTAACAACGGGACAAAATGAGAAGTTTAATAAAGCCCATCCTGTTCATAGTAATGAAGTCTGGACGCTTCATGTGGATGGGGCTAAGTCTAAACGGGGTTACGGCACGGGGCAGTCCTTAAAGGGCACTGAAAGTCGGACATATTTTATGTCTTATCGCCTACGGTTCCCTTGTACAAATAATTTAGCGAGTATGAAGCTCCGGTATTAGGTTTGAAATTTGCTTTGGACAAAAGTGTAAGAAATATTCAAGTTTTTACGGATTCAGAATTGGTGGCTAATCAAGTCAAAGGTAAATTCCAGTGTAAAGCATCTTATTTAAAAGGATACAAACATCGGGCTTGGGATCTTGTAGAAGATTTTGATGCATTTAATCTGACACACATACCCGAGAGAGCAGAATTCACGTGCGGATGTCTTGGCTTCTTCGACCGCAAGTTTAAAACCACTGGAAGAATTTAAATGGAACAAGTTTTCAATTGAGTTAGTCCCTTGTCCTTCGAGTCCCAAATAATATAGATAATTTTCAGGTTTTCTCCGATGATCAACAGATTGTAAACTTTTTGCGAGTACTAACACATTTGAAAATGCTATAATCGATGAGGGCCAAAGGGATACTCTGCTTGGAGCGGTTAGATGATGACAGGGGAATAATAAGGTTGAAAGACAACGAGAATTCCAAAAGGGATGGTGGAGCTGGAGCGGCTCTTTGATGTTGACCAAATCGAGGCAAAAGGTGAATTCTGAGGATTCTATGGGTGCAAAAGACAGTGAGGCCGAGAACACAGAACGTGGGGATCGAAGAAGATCCCAGGCACATCAAGTTGGCTAAGAACTGTGATCCAAAAATAAAAGGGAATATGATTGATTTTCTTCACAGGTCCAAGGATGTTATGGCCTGGTCATACAAAGACTTAAAGGTATTTGATCCGAAAGTTTACACTCATATTATACCTTTAAAAGAATTTTGCAAACCTTTTCGGCAAAAACAGAGGCATGTCAACGCTCTGTTAGAGCCCCTCATCCAGAAAGAGGTAGAAAAACTATTGAGTGCCGCCATTATTTTTCCCATCAGGCATTCTACTTGGGTGGCCAATTTGGTGCCAGTCAGAAAGAAAAATGGAGAGATCCGCTTGTGTGTGGATTTTAGAAATTTGAACAAGGCATCTGAGAAAGATAATTATCCTCTGCCTTCTATGGATGAGGTGTTACAGATTGTCAATGGTTCGGAGATGATGTCTTTCCTGGACGGTTTCTCAGGGTATAATCGGATATTGGTTGAGAAGGAAGACAGAATGAAAGCTGCTTTCACAACTAAGTGGGGAACTTTTGCTTACAAGAGGATGCCATTTGGATTAATAAATGTCGGAGCTACATTTCAACGAGCAATGGATCATGCCTTCAAGGGCCTTATGGGTAAATGTATTGTTGTTTACATGGATGATTTAACAGTCTTCTCTAAATCTCGGTTTGACCATGTAAAACACTTGGAGTCTGTGTTTAACAAATGCAGGGAGTTCGGCATTTCTTTGAATCCGAAGAAGTGCATTTTTGGTGTAACAGAAGGAAAGCTCCTTGGGCACTTGGTCACAAAAGATGGCATTTCCATGGATCCGGACAGAGTTGAAGCCATATCCGGCATACCATTTCCCAACTCCAAGAAAGAGTTGAGGTCCTTCTTTGGAAAAATTAACTTTGTCAGGAAGTTCATCTCCAGTTTTGCGAGAGATAGTCAAGCCACTGAATGACATGCTAAAACAAAGCTGCTCAGATTGTCCGGACCACAGAAGCTAAAACAGCGTTCCAAGAAATCAAGACCGCCATCAAACAAGCACCAGTTCTGGTAAGCCCAGATTTCAGTGCAGATTTTTATCTGTACACCTTTTCTTCTGAACACACACTTGCTGCAGTTCTGACCCAACGGAGAGAAACCGGAGAACATCCAATTGCTTTCAAGAGTACCAATTTAAAGGGGCTGAGCTGAAATATTCTCGTTTAGACAAACAAGCTTATGCCTTGGTGAGAGCGGTTAAGCAGTTCAGGCACTACATACTAAGAAGCAGAGTTCATGCTATAGTTCCGGACCCAGCTGTTAAATACCTACTAAGTCAGAACGAGTTGGGTGAACTAAGAGGTAATTGGGTTACAAGGCTGCAAGAATATGACTTAGAAATTAGGCCTGCAAAATTGATCAGAGGACTTGGTTTGTCCCGACACATTGCCGAAATACTTATACGGGAAGAAGTTAATCAGTTAAATTCAGAATCTGATGAGCTGGTATGGAGATATTATTCATCTGTTGCAATTTGGAGTTTGCCCGTCTCACTTGAATAGAACCCAAAGGAGAGCATTAAAACTGAAAGCTGCTCATTATCTCCTCAAAGCAGGTAATTTGTACAGAGAAAATTATGCTGGCATTTTCTTAAGATGCATTTCTCCGAGTGAAGTCAATGAAGTCATGTCCAAGTTTTCATGAAAAGTTAGGGGCGGGGGCATTCCTCAGGATCTGCTACTGCGCATAAAATATTGAGAGGAGGCTATTATTGGCCTACGTTATTTAAAGATGCCCATCAGCATGTGAGAACTTGCCATCAGTGCCAAACTTTTGCAGCCAAAGAGGCCAACCGGGCTCTACCATTGCAACTTTGTTGTAATAAATAAACCTTTTATGCAATGGGGACTTGATTTTGTGGGAGTGATTAATCCAAATTCTTCGGCGGGGGCATAAGTATGTTCTAACGACTACTGATTACTGCACAAGATGGGTCGAAGCGGCAGCCACCACAAGAAGTACGACTCATGAAGTGATCGAATTTCTAGAGTCAAATGTCATAACCGGGTTTGGGGTTCCTCTGAATTTGGTGTGTGATAATGGACCGGCCTTCCAATCATTGGAGTTTGCGGAATGGGCATACCAGGATGGGGATAGTTATCAGATTTTCATCCAACTATTATCCCCAAGGCAATGGGTCAGGTGAGTCCACAAATAAGAATTTAATGAATGCCATTAAGAAATATGCACGAGACAAACCCAGGCAGTGGCATACATTATTGAAATATGCACTTTGGGCTGACCGGATAAAATATAAAGTGGCTCTTAAGACTTCCCCTTTTGCTTTGCTGTATGGTACCCAGCCAATTGTTCCCATCTCTCTGAAATTACCTACTTACCAATTTGTCTTAGACTATTTTGAGGATCAAGCGGATGCAGAGGCTCGTGTTTTGGATCTAACTAATTTGCGGGATGAAAGACTCCAAGCCCTGGAACACTTCGATCGGCACCAAGAAACCGTCAAGCGTTGGTTTGACAAGAGGGCCAAAATGAAAGCTTTCAAACTGGCGAACCTGGTGCTTCTATGGGACAAGGCCCATGAAAAGAAGGGTAAGCATACAAAGTTGCAGCCACTTGTGGATAGGCCCATACCAGATTGCTGAGATTCTGGGTAATAATGCATTTCGTTTACAAGACCTTGATGGTAATTTTTTGGACCTCCCTGTTAATGGTCAATACTTAAAGCATTATTTCTCGGTTGTTCCGTCCAATATATCATTTGAATGAGTCACAAAGAAGTTGTAACATGTGTATACATTGTAAATAACTCTACAGTTTTTAGTTTATTTATTTTAGTTTTATTTTAAATGCCTGTACAGTTTTTAGTTTTATTTTTAATTGTCTATGTAGTGTTGTTTTATTTTATTTAATCTTAATTGTCTGTGCAGTTTTAGTCTATTTTAAAGTTCTGTATTTTATTTTTTAAAAGGTCTGTGCAGTTTTATTTCCTTTGGTGCCTGTACAGTTTTATTTTGTTTTATTTAATTTTGTTTTATTTTAAAGTCTATGCAGTTTTATTTTATTTTGTTTTTAAAGGTCTGTGTTTATCCTTGGAAGTCTGTACAGTTTATTTTATTTTAAAATTTTGTTCTTTAACCTTTGCCTGAGCATCAATGAAAAAGTCAGCCTTCTAAAAATTGTTTTATTCTGAGTCCTAAATCCAGTGTCCATTCTGTTCATTATCATAATTTGAGATAGTCTGCTTTAACTGAGCAGTGGAACTATTTTGTTATTCAGAACAACAGTGGAAGGATGATTGGATTTTGTGTCTTGCTTGCCACAATTATTTTAATTATAAATAAAGCTGCTATCTTTGTTTGGTTGGAGAAACTCCTAGGGAATCCAAGAAAAGTTGGTTATAAGAGGGGACTATGATTCATGTAATTATTTGAGTATCCACTAGAGGCTATCGGTGCCAGGCTGAAGCAGTTCCAGATTGATGAAATATTAAAAGAAAATTGTTATTCTTTCTAAGGCTTTTCAGATGTTGATATATTTCAAAAGAGAGAGAGAGAAGGTGAGAGTTGAGCAAGACAGCATAGAATTGGCACTCTGTTATTTCCAATATATATAAAAAAAAAAAAAAAAAGAGTAATGTAATCAAAGAGGCAGCCAAGACTTCAAAAGATGTTTTTCTTCTACCAAGTTGTAGATTCTACCTTACAGTTGTGAATTTGGGTCGTGTAAATCTAAAGGGTAACTCTGTCGGGGTTGTAAAAGGCTAAACTAGTAAACAGAGCTCTACTCGGTTTCCCCTTTTTACAATCTAGAAAAACTGATCAATCCGGAGTTCAACATTCGAAGGCCCAGTCATTCTTGAAGAAAGTTTTATACGCTTGTAATTGCACATCAGAAATCTTCCTTAAATGATTCAACCTAGTATGTCCTTGGGAAATTTTGACAACTATCGGCTAGTAGTTAAATTGTTTTGAAGAATATCTGTGGCAAGGCAAGATACATGGTCTATGTTGTTTTGAAACTAGAGTCCTGGGTTCTAAAATAATGCTACTATTTTACCCGCAGATATCGCCATTTGTTGAGAAGCAACACACCCCCACTGAAAAATGAATTTCCACCCTTTGAAAATTTTGAGCTTTCATTTTGCAGTAAGGACCCTCTTGATGTTTTTAAGGTTCTAAGTCCAAGATTTTGCTTGTCTCTTTCCTCTTCAAGTTTTGCATATACCAAAGTGTCCAACGGGACTTGCATCTGGCTTTGTTTTATTTTAGAATTCATTTTGCAAATGTTAGAATCATTTTTGATTAAAGAAAATCTTTCACCGGTATGAAAAAATGTAGATTCCAGATAGATGAATTCATTGAAAGCCAAAACTTTCCATTTTTGGAAAAGTAGCGAAATCGCGACACTTCCATTTTTGGAAATGTCGCGAAATCATGACGGGTTTCGAAAAATCGGCCAAGTCGCAAAAACGTAGCGAAATCGTGACACTTTCCATTTTTGGAAATGTCGCGATATCGCGACAGTTTGGAGAGAGAAAGCAAATGCGTACGACGATTTCGTGACATGTCACGAAATCGTGACATGTCACATTTCGAGAGGAAAGGAAGCTAAGGCATGAAAGAGGCAATCGATCATTCACGAAATCGCGACATTAGAAAAAAAGAGCGAAAAAAAGAGCCAAATCGCGACGCGCAAAGCAGAAGAAGAGAAAGTCACGATTTCGCGACATGTCGAAATCGGACGAAAAGAGAAGGAAAAGTCCGAAATCTGACAAGAGAAAGTTAAGGCATTACAAATGTCGCGAAATCCTGACGGAGAAGAGGGAATGTCGCGAAATCGCGACAAGGGAAGGAAAGGTGTCGCAAAATCGCGACGTCGCGATCGGACGCAAATGCGACACAAGAAAGGAAGTGCAAGGGGTCGCGAAATCGCGACATTCGCGAGAGTGACATGTCACGAAATCGTGACATGGGACATGTCGCGAAATCACGACAGAAAGGAGAGGAAGAGGAAAGTCACGATTTCGTGACATGTCACGAAATCGTGACATGTCGCATTTTCCAGCGAGACAGACAAAGAGCCCAAAGTGGAAAAAGAAATTGACATGTCGCATTTTTGCGACACGTGTCAAAAAGCAAGCCACGTGTCGGATAAATGAGAGCACATGCAAATGAACTTTAGGGTTTCATTTTAATATTTAAGGTTTTGATTTAATAATTTTAAAATGCTAATCCTTGTTTGTCTTTCATGCGAGAAGCCATCTGGCACTTACATGATAACGGAGAAATGGCCATAAAGACAAAGTTAAGTGCAAATTAATCGAAGACCGCCATATTGAAATGAGAGATGCCAGAAATTGTTGTTTCATCCAAATTTTATAGATCTGGCCGCAAAGAGACTTTACGGTGACTAAGCGACTGCCCATTTAATGGAGTATGTCGAGAATTGGCCGAAAAATGAAAATATCTACACTCAGTTACCGAAATTTGCCGATGGATGCATTTAATGAAAATTTATGGCAGAATTAATGGCTTGCAGACATTTTCAACTCAGGGATGGCTCTGCGGAGATGAAATGTCAGAGAAGTGGTGACTCATCCAAATTTCCGAGGGAATTAATGAGGGCATTTACTCACAGTTGCGGGTGAATGCAAGTGGCATTCGAATTCTGTCTTCTCCATTTATGGCAAGTAACTGCACTGATTTGCAGAATGGTTAAGTTTTATCAAGACTTTGTTTTAAATGGCTTTATATTGTAAAACCCGGGTACTAGGGTTTAAGATGATAAGATTTAGGGTTTGAGAAGAAGATATTTCTGAAAAGATCAGGGTCTCTCCTGAGTCTATAAATACTTCTTCTAAATGTAATCGCGAGAGGCGGAGACTTAGAAATAAAAGGCTATTGAAGCAATTTCTTGCAAATCTTGTTAAATACTTTATTTCTGGACTTGGAGTTGATGTGCTTTTGTTTTCTGTGATAGCATGGCCAGGAGCCTAATATTTTTCAGATTGTGATAAGTTCATCTTCTTTTGTTATCCGTTTCTTTAAAGTTTATTAAATATATCTTGTAAATCTGTGTTATCAAGATTAAATATGTTGTTGGGCTTCATTTGTTCTATTGTATGCTAGGGAAAATCATAGATTTAAGGTTCAAGTTTGTTCTAATTGCTCTGTCCTCACTGTGTGAGCTATGCTATTGGTGAGAAATACCAATTTTAACGGACTTCCCTTTCTGTTTATGATTTTCTTTCAGATCTGTTCCATCTCTATCTTATGCTCTTAGTAGAAAGTGATCTTAGAAAGCTGGACACTTTCTTCTTTGATTTGTTCTATTGTGAAGCTGATAGTATAAATAAAATTGGTAGTTTTGTTTTACGATTAAGTTTGATAAACTTCTCTTTCTGCCCTACCCTACCCTCTTTGTTTTACCGTGAAATGATCCATTTTTATTTTCTTTTAAATTTGTCTTTTATTTAAATCTTTTGACCCATAAGAGCTAGATCAAAGAACTAATTTTAAATCTGATTGTCAACAAGTGACAACTTCTAAACATTACTGAACAAGTTCAAGAACCCGTTGTAAGGTAACAGACAGTCCATATTGAAAACTATTCCAGAAGCGGAAAAGAGTGAATAGACATTCGACCCAACTCCGTAACTCACACCTTGGATAACCAGCAAGATCCTAAAGTGAGTGGGATTTATCCCGTATAAGTGTTATCAGAGTTTCATGCTCATTCTTCACGGGGTGTGTATAAAAGTCGGACCAACAATACTATTTCTAATCTTCTAGCTACTTGTCTTGGCTTTCCTCTCTTTTATGGACCTACAAAAAATCTTTATGGAATCCTGTTATAGAAAGGATCCAAAAAATATGGTTGGGTGGAAAGAGGGGCTTCTTAGCCAGGCTAGGAAGGATACTTTAGTAAATCCTCCCTCCATAGCATCAATTATTTCTTTTTCTCCATTTTCTAGATTTTTATTAAAGTGTGCAACAAGATAGAATAGATCCATAGGAACTTCTTATGGTTTGGCTCTAAACATAAGCAAAGATTCCATACAGTTGCTTAGGATTAGGTCTGCTATGAAAATAACTATGGAGGCATCAAGAAATCCAAAAATATGAATGCAAATATTATAGCCAAACAAGGATGGAGAGTCAAAACTCTCTTTGGATTGACATTATTAAGACTAAGTATCTATGGAACCATCCAAACTTTTTGGTCGACCCATTACCCATTTCAAGTTCTATAGTATGGAATTTTATTCTAAGTTCAAGGGAACTTATCAAGAGAGGTATTCATTGGAGGCTTGACAGTGGCCGAAAGATTAATTTTTGGAAGGATATATGGTTGGGTGACAGTCCCCTTTAGAACCATTCTAATTTAATTTGCTTAAAACATGTAACTGATGTTCTGTTTGGTTTGAAGGTGTGTAATTTTATTGAAACCAATAGAAGGTCCTTGAATCCCTTCCCTCTTGGTACTTTGAATGAAGAAAAAATAATATCTACCTCTATTTTATCCAATATTTTGTGCCTCTATATCATCCCTAGCTCTTTAGTGGAAGATAAGCTTATTTGGGCACCCAACGAGAATGACAGTTTTACTGTTAAAATTACCTTCTTCCTTACTGAAAGTCTAGGTCAGCCCTGCTTCTCTTTGAAGGTCATCTAGAATAAGTACCTTACACCCAAAGTCAAATTTTTTTTGGCTACCTGTCCAACATAATATCCTTTCCATTCCCAATCTTCAACTTCATGGGCACCCTATTCCCAATTTTTGTTACCTGTACCATCAAGATTGTGAAACAACCCCACACATATTTCTTGTATGTTGTTATTCTCTCAATATTTTTTCCTCATTTTCCATTGTTGGAATTGCTTTAATGCCCCCACCTCTCTTGAATGACTTGTGCTTACAGTGGCCCAATCCCTTTAGATGCTTCTGCTTAAAAAATTTCTAGACTTTTTGTCTTCTCCATTACTTATGGAAAGTTTTGCATGAGCATAATTCTAGAGAGTTTAACAACTCCACCCATGACTTTCATTATGTTCTTTCTAGAATTATTTATGCTTCTATTGAGAACCTCTCTGTCACTCTAGGATTTCGATCCCTAGAAGCCCAGATGAAGCTTAGTTGGCAAGGTCTCTTAAGTTTCCTTTTTTTCCTATTTCTCCCCCAAATTCTATAGTTGATTGTTCGTTCATCAGGTGGTCTTCTCCACCCCCAAGCTGGATAAAATTCAATTTTGATGGTGCAACAAAGGGTAACCTTGGTCCTACTATTGTTGGAGGTATTTTTAGAAATCATATAAGGGAGATCATTTTGGTCTTTGCAGAATACCTTGGTGTTCAAACCAATCATTTCATTGAAGCTCGAGCACTCTTTTAAGGTCTATCTCTTTTACCTTATCTTCATTATCCTAATATTGTTATTGAATGTGACTCTATGAATATCATTAAGAGCCTCAAAGGGACCTAATCTGTGTCTTGGAATATCTCCAATTTGATCTCTGAAATCAAAACCTTTCTTCTTTTCTCCATCAATGTCCCCATCCAACATTTTTTCAAAGAAGGTAATCAAGTCGCTGATATCTTAGCTAACTTAGGTGTCTCTGAGCCCAACCTTACCATCTGAACTAATAGCTTCCCTCCTCTGGTTTATGGAAATTCTCTATTCTCATATTTTTTGTGAACTCATCTTTAGGGTCTCATAGGGTTAGAGGTTTCTTCGTAGCAACCTTGTCTCTCACATCACCTTCCTTTTGTAGAGCTTTATTTTTTATCCTTATCCACTTCTTATCTCAAGGAATTTTGTTTTTGCCCTTTTACCTTCATTGGTCACTTAAAATATTTCCTTTCTATATCTTTTTTTACTGGCCCCAAACCACTATCTGTTGATTCCCCTTTTTCTAGTGATTGATTTGGCTCAAACTCTCATATGTGGGGATACTCGTAGCTCTATTGTGACATGTAGCTTCCATGTTCCTACTCATTTGGGGGACATTAGGTTCTTCTTAGTGTATGTCCAGCATGATGATAATATTGGTGATCAAAAACATTTTCTTTGCATGATCAGATACATATTTCCTTTTCTCTGCCATGCATGGAGGATTTGTTATAGGGTGGAATTTAGAGGCATCATCCCTTGTTATGATGTTTCAATGAGGTTTCCCTTGTCTAACTTCTCATGGCACATGGACTTACTGAGAATTATCTTCAATTGAGAATCTATGAACCAAGGGGGCTCCCCTTCCTATTACAATAATAACAATCTTGTGCAAAGTGCCAACATTCTTGGAAATCATCACTATGACACTTATTTCTATTATGCCAACTGTGCTAATGGTCTTGTAGGGAGTGCTAGTAAGGATGGAAATTAGTGCCTTAGAACTACATACTACCATGTGATTGGATGATGGCTAACTTTTCTCGAACATGTGTGGAAGATCTACTTCTCAATGGAATTTGGAGGTATTTTTGAATCTTGCCCTACTCCTTGGATGACTCATTCTCTTTGGCATGATATTTCCTCTAGAAATAGCCTTAGCATGTACTTTGCCATAATTGGTAAAATCATGCTTAAGTCATCTTCCTTTTCTGATACTGGTGACCACTTAAAAGCACTGATTTTACCAATTCTTCCTACATGGAAAATATGTCCTTCTTTGTTCCTCCTTGGTTTGCTTTCCCTCTAACCAGCTTCAAGAACTTCACAATATAATGAAATTTCTCTCTAGAACTACCAAGATGACCTCCCTACTGATTCAAGCAGATGCACTCCTGGAGGAATACAAATACCAGCATAAAATTCTAGATAAGTTCAAAATTTTGGTGGGTGAATATGGGTAGGCTAATGCAAGTCGTGATGCTAGAAACACTAGAATTAACTCAGTTATTCCCTATGTTCTAGCCTTGCAATGTTTTTGGTTTCTACTAAGAAGGTTCATATACATTCCTCTATTCTCCCTCTCATTTACCCCTGTGTGGGCTTCTCTTCTCATCTCTAAATGTTTTCTCCTTTGCCCCTATGTGGACCTCTTTGTTAGCTTCTATAGCTCCTCTTTATTGCCTTGAAGAGGGGTTCTTACTTTTGTTTTGTTTTGGTTGGGAGATACTATGCTAGCTTTCATCATTTTGTAAAATGTTTCAAGACCCTTTCAAAACCCCTTTCACCAATCAATATATTTATTTATTTATTTATTTATTTATTTATTTATTTATTTATTTATTTATTTATTTATTTATTTATTTCGAGATTATTATTTCTTCTGAAAGTCTTTGATTTTTGGTAAAAAATTTAAAAGAAGGAAAATTAGTGAATTAGTGAACTATTGCAATATAGTTGTTTGGGAGTCAAAAGGTTTTCAACCTTAAACATTAGGAAAAATATAAATTTGAAAAAAATATTTCCAAATAATTAGGGAGACATAAGGAATCCTTCTTCATAGGTTTTTGAAAAGTTTTAGAAACTTAAAATTTATCATTAAAAACCTATGGAATTATAAGGTTGTAAAATTCAAAGGAACATGGCAAAGAATAAGCAAATGAAAAAGAAAAAAAAAGATCAAAAATTAGAAACAATAATATATGAACTAAACACAATTGAAGTAGAAAACTTATGTTTTCAAGAAGAACAAATAAATATTCAAGATGACTCATTAGAAGAAACTAATGAAATGTTGTAAAATTTGAAATTTTGTATTAAATACATGATACCAAAAATTGAAGAACAAAAGGATACATCAATGAAGAAAAATCCTACAATCAATCATGAGAGAAGCTCAAGATGAAAAATTTTCAATACTTAGAAATTATATAAGTTCAAAGGTTGAAGAAGCAGTTGAAGATTTTAAAGGTGTTTTCACATTACCTAATGATATAGGAATGTTAATAAAATCGAGCACTGCAGGAGACATCCTGCAGGATATCCCGATCTACTTCCCTGCTTCCCCCTCCCCTAGTTTTGTCTCAATTCCTAGGCACTTCCCTAGCCCTTCCTTCTTGGTTGGCTAGTGTTGTAGATGATCTCCTTGGGGTGGGAGGTCACCTTTCCTTTTTTCTACCCCTTTCCCAACCTGAGTGAGGGTTTCCTTCATGTGACTCTATTCTAGGATGTCTCTGGGACCTTCCCTAGGTTTTTAGTGATGCTTCAGGGATCCTTTTTCCCTAGTGATCTCAATTTTATCCTAATTTTGTTGTAGGTCTCTACTTGGAGCTAGGTTTTAGTGGTTCTTCAGATGTGGTGCATTGCAGCTTTGGGAGGTGGTTTGACTCCATCTTGGTGCTTCTTGAGCAGGTTTTCACAACATCCTTTTGGTCTTGGGGGGACCACGTGCTTCTTTTTTTGAATCTGCTCTTTAGGTTCCTAGTTTTGGTCTACTTGGTAGGTTCTCAATGTATATTTCTTGGCTTGGGTGAGGCCTCTACTTTGCTTACTTCTAAGATCCCATTGATCTTCCTTTTATGGTTTCCAAAAGCTATTCATTGATGGAGTTGGAGGTTGTCTATGGTTTTCTATTGCATATTTTTGATCTTGGGGTGGACCTATGCTTATATTTTGTAGCCTATTAACCCTATGGCTCCTTCAATTTGGTTCCTTGGGACCTTCCTGTCTCTTTTCCATGGCTTGTAGTTTTGCCTCTGATTCCTTTGTTTCCTCTGGTTTTCATGTAGCTCAACCTCATATGTAAGGGGCTTTCATGGCCTGTGTAAATCCTCATATTTGCTACTCCATTTTCCAAGCCTAGTGCGGGGTGCTATTTTTGTCCTATTTTCCTGCATCTTGACATGTATCCTAGCCCTCCCTAGCCAGGATGATCCTTCATGGTGGTTCCTCTGATCCATCTAGCTATTCAGGGTGGTTTTCTTGCTCTACATGTATCACGGCCTTCCCTAGGCGAGATGATCCTTCATGGTGGTTCCTCTGCTCCATCTAGTTTTTTAGGGTAGTTTTCTTGCTCGATAGTTTCATTTTCCAATTTTTCCTTGGCGGGATAGTGGTTTCTACTTTTTCCCTTGAGTGGGATTTCTCAAAATTATATTCTTCCTACATAGGCAAGAATTTTCAAATTTCCTACCGGGTAGGATTCTCAAATTTCCTAATGAGTGGGATTTTCATTTTTCTTGCTTTAGGCAGGAGTTTTTAAAATTTTCCTAGTTTACTTTTCCCTCTTGGGTGGGATTTTTTCTTTTCCTACTTTGGGCGGGTTTTTATTGTACTTCTCCTCTGGCCTATCCTTTGGCCTTTACTTTCACCTTTCCTTTGGCATTTTGTGTGGTCTACAGACCTATTGTAAAAAGGTTTTGGGGTCCCTTTCAAAACCTACTTTTAATGAAATTTTAACTTATCAAAAAAATATATAGGAATTTTAATAAATATGGTATCACTTTCTAATGAAGTTCTCAAATGTGGGAATAGAAAACAAGAGGAAATGACATGATTTGAAGAACAAGCTTGTTGATATTTCTAGTGAAGCAAAAAAAGGATAATTTTTAATACTTCAACAATGCATGCAAACTATATTTAATGATGCTAATGATTGTTATGAATATTTTTCTACTATACCTATTAGTTTACGGAGAAAAATTTACAAGGGAATAATCACTCTAAATGTTTCCAAGATAAGAAAGCAAGAAAATGTTGAAGAATTAGGAAATAAGACAATTGTGAAAGATGTTTCTTGTGATACAAATGATTTAAGGCCCATGATGATAGATTCATGTTGTGATACTATAGAATTAAAACCATTTATGATAGATGCATGTTGTGACACTAGTGATCTTCATCAAAAGGAAAAATATGCAAATTATGATTCTTATCAAAAGAAAAATAAATATTGTGATGCAAGCAATGATACTTGTGACTTGGATTTCATGACAAATATAGAATAACCTATTATAAAAATACATGTTACCTGTGATACAACTAATTTAAGTATCGTTCATGATTGTTTAGAAAAGGCTTATGCTATCAAAATTGATGTTGACATGGATTCAAATGATGATAGATATAGTGATGCTTAGAGTTGTATTGATATTGATAGAGATCAGTCTAATGATATTTTTGGTTATTTTGAAAGGCATACTAAAGGAATTGGTTCAAAGTTGTTAAATAAAATGGGATATAAAGATACAAGTTTGGGAAAACATGAACAAGAAATAAAAGATCCAATTTCACCAAAAATAAGATCAAATATGAATATCTTAGATATACAGGACAGATGAGCAGCAAAGAATCAAAAACTAAATTTGTGATAAGAAATAGTAACATCAAATCTATGATAGGGATTGATAGAATTAGTAATAATGAAGGATAGTATAGAAAAGAAAATTTTGTAATAGAAAACAAATTTGGTCATTGTGGTAGATATGAAAACAAGTTAGAGAAGTGTTGGAATATTCGTAGTTGTAAAATATTTGGAGGATATAATCATTCACAAATATTTTATCTATAAAAAGAAAAAATACTACAAAGTAAAAGTGGATTATGGATGGATAAACATGAATGAATGGGATAAAATGAAAGGAATTTTATATGGTTTATTCAAAAGGAAACTAGGTATAATCAAAGTTTGCTTTCACAAAACTTGAAATTTGTAAAATATAAGTTGAGAATCTTCCTACAACAAATATATAAGACTTTCATCTTCTATTGCTTGAAAGTTTAGATCTTTCCTCACACATGGATTGATTCAAGTTGTAGTAAAAAATGAGACTCGTTAGAAGAGGTCCCATTAAAATGAGACCTAAGGAAAGAGGTCCTATAGCTAATAGAGATAGGAGACCCAAGGAAAGAGGTCCCATAGAAGTAGGAGATAAAGAGGTAACCCAGAGGTAGAGTTCCAGTGGTAATGGCCTAGAGGTAGTGATCCAGTGGGAGTGACCCAGAGGTAGAGACTGATGCAGGAGCATCCGGTGGCAGCAGAGCAATCTTGCATCGACAAAAAAAATTTCTAAGTGTTTGCCTTGATGTCGCGATATCGCGACAGAGAAAAGTGTCGCGATATCGCGACATGTCGCGTTTTCGTGACTCAAGAAGGAGAGAGAAGGCGTGGAGCAAAAATGTCATGATTTCGTGACATGTCACGAAATCACGACCGAAAGAAGGAAAGGAAGCAAGGAAGAAATGTCACGATTTCGCGACATGTCACGAAATCGCGACCGAAGAAGCAGAAAGGAAGCAAGGAAGGAAAATGTCACGATATTCGCGACATGTCGCGTGAAATCGATGACCGAAGAAGAGAAAGGAAGCAAGGAAGGAAAGCGTCGCGATATCGTGACATGTCGCGATTTCACGACCCGAGAGGCGAGGAGAAGGAGGAAAGGAAAGATGTCACGATATCGCGACATGTCATGATTTCGTGACCGAAAAGGAGAAAGAAGAGCCGAAAGGGAAAGATGTCGCGATATCGCGACATGTCGCATTTTCGTGACCAAAGGACGAGAGAAAGCGCAAAGGAGAAAAAGTGTCGCGATATCGCGACATGTCGCATTTTCGTGACCCAAAGGACGAGAGAAGGCGCAAAGGAGAAAAGTGTCGCGATATCGCGACATGTCGAGGACAAGAGGGGAAGGGAGAGAAAGTGTCGCGATATCACGACATGTCGCATTTTCGTGACCCAAAGAGGAAGGAGGAAGCAAGGAGAAAGTGTCGCGATATCGCGACATGTCGCATTTTTTGTGACCTCAAAGGGGAGGAAGGGAGGAAGGAAAGTGTCGCGATATCGCGACATGTCGCATTTTCGCGACTCAAAGAGGGCAGAAAGGTAGAGAAGAAAGTGTCGCGATATCGCGACATGTCGCATTTTCGTGACTCGAAGAGGCAGGAAGGCAGAGAAGCCAAAAGTGTCGCGATATCGCGACATGTCGCATTTTCGTGACTCGAAGAGGGTAGGAAGGCAAGGAAGCCAAAAGTGTCGCGATATCGCGACATGTCGCATTTTCGTGACTCGAAGAGGGCAGGAAGGTAGGGAAGCCGAAAGTGTCGCGATATCGCGACATGTCGCATTTTCGCGACCAAACAAAAGAAAAGAAAGCGCAGGCGGTTACAAGGGTCGTTACAGAGGAATCTACCGAGCGGTGGTATACCGAACGTCATCAATGGTTGACAGGTGGACAGAGCCTACAGTGGCAGCACTGAAAGCACGTGGCACCGAGGTGCAGTGAAAGCAGACGAAGATCAAGGGTCGAAAAGAAAGGCGTTCGAAAGCGAAGACAACGAAGAGGCACGGGAAATGAAACGAAGGGTCAAAAAAGGGAAACGAAGAGTCATGCCAGAGATTTTAAAAGGGGAAGCGAAGGCATGCACAAGGGTCGGAGAACTGCTGAGCCATAGTTGCAGTCGTGAAGGCAAGAGGGCGATTCTGGACCAGTTTAGGCTATTTTTCTTCCTGGGCGGAAGATGTTGTAAGAGAAAAGAAAATAAACTATCTTTCAGGATAAAGGAGTTTTATTTGGCAGACTGCTGCCATTATTGTAAATTATTTCCAAGTGTAATGAATGAGAATTAAGAATCTGTTGTGAGCTATTTGTAGATCCCCATCAAGTGGTATCAGAGCGGGAGTTCCTGAGTGTGTGAGCAGATCACCGAAAGTGAGGCAGTTTGCACCAGGATCTGTGGAAGGGTTGTGAGAAGAGAGTGAGGAAGAATGCCTCCATGAAGAAACCGTGGTGGTGGAAGGAATGTGGTACCTGAAGAAGATTTTAGAGCTTTGCAGAGGCAAGTGCAAGCCCTGCAAGAGGAGTTGCGAAGAGGGGTTGAACCAAGGAGAGAGGACCATAGTGAAGATGAAGCTTGGGAGGTTGATGATCCATCGGTTGTAGAAGAAGCAACGGATCCTACAGAAGCCAGATTAATTAAGGCCATATCTCGGATCGGGAAGAAGACAAAGTTTGATGTCTCCACGTATTTTGGGAGTCTCAATTCAGAGGAGTTGATTGATTGGATCAATGATATGGAGGAATATTTTGAGTATGAGGAGGTTGTAGATCCAGATCGGATCAAGTTTGCAAAAACAAAGTTGAAAGGCCATGCTTGCATATGGTGGAAAGAAGTGCAGCTAGAAAGAAATAGAGGAGGAAAGGAAAAGATAACCAGATGGGATCGAATGGTAGAGAAGTTGAAGAGACAGTTTATTCCTGTAGATTACGAATTGGACCTATTGAGAAAAATGCAGAGTTTGAGACAGTCAAACAGATCTGTCAAAGAATATACAGAGGAGTTCTACCTGATCTCAATCAGAACTGGCCATGCAGAGGCTAACAGGGAGAAGGTGGCCCATTACATCAATGGGTTGAGAACCAGTATTCAAGAAGAGTTGAGTCTGGTTAGGATGAGCACCATTGAGGATGCTTACCAGTTTGCCCTCAAAGTCGAAGAGAAGCTGAACAGACGGTTTGAGGGTAAGCAAAGAGGAAGAGGTCATGGGGGAAGAACTGGTGGAAGGACCGGTGGAGAAAAATATAAGGATCAGAAGAAGGCTGGTGAAACCAGTAATACCCAGGATCAGGAAGAGGGGAACACCTACCAACCCCGTAATCAGAACAATGGTTACCCAAGGGGGAGAGGTAGATCTGGACGTGGATTTGGAAGGGGAGGATTTCGTGGAACCTGTTTCCACTGTGGCGAAGAAGGACATCGAGCATACGAGTGTCCACAACATCGAGAAGGGACGAATAAGAGACCTGAGGGTCCTGCCAGAGCTGCTGTAGCCGATGAAGGTGCTGAATCAGAACATTCTGAGGAGGCAGAGGGAGGAGAAGTTATGGTTACAAGGAGGACCCTGTTGAATGAGGAGAAAGGATCAGACCAGAGAAGGAGCCTATTTCGCACAAGGTGCAGAAGTTCGGGTAAGGTCTGTAACATCATTATAGATAATGGTAGTACTGATAACTTGGTCTCAGAAGAAATGGTTACCAAGTTACAGTTAAAGAGAAGGGGACACCCGCATCCATATCGGATTGCGTGGTTACAGAAGGACCATAGGGCTTTGGTCAGTGAGCAATGCTCGATGAAATTTAATATTGGGAAGTACTTTGATGAGGTCCTGTGTGACATCCTGCCTATGGATGCTTGCCATTTGTTGTTGGGAAGGCCATGGCAGTTTGATCGGTGTGCAGTGCATGATGGTCGCGCCAACACTTACTCAGTGACAAAGAATGGAGTGCGCCATAAGCTGAAGCCCTTGAAGGAGGCGGGCGAAAAGGTATGTAGCAGCGCTAGAATCTATTTAGTTGAAGGGGGAAGATTTTTGGATAGTTTAAAGCATGAGCATATGTGCTATGCATTAATTCCTAGAGTTAGGAAGGAAGAATGCAAGGATACCCCTGTAGAAGTCTTAGGACTGTTAGAAGAATTTCTAGACATTGTATCTGATAATGTGCCTGAGGGTTTACCACCAGTGAGGAAGATCAGTCACCATATAGATTTGGTACCAGGATCTAGTTTACCCAATAAGGCAGCACATAGAATGACTCCTACAGAAACTGAAGAGCTGAACAGGCAAGTCCAAGAGTTGCTGGAGAAGGGACTGATTCGGGAGAGCTTGAGTCCATGTGCAGTACCTACAGTACTAGCACCAAAGAAATATGGAGAGTGGAGAATGTGTACAGACTCTCGAGCCATTAACAAGATCACCATAAAGTACAGATTTCCATTGCCAAGGATGGATGACATTATGGATTGTTTGAGTGGAGCCAAGTACTTCACAAAGATTGATCCGAAGAGTGGTTATCATCAGATTCGTGTCGAGAGAAGGAGATGAATGGAAGACAACCTTCAAGACCAGAGAAGGTTTGTATGAATGGTTGGTCATGCCATTTGGGCTAACCAATGCACCAAGCACATTCATGCGGTTGATGAATGAGGTATTGAAAGAATTTTTAGGCAAATTCATCATTGTCTATTTGGATGATATTTTAATATTTAGCAGAACCCTGGAAGAGCATTGATGCAGGTCAGAAGGGTTTTTGAGAAGTTATGGGAGGAGCAGTTGTTAATAAATCTGAAGAAGTGTAATTTCGTGAAGAAAGAGTTAGTGTACCTAGGATTTGTCATCTCAGCCGAAGGTCTAAAAATGGACCCAGAAAAGGTGAGAGCTATCATTGAATGGCCTACTCCGAGAAGCACGACTGAGGTAAGATCATTTCATGGTCTAGCAAGTTTTTACAGGAAATTCATTAGGAATTTCAGCAGTATTTGTGCACCCCTTACAGAAACAATGAGAGGGGATAAGAAAGAATTCAAGTGGACCTTAGGAGCAGATAAGAGCTTTGATATGATGAAGAAGAAGGTTACAGAGCAACCTGTTTTGGCACTTCCAGATTTTAATAAGGTATTTCAGGTAGATTGTGATGCTAGTGGTAGTGCCATAGGAGCTGTTTTGAGTCAAGAAGGTAAACATGTTGCTTACTTTAGTGAGAAACTCAATGATGCTAGGAAGAAGTATTCAGTTTATGATCAAGAGTTTTATGCTATAGTTCAGGCTCTAAAGAAGTGGCGACATTACTTGTTGCCAAAAGAGTTTGTTCTATATACTGATCATCAGGCCTTACAGTATATTAATAGCCAAGGGAAGCTAAATCAGAGGCACCTAAAATGGGTTGAGTTTCTACAGAGTTATACCTTTGTGTTGAAGCACAGGAGCGGAAAGTCAAACAGAGTTGCAGATGCCTTAAGTAGAAGGTAGTGTTTGTTGACAGAAATGAAGGTGGAAGTGGTAGGATTTGATGAACTGAAGGGTTTGTACCCTGAAGATCCTGATTTTGCAGAAGCCTGGAAGGCTTGCTTGGCACCTGTCACTTTGGACAGGACCAAGTGGTTGGATTTTCTGATCCAAGATGGAATGTTGTTTAGAGGAAGTCAATTATGCATTCCAAGGAGTTCAATGAGGGAAAATCTAGTCAAGGAGAAACACAGTGGAGGGTTGGCTGGACATTTTGGTCGGGATAAGACCATTGCCCTGGTTAGTGAGAACTACTATTGGCCGCAACTGTAGCAAGATGTGAAGAGGTTTGTGCAAAGCTGTAGAGTATGCCAGATGGCGAAAGGTGTGAGCCAGAACATTGGATTATATCAGCCATTACCTATACCAGAGAGACCATGGGAGGACGTCAGTATGGATTTCATTCTTGGTCTACCAAGGACGCAGTGGGGAAATGATTCCATATTCGTGGTGGTTGACAAGTTTTCAAAGATGGCACATTTTATCCCCTACCAGAAAACTAGTGACGCAGTTCACGTTGCAGGTTTATTTTTCAAAGAGGTGGTACGACTTCATGGTCTACCAAAGAGTATCATTTCTGACAGAGATACCAAGTTTGTTGGGCATTTCTGGAGGACCTTGTGGAAGAAATTGAAGACAGATTTGAAATTCAGTTCTGCATACCACCCACAGACTGATGGCCAAACGGAGGTGGTGAATAGAAGTCTAGGAAATCTATTGAGATGCTTGATAGGAGATAAGCCCACGGGATGGGATTTGGTTTTGCCACAGGCAGAATTTGCATACAACAATTCTATCAATAGGAGTACTAACAAATCTCCATTCCAGATAATATATGGGAGCAGTCCAAGGAGTGCTTCGAGTTGAGGAAGATGGATACAGGGGAAAAGTGCAGTGCCGAGGCTGAGGACTTTGCAGAGCATCTGAAGAGTGTGCATGAAGAAGTGAAGAAGCACATTACTAACATGAACAACCAATATAAGACAAGGGTAGACCAGAAGCGACGGTTCAAGGAATTCGTAGTGGGTGATGAAGTCATGGTCCATTTGAGAAAAGAGAGATTTCCTGCTAAAACCTATAACAAGCTGAAGATGAAGAAGTTTGGACCATGCCGAATTATAGGAAAATGGGATTCAGGCAATGCGTATGAAGTGGAATTGCCAAGTGGCCTTAACATATCACCTATTTTTAACATTGCAGATTTGGTAGAGTATCATGAAGGAGGCAGTAGCGAGACACCAAGTACAGAATTATGGAGTATTCCAACATCTACTCCAGCAGCAGACGAGATCGAGGAAATACTAGACACTCGAGCAGGCAGAAGTACCAGGAACAGGCAGTATTCTGAATATCTGGTCAAGTGGAAGGGCAGACCTATCGAAGATGCAACTTGGTTGTCAAAAATAGAGGTCGACCGCCTGGGTCTTCCTCCAATAGTACAGAAGTAAAGGACACTTCTCAATCCACCCTGGGTGTCTGATGCAGGAGCATCCGGTGGCAGTAGAGCAATCTTGCATCGACAAAAAAATTTCTAAGTGTTTGCCTTGATGTCGCGATATCGCGACAGAGAAAAGTGTCGCGATATCGCGACATGTCGCGTTTTCGTGACTCAAGAAGGAGAGAGAAGGCATGGAGCAAAAATGTCACGATTTCGCGACATGTCACGAAATCGCGACCGAAAGAAGCAGAAAGGAAGCAAGGAAGGAAAATGTCACGATTTCGCGACATGTCGCGAAATCGCGACCGAAGAAGCAGAAAGGAAGCAAGGAAGGAAAATGTCGCGATATCGCGACATGTCACGAAATCGCGACCGAAGAAGCAGAAAGGAAGCAAGGAAGGAAAATGTCGCGATATCGCGACATGTCACGATTTCGCGACCCGAGAGGCGAGGAGAAGGCAAAAAGGAAAGATGTCGCGATTTCGCGATCGAAAAGGAGAAAGAAGAGCCGAAAGGGAAAGATGTCGCGATATCGCGACATGTCGCATTATCGCGACCAAAGGACGAGAGAAAGCGCAAAGGAGAAAAAGTGTCGCGATATCGCGACATGTCGCATTTTCGTGACCAAAGGACGAGAGAAAGCGCAAGGGAGAAAAAGTGTCGCGATATCGCGACATGTCGCATTTTCGTGACCGAAGAGGCGAGAGAAGGCTCAAGAGAAAAAAGTGTCGCGATATCGTGACATGTCGCATTTTCATGACCCAAGAAAGGGCGAGAAGGCAGGGAAGAAAGTGTCGTGATATCGCGACATGTCGCATTTTCGCGACTCAAAGAGAGCAGGAAGGCAGAGAAGAAAAGTGTCGCGATATCGCGACATGTCGCATTTTCGCGACTCGAAGAGGGCAGGAAGGGAGAGAAAAAGTGTCGCGATATCGCGACATGTCGCATTTTTGCGACTCAAAGAAGGCAGGAAGGCAGGGAAGCCGAAAGTGTCACGATATCGCGACATGTCGCATTTTCGTGACTCGAAGAGGGCAGGAAGGCAGGGAAGCCAAAAGTGTCGCGATATCGCGACATGTCGCATTTTCGTGACTCGAAGAGGGGAGGAAGGTAGGGAAGGCGAAAGTGTCGCGATATCGCGACATGTCACATTTTCGTGACTCAAAGAGGGTTGGAAGGCAGGGAAGCCAAAAGTGTCGCGATATCGCGACATGTCACATTTTCGCGACCAACAAAAGAAAAGAAAGCGCAGGCGGTTACAAGGGCCGTTACAGAGGAAATTACCGAGCGGTGGTATACCGAACGTCATCAATGGTTGACAGGTGGACAGAGCCTACAGTGGTAGCACTGAAAGCACGTGGCACCGAGGTGCAGTGAAAGCAGACGAAGATCAAGGGTCGAAAAGAAAGGCGTTCGAAAGCGAAGACAACGAAGAGGCACGGGAAATGAAACGAAGGGTCAGAAAAGGGAAACGAAGAGTCATGCCAAAGATTTTAAAAGGGGAAGCGAAGGCATGCACAAGGGGGAGAACTTCGGAGCCATAGTTGCAATCGTGAAGGCAAGAGGGCGATTCTGGACCAGTTTAGACTATTTTTCTTCCTGGGCGGAAGATGCTGTAAGAGAAAAGAAAATAAACTATCTTTCAAGAGGAAGGAGTTTTAAATGGCAGACTGCTGCCATTATTGTAAATTATTTCCAACTGTAATGAATGAGAATTAAGAATTTGTTGTGAGCTATTTGTGGATCCCCATCAAAGACCTAGAGGAAGTGATGAAGAGGTATATCCATTGGTAGTGACCCAAAGATAGACTTTGAGGTGACTCGAATATATTGATTCAGAAGTAGACACAAATAATTTATAAAGGAATACCTAATAAAGATTGTAGAAATCTAGCCATGATAGAGTCAAAGCTAAATAATGAATATTAAAAAGATCGATAATGAAGGCAGAAAGCCTTCCTACAAAATAATGTAATACGAGGTTGTGTTGGAGATATTACATTATTTTCCCCACTTGTAATATTAGATTAGTATATGATTTATATTTGTAAAATGTATGTGGTAATATGAGAGCAAGTGCAGTGTTAAGAGAGAATAAAGAGTCACATGATATGTGGTAAGATGAGAGCTTTGTCTTTATGAGAGGAATATGAAAGGTTGCATCTCTTGGATGAAAGAGGAGAGCAATAGTTAGAGAACTAAAAAGTCATGTAAAATGATATATTGGAGGTAAAGCTCCATGCAATATAATCAATTTGTATCATTAATGTAATTTTTGTATATTGTGTTCATCTAAGTTATACTTTGTGAGATATTATCACCTGTAAGATATTATTGTAATTTCATTATTGATTTTTATTGTTAGTAGCAGTGATTTGATTTACCTTTAGATCCTGGATAGAGCTTTCTACGAGTTAACCTATTAAGAAATCTAATAGAGATTCTCCACTCCTGCTCCACATTAAATCAAAGAAGATTATCATCAAATTAGACATGGTAAATTCTTTTGAAAAAATCAACCTATAGTTTCTAAGAAGGATTCTAACAAATTTTGGATTATTGGTATAAATGGTGCAATGGATAGGATCTTATATTAAATATACCTATATATTCCCCTTGATTAATAGAGAACCTTCTACTTTCTTCAAAACTTCTATGGGAATGCATTGAGGCTATCCTCTATCCCCATACCTCTACATACTACTAGTAGAAACACTAGGAAGAGATCTTAACAACATGATAAGTATAGAGAAATCACAAGGAATTAGATTTATCCAAGGTGTTATACCTATTACACACGCCCAATGTATTGATGACATTATATTGTTGGGAGAAGCAACCAAGTATAATATCAAAAAATTCAAGAGTTGTCTAAATTATTTTGAAGTAGCTTCAGGCACTTCAATTAATTGCAAAAAAAGCCATTTTTTTGTAATATTACAAAGCGAATAAAAAATAGAGGTTTTTCTCAAATTCTTAAATTCAAGAAAGTACCAAATCAATATTTTAGATACTTAGGGGTTCTAATGGGATTTCACCTCAATCCAATAAATAATTGAATGACGGCTATTGAGAAGTTATGAAAGTGAATATAAGCATATAGTAATGGATGGTTGAGTTTATCAAGAATATTTTTAATCAAATCAGTCTTGTATGCATTTCAATTTTATCAACTTATGGTCTATCATGCTCTAAAAAGTGTTCTAGAATAATTTGATAGTCTAGTAAAAAAAATTATTTGGTAAGGAGATAAACAAAATGAAAAGAATAAGTTTCATTTAATTAGCTAGGATTTAGTTACTATAAGAATGGATCAAGAGGGGCTAGAAATAATACAAGCAAAAATCATGACCAAGGCACTAGGGAAAAAACTCTTGTGGCATCTATCTCAACGTCGAAACTTCCCATGGAAAATAATTTGGAAAGATAAATATGCAAACTCAACAATAGGAATGCACCTAATTGAAATTTGAACACAATATATGGAACCTCTCTAATATGGAAACATATTTTAGAATCCAAGCAATTGATCCTAAACAATATCTCTTAGCTTCCAAGAGATGGATCTCAAATCAACATATGGAATGATCCAATACTTGGCAAACCTCCTTTGCTAAGTAGTTGTAGCTCATATCTTAAAAAATAGCTACAATATTAATAGATATCAAAGCTTAATTAAATTATTTATTGGTGTAATAGCACAGTGAAATGGAGATATCCCCCACTATCATCACCCTAATAGTAAAATGGAAAAATTTTGAGTAAAAACATAACATGAAATTATTTAGACAATAGAGTTTGGATCAGCTTATTTGGGCATACATAAATAAATTAGGTGAATATACAATTCATATGGGTACACGGATGCAATTGGATGGAGTTTCCAAAAAATTATTAGTAGCAATTTAAAATTTAAAATTTCCACCAAGGATTCAAGTATTTTCTTGGTTGGTTTTACAAAACAAGATTCTCATAGGTGACAACTTGTAAAAAAGGAATATTTTCGGTCCTCATATGTCTTATATGTATGAAGAATAATGACAAATTGTCCCACTTATTATCTAAGTGTAACATAGCCACTCCTATCTAGTTAAGGATAACCCATCACTTTGGATCTCCCTTATCAAGAACATTAAGCATAGAAGATTGTCTTGCCAAATAGCATTTAAAATATAAATAGGAACTAAATAGGAAGCCATTAATAAAATATATTTGAAAATAAATACCCTTCTTCATTGTCTGGAATATTTGGAAGGACAATAATAGTTTAATATTTGAAGGTAAAGGAGGAAAATATTATACTTACTGAAAGAATAATCAGAGACCTAGTGACTAATTTGAAAGCCACCTTCAAACATAAAAAAAACCAACAAAGCTTGAATGTGCAAAAATTAAATCTAATTAGCAAGTTAGATATTCAAGAGTTCATCTCAACTAGCATAAGTGTACCAATAATAATGCCACCAAAGATATATTATCCTGCTTTGTTTTTTGATAGGGTGTCTAAGTCAAATCGAGGTATAGCAATTGTTTGGGGATTAATAATAAAAGAACATGGGATACTTGCACTCAAGTATTGCATCAACAAAGGAATTGCTTCCAACAATATGGTAGAGGCACTGGCATGTGATATTGGACTTATGTTGGCTATAGAACAACTAATAAAACACCTGCACATATATGGGGATTCTTCCGTCATTATAAATTCTCTCTTTAAGGAGAAAAAGTTCAATTTAATATAGTTCTATATCATATTGGGCATAATGAAAGAATTGACTAAAAAATTCACACATGTGAAATATTCCTACATTTTTTGGGAATTTAACAAGACAAAATATACACTTACCAATAGTTTTATAAGAAAATAACATTCCTATTTGATAATACAAGAAAAAAATTTAGCAAAGATGTGAAGGTGGATGAGAAAGAGAAAGTAACAAAGCAGATGGAGATTCTAAAGCCTTTGAAGATTATGGCACCTTTGAATACCTTGATATCTTTGGATAACCTTGGAACTTTGGTTTGGTATTTTTTCCAAAATATGGGGTTTGTTGAGTATGGTATCAAGTTTGATGAGTGATCTTGGAAAATGTTTAGCTTTGTATGATTGTGACAAAATTTTGGCTTTCTATGATCTTGAAAAAGTTTGGCTATCTAAGATCTTGGTAAAAGTTTAGCTTTTGTAATCTTGGAAAAGATTTTCTTTGTGTGATCTTGGCAAAGGTTTGGTTTTTAGTGATCTTAGCAAAAGTTTGTTTTACTGTGATCCTGGTAAAAGTTTGGCTTTCTTTGATCCTAGTAAAATTTTGGATTTCTATGATAATGAAAATTTTGGTTTTATGTGATCTTCACAAAAGTTGAACTTTTTGTGATCATGGAAAAGGTTATCTTTCCTTGATCTTGGAAAAATTTTGGCTCTCGGTGATCATGGTAAAAGTTTGGCTTTCCATTATCTTGGAAAAATTTTAGAATTTTGTGATCCTAGCAAAAGTTTGGCTTTCTATGATCCTGGAAAAAAATTGTCTTTCTATGATCTTGGCAAAGGTTTGGCTTTTTGTGATCTTGGAAAAAAATTGGTTGTCTATGGTTGTGATACATAGAGATCATATTTGTTGTACGAGGGATCGGGATCCTTTCAAAACCCATTCTTTAGCCTAATAAAAAACAAGCTTTACTTTAAAATAAAAAAGTTTAACCATAAAAATATTAAACTTTGGGACCATATTCTAAATACATAAATTCTTATTAAACACCCTATAATTATTTTCCATAGGATTATATTTTATTAGATCGTATAATGTCTACCTTGTCAAAATAAAATTAGATTACACAATTTCAATAATGTTAATCCTTGGTTACTAAAATAAGATAATATAGATGATTTCAAGAGATCCATATATACTAAATACTAATATATATATAAAGAATTATAATATAACTACAAGATCCCTATGAAAATGGAAGTGGTTCAAAATTCAGTATTTATAAGAAAATAGTTATGATGAATCATGTTATAGGCTTTTGTATATCTTCTTCTAGTGCTAAGTGGAAGAGTGGAATGGCAATTTGGGTTGACACTTGATGTAGATATTCTATAGCTAGACATATGGAGATACTTTTGTTAAAAATTCAACATCTATAAGTAGTACTAGGCATTAGAACCTAGTATTTGGATGAGTGTTGGCATTAGTGCTTGGCATAAAAGTTGTATCAATGATATGCATAGTATTGGATTATTACTAGATAGGCATTAGATTAGAACTAGAAAGGATTGGTTTTAAGGGTTGAGGAGGAATATTGGTATTTTTGGGTTCCAAAATTTGGATTTGATCTATAATGTGGTGTTAGGGTTTAAATGTTTATATTTGATTAAAAAAATTTGGAACTTGGTGCCAATAGTGATGATGAATTGAGCAACACTTTCTTTTCTTTAATCAATATCAATACCAACTCAATACAATTGGCCTGGGAATGACATCAAAAATTTGAGTAAATATTGGAATATGTACCACTTCATATAACAAATATGTATTTTCATATTTCATTATAATAGCTACACAAAATTGCATTGTTTGGATTATGAAAATCAACAGTGTAATATCATCTTTCTTATCCCTTGTGTTTAATAGAAAATATTGAAACATAAAATATCACTTTCTAGGTCTTTTGTTAACTTTGTAATATTACCCTTTAGGTCAAGGTCCTATTTGAGAAAAAAATTATAATTTAATAACTTATAGTTGAGGCCTATTTTTATTAACCTCGTTACCCTAATACTCTAAAGAGACATCTTATTTGATATTTTTCAATCTTGATGATGACTCTCTCATATGTACCTTTTTGCAACCCTATTTGTGTGTTAATACAACCCAATAACACTTATTTTATATATAACTAATGCAAACTTAGTACATTTTATTGAATTTATAAGCCTTTGGACATAAAGTGTGATTTACTATTTTCTATAGTTAAACAAACAACTTATTTTTGGGATGATTTATGATGTGTTTTGAATTTCTTACTGGTGTTTCCATAAATTAGCTATTTGGTGATTGATTATGGAAAAAGATGAAGATATCACACACTTGGATAGGAAATAGTTATAAACCACCAAAGAAATATTGTATCAGCTCAAAATTACCAACATCCAATAAAAAACCTACACAATTCTAATCTAACATACAAAACTCTACAACTAATCTAGTCTCTTGAGTCGCATACCTATAGCTATATGGATCGCATGCATTGGATGATTCTTCAACCTTAAACAAGAGATCTCAAATTTTTTATCATTAATATTCTATTTGTGAAAAAATGAACAAAACAAGATTTGTTTGATAGATTTAGAATATTTTATTCCAATTCACTTCAACAATTATGAGGATTTGGTGCTAATCTAAGCACTTTTTCCTTAAACTCATAGTTATAGCTAAATGAGAAAAAATGCAACCAAGAATATCCCTAAAATTATGATACTTATAAATAAGTTTTCCTCATCTATTTTTAGGTATAGGTACTTGGATATGTAACAACTTGTGATTTGTACAACACTATAGGAGGTAAGTTACTAACATATATTCTATTTGATAATACTAGTCAAAAACTAGCACAAATATAGACAAATTCATAGATAGTCAAAGCTAGATAATGTGTTGTACTCTATACAATTAGTAGTTTTAGAATAGATTTAATTTTAGTTTTTCTAATTAGAGGAATGCACAATACCACAAGATCAAATGCTCACTTTGAGGTATTCTAGTTTACATGTTCCTTCAATTCCCTTTTTTGTAGCTTAGTTTATATTTGTTTTTTGTTGCATGAATAAATTTAGTTAGATAGATTTAAAAAATGGAGTATAAATTAATTATGTAGAATAGTTAATCTTTTGTATATTTAATTTTCTTTCAAATTAAATTAGTTGTATGTATGTGGTACCACAATGATAGTAATTTCATTATAGCTTCATTGCTTTTAGTTGTGTAGATGTGAATTCATTTTTAATTATGTGATGAAGTGTTTATTTTTATTTGTATAACATAAAAAATATATATATTTTATAGTTGTATGAAATAGTTTTAGGCATGAATAATAAAAAATAAAAATAAAAATTTGAGTTTCTTAGATATGAAAATATTTTGTAGACTTTGCTAGCATATCAAAATTCTTAATACTAGAATTAGGAAGATTTGATATGTTTAGCTAGGATCGCATAAATTATGTTCCATAGTGTGTATACTATGTACACACCTCATAAGTTTACTTACCTTATATTGAGAAATATATAGTGTACTTGTCATTTTTGGCACCATTGTTAAGGAGGTGTCAACTATTAATAGGATTTTAAATTAGATTATACACTATAGGAGAGACATAGACTAGATGTTAACATCTAGTTTGAATGTACCTTTGCACATTGGTTTTCTTAATTTCTTAATATTAGTTACATGTAAAATTCATGACTTGATTGCATGTATTAATCCAAGGATTATAAAGAACAATCTCTTATAAATTATCCTAAGGTTATTGTAGGGAAACCTCTAATAAATTATACTCAATAAATAAATAATATGATCCCACATAATCCACTTCTACTATTTCTTCACCAATTGAAAAAGAAATAGCATTCTATGATCAAGCTATTATCTTTGAAGCTATCACCTATGTCTAGTGTGTGCTAAAAGATAAATAAGAAAGCGATACTATGATCCCAATACATATTGAGGATAATGTAGGATATAATTCTAGACCTAAAGAGATCATTCTAGCTAAAACTAAGATATTTTTATTCAATAGGAGAATAGATACATAATCATCAATAGAATGTTCAGTAGATAGAAATTCTCTCATAATTTTCCTCATCAAATGAAGGTTTTAGATTCATATGAAGGGTTGAATCAACATGGCATTATTTATAGGATAATCACTACACATTGTGACCATATAGATTCTTTGAAGAGATGACAAAAAAATACAACTAAAATGGTCACCTTTGAGTTTACCATTCTAGAATCTACTTGGGAGTCTAAAATGAAGAATATTTTATCTTTTATTCTCCCTACTTTACATCAATCAATATCAAAAGATATTAGAATATTCATTTTTTAATTTGACATGTTGTGCAAAATTTACGACTATAAGACTAATACACAAAAGCTCAAGATCTTCTTTAATACCTTCAAGGAAGAAACTTTATATTGGTTTGGAGGAAAGAACATCGATACATGGGAAAGGATGAAGAATAAATTCTTGAAGAACTATAAAGACTATTTCATAGGATGGGATGCTAGGGATGAATTATTTAGGATGACATAAAAATTAGATGGAACATTAAAAGACTACATAAGATTTTAATTCAGTATTGTTATTATCCTAAACAATCGAAACTAGAAAGTGATACTATAAAGTCAATCTTTTTAGGAGGTATTAAAATCCTATTAAAATTCTAAACTTGATTGTAAGGTGACATATTCCAAGATTATTTTGAGAATATTAAGATCCTATAATAGAATTAATCATGATCCAAGATATGAAAAGAAAAGAGTTTCAAAGGAATCACTAACCAACCATACAAACATTTTTTTGGTATCACAAAGGATGAAATGGGGAACTTGTTCAAATATTTAAAAATGAATATTCTAATTACCTTATCTAGTCAAGTAGATACATACCAATCTGATAATATGTAGGAATAAAGGGATAAGGTCTTGATTTTGTTCTATCCTATATGTACTAAGAAGCATGTTAAACATGAATACCTTTTAGACAAGGCTAAACCTACAAAAAACATTTATGGATCATAAAATGAATGGGTTCTCATTCCTTCTAGTATTGAAGGCTACATTCTAGAAAATAAAATAATCTATCAAATAAGTCAAAACTCTTAACCAAATGAGGCTAGTCAAATGATGACCTTATTTTCTTAGTATTCCCTTTAAAAACTAGTTTGTTAATACTTTTTGGCCTAATCAAGATTTTGCTTAACAAACTTGGTTCCATCCCAATAATGATAACAATGGATATTCCAACACCTTCCTAAATATCCATGCACTAATCAACAACCCTCAATGGCCACCATAATATGTAAATCAATCCCAGTCTAATTAGACCTAGGGAACTTCACCAAATCTTCCTATCCAACCATAATAAATGCCATCAATATTAATTAACTCAACATAATAACCATTAAAATATTAATTTACAATACACCCAATAAAATAATAAGTTGACTTAGCCTATCCATAGTCATTAAAAGTATGGATACACCACTTTTGGTATTAGCACAATAAATCTAAATAAAGTTAAGTTGTGATCTAGAAGAATTATGAGTAACACAAAACAATCCATTATCACAAAACCAAAAAATGAATGACAACTCATTCAAGAGGACTCCTCTCCAATTATAGAACATACTAAAATTCTAGCACTATGAAAGATACTAATTTTTTATAAAGGCTTAATCAAAAAAAATAAACCCCTCAATAAAAATTCAATTTTCTAGTCTCATTCTTTTAAGCCATAAAATATATTCTATATATAGTAAGGTAATGAAATAATTATTGCTTATAAGCTAGGAAGGAATAAAAATAAACCTAAAATTAGCCAACTAGTAGATCAACTAGTGGATCCTAAGCTTAGAAATATTATATTCACTAAATAATCTAATTAGAGAAGTCCTATAGTGAATGTCTATATAAGAAAATGTTGATTAGAAACACCCTAATAGAATTAGACATTGTTATAAATGGCATGACTAAGGGACCTGGGGTAAACTACATCTCTAAGGCCTTAGAAAATCCCTTATAGTTATTTATATGATAGCAAATCCATTGTTAGGATTGAAGGAATTATAGAATATGTAGTAGTTTCCATGTACTTAGAGGAGTATAATACAAATTTTATGGTACTTCAATGCAAAACCATCCTAGGAGGATACCCATCAATTTTAGGAAGGTTATGGTTCAACTACATATTAGGAAATATAACTATCTCAAATAGATATTTTAGTAAAAATTTAATTATATATCCTCCTGCACAACCTTTCATTGAATCAAAAGAACCACTGTGAATAGAACAAGAAGAGGGTCATGAAGTAGTTATCCAATCCATTCTTACAAAAGAGGGATCTTTGAAGTTTAAGGATCCTGATAAGAATGCTATTATAGCTAATTTCCTATTAAATATGTATCCTCATAGAGATCCAATCCATGAAGCCCTCCATTGATCATGTGATGAAGAAAACAATAAAGATTACTTTATACATAATATGATACCTAAAAAATTAACCTTATACACCATTGTGTTTCATTAACAATTACATTATTATTACAGTATATATAACCTATTCAATCTAGAGAAGATCTTTAAGATAGTCCAAATTTTATTTGATGATTATCTCAATGTTAATAATAAACTCTAGCTAGTAGAAGAAAAATAACTAAGTAAAATACTCCCTCAGTAATTTTATATTTGCTCATGAATACCAATACATAAAAGTATTCACCCAAATGATTACACACACATCTATATGCAATATAATATAAAGTCAATTAGGCAATCCTATTAGAGGATGAATCTTACAGAGATTATCAATGGATAACTATATAAATTATTAGACACATGATTTATTTATCCATAATCCAACAAGCAAAAGATGCCACTCCTATTATTTTCTCAAAGAATGGTAAACTCAAAATCTAGGAATATTATAGATCCCTCAATAAGGTAACACAAAAAGATAATTTTCCTCTTTACTTGATTGATGAAGTCTTGGATACTTTGATAACATGATATTTCTCATTTTTGGATGGGTTCAATGGATACAAATAGATATAGGTTGACTCCTAATATTAGGATGAGATATATTTTATACACCTATAGGGAACCTTTGCCTACCATGTTTTTTCCTTTAGGTTATATAATGATCCTTTTACCTTCTTATAGTAATCTGACTACTACTATTGCACTCCATAAGTGAAATCAATCATGCAAAATATGGTATGAAGTTAGAATTAAGACAACTTAAGCTACAAAATGGTAGGAAGTAATTGAAAAATATGGTAGTGCACTTCAATTGGACTTAGGTGGTCCTTTTTGTAGAATCAAATATTAAACCCAACAATTTGGAGAAAATTTTGATTAAGTTCTAGTCACAATGATTCATCAAATATCCTATTAGTGATTTGCCAACTTAGCAAAGGATAATGACTTACCAACAATTCAAGGATTTGTTGACTTCCTAGAATGACATATTACCAAATTGGAAAAGTTAATAGTCTAGTGAATTAAAAGGGCTAATTTTTCAACTGAGGCATCATGGGTGTAGATTTCAATGGGCAAAAGAGGAAATGACCTAGAAAATGATATTTTTCACTTCAAGTGGTGTTAGCAGTGGTTAAATGCATATGAATGAACTTTAGTGTCAACCTTTGTCTAGTTGAACAAACTTTTGCCATCTAAACTTAAAAATTAAACAAAAATCCTATAACCAGGATTAGAATTTATTTTACTATAATTAAAAGTAGGGTTAGTTTTATTTTCTTGTAAATAAGATCTTTAGGTTCATTTTTAAAGATCATTTTAGTTGTTAAAAGAACTATATTTTTCTTTGTAATATATTATTATTTATAATTACATACTACAATGAATGAATAAATTGAGAGTGGTTTTTAAAGGTTGGTTATATGCATGTACCATTGATATTAATGGCTTTGCCCTCTTGTAAGCTATTAGTCATTTCTATGCATTGTATTATTGGTTTATTCAAGATCTAATGCACTAAATATACTTGGTTATTCTAGAGATTTCAACTAGATCATGCTAATATGGATTTAGTCACTTGGTTCTATTTATGTTTTATGGATTTATTTTCTTTTTTGTATCATTTTTCATTTAGCATTTTAGTTTAGTTTGTTATATATGTAAGGAGTCAACTTAAATCCAAATGTTGATAGGATTAATATCATATCTTTTAATGTTGACTAAGTTGCATGGGAACATAGAAAATATTATATGATCTCATAGGTCAATGGTTCTTAGCACACCTGCTAGGACCATGGGGTTGATTTTGTCCCAAAACCATATTGGTAGAACCATTTGCATTTATTTGAAACCATCATTTTTATGGATTAGATTTTAGATCTAGATAATTTTATGCATAATATTATTAGATATATAAAATAAATTGCATAAGACACTAGATCTAACATAGCCCAAAAATACTTATTCCAATTTGCTTGAGTTGGCTTTAGATCTAACATCTTTGCATCAATATTTAGGGTTTTAACTATAGTTTCCTTCAGTTCTACTATATCTCATTGAATATTCATGCATGATGGCTATGCTTTTAAATGAACTCAATAATTTTAGTTAGTTTTGACATTTTTCATATTTATTATTTCTAATAGGGTTTATATATAACAATTTCTACATTAACAAATATCTTGATTTCTAACAAATTGAAAAAACTTGCAAAAACCTTCCAAGTTTGTAGAATGGAAATTAATTAATTGTCTTGGAAATTTATCAAATTAAGTGTTAAAATTCCTTAAATTCCTAATTAAGTGATTCATAAACCAACCTAGTGATTTTCTAATAAGTTGAAGGAGACTTAATTCTAAGAATTCATCAAGTGTTGAGACTAGTTATTCACCATCATACCCTAGTGATTTATTAACCTACTAAAATTTTCTAAAAACTAAGTCTATAAATTATTGAATTAATGAACTTCAACAAATTATGTAAAACTAACTCAAAAAAACTTCTAAGTGAAAAATTTATAAATTCACTAGAAAGATAGTGATTTTTCAAACATCGAGAATTTTAAAATTTATCTAAGGCCCTTAAACATCAATTCATTAACTAGTCAATAATTTGTCAATTATGTTGAAATACTAATTTATTGAAATCAATTAAGGAATTGTTTTCATCATTTTTGAGGTATTAATATTGATTTTCTATAGTTTTTCCTATAGGTATGATAGGAAAAATTCTACATCCAAAGTGACACCACTAAGAAGAAGAATTTCAAAAGTTTATAAGTACTTGGTCCAAATCCCAAGAGCCTAAGGTGTCCTTTGAGCTTATCAAATTGGTCTCATACCAAAGCAAAGTTTCTTAAGGAAAAATATATTTTTGATATTTGGATATAATATGATGAATAAATACATAAAAATATTAAACTTCAATAGCCTAGAATCATGGTGAAGAATAAAAACTTACCCTACTTTTAGTTCCAAGTATGGTTCAATTAAATCCATATGACCTATTTGCATCACCTATATCATTAGGATTTCAATAATTATAACCTCTAATACAAAACTCCATCTATATCCACCAATAGGATAAGTGTATATCATTGTATACCCCTAGTCCTCAATAATTACTATAGAGATTGCAACGAGCACACCCCACACAACTATAAATTCCTCAATAACAAAAATGGGTAATGTAATATCAATAAATTGCACAAAATCAACAAGTCACATAAAACCAATAAGTTGTATAAAATCAAAAAGTTCCTCAAAATCCAAAAATAAATACATAGAATTAAAAATTAAATGTGCAACAATAGCAAAAGCATATTACATAAAATCTACAAGGCACACCAAATATACATATTGATCAAAATCTACCACTTATACAAAACATACAAAACCTTCTTATGGATCAACATCAAGCATTTATTTCGATTGGGCAACCCATTTACCAAATGTAATATGGACAAGGGCCATATTTTTAAAATAAAAATGCAAATTTTACCATAAAATAGATTTCTTAATTGGACTCATCAAGGGCCACTAAACTTGTGTATGCATTTACCAATTCCATTGATGACATTGAAATCCTTACAATATTTAATATGAATTATGAAAAGACAATATTAGTTCACCCTAATGACTTTTCAACACTAAAATATATCCATTCTATTTAGGAACAAAACATGATGGTATGATTGCTCATATTATTTCTAAAAGATAAGGCAATGTTGTGAGTTACTAATTGGGATACTTTTGCAAAACCATTTATGAGACAATTTGATAATCTAGCAAATGCATATTCAGTGCATACCGAGACATCAAAATAAGAGCATTATTTACTTTAATATAAAATTTATATGAAATTTGTAGCTAATTCCTCCTAACATTTAACCATTTTATGAACAAAGATTAGTGTACTACATAAAGGATTTGTTATATAGTTTTGCAATGATGGATAGAAATACAAATCATATCAAATTACCTAGAGCACTCAAATAAGTTGCATGTAAATAAGAGGTATTGATCGAAATGGTAAAATTACCACTCATGCCACCAATGGCATATTTAGTGAATTTGACCTGAATGCCTACCCAATAGTTCCAATTTTCTTCTTAATCATAGATCATATTATTACCTAACACACTTTATTAGAATGATCAAACTTATTAGAAAATATTTCCATAACTACCTACATTACCTCAAATCACTTGACAAGGTTTGAGCAATTTAAAAGGTAAGATAATCAAGACAAAACATTAGAAGTTGTTGAATGTATTTTGAGATACCCATAACTTCCCAAGTAAGATCAATAAGATGTTGTGAGATAGTGTAGAAAGTTTAAATCATGAAATGAAGGTGATACCATTAAATCAAGTTTTAATATAATAGGGGAATTAAAGAAAATATCTAGAAAATTTATCATGTTTGAAGCATTGTCATTATTAGGATAGTGAGATATACTACAAATAGCCTTAAAGGAACAAGAGTGATCTCAATTTAAGGTTAAACATGTCCAATGGAAAGACCTTAAAATCAATCCAAACCACTTGAGCAAAAAAAATTAATGGCTAAGGATACCTTAAACATATAATTAATGCTTATGTAGAGTGGGTAAAACTTCCCTGCCGCGTAAGATTCTTGGTTGGATCCATTGAGAGCCAAGGTGACTGTGGGGGTATGTTGTATCCTCTACACTTGGGAGCTCAAGGGATCGAAGGATTTACCAAGAACAATTTGACTCACTCCAAGTTCAAGATGGAAATTTTTTGTGTTTATTTGAACAAGCACCTATGTTTGGCCTTACTAATATCTAAACTATGAAGAATAAAAAAAATGGTGTAGGGCAAACAAGGATGCAATAAAACAAGGAGCTATCCCTAAAATTATTTTTATTTCAATGAGAACTAAAACCCTAGTTTTACAAATAAGTAAATATTTTCCTTTTCAACAAGGGTTCAAGAGAATGCACAAAAAAATTTTACCTTAGATGCAAATGATATAGTTTTTCTATTTCAAATGCCTAGAAATGAAGTAAAATATTTTTTTTTAATTTATGACCTAAATTTGGAACAAAAATAGATAGAAAGAAAACAATAAACAACTTAAGGAGTCTATTCAGAGTACTTGATTTGGTCGTTGATCCTATATTTTAACTTTCATCCTAAATATCCAACAACTTCAAAACCTACAAAATAGCTTCAAAACCCTTAGAAAAATTGATCAATATTTGGGGATCTACTTAGCTTGCTAATGATCGAGCTTGGAGGAGTAGCAATCAAGCCCCCTTGGTCCTTTTAGCTAACCTTTTAGAAATGAAATAATTTTTGACCTTTGAAACAAACAAAGTGAGATGAAATAGATGTAAACAACAAAATGAAATATAGACAAAATGAACATAATAGAAAGGAAAAATGCAAAAATACAAATTAGGATTTTGGGAGAAGAAACTTACCCCAATCCCTAATTAACCAAATATGCACCCTATACGAATTGGGCGTGAATTTGGTTTAAAACACATTTTTTTCCTACAAAATGCCAAAAATGCAATGCAAAACAAGAACTAAAAGCTTGAAATAAACTATGAATGAATAAAAACTTGATTAGCTAATAGAGAAAGCAAGGAGCAATGAGAAAGTGAAGGTAGCGATAAAAATGGTAGACCTCTCCTATCATCAAGAACCCTCCACTTGTTCACCAAGGGTAGCCAATCACAAGAAGCATAGAAGCAAAGCAACACAACAATCCAAAAGCAAAGATTCATCAAGAGCACTTTTCACAAAAGAGTTTAGAACCATAACTTGTTGCACTAGGATGGCTTAGAAACTTCTTAGGGGAAAAAGGGAGTCCAGTACCTCTATTTATAAGAGGTTTAGAGGGGGAAAGGTGAGAAAATTAAAGTTAACCCTAAGCACGAGTTGACGTCACAAAGAGCTAACACTAAAAAGGGTTTTTGAGAGAAAAACCCTAAATTACCAATTTTGCACCCTATAAATACTGGGTGCAAATTTAGAAAGGTTAAGGAAAAACAAGAAAAATAAAGGAGAAAAGGGGGTCAAACTTGCACTTGGAAATTTTGAGGGAGAAAACCAAGGATCTAAGGAAAATGAATCATCTTGATGGGTCAATTTTCCATGTCTACATTATTCCTCCTCTTTGATGCATTTATGGTCAGATAAATGCATCAAAGAAATATGTAGACACCTATGGAAAAATAACAACAAACACAAAAGGGGTGGTTGGTTTAGAAGAAGAGATGGTGTAAAATGGTATCATTCTAGACACTACAATTTTTATACACAAAAATGAGGCATTAATAAAAATTAATGTCTCTATGACTGGGTTGCCCCCTCAAGTATCAGAAGGATTGCAAAATTCTTGAAGAAACTTGAAATGGTAATTAGAGAAAATGAGAAAGCAAACAGAGAAGAAGAGAAAAAGAAAAAAAGAGGAGAGAAAAAATGAGGAAAAAGAGAAAAAAAAGTGAAAATGAATTCATTTTCACTACAAGAAGAAGAAAAGAGCTATGGAGAAAAGAGAAGAATGGTGCTTCTTACACATAGTATGGTTGTTGTGAAGTGTGAAGCTAGCACCGTAGCAAATCGAATATGGATATGAACCTAAACCCAATCCTAGACTAGGTTAGATTAGGTTTGCATGCATTAAATTTGAAATTTTTATGAATTTTTAGCAGTTTTTTAGGGTTTTCACTACCACGTGCAAATTTGGTAGTTGAGTGTGAATTCAGTTGCATGGAACTACCAATTCACACCTTGTATGGACTACGTGTGAATTTGGTTTGTCAAATTTGCTCCCTATGCAGACTAGGTATGAATTTGGTAAAAATTAAGATTTTTTTAATTAATTGATGTGAAATTTTTAATGAGGAAACTGATAAAAAAATTTGAATGTTTATGATTGTAGCATGATGTACTCTTGAGTAGAGAGTGGTGATTGAGCACTCTATAGGAGGCTATGAGAGGACTCACAATGGTGGATCGAAATACCCTACAAGACATGAGGTTATTGCATTTGGTGGAGATGCCCTAGGTTGGGATTGATAGGATGCTACTAATGGTGTTGGCTAAGAGGTGGTATATAGAGTCATTCACATTTTATCTATCAATAGGGGAGATGACCATCAAATTGGAGGATGTGTGGTGCATCTTGAGGATCCCATTAGGGGAGGATTATTTACATGGTATGGATGTCATAAGAAGCATCAGAGAGGTTATCGAGGAACCTGGTACATGAGATCCCGCAAAGCAGATTTTATGTCAATGAGACATCATGATGATATGGAGTTGGGGCACTAACCTCTATACTCTACAAGGTGGTAACAGGGTTGCTAGTGTGTCATACAAGTAGGTGACACCTACCATGGGTATTGGTGGGAGTAGTGGTAGACATGCAAGACCAACAAGTTAGGTTTGCATGGGGACCATATGTGTTGGCCTGCTTATACAAGACTTTGCATGGTATCATGTATAAGTGACATACAAGATTGGTTTATATGACATTGCTCCAGGTATGGTGTTGGTAGTACATAGCAATCCAAAGACTGAATACACTCCTATGTTAGAGTATATTACATCATTTGGGTCATGTAAATATACCACCTTTGGTACATATATAGAGGTGTTTACTTCAAAGTAAAGTTAGTTATTTCAAGTATTATAATAAATGCACAAATGTCAATGTATAATTTGTAAAGGTGCATGTAGTCCATATGTATATGAGTCCTAGGTAGAGTAAAAGCCAAGCAATCTATCTTTATATATAAATGCCTCATAGGTGTAGTAGTGAGAGAGAGTGATATAGTAAATATATAGTGTGTAGTAGATATAGTGTGTGTAGTATGGTACAATGTAGTTATTTCATATACTTTCATGGAGTGTTCATGTCCTCCATTATATAGCATTGTACTATTTTTGTCATTCCCATTAATGGTATATTTTTTATTTATTTGTAGATGTTCATCTCTTTATTTTCCTACATATTATTGTGCCATTAGTTTTATAGTTATCTCATATTAGTTATCCTTCATATTGTGGTTGTACTACCTCCCATCAAAATCTAACAGTGGTATCAAAACAAGTGGTAGATTAAATAAGAAATAGGGAGAGCCACAAGTGAGACTGGGAGAAATCCAAAAATATCATTTACAAAATCTTTGAGATTACATTTGGATAGAGTATTTCCATAGGATTATAAGAAAAATCATGAAGCCTAGAACTCAACGTGAATTCCACTAGATTTACAAATCAACTAGTGAAGATTCATCATCTCTAGATTTACAGTTTCCACCATTTCAATTTCTAACATCTTGTTGTAGGAAAAGGAGATTCAAAATTTTTGAAAAGCTTCCTACATAGATCTAGTAAGAGTATCTTCATAAGAATTATTTCAGCACTTTCAACAACAAGTAGAAGACTAAAGATTTCAAATAATTGAAGAGAGGTCTCATTACTAGAGATTCCAGACCTGTAAGAGTGTAGAAGAAGAAAAAGTTATAGTAGCCTTATTGCTAATTCAAGAGACTCTAGAGAAGAGTCAAGAAGAAGATAAAAGGTTGGTGATATCCATTAAATACTGTAGACAACATATTGAAGAAATCACCCAAAAGAAGATTAAGAGACCCTTAGAAGGTCCAGTTACAACTTCCAATTTTGGAAGATTGGAGGTTGGTGATCTCCATTAAATCCTATATATTGTAAAAGTAAAGAAGGACCAACAAAGGTCCTATTCCAGATTCCAACAATAGCAGTTTTCATATATCTGAGAAGATCTCACTACCAACACTTCCTTAGTAGAAGGTTGAAGAAAAGGTATCATTTGGAAGACCAGAGAACCTGCAAGATTAAATACCTTGGTGAGGTCTCAAGGAGAAACAAGGAGAAGGCTTGAAGAGCCTTAAAGGAGTTCCTAGGAGAACTCATTGGAAAAATATACCAGCAAGGAGGATTTAATAGTAAAGCAGAATTTGGGACAATTATTACCATTAGATAACAAGCCCAAAAGGAGAAGAATTTAGCAAGGAGTTCCAAATCTTGAAGGAGAATATTGAAGACCTCAAGACATTCAGATTCTTGATAAGGAGACCAGGATCAAAGTTAGAATTCAACAAGGAGAAAGTAGCCTAACATTATTACCAAACCTGGAAGGTTTGAAGATTGGCTCTGGAGGATAGAAGGCTCACCCAAAGATAGGGGTTTGTTGAATCTACAACAAAATATTGAAATGATCCTTGAAGGAAAAGTCAGCTATGATTTTGGAGAATTCCCTACCAAATTTATGAGTTTCAAGAATAGAATTTCAGTGTAGAAATTGATTGTGAAAGGACAGTAATTAAGACAACATTACTAGCTACAAAACTTTAGGAGTTATAGAGTTCATCTTGAAGGCTAATAGAAGTAACCTACTATATATTAAAAGGCAACAAGATAGAGGAGTTACTAAGTTGTGAATTGGTGAATTAAGGAGTTGTTTAGGATAGACAATAATAGTTGCAAGTTAATCTAGTTAAAGGTAACGATAAGGTGAATCTAATCACCTAGAAATCCTTCGTCTACAGAGATCATTAAGGTAAGCAACTTGGGTGCAAATAGGTTTATTAATTGAACTTTAATTTGGGTTATTATCTAGTTCTATTAAGCACCATTTTAATTCTTTAGAAGTTGCAAAAATAAAAGGTTGCATTATAGTCTTCAAAAGGAGTGTAGAAAGAAGTTTATTTTAGAGTTATTATCTGCACATTAAATAGGAGTTGGATATATTTTGATAGAAACAAAATATCATCTTCCTATTATCTAGTTACAGCAAAATACTACATTAAGAGATTATAGTTCTCAACAAGGATAAATTACTAAGTGCATATTTTGAGCAGTATTAAGGTGAGATTAATATACTGGGTGTTCTTTAGATGCACTAAGTACTTTTAGATTATAGTAAAAATTAGTGCATATTTTGAGTTATTTTGAGAACTCATTTATAGGAGCAATAGGAGAGATTATTATTCCAGTTATTTTGAGATATTACTGAGAATCAAGATTGGGAATATTATTGGTGCATTAATACTAGTTACCCTTAAGATTTAAAATGCATTGAAAAATTATCATAGAAGAAAGTTACAGTGCATAAAATTGGGTAAGAGTGAAGTGTCTAGAGGTACTATTTAGTACACAAAACCTATAATCCATTATGGCCTATAGAATCCATCTTATAGGTTAATATTCCTCAAAGAGTGGAGAAAAAATCAGTCTCATCAAAAATAGAAAGAAATATTGCAAGGAGTTTGAAAGATCTCAAAAATAGGTGCAAATCCAAAGATTCTATTCTAACTATTGTAAAATTATTTACATTATTCTTCTACACCATAACATCTTGTCCTACATAGAAAAGAGGACAAAATTTGAGTGTTTAAGGACTCATCCATCACAAGAAACTACTAAAGGTTGAAGAGATTTCAAAAATCTCACATTACGGTGTCCAAAGACACCTCCATCAACCACAAATTCAAGTAGCCATAGCAAGCAACCTAAAGCATAAAACAATCACAAGAAGGAGTTAGTATCCTCTAGAAGCTATCATCTACAACCCAGTGCAAGGTAGCATACAAGATAGCACAACACAAGATAGAGTTCAAGTGCAATACCCAACACCTAGCTTGGATAATCTTCCACTGAGAGGAAGCTATACCAAGTTGGATAATGAAGAAATTGCCAGCTAAGGGCAGTGCTAGAATCACAGTCAAGCACCTAGGATCCCCATCAAACCAAGATCCAACCTTCATTTGTTGTAAGAAGTGTTGAGAACAAGAAATCGGCTAGATTTACATTAGCAAGAGGAGTATATAGGTTGAGGAAGGTATCGGAGGGAATATTTCATGCAATCTACCACTTATCACATTCTAAAGAAGCACTCATATTCCTCAGGTAAATAAATGCTCACTTCTTGAGTGTTATAGTAATTATTTTTGGATTACAAAACATCTTTGTCAAAAAGGAAGCGTTACAGCATCTCAAGCAACGTAGGTGTCATACCCGTGCATGTTGGAGATCATAAGATACTTGGACACCACTTCAAGAAGCATTAATATTCCTCTCAAATGTTACTCAAGAAGCTTATGCCATGTGGGAGCCTTCAAGTATTTTGTAGTCATTTAAGTGCTTAATTCCAAGTGAAGCTTATAACGAAACCTAAGAAAATCAAGCAACATAAAAAGGAGAGAAGGCGTATTCATAATAAGCAATGAATATTTATCCATATGTAGTGAAAAAGAAGCGAACAACATTAAAGGTTGAGTTCAAGACTTCCAAGAAGGTCAAAGCATTATTTAAGGCTCACTGCCATACATCTACCATTAAAAGGAGAGCAATGCACAGTAAGACAACATTAGGAGCTAGAACTTTATAAAGGTAAGGCTTCTACCTTAATTAAAATTGCTCTCATTGATAGATGTTTGTGTGCATGTTGTAATAGTTTATGCCCTTAAATTTCATAACAATGACATAAATATAAGAGATTTTATGTTTTTTTTTGTTTTATAAAAAGTAAAAGTTAATTTGATTTTTTCAAGAAGCTAGGATTTTTTCTACAAAAAGAGGGATCTCCAAGGGGTGCAACATGGATATTGATGTGAACAACGTATCTCCAAGATCTTTTTCAAATAATGTAAATTCATCATTGGGTGTTGTAGGTGACCATTTACCCAGGAGAAGACAACAACATTGTCATTTCATGCCAAAGATTCTGAGATATTGATTGACTCAGGGTCATTTTCTTTGAAAGGTTTATCACATACTAGTTATGGTGGGGTTCACACAGTTTCACTCAACAAGAAATAGAATGAGCTCGGGCCATCAATTTCTAGTTCTATCTCTCATCCCCATAGAGAGGGCAAGTCATAGGATGAGGAGCTCTTCATTTCACCTTTCAACAACATGCTATAAGACCCCCTATTTAATTTTAGGAAGAAGTCAACCCAACAACTAAAATGGGAGGATGATCATTTGGGGATCGAGGGAGTCTCTAGCCCTGCTTGTGGATTTGATTTTAGATTTGAACCATACCACTACCGTGATATGCAAAATAGTGTAACTCTAGGAGAGTAACACAATAGAAGTGAGATTTCTAAAGGTAGTAACCCATGCTCCCATTAAATCTCCCCCACCATATTGGGTGCCAAGTTGCAAGAGGGATCCAAAGCTAGCTCATCTTATGACCATGCATTGCTCAACAACCTAAATTTCAATGGTAGCAATTCTCAAGCATCCGAACAACTCAACTGGAGGACCTTTATTCCAACATAAGATAAAATAGTGTTGACCTCGTATCCTCAGCCCTTGGACCTGGACGATTCGAACTAGGAGGTGGTGACCAACATGTACCAAAAGAGGGAACCCTCAAAGTTGGACATGTAGAAGGAAATCAAAGCTCTAAATAGAAAAATGAGTAAGCAAAAGAGTCAAGTACCTTTGAGTTTGAATTGCAAGATGATTTTACTAAAGAAATAAAATAATTAGAAGAGTGAACTATTGTTCTATTTTTTCCAAAAGAATCCCCCTTGATGAAGAGCTCAATCAGTGGTTTATCAAAGTTTGGGAATCCAAGGGTTGGATGATTGCCTCTCACCATCAACTTGGTTAATCCTTTGTTTCTTCACTTTCACCTACAAATACTCTTGTTTAAAAGCCCTAAGACTCATCACTTGGATGATTTTTGGTCAACTGGTCTTTCTTCAACATTGGGCATTCCAATTTGACCCTGAGAATGTGTCAAACATGAAATACCCCCTTTGGATTGAACTTACTTTCTTAAACCTAGCATGCACAAAGTAGTTACCTCATATTACTGCTAGGTTTGGAAGACCATTATTTCTCCCATTTGATCTATCACACTTCATGCACTCCCACCTTCACATATTGGTTGAGACTGATGTCTCCAAGGACCTCTCAAGTAAGACCTTATTTAGAGCCTCTGGTATCCAATTTTAAGAATGGATTAATTATCTTAACTTGCTAAACTCATGTTTCTACTATAGACAACAAGGCTATATGATTAAAAATTATTCGATGATACCTCCCAAGCAACAAAACCTGCCTGCTAGTACACCTTCTACTATCGCTACTCAACATACAAAAAAATTAGTACCTCATGTTCATCCTTTACAACCTTATACTTCTCATGATGTGACCTATTTCCTTGCTCATTTAGTTCCCCAAGCTTCTAACTTGGTAGTTACCCACATCTCCCTTCCGCCCCTTGTGGAGCAAACTCCTCATGAAACAATCAAGGAGGGTTGGATAACCCAACATAACAAGAAACACAGGCACAATTCATCACGGGATGCCTCACCGCTCCTTCTAGAGGTGTCCCAAAATAACAACACCTACAAGGTAAGGAATGGATCCATAATCCCACCAACTCTTACTCCAACAATACCTCCTTATCCACACATTAGTCTTTGGTGGTATGAAATTGGGTATTGCAACTATTTATGCACCCAATGATGCAGTTGGAAGGGCAGACCTCTAGTATTGGATGTGCTTCAATTTTATTGAAGTAGATTAGATAATAGGAGGGGACTTCAATATGGTAGAGTGGGAGGGAGACAGATTTGGTTGTGGCACTCCACTCACATAGCCATAAGAGGTTAGATCATGGTATAGGTTTAGAAGGGCCTAGAATATTTATGATCCCAATTGGAACAAGAGTGTTGAAAATCATGGGGCTTGGTTTACTTGGAGCAATGCATGATGTGGGGATGCTCTCAGAATGGAAATATTGGACCGCTTCTATGTAGCATAAGTTATTGATATACTCTAAACTAATTGATCTCATCCAATCTATTTAATGGTAGCTTTATATCATCTCCCCATTACCTTGAGTATTGGGTGTGCCCCCATAAGAAAAGCCAAAAACAATTTACCTATCAAGTTAAATATTTCCTTTCTCAAGCACAAATATTATGTTAATGGAATCAATAAAGTGTGGAATCTCTTACCAAGGCCCTTGGGAGGGAGATGGTGGATTATGTGGTGGAAGGAAGCCATCAAAAGAACAGTGGATTGCCTTTGAGGTTTTGTTAAAAGCTTGACCTCTCTTTGCAGGAAAAAGAGAAAGAATTGGAGCAGGAAGTTGACCAACTCAACCACCACCTCAGCCAGAATATTAGTAGCATCCCTTCTCAAAAGTAGTTGGGTGAAAAACAAGCAGAATTAAATTAATGGTTTTCCATTACTTTACTCAATTCCTATTATAAAATTTTGGCCAAGGCTCTGGCTAGAAGACTCCTCCTAGTGGCTACAAAAATTATTCACCCAGAGCAAACAGGATTCCTTAAAGATCACTATATTTTGGATAATCTTCTTAAATTTTGGGAAGGGATGGAGTGGGCTCGAGAACAGGGGATCAAGGGACTTTACCTTAATCTTGATTTTTATAAATCTTATAATCAATTAGAGTGGCCTTTCATCTTAAGCATACTCCATTAGCTTGGTTTTGGCAATAGATTCATCGATATGGTAGCTTCCCTATTTCCAAATACTTCTATAAGAGTGGTTATTAATACAAAATTATCTAACAATATTCCTGTGGAAAAATCAGTTAGGCAAGATTGTCCATTGGCCTCCTGTCTATTTGTAATTGTAGTTGATGCTCTTGGTTATCTATTGGAATCTACAATTAAAGAGGGGAGGATAAGAGGTATCCCCCTTCCAGATGGCTCCTAGCTTATCAACTCTCACTTTGCATATGATTCTAAGCTTTTTCCTTTTGTAGATCAACAAAATCTTGTGAACATCCTTGAGACAGTTCACACTTTTGTAGGGCCTCTAGTGAAAGAATCCAAGAATTTAAGAACTCTGTTATTCCATTTGGATTTAATGATAATACATATTGGATGCCCACAACATGGAAGTGGGTGCAAAGGAGAAATATCTAAATATTTGGGCTTTCCTTTTGGTGTTGACCTTTCACCCAAATCTATGTGGGATTGGTGTATGGACAAATTTACCAAAAAATTAGAATACTACAAATCTCTAGAAATGTATCAAGCAGCTAAAATCCAGATTACTGGAAAACATTTAGACCCTTCCATGTTTACTTCCCTTCTCTTATGACTCCTAGTAAGGCTAGGTATGATAATATGAACAGTATGCTTCGAGAGTTTTTTTGGGCAAAAAACCTAGCCAAACGAGGCCTCCCAATGGTCTCCTAGATCAATTGTTATAGACCAGTTTCATACGGTGGGCTAGGAATCCCCAACCTTCAAGCACAATGCTATGCACTCATGTCTAAATGTATGCAAAGGGTGATCATAAGGAATAAGCCATAAAACGTGTTTGTGAGGAAGCGTTTAAAAAATCCTTGGATGGATGGTAAAATTTGGGTAAATATGTCATACACTGACATTCTTTTACAAGCCTTTTATTTCTCTATATAAGGTTGTAATATTCTCAAAGATATTTGGAAATCCTGGCAACAAGTGCATCAATTTATTTCATGGCAGACTCCTCCAGAGCAAGGCCCTGCAGATTTTCTTCGGCACAACTTATGGTGGTCACCCCTCCTCATCCTTGATGCTCAACCTCTTGGTATAAATTCCTAGTTTCTTGCTAAGTGACTCTTCAAAGGGGGATTAATTATGGTGGGTGACATTTGGGATTTTTCTCTCATCATGGAAAAATTGAAAGCAAATCCATTCAGAATTTGGTCTCTATCCTACTGATAAAGCAATGATTATGTGGATTCTTTCCATCACCTCCCAAGTGCCCCAGCCTCTATCTTCTCCACTAGAAGCTAGTCCCTATTGGTCTCATTGGAAATGGTTTGATAATCATGACTTTGAGTAGTCAGTCATTAAGTTTTGGTAACAAGCCCTACTTCCTATGAACTATCAATAGTTTGTAGATATGGTCAATAAAAATGGAACTTAGAGCTCGGTTGGACCACTTGGGAAAGAACCTTCAAGCTTATCATCTCTACTCCAATTCAAGGAGATTTCCAAATTATTTTTTGGAATGTAGTCCTTCAAGTTCTACCTATAAGGAGCAGGCTAAAACATATGGACCAAGGGCAAGGTGATTGTCCTTTTTGTGGTTTGGAAGAGATAGTACAACATCTATTTTGGAATAGTACTCGTGCCCACTGTATTTGGTGTGAAGTACATCGGTTGCTTTATCCCTTATCACTGCCTATGAAAAAGGATCAAGCCTTATTAGCGATCAATTTTATGCCCAATCAAAAAATTATTCTCTCCATTACCATGGTAGTTGTCATATTTTATATATGGAAGACTCGATGCAAATCTATTTTTGAAATTGATCAAGAAGATATCCCTAATCTCTCAGTAGTCAATATCTTTGCTATTGTAAAATTCCAATTACAGGCATAGTCAACAGGTTGCACCCATAGAGATAAAGCATTACAAGAAGAAATCATAGCTCTCAAAAGGTGTATCTATGAGATCCCAACTCATAGATTAGATGGTATTTACATATTACATAATGTGGTAGGTGAATTAACTGAGCAACATAGCTCGATGATGTATAATCAGACACACTTGATGAAGCATTTAGATCAAGTGGAATTAGAATCCAACAACACTCATTCCAGTCCTCATATTAGGCTTACATCATAGCATGAGGTGGATCATACTCACTTAGACTCATCTCCTTAAGTATATGTTTTCCCAGCATGGCTTCTCCCTTGCAGTTTTTATTTTGGTGGTGCAGTATTTTCTTCTCAGCATATAGTGTGTATGATGTAGGAACTCAATGTGAAGCTGATTTCTTTATTGATGCAATAGAAGAAATATATAAGAAATACAATAGAATCTCACGTAGGTTAAGTGGTTGTAACAAGTTGCCAAACATGGCCAACCACTTAACTAACAGATAACAATCTGCTAATCTAGGATGACAACTAACTGCTAGAAGACAAGACACATCCTAATAGTTAACTAAACATCCAAACAACTTAACAACCTATTTCCAACATGGGCATACTATGCCTCACGTGAATACAAAGTGCAAGAAATAGGAAATTAATAAAATAATAAATAATACTAACTTAGGCTTAAATGGATAAGCCTAAGTATCCTCAACACTCCTCCCAACCATAGAAGCATTGGACCCCAATGCTCTCAACAAATGTGGAAAGTCATGGGCCATCTCATGGTGAGGAATCCAGTGAGCCATGTGTGGAAAGTGACCACGGTGGGTGACAAGGTAAGAAGTGGAAGAACCCTATCCAGTGTGATGAGTCTTCATCTCGAAAACTCTATCTAAAATGAGCGGAAGCTGACGATCAGGTGCCACTACTATTGTAGGGTTGATGACAGGATCAGGTACCAAAAGAGGATCCTGAAATGGTGTCTCTAGAAAGTGGCGCTTATCCAAAGGAAGCCAAACTCTATCTCCAACCTATGATGAGTGAGGATTGTGATGCTTGCGCACCACTCTCTATTGCTCCTGCGGAGTCTCCTGCAAGTCCTGTGGTATCTTGCCTAGAAGGCTCTATCGGTGCTCAATGAAGGAAGTGTCCTTAGCTTGCTCCTCCATGTGTGCAATGGTGGGAGTGGGCAAAGCCAAAGGTAACTTCTATGGAGCAAGTGGTTGTGTATCCAAAGGTGTACCCAAAATGATGCCAATAGAATGAATGGAATCTTTCTCATGAGTGAGAGTGATGGGTTCCTTAACCACTTGCTCTTGTGATTGTTCATTTGGTGGGAGTGAAACTTCTTCTTTATCATGTGCCTTTGATGGTGCTTGTTCTTCAACATGTGTGGAACTTATGCAAGTAGGAGCCAAAATGAGTGCTTGACTTAGTGGCTTACGAACTTGCCTACAACTTAACATCAAATTTGATGTGGGTGTAGTGCTTTGTATCAAGTAGGTTTTATCATGCAACTCCAATGTGTAGGTGTTCTTTTTAGCATGATAAACAACATTCCTATCAAATTGATAGGGTTTACCTAGCAATAGTCCACAACAATCCATCTCTGTGACATCACATCTTACTTTATCCACAAACTTATCACCAAAAGCAAAATTCAAGGTGCAAGTGTGGGTGATGTTAGATGTGGAGTCTACATCTTTCCACCCAAGTGCATATGGTTGGTGATGTGGCTTTATGGGAAGCTTCAACTTCTCCACAATGGACTTCGCAATGAGGTTCTTTTGTGATCCATTATCTATGATACAATCAACATAGAAATCATGCGTAAGGTGGGCTCTAGTGACAAACAAATGGTCATGACCCCCTTGAGAAAATACATTTGACATAAGGGTAACTTTGTTTAGTTTACCCTTTAAAGCAGGATACTCTTCTTCTATCCCTGTAGCCACAATGGGACCATCATGTGGTTCCTCATTTGTAGGTTGTACAAATAGGGATTTCTTCTTCTTAAATTTTTCAAAAGTAAAGCATTTGGATTTTACATGACCATGCTTTTTACAAAATTCACAATACATTGAAGAAGAAGGAGAATCTTTAGAATGAGAAGAAGAAGAATGTGCTTTAGGAGAAGTGGGAGGAGAAGAAGAATGAGGGGAAGAATGAGAAGTGTTCTTCACCTTTTGTTGATGTTGATTCCCACCTCTGGAAGAGCTCTCCTGTGATGAACGAGATTTGTGATATGCACCAACTTTCTCCTCTGCAAGAATGGCATGGTTGAATGCCACATCCAAGGTGAGGAAAACATTGAACTTGATTTCCCTAAAAATTTGATCTTGCAATCCACGAGTGAACTTATTAATCAAATCCTCTTCTGAATATTTCACACCAAGAAGCACCCTTAGCCTATTGAATTGGAAAATGTAGTCAAAAACAGACATACTATAGGCTTACCTCAATCTATACCACTTGGTAGTGAGGTCACTTTGGTAGTTTGGTGGAAAGAATGTGTTTTTCAGAATTTGGATCAATTCTTTCCAAGTCATGGTGGCATTATGGCTTTGTCTTTCTACAATTAAAACTTTTGCTAAGCCTGTGAGTTTGACTGTAGCAAATGCAACTTGTTCATCTTTAGGAATTTCAGCATAAGCGAACCAAGTTTGCATATCCAAAATCCATGTAGACAAGACATCAGGATCCCTAGATCCATCATACAATTTGACCTCACATTTAGCTTTATTGGCATGATTGTGATGAATTTTGATATCACTAGGAGTTAATTGCACCACAATATCTTTTACCTTATCTGCCAAAATATCTACTACTACAGTAAGGTTTTCCATGTTTGTTTTGAGGTCTTGAGCCATGTTGTTTCGTGTATATGCCAGACTAGGAGGATTACAAAATGGTCTTTGCAAGAACTAATCTAGGCTTTAGGAACAATTTTCAATTTTCCTAATGCAGAAAAATTGCCTAGATTTACAACAATTTGCCTTCCAAAATTTTACAAAAATGGGCTATTTTAAGTGCTCTTTACAAAATTAAATCAAATTTTGCAATACAAAAATAGCACTAAAAATGATAAATTAGCCCTTATAATTACAATAAAATCAACTTAGGAGGCAAATAAATGATCAATTTTGCAATATGGTGAGAACAATTTGCAAAATTTGATGATAAGGATGAAATTTTACCTTGTTGCTATCATTTTCTGGTTTTGGCGCTAAAATTTCAAATTTTTAAAAATTTGAAAAAATCCCTCCAGTTTGTCCATGACAGCAAAATTGAAATGTGAAATTTTTTAAAAATTTTGGTTTTTATAGCGCGATCAATTGCACTGCGCAGGGCCGGTCAACTGCCTTATGTATGATTTGAAGTCGAACAGTTACAAATTCCAACACTAAGTCAACAATCACACATGGCGCAACAACCACTAATTAGTGCCTTCAAAGGGTGTGACCGTGTGAGTGGTCTACGTGAGCACCATGGTGCTCATGATTAACATTAAGCACCTTTTCACTTATAAACACCTCGTCGACCCTTGCACGACCGATGTGGGATAAATAATCCCACAGAGAAAAAAATAAAATGGCATTTCACACCTACCAAAACCTGTGATCATTGAAAAACTCTATCTCTACCAGAATCCATGTGAACCCATCAAAAAATGTTTGCTACTCACCAAAATTCTTGTTTTCAACGTCGTGTTCCATGATCTTGACGCTGGGAACTCCAATCTACGCTTGAATTTTGCTTTTTATCACCAGGACCACAAGGAGTTTGTTTTTTCACACCAAAAATTTTAAAGCTGCCAAAAAATCATCGCAATTCGATTTCTCTTTAATTTGGAACATCTAGTGGCATCACCGAGGGATTAACAGGAGTTCCAGTAACTCAAATTTTCACCAAAAAATCATGGGATGTGTCAGTTTATGAGATGCAATCGTGAATTTGTCCTCGTGATTTTCATCACCAAAAAAATGAACCCAAAAAATGTGGGTCTTTTTCACTGAACGTAGAAACTTGTCCTGCCACGTGTCACGTTGATATAGGTTGACTGTTTTAGGGTAGAAACTTGCCTTCAATTGGGTGATTTTTAAACTTTAGGAGGTCATTTTAATTTTTTCACTACGTAGGAATGCACTGTTCTGAAACCTACAATAGTCTCCTACTGCATGATCTTCCAATGATATGCACCCTCTGCTACATTTATCTCCATGTGCTTCTTATCTTTGCCTATGCATCAAATCTTCTTTCTACATGTGAACCGATTGCTCTTAGGTTATGCAAGGGCATGATGACCCTATTAGTTGTTACTGATGAAAGTAATAATCAATGTCAGACTGTGATGTTTATTGCTTATGGTTGTGTGGTAGTAGCCTATCCATTTATGGTCGAGGGTTCTTTGGAGATGCTATTTATGGAGGGTTTCGACCATCATATAGATCGTCAACTTTCGTCTTGCCTGAGAGTTGCATCGATCGTCATGACCAATATACTAGATCTAAATAGAGTGAATCATCACTCGTCTAATCATTATGAGGATTGCTAATGCAAATGGTCATCTGGTGGTTGTTGGTTGATGTCAGCATGAAGGCCAAATGTTTGTTATCCACCGATCGAGAAACGATTGCGATTGACCGATAAAGTTGGCTGGAACTACTACCTGTTTGGCCGTATTTGGCAATTCACCCAAAACCAGCCAAAAGTCTATTTTGGACTTAGGCTTCTAAAGTAAAATATTAATAAAATATTTATATTTTATTCTTTTGAGTTTTAATGCATGAATAATAGTCCATACATTGTGCAATTTTCATGCAAACTCAAGAAGGCAACTCTTGACAAACTGGTGTTTTCCTTGATAGAGAGTGCGAGTAGGCCAAAAATTGGCTAAACTTTGGAATTTTTCCTCAAATATCCCTTTTCAGCTTTTGATATTATATTCACAATTTTTTACAATCTCCAAATTGGATAATTGTCAAATTATTGCCTGTAATGGTAATCTGATTTACCCTCTAACCTGTTTTCAGGGGTATTTGGTGTAGGGGTAAATTTTACCCTCTGCTACCTCAGCTTCATCAGGTGTTTTGGGTGGCTTCAAGCTAGTTTCCACTAGCACCTACCTAGGATCTGATGCACTAGAAAAAATCTAACTAGGCACCTAGCAAATAAGTGAAAACTTGTCCTCCTTCCTACAAAAAATGAATCCTTAGCTTTTATTACCAATGTTGTAGAAACTCAATATGAAGACAATTTCTTTTTTGATGCAATGTAATATATAAGAAATACAATAGAATCTCATGTGGTTAAGTGGTTGTAACAAGTTACCAAACATGGCCAACCACTTAACTAACATATAACAATCTGCTAATCTAGGATGACAACTAACTGCTAGAAGATAAGACACATCCTAACAGTTAACTAAACATCCAAACAACTTAACAACCTATTTCCAACATGGGCATACTATACCTCACGTGAATACAAAGTACAAGAAATAGTAAATTAATAAAATAATAAATAATACTAACTTAGGCTTAAATGGATAAGCCTAAGTATCCTCAACACCGTAGGTTTTCCATTAGAGGGACTAACCTAACAGTCTCTAGTAATTCAGTTTTATGTTAGCACATCTTTTTAGATTCTTGGTGATGACATGCTTTTTCATCCCTATAACAACCACTGGGGATATCTTAGTTTTTAACCTGGGTCACTAGGGGATCATTTGTATGGTTGTTCACTTCCAATTCTTGTAGTTGGGTGTCCTGAGTATCATAATATTTCTTAGTTCTCCTATGTGTTGGTCTTTCATGGCCTCATATTGTATTACAGTAGTGGGGGTCTGTGTGTGGTCTCTGATGTGCTTATTTTTGGTTTTGGGTGCCCTACGTGGCCCTGTGAATGCGCCTATGTTTGCTTTGTCCCTACTAGAGGGAATTCTATCATGCTTTCAATGTTGTTAGGTGTTCAGGCCTGGATGTAGGTACTCAAACCATGGTCTGCATTTATATTGTATTTATTCCCTTAATATTTTGGCTAATATAAATTTGGTAACAATTTCAATAAAAAAAATTGCTTTCATTAAGGAGTTATAAGAAGTACAGTATAAGGTTGAAACTCTTCTATTGTTTACTTTGGAAATAATAGAAAAATCAACCGTACATTTGAAAGAAAATTTAAAGGAGGTTTATATATTTTAATATTTACAATTAAGTACCATAGGAGATATAAGGGTTTCTACTTGGAAAATTAAAACTCTATTATTGCAAATATTATTGTTTTCTAATATTCCAAATTAGGGAGTTATAAGGTATACTACATCAAAATATTTTATTGGAATTTAGAAATATTAAACTATTGGACATTGAGGGTTATAAAAGGAAATTTTTCATTTACATAAAGGATTTAAAATTATATACTTACACTTGTCTCATATTCATACTAAAGGGACAAAAGAAATTTTATCATAGAGAACTTCAAATTAAGTGCATAGTTCATTAGGAGAGATAAGGTCAAATAGAAGTTGATTATTGTTACTTACAAATCATTACAAAATCAGCTCAAAAGTGAACTATTATTTACTAAGCACTTTATTAAGCTTACAGCTTACTTTAATCACTAGGGAGACATAAGGAACCCTACAAAACCTAAATCTAGAAAAAATTTATCAAAATGATTCACATACTCTAAACTAGGGAGTCATAAGGTAGTCTACTACAAAGGATCTAACAAAAGTGTTCTTAAAATAGAAAAAAGCTAAAACTAAGAGAGATGTCTACCTCAAGGAATACAGTGAACAATGATATGAACAACACTATTAGAAATGAAAGAGCAAGTGTCATAAAAATTGGAATCAAGAATTTACTTATAAATTTTGAAGGAGACTTAGACCTTATCTCAAAAAGGATTCATAGTGAAGCTTTAAAAGATAACTTTGAAACCATGGAACATTATATACATGCTCGACTCACTAAAGTAATTAATAATAGAAAGAGTGATATTCAAATTCTTTAGAATATGGAAGCATATTATATATGGCACTACTTATATTCAAATATTATAAGGATAAAAATGTAGAATAGACAGTATTTATAGAATTACTTACACTAAAAATAGAAATGGATGAATCATCCCTAGCAAAGATATTTTAATCCTCATGCAGTATCGATACCTCAAGTTCTAATAACACAAGATCTTATCATGATGCTCTAAGTAAATGTTCAAAAAATTCTATACAGGACCTGGAAAATGATAAATAGTACAAAAGTAAAAATAAAATACTCTTGCAAGAATCAGGTGATAGTACATCCACTCATGAAAGTACTGACTCCAAAGACGAGAATAAATAAGAAGAAGAAGAGGAACCAAATCAAGGAGGCATACAATGCAATGTGAATTAAAGATAATACAAAGGACCATATCAAGTTGAAGAACATCTAAATATAAAAGATCTAAATTGAAGACTAAAGTCTTCAATACTCAAATAATGTAATACAAGGGGTGTTAGAGTATATTACATCAATTGGGTCATGTAAATGTACCACATTTGGTACATATCTAGAGTAGGAGTCTACTTCAAAGTAAATTTAGTTAGTTGCTTCAAGTATTATAATAAATGCATGTGTCAATGTGTAAATTGTAAATGTGCATGTAGTCCACATGTACATGAGTCATAGGTAGAGTAAAGACCAAGCAATCTATATTTCTATATAAAGGCCTCATAGGTGTAGTAGTGAGAGAGAGAGTGTGTGATATAGTAAATATACAGTGTGTAGTATGGTACAATGTAGTTCTTTCATATACTTTCATGGAGTGTTAATGTCCTCCATTATATAACATTGTACTATTTTCATCATTCCCATTAATGGCATATTTTTGAGTTATTTGCAGATGTTCATATCTTTATTTTCTTACATATTATTGTGTCATTAGTTTTATAGTTATCTTATATTAGTTATTATTCATCTTGTATTTGTACTACCTCCCATCAAAAGCTAACATGCTAGGGCTATTGCCCAATCTGAAGTAGCCAGTAGCATATAGATGGAGTTGACACTATGAGCATGGGCATAGAGCATATATATGTATCTTGCTAGTAGGGAGGTACATAATAGATAAGTTGTAGGACCACCATATCATATGTAAACCATGGCATCTACACCTTGGATGGGTTGAGGATGTTAAGGAGTTGGTTCAAGTTCAAAGAATCCAATGGATCACCACAGAGAAGGGTAAGTAGGATTTATATCAGTTTAATCGAGTACAACAATAGTTTGATATTCTCTAGTAGATCCTAAATATTAGTGACTACTAGTTCAAACATATTTGGAGGGACCCATCAAGATTTGAAGGGGATCCTAATGTGGATCGGTTCATGAAGAAGGACCTAGATGATCCCCTCTATGTTGATCCAAGAGTGGATGATGTTAGGGTAGCTCTCAAGTATAGGAGATGGTACAAGGGCATTATGCCCCTAAGAATCTCCCCACTAGTGCCAGTTTAGAGATGTTAGGTCATGGACTAAGAATTATAGTTAGCACTTTGAGAGGCTACCCGACAGAAAATAGAATGATGCTAGAGAGATCTAGACCCACCCAGGTAGGCACAGGTGTAGATTAGGATAGAGATGATGATGACCATGAGGACAACCATCACCCTCTCTGGCTCAAGGGGAGGAGGAACATCTGGAGGTGCTCCCATGATAAAATAGGTGGGACCTGTTAGGGTTGTAGGTCAAGAGGATCCAACAAGGGAGTGAAGGTACTATAAGCTAGGATGGTAGTGATACAGGGGGAGATGGACACTCTCAGCACATAGCTAGACCAAGCCTTGACAAAGCAAAATGTTATGAGGGCTAATTCAAAGAACCTCATTGGGAATATGGGTCGACTAGAGTAGGATCAATAGTAGGCCCGGGTAGAGGGGATGGTTGTCATCATAGGTAGTCAACAAGGTGAGGTGGTCTAGTTGCTATAGGAGGATCTATAGAGAGTGAGGGAGGCACACGAGGCAGTGACATGGAGGGAGTCCTTCTACTAGATATTATACTTCTAGGTGGTTCCAGTAGAGTAGAGGATCCTACCACTATTATCCCTACAATTATAGAGTCAATTACAATCATGGACATGATTTGTTTCATGGTCCGTAAGTATGCCCCCACCAAGACCACCTCCAACATAAGAGTAGAGGAGATAGGCTCACATGGCTAGGGCGAGGATTAGGATGACATGTTAATTTTGATAATGTCATGCATCCTTGGGGATGGTCAAGTGTGCCAAAAATTTTACTATGGTATACTTATTGGCTAACATGTACTCTGTACTTTATGAGTATTACATGCTACTTTTATTATTTATGGTGTAAAATATGTGTATTTTTTATTTGTTTTAGTTATGCATGATGATCACAAACATAATGAATGCAATGCATAATGATCTTAACTAAATGAATGTAGAATGAAAATGAATCTAACTAATGAAATGCATGTATGAAACTTAACTATAATCAATGCAAATGAGACAAGCAAATGCGTGGATGAAAAGAAGGTGGTAGAAAGAGAAGAAGAAGAAGAAGAAAAGGAGAGAAACAAATAGCAATAGAAAGAAGAGAAAGAAAGAAGAAACAAATGTCCAAAGAGTTCAAAAGGAAAGAAAGAAGGAAGAAAGAAGAAACAAAGTTCCAAAGACATCAAAAGGAAAGAAATAAAACAAAAAAAGGAGTGAAAACTTGTAAGGATGTATGCTCACAAACGGTCGGATATGAAGGCTGCCCCTTGCTAGTGGTCATGAAGCTTTCTTGTAAGGGTGTTATGATCATAAAGTGATTAAGTTTGGAGTGATACCTACTATGGATGTGGTTCTCACTAATGGTTGTAGTTGGAGAGATATCCACTAGGATGTATGCTCACAAATGGTCGAATGGAGGCTACCCCTTGTTGGTGACCATGAAGCTATCCTTGTAATGGGTGCAATGATGTGATTGACTTTCCAAAAGAAGTGTAACCCAATAGGGATGTGGTGTGTGCAAAATATATGTGATCAAAACATGAGTGTGTGTGTGTGTGTGTGTGCATGTGCTAGAAGAAAGATAGAATAAATAGAGAGGAAAGAGGAATTGTATGTGTCCTTTTAAAATTTTTATAGTTAAGATATGTGCATAAGATAGTCATGGTTGTATGAAAACCATAAATTATATTTGTGTGGTATCTACTCTATCTCACAAGGATCCCTGAATAATAAAAAGATCAAAAATAAGTGTGAGCAAAACAAGATGCCCAGATGGAAGAAGTAACATATATCTTTTATCTTGGAGAAAAGAATAAATGATTAAAAACTTTCAAATGGCAAAGGACATGCAAAATATGAAGAACTATATCCCTTGACTTGGGAAAATTTAAAAATAACAAAACTTTGAAGGTCAAGTAATATATGAGAAGAGAAAAGAAGGAAAGAAATGACCAAATGCAATGATGAAAAATCTATGGAGATGTACCCTATGTTGGGGATTCGCTAAGCAGCAATACCATAGTATGAGTGCAATGCATGTGAGCTAGAACCTAACTAGATTCTATCACTTGTCTCATCATAAAGTCCCTAAGAATCTATATGATCAAGCAGTCATGCAAGTATGAGTAAGAAATAAAGTAGCTATATTACAATCAAAGATGCAAATGGAACAAAATGTTAGGCAATTCATGTAATATGGGGCAAGTAGTCATGCAATATAAGCAAGCAAAAAAAATGCAGGATTAAGAATGAAGATGCAAAATCATGCATAATATCATTTTATTTTTATTATGTTCATTGGTTCTTTAATTTCTTTACCATCTAACAACACTAAATGATAGGCTCTTGAGCCAAACTTGGCCATTATTACAAAGAGGCCTACCCAATTAGGCTAAAATTTTCCTTTAAGATCTGATCAAGCATGAGTGTTCTTTTGGTTTTCCTCAAGGACAAGGTCCCCAATCTTAAAGAATTATTGTAAAATTTCTTATAGTAATCTCACTTGGGCCTATTCTAATAGGCTTGAAGATTATCTAAGGCATGGATGCACTTTTCCAATAGCTCCAATTGGTTTAAATGCTCTAAATAATACTCAACGTCGATTGAGGTATCTTGCAACAAGATACGCAAGGATATGACCTCTAACTCAAATGAAAAAATTGCCTTAGTACCATAGACCAAGATATACAAAGATACACCTGTAGGAGTACGTACGCTAGTACGATAGGCCCACAAAGCAAGATAAATTTGGATATGCCAATCTCAATCAATCTTACTAGCCAAATTTTTGAAGATCTTAACTAAGGACTTGTTGGATGCTTCATCTTGACCATTACCCTAAGGGTAATATGGATTTGACCACTTGTTCTGAATCTTGTATTTAGCACAAAGTTTATGAAAATCATTATTCTTGAAATGAGTGTCATTGTTAGAAACAATCATCTAAGGAATCTCATATTTATAGAGGATTTGGTTGAAGATGAACTTGGAGACTTTAGCTCTAGTCATTTTAGCCAAGGGCATGGCTTCAACCCATTTAGTGAAGTACTTCATTTCTATGATGGTAAACTTGTGACCATTAGACGATATTGGGTTAATATTCCCTATAATTTCTAATTTCCACATGGATAATGCCCAAGGAGAAGAAATAACCTAAATATTTTGAGGAGCATGAACAAGGTTGTCATGGCATTGACACTTATCACAACATTGAACATAGTCACATGCATTCTTTCTCAATGGAATGCCAATAGTAGCCGATCTGAAGGAGCTTCTTGGCAATAGCATTTTTGCTAAAATGACCTCAACATGATCCTTCATGAGCTTCACAGAGGTTTAGTTGGGCTTCATCAAAGTTAAGGCATCATAAGAGGATTCTCTCAAAAGAATATCGATATAAAGTATTGTTAATTATGACAAATTGACACACTCCTTTCTGCAAAATATTTTGTTGTTTGTGATCTAAGCCATCAGGCATCAAACCATCCTTAAGTAAGTTAAAGATGTCAATGAACCAAGGCTTAGATTAAGAAACTTCGATGTTTAGGACATCTAATGGAATAAGTCTAGAAATAAGTGATGTGGGCTCTCAAAGTTGACGTATGATAATCATAGCTTGATCATCTTCTAACTCTAAGGGGATCAAGGATGTTGTAGTGGCCATGGCATCCGCATGGTAGTTGTAATATCTAGGGATAGACTCTATGATTACTCTATTAAACACAAACAAAATCTTGGTAACAATATCCTTGTAAGGTTTTAGTTTATCATCTCTGGTTTGATAAACATCATTGATCTAATTAACCACAAGCTAAGAGTCACCAAAGAATGAAATAAATATAACCTTTAAATCTAAGGTATCTATAAGACCGACAATCAAGGCTTCATACTCTATAGTATTATTAACATAAGAGAAATAATGCTTGAATAAAATGGGGATGAGTTATTTTTATGGGGTAACTAGAATAATTCCATAACCAATGCCCTTCAAGCAATGGGCTCCATAAAAAAATAAATTCCAAGACTCTTACTCTTTGACATCTAAGCTAAAACACTCATCAAGAAACTCGATGACTAAGGGATGGGTGGACTCTAGAGGAGGAGTAGCTAGCTGGTCAACAATCACGTAATATTTTATAGCCTTATAATCTAAAAAGGTTAGGTCAAACTCACTAAGGGCTAGAACCCACTTAGCAACTCATCCTGAAAGGTGGGGCTTTGATATTAAGTAGTGAAGAGGATCAAACTTTGCGACTACCAATATCTTATGGCTAAGCATGTAGTGTCTCAACTTTTGAGAAGCAAACACTACAACAAAGCAACGCTTCTCTAAGGGAGTATATCAAGTTTCATACCTAACCAATATTCTATTGATATAGTAGATGGCTCGCTCTTTATTATGATCATCATGCATCAATTTTATAGCATCAATTATGTTTCATAGCATAGCTCCCAAAGCATGAGTTATGGCTGCTATTTAAAGCATCAAGTGCTTATCCGGTCTAGGGGAAACTAAGATAGGCAGGGAAGTGAGATACGTGCATCAAAGACTTACTGAAACTTACTACCCCACTTGAATATTACATATTTCTTAAGAAGCTTAAGAAAGGGTTGACACTTATCATCTAACTGGGCTATGAACCGATGAATAGCTTGAATCTTACCTTACAAGCTACACAACTCAGTTAGATTATTGGGAGGAGGTATGTCAACAATAACCAGTATCTTAGTAGGGTCCACTTCAATGCCTCGTCTAAACACTGTGAAACCTAAAATTTTTACAAATGTTACTCCAAACACACACTTAGAGGGCTTAATATGAACCTTGTATTGTCAAAGTCTTTCAAAGATCCATCTTAAATCATGAACATGAGTTTCTCGATTTATAAAGCAACCAAGAATATCATCGACATAGTCCTCAATAATGTCATGCATCATGTCATGAAAGATATAAGTCATGGCCTTTTGATATGTGGCATTAGCATTCTTCAATCCAAAAGGTACAACTTTATAACAAAAGGTACCCCATGGAGTGATGAAAGTTGTCTTGGCCTGATCCTCAGGGGTAATCATGATCTGATTATTGCTATACATTTTGATTTGATAAGTTGTCATTGATGTCAAGAGTAAGTGGTCATTGATGTCAAGCTTTTAGCACCAGCCAGTGGCAATTTTGGTGGGCATCATCAATTTCAGGTTCTCGAGTTTCAGTTGATCAAGACCCGATTCTAGGAAGTCAGATATGGCCCAAAGTACAAAAGAAGAAGCCCAAGTGGATAATATTATAATATTTTTTATAATATTATAAAGGGAAGTTTTAAATTAATTATAAATTAATTAATATAATTTTTATTATAAATTAATTTATAATTTAATTTACTTAAGTTATTTAAATTAATTATTAATTAATTTTAATATTAGTTATAAAGTTAATTTATATTAATTTTTAACTAACCCTAATGTGGGTTATTAAATTAAATTCGAAATTCGAATTTGAATTACTAAGCACCGATGTGGAGAGCAAATACTCACATGTGTATAAAAAGGGGATTACCCACCTTACCCAAAATCACCATGCCTTTGAATTTTGATTAATGTGAGCTTGTGAGAATCATGCTGAAAAAGGAGTACTTCTTGATTTACATGGGAAGTCAAATGCGCACATAGGTATAAGAGGAAGTAAGTCCTCCTTCCTTCACGTGGGCACCAATAGCCCACGTGGTGGGCTCCCAAGCGCTAAGGCTCTTAGGCTTGGGGAGACGGCGGATCGAATCATGTTGAAACCCCTTTTGGGGGAAGTCAAAGGTATGCTTTAAAGTTGAGCACCGAAACTTTCAGGGATATTAGTTGGGCATTTAAAAATTAATTTTTTGCATATTGATTTGGTTTGTAAGGTTGTAAGGGGAGTTATAAGGCTTATGCAAAATTAAAATTTTGGTGTTATTTGTTTTAGTGTTTGGAAAGGGTAGTAAGGTGTTTTAGGAAGTTGTGTGGTGTTGAATATTATTTTAAGTTGGAGTTTATAAGGTGTATCCAAGTAATTATTTTTCATGTAGGATTTTATGGATGTTAATTTTAAAAAAGGAGCAATAAGGCATAATTGAGTTTCAATTATTCTTGTGTCTATGAAATATTTTAAGAAAGTGTTGGTGTGATATTTTATTATTTAACCATTGAAATTGGAGAGAAGAAAATTGTGATTGAAATAGGTTTTCTAAAGGGACTTTTAAATCAAACAAAAGGTATGGGCACATCTTCCTAGTGTGTGATTTTTGAATATTGTGAATGCAAAGTTGGAGTGAAAATGAGTGTTTGGTAAGCATTGTTTAGTGTGTGTTGAATTAATGCTTCAAGGTTTTCTAGAATAAAGAGTTGTTGATAAAACCTTATTTTATAATCATTGATGTTAAAGAATGAAGTTGAAAGGACCAAGGTACTACAAGATGTATATTATGAGAAACAGAAAAAGGAATCAAGTCTTCAAGAAGCAGAAACTTCAAACAAAGATAGGTAAGCAAAGGATATCAGAAAGGAAGAAAGCAAATAAGAACCTTGGATGAGAGTTAATCACAAGAGAAGAAGCACTCCACCACAATCTCAAAGGCATCCAAATAGGTTACATAATTTCTTCCATGGTCATTGCTTTTCTTGTAATAAATATGGTCATAGAGCTATACACTGTATTGGTCATGCAAGAAACAATGTCAATAGAAATTTTAATTCTTTTGCACCTCTTATGGATAATGATAGTATATGTTACAAATGCAATAATTTTGGGCACAAGGCTAGATGGTGTAAAATGATAATTCTTGATTCTATTAAAAGAAAAAAAAATTCAACAACTAGGAAAGATGAAAGAGAAAATGTAAAGGATAGATCAATGTTAGTTCAAACAGCCTTTCATGCTCATGATAAAGAAGAACAATGGTATCTTGATAGTGGTTGCTCTATTCACATGACAGGAGACAAAGAAAAATTCATTGTACTAAAAGAAACCAATATAGGATCAATAAGTTTTGGTGATAATGGATTAGCAAGGATTGGTGGAAGAGGAACTTTGAGTTTAGACAATGGGAAAATAAGAACAAAAAATGTGTTGTATGTTAAGGGGTTAAAACATAATCTGCTAAGTGTAAGTCAACTTTGTGATCAAGGGCATATGGTTACTTCCACCCAGATAGATGTGAGATAATAAAATCAGAAACTAGAAAAGTCATTGCCAATGTAAGAAGAACTGCAAACAATCTATACATGTTTAGTGAGATCAAAGGGAAAAGTGCTTTCTATCACAAGAAGATGAGAGTTGGTTGTGGCATAGAATATTGGATCACTTGAATTTTGACAACATAGTCAACATAAGCAATAAGCATGCTGTCAGAGATTTACCCAAAATAAAAAGGCCACAAAACACCATCTGTGCACCTTGTTAACATGAAAAGCAAACTAGAACAAGATTTTAAGTCAAAAGGATATATGTCATCTGAACCATTAAGTTTAATACATACTGATCTATCTAGTCCTACCAGAACATAGAGTATTCAGGGTGAGAGTTACTTTATATTTTTTATAGATGATTACTCCATAATGGTTTGGGTAGCTTTCTTGAAAGAGAAGTCAGATGCTTTTGAAAAATTCAAAGCATTTAAGGAACTAGTTAAGAGTAAAACTAGCAAGAGGATTAAGTATTTACCTCAAATGAATTTGTAGAGTTTTATGAACAACATGGGATCAAGAGAGAATACTCAGCAACAAGGACTCCTCAAAAAAATGGAGAAGTTGAAAAGAAAAATAGTACTATTGAGAATATGGCTAAAGCTATGTTAAATGAATCTAAACTTTTAGATGGATTTTGGAGAGAAGCAATCAACACAATAGTATACATAATCACTAGGGCTCAAATGAGGGTAAACCATCACAAGACTCCATACAAAATTTGGAAAGGAATACCGACCACTGTAAAACACTTCAAGGTTTTTGGAAGAAAGTGCTACATAATACGAGAATATCAAAACTTAGGTAAGTTTGACCCAAGATGTGATGAGGGAATTTTCCTTGGTTATTCATCTAAGAGTAAAGCCTATAGATGCTTCAACAATAGAACACGCACTATTGTAGAAAGTGTACATGTAACAATTGATGAGAATATAGATTTAAGAGAACCAGTTCAACATACTGTGTATCAGGAAGATGGAAGTTGTCAAGAAGAGTTTCGTGAGGAATCAAATGAAGAAGAAAAAATACAAAAACTTCTTCCTAAAACTCCATCCAAATATGTACAGAAGCATCATCCAAAAGATCTAATCATTGGAAATCCATATGAAAGGTAGACAAGGAGAAGGATAATAACACCATCTCAACAAGCAAATTTTTCTTTGTTCTATAAGATTGAGCCAAAGGACTTCAATCAGGTAAGTGGAGATGAGTTCTGGATTAAGGCAATGGATGAGGAATTAGATCAGATAAAGAAAAGTAAGAATTGGAAACTTGTTCCATGACCAAAGAACAAGAATATGATCGACACAAAATGGGTATTCATAAATAAGCTAAATGAAGATGGACAGGTAGTAAGAAATAAAGCAAGGTTAGTGTGCAAAGGTTATGCACAAGTAGAGGAAATTGACTTTGATGAGACATTTGCTCCGATTGCACGAATTGAAGCCATAAGAATATTTTTAGCCTTCTCAACTTTTAAAAACTTCAAGGTATATCATATGGATGCTAAGCCAACATTTCTAAATGGTATTCTAGAAGAAGAAGTCTATATTGAACAACCAGAGGGATTCATATTAACAGATAAACTAGATCATCTATGCAGATTGAAAAACTCATTGTATGGTCTAAAGCAGGCTCCTAGAGCATGGTACTCAAGATTGGATAAATATCTTCAGGAACAGGAACAATCAAAGGAATCAAAAGGATCAGAAAAATGAAAGAGGACAAAGGTGAAGAACAGTGCTTGCTGAGAGTAGAAATACTCCCACCCTAGAATTAACCACCTTAAGAGGAGGTGGGGGAGGGGCTAAGCCAAGAGATAAATTCTTAGCCTCGAGCCCTAAAGGTTACCCTTTACCATTGATTTTAAATGAGGAGAGATTTGAGTAAGGGGGAGAGATTTGGTTTAAGAAAAGAGCAGTGAGGCAGGGGGAGCAATTTCACAAGGGGAGCAGAATAGGAAAAATGTCAAGTCTTGGTAATAAAAATTTGGGTTGCCATCAATGACAAAGGGGGAAATTGTTGGACATTTTGAGTGGATAATTTGTCATTGATTTCAATAGTAAGTGGTCATTGATGTCAAGCTTTCAAAATCAGTCAGTGGCAGTTTCGGTGGGCAGCATCAGTTTCAAGTTCTCCAATTTCAATTGATCAAGACCCAATTCCAGGAAGTCAGATATGGCCTAAAATACAAAAGAAGAATCCCAAGTGGATAATATTATAATATTTTCCCCGTGAGTGTGGTCTACCGGCAAGGACGTCACTTGCATTATCGATGATGTGACCCGGGTTCAATCCCCACGACGGATGTTTATAAGAAGTATTTACTCAAAAAAATAAAATAAAAAACTATAATATTTTTTATAATATTATAAAGGGAATTTTTAAATTAATTATAAATTAATTAATATAATTTTTATTATAAATTAATTTATAATTTAATTTACTTAACTTAAGTTATTTAAATTAATTATTAATTAATTTTAATATTAGTTATAAAGTTAATTTATATTAATTTTTAACTAACCCTAAGGTGGGTTATTAAATTAAATTCAAAATTTGAATTCGAATTATTAAGCGTCGATGTGGGGAGCAAATACCCACAAGTGTATAAAAAGAGATTACCCACCTTACCCAAAATCACCATGCTTTCGAATTTTGATTAATGCGAGCTTGTGCGAATCGTGCTGAAAAAAGGAGTACTTCTTGATTTTTGTGGGAATTCAACGACGCACGAAGGTATAAGAGGAAGGAAGTCCTCCTTCCTTCATGTGGGCACTAATAGCCCATGTAATGGGCTCCCAAGTGCTTGGGGAGATGGCGGATCGAATCACATCAAAACCCCTTTTGGAGGAAGTAAAAGGTATGCTTTAAAGTTGAGCACCGAAAAATTTGGGGATATTAGTTGGGCATTTAAAATTTAATTTTTTGCATATTTATTTGGTTTGTAAGGTTGTAATGGGAGTTATAAGGCTTATGCAAAATTAAAATTTGGTGTTATTTGCTTTAGTGTTTGGAAAGGGTAGTAAGGTGTTTTAGGAAGTTGTGTGGTGTTGAATATTATTTTAAGTTGGAGTTTATAAGGTGTATCAAGTAATTATTTTTCATGTATGATTTGATGGATGTTAATTTTAAAAATGGAGCAATAAGGTATAATTGAGTTTTTATTATTCTTGTGTCTAAGGAATATTTTAAGAAAGTGTTGGAGTGATATTTTGTTATCTAACCATTAAAATTGGAGAGAAGAAAATTGTGATTGAGACAAGTTTTCTAAATGTACTTTTACATCAAACAAAAGGTATGGGCACATCTTCTTAATGTGTGATTGTTGAATGTTGTGAATACAAATTTGGAGTGAAAAGGATTTTTTGGTAAGCATTGTTGAGTGTGTGTTGAATTAATGCTTCAAGATTTTTTGTAACAAAGAGTTGTTTATAAAACCTTGTTTTATAAGCATTGTTGATGAAGTGATTAGTTGAGTGAACTTGAACTAGGGTTTGAAAAGATCATGAGTATCATTATTATGTGAGATTGATTGATAAGCATTGTTGGAAATATTTGAGTGAATGTTCATATGCTTGGTCTAGGGTTTGTGAGCAAGGATTAGTTCATTGAGTGATTGGTTGAGTAGAGTTGGTTGAGCTTAGTCAAGTGGATGTGTTGATGTGATAGTTCAAGTTCTATGAAACAAATTGTTTTATGTTTTGAATTGAGTTGAGAAAATTATTGAGAGTTTGTGAAGCATATTGAGTCTCTAACAATTATCTACATGTTTCTAAATGAGTGAGTTAAAGTGATTGAGCATTGAGGTGAATGTGAAGCATATTGAGTCTCTAACAATTCTCCATATGTTTCTAAAAGAGTGATTGAAAGTAATTGATAATTGTGGTGAATGTGAAGCATATTGAGTCTCTAACAATTATCTTTATGTTTATATGATATTGGACAAGTTCTAGTGTGGACTTGTTGAGCATATTTGAGGCAAGTCCTAGAGAGGACTTGTGGATATATTTGTGTGAGCTTTTTTGGAAGCTTACAATACATATTTGAGGATAGAGATTTGAGGACATATTTGAGGACAGAGTTTTGAGGATAGATTTGAAGATAGAGATTGAGGACAGATTTGAGGGTAGAATTTGGTACAGATTTAAGGATAGGTTTGTGCTAGATCAGAGATAGAGATTGAGGATATATTTGTGCTAGACCGAAGGACTATTTTTAGTGTAGATTTGAGATAGAGCTTTGGATGTGACAAAGTATAGAGGACGATAGTCTCCAGTGGATAGAGATCCATTATCTAAGGCAGTGAGTACAGGTGTCTTCAATGGATAGATATCCATTAGCTAGAGCAATGGGGGCAACAGTTCTTCTAGAAGATCATCAACCAGAGCAGATCCACGAACTTGATTAGGGGATTGGTGTCTCCTTTGGACAGAGGTCCATAAACATTGTAGGGAAAGGATTCCCAAGAGAATTTATTTGAGAAAAAATTATAAGGAATATTTTATCCGTGGAGTAGCCCACATTGAATGAACCACGTTAAATCATGTCTCTCATGTGTGTGATGCTTTGTGTGATGTTTACAACTTTAATATTGTTGATGTTATCATTTGGATTAAAAAGCAAAAAGTTTTATCTTATACTGTTCACCCCCCTCTCAGTATAAGCACATGTTCGTCAATTGTATCTTAAGAAACCATCTATGAGTGATAATATTCTACATATGGTAAAAAAAATTATGATCATATATATGTTGGAGAAGGGAAAATCATCCTTGGGACATGCTAAGTTAGTGTTCTAAAATTTAGTACATACTCTAATTGTTCCTTCCTTTTTAGATATAGGAACGATGTTGGAGATCAAACTGAATAGTCGATAGCTTTGATAAATTCGATGTCAAGGAGTTTTTGGAGCTCATCCTTGACTAAAAGGGTGACCTTAGAATGCATATCCCTTAGTTTCTACTTAGTAGCCTTGGTGTAGGGTCTAACTACTAAATTATGTATAACAAGGGAGGGATCAAGCCCTGGTATGTCAGCATATGACCAAGCAAAAATATCTTGAAATTTCTTTAGCAAATTGATCATTTTCTCTTGCTTGTCCATGGAAAAGGCTTTACCTAGCTTAAGGATTCTAGGGCTTTCCTCGAAACCTATATCTACATCTATGGTCTCCTCTATGAGAATGTGGGATTCATCATCATAATTAAGAGAGGCCGATATGACACCTAGTTGCTTAAGGTCTTCATGAGACATAGGAACAAAATCCTCTTGAGAACTAGAAGACTCAACATGGGTGACACAAGGGACTGATCCATCAAAGAAGAAGCTATTTTGGAGGACATCTTCATGATTCATATCACAAAGAGTATCATCTTCACCATACTCCTTGGGATCACAACCAACTTAGGGTGCATCAAAGTTATCACATTACAAAATAAAATGTTAGAGGTAGAAAGCGCTAAGCCATGATGATCCCAAAACTTAGCATATGTGATAAGGTGATCATCATTGGCTGGTAAGGATTGGTATTTTTGGGAATTTAGCCTATGCAACTTCTAGACCAAAGCTTAATATCCAAAAGTTCTTGAATACCTTTTTGTTGTGACTCCAAATCCTTACCTACATATCCTATGCTAGATAGGATATGCTTAGGAATTGGGTAATCATTGGATATATAATAATGAGCAAAGGCTCATTCTATAGGAAAGGGGTTGCTACTATGGATCTTCTCTTTGAGGGATGTACCTGCATAGATAAAGGTACACATACCGATGTGCACTATTTCACTCTTTTTATAGGGTAAACCCATAGTTTAGGATGAAGGTGGTAGCTTTGCTAGATCTAGAAGAGGACTTTCATTAAGCAGGTTTATTTGATCCTATGATGAAATCATGGTTTGTGGTTCCTCACTGATTTTAAAATTTTCAAACTCCTTGATGATGTTAGAAGAATAAGTAGAAGAAATTTTATGGAGAGAAATAGAAGGATAAAAATTGATATTGGATTAAACTTGTTCAACCATCAAACAATACTGGAATGGATGAGGGTCACTTTGAATGGTGATAAGTCAATATTTGAATTTATACTTTAAATATTAATGAATAGTAGAAGGGATAGCTCTCATTGCATGAATCCAAGGGCATCCAAGAAGAAGGGCATCCAAGAAGAAGATTAAAATATGGCAGGCAAGATACCACATAAAATAAGGTATCTAAGATCTTGGATCCTACCCTAAGGGGAAGGGATAAAATGCCATAGGCCTCTTGGGACTCATTTTTGAAATCTTTAAAGATGACATCATATTTTGTTAGATCTTCCTCCTTTAATTCAATATTTTGAGAAAAAATATTACATAGATTGAGAGAGCAACCATTGTCCACCAAGATTCTCTTGATAAACTTATCCCCAATTTATGCAGTGATGTAAAGGGAAGAATCTCCTTGTAAATTTTAGAAAGGAATATTGTCATCGTAAAAAGATATATGATTAATACCAAGGGAACCTACAACATTGGCTAGGTTGCTAGGGGGAAGATCTTGTAGGACAAATTGTTAATTTAGAAGCTTCAACAAGGCTTCCCTATAAATAGGATAAATTTGTAAAATCTCTAAGAGGGATATCTTGGAAGGTGTGTTACTTAACTATTTTTGAATATTGAAGGAGACTTTTGGTTGTGGCTTCAACACTAAGATTGGTATTTCTACAATTGTGCTCCATTTTTTGGTACTTTTGAGAACTAAGGGTGGTCTATAGGGTTGGTTATATGTAGAAATAATCCTTTACTAATATTGTTGATTTGATTGAACTTGATTTTGTTTCCTTGTAGTAGCTACTATAATACCCACCTTGTTTTTGTAAGGTGGTGGTAAATTATGGTAAGACACCTGGTTGGTTGCTCGTTGTTGATGATTGGGTAGGGGATTTTGGAAGATCCTAATATGGTAGGTTCCTATTGAGTAAGAGGTTTATTGATTGTAGTTTTGTGGTTAGGATCAGGTTGGAAATCCTCAATGACAAGATGAATCTCATCTATTAAGTCCTGAACCACATGTTTCAAACTCTTACATGAATGTGTCATGTGCCCTTCCACTCAATGATACTCACAATGTTGATCAGGATTATACCAAATTGTTGTGGTATTAGGTTCCTTTATGGGAGGCAACTCAATCATCTTAGCTTCCAAGATTTTCTCGAGGATCATCATCATAGGCATGTTGAGTCTTTTAAAATTCCTTGGTCGGGGTTTTTGAGGCCTACTAAGTACCATCTTTTGCAAGGTACTAGTAGCATTAACATTATTGGTTTATCGATTATCCGTTACCCCATCACCAACTACATGCTTATTCTTATATTGAATTTTCATGGTCATATCCTCTTTTTTTCTTGATTTAAGTTGACCTCTTCAAATAAGATCTTTCTCTATTGTCCTTGCTAAATCTATTGTTTGTTCAGAAGGGGTAATAGTTGTTATTTCTAATTCATATGAGATTTGTTCCTAAAAATTTCCAATAAATATCTCTAACATGTCTCGAGGAGGTAAGGTTTATCTTAATATCCCAACTAAACTTCTCCATCGAGTCAAAAACTCTGAGAAACATTCATCTTTACCTTGCTTCAAGAGATATAAATCTTGTATAGTCACATTTTTCTCAATACAAGCTCCAAATTGCTAAACAAATAACCCAGTTGTCTCTTCAAAATTCCTTAAATAATGATGAGGTAGTTGATAATACCATTCCAATTCCATACCACCAAGGATCTTAGGGAATATTTTTAGCAACAACATATCATCATATATAATATCATGACATGTTGTCCTAAACATCCTTAAATGTTCAATTGGGTCCTTTGTTCCCTTATAAATAGGTAATATTGGCATTGGGAAATGCTTAGAGTAGGGCCTAGCAGTGACCATAGGGTCTAGAGGTTGATTACACATTTCCTTATAGTCATAAGTGAAACTTGGAGGTTGAAGCATATCCATTCTTGACACCAATTGTTTCACTACACTTGTTAAGTTTTGCATATCAGGATTGTTGTTGTGCAATACCCTTAGATTTCCTAGAGGATTATTTATGAATTGTTGAAAAGGGTTTTGGTTAATGCTAGAAACATTAACACTGTTATGATATGGGATTTTTTGTGCGGTATCTTTTTGTGGAGGATAACTCACATTTGGCGAAATAAAAGAAATGTTACAAGCATGAAAAGAATGAAAAGGAAATTGAACATGATTTTGAGATGCACCACTAGTTGGAAGAACTTGTAGAATTCCCCCAATTTTTGTGGTTATAGTAGTGGAATATGTAGGTTAATGAAATGGATTAACATTATGAGAAAATTCAGACAAAAGATTGATTCTAATATTTTAAGGAGAAATGATTTGATGATGAGATGTCCTAGCCTCTTTGATTTGGGCTTCTTCATCCATAGCCTTATTCAAAGTGTCTTTGTGATGCTTAAAGAAATTCTAAACATGATCAAATTATTTAGATATGAGGTGTCCATTAGACCCTTCAGTATGATCAAGATAATTACCAGCCTCTATGTCCTCTTTTGTATCTAGATTAGGATTATTCCTATCAATATGATCATATTTTTTGGGAATTTTATCAGATTAAGCTTTCACTTGCTCCTAAGGTTGGAAGCCATTAGGATTAATTGAAAGGATAGGAGAGATGAAGGGATATCTAAAACTAGCGAAAGACACAAAATATTTTATTAAGCATTTTTTATGTTTTTCTAATCTAAACAAACAAATTTTAATGGTCTTATTTATGGTTTAAAACAAAAACAAAAAGAGTATAAAGAAAAGTCTTCCTAGATGACCACTAAGGATGCATTTCATGTCGTTTTCACCAACTATGTAGAGGGGAAAAATTGCCCTACCACATACAATTATCGATTGAAAAGAAAGGTGAATAAATTTGGGTCATCTAAGCAAGTGATGTCGGTGAAAGAGAAAAGAACCTAAAGTTATGCAAGTAAAAGTGCCCAAGTCCAGTTGCACAAAGTCATGATGAATTTAACCAAAAGGAACAAGGTCGAACCTCTTTTGGTGATGACATAAGCACCTCCATACCAAAGCCCAATATCATGCAAAAGGAAATAAGATGAATAAAATTAGAGTGACCCTTACATAAGGCCAAGATGTAAGAAGTAGAAGTGCATAAAGTCAGAGGCCCTTTGACGATGATAGCAACATCTCCAAGCCAAGACACGGGATCACACAAGAAAATTCAATGCACAAAATCAAAATGAACAAATTCAAAGTCCATCTCGAAGGAACATCATCAAAGCAATTGCAAGCCATGGTTTTATTCCAAAGAACTCTACGAGTAAAGCGATGAGCTTGATTTCAAAGAAAACGCTCATGAAACCTCTTTTTTAGACCTATAATGACGCAGATCGAAAAATCGCACTCTAATTATTCCACATTTTTTTTTTATTCCACAAAACTGGAAAACAGATTACAAGACAGCCCACAGGCTTTACAAATTACCAGCGCTTGGCTTGGTTTTCTATTCTATGCAACTTCACGATCCTACGTCCCTGGAAGGAAAAACGCGCACCCTCTAAGCCGAATCTCTGTCCTCGACTCTACAACTCGACCTTTTGAGTTTCTTCTGCATATTTTCCCCCCCGATCCTATTACAATGTTGGTGTTTATAGAGGTCCCGACCCTCTGCATTTATAGGCTGCCCATGACCTGCAACTGTCGCTTTGTCAGAAGATTCCTCTGAAACTGTTGCTTTACTTTTCAGTGCATGCATGGCCGACATACTTGTCAGAATATTCCTCTACGCTTGTTGCCTCTTTTTTTCGTGCACGTGGTCGTTCGCGTGTTTATTTCTCACCTTTTTGCCTTTGAGCCTTGCTTTTATTTTTATGTTGTGATATCGCGATGTCGTGATATCATGACCATTCTGCCCTCGGGCCAATGCTTCGCCTTTACGTCGTGATATCGCGACATCGTGATATCACGACCATTCTACCCTTGGGCCAATGCTTCGCCTTTACGTCGCGATATCACGATGTCATGATATCATGACCATTCTGCCCTCGGGCCAATGCTTTGCCTTTACGTCGCGATATCGCGATGTCGCGAAATCGTGAGATGTCACGATTTCGTGACCCTCCAACTTCTACCTTGTTCCTCCAACTTCTGCCTTGTTCTTGCTAAACACTTTAGAAGGAAAATTTTGGTAACACTTAGAAAAATTTGGTTGATGCAAGATTGGTTTGTTGTCGTCGGATGCTCCTGCATCAAACTCCTGGGGTAAATGGAGAAGTGACCTTCACTTCTGTGCCATTTGGTCCGTGTCTTTTGTAACAGCTCCAAACGTGCACCTGCCTCTGCCGCCCGCTTAAACCTCGTCTCCTGGAAAAAACTTTTTTTGCCTTCTACCAGACAAATTCTGGCACTGCTGCACACCTTCTCATCCACTGTCTGTAAGGGCTTCAACTTGTGTCGCACTCCATCTTTCGTCAATGAGTACGTATTTGCACGACCATCATGCACTGCACTCCGATCAAACTGCCATGGCCTTCCTAACAACAAATGGCAAGCATCCATGGGAAAAACATCACACAAGACTTCATCCTGGTATCTCCCAATCTAGAACGTGACTAAGCACTGTTCATGGACCCATGCTCTGTGGTCCTTCCGCAACCACGCAATTCGGTATGGATGCGGGTGTCTCCTCCTTTCCAGCTATAACTTAGCAACCATCTCTTCAAAGACTAAGTTATCAGTACTTCCATTGTCTATAATAACATTACAGACTTTACCTGCGCTTTTGCACCTCGTGCGAAATAGGCTTTTCCTCTGATCTGCGTCCTCCTCCTCATTCAATAGGACTCTCCTCACGATCATTGCTTCTCCTCTCTCTGCTTCTTCAGAATGTTTAGATCTAACATCTTCATCAGCGATCGCGGCCCTGGCATTACCTTTCGGCCTCCTATTAATCCTTTCTTGTTGTTGTGGACACTCGTATTGGTGATGTCCCTCTTCTCCACACTGGAAATAAGTTTCATGAAATCTACATCTTCCCTGGCCACGTCCATCTCTGCCCCTTCCCCTTCGGTAATCATTGTTCTAATTACGGGGGCGATAGTTATTTTCTCCCCTTTGTTCCTGATTACTGCTACTTTCTCCATTCTTCTGAGAATCTTCATTTCATCTTTCGTCAGTTCTTTCGCCAGTTCTTTCGTCACGACTTCTTCCTCTTTGCTTGTTCTCAAACCTCCTATTGAGATTTTCTTCAACTCTTAGGGCAAACTGGTAAGCATCCTCGATGGTGGTCATTCTGACCAGACTTAATTCCTCTTGAATACTTGTTCGTAATCCGTTAATATAATGGGCTACCTTCTCCTTATTGGCTTCTGAGTGGCCTGTTCTGATCATGATTTTATGGAACTCTTCTGTGTATTCTTTTACAGACTTACTTGTTTGCCTCAAACCTTGCATTTTTTTAAACAGGTCTAACTCATAATCATCGAGGATGAACTGCCTCTTCAGTTTTTCTACCATCCGTTCCCATTTTGTTATTCTCTTTTCCTCTTCTGTTTCGCTCCAGCTGTACTCCCTTCCACCATATGCTGGCATGACCTTTCAGTTTGGTCTTAGCAAATCTGACCCTATCAGGGTCCTCAACCTCCTCGTACTCAAAGTAATCTTCCAGATCATTGATCTAGTTGATCAATTCCTCCGGATCCAGGTTCCCAAAGTACGTGGAAACTTCCATCTTCGACCTCTTCCCAATTTGGGATATGGCTTTGTATAGTTTTGCTGATGTCGAATCTATTGCTTCTTCTTCTTCTTCAGGCTGGCCTTCTTCTTCCTCCACTTCGTCTTCACTACCTTCATCTCTTCTTGGCTTCGGTCTTCTACGCCACTCTTCTTGCAGGGCTTGCACTTGCCTCTACAAAACTCAAAAATCTGCTGCTGTCGTCATGCCTCTCCCACCAACAAGGTTTCTTCTTGGAGGCATTCTGCTCACTCACTCACAAGCCCTTCCACAGATCCTGGTGCAAACTGCCTCACTTCCGACGATCTTCTTGCACACTCAGGAACTTCTGGCTCTGATACCACTTGACGCAGATCGAAAAATCGCACTCTAATTATTCCACATTTTTTTTTTTATTCCACAAAACTGGAAAACAGATTACAAGATAGCCCGCAGGCTTTACAAATTACCAGCGCTCGGCTTGGTTTTCTATTCTATGCAACTTCACGATCCTACGTCCCTGGAAGGAAAAACGCACACCCTCTAAGCCGGATCTCTGTCCTCGGCTCTACAACTCGACCTTTCGAGTTTCTTCTGCGTATTTTCCCTCTCGATCCTATTACAATGTTGGTGTTTATAGAGGTCCCGACCCTCTACGTTTACAGGCTGCCCATGACCTGCAACTGCCGCTTTGTCAGAAGATTCCTCTGAAACTGCTGCTTTACTTTTCAGTGCACGCATGGTCGACATACTTGTCAAAATATTCCTCTGCGCCTGTTGCCTCTTTTTTTCGTGCACGTGGTCGTCCGCATGTTTATTTCTCACCTTTTCGCCTTTGAGCCTTGCTTTTATTTTTATTTCATGATATCGCGACCATTCTACCCTCGGGCCAATGCTTCGCCTTTACGTCGTGATATCGTGACTTCGCGATATCGCGACCATTCTGCCCTCGGGCAAATGCTTCGCCTTTACGTCGTGATATCGCGACGTCGCGATATCGCGACCATTCTACTCTCAGGCCAATGCTTCGCCTTTACGTCGCGATATTGCGACGTCGTGATTTCGTGACCCTCCAACTTCTGCATTATTCCTGCTAAACACTTTAGAAGGAAAATTTTGGTAACACTTCGAAAAATTTGGTTGATGCAAGATTGGTCTGCTGCCGCCGGATGCTCCTGCATCATATAACCACCATAGTGTCTTCCAGTTAGCCAATATAATATCATCAAAGCTTAAAAGTGATAGCCCCAGAAAACCAATTGCAATAATTCAACCACTTGTAGAAGACAATTGCAGATCAATGGAGTTGATTGTAGAAAAATTCATTTTCAAACATGAGACAAAATCTAAAACAACCACCTCAAAATATTGATTTCTCTACTAGTTTGTTTTCATAATATTCTTGTAACTAATTGTAAATATTTTATTATAAGTCTTAAAATGTAGCTTATAAATAAGCCATCACACCTCTAGTTAAGGGGTTGGATCTATAGTCTTTTCCTGCATACTTTTGTAATCTTGGTGCTAGTTAATGAGAAGTGATAGTTGTTTGGTCTTCATTGTTGTGTAATTGTAGGTTTTTAGGAATTTATCTTTACCTTAAGTCATTTTTGTTATAATTAGATGTTTAGTTTATTCCGTAAAATCAAATTCTACTATTTGGATCATTGTTGGATTGCTATTTATTTGTCTTTTGAATGATTTGAGCAAATAATTAAAGCTGAATAAATTTATGATTGCATTTAAAAATGGTTGTTATGTTAAGTATCCTTTAAATTGAATGTGTTAGCTCATTGTACAACAACATCCAATGTTATTATACTGTATCTTGTCCATATTTATACCACATCTCTAAAACCTAATCTTCTCTTAACCTTCTCTCTTTACCCTTAAGCTTAAAAATCTATTTTGCTTTATAAGCATTATAAGAAATCGAAATTATTGGGCTTAAAAATCCCAACATATATTGGACCCCTAATTTTCAAGCAAGGTCAAGTCACCAAGATTCTAGGTGATTATAGGTTGTGATAGTCAAATTTCAAAGAGAGAAGTTTCATGAAAGTCATATAAAAGAGTCCCCATGATCATCAAGGTAGTTCCAGGTCATCTTGTGCACAATCCAATTAAAATTATCCTTCATAAATTCATTCAAATCATATCCACTCCACCATCTCATTATTATATCATCACCCATTTTCATTAAAGCCACGGTTCCATCCATCTAAAATATAATTTATAAGTTCATATGATTATTCATTCACTGTCACGTATTCATATTTTAATTCATGCACAAATGTTCCCTCGAGTTTAATTTTTCCTAAGTCTAATGATGGTTAATATTGCACGTCAAATATACCCCGATGTATCCATATTCCCTAAGGTGCAAAATGTGTCCTTGATTCAAGCATATCTCCCCTTTCCCAAGCTATTAAAATCCCAAGGTTCTCAAAATTTTAATCACCCTAAGCCATCACACTTGATAATACCCCATCGACTATCTCATCCAATAAAACAAAGGGAAGCAGCTATCCCAGCCAACACTCCATTCACCTCACCTGATCTCCCATAGAACCATCGACTATCACATCCAATCCAAAGGTCAATGCCCATCATCAGTTATGTTACCTGATGGCTCTCTACCTTTACCTGACAACCCATACACCTTCCTATTGTTTCATGCACATCCATAATCGATTGTAACTAAATCATCTGACACTGCTTTTCTTATCGTGCATCACAGTCGATGGCCCCCCTTAGTCACCCAGTCGCTTACCTTTATCAAAATTCCTAGCTGATGGTCATATTTGTTACGTGCTCAATTAAACACCTTGTATGAGATTTCACTTTCAAAAATCGTTGTTCCTACCTAGGTCTTTGAGGGTCTATCCTATGTAACTAATGCACCCCCCTTTCCAGTACCATGGTAAGTCTAAAGTCTTCAGAGAAACAAATTGGTTGGCTTGCTCACTCAATGCCATTCCATTGGTTGAGCATCTCAATGAAACTCTTAAGGTCACCCAAAATAATCAATAATGCAGATGAGCCTGGATGAGTTAAGCAACGATATTTCATTGGTTGGCCCACTTGCTCGATGTCATCTCGTTGATCGAAATTGATCGCTTAAGAAAATCAAAGGCACATAAGATAAGCGATAACCTTCCTTCAATTGGCTCCTTCACCGGACGATCTCTTCACTTGAGTTTCAAGTGGATGACTCACCCGACGATGCCCGACAAACTAAAAATTAAGCCACGTTGCAAATTCATCACCCCCTTTTTCCACTTGCCAAGGTCATATCAAGCTAAGTACAGATCACGTATCTTCTAGATTCATCACTCATATCATGCCATCGGTCATAATATTCAAATCAATGGAATTCATCAGCTTTCCCATTCGCTCGAGCACATGACTCATTCGATGAGGCTAAATCTAGCAGATATCTCATCCACCCAACCACTGTTAAAGTCAAAGTCATACGCACCATCGATAGTGACTATGATGACATGGCAAGTAAGGACAAAGAAAATTAGTGACTAGACTAACATTGGCTAGTTCCTGGTCTGCTGAGAAATATTCTCATTGGCCCACCCAAAGTCGACATCACTATACAGTTAGCCACAATGGATAGAAATTCACCAAGGCTAGTGGAAATAAACGGTCATAGCTCCCATGGAGTTCTTTCTTACCAGTACATTTGCACCGTCATCTATCCACACCACAAGAAGACTAATAAAGGTAATCCAAAAATTAAGGTTGTCCATATCGAGGAAATGATCAAAGCATAAGGGAAAAGATATCGAGACACATCAGTAAATCTATTGTATAAGGTGAAAAGTCTTCGGACTGTATTGATACGAGCAGATTGACAAAGCAAGTGATACCAATAATAGATTTAATATCAATTCAAGCAAGTCGAATCCTACCATACCTACAAAACATGATGATATCATCATTAGCTCATAGAATACATTTTGTTAAAATAGCTCTATATGAAGGCAAGTATCGAAACAAAGATTGTAAAGACAAATATGAGCTAAAATATGCATCAAGCAGACTGTGAATAGTATGATAAGTTCCTATATATCCCCATTAAAATATGCAAAAGTTATAGTAGAAGAAAAAATATATTGAAGTTACAACACTCTGCTTGCTTTAGAAAGGTACAAACACCTCAATGGAGTATAGTTATAGAGGAAGCACCTCGACGAAGTATAGTTATGGAGGTACAATGATAATTCATTGTTGTATTCATTTTCGTACCTTTAGATCTTGTTATCCATTCTATTTTTCCCTCCATCCCCAACACTTTAGTGCTCCTTCTGACTTCTCATATATAAATAAACTGTAGCCCCTTCCTTTCTAGGCATTCTCTCTTAACTATCGTTCCATTTCGCTCCACAAAGCACCATCTCACCACCATTCCATGTACAAAACTCCATCCATTGTATTCAATTGTTTCCACACGCATCCATACTATTTCCCATTCTATTCCATTTCATTGTATTTTCTTTTTCCTCTCTTCACCATCACGTCGGGTCCCCCTTTGTTCCACATTAAAAATATAATTGCGTCAAGCCTAGTCTAGGTCCATATAAAGACAAAAATGGATGACTAGGATAAACAAGGATATACTATTATGTCTTTTTATACAGTCAAATTTTTGGCCCACCACAGAGTTGAAAATAAAGCCAAGTGATCACATGCTCAAGACGGCTTAAGATCTCCCTTCAAACCAAAAGTAGATAGAGCCAAAGAATAAGAACTGATGAAATACAATTTCAAATAAATGGCAGTTTTTCAAAATCTTGACAACTTGTATCCACTGGTATCCATCTGTAACAGAATTGAGAAGATGAAGAGACACAAAGCTGAAGGATATACATGTGGCTAAACCAACACCAAGCAAATGTAATAGATTTTGGGCAACCAGGCTACATAAGGAGATGAAGAGGCTAGAATTCATCATCAAGCATCCATTGTAAAACTTTTCAAGCAAGGTATAATGTGCCTTGTTTTAGGTTGTCGTATTTTCCCTATGTTAGTATTCCTTTGTCCCACTCTCATTATTCCCATTTGTGTAGGGATCTGTGAAGGAGCATTCAGTTGCTGAGATTATTTCCCATGACTAGATTAGAGGTCGAAGGCTCTCGATTGCGATATTCAAAGAGAGAGTGATGTTCTTCTGTTTCATTATTTGAACGGAACAAACCATTGCATTGAATTTTATCGAATCCTTAATACTCTATTGGGTCTATATTGTAATTTTTATATAGAATTTAATATAAATCCAGACTTCATCCTTCTTGTAGAATTTATTGTGTAAACGTATTTATTTTTTGTTTATGGGTTGCATTATTTGAACACATAAATAGCACTTTTTCTACTACTCAAATGTTTATACACATTGCGATATTTGAATGTATGTGAATACACCAGTTATTTCTTTCTCTTTTCAATCTTTTCATATAAAATATTAATTCCTGCTACGATTTTCCTATGGACAAGGCACCGGTATGTAGTCTTGAGGTTTTGTATTTAGCTTGGTCATCATTGAAATTTGATTTAAACCCATATGATCTAGAAGAACTGGAAATATAAAACATCCATGTGTAATTAGGCTCTTATTAGGGTGTCCAGACCTGATCTAGTGTTTTTATGTATTTTCTTGACAAATATAACCAAATAGAAATAAAACCTAAAGACAGATATAAAACCGCTTTTACCACTCCGTGGGGCACATTTGAATACTTGAGAATACCTTTTGGTCTGATGAATTTTGGAGCAACTTTCCAAAGAGTAATGGAATTTGCCTTTAAAGGTCTCATGTTCAAAATAGTGGTAGTTTACCTGGATGATATAACTGTCTTCTCTCAAAATCTAGAAGATCATTTTGAGCATATGTATTAGATATTTGAAAGGTGTAAGGAATTTGGTATTTCCTTAAATCTAAAAAAGTGTATTTTTGGAGCTACACAGGGCAAGATACTTGGTCACATTGTTTCTAAATAAGGGATCAACGTCGATCGAGAAATAATTGAGGCAATTACAAAAATCCCACCACCAAAGAATCTAAAAGGAGTCAAATCATTTTTTGGGAAAAACAACTTTGTTAGAAGGTTTGTTTCGAATTTCACCCAAATTGCTAAACCAATTAACAACATGATAAAGAAATATGGGATTATCAAGTGGACAAAAGAGAATTTAGAAGCCTTCCAAAAGATCAAAAATACCATTACACAAGCTCCAGTGTTAACATACCCAGACTATTCAAGATATTTTAACATATATTCATTTGCATCAAAATATACCATTGTTGTCGTCTTATCTTGAAAGGACCAGGAGAAAAATGAGAAGCCCATTGCATTTATGAGCACCAAAATGAAAGGAGAGCAACTAAAATATACAATGATTGAGAAACAAGCTTTTTCCTTGATAAAATCTCTAGAACATTTCAAAGGAATTATTGGGTCAAATAAAGTAATAGCGTGTATACCATACATAGTTGTTAAAGAGGTATTTACTCAGAATGAACCTACAGGCAAGTCAGCTAGGTGGATGGTCAAGCTACAACAATATGAGCTCAAATTCAAGGTAGTTAAAACCATTAAGGGGTAAGGTTTGGCAAGATACATGGCCACCAAAGGAGGAGAAGAATTCAATAATACCATCACCACAACAAGTGTGCAGCCTGAAGACATCGTGGAAGGCCTTGAAGATGGATGGTATAAGGATATAGTTTTGTACTTGAAAACACTTTTATTTCTAGCAAGTATAACCTAGAACAGGATGAGAAGCATTAAAAAACAGGTACAGAAGTATTATATCCAAGAGGACAAATTGTATTGGAGGCATCCAAACGGAGTATTACTACTCTATCTCTTTCAAAAAGAAGTCCCTGGTATAATTGAAGAATTCCATATGAGCTTCTATGGAGGGCACTTTGCACCTAAAGCTACTGCTAACACCATAATGAGAGTCGGTTACTACTGGCCATCCATGTTTAGAGACGTACACCTGTTTATAAGAGGGTACCAAAATTATCAAATATTTGGTGGAAAGAAAAGTTGCATGCGATGCCTTTAAATCCTGTGGTGATAGAAGCTCCTTTCAACCACCGGGGTCTAGACTTGATAGGAGAAATCAATCCAAATTTGTTGGGTGGTCATAAATGGATAATAACAACAACTAACTATTTCAACAAATGGGTGGAAGCTTCTCCATTAAATAAATCAACCATCGACGTAATCATCATTTTTTTGGAGGAAAATATCTTGACCAGGTTTGGAGCGCCCAAAAAGCTAGTCATTGACAATGGAACCAATTTTAGCTCATATGAAATGGTAGAATTTTGTAGTAAATATAGCATTGAACTAGTACATTTAGCTAATTACTAACCCCAAGGTAATGGCTTGGCAGAATCATCATACAAAAACCTCATTACCAAGATAAAGAGATATCTCGGTAGAAACAAAAGAGGTTGGGACAACTAATTGAAGTTTGCTTTATGGGCTGACAAGATTTTTATTAAAAGGGCAACAGGGAAGATTCCTTATGAATTAGTATATGTAGAAGAGGTATTTCTCCCTCCATAAGTAGAAAGGCCTGCATTGGCTCTACTACTTCAAGATCACAAGAAACCAGATAGATTGTAAAGAATAATGGACCAAATTTTTAAAATTGAAGAAGACAGAAGAAATGTCTTTAGAAGAATGATCTAGGAAAATCAAAATATAGTTCAGGTCTTTAATCAGAAAGCTAGAGGAAGGCTATTTGTTGAAGGGGATATAGTACTATATTGGGATCCAAATAATGATAATCCAAGAGAAAAAGGCAAATTAGAACCAAAATGGTTGGGTCCTTATCGAATCATACAACATATAGGCCACCATACTTACAAATTACAGACCCTGCAAGGAGAAGAAATGCAGTTCCTAGTAAATGGTCAACATCTTAAGATGTACCACCCCCATGAGGGGGATCAATGGATGTAAGAAAATTCTATCTGCAAAAAAAAAATATTTGTGTCTGCCTCTGCTAAAGTTCATGCTTTAGTAAATTCTAGTCTGCGTCAAAGTATAGGTAAGTTTGTTTTACTAGTCTGTTATTTTCATTCCTTTAGGTGACTAAGCTAAAATATTTAGGTGACTAGGCAAGAAGTTTTAAGGTGATTAGACTAAATAAATGTAGGTAATTAATTTTTTCAAGATTTAAATTCTGAGCCAGTTGCTACAAGTCCTTATGTAAGTCAGGTAAATGAACAATGTTACAGTCAGCTTGGGATTGTAGTGTGCAATATCAAAGGGTTATCACGTATGATACAAATAACCAAATATTTTGAGGTTCTCAAGAAAAATTTTATTCCTTCAAATTCAATCAGTTCTCTTGTCCTAGATAGAGCCTATGTTGGGCTTAAAAATACCAACATATAGTGGATCCCTAATTTTTAAACAAGGTTAAGTTGCCAAGAGTCTAGGTGATTATAGGTTGTGATAGTTAAATTTCAAAGAGATAAGTTTCATGAAAGTCATATAAAATAGTCCCCATGATCATCAAGGTAGTTCTAGGTCATCTTGTGCACAATCCAGTTAAAATTATCATTCATAAATTCATTCCAATCATATACAATCCACCATATCATTATCATGTCGTCACCCATTTTCATTAAAGCCACCATTCCATCCATCTAAAATATAATTCATAAGTTCATCTTATTATTCATTCACCATCACTTATTCATATTTTAATTCACACACAGATGTTCCCCTGAGTTTAATTTTTCCTAAGTCTAATGATGGTGAATATTGCACATCAAATCTACCCTGATGTATCCATATCCCCTAAGGTGCAAAATGTGTCCTCGAGTCAAGTATATCTCCCCTTTTTGAAGCTATTAAAATCTTAAGGTTCTTGAAAGTTTAATCGCCCTAAGGCATCGCACCTAATAATACCCCATCAGCTATCTCATCTGACAAAACAAAGGGAAGTCGCTATCCCAAACGATGCTCCATTCGCCTCACTCAATCGCCCATAGAACCATCGACTGTTGCATCTAATCCAAATGTCAATGCCCATCATCGGTTATGTTACTTGATGGCTCTCTACCTTCACCTGACAACCGATACACCTTCCAATTGTTTTGCACACATCCATAACTGATAGCAACTAAATAATTTGACACTAATTTTCGTATTACGCATCACAGTCGATGGCCCCCCTTAGTCACACGATCGCTTATCTTTGTCAAAAGTCCTAGTCGATGGTCATATTTGTTATGTGCTCAATTAAATGCCTTGTTTGATGGTGGAGATTTCACTTTAAAAACATGTTGTCCCTACCTAGTTCGTTGAGGGTCTAGCCTAAGTAACTAATGCGCACCCCTTTCCAGTACCATGGTAAGTCTAAAGTCTTCATAGAAAATAAATTGGTCGGCCTGCTCGCATGATGCCATTCCATTGGTCGAACATATCAACAAATCTCCTAATATCACCTAGAAGAATCAATGATGTGGATGAGCCTGAATGAGTTAATCGACAATCTACTATTGGTTGGCCCACTCGCTCGATGTCATCTCGTCGATCGAAATTGATTGCTTAAGAAAATCAAATGTGCATAAGATAAGCAATAACCTTCCTTTAGCTATCTCCTTCACCCAACGGTCGCTTCGCTTAAGTTATGGGTGGATGACTCACCTGACAATGCTTGACAAACTAAAAATTAGTTCGCACTACAAATTTAACGCCCCATTTTTCCATCCACCAAGATCATATCAAGCTAAGTACGGATCACGTATCTTTTGGAGTCATCATTCATATCATGCCATCGATCGTAATATCTAAAGCAATGGAATTCATCGGCTCTCTCATTCACTCGAGCACATGACTCATTCAATGAGGCTAAATCTAGCGAATATCTCATCCGTCCAACCACTATTAAATTCAAAGTCATACGTACCACCAAAAATGACTATAATAACATGGCAAGAAAGGACAAAGAAAATTTGTGACTAGACTAATGTTGATCAATTACTAATATGCTGAGAAATCTTCTCATTGGCCCACCCAAAGTTGATGTCACTATACAGTTAGCCACAACAAATAGAAATTTACCAAGGTTGGTGGAAATAAAATGTCATAGCTCCGATGGAGTTCTTGCTCACCAGTAAATCTATGTCGTCATTCATCCGCACCACAAGGAGATCAATAAAGGTAATTCAAGAATTGAGGTTGTCCAAACTAGGAAATGATCAAAGCATAAGGGAAGAGATATCGAGCCACATCAGTAAATTTGTTGTACAAGGTGAAAAGCCTCTGGACTGTATTGATATGAGCAGATTGACAAAGCAAGTGATACTAGTCATAGATTTAATGTCATTTCAAGCAATTTGATTCCTACCATACCTGCCAAACATGATGATATTATCATCAGCTCATAAAATACATTTTGTTAACATGGATCTATGTGAAGGCCAGTGTCGAAACAAGGATTGTAAAGACAAATATGAGCCAAAATATGCATCAAGTGGACTGTGAAAAGTATGATAAGTTATTGTATATCCCCATTAAAATATGTAAAATGCATAGCAGAAGAAAGCATATGTTGAATTTTTAGCACTCTACTTGCTTTAGAAAGGCATAAATTCCTCAATGGAGTATAGTTATAGAGGAAGCACCTCTACGGAGTATAGTTATGGAGGTACAATGATATTCACACTTGTATTAATTTATTTACCTTTAGATCTCGTTCTCCATTCTATTTTTCCCTCCATCCCCAACACTTTAGTGCTGCTTCTGACTTCTCATCTATAAATAAACCACAACCCCATCCTTTTTGGGTATTCTCTCCTAACTATCATTCCATTTTGCTCCACAAAGCGCCATCTCACCACCATCCCATGTACAACACTCCATCCATTGTATTTGATTGTTTCCACACGCATCCATATTGTTTCCCATTCGGTTTCATTTCATCGTATTTTCTTTTTCCTCTTTTCATCGTCATGTTGGGTCCCTCTTTGTTCCACATTAAAAATATAATTGTGTCAAGCCTAGTCTAGGTCCAAATAAAGACAAAAATGGATGACTAGGATAAATAAGGATATATAATATTATCTTTTACATAGTCAAATGTGTGACCCACCACAGAGTTGAAAATAAATCTAGGCAATCACATGCTCAAGATGGGTCAAACTCTCCCTTCAAATTAAAAGCAGATAGAGTCGAAGAAGAAGAATTGATGAAATACAGTTTCAAATAAATGGTAATTTTTCAAAATATTGACAACTTGCATCCATTGGCATTTGGCTATAATAGAACTTATAAGACGAAGAGATAGAGAGTTGAAGGAGATACACGTGGTTAAACCAACACCAAGAAAATGTAACAAATTTTGGGCAACTAGGCTACATAAGGAGACAAAGAGGTCAGAATTCATCATCAAGCATCCATTGTAAAACTTTGCAAGCAAGGTATACTGTGTACCATATTTTAGTTTATCGTATTTCCCCTATGTTAGTCTTCCTTTTTTCCACTCTCATTCTTCTCATTTGTGCAAGGATCTGTGAAGGAGTATTCAGTTGCTGAGATTATTTCCTGTGACTATATTAGATGTCGGAGGCTCTCGATTGCGATATTCGAATAAAGAGTCGTATTCTTCTATTGCATTATTTGAATGAAACGAACCATTGTATTGAGTTTCATCGGATCTTTGGCATTCTACTGGATCTATACTATAATTTGTATGTGGAATTTAATACAAATTCGAGCTTCATCCTTCTTTCAGAATTTACTATGTAAATGTATTTGTTGTCTATTAATGGGTTGCATAATTTGAACACATAAATAGTGCTTTCTCCGCTGGTCAAATATTTATATGCATTGTGATATTCGAATGTATGTGAATACACCGATTATTTATTTTTCTTTTCAATATTTTTATATAAAATCTTAATTCCTACTATGATTACCCATGGACAAGGCACTTGTATACAATATTGAGATTTTGTATTAAGCTTGGTCATCATTAAAATTTGATTTAAACCCATCCGATCTAAAAGAGTTGGAAATATAAAATACCCATGTGTAATTAGGCTCTTATTAGGGTGTCCAGACTTGATCTAGTATTTTTATGTATTTGCTTGACACCCCATCTAAATCTAAGTGGCAAGTCCACAAGAGCTTCCATATTGTTGTGATTCTGAAAATTTTGGTAGCATGACAATCATTATTCTAAGGATATCCAAATTTTCCACAACATAACTTTATAAATAGTTTAACAACATTAAAAAGTTGAAATTTCAACTAAACTATGGGTCATTATATTATACAAGTGGAATTCCTCTTAATCCCAAATAATCAATATAAAAAAAAGACATTTTATCATTTTAATGAGTTATAAAATGAACCCCATTATTTTAATAAATCATAATGGCATTATTTTAATAAATAGTTTAGCAATCTCAAAAAGTTGAAAGTTCCAATCCATACTATGACCCATATTCAACCAATAACCACAACTCAAATGATCCATTCAACCATAAATTCTATATGATATCATCTTCTTCTACTCAACATACAAAACTTCTCCTCGCTTTAAGAAATCATAGTTTGCTTCACAAAATCTATACTATTAGTTTCCTCTAGTGCATTGATCTATAAATGGACCCCCTAAAATATTTGGTAGTCCTTTGGAACATTATTTTGAATTTTCTTGTCAACTTCATCTAAACTTAGTACTTACTCTAACCATGGAAAAGAGAATTTAACATCATGATACTCTATTAAAATCCCTCTATTGGCTAGCCTATCTCCACATTTTTTCCCTTCCCTTAACGTATGTGTAAACATGATTTCTTCAAACTCTATAGCAAGGTCTTGTATTTCTATAATGATCTCTTATATGTTCCATGGAGCCATTGGTTTCCTCAAATTTTCATCTATTACTATTAGTGAATCGCCTTCCATCCATACTCTATTCCATTTCATTTTTCTACAATTTTTAGTCCTTTCAAAGCTACCCAAGCTTCAACTTCATTATTTATCTTAGATCCACTACTAAAAGTGTAAATATCAATCCTATTATTTTTTATTATTCTTCTTCCTCCTACTAGTCCTAGATTTACTTTAGTTGCTTCATCAAAATTCAATTAGACCAACTCTACTTCAGATGGTTTTGAATTTATATTATTTGTCTTCCTTCTGTTTCTTTGTACATAGCATCACAATTCTAATTGATGACATGACTTCGTCTATCAAGGCTCTCTGCTTCAAGATTAAGGGTTAGGTGAGTTGATAAGGTTTGTTTAGACTCCTTTATGGCTAAAAAAATCTTCCTTTTAATTAACTTTAAATTACTTTTCTTTCCTTTAAAAATCCTTCTATTCCTTTCCAACCTTACAATCCAAAGTATTATATCTTTTGATGTATCTCATATTATCTGTAATACCTCACTTTTAAAGTGTTCTACCATTGCTTTAACCATTTTTTAGTTCTAGCACTCATAACCATGCATTTACCAAACATATTAAAAATCCATTACCATAGTCCCCAGACTATTGATTAATGTCCTAGGATATGGTCTATACTCTCCTCCTTTTTACATAAAACACATTTTGGCCTTTTAGCAATATTATTACAAGTCCCTAATATTCAGGATCTCAAGTAATCTCAAATATTAAAGCAACTTAATATTAATGGATAAAATCAATGAACATAACATTCAAGAAAATACTAGTAATAATATATAAATGGCCAATATCATTCATGAAATAACATGAAGAAAAACTTACAATAATATTGCTCTAAATTTGTATACAAGCTTTACTCAATCTTCATTCAATATCCTAATATTCTTTGATACAATACATGGAGCTTTACCTCCATAATATAACCTTAGAAAGGTGATGCTTGAACTCTTTGACTATTACTCTCACACATTCGAGAGATGCAACCTTTCCTATTCCATGCATAGGATAAACCTCTCATGCCTCTTGGCTTCTCAACTTACCACCTGTACACACGAATCTTGACTCTCTATTTACCCTTGCACACTTTATTCTATGAAACTTGCACACTCCTAATTGCACACATGCACACTTTACTATACGACACTTGTGCACACACTTGCACACATTATTATATAACACTTTTACACATTCTTACTCTTTAAACTTGCACACATAATTACATGACACTTGTGCATATTGTACACATGAAAACATACATAAGGGGAATATAAATCATACTCCTAAACTATAGACTCACATCTTAATCATGTTTATAATTGAACCAACAATTTACCATGGGTGAGGTCTGAGGTGTAGACCAATTGGTGTGGTGAAACCCCGTAAGGGGATGGACACACAATTTTCAAATCTCAGGCCTCAATGAACTAAACACTTGTCCTTTTCCTGCTGCTTTCAACAGCGTAAAAGAATGCGGCATGGTGGTTATAGGGGTGGACTGCATGGAGTATTGTGTGGTAACTTTCGAGGCAAACAAAGTAGAATATTATGGTGGTGATAGAGACAAATAACATACCTAGATCATTGTGGGGGCTACTAATTCCACTATGTAAAAAAACAAGGTACCATGGGTGTACATTAGCATACGCCAAATATTCTCCAACACTTCCCTTATTACATTATTTGGTAATTGAAGACTTTAGTCTACAATATCTAATTCTTGTATTTTTTCTCTTGATTTGACTCTAACACTGCTCAAAATTTTGATGCTAATATGTTGACATGTTCCCTACAATATTCATTAGACTTTATTTGTCTATTTTTCTTTGTTTCTTTTTTATCTTCTTCTTTTGTTTCTTTGCTCTATTTTTTTATCTTGGTCTTGGTGTTCTTTCTTGTTTCTTCAGTATTTCTCAATAGATCATAATCATATGGTTCATATCCTTCATCAATATTGTTTTAACTATTGTTTAATGTAGAAGATAAAAAATATATTATTTTCACACTCATTAATTGTAGAGCTTTTGAAGTTAGATAACTCTTTTCTTCTTTTATAATATTTAATTTCTAGACAAAGTAATGCCATATATGTTATTATTCCTATATCAACATGCATTGCAATTGTATTTTTTGATTCTTCACTTGCTTTGGATAACCTAGCATCTAGATAATGTTCAAATGATACAAATATATCTTTCTCAACTTCTTAAAAAAAAAATTGCAAAATTTTCCTAAATTTTGTGTCCCTTTGTTGTTCAACATTCTTAATCATACTTTGCATACAATGTTTCATATGTTCCATATTTCCTCACAATCTTCCAAGGATTTATCAGTTTCTTCCATAAAATAATCCTTTGATGTAGAAGACCTTATAGCTCCAAATTTTAATTCAAAATAATATTTTCAAATCAAATTCTCCAAAGTAAGATTTGCTCTTCCTCACCATACTTGAGGCCATATCTACTCCCATTGTTGTATTTTAACACCATATATGTTGTCTACACGTATTTTTTTAATACCAGATCTACTCCCATTGTTGCAGTTTCATATCAAATATGTTTACATGCATTTTTTATGCCAGATCTAGTGCAAATCTACCCTCTCAAGATAAATTTGAGGTAAATTTATTGCACTAGATCTAAGGCCAAATTTGCTCTCATTGTTTGGCTTGAATCCTTACCTGTTGCATTGTTGTATCCTCTTTGGACTTCCAGATTTGATGGTAAGAAATGATAAGGGGAGGATCATGTACAAGTTATTGAATGACAATGTGGGTTATGCTAAAAAATATTTATTTCAAAGAACTATCTTGACCAACATTGTGACAATCGTCATCACAATTGTTGAAAAATACCCCAAGAATGGTGAGAAGCGGTAAGGAGGCAGGGAATTCAAATAAATGTTTATAGGCCCTATGATTTGGTTCGGGGATGGCACAATAGACCCTAAGTATAGCATTTTTTGATTACTCGAACCAAGGTTTGTAAATTGTAAGTCTTAGAGCGATGGGTAGTAAAGGAAGAGACAAGATTTTCAAATAGAGTATTGAGGTAGGAAAGGAATGTGTAGAAGGATTGCAAATTTAGTTATCAGAATGGTGGGGCTCATTTTGTCCTATTTGACCGAGGAACCTCTTGGTTTCATGTGGTGATAATAAATATAGGGAAAGCCTTGGTTGGTAATTTTTGTTGTCCCAAAGGATAATGGGATCTTGATTTCGGATGAGCTTGCTAGATTGGTTGCAGTCCAAGGGTATCTTTATTTGATAGGCAAGTTTTTGGGTGTTCATCCAAACATGGATGTTATTCAACATTGGGCACAAGTCAAATGGAGGCCTATGGAGGGATTGGAAATCATGGCTATGTCAAAATATTTATTCCTAATTCACTTAAGCTTAAAAGAGGATGTTGAGCAGATTCTTCAACAAGGACCTTGGTTTTTTTGTCGTTGGGATCTAATTCTTAAGCGTTGATCTAGTGATTTCAATCCACACACCCAAAATATCAATCAAGTCTCTGTTTGGATTAGGTTCCTGGGTCTACCTCTACATTTATGATATGAATATATTTTTGTAGGGATTGGATATTATCTAGGTCAACTTGTGGCTATTGATCCAACAACAGTTGCGATAACCCAATTTATTCATGCTAGATATGCATCAACATGTATATGGAGCAAGCCCCTTTGAAATATATCAAACTAGCCTCCATGTTTAGATCTTGGATTCAAGCTCTGAAATATGAAAATCTATCGATAAAATGTAGTTTCTGCTTGAAGATAAGGCGTTTGAATAGGGATTGTCCTCAAAGAAAAATCCCTCCTCAAAAGTACAATGGTAATAAGGAAGAGGCTTCTAAAAAATCAAGTGAAGAAAAGAATGGAGCACTATACCAAGTGAATCCTCCTCAATCAACCTATGAAAGTAGGTAAGAAGGTGAGATTGAGAAAACCAATCTTCAAGTAAGATTAGTGACCCTCTTCCTACTGATTCATATGTTGTTGTTACTCATAATCACTTTGATTGCTTAGCAACCTTTCCAGAGGATAGTGATAATATTTCTACAAATGAAGAAAAGGATCTAGGGAATAGTGTCTTTTTACAAGAAAATCAAATGAATCTAAATCCCCCCTCTGAACTAGTTGTTCCAATCAAAAATCAAGGGACTCCACCTAATTCCCAAATGACAAGGAAGGACCTAGGGAGCTCAAAAAAAAACTCTAGGAGCTCAAGAAAGAATCAAGAAAATGTGAGGAAGAACAAATCAAGGGGTAGACCCACCCATAGTGAAATCAGGAAGAGAGAAATGGCCAAAGAAGTGGCCAATGGAAATCAATTGACCCTAAAATTGGGAGGTAAAAAGCCTCCATCCAAATCCAAGAAATGAGAATCATATCCTCGTAGTAGAGGCTCTCCTTGAAGACACTCATAGTAAGTTGCGCTCCATTGGGTCCAAGGAGGCATTGGACTTTTTGTAGTACTTAGATTGTGTGCAGTAATTCTATATTTATGGTGTTTCTATCTTTGGTTGGTTTGGTTTTGTGGTAGTGTTTGAATTTTAGTTGGTCATTAATGTGTTGTCTTAGTTTTATCTTGCAAAATCTTATGTTTTAACAGATGTTTTTTTGTTTTCTTTTGAACAAGTTGTTGGGTCTATTGAAAATTTACTTACAACCTAATGTATGGATTTGGGGATCCAAACCCCCTTCTACCCTAATTAGAAAAATCTCCAAGGTAAAAAATTCAAAAAACTTCTAATTCTTAACTTTCTCAATTTACCAAATCAATTCCTTTAGAGTTGGAAACCTTATGGTTCCTAAATTTCAAATAAATAATTTTAAATTCTTCAAATCTTTAAATTTTTTAAATTTACTTTTTGGAGTAGACTTCCTTATCTCTCCAATATTTAGAAATTTTAATTTCCCAAATTGCAAATTTGATTTACAAATAAAATATTGGAGTTGAATTTGATTTAACTCCCAATTTTTTTTCAATTGGTTATATGGGATTAAAACAGGTCCCATATGTTTTACATCATTGCCACATATTGGTATTATAATAAAGCTTTGGATATTATCCATATATTGTTTGGCAAGATTCAAACCTTGGTCTTCTCCTTGAATATTGAGGACTAACCGGTTGAGCTAATACCACTTGATTTTTAACTCCCAACTTTAATCAATTCTAAGTTTTTAATTTTTCAACTTTCTCTAAATTTCATATATTTCCTTTTCCAAAACAAAATTGAAAAAATTTCTAGTTGACCTTATCACTCCAAATTTATAAAACTTTATAAATTCTAATTAAGCACTATTCTTCACTTTATCAATATAAAAACGTGCTAAAGTCTATTGTGCTTGCCCAAAAACTAATTCCTCCCTGAAATTAAAATTGGATGCATACCTTTCACCTTCCACGTGGTCATTAATGTGATGCTCTATTAGGGCATATCTCAAGGCCAATATTACATAAGCAATTATGGAAGACATTACACCTTCATGTTCTTAATATTTATCATGAAATGCATGTGCTTTTATTCAATTTGACGCTGCTACTTTCAGACATTATATTGGCTCTCTTAATTTTAAGGATTGCTTTCTCTTTTATCATTCACTATTGTTATTTATCTTTCAAGGATTATTTCCTTGTTACAGGTTGTTGCTAGATAAATTAGTTGTTGCTTGACGTACCAGTTGTTGTTGCTAGATGAACCAAACATTGCTGCAACTTTTTTCAAAGCTTCTATTCTTTCTTTTCCTCAAAGTTATGGCCCTTAGATAATGAGGTTGCCTTTATTTTACTTTTTCTTCAAGAGAATAACTCTTGGATAATGGTACTACCTTTTCTTTTGTCAAGTCTGAACTTGGCTTGGTACCAAATATGTGGACATCTTTTGATCTCCTTTAAATATTTGAATGACATCCAATGTATTGCTTCTAATGACACTTGAATATTCAAAATTCTCTTGGAATGTTCCTTTGTTTTCCACTTCTACTTCAAGCATGAAGATTTTGGAGCTTCACCAACTCGAAGGACTCTTCTTCACAACACTTCAACTTATGATGCTTCTTTTTCTTTCTTTATTTTACTTACAGGCTCTATTCTTTTTTCATACAGTGATTTCTAACTAGTGTTATACTTCAACTTCTTTTTTTATCAGTCTATTCTACTTCAAGGATAGAACTACAACATTGGCTCTTGGCCACTTTCAACTTTTTCTCTTCTGAACAACTTCTTTAAAGCTGATTTTTCTCTATATATTTTAGCCTATGTATTTTTCAATGGAATCCAAAATTTTTGCCTACATAATATCAATTTTAAAAAATATTGCTAGGGTCTTTAGTAACCCAAAATTTATCTTGGCCTACATTTTCTTCACGTGGCTCTTCCTCCAAATTCACACCAAAGTTTTCCTTTGATGCTAGCTTATCAATATTCACACCAAAAATCTAGTTTTGGTGCTAGCTTTAAAAACTACTCAAGGTAGCTTTGAATCTTATCACTCAAGAATTTAATATTCATAACAAAAAAAATTTCCCTAATACTAGCAATAGAGACTACTCGAAGTAACTCTAAATGAGTCTACATAATGTAGTTCTAATACCATTGTTGGTTTTTTAGCTAGATTATCACAGGTCCCAAATATCCAGGATCTCAAGTAATCTCAAATATTAGAGAAACTTAATATTAATTATCAAAATCAATGAACATAACATTCATGAAAATAATAATAATAAGATATAAATAGCCAATATCATTCATGCAATAACATGAAGAAAAACTTTCGGTAATATTGCTCTAAATTTGTATATAATCTTTACTCAATCTTCACTCAATATCCTGATATTCTTCAATACAATTCATGGAGCTTTCCCTCCATAATATAACCTTAGAAAGGAGAATTTTGGACTCTATGACTATTGCTCTCCTCACACATCCAGGAGATGCAACATTTCCTATTTCATGCATAAAATAAACCTATTGTACCTCTTGGCTTCTCAGCTTACCACTTGTATTCAAATCTATATTTACCCTTGCACACTTTATTCTATGACACTTGCACACTTGCACACTTTACTATACGACACTTGTGCACACACTATTATATAACACTTGTGCACATTCTTAATATTTACTCTTTCACACATAATTACATGATACATATGCATATCCTATACATGAACACATACATAAAGGAAAATATAAATCACACTCCTAAACTATAGAGTCACGCCCTAATCTATTACATATTTATAATTGTACCAACAAGGTACCATGGGGGCACATTAGCATGTACCAAATAATGTAATATTCTCCAACAACACATTGTGAGAGGCCATGAAAACCCATTTTCATTAGGTTATATCAGGAAAAAAATTCCCTTTGACCTACTAGCCATACAAATATTTTGACTTTTGGAATGTTAGGGCTATTCTCTCCATAATCTTGCAATATTTCTATTTTTTTGGTGCTTTACATTATACCCAATTCTTGTTGTGAATTCTATTGAGACATTCAACTTCTAAATCAACTTATCCTTAGCTCCCGTCAAAATAATCATTGTTGTTATCTTTTTGCTCAACTGCCTCCTAGCAACAATGTATGATATACTTGTAAAAATATTCCTTCCACTTGTATCTTCCTTCCTAATCCTCATACATAATATTTGAAATCCTATCACCATATTTATCTAGAAGTAATCCCATCCATGGTTTCAAAATTGGATCTATATTGAGTGGTCTTTTATCACACCAAGGATCCATCCAAATAGATCTCTTTCTCTAATTTCCACCACCCATATTATACTTTTAATCACTAGATCAATTACTTTTCTTAGATCGTTCCATAGTGCATAACCATCTAGTAATGAGAAAGCAATAAATATTAAGCTTGAGTCATTGGGATAAACGTACTTAGAAGAATTCTTTCCCATTGTATTTGACTCTTTTTGTACAATCTCCAAATTACTTTTTCTCTTAGAGCTAAGTTTTCATCTATAAGAACTCTTAAACTGAGACCTCCCTTAGTTTTATCATCACACACCTTACTCCATTTCACCAAAGGAAATATCCTTGTATCATGTAATAATGACCTTAATTATGATCGTATAATATATATTAAACTTTTTCCAATCTATTTTGGCATAATATACAAGGACATATAATATATTGGAATGACTTGTAAGACTGATTTAATTAGTTGCACTCTTCTTGATAACGATAACCTTATAACTTTCCATGCTAGTAGTTTATTATAAACTTTACTTATTATTGGATTCCATAATTCTATCCCCATTCTTCCCTTAAATAAAGGTATCCCTAGATATGTTGTTGGTAAATTTGTCTCCTCCATTTGAAGTAACCTTCATATCCCTACTATGATTCCAGTTGGAGTGTTTAGGAAGTAAATTTTAGGTTTTGTCCTATTAAATTTTTGTCCTTATACTCTTTCATATTTATTTAATAAGTTATTCAAAGCTCTGGCCTCATTTTTCCCTGCCCTCCCAAAAAGGGTTGTATCATCTAAAAATTGTATTTTTTTATTTACATGGTGGAATCGATAGCCACCACTAATCTGGGTAGGTTGTCCAACTTTTATGGCTACCATAGTATTCTACATTGTCCTCCCCGACAGCCGCCACACAGTTATTCATGTAGTTCATCCCTATAACCACCATGTCACAATAATTTTAAATCTTTTATACCACTAAAAGCACCAGGAAAGGGACAAGCATTCAGTCCAATGAGGCCCAATATTTGAACCTTGGACCTCCACCCCCTTTACGAGGTTTGGTCAAACCAATTGTTCTACACCTCGAACCTATCTACAAATTGTTGATGGGTGATGTTGTTAATGTTATTACTAGCCTTAAGTCTAGTTATTAGCCCATCTTTGTATGCCTTCTTTAGGTTCCTTCCCAATACCTTTGCCATAATAATAATAAAATATGGTGAAAAAGGATTTCCCTATCTAAGACCCTCTTGGCTTTAAATGATTCTATTACTAGCCCATTAACTAGCACTAAATATAATATTGTCGAGATGTAATCTTTAATCCATCTAACCCATTTCTTCCTAAATCTAAACTTTTATAATACTACAAAAAGAAAATCTCATTTAACCCTGACATAGGCTTTATTCATATCAAGTTTTAAGATCATTACTCTCTCTTTCCTAGAAATTTTTGAATGCATTACATCATTAGGTACTATGATCTCGTTTAGAATTTGTCTTCCTTTAACAAATCCTCCTTGCTCTTATGAAATATTTTTTTTCTAATAGTGGTTTTAACTAATTTTCCACCACTTTGGAGATTATCTTGAATGACATATTACATATGATTATGGGTTTGAATGAATAAAATAATTTTACACCCTTATTTTTTAGAAACAAGGTAAGATATATTGCATTTGTTTTATAAGTTATGTACTATTTTGCCTCAGACTATTCCACTACCACCAATAAAGAATCCTTCACTGCTACTTAATTATGTTGGTTAAGTGTTGTAGAGAGTCCATCTGGACTTGGGGATTTATCCTTATCAAAAGAGAAAAGAGTTGAATGAACTTCTTCTAGAGTAATAGGCTCTAATAGTTTGCTATTGTCTTCATTTGTTATAATTGAAGGTATTTCTTGTAGTAGCTTATCATTAAGAACTTTAATCTCCTTTGATCCTAGGAAATTTTGATACAACAACCTTCCCTCATTTTAGATTTTTCTTTGGTATTTAATCCAAATCCCTTCTACTAATCTATATGTTGATCTTTATACTATTATCATCCTTGAAAAATGCATGTTTTTATCTCCTTTTAACCAATTCTATCTTGTTTTTAATCTCCAAAATTTCTCTTCCTTACTCAAAACATTATGATATTCACTAAGCATCTTCCTTTCCTCTAAGCTTGGATTATTGTGTTTGTCATTATGGAAATTTGAAAGTCTCTTTTAGTTCTTCTTTCATCTAAAAAAAAAATTTAAAAGTGTTCTTGTTCCATTTTTTAAACTAGTTGTCATTGATTTAATTTGTTTTGGACCCATAGTTTCCTAAATAATTCTATGTTTGTGCTATCATGTCAAAAAATTGAGTATGATCTTCCAAAATATGCTCATATGTAAAATAGGATCATTTTTTAAATTCACTTGTCATCATTTTCTCTTATTGGCCAGTGATATGTACCAATCATTGTCAAGGTATAATTTTAGCACAAGTCCCTTCATCTAGCCAAGTATTTAAGAGTATACATTTGTCTAATATTTTTGCTATCATGTTCTAGCTTATCATGTTGTTGGTCCTTGTATAATTATCCTCTTCAAACTCAACCTTCCATAGAATATTATTTTGAATGAAAGATTATAAATCTCTCATACTTTGGGTTATTTTCCTATTTCTCTCAATTTTTTCATCCAACTTGGTTATGGCATTCAAATCTCCTATGATCATGAATCAGGTTTCTTGGTCTTTACTTCTCATAAAGGCTTCAATCCCACTCCATACTTCTAATTTTCCTAACTAATTTATAGGTCCATAGATATTGATAAGGATGAAATGAATATTTGCAAAGTAGCATGTGACTAATGAGGCTATCCAATGCCTAGTTTTATGAATGGTTTCATAGGATGTTCTAACTGTATTCCAACAAGTTAGAATTTCCCCTTATCTCTCCTTCTAAATCCACAACATCCCATTCACATCTTGTCCATATTACTTTCATAGTTTTAGAAACTTCTTCCTTTGTCATTTTAGTTTCTTAGATACAAAGAATATCAAACATATTACTTAAATAGTAATCCTGATACACCTTTGCTTTGAGGGGGCATTAACACCCCTTATATTCCATGAGATGGTAATCATATTTCATTAGGGGTTGTTGGCTCTCTTACAAATTACCAATATAATTTTGTTTTTTGGTAAAGATAAGTTCAACCAACTTAGATTTTGTTCTTTCTCTATGTTTGTTCTTGCTTCCCTAGCTCTTACTTGATAATTTGAAGGCTTTACTATTTTTGCATTGTTAGTATCGGGGGTAGGTATTATTATTCTATTCCTCAATATTCTTTCACAACTTTTATTTTTATTATATTTATCCTCTCTTGGCTCTGCTAAGGAAGCTTTTAACTTAGCCTACTCATTTTCTAGTACTTCCTTATTAATGGCAGAGGTATTAACATTTAACTTTATATTTTCTCTACCACTTTCTTTCTCTTGAATGACGCATGGTACTTCAATAGAGTTCAAAATATGAAGACTCATATTCCTTAGGTTTAGCAGGAATGTTAATCCCTAAATCAAATTCAAACTAACTAGATAGTTCCTTGTTAATATTTTGATCTTGTTGTACCATGTCCTCTAAGTTATGATCTGCTTTTTCTTCATAGGCCAAAGCCTCAAAAGAATTGGTGTTTTTTCCAATATCCTTAATTGTTGGTCTCCTATGTTTATTTACTTTCATCTATCTATACCTAGTTTTTTAGAAATTGAAAACTATCCTCATCCATATCAATTTGTAAGTTTATCTTGTGGTTTACTATATACATTTCTATTAGACTCTTCTTAGGGCATAAAATTCCCACCTCATAACATATTTTGCATCTTAAAGATATATTTTCATAATCCAAGGTTTGGTTCCACAACTTATCCCCATACTTAAGAATGATTGATTTTGATAAAGGTTTACTGATATCAATTACTACCAATATCCCTATATAAATAGCCCAAACTCTATTTTTTGTAGTTTTTGAAATCTTAAGGAATTCTTCGAGAGTATTTCCTATTGCCTTGAAGGTGTTCATTTTCCATAATTCAATGGATAACCCCTATGTCCTAACCCAGACTGGTATAAGGGATATATTTATATTTTTAGGTGCAAAGCCTTTATCCCTAATAGTAGGGAAGAGTCTTGCTCTTCCCATAAACCAAGGACCCCCTTTTAGGATTTTATCTATTTTCTCTCTGTAATAGAAAATGGATAGCAAGAAAACTTTCAAAATAAATCATATACTCACTCTTGGAGACTTCCATCTCTTTTCAATCCATTTTCTTAGAGTCGTAGCCCTTGGTCAATACCCATTAAATTTACCAATGACTGCCTTATCTTTGAGAAACAAGGATAGTTTTTTTGTGAGGTCCTCCCTAACCTCTACTACTAGGGATGATTCTAAGGATTTTTCCATAAAATGATCCATGGTAAGGACACTATAACTCAATATCTATTGAAATTTACCAGTATATCCTATAGCAATTATATTATTTGAAAATTAACCTACAATAATTTCCATGCAAAACATTGAAGATAATGAAGAGATAAATGAATATTAGCTTAAAAATTTCCACACCCAAACAAAATGTCCTACCTCATTTATACCCTAGCTCTTCATTGCTCCTCCCATCATCCAAACCTTGGCTAATGGATATCTACAATTTTATTTTATTATGACTTAAAAATTTATCATTGCCCTTGTTCTGAATGGATGACTTCATAGGGTCATATATCCCTTAATACAACTCATATGACCACTCATTTAAAGCTCTTCAAAATTCACACAAATTGGTCCAAGAATCATATGAATGGGGTAACTCTTTGCAAAGATGTGGCTCTTGAAAGATGAGATATTTTTCTAGAATATTTTTTCCTAACGTTGCCCTTGTTCCAGATAAATGTCTTCACATTGACATATCTCCTTCAATACTGCTTGGTTTATTTTGTATGACCACTCATTTTAAAGCTCTTCAAATTTTGCACAAATAGGTACAAGAATCAAGGATATCATAGTTTGTTATCTTTGGAAAAATCTAGCTTTGTTGTAGGTTGAGAAAGGATGGTTGTTTCTCAAGTTTGCTCTATTTATAATGGTCTTTAATATTAGTAGGGGAATTAAACAGGTCTTTTACCTAAGATTTTGACTTCACATAGAGTTTCCCAACATAGGCACCCAAACTTGTTGAATTGAGATATTATTATATAACAAAGGCAAGTTATGAAACCCCTTCTAGGGCAAAAATTAGAAGTAAATAATGATAAGATCTAATAAAAAATATGACATCATAAAAAAATAAGTTGAAAGCAAGTTCTCTCACTTGGATTGCTACATTGAATAAGTTTCCAATGCACATGAACCCAAGGAAGAGACGTTTTGTTGGATCCTGTATATTTATAATATATATATTATATGAAGAGTTTAGGAATAATCTATTAATACCCTTTCACAATAAAATTTAGAGATTTTGGAGTGGGATTTGAGAAAAGGAATAGGATCTGAGCAGAGGAGCAGGATTTGAGGGGGATTTGAGCAGAGGAGTAGGATCTAAGCAGGATCTAAGTGGGATCTGAGTGGGATCTGAGTAGAATATGAGTAAAGGAGTGAGATATAAGTGAGTTTTGAGCAGAGAAGTAGGATATAAATGAGATCTAAGCAAAGGAGTGATATCTTAGTGGGATCCAAGCAGAGAGGCAGGATTTGAGTAGAGGTGTAAGATATGAGCAGGATCGAAGTAAAGGAGTAAGATCTAAGTGGGATCTGAGTAGAATATGTATTGTGAGATGAAGATTTAAAGAAGATGATGAATAAAGAAGCAATGGAGGTGTCTTGTTTAAAAATTTAACAAATGAAGGCAAGATCAATTTTTTTAATTTTTTACAAAAATTATTGGTGGAAGAAGAGGGCGTGGCTCCTTAGGGCCACTCGGGTTTAAACTTTAACGGGGCGGTTGTGGGTTCTTTAGGTTTTAACCCTGATAGAGTTTATAAAGTATATGATTCCATGAAGAAGGCTTAGGCTGGTGTGATGGGTTCAACGTTGGTGGGTGGTGATAAAAAGGTGAACGATTGACTTTATCACAAGGAGAAGCGACCATAAATTAAGGTGCAGCCTAAAGTTGTGGTGAATAAGGTAATCTAAGGCCCTCATTTGTAGATTCATTGGAATTAGGGTGGACCTAAGAAGGATTGAGGGATGGACAATGAGATATTAGAAAATTAAAGGCAAGTATGACATTGTTCTTCCTGCAAATGGGTATTTTTTAGCTATATTTGATAAGGAGAGGATCAAAATAATTTTTTGAGGGAAACCCTTTTTTCATGGGGCAAGCAAGGCTATACATGAAATTATGACACGTAGGGTTCGATCCGATAGAGAAACTTCCTTCAATTGTCTTGGTGTGGACCATACTTCATTGTTTGCCTTTGGAGCTTTGGAAGGAGGAGATTTTTAGAGGTATTGATGAGGCCATATGGACCTTTTTTTTGGTCTTTGATATTATGAAGAGAAGAAAATTTACTACTTATGTTAGGATTTGTGTGGAATTAGATATATCTAGTCCTCTCCTATATTAAATTGACATATATATTGGAAAGGTGGTAAGGGTTCAGGATCTTGACTATGAGGTGATCCGCTTTAGGTGTAGACGTTATCATCTTTATAGTCACTTGGCAAGGGACTACCCCAAGAATATTGAGATGAAGCAGGATGAGGAGCTCCATCGAGGTAAATGTGTGGAAGTTGGGGAGGAAGATGGTTTTCATGTAGTTATAAATAGTAGAAGATCGAAGGTTGGTGGCTAAAATGGTAAGGAACGTTTGAAAGTTTCTTTAAAAAATCAGTTTGATATTCTGGGATCCAGGTCAAATGAGATGGATTTGGATGTTGTTGAGGGGGATTGCCCTGTCATGAGCAGGTTGTTCAAGATGATTTGATATCATTCCCTTATAGTGGGGTGAGGCCTCAATAGAGATATGTACTCAAGAAGACTTTGGAACTCAAAAGGATATTGGGCCCTTGGAGGAGTTAATTCTAGTGAAGGCTAGGGATGCAATTGAGGATGATACAAAGAGGTAGGAAAGAGCTATCAATATTGAGAGGTATAGGAGGAGAGAAATTAGAAGTAATCCCTTAAGGATTACATCAAGTGTCCTAAGGAAGCATCGAGGAGAAAAACAACATGTGGCGGGAAGAAAATAAAAAAAGGACAAGCAAGATAAGGAAGGGGAGCATTTGGTGGAAGTGAGGCTATGCAAACTAATGATTTGTATTTCAATTATTTCTCTAAAAGAGAATTATTTCTACAATTTTTATAGGCTTGGGGGTAAAACCCAAGCATGATGTTGTGAAGTGTTTGATTAAACAATATCGTCCTTATTTGCTTTTAATTCAAGAATTCAAATTGAGTTTAGATGGAAGCTCAACAGTTTGCAAGAGAATTTGGAAGGAAGCTTTGAGTTTAGCTATTTCTTCCAAGGGTGATTTTGAAGGATTGCTTTGTATGTGGGATCCTTGAAAGATACATATTATGGATGCAATAAAAATACAAGAATTTTGGAGATAAAAAGGTATTTGTTTTCAAATATGGCTTCCTTTCAAGTAGTTAACTTTGATGCTTCGACTAATATAAAAGAAAATATGGAGTAGTGGAGGGCAATGAAGGTAATTTTAGAAAAAGAGAAGATGTTTAAAATAGTTGAAGGGGGTTTTAATGCTATTGATGCGTTGGAGGAAAGGCAAGGAGGCTCCAGAGCCCTAGATGTGTTCATTGATCAAATGGGCAGGTTAGGTCTTAGATATGTGGATTCAAAAGGTTGTTTGTTCACCCAGAGTAATAGGAGATTAAACTTGGACCATATCCAGGAAAGATTAGATCATTTTATAGTTTATGACTCCTAGGCGGTTAGACAAATAGTGTTATATTTATATATTCTCTCTTTTACGAGATCTAATCATTGGCCAATCTCTCTTGATGTCTTGAGTTTGATTAAATCAAGGAATAACCCTTTTCAGTTTCAACTTGCCTAGATTGACTATGAGGGTTTCAAGGATTTGATCCTTAGATGGTGGATAAAGGGAAACTCGATATTTAGAACTATAATGTTTATATTTTTTAAAATATTGCAGTATGTGAAAGACAAGCTAAAAGAATGGAACTGTCTAGTTTTTGAAAATTTTGAGTGAGAGTTCTAAGAGGCGGTGCGAGCTCTTGAGCAAGTGAATTAGATGATTCATTTGGAAGGTCTTTCTCAGGATCTCTTGACCAAGGAGATGAATGTGGAGGATTGGGAGTGAAACGAGGAGGTGTTCTAGAAACAAAATTCTAAAATCACCTGGATGAGGGAGAGGAATAAAAATACAAAAAATTTCCATCAATCAACAATGGCTAGAAAACCCAAAAAGAGGGATAACAAAACCCTTGAGGGAGTTACCATTGCTCATGGAGCTAGACCTATCTCTCATCTTCAACTTGTGGATGACTCTACTCTTTTAGGTAAAGCTACAGTTAAGGAAGCTTTTAATATTAAGAAAATCATTAGCTAATTTTCTAAGGCTACTGGGCAGTTCATCAATGAAGACAAATCTAAAGTTATTTTCTTTCATCGCTCTCGCTAGACAGGAATCCATGGTCTTGGATAAATTAAGATATAAGAAGACCTCTCTTCCAATCTCTTATTTAGGTATTCCCATAAATATTCAAATGCAAAAAAATAAAGATTGGAATTGGTTGTTGGACAGAGTCAAGAAGAAAATTGGAAAGTGGACCAACAAGTGGCTTTCTTCTGGGGGTAGAATCACCTTGGTAAAATCAGTCCTTCAAGCTATTCCTATTTATGTTTCTTTCGTTTTGAATATCCCAAAGGCTGTTCTTCGAGAATTGGATCAAATCAGTCATCGTTTCCTTTGGAGTGGTACTAAGGAGAAAAGAAAATGGGCCTTGGTGAAATGGGATACTTTATGTCTTCCTAAGAGTGAAGGGGGGTTAGGATTCCGATCTTCAATTAATAACAACAAAGCTTTAGCTGCTAAATTATATTGGAGGATGTTGCATAACCCCAATGCTCTTTGGGCCAATAATCTTTGTGCTAAATATGCTGAGAACAAAAATCCTGAAGACCTTGTTCGCTATCAACTTCCTACCAAAGGTTCTCCCATTTTAGCAGTTCTTAAGACTGGTGAGGATTTGATAAAGAAAAAATTATTTTGGATCATTCATAATGGTCAACATACAAATTTTTGGACATATTCTTGGGATGGTCACAAGCCTTTGATAACTCAGTTTCCCGATTGGAGGCCTTGGATGGAGGAGCTTCACCGAGCTAATTGGATAAAGGTGGCTAATTACTGTCGATACCATACTGGTAATTCAAATGTTGGTAGATATTGTATCCCTATTGAGGACTGGCCTATTCAAATCCTAGAAAGGCAAAGACAAGATATCCAAGGCATCCTTCATATGAGATCCCTCTCTTGGTCCCATGAAAAAGATTGTTTTGGATGGAACAACACTACTAAGGGTGAGTATTCAGTTGCTCAAGGTTATTTGACCTTATGCCATAATAATCCCAACCATTCTTCTGACATATTTTCTCAATTGTGGGCTCAAAAGCTCTGGCCTAAGGTGAGGTTCTTTAATTGGCTTTTATTGCATCGTAGGGTGCTTACTGGTGAGAAACTTATGAAGCGTGGTTTTCATGGCCCTTTTAGATGTGAAATGTGTGAAGAGAATGTAGAAAATATCAACCATATTTTTATTGAGTGTACTTTAGCCTCTGAGCTATGGAGGAGAATGGCAACTTTACTTGGCTTACAAGTGGTCCAATTTTTTCACTTTTGAACAACTTTGGAGGGATTGGCCTAATCAAGGGGGTGTTGATCATTTTATTAGGCGATTAGTTTGGATGGGTTCTACCATTCTTCTTTGGAATATTTGGAATGAAAGGAACAACTGAATTTTTAATCAAGATGGGAAGGATATTCACTATATTTGGCAAAAGACCATAGCCAACTTAGTTGAATCGGTCCATCAACTCCTTAATCACCCCCAAAACTCCCACCAAAGATGGGATCAAGTGATGCAAAGATTGAATATTAAACCTTCTAAGGGCAACCAACTTAAAGGGAATGTGAGTATTAGTAAGATGGATAGGACTAGAAACTGGCAACCTCCTCCTAAGGATTTTGGAAAAGTCAATACCGATGGAGCCTCTAGAGGGAACCTTGGAAAAGCCAGTGTGGGAGGAATTGGTAGACTTTCAGATGGCTCCTTGGTTTTTACTTTTGCTGAGAATTTGGGTATTCTTTCCAATAACATTGCTGAGGGGTATGGTATCCTTAGAGGCCTTCAGGAGGCTACTAAGGTTGGATGGGAAAAGGTGTTAGTTGAGTCTGACTCTCAACTTATGATTAATCTCTTGAAGACTCCTAAGAATCATAAGGTGGATTGAAGAATAAAAAGAATTATTGAGAAGATTCAGTTAATCCGGATGGGATTTTTGAAAGTTGATTACAATCATGTGGTCAGAGATCAAAACAAGAGTGTTGATGCTTTAGCTAATTAGGCTTTGGAAAAAGGTGATCTGACTTGTTATGGCCACCCTCCTCTATGGTGGGCTTCTCAAATTAGGGAAGCTCTTCTTTCTATCATTTCTTTGGATGGCTCCAGTTCTGAAGGTACCTAGTTTCTTCTTGTTTTTTTTTTGTTTCTCTTCGGTTCATTCAATTTTTTTAGTTCCCTAGCTCATTCTATTCTTAATTTTTTTTCCTCTGTTAATTCTTGCATTAATAGTCTTCTGGTCTAGATAGGTCATTGTTTTGTTCATTTTTTTTTTTTCTTTTGTCTTCTTTGTTTTTTTGTTTAGTTTTTTAAGGTGGGTGGGTTCTTTTGTTTTGTTTTGTTTTTGTGTTATTTGTGTTGTTTTTTTTGTTCGTGTTTTTGTTTTTTTTTATGTTTTTTGTTATTGTTCTTGTGTTTTTTTCGTTCTTGTTCTTGGGTTTCTCTTTGTTTGTGTTATTTCATTTTTTTTATGTGTGAGTGTTTTCTATGTTTTTTGTTTTTGTTTATTGTCTATTGTTGGTTTTTTTATTTATATTTATATTTATATTTTATTTATTTATTTTTTAGGTTTTGGTTGTGTTTATTTTTCATGTTTTTTTGGGTTATGTCTTTGCAGTGTTCTGTTGTTTTTGTCTTGTTTGTGTTTTGTTATGTGGTTCTTGTGTTTTTCTATGTGGTTTGTGTTGTGGTTTCTTTTATCTTATTGTGCATGTTTGATTGTGCTTTTGGTTTTGACACACTCAAGGAGCATGTTTTTTATTTTATTTTATTATTTTTGTTGTTATTTACTTTTTCTAATTTGGTTTTGTGTGTTTGTTTGCTCCTTGAGTATGTCAAAGGTGGTAGGCCAGGTTCGAGTCCTGGGAATTTTTGGCGGAATGGATACCCCTGCCTCCTTGGGTCTTACCCGAAAGTGGCATCCATTTTGGGATGTTTTCCACAAATAAAAAAAAACAATGGCTGGAAAGGAGTTTAATTTTATTAAGTCTCTAACCTATGGAAGGAGGCAAGTCGTAAGGACGTGGTGTGAGATGTAGGAGGAAGCAAGGAGGTACTTCTCTAATTTTTTTTTAAGGTTTATCTAGATGATGAGGCATAGAGAGAGATCTTGAATTCAATTCCTCCATGTATTTTGGTTGAGCACAATTTATTCATAGCTAGAGAGGTGTCTTTGAAGGAAGTGCAAAGGGTAGTCTTTGAGATGAAAAAAGGTAAAAATCTAGGATTGAATGGTTTTCCAATTGAATTATTTCAATTTATGTGGGAGGAGCTGGAGGAGGAAATCCTACAAGTAGTTGAAGAGGCTAGAATCTAAATCTATATTAATAGCTATGAACTATATTTTTACTACTGTTATTCTGAAAAGAGATGGGGCCTCCTTGTTGAATGAGTTTTGACCTATTTTCCTTTATAATTGTATATTTCTAAGGTTTTGGTAGAGCATTTGAAGGTGGTTTTACCGATCATCATATCTTAGTAACAGGGTGGATTTGTGCAAGAGAGACAAATCATGGACCAAATTATATTGGCACAAGAAGTTACTCCATAAGACTTAGAAAGGAAGGTAATATGTTTATTAAATTAGATATGCCCAAAGCCTATGACCAAGTTGATTGGAGTTTTCTAATTAAGGTTTTGTAAAAGTTTGGTTTCAAGGATAGGTGGATCAATTAGCTGGCAGCTTGCTTTTTCAATCCTACTTTCTCAATCTTGATAAATGGTGTCCCTTCAAAGTAGTTTGGGGTAAGTAAAGGCATGAGACAGGGAAACCCTTTGTCTCCTTACTTATTCATTATTCAATCGAAAACCCTAGGTAGGACTATCTTTTTTTAGCGAAAAACCCCTTGCGGGGCCGCCTTGGTCTGAGAGACCACGAACAGGGGGTTCTACACCGTCAAAGTCACCCGGGAGTCACACTCGACCCTGCCCGCACCAACATTATCAATTGGATTTTAGGTACCCAATTCAACTTTTTGGTAGGGTGGAGATTCGAACTTGGGACCTCCCTTGGAGGATTACCCTCTCCTCTCCAATTCACCTACAACACCGGGTACCTGGGTAGGACTATCCACAAATCTAGGGAATCCCAAGAAATAAAAGGTTTTATAGTGTCTAAGGGACCGTGCCTCTGATGCATTTGTAGTTTGTGGATGATTATTCTTGTATGGGGATAACAAACATCAAGGAGGCAAAGGGGTTCAGAAGATGTTTAGATCCATACAGGAGAGAATCGGGTCAAGTTATCAATGAAGATAAGTCTAAGGTTTTCTTTTTTAATGTTGATAATATGGTGCAAACCTGTATCCTTAATATTTTAAATTTCAAGAAAGGATTGGTCCCCTTTAAATATCTCGATCTTCTAATGACAAGAATACATATTGGAAAGGAATCCTAAAGGACTCTTACAAATAAAATTTGATGTAAGTTAAATTATTGGATCCATAATTGGCTCTCACTAGGGGGAAGCTTGACTCTAATAAAATAAAGGTTGCAAGTTATTTTGGTCTTTCAATTTACAAATATGATTAGTCCTAGGCATTGTGTTAAGGGGATTGACAGAATTTTGAGGGACTTTCTTTAGGGAGGCTTAGATTTGAAAAAGAAATGGGGTTTGGTAAAGTGGGATTTGGTCTACCTCCTGCTAAATAAAGTAGGGTTGGGTATCCATAGATTGGTTGATGATAACTTGGCTTTATCAACTAAATTATTGTGGAACTGGACTCTAGACCAGTCCAACCTTAAGTTGAAGGTTCTATCAATGAAATATGGGGATGAGGTGGAACTAGTTTATAGCCTCCCCTTTAACATGGACTGCAATTAAAAAGGCTAGTACTGTTATTACTGTAGGACTATTTTAGAAAGTCAAAAATAGGAGAAAGATAAAATTTTGGGATGATGCATGGGATCAATACTAGTCAATTACTTCCCAATTCTTGAACCTGGGTAATGCTACAAAGTTTTTAAGAATGCAAATTAAGTCTATGTTAAATACTTCTAAGAGGAATATGAAGGAGGAGTGGGTTTGAGGAGGTGGAAAGACTTCTTGGTCTGAAGACAGATAGTTGAAGAAGACAGTGATAGTCTGAGGGTTATTTTGGATTAAAGGCAGTGCTCGTGGTCAAAAGAGGACTCTTTGGGATGGGTAGACAAAAAATGGATAAGATTTCGTCAATAAGGGATATGACTGGATCATAAAGGGATTGGATAGGGAGAGGGTGATTTAGAAGAAGGTGTGGAATTTAAGTATCTGGCCAAAAATCAACAATTTTAGTTGGTTAGCCATTAAGAATAGGATTTTGACTCTAGACAATCTTTGTAAGAGGGGCTTGATGGACCCAAAATGGTGTGTGCTCTATTTTGTGATAGGAGAATTCGTTGATCACCTTCTAGTTTGATGTCCATTTGCTGGTTGGATCTAAGAGCAAGGTGAAAGATTGCTTAATTTGCCCTGGCTTGGTGATGTCTCATTGGAGCAATTTTTTTATTTGTGGGACTCTAGGGGGGCAGGTGGACAGTTTTCCCTTATTGTTCATTGTTTCAAGGTCTTCACTTTGTGGCAGGTGTGGATAGAGCATAATAGGTATATTTTTCATAATGAGTGCTCATTCGAGGAGTCAATTCTCTTAAGAATCTTACTTAATATTAGAGAGGTTATAAGAGGAATCAAAGTTTTATAGTTTATGCATAGAGATGAGGAGTTATTGGATCTTCTTGGGATTGTGATCCCTAGGTGGGTTCAATCCCAATCATTATGGAATTGGAGCTTAGGAATAAGGAAGGATCCTCCTTCTAAAATATTGTATAGGGAAGGGAAGTGGAAGCCACCATAAATGGATTGGGTTAAGGTTAACACCGATAGTGCTACTTATAGCAATTTGAGGGAGGAGGGTATTGGAGGGGTGGGTCATACGCATTAAGGGGTGATGTTTTCAAATTTCATTGGGGTATTGGGAGGAACAATAACATGGTGGTAGAGGCCATGGCCATTTGTGAAGGCTTAGCCATGGCTCTTAAGCAATAATACTTGACAATTAAGGTGGAGTATGACTCTCAAGTCTTAATTAATAAGTTGAACAAGCAAGAGGAGGGAAGAATGGAAAGGAGGGTCCAACAGGTCTTGGACAATATTATGGGTTTAAAAAATAGAGCATAAATAAAATTTCTCCATGTGGTGAGGGAAAAGAATAAAGTTGCAGATAGATTGGCTAATTAGGGAATATAGAGAGGTCATAATTGGTGGGATTATAGTAGGGGAAAAATCCTAGAGGAAGATCATATGAACTTGTAGGTTTTGCTCTGTCAAAATTACCCTAATGATGGGGAAGGAATAAGTAACAATGTGGCAACTCTTGTGTTTTATGATTAGGAATTATTCAAATTATTGTGTACATAGGAAGGTGGAGATAGGATAGATTGATAACAATGAAGATTAATAGGATGAGTTGGTGGAGCTGCAGGAATTTGCAATCGCCACTAGAAATGAAGACCTCTCAAATATGGTTTTGAGAGGATATGCGATATACAAGGAAAATAAACCAATGGTTTTGTCTTATTGTAGTTCTAAGGAGTCCTCCCACTATGTATGTCATTCAATGATTTAGTGTAGCAATGTTTTTTCGCAATTATTATCTATTCTCTAATTGGGTATCTAGCCTTCATGGGATTATAGGCATGTCTATTTAGAGGCACTTCCCGACTGCAACCCATGTATGGAAGGCCTCACAACTATGTAATCTGGTTTCTATGTAATAAAATTTAGTCTTTTTCATCGAAAAAAACAATCTAGAGATTTTAAAAACACCTTATAGGCCTCCCATAGGTACCAAGCATAGATGTAATAAACTTTGATTTGTCATTCCTAGATCTACCAACTCTTTAAAACCAAAAGGATCGGATTATTTAAGAAGTTTGATTTGTTCTTAATTTGGTGAATATTTGCCCAAATAATAATCAACACATTTTCCAAGAAACTTGAAGTCAATGGATTCAACTTTAGGGACAAATAATGGTCAAAGTTAGGGAAACATCCTAATAGTGGGTTCAAAATTCACAAGATGGTTTTTGGTGGAAGCATAGAATTTTGAAATTTTGGGAATTTTTATTACCTCATATTTAAGTGTACCTATTTAAGACTGCACTCTTCCCCTAGATATAATATAGAAATAAAAAAATGGTCTAAACTTATGTAAGAAACCTTTATTATATATTTCGATGGGGATTAGATAGGTAATCCATGTTTAGTAGGTATGGTAGCCACATGTCCAAATAGGTTTAGTAGAGATGGTGGTCACATGTCCATATCATAAGGCAATGGAATTTTTTGGTTTGGTAAAACTATTAGGGTGGCCACCAATAACTTAGAAAAAGTTATGGTGCTTCAATGCACTATTTTAAAGGCTAAAAGGTAAAATTTACCTAAGGCAATACACAAATATAATTCCAAAATCCTCATGGATTGTTGAAATTAAATTCAAATTCCATCACAAAACACTGGTTGATAAGGAATTGCCTAATTGATATAAAGGTTGTTGTTGACATAGGATGGATGCTAAAGTGACATAATATTAATAGAGATGAAAATGGGATAACTAGTTTGCATTTACTTATGTTGACTAAAATCACTTTGTATTGGGATGAGGCATGGCAAGGCTTGGGGTTGGAGATTAAGAGAAATCCTAAAATAAAAAATTGAATTGATCATCCCTTCATTGTTTGATGATATTGCAATAAAATATAAGATCAACATATCATATAAAGGGCCATGCTATAAATACAAGCTAGTAAACCCTATTTTTAGAAATTTTAACCTAAATATGGGTGTTTTTGGATAGGAGGTCCAAAGGAAGTTGATCTTATTATCTATGGTAAGGTTGACTTCCAATGTTGAATAATTTTCAAATGGGTATAGAGAGACGTGTTGAAGTGGGGGGTGAATTACATGAAGTGACAATTAGAAAGGTAAGTCTAGATGGAGTGTTTGAAGTCTCCATTATAATTGTTGCTTCTAAGACAATGATAACATCGTAATTGTTGGGTATAAACAAAATAAAGACATGCAATTTGAAAGAAAACATGGAGGACGTGTGGTAAAAGTATAACTTCCATATAGAACAACTATTGGTTTTCTTAATAAGGAAGTCATTTCTCTCTCATATATATATATAAAGGTTCGGATGTGAAAAGGATAAGATTATACATCATGTTCCACTAATTAAAATACAATTAAATAAATAATGTATTTCTATGACTGTGGAGAGCTTTCAAAGCTGCAATTGTGGAGGTTTTTTCAGAGCTATGGTTTTTAAAGTTGCGACTATGGAGAGCTTTTTGAGCTGCGACTATGGAGGTGTTTTTAGAGCTACAACTATGGAGAGCTTTTAGAGCTACAATTATGGAGGATTTTTTAGAGCTGTGACTATGGGGTTTTTTTAGAGCTAGGATTTTTGGAGCTACGACTATGGAGAGATTTTAGAGGTACGACTATGGAAAGTTATTGTGGAGGTTTTTTAGGAGATAGGGTTTTCAAAGTTGTGACAATGGAGATATTTCAAAGTTATGACTGTAGAGGCATTTTTAGAGCTAGGGTTTTTTAAGTTGTAATTATGGAAAATTAGGGTTTTCAAAGTTGTAACTATGGATGGGAAGAGATATGAGGTAAGTACATCTGTGTCGATGGGAGATCTATGTTGGTATATTTATGAGGCTAGAAGATCTACTTCGTTGGGAGAGTTGTGAGGCAAGTACATCTATGTTGATGGGAGATTTGCATTGCTGGAAGATTTGTAAGGCTGGTACATTTGTATTGCTAGGAGAATAGTGTTGTCGAGAGATTTGGCCCTAGCAATTATAGAGGAGATGGCATCAATTTCAAATGGAATTTATGTGGATGAAGGGGGTGCAGGGGGCAAGGGCAACGTAGAAGATGTGCAAAGTGAGACAGACACTGATGGAAAGGGGGACGTGGTAGGTGGATCCTTGAGACTTTGTTTGAGTTCTATTGCATTTAACCTAGGCATTGGGGGGGACCAAAAGCTCTAATGTCTTTTGCTCCCTTTATGGGTAATCCAAATTGTTTCTAGTCTCGAGTGTTATTGGGAGCTGACCCTATTATTAAGACTCACTTTGATCTGGTTTTAGATCTAGAGGCTAATATTCTTTCTTTGCAGATTTCTCAATCTAATTTTTATTGGACAATAGTGGAACAAACAAACTCCTTGATTGGGAATTTTATTGGGGTTCGACCATATTTGAACTCGATCAAAAAATAGACTACTCAAAAATGAAGACCAAAGGCGGATTTGGAAGTGGTGGCATTACCCAAATGCTTTATGTTTTTTTAATTTTAAGACCTCAGAAGACATGCAATTTGTGGTTATGAAGGGACCATTGTTTTTGGTAAAAAATGTCTCTTTTTGATAAAATGGTCTCCAAAATTCAATCTGTCCATCGAGAATTTCAATAGGGCACCCCTTTGGGTGCGTCTTCTTGGGTTACCTATGGTCTTCTAGGATGATGACATCCTTAAGGGTATTTTTAAATCAGAGGCCAGCTTGATTGCGGTGGATCTAGCCACTAAAGCAAAAACAAGGATGGTTTTTATCAGGTTTTGTGTTAACACTGATCTCTCTAAGCCTCTTCCTTCTTCTATTAAGTTTGTTTTATATTTTGGAGTTTAGATCTAGGATATAGAATATGAAACCTTTATGCCCATTTGCATTAACTGTAAAAGGGTTGGTCATTTACGGACTAAGTATCTTGAGAAGAAACCTCCTCAAAAATAGGAGGCCTAGATCTGGAGGACTGCTCTAAAGTTATTGGGATTTTTCCGGAAGTTGGTGGGCATTCCAAGAGTGCAGAGGTGAATCCAAATAATTTTTTTGTATTAGGAGAGTTATTGCCTTCTGGTCTTGAGGATGGATTGGATATTATTTCGAATAAGGGAGTTGAGATCCTAGATTATTAAGGAGATCAACTACCTTCTATGTAGGTTCCTTTCTCCCCATTTTAGGAGGCTCATGTTGAGGTATTTTTGGGAGCAGTTACCCCTATTTTATATAATGAGAGGGTTGTTGCCCCTCTTGATAAGGAAAAAAATGAAGCTATCACAAAGTGTCTTTGGGATGTAGAAGTGGAAGAGATTTCTACAAATGCATTGGATAGGGAATTAGAGGAGTTTTGGTCTTCCTTGAAGGAATATGACTTTCAAGAAGTTATAAATAGGCAAAATATGAAACTAAAGAAGATAGCTCAACAACAACTCCTTTCTCAATAAATATAATCAAGCAATAAGGAAATTATTGACTCTATGCAACCCATTAGAAACACCCAAAAAACAATGAATCTAAGTAGTGGGAAGAGGACAGGAAGACCAAAAAAATTTGAGGTGCTCTTAAAGAAAATGGCTCAAGATGTGGCTAATTGGCTTCCAGCCAACATTACCTTTAAGCGAAGGGAAGGCTTCACAATACTTAAAGTAATCAAGATTATCTCATGGAATATTCGGGGTCTGCATGCCCCAACTAAACAAAGACTGAAAAAAGATTTCAGAATAAAGTTTCAATCATGATATTATTTTCTTACAAGAAACTAAGATGGACGATGAGGATTTTGATAGATTACGAAGGTTTGTTTGGAAGGGGTGTGAAGGTGTGAATAGGGCTGCTCATGGTTCTTTTGGAGGGTTGTGGATGCTTTGGAATCCTAATTATGTGGAGGGCAGGCTCATTCATCAGGTTGATAGGTTTTCTTCTTTTTTATTTTTCTGTAAAAAGATTTTTTTCTTGGATTTTTACAAATGTGTATGCTCCCAATGTTGTTGTGGATAGAAGGAAACTCTAGCTTGAATTAAAATCCCTTAGTTCTTCATTTGACCTTCCATGATTGCTTGTTGGTGACTTTAATTCCATTTTGCTCCCTTGTGAGAAACTTGGAGGCTCGATTATTTTTTCGAACAACATGGAGAAGTTTGGTGAGTTCTTGACCTCCATGGGACTAGTAGATATTGATTTGCAAGGTTTTAAATTCACTTGGTCCAATAGAAGAAGGGGAGGGGGTATGATTTAATCTAGGATTGATAAGGCCCTTGCTTCGATGAGTTGGATCACCATGGTTCAAGATTACTCTTTGAGGACTTTACTGAGAATTAATTTTGACAACAACCCGTTACTATTAGAATTCATGGAGGAGAAACATCTGAAGGGTTATCCTTTCAAGTTTGAGACAATGTAACTTTCTCATCCAGATCTTGAAGGCTTTATTAAGGCTTGGTGAAATTCAAATGTCTATGGCATTGAGATGTTTCAAATGGCCAAGAAGTTGAAAATCATCAAAGCTAACTTGAAGAGGTGGAATCGAGAGGTTTTTGGGAAATGTTGGATCCTCAAAATCCAACTTGAGTTTACCCCAAATTTTTAAATTTTTTGTGTCCTATGGTCTTTTCAAATTTGCAATACCCATTTGAGTTCTTTCCAATTTTTGCAAATTTTTGGTCCTTTTGAAGTCTTGTTAAACCCTCCAAGAGCAATGAAAGTTTTTATGTCACCAAGTTAAGGCCTTTGTTTTGGTTTTCCTAAGGTCTTTTTGTCAATAAATGTTTGGCCTAAGGTTGATGCAGGAGCCTATCTTCTAGAGGGCATAACTTTTGATCCGACCGTTGGATCGACTTGAAATTTTATAGGGAGTTGGATAATGAGGAGGACAATGACGTGGCTAGGCCACATAAAGGCCTAGATTTCCATTTTTAGGCCTTTTGAGATTTTGTCGAGCCTTAATTCCTTCATCTAGTGCCTCAAAAATGTATTTTAATGTTTTTTAGAAAAATCCAAAAACAAATTACTTTTAGACATGGACAGGTATTGAGATTTTATAGAAGGCTTAATATAAGTGATACGGTGATGGTTTTAAATTTTAGGGCCATCTGAGCTTTTTTGGTGACTTACTAAAAATATGGTTGTTTTTGGCTGAAAATGATAAATTTTCCAAAAATAGTAATTTCTTATCTTTAGGGCTTTAAAATGTAGGGTTTTTTTTAGGGTTTATCGCATTGTAAAAAGGGGGGAAAGCCTATACCCTAAACCTGAAAAACCCTAAACTCAAAACCTTAAACCCTAAAAAAATAAAAAATAAATAAAAACCTAAATATGGAGATAGTGGCTATTATGGATCATTTCCAATTATGGGCCATCATCAAGGCAGTTACAATTTTCACAATTATGGACCAAGTGATCAAACTATTTAAGAGAGTTGTTGCAACAGGAAACAACACCAAGTTTTTGCATAGTAATTTTGGAAAAGGTATACCAGAGTGTCCATCCTTGTCGGTTGTATTTTTCCTTTGTGTGTCTTATCTAGTTACCCCCTTTTTTTCCCATTATTGTGTAGGTTTTTTCTAAGGAGGTGTCTAGTTTACTGAGATCAGTTCTAGTGGATGGGACCAGAAGCCAGGAGGCTCTTTGTTACATCATTTGAACTAAGAGTTATAATTCTCTATTGCATCATTTGAATGGAGAACTCATTTGTATTTTCTTAGTGAGATCTAATTACACTAATCAGATTCCCATTGTAATGATTTATTGGATAATACAATCCTACTTCCTCCTTTCAGTAGTTCTATGTGCAGTTTTGCTTGTTGTCTTATTTACATGTTACATCATTTGAATGTGTAAATGGTGTATTCTTTCTCTATCATACTTAATCACCTTTGTTGCATTATTTGAATGAATGTGGTTGGCTCAGTTTTACCTTCTCCCTCCTTCTCTCTTCACCATATTTTAAGTTTGGCCACAATTGCCCAATGGATAAGGCATCGATCTACTTTTTGAAGCACTAGTTGGGAATTACTTCGAAGCTTGATCAACTTCTATGTTGTAGTTTTATTTTATTTTTTGCAATCTGGATGAGCATGAACATATAAGAAATTTTGTAGGTTCACCTATAGGGTTTCCTTACCTTACTCGGTCTATCTAGAGTCTTAGGATAATATTTTCCCGAGTTAAAGAGATGGATCCATCAGAATCCACAATGTTGATTGGATTAGGAAGTCTTGCAACATGACAAATCTATTAAGGGTGTAGGAATTTCCCCAACAGGAACCTATCCCATAGTAAGCACAAAAATATTTTAAGAATTGTAGGAAATTGAGGAAAAAGGCCAAAGTGAAGGTTGGTTAGAGGAGCTGGCCAACAAAGAGTAAATTAATCTTGCAAAATTTCATAATATTCTTGCCAATGAGGAGACTTTTTGGGGCAAAAATCTCGAGCTATGTGGCTTAAGGAGGGGGATAGGAATACCAAGTTTTTCCACCTCTGAACCTTGAAACATAGGAGTGTTAATAAAATAATAGAAAGTACATTGGACTCCGATGGATGCCTTAAAGATAATGAAAAATTGCTACTGCCACGATATCCTTCTTTCAGGATTTGTTTTCTAGAGATAGGGAGGAAGATGGGGATGCTTTGGAGGAACTTCTCAGGAACATTCCCCAGGTGGTGATGGCTGATATGAATAATGATTTGAATACCCCCTTTTCTAATGATGAGATCAGGATCAACCTATTTAATATGAATAAGGACAAATTGCCTGGGTTGAATGGGTTCCCTGTTGGTTTTTTCTAGAGGTTTTGGCACCTTCTTGGTTCAAATATTTTAAAAGCCTTAAGAGAATTCCAATCTTCTTCCTCTTTGTTGCAGGCATGGAATACTACCTTTATTGTTTTGGTTTTGAAGAAACATGGTACCTCTTCTCTAAGGGATTTCAAACTTATCAGCTTATGTAATACCCTATATAAGTTGCTTACTAAGACACTTGATAATAGGTTAAAAAGGCTTCTCCCTATCTTGATTTCTCCTCATCAAGGTGGTTTTTTTCATGGTAGGCAAACTGTGGATGGGATCATTATGGTTCATGAGACTTTACATTTTATGTCCAAAAGTGAGTTGGCTAGAATAATTCTCAAACTTGATATGCAGAAGGCTTATGATAGGGTTTCCTAGGAGTTCCTTGACAAGGTGTTGTAGAAATTTGGCTTTGGGGGTCTATGGAGGAAGTGGATTAGAGATTGTATTTCCTCTACTAATTTTCTATCATCATCCATGGGATTTTGAGTGTTTATTTTAGGTCAAAGGGGTATTAGGCAAGGTGATCCATTTTCTCCATATCTTTTTAGCTTGATGGCTAAAACTTTAGGAAGATCGATTCTTGTTGTTACCTTGTCCTCTAAGATTAAGGGTATTAGGCTTATTAGTATTGTGGAGGCAGTTTCTTGTCAACAATTTGTAGATGACACTGTTCTTCTTGGTGAGGCTACTATGAGAGAGGTTAAGGAATTCATGAATATTTTTTAGTTGTATGAGAAAGCTTCCAACCAACAAATTAACTTCCATAAAAGTCAAAAAAGTTTGTGAATATTGGAGGGCAGCTTCATCATAGAATTGTAGGGATTTTTGGTTATGGCATTGCTAACCTTCCTTCTTTATATATAGGTATGCCATTGTTCACTGGTAGGATGAAGGAGGAGTCGTGGTCTTCTGTGTTGGATAGGATTCAACGTAAGTTAGTTGGGTGGAAAGGTAATCTCCTGAACCAAGCAGGTAAGTTGCAATTGCTTCAAGCTACCCTCCAAAGCATTCACGTCTAGTATATGTCTCTATTTCAGAATGCCCTTCAAATTTAGGAGGAGGATTGATCAGATCTTTAGGAGATTTCTATGGGCTAGGGTGGAGGATAAACAGAGGGTGTCCCTTGTCTCTTGGGATAGGGTCTATTCTTATAAGAAATAAGGTGGTTTTGGGATTAGAAATTTGTTGTTGTTCAATAAGACATTGATTGCAAAAACAACCTAGATATTATGTGTTGAGGAGGATAAACTATGAAAAGATATTATGAGACATAAGTATCTAGAAAATCATGTTCCTTTTTTATAAGTACTCCTCCTCCTAGGGGCTCTATGATTTGGAATGGTTTATTAGGGATCAAAAGTTTGGTTACGAAGGGGATGCGGTGGTAGATTGAGAATGGCAAGGATGTGTTATTCTGGGAGGATACTTGGATTCTTCCTGAATCCCTCTTTCTTAAGCATGAGTTTTATGAGTTGAAGGCTCCTTTGTCATTGAAATATGGAGAAAAAATATCTGATTATATAATCGTCACTAAAGGTAAGAGGATTTGGAAGCATCTAACTTTACATACAACTGATCTTTAGATCCTTTAGATTTTGGAAAATTTGAACATGTTCTTGCAATAGTAATTTCTTCCTCAACAAAATGACAAGGACTTTCCTTCTATGGACTCATTCTCCTAAAAGCCTCTTTTGTCAAGATTACATATGAGGCCCAAACATTGTCCAAGGAAGGATATTTTTCGGTGGAAAGGGTTTGGTGTCCTCATTTGATCCCCAAGATTACATTTTTTTGTGGTTATGTTTGCAAAACATAATTTTGACTGTTGATAATTTATGTAAGAAAGGCTTCCATCTTCCCAATATTTGTCTCTTGTGTTCTAAGGATGTTGAATCTATGGATCATATTTTCATTTATTATGATTTCTCAAATAAGGTGCTTAATGCTTTACTGGATTTTTTTTTTGTCAAATGGACGTTACCTTGAACTTTCAAGGATTTTTTCACTCAGTGGAAATCCCCCTTCATCAGTCACAACCTCACTAGGATGTGGGACTTGATTTTTCCTCATTTTTATGGGGTATTTGGTGAGAGAGGAACACAAGAACTTTCAAGGATATTGCTAGGGATGAATAAATTGTCTTTAGAAGGATTAAAGTTGCTATTGAGAATAACCTGGCTATCTTTGCTGTTGGAAATGGTTGTTGTTAGATGGAAATTGAATGTAGGGTCTTCTACTTCAATATCCACTATTAAAAAACATTGGTTACTAAATGGCATAAACCAGCTAAAGGGTGGGTCATTATAAACTTTTATGGGGCAGGTGGAGGGGGTGTTGTCAGAAATGATAATGGTGAGGTTATTTGGATTTACGTCGAAGATTATGGTATTCATACCAACCACCTAGCTGAAGCTAAGGTGTTTTTCTCAGGTGTACATCAAGTTTTTGAGAGGGACTTCAAAATACTTATCGTACAAGGTGACTCCTTGAACATCATTCGGGATTTGTAATCTAAAAAGACTAACAATTATTCATCTTGAATATTAAGGACAGATGTTTTTTGTGCCTTCAATATTCGAATTACATGTGGATCGAGTTTTTTTGCTAGTTGGGTTTGCATAGTTAATAGTAGCTAGCAGATCCAAGGAAAAATAATGTTTTGAAAGGGAGACATTTTTCGCAGGACTGCCCAAACTGCCGAACTCGTTTTGGTCATATCTCACTCATCCGGACTCGGATTGAGCTAAAATTTTGAGGGTAGATGCCTGAAAAACCCTAGAACGTCTCCACCAATTTTCATATCATTTGGAGCAACACAGATCCTAGCGCATCCCTATGTGTGAACGACATATTTGGCAAGCGGCTATGCGAGGGTTTCATTTGGGTTGAGTGCAAGCAGCTCCAAAGGTTGGTTTTTAGGGCCTTCGGGCCCTAGCGGCCAATATTTTTGTGGTTTATTCTCAATATTTTAGCAGGAAATGTTGCGGGGGATACAAGATGGGTTAGAAATTTGTCTTTCAACGGATCATACTGTGAACTTGAGTGACAACGGCTTCCAATTTGTTGCACAAAAGAAAAGTGAAAACCATACCTTTCCATGACGTCTAGGGAAAGGATTAAAGAGATCACGAAACAAGTTTCAAGCGAGTTGATCAAAAAATGGCTCATATCTCAAGTGAATCTGGTGCTAAGGTGCACCCACAAAATAATTCTACTATGAAAACCCCTATCAAGGGTAAGAATTTTGAAGACTCGGTCCCAAAAATGAATTTTAGGGATGCCCTTCGTGGTGGACAACCTCAGCCCAATGCTAATATCAATATTAGGGCTTCCCATAAACCTCTAAGAATGCCTAAGATTGATCCCAGGAAAACGAGTCAGGATGTCTTAAAGCAACTGATGGAACTCCTATTGTTAAGCTTGATATGGATAACATTCAGACTGGCATTGAAGATTTGGAAAAAAGAGGACTAATTTGTCGGTTCGTGGGTTTTCGTCCGAGTCTATCTGCTTTCAAAGTTTGGGCTGCAAAAATCTGGAAAACTAAAGGTGAGTTACAAATCTCTATTTATCCAAATGGTTATTTTCTTGTTTTATTTGCTAATAATGAAGATAGAGAGAAAACTTTTCAAGGGGGTCCTTGGTTTTTTGGAAGGGCGGGGCTTTTCATGAAGCCCTGGCATACTAAATTTAAAGCCGAAGAAGAGATGCCTTCTATTGCTCCCGTGTGGGTTAGACTCTTTGGCCTCCCTATTGAATTTTGGAATCCTACTATTTTTTCTTCAATTGGAAACTCTTTAGGAACTTTTATGATGATTGCTGATTGTACTCAAAATTTTGAACATATTATTTATGCTCGGATTTGTGTTTTAATGGATTTTGACAAACCCCTACCTAAAAATATCACATTACAATTTGGGGAAGACACTTGGGAGCAAGTAGTGGACTATGAGAACATTCCTTTTCGTTGTAGAATTTGCCATGAATATGGTCATTTGGCCAGTGCTTGCCCAAATAAAATTCCTGATCAAAAGAAAGAAGATATAAACTTAGCAGGTTTCCAAATACCTAAGAAGAAGAACACTCAGAAAAACCAGTTATGAAGGATCAATCAAAGTCATCTGCTAATATGTTTGAAATCCTTTCCACAAATGATGTCCCAAGTGAGGAAGAGGAAATAATGGAAACTGAAATCTTAGAAACACAATTTAAATATGAAGGGAAGAACTCGAGAGACAAACCAACAAATCAAAGGTTTTCAACGAGAAAAAAAAGGAGAAAATTTACACAAGAAAAACAATATTTCAAATGTCAAAACTTCAAATAATGCGAGGTCCCAATATAGACTCTATTGAACCATCTAGTAAAATTTTGGTTGTGTACGAGCATTCTTCAAGGTTAGAAGCCATCTCAGATTCAATTGGAATAAGTCAAGAAACAGGGAAAAAAAATTGAAGATGGATTCTAATCAAAAAGTAGGTCGCAAGACCAATCAATATCATATGGTAAAAGAAGGTGAAAAGCTTGTAGAGGAAGGTAAGATTAATGCCCTTCCCAACTTTTTAGCCCTGGTATTAATGAAGATCATCACTTGGAATATTAGAGGACTCAAAGGGAGTCTTTCAAAACAAAATGAAATTAGAAGAATGATTTAGGTAAATCATCCACATCTTGTTTTCCTTCAAGAAACTAAGATGTCAATGGAGGATATGGACTTAATTGCCGATAAAATTTGGCGACTGGAAAAGTGGTTTCCCTCGGTTCCCAAGGGACTTCGGGTGGCATTGCTTGTCTTTGGGATCCAAAAGAGGTAGTTATTCACCATATGGTTGGCGAGTTGGGGTTTGTTGGCTATAGCTATTCAAAGTAGACATTCCAACCAGATTATGCTCTGCATTATTGTTTATGTCTCGACTTCTTTGGAGGAAAAAAGAAGACAGTGGAAGGATATTACTCATATTATCTCTCATTTTCCTAAAGCTTGGATCTTGATCGGAGGAGATTTCAATACCATCCTCTCTCTGGATGAGAAAAGGGGGGAAATAGAAATTTGGACAAAAGCATCGATCTCATGAGCGAATATATTGCAAACCTCCATCTTGTGGATATCCAACTGAATAATGGCCTTATGACTTGGTCTAACAGAAGGCAAGGCTTAGCTTGTATAATGGAGAGATTGGATAGGTTTTTGCTCTCTGAAAATTTCTTAATCCATGGTCACATTCCTAAAGTGAAGACTCTTAATAATGTTGGTTCGGATCATTGGCCGATCATGGTGGAAATGTGGAAAACCAATGTGAGTTTCTCTCCTTTTCATTTTCAATTAATGTGGCTTAGAGACATTTCCTTCAGACCTCATGTGCAACAATGGTGGAAGGAAGGTAAACCTAGGCATGGGACTAAGATGTTATGTTTTGTCAAAAGACTGCAATACATTAAATCCAAAATCAAGACTTGGAACTGGAAAGAGTTTGGGGATGTTCATAAAAAAAAACATGAAGTTATTGCTCATCTTGAAAATTTGAATAAGAAAATCCGTTTAGATGGCCTCACGAGAGAAGAGAAGTGCGAGATGAAATTAAACTCACAACTCGAGTTAGAGGAATGGGAAAAAGAGAAGAAATCTTATGGAAGCAAAAATCTAGAATTCAATGGCTCAAAGAAGGAGATCGAAACACAAATTTTTTCCACAAATCTCTTCTAGCTCGAAGATCTCACAACTTTATTTCTTCCTTAAAATCAGATTCTGGAGATGTTGTTTATACTTGGGATGGCATGAACTCTATTGTTGTTGATTACTTTTCCAATATTTTTGCTGCTACTCCCCTTGACTCGACTTCACAATATAATGTTCTTCAAGCAATCCCTTCTCTTATCACTTCTGAGGAGAACTCTATTTTAACTGCTCCTGTTACTATCAATGAGCTTCAACAAGTAGTTTTTAAAATGCAAAAAGGGAAAACCCGAGGTCCTGATGGTTTTCCTATTGAGTTCTACCAAGAGTTATGGGATATCCTTCATGTTGATTTATTAGAGGTGGTGGAAGAAGCCAGGAAAGCCAAAGAAATTTTGAAGGTTATCAATAAAACTTATATTACTCTTGTTCCAAAAGCTCAAGAGGTTGATCATATCTCGACTTTTAGACCTATTGCTTTATGTAATGTTCTTCTCAAAATCATTACTAAAATCATGGTAGAAAGGTTGAAGCCTCTTTTGCATAAGATTATTTCCCCGAGCAAGGGGGTTATGTGGAAGGACGTCAAATAGTAGATGAGATAGTTCTTGCTCAGGAAGCCATCCATTCCATGGATATGCAAAATTCTCCTTCCATGTTCATTCGGTTAGACTTATCCAAAGCTTATGACGAGTGGATTGGCACTTCCTTATCAAAGTTTTGAGGCAATTTGGTTTCTCTAAGGATTGGATGGATTGGATTATGGGATGTATCTCTTCAGTTTCCTACTTAGTTCTTATCAATGGCAGGCCTTCTCGGTCTTTCCCAACTTCTAGAGGTATTAGGCAAGGTGACCCGCTATCCCCTTATTTATTCATCATTCTTGTTGAATGCTTGGGTAGGACTATAACCAAAAAGAGGGAAAACAAAACCCTTGAGGGAGTTACCATTGCTCATGGAGCTAGACCTATCTCTCATCTTCAATTTGTGGATGACTCTACTATTTTAGGTAAAGCTACGGTTAAGGAAGCTTCTAATATTAAGCAAATCATTAGCTATTTTTCTAAGGCTATCTGGGCGGTTGATCAATGAAGACAAATCTAAAGTTAATTTCTTTCACTGCTCTGCTAGACGAGGAATCCATGGTCTTGGATAAGCTAAGATATAAGAAGACCTCTCTTCCAATCACTTATTTAGGTATTCCCATAAATATTCAAAGGCAAAAAAATAAAGATTGGAATTGGTTGTTGGACAAAGTCAAGAAGAAAATTGGAAAGTGGACCAACAAGTGGCTTTCTTATGGGGGTAGAATCACCTTGGTAAAATCAGTCCTTCAAGCTATTCCTATTTATGTTTCTTCCATTTTGAATATTCCAAAGGTTGTTCTTCGAGAATTGGATCAAATCGAGTCATCGTTTCCTTTGGAGTGGTACTAAGGAGAAAAGAAAATGGGCCTTGGTGAAATGGGATACTTTATGTCTTCCTAAGAGTGAAGGGGGGTTAGGTTTACGGTCTTCAATTAATAACAACAAAGCTTTAGCTGCTAAATTATATTGGAGGATGTTGCATAACCCCAATGCTCTTTGGGCCAATAATCTTCATGCTAAATATGCTTAGAACAAAAGTCCTGAAGACCTTGTTCGCTATCAACTTCCTACCAAAGGTTCTCCCATTTTAGCGGTTCTTAAGACTGGTGAGGATTTGATAAAGAAAAAATTATTTTGGATCATTCATAATGGTCAACATGCAAATTTTTGGACAGATTCTTGGGATGGTCACAAGCCTTTGATAACTCAATTTCTCGATTGGAGGCCTTGGATGGAGGAGCTTCACCGAGCTAATTGGATAAAGGTGGCTAATTATTGTCGGTACCATACTGGTAATTCAAAGGTTGGTAGATATTGGATCCCTATTGAGGACTGGCCTATTCAAATCCCAGAAAGGCAAAGACAAGATATCCAAGGCATCCTTCATATGAGATCCCTCTCTTGGTCCCATGAAAAAGATTGTTTTGGATGGAACAACACTACTAAGGGTGAGTATTCAGTTGCTCAAGGTTATTTGACCTTATGCCATAATAATCCCAACCATTCTTCGACATATTTTCTCAATTGTGGGCTCAAAAGCTGCGGCCTAAGGTGAGGTTCTTTAATTGGCTTTTATTGCATCGTAGGGTGCTTACTTGGTGAGCAACTTATGAAGCGTGGTTTTCATGGCCCTTTTAGATGTGAAATGTGTGAAGAGAATGTAGAAAATATCAACCATATTTTTATTGAGTGTACTTTAGCCTCTGAGTTGTGGAGGAGAATGGCCACTTTACTTGGCTTACGGTGGTCCAATTTTTTTACTTTTGAACAACTTTGGAGGGATTGGCCTAATCAAGAGGGTGTTGATCATTTTATTAGGCGAGTAGTTTGGATGGGTTCTACCATTCTTCTTTGGAATATTTGGAATGAAAGGAACAACCAAATTTTTAATCAAGATAGTAAGGATATTCACTATATTTGGCAAAAGACCATAGCCAACTTAGTTGAATCAGTCCATCATCTCCTTAATCACCCCCAAAACTCCCACCAAATATGGGATCAAGTGATGCAAATATTGAATATTAAACCTTCTAAGGGCAACCATCTTAAAGGGAATGTGAGTATTAGTAAATTGGATAGGAATAGAAATTGGCAACCTCCTCCTAAGGATTTTGGAAAAGTCAATACTGATGGAGCCTCTAGAGGGAACCCTGGAAAAGCCGATGTGGGAGGAATTGGTAGACTTTCGGATGGCTCCCTGGTTTTTACTTTTGTTGAGAATTTGGGTATTCTTTCCAATAACCTTGTTGAGGGGTATGGTATCCTCGAGAGGTCTTCGAGGAGGCTACTAAGGTTGGATGGGAAAAGGTGTTAGTTGAGTCGACTCTCAACTTATGATTAATCTCTTGAAGAATCCTTCTAAGAATCATAAGGTGGATTGGAGAATAAAAAGAATTATTGAGAAGATTCGAGTTAATCCAGGATGGGATTTTTGAAAGTTGATTACAATCATGTGGTTAGAGATCAAAACAAGAGTGTTGATGCTTTAGCTAATTGGGCTTTGGACAAAGGTGATCTTACTTGTTATGGCCACCCTCCTATATGGTGGGCTTCTCAAATTAGGGAAGCTCTTCTTTCTATCATTTCTTTGGATGGCTCCAGTTCAGAAGGTACCTAGTTTCTTCTTGTTTTTTTTTTTTTGCTTCTCTTTGGTTCATTCAGTTTTTTTAGTTCCCTAGCTCATTCTATTCTTTATTTTGTTTCCTCTGTTGATTCTTGCCTTAATAGTCTTATGGTCTAGATAGGTCTTTGTTTTGTTCATTTTTTATTTCTTTTTTTTTTTTTGTTTAGTTTTTTAAGGTGGGTGGGTTTTTTTATTTTGTTTTGTTTTTGTGTTCTTTGTGTTGTTTTTTGTTGTTCTTGTGTTTTTGTTGTTTTGTTTTTTTTTTATGTTTTTTGTTATTGTTCTTGTGTTTTTTTCGTTCTTGTTCTTGGGTTTCTCTTTGTTTGTGTTATTTCGTGTTTTTATGGGTGAGTGTTTTCTATATTTTTTGTTTTTTTTATTGTCTGTTGTTGGTTTTTTATTTTTATTTTTGTTTTATTTTTTAATTTTTTAGGTTTTGGTTGTGTTTATTTTTCTTGTTTTTTTTTGGGTTATGTCTTTGTAGTGTTCTGTTGTTTTTGTCTTGTTTGTGTTTTGTTATGTGTTTCTTGTGTTTTTCTATGTGGTTTGTGTTGTGGTTTCTTTTATCTTATTGTGTGTGTTTGGTTGTGCTTTTGTTTTTGACACACTCAAGGAGCATGTTTTTTATTTTATTTTATTATTTTTGTTGTTATTTGCTTATTTTTAAATTGGGTTTGTGTGTTTGTTTGCTCCTTGAGTGTGTCAAAGGTGGTAGGCCAGGTCCGAGTCCTGGGCATTTTTGGCGGAATGGATACCCCTGCCTCCTTGGGTCTTACCCGAAAGTGGCATCCCTTTTGGGATGTTTTCCACAAATTAAATTATTTATTTTTTTATTAAGGACACCTTGAAGATTTTAAAAGGTATGTTAGAAGTTAAAATTGAGCATATTTATAGGGAAGGTAACTAGACTACTGATGTTATGGGCAATTTGGGGGTGGATAGTGGCCAATTCAAAATTTGAAAAGATAATTTTCCTCCGTGGTTAATGACAAATTATTGCTTTTGAAGCATTGGACCTACCTATCAAGTAGGCCTTTTAATTGTATTTCTACTTGGATAAGGTCTCCTTTATGTTGTAATGATCCTCTCTCGAGGGACTTCAAAAGACTTATCGTACAAGGTGACTCCTTGAACATCATTCAGGATTTGCAAGCTGAAAAGACTAACAATTATTCATCCTGAATATTATTAAGGACACCTTGAAGATTTTAGAAGGTATGTTAGAAGTTAAAATTGAGCATATTTATAGGAAAGGTAACTAGGCTGCTGATGTTATGGCAATTTGGGTGTGCATAGTGGCCAATTCAAAATTTGAAAAGATAATTTTCCTCTGTGGTTAATCAAATTATTGCTTTTGAAGCATTGGACCTACCTATCAAGCAGGCCTTTTAATTGTCTTTATGCTTGGATAAGGTCTCCTTTATGTTGTAATGATCCTCTTTAGGGGGTCTTTTTTGGAGGGTTGGTTCTTTTGCTCCCTAGTAGTTTCCATTCTCAGGGGAATATGCTTGGTGTATTGTCCTCACCCTTGCTCTCTAGGATTAGAGTTTTGTTATCTACATCTTGATGTATTTGCTAGCCTTCCAGTCTTATGCAAAATTGAAACAATCTTTTTTTGCCTCTAAAAAAATGTTGAAACAAAAATTATCCTTTATGCCCTGTTGGGTGGTGGGTCGGTCTAGGTTATCTCATGGTGTTATCTTTCTCTTTTGTTCTCTTAGATGATTATTGGATTTGGAGGCTAGCCTTACTTAATTGACCTTCTCTTTCTCTACCTTCTCTAATATAAAAGATTCTAAAAACCTTTAAAACCTTATTTTTTTCACCATTAATAAAAAAAATAAATAAATCATACCATATAATTTACTTTTTCTCTATTAAATAAAAACTACCTAATCAAATTAATATAATAAAAGTTTAATAAACTACGTTTCCAACTCAATTATAAACCCTTCCAATCTTCAAAAGATAAAGCTAAAGTCAATCATAAACCCTTCGAATCTTGAAAAGATAAAGCATGATTGTGGCGGGTCCTTCAAGCAGTGCACAATTACCCCACACAATTCCATGCCTTAAATTATTTACCTTTAAAAGTGGCTTTATTTATGAGCATTCTAATGGTCGATTACCTTCAAAAACCTCTTCCTTCGACAAGGAGCAGACACAAGTCATTGTCAATACTTTACTTTCAATGAAGTCACAGGTACTATTTTTATTTTGAAATAAAAAATATTTAATGCATGTGGTTTTATTTTTATTTTGAAATGTTTTTTTTAATGCAGTGGTTTTATTTTTATTTTGAAATAAAAAATATGTAATGTATGTGGTTTTTGTAATCACTGTACTCTTCCATCCATTTTGAGCCCATCTCGCCGCCGTTTCCTGAAATTTCACAAGAGTCAGGTGTGGCGGGAGACGGGTAAAACCGGTTGACTGATTGAAGTGCTTTGGAGTTGAAAATCCTGCATCAGGGCTTCTACTGCAAGCAGTTGTTTTGCTCACGTTAGGGTTTTGAGCGAGGTGGAACTTCAATGGCGATAACAGTGATTTCAGAGCCCTATGCTGTGAACACGAGGCGCCCCTGCTCCGCGGGTGCCGAGGGTCGGCATTATTATTCTAATGTTGTTGGCGGAGTAGCAGTGCAGAGGAACCAGCCTTCTCTTAAGTTTGGTTGGAGTAAACCCGGGAATTTGAGCTCGAGAGGGTTAAAATGCAGATGCAGTGCAAAGGTGATAGAACCCGCAGTAGTTGCAGAAAAAGAGCAGGAAAAAGGTGATCCATTTGAAGGGTTAAGTCAAGTTTGCGCAGTGCTGGGGACTCAGTGGGGCGACGAAGGGAAGGGCAAACTCGTTGACATTTTAGCCCAGCGTTACGATATTGTAGCCCGTTGCCAGGTACTACCACGATTTTACTGATTTATTTTTTACTGGGATTGGATTAATTTGCATTCATATTACATATGATATATATAGTAGTATGGTTTAGTTATTATATATATAATAGTTGACAAATTAAGATTTTAACATAAATTCTTATAAAAATTCAACTTTTGAATTTTTATCATTGTATAAAGATTTTTTTTTTAATACTCATTATTTAGTTATTATATATGTATTAAGATTTGAACAAATTAAGATTTTAACTGTTGAACTTATATTATTTGATAAAGAATTTGTTTTTATACTCATTTAATAATGTTTTTTTATATTGAAACTTTCTTGTAAAATTAGGTATTTATCTTTTATTTTCCTTTAAAAAAAGATTAATAAAAAATTAAATTAGTTCAAAATCAGATTATATCTCCTGTCTTTCAAGGATTGAAGGCTTTTAAGCCAAGTTTTAACAGAGGATGTGAGACTATTCTCCTTCACATCTAATCTATTACAGAGGATGTGAGACTATTCTCCTTCACATCTAATCTATTACAGCTATCTATAAAAAAAAGAATAACCATGTAAAGGATATATGAATGTATATACAACAAGCAGTACTACCATCAATGGTAAGAATGGAAAAAAGAGCTTTCTTGGTCTGCTCCATAGCAAGTGAAGTCTCCTTGATCAAGAGTTCATTAACCATTGCATCTGACATCTTGTTTTGGTCTCTAAAGATATGTATAAACTCCCCTACCTCAAAGCGTTGTTGGGTTGTTGGGTCATCTGTATTTGCTCAAGTATTCTTTGTATTCTCCAATCTTTATTATTTTGCTTGCTTGGTCCTTTTAAGTGGTTAATCATAATTTGGGAGTTTGATTCCACTTGAATTTTCCTCCACCCCACCTTTAGAGCCTCTTGTAATCCCCTTAAGATGGCATATCCTTCTGCCAGGTTATTGGATAAGATACCTAGTTTTTTTGCCAAGATAAAAGCAGGGGTGCCATTCGAAAGGCGGCCTATTCCCCCCATACTTGCTCTTCCTAGATTTCCCCTTGAGGCTCCATCCATATTAATCTTACCTAGTCCCTTTGGAGGAGGTTTCCAATTCCCAGTTCTGATTACTTGTGCATGATTTGGGGTTATCCTTTTTGATTTGACCACCGTTGGAGACACTTGTAATCTAGATATTATCTGAATCCACTTTTGGTTAGGATTCTAGGGCTCTTTTAATAGGTATTGGATTGACTTCCTCATATTGGTTATGATCATTTGCCAAACAAAGTGACTGTCTTTGTATTCGTGGTTGAAGATACAATTATTTCTCTCCTTCCACAAATTCCATAGAAGGAGAGTCATCCCCAAAATTTGCCAAGTGGGTTGGTCCATTTCCTCTCATTTAGGCCACTCCCTCCAAAGTTGTTCTATAGAAGATATCTTAAACCAGCGGATGCCTAGCAAAGCTGCCATTTGTTTTTATAAAAATGTGGGAGATTGTTTCCTCATTCTCCCAACACATCTCACATATGAAAGGCCCATGCATCCCTCTTTTCATCAAATTTTCCCCTGTTAGCACCCTTCTATGAAGTAGAAGCCAAATGAAGAATCTAACTTTGGGCCAAAGGTTTTGTGCCCATAGCTGTGTGAATATATCACTTAACGGGCTTGGGATACTCTAACAGAGGGCTAAGTATCCAGTGGCAACTGTATATTCACTTTGATTTTTCCTGCCCCAACTAAGAGTATCTTCCTCTTGAGACCACGAGAGTGATCTTGTTTGGATGGTCTTATAGATTTCTTTTCTCTGATCCTTTGGGGTTTGAAGTGTCCATTCCTCTATTGGAATCCATAGCCTTCCTACATCCTAGCTATTGCGTTGAGGCTTACAATATATATATATTTTTAAGCGAAAAACCCCTTGCAGAGCCACCTTGGTCTGAGAGACCACGAACAGGGGGTTCTACACAGTCAAAGTCACCCGGGGGCCGCACCCGACCCTGCCCGCACCAACATTATCAATTGGATTTTGGATACCCAATTCAACTTTTTGGTAGGGTGGAGATTTGAACATGGGACCTCCCTTGGAGGATTGCCCTCTCCTCTCCAACTCACCTACAACACCTGGGTAAGGCTTACAATATTTGCCTACCTTAACCCAATTGTGTTTATGAGGATTCTCCATCAACGGTCTCCAAGTTACTAGTGCCTATAACAATAAGCTGGATAAGCACACAAACACCACAAGGAAAATGGCATTAAATGAAGTAATTCTTTTCCAATTAAGGGCTGTCCATATCCATAAATGTCGCTATGGCCATAGGTGAAAATATTGTCATGCATCCAAAAACACCATTGTCATTGATGGCAAGATGATCACCATCAATCTTGTGTTTGACTCTTACATGTTGGCCAACTTTGCGGCTGATATTGATAGGGTTGTCATTACCACGTGGATTGCTGATGTAGGAGCATCTGGTTTTATTTAAAACAAAAAAAAAGAAGAGGAAGGGGTGTGACTTTTAGCCTTCCATATCCTAAGAAGAGGGGGTGTGACTTTTAGCCTTCCATATCCCACCTTCGTTGGAAAAACATAAATAGGATATATTGGATGTATTGATGCATTTCAAGTGGCCTGACAAAGGAAGCAAATTAATGGAGTTTTGAGTTTTACTGTAATTTCCAATTTACCGGTAAGGGAAGTTTAGTGATTACAATATTTTTGTTGCTTTTGTAAATTTTTTAAGAGAAATGTAAGTAATTTGTGGCTGTTCATTTGCTGGTTTTGTGAGTTTGTTGTGAGACATTCGGGTTGCTAGAAGAGTTTTTCTTTTATTAGACCCCCTCATCTAGACTGCATCAAATGGTATCAGAGCCCAAGGATGGATGTCTGGGCGAGGTTTAAATCTTTGAAGTTGGAGCAAGGGCTTTTTTTTTTCATGGGAGTGTCCTAACTGTTGATTGATGTAGCAGCCGAAGCGACTATGTTTTTTGTGGATGCCTCTGGACACTTGTTGCTCTTCTTGGGTGGAGATTCGAATGTGTGATTTCGCGGGCTGCAAACTGCATCAAAGGATAGGAGTTGATTTGGACTTGGCAAAGGGATTATATTGCAAATTAGGGAAGTAATTCTTCAAGTTTTGAGAAATAGTTATGAAAATTGTTGAGTCTGACAGTTGGAGAGCTAAGCTTTGGCATGAGCCTTTTTATAGAGGGACTTAGGTTAGGGCCGGTGGGTACAAGCAGCTGTGTTATGGAATTTTTGAGAATTATGTGGTGACTAGAGTTAGCAGAAACTAGTGAGCATAAGTGCTGCTCCTATGTGGTGACTAGAGTTAGCAGAAACTTGTGAGCATAAGTGTTGCTCTTCTTGCTCCTTCGTGCTGGCTGGCTAGATAAGCATTCTCCTAGGGTTATATGGTCTTATGCATATGAAGATGTGTAGGTCATGTGATCGTTTTTGCAGAAATCACAGGCTTTTCAAGATGAAGGGAGGAGATTGAAATTGAAGGCAAGGTTCTTCGAGTTGTGAGGGCAATTGTTGTTGTCACCGTTGATTTGAGGAAGACGAAAACAGGGCAATTGGTTTGCCTAGGGGCGCCACACAAAATATCTTATTGTGACAAGTAAATTGTAACTTTATAATTTCAATTTTTAACCTAGTCTTTTTCTGGTCTTTTTGTTTAAGAAAAAAAAAAGAAAAGAAAAAGAGAGGAAGAAGAAAGAAAGGAAATAAAAAGAAGAAAGAAAGAAGAAAAAAAGGAAGAAGAAAGAAAGACAAAAAAAGGAGAAGGAAAAAAAATAAAAAAAAAAGAAAAAGAAAAAGGAAGAAAAATAAAATAAAATAATGGGAAAAGCAAAGATGCAAAAGCCTTAGGGAAACTGGAGTTTCTTGATTGGATGTGGGAGGAATGCTTTGGCAATGACTAGGGGGGGAATTGGCGGTGAAGTTCAATGGAGAAGCAATGAGGATATGCAAACAATGACAACATTGGCAATGAGGATAAGATAACCAATTTGCAAAGGCTCAACCAGGTTCTAGTTAAAGAAATTAAGAGCCTAAGAGAAGAAAATTTTGCTCTTTTGAAGAAAGAAAAGGAGTTCCAAGATTATGAGACAAGGTTGAAGGATTATGAGGCGAATTTGAAGTTCGGCATGGTAGTGTTTATAGAAGTTGTAAAACAAGTAGAGGCAGAGGCGAAAACAAGCAAGAGAATGAGAATGGGGAAGAGGTGGTTGACTCGGGTCACCAGCAGTAGTGATGATGAAGACGACAGTGCGACGATTCTTGCTTCCATTTTGAAATCATCTCCAAGTGGCACTACAGATAAAGAGAGAGAAAAGGAAGGATAAAGAGACAAAAGAGAAAGAGCTTGAAAGAAACAAGTATAAGGTGTGAAGGAGGACGACTGTAACACCATTAAGTATACATGAAGATGAGCATCATGATGTCATTGATTATTGTGATGGTCGTGACAAAGGCCATGTTGTTGAAGAACATAGTGGTGATGAAGAGATTGGGTGCTTTGAAAGACACACCAAAGGTATTGGCTCTAAGTTAATGAGAAGAATGGGATATAATGGCAAAGGATTGGGAAGGAATGGGCAAGGCGTAAGAAAGTCCATAAAGCCAAATGTAAGGCCAAAGAATGAAGACCTTGGTTATGCTGGTCAAACAGAAAGTGGCGACACCAAGTTTGTGAAAGGAGAAGTCTATGCAGAGGATGAAACATTTTGTTGTAGTCATTATAGACGATCAAGACATGTGACAACTAAGTGTTGGGATTTGCATCCATGTGAGATTTGTGGTGGAAATAATCACCCTAAGAAATATTGTTGGCACAAAGATAAAATGGCCAACAAAATACATGTTGATTGTAGTTGGATGGATGTGATGGAATGGGACAAAGTGAAAGAAATATTGAGTGGATTCTACAAGAGAAGGTTTTGTTCTCAAAAGAAAGTAATGATTAGACAAAAAAAGAGGCATAGTGAAGAGAGCAAGTCTAAAATGGCGATAACTATGAAGAGCAATTCATGTTCATGAGCTGGAACTCATGAAGCATTTCTCTTACCCAACATGTATGACGTAGGAGCATTCGGGTTTTAACAAAAAAAAGGAAAAGATCTTTCTAGTTGCCAAGAGAAGAGGAAGGGGCGTGACTTTTAGCCTTCCATATCTCACCTTCGTTGGGAAAACATAAATTGGATGTATTGCTTTGTTTCCAGTGGCTCGACAAAGGAAGCAATTCAGGGCTTGTACCTTTTCTCAATTCAGGGCACATCGGGGGCCACCCTCCTCATGATTCGAATTTGGGTCTCCTAGATGAAAGTCCAAAGACATACCAATTCGGTGTTTTGACAGGTACAAAAATTTAGGGTAAAGCATGACTTTTAAAAGGGTCCAGGTTCCCTTGAACCGGGGTTTGAACTTGGGTCTCTTGGATGAAAACCCAAAGATATACCACTATGGTATCCCTCATGGGACAAATTTTTAGGGTAAAGCACGGGTTTTTAAAGGGTCTCGGTCCCTTTGTATTGGGGTTTGAACTTGGGTCTCTTGGATGAAAACCCAAAGACATACCACTACGATATCCCTCACGGGACATAATTTATTTGAGTCTTATTTATGAAATCCTTTGAGAAAAACACATCGCATTGGCCCTAGAACAATGAAATATCCAGATAAATGCTATGGAGTTTCCCTCTTTGAGTGCCCAAAAATTGGCAATCTGTAATTGCGGAGCTTCAACCACATTAGTGAAATAGGCTAGGCTTTGGTTTCTTTCGTAAATTAGCGAGCTTGTAGCCTGTGTTCTCAGGAAAGATATCTTTCACTTCCTTGGCTTCTGATAAACTCAGTCTTTTTGCAATAATATTGTCATCAGAAAATTATGGCCAAGTACTGGGGGGATGTTGGTGTTGACCTTTAGGCCTTCAATCCTGTCCAGTACCCCCTTCATGGCTTTGGTCATGATGATGAAAATATGGGGGTTTTGGGTGTTAGCATTTAATAGCAAACCAACATCCCCCTATCCCTCAAGTGACACATGACCTCAAATGTTTATTATTGAGATGCTTCTGCGTCACTATCAAATTTTTTCAAAAATGTTTGGCTGCGAAATATCTTTAATCTGACTAAGAATGACGCCACTTCTGTGCTAAATAAAGATCTAGTTCATTTCATTTTTTTCATTTTGAGCTAAATCTTGTTCAAGTTTGCTTAAACTCCATAAAATAGCTGACTGAAATTGCTAACTGATTGAGAAATGAAGTTTTTGGATCAGTGCTTAAGCTGGCAACCAGTTGTTATCAATCCAGGTTGTTTTGTCCAAACTTTAATGGTGTTGACAGTGATCAGGTACTCTGAAAACAAGATGAAACTGTTCTGTGGGGGCTGGGGTGTAATATGCAAATGCAGCGCAAAGGTCCTGGGGCCGGCAGTGGTTGTAGATGGAAAGAAACAAAGGGAAAGGGGAGAATGACTCTTGTGGATTGTTAAGTCAAGTTTTACAGCGTTGGGGAGTCAGTGGGGTGGAGGAAAGGACAAACCAGTTGACATTTTATATCGACATTATGATATTGTAGCATTTTGCCAGGCCAACCTTGGGTTTCAATACAACTTTATTTTGAATTTGTTGTTTATCAAATTGCAAATTACAAATAATTTTGATCAAAGGCCTTGATTTTTTTTTTTTTTCCAATGTTAAGGGTGGGGGATTGTCATTTGGGCATCTGCACCCTCTAACATGAAATTGGCCCTGGGAATAATGGTCCTCTGGGAGAAAATCAATCCTCATGGAACAAGAGCCCCCCAGTTAAAAGTAAAATCTCAATGGTACTTTATCTTTAACCCTGAAATCCTTCCAGTCATAATCTGAAAATCTTACTCATTTACCTCTGTGCAGGTGCTTACAATAGTAAATTTGTACAGTTATCAAATTGTGCATTCTTTGACACCAAACAGAGAACGTGACTGGAGCATGCAGATGAAATCCAGAAGGGTTCATTTGCCAGAGAAAAGAGAATCTTCATGACATCCAGGTCATGTTTGTGCTTGGGAGAACAAACTGGTACTGTTCAACAAGTTAAAACCAGTCCCCCAATTGCGTGCGTGTGGTCTACTGGCAAGGACACCACTTGCATTCTCGGTGAGACCCGGGTTTAAAGCCCCATGGCGGATGTTTATAAGTATTGATAAAAAATAAAACCAGTCCCCCACCATTTTCTAACTCAGAAATAAAAAAAAATTCACAAAGGGTCAGCCACTGCAAGGCAGCAGAAAGAAATTTGGAGATTCATGTCATAGACATAATATACATTTACAAAGCCATCTATAATTATCCTAGTGCATCAAAATTGGAGGTCTTTATATTGATAACGCCTTGCAAATGAACTCAGACAAATGGAATAGGATGAATGGATGACAAGGACCAAGGTCAAAGCAGAAACCCAAGCTTGAGCACCAGACAAAGGCTTGGAATCAACACAACACAATGCATAGGATTGGCAGGAAACAAATGGTCCATGCTTACAAAAGCATTGCCTGTCATGACTGCAGGTGGAGGCACCACTAGTGCCCATAACAAACTCCATAGGCAAAATGGCACTAAAAGAAGTGAATTCCTAATGCTTTTCCAATCAAGGGTTGCCCATAGCTAGATAAATGGCACCATCACCTTAGGTGCATTTGTTGTCATGGATCCAAAATACCATTGCCACAAGTGGCAACATGATTACCATCAATTATGGTCTTGACCCTCACATGCAGGCCAGCTTTGCCACTGATATCGATAGGGCTGTCATTACCACATGGATTGCCAAATTCCAAGTAAGCTTCAATCCTAGCCGATTGGGCATGCATTTTGTTTAGAACGTCAAGCTTGAGGTCCACGTCATCCAATTATTCCTCCACCTTTCGTATCAACTAGTGGATGCATTTGCTCGGCTTCTTGGGCTCGTATTTTGCAAGGTGCTGAAAAAGGAAGGTCTGCAAGCATATCTGCCACTTTCTTTGCTAGGACATCAAAATGTTTCTGCCACTTTCTTTGCTAGGAAATCAAAATGTTTCTGCCACTTTCTTTCCTAGGACATCAAAATGTTTGGACGAAATGAAGCCTCTATAGATATCACCCTTAGCCTAGGTGTGAACACCTTGTTGCCAACAAGATACTTTGAACAACATCTTCGTGCTGTTATATGTAACAACACTTGCAACTTGTCTCTAGTGATGCACTCAAATAATATATTCTTCTCGTCTTAGGGGTCCTAAAGCTTCATCAAAATATTATAATGAGCATGACAACCTCCCACGAACACCTATATGGCCCTTGCCATGACCTTTTCTTTGACTATTGTGGCTTTTGCTACCATTGTTGCTGTTGAACTGGCCATTGCCACCACCCAAGAGAAAACCAACAATAAGCACAATAAAGCAAACTTCAAATTTGCAAGCTTAATCAATTGAGGGAATTAAAGACACTGTGTAGAAGCAAATTTTTTGACATCATTGAATTTAAGCTCGAATGATATCCTTTTAGCATGATGTGTTTCCTCCTATACATAATCAAACAGGAGTAACAAAGGGTAGTACAGTTACTACTCACCATACATGTTACCAATTGGAGGCCAAGGAGAATGTGTTTGACATGATTAGACATTCTTGGTTGTATCAAGTTGTCCCTCATACAAGTACATCATGTAATAAAAAAGACTCGACCTTGTTAGATCTCACTATAAGTGCATGTGGTGGGACCAAATGGTGGGGGCTTCTTAGAAGAAGAAATGTTACCAATCCCATCCATAAGAATACATCCTTAACATTTAACAATTAAAAGGGTATTCTTCTGTCCTTCTCCAAGACAACCACTTCTAGTTTGTTGAGAAATAATGGTAGAGGTGTGTCTTTTTTTTTGAATGTCCTTGTATTTTCTCCTTGCAAAGTTGCCTAGTGATGAGCACTAAGTCACAACACTAGATGTTACATTTGAACTTATCTAAGCCAACACAAGACCAAGCTTGTAGCAACAACAACAAATTCCTTTTTTGGACCTACATCCTCCACAAAACCATGACTAATCATTTGATGCAAACTCACAGTGCAACAAGATCTGGCAAGGCCCAACGAATATGCAAACATGAAATGCATCTAGAAGGGCTCAAAAATTCGTACATGATGAGCCTGCCATGAGTTGGGATCCACTATTGCACAACCAACCAATGGAACATGTTTGAATTTGGGAGATGGGTGAAAAGTCCTTTATGGCGTTTCTCTTAATAGTCTCCATGTAGCTAACTCTGACTTGGTAATGACCAAAGGGACAACCATTCTATACGAGTTGGTTTGAATTATCGTAGAGGGGATAGTGGTATTGCTTGAGAATATAAAGAGTGATATCTGCTTTCTATAGTAGTTCTATCATGTCATGTGAACATTTCCAACACCTTTGTTGGCCAATGTTTGATTCATTCACCACCTAGTAATTGTCGATCAACCGGCCCACAAGCTCAAACAATGGATGGGGGTGCACCCATGCATCATTCCAGAAGTAATCAAACCAACTAGATTTGACCAACCAATGCAAGCATCTAGTGAGAAGGTGGCCCAATTTGCCATGAATTGCGGGATGTGAAGACCTTTGCCTCAAGAATTGGACATGAGAATACATTTTGGGTTTCACTACCGAGGAATCTTAGTCTAAGATTTCCATGACTATTGTTGATGCCTAGAGAAAATTTTGTAAACAAGTATAGTGTCTATGACAAGATTCAATTTGGCAACTTCTCTAGTGCTGACCTTGCCCTAGGGTTTTGAGTAGACTATTCTCTCCTGTTTTAGTAGAGGGAGCTTTTTAAAATCAACGAAGAACCTTGCCACAAAAATCTCTTGAAAAGGGCAAGAAGCTCAGGGATAACAATTTTGAGGTCTTGAAGAACCAAAAAGAGAGATATTGTCAAAGCTTGGAGCATGGTTTGAACTTGTAAAATCCTTCTGACTAGGAGTAACCATCTTCCTTTTCAGGCTGCTAACTTGTTTTGAATCTTATCTATGAAATACTTTGAGAAAATTGCATTTCATCGACTCGAGAACAATGAAATTTCCAAATAAATTCTTTGAAGTTTCCTTGTTTTAGTGCCCAAAATATTGGCAATCTTTAATTGCTGGGCTTCAACCACATCAGAGAAATAGGCTTTTGTTTTTTCCCCATTTTTCCCCCCCTTATGTTCCCCCCTTATTTAGTGAGCTCGAAGCCTAAGTGTTCTCTGAAAAGATATCTTTCACTTCTTTGGTTGTTGATAAACTAGGTTTGTTTTCAAAATATTGTCATCATAATTATGTTCCTAAGTAATGCGTGGAGTTGTTGTTCATCTTTAGACCTTTAATCTTGTTGCGGTGCCCCTCCCTGGCTTTGGCCATGATGATGAAGAAATGGGGGGATCTCGTCACAATGTCATAGATCTTTTATGGTAGAGGCACTGGAAGAACTTGTAGGTTTGCTACGACTAAAACTTAGGCCCTAGAGATGTAGCTATACACCTAGGCTTGTCCTTCTTTCAAAAATGCAAACCTATGAAGGATGCTGAGCAAAAGTCCCAATCTACACGACCATTTATGGTCGATCTTCAGAAACATGGCATGGCGGTTTTTGGACTTTAAAGAGTGAAGTAGTAGTGAATTTTGATAACGCCATTTAGGATCTACTTGCCTTGGACAAATCCTCCCTTTTTTTGGAGATGGTATTAGGGAGGATGGATTTAATCTTCTTTGCTATAGGTTTTGTGATCGGTTTGTACATTGTTTTGCAAAGAGCTATGGATTTGAGGTTCATGCATGCTCTAATTTCTATTTTTAGAAAGTGTCGTTGAAATCCCTCAAAATCTTCTTTGACTTCCTGGCCTTGTTGATCATTGCCAAAACATCATTGTCAATCGCCTTCCAAATTTTTTGGAAGAAGCTTGGGGGAAAGTTGTCTCCACCTTGGGGCATTGTATTTTTTCATTTTGAATATTCTCACCTCCATCTCAAAGGAAGGACTCATCAAGAGTTGGTTTTGCTTCTCGCTAATAAGCTTTGGATATTGACTAAGATGGATTGTTATGTGCTTGATCTATCGTATTTTTTGGGTTCACAAAGTAATCAACCATTGCCTTTCTGATGGCCTCCATACCATCCAACTTGTTGTCATCTTGGTCTTCTACGTAGTCTTGTTTTAATTATGGGTTGATGGAAATTTTTTGTATTCTAGCCTTTCTTTCTCAGTTATCTCTCTTTTGACTTCTAATATGAAAGATCTCATTTTCCACTAGATGCCTTTTGTTCTTTGTTGAGCTTGTTTGTCATCATTTAGGCCTCCTTAACAAATTTCCTCTTGGATATTCTGGAGTTTGGATTTCATCATATCTACCATGATATCAGCTCAAAAATACCCACACAATGATTCTTATTCCATTCTGTGAGCTTTAATTTTAGGATTTTAAGTCTCTTGGCGGTTGTGAAAATCTTGGACCCTTAAATGGGTTCAACTTCAAGCCACTCTGTTCTTTAAGGCATCATCCTTTAGTGACATCAACTTAAATTTGAAGGGTGCACCTATTGATGGGGAATCCTTAGTCATGAGAGTCACAAGGAGGTGGTCCAAGCCTTCTTTATTAAGGGTGTCCAGCTCCATAGTTTGGTCCTACTCAAGCCAGGGGGGAGAGGCTTAAGAAGTGGTCAAATATTTTTGCAATGTGTCGAAAATCCCTTCCTTTGTTGCAGTACGTGAAGCTGCTTGTTTTGGTCGCGATATTCCAAAGGTGAGTTTCACCCACAAATTTTGCAAAATCCATTTGTGAATTAGTGGGCCTAGAGGTGCTCCCTTTGTTTTTCACTTAGGCTGATAATGTTGTTGAAGTACACGACCCATCACAATAAAAGTGATTGATGAGGATCTTTAAATTTTAAACTTTTATTGTTATGGTATTATCCATTGGTTGATTGTACGTCCGTTAGATATTGTGTTGGATTCTCTACATCTTTAGCAGATTTCCCTTCCATTATGTTTTGCTTGATCAAGCTTTTGTACACCTATATAAGGCCTCATCTTTAATTTAACAAACATTTGGATTTTTATCCACATTAGTGGTATAAGAACACTTTTCATCCTTGTAGGATTTGGGTTTCGTTTTGCATCTGCATCATATTTCTTGCTTGGTTTTATCTTGGCCATTTGTATTTTGACATTTGCCAAATTTGCAAGGCATATTTGCACTACTTGTCTTGGGACTAGTGGGTTTCTCAATTCACAATGAAAACGCACGTCTTTAGCATGTTCTCTCATGATTCTTTCTTCAAGATGCATTATGATGTGTTTGTTCCCAATGTCTTTTACCAAGTTCTTTTGCATTGCTCACCACAGCTAGAGCTGTTAGAAAGAAATTATTTGAGGATGTTCCACACTTCACGGATGTTTAGCCTTCATTTGACAAAAAGAGAGGAGCTCGACTCTTTGGTGTGTGTTGTCTCTATTGACACATACTCTTACCTATTGATGCACACACCTAGTTCAACTAGCTAGTTTGACACATTCAATTTGAAACCGCCTCTCATGGACATTGGCTTTTCCTCGAACAATGGAATGTGGGCCACCACAAGCATGTCCACTCTTCCATGTTCTAGACTCTCCTACGTTGAATGTATCACTTGATGCATGTTATTGTTGGATTTGTAAGATTCCATTCCTGCCAAGTTTATTTGCATTCCTCTCTAGTTTTAAGTGTTGGCTAGCTAGTTGAAAGGTCTTGAGATATTAATGTTTGAAAGTTGCCTTTCTTCCTCTTTGTGATTCAATGTTACGTGCATTAATGCTCTCATGTAGTTGGCATTATTGTGTCTTTGAAAGTGGCTAGATTAGTTTGAGAGTGGTGGATCTAATCCTATCCATTCTCCATTGAACTTGCACTCTCTATTGAACCTATGTGCTATTGTGGAGGGATGCTACATTTGTGCTATTTTATACACACTGAGCTCAAATTGCTTCTTTGTCTGGAGTTGGAAGCCTAGTTGATTTGGGCAAAGCAGGGGTTGCCCAAGTCCTAAAGATCATGACATCGAAATGACACAAGCCCACAAGTCTTGGAGCTTGTCAGGGTTTCTCATTGGGTAGTTTAGCGTTGTAACAACTTATAGTGCCACACTTGTTCATAGCCCCAACTCCACTTATGGCATTGATACCAATTGCAATATTTTTGCATTGTATGGCATCATGCATGTCACACAGGGCCAACATCCGTGGTGCCAATACCAACATACAAAAGGACATTTGGTGCTAGCGCCCCATGTCTCCAACAATTGTTGGAGTCTACATAGAAGATCTTCTTAGTGTTGAGAATGAGAGGCAAAGCTTCAATTGTTGCTTGGCTTGGTTGCCTATCTACCCCAAATGTCTTGAAGCCCATCAGGGACATGTTGAAAGAACAAAGCATTGCTTTGTTGAGTCTGAACTTTGATCTAATTTTCATCTAGACTCGACATCGACTTCCATTATCCTAGACATCCAAACATTCATCTTGGATGCACTGGAAGAACAAATCTCAAATTTGTTTGGCCTATCTCATGAATTGATGCTTACATAGTTTTGACATTGGCATCAATATCATTGTGTGCCACCTTCTCATGTAAAAGGCTTTTTAGCACATCAATGTCAATTCCTTGGGATTGAAAGTAAGCATGATGGGAATTGTTGCTTCTTAAGAAAGGGTGTATGATTTGAGCGCAAGGGGTGCACACATTAAAAGAGGCGTTTGCCACGATTCTTCAATGATGTTGCCAACCCCAATTGCCAATATCAATCATCCAATGTTGGTGCTAGCACTCGTCGTAGCATCAACTTTTAGCATTGGTGCCATCATCGTCTGCTAGTGTCAATGTCATTATTCGACATTGGCACCATCACTTGCATTGACAACTTTGATTGTTGGCGTTAGCGCCAATTGTCAGCGTTAAAGACATCCTTCAACGTTTTCCATTGGGTTCTTTTGAAGGGCCATAACATTGTCATTGGTGACCAAATTTGTACATACAAATACTTTTTGGAAATCCTATGATGTGCTCCATCCAGCTCCATGGTGTGCAATAGTTTTTAAAGTGGAAAGCACTTTGAGAACTTCCAAAATTGTAGTTTAAGTTTCTGATCTGATTTTGGTACTAAACCGTCAATTGTTGACATTTGTAGAGGTGGTGCCAAACCTTTTGTAACTGTTACATTATTGTCACCTTGACTTGAGAAGTTGGTGGATGATACCAAATTATTGTAATCTTCAACTATCGTTAAAAGACAATTAAGTACATTATAAAAGTCTAAAATTAATACTATAAGTGATACGACTGTAAACTCCACAGGAAAGTGACTTTGCATGGTTGGTGCACCTTCATCATGTACTTTGGCTTCAAATCTGCAATCCTGTCAAACAATCAAACAAATGCCCAGTTGAATATGCCTTAGTACATATCCCAAGGCAGAGTTTGTTTTTGTTTGGACTGGATCTTTATTTTTCCATAAATTTGGCATGTTACATTTTTCTCCTTTCTAATTTCTAATTTCACATCAAGAATGTTGACCTACTATTGATTATATGTAGCTTTTTCACCATTCCTACGAACAAAAAGAATGTATTGTCTGTCAGGCAGTCCCACACAAAAATCTTCAACCCTTAAATGAAGAAGGTTTTGAGAAGCTTTTTCAAGTAGTGCTTGTGGAAATTGAATTTTGGGATCTGGAGTACTCTTGAAGTTTAATGTTGCAGTAAATCTATGCCTTTATGGGCAACAGTTGTTTGGTAAGGAACACTAGTGATGATAATGAAGTCTATCATTTAAGATTTTTGTATGTGAAGTTTATATTGACAAAGAGCAAAGAGACTTGAACCAAAGCAGTGGTTATGAATTACAAGCTCTATTTAAATTTGTTTGGGTTTGGAATAACTGAATTGTGGAATAGTATTAATTTATATTATACCAAATGTTGAAAAGAGGTACTTGGAAACTCTGGAAATGCTAGTATCAGAAGTAGGGAAGAGTAGATCACAAAGTGGTGGAAGCCTTGGCATATACTGCTCAAGGAAATGGAAGGAATTGGCAAACAAGAGGAAACAACACTGTAAACTTCAGTAGATAAATTTCAATCAAACAGCGAAATGATACAAATTTTTTCATCTCTTAATTTTCCATACAAACAAGAGGAAACACGATGTTTAGGGTGCAAATGTGTGTTTTGTTTGGGCTGCCTTCACATTCTTTCATCTCTTTCTGTCACTGAGAACAGTAAAAATGAGCCCAAACAGTAAAAGAAACCTTTTATGCCTTTTGCTGGAATTGTTGTGCTGCAGATGAGTTTTTTTGTTGGACTAAGAGTTTTACCAAGTCCATTAAGTCCAAGTTTTCTTCTGGGTTTAAAGAAAAAACTCGGTCAGTCAAAATAAAAATCGTCGAGTTATGTTAAAAAAAAAGGGATTGAGTGACTCGTGTTCAGACTGAGCGAGTTTTTCAAAAACTTGCTGAGTTTCATAAGTATGATGTGGATTATGCTCAATGTGTAGCCACATGCATTGGTAGCTTTGCGTATGTCACCTGGGTTCAGATCATCTCAATGTTGCTAATTAAGGATAGGACTGACATTTTCTCGAGTCTATGACTTCAACATTATTGGGGCTTGGAGGTGCAGATTGACAGCTACTCAGTAGATCTAGCCTGTTTCAAAGGCCGTGCCCACACTTGGTGACACTGGTATTGTTGTCCGAGTTATCATCGGATCGAAACATTGTTCATTATGAATTGACAAGAATGGATTACATATGTAGAGGTACATATGAATTGTTCATTGCTATGTTGCCCCATGTGATTTGGGCACATATTACAAAAAAAAAAGAAAAAAAAGGAAAAAAATAAAAGGAAATTTTTCAAGGCACTGCTGCAAACCCCATCCCTTGAATGAAGGGGAATAATATGTCGGCCTTTGGCTGCCCTTTTTTCCTTATAGCAGTTGTTGGGGTTACTCATTTTCAGCTTTGTATTGGAGTGCATGTCGTGCCTTTGGACGTTTGACTTTCTTTTTGTTGGGAGGCATCCATTTTTCCTTTTGGCGATCATTCGAGCCATGGCCTAAGCTTCACGCATTAACCATATGGTAGAGCTTGCCAATTTTGTGACCACATTAACTGAAAATGTTAATGAAATTTACGAAGCCTTCCAATTAGTTGGCCAAATGTGAGGTACCAATTTATAATGGATTTCATGATCCATAAATCTTGGCAAATTGGATTCTTGACATGGAAACCTAGTTTGATTATATGTAGGTTCTGTTTGAAGATAAGGTGCCCTTTGCCAAGCTTAAAATCATAGGTCTTGCTAAGATGTTGATCATGAGGTGTGCATAGGATCAAAATTTGATCAACGCTTGGGACGATTTAGTGGCAGCAATTAGCCACACTTTTTGTCCTTGAAGCTATAAGTAGAATATGAGCATTAAGCAGCTTCGCTTATGCCAAAGATTTAAACTGTCTATGCAGGACTATATTCATCAGTTTAATCGATCATAGATCCTCCTCACCATAGATGATGTTGCAGACAAGTTGATTCTCAGGTGCAGCTAGCATAGATGTTTTTGGCACAGCATAGGACTCTCGCGTTCTTTAGGTACTCATGATGAGGATGCCCATGATGTCCCATCAAGATTGAACATCCAGGGGGTGTGTGAGGAAGGGATATCAGGGTTGGGATTCAAGGGTGGGGGAGGGCAGAGTGATGATTCCTAGAACCATTCAAGTTTTACATTGTTTTGAATAAGCAATCATTGGCTGTTTGTAAAGGAGCATAAAGGACAGCAGGAGAGTATTATTCCAAAGAGTTTCTCAACATTAATGTCCAATTCTAATCTAACACCGTGCCACTTTGCAATACCTGAATGAAGATTGGAACATGTGCAACCAAATATCAGAAAGAGATCTCTGCAATCCTTATGGCTAGAGAGGCCCCATCTGGCATGCAGAACATAGCAACTGAGTGGAATCTTTCCATTCATATTATAAAATGTATTGGATCAGAACAGATGTAAGATGCTGTGTGTTTGCTATTTGTAATCGAAGCTGTCCACTTCTTAACAGGAGATTTGCAATGTGTGCTCTTTTCCTTTCTATCTTCAAAGAACATTGAAGTTTGATATACAGAGCAGACAGGACCAGGAGAATTCATTTATTTTGATATCAAATATAACTCATTGTGGGCTTTAGAAACCATGTGTTTTCTGGAGTAGTTCATTTTTGCCTCTAGTATCTTATTAGGCCATTCAATTCCCAACATTGTTTTCAGCCAATCCACCACATTGATTTCATTTGGAAATCTTCTGTAATCAATTGGATTTCAGCCAATAATTGTCCCCTTTATAAGTATACCCAAACTATAGACATTCTCTTAAGTATTCCAGAACAAACATGCTTAGGTTCTACATTTATGAAAGTTCCCATAACACAGGTAATGACATAGCTTCTCTCAATTCTAAAGAGTTTTGCTGGTTCAGATGCAGACCGCTTGGAATTCCATTCCTATCAGTTAATAAGTGCTGAATTCCGCAACCCATTGAATGAACTTTGGTTATAGTCTAGGGTCAGACATCTTGGATATTTTAACACTTTTTGCTTTTCCAAGAATGTTCTGCACCCTTATATCCAATGTAAGAGGACATTATGGCCCAACATATTTATGAAGCCTTTGTTTTAAATTTCTATTGTCTAAATACCATAGTTGAGAAACATGGACTCGACAGACTTGACAAGGCCAATTTTGACTCGGACTCAGGAGCCGTCAAACAACTCGGCCAAAAAAAAACAATAAAAAATGCGTAATTTCATTGACGTCGAAAAACTCGACAAAAGCTTGGGACTTGGCAAAATCTTGGCGACTTGTGAGTTGATCCCAAACGACTCATTTGGATAGACTTGGCCACGGGCTCGGTCAGTTTTTTAAAAACTCTCAAAGTCCCGTAACTATGCTACATACTCATTGATGAGCATCATGAAGGCCATCTTCAACACAAAGGCCAAGCAACTGCACCAAATTTTGTGTTGATGTTTCCAATTTCTTCAACCTCAACTCCAAGCTCCTTTTTAGCTTGACTTCTGTTGTTGAGCAGCTTCTCCATGGAGACATATGTATTGTCTATCAGCTGGCCCCAATAGACGATTCTATAACCATTCTTGCAATAAAAACATGGCAATCTGAGAAGCAATTGGCTGCAATTTCAAACTCCTTGAGTGTACCAATGATTCAAACGCAGAAGAGAAACTTTTGGTACAGAATGAGATAATGTTTCAGTCTATCTGATGGCAACAAGCTATTCATTCATTGAGGCAAGAGCCTATTTAATACATGCCTTAGAGTTACAAACTGAAAGATCGATCCTCCCAATTAGGAGATCATTACATGCAAGAATTATTAAATTAATCTCCCACTTAAGAATGCATGACCTAATAAAATAATGTAATAAAATATCCTAACACTATTGGGGGCCTTGCCACTACAATATGAAGAAGGCTTTCTGGAGGGGGATATGATACTTTGTTCCTTATCCAGTTCAAGACATATTTAATCGTTTTCCACAGTAAGACCTTCCTTTGTATGGTGTGTCCCTCCCACATTTTCCTCCTTTAGTGTGGGATGTCTTCCATAAATGGCAGCTTGAGTATAACTCTGTGTCAATGATTGGATTGGCACATTGCTGGTACCTTTTATGGTTCATCCTTCATGTCATCCCTAACTGAGCCATTGCTGCCTCCTCCAGAATGATATGACGAACACATGATCTTGGTCCAAATATTGAATTCTTAAATAGTTTACTGTTCAAAAATCCTGTATATGAAGTGCCCATGTTGGCATGAACAGGTATGAAGAAGCAGATCCAATCAAATCACTTAAATGAACATACTAGAGGCCTAGATTTAGCTTGAATTCTGCTGCAATTGAACTCCATGTTGTTGAAGGCTTCAATCTGCACTTCTGAGGCCTGTAACCCTTTCCCTTTACATTTTAGTCTCATACAGTTGAGGACCCATGAACTTTCCTTATTGCAAATGAAACCTTAAGAACCTGATACTCATTGACTTCGAATTTACCAGCAATGCATTGGGCATGTCAGAATGTGAGAACTCTGAGAATTGGATAGTGAAATTGCAGGTCATTATTAGTCAATGACAAAGAGAATTCAAACTGAAAAAGGACCCAAGCAAAAAGGCATATACTACTGATGTTTCGGATGTCATGTATAGTGTGCATGTAAAGAATCTTCTATGTTGAATCCAGCAGGCCAAAGAAAATTTAGACTCTCTAATATCCATGATGGTGGCAGGTGTCGGATAGAGACAAGTGGAGTGCATTGTAATTCTTCTGATCCTGCATAACCCCATCAATATATTCCATATAAAACTAGAGATGTTGAATCCAAAGTGGTGTGTGGCCACAGTGAAGAGAGAAACCATAATCAAGAGAATCAAACATAGAAAACCCATTACCAAGATGGAGAATCAAACATTGTCCAAGGGTCCCAGATCAAACAGGTCAAATTCTACTTCTTGATCCTTTAAGCTAGTGGTTGAGACAGTATTGCTTCCTGAAGTGCCTGAGCATCCAAAGAGGCAGATAATTGTTACCCAGAGTTGCATGGTATTGATGTTGAAGTGTAGATCCAAAGCCATTCATTGTGCATGTTTGTTGTCAATAGCATGGGTCTATTAAGTTCCATATGGGTCCAAATACTCCATAACAACTGCATCAGAAGCCCAAGTCTATAGAAACAGCAAAGCACATACATTCAATACCGTTGTTGGAAACTGGAAATAATGGTTGCTTCCTCAGTGTGGTTACTGTTTCATCATATTTAATCAAGCCAATATGGGGATTTGAATCCTCATTGCACATAGACATACAAAACCCTGCCTTCAAAAATTTCTTATCCTTAATAATGTTAGATATCATTTTATATTTTATTAATTTTTTAATTGGTTATATGGACTTGAAAGAGGCACCTCCCATATGACATGTAATTCAATGAACCACTATGTGGTAATGCATCAAACTTTGTTATCGGAATTTGGGGATTTGAACTCAGGTCACATTCATATGATTGCAACCCATATACCATTGCCCCACAATGCCTTGGACAAATGTTAAGGTTCAATCTGGGGATTGTAACCTTGGCTTACGGTGTGAAATTCCTTTCTCCCCAACACTTGCCCCAAACCCAACGGCCAATTTTAGATGTAATTTTTACACAGTTTCTTAATATTATTACTTATAAAAACATGACAATTACAATGACCTTAGTACTTTGTTTCTCTAAATGTTCAAATGTAGAAATGAAGTTCTAAAGACTTTTTGGCTTTTGAAAATCAAAATGATTTTGGTTTTTTGTATTTCTACCGTGTTTGAGTAAATAATAAAGATTTAAAGAGAACAATAACATTATCCACTTTGATTATTTTTATATGTCCAATAGACTTCATTATTCTCAGGGGTAGTAATCATCCTCCTCCTCCTCAATGATGGGAAACTCTGTTCATATACTTTATGGGACATTGATTTCATTGTTATATAGCATAGCTGAGAATAACATAGAGGTGCTTACTGTGCTTTGAGATCCATTGTACCTATATTAGTGTTACTTCATTTTTACCTGATTTTGATTATTTTCTTATAGCAAAATTGCTAAAATTTGGTGATACCTTGTAATTTGTTGGTAGGATTCAGTTGTGATTAGTTAAAACTTAAGTTGTGCTTGTATAATATTATCATTTTAATGTCTGGCCATTCAACATTACTTTCTCATATCAAAAATTTCATCATAGGGAGGAGCAAATGCAGGACACACCATATACAACAATGAGGGGAAGAAATTTGCTCTCCATCTTGTGCCTTCTGGAATCCTTCATGAAAATGCCTTATGCATAATTGGAAATGGGGCTGTTGTGCATCTTCCAGGACTGTTTAAAGAGATAGATGGGCTCGAGTCAAATGGTGTTTCTTGTAAAGGAAGACTACTGGTTTCCGACCGTGCTCATTTGCTGTTTGATTTCCATCAAACTGTTGATGGATTGAGAGAAGCAGAACTTGCAGGGTCTTTAATTGGAACTACGAAGAGGGGAATTGGTCCTTGCTATGCGAGTAAAGTAACACGGAATGGTATTCGGGTAAGTGATTTGAGGCACATGGACACATTTCCTGAAAAGTTGGAAGTTCTTTTGCATGATGCTGCATCTCGTTTCAAAGGCTTTGAGTACAGTAAAAGCATGTTAGAAGCTGAAGTGGAGAATTACAAGAGGCATTCAGAGCGATTAGAGCCTTATATTGCTGACACTGTTCATGTGATACATGAAGCTTACTCACATAAGAAGAGGATCTTAGTTGAGGGTGGCCAAGCAACTATGCTGGATATTGATTTTGGAACTTATCCATTTGTTACCTCGTCCAACCCATCTGCTGGTGGGATCTGTACCGGGCTCGGTATTGCTCCAAGACATCTTGGTGATGTGGTTGGAGTGGTAAGTGATACCTTTTGCATTCTCTCTGGAATCTGTAGATAAGTTCATTCTGTTGATGAAATTGATTTAAAAATTTAACAAAATTATTCCTCTATTATTTGATTTCTTGGTTTTAGGCTAAGGCATACACAACAAGAGTTGGTTCAGGCCCTTATCCAACAGAACTTTTTGATGAATTGGGCGAAAAACTTCGAGCTGCTGGACATGAATATGGTACCACAACTGGGCGGCCTCGTCGTTGTGGTTGGCTGGATCTGGTTGCACTCCAATTTTCTTGCAAAATCAATGGTTTCTCGTCACTTAATCTGACTAAGCTTGACGTGCTTTCTGGCTTTTCCCGAATCCGGCTGGGAGTAGCTTACAAAGGGCCTGATGGAAATTTGTTGCCATCCTTTCCTGCTGATCTTGAACTTTTAGAGAAAGTGGAGGTATGGTTGGTTATCTTTCAAATTTCATACATTTTCGATCTACATTTGTAGAGTAGCTGATTTGCTAATGCTTCAGTATTTAGTATTTGTTTGAATGTTGCTCATGATTAAAATAATAAATATGGTTCATATCGAGTTTTGAAAAAAGGAAATAACAGAAAGAAATCTTGCAGCCTTGTACAAGGTCAGCAAAATTCCCATCTGAGACCTGTGTTTTTTTTTCAATTACCATGACATTTGCATTGACAATAAAATGCATATTCAGTTCAAAATAATGATGGACAAAGGAGTATCTTAGGGTGAATTTTCCAGCATTTCTAAAAACTAAAGGACCTTTCTTTTTAAGGCCTTGTTTGAAGTTTGTAATGCTCATATGAAATTTAACTTGGATTACTGGCAGGGGTGCTTTTATTGTGTTTGAATATCTGCTGTCGTTCACTGATTCCTTTTATTCCATCAGCCTTTTGATTATGGTTATGCTGTTCATTTGCTATCTTGTTGTTTGTAGGAGTTCAAATGCCATATTATATATTTTGGTCCTTGGGAGAATTTTGTCAGTGGTTTACTTAGTGCTTATTAGGTACGACTTGGAATAACCTTATGCTAGCCATTTAACTCACCTTACATGGTATATTCTAAATGTTTTAGGATGCTATTTATGTTCATATTTACTCATCCAGATCATTGTAGAGCATATGTTTCTTCTTGAGAAGGATAGCCCTTCGAAAAGTCACCACATGAGGTCATTTGCTGACATCATAGTGTTGTCCAACTTGATTTTCCCTTGAGAAAAAAACATAAGTCAATTTCTTTCTTTCTTTTCTCCCACAAAATATAGGAAGGGGGCTTTGTATATTGTCATATGCTGATGATGCTAGCAAAACGTTTTAGGAATCAACCTCTACATGCACCTTATAAGGCCTTGGGTTTTGGTTTTGCCTTGCAAAGTCCATTTCAACAGCTTTTTTAGGTAATAAGGTAATATATTTTCTTTCAGCTTTGATATCAACATCACAACACCTTTGTCTTAGTATTGGTCTTCATTTCTCCCAAGTTTTGATTATGCCATATGCAGATGTGATGCTTATCTCCAGAAACTTGAAACTGTCTTATACAAGGCTTATGCAGTTTTCTATTATGACTTCATTGTTTTATATGAGATATAAGAGTCTGCTTCTGTCCTTAATGAGCAGTATAAAGTTTGATTCTCTGTTTTATTATTTGAGTTCTTTCATAAACAAGATCCTTGCATATGCAACAGATATCCTGTTGGTCTTTGTTCCTCAAAGTTCAACGTCACATTATTGCTTCAGTTAATATTTATTATTGACCTGAGATAAAATTCGATTAAATTTTAAGTTTGTTCCTTCTGGTCAACAACAGACCAATATTATCTTTGTTGATAAGGGATTTATCTATTTTAATGGGCAATGCAAAACTTGTTTATGTAAATGTAGAAGAATAGTTGATGCCAATAGGGGCTGCAGAAGTTGGATCTAAAATCATCATCTAATTTAATCAACCATGTAGCAAATGCTGGATTATATCAGCTTCTTTGTTGCCTACCAATATAATGCTTGTTGATATCTATGAGTACTGGTTGATACAATAACTGTTGATGTCAATTTTAAGACTAGTTGTGAATATAAACTTCACAAGCTGAGACCCACCATCCTCCAATAATCTAATGAACCATATGATATATGGTAAATTATGTTTTCTCTCTGTTTTGTGTTTCCAAGATATTTGTAAAAAGAACGTAGTAGTAGCTACTATATTATACAACATAGTTACAGGGTATGAGAAGTTCAATTTGAAGGGGAGGAGGAAACAAGTTTGAAATCGAAGATGGTTCAGTTTGGTTTGAAAAATATGAAATTATATAAAAAAGTACATATATAAAAGAAAAATTAAATATGTGCTTCCATGGGGTTGAAGTCCAATTGGTGAGAATGGCAAAGGTTCAAAAGGGATTGTTTTAGCTCTCATATAGTTTTTAAAGGTGTTCGAATGAATGGAAAGAAAAAGAGGACTGGACTTGATGGGTCCTATGCCTTAAGATGTGGTAAAAAGGGCACATATGCATACTTTTCTTCTTCCCCCGGCACGACATTCAGGGTTAAGACTAAAATATGCATATAAAAAAGGACAACTAACATCCAATCTGACGAAGGCCATGGGCTGCAGAAGTTGGATCTAAATTCATCATATAATTTAATCAACCATGTAGCAGATGCTTGATTATATCAGCTTCTTCTTTGCTGCTTCCCAATATTATGCTTGTTGATAGGGCATTTGTTGATATCTCTGAGTAGTGGTTGATACAATAACTGTTGATGTCAATCTTAGGACTAGCTGTTATGAACATAAACTTCACAAGCTGAGACCAACCATTCTCCAATAATTTAATGAACCATATGATACATGGTGAATTATATTTTCTCTCTGTTTTGTGTCTCCAAGATATTATTGAAAACATGTAGTAGTAATTACTATCATGTAAAACATAGTTATAGGGTATGAGGAGTTCAATTCAAAGGGAAGGAGGAAAAAAGTTTAAAATTTCGAAGAAGGTTAAGTTTTGTTTGGAAAATATGAAATTATATGAAAAAGTATATATATATATATATATATATATATATATATATATAAATGCTCCCATGGGGTTGGAATGGCAAAGGTTCAAAAGGGATCGGTTTAGCTCTCATCTAGATTTTTAAAAGCTTTCGAATGAATGGAAAAGAAAAGAAGACTGGACTTGACCGGTCCTATGCCTTAAGATGTGATAAAATGGGTGTGTATGTGTACTTTTCTTCTTCCCACTGCATGACACTCAAGGTTCAATCATTAATATGCATATAAGAAGGGACAACTAACATCTAATCCGACAAAGGTCACACGAGGTCACCTTGTCCTCGGTGAAGGTAACTTTGATTAATATCGGCTCAATTCGGATGTCGGTTGCACCCCAAAATTAGACAGACCGTTGAGATCTCTCAGGATTTCTGTATTTTTTTTTTAAGATGAAAAAGCTTGGGTGAATCAAAAGAATGTCAGAATTCTTCTTGCCAATGATGAGAGCAGGGTAGAGGTTTAATTCCCATGAGTGTTGTGATAATACGGTGTTTTTTTTTTGTAATATCACAATAATATTGTTGAAATATTGTAGGTCGGAGGAGCTTGTTTCAATCCCATATAACCAATTAAAAAATTAAATATATGCAAGAATAAAAACCAAACATATACAAATAATTTAATACTAATATTTATTAAATATAAATTATATCTTGATAAGTTTACATAAAATAAACTAACATTTTATTATAGGTTTACTATGATTTATATTTGTGTGTAAGGTATAATAAAGCTATGATAAAAAGTAATATTTTAAAATATATAAAGTTAAAATAAAGATGTAAATTTGTTTTATAGAAAGTAATATTATGATATGTGAATAGGAAAAATTTGTAAGGAAGCAACCTTCCTCACCACATGCATAGAAATAAAGCAAATGTATTGGAACGAACAAACTCACCCTTGTGTCTGTTGCATTGGTGGCTTTTGTACTTGGTTTTTGATGGAATTGTCTCGTTCTCGTTGGTCACAAATCTGCCACAGGAAAGGATTTTGGGAAGTATACGCGCCCTAGACCTGGACCAACATTGAAAGGCCGGAGGGAAGAGATGCCCTCCGTGCCAATCTCCGGAGAAAGGCCGGCTCCTTTACTAAACTACTTGGTGTCTTAAGCTAAGAGTGCAAGAAAGAGATAAAAAGAGTAAGGGTGCAGGAAAGAAATAAAGGGAGTAAGGGAAAGAATGTCAATGGATTTTCAGAGGGAAAGAACCAGCAGCACGATTACTAGCTAATATCTTGAGGTAGCAGCAATAAATACAAAGAATAAAACATGAATGAACGCCGCACTAGCTTTCCTATGTATCCTCTGGACGAGTTCCAGGATCCTCCTAATCCCTTACGCCGAAATCCAGATTTCAGAATTACGGCAATTAAGAAATAGGTGAATATAGCAGAAACACTATCCACAGGCAGCATACAAGAAGACTAACACAGCATTTTCCCCCCTATGTATCCTTCAAGAGAATTCCAGGGTTCTGTCCCCAATCACACACCTAAATCCAGGATTCAGAATTACAGTACATAAATGAAGACAGAATAAAAGAAATAATCACGGAAGGCAGCATACAAGAGAGAAATGAGGCCCAAAGTTCTTGATATTAATCGCAGAAATCAAGTTACAGCAGCTTTCTAGCAAAAGTTCTCCCCCTCTTTCTCATTACAATTCACGGGTTTTTATAGAGGACCCGACCCTCTGAGCCATCAATGCACAAAATCGGGAAGTACATCCTCGAAAACCTGAGAAATCTGTTCTCGCTCCTCCCGTGACCGAGCTCTCACATCCTTTTCTACAATTAGCAATTACGGCCGGGTCAGCCGGGGAAATTTGTATTTATGAGCCGCCTGACTCGTCCTGAATTTCTCCGGGTGCGGAGCTCGAGTGGCTGCTATGTCCGTCGGGCTCTCCTCCGTGACTGATATTTCTTTTCTGGTTGCCAAAAATGAGCCCCGGGTCTTTCGGGCAAGTAAAAATGCATTTATGAAACACTCAATTGCCTCGGAAAGATACCCGGCCTTGGGGTGTGTGCCTTTAAAGCCCTAATGAGCTTCGCCAAATTCTCAGTTCGGGACCTTCACTTCGCAATGGATGTGAGCCGAAGCGGTGAATATCTCCTTCTCAAAACAGGGCTCTCAATCTTTCATTGCTTCGCCGAAAAAAAGTTGGTTAAAGGCCGCTTCGCAGAGGTTCCTTGTCCGAAGTGGATGATAATCGCCGATGGGCTGTCAAAAATGCTTCGCTGCGAACCTTCTTCAAAACAGCTGTTCGGGAGGTTTTGGGCCGAAGTGCGTTCTTGCCTTAGAATATTGCTTTGACTTTTCAAGGGCAACTAATGCTTCGGATGAGGGAGCTTCGCACAAAAGTTGGCCGAAGTAGATGCTTCGCAGCAACCTAAGGCGAAGTAGATTATGCTTGGAGAAATGGTTCGCCAGGAGAGAGGTCCGAAGCGGATGCTTCGCTTAATTCTTAGCGAAGCACTCTCTCAATACTTAAGAATTTCTGCATTTTCCGCTTCGCAAGGTTCTCGCCCGAAGCGACTGTTTAGGCTGCTTCGCTAGCGAAGCTTTTTCCATGCCTTAGCAAATCTTGGGCTACGATCTGAACTTTCTTGCTTTCCTTTCTTGGCGAAGCTATCCTTCTTTTTCCCGCGAAGCTCCTAAACCTGGTTTGCTTTGTGGCGAAGCTCTTACACATCCAATTCTATGTACAAGGGGATGACAATGAAAGCCAAAATTGCTGCAATACTTAAAAATGTTCAAAAGCAAGGGAACAAATTCATGAAAACAAAAAAAATGCTTTACAAAATTTTGATTTCCACTACCCCTCTAAGCAATGTGACAAAATTGTCAACATTCTTGGCGGCTCGCGGGGCAACGAGCTCGCCTCGGTGCAAGGACCCTCAGCCTTGATCCATTGGGCCAGAGTTGCCTCCAGACCCTTCTCCTTTCTGTTTTTCTGGGGGTGCCTCTGCAGCTACCTCTTCTTCCTCTTCTTCTTCTTCTTCTGGCGTTGTTTCGTGTTGCGGCGGTGGGGGAAGGCGATCACAGATGCGTTCCATGGTTCGGCGAACGTGAGCCCAGGCACCCTTCTGAAAAGGCTCCCGATCTTGCAGTGCTTTAACCAGAACATGGAACCGATCAATCTGCCCTATGTCGGCATATTTGGCTCTCGTGCTCAAATCATTTAAACAAGCCGCGATTTTGCAATATCTAAGGATGAAGTCCGTGACTTGCCCCTCTGTGATTGGCTCCTCCCATTCATCTATTTCTGAAACATCGCTTTCAAAGTTGAGCCAAGCCGGTTTAAGTTCTTCTTTTGTTAAAAGGTTCCCGTCATCATCGGTGAAACTCGGGAAACCTAATGCTGAAAGGTCTTGAAAATATCCCAGCGATGTACGCTGCTCCTGTTCAAACGTGTCCATGAGGTTCTTGGCCTTCTGAGCTTTCCTCACTTTGGAGAAGAAGGCGTGGACTGTAGCTTGGACAGTGGACCAATCCCTTGCTGTCCGACTCATAGCGGCGACCTGCAAGTCCTGATATTTGATACTTTGTACTTCAAAAGCCAATTTGAGTCGGCTTCTTATTTCTTGTATAACTTCATCCACTATTGGTCCTTTCTGGGCAGCGGCATACTGGGCTTCAGTGATATAGGATAGAATCGACAGGGCACTGGAGGCCCGAGATCTGAAGTTTTTAAGCAAATGCGAGCGGATTTCTTTAATTCTGCCTCTATCAAACAACTCTAAACTCTCCTTCTCATACAACTGCTGCTGCATCTGCAAGATTCTACTTTCGAACTCCTTGGCCTTTAGCTCGGATTCGGCCTGTATCTTGCTTTGATTTTCCGCTGCACCCTGCAGTTGATTTACCTGTTGCTTCAAGGCATCTACTTCCTTCTTCATTTGCTCGCACTGCTTTTCTGTATCTTCCAATTTTGAGCGTGTCCTGGCTAGATCTTCCTCCAACTTAATGTTGGCGCTCTCTGCTTCGTACCGGCGCTGATTGGCAATCTTCGCATGTGTGCGGAATGTCTCTATCCTCACATGCATAGACTCGGATTCATTGTCTACATCCAAGTGCTCCAGGTCCTTGACCTTCTCTTGATAGTCGTAGTCAGCAGGGGTCATCTCGTCCAGGGGCTTTTGGACCTTGGGTATCTTCTTCACTTTGTGTAGTTTTCCGCTTTTCAGGTCAAATACAGCGCATTTTTCTTCTTTCGCTAGAGAACGCCCCCTCTTTCTCCTTGCCTCCTTGAGCATCTTGTCGGTATTCTGCCGGGCTCGGATCAACTTCTCTGCTAGAGGACGCTCTTTGATCATAGCCAATTCATTTTCAAATGAGGCTGGGTCACCAGCCAAGGGGGTGAACAAGTACAATGACTGTATGGGTGACGCATCGCCAGTGGGTTCGGCGACAGGTGTGGTGGGGGTTTCGGTGAGAGAAACGACGGCATGCGTGACTGGGGAGCGGGAGTCGGGGTTTGGAGTTGGAATATTGCCTTCGACCTGACCAAATACTAAGGGGATGGTGGCGTGGGTGAGCGAAGTGGTGTTCGTGGACTCGTCCCGGCTTGACGACTCAAACGGGGTGGAGACGTTCATGAGGCTGGCGGGATCGTGAGACAGATTTGTGGTAGCGAAGGGTACCATGCAATGGGGCGACTGAATATTTTGGGGAAATTTACTTGAGAGAGGGGAAGACTCTTGGGGACCTTCGGCCGGGACCATCGTAGACACGACTTGGGAAACCAGGGTAAAAGGTGAGGGATGCGTACCTGCGTGCTCTAACAATAGAGCAGAAGCAGCAAATACCTGCGTGTTTGGCTCATGTTCTTTCCCGGCCTCTGTACTTCCGACATCCTTGACTTCTTCTTCAAGATTCCCTTCCTTTTGGAGGAATTCTTCCACATTAATGATGTCTACCTCCGAAACCGTCTCAGTCCTTTGCGACGCTGTCTCTCCGACACCCACCTCAGCTGAGCCTATTGTAGACTGTTCGTTAGAAGCACCTGGAGGTCTGGTACGAGGTCGCTTCGGATGAGAGGGAGGCACTTGGACCTGTTCCAGTCTCTTTCTTTTCCTTTTCTCCTCCTTTTCTGATTGTTGTGCTGACCCCACGATATTTGTGTCATAACCTCCAATAGGTTCTTTAGGCAACTCCTGTGGTGTCGTTGTTGCCTCCTCTTCTTCTTCCTGCTCGGAAACGTCGTCAATTCTTCTTGGGCTTTCGCCCGAACCTGGGGCACTAGGAGGAACAAAGTCAGCGAAGGAGATGGGCTTCCAAGATCCAGCATTAGCTTCATAAAAAATTGCAAAATCCTTATCCATCTCCAAGAGCCCATATGATTTTTGCTTTTGACGATGGACTCTCATCACCCACCATTCCTTCAGTTGTTCTTCACTCCAATCCTTTAACTCTCCCCTTAAATCATCCTTCATTTTTCTCCAGAATGTGGAGTCTGGGCCTGGAAAGGGGTGCCGAATCGGGTCATATTCGACCTCTATGGTGTAAAACTCATGCCACGGGGGTAATGTCTTCATTTTCTCCAGGTGCCACTCCAAATCTCTCCCGGTGGGGTTGTTCCGCTGCTCTACTACCTCCGGGTGGGGGCAGACATGGAAGTTTTTAAATCGGAGATGGTCCCTCATTACCCCCAAGGGGTCGTAGCACCACCGCTGAGGGATCTGCAGCAAACCGAAGTCGGCAAGCTTATCCTCTAAGTAAACATGTTGTTTGAGGGCAAAAACCTCAATGACTCCCATCTTGAAGGGGAAATCACACGTGGGTGCCCATTTCCGGCCGTGGCCATAAATAACGTTTGTTGCGTCGCTCTGGCGAGCAACCTCCAGCGCGAATTGATATTCGGAAGGGTAAACAGGTAGTAGGAAGGGTTTCCCTGTAAATCCGAACAGGCGAACCACAAGCCCCTGTGTCAATTGAAAAACATCCCCCTTTTCCTCTTTAACTACCTTATCTCTAAGGCTTATGGGCACCCGAGGGCAAGAACCTTGCATTAGCTGAATGGCAGGTCCTAAAAACTGTTGATTGAAAGCATAATATGACTCCGTCCTCGCCAGGAGGGGAGTCCATTGATATACTGGCAGAGGGGCTCCGTCTTTGCCGCTCGGAGTAATAGCAATATGGGGAAAATGCTTCTGAGTATGATAGAAAAAGAGCCAAACCAAGAAAGAGCAAGGTCCAAAATACTGGCCCGTCCCAGAATTTTTCATGCTAACCAGCCGCGTATGTAAGGTCCGGGCTACCCATTCCGCCCAGTCAAAGAAGACCGGGTTAGTGTTTGGCCTTGATGAGTCCGGAGCGTAAAACTCCCCTCGTGAAATACACTCGGCCAGCGACACTTGCCAAGGGTGTACAGAAGCATCGGTAGACAGGCCTGCGACCCACGCAATGATGGAGAAAATATCCGTGCTCTTAAAATCCTTCAGAGGGCGAGGCATTTGAGGCAGCCTGCCTGAAGGAAGCCCGTCCTTGAGGTTTTCACTTAGAAATTTTATGATATAGCTGGAAGTGGTAAACCTCTCCATTTGTTCGCTCAGAATAACATTACGAACAGAATATCCTTTGGGCGGCCCTTGCTGCGGGGCGAAAGCTTCTTGTACATCTTCCTTTAAGATTGTGAACAATTTGTTACCTGCGGCGTCCAGAACCTGTCTGGTGGATGGTTGATAATTTTGCGCGATAGCATAGACTAACTCGGGACAGTGGTGCGCTGGCGGAGTCAGGTACCAGTATATCTGTGAATAATAAGCGGCGGCTCTTTTGTTCTCTGCAGAAAGTCGGCTTTTCATGAAATCGATGGTATACCGGAGTTCGGCAATGCTCTTGGAAAGTTCGGTGTCCCTTATCTTTTCCCACCCGTCAATCGGTGGTTCTGCAGGTTGCTCCTCCTCTGAATCTTCCCTTTCTTCCACAGCCTGTTTTTCAGGGCGGAGGTTGAGATCGACCCTCTTGGGTCTATGCTTTCTCTCTTCCTTACCCTTTTTTATCTTTTCCGGGCCGGCTACCTCAGGCTCTTTCCTCTTCTCCTTGGAATTCTTCTTTCCCATTCTGAATTTTGGTGGCAGAACCTTTGACACAGAGAATTTTGATGCAAAGAACGGGAGTAATGCAGACTACCGGCCAGGGCCCTTAAACTTGCACTTATCAGCAGGCGAACATCTTTTCACTGCTACGACTTGGGTTTTATAGCTGTAAGTGGTAACTACCACTATTTATGGCGCCTGCCAAAATTAAATTCATAAATCGGGCTGAAGAGGTTGCTTTGCTTTTTTATTGGCTTTGCGGCGGCGTTGCACGCGGGTCCATGTGCTTCGAGGACTTGGCCCGGCTTTGAAAATCTAACTTTCTGCCACCTCGTACCTGGGCAAGACTTTTAATCATAACTAAATTCTCTTGGGATACGCCCCGCCACCTTTGCATTAATCCCGCATGCCCTGAACGTTTTCCTAGGTTGCCGCTGGCACACCTCTCGAAGCACGTTTTAAATGCTTCTCGTTTTGCGCCTTATGATTTGGCGAAGCTGATTTTGGCGCAAAGGACACTTCGCGGCGAACCTCCAACGATCCACCAATTTTCATACTTCGGGCCCGAAGTTGTTTTACTCACGAGATTCGGGCTACCTTACCGCGTCATTGCCTGCTTCGCGGAAGATTAACCCCGAAGTGGGGATTGAGTTGCCTTATGAGCGAAGCGTCTCTTTGGGGAAATGGTTCGCTGAATCTCTTTTGAAAACCACTTCGCTTGGTCTCCCTTTTGCGAAGTACTTCTCATGCCTTAGGCAATTGGAGGCTTCGGAGAGGTTCTTGCGTTTGCTTCTCCAGCGAAGCTTGCTGCTGAGCGAAGTTGTTTATATTCGCTTTCTCCTTTGGGCCTTGAGCATTATGAGCCACCCCTTGGTATTGGTTGTTGGCGACACGCCGTATTCTGGTCTCAGTCTTTATTTTGATGTTGTTTAGGCCTTCGAGGAGCCTTTCCACGTTTCAACGCCAAAGTGCTTCGCAGCGAACCAACTTGCATCAGCTACTTCGCGCGTAAAATTCCCGAAGGAGGTTCTACTAGACTTAGTGAAGCCGGAGCTCATTGCTATGGTGGTATGAAGCTGCGATCTTCTTCTGGCTGTCTATTTAACCTTTTGGAAGTCTTGAAACAAAGTATATACAAGTGCAAATAACAAGATATTATATACAAAGGTAAAAACTTGAAATTTTTTATTTTTTTTTTTTTTTAACGATGGAAAGCCTTCAAATGAAGACCGTTTACAGAAATTGGCAAAGTCTGGCCAGCTGTGTCTTTGAGGATAAAGGAGTTGGCTGAATTTACCTTCGCAATCTCGAATGGTCCATCCCAGAAAGCGTCTAGTTTATCATGATTGCCAGGCTTGGCCTTCCAAGAGTCCCACTTCCATACTAGGTCTCCTACTCTGAATGTGCGGGCGGAGGACTTTTTCTTGAACCAATTTCGGGTGATTTGAGCATGTTTTGCGAAGTTCTGGTAGGCCTTATCACGATCTTCCTCCAATTGTAGTAGCTGAGCTAGTCTATCCTCCATGGGACTGAATTCTTCTTCTTCGTTCAACAACCGCAACGCAGGAATTTCTATATGGGTTGGTAAGATAGCCTCCTTGTCGTACACCAGGGCGTAAGGCGAAGTTTTGATCGACTTCTTGACAGATATCCGATCAGCCCACAGGGCTCGATCTAGGAGGAGGTGCCAAGTCCTTCTGTTCTTCTCTATGAGCTTTCTCAGCATCCTTAACAGGGTTTTATTTGTTGATTCTGCCAATCCATTACCTTGTGGATAATAATTGGAGGTGACCTTGTGGTACATCCCATATTTGTAGGTGAATTCGTTGATCTTGGCGCCTGTGAACCCAGGACCATTATCCGTTACTATTGCTTCCGGGATGCCGAACCGGGTAATCAAGCCTTCTAGGAATGTAATGACAGTTTCCTGGTCGGCGTGTTTCGTGGGTACTGCTTCGGCCCATCTAGTGAAATAGTCGGTTGCAGTCAAGATGAACTTATGTCCTGCAGAGGAGTTCGGCGAGATAACTCCTATGAAATCTAATCCCCATTGTTGGAAGGGTGCTTCTACCTGTATTGGTTGGAGGGGCATAGGAGCACTTTTGCCTCGGCCGGCGAACTTCTGACATTGTTCACATTTTCGACAGACTGCAAAGGCGTCGGCGAAGAGCGTAGGCCAATAGTAACCCGCCTTAATTATTTTTAAAGTTGTTGTTCTTCCTGCGAAGTGGCCCCCTGAGAAACCTGAATGGAATTCACCTAGGACCCTTTTCTTATCATCTTCTTTTATGCATCTGAGAAGAACACCATCAATATTTCTGAAGAATAGGCCTTCGGGACGTAATATGTATCGGAGGGACCGCATCCTGAAGTGTCTTCGTTGCGAAGCATTCAAATGTGGAGGACATCTCCCAGTGTTGAAATATTCAACTATTTCACTGACCCAGTCTCTCTCATCTTCTTCTTGATTCGCGAAGCACTCTTCTGCTGCCAAGTCATCCCACTGACAAGCTGTTACTTCGGCTGCTACGCTCTTCGCAAGCTCCTGACATAGCGCGCGACCGCGAACCAATTTTGTAGGTCTAATTTCAATGTCAAACTCCTGTATTTTGTTGACCCAACCAGCCCTTTTGCTACCCAACTCTCCTTGGATAACGAAGTTGCGTACATCAGGATGAATGACGAATACTGTAACCCGACTTTGAGAGACGAAGTGTTTGAATTTCCTTAGGGATTTCATAACAGCATGCACCTGTCTTTCTATGAAGTTGTACTTCTCCTCATGGGGGTGTATTACCTGGCTTAGAAACGCAATGGGGCGCTCTTCGCCATCTTCTCCCTTTTGTGTCAGGACTGCGGCGTAACTCTCGGGTTCTCCTATAGCATATAGGATGAAATCCCTACTGTAGTCGGGGTTAGTCAGGACTGGCGCCTGAGCGATTCGGGCCTTGATTTCTTCAAATGCCCCCTTTCTTTCATCCGTCCAGGTGAATTCAGCGTCCTTCTTCAAGAGCTCAGACATCGGCTTAATGACTTGAGCGAAGTCTGGAACAAACTTCCTTACGAAATTAATCTGGCCGAAAAACGACTGCAGCCCTTTCTTATTCGCCGGGAGTGGGAGCTTTAAGAGAGCCTCAGCTCTGTCAGGATCTACGGCGAGGCCCTTCTCTGATATAACATGTCCCAGTAATTTTCCTTCATTTACTGCGAATATGGACTTCTTCGGGTTAATTGAGATGCCAAATTCTCGGCATTTTTCAAATATTTGTTGTAAGTGCAAAGGATGGTCTTCCCTTTTCCGGGAGAAGACGGTCATGTCATCCAAATAGATGACAATGACCTTATTCAATAGTTCGCCGAATGCTAAATCCATAGCCCTCTGGAAAGTGGCTCCTGCATTTGAAAGGCCGAATGGCATTCGCTGATAAGCAAATGTTCCCCATTTAGTAGTGAATGTCGTTTTGTGTTGATCTTCATCCCTAACCCAGATCTGGTTATATCCTGAAAAACCATCAAGTAGGGAGAAACGTTGGGCCCCAGCTACTGAGTGCAAGATTTGATCAATCTGCGGGAGAGGGTAATGGTCTTTTAGCGAAGCCTGATTTAGGTTGCGAAAGTCTACACATAGTCGAATGTCTCCATTTTTCTTCCTGACGGGGACTAGATTCGCTACCCAAGAGGAATGCTTTATGGGGTAAATTATCTTAGCCTCAAGCATCTTCAGGAGTTCAGCTTTCATCATGACTTCGATCTTTGGGTTAACAGGCCTTTGCTTCTGCCGGAAAGGTTTGACCCCCTCCTGCAACTCAATTGTATGTTGAATCAATTGTCGATCATATCCCTTCAGGTCTTGATAAGACCATGCTACTATGTCAGGATACCTTCTGCACAAAGATCGGATCTGTTCTAGCTCTGTTGAGGTGCAATCTGTCCCGACTTTTATCACTTTCCCAGATTCGAGCTCCAGATCCTGATATTGCTTAGCGTTGACTTTGATTCTGTGGGAAACCGCTCGATCATTTTGATCAAAAAGGCTTTCTAGAGTAATCAACCCTTTTGGAACATGGTTGTTTTTTAACTGGACCAGCCCTTCATATTCTTCATCTTCTGGGCTTCTTCCTTCAACAGTAGCTGCTTCTTGGACCAAGAAATTGATGATCTGTTCATCATTGTCGAAAATTTGCCAATGCATGTCTCTATCTGGCACAGAGGGCCTATAAATCATCCTCACGGCCTTGGGCTTGTGCACCATGTCGTCAGCTGGAGAATATCTAGCTGCGATGGAAGCCAAGACATCGGCGTGTCTATTCTTTTCTCGTGGGATGGACTGCAGATTGAGCGACTCGAATTGGTCAAACAAGTCCCATACTCTGTTACGGTATGCTTTGAGATAATGCTTTTTTGAGATGCACTTGTTGGTGACCTGATTACATACCAATTCCGAATCTCCGAAGACTTGGAGATGTTTTATGCCTAATTTCTCTGCTTTCTTTAGTCCTAGGCATAAGGCTTCATACTCTGCTGCGTTGTTGGTGCAGCTCCAAACCAACCGGTAGCAATATTCTCTTTGCTCGCCAGACGGTGATACTAAAAGTATTCCTGCCCCGGCGCCATTTTTGCATCGGGCGCCATCAAAGAACAATCTCCATAATTCCCCCTGGGCACACATCTTATTTTCTAGCTTAGTGTGCTTCTCTGGTTTGGTGATAGCATAGCATCCCATTTCTGTTTCTATCATGGCATTGAAATCTGTCAGTGAAAACTCATCTTCAGAATTCAACTGCGCAAGGGATTCTTCAACTAGGTCCACCTGCTCTATCCCCTCCGCTATTGCATGTATGAGATCACCGCTTTCCTCCTCAGACATCTTCTGTACGAGGAATGTAGAAGGTTTCTCATTGTAGATTTTAACCTTCTTTCCTCTGAATGGAATTTCTAAATGTGAGTAGTCCATGGATAGGTATCCTCCTAACTTTGCTGTGAATTCCCTTGACAGGCACATACTAAAATATGGCTCCAGGTCGACGACTACCACCTCCTGTATTACCATAATCTGAGGCACTTTGTGCAGTCGAATAGGTATATCTTTAATTACGCCGACAGTCTTTACAGGAGTACCATCCAGTTGGAGTACGCCGTGGCTGCTTCGCGTGTACTCCATTCCTATTTCCTCGCAAACCGCCTTAGGCATGACTGTCGTTGCGGCCCCGGAATCAATCATACAGTTGTGGACAATATACCCTTCCATTTGTAAGGACAGGTAGAACGGAGGAGGCCTGTTTTTCCTGTAATGGAAGTGGATAAGGTTTGCACTAGGGCAAGTGGTGCTGACTTTCTTGCCTTAGTTGTCTTCAAGGATTCCTGCAACAAGTCCACTTGTCCAGGTAGCTGTAATGCGTCGTACAGACTAATCTTGGCAGGAGTTTTCTTCAGCTCGTCTACGATGTTGTATACTAGGGAGTTGTGTACCTCGGGTTCTTTTTTAGCCTCATACTTCGTGCGATACTGCTCCGTGGCTTCGACTCTTTGTCGTTTGGTCAGCGAAGGGAGTTTAAGCTTTTCCCTAGCCTGTTCTTTGGTTTCCGCCTGAGGCGGGCTTGCGGAGGCCTGTTGGGCCTTCTCTTTTACTAGCGCAGGATGAGAAACTTCGTCCGGGGCCTGGGAAGGTTGTTGTCCCTTCTCGCGGCGAGTATACACCTTTAGGGGGGCCATTTGAGCAGCATCTACCTCCATTGGTCTTTTTCCTTCCCTAGTAAGGACTGAAACTTGCTCTTCTTCACCAATTACTAGGTTCTGATCTATTTGCCTGATTATATTGACTTGACCACCAGGGCTACTACCCGACAGCGTTTGTACATAATGTTGGTGCAGCATGCAGGTATTTTCTTCATGGGGGTCATTACACGTGGAGCACCAATGTATGTAGTCAGAAGTGCTTGGAGCTTCGTCAATCACGGCATTTCTTGCCAATGATCTCCCTTGCTGTACCACTTGGTCTTTAGTGAGCGCTGGTGGGGGATAAGACCTCCTTGGTAGGAACTCCTGCTGTGCCTGCTTCTTTTTCATGATGGTCATGTCATTAGACAAGGTCTGTACCGTGGAGTTTAGGGATTGAACTTCCTGTAGTATTTTAGCCTGCATATCTTCAGCTTTGAGGATAGGTGGCAATGGGGCCATCGTTGGTATTGGGGGTAGGGCAGGGTGTTGGGGTGGTGCTGGTAACACGGGAAATGCTGAAGGGACAGTGGGCGGTGATGCTGAAAATGTAGGAAAATGTATTTGTGGAGTAGTGATCTGAGACACAATGGGGTTCGGGTTCCATGATGAGATTGGATACGCAGGGGTTGCGGAGATTTGCGAAGCGGCCGCACTTGTATACTGGGATTGAGGGAATTCCGGGAGTATGGGCATCGGCATCCTTTGAGGAAGTTTACCCACGGCTATCAAATCCATTTCCGCTTTCTGGGCCAATTCATACAGTTCAGGGAAGGTATTAATATTCGAATATCTTACCATTACGCTGATGTCAGGGTTAAAGGCCCTAAGGTAATAATACGCCGCAGCTTCGTTGGTTGGTCGGAGTCCAGCTGGTACCCTTTGCCAAGTTCGAGCGAACCTTACGTTGAAATCAGCAATCTCCTCTTGCGGGTGTCTCTGAATCGTCGTGAACTGGTGCAAAAGAGAGGATGGATCGGCAGATTCATTGAAACCCCTCATTAATTGTCCGGCTAGCTGGTCCCATCCCGTTATAGTGCCAGGTGGTAGGGATCTATACCAGTAGAGGAGCTTCCCTCTGAGAGATAGAACCAGAAGCTTTACCATAACTCTTTCTTCTGTGATGTCGTGAATCGCTGCCAGAGAAACAATGTCTTGGATATGTTCCAGAGCTGTCTTCCCTGTTCCATCGAATGTTGGGATTTTCTTCATAGCAGCAGGCGGAACCTGCCCTTGTCCCGCTAGATTTAATGGTCCGGAAGAATTCCATGCCGGGAACAATCTGGGCGGCGGTTGTTGCTGCTGCTGCATTTGTTGTTGATGTTGCTGGTGTGCCATGTTTGCGCCTAGATTCCGAAAAACAGGAATTCCCGAAGTTCCTTGTTGATTGCTAACTGGATTACTAATTGGAACGGAGGCACTTGGATGATCTGGTGAGTTAGGAGGATTAGGAGGAAGACTAGCCGCTGTGCTATCCGAAGTTGGCCCTTGTTCGTCAAAGGCAGCCTCTTGCGAGGACGTTCCACGTAACAGTGATTCAGGGGTGACCAACTTGGAGTGTTCCCCGAAGGCGTCAATATCGAGTTCAAAGAACTCAGTCTCTTCTCCACTATTCCTAACTCTCCATCTTGTTTGCATGAAGGCACGGATACTTTAGTACCGGTCTCTTACGACTTTAAGATTCTCAGGTTGAACAGAGTCGCCAGATGCTAGAGTCTTTTGGCAATGAGATAAGCATCGGTTCTCACTACCACTCACAAGGTGAGACTGACCGGGTCCCACCGGGCGTGCCAGAAACTGTTGGTCACAAATCTGCCACAGGAAAGGATTTTGGGAAGTATACGCGCCCTAGACCTGGACCAACATTGAAAGGCCGGAGGGAAGAGATGCCCTCCGTGCCAATCTCCGGAGAAAGGCCGGCTCCTTTACTAAACTACTTGGTGTCTTAAGCTAAGAGTGCAAGAAAGAGATAAAAATAGTAAGGGTGCAGGAAAGAAATAAAGGGAGTAAGGGAAAGAATGTCAATGGATTTTCAGAGGGAAAGAACCAGCAGCACGATTACTAGCTAATATCTTGAGGTAGCAGCAATAAATACAAAGAATAAAATATGAATGAACGCCGCACTAGCTTTCCTATGTATCCTCTGGACGAGTTCCAGGATCCTCCTAATCCCTTACGCCGAAATCCAGATTTCAGAATTACGGCAATTAAGAAATAGGTGAATATAGCAGAAACACTATCCACAGGCAGCATACAAGAAGACTAACACAGCATTTTTCCCTCCTATGTATCCTTCAAGAGAATTCCAGGGTTCTGTCCCCAATCATACACCTAAATCCAGGATTCAGAATTACAGCACATAAATGAAGACAGAATAAAAGAAATAATCATGGAAGGCAGCATACAAGAGAGAAATGAGGCCCAAAGTTCTTGATATTAATCGCAGAAATCAAGTTACAGCAGCTTTCTAGCAAAAGTTCTCCCCCCTTTTCTCATTACAATTCACGGGTTTTTATAGAGGACCCGACCCTCTGAGCCATCAATGCACAAAATCGGGAAGTACGTCCTCGAAAACCTGAGAAATTTGTTCTCGCTCCTCCCGTGACCGAGCTCTCACATCCTTTTCTACAATTAGCCATTATGGCCGGATTAGCCGGGAAATTTGTATTTATGAGCCGTTTGACTTGTCCTGGATTTTCTCGGGTGTGGAGCTCGAGTGGGTCCTGCTATGTCCGTCGGGCTCTCCTCCTGTGACTGATATTTCTTTTCTGGTTGCCAAAAATGAGCCCCGGGTCTTTTGGGCAAGTAAAAATGCATTTATGAAACACTCAATTGCCTCGAAAAGATACCCGACCTTGGGGTGTGTGCCTTTAAAGCGCCTAATGAGCTTCGCCAAACTCGCATTCGGACCTTAGCTTCGCAATGGACGTGGGCCGAAGCGGGAATATCTCCTTCTCAAAACGTGGCTCTCAATCTTTCATTGCTTCGCTGGAAAGGTGGGTTAAAGGCTGCTTCGCAAGATTCCTTGCCCGAAGTGGATGCTTCGCTGATGGGCTGTCAAAAATGCTTCGCTGCGAACCTTCTTCAAAACAGCTGTTCGGGAGGTTTTGGGCCGAAGTGCGTTCTTGCCTTAGAATATTGCTTTGACTTTTCAAGGGCAACTAATGCTTCGGATGAGGGAGCTTCGCACAAAAGCTAGCCGAAGTAGATGCTTCGCAGCAGCCTAAGGCGAAGTAGATTATGCTTGGAGAAATGGTTCGCCAGGAGAGAGGTCCGAAGCGGATGCTTCGCTTAATTCTTAGCGAAGCACTCTCTCAATACTTAAGAATTTCTGCATTTTCCGCTTCGCAAGGTTCTCGCCCGAAGCGACTGTTTAGGCTGCTTCGCTAGCGAAGCTTTTTCCATGCCTTAGCAAATCTTGGGCTACGATCTGAACTTTCTTGCTTTCCTTTCTTGGCGAAGCTATCCTTCTTTTTCCCGCGAAGCTCCTAAACCTGGTTTGCTTTGTGGCGAAGCTCTTACACATCCAATTCTATGTACAAGGGGATGACAATGAAAGCCAAAATTGCTGCAATACTTAAAAATGTTCAAAAGCAAGGGAACAAATTCATGAAAACAAAAAAAATGCTTTACAAAATTTTGATTTCCACTACCCCTCTAAGCAATGTGACAAAATTGTCAACAGTTCCGTTTACCATGAATGTCATACAACATGGTCCACGGCTATGGCCAACTATGGTTGTGTAATACAATTTATTTCCTTTTATTTATTTGCATATTGTTAATTGTTAATGTGTATAGATATTCCTTATTTGCAATGGTTGTGTAGGATATGAAAAATAATTCTCTCTCTTCCTCCCCCCCTCCCAAAAAAAAGAACAAAAAAATGGAAAACTTTCGCATCAAATATTAGAGGAGAGAATGATTACCACTTGACTAATGACCTCATTCTTTCACCTATCTCTGTTGTTGAGAGAAACAACCGTTCATCCAAGTATATATCTTGCCAAAATGTTAATGCCATATCTATGCACCCTTGTCTTCATACAAGAGTGGTTACTAGGTCTTCACTACCTTTCTCTTACTTGGTGTAGGATAGGACTATAGTTGTGTGGCTGGTTTTAGCCACCGCTTAATATCCAGGAGTTGTAGATAGACAACTCACTAGTTTCTTGTCTTCTTCCATTGGTTCCTCAACCATGTGTGCTAGGATAGTTTTGTGGGGTTGAATTTTATGCCTTCCAAGGATTATGCAACCAGACCCCCTTAGTCATGGCCATTCCCTTGGGAACATCATTAGATCTTGTCTTGGCCCTTTTGGGATGGGTGGTGATGACGACTCTGTTTCTACTTTGCATTCCATAGATTAGAATTGGGACTTGGATCCACTTATGCTCTTTTCTATTTTATCTTTGACCTGATTGTTGGTTCTGTTTTCTCTTAATCATTATTTTTAGCATGTTACGGTTTGCCCATTTCTGGGTCCAACCCTCCTGATTGTGATCTGATGTTGTACAGTTGTTTAACTTTAGTATGTTTCACTCTAGTTTGTTTACCCTAGTTTAGTTTAATTTAGTAGTAGTAGTTTTGTGGTTTCTATAATTCATAGTAATAGCTTGTTTTGGCGAGTCGTAGTGGCCTACTTTGGCCATCTCTGGATATTAATAGAATTATCTTATCTTCTGTGTCTCTCAATTACATTTTTGATTTATAATACAAAAAAGGGTTTTTGACTGAGCCAGATTAGCTTGGCTGACTTGAAAAGTTTGGATCTGACCGAACTAGAGTTATGTCTGACCAAACCTTGTAGCTATGATATATAGATTTTTATATAGGAGGAGGTCATGCATATCATCCGTTTGTTTGACTCAAAGGTTGTGTACCTAAGATTGATGGCAAAAGCATTAGGGATGCTTCCTTGCTCATTCTCATCAAGAGAGCTTAACCAATTTGAGAGCTTCCGCAATCTTCTCTACAGTTGTGAGAACAAGTACTTAGCATAAAATATTGTCAAGGTTTATTGACTCCATTGGTACCTCTATTTATTATCTTATGATCAAAGGTTGGAATCAAATAATTTGATGTATTAAAATTACCTGAAGTCAATTTTTACATTCAAAGAATTGTGAGGCCTGAATAGTACACCTTTGTGGATCTATTCATGCTTTGCCACCTGTGGATAAGCAAAGTTCCAAAACATTAGTGGGAAACTTGGATATGAGAGACATTTTAAGTATACCCTCTTTCTTGATTTGAATTCTTCACGTAGTACCGAACACTATTAAATTGATCAAGGGACTTGGATTTATTGGTCCAAACATTTTGAAAGTGGATGCTAATGTTGTTATCTCAACCAGAATCAATTGTTTTCGAGGACCTCTCAACATGTGCATCTATTTAGGGGGGTTGTGCACACCCATTAAAAATAATGGGTGTTGCAGCATTTATAAACTTCATTGAGTTTCTAAACCATATCTTTCCAATATGGGGTTGAACAACATTAAAGGGACTGTGACATTTATATATGCAAAAGTAACACGGTTATTTTTTTCTTTCCACTCTTTAGATCTTTCAATGGTCCAATGTTCCATTTCTTTCAAGATTTACCCCAACCTTGAAGGGAACTTTATGATGAGATGCTTTTTATAGAAGTGATTTCCTTCTATTGAGCTTTTTGCATAAACTTTCTCATGTTCTTTATAAGTTTGAACATTACACAGTTTCAAACCCCAGTTTTTTGAAGCAAATTGGTTGTCACCCTTGGATATGGTACAACAATCTGATTTGCAAAAAATGCATTACCATTTGCGACTCCCTGAACATGAATCTATATTGGGCAGTCTGTGGAATGTTCCTTGTCTAGGTTTCTTTCAGCATGACTACTTCTAGGGTAACTATTTCTTCTTTAATGAGATTTGCGGTCGCTTTGCTCGCTAACAAAAGAAAAATAAAGACATGGAAGTCTCAAAAAATAGACTAGATCTGTTTTTACTTGGGTTGGGAGAGGGGTGGCAGAATGTGGGCAATACTAGCAGCCGTAGTAAGTTTGCTATGTAGTGCGAATAAATCTACATATGTTTTCTTATAGGGGTGAGGGGGTGCCTGGTGTATTAAGTGTAGACACTCAAAATTTTGTTGCATAACATATAATTTGTGTTTGTGTGTAGCACCCTCCTAGCTGCCACTTAAAATTCACTCTAAAATCCTACATGGTTTTTTGTTTTATTTTTTATTATTATTTATTTTTGGAAAGGCATAAAAACAAATGTAGCTGATGTAATTAATCGGTATATCTCTGGTGTGCTATCATTGATGTTGGGTTTTTGGCCAATTGAGAGGTCGGAGTAGAAAATCTAGGTGCTTGGGACAGGTGTAAGCTCCTCAGTCAATACAGGAGCCTTGTAAAAAAACATTGGGCAGATAGTTTGAAGTTAACACGTGGCCTTTTGCTATCAAGTGTTGCTTGAGCCCAACTTCTCACCCATCTTTGCCATTGGAGCATATGGTGATCAACTCTAATTAAACTCAGATTTGATCACTAACTTCCTAAAGCACTTGCTTTTGTTAGCACAAACATGCTAGGTTGCTACAACTTTGGAAATCCAATTGCGCAAACATCCACTCATAATTTTGAGCATGTGGGGGTATGCTGTCGAGTTTGAATGTTGAAGTTAAGATTAAAGCTTGGTGAATGACTAGGATCAACCCAAAGTATCCTTCGCTTGGGAAAACATCAACTAGGCTACCCATTCTTGTGAGACACGTCTCTTTTGAGTCTCGAGCTAGGCTTAAGCTTGGTGAGCTTACTTGCTTGCATGTTGAAGGTTCCAAGTTGGCGGGGTTGACCATAAGCTTGCTTTGTACCTATTGAGTTCTTGACAATGAGGCTATGCTCGAGGGTTCCAAGAGTTGATTGTCTTGTGGTCTTTTATTACTATAGAGAAAGAAATAAGCTCAACTACATGGCTAAGTAGATAAGTTTGCAACCAAGGAAAACTTTGGCCTAGCTAGTAGTTCTAAAATGGATGCATCTTTTGACCACAAGCTATAGACAAACAACCGTAATACTAGCTCATCTCGTATAGCATTTTTAACTAACAAATGGATTCAATTTAAGGGTAGTGAAAGAACAATCTAATGTCAAACTTGAAAACAAGTTGAAAAGCGAAAGATAGCATTATAAGATCTTCAACATCCTATATCTTCCAAGATTGCTTCCACTCTTCTTTCTATAAATAATCCTAAGCTAAAGGAAATCATACATCTCTTTTAACAACACACATCGAGTTGAACAAGATGGCAACAATATAAACATACTTAAAGAATTTCCTCATTAACTTAATGAATGATTGTAATCCAAGCAAAGAGAAGGATAAGAACTTGTGCACCATGATTTAATCTCCATCCTAAAGCCTGTCCTTGTATCCATAACCAAGCTATAGTGTCCTAACTTGCTTACCTCTTGGCTAACCCCTAGCTAGTACATGGGTCCATAGGGTGGAAGAGGATGCTATTGCTCACTCTTCCAAACTTGGCACATACGTATGACTCACTTTTCCCCATTCCCATCCCCACTTGACATATTTGTAGGACATATTTATATATGAGCATTATTAGTTGCTAGGAAGTAGATAGGAGCAACACTCAACAAGATATTATATTGATATTTGACATAGGTTATGCATTTACATCTCCATTTTTATCATATCAAGCTCATGGAATTGAATAAATCCTTCTCTCTATCCATATAATTGTCAGTGTTGATGTTTGAGGATAACATTATCAAATATATAATGTAAAAGATATGAGTATGCCATTGGAAGCTACTCTTTTTCAAGTGCCATTGCCGTTTCCTCATGGACTTAACCCCCTCTTCAGAATGTAGTATTGGAGAGAATCATAAATTTAAGATAGATAATGATATTAGGGTAATGAATAACAAACAGAGGAACAAATTTTCCAAGTAAGAAGAGTAAATCCATGCCTCTCCATTAGTCATCGACCTTTTGAAATGGATGATCTTTCTCTCTACTTTAGCTTTTCATCCCATCAATCATCTTCAATTGCTTACATGAGAGTTTGTCCTTTTCTTTTAAAGATTTGTTAGGTGTCATACCTAATATGTGATCGTCACTCCCATTAAATTTTGGTGTCACCTATTTCTATCATTTGATCTTAATATGACTACGGTAATTTGGTAGGTGATTCACCCTCGTTGACCTAGGTCGCATCATAATGCGGGTTTGCTTATTATGGTAAACCCTTAGTGCACAAGTAAGTCATTTGACCCAACATATCTTAACCTAAACCTTCCCATTTGATATAATATAATTTGTCTTTCTCCCTATGCTCTGCATAGGCAATTTCCCAACCATTCCAGCAAAAACAAGAGCTAGGATTTGCTTTGCTTTTGCATAGGAAATTCTCCCTCACGTTCTAGCAGAAATTGGAGCTAGGGTTTGCTTTGCCTTTGCACAAAAAATCTCCTCGCTTGTTCCAATGGAAACTAGAGCTAGGGTTTGCTTTGCATCTACACAGGAAATTCTGCCGCATATTCCAACAGAAGTTGAAGCTAGGGTTTGCTTTGTCTTTGCTTAGAGAATCCTGTCGTCATTCCAGTTGAAACTGGAGCTAGGGTGTGCTTTGCCTCTGCACAAGAAATTCTTTTGCACATTTTAGTAGAAATCAGAGCCAAGGAAATTCCCCCACCCATTCCAATTAAAACCTAAGCTAGGTTTTGTTTTGCCTTTTGCATGGAAAATTTTCTTAGCAAATTTCTCCCGCATGTTCTCGTTGAAACAAGAGCTACGGTTTGCTTTGTCTTTGCACATAAAATTCTTCTCACATGTTCTAGCTAAACCAGGCTAGGGTTTGCTTTGCTTTTACACAAAATTCATCTTGCTTGTTGCAGCTAAAACTAGAGCTATTGTTTTTAATCACAGCATGGAAGATCCACCTTTGCATGCTCTCCAAACAGTGTTAACTCCCAAAGTCAAGTGCAATTGCCTCACCAAATTGATTGTAGAAGTTGAGCATTTGACATTGAGCTTCAACAACAAATATCACAAGTCCAAAACCAGCTTCGCAAAAAGGACACTACCATTGAGGCCCTACAACATCAAGTTGAAGCACTAGATGAAAAGATTGTCAAATTAGAACATTTTGAATGAGCTCATACATTTGCAATTGATCATCTCCATCAACTCCAAGAGGTTTTTCATGATATACAACACATGTAAACAAAGTTTGTTGCCCAACATGAGAATCTAAAAAACAAGACAAATGCTTATCAATAGACTTTCTAAAAATAAGTTGAAGAACATAATTCATGGGTTCAAGGGTTCAAGAGTAAAATGGTTCCTCTCATTGTGGAGTTAGCAGTGCAAGCCAAATTTGATGAGGAAGGGGCACATCAAGCCAAAGAATTCAACCTTCAAGTTGGCTGCTAATCCCTTAAAGGTAAGACATTATTTTTTGCACAACTCATTGGACATCAAGGATATTATCCTTGTTCGGACTTGGTGATCCCTTGACAAAACTCTTGGCATGTGATTCTGCTCATTTGAGGAATACTTGAGGGCTTTAAGAGCCAAGAAGGAACTTTTTACTTTGTGCACAAAAATTTACTTGGATGGGGAGCTTATGCATCTTTAGATGGAAGAACTACAAAAAGCATGTCAACAAGTGATAGTTGCTCGAAAACACGGGTGGACAACCATTCGTGATTATCAAGTTATGATTTGTGACTCCTCTTGCTAGGGTGGTCTCATCCTTGGCTTGTAAAATGAAGGTGTTTTTGAGTCGCAATAGGTAAAAGTAGCTTCTTTATCGCCTTTATAAAATTGTTATTGGGTGATATGGTCTTCCTTGGTTACATTCCAAGATGTTACTCTTTAAAGGATTTGGCTTTTAATATTTTATCATTGAGACCCATGAGAACCTAGAACGAGCTCTCCCTCTTGTCAATGGTTACTTTTGGGTTTTTGCTTTTAGGCATGAGACATGTCAATTAGCTGGCGTTTGTGGTTCAGATGGTGCAGGTTGCCTCATTTTGGACTACCTTTGTCAACAAGTGTCATTGGTCGTGTCAAATGAGCATTTCAAATATATGTGGTTTTAGATCTAGAGACATCTACCTCCTTTTCAAGACATCTTCATAGCATTACACTATTTTCCTCTAACATCCTCATCTTTTATCACCCACTTTGATGGTGACCCATACTTGGATCTCTACCTAGAGATTTCTACATATTCTTCCTTGGGTGATGTCATTCTTGTAGGTGACTTCAATGCCAGCATTGAGACCCTCTTAAAATCTCATAGAGGACGTGTTTTGTCTCTTTGAACTTGACCACATGGATTTTGCATTCAAGAGAACCTCTGCATATGAGAAGCATCCTGTTACCTTTTATGTTAAACACTTGATTCAGTTGTGTGACTTACACGGGCTTTTGGTTCTCAATGGGATTCCTCAGTTTCCTAACTCTTCCAAGTTCACTTATTTTTTTGCATGTGGGAGGTGCGAGTGTGGTTAATTGTATATTCACAATAGGACCTTGCTTTTTGGTATTCATGGTTTTCAAGTTTATAATCAGCTTCCCTTGGTGGATCGTCCAATGTTGCTTTTTGCCTAGGATTCTTCCTCGTTTACTTCTATGTCTTTTCCTTCTCCATCGCTCAATCATACCAACCATCCCATGATTGATTTTGATCCTTGTATTGCTGATAATCATGTTGCTTGTCCCTCCCAATTGATGTCCCAATACTATTCTCTTAATTCCACCAAAGCGACAACCAAATATGATCTTTTGTCCTGCACATTATGGGATGCAACTCCCTACACAGTTACTTGGCCAAAGGTTGTTTGTCACATTGCTGCTTTCCCCATGAATTATTGGTATAATCAAGAATGTAAGGCCACTCTTCAAAAGCTTTGGTTTGCTCTTATCCATGAGCTTACAACCATATCTTCTACTTAGAGGGACTATAAATTCCTCACTTGATGTAAGAAATGAGAGTTCTTGCTATATCTTCCACCTGGAGGGAATATAAATGCCTCATTTGATGTAAGAAATGAAAGCTTCTTTCCGCTATGTGTTTAGAGCTTTTAAATGCTCTTCATTAGTCTCCCAAAATATTTTGGTGCACTCTTCTTCCTCAAAACCCCTCTTACATGTGTATTGAAAACAAATCCTAAGTCTTCCATGCTAATTCTTTATATGACATCACAGGGCATTCCACCGTTCATATCTCTTCCCCCCATACATCATGTCACCTCTTCTCTCCAAGGACATCAAAATAGCTATACATTTTAGTATGTGCTAGCAAGCTTGCTGATTTTGAGGGATTTTATGCTAAATTTTTGAAATATGGTGCTGAAGCTATTGGGTATTTCTTTGCAGAATTATTCAATGAGGTTGCTTGTTTTGGCTTCCCTTCCTTCTGGTCCCAACATATCATCTGCCTCATCCAAAAATATGGAGACTATTCAGATCTGAATAACCACAAAACTATCATGATTGGGCACACATTTGCTAGGTTTAATGGAATAGTTTTGAATACGAAACTCTCAAAACTACTAGATCATGGCAAGCGTAGAGTGAGAGGGTAGGCTGGTTTCAAAAGTGATCATCAAACTATTTATCATGTTTACGCTCTCATGGCTATTATCGAGGAGGCTCATCAAGGGACTTCTAAAGTAGTATGTTGTTTTGTGGTCGTTAGAAAGGTCTTTGACATTGTTCTTAAGCATCTTTTATTTTCTAGACAACGTGATATTGATATCTCAAAGTTGTTTATCACTACCATCAATAGACTAAATGAGGTAGTTGTTGGTCTTTTTTGGACAACTTTTGGTTTCTCATAGGATGTCTAGAGCACCATTGGTGTCAAACAAGGATGTCTTCTTCTCCTTCACTCTTTGGGATCTACATAGATGTGCTGGAACTTTTTTTCATCAGTACACATATTTTGACTGTGGTTGCCTTCTAACATGTCTTGATAGTTTTTTTGAAAAATAATTTGAAAAAACTTGTATTAAAACAAAGATCATTTACAAGTTGGGATGAGACTTTTCCCAGCCTTAGTCAGAGAGAACACATGTTTACAAGAGTAAAAGAAGATTTGCATTGGAGCCAAATCTCTTAAACCATATTTCTACAATGACTGTTCACCTGTTTACAACTATAAAAGAAAATCTACATTGAAACATAAATCTCCTAAACAGTATTTCTGGAATGGTTATCCAAATTAGCTAAGCATTGGATTTGCTCACCAACCTCGCCTAATCATCTCATCCTCAATAGCCATGTCACTGTGCCACTTGAACCCCTACCTCCTTCTCAGTACCCATCTTAGCCGGAAGTCTGCCACTTTATTTAGATCTCTACTCACATAAACAAGAATCACATCATCTAATTCCCTCCATAATTCCTTAATTTGAGTGACAAGAATCCTCAACCTCCATGTTTTCAAAGCAAAGTTCCTCATGCAATCTAGAGCTCCAACCATTATTTGAGAATCCGATTCTAGGATTATCCTCCTATGACCTTGTTTTACTGCCTAAATAGAAGCAGATTGGATAGCTAAGGCTTCTGCTTCATTGTTTGTGGCTCTTCCCAAGCCTTTCAGTTCCCAATAGAGCATTGTTCCAACATGATTCCGGCAAACCACTCCAATTCCAGCTCTACCCGGATTGCCTTTTGCAGCTCCATCAGTATTAATTTTAATCCAACCTTCGGGGGTGGTTTCCAACTAGCTCGTCTCCGTCCCTCTTGCACTTCAACTTCCTTCTCCATTGCCCCAATAACAACCTGAGTTTCCTCTTTAGCATAGATCGCCACAGTTTATGTGGCTTTGCTCCAAATGACCTGCCAAACTCCATCTAAAGAAGAAAAAGTTTCTCTAAAAATTCTAGCATTTCTCTCCAACCACACTTGCCACCAAATAAAGTTTAATCCAAGCTCCCAACCAATACAAAGAGCTTTAGATTTAAATCTACCCCTCTTCCATATTTCCCAAATATTAATCCGATTCAAATCACCATTAACTTGAATTTTATAATATAAAAACCATCTCTCCCAAATGCATGAATGGGCACTCAAACATCAAGTGATCAGCTGTTTCCTCGCTCTTGTAGCATAAAACACATTGAGATGGACCAATGATTCCCCAAGCATCCGAGATTATCAAAAGTAAGAATTCCATTATGCATGAACTGCCAGGCAAGAAAGTTTACTTTCGGCCAACCCTTGGACTGCCAAATCTTTCTCCAATCCTCAACCTGATATGTATGAGGAGGAGGCTCGGGAAGGATCTTATCATATCCGTCCTTCACCGTGTAGACACCAAGGCTCCCATATCCCCAAGCTAATTCATCCTCCTCGTCTCTACTTGTGAGAAATCTTTCTGCCAAGATTTTAGTCATGATGGGTGTCAAATCCGGAGGGATTGAAATTGGCCACTCATCCAACTTCTTAAACTGCTTAAACTTATAATCCCCCAGCTGACTAGTGTTGAAATAACTTTCAATTTGGACCCATCCCTTGGTTTCTATGGCTGTTTTTATTGGTTGCAATTCAGGAAATTCAACAATGATAGGTGGATATTGATCTCATGAATCTGTCCAAAATCGTGCCTTCTCCCCTCTCCCCACTTTCCAAAATAATCTATCTTTTACTACCTGAGATCCTTACTTGAGAGCCTGCCACACTAAGGATCCATTACCATCCAAAGGGAAACGACCCACCTCATTTGGGTTTACATGTCCCAAATATTTACTAGTTAAGATTCTACTGAATAAAGAAGTTGGTTGGGAAATCCACCTCCAATAAAGCTTTCCAGCCAAAGCTTTATTATTTAACTTTGATCTTCTCAGTCCCAAACCTCCTTTTACCTTGGGCTGGCTTACTTTATCCCAACCTACTAAGGCCCATTTCCTCTCTCCTTTTACTCCTTCCCATAAAAATTTTCTAGCCATCTTGTCCAACTCTTTCCATATGGTATGTGGGGCAGCAAGGATAGAAAATTTATAAATTGGCATGGCCTGAATGACTGATTGTAAAAAAGTTAATCTACCCCCATAGCTTAACCATTTGTGAGACCAATGATTAATTCTGTCCTTGATACAATCCAAAAGATTCCTCCAGATATCTATTTTTAGTTTTTTAAAATGCAAAGGGACCCCCAAGTATACCACTCGGGAGATAAGTCCTTGTGAATCCCAAGATCTCTAAAATTCTGTCCTGAAGCCTTTGATCAAGATTGAAAAAGACCACTTTGGATTTTTTATCATTGATGACTTGGTTTGTAGCCCTAAGGTAGACATTAAGTGTATCTCTAATCATTCTTGCTTCCCTGATGCTGGCCACTCCCACCAATCTCGTGTCATCCACAAACCGTAGGTGAGTCAAAACTTACTCACCCACCTTGATACCTGTTAGCAAACCTTGTTGTCTTCTCCTCAAGATGAGTCTACCCAATCCTTCAGCCAATATGAGAAAAAGATAGGGAGAGCAAGGATCTCCTTGACGAAGGCCTCGAGTAGCTCCAAACGGTTGCGAGGGAAGACCCTTGATTAACACCGAGTATGTCGGAGTAGAAACACAACTCATGACCCATTCTATCCAATCTTGAGAGAAACCAAAGGCTGCCATCATCTTTGACAAGAAGCTCCACTCCACCCTATCATAAGCCTTTGACATATCTAATTTTATGAACATTCCTCTATTACCAGATGTTTACATTGAATGGATTTCCTCCTGAGCTAGAACCACACCATCCAAGGTCTGCCTACCCTCTACAAAACCCCCTTGCTCCGAGGAGATAATGTTATGTAGAAGAGGTTTTAGCCGCTCAGCCATTACCTTTATGATTATTTTATATATGACATTGCATAAGGCAATAGGTCTATAATCTGAAATATGTACCCCCTCCTCCCCTTTTGGAATTAAGGTAATGAAAGTATGATTTAATGCTTTAAGCATTCTTTTACTACCTTTGGACTTCTCTATAACAGCCATTATATCCTCCTCCAAGTTATCCCAAAAGGCCTGAAAAACTCAATTGGAAAGCCATCTGGACCTGGTGTTTTTTTGGTGCTCATTCCAAAGACTACATTCTTCAGTTCCTCTCTATCAATGGGTTTAAGTAGGGTCTGATTTTCTTCTTCAGAGATAACCCACAGCAATAACTTCTTTTTGAGCCTCTTCATCTTGCACCATACTTTCCTTAAATAGTTTAGAAAAATAATCCATTGAATGGAAATGCATACCTGGAATTGTATCAAAGGAGTGTCCGTTCTCATCTTGAAGAGCTTCCATGTTGTTCATCTGTCTCCTAGCACAAGCAGTTCGATGGAAAAATTTGGTATTTTTATCACCTTCTAATAACCAAGTGGTTCTTGCTCTCTGTTTTCAGTAGGTCTCCTCTTGGTTGCCAATGTCCTCAACCCCTTTACGCAATGCATCATCCTCTTCTTTGAGCTGCTCTGTAATTGTTCCTTCCCTAAAGTGTTTTTGAACCTCATCCCATCTGGCCACCAATGGAGCTCTTTGGACCTGGAAGTCTGTCTTGTTAGCTCGCCTCCATTATTTCAGTTGATCTTTGACATAATGAAGTTTTTTGTGGAATCTAAACATTGCTGTCCCATATGTTGGGCGACCTTATTCCCACCATTGTGGAATTTTCTTTCGAAGTTCCTCTTTTTGTAACCAAAGTTTTCAAATATAAATGGTTTGTGATGCTTGCATCGTCTCGATCCCCCCTTCCAACAAAATGGGGAAGTGATCCGAAACTGGACCCTCCAAAATCTGAAATTTTATATTCCATTTTACAAATGCCTCCTCTGAAACCAAAAAACGGTCTAACTTCACCTTCTTGCTATGTGGCTCCCTCCTCTTATTAGTCCAAGTACTGTTGGTTCCAAGGTATTTAATATCCACCAAGTGTAATGCTTGGACTTGGGCAATCATAAGTCGATCCCCGGGGTCCAAAATTGGGGTTCCCCCTTCCAGATCTCTAGAGGATAATTTGGCATTAAAATCCCCAGCAACAATCCAGTCTAAATCTTCCCTTGAGACTCTCATGTTATGCATAACTTTCCATTGATGTGAGCCCCATAAAAATTTGTGATTAAAACATGTTCAGTTGTGATATTATTTCTAAAATGTGATGTGAGAACACCCCTCCAAGCTATATGTTCTATTGCAGTTCATTCAAGAGAGTTCCAAAGAGTAACTATCCCCCCGAGGCAGCTTGGGCAGCCACTTCCATATGACCAGCACCCCTCCAAATTCTGTTAACTGTTTTACACATAAGATCTAACAACATTTTTTTCTCCTGGATAAGCAAAAAATCTGTTTTACATTTTTCTAAGAGTCTTCGAACAGTGATTGATGGGTTCTCATTGTTTAAACCCCTAACATTCCATGATTGTATAATCATTGGTTACCTTGAGAGCGATAAAAATCTATTGGCCTCACCGATCCTCTAGTGATCAGTTTGTCTCCTTGAAGCTGCTATCAATTCCTTATTTGATTTTCTACCCACTCCTTGAGAGTTGCTATTTTTTGATCTCTTTTCCACCTGAGTTATGCCTAAAGTTGGCCTTTCTCTGTTCTTTTCTGCTATGCCCATGCTAACATCCTTAATTATTGACTGCTCTTGGTTATGCACTATCAATGCCCTTGCACTCTCTGATTGCGGTAACTCATCGTACTCAATTACTTGCTCTATGATGGGGGAGATGAAAGAGGAGCTTGAACATGGATGTTATTATTTTCATTATTCCCATCCACTTCTTCCATGAATTGTTCTTCTTGGTCCATTAGTGTCTTAAATATCTCATACCTATTGGAGGGCTTGAGTTGGGTTTGCTCTTTACCATCTTTTTTCTTTTGCCTTCTCCTTCTTTTGGGCTGTTCAAAACCATCTCCGTGTGCTTCTTTACCCTAAGAAATATTCGTTGGTTCTTTGTTGATTGTTGACTTACCCTCCTTAGGAAGATTTGACATTCCTAGAGGAGCCTCCATTTTTATGTTCATATTATTTGGGCAAGATCGAGCCAAATGCCCATATTTGTGGCAAACTTTGCATCTGAAGGGCAATGCCTCATAATCCAGTTGTTGAATCCAAGATAGTCTTGCAAGTTCAAGTTCCACCTCTGCAGGTAGAGGCTGGCTAAGATCCATTTCCACACATAATCTTGCATAAACAGCTGTGTTTCCTTCTATTGTGTCTTTGGAAACACCCAAATGTATTCCAAGGGAATTACCGATAATTTCCAATACCTGCTCACTCCAAAACTCCATTGGAAGTGCATACAAATGGATCCAAACCGGGATAGCGATGGGTTCAATTCGAGGATCAAATCCCACTCGCCAAGGTTGAACAAATAATCCTGCAGGACCATGATTCCTCTTTTCGATTCGAAAGCCCTATTTCTATCGGCAAGTGAAGAAAAACTAACAATAAAATATCCATTGCTAATAAACCATAAAGAATACTCACCAAGAGGATCCCAATTTTTTTGGACCCAAGAATGAAAAAAATTTAGGGTAGGGCAAATCATGATTGGCTCTATATAAATCTGTTTCTTCCACCATCCTTTGCTCAATGACAATCTTTGGCCTTGATTCGATCGTGGCAAGCATCCTTTAACTCGTTGAGATGTTGATCTATTTCCAGCGATCGTAAAGAGCATTTTTAATGCAGTTTTTGTGCTTTTTCAGTCTTTGATGAAGATTTATCCTTTAACAAATCTGCAAAAGAACTATGTCTCTCTAGAAGAGGATCCGGAGGTGCCCCCATTGGACCCTCCTGGGGCAGCAATCTTGTCTTCAAATCCACAATAACCAGAAATCTCTTCGGCTACCCAACTGATGCCCTAGTTTTTCCCTAGCTCCAACTCTAATGTTGATTTTAGAATATGAAATACCGAAAGTTTAATAAATGAAATAACATTTACCCTCACGTAGGAAAAACTAGGGCATCAGTTGGGTAGCCGAAGAGATTTCTGGTTATTGTGGATTTGAAGACAAGATTGCTGCCCCAGGAGGGTCCAATGGGGGCACCTCCGGATCCTCTTCTAGAGAGACATAGTTCTTTTGCAGATTTGTTAAAGGATAAATCTCCATCAAAGACTCGAAGAAGCACAAAAACTGCATTAAAAATGCTCTTTACGATCGCTGGAAATAGATCAACATCTCAACGAGTTAAAGGATGCTTGCACATCGTAATCAAGGCCAAAGATTGTCATTGAGCAAAGGATGGTTGAAGAAACAGTTTTATATAGAGCCAATCATGATTTGATCTCAGAATTCATGGGTATTCGCCCTACCCCGAATTTTTTGCATTCTTGGGTCCGGAAAACTGGAGCCTCTTGGTGAGTATTCTTTATGGTTTATTAGCAATGGATATTTTATTGTTAGTTTTTCTTCACTTGCCGATAGAAATAGGGCTTTCGAATCAGAAAAGAGGAATCATGGTCCTGCAGGATTATTTGTTCAACCTTGGCGAGTGGGATTTGATCCTCGAATTGAACCCACTGTTGTCCCGGTTTGGATCCATTTGTATGCACTTCCAATGGAGTTTTGGAGTGAGCAGGTATTGGAAATTATCGGTAATTCCCTTGGAATACATTTGGGTGTTTCCAAAGACAATAGAAGGAAACACAGCTGTTTATGCAAGATTATGTGTGGAAATGGATCTTAGCCAGCCTCTACCGGCAGAGGTGGAACTTGAACTTGCAGGACTATCTTGGATTCAACAAGCTGGATTATGAGGCATTGCCCTTCAGATGCAGAGTTTGCCACAAATATGGGCATTTGGCTCGATCTTGCCCAAATAATATGAACATAAAACTGGAGGCTCCTCTAGGAATGTCAAATCTTCCTAAGGAAGGTAAGTCAACAATCAACAAAGAACCAACGAATATTTCTCAGGGTAAAGAAGCACAGGGAGATGGTTTTGAACAGCCCAAAAGAAGGAGAAGGCAAAAGAAAAAAGATGGTAAAGAGCAAACCCAACTCAAGCCCTCCAATAGTTATGAGATATTTAAGACACTAATGGACCAAGAAGAACAATTCATGGAAGGAGTGGATGGGAATAATGAAAATAATAACATCCATGTTCAAGCTCCTCTTTCATCTCCCCCCATCATAGAGCAGGTAATTGAGTACTGATGAGTTACCGCAATCGAGAGTGCAGGGCATTGATAGTGCATAACCAAGAGCAACTAATAATTAAGGATGTTAGCATGGGCATAGCAGAAAAGAACAGAGAAAGGCCAACTTTAGGCATAACTCAGGTGGAAAAGAGATAAAAAATAGCAACTCTCAAGGAGTGGGTAGAAAATCAAATAAGGAATTGATAGCAGTTCAAGGAGACAAACTGATCACTGGAGGATCGGTGAGGCCAATAGATTTTTACTGCTCTCAAGGTAACCAATGATTATACAATCATGGAATGTTAGGGGTTTAAACAACAGAACCCATCAATCTACTGTTTGAAGACTCTTAGAAAAATGTAAAACAGATTTTTTGCTTATCCAGGAGACAAAAATGTTGTTAGATCTTATGTGTAAAACAGTTAACATAATTTGGAGGGGTGCTGGTCATATGGAAGTGGCTGCCCAAGCCGCCTCTGGGGATAGTTACTCTTTGGAACTCTCTTGAATGGACTGCAATAGAACATATAGCTTGGAGGGGTGTTCTCACATCACATTTTAGAAATAATATCACAACCGAACATGTTTTAATCACAAATTTTTATGGGGCTCAAAACCTAGATGGTCAGATGCATCAATGGAAAGCTATGCATAACATGAGAGTCTCAAGGGAAGATTTAGACTGGATTATTGCTGGGGATTTTAATGCTAAATTATCCTCTAGAGATCAAGAAGGGCGAACCCCAATTTTGGACCCAGGGGATCGACTTATGATTGCCCAAGTCCGAGTATTACACTTGGTGGATATTAAATGCCTTGGAACCAACTATACTTGGACTAATAAGAGGAGGGAGCCACATAGCAGAAAGGTGAAGTTAGACCGTTTTTTGGTTTCAGAGGAGGCATTTGTAAAATGGAATATAAAATTTCAGATTTTGGAGGGTCCAGTTTCAGATCACTTTCCCATTTTGTTGGAAGGAGGGATCAAGACAATGCAACATCACAAACCATTTAAATTTGAAAACTTTTGGTTACAAAAAGAGGAACGTCGAAAGAAAATTCCACAGTGGTGGGAAGGTCGCCTAGCATATGGGACAACAATGTTTAGATTCCACAAACAACTTCATTATGTCAAAGATCAACTGAAACAATGGAGGCGAGCTAACAAGACATACTTCCAGGTCCAAAGAGCTCCATTGGTGGCCGATGGGATGAGGTTCAAAAACACTTTAGGGAAGGAACAATTACAGAGCAGCTCAAAGAAGAGGATGATGCATTGCGTAAAGGGGTTGAGGACATTGACAACCAAGAGGAGACCTACCTGAAACAAAGAGCAAGAACCACTTGGTTATTAGAAGGTGATAAAAATACCAAATTTTTCCATCGGACTGTTTGTGCTAGGAGACAGATGAACAACATGGAAGCTCTTCAATATGAGAATGGACACTCCTTTGATACAATTCCAGGTATGCATTTCCATTCAATGGATTATTTTTCTAAACTATTTAAGGAACATGTCTTGATAGTTATATTGCTTTTTGTAGGTGATATATTTCTTTATGCTTATACTCGAGTGTCTACAAAGACAATTGGATGCTCTTGCTTGCTTCTGTGACATAAAACAACTAGTAGTCAACCTTAGCAAGACTAAGGGGATGATCTTCAACACATTAAAGTGTATTCTATCCAAGTTTTAGTTCTTCTAGAAGGGTTGGCTGATTGAATCACCATTGCTTACACCTACTTGGGGTTTAGTTGACAAGTCCTTCTCTTAATCTTCAATCAACTTCATAGTTGCAAGTTGCAAGGGATATGCATCTCTCTTAGTCTTTGAATGCCAGTGTTTCTAGCAACGCTTCCAAGACATACCTACAAAGATTCACCTTTTTGATTGCATCATCAAACCCATAGTTTTTTATGGGTCTGGGATTTGGGGTCCAAGTCTAGCAAGTGTTGATTGGGCATGCATCGAGGGGGTCCAAACTATTTTGCTTCACCAATTTATTTGATGTAAAAGAACAATTTACCAAGGTATCGCTTAAGATGAGTGTGGCACTCATTCTCTTAGCCTTAAGAGCATCTTCAAAATATTTTTTCAGCGTCATTGGCTTATATCCATGAGTGACTGCAGCTCAGGCCAAGAGAGATAGCCATATTTGGCACTCTGCACCTCAAAATGGGTTACCTCTAGGAGCACTTTTGGTTGTCATTGTGGATGGTACTCAAAAGTTATTTCTCTTTGTTAGTTAGTTGGCATCTCCATAGATGATTACCTTCATCCATATACTTTTTGATTCTCCTTGCCTTCCTCCTAATAAGAGGGTGATTAATCAAGCGGTTAGAGATGATGTTTGTTGGCAATATATTTAGACTACTTGGGTTGCTCCATCTCAACCTCCTAGTCCCAAGTTGGCATTCAACACTAAACATTTCATGAGAATTGAGAATGGCATTATAACTGATCCTAATTATATCTAGCAAAATTGGACATATAACATTAGGATTCCCATTGGTCAAATTAGAGTGTGCTAAGATCAGTTGCGAGTGGAGACAAATCGCCATATTCCTTGAGAAGATTGTTAAGAGAAGAAGTCACTATATTGAGGGTTTAAGCCTGCAAAGACCGTTGCTAGACGTCTAGGCAGCACTACTAGACGTCTGCAGCAGTACTAGACGTCTGCAGCAGTACGAGACGTCTAGGCAGCAGTACTAGACGTCTGCAGCAGTACGAGACGTCTAGGCTGCTAGACGTCTACAGCAGTACGAGACGTCTAGGCAGCAGTACAAGACGTTTGTAGCAGTACGAGACGTATAGGCTGCAGACGTCTAGGCAGCAGTACGAGACGTATAGGCTGCAGACGTCTAGGCAGCGCTGCAGACAAACGTTTGATCGTGGAAGATGAACGGGTCCAGGCACCTTCCTTGGGAGCTGAAACGAACAATTTTTGGAGGCTTCCATCGGGAGAGGAAACGAACAGTTTGGAGTCTTCCTTCTGCTCTATAAAAGGAATGTGATCTCTTGCATATGTGAATGATGGTGAAAACGTTGAAAGACGTGAATGTAAAGTTTGCTGAAAATAATAAGAAAAGGAGAAGTTGTCGTTACCCCGTGGTTTTTCCTACACATTGCAGGTTTCCACGTAAATCTCTGTGTCACTTGTGTTGCTGTTTTCTATTCTCTGTTATTGTGTTTTCTCTTGCAGGTGAAAAATCTGAAGTTTTTCCTAACATCTGGTATTAGAGCTAGGGTTTTGTGCGAGTGGGAGCTGCAACAATGACAGGAGGTGTAACCAAGTTCGAGATTGAGAAATTTGATGGCAGGAACTTTGCTCTATGGAAGATGAAGGTGAAGGATTTGCTAGTTCATAATGACCAAGCTCAAGCCTTGAAAGGGGTCGCGAGTAAACCGAGCAACATAAAAGATGAGTGGGCAATGCTTGATGGGAAGGCGGTTTCTACAATCTGTCTCTGCCTAGCAGACTGTATTGTTCAATGTAGCTGAAGAGAAAACCGCAGAAACCCTTTGGCAAAAGCTTGAAAAGTTGTATGAAACAAAATCAGCAACAAATAAGGTTTTTCTGAAAAAGCAGCTTCATAGCTTGAGGATGAAGGAAAATTCATCCGTAGTAGATCATTTGAATGAGTTTAATACTCTTATCAGTAAACTAGTTTCAGTTAATGTGAATATGGAGGATGAAGATAGAGCTATCACCCTACTTTGTTCCCTCTCGGACACTTGGGATCATATGGTGATGACCATCAGTAATTCATCATAAGGAACTCTCAAATTTAATGATGTGGTAGCCGCTTTGTTGGCAGAAGAGTTGAGGCGAAAAACGTCGTTGAAACCCTCAACCAATGAAGCCCTATCTGTGAGAGGTCGATCCTTCAAGAAGAATAAACAAGGTAGAAAACAGTCCAGATCGAAGTCTAAAGGACATAAGCAGAAAGGGAAGTGCTGGCATTGTGGGAAGCCAGGACATTCCAAGAAGGACTGTTGGCAATTAAAGAATGGTGAAAAGCAAAATCAGCCATTAGTTGAGGCCAGTGCAGCAGATTCAGGAGAGACGACAACATGTGAAGCCTTCTGTATCAGTAACAACAAATCTGTTTTATATACCTGGGTTTTGGACTCAGGTGCATCTTTTCACATGCCTCCCCACAGAGACTGGTTTGACAAATATCATCCATACTGTGGTGGAAAGGTCTATTTGGGTGATGATCACCCTTTAAAAATTGTGGGAAGAGGGGATATAAGGATTAGGTTGGATGATGGTAGAGAAAGGATGTTATGTGATGTGCGACATGTGCCCGATTTGAGGAAGAATTTGCTCTCAATCAAAATGATGGATAAGCTAGGGTATTTTGTCACTTTCAGTAACAACTACTGCAAGATTACCAGAGGAGCTCTTGTAGTAGCAAAGGGAGAATCTTATGGGACCTTATACCGTTTATGCGGTGATACGGTGACAAACCATGCAACAACAACTTCTGTTCAAGATGCAGTAATGCTATGGCATCAACGCCTAGGCCATATGAGTGAAAAGGCAAGAAAATTCTGCATGACAGAGGTATGCTTTCTGGGATTAAGTCTTGTAATTTAGACTTATGTGAGCACTGTATTTTTGGTAAAAAGAAGAGGGTTCGGTTTACTGCAAGTCCTGGTAAGAGTTCTGATTTTTTGCAACTTATACATTCGGATATATTTGGACCAGTCCCCACTCAGTCCTTGAATGGCGCCATCTATTTTCTGACTTTTATAGATGATTATTCTAGGAGAGTGTGGGTTTATTTTCTGAAGAAGAAGTCAGAAGCTTTGCAAAAATTTAAAGATTTCAAAGCACTAGTAGAGAAGAGTTTGGGCAAGTCGATTTTATGTCTCAAGTCAGATAATGGGGGTGAATATTGCTCCAAGGAATTTGATAAATTTTGTATGCAGGAAGGTATTAAGCACCAGAAGACTGTACCATACACTCCACAACAAAATGGTGTGGCTGAGCGGATGAATTGCACAATCATGGAATGTGCAAGAAGCATGCTTAGGGCAACCATGTTGGAGAAAACGTTTTGTGCAAAGGCTGTTAATACAACTATGTATCTTATTAACAGGTCACCTACAGCTGCGTTGGATGGATAGGTTCCGGAGGAGGTTTGGTGTTGTAAGCCAGTTGATTACTCTCATTTGCATACCTTTGGTTGTGAAGCGTTTGCCCATGTACCCAAAGAAAAAAGGTCCAAGCTTGACCCAAAGTCAAGCAAATGTGTTTTTCTCGGCTATGGAGATATAGTGAAGGGGTATAGATTGTGGGATCCTACTACCCACAAGGTAATTATTAGCCGGGATGTAATTGTTGATGAAAAATCCATGCAAAGGAAGGAGGTACAACAAACTCCTAATGTTGTACCAGTTGAAGTAGAAATGAGTGAAGATGAATATGAAAATCAGCATGCTGAAGTTTTTGATCAACATGCAGAACAACAAGTAGAACAACAAGTAGAGCAGCCACAACGGTCACAAGACCAAGAGCCTTAATCGACAAATCATTGAGTTAGAAGATCTACACGTCCACAAAAGTGTTCGGAAAGGTATTCTCATGTGTATCAGTCCTCTTATGCTTTGTTAATCGATGATGGTGAACCTAGTTCATTTTAGGAAGCTAGAGAGTCTGAAAATGCAAAAAAGTGGAGGAAATCCATGGAGGAGGAATCAAGGCACTTCACAAGAATAAAACGTGGGAACTTGTGGATCTCCCACCTGGAAGAAAGATTGTTGGAAACAAGTGGGTGTACAAAGTGAAGAAGAACAACAATGGGCTGTTGGAACGCTATAAAGCTCGCTTGGTGGCAAAAGGCTATGTGCAGAAGTCTGGTGTTGACTTTAATGAAATTTTCTCTTCAGTTGTAAAAATGACTACTATTAGAGTTCTACTTGCACTTGTAGCTGCACAAGATTTAGAACTGGAGAGCAGCTTGATGTAAAGACTGCTTTCTTGCATGGTGATTTCGAGGAAGAGATATATATGGATCAGCCTGAGGGCTATGAAGAAAGAGGCAAAGAGCATTTGGTTTGCAGACTGAAGAAATCACTGTACGGGTTGAAACAGGCGCCAAGGATGCGGTACAGGAAATTTGACACCTTCATGAAGAGCCAAGGTTTCAACATGAGTGAAGCTGACCATTGTGCATACTATAAAAGGTTTGATGATGGCTGTTGTATGTTGATGATATGCTGGTTGCAGGTCCCAACATGAAAAAAATCATTGATCTTAAGGCTCAGTTGGCTAGGACATTTGAAATGAAGGATTTAGGAGCAGCAAACCAAATTTTAGGGATGAAGATACAAAGGGACAGAAAAGGAAGAAAGATATGGTAAAGTCAAAAGCCATATGTGGAAAAGATTTTGCAACGCTTCAATATGCAGAATGCTAAACCAGTTAGTACCCCACTTCTTCCACACTTAAAGTTGTCTTCCAACCAGTGTCCTAGAACAGAAACAGAGAAGACAAGCATGTCTCGTGTATTGTATTCATCGGTAGTAGGAAGCCTTATGTATGCCATGTTGAGTACCAGACCGGATATTGCCCAAGCAGTGGGAGTAGTCAGCCGGTACATGGCAAATCTTGGTAAGGAGCATTGGAATGCGGTGAAGTGGATATTCAGATATTTAGGAGCCACTTCAGATGTTGCCATTTACTTTGGATTGGAAGATTTGCAAGTTACAAGTTTTGTGGATTCTGATTATGGTGGAGATAGAGATGGGAGAAAATCCACTACAAGATATACCTTCACTCTTGTTGGAGGAGCGGTGAGTTGGGCTTCTAGGTTGCAGTCTGTTGTGGCTTTATCAACCACTGAAGCAGAATACATTGTAGCAACTCATGCCAACAAAGAGGCAATTTGGCTAGATCGATTGTTGGGTGACTTCAAGGTAATGCAGGAGAAAATTATGCTGCATTGTGATAGCCAGAGTGCTATTCAACTAGTGAAGAATCCGACATTCCATGATCGCACGAAACACATTGATGTCAAGTACCACTTTATCAGAAATGTGGTGGAAGAAGGTAGGATCATGTTGCAGAAAATCGACACTGAAGTGAATCCTACAGATATGCTTACAAAGCCGGTCAAGATAGAGAAGTTTGAGTGGTGCAAAACTTCTCTGGGCTTGCTGAAAAAATAACAAGGACAGCATTGGGCAATTGGCACTGGATGAAAATCATTGGCAAAAAAATTCCTGATTACTGACTTCAAGTGGGAGAATGTCAGGAGGTGAAGTCACTATACAGAGGGTTTAAGCCTGCAAATATTGTTGCTAGACATCTAGGCAGCACTGCTAGACGTCTAGGCAACAATACTAGATGTCTGCAACAGTACTAGACGTCTAGGCTGCTAGACGTTTGCAACAGTACGAGACGTCTAGGCAGCAGTACGAGACGTCTAGGCTGCAACTAGGCAGCACTGCAGACGTCTAGGACATACGTCTAATCGCGGAAGACGAACGGGTTCAGGCGCCTTCCTTGGGAGCTGAAACGAATAGTTTTTGGGGGCTTCCGTCGAGAGAGGAAACAAACAGTTTGGAGTCTTCCTTCTGCTTTATAAAAAGGATGTGATCCCTTGCATATGTGAATGATGGTGAAAATGTTGAAAGACGTGAATGTAAAGTTTGCTGAAAATAATAAGAAAAGGAGAAGTTGCCATTGCCCCGTGGTTTTTCCTGCACATTGCAGGTTTCCACGTAAATCTCTGTCACTTGTGTTGCTGTTTTCTATTCTCTGTTATTTTGTTTTCTCTTGCAGGTGAAAAATCTGAAGTTTTTCCTAACAAAGATAGGGTAAGTCGTCTTTTGTCTCTTTGGGAGGTGGAGATTGAAGAACATTTCATTTTTCAGGTGTCTTTTTTATTATGAGATTTGAGAGAGGTACTATGGCTTTTATAGAGACTCAAGTGATCACTTGTCACTTTTTCATCTGTCTTGATCAAAGATGCTTGGCTTTATACCTTCGGGAAGCTATCACTCTTTGATAACAACTATTATGGGGGAGATCAACTACTCCTTGACTAATCATCTCATTCCTTCACTTCATCTCTACTGTCGACAGTAACAACTTTCCAGAATGTTAATGACAAACCTATGCACCCTTGTCTGCATACAAGAGTATCTATTAAGGCTTTTGGTTCTTTCTTTTTATTGCATGCAACAACATAGGAGTATAGTTCTTCGGTGTTGGGTTTTGGACACCTCTCACGTACCAAGGAGTTGCAGATAGACGCAACTTACCAATTCCCTTTCTTCTTCTATTGATTTCGCGACCACGGATGCTAGAATAGTCTTGAAGGGTCAAACTCCATGTCTTTAGAGAATTATCCAACAAGGCCCCCTTAGTCCTAGCCGTTTTCTTGGAAGCATCATTAGATCTTGTGTTGGCCCTTTTGGGATAGTTGGTAATGTTGAAAACCGTGCTACTTTACATCTCACTAAAAATAAGTGTGAGCACTTGGATACACTAGAGCTCCTTTCTATCTCTCTTTTATCTTTGAATGCTGGCTCCCTCTACATGATTATTGCATGTTAGGGCTTATCCATTTTGAGTCCAACCTTCGAGGCTGTAATTTAATGTCATATAGTTGTTCCACTTTAGTGTTGTTTATGCTTGTTTTTCTGCCCAAGTTTAGCTTATTTTCATAGCACTTTTTGATTACTACAGGAGTACCTCTCCTACTCAGGATCTATGGCCTTTAGATTCTAATAATATACACGGATTGCAAAATCAAATGATTCCAAGAAGTTCAAGGGCGGAAAAGGAGGCTCACACAGAAAACTATCAATCTTTTTTCTTTACTTAATTCAGAATTTTGCATTACCTGTAAAAAGTATGCATGTGTTACAGAGCTTAACCAAAAAGTGTCTAGTGCTCTGGTGATAGTCCTGAATGTAACTAACCAGAGTCCGATTTTTGAGACATTTGAATTTGCTTCAACAGGAGAAAGCAATGTGAGAAATGAAGTCTGAATATGAATGTGCTCTAGTCACTCATCAAAAAGACAAGAAGCCTGTGCAAATGAAGAAAGGTGGTGCACCCCTAACAAGCACCAACAAAAAGGCAACAATGACATTAAAACGGAGTTGGCGGGAATGAGCTCTGGCGATTTTTTTCCTTTGAACTAGGGTTTTTGGAACTTCGAAAAATCTAGGGCATCAGCTGGATTGCAGAAGTGCTTTCGGGGTACGGTGGATCTGAAGGCTAGATTGGTGCCCCAGGAGGGTCCAATGGGGACTTCTCCGACTCCTTTTCCAGGGAGTAGCAACTCATACGCAGATTTGTTTAAAGGAAAATCTCCTCCAAAGAACGACGAAGCTCAAAAAACAGCATATAAAATGCTCTTCACGATCGCTTGGAATAGGTCGACAACACATCGTGTGAATGGATGTTTGTCGCGGGCCGAAACCAGGCCAAAAATTGTCATCGAGCCAAGTATGGTTGAAGAATCGATCATTTACGGAGCTAATCACGATTTAATCTGCAAGTTCATGGGTATACGTCCTTCCTTGAATTTTCTCGCACTCTTGGATCCGCCAAACCGGGAGCCTCACAGTGAGTATTCATTGTGGTTTATTAGCAATGGATATTTTATTGTTAGCTTTTCGTCTTTGGCCGATAGAAATAGGGCTTTTGAGTCGAGAAGAAAAATCATGGCTCGACAGGGCTATTTGTTCAACCATGGAGAGTGGGATTCGATCCCCGAGTTGAACCTCATCGCTGTCCCAAGTATGGATCCGACTATATGCTCTTCCAATGGAATTCGGAGTGAGCAGGTGTTGGCAAGGATTGGCAATTCTATTGGAAGACATCCGGGTGTTGCCGGAGACACAATTGAAGGGAGCATGGCGGTGTATGCAAGAATATGTGTGGAGATGGATCTCAGCCAAGCATTTGTCGACGAGAGATGGAAATTGAATTGGCGGTGTCTCTCCTGGATTCAACAACCGGACTATGAGGCCCTACCCTTTAGATGTAGGGTTTGTCACAAACATGGACATTTGGCCCGTTTCCGCCCTAATAATATGAATGCTAAAATGGAGGCCCCTTTAGGAATGCCAAACCCGCCTAAAGAGGATAAGGCAACACTTAATAAAGATTCTAATAGCACCATTCGAGGCCAGGAAGCTCGGAGAGAGGGTTTTGAACAGCCCGAAAGAAAAAGACGGACAAAGAAAAAAAGAGGGAAAGGAGCAATCCCATCTCAGACCTGCCAATAGGTATGAGATATTTAAGTCACTGGTTGACGAAGAGGAACAATTTATGGAGGGCATGGAGGGTATTAAGGAAAATTCTAATATTCCCGTGCAACTCCCCCTCTCATCTCCTCCCGTCATACAACAGGTAGTTGAACTCGTGAGGTATCACAGCCGGTGTGTTCAGGGGCTTTAGTAGTGCATAACCAGGAGCGAGACAGTATCTCGGGATGTCAGCATGGGAATAGCAGAGAAGAACAGTGGAAAGGCCAATTTTGGGGATAACCCAGGTAGAAAAAAGATCAAAAAACAACAATTCTCGGGGAGTAGGTAGAAGATCCAATAAGGAGTTGCTAGCAGCCCAAGGAGACAAACCGATCACGGGAGGATCGGTGAGGTCAATAGACTCTTATTGCTCCCGTGGTAACCAATGATTATACAATCATGGAATGTGAGGGGTTTAAACAGTGAGAACCCATCAATCTGCTGTTCGAAGACTTTTAGAGAATCGTAATTCTGATTTTTTTGCTTTTACAGGAGACTAAGATGTCATTAGATCTTATGTCCAAAACAGTCAACGAGAATTTGGAGGGGTGTCTGGTCATATGGATGTGGCTGCCCAAGGTGCCTCAGGGGGGATTGTTACTCTGTGGAACTCTCTTGAATGGTCTGCAATAGAACATCTTGCCCGGAGGGGTGTTCTCACTTCTCTTTTTAGGAATAATGTCACCGCGGAACATGTTCTAATCACAAACTTTTATGGGTCTCAAAACCTAGAGGGTCAGAGGCGGCAATGGAAGGTTGTGCATAACATGCGAACCTCAAGGGAAGATCTAGACTGGATTATAGCGGGGGACTTTAACGCTAAATTATCTTCTAGAGATCAGGAAGGGGGAACACCATTTTTGGACCCAGGGGACCGTTTCATGATTGCCCAAGTCCAGGCTTTGCACTTAGTGGACATTAAATGTCCTGGCATTAACTACACTTGGACTAATAAAAGGCGGGAGCCACATAGCAGGAAGGTTAAGCTAGATCGTTTTCTGGTTTCAGAGGAGGCGTTTGTAAAATGGAATATAAATTTTCAGATTTTAGAAGGCCCAGTTTCAGATCACTGTCCCATTTTGTTGGAAGGCGGGACTAGGATGGGGCAGCATCACAAACCTTTCAGATTTGAGAATTTTTGGCTTCGAAAGAAGAACTTCGGGAGAAAATTCCACAATGGTGGGAAGAAGGCCGCCCACCTTATGGGAGAGCAATGTTCAGAATCCACAAACAACTACAATATGTCAAAACTCAGTTGAAGTATTGGAGGCGTGCTAATAAAACAGACTTCCAGGCCCAAAGAGCTCCTTTGGTGGCCAGATGGGATGAGGTCCAAAAACAGTTCAGAGAAGGAGTAATTACAGACCAACTCAAAGCTGAGGATGATGCCCTGTGCACAGCGGTTGAGGACATTGACAACTAGGAGGAGACCTATTGGAAGCAGAGAGCAAGAACCACCTGGTTATTAGAAGGGGACATAAATACAAAATTCTTTCATCGGACTGCTTGTGCTCGAAGACAGATGAACAAGATGGAGGCCCTTCAAGATGAGAACGGTCATTCCTTTGATACACTTCCTGGTATGCATTCCCATGCTATGGATTATTTTTCTAAGCTTTTTAAGGAAAGTGTGGTACAAGATGTAGAGGCCCAAAATGAAGTTATTTCTGTCATACTTGCTGTTATTTCTGAGGATGAAAATCAGGCCCTCCTCAAACCCATTGATAGAGATGAATTGAAATCTGTGGTCTTTGGAATGAGCACTGGTAAAACTCCATGTCCAGACGGCTTCCCAATTGAGTTTTTTCAGGCTTTTTGGGACTACTTAGAGGAAGATGTAATGGCTGTTGTAGAAGAGTCCAGAGAAAATAAGAGAATGCTTAAAGCTATAAACCACACTTTCATTACCTTAATTCCAAAAGGGGAGGAGGGGGTTCATATTTCAGATTATAGGCCTATTGCCTTATGTAATGTGCTGTACAAAATAATCACAAAGGTAATGGTTGAGCGCCTAAAACCTCTTCTTCACAACATTGTCTCCTTTGAGCAAGGGGGTTTTGTTGAGGGACGACAGATTCTGGATGGGGTGGTTGTGGCCCATGAAGCAATCCATTCAATGCACACTTCTGGTAATAAAGGGATGTTCATAAAACTGGACATGTCAAAGGCTTATGACAGGGTTGAATGGAGTTTCTTGGCTAAAATGATGGCAGCCTTTGGTTTCTCTCAGGACTGGATAGAGTGGGTCATGAGTTGTGTCTCTTCCCCGACTTACTCTGTGCTAATCAAGGGCCTTCCTTCGCAACCTTTTGGAGCTACTCGAGGACTCGCGCTAGGGGGATCCATGTTCTCCTTATCTTTTTATCATTTTGGATGAAGGTCTTGGAAGACTTTTCTTTAGGAGAAGACAAGGTAGATTATTGGGTATCAGGGTGGGTGACGAAGTTTTAACGCACCTGCAGTTTGTGGATGACACTCGGTTTGGTGGGAGTGGCCAGCTTCGGGGAAGCAAGAATGATTAGGGATACTCTTAATGTCTATCTCGGGGCTACTCAACGAGGTCATTAATGACAAGAAATCCAAAGTGGTTTTTTTTAATCTGGAGCAAAGGCTTCGGAACAAAATTTTAGAAATCCCAGGATTCACAAGGACTTCTCTCCCGAGTGGTTTACTTGGGGGTCCCCTTGCACTTTAAGAAGCCGAAATTAGACACATGGAGGAATCGTTGGAGTGTATCAAGGACAGAATTAATCACCGGTCTCACAAGTGGTTAAGTTATGGTGGCAGATTAACGTTCTTACAGATCAATCATTCAAGCCATGCCAATTTACAAATTCTCTATCCTGGCTGCCCCGATTACAATATGGAAAGAGTTGGACAGGATGGCTAGAAAGTTTTTATGGGAAGGAGCAAAGGGAGAGAGAAAGTGGGCCTTAGTGGGTTGGGACAAAGTTACCCAACCCAAGGTTAAAGGAGGTCTGGGTTTGAGAAAATCTAAGCTGAATAATAAAGCTTTGGCTGGAAAGCTGTATTGGAGATGGATCTCCCAACCCACCTCCCTTTTCAGTAGAATCCTAACTAGCAAATACCTGGGACAGGCCAACCCAAACGATGTAGCTCGCATCCCCTTGGATGGTACTGGGTCCCTAGTTTGGCAGGCTCTCAAGTTAGGGTCTCAGGTTGTTAAAGACCGCTTATTTTGGAAAGTGGGAAGAGGGGAGAAGGCTCGTTTCTGGACAGATTCTTGGGATCAGTTCCCACCCATCATTGCTGAATTTCCAGAATTACAGCCAATAAAAGCAACCATTGAAGCCAAGGGATGGATCCGTATTGAAAGTTATTTCACAACTACTCAGCTGGGGGAGTGTAAGTTTAAGCAGTTCAAGAAGTTGGATGAGTGGCCCATTTCAATCCCTCCGGATTTGACTCCCATCATGACTAAAATTCTGACAGAAAGATTTCTTACAGGGGGAGACGTGGAGGATGAATTAGCCTGGGGCTTTGGGAGTCTTGGCGTCTATACGAAGAAAGGACGGATATGACAAGATCCTCCCGGAGCCCCCCCTCATACTTTTCAAAGTTGAGGACTCGGAGGAAAATCCGGCACTCTAAAGGCTGGCCGAAAGTTAACTTTTTTGCCTGGCGAATGCATGCACAATGGAATCCTCACTTTTGATAATCTCGGATCAAAAGGTATCATCGGCCCTTCTCAATGTGTACTATGCTACAAGAGCGAGGAAACCGCCGACCATTTGCTTGTTTGGTTGCCCTTTCACCCGACGCATTTGGCTGCGTTGGTTTGCATACTTTAGAATTCAAGTAAGTGATGACCTGAACCGGATGAATATCTGGGCAAAATGGCAGAAAGGTAGATTCAAATCTAAAGCTCTTCGTATTGGCTGGGAGCTCGGTTTAAGCTTTATCTCGGTGGCAAGTATAGCTGGAAAGAAATGCTAGAATTTTTAGAGAAACTTTTATCGCTCTAGACGGGGTTTGGCGGACCATTTGGAGCAAGGTTATCGAAACTGTGGCTGTTCATGCTAAGGAGGAAGCTCAAATTGACATTGGAGCTATGGAAGAATGCGTTGAACTGCAAGAGGGACAGGATAGAAATTATTGGAAACCTCCCCCTGAAGGTTGGATTAAAATCAATACCGATGGAGCCGCAAAAGGCAATCCGGGTAGAGCCGGAATTGGAGTGGTGTGCCGGAACCATGCTCGGGACCGTGCTCTATTGGGAATTGCAAGGCCCGGGAAGAACCACTAACAATGAAGCCGAAGCCATTGCCATCAAGTCTCGTCTCGTTTGGGCAATGAAACATGGCCACCACAGGATTATTCTTTGAATCAGACTCACAAATAATGTTTGGAGCTCTAGACTGCATGAGGAACTTTGATCTGAAATCTTGGAGGTTGAGGGCTCTTGTTACCCAAATTAAGGAATTATGGAAGGAATTGGAGGATGTGATCCCAGTTTATGCGAGTAGAGATTTGAACAAAGCGGCCGACTTTCTCGGCTAAGATGGGTGCGGAAAAGGAGGTTGGAGTTCAGTTGCACAGTGACATGGATATTGAGGATGAGGTGATTAGGCAGGGTCTTGAAAGGTCCTTGAGCCAATGATCAAAGAAAAAGCAAAGGGAGGAAAGTTGTCGCGATATCGCGACATGTTGCGCCGTCGCGGCCACTGGAGGAAAGTTGTCGCGATATCGCGACATGTTGCGCCGTCGCGGCCACTGGAGGAAAGTTGTCGCGATATCGCGACATGTTGCGCCGTCGCGGTCATTGGAGGAAAGTTGTCGCGATATGCGCCGTCGCGGTCATTGGAGGAAAGTTGTCGCGACATGTTGCGCCGTCGCGGTCTCTGGAGGAAAGTTGTCGCGATATCGCGACATGTTGCGCCGTCGCGGTCTCTGGAGGAAAGTTGTCGCGATATCGCGACATGTTGCGCCGTCGCGGTCTCTGGAGGAAAGTTGTCGCGATATCGCGACATGTTGCGCCGTCGCGGTCTCTGGAGGAAGGTTGTCGCGATTTCGCGACATGTTGCGCCGTCGCGGCCAAGGGTGGAAAGTTGTCGCGATTTCGCGACATGTTGCGCCGTCGCGGCCAAGGGTGGAAAGTTGTCGCGGTTTCGCGACATGTTGCGCCGTCGCGGCCAAGGGTGGAAAGGTGTCGCGATTTCGCGACTTGTTGCTCCGTCGCGGCCAAGGGTGGAAAGGTGTCGCGATTTCGCGACATGTTGCTCCGTCGCGGCCAAGGGTGGAAAGGTGTCGCGATTTCGCGACATGTTGCTCCGTCGCGGCCAAGGGTGGAAAGGTGTCGCGATTTCGCGACATGTTGCTCCGTCGCGGCCAAGGGTGGATAGGTGTCGCGATTTCGCGACATGTTGCTTCGTCGCGGTCAAAAGAGAAAAAGTGTCGCGATTTCGCGACATGTTGCTTCGTCGCGGCCAAGGGTGGAAAGGTGTCGCGATTTCGCGACATGTTGCTTCGTCGCGGCCAAGGTTGAAAAGTTGTCGCGATTTCGCGACATGTTGCTTCATCGCGGCCAAGTGAGGAAAGGTGTCGCGATATCGCGACATGTTGCATCGTCACGACCAAAGGAGAAAAAGTGTCGCGATATCGCGACATGTTGCATCGTCACGACCAAAGGAGAAAAAGTGTCGCGATATCGCGACATGTTGCATCGCCAAGGCCAAAGGAGAAAAAGTGTCGCGATTTCGCGACATGTTGCTTCGGAAAGGCCAAAGGAGAAAAAGTGTCGCGATATCGCGACATGTTGCTTCGGAAAGGCCAAAGGAAGAAAAAGTGTCGCGATTTCGCGACATGTTGCTTCGTCGTGGCCAAAGGAAGAAAAGTGTCGCGATATCGCGACATGTTGCATTTTCGCGGCCAAAGGAGAAAAGTGTCGCGATATCGCGACATGTTGCATTTTCGCGGCCAAAGGAGAAGAAGGAAAGAGGGTCGCGATTTCGCGACTAGTTGCATCAACTGATCATGCCGATCCCCCTGTTAGCTAGTTAATGGTTCAAGAGATTTGGCTCCATTGCAAATCTTCTTTTACTATTGTAAGCATGTGTTCTCTCTGATTTCTGCTGGGAAGTGTCTCTTCCCAAATTGTAATTGTTCTTTGTTTTAATACAAGTTTTTTCAAAATTTTCAAAAAAAAACAAGCACCAACAAAAACAAAAAGGGCATAATCGACAACAAGCAGCACAATGGAATTTTTCATTTTCCAATGTCACATGCTGTATTTGTGGGAAACTGGGGCATTTACTTGAGTGTAAGTACAATACTTTCCGACAAGGTTCTTTCAGTAAGAATGAGAAGCATGCTCGAGGAGACCAAGCGGAAGGGTCCTTAATGCACCTCAATGCCAACTTGGAAATGTGATGGAGGATACAACTCTAAAGAAGAAGGAGAAGACTTTGTCTATTTAGCACAAGCTCCTGATGCAGTCTTAAAACTTGGCCCAGTTTGGTATGAATGTGGGTGTATTGTTTGAAGATGAAGGATGTTTTTTCAAAGAGTTCAAAGCTCGTGGAGAAGTTTACTAGTCGTCAGATCCAAGTACTTTGCTCAAATTGAGGGGGAAGTGCACATTAATGAATTTTCTTCTTTCCTAAAGTAGAATGGCATTCAACAACAGTTGACAACTGTATATACGCCTCAACAAAATGGTATTGCAAAGAGGCATAATCATACTATTCGTGAGATGGTGCGAAGTATGTTGAGCGATACAAAGTTGGAGCTAGCAATTTGGGTAGAAGTTGTTTGTACAACAATTTATTTATTGAACCATAAACCCACAATTGCATTGAATGGTATCACACTTGAGGAAGCATTGATGAGTATTAAGCTCACAATGTCACATATTTGAGTGTTTAGATGCACAACAATCATGTATGTTTCAAAGCAAAAGTGGATGAAGTTGGATGAGAAATCCAAGAGATGCATCTTCATTGGATGTATTCATGAGTCGAGGGCATATCAGTTCATGGACCTTGACACCAAGAAGCTGTATATCAGCTAGATGTCATGTTTAACGATAAGAATGAGTGTAGCTCTTCTTCTAAGCCACGTGTTTGAGATGAATACCTCTTTTTTTGTTTGATGATAAAGCCTTCGAGAGAGAGGATGAAGAGTTTGATGATGATGATGGAGATGATCTTGATGGATGAAGAACACAAGCTTATACTGAGAGGGGGGGGGGTGAACAAGTATAAGACCACTTTTTACTTTTCTTCCCAAAACTATATTATCCAATATAATCAATGGCAATATCAATAGCAGTAACCAAAGCAATGCACAAATCATCACACACAATAGAGACACCAATTTAACGTGGTTCACCCAATGTGGGCTACTCCTCGGAGAAAATCTTTCACTAAAATTTTCTCAACAAATCTCTTGGGAATCCTTTCCATATTACAATGTTTATGGACCTCTGTCCAAAGGAGACACCAATCCCCTAATCAAGTTCGTGGATCTCTATCCACAGGAGAACTCCTTTCTCCTCTGCTCCGCTGGTGATCTTCTAGAAGAACTGCTGCCTCCACTGCACTGGCTAATGGATCTCTATCCATTGAAGACTCCTGTCCTCACTCGGACGACCTGTCCTCACTGCCCTGGCTAATGGATCTCTATCCACTGGAGATTGTCGTCCTCTATACTCTGTCACCTCCAAAGCTAGCTCTTAGTACTAAACACGATCCTTCGGTCTAGCACCAATCTGCTCAATCTTTGTCCTTTGATCTGCACTAAACACAGTCCTTCAGTCTAGCACAAATCTGCTCAATCTCTGTCTCTGGTCTGGCACAAACTTGTCCTCAAATCTGCACTAAACACAGTCCTTCGGTCTAGCACAAATTTGTCCTCAATCTCTGTCCTCTGATCTGCACTAAACATAGTCCTTCGGTCTAGCACAAATCTGTCCTCAATCTCTGCCCTCAAGCCTTAACACAAAGCTTGACTCAATCACAAATCAACTCTGCTGGATCTGCCCCAAACCTTAACTAAAGGTTTGAACAAATCAATCAATCAACTTTTCTCACAAGCCTTCTCAAAGACTTGTCTCAAATCTGCTTTGTAAGCTTCCACAAAAGCTCACACTAATCTGTCCACAAGTCCTCTCTAGAACTTGTCCAATCTGCTCAACAATCTCTGTCCTCAAATCTGTATTGTAAGCTTCCACAAAAGCTCACATCAATCTGTCCACAAGTCTTCTCAAAGACTTGCCTCAAATCTGCTCAACAAGTCCTCACTAGAACTTGTCCAATCTACTCAAAAATCTGTCTTCAAATCTGTATTATAAGCTTCCACAAAATCTCACACAAATCTGTCCACAAGTCTTCTCAAAGACTTGCCTCAAATCTGCTCAACAAGTCCTCACTAGGACTCATCCAATCTCACAAAAACATATAGAGAATTGTTAGAGACTCAATATGCTTTACACTCATCCCAATGCTCAATTACTTTCAATTTCTCTTTTTACCACAAAAACATATATAGAATTGTTACAGACTCAATATGTTTCACACTCACCACAATGCTCAATCTTTTTCTCAAAACAATTCAGAATATAGAACAATTTGTTTCACAGAACTAGAACTATCACTTCAACACTTCCACTTGACTAGGTTCAATCAACTCTACTCAACCAATCACTCAATGAAATAATCCTTGCTCACAAACCCTAGTCCAAACTTACGAACACTCACTCAAATGTTTCCAACATTGCTTATCAACCAATCTCACATAACAATGATACTCATGATCTTTGCAAACCCTAGTTCAAGTTTTTGCTTAACTACTTCAACAACAATGCTTATCAAAACAATCCTTTTCACTCCAACTTAGCATTCACAACATTCAACAATCACTCACTAGGAAGATGTGCCCATACCTTTTGTTTTATGTAGAAGTGACTTCAAAACCTGTTTTAAACACAATTTTCTTCTTTGCCAATTTCAATGGTTAGATGACAAAAATATCTCACTAACTCTTTTCAGAAATATTTCTTAAACACAAAAATAATCAAACTCGATTACACCTTATTACTCCAACTTTATAACTCAAACCTTCCAAAATTAAAATAAAATATTTAATTTAAAAAACCCTTATATCTCCCTCAAAGACCTTAGCCAATATTTATTTATCACAACCAAACACCTCCGAAATCTCAAACCTTCCACAAAACACCACGATGCATACCACATACAACCTTAGCAAAAATTATGGAGCATACCTTGCACTCAAAACGTCACGGCAGGTTTCGAACGTGTGACTACTCCTTCGCCAGGCGCCTTACCAAGGCGCTAGCCCACCACGTGGGCTACTAGCTCCCACGTGAAGGAGAAGACAAAAGCCTTCGTCTAATTTTTTTCGTTCGCCGCGGCGCCCAAAAACCTTTACACTCTGCCTTGTAAAAACGAAGCCGACGGGCTTCGAACCTTGCACCTCGAGCCTATCAACCTTAGCGCCTCCCACGAATGCCAGCTGCGTTACACAGTGTTGTGCAATGAAAACGGAGCACTGCTCCCCTTTGTCCTTTCCTCTACAACCAATAACTTTCAAACACGAAATCTTCCTTCCTCCTTGCACGATAGTCGAAGTCTTTTTCACTTTTACACGAATTGCATTCGGATAACTTTTAATCAATGTTTTGCCCCCTTTTTTATATGCTTTAGGCCATGCTTTTATTGACGTCGGCGGATGAATTCGATTTTCGAATACGAATTCGAATAGACTTTATAACCCATCCTTAGGGTTAATAAATTAAATTTTATTATATCCCAACCTTAGGATTAATAAATTAATTTTATTATAACCCAACCTTAGGGTTATAGATTAATTTAATAATAAAATTATAATTAATCTATAATTAACTTTATAACTTTTAAAGTTAATTAAATTAATTAATAAATTAATTTATAATTAAATTATTTAAATTAATTTAAATCTTCCCTTTTAATATTATAATATTATTTGCTTGGGTCTCTTCTTTGCTCTCGAAACTCATTTTGACCACTTGGAAGCGGACTTTCCTTTTGCATCGATTTGCGGAACTGCTTCTTCTTGCACTCTTCACTGAAACCGACTCTTGACATCAATGACCACTCAATCTGCTTGCGGAATCACTTCCTCTTGCACTGCTTCACTGAAACTGACTCTTGACATCAATGACAACTCAACTACTCAAAATGTCCAACAATGGAGTTGAAGAACCAAGACCATCTGAAACATTTTCTTTGATTACCACTTACAGGTCCAAGTGGCATCTCAATATAGTTTGTGATGCAAACTTAGATGGTGTCACAAACACATCAACTACATTGTTGAGAACTCGCAACAAACTTCGCAATGGCGTCAACCTATCCCTTATGAGCATTGTTGTGCAAAACTTTGAACCGTCAACAGTTCAGGGAACTTGTGTTAAAACATTGGAAGAATGCCATGAATGTTGAATATTAAGCATTGATGAAGAACAAGATGTGGCAACTTGTTGATCTTCCACCTAGAAAGAAACCCATTGGTTGTAAGTGGGTATTCAAGATCAAATACAAAGTTGATGGGAGTATTGACAAGTACAAGGCAAGGCTTGTTGCAAAGGGCTATGCATAGAAGGAAGGAATTGACTATGATGAGACCTTTGCACCAACAACAAAGATCAAGACCATTCAGATGGTACCTGCAATGGCAGCTCAATCTAGATGGAAGTTACATCAAATGGATGTAGTGAGTGCATTCCTTAATGGTGACCTCACTGAGGAAGTCTATATGATGCAGCCTGAGGGATTTGTCATACTTGGACAAGAGAGAAAGGTATGCAGGCTCATCAATCCTCTCTATGGGTTGAAGCAGGCTCCTAGAGCTTGGGATTAGAAGATTGATGAGTATCTTGTGCGACATGGGTTTTATTGTAGTCCTTATGATCTGAAACCTTTACTTCAAACAATGAGGGAAGGTCCGAATCATAATTCTGTATGTCGATGACTTCGTCATCATTGGAAGTTCAAAGAAGATTGAAAGGACCAAGAAAAATTTGAAAAAGTCTTTCAACATGACTTGTGCATTATTCTCTTGGCTTGGAGGTGTGGCAGATGAGGAATCAAGTTTTCATGTCACAAATGAAGTATGCCAAGATAATGGTTGAGAATTTTTATATGACAGATTGCAAACCTGTGCCTACCTCGATGGAGACAGGGTTGCAATTATCCCAAAACAATGCATTCCCACAGGTAAATCTAATTCTCTATCGTCAGCTGATTGGGAGTCTCATTTATGATTTATCCAATCCATCCCAAACGAGATATCAGCTATGCTGTCATTTATCTTTCACGGATCATTCAAGAACCAAGGGTGTGTCACTAGAGAGCAACAAAGCGGGTACTTAAGTATATTGTGGTACGACCAAGTACGGTCTGGAGTACAAGAAGAATGATCAATTCTTCTCGACAAGATTGCTGGATGCAAACTATGCACGATTCATTGTTGACAGGAGATCCACATTTGAATATGTATTTTTTTTGGGATGCGGTCTGATATCTTAGGGAAGTAAGAAGCAGCATATTGTTGCTCAATCTTCTACCGAAGCAGAATATTGCACTGCAGGAGGAGCTGTCTGCGAGGCTATATGGTTGGGTCGCATCTTGCCAGGGATGGGCATTTCACAAAAACAACCAATGATCCTGAACTGCGACAATCAAGGAGTTCCAAAACATGTTTGCAATCCAATTTTTCTTGAGTGCGTGAAGCACATTGAAGTTCAATGCCACTTCATCCGTGAACATGTTCAGGTAACATACATCTTCAATTTTATCCTATTGTAGATCAACACGCAGACATTTCACAAAGTCTCTTGCACATTTAAAGTATGAAAGTTTTTGAGATTTCCTTGTTTGTATTTTGATTGAACAATGATGTAATAAGGGAGGGGGGGCAGGTGGTTATAAGTTGGTTCTTGATTCTTGATTGTATATATGCAGATATTACATCAATGTAAAGTTTATTGCAGCCAATCTGCACTCACACACTTTGTACTCTATCTATCTTAAATCTCTTCCAGCTGACCTGATTGTACCTTTTCATGTCCAAAACATTTCCAAATCTGTCCTGGTATTGGCCAATGATTGGATTCACTTAATGAAATCGCTGACTCAATGAGAACCTCTTCCTTGATTGTATGCTATGCTATAAAAAATGTATTCAATCTTGCTGCTTTGGAACTTTCTTATATTTGCCCTTCTGTGGCTCAACAGCTATCAAATTTATTTTGTTTGTCATTACATTGAGATCTTCCTTGGAGTCATACCAGATGATCCACTTGAGATCTGTTCTGTTTATTGAGACCAAAATATTTAGCTTTCCTGCAAATGGACATGTTTTCACTTATGCAATTTATAGGCATATATCTTCTTGGCCTTCATCAATTTCTCCGTTTTTGCGATTCGCGTTAACCTGTTCATCTGCTTTTCTTTTCAACACCATGATTTTCCTCAGCAAGTGTCTTGAAGCAATTCTCCTTGTTGCTGCTGCTAGCGCTACTCGTGTTTGTGGTCCATGTTTTTTTAAACTTTGGCTACGGTTGTCTGAATTCATTCTCCTGGCCAGGATCAAACATGGGGAAATACTGTGTTGGTCTTACAATTCTTCTGTAGGTGAACATAGCTATGGCATATCTGGCATCTAAAATGAACATTCTCATAATCCAGATCTTGCATTTGAATCTTGAATCTGATTGGATGATGATAGATTTCAGCAATGGTTTATTCTGATGGGATGATAATAGATATGGTTCATCATGTATTGGGCTCCATTTTAACAAAAAATCTGTTATATGCATCAAAGCAATTGCCTGCTCTTTCCCTGCCAATGTTAAGGAATTCTCCATTTGAATTTCCAATAGCTTTGTGGTTTCCGGAATTCCCAAAGAAGGCCATAAATCCTCAGATATGCTTGGACTTTAGAGATGGTTTTCTTCTTTGGGTGAAAACCTTATCCCAATAACTCTTATATAATCCTGATTTACTGATAAACCAGGGACCGCAGCAAAAGCCTTTGTCCCAACCAGAAGAAGACCTGGGGAAGCAATCTTACCCAACTTTAGTAGCAAATCCCTTGATCACTTTTTAAACCCTTTTCTCGGTAAGTTCTGCTTTCTGCCAGTAACCATAAAAGTTGCATATAACATTGTGCTTCTTCAGATGCTCTGATTCTGGGTCGAGAAACTTGTCTTGAGGTGGCACTGTTGGAGTTTCCTCCACTGCTTATAGTATTCCTCCTCACAACAGATTATCTTTCAGGCTATTGTCATAAACATTTATGGTTCTGCGCGTTTGTGCTTTTAGATGTACTTGTTATGTATTATTTTCTTTAATAAAGTTGGTTGATTGCTGAATTGCGCTTTCTCCTATTGCCTATAATTCCCCATTGATGCTCTCTTGTGTCTTACATATTTTCTTAGCCTGACAGAACTAATTTTTAAAAGGAAAAGGAAAAATGATTTTTATGGGGAAAAACTAGGTGGTGGAACAGTGCAATGGTATAGTTCAAACCAAGCATCAAATCATAAAAAAGTTAGTAGCTTTGCAAATCCGTCATACGGTCCTAAGGATGAGATACAAATATTATTAAATATATTAAAAAATATCTAGGTTTTGCTCCACCTGTCCTAAAAGCTGCTTATATCGTATGTTTGATGTGGACAACTCTGGGTAAATTGCTACTACTACTATGGGTTTGGGCTCTTAGGGGGAGTAGATGCATCTAAATTTTTAAGAATGCTTTTGGCTTTTGCATGTTTGTTGGATTAAAATAAAGTCATTAAAAAAAAATTGGATTACATTGTGGAATAACAAATTAACCGTTACAAAATACTTCAGTCTTTTTCAAGATGTGATATGCCCTTCTTTCTATTAGCAAATACTTGGCACCTCACAGGGCTGGCTTAAGTAGGTCTTGTTATATTTTTTCAGGAATTCTATTTTAATTTTTTTAAGTAAAAAAGGATTCAGTTGTATCACATGGGTTTGTACTGTGTGGGCCCTGATGGACCCCAAACTCAAGTGCCCGGCCTGCCCAGATCCATATGCTGGGGTGCACCCGGAACACACTGAATACCATCCAAGCACTGGTGTCAATTGGTGAATCCAAATTTGGGAAGGTTGCATGCATCTCCATAACATAGGTATTTCTCACACCATTCTCTGTTATTGTTTTGCCCATTGGCGGACATCCGTTTGGTGCTCGTCTTTGCTGTTATCTGTGACAGAAGTTTAAAAGCATTCTTTATTTTCATATATGCAGCATATCAGGCTGTTGAATGATCTTTTAGATTGCTCTTTTCCTGGAAGGTTAATATTTTCTAGAAATTGCAATTCAATGGTGTCTGTGTCATCCTTTCTTTGTGCCATCGATAAATGGATTCTATCCATACAGGATATTAGTTTTGATAATTAGTTGTTGGACTGATTTATTTTCTCATTTTTTGGGATAGCAAAGCTATTTAGGCATATATTTTGAGTGTTTTCAATTTTCTGTTGCAGTAGTTAAGTTGCCTTATCTTAATGCACATTTTTTAAAATACTACTCTGGTTGCATCCAGTTCTTTGTTGCTAATCTCATCTCATCTCAAGGTTCTATTGACATGGACTGTATTAAAGAATTACATTCTGTGTTGTGTTTAATGTTAAGCTTTCAATGCAGGTTGTCTATGAAGATATGCCTGGATGGCAAGCTGATATCTCTGCTGTAAGACAATATAAGGACTTACCAGCTGCTGCTTGCAAGTATGTTGAGAGGATAGAGAGTTTACTTGGAATACCAATTAATTACATTGGTGTTGGACCAGGTCGTAATGCTCTAATAGTCAAGAGTTAAGGTCAACAGATTGTTTAGCATGAGATTTCTATACAAGAACTGCAGGTGCAAAACAAGCTGACATGAAATATTATGGGCCTGACAACGTTGCTTAAGGGGACATATTTTGTGCCGTGTGAAAGTGTCCTTTGAAGAATAAGTTTGCAGTTTTGAGCCTCAGCAGGAAGATATATGAATCATCATGTTCCTTTGTTTTTCTGCATTTGGCTTTCTGTTAAAGTTTTATGGTTTGGTAAGATACGTTTAAGAAAAACGTACAACATTATTTTTAAAGTATTGTCTCATTATCTATTTCTGCAGTACTTTAGGGAAAAAAGTTGTAATACATGAGTTACAGAAAGTCCATGTACGGACTCAGAAGGTAGTTCTGTGCATGGTGTGCAACATATGCAAGAAAAGACTGAACTCTAGAAGGGACTCCAATCTTCTGTAGTGAATATAGGCCTAAGGCTAGCTGCAGAAATCTAACATACAGGTAAACCTTGGAAGCATAAAAAAATTAGAATCAGAAATTAGAGAGAGGGAAAATAAAGCTGTCCTTCGCTCTTTACAAAAACGAGAACTTTGGTGCTTTCCAAATTTCAGCGATTAAAGCAGAGTCAGGGATGCCCTATTCCATTAGGCTCTGAGGAATTCTATTTGAACTTTGACATTTTATTGATCTCACTCTACTCATGAAAATCTCTTTGACCTCAAGTTCAATCATGAAAATCGTTTAATCTTTTTTCCAATAATAATATCTGTGGAATGCAAATCTGGTTATTTTCCTTTTTTAATGGTCCAAAATCTGGGATTTGAAATCTGATAAGTCTTTATGGTAGCCTGACAGCTTCGTGCATGTTTCTGACAATCCTTTCTTCTGGCTCTGGTTGCAAGGAAGAATGATGGCTTACATGTTTCAAGCTCTTTGTAGTCAAGGGGGATCCTTTCATCGCTGTCTTTATGCTTTTGATCTTTTAGAAACCACCATTGCCATTTTGAGTTTGTCCTTATACCTTTCTTCATTTATGTTTGCTTTCTTCTGAATAATAAAACCTTCTTATTGAGGGCAAGAGGATGCCATAGGACTAATTTGTCTAGACTCTATATTATCTACACCTAAAAGACAATACTATAGTTCAGAACTTTGCTCTTAATTGACCTTTTAAACCTAAGGAGAAAATCCTCTAGGAGCCCTCTGCTCAAAGCTTCATCAACACAATAATGCTTCAATCATTGGTTTTATCCGAGTCTCAGATAAAATTACCAAATTGCTTTACTGGTATGCCTCAACTCTTAACTCTATTCAGAAATGAAGAGAGAGGAGTTGGGGAACTTAACCTGCACAGGCATTCCAGATAATGCTAGAGATGCAGATTAGATTCTGGGAGCTGTGGCTTTTATTAACCTGCACAGGCACTCCAGATAATGCTTGAGTTGCAGATTATATTCTGGGAGCTGTGGCTTTCACTAAAAGCTAGGTGTTCTCTGCAAATGTAATACCTGAATAGCTTATCTCCTTTCATCCTCTGGGCAAGCTCAACCACAAAAAGAATATTTTAAGCAGAGGTAAAGATCAAAATCTCTTTGCAACAGGTTTCCCTGAGAATCGGCTAAAACCCATGATACTTTGATAATAATCATATAAAGAGAAAAGAATGAAAAAAACCGAAATGCCATATTCATCTTAATTTTTTCTAACACTCTAGCAGAAATTGCATTCTCTCCCACATTGAAGCCAGGTGAATGAATAAATGAATAACAGGAGTAATTACCTCATACTTGCTGCTACTTCAAGTACTGTACCTTAGGATAATAGTTACATGACTAGAGGATGACATAAATATCTTGTCTTGACATAGTGGACGGTTGTAGTGTTTCCCATCCTTATTGTCAGTCTTGTGACGTGTAAAGCAGAGAATCTCTTTAAAGTGATGCCCGCTTGCTTACTGATGCTGCAGAAGTCAAACTTGGGATATGTTCTTTTGTTGATTGCTTCATCATTAATCAAGAAAAGCAAACTAGGTTAAACAGCTGTGTGATTGATTGCTGCAACAGTCATTGAGGTGAGATAGAATGGCACTTGAGAGTTGCCTTGTTTCTCGGCATCCATTTTGATAATATGAGTTGACTGATTTGGGCCATATCAGAGAGGTGGTTTTATTTTTCTCTTTTATTTTTGTTCCAATTTCTAATATCCAAATGCATGGCTTACGGGACATACTTGAAACGTAATATAAGGCAACATATTTTCCCATATTTATTTGCTTTTATAAACTAGGAATTAACGCTAGTCATTGCAATCCAAGAACACAACTGCATTGTTCACACTAAAATTGGTAGACTGGATGATGAAGAATATGTGCCAAAGGTGCTATGGCCTTTGATTACCTTGAAAATTCATGATTTTATTATGGCCTCTAGCGACATGTACATGAATCTTAGAGAGCAGCACTAAAATATATTGATATTTATTTTCGAAGTCAAAGAGATGCATTTTTGTTACCACCTTTTAGGTTTATGCTTTGCTTTGTACGGTATATTATGCCATTCTGATTGTCTGCCCTTGTTTGTTACATACTTTTTATGACTATATTAACATGTTTGAATGTTAAGGAATATAAATGCTTTCTGAACAAACAAGTTTGTCAAGGGCATCCAGTTGTGGATGCCCCATTACTTCAAGGTTGGTTAAAGTGAGATCTGCTTTGTCAGGTCTCGGTAGTCTTGTTTGTTAATATGCTCCCTCTATTCTACCTTGTGGTTTTCTTACCTTTGATTTCAAAGCCATTATTTGTTGGCTTGGTTGATTAAAGGTAAAAACGTTGTTTACTTAATTAGCATACATATTTTATTTTGTTGTATATGCACCCGTTTCCTCAGGTGTAAATTCATTAATCCAGCAAAATTTACGTGGACATGAATAACATGACCCATCTCTTACGGTGTTATGAACAAGCTTACCAATCTGTACATCTAATGTGTATGTAAGGATGATCATTTATAGCTAATGATGAAGTAAGAGAGCTGTTTTCTGTTCAATTATTGTTTGAGATGAGTTGTCATTGGTAGGTTTGTAAGTAGAAAGGATGGATGACAGCATTCTTTTCTTAGAATTTACATAAAGCATGTAAACTGTTATCCGTTGGGCAACTTCCACATCTCTACTAGCTTGTTCAATTCTAGAATATCTTAAAATGGAGCAAATATTAGGCTGCTTTACAAGAGTTTTGATGAAGCATGCAGACTATGGGCCCTCAGCACTGTTTTCCATCTTCACCATATGAACATCTTGAAAATGATCCTTATCAGTTCCTTTTCACATCAGATAAAGCACAATTTGAAATGATTTTCAGTGAACCTTTTATGCCTCGATCTAATGACACCAATTTAGAAATGGATGGATCATTCAATGTGCTAATGATAAGAACCAAACACATACTCTGAAATAGCAGCAGCTAAAGTAGTTTTGCTTAAAAATATTCATATAAGAAACGTCTGGTTAAATTGTTCGTATTCTTGCATATTGAACATGGATGACTACCGAAATTCCTCATTAACAAGGCCTACAATTGAACCAAGTTGCATACATTGTCCTTCTATGCATATTGTCTCAATATTTAAGAGCATATTATTGGTATGCACTTGTCGAATATTTGTGTATTAAACATTATGGAAGTTTTCCAGTTTATAAAGAATATCTACCTCATAATATGAAAGACCAAGATGTCGATAAATTTTTGTCAAATGAAGGTTGTGGTTTTGAAAGACTTTTCAAGATAGAGCTTGTAGCAAGTATTTGAAGGCACAACTGATATTTTGATCTTTTGCAAGTGACATGCTTGATTGATTCCATTATTCACTAATTCCAGTTTAATTCACTCTATTTTTTTAATAATCTGGGCTCCAAAAAATTCAAGTAGACCAAGTAATAGTTGGTTAGATATCTTGATGAGCTTTATATATATCATGCCTTGATGTTACTTTATTGGAATCACTTATGTCAACACTTCCTGGGAAGGTCATGAAATTCAAAATTTTGTAACACTTTTGATGAGAAATAGAAGGGGAGGTTTCATCATGCCAAAATTGGTTTGTATCTTAATTGCATAAGATATTTGCCAGGCAAGTATGGGATTCACTTGATTTTGTATGAACTTACAAGTACTTGTTTCAACTCTTCTTGGCAAGATTGTGGAAGATCTAAATTTTTGTAGCCCTTTTCATGAGAAACAGAAGGGGAGGATTCATCATGCCAAAATTGGTTTGTATCTTAATTGCATAAGATGTTGGGCAAGGTGTGAGATTCACTTGATTTTGCATGAACTTATAAGTACTTGTTTCAACTCTTCTTGGCAAGGTTGTGAAAGACCTAAATTTTTGTAGCCCTTTTGATGAGAAATAGCAGGGGAGATTAGTTATGCGAAGATTGACATGTCTATAAGAGTGGTTAGGAGGGGGTTTTGGGAGGAAGGGTTGTAGAGAATTGGTCCAAGTTATGTCACCCAATCTCAAGGATTCACGTGGAATTCAAATGATAGAGGAGAAAAGGATAGTGTAATGGTGTTTTGCAAATCCCAAGTGTGGTTAGTGACCAAAAACATGTCAAAAGGAGATTACACATTTTCAACCATTGTTATAAGTTCTTGTCTCAGCCCAAGGATTTGATAATTTCTACTCAATATCCATCGTAGTGTGGGAGGTCACCAAGGTGAATTCAAGCTTGGAGAAAACTGTGTAATGAGATTAATTCATCTTCCAAGGTACAAATGTGGCTCTTATTTGGCAATATGAAGCCAATTGGCTTTGAAAACCAACCAAATAAAAATACTTACATGCTTCAACTTGGATTTCGGTGTAATACTTGTAGGCTAGGGACAGATCTGAAGTTTAACTGACACTCGAATGAGAAAAGACATAATTTATTATAAGGACAAACATAGTAGGAAACTATTGAATGGGTGAAAGAATGTGGTGGATAACAACCCAAAATGTCCCTTTTTAATATCTTTAGGCATGTAGAAATGTAGACGATACAAAAGAAAAATATGAATGAAACTAAGAAAGAAATCATAGATTGTAATTATTGAATATATATGATAATTGTTCTAATTTCACAATAATGTACATGATAAATATTAACAAAATTTGATACCTTTTAATAATGAACTTTAACTTCAACAAACAATTCTTTCTTCGTTATGAGTTGATGCACATTGCAAGCATATAACAGAGTCCTCGTAAGACCTCTTATATATATTAAATAAGTTTTTAAGGTTATTTTTCTATAAACTTAAAAACGATTTAGAGTTGAGTAGGACAACAAATAATAATATTAACTTCTATAAACTTAAAACAATTAGAGTAGGATAACAAATAATAATATGAAAAAAAGCTTTTTCATGTTTGTTCCAATAGTGATTAGCTTTAATTTCTATGTTAAAACAGAAAAACAAATTAAAAAAATCTTCACTAAAATGAAGAATTGACAGTTTATTTTATTGTTTATAATTCATAAATGTACTCTGGAAAAATTGCAAGTATATTGTCAGTTATAAAGTGAGATTGTACTTTAATTAATTATAAAAATATTTTTGGGAAATTAAAGGCAATCATCTAAAATTGTTAGTCTATGAGTGTTTAGTTGATTCAATTCTACTTTAAGTTTAATCTATGAGTCTTTAGTTGATGCAGTTATACTACTTGTAAGATAATTGATGCATGTTGGTAGTTATTAATTACGTTTGTGCACTTTAGAGTCATAATAAACCATTCATATGTCACTCTAAGTAAATGATAATAATTAAAAGAAAAGTTTATGAAGTTTAGATTTGGATATGGTTAGATATAAGTTTTACAAGCTTGATGTTTAATGTTGGATTTGACTTAAATTCATATTCTTATGAGACTTTTAGGGGCTACTCATCAAAATACCAAAATATTATATTTGTTGATAGGTTAATTAAAATATTTAGCATGTCTTTTTACCATAGATATTTTTCATTTTTTTTTTATCAAATATATTATTCATCTTCCTAAGAAAAGCTCCTTAACACCATTTTCATTAAAAGAGAAATTCAAACTTGGCCAATTGGCTTGTTAGGATGGAAAGATAATTTTGATTCATGTAGCTCCTCCATTCATCTTCACCAAGCTTTCATTTTGTTTTTGTGTGATAATTGATAGAATATTTTGCAAAAGCTAATCTTGCCAATATTTGACAAATATTTTTGAAACAACTAATTGCTTCCTTCTATATATCTTCCTTCATATTTCTTCCATATGGAGTTGAAATATTTTTGATGTGACAAAAGTAATTTTTTTTTTGCTATAGTATAAGCTATTTCTTTGAGCCATTTCTTCCTAGATTTTTGGAACCAATATGACTCATTTTCTTCCATTCCATTTATTTCTAATATCTCTTGTAAATTTTTAATCTTGAATTCAATTTTAGTCTTTTCATTAAAAAAGTTACCAAAAGATTTGGCATTCCAAATCTTCATTTGCTCCTTTAAATAGTTCATCTTTTGAACAAACTTGGACATATATAATCTTTCAAAAGAATGGGTAAATCACAAGTCAAAAGAATGGGTTTGTGATGTGGTCTTACTCGTAATAAAATATCTGAAGAGATTGTATACTATATTTGCAATCATATGTTTGATAACAAGAATCTATCCAATCTTTTTGCTATATGAGTTTACCCAACGCGTTTATTATCCCCGATATATATTGAAAAATTAAACTAACATCCCAAAGGCCATTTGAATTAACAAATGAAGCAAAATCTTGCATTGATTTAGACCATCCTAGAGTACCACCATTCTTTTCCAAAGGAGATAGAATTGTGTTAAAGTCACCCCCAAGAATCCATAGATAACAATTATGAATCATCAATGTGTTTGACAAAAAATTTAAAAGGTCTTTTGAGCATATTTAGCAAGGAGTAAACTATAGTTGGAGCATATACATTTATAACCCAAACTTTCATGTTTTCCTCTTTTCTACAAACTTGTCCAACAACCTAATTACGTTTTGCTTCTAACAATTGGCCATTCCATTTGTGTTTGTCCCATATTGTTGCAATATCATCTAAGGATCCTATAAAGAAACTAGTAGACAATCACCCATCTTCCAAATATTTTAAAAAGCATCCTTACTTTCCTTGCTACTTAATTTTGTTTCTTTTATTAAAATTAACTCAAGAGTATAACCACCTATATTAACTCTTTTTAGAGGTCTTATTCATACCCTTAATAATCCACAATATCATTTTCATTATAACTTTTTATTTTTATTGGTGGGCTTAGTCACACTTTTTGTGAGAACCTATAATATTTTTATTTGGTTTACCAAATTGATTTTCCTTCGAGTTTCTTTTTCCATGCTTTGATGGTCTTCCTCTACTTTTTCCATTTTCCACCAACACTTTCATCTTCACCAAACTCATATTTTTTCCTGTTCTTCATATTGATACTTATCTTCTAAATACTTATGTTTCCCTAAAGAATCTGATATGCAAGGAATAGCCTCATAAACACTTTCTAATTAATATTGCCCCCAAAACCCTAAAATGCAAGGATTTTCTTCTATAGTAATTACTTTATTATGCTACCACATAAACCCTAAATTTCCATGGATATCCTCCACGTGTTTCTTTATTATGTTCCTCTTGAAACCCTAAAGTGCAATGGATACACTACTATTTTCATTTTTATTGCAAGGAGAAGATTTTATGCTACTTGAGGAAAATGAAGAAGATTTACCTGGATTAACCTTGATCTTCTTCACCTTATTAGCTTAAAAATTTGCCTCCCCATATTCCTCAGCACCTTTAACTCCTATATTTGAACTTGCACATTCTACTTCCTCATCCCTTGTGTATTCTTTCCTTTAAATGGTTGACTCGAATGAACTATAATGGCCTTTGCCATTTGATGTTACATAGGGGTTTTTTTGTCACTTTCTTAGGAGTGGAAAATCTATGATTTGACCTAACTTCACCTCTGATATGATGTCCTTGTTTTATATTGAAGTTTACCTCATGCCCAAAAATTTCCTTCTCTTTCTCCATCATTCACTTTGCAATCTCTTGCCATGTGTCTAGTCTCATCACATTTATGATATTGGAATGCAATATTGTCATAATCCACTTGTCGATCCCATTCTTTTGATTTGGATTTAATCCTAATGGATTGAGGTAAATGTTTAGAAATATCCATGGCAACACATATTTGAGTGTATACAACATGCCTTCTCTCCTTAGTAGTTGGTCTCTCCTATATGAAATCCCCTAGAGTATTGCCAATGTTCTTCAAAACCTCCTTATTGATGAGTTGATAAGGAAGTCCAAAAAGCCTAATCCACACTAGAAGTCTTAATAGTTTGTCTCCACAAAAAAATATCTCACTTCATGGTCTTAAATATAATGCATCTTTGCCCCTAAACCAAGAGCAACCATCTATTATTTTATCCCTTCTTTATGAACTAGATAAGATAATGAGAAAAATCCTTTCGAAAGAAAAGCCATGTAGTAATTTGAATTCAATCCCCACTTCCACTTGATCCAATTTTGAATCTCAGAAAAACTTGGCCAGTATCCATGGAACTTACATATTAACCCTTTGGTTTTAAGAACCATTATATCATGCTTGGTTGTCTCATTCTTGATATCATTTCTAGTGTGATATCTGCTACTCAGATAGGGCTTTCCATAGATTTGATTTTCCTCTTATTTCTAACTAGAGTATTTGTACTTTCAACTAGGGCATCCTTCTAATAGGGACTTTTAAAATGACTTTACTACCATGCTACCTAAATTTACTTCACATGAATCCCTTAGGTTTTGAGTTCTCCCAAGTTCTAAAACAAGTAGAAGTGGTACTCATTCCTTCTCATTTTACTTCCTACTTCATGCTTGCTGCTGGATGACACTCATCTTGACTCACACTTACTCTCCATTTTATGAGTCACTTTTTATAATTTGAATATACATACTTTTTAAAAAATTTAAAATTAAAAAATTATGTTTATAGTAAAAATAATAATTAAACAACTATTAGTTGAGATCATATAAACTAATTGAAAAAAGGACTTGTTGAACCCTATAGTAGGAACTAACAAGAGGATTTACATTAAATTTATGATTAAATTTAATTACCAAGGACATTATTAACCATATTTATAGTCTCCACATTGAAGATACTATCATATAAGGAGAATGCTTTGATTAAATGTTTGACCAATGTGGGGCTTCAATTAGACACCGTTAAATTTTTTTAAGGATCTCCTACCTAATATATAAGTAATATCATCATTGGATGAGTGAGATGATGTATTCAATGGATTATCCACAAACTTGAAAATCATATCATGCCATATTGTGAATAACATTGTAGATTAGGACATTAAAAGTTTTAATATTCATTGTTTTTGTTTATATAGTTGGATAGCCATATTGAGGATCTCTATCAAAAGATAGTTTTACACCAATTAAAAATCATCAAATTTCCTCAAACTATTTGGTTTATAAATAAAAATAAAAAGAAAACTTCCCTTGGAGGGAATCTTGAGACAAAAGTGGATAGAACTTTGAAAGCAAACTTCAATGTAGCAAAAATAGAAGTTGCTAAGATCATGAAACCATGTAGTCTTTTGTTTTGTAGGTAATATAGGGGACACCACAAATAATATTACAATGTGATGGTGATTTAATACATTGTTTTTTTTAAGGGGTTATATGGTATCGATGTTAGAACTCAATGCTTCAATACTTGCATTATAAAAGTGATAGGTATTTAAATACATAGAATGCCTATTTTAGGTATAAGAAGCACCTAACAAAACTTGCAACTATCTCTATTTACTAAATGCATAAATCTTGTGAGGGGTGGATATACCACTTGCCTTCTCACATGGGCTATGATGTAATAATTCCTAACATCTTCCCTTAATACATCATAGTCAAAGCTCTATTTTTATCTTAAGACCAAAGAATAATGTATCGGTTGATGTTGGAATTTAAGAGCGAAATTCCCTTCCTCATTGTAGACTTTCTACTTTGATACTTAGGAGTGTTGGGTTCCACCAATCATGCACTCCAAAAATACATTTATTACAAAATACTCATTCAATGCTTATAGAATTCAATGCATGAATTATGTGTTTCATCCAATGTCTTTAAGTGAAATATGTGCTATGCATCCAGTGTCAACCATTGAATTGATTAGTTGCTGATTTTTGTCTTGCATGTGATGGAAAGAAGGTTGTGTAAGGCTTTTGCTACTTTACCTTTCTCTGCTTTTCATTTCTTTCATTGTGATCAAATCCTAGATTTCTTGCAATTTTTCTTTTATCATAAGTTTTTTGATATGATAAATGGGATGTATAGTTTAAATATAATCTTTACCAATTATGATGATGCAAGAGCATCCAGATGGCAAGAGCCAACTAAAAAATAAAATAATTGGAGTTTTTTACGGAGGACCAGATAAGGATAAGCATGCAATTGGTAGCCACCTTTTGAGATATCTAGATGATTTGTGTTTTTAGAAAAAAACTAGATTTTTAGAAAAAGCTGAATTTTTAGGGGAAAAAGAAGGAAAAAACAAAAATCTCTAAGTATCACCTTTGAAATTAGTTGACAACTCATTGTCCTCATTTCTTATAAATAAAGAGGACTTTTATTAAGAGGAATTCAAGAGAAGTGAATATAAGAGAAGATAAGAGAAGAGAAGAGAAGAGGAGAGGAGAGGAGAGTAGAGGAGCTTTGAGGAATTGGCACTTTATGTAGTGCTTGCAGGAGGTTTGCTATGTAAAACCTCAAAGGAAGAAATTGGTACTTTGTGTAGTGCTTGCAGGAGGTTTGACATGTAAAACCTTAGAAGAAGGAGATTGGTACTCTGAGGAGTGCTTGTAGATGTGTGGGGCTCTATGGAGAGGAATTGTGTAATGTTTGATGTGGCAGTTGAAATATAATAAAAATAATACTTTGTGTTTCATGTGTTATGTTGCTATGTAATCTGCCCTTGCAGTTCATATATTTACAGTTTAAAGTGAGATTCTCTATTTATTATTTTTTTGTGTGGTGACATGAAGATGTTTGAGCATCTAGGAGAGGTTGTTGTTTAATTGACCCCCTCTCCACCACTGCATCATATGTGTAGTTATTTTATCTTTTTGAAAGATCCCATAATTACCATAGTTTTTCATTGAACAAGTGTAACAACCTGTTAAGTGCTTTATAGTCTTTAGAGTTGAACCATCAGGGCCAACAACTGTTGATGTTGTCTAACAAATATTTATTTATCTCATATTATGTTATCAATCTTGATGATATCACAATGCATCTTATCATTTAGTATCTTGATTGCTTATAGTGCTAATACACTTCTTAACAAGAGTCTTCTTAGATCTTGGTCTTTGATAAAGATATGTGAATCTGTTGTTCGAGTTGAAAAATATATAATCTTCTTTCAACAAGATCGAGTTTGCAAGATATGCCATGCTTTTTCAAAGCTTTCTTTACAATAGGCCATTCATCCTACAAATGCTTTTCTCTATACTTAGGAAAACGAGTAGAAAAGAAATTAATTTTGAACATATCATCTTCATTACAAAATGTAGTGAATTTCTTGACCTTAGAGGTATCCAATAGGTTGCCTTTGTATCTTGGTAGTGTTCCCTCCTGTTGATTTCTTGGTTTGGAGTGGTCAATTGATGCAACATTTCTTATAAATAATTTGGATGTTTCCAAGTTTCTTGATTTACCATATGTTTGGTTGCTTTGGAGTCATACCAAACATTTTTGTGTTGTCTTAGCTATGCTTGTGCAACAAACACATATTGTTGTTCTTATTTTTAAACTTTTCTTTATCTTTTTAACTTGATTTTTCTTGGCTACATTATTTTGTTGTACCTTTCTCCAATTTTGATTTTGCTTGTCTAAAGATGATCTATCTTGTTGCTGGTTCATATCTCATGAAGGTGATCCATTTTTAAATGTATTATGATAGTATTCCGTTACAATGTGTCCCTTTATGTTCACACATTTTTATGCATGAAAAATATGTATTTGAGAATCATGTCTTTGATTATGATATCTTTAAAAATTGTTTCTTTGTCGGAAGTGTTGTTGAGGTCTCTCATGCCTCTTCAGAATGGTTGCTTTCTCTTTTGATTTGTAAGAAGTAATTGTTCTTCTTCATCTATTGTATGTGAGACCTCTAATTTCTAAAGTAGGTTCACTGGCTTTTCAAATCTTGGTCTTTGTCAAATGATGATTAATGTTGTCAAAATGTTTTTGTACTTTGATGGGAGAGATCTCAAAATAATTAGAATTAATATTTCATTAGATACACGTGTTTCCAATGCTTGTAATGATGCATGCAACTTAATAATTCTTTTCATAAATATTTCAATTTTTCTCTACTCTTCATATTCAAGAAATGGAGGTGTCTATGGAGAAATAGTATTTGATTTTGATTCTTTGCTTCAAAGACTATTTTTAGCTTCTCCTATGAATCCTTGGGTATGGTTGAATCTCGAATGTATGTTTGGACCTCATTTGCTACTCTGAACATGATGACTAATCTTACCTTTTTATCTGCCTTGTCAAAATTTATTTAGTCTTCATTTTATTCTTTAGCGGTCCCATCTACTACTTGCCATACTTCCTCAAACTCAAGTTGCATTATGATATTGGTTTTCTAGGCAACATAATTATTTCTCCTTAATAGTTGGGAATTAGGAAATAAGAAATTTTATGCTCCACTAGCCATAGTAAACTTTTACAAAATTTGAATATTCTTCTTTCACTAAATCCACCTTGAAAAATACTTTTTGATGAGTATATATATTCCTATACCTGTGTCTTAAATTGCAAAACTTTTGATGTCTCATTAGGCAAAAAAGCCTATAATGTTTTTTTTTTCTAACTCAATATTTTAAAGAATATTCTTGATTTCTTTAAAATTTTATAAGCCCTTGTTTTTGCTTGTAATAATAAAATAAAAAGATAAATCTACTATAGAATTTAATAAGCCTCACCTCAACATTAGGATAGCCAAATAAGTTGTTTGATGACTTAGAACAAATGAGGCACTTTGGTACTTTGCAACAAACTATATTAAATTTTAATTTGATGCTTCAAATGTTTCTAAGAACAAGAACCGTTCTTCTTCACATGATTGAGTTTTTCTAAGTTTAACTATTGCTTCGGGACCTATTAAGATTTGGATTTGAATATCTACTTTCTTCTTCCTTGAGTCTTGCATGGTAGTGATGTTAGGCAATTAATTTGAACATCTCTCGAGCCTCTAAATATGGTGATTCAATGTATATAGGCCTTTATTGCAATGTAATATACCTTCTTCAATGATTACACTATGCTCTTGTTGGTTGGGACATGGGTAATTGTCTTTGGGTAAATGTTTGAATGAAGTGTTCTTTCAATACCAATATATGGGGTGTTTAGCACATTGTTTCAACACGTATATTAGGAAGCTCCATGTTTATAAGGAAGCATTCCTGATTACCCAAACTCTCGTAAAAGACACCCTTTAGAAAGGACGTTTCAATTGTTATTTTAATCAAACACATGTTATTTCACCTTCTTGTGTAGATTTTAACCCAACATAGCAACAATATATAAGAGCAAGGATACAATTATTTACTTGACTTGGTATGAGAAAATATTATATCAACTATGCATGTAGTATGTTGTTGCACAATAAATTCTCCTTGATAATGGAACCTTGAATGCACTTCTAGATTTAATAATAAAATTCACATTATTCTTGATAGGATGGAGGTGTTCTCCTTATGCATTGCTCATATTCTTGAACTTAAACTTTGAATTGGAGTATTCCTTCTTCAAATGTATTTTGTTCTTATTTTTTGATGGTCTTACTATGTTTAGTTTGCTTCGATATTCATGCTCTTCTTTTGCATGTACTACCTATCTTTGAGTTCATAGGTTCCTCATTCTGAATGATGCCAAGATTTCATTGAAAACAATGCTAACATGTCTAGAATTATTAGATTGACCCTTTAGTTTATGATTGGAATAAACAATGCATTACTAACGTGCTTCCCTTTGTAAGACTTGTATGCTATTCACATTTCCATGCCTTTTGTTCTTCAATTATTTGAATGTGCTCTTTGGTGAATTTGCTATTCTACTCTTCTATTGAAAACATAGTTTCTTTTGCTTGCAATCTAATGCTGCTTCTCTACACTTTTAATGAACTCCTTGAATTTTTGAAAGGTTTAAATAACCTTTTTAATTCTTCAAATAACATGTTTACAACTGCTTGGAAGAAATTTCACCTTTTTCTTCTCTATTTTTTTGTGAGATTTCATTGCTCTTTGATTTTGTTGCTTTCAAATTTCTTATAATTCTTTGTAAATATTCAATGGATTCCTTTCTTGTAAATTTTAAGAATCTCCTATGGATTCCTTAATTCCTTTTTGAAATGGAAATTATTTAGGGGAAACTTATTACCCTTTTTCTTTTTGTTGAACTTGACCTTGTTGTTACTTTTAGACTTTTACCTTTATGTTCTTTGGTAGAGGTTTTTCACCCTGAGACCTTTGAATCTACCATGGAATTTTACTTCATGGATATGATTACCTCTCTTTTGAGGTTTATCTTTAAACAATCTTCAATAGAGAAATTCTACCCATGAAACTTCTTTTCTCAAATAGAGTGCTATTTGAGGCTTCTCTATGTCGAGGCTAGAGGAGGATCATAAGGACAATTTTTCTTCCTTCTACCTATTTTGATACCACATGTTAGAACTCAATGCTTCTATACTTGCATTATGGAAGTGATAGGTATTTAAATACATATAATTCCTATTTTAGGTAAAACAAACACCTAACCAAACTTACAACTATATTTGTCTTATACTACATGCATAAATATTATGAGGGGTGGTTATACGACTTGCCTTCTCACATGGGCTATGATATAATAATTCCTAAAAATTGAAACATGTGCAACCCATATTACATCATGATCATATAGTAAAACTATAACAACTTAGCAGGTACACATATATTGCTTGGAAAAATTTGTACCTATATCTTGTCCTTAAAAGTTGAGAAATTTAATCAGTTGAGATAATGCCATTTTATGATTTGATACATTATTGTAGAAGCTAATTTTTTAATAGGGGAATAAAGTTGACTTCTAATAGTAATTATATTTTTAACAAGTTATTAAATAGAAGGGCTTGTGGCTTCTTCCAACATCTAAATTTAGGTTGGCTTCCCACTGTCCTTGCTAATTCCTACTCTAACCTAATTAACTTATATGAAATTAAAATGCAAGAAAAATAAATTTTGAATTTTAAGGGTACAAGGGATTGAAATAAAAATATGGCAAGGAAGTGTGCAATAAATCAACACATAAGAATTTAAATAACAATAATGTTCCCATTCAACAAGTATGAAATTATAGAGCAAATGACAATATGGGAAAAAGGGCTATGCATCAATCACTATGCATTCTGCAATCCAAGAGGGTAGTGCCAATAAAGGAAAACAAAATAATTTCCATTTTTTGATCAATTTCATGAGTTAAAAGGCACAACATGGGTTTAACAAAATGTAGCTATGAATTCTCATGGCCAAAATATGTTTACAATGGAGTCCATAGATCCTATTTATAGTAAGATTTTATGTTGAGCAAGGTACAACAAAAGTATTGTCATTGTTGTCAACACAGCCAGAAAGATCAGTTGATGCAGTGGACAGGAGTTCAGAGGTCAGTCAGAACAGGTACAGTGAATTTCCAAGAAGACAAAAGTGACCCAGATTCAGAAAACCAAAGAAAAAGACAAGTAAGAAAACTGTCGCGATATCGCGACATGTTTTCTGTCGCGATTTCGCGACATATCGGAGGAGAGAGAAGGCGCAAGCAAAACTGTCACGATTTCGCGACATGAACCAGGAGAGAGAAGGCGCAAGCAAAATTGTCACGATTTCATGACATGGCCGAGGAGAGAGAAGGCGCAAGCTAAATTGTCATGATTTCGTGACATGTTTCATTTTCGGAGGCCGAAGCAAAGAGAAAGTGCAAGGAGAAAAAGTGTCACGATTTCGCGACATGTTGAAAGGAGAAAGTGCAAGGAAAAGTGTCACGATTTCGCTACATGTTGAAGTTTCGGGGCGAAGCAAAGTTTAAGTGCAAGGAGAAAAAGTGTAGCGATTTTGCTACATGTTGAAGTATCGTGGGCCGAAGCAAAGTTTAAGTGCAAGGAACAAAAGTGTAGTGATTTCGCTACATGTTGAAGTATCGCGAGCCGAAGCAAAGTTAAAGTGCAAGGAACAAAAGTGTAGCGATATCGCTACATGTTGAAGTATCACGGGCCGAAGCAAAGTTTAAGTGCAAGGAACAAAAGTGTAGCGATATCGCTACATGTTGAAGTATCGCGGGCCGAAGCAAAGTTTAAGTGCAAGGAACAAAAGTGTAGCGATATCGCTACATGTTGAAGTATCGCGGGCCGAAGCAAAGGGTAAAGTGCAAGGAACAAAAGTGTAGCGATATCGCTACATGTTGGGTTTTCGCGACCCGAAGGGAAGAGAGAGAGTAAGGAAGCAAGAGTGCCGCGATTTAGTGACATGTTCTTTTTTTGCGGGGTCAAGGCAAGGAAAGAGCATGGAAGTGAAAGCGTCGTGATTTTGTGACATGTTTCATTTTCGCTGGTGCATGCAAAGAAGAATGTACGGATGCGAAAGATGTCGCGATTTCGTGACATGTTCCATTTTCGTCGATGCTTGCGAAGAAGAGTGTACGGAAGAGAAAGATGTCACGATTTCACGACATGTCTGGTTTTCATGGCGACAAGACAGGAGGTGAACAAGGAGGCCGAGAATGTCGCGATTTCGCGACATGCTATATTTTCATAGGTAAAAGCCGAGAAGGGCAGAAAGAGACAGAAGTGTCATGATTTCATGACAGGCCGCAACTGCACGATAACAGTCAGTTAACTGGCACAAAACGATAGTCAAAGAGGCAGTTGTAGAGGAAAAGCATGCAGCCAAAATAAGAAGAGTTAACTGGAGTAAATGCGACAGTTACAGGTGGATTTACAGATAGAAATCATGCAGCTTTTTAATAACAGTCGTAGAAGGAGAAATCGAACAGTCGCATTATTAGAATCGTAAAATGCATGCATGCACAGAAATAAACACGAACAGTCATAGGAGAGGTATTTGATGCATGCAACGTGTTCGACGAAAAGCCCCTCATATATATACGAAAGGAGTTACAAAAAGAACAGTTACAGTTGGCAAGTGGTAGAAAAGAATATTAAAGAAACAGTTATGGGTTGCATGTAAAAGTTTAAAATAGAGACGTATTTGATATAAAAGCAAGTCTACGTAAAGATTATAGTTGCTGTTGTAAGTGAGAATTTTCTGTGCAAAGAGGGTTAGAAGAGAGCCAAGAGAGAGATAAGCAGAGCCGTGAGAGTGTGCAGAGGTTAGTCAAGTTTATTTAATTGCAGACCAGTCAGGGTCGTGTAAACAGTGAAGGCATTTTTATGTCATTGAAATAATTCAGAATTGCAGTCCAAGTTGGTGCTTGGCATTAGGGGTTGGTGCTCCTATCTATTGCAGCAAAAAAATAAGGGGTTGGTGCTCCTTCCAGTGGGTGTTGGTAAAGTGTTTGTGAAATTGGTGTTTTGCAAAGGCTGGATTTGGATTGAAGTCCAAGCAGTCATTTTTGAGGAGTAGCCAAATTGGTGAACCTCGTTAAATTGTGTGTTGTGGTGTGCTCTCTTGTGGTTATTGCTTTATCTATTTTCTAGTTCTCTTTGCTTCAGTTTTAAGTATTGCAGATCAGATTTTTAGCTACACTGATTCACCCCCCCTCTCAATGTCATTGTGAGAATATCAATTGGTATCAGAGCAAGGTTCCTGAACAAGCTTAATCAGCTAAGGTGATCTTGGAAGGAACACAATGGCAGGTAGTGAAGGATTCTCATCAAACAAAGCTCCTTTGTTCAATGGAACTAATTACTCATTCTGGAGACTCAGGATGCAGACATATCTGAGTGCTTTAGGATATGACATTTGGGAGTCAGTAGAAAGCGGATACACAGTACCCACTACTCCTCCAACAGATACTGTTGAGAAGAAAAAGTTTGAGAATAACTCCAAAGCAAAGAATGCCATAATGTGCGGGCTAGTAGACAGTGAACTGATAAGGGTCATGAGCTATAAATCGGCAAAAGACATATGGGACAAACTGAAGAGCATCCATGAAGGAGACAACAAAATCAAGGAAGCCAAACTGCAAACTCATCGAGCTCAGTTCAAAGCATTACAAATGAATGATGATGAGAACATAGAGGCCTATATGTTGAGAGTCAATGGAATCATTAATGCAATCAGAGGACTCGATGAAGAAATCGACGATGCGGTTGTCATGAAAAAGGTACTTAGAACTCTTCACAAAAGATTTAATTCTAAAGTTTCTGCAATAGAAGAGGCTAAAGATCTAAATAATTTTAGCATGGATGAGATGCATGGCTCTTTGACTGCATATGAAATGAGAATAGGACAAACTAAGCCTATAGACAAAGAAGCTGCTTTTAAAGCACACAAGAATACAAAAGCTGAACAAGAATCTGAGGATGAAGAGACATCGGATGAAACTGAAGCCAACTTTGTTCGAAAACTTACAAAGGGAAAAGGAAAGTATAGAGGAAAGTTACCATTTAAGTGTTTCAATTGTGGAGGGGTCGGTCACTTTGCAGCTAAGTGTCCAATGAATGAGAAAACCAAAAGTGATGAAGGGTCACACCAAGAAAGAAGTGACTGGAAGAAGAAACCAAATTTTAAGAAAAGCAACTTCAAAAAGAAAAGTTTCATATCAAAGAATGTCAGCTCTTCTGAAGATAGCTCAGGTGAAGATTCAAAGAAGAAACAGGTGAAGCTCTGTTCATGGCATTTGAAGAAGCAAAAATAGAAGAAAAATAGGAAGGTGACACAAAAAGTAAGGATGAGGCTGAAGTTTATCTGGAAGGAGAGTTGGTTGCTGCTCTTAAAGAGTTGAGTACAAAAAGGAAGAAGAATAAAAAGGTCTCAAGAAAGCTTGAGGATGCTAATGACATAATAAGCAGTTTGAAAGTATAGACAAAAGAATTTAAGAAAATGTCTGAAGAACTTGAAGTACAATTAACCATGAGAATAGATGAGTGCAGCAAACTAGAAGAAGAGATTGTTGTTTTAAGAATGCGGCTAGAAGAAAAGAATCAAAAATTGAGTTGCTATCACAAACTTGAAGGAAGTTCTGCAAAGCTTGAAAAGATTATAAATAGTCAGAGGTCTACAGACATCAAGTTTGGCTTGGGGTTTGTCGAAGGAGAATCATCAAGTGGATCAAAGGCCATAACTATAGAACCGATAAAGAAAGAGGATAAGATCAAGGTTGACCAAAGAAAAATGAATCTTGCAAAAGAAAGCAACAATGCCAGGCACAAGAAGACTGTTGACAATGAGGGATTCACAAAAGTCATACATCAAAGGAGAAGAAAATTTGTGGCTCCTACTACAAATTGGCAAAGACCAACTCCCAGGTTCAATCATTCCTTTTCTGGTTATTGTTTTAAATGCAATACTTACGGTCATAAAATTTTAGACTGCATTTATAATATAGGACAAAGAAATTTTACCAGTAGAAATGTCTTTGCACCCTTGATGGATTATGCAGTAGAATGTTATAACTGTCATAACTTTGGTCACATTGCAAGAAACTATAGAAGCACATATGCAGCAAATAAAAATCAGGGAAGAAGAACTCAACCAAACAGTTTAAGGCAAAACAAAAAATTCCCAGATAAACATGCACAGGCCACTGACAAAGAAAAGTCTAAACAAGTGACCAAAACTACAGTCAAATCAGAATGGAAAGAAAAAGAGCAACTCAAGGAAGAAAAGGAATCATTGATTGTACAGACAACATTCAAAGCACAAAACAAATCGACACCATGGATATTGGATAGTGGATGCTCCAGTCACATGATAAGAGATAAACAAAAATTTGAAAAGCTTCAGAAATATGAAGGGGGCTCGGTAAAGTTTGGAAATAATGATGGAGCCAAGATAGTTGGTAAAGGATCAGTCAAGATAAATGATGGAAAGATCAGTTCCAAAGAAGTTCTGTTTGTGATTGGTTTGAAACACAACTTACTGAGTGTAAGTCAGATCTGTGACAGAGGTCATGAAGTCACTTTTAAGAAGCAGGGCTATGAAGTCAGAAAAGCCCATAGTGGGAAGCTGATAGCCAATGGATCAAGGACTTCTGGAAATCTATATACTCTCTCAGAAACTTCAGAAGGAGCATGCTTGATTGGACAGGAAGATGAAAATTGGCTGTGGCACAAGAGGCTCGGTCATATTAGCTTTGACAATCTGGTTAAAATAAGCTCTAAAAGAGCAGTAAGAGATATACCTACCATTGGCAAACCAGTAAATAGCATCTGTGCTTCATGCCAAAAAGGGAAGCAAACTAGATCCACATTTAAAGCAAAGGAATACTTCACCAGCAAACCTTTAGAGATAATACATACTGATTTGTGTGGACCCATGAGAACACAAAGCATAAATGGTGACAAATACTTTATGTTGTTCATAGATGACTTCTCCAGGATGACATGGGTACTATTTTTAAAGCTTAAATCAGATGCCTTTGAGATGTTCAAGATTTTTAAAAAATAGGTTGAGAATCAAACTGGAAAAAGAATTAAATGCCTAAGATCAGACAGAGGAGGAGAGTTTATTTCAGAAGAGTTTGCAGAGTACTGTCAAAAATATGGGATCAGAAGATAGTTTTCAGCAGCAAGAACACCTCAGCAGAATGGTGTTGTTGAAAGGAAGAACAGGACTATGCAAGAAATGGCAAGGACAATGTTGGCTGAGAACAAAATAGCTGACAGATTTTGGAAAGAGGCAGTACATACTGTAGTTTACATTCAAAACAGGTGCATGTTAAGGACGCATGAAAGCAAAACACCTTATGAGTTGTGGTTCGGTAGGAAAGCAACAACAAGATACTTCAAAGTGTTCGGCAGCAAGTGTTATATCAAACGAATTGAAGATAATCTCGGTAAGTTCGAAGATAGAGCTGACGAAGGTATTTTTCTCGGTTACTCAACTAAAAGCAAAGCCTACACATGTTACAACAAGCGGCTAAAGAAAATTATTGAGAGTGTTGATGTTAAAGTTGATGAAGGTAGAGAAAGAGAAGTTACGTATCAAGAAAACTACCCCATTTATGAAGAAGTCATTGAAGGAGATGAAGAAATAAGAATAGAAGAAAATCAAAAAATTGACCCAGTTGATTTAAGAATTGACTCAGAAGAAGAAGAGAACAAGAAATTCAAAACAGGCAGCTGGCAGAAAAATCATCCCAGAGAACAGATTATTGGGGACCCAACAGTTGGTATTCAGACAAGAAGAGCAGTAATAAGGAACTACTCTTTATTATCCAAAATTGAACCCAAAAATATTGCTGAAGCCAAGCACAGATGAAAGTTGGATGAAGGCAATTAATGAAGAACTAGATCAGATTGAGAAAAACAAAACCTGGGAATTAGTACCACGACCAACAAATAAAAACATAATCGGTACTAAATGGATTTTTCGAAATAAATTAAATGAAGACGGACAGGTTGTCAAAAATAAGGCAAGATTGGTCTGTAAAGGCTATGCTCAGGTTGAAGGCATTGATTTTGAGGAAACCTTTGCACCAGTAGCCAGACTAGAGGCAATCAGAATGTTTTTGGCTTTAGCAGTCCATAAAAATTTTAAAGTATATCAAATGGACGTAAAATCAGCATTTCTGAATGGAAAACTGGAAGAAGAGGTTTACATTGAACAACCAGATGGCTTCCAACTCGGTGACAATCCCGATTTTGTTTGCAGGTTAAAGAAAGCATTGTATGGTCTGAAATAGGCACCCAGAGCATGGTATGCAAGGCTGGATAACTATCTTATTAAACAGGGATTCAAGAAAGGTATGGTGGACAACAATTTATATATCAAAATAGAGAATGGCCAGCTTATTGTACTTGTTGTTTATGTAGATGATATAATATTTGGTAGCAGCATGGATGAATATTGTAAAGACATAGCAAATAAAATGAAGACAGAATTTGAGATGTCAATGATTGGTGAACTTTCTTATTTTCTCGGACTGCAAGTCAATCAAAGTGCAAAGGGCATTTTTATCTCTCAAGTAAAATATGTGAAAGAAATGCTGAAAAAGTTCACAATGGAGGATAGTAAACCTATCAGCACTCCCATGACAACAGGTTGCAAGTTGAGCAAGGATGACAAATCTCCAGATGTAGATCAAACCATGTACAAGTCTATGATTGGAAGCCTATTGTATTTGATAGCCACTAGACCAGATATATTACAGGCAGTATGCATGGTAGCAAGATTTTAGGCTAGTCCCAAAGAGACTCATGTGACAGTTGTAAAGAGGATTTTTAGGTACCTCAAGGGTACTATGGAGTATGGGTTGTGGTACCCAAAAGGTAAGGACTTCACTCTTATTACATATTCTAATGCAGATTGGGCAGGATGTATTGATGATAGAAAGAGTACCAGTGGAGGAGCATTTTATCTTGGAGACAGGTTGGTAGCATGGCACAACAAGAAACAAGAATCAGTCTCTCTATCAATAGCAGAGGCAGAATACATTGCAGCAACTACATGCTGTACTCAGATTTTATGGATGAGACAAACACTGAAAGATCTTGGTATTCACTTCAAAGAGCCAATTTCAATTAAATGTGATAACACCAGTGCTATAAACATATCAAAGAATCCGGTTATGCATTCTCGAACCAAACATATTGCAATCCGGTATCACTTCTTGAAGGATAAAGTTGCAGAAGGTGAGGTCAAATTGGATTTTGTTCCAACTACAGAGCAAGTAGCAGATATATTCACAAAACCATTGCCAAAGGAAGTTTTTGAATATCTTCGGAGTAAGTTGGGAGTAGTCACATTTCACAAGAACTGACTATCAATTGGGATCACATTCTCAGGGGGAGTATTTATGCCTATGTTTATAGTTTTGCTCATATTCATGATTTTTGCTAACTATAACAATGTGTATCTGAGAATGTTGTGCATAGACTCAGGGGGAGTATGCAGCAGCCCTTTGGTATTATTGTCAAAGGGGGAGAAGAATTATAGGAGAGTGCATGAGTGTTGCCAACAATTCCAAAGGGGGAGATTGTTGAGCAAGGTGCAGCAAAAGTATTGTCATTGTTGTCAACACGAATAGAAAGATCAGTTGATGCAGAGGACAGGAGTTCAAAGGTCAGTCAGAACAGGTACAGTGAATTTCCAAGAAGACAAAAGTGGCCCAGATTCAGAAAACCAAAGAAAAAGACAAGTAAGAAAACTGTCGCGATATCGCGACATGTTTTCTGTCGCGATTTCGTGACATATCGAAGGAGAGAGAAGGCGCAAGCAAAATTGTCATGATTTCATGACATGAACCAGGAGAGAGAAGGCACAAGCAAAATTGTCATGATTTCACGACATGGCCGAGGAGAGAGAAGGCACAAGCTAAATTGTCACGATTTCATGACATGTTTCATTTTGAAGTCCAAAGCAAAGAGAAAGTGCAAGGAGAAAAAGTGTCACGATTTCTGCGACATGTTTGAAGGGGGCTGAAGCAAAGAAAGTGCTAAGGAAAAGTGTCGCGATTTCACGACATGTTGCATATCCGGGCAAAGAGAAAGTGCAAGGAGAAAAAGTGTAGCGATTTCGCTACATGTTGAAGTATCGCGGGCCGAAGCAAAGTTAAAGTGCAAGGAACAAAAGTGTAGCGATTTCGCTACATGTTGAAGTATCGCGGGCCGAAGCAAAGGTAAAGTGCAAGGAACAAAAGTGTAGCGATTTCGCTACATGTTGAAGTATCGCGGGCCGAAGCAAAGGTAAAGTGCAAGGAACAAAAGTGTAGCGATATCGCTACATGTTGAAGTATCGCGGGCCGAAGCAAAGTTTAAGTGCAAGGAACAAAAGTGTAGCGATATCGCTACATGTTGAAGTATCGCGGGCCGAAGCAAAGGGTAAAGTGCAAGGAACAAAAGTGTAGCGATATCGCTACATGTTGGGTTTTCGTGACCCAAAGGGAAGAGAGAGAGTAAGGAAGCAAGAGTGCCGCGATTTAGTGACATGTTCTTTTTTCGTGGGGTCAAGGCAAGGAAAGAGCATGGAAGCGAAAGCGTCACGATTTCGTGACATGTTTCATTTTCGTTGGTGCATGCAAAGAAGAATGTACGGATGCGAAAGATGTCACGATTTCATGACATGTTCCGTTTTCGTCGATGCTTGTGAAGAAGAGTGTACGAAAGAGAAAGATGTCACGATTTCATGACATGTCTGGTTTTCACGGCGGCAAGACAAGAGGTGAACAAGGAGGCCGAGAATGTCACGATTTCGTGACATGCTGTATTTTCGTAGGTAAAAGCCGAGAAGGGCAAAAAGAGACAAAAGTGTCACGATTTCATGACAGGCCGCAACTGCACGATAACAGTCAGTTAACTGGCACAAAACGACAGTTAAAGAGGCAGTTGTAGAGGAAAAGCATGCAGCCAAAATAAGAAGAGTTAACTGGAGTAAATGCGATAGTTACAGGTGGATTTATAGATAGAAATCATGCAGCTTTTTAATAACAGTCGTAGAAGGAGAAATCAAACAGTCGCATTATTAGAATCGTAAAATGCATGCATGCACAAAAATAAACACGAACAGTCATAGGAGAGGTATTTGATGCATGCAACGTGTTCGACGAAAAGCCCCTCATATATATACGAAAGGAGTTACAGAAAAGAATAGTTACAGTTGGCAAGTGGCAGAAAAGAATATTAAAGAAACAGTTACGGGTTGCATGCGTTTAAAATAGAGACGTATTTGATATAAAAGCAGGTCTGCGTAAAGATTATAGTTGCTGCTGTAAGTGAGAATTTGCTATGCAAAGAGGGTTAGAAGAGAGCCGAGAGAGAGATAAGCAGAGCCGTGAGAGTGTGCAGAGGTTAGTCAAGTTTATTTAATTGCAGACCAGTCAGGGTCATGTAAATAGTGAAGGCATTTTTATGTCATTGAAATAATTCAGAATTGCAGTCCAAGTTGGTGCTTGGCATTAGGGGTTGGTGCTCCTATCTGTTGCAGCAAAAAATAAGGGGTTGGTGCTCCTTCCAGTGGGTGCTGGTAAAGTGTTTGTGAAATTGGTGTTTTGCAAAGGTTGGATTTGGATTGAAGTCCAAGCAGTCATTTTTGAGGAGTAGCCAAATTGGTGAACCTCGTTAAATTGTGTGTTGTGGTGTGCTCTCTTGTGGTTATTGCTTTATCTATTTTCTAGTTCTCTTTGCTTCAGTTTTAAGTATTGCAGATCAGATTTTTAGCTACACTGACTCACCCCCCCTCTCAGTGTCATTGTGAGAATATCATTTTACCCCTTAGTTACTTGGGGAGAGAAACTATTACTCCTAGTAAAAGTAAAAATTTGGAGACATCTCTAAAAAAATGATGCACCTCCAAATGTTACACACCTCTAAATATTCCTCTAACAGGATTAGAAGGATTTTATAATGAGTTATGATACCACTTCATGTCAAAATGTCACCTTTCAAAGATTCTCCTTAGGACCCATGCTTTCATTTTTACCCCTCTATAAGTTGGTGAGCAATTCTCTCCAAGGAGTGAGAGAATCACTTAAATTTGCTAAGAAGTCACTAGTTGAACTTGACTACTTTACTCTTGCAATCCAATCAATCTATGTTGCAAGCAATTCTTTTGTAATCCAATTAGCATTTTTGTTGTACTTAGTTAAAATTTGAAGGGTTTTAGAAGGTACCAATAGGATGATTCTATCATTTTGCACTATTCCAAAATGACTAATTCTAAGGTAGTGACTAGGCACTACATTACTAGCAAATTCATGGGGTGCTAAGCTCAATTGAAAAGAGATCTTAGATCTTGTATTTGTTCTTAGGCATAAAGTCTACAAAATTATAACCCTTGCTACAATAGTATTAATTTTTAATAAGCTATGCGTGGTTTCCATTGGGGGCCACTCCCATTACAAAAAAATATTACATTGCTCTCATTACATTTCTAACAAGTTAATTAAAGCATATCCAAATTTATATTTCTATTAGAGATATTCTTCATTTACCCTTCTATCAAAATAGTTTTCATCTTCCTCAAACTGCTAACTTTCCACAATCAACTCCTTTTATATCAAAAGCCTTCAAAAATTTAAATTATGTCAAGATGAAATTCAATAATGCGAATGGCTAAAATATTTTCTACCCAACTTCTATATCCCAAACTATCTTGTCCATAACAACCTCACAATTTCTTAATATATTTTTTTAGGGTTGACTCAAGTGAACTATAATGGCCTTTGCCATTTGATGTTACATAGGGATTTTTTTGTCACTTTCTTAGGAGTGGAAAATCTATGATTTGACCTAACTTCACCTCTGATATGATGTCCTTGTTTTATATTGAAGTTTACCTCATGCCCAAAAATTTCTTTCTCTTTCTCCATCATTCACTTTGCAATCTCTTGCCATGTGTCTGGCTCATCACATTTATGATATTGGAATGCAATGTTTTCATAATCCACTTGTCGATCCCATTCTTTTGATTTGGATTTAATCCTAATGGATTGAGGTAAATGTTTAGAAATATCCATGGCAACACATATTTGAGTGTATACAACATGCCTTCTCTCCTTAGTAGTTGGTCTCTCCTATATGAAATCCCCTAGAGTATTGCCAATGTTCTTCAAAACCTCCTTATTGATGAGTTGATAAGGAAGTCCAAAAAGCCTAATCCACACTAGAAGTATTAATAGTTTGTCTCCACAAAAAAATATCTCACTTCATGGTCTTAAATATAATGCATCTTTGCCCCTAAACCAAGAGCAACCATCTATTATTTTATCCCTTCTTTATGAACTAGATAAGATAATGAGAAAAATCCTTTCGAAAGAAAAGCCATGTAGTAATTTGAATTCAATCCCCACTTCCACTTGATCCAATTTTGAATCTCGGAAAAACTTGACTAGTATCCATGGAACTTACATATTAACCCTTTGGTTTTAAGAACCATTATATCATGCTTGGTTGTCTCATTCTTGATATCATTTCTAGTGTGATATCTGCTACTTAGATAGGGCTTTCCATAGATTTGTTTTTCCTCTTATTTCTAACTAGAGTATTTGTACTTTCAACTAGGGCATCCTTCTAATAGGGACTTTTAAAATGACTTTACTACCATGCTACCTAAATTTACTTCACATGAATCCCTTAGGTTTTGAGTTCTCCTAAGTTCTAAAACAAGTACAAGTGGTAATCATTCCTTATCATATTGCTTCCTACTTCATGCTTGCTCCTAGATCACACTCATCCTGACTCACAATTACTCTCCATTTTACGAGTCACTTTTTATAATTTGAACATACATACTTTTAAAAAAAATTAAAATTAAAAAATTATGTTTATAGTAAAAATAATAATTAAACAACTATTAGTTGAGATCATATAAACTAATTGAAAAAAGGACTTGTTGAACCCTATAGTAGGAACTAAAAAGAGGATTTACATTAAATTTATGATTAAATTTAATTACCAAGGACATTATTAACCATATTTATAGTCTCCACATTGAAGATACTATCATATAAGGAGAACACTTTGATTAAATGTTTGACTAATGTGGGGCTTCAATTAGACACCTTTAATTTTTTTTAAGGATCTCCTACCTAATATATAAGTAATATCATCATTGGATGAGTGAGATGATGTATTCAATGGATTATCCACAAAATTGAAAATCATATCATGCCATATTGTGAATAACATTGTAGATTAGGACATTAAAAGTTTTAATATTCATTGTTTTTGTTTATATAGTTGGATAGCCATATTGAGGATCTCTATCAAAAGATAGTTTTACACCAATTAAAAATCATCAAATTTCCCCAAACTATTTGTTTATAAATAAAAATAAAAAGAAAACTTCCCCTGGAGGGAATCTTGAGACAAAAGTGGATAGAACTTTGAAAGCAAACTTCAATGTAGCAAAAATAGAAGTTGCTAAGATCATGAAACAATGTAGTCTTTTGTTTTGTAGGTAATATTGGGGACACCACAAATAATATTATAATGTGATGGTGATTTAATATATTGTGTTTTTTAAGGGGTTATATGGGATCGATGTTAGAACTCAATGCTTCAATACTTGCATTATAGAAGTGATAGGTATTTAAATACATAGAATGCCTATTTTAGGTATAACAAGCACCTAACCAAACTTGCAACTATATCTATATACTAAATGCATAAACCTTGTGAGGGGTGGATATACCACTTGCCTTCTCACATGGGCTATGATGTAATAATTCCTAACATCTTCCCTTAATACATCATAGTCAAAGCTCTATTTTTATCTTAAGACCAAAGAATAATGTATCGGTTGATGTTGGAATTTAAGAGCGAAATTCCCTTCCTCATTGTAGACTTTCTACTTTGATACTTAGGAGTGTTGGGTTCCACCAATCATGCACTCCAAAAATACATTTATTACAAAATACTCATTCAATGCTTATAGAATTCAATGCATGAATTATGTGTTTCATCCAATGTCTTTAAGTGAAATATGTGCTATGCATCCAGTGTCAACCATTGAATTGATTAGTTGCTGATTTTTGTCTTGCATGTGATGTAAAGAAGGTTGTGTAAGGCTTTTGCTACTTTACCTTTATTTTCTTTTCATTTCCTTCATTGTGATCAAATCCTAGATTTCTTACAATTTTTCTTTTATCATAAGTTTTTTGATATAATAAATGGGATGTATATTTTAAATATAATCTTTAGCAATTATGATGATGCAAGAGCATCCAGCTGGCAAGAGCCAAATAAAAAATAAAATAATTGGAGTTTTTTGTGGAGGACCAGATAAGGATAAGCATGCAATTGGTAGCCACCTTTTGAGATATCTAGATGATTTATGTTTTTAGAAAAAAAACTAGATTTTTAGAAAAAGGTGAATTTTTAGGGGAAAAAGAAGGAAAAAACAAAAAGCTCTAAGTATCACCTTTGAAATTAGTTGACAACTCATTGTCATCATTTCTTATAAATAAAGAGGATTTTTATTAAGAGGAATTAAAGAGAAGTGAAGAGAAGAGAAGATAAGAGAAGAGAAGAGAAGAGGAGAGGAGAGGAGAGTAGAGGAACTTTGAGGAATTGGCACTTTATGTAGTGCTTGCAGGAGGTTTGCTATGTAAAACCTCAAAGGAAGAAATTGGTGCTTTGTGTAGTGCTTGCAGGAGGTTTGACATGTAAAACCTTAGAATAAGGAGATTGGTATTCTGAGGAGTGCTTGTAGATGTGTGGGGCTCTATGGAGAGGAATTGTGTAATGTTTGATGTGGCAGTTGAAATATAATAAAAATAATATTTTGTGTTTCATGTGTTATGTTGCTATGTAATCTATCCTTGCAGTTCATATATTTACAGTTTAAAGTGGGATTCTCTATTTTTTTTTTTGTGTGGTGACATGAATATGTTTGAGATTCTAGGAGAGGCTGTTGTTTAATTGACCCCCACTCCACAACTGCATCATATGAGTACTTATTTTATCTTTTTTAAAGATCCTATAATTACCATAGTTTTTCATTGAACAAGTGTAACAACCTGTTAAGTGCTTTATAGTCTTTAGAGTTGAACCATCAGGGCCAACAACTTTTGATGTCGTCTAAAAAATATTTATTTATCTCATATTATGTTATCAATCTTGATGATATCACAATGCATCTTATCATTTAGTATCTTGATTTATTATAGTGCTAATACACTTCTTGACAAGAGTCTTCTTAGATCTTGGGCTTTGATAAAGATATGTGAATCTGTTGTTCGAGTTGAAAAATATATAATCTTCTTTCAACAAGATCAAGTTTGCAATATATGCCATGCTTTTTCAAAGCTTTCTTTACAATAGGCCATTCATCCTACAAATGCTTTTCTCTATACTTAGGAAAACGAGTAGAAAAGAAATTAATTTTGAACATATCATCTTCATTACAAAATGTAGTGAATTTCTTGACCTTAGAGGTATCCAATAGGTTGCATTTGCATCTTGGTAGTGTTCCCTCCTGTTGATTTCTTGGTTTGGAGTGGTCAATTGATGCAACATTTCTTATAAATAATTTGGATGTTTCCAAGTTTCTTGATTTACCATATGTTTGGTTGCTTTGGAGTCATGCCAAATATTTTTGTGTTGTCTTAGCTATGCTTGTGCAACAAACACATATTGTTGTTCTTATTTTTAAACTTTTCTTTATCTTTTTAACTTGATTTTTCTTGGCTGCATTATTTTGTTGTACATTTCTCCAATTTTGATTTTGCTTGTCTAAAGATGATCTATCTTGTTGCAGGTTCATATCTCGTGAAGGTGATCCATTTTTAAATGGATTTTGATAGTGTTCCTTTACAATGCGTCCCTTTATTTTCACACATTTTTATGCATGAAAAATATTTATTTGAGAATCATATCTTTGATTATGATATCTTTAAAAATTGTTTCTTTGTTGGAAGTGTTGCCTAGGTCTCATGCCTCTTCAGAATGGTTGCTTCCTCTTTTGATTTGTAAGAAGTAATTGTTCTTCTTCATCTATTGTATGTGAGACCTCTAATTTCTAAAGTAGGTTCATTGGCTTTTTAAATCTTGGTCTTTGTCAAATGATGATTAATGTTGTCAAAATGTTTTTGTACTTTGATGGGAGAGATCTCAAAATAATTAGAACTAATGTTTCATTAGATACACGTGTTTCCAATGCTTGTAATGATGCATGCAAATTAATAATTCTTTTCATAAATATTTCAATTTTTCTCCACTCTTTATATTCAAGAAATGGAGGTGTCTATGGAGAAATAATATTTGATTTTGATTCTTTGCTTCAAAGACTATTTTTAGCTTCTCCTATGAATCCTTGGCTATGGTTGAATCTCGAATGTATGTTTGGACCTCATTTGCTACTCTGAACATGATGACTAATCTTACCTTTTTATCTGCCTTGTCAAAATTTATTTAGTCTTCATTTTATTCTTTAGCGGTCCCATCTACTACTTGCCATACTACCTCAAACTCAAGTTCCATTATGATATTGGTTTTCTAGGTAGCATAATTATTTCTCCTTAATAGTTGGGAATTAGGAAATAAGAAATTTTATGCTCCACTCGCCATAGTAAACTTTTACAAAATTTGAATATTCTTCTTTCACTAAATCCACCTTGAAAAATACTTTTTGATGAGTATATATATTCCTATATCTATGTCTTAAATTGCAAAACTTTTGATGTCTCATTAGGCAAAAAAACCTATAATGTTTTTTTTTTTCTAACTCAATATTTTAAAGAATATTCTTGATTTCTTTAAAATTTTATAAGCCCTTGTTTTTGCTTGCAATAATAAAATAAAAATAAAAATATACTATAGACTTTAATAAGCCTCACCTCAACATTAGGATAGCCAAATAAGTTGTTTGATGACTTAGAACAAATGAGGCACTTTGGTACTTTGCAACAAACTATATTAAATTTTAATTTGATGCTTCAAATGTTTCTAAGAACAAGAACCGTTCTTCTTCACATAATTGAATTTTTCTAAGTTTAACTAATGCCTCGAGCCCTATTAAGATTTGGATTTGAATATCTACTTTCTTCTTCCTTGAGTCTTGCATGGTAGTGATGTTAGGCAATTAAGTTGAACATCTCTCGAGCCTCTAAATATGGTGATTCAATGTCTATAGGCCTTTATTGCAATGTAATATGCCTTCTTCCATGATGACACTATGCTGTTGTTGGTTGGGACATGGGTAATTGTCTTTGGATAAATGTTTGAATGAAGTGTTATTTCAATACCAATATATGGGTGTTTAGCACATTGTTTCAACACATATATTAGGAAGCTCCATGTTTATGAGGAAGCATTCCTGATTCCTCATTCTAAATGATGCCAATATTTCATTGAAAACAATGCTAACATGTCTAGAATTATTATATTGATCCTTTAGTTTATGCTTGGAATAGACAATGCATTACTAATGTAATTCCCTTTAGAAGACTTGCATGCTACTCACATTCTCCATGCCTTTCATTCTTCAATTCTTTGAATGTGCTCTTTGGTGAATTTTCTACACTTTCTATATATTCTACTCTTCTATTGAAAACATAATTTCTTTAATAATTTGTTTTGCTTGTAATCTAATGCTGCTTCTCTACACTTTTAATGAACTCCTTGAAATTTGGAAAGGTTTAAATGACCTTTTTAATTCTTTCAAATAACATGTTTACAATTGCTTGGAAGAAATTTCACCATTGACTTCTCTATTTTTTTGTGAGATCTCATTGCACTTTGATTTTGTTGCTTTCAATTTTCTTATAATTCTTTGTAAATATTCAATGGATTCCTTTCTTGTAAATTTTAAGAAGCTCCTATGGATTCCTTGATTCCTTTTTGAAATGGAAATTATTTAGGTGAAACTTATTACCCTTTTTCTTTTTGTTGAACTTGACGTTGTTGTTACTTGTAGACTTTTACCTTTATGTTATTTGGTAGAGGTTTTTCACCCTGAGACCTTTGAATCTACCATTGAATTTTACTTCATGGATATGATTACCTCTCTTTTGAGGTTTATCTTTAAACAATATTCAATAGAGATATTCTACCCATGAAACTTCTTTTATCAAATAGAGTGCTCTTTGAGGCTTCTCTATGTCGAGGCTAGAGGAGGATCATAAGGATAATTTTTCTTCCTTCTACCTATTTTGATACCACATGTTAGAACTCAATGCTTCTATACTTTCATTATAGAAGTGATAGGTATTTAAATACATATAATTCCTAAGGTAAAACAAACACCTAACCAAACTTACAACTATATTTGTCTTATACTAAATGCATAAATCTTATGAGGGGAGGTTATACCACTTGCCTTCTCACATGGGATATGATATAATAATTCCTAAAAATTGAAACATGTGCAACCCATATTACATCATGATCATATAGTAAAACTATAACAACTTAGAAAGTACACATATATTGCTTGGAAAAATTTGAACCTATATCTTGTCCTTAAAAGTTGAGAAATTTAATCAGTTGAGATAATGCCATTTGATGATTTGATACATTATTGTAGAAGCTAATTTTTAATAGGGGAATAAAGTTGACTTCTAATAGTAATTATATTTTTAAAAAGTTATTAAATAGAAGGGATTGTGGCTTCTTCCAACCTCTAAATTTAGGTTGGCTTCCCACTGTCCTTGCTAATTCCTACTCTAACCTAATTAACTTACATGAAATTAAAATGCATGAAAAATAAATTTTGAATTTTAAGGGTACAAGGGATTGAAATAAAAATATGGCAAGGAAGTGTGCAATAAATCAACACATAAGAATTTAAATAACAATAATGTTCCCATTCAACAAGTATGAAATTATAGAGCAAATGACAATATGGGAAAAAGGGCTATGCATCAATCACTATGCATTCTGCAATCCAAGAGGGTAGTGCCAATAAAGGAAAAAAAAATAATTGCCATTTTTTGATCAATTTCATGAGTTAAAAGGCAAAACATGGGTTTAACAAAATGTAGCTATAAATTCTCATGGCAAAAATATGTTTACAATGGAGTCCATATATCCTATTTATAGTAAGATTTTACCCCTTAGTTACTTGGGGAGAGAAACTATTACTCCTAGTAAAAGTAAAAATTTGGAGACATCTCTAAGAAAATGATGCACCTCAAAATGTTACACACCTCTAAATATTCCTCTAACAGGCTTAGAAGGATTTTATAACGAGTTATGATACCAGTTCATGTCAAAATGTCATCTTTCAAAGATTCTCCTCAGGACCCATGCTTTCATTTTTACCCCTCTATAGGTAGGTGAGAAATTCTCTCCAAGAAGTGAGAGAATCACTTAAATTTGCTAAGAAGTCAATAGTTGACCTTGACTAATGACTTGCATCGCATTAGGGTAAATAGATGTAGATGAAATTTTTAAAGCTTCTCTGACTATCGATGACATGAGGGTGAAATTTATCTGCCATAGAAAGATTTCTAAAAGAAAATATACCATCGAGTAAGAGACTTATCTACCACCGATGCTACATGTAGCCATGCAGAGAGAATTACCAAACCCCAAATCGAATTTCATCATGAACTGTAAATTTTTTTTGTGAGGATTTGTATAATTTACAAATTGTTTGAGTGAGAGGCCAACAATAAGTGACTTTGTGTGATTTTCGTGTTGAATTCGGATGACTTTCAGAGAGAGAAAGCAAGGCTAGTCGATGACATCGAAAGGTGGAAAATTTTTAGTGATCGCGACAGAAATGAGGAGCGGTGGAGGAAGCGGAGGAGGAGAAAAAATGGCAGGCAGGAATTTTGAACCAACGAAAGGAGAAGATCTAGAGGTAGGGCAGAATGCTATAGCTAGAAAGGAAAAGGATTCCTTGTCATCTCAGTTCGAAAAGGCTAAAGGTACAGATCCTCCAGATAAACCCTCAGACAAAGGGTCCCACTAGGGTTTGGGAGCTGGCAACAAGGGCCCAACCTTTTTGGAAATGTTGAAAGGGAAAAATAAGGAGCCAGTTAGTGAACTACCACCCCTAATACCAAACAATAATAGGTTAACTATGCCAGTGGAGATTATGGAAAGATTCTTGGATATGGAGGCATCATCCTTAGTTGGCAAGTTTTTGGGAGGAAGGCCGGACATTGAGACTATTCACTCATGGGCCACGACAAAGTGGAAAAATTTAGGAAGCTTAGAAATCATAGCCATGTCAAGAGGTTTTTTTATGATAATACTCAACAACAAAGATGATGCAGAGTGCATATTGACAGGAAGACCCTAGTTTCTAGGAAGGCGTAGCCTCTTTCTGAGGAAGTGGGGGGAGGATTTCAACCTTGAGAAGCAGAACATTAATATAGCACCCATTTGGGTCCGCTTACAAAACCTCCTAGCCCAGTTTGTTAATGAGTACTGGCTTAGTGGTATAGCAAAGACGATAGGAGAGCTCATGGCAATAGACCATTCAACCCGAGAAAGGACTAGACTGACGCATGCCAGGATCTGTGTAAATGTAAACTTGGATTCTGATCTACCTTCTCAGGTGGAACTAGCATATGGAGAGTTTCTAAGGATTCAACCTGTGGAGTATGAGAACAAGCCAACATTTTGTAGCATGTGCAAAACCCAGGACCACCTTCAAGCCCAATTTATGACAATAACTGAAAACAAGGAAGCCACGAGCGAAGGTTTTCTAGGGGAACCTAATGGGAGAGGGATCCCAAATTTTCAAGGACCGCATCTTAACTTGGAAGGATACATACAAGTTAAGAATAACCAGGCTGACTAAGCCAACACAGAACTGGCAAAAATCCAGGAGAAAGGAAAGCAACATAATGAGGGAGGCAAAAATCATAAGGTATGTAATAAAGATCCCAGCTTGAACATGTTTGATATCCTAGCAAATCTAGAAGTTGAAAAAGAAAATAGTAAGGATGATACCATTAGTGTCAAGTTTCCTAAAACCCTAGACTCCCCATCCAAATTGGGACCATCCACAGTTATGACAAAAATCCCCAAAAGCTATGCTCAAAATGAAGAAAAATTGCAAGGTAATTTCAGTTTAAACATGGAAAAAATAGAGTCAAGAGTCGAAGTTGTGGAAACAAGAGGCAGGAATGTAGCTCCTAATCCGGCAGTGGAGCAAATTATCCCTTATCAGACGAGCCCAACGGTAAAATGTTCTTTGAAGGAAAGCCCCATGTTTAGGAACCAGATAGGAGAGGTGAACCAAAACAAGGCTAAGGATGAAGAGGGAATTGAAAACCCCCAAAATGAGGAAGAAGGTTCAAGCCCTAGACTATCACAATATATGCCCCCTCATTTTAGTCCAAAATAGACTAGAAGCACCACCAAGCCTTCGATAGATTATGGAAGTGAAAGAAATAAAGGGAGAATATCTACAACAGAGCACTATAGAATGAGAATCAATGAAGAAATTGCAAACAAAAAGAAAAGAACATTGTTACAACAAGCTATTCCTGGCCAGGATAATAGCAAAATTGACAAACCCCCTTTGGCTCAGGGAAGGGGGCGGGGAAAAAAGATTAAACAGTCTAAATGAAAGTTATCTCATGGAATGTGAGAGGCCTAAACAACCCACCAAAACAAAGGATGGTGAAGTCTATAAGGAAGGATTGGAATCCTACTATCATTTTTCTTCAAGAAACCAAAATAGATGCGGCAAAATCAGCACTTATAGCTCGAAGGATTTGGAAGAAAGGGGAAATGGCCTTTCAACAGGCGAGAGGAGCATCTAGGGGCCTCATGATCTTATGGGATCCTATTAAAATAGAAGGAAGTATTATTTAGGCAAATGAAAGAGTCTTAAGCATATTATTTCATGATTTTGATACTAATAAGAATTGGATTATGTCAAATGTTTATGCCCCAACCTCTATCCAAGGGCGGTCTGAACTGTGGGAGTTTTTGGGGCATTTGAGCCAATATTTTAAAGACATTCCTTGGGTGATTGGGGGAGATTTAAATACCCCCCTTTACCCATATGATAAGAAGGGAGGATTTGGGTTACCCTCAAGGAGCATGAAGGACTTCAATGAATTCATTAACACAAATGAATTGATGGATGTAAGACTAAAAGGAGCCAAATTTACATGGAGTAACAAGAGGATAGGAAGTCAGCTAATTCAAGAAAGATTAGACAGGTTTTTTTTATCCAAGGAAGCTACAACAATGTTTGGTGATTCAATGTTACAAGCCCTTCCTAAATGCGCTTTAGACCATAATCTTATTCTATGGGAGGCATTTCAGGCTAACTCCTTTAAAAATCCATTCAGATTTCTATCAATGTGGGTTAAACATCCAAACTTCAAGAAACGAATAGAGGAATGGTGGCAGCAGCCTATCCAGGGAAGTGCTTCCTTCAAACTATCTCAAAAACTTAATATGGTGAAAAACAACCTTAGAATATGGAATAAAGAATTCTTTGGAAATATTTTTGAGAATAAGAGAGCAGTGGGGGAAAAAATAAGAATAATAGAAAGCAAAATCCAGAGTGGAACCTATGATGAGGCGATAAGGACTGAAGAGAAAGAAACCCTTTGTGAGTTTTATAATATTTTAGCTTATGAGGAGATGTATTAGAGGCAGAAATCAAGGGCATTATGGCTAAAGGAAGGGGACTCTAATTCAAAGTTTTTCTATGTTACCACATTGAGCAATAGAAGCAACAATAATATTAGAAATTTAACTAAGGTGGATTGATCCTCAACTCAAAACATTCAGAAGATAAGGCACGAGGCTGTTAATTTTTTAGTTCATTATTGGGTGAAGAACGGGCCTGTAATACCCAAGAAAAGGACTCTCTCCTTTAATTCATTCCACAACTCATTGATGAAATGATTAACGAGTCTCTTACAGCAGATTTTTTAGATGAAGAGATCAAGGAGGCTTTGTTTAACATGGATCCTGACAAAGCTCCTGGGCCGGATGGGTTTTCATCGTGGTTTTTCCAAGTTTGTTGGGATATTGTTGGAGCAGAAGTTATTGCTGCAATCAAGGAGTTCCAAAGTTCAAATCATATTCCAAGGGGTTTCAATTCAACTTTCATTGCTTTGATCCCTAAAGGCCCCAACCCCAAGACTATGGCTAACTTTAGGTCGGTTAGCCTGTGTAATATATCCTATAAAATTCTGTCCAAAGTTTTAGCCAACCGTTTGAAGAAAGTTCTACTAGTTATCATTGATCCAAGTCAAGGAAGTTTTGTACAAGGAAGATCAATCTTAGATGGAGTTATTACTGTTCATGAGGCTCTTCATACAACCACTCAGACCAAAAATGTAGTTATGGATTTAAAGTTAGACATGAACAAAGCTTATGACATGATAAATTGGGAATTCCTAGAGGCAGTTTTATTAAAATTTGGCTTCAACATGAAATGGGTCAAGTTAATAAGAGAATGTATTTCTAAGATTTGTTTTTTAGTTTTGGTTAATGGGTCTACTGCAGGTTTTTTCAAAGCAAATGTGGTCTAAGACAAGGATATCCCATAAGTCCTATGCTATTCATCATCGTAGCTGAGGCCTTGGGAAGAACCATTAATGCAGCAGCGGTAGCTGGAATCATATAAGGTATCAAGGCCACGTCGCTAACTACCCCGGTGACACATCAACAATTTTTTGATGATACATTGCTACTGACTTTGGATTCTGTGGTTGAGGCAAGAAGGATTAAAAATATTCTCATAATGTATGAATAAGCAACTAGATAGAAAGTGAATTTTGATAAGAGCAAACTTTATTTCATCAATACCCCCATTCCTAGGCAAAACAACATAGCAAGGATCATGTAATTTTAGATTGCATCCGTTCCCACCTCCTATTTAGGTCTTCCCATGTTTATGAGGAAACCTGAAGGATCAATGTGGAACATAGTTATGGAGAGGATCCAAAAAAAGCTAGCAGGTTGGAAAGGACATCTGTTATCTCAAGCAGGCAAAGCAATTTTAACTATGGCTTCACTTCAAAGTATACCCGTTTACTTCCTATCAATGTTCAGAGCTCCCAGCAAGGTGTATCACAAAATTAAGCAGCTTCAAAAAAATTTTCTCTGGTCAGGGATTGAGGATAAGAAAAGGATCCATTTTAGTAGGTTGGAACAAGGTTTGCAAACCTAAAGCTGATGGGGGGTTAGGATTGAGGAGACTTGCTCATCTCAATATAGCTCTGTTAGCCAAACAAGCACGATGATTATTGACTAAGGTCGATAATGAATGGACTGCCATAGTTAGGAGGAAATACCTCCAAGGTGTGAACTTCCTTAATGACAACTTAGCAAGTAGGGGGTCTACTTTTTGGAAGGAAATCATCACGAGCAGGGATATTATCAAGAAAGGTCTTAGATGGATTCTAGGAAATGGGCAAACAATAGAATTTTGAAAGGATCGATGGGTGAGAGCTGAGGAGTTATCCCAGAATCCTCGTTTGGCTAGGATTCAAGAGCATATGGAGTAGCATATTGGGAATAAGGTTGCAAATTATATGTGGCAGGATATAAATATCAACAGGTGGAAACACATCAGAGTACAGGGTTTTGAAGCGGAGTCTCAAGAGCTTTATAACATTTTAACTCAGCAAATTATTCCCTTTGGAGAGGATGAAGATCACATTTTTGGGCTTAGACTGAAAGTGGTGACTTCACAGTTAAGTCTGCCTATAATTTGCTTCTCAATGTGTAAGGTCAACAATTTAAACCGAGTTTGGTTTGGATCAAAGGCTTAATTCCTAAAATATCCTTTTTTTCATGGCTGGTGATTCAAGGAAAAATCCTCATTATGGACAATATGTTATCCAAAGGTATGGTTATTTCTAACCATTGCTACATGTGCAGGGCATGATGGGAGACAACCCAACACTTGTTTCTGGAGTGTCCGGTAGCGGAGTCCATCCTGGATGAAATTTTCCAAGCCTTTAGGATCTCGTGGGTTAAGCTTGATCTTATATCCGAAGTGTTCCATCAATGGCCTCAACCCTTTGTTAGCCTAAAACTTAAGTACCTATGGAAAATCTATTAGCATCATTTTCTCTAGTAGATTTGGCTAGAAAGGAACAATAGAGCCTTTAAGGATACCATTCACAACCCAAAACCATCCTCAACAGGATTATTGTCTTTACGAAAGAAAACCTTAGCACCTTAGTGGATGAGAACCACTCAATTCCTCCCCAAGAAAAATAATTAGCTCAGGCCTTAGGTATTGAGGACAAACCTTCCATTCCTTTGCCCAATCCTAGAAATGGGATTTCTTGGAAGCCACCCCCCCAGGGTTGGTTTAAACTAAATTTTGATGGTGCAGCCAAGGAGAACTCGGGAAGAGCTGGAGCTGGAGGAATAATCAGGGATCATCAAGGAAATCTGGTCAAGGCCTTCGTTGAACCATTGGGAATCAGAACTAATAACGAAGCAGAAGCTAGAGCCCTTTGGAGAGGGTTGCAAGTAGCCCAAGCAACTCAAAGTAACTTGATGATTGAAGGTGATTCGATGAACATCATCAACTTGTTAACCAATGGAAAAAAACCTCCATGGAGAATCGAGGGAGTCATCCATGAAGTGAGGATCCTTTTTGCGGCAAGACAAAACAGGAGGGCTCATCATGTGTACCATGAGACCAATAGGTCAGCTAAAAAATTAGCCAACATAGGTGTTGATGTTGGTAGTTTGGTGACATGGACACAAGGTGTGCCACGTGAAGTGGAAAACATTATTAGTCATGAAAATAAACCTACCCGTTAAGGAGAAAGATGAATGGGTGTTCTTTACCCATGGAGCTGGTAATAACTATGGGGTTTCTCTCTAAATCATACCAAATTGGAAATGAAGGTAACAGGGTGTAAGCCTTGGAATATTCTGACAGAGAATAGGAAATGGGCAAGCAACAGGTTTCACAAGTGCAAAGTTCCAAACTTCAATTTCCTATCAATGTAAGTAATATTTACAGTTATGTTTAGGTATGGGTGTGCCTTGTTAGTAAGGTGTCATAGGGGATTCAACACAAGTTCTGGTAAGAAAGTTTCAAGGATGACTAGGATCTACAATCTCAGCAGAAGGCTGGATATTGTAATAGGTTTTGGGTTAACCTACAAAACCCGATAATTAATGAAGAATTTTATTTACCAAAAAAAAAATAGTTGACCTTGACTACTTTACTCTTGCAATCCAATCAATCTATGTTGCAAGCAATTATTTTGTAAGCCAATTAGCATTTTTTTTCCACTTAGTTAAAATTTGAAGGGTTTTAGAAGGTACCAATAGGATGATTCTATCATTTTGCACTATTCCAAAATGACGAATTCTAAGGTAGTGACTAGGAACTACATTACTAGCAAAATCATGGGGTGCTAAGCTCAATTGGAAAGAGATCTTAGATCTTGTCTCTGTTCTTAAGCATAAAGTCTACAAAATTAAAACCCTTGCTACAATACTATTATTTTTTAATAAGCTATGTGTGTATTCTATTGGGGGCCACTCCCATTACAAAAAAAAAATATTACATTGATCTCATTACATTTCTAACAAGTTAATTAAAGCATATCCAACTTTACATTTCTATTAGAGATATTCTTCATTTACCCTTCTATCAAAATAATTTTCATCTTCCTCAAACTGCTAACTTTCCACAATCAACTCCTTTTATATCAAATGCCTTTAAAAATTTAAATTATGTCAAGATGAAATTCAACAATGCGAATGGCTAAAATATTTGCTACCCAACTTCTATATCCAAAAATATCTTGTCTATAACAACCTCATAATTTCTTAATATATTTTTGTAGGGTTCTTATTAATTCCCTTAATATTCCTAGATATCATTTTCCTTGTTATTTTTTTATTTTATTTGTGGGTTTAGCCTCACTTCTTGTTAACACTTGTGATATTTGCTTTTGTTTTCCCATATCAATATCCCTTTGTGTTTCTTTTTCTCTTTGTTTTTGCTTCTTAGGTCTCCTTTTTTTTTTTTTTCATTCTCAGCAATACTTTCATCTTCATTAATCTCTTTAATCTTCTCACACTGCTCATAGTAAGACTTATCATCTTTAGGTTTATCTTGTTCTGAAGGATCTGAAGTGCAAGGAATAACCTCAAAAGCACACTCTTCTTTAAATTTCCTTGGAGACCCTTAAGTGCAAGGATGCTCTTCTATAGCAATTATCTTCTTATTCTACCCTAAAATCCTAAATTGTTATGGGTTTCCTCCAACCTCACTTCTATATTATTCAGCTCTTAAAACCTTAAAGTGCAAGGGATAACATATTCACCACTTTCACTTTTATTACCTGAAGAGAATTCTATACTACTTGAGGAAAATAAAGATGATTTACTTGGAATAAACTTGATATTTTTTGATGTCTTTGTTTTGGGCTTTATCTCCACATCTTCTTTTGCACATTTAATTCCTTCTAAACTTTCCAATTGGTATTATCGATAGGATTTATTTACCTCTTATTTTGGAGTGGAATATCCTTGATATGATATTGATTCTATTATTGAATGATTTTCTTGCTTCATCTTGAAATTTATCTCATGGCTAGAATTTTTTATCTCTTTCTTCATAGTTTTTACTTTGCAAACTCTTGCCATGTGTCCAATGTCAAAACAATTGTGGCAATGAAATGCAATATTTTCATAATCTACTTGTTGATCCCATTCTCTTAATTCATATTTAATATTAATGGATTGTGGTAAAGGTTTTAAAATATCCATAACAACACATATTCGAGTATATATAGCATGCTTTCGTTCCTTAGTTGTTGGTCCTTCCTTGATGAATTTCCCTAGGGTATTTCCAATATTTTTTAAAACATCCTTATTTATAAGCTGATATGGAAGTCCAAAAATCCTAACCCACACTAGAAGATTCTTAATAGTTTCTATCTCAACTAAAAATTTTTTGTTCCATGATCTCAAATAAAGTGCATATCTTCCCATAAACCATGGACCACCAACCATTATTTTATCCCTAAATTTTCAACTGGAAAAGATGATGAGAAATTTTTTTAGGAAGAAAGTCACGGAATAATTTGAATTCAATCCCCACTTCCACTTGATCCAATTTTGAATCTCCAAAAACCCTGGCCATGATCTATGGAACTTACATATTAGCCCTCTAATTTTAATAACCATTATATCATGATTAATCATATCATCCTTGATACTTACTTCTGGTGTACCATCTGCTACCTAGATTGAACTTGCCATGTATTTTCTCTTTTGCTTATCTCCAACTTGGGCATTCATATTTCCAACAAGGGCATATTTATTTCTAGCTACAACATCCTGACTTCCCATTAGGGCTTTCAAAAATGACTTTCCTTCCACAATAGCTAATGGGGATTGCTCTTGGCTTGCACTCCCTCTTAGTTCGTAGTCCCTATCTGCTTGCACTCGCTCTTGCTCCCAGATTGTATTATCTCTTGCCTCAAACTTGCTCCTAGTTTGCACTCCCTCATGGATCACAATTGCTCGTGCTATTTGTTTTCTTGGTGTTCCTTTGCTTCAACAATTTATTGAAAATAATGTTATACACATTCATGGTAAGGATTTGAAGCATTGATGCACTCTGGATGAACCTACCTCTCTTTCACCATGATTGAATCTTGGCTTGTACTCCATATTAGTTTAAACTTACTTTTGTTTCACACTCTCTATTGCATCAAACTATCTCCTGCCTGACATTCACTCCCAACTTGTACTCCCTCTTGGTTCACAATTACCCTTGTCTCTTTTTTTTTCGGTGTTCCTTGGCTTCAACAATTTTTTGAAAATAATGTTTCACACATTCATGGTAAGGGTTTGAAGCATTGATGCATTCCAAATGAACCTACCACTCTTCTACCATGACTAAATATCTACTGGTACTCCCTCTTGGTTGACACTCCCTCTCTAATATCATTGGCTCTAGGCTTGCACACACTCCTAGCTCATGCTCGCACTCGTTGCTATAATTACTCCTAACTTGTGCTTACACTCACTTTTGTTTGAACTCACTCACACTTGCTTTTGGATACACTTACTCCTGGCTCACGCTTGCCCTCACTGCTACACTTTATCCTAACTCATTCGTACTTGATGCTACTTTTTAGATAATATTATGGACAACCATGTTGAACTCAACTCACACAATACTATTAAAATTGTGGTCCTCCCATTTTGTATTTTATGGAAATAACCCTGACAATTTTTATCATTATTTATCACATGATAGCTAAGTAGAATCTAGGTCTTCAAATTCTACAAGGTCTTCATAGGTGCTCTCTAATAACCCATCCTATTTACCCTTGATATCTTGTAGCTTGACATAGATGAGCTCAAATTTTTTATATGACTCAACTACATCTCTCATGTCAACCTGATTTTTATCTTTGAACATCACATCAATAATGTCATCATAAAGGAGTTTTAATTATATTTCAAAGGTATCTAATAATCTAGAAATAACTAGCCCATATATTTACTTAATCATTGCTTGCATCAAGGCTTTCAAAGAGGTCAAGGTGTATTTATAGGTCTATATGTCCCTGTATGCATTTAATATTTTCTTAAGAATATTTACTATGTATTTTCTATGGGTCCCTAGCTATTATACTTACGATCTCATTGTAGACAAGAATTTGAGTACCTCCTAGAATCCTTTCCTTGCAACCAATTGTTCCTCAACATATTTGATTGTCTTCAAAACATGATTTAGGTTGTGTTCTACATATGCAATGAAATGGAAGTATTATAAAGTGTTCACTATATCTATCTTAAATTTTTCCTAGATGGTCTTGACTAATTGGATATCAAAGGCCTTCTTATAATCTACAACTATCTCTATTTTTTTCAAAGCTACAAGTTCTTCTTGGAGCTATTCAATTTTATACCTCTTGTAGGGTTTCTTGAAGTTGTTTGACTTGATATTCTAGGTAATCCTTTTATAGGTCACCTTGATATTTTAATTGGCTCTATCCTTGTATAAATTATTCCAAGAGATCCTCTAGTTATTGCCTATTTTTATTATTCTGATCAAGTTGGGATTTGAGGTCCTCAAATTGTTTCTTTAGCTAATCCCTTTCTAATGTATACTTATTTAGTGTATAATTCTATTATTGGAGCTGATCATTTTATTTCAATTATAGTACATCTTCCTTAAGCTTTTCATTCTTATTTCTAAGTGCTTCACTCCTTGTTACTAGCTGGAAAAATTTCATGGTCACAACAATCGAGAGTTGATTCATAGGTTGGATCATATAATATGGATATATTTGGATTAGATACAACTTGGATACTCAGGTAGTAAAGTTAGCAAGGGGATTGTAACTTTAGGTGAATACCTTTATTTATCTTTTGTGATGAAGATCTCATCCCATTATATGCCACTTGTGACAACATTAATACTAGAGCCTTGGAGGTCTTGTCTCTCAATTACTTGTATTCTTTCTTCATATTTTTTCTTCTATGGTGAGGACATCAAATACCTTTTGGATATTTATCTCTTCAAGATCATTAATTATATTCCATACAAAGTCCTAGCTCGATCTTATGGTTGAACTAGTTTTACATGGGTACTTCTATAGATCAAGAGTCATGGCTAGGGTGGGTGACATCATTACTTGTAGGAAGAGTATCCTAGCTTGGAATGGTGAATGATGTGGTTTTTTTGATATGGTTGGTGGGGAAAATTGAATGGATATGGTGATGAATGTAGTGGGCATAAAAGTGGTAAGCCCTAAAACTAGGTGTGCTAACATTTTTTCTAGTTGTGAGACTATCAATGAAGAGGTGGATGATGACAAAGGTGATAGTGCATATGGTACCAATGGTTTTGAGGTGGAGACTTATATGGATAGTTATGGAAAGGAAATGATGAGTGGTACTAAGGGTGAAAGTGATAGTTGGAGATGATGTACCTCTAAGAGAACTGTGAGATCCACTTGCAAAGGGTAGGAAAGTGCAACAAAGGAAGGGGTGGAAGAAGAGTAAGAAGAGAATAAAATAAAAATGGGTAGAGAAAGACTTGGGAGTGATGGAGGGTAAAATTTTATTAAATGTGTATGTAGTTGTGGTCATGATTTTGGCTATTTCCAAATTAGAAGGGGTTTCTCCTTATGATATTTCCTCCTCCTCAAGCTGAGGTGTCTGTTGCTACTAATCTTGGGCCATTATCATTTTTTGAACACTGATCCATATCTCTCAAATCTACACTTCCCTTTAATTATTATTTGATTCACCATATAACTACTAATTTCTAGTGTAGATGGTGGAGCAGATATCATAATTTTTACTGTGGAGGCTTTACACGATCTTCATAGACTTGATGGAACCTCTAATGCCTTTCCCATCATATTTTACCTTTTTGCACTCATAGGGTGTTTGTAATACCATATGGTAAAAAAATGGTCATCGAATAATTGGTCTCATTGAAGTGCCTATCTCACAGTGCATCTTATGTCAGACTAGGATCTTTTTTATTTGAATACCTTAGTTTTCTTAAGTCCCTCAAAATTTGATAATGAAGAACACAAGGTTATATTGAAAGGGGGGGTGAATAGTATAAGACCACTTTTTACTTTTCTTATCACAATCAATATTATGCAATATATCAATGGAAATATCAACAACAAAACCAAAGTAGTGCACAAAACATCACACACACATGAGACACCAATTTTACGTGGTTCACCCAATGTGGGCTACTCCATGGAGAAAATATTTCACTAAAATTTTCTCAATCAATCTCTTGGGAATCCTTTCCCTATTACAATATTTATGGACCTCTATCCAAAGGAGATGCTGATCCCTTGAATCTAGTTTATGGATCTCTATCCACAGGATAAATCCTTCTCCTCTACTCTAGCTGATGATCCTCTAGAAGACTACTGCCTCCACTATGCTAGCTTGTGGATATCTCTCCACTGAAGACTCTTGTCCTCACTCAAATGACCTATCCTCACTGCCCTGGCTGATGGATATCTATCCATTGGAGATGACTGTCCTCTCTACTTTGTCACCTCCAAATATCTATCTCAAATCTACACTAAACATAGTCCAATCGGTCTAGCACAAATTTGCTCAACTCTGCACTAAACACAGTCTAGTCAGTTTAGCACAAGTCTACTCAACAAGCTCACTCAAATCTACACTAAATATAGTCTAGCCAATCTTGCACAAATCTGCTCAACTCTGCACTAAACATAGTCTAGTCAATTTAGAATAAATATGCTCAATAGGTCCACTCAGAACCTGCTTAAATATGCTCAACAGGTCCACTAAGAACCTGCTCAAATATGCTCAATAGGTCCACTCAGAACTTGCTCAAATCTGCTCAACATGTCCACTCAGAACCTATCCAAATCTTCTCAACAGGTCCACTCAGAACTTGTCCAAATCTGCTCAATAAATCCTCTCTAGAACTTAGCCAAATCTATATTGTAAGCTTCCACAAAATCTCATACAAAATCAGTCCACAAGTCTTCTCAAAGACTTTCCTCAAATATTTTTAACAAGTCCACACAGAACTTGTCCAATCTCATAGAAGGATAAAAAGAATTGCTAGAGACTCAATATGTTCTACACTCAAAGCTCAATCACTTTCTCAACTCAAATCAATCTCATAGAAGCATAAAGAGAATTTTTAGAGACTCAATATGTTCTATACTCAAAGCTCAATCACTTTCTCAACTCAAATAAATCTCATAGAAGCATAAAGAGAATTGTTAGACTCAATATGTTCTATACTCAAAGCTCAATCACTTTCTCAACTCAAATCAGAATATAGAATAGTTTGTTTTATGGAACTTGAAAAATCACTTCATACATCCACTTGACTAGGCTCAAACAAATCTACTCAACCAATTTCTCAAGAACCAACCCTTGCTCACAAACCCTAGTCCAAGTATGTAAAAACCAACTCAAAATGTTTCCAACAATGCTCAACAAAAAATCTCACATAACAATGATACTCATGTTCTTTTCAAACCCTAGTTCAAATTATTTTCACAATAACTCACTTCAAAAACAATGGTCACAAATCAATCTTCACATAACAATGATACTCATGTTCTTTTCAAAACCCTAACTCAAGTTATTTGCACAACAAATCACTTCAACAACAATGCTTATTGTGAAGATGAAAACACGACACTTAAAATAATAAAGAAATCAAATAACCCAAGGAAACACAAGATTGCACAAATAGATAAATTTATTCAATAAGCGAGGGGGAGCTAATAAACTCCTTTTGATACAATCTGTACTCAGTGAGCCTTTGATACAAAGATTTACAATATGCTAGGGTTCTCCGAAACCCTAGCTACAACAATGAAGTGTCTTCAAATAGTGTGTCCTCGCTTCCAACGGAATGAGTGGGCTTCAGGTATCCGATGCCGGACCACTCCAGCTTCAACAACCGTTCAACAATATGTAGAATCTGTAGATCTGCATGCACAAAAATAGAGAAAGGGATTAATAACACCTGTGAGGGCTCCACAGTGTGAGACCCTCAGACATCAATAAACCCTAACTAAAAATAGATCAAATGGCATGCGAAATATACAAATCATGTAACAGAATAAAACCAATAAAGATATACCTTGCTTGTGATGATTCCTCATTTCATTGTTGCAGTTTTGATAGTAGATGGCGTGATGTAGCAGGCTCTAATTCATGTTTCTATGGTTACAACAGGCTCAAACATGCACTTGGTAGGCTCTAGTGTGAGCTTCATAGGCTCTAGAGTGAGCCTACAATATAGCAGGTGCATGCGTGCACTTGGCAAGCTCTACAGTGAGCTTCGCAAGCTCGGGAGGGCACCTACGATGAGGATAAAATCTACAGAAGTAGATCGTGGGGGATGCGATGAATGCGATGGATGGGCAGAAGTGGTGATGATGACAATGGAGGAGGGTGAGGTGGAAAGGATGGATATGGGGGATGGCTGGAACAATAGAAGTCCTATTGGCTAGCTAGGGCTTTGGATTTTTAGGGCTCTATCTCTTTCTGCTTCGCTAGGGCTTCGCCAATGATCTCTTCAAGATGCAAATTCTAATATTAGGGTTCCAGGGTTTGAGCATTTGCAAATGCCCTTATTTATAATCCAACCTAGGGTTTTCTTAGGGTTTTAGCCTTACACTTTTGATCGTGTGGCTAAGATTAAATTAGATCCTAAGGTTGAGATTACTTTTTAGATGTGGCATGGATTAATGAAGATGGACGGTGGAGATTAGATTGGATCGGATGATTGTGGTTAATTGAGTTTATAAATATATATTTTATAATAAATATATTATAATATAATATAAAATATTATATTAAATATAAAATAATATTAAAATAATCCCAATTGGGTTAGGAAATGGCAGGAAAGGGCTAAAGTGGGCCTTTTGAAGGTGGGAAAGGTGGAATTGGGCCAAATAATTGGTGGGAAAGGTGTATGGTGGACAAGTGGGTGGTGGGATGGTTAGGATGGAGGATTAGTGGCTGTAATTTGGTGTCTACAGATGCCCCTTTTTGTACCATGTTGCATGAAACACAATATGGTGCAAAAATATGAGACACCTGCTTGGGCTATGGGCATAGAAGCAACTTCTCTCTATCGTTGGATTTGAGCACTAATGTTGAAGACAAAAGAATAAAGAATTTTTGGAATTTTGTAGCTTACCCCCTCAATTGGTGAATGAGTTATGAATGTATCTCACAAGCCAATTGAAAAAATTTTTGTGCTAATAATGAATGATGTGGTGAATTTGTGCCATTGATGAATGAATGGTGTGAAATGCAATATGATTGTGAATGATATGAATGATGTAAAATGTGATACCGTTTATGCCCCAACGGTGGGAAAGGGGTTGGTGTATAATACCATGTGATTGTGGATGATATGAATGATGTAAAATGTGATACCGTTTATGCCCCAACGGTGGGAAAGGGGTTGGTGTATAATACCATGTTTATGAGAAATCATAATCAAATTATGGTTGCCCCAAACTTTGGGATGATTCGATGTTGTTGAATAAGATGTCGCAATGGCGTCATTGAGTATGCAATTTATGAAGATGCATGATGACTAAGTCAACGTAGGGGTGGGGTAGTGATTGTGGAAATTTCTTCGCCAATTCCATAATGGAACCAATCAACCTACCGATATGTCTTGTATGGTGACTGTTGTCAAATGAATGAGTGTTTGTGATTTTGATTATCCATGTTTTCATGCCCCATAAAAAAGGGCATCAATGACCGCCTTTGAGAAAATTGTTCTTGGCAAAGCTGTACTCAAAATGTGAGGTGCCAAATGTGATTGTGATATTTGATGATGTGATAATGGATGATGATCATTGTCAAGTGTCCTTATTGTAGATTATTCATCTTACCGAATTGCATGGATGACCATCACTGCAATCACCAAGTTTATAGAATAACCTACTAGATACGAGGTTCGTTTAACTCCGATTTTTGCACAATTGTATGTGATGATGAAGAATATAATGCAGAATGATCAGATGTGAGTTTTGTGAAAATTTGGATTGTTTTGCTGCATTTTGTGCCTCAATTAGTGTATTTTGAAGATTTGGTTTATTCTCAAAAATTATGCTTGCAAAATGATTTATGTTTTTACAAAACCTGATTTTAGGATGTGCATGATGTGTGGATGAAATTTGGTGAAATTTGGAGGAGGTAAGCTACCATTTTGATTGATTTTGTCTTTGTGCCATTTTGTTTCCAAGCACATGGCTATGCCTGTGGTGTCCCACAGGCACGTAGATGTGCTTAGGTGCGCCCGCAAATGCCCAGGCGAGCCTACAAATTTGTAGGTGTAGACCTACACCTGAATGCACTAGGGAAAGCTATAAATAGCTTTCTGAGTGAATCATGAGGCTCACTTGTGCATTTCAGACTTTGAGAAGCTACATCTAAGGAGTGGAGTGGGTTTGTGAGCTTAGTGAGAATTTGCATGAAAGCTATGGCGATGGAGGGATCGAATGTTGCTAGTGGAGCTGAGGCACCATTTGCCCCGGTAATATTTAAAAACACTTTATCTCTTGTGCATTTTTTATTTTTTTTTTGTAATAGTATTAATGAAATTGTTTGTTGTTGCAGTTGAGGGACATAGAGCCTCGACATCAATTTTCTCCTCTCATTCCTAGGATGAGGAAGAAGCTGACGATGATGATTGGGAGTTGTTGGGGAAGGTGGGCCTAGAGGGTGTAGCTAGGCTAGATGTGGTGAGGGCAAATGAGGGATATCTCTCATCATTGATAGAGAGATGGGACCCTGATAGGGGGACATTCCAGCTACCGACTAGGGAGGCTACTATTACACTTGAGGATGTATACCACATTCTCAAGGTGCTAGTAGAAGGGGAGAGGGTGGTAGTTGGTCATGATAAGAAGGTGGAGATGGAGTGGATGTTTGGGGATCGATGGTGAGAGGCTCAGATGGGGGATGGGGGTATATGCTATCTGAGCATGTACAAGGTGAAGGAGTTGGATGCACTCCCAACCTTGATCATGTTTGTGTTAGAAAACATAGTGCTACCTAATAGCACTGGATGTAGGTTCCCTTGGAACCTATTGGGGTTGGTGAGTGATCTATTGATGGATCCTCGAGAGTATGCATGGGCGCCTACCTTATTGGTGTAGTTATACCAAGAGTTATATGAGGTGATTCGGAGGGAGAGGAAGGGGATTGGATGTAGCTTCCTCCTACAGTGTTGGGCTTGGGAGCATTTTATTGTGGCTCGGCCCGAGGGGTTGCCATGTGAGTCATGGCAGATGGGGGAGCCCTATGCTAGGTGATGGGTAGTGGTGAAGGAAGTTCAGTCGAGTCGAGAGGTGCATACCAGCTAGTGGTATCGAGATATGTGGTCGGGGTTGACTCGAGTGGATGTGATATGGAGGCCATGGTGTGGAGCTCGATGGGATGGTGATGGGGAGAAGCTACATTGGGTGACGTAGGCTCGATGGTTGATTGGGCAGAGGGATGAGGAGGTGGAGTACTTCCAGTACTCATAGGTGTTGAGGCAATTTGGCTTACCTCAGGGTGTGCCAGATGAGCCGGTGTTGTATCGACATCGATGAGATGAGGGGATGTTGCCATGTGTAGAGCCATGGTGAGTGGTGATTGAGGATGATGAGGAGATGGAGGTCCCTGATGTAGATGATTTCGGGGTGACTCTAGAGTATGTGGAGTGGTTTGGTGCCCAACTAGTATGGGTACCAAAGATTATGGGTGATGAGGCGGTAGCTTAGGGTCAGGGGTGACTCCAAAGAGGATGAGGGCTCAACGATCGATGAGTCAGAGATGGTCGAGGGGATCAGCTCAATAGACTCTAGATATGGGGTTGGTGGATGATGAGAGGGAGGATGATGAGGGGATGGGTGAGATCTCTAAGGTGGCGAGGTTGTGGGTAGAGTTGGAGCAGCTTTACGAGGAGTGCGAGGTTATGCTCGAGACTCATAGGGAGTCATAGGCTACTATAGCTCGGCTAGAGGTGGAGCGAGTGGTAGCTATGGCTAGTGATCAAGCTACGATCACAAGGCTTTAGGTAGAGATGTTGGTGAAGGAGCATCGACATCAGATGGACTTACGATATCTTCAGGCTAGTGAGGCATATGCACATTCCTTGGAGGATGTGTGTATGCAAAACCATATTACATTGTCGGATCCTCCTTCCTCTTCTATAGCTGAGTCATCTAGGCATACTGAGTCTAGGTAGAGTACTAGGCCGAGGGCTCCTACTAGGTCTCAGGGGTCCTCTCATGGACATTAGCTTAGTGCTTAGATGCACTATTTTGTATATGAGCCTTGGTGCTCCCTTGTAGCATTTTGGCATTCATTGTATATGTGATTTATATATATATATACATGGCCTTTTATATATTTGTGTTATATTTTGTGTGAATGCTTTTATGTTTTATGCAATTTGTGTTTAATGTTTTATGGATGTGTAATGTAGGCTAATCATGATGTGTATGCATAATGCTTATATGGATGATTAATGCAAGCTAAATGACATGTATATGAATGATGTTTATGTGGATGATTAATGCCAGCTAAATGACATGTGTTATGGATGATTAATGCAAGTAAATGTATAATGAATCTAAACTATATGAGAGGAATGCATAGTGTTCGAATGATCTTTTTATAGTTCAAAAATTTTATTGGCCATTTTTGTTGTCCATTGTTTGGCAATCGGGGTACCGAATTTGTTGGCATTTTTACAACTTGACTTTTAATGAAGACATGGATGTTGACATGGAAGCAGATATGGATGTTGATATGGAAGAAGACATGGATGTTGATATGGAAGAAGATATGGATGTTGATATGAAAGACTGAAAGGTTTTCAAAGACTCAAACATACTAGTGTCATCAACCAAACTCACTAAGTTGTCTAACTTTCTTTAGGACCAGATGTGTGTGCGAGTGAGGTTCAATTACCAAGTCTTGAGTATGACAATGACCCTATCCAATCAAGTACCAATGTGTGTGCATGTGAATTTCATTAACCCATTATGAGTAGATTTAGGCATGACCTATTATGGAGATGACCTGAGGCTAGCCTATCCTTATGTGCATTCAGAGGTCTCCTTTTTGGAGGAGAGACATGTCGCCTCGCATGAGCTTACTCCACTTCCATTCAAGCATCTATAGCCCCGGTGGAGATTCACTCCATAGTCCAATGGGATTGATATTTTAGGCCTTGGGGATGACTACCCATCCTTGTTAGGGACGTAGTACGAATCCTTACGACTTTAGGGATCAAGGGTGTTTGGGGATTGAATTTGTTAGATTTTGTATAGAGCTTTGGGGAATCGGATTCTCAACCGAAGTGTGATGAGAATTTTGACCCTATCCTTACTACTCTATGTTTTTATGTTTATGTTTGGAGTAATGTTGGTAGTGGTGAAAACCACTATTTTTGGACTATGTTGCATGATGGGACAAGTGAGGGATATCTCCTTTTCACCATAAGGTACTACCCAAGGATGGTACTAGCCCCCCTATCTCATAATGTTTTTAAGATGTGATGGAATGTGATTGGTTCAAGATTATATTCGTGATCGATCGGCAATGCTCAAGACTTTCTTAGTGTATAAATTGTGTTTTTGGTCCTAAAGAAAATCAGACATCCATTTGGAGGTTGCTTGCTATACTAGTAATGGCTGAGTGACTGAAAATCTAGGCTTTTGTGATTTTGGCATGCGATGTGGTTGACATATGAATTTTGTGAGGGTTGCATGATTTCTTTAAACTAGGTACCCCCAATTGTTATAACTTGACTTTTTGTTTATGACCATATCATCATTACTATGTCAGATCATTGAACATGGGATGGGATGAATGCAAATGTATATGCCTAATGCAATGGAGTGTTGATATGCAAATGGAAATTGTACAATGCAATGGAATATGTATGATTTAATGTATGCGAATGAAACAATGCATGAATGCAAAAATGAAAATGCATGTCAAATGCCTAAATGTAAATGCAAATGGAATGTATGCAATGTGGGAATGCCTATGTGAATGATTTTTTTTTAAAGCCATGTATATATATATATATAGTCATGCATAGAAGAGGACCCCTAGACAAGGAAGAGCTAAGACCGGTCTCAAAAATCAATGCAAATGTGTATTGCTCCATTAATCTTACGAATGGGTACTAGTCCTGAGAGCCAGTCGGGATAGTCTAGGGTGTCATCTAATTCTTCCTGCTTATCATTGCCTAACTCTGCCTGAAAGACCTCGAGACCACTAGTGGAAGGTGATGGGGGTGAAGGTGGTGATGAAGGAGGAATATAGTTGGTCGAAGCCCTTAGCAATTCCTCAGATAGGATGAGCTCCGAAAAGGAGGGTGGGGAGGAAATCCGGTCCAAGTCAATAAGGCTAATGTCAATTGGAATTGGCTTAGCCAAATCATATGGATTACGAAGTGGGGTGAATAAGTCAATAGGATTCATATTGACTTAGTGGAAGGAAGGGTGGCTTGGATGGATGAATGGATGGAATGATTGGAGCTGAACCGATGTCGAATGGTGTTATCCCTATAATAGACATGGCATTAACATGAGCAACACATTTTTTTTTTTTTTTTTTTTTGTTTTTTTTTTTTTTTGAAATATGTACATATGTTACATTTCTTGGCTTATGTGTGGGGCTCAAGGTGGATTTCCTGGTGGGTCCGCTTGTTCTTGTGGAAGAAGCAAATGAAATATGGGATGATGGATGGGGAACATTCGGAGGTAAAACTCTTCCTATTGGGTGATGGGGACAATGGGATGTGACTCCTCTTCAGAATCGTCAGAAGCATTTGACATGACTTCAAATTCTTCATAACTTTCATCATCGGAATCAAAGACAGGATAGGAGAAGTTGATGGGGTCATCCTCGTCTACTTCGTCAATGCGAAGTTCTTGAAGGGCTTGTTCAAGAGAAGATGTTGAGGGTAATGGGTGGATGGGGTGATCTTCATCATTGAGGCTAAGCTTTTTAAAGGCTTGCTCAAGAGAAGAGGTGGAAGACAATGGGGTATAGCCTAAACCGGAATGATCATGGGTACCTCTATATGGGACCTCTAAAATATCATGCATCCCTTGCTCATGGGAACCTAGACCTTGACCTTGCCAATTGAACATGTTAAAGTAGCGAGCGGGAAAATCCTCTATGTTAGGTATATTGGCATGCCTAGGCTCTTGTGGTTCTTTGGGTGGGTTTGCCCCAGTTGAGAAATCCAACCCTCCATAAACAAATTTAATGCTATTTGGAGCTGCACTCATGTCATAAACAATACCTATGGATAAATAACGGTCTTGAGGACGTCCAAAATATTTGGCTATTGGAATGGCTAGGGGTGTGATGGTGATGTCTTGGACCACATATTCACCTATACCAGGATTGGTGATGTGGAATTTGACTTGGGCTGGCATGGTTGATGGTGGGGATTCAGATGGCTCTGGATTGGTTATGGATGGTGGTGAATTAAATATGTCACAATCCAAGAGTTTGACTTGTGAAACATCGGTCGATGGAGTGGGATTGGATGGCGGTGTGGAATTAGAAGATGGAGGATGGGGTAATGATGAAATAGAAGAAGTGGTTGTAGAAGAAGGGGTAGATGTGATGTACGATGTGCTAATAGTAGACTGATTATGACCACATGTACAAGAAGAAATGGATGTTTGAGGAGGTGATGTGATGGGTAGCTCCTCTAAGATGGGAGCTTTAGAAGAAGATGTAGATGGATTAGAAGAAGGTGGATTAAGAGATGATGTGGATGGATTCGATGATGGTGCCAAGAATAAATGGGTGGAAGGTAACATGGATTCATAAGGATTTGAAATGAAATTACAATACTTAAAAGGTTCGACATCCGTAGGGATGCAATGGACTTGTCCATCATGAACATATTTCAAGCATTGGTGGAGAATTGAAGGAACACATTTCATTTCCCTCATCCAAGGTCTACCAAGGAGTATATTATACGCCATGGCTCCTTCCAAGATGTGAAACATGGTGTGCAATATTCTGGCCCCTACTTCTATAGGTAAAACAATAGTGCCAACTATGGTACACAAAGCATCGTTAAATGCTTTGAGGGTGAATGATGATTTGGAAATGTGGGATGGAGGTAATTTGAGGTGGATAAGGGCAGTGGTAGTAATGATATTGATTGATGAGCCGGTATCAATAAGTACTCTTTTGAATGGATTTCTATCTATTAGGGCCATTATGTGCAATGGAGGGTCTACTGATTCTGAATTCATTGATTTTACCTCAAAGTCATAAAAGGTAATTGATGGCTCCATGCACGTTCTAACACTCCCTACAAAGTTGTTGAAGGCATTAGAGTCTTGGGATTCTAACTCAATTGACTTGAGTATTTCCATTAAAGCTTCTCTATGCCTAGGGGATTGTTGGATAAGCTCATACACAGAAATTTTGGTTGATGCCATTTTCAAACTAGTGGTTAACCAGCTAGTTAAAGTTACCACTAGCCTTATTGGATGAAGGATGGGCTGATTGGATGGATTGGATAGATTTATTGGTGGAGATGGATTTGGTGATGTTTGGATGGGAGGTGGGTTTGAAGGTTGTTGAGGATTTTTTTGATTTTGCCTTTGCCCTCTAGTGACCACATGGACTGCTCCTACAAAGTTTTGGTATTGTTGGACATGATTTACTTGATTAGGAGGTGGTTGTTGATTGTTACCTCCTACATTATGTTGGACCTCCCCATGGTTAGGTAGAGGTGTCTGATATATGCCCAAATTTTGATTTTGTGGAGCTAAGGGGTTATCCACGTTAATGGCCCCTAGGTCTATGAGGTCTTGCACTATGTTTTTGAACATATGGCAGGAATTGATATCATGCCCATTTTGTCGATGGTATGGGCAAAACAAGTGCTCTCTATAATTTTTAGGCCTTTTGGTGGGATCATCGGGCCTAATTTTCGACAAGGCTAATTTATTGGTCTCATACAACCTTTGAAATATGGATGAATATGATTCCGCTAAAGGAGTGTATTGACGTTGGGGTCGATTGAATTGGCGGTGGGTAGGTTGTTCCATAGTTGGCATTATGTTTTGTACCATTGGTGCTTGGGTTACTGATGGGACCGCATGATAGGTAATTTGTTGTTGCACTAGTTTTTGAGCCATTACGGGCTGGCTCATGACCACTTGATTGACTTGATTAGTTATGTTAGCCATTGAGGCTTGTGTTGATTTGGTTTGGCCAGTTTGATTATTTTGATATTGGCCCCTATTTTGCCATTCTTTCTTCTTAGGCTTAATGACACCCTCTTGGATTTTTATCTCCTCAATGACACTAGCCTATGCTAAAGCCTCCTCAAATGTTCTATAAGTATTGAGTTGTAGCATCCAAGAGATGGGTTTTAAGCAACTCTTGGTAAAAAGTTTGATAATTTCTTCCATTGGGAGGGAGAATGGCAACTTGGTTATGACTACCCTCCAATGGTTTCCAAAATCATAGATAGGTTCCTCATCCCATTGTTTCAAATAATATATATCTGATAAGGACACCTTCTTTCTAATATTAAGGGTGAAGCGTTCCAAGAATAGATCTATCAATTGATCAAAAGTATAAATACTATGTGTAGGCAATTGATTGTACCATTCAATGGCATCTCCCCCTAATGTTTGAGGAAATGTTCAGAGCATAAGAGCATTATCATCGCTAATCCAAAAACATACATGGACAAATGAACTCACATGCTCCTTAGGATCCTCAGTTCCCCTGAACTTGTCAAATTTTGGTACCGTAAAATCTGCTGGATATGGTGGTGATGGTACCGAAGGGTGGATTGGTTGATGGATCAGTTGGCTTAATGTGAGCTTTTGACTCATTATTCCTAGTGAATTTTGCATCAACTGATCAATTTGCTTTTGTATTGCCTAGAATCTAAGATCTTCTGCTGGAATGTGAGGACCTTGGATTGTGTGGTGGTTGGTTGATGGGCTGGATGGTAGATGTTGGGGTGTGACCAACATGGTATTGTGAAATGAATTGGGATGGGTGTGTGGTGAAGATTGATGGTTGAAGGATGGGGATGATTGATGAGGATGTTGATGGAAGAATGAGTTGTGTGGTTGGTTGGTGGCAATAGTAATTGGTGTGGTTGATGTGTGGATTGATGGTGGATTAGGGATGGACACTATGGAAGGTTGGGGAACCCATGCTAGATTTTTATTGGTGAGTGGAGGTTGATTTGGAACTACTTGGGTCATAGGGTCTATGTTAACCAGTTGTTTTCCTTTTGTTCATTGTGAAAGCAACCTATTTATGAGCCCTAATGTGTCCATAAGTTCCTGATTTGACCATGTATCAAAGGATGGGGTTGTGGTTGGATGAGATGATGGGAAGGTGGATGATGATGGATGAGAAGACATGGGTATGGTGGCTAAGTGAGATGATGGAGGGGTGGATGATGATGGATGAGAGGACATGGGTATGGTGCAAGTTGCATTTGATGTGACAACTTGGTGGTTAGGGATTTGTGAGGCAGCATTGACATACTCCTCATACAATGGGTTGGAATAGGTGGATGTGAGGTAAGTGTTTGGAACACTTGGGCTTTGTTGTGGTTGGCTCATGGAAGAAGGCATACCATATTCATAACCTGAATTATGATATCCTTGGGTAAGGTAGGAGGTAGCCAATTCGGGTTCTTCAAAACCCTCTTGGCTAAGGGGCTCTAAGACATAGTTGGAGGACTTGTAGATGGCCCTCACTTTATCCATGTCTATGTGGGTGGTGGTTGTTTCCACATTGTGTGGAAGGGTTCCTACTTGAGGTAGGGATGGATATGATGATCTAGACAAAGTAGTCTGAACCATACTGGATGGGGCTACCGAAGTAGCGGGAGCATGGGAAATGTTTTCCATTAAACTACTTTGATTTATTACTTTCTTTTGTTGTCTCGTTAGTACCATAAAGTAATTAAACCAAAGATTCAAAGTTTAATCTAAATCACACAAACTAAAAACTTTTTCAGAATTTAAAGTAAAGAAAACAATCAATCCTAGGTTTCACCGTGTGTGGCTTACCTTGTTCATTAATTATTTTCTCTCGTTAATGTGAGATTATTTTTAGAATTGTTGGCTTGTGTGTTTTGATGTAACTTAATCTTGTTTAAAGAAAACAAAGGTAAAAACTAAGGTTGGCCAGGGCAACGAGATTCTTGTTGGTAATGACCTCCAACAAGTTTGCTTGAGGGTAGTCCTATGGTTTCTAGGGTAGATATTGGTGGATGGAAATCACTGCCACCATCACCAAATCTCAAGCAATGGTTGGTGATGAAATCCAACCACTACTATTAAAAATGTGAATCGTGCAAGTGTGTGTGATTAATTTTATTAGATCTCTTATTCTCTATGGTGTGCAAACAATATTAAATATTACTAACTTTACTAATCTAAATCAGAAGCCAACACAAAGATGCAAATTTCACCTAAAGAGTGCAGAGTACACCCTTAAAATCCCCTGCCTACAAGTGATTAAAATCACAAGAGCAACCGGAGGGTTCGTCCACCTCTCTGCCAAAGGGGCCAGCCTAGGGCAGGATTACTTTATGCATCAAGATGTTGTTCCTATTTAGATATGCAAAATTAAAGTGATCTTTAACTCTAAAATGCGAAATCTAGGATGCTTTTCTGTTTCATATGCACTCAAAAATGCAGACAATCACCTAGATCTACAACTTTAGAACAAGAAATGAATTTGGTATAATGAAATACACACAAACCCTAAATGTGACTTGCTAAGGATTCTTTCCCAGATTACTTAGTGTTAAACCCAGAAACAACGAAAAATAGCAACAGAATATAGAATACGTAAATCGCTAAATGGTAAACCAGGGTTATGGGACCTACTTGGAAGCCTTAGCTCTACTCCAAATCAATGCCAAGCATGGCTGGGCACCTATGTAGGCATAGCAGAGCACCTATGGTTGTCTACAAATGCTTTAATCTCTTATCTTCCTTATCTCATCTTCGAATGCCTGCATAATCTCTGAAAGTGCTGCAGACTACTTCAGAAACCCTAGCGATGAAATCGATGACTTCTACGCTTCTAAAAATTCTACAACAAATAGAAGTAAAATTAAGTTAGCAAGGTAGATCTATTAAATAATGAAACCCTTGTGGGGTCCCACCATGATCACCATTTGTGAAGACGAAAACATGACACTTAAATAATAAAGAAATCAAATAACCCAAGGAAACACAAGATTGCACAAATAGATAAATTTATTCAATAAACAGGGGGAGCTAATAAACTCCTTTTGATACAATCTATACTCAGTGAGCCTTTGATACAAATATTTACAATATGCTAGGGTTCTCCAAAACCCTAGCTACAACAATGAAGTGTCTTCAAATAGTGTGTCCTCGCTTCCAACGGAATGAGTGGGCTTCAGGTATCCGATGTTCGGACCACTCCAGCTTCAACAACCATTCAACAATAAATAGAATCTATAGACCTGCATGCACACAAACAAAGAAAGAGATTAATAACACCTATGAGGGCTCCATAGTGTGAGACCCTCAGATATCAATAAACCCTAACCAAAAATAGATCAAATGGCATGCTAAATATATAGATCATGTAACAGAATAAAACAAATAATGATATACCTTGCTTGTGATGATACCTTATTTTATTGTTGCAGTTTTGACAGTAGATGGCATGATGCAACAGGCTCTGATTCACACTTTTGTGGTTATAGTAGGCTTGAACATGCACTTGGTAGGCTCTAGTGTGAGCTTCATAGGCTCTAGAGTGAGCCTGCAATATAGCAGGCATAGGCGTGCGCTTGGCAAGCTCTGCAATGAGCTTCGCAAGCTCGGGAGGGCACCTGTAGTGAGGATAAAATCTATAGAAGCAGATCATGGGGGATGCGATGAATGCGGTAGATGGATGAAAGTGGCGATGACAAAAATGGAGGATGGAGAGGTGGAAAGGATGGATATGGGGGATGGCTGGAATAGTAGAAGTCCTATTGGCTAGCTAGGGCTTTGGATTTTTAGGGCTCTATCTCTTTTTGCTTCGCTAGGGCTTCGCCAATGATCTCCTCAAGATGCAAATTCTAATATCAGGGTTCCAGGGTTTGAGCATTTGCAAATGCCCTTATTTATAATCCAACCTAGGGTTTTCTTAGGGTTTTAGCCTTACACTTTTGATCGTGTGGCTAAGATTAAATTAGATCCTAAGGTTGAGATTACTTTTTAGATGTGGCATGGATTAATGAAGATGGACGGTGGAGATTAGATTGGATCGGATGGCTGTGGTTAATTGAGTTTATAAATATATATTTTATAATAAATATATTATAATATAATATAAAATATTATATTAAATATAAAATAATATTAAAATAATCCCAATTGGGTTAGGAAATGGCGGGAAAGGGCTAAAGTGGGCCTTTTGAAGGCGGAAAGGTGGAATTGGGCCAAATAATTGGCGGGAAAGGTGTATGGTGGACAAGTGGGTGGTGGGATGGTTAGGATGGAGGATTAGTGGCTGTAATTTGGTGTCTACACTTATAAAACAAGGTTTCAATCACAACTCTTAATTTTAGAAAACCTTGAAGCATTAACTCAAACACTTTCAAAAAGGAAACCCTAATCAAATATTTTTCACTCCAAACTTTATTTTCTAGTAAGCCAATAAATCAACTCAACCAAAGAAGAATTTTCTCATACCTTTTGCTTGATAAGGAGTTGATCTCATAAATATGCCACACTCACAATTACTTCTTTTCCAATCTCAATAAGGGTTAGAAGATAATAATTTCGTCAAAAAATGCAATGCAAAATGATATCAAAATTACACCTTATCAACTCCACAATCTCTAAAATAATTTTAACACCCAAAATTTATTTTGACCTTCTATATTTTAAGGCAAATTAATTTTCACCTTATTACTCCACAAAATAATGTCTTCTCCTTTTAAAATTTCAATCCAACATATAGTAAATTTCTAACACTCCTTATTCCTCCTTATCACTTATTTCATTTGCCTAACAAAACATCTTAATACTCCTTATAAATCCTAACAAATATTAAAATTTTAACTTTAGGCAATTGAAAATAATAATAAAATTAGTACCTTGCACTCTGTGGGTTTCGAACCCCTCACTAATGCCTTTGTGAATGCCCTAGCTACGGGCTCCTCAACCACGTGCGCCCAATGCATATTTATAACCAAAAGGGCCTTTGCACCCTTTATACCTTCCTTTGGTGTATTTTGAATTATGAAGAAATCAAAAAATTCTTCCTTTGCACACACCTCAATAGGATTCGAATGCGGGTTTATCTCCCCACAAGCACCTTAAAAATAACATGCACTGCCACTAGACCACCGCGTCTACGTTTGATTGGGGCTCCTACTTTACTCGCTTTTCTTCTTATGCATGAGATGAAAAACACTTGTTTCTTCTTCTTCCTCACAATCCTTTCGAATTCACAATTAATGTTTTTGATGGCGCTTTCAATAATTCAATCGAGGATTAATATCGCAAAGGTCTTTATGGCCTCCTTTTATATACGAAGTCACTATTGAATTCAAACATCGGTGCTTCGATTCTTTCAATGACGTCGGTGCCTTTATAAACACTTTATAATTTATACAAGGTGCCTTATTAAATTGGGTGATGTCATGGTGTAAATAATATTTATTTATAAAATTTAAATTCTTATTGAATTTAAATAATTTATAAAAAATATTATATCTCCTTTTTAACTTTGCACTGAATCCTTTGGGCTTCTTCTTGGATATCAAATAATAACTTTGACAACTTTGTTCCTTGATGAAAAACCTTGATATTAATGTTGACTTCATTTCTTGACATCAATGACAATTTTAACTTTTAGGACTCAAAATGTCCAAAAATCTCTCCCTTTGTCATTGATGGCAACCCAATTTTTTTTTACCGAAAACTTGACTTCTTCTGTGCTGATCCCCTTGGGACACTGCTCCTCCTGGTTCAATGCTGTTTCAAATATCAAATCTCTCCCCAATACTCAAATATCTCTTCCCCTTTAAAATCAATGGCAAAGGGTCACCTTTGGGGCTCAGGACTAAGAATGAGACTCTTAGATTAGACCCTCCCCCACATTTTGTTAGGGTGGTTAATTTTGGGGGTGGGAGTATTTCTACTCCCAGAAAGCACTGTTCTTTACCTTTATCATCTTCTCTTCTTTTATGAATTTTTTGAATCCTCTAACTATTTCTATTTGTATCTATGTTCCTGTCCATGTCATCATTCATGTTTCTGCTCTTGTTCCTGTTCACATCCATTTTCATGTTCATGTTCCTATTCATATTCATGTTCTTGTTCCTATTCTTGTCCATTCCTATTCCTATTCCTATTCTTGTTCCTGTTCATATCCACATTACTGTTCCTGTTCTTGTTTATGTTTAAATTTCTTGTTCATACTTATCTTTGGAATGTCTACTCTACACCTCTTTGCTGTATGACCATCATTATTGCACTTATAACACTTAATGTTATTATTCCTTGGAGGTGAAAATGTCTTAGGATTTCTCCTAGTGAATCCATATCCTCTTCTATCATGAACCCTGTAATTCATTGCCTTGTGACAAAAATGATTACATGAGTAGCAATACCCATGGAAAGGATGTCCATTCCCATATTCCTGTCTTTTATGTGTCCTGCACTGTGAAGCCATGTGCCCAAACTTATGACATGAAAAACATCTTCCATTGAAGCTTCCTTTTCTTGACCTTATTGGTCTCCTATTCTGATTGTTGTTCTATCTGTATCTTCTTTGTGTACTGTTGCTATTTTTGTTGAATTCACTATTGTCCAACCCATCCTCTGATGTCTCAATGTATTTTACACTATATTCTTCTGAAGTATATTCATTTGAAGTATCTTCTCCAGAACTTGAAGTTGACTCTCCTTCCTGTTTCTTTTGAACCTGTTCAAAACCAAGACCTATTTTACTTGATGTAGGCTTTTGTGTCTTGATGAACTTATCCAAGTTCTTTGAGCTATTTTTAAATCCCTTCATATTGATTTTGGAGTCCTCTAAATCTTATTTTAGTTGTTCCATTCCTTGTGCTAACTTATCACATTCTAATATCTTTGCTTCTAACTTATCCTTGAAACTCTTTGTCTTAGCCTTTGATTTTTCTAAATCCTCTATGATAAATCTTCTCTCTTCATCACATTCTTGAAACTAAATTTCAAGTTTAGAGTGTTTCTTTCTTACCTTCTTTACCGTGTCAAGGGCATATATGAGTTCTTGCTTGAGATCATAATCATTCTCTTTTGAGTAATCCTCTATTTGTTTTCCTTTTTCCACATCATTACTCTCTTTAGGATTGTATTCTATAGAATCATTTTCATCTTCTTATAATAATGCCATTAGAATATTTTCATCTGGTCCTTCAAGTGCATTCTCATACTCATCATCACTAAAACTATAACCATCCCTTGTACAATCATCTTCAAGATGTCCAAAGTTACCATATCTAAAACACTTGAGAATAAATGGAGTTTTCTTAACTGGTTATTTTTCTTTAATCATAAATAGATGTTCATCTCTATCATTTTATGAAATACTAGCATCACTATCACTTGAGTACTTCTTGCATTATCCGCATAGTAGCTCTTATTTTTTATTTGAAAGAACTTATTTTCTTGTCTACTTTGTCCATCCTGTACCTATGACCCTAGTTTTCTTCACCATTGTTGTTCTTTGGTTCTTTACAATATGTTGCAAAATGTCCAAACTTTCCACAATTAAAACACTTAATAGATATTAGATGTATGGGTCTTCTAGAATCTTTATTTCTTATACCATAATTAGCTTCTTCATCACTAGATGACTCACTGCTTGATTCTGACTTACCCTTTGTTTTCTTGATTGCTTTGAATGCTTTTTCCTTATGGGGAGTATGATATTTTATTCTTATCGCAAAAGCTATTAGCATACCAAGCAACTTATCTTTTGTCAAAGTATCACCATCCAATGATATTTCTATAGCAAAAAACTGTTCACTGAATCTATTTAGAAGAGATCTTAAGACTTTATCACAAACATCTGATTCATCAATCTTCATTCCAAGTCCTTGCATATCATTAACAACCTTATAAATTTGAATTAGATAAACACTGATATTTTATTCTTCATTCATTCTCAGTGTTTCAAATTGTCCTTTGATATTTCATATCTTTGCTTTCTTGAAACTTTTATCTCCTTCATATATACCTTGTAATTTATCCCACATTTCTTTTGTAGTTCTACAATGCATAACTTTCATAGAATATATTCTATGCAAACCTCTCACAAGTGCATTGATTGCTTTTGAATTATAATGCTGTAGAAGCTTACCGTCCTTATCTGTAGGAGGATTTACTATTGGATCATATCCAAATTCCACTACATCCCAAACTTAATTGCCAAGTGCCATTCGGTAGATACTCATCATCATACTCCAATACATGTAGTCATTTCCATCAAATACTAGTTCTGATTTAGTTGAGGAAACCTCCTTAGGATCCATTGTATTCTTGTTAGCTTTTCCTTCAAGCTGTTAAACTCTTATGAAGACACCCGCTCTGATAACAATTGAAGAACACAAGATTATACTGAGAGGGGGGTGAACAATATAAGACCACTTTTTACTTTTCTTATCACAATAAATATTATGCAATATATCAATGGCAATATCAATAGCAGAAACCAAAGTAGTGCACAAAACATCACACACACATGAGACACCAATTTTACGTGGTTCACCCAATGTGGGCTACTCCACGGAGAAAATATTTCACTAAAATTTTCTCAATCAATCTCTTGGGAATCCTTCCCTTATTATAATGTTTATGGACCTCTATCCAAAGGATATGTTGATCCCCTAAATATGGTTTGTGGATCTCTATCCACAGGAGAACTCCTTCTCCTCTGCTCTGGTTGGTGATCCTCTAGAAGACTATTGCCTCCACTACGTTGGCTTGTGGATATCTCTCCATTAAAGAATCTTGTCCTCACTCAGAAGACCTATCCTCACTACCCTTGCTGATGGATATCTATCCACTAGAGACTACTATCATCTCTACTCTATCACCTCCAAAGCTCTATCTCAAATCTGCACTAAACACAGTCCAATCGATCTAGCACAAATTTTCTCAACTCTGCACTAAAAATAGTATAGTCAGTTTAGCACAAGTCTGCTCAATAGGCTCACTCAAATATGCACTAAACACAGTCCAGTTGGTCTAGCACAAATATACTCATCTCTACACTAAACATAGTCTAGTCGATCTAGCACAAGTTTGCTCAACAAGATCACTCAAATATGCACTAAACGCAGTCCAGTTGGTCTAACACAAATATGCTCAATAGGTCCAATCAAAACCTGCTCAAATATGCTCAATAGGTCCACTTAGAACCTACTCAAATATGCTCAACAGGTCCACTCAAAACCTGCTCAAATCTGCTCAACATGTCCACTCAGAACCTGTCAAAATCTACTCAACAGGTCCACTCAGAACCTGTCCAAATATGCTCAATAAGTCCTCTCTAGAACTTAGCCAAATCTGTATTGTAAGCTTCCACAAAAGCTCACACAAAATCAGTCCACAAGTCTCCTCAAAGACTTGCCTCAAATCTTCTTAATAAGTCCACACAAAACTTGTCCAATCTCATAGAAGCATAAAGAGAATTGTTAGAGACTCAATATGTTCTACACTCAAAGCTCAATCACTTTATCAACTCAAATCAATATCATATAAGCATAAAGAGAATTGTTAGAGACTCAATATGTTCTATAATTAAAGCTCAATCACTTTATCAGCTCAAATCAATCTCATAGAAGCATAAAGAGAATTGTTAGAGACTCAATATATTCTATACTCAAAGCTCAATCACTTTCTCAACTCAAATCAGAATATAGAATAGTTTGTTTTATGGAACTTGAGAAATCACTTCATACATCCACTTGACTAGGCTCAAACAACTATACTCAACCAATTTCTCAAGAACCAACCCTTGCTCACAAACCCTAGTCCAAGTATGTAAACACCAACTCAAAATGTTTCCAACAATGCTTAACAACAAGTCTCACATAACAATGATACTCATGTTCTTTTCAAACCCTAGTTCAAGTTCTTTGCACAACAACTCACTTCAACAAAAATGCTCATAAATCAATCTTCACATAACAATGATACTCATGTTCTTTTCAAAACCCTAACTCAAGTTCTTTGCACAACAACTCACTTCAACAACAATGCTTATAAAACAAGGTTTCAATCACAACTCTTAATTCTAGAAAACCTTGAAGCATTAACTCAAAAACTTTCAAAAAGGAAACCCTAATCAAATCCTTTTCACTTCAAACTTTATTTTCTAGTAAGCCAATCAATCAACTCAACCAAAAAAGAATTTGCTCATACCTTTTTCTTGACAAGGAGTTGATATCACAAATATGCCACACTCACAATTACTTCTTTTCCAATCTCAATAAGGGTTAGAAGATAATAATTTCCTCAAAAAACACAATGCAAAATGATATCAAAATTACACCTTATCAACTCCACAATCTCTAAAATAATTTTTACACCCACAATTAATTTTGACGTTCTAGATTTTAAGGCAAATTAATTTTCACCTTATTACTCCATAAAATAATGTCTTCCCCTTTTAAAATTTCAATCCAACATATAGTAATTTTCTAACACTCCTCATTCCTCCTTATTACTTATTTCATTTGCCTAACAAAACATATTAATAATCCTTATAACTCCTAACAAATATTAAATTTGAACTTTGGGCAATTGAAAAATAATAATAAAATTATTACCTTGCACTCCATGGGTTTTGAACCCCTCACCAATGCCTTTGCGAACGCCCTAGCCATGGGCTCCTCAACCACATCTTTCCAACACATGTTTAGAACCAAAAGGGCCTTTGCACCCTTTATACCTTCCTTTGAAACCTTTTGAATTATGAAGAACTCAAAAATTCTTCCTCCGCACACGCCTCAATGGGATTCAAACATGGGTTCATCTCCCCACAAGCACCTTAAAAAGAACGTGCGCTGCCACTGGACCACCGCATCCACATTTTATTAGGGCTCCCACTTTACTTGCTTTTCTTCTTATCCATGAGATGAAAAAAACTTGTTTTGTCTTCTTCCTCACAAAACTTTTGAATTCACAATTAATGTTTTTGATGGCGCTTTCAATAATTCGATCGAGGATTAATATTGCAAAGGTCTTTGTGGCCTCCTTTTATATACGAAGTCACTATTGAATTCAAACATCGATGCTTCAATTCTTTCAACGACGTCGACACCTTTATAAACACTTTATAATTTATGCAAGGTGCCTTATTAAATTGGATGACATCAGCATTATAAGATTTAATTTTTAAACCCTTCCTTTACATTGCATTCCATGGTGTAAATAATATTTATTTATAAAATTTAAATTCTTATTGAATTTAAATAATTTATAAAAAATATTATATCTCCTTTTTAACTTTGCACTGAATCCTTTGGGCTCCTTTCTGGATATCAAATAACAACTTTGAAAACTTTGTTCCTTGAAGAAAAACCTTGATATTAATGTTGACTTCATTTCTTGACATCAATGACAATTTTAACTTTTAGGACTCAAAATGTCCAATAGATAACTCATATTAATATATGGGTCAAAATCATCCTTGAACTTGGTGTGAAATAAGTGGCATATTGGTGGATCATTGTACCACCCTTGGATTTAATCCTGATAGCCATGTGTGCTCCCTAGGATAGTAAAGAATAATTCTTCATTCGAGTTGGGTTTCTTTTGAAAAATGTATATTTTCTTGTGAGTGAAGAAAGTGTCCAACTTTTTGGCCATAATTTTTTCTCTAAAGTATTATGTTATGTCATAGGAGCATATTTCTTTGAGTGGTTCAAACCCTATGGCCCTTAGCTTATCCTCTATGACTTGATGAAACCCTCATAAATATGAAGTGATCTTCATGATGGGATGCTTGAGTGGGTAGAATGTAATTTTCTTTTATCCTATGAAATGGTTTAACCACATAGTTTAGATTCCTCACATATTCAAAATTGAACAAGTAATTAGGCATAAATATAGACAATTCAATGGGTATGGCCAAAATGAAATAAAGGTGGATAAATGAATGGTTCTTACCAAATAGAAATCACCATATAGCCATTTTGTTGATTTCATGAGTTGTCAAGCCTCGTATAATAACCTTGATACTTTCCCCTTGATTTTTTCCATTATCACTTTGTACACCTTATCATTAAAGCAATAAAATATTTTGTCTACTTCTCGATAGGGTACTTAAATACACTCTACTATAGAGAGGAGTTCTCCATATATCCCCACTGATCTAGCTATAGAGTTATACACTAATGTTATTTTTGTAAATGATCAACCAAACCAAGTATAAGGTGTATGTGAACTTTCTTTCTTATTTGAAGGTCTTAAAATGCTGCATATTTGATTTGCAATATATTCGACATAATCAATATTTGGAAGTTCCCTAGATAAGTTTCTATTTCATATAGGAGGGCTACATACTGTTCATAAATTTTAGCATCCTATCTTTCTCCAAGAACGATAATAATCCCAGATAGCGCCATTTGAACTTCTTCCTTAAAAATATCTAAGTCTGATGAAATTCTAAAATTGACTGCCATGTTAGGGTTTTTCATGTAAGGAACCAGGAAATTCCTCCAATAGTTGGTGCTAAATTGATAGTAGAAATCATTTTGGATCTTGTTATTGAAAGACACCTACATAGCTAAGTCATCAATTACCTTCAACATTATTCTAATGTCCTCCTCCCTCATGTAGAAGGAATTCTCATTATATTAAGGTGGCTTGATACATTTTTATGAGAAGTCATACCATTCTATACATACCTCTACAATTTTTGGGCAAATTCATCCTTGAGAGGCTAAGTTCATTTCCAATCCTAAGGTCCATATATTGTTGATACTCTCGGAGTCAATTTGATGGACCATTTTAAATCTTCTTAATGCTTCCTTCCTAACTTGGCCAATTAAGTATTTATAGTTTCCATCCTCTATGAGCCTATAGGGGTCATCAAAATGTTCCTCGGGTCTTCGAGGAAGAGGGGATGGATGTCTCTTTTTTGTTTTCTCTCTTTTCCTTTCCATTTTCCTTTGAATATTCTCCTTCTTGTGGTAGTATTGGTACTAGTGAAGGTGGAACAAATGTGGATGGAGTAGTAGTAGTGGAAGGAGGTAATGCTAGGTTATATTATAGTAATGATAGATTTATAAAGGTAGATTAAGTATCCATGGTGGTTAGGAAGGTGAAAAATAAGTTCTGGAAACTTAAGAAAAAAGCTAAAAAGTATTGAGTTGGGGATTTAATTGCTTTTTGGAGCGATTCACTCCTTAAGGAAGCTCAATTTTTTTGTCTTAAAATAATTTGCATAGAAAGGTGAGTGATTTGCTTGTTAAGTGGAGTGATCCACATGATTTAAGGGTATTTAAGATATTTCTTTGTCTAGGGTGATTAGTTATGTATGATGATAAATTTGTTCATTAATTTGAACAATTCGCTCAAAATGCTACACTTGGTAAATTGAGGGAGGGCTTTGACTATCTTATACAAGGGGAAATTTGACTATTTAACTAAAATACTTCTAATTAGATCAATATTTTTCAAAATATCATGGCTACTAATGTATTTAAGGCAACGAAGAGCAAATTAGATAGTTTTTTCTAGTGGTGAATGATATCGAGAGGTATGGTCAGTTATGGTAGGGTAGCCCAAGTGGGGCTCTATCTAATTGACAAAAGGATTTTATTATATTGAACAAGACTATATGGTTCCTTGGTATATGGATAGATTAGACCACACTATATGTAGTAGTTCACCGCTAAGCAAATTATTGAAGTAGGCTAATTGACTTGGATGTAATAGGTGACATGAGCTCTAGTTTGTGTATTAAGTACAAAGTGAAGGAACCAAAGGGACCCAGGGGTTATATACACCCTTAGGATACCTATGCATGCCTACAACTAGCACATGCCTATTAAAGTAGGTTGGTTGGATCCTCGAGGGGTGATTTTCCCACATTGCAATTGGCCTATAGTTGGTGGCCTTACCGGGTGCTTTACCTCTCTTAGCGAGTGATTCTAATTGAGCACCAAATTTATTTTTTTTAATATAAAAGTATTGCATCAAAGAATGTATGATGACAATCATGAACCTTCTACAAATTGAATTTAACATTTTTGCATGGAAGAAGAAATTAAAAGAGTGAGAGGTGATACGAAGAGGTTAAGAAAATATAATTTATTGTAGGGAAAATAAAATAATGGGACTTGAAAGAAGAGAAAAATATGAAGAAAAAATACTAGTTGAAAATAAGAAAAGAATAAGTATACATTTACATTTTATTTTAGCCAGAGTTTGTGCTAGATGGGTTGGAGATTCTGCCTATTCACCAAAATTAACAACATTCTTCCATCTAGGGTTGCAAGTTTGTAAGAATTAGGACTCATGATATGAAAACTTTGATAGGGTCTAATTCCAAATAAAGTCATTTTTTTGGTGATTACATGGTTGAGCTTTGTCCTCATCACACTTGAACACTAGGTCGTGTTTGAAATTCATTTTGGTGGATTTTTTGTTGAACCATATTTTGACTGCCTCTTGATGTTAGACTATTATATTTAATACCTTGTCTCTTTATTCATTTAAGGATGATAGAGCATTAAACCTTGCTTGTACTAGCTTGATGTTGGTGTCTTCTAGCTCGAACTGTTATGAAATTTGGAGGGAATGGAGTTCCAAATTGACTAGAAACATGATTTTATTTTCACAAAAAAACTTGTAGAGGGATGACTTTGTGGATGCTTTAGGTGTCACTTACTTTTTTGTATCTTTCATAGTTTAGTTTAGCAATCCATTTATGATTAAATAATGGTATTCAGTAGGATTGTTGTAATGCTCATGCTGGTGGATTCTACTATTACACAGTCTTGGGGGTAGTAATTTGAGGATGTCTTAAGGAAGAGCCTATATTCTAGGGAAAACTTCATCACTTTTTTCTCTTAAAATAGGTGCATTATCGATGAATATGTTTTATGGTGTCCTAAATTTGTTGATGATATCGTCCAACATTTGGACAAATGCTTCTTGATTGACTAATTTGATAGGCACATCCTCAACCTACTTAGTGAAGTAGTCTATGGTAGTGAGGATCCATCCATGCCCTACACATGGTAGAGGGATTATCTTGTTGATGAATTATAAACCCCATCGTTTGAAAGTTTATTTGATGATGACCAAATTTAGGGGTATTGCAACTTTTATCCTCTTTTCCATGAATATACAACATGATTTATAATTGTTGTCCCAGTTGAAACAATTGGATACAATGGTAGAATCAAACCCTTAGGATTTTTTAGGCCATGACAGGTGTAGAATAATGTCATCCTCATTGTGGTATTCCTTGATCAAGGGTTCCATCCCTATTTATTCCACCATAGTAATATTCCATCATACACTTTCTTGTATAGGATACTATTAAGCCATGCATAATGTGTTATTTTTACCTCAATCAGATTCTTTGTTTGGATTTTAATACCTCCAGTACTTGTCAAATGGCCATGTATATGCATATATATCCTATTCATCCTATTTGGTCATCAAGATATATTTATTCTACCAAGGTGATTTGATATTTAGGATCATACATTGTTAGTTTCTCATATAAAACTCTACCCTTGATGATCTTAGTGGGTTTAATCTGTTTATCAAATTATTGAATCTTATTTATGCACCAAATCCTCTTTTACCCTAATTTACTATGAACTATAGTATATTAGATATCAAGGTAAACCGTGAAGATGGCGGTCTTTCTCTATGATAGGTAATATCTAGATTTCATGAGAATATTTATTATAGTAAATATCTATTTTTAAATTAAAGTGCATCTTTCTCCATAGTTGTGGAGGATCTAACTCATGAGTGAGATGGGGTGTTCCTTGTCCTTGTAACTTTTATGAGTTATTATTATAACAATAGTTTCATATATCTTAAACAAATAGATCCTAAAATATTTGGAGAAATCAAGATTGACTAGGGTTAGGATTCTGGTAATGACATTTTTATAACCTGGAAGGCTTTCCTTCCTTCATTAGTTTAGGTTAGGATCACATCCTTTTTCAACATTTTGGTAATTGGACTAACCTTTTGTGTGAAATTGGTTATGAACTTGGTGATAAATTAGATTTAACCTAGGAAAGACAAAATACCTTTGACTAATATGGGTAATGAGAGGTCTTGGATGACCTTTATCCTATCAAGATCTATGTCTAAACTATCTTTCGACACCACATGACCTAGTAGCTTATATTACTAAACTATGAATATGGACTTATTGGGATTTAGTGGGATACCAAACTCATTATACCTTTGGAATATTTATTGTAGATGTTCAATATACTTTTTCCTATCTTTAAATATATAATAAAATCATCAAGCTATATGAGAACAATCTTATCGACTATTCCTATGAAAGCAATGTCTGCAACCCATTGGAAAGTATCTCCTATGTTTGGCAAAAAGGACATTTTGCGATAGGTAAAAGTACTCCATTTAGTAGTGAAGGGTGTCTTGTGATGGTTGTAATCCTTGATGCATATTTTATTATACCTTGAGAAATCATCTAGGAGTGATAACATTTGTGATCTTGCTACATTTTATAATATTTGATCTATATTAGGTAAGGGATATTAAGCATTCAATAGTGATTTATTTACATTTTGAAGTCACCACACAATATTATGTCACCATTTTGTTTAAAATAAGATCAATTTGACCACCCAAGTGAAATTCTTAATCAAAAATATGATTTGGGCCTACAAGAGCTTCAAGAGTTTTTTCTTCATTACCATATCAATTTTGTGGTTTACTGGCTGGTTATCATTTTTTTTAGAAGGCCTTTGCACCTGATTCTAGACTAATAGTATGCTCTATGATATTTTGGTAATATACCTTTAGATATTCATAAGAACACATAATTATATCTCTATATTTTCTACAAATATCTTTGAATAGGCCAATTTCTTCCTCTGTGAATTTTTTCTTGAGCAAAACATTCTTCCCTTCAACTACTTTGAAAAGATGGTAGAGGGAGGATTTCATATTGATGCTATATTTTTTCATATTATCATATGGATTAATTTTTTTTCTAGAGTAATTAATCCTATTGATAACTAGTTTATTTTTAATTGTATAATCCCATATTTAATGCCATCCCTGTATTCCTTTTCTCTTTGGCATGCTAGTCTTCTTAGATTAGGAACACAATGATCTATTAATCATTATTAAAGAATTGAATAATTTCCAATATGATTGGAAATAATTGGTCTAAACACCACTTCTAGCTCCTTATATTCATTCTACATGTTAGCAATGGGATCAAATCATATTTCTATCATTATCAGTTCATTTGCCTTAGCATTCAACTCTTTGGATATTACCTTAATATCATATATGTTGAATATTTCTAGAAAATACTAAGTTTGATGCTTAAATTATTTAAAATTCTTATTCTTCATGGTGTGTTAGGAATTAACTTGGTTTATGGCTGATTCAGTGTCAATAAATACCTTTGGGTTCTTGTTCCTCATCTTCTTGACTTTCCTTAATCTAGTGCATAATACTTCATATTCATCCATATTGTTTATGTAATTGAACAACAATCAACATGCAAAATTGGTTTGTTCACCTTGTGGATCAATGAACTGGATGTCAATGCCTACCTCGTTCTTGGTTCTAGCACTATCCAAGTGGATAGTCTATGTCTTGTTAGACCCTTGTGTTTGTTAGATTTTTAGAGCTTAGATATTAGAAAATTCTTCTAATATAAGGTGATTCCAAAGCCTAGGCTTCTCAAAGATGACATTTGGATCTTTTTCATCTTGAGCACACTAATTATTATATCTATCTTAGATGTTTTTCATCTTTAGGTCCTTCATCATCTATAAAATCTAGGAGTGCATTCTAGTTCATGATGCCATATTCATCTATTTTTTACAATAGATAATTACATAGAGGATCATTCTCAATACAGATCATTTCCCCATATTTAAGCACATTCATATGAGTTTAATCCATTGATAGGTACCCATCCCCTAACAAATTTTGCATCCATTATCTAGATAATATCATATCAAAACATGGATTAAGATAAACAACTATTACCTCCTCACTACCATCGGTTCTAGGTGTTTTGTTACAGTCATGATTATATCCTTAATATCATGATGCTTACCCTAGTAGAATCTATTTGGATCAAATTCCTAGTCATTTTTTTGTAGGATAAGTCCATCTATTTAAAATCTACCTTTGGCATCAATGTTATAGCTACCCTTGAATCAACTATGCAACTTATTAAAATATAATTGTTAATTTTTAAAGTCATATAAAACAATGGTAGTTTTGGCATTTAAGGTTTTGAAGCATTTAGTATGTTGGTTGCATTGACCTAGATATTAGTTGGATGGTTTACTATCAAAATTTATTAATTAGATACATTGTATTGAATTGGTTTTGGTTTATTATTCTTTGCAAAAATTCTTTCTTGCTCTTTTAGAGCCTTACAAAGTAGATCTCATTGATAAGGAAGAGCTAGTGCATCTAACATGATCATTTTGGTGGATTTCTTCTTCATGTTTTTAGTGAGATTGAATTTAAATTTGATAGAGCTATTCTTATTGCATGGAGTAAAATTTTTGTATTGTTTGATAGCCATTGCATGACCTTCACTAGTGAGAGAAAGGTACTTTAGACATCGTCTTGCCTATATTTTAAGTTGGTTTGTATCTTTTCCACTCTTTGTTTCTATGAATTTATCTATTCCTTTTGCATTATTCCTTTTAGCTTTTGGTTATTTTCATTTATCCATATGTCTACTTTTATTTTCTTGTGCATACACTAAAGTTTCTTTTGCAATACTTTTTTTTAGTATTTTCCTTTTACTTTTATTTCTACATAACTAGTAGTCCTTTATCTTTCAAGTGTAATAAAGACCTTCATTTCGAACACTATAGTGCTCTTGTTTGCTTCACTTTATTTTTGGGCTGATATATTTTTTGAAATCCTTTCTCTTGCCCATGGTTCCAACCCCTTACTAATTTTTGCATATATCATCATATTAAAATGTGATATCTTCATCTATTTTAATAACACTAAAATTGGTAAATACTACATTATTGGGGTTTGGTAGGGTAAGAACCAATTATTGTATTTGAGGCTATTGGCATGTGAGTTTATTTATTGTAGGTGTTATTTGACCCAAGATAATAACCTATAGAGCCTAACATTATTGATAATATTGGTTTATATATTGATCACTACCACACAATTCATAGGATCATGCCCCACATTGCATGTAAAACACCATAGTGTATTGATATCTATATTGTTAACCATGTTATTTTAAACTTGGTTCAATATGCGTTCAAGGCCTAGTTGACACCTTGTCGAGGTACTTTATACTTAGTGAAATAAGAGATCTTTAAGGTTGTCATTGAGGTTATTTCCATTTCCTCATTTCAATATTACTCTGACTAATCATCATATCGAGTTTTTTAGAATAATTATTATTAGTTTTTGGTGGAGTAAGAAGTGCTAGAAATTATAGTTAAAATTCAATGATTATGTAGTACCTTGACACTACCTTAGGGTTTGCAAATTCAAGACATAAAATAATAAAATCAAGTAGCCAATGCCTTTTAAAACCCTCCAGAATTTTATTTAGTTCAACTTTGGTGTTGATTGGTACAAAATTGATTTTCTTGTAGAAGGGTTTGATTGGTTTAGAAGCAATTTTCTTGCAAACTTCTCCAATTGGATCACAAAAGAAAAGTGCTCAAGGTAAGCCAACAATTTGTTATCAAATTCAAGTAATTTACTTGCTTATTAGAGTAAATAAATAGAGGGGTAAAAATTAATACTTGGATCTTAAGAAAGCATATTTTGAGAGAAATATTTTTGTATTTAGTGGCATAATAACTCATTTTGGAAGCCTTCTAAGCCTGTTAGAGGTATATAGCATTTGGAGGTCCATCATCTTGTTAGAGATTCCCTAAATATTTACTTTTACTAGGAGTAATTTTTTTTTACCCTAGGTAATTTAGGAGTAATCTCCTATTATAAATAGGAACCATGGGCTCCATTGTAAACATCTTTTAGCCGTAGGAACTTAGAGCTATACTCTATGAAACACACATTTTTATTTGTACCTCATTATATTATTGAGAAATTGGCAAGTCCTTATGCATTCCATCAGTGTCACCACGCTCTTGATTTGCTAAGTGTGACGTGATTGAGGTATTGCCATTTTGTCCTTGTCATTTATTGAGCAATTTCATAGTTAATGAATAGGAGAAAATTAATGATCTTAGAATTATAATGTATTGATTGATCATATACACTTCCTCACTATGAATAAACATCATATCATGTTTGAATCACCCACAACCTTACTCTCTTATGCATTTTTATTTTTTGCACCTTCCTTTTAATGAAAATTAGTGTAGGTTAGAATAGGAGTATTCCATGGGGATAGTGGGGAGACAAAATCAATATGTAGGTTGGGAGAAGCCATTGGCCCTTCCTTCCAACTTTGTTAAAACTAGAAATAGGGTACATCATGAAGTTATATTTTAGGACAATTCCTTGGTTCAACATAGTTTATGGCACAACTAGGCGGGCTCACCCTTATTATCCATTATTTTTACTCAAGTTTGGCTAAATTACTTGATTTTCATGCCAAAATTGATTTCATTATGGATTAAATGATCAAAATATAAATTTAAGATATTTTCCAAGTCCTTATATAGGTAGTGGCTTACTCTAATTTTAGAACAATTCATTCCATTTTGAGCCAATCACCTAAATATCAACCAAGTTTATTTTTTGCAAGTGATTTGCTATTATTTGTAAGTGATTCACTCTAATTTTTTTTGCATGTACATAGATCAAATATACAATGATTCACCAAACCAAGGATAATTTAGCAAGCACTATCTTAAACTGATGTTGAAATTCACATTGTTTTTGTTATTTGTGCTTGATTTTATAGGTGCTTTACGAGTGGTGACTTCAACATGAACTTTGTAGTTTTGAAATTTTTGTGAAGAAAACAATATCAATAAAATTAAAACTACATCAAACCTTAGACTTGACCCTAATTTTGCACCTGCCACAAGAGGAAAGCTTTTAACACAAATTTTGATATATTTTTCCAATGATCAAAATATCAAGAAATTCACTTTAAAAATAAGGATTTCTCATTAGGACAAATCTAAAAAGTGATTCACTCAAAATTTGTAAAGTGATCTACTAGGAAAAAAATATTTCATTAACTTCTTTCAAAGAGAGCGATTCACTTTAGTTTTGAACCAATTCACTCTAAGTGATTTGCTTGGACTCCTTGATATTTAATTTTTCAAATACAAAACTAGTGAATCTTTTAAAATTGCTAACAAATTGCTTGAATTTACAATTAAATTGCTTAATAGGAATTTTTTTATCAAGTTTAATTTCTGCTAATGTATTGCCTAATTTAACAAGTGAATCACTCCACTTTATAAGAAAATTGCTCCATAGGAACTTTTTTAAAATTTTACATGTTTTGACCCTAAAAAATTATTTTTGCATGTTTGTATGCATTTAATTATGAATACATACTAAGAGATGCAAATACTAGGAAAATAACATCAATTTGCAGAGATAATTGCATATCATAGAAGGAATACCAAAGGGAAAATGAAAGAATAAACCATTATGTGGGTACATTAAGATGATAAAATTAACAATATTATAGTGTCTAGTCTTGTTTCCTCAAAAGAAAAAAGCTCAATAGCTAACCCTATTATCCAAAATATCACATCCTAAGAAATTGGTTTCTTAGGCCAAAAAATGAGCTATTCATCCACCTTAGCCAACTCAATTTGGTCAATTTTTGGTCCTACATTGAACCACAAAACCCTCTCTATTGGATGCCCTTGAGTGTATATAATCCCATTAATAATCCATATTTATGAAGCCATTACTATATCAATAACTTGAGTTTACCTCTTGCATCTAATATTCCTCCCATTAGCACTACTCAAACTACACTCAAATATAGTTTGTATAACACATCTAACCTTCCACTAGGTCAATTGAAAACTCCTAATGTGGAAAGTTTAGAAAAAATATTTCTAAATCAAATCGAGGACCTTGCTCCAAATATGCAAATGATGACATGACAAGTGGGGGCATAGGTGACCTAGGGAAACACCTAGGGATAAACACCATCTCAATTACACATAACAATATGTGCAAGACCCACCTCCTCAAAATCAATATTTTTCTTAACTAGGGTTGCAATATCGACCTCCATTTCTAAATACACAACTTTCTCTAAATTAATAATAGGGTTATCAAAACCCACCACCTCCTTCATTTCATATGTCAAATCCTTCTTATCCTCTACCTTATTATCCTTCAAATCAACACCCTCAATATCCACCATATCCATCTCAAGTTTATTTGGTATATCCTTATCTCCACCACAATAATATTATGATCAACCTCCTCCATCATAGAATAATCCAATGCCTCAACTAAGGCCTCAAAATCAAGTTCCTAATTAGACCTATCAAGGACCAATGAACCAAGTGGCTTATTTCCATATTTCCCCTATCTATATGAAAGACTTACCTATTTTTGATGGAATATAGAATAAGACGACACTAGATCACCTCAGTGAGTTATCCACACTCAAGTCAATTCATTGCATTTAAGAGGACATCATGGCTTGCTTATTTATTTATTCTTTGTGTGATAAAGTTGCATTATGGTATAGAGGATTACCCAATAATTACATTACTAGTTGAGAATCAATTTTAGAACCATTTGTGTGTAGGTTTGTAGTATGGGTAATGGCTATTTAGTTTTATTTTAAATGAATACAATACAAAGTCACCCCTAAGAGAATGTACATGATTTTAACACTAAATTCTTGAGGATCTTAAATATGATTCCATAAAATGTTAATCCTAATAAAGAACAAGCATTGCCTTATTACATCAAGGCTTTATAGTATGACTTAGATTTGATGGTTTCGAATGCTAAAAATAGCACATTAGCTACAAATTTTGAAGAAGTGGCCTAGGTAGAAAACATTTTGACTAGAGTGGGTAAATTATCGACTATTTCACATATGACTTACACTTTAATTATTATACAAAAGCCATTAAATTATAGTCCTACACCCCCATTTTCCCATACCAAATTTTTAATCAAATCCTACTATCAATCCATCACCCTCTCCATATATTTTCTTACATCTTAGCTAGAACTAATAACAACAATCACTTTTCAACTACAAATTCCAGTCTTTCTTATTCCATTTAAAATGAACAATGAGTAAGCTCATAATTTTGGGATGAACAAGATTTTTGAATGATTAAAATTTTGGTAAATATAAACAATGTTGAAAGGATACAATGAAAACAACCTCAAAACTAGAAACCGTAGAAAACCCCATGCCTCACTAAAGATCAAGGTCCTTGACAAGTCATTAACAAGGGAATAAATCAAACTCATAATAATATGGTGAATGCCAATTCATAGGTTAAAATATTATGTAATTTTCCACATGGTGTGGGACACAACCCTATAGAATATGATATAACCATTAGGTATTCTTAGACAACCCGATATGAGAAAAGACATCAAGAAAAAAAAGGTACTATCTTAGGTCAATTAGCACCTATAATAAATAAACTATTGTATCAAAAATTCCAACCATAATAACCAATTCCAATTTCACCAAATCCAAATAATGCTATCATTTCCAATTTTAGCACTATAAAATCAAATGAAGAGTCCACATTTGAAGATGATTATGTATGTGCTAACTAATAAGGAGTTGGGTTAAGGAAAAATGAAGGCATATGAGAAACAACATTTAATAAAAAAATAAACTAAAGTAGATAAAGGTATGATATTACTTAGAAGAGAAAGTATTCCATTAAATTTAAAGTACAAAAGACCCCATGATCATGCAATAAGAGAAAAAAAGAAAAAAATGCCACAAATGTAAAAATATAATTATAAACCGTTAAGGATAGACATATAGATAAATATAACTAAAAGGAGGAATGAAGAAATAAATACATAGAAGAGTGATAACGAGAAATACCAAATTCAAAATGAGGTAGAATGATAGTTAAAGTACCCTTCTCTCACTAGTGAGGGTCATGCAACTACCACAAGGTAGTACCAAAAATTCACTGCTCAAAGTGAGAGCAACTGAGTTCAAATTTAACATCATGGAAGAAATGAAATATATGATTGCCAAAATGAGTATGTTAGAGGTAACAAATTTCCCTAGTCAATGAGATTTTCTCCAAGAGTCTCTATAAGGACAAAAAAGAAGTTATGCTAACAATACTTGATAACAGAGTATCCAATGGACATCCAAGTTAGTGTGATTAACATTATTAATGATTCAAATCCTAAATTATTATAAACACTTCCATATTATGTAACCCTAAAATTAAAAACTATTTTTTGAGAAGTGGCATAGTCGACTTGGGGGGAAACAATGAAAGTGATGCCAAAAGTAGTTTGTGAAGAGATGGGTTTTCCCTACAAAAAAATAACTAGGCATATGATCTAGATGGATGGTACTAAGGTAAATTAAATAGAATACCTCAAGGATATAGTCATGATTATATATTAGCACTTGATGTTGGTTGTGGTGCAAGAAGTGATAGTTGTTGATATTCCCTAGTACTTTAATATGTTGTTGTCTATTGAATGGACATGCAATTTGTTAGGATATGGCTATTTGGTGATGTATTACACTCATATGAATGTGCCCAAGGATGAGAAAGAGATAAAAATTTAAATTAATCCTCCTTGCAACTACCTACGACACAAACTTGATAAATATGTCATCTTGAACTGGAACAATCCCCTAGAATTTGTAGAAGATGATGAAGAACTTGAAGATGACCAAACCTCTAAGATAGACATGGTATTAGATGTGCTTCAAGATGAAGGTAATTCATAGGAACTCCAAAAATATAAGTATTAAGAACTCAAGGATAGATGGTGACTTTGAATTGATTGTAAACTAGATTAATTCCTAATGTGTCACAAAGAATAAGCATTTAAAGTCGTGCACTAGGTTTAGGATTTTATAGAAAGTTTCGACACATGAAATCAATGATATAATTAGAAAATTGAATACCAAAGTAGATAAAATGATAGGTATTAAAATAATTTTTGACCTCACCATTGACATGGAGGAAAATCCAAAGGAGTTAAGTAATATTTATTCCAACCATTCTTTATAACTCTAATCACTAGCAGGTCTTAAATGATGAATGAATCATAGAGTTCCTAATTAAGGAAGCCCAATATGCAAAGGATAAAATAAGTATGGGGATAAATTTAAATATGGAGTCATATAATTGAAGATAAACCAACTTTTGAAGGTGTTAATTACTCTAGAAACTATATTCAATACAAATGATAGCATAGCAAAGTTAAGTCTTAAGGTGAATTCCTATTTATACCACCTTGTTGAAGTCATTGAAGGGAGGAAATTATTTATTAGGAAGGAAGGAACTCAAGAAGATATCACCTTATTAAAATAAATCTGTGAAAATTATGGGGATATAATTGCATGTTCATATGAATATTTTAAGGTATATGATCTAAAGATCATAGAACATACTATTGAGCTAGAACTATTTTTTTTGATAAAGTGGTGGTTGTGAATCCCAAGATTGAGGTAGTAATAAAGAAAGGAATTTTGAATATCCTCCAAGCCTAGATAATATTTCAATTAAAAACTTCACTTGGGTTGCTAATCCAATTCCTATACACAAAAAAAATGGTGATATAAGGTTTGTATCAACTTTAAGAACTTGAATAGGGATTCATTGAAATATCATTGTCCTTTACTTGCTATTGATAAGATTTTGTAAAATATAGTAGGTCATACATGCTATCACTCCTAGATGGTTTCTTAGGGTACAAATAGATATAGGTCAATGATGACAATCAATATAAGACAACATTCACCACCAAATGTGGGATCTTTGCCTATCAGAGGATACCATTTGGTCTATCAATTGTAGGGATATCTTCCAATGAGCCATGGAAATTATATATGATAGAATTTTTGGTCAGATAATTCTCATATACATTTATAATTTAACTATATATTCTAAATATCATATTGAATTAGCCTTTTATAGGTACATAGAGTTTGGCATACACTCAATCCCAAAAATTCCATTTTCATAGTCTAGGAAGGTAAGCTACTAGGTCATATAGTGTCAAAAAAAGAATTAATTATAGACCCTAACATAATAAAATCCATCTAAGATCTCCCCTTGCCCACCTATGCCAAAGGAATAAGACATTTCCTATGCAAAATCTAATTTGTTGTCAAATTCATAATAAATTTTGCCCAAATGGTTAGGCCAGTTACTAAAATACTGAAAAAAATGATACCCTAGTGTGGATTAATGAAGGTATGAAGGAATTTCATGACATAAATTATGCCATTGCCTGAAACTAGTCCTGATCAATCCAAACTTTTACAAATATTTTAGGCTCTATGTGTTCGACATATATGAAAGCATTGTGCCTGTCCTAACCTAGAAAAATTATGAGAATAGATAACATCCCTTTTTATTTATGAGGTAAGTCCATAACTATGGAGAGATATATGACTACATTGAGAAACATGTGGTTGCTATCATGAAATCTATCAATAAATTCAGGTGTTACCTATCATAGAGAAAGCTGATAGTATTTGTAGTACACCTTGATGTATGATTCACTAAACTTCATGGAAAATTTAGGGAAAAGATATCTATATGGATTAAGAAGATCCACAAATTTGATATTAATATTAGGAAAAAGGCTTTGTTTGAGAATCTAGTAATGTTAGTCCCTAAGGACTAGGTTGTCCTAGTGGAGTAAATTGAACTAGATGATAAGACAATATGGATGGGAAACATCTATAGATACATGACCATTAAGTAGGCACTAGATGGGTTAATATTTAAGGAAATAATTTGATTCAAACAAAGGGTAGTGTACTATTATTGGCTTGATGTCATCTTGTTCATGGAAGGGTATGACCATGCTTTGCTATATTGAATTGATGAGGGGAAGACATAAATCCTAATCAAACAATATCATAATGAGGGGGTATTATTTTGCATTAACCACAAGCATATAATTTTTCTAACTATATATTACTCATCTACCATATATTATAGCTATTTTGATGGGTCAAGAATTACAAATCTTGTTACATGTTCAAGGAAAAAGGATAAAGATCCTAATGTTGGTGCATTGCAGAATATTATATTATTTTGGTACTATGAAAAAGTACCCCCATGGTACCATTGTACATTTATAAATATTAAATTAGGGTGTGAATTATTAGACTAGAGTGTGTGATTTATATTTACCCTAAAGTATGTATCAATGTGTGAGAAGAGTCCAAGTGTCATGTAATAAACTATGCAAGTGTGTATATTGTGTGAGTGTGCAAGTGTCATATAATAAAGTGTTCAAGTGTGTAGAAATTTAAGAGTCATGTGTGTATTTTTTAAGTATACAAGTGAAGATGTAAAGACAAGATACATGAGAGGTTTGTCTTATGTGTGGAATATGAAAGGATATGTCAGGATAGCAATAGTAGAAGTATTGAAAGATCACTTGGAATGTTATATTATGGAGATAATGCTCCATGTATTGTATCTAAAAATCAATGAAGGGTTTCTCAATAATAGTGTAGCACCCTAAAATTGGTGGAGTAAAACCTTAAATAATTACAATTACTTTAGTAATAATTCAAATTCAATTTTTAACCCCCAAAACCGCTCCCAAACTGCCGTTTAACCCGTTTCCTTGTTTCCTGCACCATTTTTAGAGGTTTTTGTGACCGTTTGATGATATCATCGCCGATCAGACGATATCGCCTTAGATCGGATGATTTCGTCTGGGCTAGGACGTCCAGACGATCTTGTCCCAAAACTAGTTTTTCACAATTAGTATTTGTTCCAACGGTGTCTCTAATCCGGGCAGAAGCATGTTTGCGTCGTTAGAGACCCTCCCCTATTGGAGATCTCCCAAATTGGGATGATCTCCAACCTCCTAACCTCCATCCTAAGCCTATTTAAACTTAGGACCTCCCCTTGGCATCCCCCTGGATGAAATTTCTTGTAACTTGACTTTACATGCACTAAAACATCCTGAATTACCATCTGCACTTGTCCTATCCAAATTTTGTTGCAGGAACCTTGTCATTCTTCAGTCGGAGCAAGCTCAGATCATCGCAGATGATCCTGTTCAATTCGAGACGATTTCGTACCAATCCGAGACGATTTCGATTGCAATCATCATTGGGGGCAATCAGTGCCCAGAGTTTGCATTCTTCTCTTTTCATCTGCTGTTTTATTCTATAGCTAGTAAGTTTATTTATTACTTTCTACTATTCTGCATCTTGGAGTTCACCCATATAGTTTAATTTCATAATAAGGTCATGATTAGCTATTAAAGTGTTGCAATTCACTTGCATTTCTATTCGGGATTATCTGTTAACATCCTTATTGTCATTTTACATCATTATCCTCTATTAGCATTGCTGCATTTCTTGTATTTGGTGTCTATTTCTCTGTTTGCATGTCTCTGATGAATTTGTATGATGAATTCGTCAGATCTCAGATGATCCTGTAGGTCGGAGATGATTTCGTCAAATTCCAAGCGATCCTGTCTGCTTCAAGAATCAGAACCTCCATCAGACATTCGGATCAGGTATGGATCTGTAATTTATCTTTTTCTCTCTGTTTTTGTTTAAATCTATTTGTTGTATTTCATTTAGTCTGCATTTTCATAATAGAACAACTTAGATTCTTTTGGCCAAACCTAGGACTCGAATGTTTAAAGCTAAAACTGAACACATTAAACACATTCCCAACCTAGGCATGGAAACTGCCATTCAAACGTTTTCTGGTGAACCCACCATCTATCAAAAAATCACCATAATACACCTCCCCTGAGATGCGGGACCTTCACAAGGCCTCTCAGTCCGAGGTACCGTGCCATCCTTTTCACATCCCCCTTCCGGGCACGGATCCTATAGCCTGAAGGTAAGGGTGTGAAAAATTTGGAGCGATACATTTTGGTGAACCCGACGTGAATGCATTTAAAACCTTTTGAAAACAAAAACAAAAAAAAAATAGATGCATTTCAAGTCATTTAAAACTAATAAGTTGCGTATCATGTTTATATGGTAGCTCCTAAGAAAATACTAGTAGTTACTATAAATGTTGAAAACTAATTAGCAGCCATAGAAATCAATTCTGTGCTTAGCGTGCCTGAAACAGATAGAAATCAACTTTTGTGGGACGAACTTGATAGAAGACTAGGTGTCATTTCATATAGGTCAACAAAACTTAAACAAATCAAAAGGCTTGTCCTAGATAGAATCCTGGATCCTCATCAACTCATTTTTTATCATGAACTTCAGAGAGCCTGCCATAGATGGTTAGCTTATAGGAGAGCTCTTGTGTCTTCAAGATTGTTCACCTTCGAGGAATACCTCGAGAACATAGCCACTATACACCAATTCCTAGGTCATGTAGAAGACCAAGAGGTCATTCTTACGGATAGGGAAAGATGGAAGAGAGTTCCTAGAGCTGTGTTATATCGAGAGTATTGCCACAAGCTTTACTTATATCAAACATAATCTGAAACATATAATATCACTATAGCACTTTTCATTAAATTCTTGAAAGAAAATTTTCAATTTGAAGAAGAACACTTCATGACTCCTGAAGAACTTGAGCCCATTAATGATATTTATAAATTGTTTATAGAAAACTAGATCATTGCTTTCATTATTATTATTTCTTGCATTTCGTATGTTGTTTGTTATCTTTATAATATTGTTATTAAAACCAAAAAGCAAGAAAAACTAAAAAAACATAACAAAAAACCAAAACATTTCATTTTAAATATTGTAGTAGGTATATAATTAATATATACCTCTTAAGTTGGTTGCATATATATATATATATATATTTTGAAATCTAAGTTAAGCACAATGCCTAAACTTAGGAATGGTAAACAAACTGAAGGAGAAGAAGAAGATTGGTTAGGAGACAAAACAAGAAACCCAAATGTACTTCCTGAGGATCCAATCCCGGAAGAAGAAACTCTAGACCAGCAATACGATGAGCTTGCTATAGATGAACAAGAAGAAAATGTTAAAGTGGATGGATCCTCATCCCCTAGAATAACTCCAGATGGAACTATTAGTTTTGATAACTTAGATCATTTCTGGAAATTTTTCAATAATAACATTGGCGCTCTTAATATGGCAGTTCATATTGATAAAGGACAAATTAGTGACACTCAAGCAGCCATGGAAGATGTGTTTAATATACACACTAATCCCTTGTCCTTTGTTGATCAAGAAAGTGATAAGGCTGGACCATCCAATAGAGATATGGTCACTATGATTCAGAACATGCAAAAACAATAGGTTACCCAACCTCCTAAAGAACCTGTTATTGAGCCTAAAATCATTCCCACACAAAATAAACTTTCCTTCACTGCTTTACTTTGCCAAACTATTGATCAATATGCTTCAAATCAACAAAAACCTAAAATGAAGCCAAACACCAATTTCCAACAATCTGGAATACAACATAATATAACTTCAAAACTTCTTCATAACACCCTTCCTACCAAAAAATTACACAATAGCAATATAGCATCTAATATTCATGTCCCTCCATCATATGCTCACAAATCCCATATTAATGCCCTACCAAACCAATATGGTGGGCAAACCAGTAATCTGGAAGCCATGGTGAAGTAGTTAGCTTCCTGCATGGACCAGATAGATCCCTACCGTCCCTTGTACAATTATCGAGAGATGTGTAGTCAACCTTTGGATCCCATAGTTGTAGCACAACCGTACCCCAAACACTTCCCTATGCCGGTCCTGCCTATATATAAAGGAACTGAAGATCCCATAGAGCATCTTCACATGTTTAGGATAGCATGTCATGATATATCACATGATGACTTGCTATTACTAAAAATTTTCCCAAAAAGTTTAGGTGGAATGGCATTAGAGTGGTACTATCAATTGCCCACTCATTCTTTGAGAAAATTTGAAGAAATAGGTGAATCTTTTGTCCATCAATTTAGTGCCTACATCGAGAGGCATGTCACCATTAAAAATTTATACAACTTAAAACAAGACAAATATGAATTTTTTGCTGATTTCTTAGCTATATGGAGGTAGTTGACAGGAAAATTGCACTTTGTGCTACCTTATAAGGAAATGTTGGACATTTTTATTAATAATTTATAAGAACAAATATCTTATGAGTTATCAACTGCTACTTTAACTACCTTCGATCAGGCTATAGATTTAGCTCGAAGAGTAGAAGATGCCCTCATTAGGAGAGGCCAACTTAGGAAGAAAGATGATGAGAAAACATCTAGAAATCAATATAAAAACAAACAAGTCGTAGGTGATGGAGTCACTAACAGCAAAAATGTTGCTAATATCAATGCAACAAAGACAACAAAAAAATTTATATTGAAACCTCCTGATAAACCTCCTCGAGAATTTACTAGATTGAATCAACCATTATCAACTATTTTACCTCAATTACTCGAAAGAGGCTTGATTCAATTACTAGCTATTCGAGAACCTGATCCAACCATACCCGGATACAGAGCTGACTTACACTATGATTTCCATAGAGGACCTAGACATTCTACTAATGCTTGTAAAAGGTTGAAACATAAAATACAAGATCTAATTGATAAGAATGAAATGGAAGCCTTCCAACCTAAACAAAATGCTCCTAATAATGCTCAAAAGAACATTCCCCAAAATCAAAATCAAAATGCTAATCAATCATTAGACATATTTCAACATCCTTTACCAAGACATGGTAAAGAGGTGGCCAATCAAATTGAGCATCATAATGTTCCTCCTCCTACCCGATATGTAGGAACTATTAGCGAACATTTACCTAATCATGATTTACAAAAAATTGACACAACTTTATCCATGGTCACGACCAGGCCCCTACATAACACTCAAACTCCAGATCCTAGTGATGTCAAATCAGATACTGAAAGTGACATGGAAATCACTTCAAACCAATCGAATAGTTTTGAAAATGAATAAGATCCTATTCAGCCTATTATAGATGCTATGATTCCAGAAGAACCATTTCCTAGAAGAGTTACTACTCGACCCTCTTCTGATCAATTCCTTTCTAATGAACAAGCTATAAATGCTAGACCAAGACTTATTCAATGTCCTCAATACAACATTGTAGGTACCATCGGAGTCGTTACCAGACAACAGGCTCAAAATTCTCAACAAGAACCAAACCAGAATGATGGATCAGCTCCATTTGTTTTGAAAAATCCCAATAAAGGGAATCATGCTTCCAATGTTCAAACTAAACCCCCTTACAATATTAATGAGCAATTATCCAATACTACAGCCAAAATTTCTCTCTTGGATTTATTAAGATCTTCTCCTACCCATAGAGATGAATTAATGCTTACATTAAGCCAAATGATGGTACCTCAAAACATTCAACCTGAAGCCATGGCCAATACTATCATCACTAGGGAAGTCAATTGTATTGACTTTCGGGATAAAGATATACCACAACATAGTTTACATAAGGATAACCCCTTATACATTACTGCCCTAATTGGAGATGTAGCCGTTAAAAGAGTTTTGATTGATAATGGTTCATCTCTAAATATTTGCACTTTTGATTTCTACCAACGATTTGGGTTTAGAAGTGATGAAATGAAGAAAACTGACATGATCATAAAAGCTTTCAATGACGAAACACAAGAAACATGTGGAGTTATTACCATCCCATTGCAAGTTGGTCCTAGAACCTTAGATACGACCGTGTTTATTGTACATTGCCCCGCATCGTACAATATACTCTTGGGTCATCCTTGGATCAATGCAATGCGGGCTGTCCCATCAACTTTACACCAATGTGTTAAATTTGAATTTAAAAATTAGTTGGTCACTATCCATGGTGATCCTAGACCCTTTGATATGTGTGCCTTGGCAGAACCTATTGGAGTTCAATTTTACCCTGCTCTGTCATCCACACATCCTAATTCTTATTTTTTGTCTAAAACTGTGAAACGCACACCCATAACTTCATCTATTTCTCTTTCATTAGTTTCATCCTCATATATAGATCAACAATATTCTAAACAAACCACTCTAGAACCTCAAAAATACCTTCAATCCACAACCAATCCTTCATGTTCCATCCCTATAATTTCAAAACCTATAGACCCATCTATTAACGCCTCCACTTTATCTACATCTATCATACCTTCCACATCTAAAGATATAGAGAATGATCCTTCTACATCTTATGCTCTTTCTGATGAACTCTTACCTGATTTATCTCAAATTCTTATATCAGAAAAAACAAATGCTTCTATGCAAAATTCCATTATCTTAAATAACTTGCCGCCATCTCCTCATACTTTGGGCCTCCCACAACCTATGGGAAGTACTTACCAAGTTGGGAGTTGTGCCTTCATTTATAAAGGATATGACTGGGGAAGAATACCTCGAAATATCAAAACTCATCATGATGGATATGCTCGATGTTATTTTACTAATGAGTATATTAAAGCTAAACCTATAATGCTTAAAATGGGATATAAAGGGAAAGGCTTGGGACCTTTCCAAAATGGCATGAAAGAACATTTCAAGGTAGAACCGTGGCACGCTTGCTTGTGGTGTGGGCCTATTTCCTAGTAAGGGTCAACCCTTTCCTTTTGAAGATGATGATCAACTCATATGTTATCAAGATTATTTGGATAGGCGTGATGATTTGCCTCTAAAACATCAGCCATTTACATGTAACTTGCTATCCATAGCTTACCCTGAAATGATTGCTGAATCCGATGATGAGTTGGAAGGAGATATTTTCCATGATGTCTCCATTGAAGAGATGTTACACAATGGTTTTTATTTTGATGGTTCTATACCAACTATAGCCCAACTCGAGGCCATGACTCCTCAAGATGAATTATCCAAGTTAACCTTAAAAGAATTACAAGAATTGGGCGTTTCACCCGCCCCACCTAATTTTGAAAGAGATCTACACATGGAAGTAGAAAACGTCATTAAAATTAATATTGGAACTGAGGATAGTCCTCACATAGTCAATATTGGATCAGAATTAAGTCAAGAAAAACAAGAGCAATACATTGCATTCCTTAAAGAATATGAAGATGTCTTTGCTTGGACATATGAAGATATGCCAGAGTCCGGACCCTTTCGTAGTCATGCATCATCTAGTAGTCCATCCGGATGCTAAATCTGTTAAACAAAAACTTAGAAAAATGCATCCCAAAGTGGCCTTGCTAGTCAAAGGGGAGTTAGAAAAACTCTTGAATGTTGTTTTTATACAAGCCATTGATTATGCTGAATGTATCTCGAATGTAGTTCCAGTCACCAAGAAAGAAGCTACCAAAGTTAGGGTTTGCACAGATTTTAGAGTGTAGACACCAAAACAGCACCAATCCGATTATGTGACTACAAACACTGATCACATTAACACACACAACCCCCAGGGTAGCCCCCAGAGGTTAAACAGTGGTTCTAACCACTTACACAACAATTTTGCAAGTCAAAAATCAGTTTGGCACCTTTTAGACACTTTATTTCTTATTCGTCCCACCCAGGGACGAGTGCGAATTTGTACTCGTCCTACCCAAGGACGAGTATGGATTTGTACTCGTTTCACCCAGGGACGATTACTAGCGCTCGCTTATGGGTGGGACGAATGCCAGGTTTGACCAACAAAAAGTCAGACCTCAGCGCATGACAACTCAGAACTACCACTCAGCTTTTCATGCATGGCATAGGAGTGCGAGTGAGTTTTTCTAAAACACACAAAGACATGCACGAGAGGCGATTAAGAAGCCCTTGATCAAGAAGAAGTCTTCTCTTCACAAACAAAAGCATTCATGCAAAGAAACACTTTTGCATGTTAATTCAAAGAGACCCCTTGGGTCTATAAAATGGTGAGTTTCCTCACCCAAAAGGATATACAGAGAAGGAGCATTTTGAGCGACGAAGTGCTGCTAGTTCACTTACTGGCGATTTGTGCTTTCATAATCGTGGTATTTCTTTTAGTTTCATGTTTATGCTTTTGTCAAGTTTTTCATTTCATTTAGATTCATTTCAACCATCGTTAGATTCATCTTTTATTTTTCATACACAGGTGCTATTGACTTTCTTGTTTGTTTCTTTGAGTGCAGAGTTGCAACATTAGAGGAGCGGCGAGGAGTCTACCTTACCAACGCAAGCGGCGGCAACATTTGGCCCGCCCATTCCAAACGTGGGCATGCGGAAGGAGGAAGACTAAGTCACAAATTGTAACAAAGACCAATTTAACGCTCCTAGCCCCTAAAAAGGGAGGAGACGTCTATGTAACCGAGGATAAGAAATTTGAATAAAGAGGGTCGTGATTTCCTTACATCTTTTCTTTCGTCTCCAATTTATCTCCTTTCCTTGTTTTTGTGCATAGGATTAAAGCGTTACATTTCGTCTTATATTGCATAGTTATAGTTTTCCTTTTGCTTCCGGAATCTCGTGCTTTCAATGGCGATCACGGTGGGACCTCTGTCCTCTATTTTTTTTTTAGGTTAAATTACTGATCTAAAATTGCTTGTTTGTTTTTTTTTACAGGTACCTATTTTTCAACAATCGGACTGTTATTCGTCTCTGCAAGTGACGATTACAGAATTGTTACTCGTCTCACCTCGGGACGAATAAACTATTCGTTCCACCCTGTGACGATTACGGTTCTGTTATTCGCCTCACCCGGGGACGATTATAGATCTATGCAAATTTTCAGAGCAAATCAGAAACTTTCGATTAGGCAGAGAAGAGGTAGGGGTTGTTTTTTACAACTTCTATTAAATTTCTATTTTTTTGTTTTTGGTTTTCAGTTTGAATGGCTTAGGGAAAGATTTCTTTTCGTTTGCTTGTTTCAATTTCGCAAAATTAAAACGAACCCCACACATCACGTTACATTTTAAACCAAGGCGTTGGTCGTAAGACCCCAACCCTTGAGCAAGACCAACGGTGGGTTCATCACCACCTTGGCTTAGCTTTGCATCCATTCCCCGATTGTCAACTGTTGTTAGGCGTAAATCCTGACGAAAGTTGACCGAGTGTCGTTGGGGTGATTCCCATGCGCGCGAGGATAAGTCTTCTATGGTAGGTGCCATTAACAGGACAATCCCCCTTTCGTACCGCCTACGTACCACGTACCATCTGCTCTCACGTACCTATAGTCTCCCTCTCGTAAGGGCGGGTATATAGAGAGGTTGGTATATCGGCTCTGGTTGGTATATTGAAGGGGCGACCATTTTGGGAGTTATATGAGCCTTCATAATGCATTTAAACGTTCTTCAAAACCTACAAAAACAAAACAAAACAACAAAAACACACTAAACCAGATTTAGGGCACACTATTAATCTTTAAAAGAGATAATCATTGCTTGTGTGTGTATGCTATTTTCTGTTTAGACAAAAAAAATCAAAAATCAAAAAAATCATAAACAAAGATAAAAATCTACGCATTTTGTCACTCGCTCCAAAAGCTCCAAGGATTCCCGCAATCGCTTGGTCACTCCAAAATGCCCCAAAGGTGTCCATGAACCCTTTGGTCAACCCAAAAGCGCCCTAAGGTTCCCATAAGTGATGCAGGACCATCCAACAAAATATGGGAAATTTTATATTTTTCTCTAAATTTTAGTGCATCTTGCCGGGGCCATAACTTCTCAACCGTAGCTCCGATTGACTTGAAATTTTACAGGGAGTTAGTTGGGATAATTTTAAACAAATATAATTCCTTGAGTTGTATTTTCCCAAAAAACCAGTTTTCGGGGCCAAATTCCATCATCTAGTGCCCCAAAATTAGGTTTTAAAATTGCGTGCCCAATTTTTTGCACTTTTTGAGCTGTTCGAAGGCTAATATCTCCTAATGTATTTAGAGTTAGGACTTGAAACTTTATTTATGGCTTATCTATTGTAAGAGGGATGCGCACACCAATTTTGGGCCCCATCTGACTCATTTCAATTTTTAGGGTTTTTAGAGAGACATCGCCATGGTATTCACCCGTAGTCAAGCCCACTCATGGGCAGACGCTGCGACGAATGTCCAAAGAAGCACGAGTCACATCCGTTATAGTCCCCAGGATTTGGTCATACCACCTTGGCGACCTAACACACAAGGCAGTCCCCTACACACCTTAACGGAAAGGGACTATAGGGGCACCTCTTCTAGGGGCACTCCTGTTCAGCATAGCACCCAACACGCACCCTCCCATGAGGGGTACATCCATAGGAGAGCTCCCTTAGATGCTCGCTATGAGTGGTCACCACGCGATGAAGCGCTAGGTCAACATAGGGTTCGACGGGAGGAACCACATGATTACACTATCCCTCCTTCACCCCCTCTAGTTGTCAGGACTACAAGGACAAATACAGAGCACAAGGCTCCTCAGGCGGGGCGAGCCAACTCTTCCCGTTCCTCTTTCACTTACAAAAGAGAGCACGAGGAAAACCCTTACCTTCCTCAAGAACAATATACATCGCAGGAGCAACACGCCTCCGCAATTGCTAGCTTTCAGGATTACCTATTGAGGCCAAAGCCTCAGGGGAATGCCGCTACCCCCAACAGAGAGAGGGAGGCGACCTATAGAGATCTCGGATCACCATGACCGAGATAGATATCTAGGAGAGGCATCTAGGCCTTCTAGACATGAGACGACAGGACCAACTATCTTAGAATTCGCCAAGCATATTGCACGTCGGATGCAACTCACGATACTTGAGCTGGAACAACAACAGTTAGAGCAAAAATATCTTTTAAATCAAGAGTGCCTTCGAGCGCCGGGAGGATGAGTTGTTACAACACACTATGCAGGCGAAGACTCCAACCCCTCGCATGCATAAGACAAAACATTATGAGAGACACAAGCGGGTGCAAGACAGGTCTCTACGACCTTATCAAACGTTGCCCTCGACGCCTCCTAGACTTGAGCGGGAGGCCAATCCTAAGACCAATGACAGGTGCCTTCTTCAGGCGCCCACCCAGGTTCATGGGCCACCCCCAAAAATTCTTCAAGAAGCCTCTGAGGAACCTGAGCTAGAAGAAGAGTGGAATAAAATGAAATACCAAAGCATGGGGGGTGCTATTCGGTCATCCCTCCCAAGGCATCAAGTTTCCCACAACCTGCAACGGGAACAAATCAAACAGGAGGAGCTCAAATCCCTCGATACAAGCAATGCGCTGCCCAAGCACTTAGAGTCGGTAGAGACCAAGATTTTGGGGCCCCAAAAGCCCAACTCACGTGAAACTCCTCTCAAAGAGGATCAACCCCTGGTTGTAGAGCTACCTGATGACGAGGTCTTCCATATCTCAGAATCACCAGATTACGATGAACTCGACTCTCTCGCCAAAGACGAGTCAGCATATGCAATAGTGCCATGGGACCCGTTCGAGTCTGACATCACTAATTCACGAGGTGGTCCCCATGGATGAGCATCACAAAATTCTCCTAACATTACTCCCTTTGGAGGCTCCCATCGAGCCCGTGCCATTGCCAGAAAATCAGGTCCCCCGCAAAGCGCGGAACAACCCCATTGGGACCATGTCAATCTGCTCGAGCAAGAAGAGCCTAGCATGTCGCAGATAGCTATCGGGGCCAACGAGGGCCTTTGGATCATCGACAATGATTACGAAGATGAAACTGAGATGGCTTATCTCAATCATGCACGACGGCACAATCACCCTGTCACCCATGACGAACTAATGGCCCAACTAGGCATAAGACTAGGGCATGAGTGGCGCATAGACCCAGCCCACTGGCATCACATGTTGATCCCGCTCCTTTGGGAAGATCGCGAGCCACTTCCACCCAGAGATATCATAGCACCATCAGTGCCGAAGGCAGACCTTGCCCTCCTATCCGTGCATAAGGCCGATCCATTCGTGCCAATTCCTACAGAGCCAGATCCGGTGCACACAGATCATCAAGTTGGGGGTACCTCTATTCCCTGAAGAGCCAGTGGGTTACACCAAACGCTCCAAAGGTGTCCATAAACCCTTTGGTCAAACCAAAAGCTCCAAGGATTATCACAATCGCTTGGTCATCCCAAAAGCTCCAAGGATTATCGCAATCTCTTGGTCAACCCCAAAAGCTCCAAGGATTATCGCAATCGCTTGGTCATCCCAAAAGCTCCAAGGATTATCGCAATCGCTTGGTCATCCCCAAAAGCTCCAAGGATTATCGCAATCTCTTGGTCATCCCAAAAGCTCCAAGGATTATCGCAATCTCTTGGTCAACCCCAAAAGCTCCAAGGATTATCGCAATCGCTTGGTCATCCCAAAAAGCTCCAAGGATTATCATAATCTCTTGGTCAACCCCAAAAGCTCCAAGGATTCTCATAATCGCTTGGTCAGCCCTAAATGCCCCAAAGGTATTTATAAACCCTTTGGTCAACACCAAAAGCTCCAAGCGTTACCATAACTGCTTGGTCAAAATAAATATTCAAAAATCAACAAAAACAACACAAAAAATCAAAATCACAAAAACAATTGCATTTCAATTCCATGCATTCTCAAAAAAAAAAAAAATCAAAATCACAAAAACAATTGCATTTCAATTCCATGCATTCTCATAAAAATCAAAATCACAAAAACAATTGCATTCCAATTCCATGCATTCTCATAAAAATCAAAATACAAAAATATAGGTTGCATTAAGCATTGCATCCATACATTGCATACTTCGATAGGTCATACAAGTCAAAAGCACCATAGGCTGTCATTACTTGGCAATTCCATCATTTCCACATCAAATCCATTTTCATAAACGCATACATCCAGCATATCACCCTTTTATTTTAGCATAGTCAGTTGTCTCCTAATGTATATAGGGTTTTCGTCATTCAGATGTCTTTAAATTTCTAGCCAAAACTGTACACAGTTAAGCAGATTTTACACGGGAAAGTTTTACTTGGATCACACCTTGTTACGTAGCATCCCAACACAAATTAACACACATAAAAAATTCCTAAGTTGTGTGAACGAAAGATGAAACCTGCACCGTAATCCAGGTCACCATAAGCGAAACGGCTATCTTGCTTATCCCCCTGTGCGAATGACCCTAGGAATGCTGAGAGTTGGCAAAAGGACAAGCATCCTCCCTACCCAATTCCCCATGAATCCCAAGTTCTCAAAAGTTGCAAAACATCAAAAATTTGCAAAACGTCAAAACACTAAAATTTGACATCCTACAGTGCACACATCAAAAGGCACAAATAATAGTGATTCTCATCACTCCATATTCAAATCCCTTGCTCAAAAAAAAAAAAAAAAAAAAAAAACATCAATAAAACAAAATAAACAGTGATTTTATCACTATAAAGAGCAAGTATCCCAATACAATTGAAGAAAAGAAGGGAGTCGAACTTGAATCCCTGGAATTCTCAGCATTTCGACAGGTCATGAGGCAAGCTTCAATACCGGTTTGGTTGATAGCCTATCAGTCACTGATAGTAAACCTCCCGCATGACGATATATCTGTCACATTAACTTGTGTGTAGATCAATGTTTGCATGTGGATGAGCTAGCTTATGGTATCCTAGATAGCATCGTAGATTAATCTAACCAAACACAATCAAGGAGTTAGTGGAGCTAATTAGGTGATCCTCAGTACAGGTTCGGTTGAAAGCCCATCTGGCACTGGCGGTATCCTGATGAATAACACATAAACGAACTCAATTGCACACACAGGGATGTGAAATAACTTGGTTAAATTCAAGTCGAATTTATACCTTGTTCAAAAGTCTTGCGAGATAAATGTACAGTCTTGGCTAGTTAGTTAAAATATCTGAATCTCAGAAAAGCTTAACTACATTTATAAAAACAAGCTGTCACATTTTATTCCGTACATCACCATCAAAATATATGCAAAATACAAAAACACACAGTTATCACATGCCAAGTCATTCCACAAAGTCATCCCATTAGTATAGCAAGTCAGTCAAATCTTGTACAGTCTATGGTGCATCGACACATCATCAACAACTCATTTCATTCATTCCATATCCATACATCATACAAATTAGAAACATCACATTCATAATCGCCTCTGCATACATCAAACACATACATAAAAAACACGCCACAAAAAAAAAAAAAAAAAACAAACACAACAAAACAACCAAAATATAAAAATGACAAATGCCAACAAAACCACTAAAAATTGCTGGACAAAAGTGCTCTTGCACTTAACCTCTTGGCATAAGAAAACTGATGTCGGGGTCTACCTTGTCGTTATCCTACTCCCCAAGAAGGCTACCATAGCCGGACCGCTCCACGGGAAGACGGATTTTCGCCAATGTTACCCCCAAATGGCATCCCAAAATGGGTTCACACCCACCAAAAATAGGTCCACAAAAATCGAGAAACTGCTCGCGCATTCAACGGAAAACATCTAAAGGCACCCTCACTTAAGTCATCTTGGGTCAAGCGACTCGTCGCTTTTCTCATGGCAGTCATTCCTTCATCGATTCGTCGCTTGAGGGGGTAGTCACACTTAAGTCACCAATCAACAACAACACACCCAATCACGGCAATAGCATGCATTCAAAGAATCATTGACAAAGACAATCACGCTCCTGCTTGGGGCAGCAAACAAGCAATTATCACAAACTGATTAAACACTTGGCATTCCCGAAGCATGAACACAAGGTTCCCCCGTGGATAAAAGGTTGCGCCCTTTGCCTATTCATGACTGATCAATGTCCAAGCTCAAGTCACACCTCACCAAAATAGGTTAATACTTGAAATCAAATTCCTTAGCTCGTCGAAGCAAGGATTCAAGAATGCATGCCCTTTCCATACTTGGGGCATCAAGAGTTGGTTAGGTTACTGAGAAACCCTAATCATTAGTGCTTTGGTTATCTATTTTTGCTCGATGCTGCGCCTTGCACAACGCTTCCCAAAAAGGGGCATCTGTAGACACCAAAACAGCACCAATCCGATTATGTGACTACAAACACTGATCACATTAACACACACAGCCCCCAGGGTAGCCCCTAGAGGTTAAACAGTGGTTCTAACCACTTACACAACAGTTTTGCAAGTCAAAAATCAATTTGGCACCTTTTAGACACTTTATTTCTTATTCGTCCCACCCAGGGACGAGTGCGAAGTTGTACTCGTCCTACCCAGGGACGAGTATGGATTTATACTCGTTTCACCCAGGGACGATTATTAGCGCTCGCTTCGGGGTGGGACGAATGCCGAGTTTGACCAACAAAAAGTCAGACCTCGGCGCATGACAACTCAGAACTGCCACTTAGCTTTTCTTGCATGGCATAGGAGTGCGAGTGAGTTCTTTGACAACTCATATCTGCAATTGACTCTCCCTTCACGCATGGGAATGAGAGTAAGCTTTTAAGACAACTCGTTTGCCACTTAGCTATCCCTTCATTGCATGGGAGTGCAAGTGAGCTTTTCTAAAACATACAAAGACATGCACGAGAGCGGTTAAGAAGCCCTTGATTAAGAAGAAGTCTTCTATTCACAAACAAAAGCATTCATGCAAAGAAACACTTTTGCATGTTAATTCAAAGAGACCCCTTGGGTCTATAAAATGGTGAGTTTCCTCACCCAAAAGATATACAGAGAAGGAGCATTTTGAGCGACGAAGTGCTGCTAGTTCACTTACTGGCGATTTGTGCTTTCATAATCGTGGTATTTCTTTTAGTTTCATGTTTATGCTTTTGTCAAGTTTTTCATTTCATTTAGATTCATTTCAACCATCGTTAGATTCATCTTTTATTTTTCATACACAAGTGCTACTGACTTTCTTGTTTGTTTCTTTGAGTGCAGAGTTGCAGCATTAGAGGAGCGGCGAGGAGTCTACCTTACCAACGCAAGCGGCGACAACATTTGGCCCGCCCATTCCAAACGTGGGCATGCGGAAGGAGGAAGACTAAGTCACAAATTGTAACAAAGACCAATTTAACGCTCCTAGCCCCTAAAAAGGGAGGAGACGTCTATGTAACCGAGGATAAGAAATTTGAATAAAGAGGGCTGTGATTTCCTTACATCTTTTCTTTCGTCTCCAATTTATCTCCTTTCCTTGTTTTTGTGCATAGGATTAAAGCGTTACATTTCGTCTTATATTGCATAGTTATAGTTTTCCTTTTGCTTCCGGAATCTCGTGCTTTCAATGGTTTCCATAAACCCTTTGGTCAAACCAAAAGCTCCAAGGATTATCGCAATCTCTTGGTCATCCCAAAAGCTCCAAGGATTATCGCAATCACTTGGTCACCCCAAAATCTCCAAGGATTATCGCAATCGCTTGGTCATCCCAAAAAGCTCCAAGGATTATCGCAATCTCTTGGTCATCCCAAAAGCTCCAAGGATTATCACAATCGCTTGGTCATCCCAAAAAGCTCCAAGGATTATCGCAATCTCTTGGTCAACCCCAAAAGCTCCAAGGATTATCGTAATCGCTTGGTCATCCCAAAAAGCTCCAAGGATTATCGCAATCGCTTGGTCATCCCAAAAAAGCTCCAAGGATTATCACAATCACTTGGTCACCCTAAAAGCTCCAAGGATTTTCATAATCGCTTGGTCAAACCCTAAATGCCCCAAAGGTATCTATAAACCCTTTGGTCAAGACAAAAGCTCCAAGGATTACCACAATTGCTTGGTCAACCCAAAATCTCCAAGAGTTACCATAATCGCTTGGTCAACATAAGTATTCAAAAATCAACAAAAACAACACAAAAATCAAAATCACAAAAACATTTGCATTTCAATTCCATGCATTCTCATAACACATCAAAATTACAAAAACAATTGAGGCTTGGGACCTTTCCAAAATGGCATGAAAGAACCTTTCAAGGTAGAACCGTGGCCTGCCCGCTGTGGTGTGGGCCTATTTCCTAGTAAGGGTCAACCCTTTCCTTTTGAAGATGATGATCAACTCATATGTTATCAAGATTATTTGGATAGGCGTGATGATTTGCCTCTAAAACATCAGCCATTTACATGTAACATGCTATCCATAGCTTACCCTGAAATGATCGTTGAATCTGATGATGAGTTGGAAGGAGATATTTTCCATGATGTCTCCATTGAAGAGATGTTACACAATGGTTTTTATTTTGATGGTTCTATACCAACTATAGCCCAAATCGAGGCCACAACTCCTCAAGATGAATTATCCAAGTTAACCTTAAAAGAATTACAAGAATTGGGCGTTTCACCCGCCCCACCTAATTTTGAAAGAGATCTACACATGGAAGTAGAAAACGTCATTAAAATTAATATTGGAACTGAGGATAGTCCTCACATAGTCAATATTGGATCAGAATTAAGTCAAGAAAAACAAGAGCAATACATTGCATTCCTTAAAGAATATGAAGATGTCTTTGCTTGGACATATGAAGATATGCCAGGTTTGGACCCTTCCGTAGTCATGCATCATCTAGTAGTCCATCCGGATGCTAAATCTGTTAAACAAAAACTTAGAAAAATGCATCCCAAAGTGGCCTTGCTAGTCAAAGGGGAGTTAGAAAAACTCTTGAATGTTGTTTTTATACAAGCCATTGATTATGCTGAATGTATCTCGAATGTAGTTCCAGTCACCAAGAAAGAAGCTACCAAAGTTAGGGTTTGCACAAATTTTAGAGATATCAACGCTGCATGCCCTAAAGATTATTTTCCTCTTCCAAACATGGATCAAATTATTGATTTTACTTCTGGGAGTGGGATGATGTCCTTAATGGATGGATTCTCCGGTTATAATCAGATCAGGATAGCTCCTAAAGATCAGGCTAAAACAACCTTTATTACCCCTTGGGGTACCTTTTGTTGGAAAGTGATGCCATTCGGCTTAAATAATGTAGGTGCAACCTATCAACGAGCTATGACTTATATTTTTCATGATATGATGCATGATATCCTACATGATTATGTAGATGATATTATAGTTCGCTCTATTAATGAAGATAACCATTTAGATGATTTGAGAAAATTTTTTAATCGGTTAAGAGAATATCTTATTTGATTAAATCCAACCAAATGCATATTCGGAGTTAAGTCCGGTAAACTATTAGGGGTTATAGTTTCTTTACGTGGTATCAAAATTGACCCTCTTAAGATTATGGCTATCACTGATATGCCCGCACCTACCAATATATTTGAATTACGAAGTTTACAAGGTAAGCTTCAATCTATCCATCGCTTCATTGATAAGTTGGCGGACAAAACCGATCCCTTTCTTAAGCTCCTTAAGAAGGATGTCCCTTTTAATTGGGATGACGAATGTAAGGAAGCTTTTGAACTTCTCAAACAATACCTCCTTAACCCACCTATGCTTTCTCCACCTAGACCTGATCGCCCATTTCTCCTGTATATTTCAACTTCAGATTTTGCCTTAGGAGCTATGTTAGCTCAACTTGATGATGAGAAACGAGAACATGCTACTTATTATATTAGCCGAACCTTCATCAGTTATGAAACCCGCTACACATCATTAGAAAAACTATGTCTAGTAGTCGTGTTTGCTATGCAAAAATTATGCCATTATATGCTTAGCCAAAAAACGTATGTCATTGCTAAATATGATCCCTTGAGGTATCTCATGAGTCGACCTTATTTATCGGGTCGTACAGCCAAGTGGGTTCTTGTGCTAAGCGAGTTTGAACTCACATTCATAGGACAAAAGTCTGTTAAGGGTCAAATCATAGCAGATCAATTAGCTGCTACACCCTTAGAATCTACTCATCCCCTCATCATTGAGTTTCCTGATGAATGCCTTCAATTAGAGGCAGACCATGTTGAACAATGGTCCTTATACTTTGATGGAGCTCGATGCATGAGTGGGGTTGGTGCGGGTATTATTTTAATATCCTTGCAAAAACATCTTATTCCTCTGTCCTTCAAATTAACATTTGCTTGCACCAATAATACTGCTGAATATGAAGCTCTAATCCTTGGGTTATGTGCTGCCTTGGCACTAAAAATTAAACATATGTTAGTTTTTGGTGATTCTAAACTTGTCATAAATCAAATTAATGAAGTTTATCAGACTAGAGATGATAAATTGTGCCCATATAAAGCCTATGTTTTACATTTAATATCTCTATTTGATAAAGTTACCTTGGAAGCTATTCCTCGAACTAGCAATCGTGCAGCTGTTGCCATGGTCGTAGCTGCATCTCTTCTGCCCTTGGAGTTAGATGATGAATATGCCACCATCATTATTCATCGGCTCCAGGAACCTGCTTCAAATAAGTCATGCTTAGAACCTTTGGATGTGTTTCTAATTAATGAAACCACTCCTGAACCTTGGTATACAGATATATTTGATTTTCTTCAAAATGGGACTTTCCCTGCCAATTCTAATAGAAACCAGCATCGGTTATTATGTAGACGAGCAAGTTGATTTGTAATAATTGGCAATACTTTATATAGGATATCTTTTGAAGGTATCCTATTGAGATGTTTGAATCTAGAAGAATCCAAATCAGCCTTGAGTGAAGCCCACGATGGATCTTGTGGAAGACACTTCAGTGGTAGTGTCATTGCTAAAAAGCTCCTTAGGATAGGATACTTTTGGCCTACCATGGAGAATGATGCACATAATTATGTGTGCCATTGCGACAAGTGCCAGAAACATGCTGACCTTGTCCATGCTCCTGCACAAGAACTACAGGCTATTTCATCTCCTTGTCCCTTTTCAAAATGTGGCTTAGACATTATTAGAAAAATTAATCCTGTGTCATCTGATGGACACAAATTCATCATAACCGCCATCGAGTATTTCACGAAGTGGGTTGAAGCTATGCCTTTAGCTTCCTGCACTGGCACACAAGTCTCTAAATTTATTTTTAATCAAATAATTTGTAGGTTCGGAATTCCTGCAAATCTCATATCAGACAATGGAACTTGTTTCAAAAATAAAGATGTTAAAAAATTATGCCAAAAATATAAGATTCAACATCACTGGTCCACTCCCTATTATCCTCAGGGTAATGGTCAAGCATAAGCATCTAACAAAACCTTAATCAAAATTCTCAAAAGATTGGTCAATAAATCTGGCCGTGACTGGCACATTCAATTATATCTAGCCTTGTGGGCCTATCGAACTAGTGTTCGAACCCCTACTGGAACTTCACCTTTTGTTTTGGTTTATGGCACTGAAGCCGTTTTTCCCTTTGAATTAGAAGTTCCTTCTTTGGCTCTACTACTTCAAGATACCGAAGTAGGAGATGAATATCGAGCTGGTAGACTCAGTCAGCTGGAACTCCTAGATGAAAAATGCATCAATGCTTTGGAGCATCTCCGTAGAAGGGTTTCCCTTCTATTGTGAACAGAATCAACAATCTAATATGGAAATGCTATAATCAGAACAGATAGTAAAACGAATGCGGAAGCGAATAGAATGAAATATTTAATAACAAATCTTTTGCCACTAGGAGGGCAGATCCCGCCGTTGAGGCAAAGTAAAAATGCAGAGATAAAAATAAAAGATATGATGATTTCTAATCAATGAAAAACTATTCTAATATATATGAAATTTTAAACAATTGGATAACCTAGCCGACTGCTAGGTTTGGGCTGTAGCATGACTCCCCTCCTCAGAAAGCTTTGTCCTCAAAGCTGGAAATGTCTGGAAAATACTTTCGTGTTCCCATGTGGCATCTTCCTCTGGTAGGTCTTGCCATTTGATGAGAAATTCTTGAATCTGGCGTGATCTTAGTCTTCGTATTCTGTGTTGTAATATATCTTCAGGTTGGAGATGTATGCGGCCTTCCTCATCGAGCACTGGTAATTCTGATTGGCCTTGCACTTTCTGACCAATTACCTTTTTGAGACAGGAAACATGGAATACCGGGTGTATTCGTGATGATGAAGGAAGTTCTAACTGATAGGCTACTTCTCCAATGCGGCGCACAATTTTGTAAGGACCATAAAATCGTGGTGCCAACTTTTGACTGGTCTTTATCCTTAACGATGCTTGTTTGTAAGGTTGCAACCTTAGGAAAACCTTGTCACCGACATTAAAAGTTCGTTCTGAGCGGTGCAAGTCATGTTGTTGTTTCATGCGATTTTGTGCTTGGAATAAATTCTCCTTAAGGATGGTGAGTGTCGACTGCCTTTGTTGAAACCAATCATCCACTTTGTCTACTTTGGATGAACCAGGAACGTAATCTGCTATGATTGGAGGCTTAGTTCCATACAATGCTTCAAAGGGAGACATCTTAATGGAATAATGGTAAGAAGTGTTGTACCACCATTCCGCCATTGCTAGCCATTGGCTCCATTGATATTGTTTATCTTGAGCAAAACATCGTAAGTATGTACCCAAACATTTGTTAACTACTTCTGTTTGACCATCTGTGCGGGGATGGTAAGTCGAGGACATGTTCAATTTGGTACCACTAAGTCGAAATAATTCTCGCCAAAAGTTACTAGTGAAGATGGGGTCTCTATCACTTACAATATTTTTTGGCATACCATGTAATTTGAAAATTGAATCCATAAATACCTTTGCCACCTTGCTTGCGGAAAATGGATGTTGTAGAGCCTGAAAATGAGCGTATTTGGATAACCGGTCTACGACGACGAAGATAACTGTCCTGCCTTCTGATTTTGGAAGACCTTCAATAAAATCCATGGATATATGTTCCCACTGTCGTTCAGGGATGGGTAATGGTTGTAACAATCCTGGTGATTTGACTGTTTCTCCTTTATTGCGCTGGCAAACTTCACATTCTGCTACCCATTGTTTGACTTCTGCTTTTAATCCTTTCCAACAAAATGATTGTTTGACCCTTAAATATGTTTTCAAAAATCCGGAATGTCCTGCTGATGGAGAAGCGTGTGATTCGTCGAGGATCTTTGATTTGAGTTCGAAATTGTGTGGAATGTAAATGCGATTCTTTTTCGGAGGATATTATCTTCATAAGAGAACAAAGGGTGTTTAGAGGACCCTATAGATAATTCTTGAATTATCTGAGCAGTTTCACTATTGGACAACCATTCATCTTGTAATTGATTCACCCATTGGGAGCAAGGACCTGAAATAGCATTAATGACTACTTCATCTTCATATTTTCTGGACAGCGCATCGGTGGCTATATTTTCCTTCCCTTTCTTGTATTCGATAACAAAATCATAGCCCAATAGTTTGGTTAACCACTTATTTTGTTCCGGATAAGAAAACCTTTGCTCCAAAAAATGCTTGAGGCTACTATGATCTGTTTTGATAATGAAGCGGCTACTGATTAGGTAGTGTCTCCATTTTTCTACTGCATGAAGAATAGCCAACATTTCTTTTTCATATGTTGATCTTCCCAAATTTTTCCGGAAAGTTGTTTACTTTCAAATGCCAATGGATGACCTTCTTGCATTAATATAGCCCCAATTCCTGTTCTCGATGCATCACATTCGATAATAAATGGTTTGTGAAAATTGGGGGTTGCTAATACTGGAGTTGTACACATGGCCTTCTTAAGAGCTTCAAAAGCTAGAGTAGCCTCTGTCGACCAACGAAAAGCATCCTTCTTTGTGAGTGCGGTGAGAGGTGCTGCAATCTTACCATAATTTTGTACAAACTTGCGATAGTAGCCCGTGAGACCCAAAAAACCATGAAGTTTCTTGATGGTTTTAGGTAAAGGCCACTCTTGAATTGCCTTAATCTTATTGGGATCGACTTTGACACCCTCATGTGAAACTATATGACCAAGATACTCGACTTCTTGAACACCAAATGAACATTTGGAACGTTTAACAAATAATTTTTCTTTGTGTAAAATGTGAAGGGCTTGATCCACATGATGTAAATGGTCCGTCCATGTTTTCTTGTATATGAGAATATCATCAAAAAAAACTAACACAAACTTACGGAGGAGTGGACGAAACACTTGGTTCATGAGACTTTGGAATGTGGATGGTGCATTAGTGAGACCAAAAGGCATGACCAAAAATTCGTAATGACCTTCATGAGTACGAAAGGCCGTTTTGGGAATATCTTCTTCTCTAACACGGATTTGGTGAAAGCCAGAGCGAAGGTCTAATTTTGTAAAAAAATTTGCACCATGCAACTCATCTAATAGGTCATCTATGACGGGGATAGGAAATTTGTCCTTGATAGTGAGTTTATTGAGAGAACGAAAGTCAGGACACATACGCCAAGAGTTATCTTTTCGTCTAGCCAGGACTACGGGTGAGGAATAAGGACTAGTCCTTGTGACGAATGACTCCATGATCCAACAAATCCTGAACGATCTGTTCGATTTCTATCTTTTGTGGTTGAGGATAGCGATAAGGATGACTGTTAGGTGGGACACTCCCGGGAATCAAATGGATGGCATGATCATGAGATCGTTTAGGTGGTAATCCTTGAGGTTCTTGGAAAACCTCTTCGTAATGTGTTATGATATCTTGTAACTCGGGTGCAATAATATCCGAAGTTGCTTGAAGATTGTTTTTCCAAACAATTAATTTGAGCTATAAACCCATATCCACCCTTTTTTAACATCTTCTCCATACTATGAGAGCTCACCATTTGTGATGGAGGAGTAGTAATGCCTTGTAAGCGAATGACTCGTCCATTTTCCTTCCATTCCACAAATAATTTTTTGAAGTTGAAGCTAACTGTGTCTAATGTTTCCAACCATTCAACTCCCAAAATGACATCAAAGTTCCCTAAATTCATGACAAAAAGGGATCCTAACCAGGTATAAGTTCCCATATTTATGGAAACTTGAGATGTGCGACCAACACATTGTGCGTTCACCCCGTTGGCCACTAGAACCTGGAATTTGTCTTTGTTGGAAGAGTTAATGAATAAATTCAAAGCTTTTGCTATTTTGATGTCGATAAAATTGTGGGTGCTACCAGAATCAATTAGCACATTCACCTTTTTCTGGCGGAGAAAGCCTGGTACCTTGATGGTATGGTGGGCGGTTAAACCCATGAGAGCATGCACTGAAATTGCCATTGTATCCTCTTCTTTTTCGTCTATAGTACACGGTAGGTCTTCTGGCATAGGTTCTTCTGATTGGTAAGGTTCATCCTCTTCTCCTTCACATTGATCACCTTCAATATGAAAGTTTTGTTTTTGGGCACAAGCTTGTTCCCTGGGGTGATGAGTGCGACATTTATAGCAAAAATATCTTGATGGTTGATCATTTCTACGAAAGGAATTGTTGCGATATGAGGGACGACTATATGTTTCCCGCTATGCAGACAACTGATGTCTCTTCTCGGCCAACTTGGCTATTCTTATACAACTGTTCAACAAGGTTGGATCGTGCATGTCTACCTCCACTCGAATACTTTCTTTCAAACCATTGCGAAAGGCACCTACCACTGTGTCGGGACTAAGGTCTGAAGTGTATGGTAGTAAACTGGTAAACTCCGAAACGAATTCACTAACTGACCCTTTTTGTTTAAGAGATAACAATCTTACTGTGTAGGATGATGTAGCTCCGTCGTCAAATCTTTCTAAAAAAGAGGTAGTGAATTTTCTCCAAGTAATAATAGCTTCATTCTCTCGTTTAAGCCATACAAACCATTGGTAGGCCTCAGTGCCTAATTTTGATGCAGCGAAAGGAACTCTATCAATTTCCTTAATTTGATATAAGTCAAGGATGCCTTCCATTTTGGCTAACCAACCACGAGGATCATGACCTTCAAAAGTGGGCATATCAATTCGTGGAAAATTAATATTAGGGCCTCTTGGTTGGTGATAACCCGTGTCCCTTTCTTGATTTTGGTTATACCGTTGTCTTTGATAGGGATCCCTGTAATTATCCGAATCACCCTGTTGTTGTTCCCAATCATCATTAGGATCGACATTTTCTTCATTTCGTTGGGCATGGGAGTGATTTTGGGGATTAGTATTAGGATTAGGTTGTTTTTGTGCTTTCACAAGGTCTTTTAGGAGGATACCCATTTCGTTCATACCCTCTAGTAAGCATCGAAGAGACTCCCTATCAGACATGGCTGAGTTACTTGAGTTTCCTTGTGTGATGTTTTCGTGAGTTGGGGAAGGATTAGTAGCCATAGGATCTACTAGTGGATGATGTGGATTATAACTACCAATTTTAAAAGGAGAAGGAGAATTTTTTGTACCTGGGCTTCGATTAGGTCTTCTTGCGTTGTTATTGGTCGTCTCCGAGCTTGATAATCGACCGTCAGCACCTTTGGTCCACTGTTTGCTCATGCACTTGTTAACATAACCTGCTTAGGATTCCGCTTCAACTATCGCAAAATTTGGTTGAATTTAGCAAAAAATTGTGGGTTCCGCTTCAACTGTCGCTCCAACGACGACACGGATTTGAATTTTTCTGGCTCACCTCCTTAACCACCACTTTTGATGACTTCAACGATTATTGAGCAACTTTTGACGATTTTTAGCCAGGCACGACATAACAGCTTTGACACGTGAGACACCTGCGATGACACGAACCAGACACGGACACTGTGATAGAACTGGACACGGATACTGCGACAGAACGAGACCGAACAGATAGGACCAAGCGATGAACGTGACAGAATTAGACCGAACGGATAAGACCAAGCGAACGAAACCAGAACGGACGCGACGGGACAAGACCGATCTGACGGACGCAAGACAAAAATGCTGCAAGATACAATCGAATCGAGAGACACGACAAGACAGCACAGACAACATGACAAGACAGCATAGACAACAACACTACGATCGAGCGGACAGACCAACAATGACACGTGCCCAAACAACACTCTCCAATGGTACGTGTGTGAGATGGAACTAAGGGTGTGACTGAAGTCACAAACGTGATGGTGTGATGAGGTGAATATAAGCACTAGAATCGCGTTTGCCCAGCCGATGTGGGATATAAATCCCGAAACCAAAATTAAAAAAAATTTTGTACCTTAGTCGGACGATTTAATTAATTCAAAAACGCGCGATGTGATTGGCCGACGATACTGGGTGTTCCAGACGCAGGTTTTACGGTGATTTCTCAGTGCTGAGGCCGACGATTTAGACTGTAACACGAGACTTCGCGACCACAGCTCAGGTGATAAAATGAAAGGTGACCAGACGACGTTATTTGAGGAAGCAAACAAAACGAATAGCGTTTTGCGTGGAATACTCGCGACAGCTAGTGTGGCTGTGAGGAAGCGAAATGCAGCGCAGTTGTGTCAACGAACCGATGCGCCGGGAGTGCGCCGAAGAGCAAATCCGTCGGTGATGCGTTAGCAGAGTTCTTTAGCAGCGTGCGGTGTTAACCGAGCCTAGAATCTGATACCACTTAGAAGGGTTTCCCTTCTATTGTGAACAAAAATCACAATCAAATATGGAATGCTAAATCAGAACAGATAAATAAATCGAATGCGAAAGCGAATTAGAATGGAATATTTAATAACAAGTCTTTTGCCACTAGGAGGGCAGATCCCGCCGTTGAGGCAAAGTAAAAATGCAAAGATAAAAAATAAATATATGATATCTTTTAATCAATGAAAGCTAATCTAATATATATGAAATTGTACACAAATGGATAACCTAGCCGACTGCTAGGTTTGGGCCATGTAGCACTCCGTGCCTACCAAAACAAGCTTAAAAGATCATATGCTAAGAAAGTTCGTCATTGATCCTTTGAGGTCGGCAATCTTGTTTTAAAAGAAAATAAAAAAAATGCTAATGTAACTAAAGACCTTAAAGGTAAATTTGAGCCCAACTGGCTTGGACCATATATTATCACTACTAAATTTGAATCGGGAGCATACAAATTATCTACCTTAGATGGTAAAGAACTTAAAGAACCTATGAATATTATGCATCTTAAACGTTACTATGTATAAATTTGGGCATTTCATCATTGTGTATATTTGTTTAAAATATTTCAAAATCACTATCTTGTATTTCTTTCAATTTATAAATTCAAAAATACCAAAAACATTCAAAATCATCAAAATATTCAAAACTATTTGTTGTATTTATTTATGGCACTTGTTAATTCTTTCAAAAACAAACAAAAATAATAACAATAAAAACAACAATATTCTTGACTCTTCCGAAACCAAAACAAAAAGAAAGAAAGAAAGAGAGAGTCAAAATTGTCAAACTCCTCAAAAATATTTGTTGTATATTCTTGAAGTATTGCAGTTATATTTTCAAATTATTTTGGATAAATTAGCATTTATTTGGAATCCCTCACTTTTGCAAACACAAAAATAAATATCTTGATTTTATCTGGCATGATTACTAATCTCTCTTATATCAAAGTTCACAAAATTCAATTAAATAAAGTTTGAGCACAGAGAATTGATCTTGTTATTTACTTAAACCAAGCACATCCTTTCACAATAAAATGATTATATTTGTAATGTCCATGCTATGCTACATAGTAGAAGTGGTTTCTTGAGCGAAAAGTTTCCCCTGCTATCCTATCATGCACATGGTCTAGAATCTTTGAGAATTGGCAAAAGGACAAGCTCACCCCTACCCAGAATAAAAATCCCTTGCTCTACAGATAATCCGAGCAAGTATCCCTAGCATAGGAAGAAAAGCAAAGTTCAAGAAAAAGAGAAAAAGAAAAAAGTTATTTTATATCATTACAGCAATGTTCCAAGCATTATCTCCAAACGAAAGCAAAAATACAAAAGAAAAGAAAAGAAAACAAAAGAAAAGCAAAAGAAAGCAAAAGAAAGCAAAAGCAAAAGCAATAAAATCCCTTTCCCTACCATTTGAAAAGAAAAGAAGGGTTGATGAGCTTGAATCCCTGGAATTCTCAATTATTCGAAAACTGTGAGGTAAGCCCCATAATAGGTGGTTTGTGCCCAACCTGCTTGGCCTTGGGTAAATCCTAGCGTGGTGATATGTCTGTCACATTAGCGACCTTATTTTGTATAGACCTCTGTCTACTTATGGATTAGATAGCTCTTGATAACCCGACTTACATAGTAGTCTGGTATGGTTATAAGCATCTAAATCATGGTTAATGAACACTTATTTTGGTTAATTCAAATTACTTGTATCAAATTATCTTGCTCAAAACTGGTCAATGCACAAAGCAATTGCACACACATTTGTATTTGAGAGATTTTGTGTATCATTATGATAAATCAAGATTGGAAATGAACTCACATATGCACATGGGATTCCTTATAAATCTAACTTTTGTCTTCAAGATACTTTGAAATATTTTTGCAAATTGTCTGGAATAATTTCATTTTCTTATTTGAGAATAGTTGTTTAGTATAAAGACAACTACAGGCATTACCAGAAAAATCAAAATCATTTTTAAAAAACATGCAATAAAGTTACATTTATATATAACTTTTGACTTTCGCGACGATGGTATAGTTCCAAAACCAAAATTGGAATTTTATGCCTAGCGCAAGTCCTCATCTTCATATTTTCTGTTTATTAAAAATCAACCATGCAATAAAACTATCTCTTTTTGGATTTCGCGATGATGGTATAAGTCTATACCTAAATATTCTATGCCTAGCGCAAACCATTGTATTAATTTTATTTTCCATTTATTTCAAATCAATTCATCAAAAACATATGACTTACATCATTATGTTACACAATTATGCTTTCAAAAGAATGAACATTATTACTATTTCATGTCATTTTGTCAACATGCAGAATTGCAATGATGGTATAATTCCTAGGGAATTATCCAAAAATTTTATCACACTTAGGAATTTATGCCTAGCAAAAATCATTTTAACATTATTTCATGCATAATATTTTTATGGAAATCTGAAAACAAATCACCATCATCATCATCATTTGCACCATTGCACCAAAGTCTTAAGACAGTCTCTTAAGCACTCTTTTAATTTTAACAATATTTCTATACTGGGATTAGCTTGACGACCGAGTGAGCGGCGACTCCATGAAATGGTCTATAATAGCGATAATGTCCTTTGAAATTATTGTTAGAAGTCATTTTTTTAATTTTATCCAATCATCACATCACAAACAACCAATTTGTTTACATCAGATTATTTCATTTAAATTTTAAAGCATCTATTAAAAATCATACATATTTCCAAACGACATAATTACATGAATCATCAAATCAATCACATCAAAAACATTAAAGCATCATACAAACACATAAGACAAGTCATATGATCAAAAATATCTCATCTATATATATATAATATGTACATCATATCAAAACCTGGATTGGTATGCCACAATCTACATCTTGGCATACTCAATCCTCTCAATCATATATCCTCTGTGTAGTGTCTCGAGAACCCCTCAAGCTCTCAGCCTCATCTCCTCCCTCGCCCTGAGGTGGACGAGGTGGCACCATTGCAGTCCGTGTGGTGCTATGAGTCCTAGACCCTGACCGTGATGATGTCCTTGATGACCCCATCATGATAGGCTCTGCAATGGGGGCCGACAGTGGTAACCTCTGCCCCTCTGGCACCATCTGGTAGTATAGCGTCTGATAGAATGTGATTTGGACAATAGCCCATGCTAGGTCCCGAGTGCTAGCCCTTTCGCTCCGTGCTCTGATGCGTGCGACCTCATCTTTGAGCTATGTGGTCTCCTCTCAGTGTCGTGCAGCCTCATCCTGTAGGACCTACACCTGAGCCCGAAGATGAACAATCTTCGCTTGGAGAGTAGCCATATCACTACTCTCTCCTGTGTCCACACCCTTGCCCTTATTAGGCGATGGTGGCATATCTCTTTATGGATAAGGGGGTCTCTCCTCCCTCCTCTCTCGTTGTCGTGGCCTCTATTGTGCCTATGGTCTCCTCTGCTCTCTCCTACCATGACCCTGTGCTGCCTCAATGGTTTCCTGGCACCGCCTCCCCATCCGACGCACAACTGCATGAATCGGACCCTGATCCCTTATCATCTAAGGAGTGCAGATGCCTGGTACTATGCCTGTGTACCAGGCATCATACCCATCGACTACCCCTACGTTGTCCCCATCCACTGGCTGAATGGGGGCATCATATACGTCCTGACTCTAGAATCATTGCATATCTGGAGCCCTGCTAGCTGTAGTGTTATCCTGGATAGTCTAGGAAAACTCGTAGTATCTGAGAGATGGGATCCCCTGCTGTAGATCGAACTGCCTCAAAACTCGATCATATCGATGGAGCTCCACCTCTCCCCTCTCCATCCTCAGCTAGTAGACTTGCATGATGTGATCCAGCTCCTGTCCATCCTTGGCCCACCCTGGATGATCTCTCCAAGGCCTCCAGGTGATCTAGTTAGAGACAAGGTCGTCTAGTAGTCTCCGAGATGCTGGCAGATATATTCGTCGCTGTGCCCCTCTTTGGAGCCACCAGTAGAAAACTCGGGGCCTCTCCTCGTCAATCCCTGTCAGCGGAAGCCCTATCGACCTTCACATCATGATGTGCTCCCAGCACCAAACCTGTAGTAGTGATGTCATAACCAGACATTGGTCGCCCTTGTACACGACCCCATGCAGGATCCTGTACAATTTGTAGAGTACAAAGCTTCCCTAAGAAAACCTGTATCCGTGGTCTCTCATGTCGCAGACCACATATGTCAATAGCCATGGTATCTTGCATCCGATCTGGTGGCATAGCAAAAGTCCACCTACCACCCCAACCAAAACCTGTGTGAGTCTAGATGCCCCAGGCATCTGACACAGTGACTTGATATTCACTCCGCCCTTCTCCAGGGTGAAGCTCGGATCGCCACATAGTCGCATCATCGCATGGACCTGATTGGCTATGGGAGTGATCAGTCGTCCTTGTATGGGGATCCTCAAAATCCTCCATACATCCTCTAGTGTGGGATTCATCTCCCTTGTCGATAATCGAAAACAAGAAGAACTCGGATACCACCTCTCTGCTAGGGCTAACAATAGCCCCATATCTATAGAAACCTGTGGCATCTCTACCATGTGCTGCAAGCTGGCTTGCACCAGCTGATCTTGCTTTGTCTGAGATAGAGCGGCCAAGTCATCCCTCAACCCACCATATTTCCATTCCCTGCTCTTTAGTAATCCTCTCTGCAACATAAACAAAATCAACAATAAAAATCATTAATAAATCAATCATTAATTAAAAATGAAGTCAAAATAAGTTCAATTTTATAAATGATGATATCGCCCACAATTGGACGATATCGTCCCACATTTGAGAAAATTCGTCTCTAATTTTGCATGATGAAATCATCCCTTATTGGACGAAATCATCCCCCTATCACCGATTTTGCCCTTGGACGAAATCGGCGATATCGAGACGATTTCGTCTCGATGACGTCGACGGCCCAAAAATGGCCACGATGCTCAAAAATCAATCAAATATAATCTAAAAAGCATGAAATTCTAAAGTAAAGCATTCTAAATTCAGTTTAGACCCTTACCCGTAGCCCGCACCGGACCTCTGTCGATTTGTGCGCTGTCTCGACCATCTTGTCTCCAGAGCTCTAAAAACTATGAAAATGAACAATAACAAATGAATTAGGGTTTTACCCCATTTTTATTAATTTTATTCAAAAACAATTAAAAACAATTTTTAAAATTTAGCTTTTTCATGTTTTTACCTCAAATGTTCGATTTGGGTAAAAACACGGAGGGGGCACCATAGTAAGCTGTCGTACGATTCGACCTAGAATCGTCGCCTAAAAATGGGAATAATTTTTGCTTTCTCATAAATCGAGAAGAACTCATATTTAACGCATTTTCTTCAAAAAATTCGCTAAAGAGGGGGCAAAATGTAGCACCCTAAAATTGGCGCAATAAAACCTTAAATAATTACAATTACTTTAGTAATAATTCAAATTCAATTTTTAACCCCCAAAACCGCTCCCAAATCGTCGTTTAACCTGTTTCCTCATTTTTCGCACCATTTTTAGAGGTTGTTGTGACCATTTGACGATATCGTCGCCGATCAGACGATATCGCCTCAGATCGGACGATTTCGTCTAGGCTAGGACGTCCAAACGATCTTGTCCCAAAACTGATTTTTCACAATTAGTCTCTGTTCCAACGACGTCTCTAATCAGGGAAAAAGCGTGCCTGTGCCATTAGAGACCCTCCCCCATTGGAGATCTCCCAAATTGGGATGATCTCCAACCTCCTAACCTCCCTCCTAAGCCTATTTAAACTTAGGACCTCCCCTTGGCATCCCCCTGGCTGAAATTTCCTGTAACTTGACTTTACACGCACTAAAACATCTTGAATTACCATCTGCACTTGTCCTATCCAAATTTTGTTGTAGGAACCTTGTCATTCTTAATCCGGAGCAACCTCAAAATTTCGCAAATGATCCTGTTCAATTCGAGACGATTTCGTACCAATCCGAGATGATTTCGACTACAATCATCATTGGGGGCAATCAGTGCCCAGAGTTTGCATTTTTCTCTTTTCATCTGCTGTTTTATTCTGTAGCTAGTCAGTTTATTTATTAATTTCTGCTATTCTGCATCTTGGAGTTCACCCATATAGTTTAATTGCATAATAAGGTCATGATTAGCTATTAAAGTGTTGCAATTCACTTGCATTTCTATTCGAGATTATCTGTTAACATCCTTATTGTCATTTTACATCATTATCCTCTATTAGCATTGCTGCATTTTTTGTATTTGGTGTCTATTTCTCTGTTTGTAGGTCTCTGACGAATTCGTCTGATGAATTCGTCAGATCTCAGATGATCCTACAGGTTGGAGACAATTTCATCAAATTCCAGGCGATCCTGTCTGCTTCAAGAATCAGAACCTCCATCAGACATCCAGATCAGGTATGGCTCTGTAATTTAGTTTTTTCTCTCTGTTTCTGTTCAAATATATTTGTTGTATTTCATTTAGTCTGCATTTTCATAATAGAACAACTTAGATTCATTTGGCCAAACCTAGGACTCGAATGTTTAAAGCTAAAACTGAACACATTAAACACATTCCCAACCTAGGCGTGGAAACTGCCATTCAAACGTTTCCTGGTGAACCCACCATCCATCAAAAAATCACCATAATACATCTCCCCCGAGAGGCGGGACCTTCGCAAGGCCTCTCAGTCTGAGGTACCACGCCATCGTTTTCACATCCCCCTTTCGGGAACAGATCCTATAGCCTGAAGGTAAGGGTGTGAAAAATTTGGAGCGATACAAATAGAGATATTGTCTATTTGATTCATCAATCATATTGTGAATATACTTTTGATTGGTATTGTTATTTCATAAATGATATGTTCATTGATGTTGATCTAAGATATTGAATGGTATAATATTTAAATCTATTTAAGGTCCTAGATATTGGAACTTGTTACTAAATTTGGCTAAAAAACCAACAGTAGTATGAAATCTATACCACCATATTGATTAAAAAAATAGCACCAAATTTTTTGGTGTGAATTTAAATTTGTGGAACAAGATTGAAGATATCAAAGTTGTACTCTTATAAAATTATTTGAATATCTAAGAAAAAAGTTTGATAGAGCTAGTGGTTCATATTATGAGTGATTATTAGTTGAGTTGGTGACTCAAATTGATTGGAGAAGAATTTTTGATAAAGAAAATAACTGCCATGATTAAAACTAGAATATTGTTGTTTGAATGAGATATTGGACATGTGGAGCACACCAAAGGTGAAGGAGAAAGCAATGTAACAAAGATTTATATATAGAAGTTGACTGATAAATTTTGGCAGAAATATATTTACTAGAAAGAAAGCTTTAAATAATGAAGCAAAGGCAAAATATATTGAAGGCAATAGCCTAAACTTTTGTGAGAATACAAAATATTAAAGAGAACCAAAAGTCAAGTTGAAAGCTTGAAAAGTGAAGGCTAAGCCAAAATTCCATAGCCTACCTAGAGTAGAGAAGGAGAAGATGTTCCCTAAGAATGTGAAGTCACATTGAAAGATGCTAGAGGAGAGAAGATAAAGACATAAGCCATCTAAAGAGTGAGAAGTTATACTAAGAGCCACCTGAGTTTCAAAGATAATAGGATACAATCCATCCAAAGTCAAAAGATCGAACCATCAGGAGTGTGAAGAGAAGAAGGTGGTATCTACCTAACAATGTGAAGAAGCCATTGATATTTCTAAGCATATAGAAGCTAAGTGCAAATACAATAGATAAGTTCATAAAAAATCCAAGCACAAAATTCTATAGAGAAGTTGAAACATAAAGTTAAAATTATTTGTTATATGCAAAGCTTCAAAGGTTAAAGGTGGAATATTTAAGGTGTTATAATATTTGCTACCCACTATCAAAAAGAGTAATGTAACAAAGCCCTAAATCTAAATTGGATCAATGAATATTGTAGAGATTGAGATAAGAAATAGGATAGTGGATTAGGCACAATGCAATATTGGCAATTAGGTGTTCAACATTTTGAGTGATAACTTGTCATTGATGTCAAAAGTGATTGGTCATTAATGTCAAGCTTTCAATTGTAGTTTCGATTGACAACATCAGTTTTCAGTTCTCCAATAAATGCAAAAGGATATTTTGGTTTTAGTTTCAAGACCCGGTTCTAGGAAGTCAGATTTGGTCCAAAATGTAAAATAAGCCCAAGTGAATAATATTATAATATTATTTTATAATATTATACAAAGGAAGTTTAAAATTAATTATAAATTAATTTATTAGTTAATTTACTTAACTTATAAAGTTATTTAAATTAATTATTAATTATAAATTAATTTAAGCTAAGGTTAAATAACCCTAAAGTGGGTTATTAAAATTAAAATTCAAAATTTGATTTTGAATGACAAAGCACCGATGTGAGGAGGAGTTTAAAAACGTGTATATAAGGGGGAACACCCACTTCACCAAAAATTACCATACCTTTGAAATAAATTGCGAGCCTTGTAATTTGCGCTGCATCCAAGGAAGAGAGAAAGCGTGCAAAATTCATGAAAGATAAGACGATAGCGGAGGCATAAGAGGAAGGACCTCATCCTTCCTTCATGTGGGCCTTAGTAGCCCATGCGGTGGGCTACCAAGTGCTAAGGTGATTAGGATAGAGGATACGGAGGATCGAATCTAACCCAATCCTCTTTTTGGGAAGAAAGAGGTATACTTTGATATTGGTCACCAAAAATTTCGGGAATATAGTTTAGACATTTAAAATTTAATTTTTGCATATTTTTATTTGGTTCTAAGGTTGCAAAGGGAGTTATAAGGGTTTTTCGAAATTAAATTTTTAATGTTATTTGCTCAAAGGTTTTGAAAGGATTGTAAGGTGTTTGGTTGATATTTTATGGTGTTGGATATTATTTCAAGTTGGAGTTTATAAGGTGTATCAAAGAAATTATTTTTATGTATGTTATGATGAGTGTTATTTTTAAAAGGGATCAATAAGGTATATATTGAGTTGTGATTATTTTGTGTCTAAGGGAATATGTTTGAGAAAGTATTGAAGTGATATTGTTGTGTTTAACCATTAAATTTGGAAAGAAGGAAATTGTGATTAAGACAAGTTTTTCCAAAGGTACTTTTACATCCAATAAAAGGTATGGGTATATTCTTTCTAGTGAGTGATTGTTGAAAGTTGTGTATGAAAAGTTGGAGTGAAAAGGACTGTTTGATTAGCATTGTCGAGAGTGTTTTGATTTAATGCTTCAAGGTTTTTTGGAATAAAAGAGTTGTTGATAAAAAATTATTTTTTAAGCATTGCTATTGAAGTAAGTGAGTGAGGAACTTGAACTAGGGTTTGTAAATAACATGAGTATGATTATTATGTGAGATTGATTGATAAGCATTGTTGGAAACATTTGAGTGAGTGTTCATGTGATTGGACTAGGGTTTGTAAGCAAGGATTATTTCATTGAGTGATTGGTTGAGTAGAGTTGGTTGAGCCTAGTCAAGTGAATGTGTTGAAGTGATTGTTCAAATTATATGAAACAAATTATTTTATATTCTAAATTGAGTTGAGAAAGTGATTGAGTATTGAGGTGAATGTGAAGCATATTGACTCTCTAACAATTCTCTATATGTTAATAAGAGTGTGATTGAAAGTTATTGAGCATTATGATGAATGTAGAGCTGAGTCTCTAAAAATTCTATTTATGTTTCTATGAGATTGGACAAGTTATAGTGTGATATTGTTGGACAGATTTGAGGTAAGTCTTAGAGAAGACTTGTGGATAGATTTATGTGAGATTTTGTGGAAGCTTAAAATACAAATTGAGGATATATTTGAGGATATATTTTGGTACAAATTTGAGGATAGGTTTGTGCCAGATCAGATACAGATATTGAGGACAGAGTTTTGTACATATTTGAGGATAGGTTTGTGTCATATTCGAGATAGATATTGAGGATAGATTTGTGCTAGACCGAAGGATAGTGTTTGGTGTAAACTTGAGATAGAGCTTTGGAGTGATAGAGTATAGAATATGATAGTATCTAGTGGATAGAGATCCATTAGCCAGGGCAGTGAGAACAATAGTCTTCAGTGGATAGATATCCATTAGCCAAAGTAGTGGGGGTAATAGTTCTTCTATAAGATCACCGGTTAGAGCTAAGGAGAAAGGAGTTCTCTTGTGGATAGAGATCCATGAACTTGATTAGGGAATTGGTGTCTCCTTTAGATAGAGATCCATAAAAATTATAATAGGGAAAGGTTTCCCAAGAGATTGATTGAGAAAAATTTAGTGAAATATTTTCTCCGTGGAGTAGCCCACATTGGGTGAACCATGCAAATTTGGTGTCTCTATTGTGCGTGGTGATTTGTGAATTGCTTTGATTATTGATGTTGATATTGCTATCTATACATTGCATAATATTTATTAGGAAAGAAAAGTAAAAAGTGGTCTTATACTGTTCACCCCCTCTCAGTATAAGTTTGTGTTCTTCAATTGGTATTAGAGCGAGTTCCTTCGAAAGATTTTAATAGCTTGAAGGAAAATATTTTAAGAACACAATGGATTATAAGAATGCGTCCTTAGATAATTCAACACCAATATATGATGGAAGTGAATATATATATTGGAGTATGAGAATGAAGGTTCACCTGATGGCACTTGGCAATGAAATTTGGGAAGTAGTTGAAAATGGATACATACCACCAAATGATCCACCTACAGATAAGGTAAGCTTATATGGAATTACAATTCAAAATCAATGAATGCACTTTTTAGAGGATTGCATAGAACAAAATCATTAAAAATTATGCATTGTAAAGATGCAAAAGAAATTTGGGATACGTTGCAAAGCATATATGAAGGAGATAAAAGTGTCAAAAAGGCAAATATACAAAATATCAAAGAAAAATTAGAAGAATTAAGAATGAAGAATGAGGAAGACATTAGTTCTTACCTACTTCAGATAGATGAGGTTGTTAATGCCATGAAAGGACTTGGAATTAATGTGGATGAATCATATGTTTGTGATAAGATCTTAAGGTCTCTTCCAACAAGATTTAGTAAAAATATTTCAGCTATAGAAGAAGCAAATAATGGTGATTCTTTGGCAAGAGATATGTTGTTTGGTATTCTTATAGCTTTTGAGTTAAGAATAAAAGAACCTGATCCCTAGAAGGACACAAAATTCAAAGAAATTAAGAAGACAAAGGGTAAGAAGTCAGAATCGAGCAATGAGTCATCCAGTGATGAAGAAGCAAATTATGGTAGAAGGAACAAGGATTCAAGAAGATTCAAAGATGCAAAATCTATTAGATGTTTCAATTTTGGAAAGTATGGTCACTATGCAACTAATTTTCAAGAAGCTAAAAATAACAATGATGAAGAAAAATAGGATCACAAGAACAGGGAATCAAAAAATACAGGTACTAAAAGAAAGGTAAGGATGGACAAAGCAGACAAGGAATGAAGTTCTTTCAAAGACAAAAGAGGAGCTACTATGCAGACAAGGAAATTAAGTGCTCAATTGATAGTGATGCTAGTTTTTCAGATAATGATAGATATGAAGTCCTATTTATGATTGAATAAAAAGAGGAAGTCAAGAAAATGTCACCAATAATTCTCAAGTGTTTTAGATGTGGTAACTTAGACATCTTAAAGATAGTTATACAAGAGATGGTTATAGTTTCAATGATGATGAATATGAGGATGCACTTGAAGGACCAGAAGAAAATATTCTAATGGCACTAGAAGAAGAAGAAGGTGATCTTATAGTAGATAAGTCAAAAGAAAATAAAGATGTAGACAAAGGCAAACAAATAGATGACGAATCAAATAAAGAAGGATTTGATATTAAGGCAGAACTTATTTATGCTCTTGACATAGTAAAGAAGATAAGAAAGAAAAAATTTAAACTTGAGTTTCAATTTCAAGAATGCGATGAAGAGAGAAGAAAGCTTATAGAGGATCTAAACAAGTCAATGGCTAAGACAAAGAAGTTCAAGGATAATTTAGAAGCAAAGGTCTTAGAATGTGAAAGGTTAGAACAAGAAGTAGCTCTACTAAGGGAAGATTTAGAAAAATCTGAGGATAAGCTTCACAAGTTTGGAAAGAGCTCAAATGTTGTGGATAAGATGATCAAAGTACAAACAAGGTTAACAAATAAAATAGGTCTTGGTTTTGAACAAGCTCAAAAGAAACAAGAAGAAGAGTCAACCTCAAGTTCTGAAGAAGAAGAAACTTCAGAAGAAGACAATGTAAGAGAAAGTGAGACATCTGAGGATGAGTTGGACAATAGAAAGTTCAACAAGGAAAGGAACAAGGAACAAAGAATAAGCAGATGGAAAAACAATCAAAATAGATTAAGAGAGACTAAGAGACCAATGAGGTCAAGACAAGGAAATTTCAATGGAAGGTGTTTCTCATGTCACAGGTTTGGACACATGGCTTCATAGTGCAGGACACATGAAAGATAGAAAAATGGGAATTTCAGAAATAGGCAGCTTTTCCATGGGTATTCTACTCGTATAATCAGTTTGGTCATAAAGCAATGGATTACAAGGTTCATGACAGAAAAGGATATGGCTTCACTAGGAGAAATCCTAAGACATTTGCACCTCCAAGGAATAATAACATTAAATGTTATAAGTGCAATAATTATGGACATACAACAAAATGGTGTAGAGCAGACATTCCAAAATTAAGCATGAACAGGGGCAGGAATAGGAACAGGAACATGAATATGGGCATGGACAAGAATAGGAACAAGAATATGGATAAGAACAGGAACAGGAACATGAATATGGATATGGATATAAATAGGAATATGAATGTGGACATGGACAGGAAAAAAAATATGAACATTCAAAGAAATCAGAAGGATCAAATGAGAAGGAAATAGGATACAGGTAAAGACCAGTGCTTGTTGGGAGTAGAAATACTCCTACCCCAGAATTAACCACCTCAAGAGGAGGTGGGGGAGGGGTTAAGCTAAGAGACTCATTCTTAGCCTCGAGCCCCAAAGGTGACCCTTTTCCATTGATGTCAAAGAAGAAGAGATTTGAGTAAGGGAAGAGATTTGGTTTAAGGAGGAAGCATTGAGTCAGAGGGAGCAGTTTCCCAGGGGGAGCAAAATAGGAAAAAGGTCAAGTTTTGGTAAAAAGAATTTGGGTTGCCATCAATGAAAAAGGGGGAGATTGTTGGACATTTTGAGTGATAAGTTGTCATTGATGTCAAAAGTGAGTGGTCATTGATGTCAAGCTTTCAGTGGCAGTTTCAGTTGGCAGCATCAGTTTTTGGTTCTCCAATAAATGCAAAAGGATATTTCGGTTTTAGTTTCAAGACCCGGTTCTAGGAAGTCAGATTTGGTCCAAAATGCAAAAGAAGCCCAAGTGAATAATATTATAATATTATTTTATAATATTATACAAAGGAAGTTTAAAATTAATTATAAATTAATTTATTAGTTAATTTACTTAACTTATAAAGTTATTTAATTTAATTAATAATTAATTTAATTATTAATTATAAATTAATTTAAGCTAAGGTTAAATAACCCTAAAGTGGGTTATTAAAATTATAATTTGAAATTCGATTTCGAATGACAAAGCACCGACGTGAGGAGTTTAAAAATGTGTATATAAGGGGGAACACCCACTTCACCAAAAATTACCATGCCTTTGAAATAAATTGCGAGCCTTGTAATTTGTGCTGCGTCCAAGGAAGAGAGAAAGCGTACAAAATTCATGAAAGATAAGACGACGATGGAGGCATAAGAGGAAGGAACTCATCCTTCCTTCACGTGGGCCTTAGTAGCCCACACGATGGGCTCCCAAGCGCTAAGGCGCTTAGGATAGAGGAGACGACGGATCAAATCTCGTAGAATCCTCTTTTTGGGAAGAAAGAGGTATGCTTTGATATTGCTCACCAAAAATTTTGGGAATATAGTTTGGGCATTTAAAAATTAATTTTTGCATATTTTTATTTGGTTCTAAGGTTGCAAAGGGAGTTATAAGGGTTTTGCAAAATTAAAATTTTAATGTTATTTGCTCAAAGGTTTTGAAAGGATTGTAAGGTGTTTGGTTGATATTTTATGGTGTTGGATATTATTTCAAGTTGGAGTTTATAAGGTGTATCAAAGAAATTATTTTTATGTATGTTATGATGAGTGTTATTTTTAAAAAGGGAGCAATAAGGCATAAATTGAGTTGTGATTATTTTGTGTCTAAGGGAATATGTTTGAGAAAGTATTGAAGTGATATTGTTGTGTTTAACCATTGAATTTAGAAAGAAGAAAATTGTGATTAAGACAAGTTTTTCCAAAGGTACTTTTACATCCAACAAAAGGTATGGGCATATTCTTCCTAGTGAGTGATTGTTGAAAGTTATGTATGAAAAGTTGGAGCGAAAAGTATTTTTTGATTAGCATTGTTGAAAGTGTTTTGATTTAATGCTTCAAGATTTTCTAGAATAAAAGAGTTGTTGATAAAACCTTATTTTATAAGCATTGTTGTTGAAGTAAGTGAGTGAGGAACTTGAACTAGGGTTTGCAAAGAACATGAGTATCATTGTTATGTGAGATTGATTGATAAGCATTGTTGGAAACATTTGAGTGAGTGTTCATGTGATTGGACTAGGGTTTGTAAGCAAGTATTATTTCATTGAGTGATTGGTTGAGTAGAGTTGGTTGATCCTAGTCAAGTGAATGTGTTGAAGTGATTGTTCAAGTTATGTGAAACAAATTATTCTATATTCTGAATTGAGTTGAGAAAGTGATTGAGTATTGAGGTGAATGTGAAACATATTGAGTCTCTAAAAATTCTCTATATGTTTTTAAGAGTGTGATTGAGCATTGTGATGAATGTAGAGCATATTGAGTCTCTAAAAATTCTCTTTATGTTTCTATGAGATTGGACAAGTTATAGTGTGATATTGTTGGACATATTTGAGGTAAGTCTTAGAGAAGACTTGTGGACAAATTTATGTGAGATTTTGTGGAAGCTTACAATACAGATTGAGGACATATTTAAGGACAAAGTTTGGTACAAATTTGAGGATAGGTTTGTGCTAGATTAGAGACAAAGATTGAGGATAGATTTGAGGACAGAGTTTGGTACATATTTGAGGATAGGTTTGTGCTAGATCTGAGACAAAGATTGAGGATAGATTTGTGCTAAATCGAAGGGATGTTTTTGGTGCAAAATTGAGATAGATATTTGGAGGTGACAAAGTATAGAAGATGATAGTATCTAGTGGATAGAGATCCATTATCCAGGGCAGTGAGGATAGGAGTATTCAATGGATAGAGATCCATTAGCCAGAGTAGTGGGGGCAATAGTTCTTCTAGAATATCACCAGTTAGAGCTAAGGAGAAAGGAGTTCTCTTGTGGATAGAGATCCACAAACTTGATTAGGGGATTGGTGTCTCATTTGGATAGATATCCATAAAAATTGTAATAGGGAAAGGTTTCCCAAGAGATTGATTGAGAAAATTTTAGTAAAATATTTTCTTCATGGAGTAGCCCACATTGGGTGAACCACATAAATTTGGTGTCTCTATTGTGTGTGGTGATTTGTACATTGCTTTGATTACTGCTGTTGATATTACTATCTATACATTACATAATATTGATTGGAAAAGAAAAGTAAAAAGTGGTCTTATACTGTTCATCCCCCATCTTAATATAAGCTTGTGTTCTTCATTAGGATCAATAGAGAGAGTCATTATATGGACACAAGGAAAAATATGAAGATGAAGTTTGAAGACTAAAGTCTTCAAAAATAAAATAATGTAATACAAGGGTGTGTTGGAGAATATTACATTATTTGGTACTATTATAAAGTACCCCCATGGTACCATTGTACATTTGTAAATATTATATTGGGTCATGTGATTTATATTTCCCCTAAATTATGTGTCAATGTGTGAGAAGAGTCCAAGTGTCCTGTAGTAAAGTGTGAAAGTATGCAAGTATGTAGAAAGTCAAGATTCATGTGTGTAGTTATCAAGTATACAAGTGAAGATGTAAAGAAAAGAGACATGAGATTTGTATTATATGTGGAATAGGAAAGAACGCATCTCTTGGATATGTGAGGCGAGCAATATTTAAAGTGTTGAAAGGTCATTTGTAAGGTTATATTATGGAGTCAAATATCCATGTATTGTATCTAAAAATTAATGAAGTGTTTATCAATAATAGAGATCTTGTATATTTGATTCATTAATAATATTATGAGTATATTATTGATTGATATTATTATTTCATGGATGTCATGTTCATTGATATTGATCTAAAATATTAAATTCTCTAATATTTGAATTTTTTTAAGATCCTAAATATTGGTACCTATGATTAAATTTGGCTAAAAAGCCAACAAGTTGAAGCCCATTAATATAATCAAACCATTTTAGTAATGGGCCTAGAATTCATAGGAAAAATTAGCCCTTTATCAACCATAGGACATGGACGGGTTCTCACTACCATAGATTATTTGACCCTAAAACTTTGTTCAAGTATAAACATATATGTGAGCTTATGAATACACTCTTAAAAACACAAAGATCAAGAAAATAAAATTAGTCAATGGATCTAATCACATCTATCAAAATAACATAAAATAAAAAAGGAACAAAACACTATTGGGTACATCAAGATGATGATATTAAGGATATTCTATCTAATCCTATATCTTCAAAAGGAGAAAACCCAATGGAAAATCCTATTATTCAAAACCCTACATCCCAAAAATTTTGTTTCCTTGTATATCAAGTGAGTTATCCATCTGCTCTCATAAACCAAACTTGGAAAGATACTAGTCCTACCTTGATGAACACAAATTCCCTTTATGGAATACCTTTTAATGTAAATAATCTATCAATAATCCATATTTTGATTCTAATCATAAAACATATAATGTAATTCATCCTCCCATATCTAATAATAAAATTACATCTCCTACTAGTGTAGCTTCATCTCAAAGACCACCTAGATCTATCTTGTCTAACATATCCAATATTCCTCCCAGATAGTCTATACCCCCAATGTTGGATCTTAAAGACAAATCATTCCTAAACAAAGTCAAGGCCTTGCTAAATATTTTCAAGTGTCATTCACACAAGTAGGATGTAGGAAACCCATGGAAACCTCCAAGGACCAATGTTGCTTCTAGCCAATTAAATACAATAAAATACACAATAATTTCTATCTCCTCCAAGCCAATGGATTCCTACACAAGACTTGTAATACCCTCCTCCATTCCTAAACACGTAAACTCATCTAAATTAACATTGATATTAGTAGAATTTGCTACCCCTTATTTTCTAAATACTAAATCCTCCTTATCCACCACCTTACTATAATTTATATCATTATCCCTTAGTACACCTATATCCACCTCAAGGCTTTGGAATATATCTTTATCCACCACCTCAATACTATTATGGCCAACCTCCTCCAAAATAATCTAGCACCTCCACCTAGACTTTAGAATTAACTTCCTAATTAGACTTATGAAGGGCCATTGAACCTAGAAGTCAATTTCATTATCCCACCTGCCACTATGAAAGCATTGTCTACCTTTGATTGGAGTAGGAATATGATGGCATTGAATAACCTCATAGATTTGTTTACACTTAAATTGATTCACCGTATTTAGGAGGATATTATGATATACTTATAAATTTATTCTTTGCATGATAAAGTTGTATTATGGTATAGAGTTTCCTTGATAATTTTATCATAAGTTGGGCATCAATTTTGGAACCAATAATGCATATATTTAGTAGAATGTGTAATGGATATTTAATTTTATTTCAATTGAATACAATATAAAGACATCCTCAAGAAAATATGCACTATTATAACACTAGATTCTTGAGGATATTAAATTTGATCCTCTAAAACATAAAATAACGAACAAGCTTTGGAATACTATATCAAGGGATTACAATCTATCTTGGATTTTATAGCTTGTAATGCTAACAATAATACACTAGCTATGGCCATTGAAGAAGCAACCTATGTGAAAGATGCCCTAACTGGAGTAGAAAAATTATCAACTAATTCTCCTATGGACTATGCCACCCATGTTATCCAAAACTCACCAATCCATGGGTCGACACCTTCTATTTAACCCATTCTAAATGCATAACCTAATTTAATTTCACCCTCTCCATATATTGTCACACAAGATGGACAACTTTCATAATCAAATTATACATAGGTGTAGACAAGAAATTTTAACCCTTGTCATAATTCTCTAACCCCTCTAACACATGTAGTCTCACCCCTCATCAACCCCACTTTATTTAATGCATGTGCCAACCCCTATTGCATGTTTTTCTATATTTTGCAATTTCGTGGACCACAATTTTTGGTTATGAATTCATGAAAATAGGCCACCCACCTATCTGCCCGAATGATCATTTTGACCTGACCTAAATCCAACCAACCACAAATTTTTTGTGAGTCACAGTCTAGAATCTTAGACCATGAATTCATAAAATTTGAAAACCTGCCCGCTACCTGAATGACCACTAGATTTTATTCTAACAAAAACTATTTCTACATATTATACAAATTTATGGGTCCTAATCTTAGCCTGCAAATTTTCCTAGATTGGAAATTTACCCAATATAGCTAACCAACTTGAATTGCCATCCCAAATCCTGTAACTGCTGGTTATCCTGCACTGATTAAATTCTTTAAAATGATAATCTACCTCCCAAATCAGGTTAATGGTGAATTGAAAAAACTTTTGGGAAAATTGAGAGCAATTATAATTTGATTGAGAGAAGTGGAAAATTGATATTTTGTTGCAGGTTGAGTGACTGAAATAGTTTTCTTTGCTACTTGAAGATTGCTTTTGGACATTGCTTTATTATTGGTAAAATCCATCTTGCTACCATCACCATTACAACATCAAATGACTGAATTTTCTAAATTCCCACTATGAGTAATTTTCTTTGTGGTTTTCTTGATATTTCACTGCAATTTTTACATTTGCATTCTACATCCTTGCACATCCAGTGAATTTTTAGGTAGATCCATGAATTCTCATAGATCATAAATTCACTCACAGACCATGAATTCACATAGATAAAATTTTGGGGATAAATATCTGCTTCCATATCCACCAACCCATTTGTATATCACATATTAATCAATAAGCTAATCATATAACATCCATCTTAATATCTGCATTTCAATTTTTGCATTTGCAGTTTACATTCTTACATATTCAATGAATTTATGGGTTAGCCACGACTCCACTCACAAGCTGTAAAATTCATGCACAAGCCACAGATTCACATAGACACAAGCCCATAGGAAAATACTTATTTCAATATCTATGATTTTACTTGCATATTATATATTGTTCATATTGCATTTGATAGCATGCTATCTACTACACTATTTTGCCACATCATTTCAGTTTTCATCTATTTACAAGTAGATCTATGATTTCATTCTTTTATGCACGGTTGGTTAAAGAGACCAAGGGGATTTGACTGCTACACCATAAAGATCAAATTTATAGTGGCCTAAGCAGATTCCCAAGTTCTAATTGCAAATTTTAGTGTTCTGTGTGATCAATTGCAGGTCTCATATAGATTTGCACTCAAAAAAATGAATTCATTTGTAGCTCGCCAATTTCAAATAGACACAAAATTTCTCACAGGTTGTGAAATCACTTACATGTGAATTATCTAGATAAGCTACAAATTCACTCTACTCAATCATCCAATTCTAGTAAGATTTCTATTTTATCTATGTCATTTCATATTTTTATTTTCTGCTAGTTTCATATCTTTTCATTTGCAGATTACTATAAAAACATAAGAAAATATAAAAAATGAAATTGTATTGTATTTAGTTTAGATCAATTGATTATTGTGTGTTATTTGTAAGGAAAATAAAACTGCATATAGTTTAATCTTAGCTACATTCTATCCCAAATCTAGGTGCTTGCAATTAAAAGAACTCATCCAAACATAAACCTTTGCTAGATGTAGAAACAATCTTTAAACATTTCTTGGTGAACCCCTAATTAGTTAGCCATCACCAAAGGAGGCACGAAATCAGGTGTCCCTCACATTCAGGTGTAGGCTTTGAATGAACCATCCCACTTCTAGGCATGGATCCATTAGCATAAGAAAAAGGGTGTAAAATTTTTAGTCTACATTCTTTGGTGAACCCAACATGAAAGATCATGTATTAAGGGTTCAAAATAATATATTACACTTCTCTTCTTTTCATTTTCTTCCCTTTTGGTTTTTACTTTGGCGGTCTGTACTGAAATCATTCTAGATACATCCCACCTATGGCACCACATGGTTTCTAGTTTTAGTGTGGGTTTAAAATTGAACCCTCTAACTTGTAAATTTGGGTATTAAGTGGTGTACACCTTGTACTCCTGGGACAAATAGAGATGACTAATATTAGATCACTTTGGAGTAACTTGAAAAGAGTATTTTGGTTAGAAGGAACATCTTTATTTTCATCACCTATATTTATTTTCAAATAATTCAAGATCACATTAAAGAAAAACTAGTTGGTGAAGTGAAGAAAATATTTTGTGTGGTATTTTCTTTGAGTGATTTTTGTTCACTCTTTCCAAAAATATGATCACATACTGTAGGCCTAAAATTTTCACATTCTTTTCCTCTAGAATGATGGATCCATGAATCAGAGGGTAATGGGAAAATAGTAGATCTACACCTCGAAGGAGAGGCACTTGATCGTGCCTTCTTGTGGTGATTTTTTGATGAATTGGTTTTTGGGTTCACCAAGAAATATTTGTGGTAGTTTTTGAGCCTAGGTTTTAAGATTTTGTTTTAGATGAGTTCTTTTTAATTCAAATAATACATACACCTAGGTTTGGAATTTATGCGACTAAAACTATCTATATGCAATTTTGATTCAATGAAGACAGTAGACAATGGATACAAAATAGAGATGCAATGCCTAAAACTAGGGCTAAAATAAATTATAACCTTACTTGATCCAGATGTTTGATGAAGATTCTAATGCTTGTAGTAGGATAGAATCACCTATGTTTTGGATAGAATCACCTCTATTCCACATATAATCACCTTCGATTCAGATAGAATCACCTTCAATTTTACACAATTGTAGGCAATTTGGTTGCAATCCTATAGCAAGAAAATTGATAGAAAACAGGGGACAAAAAACAAAGTTTCTCATAAATTATGATAATTTCTTGTGATCCAAGTCAAAAATTAGCTTTTAATGGATATAAAACAACAAAATAATAACATGAGATCAATTCATCCTATTACGCCATGAATTTGTGCAATTCTAATCCTGATTTTATGATGCAATTACTTGAAATGATGGTGAACACCAAGATGCAATATCTAAAGCTAAGCAATAAATTAAATGGACATGGTACAATGCATAGACAAATGAAAAATTGAGAAAGAGATGCGAACAATGGTTTGAATCCTTGCCCCAAACTAATTTGAAGACAATATCACCTGTTCTCTAACAGAATTGCCTAATTTCAAATGAAATCGCCTATCGCTTCTATCGATCACCAGGCGATTATGTTGATATCTGGGGCGATTATGATTGAGACCTGTAATGACAAAAAATGAAAATAGGGATGCCGAGAGGTGGGATTGCATAGCAAATGGATGCAAGGTATCCACAAGAGAGTTCAAAGTCTAACTAGCCAGCCAAGGGAAAAAAGGGAAAAGGGCCTAGATTAAATAGGCCAAGGAGGGGTTTGAGGAAGTTGGGAGGTTAGGCTAAACATGGAGGAGGTTTTGATCCCTCCTATGTTTACCACCTTCAATATACTCGCAAACCTCCATAATACGAACGATGAATAAACCAGGTAAGAGATTTTAAACTAGATTTTTTCTTTTAGCAAATTTGGTAAAATTCTATTTTGGGACAAAATCGCTTGGCGATTTCGTCAATTGTCAGGCGATTTTGCTGATCGATGGGTGATTTTTTCCAATGGTCAAGAATGTTTTATTTTATGGCACAAAAAATGAGGAAAAAAATGTCAAAATTGGACATATTATATATCGTTGGAAACCTCTTTTCAAGCTCTATCCAATGGTATAAAATTTGATAAGAATTGAGATGATTTTATAGGGTAAAAATTTTCTTGAATATGACCTTACTTTTCTAGGAGAAAAACTAAGGAAAATGAGTCAATTTTTCATGTCTACATTTTGCCCCCTCTTTGATGTATTTATGAACAATAAATGTGTCAAAGAAAAGTGTAGACACTTGAGTAGAAATGATTATGATTTGACATGGGAAAAAATGGAGTAGAAGGTTTAGAATGAATAGTTTATGTGAAATTGATGTCTTAGAAAAAAATAATTACTAATTTACTAACTAGGATGTCCGCTCGAGTTTTTACACCAAATTTTATGTTTGGTGGAAAACTCAAAATTGATCTTCTTTATTTTATGTGACTTTGCATGATTTATTGAATGATTTATTACATTTTCTTATGATGGTTGTGTTACATAATTTCTTGTAGTCATGCTTTGATTTTTGAACATTTTGATCATGCTTAACATAAAAGAAAAATGATTTTGTAAAGTGTGTTTTGAAAAATATGTTGTGATGATAGATTTGATGGATTAGAAATGAACCTCGAAGGATGTTATGCTAATATGTGACTTTTTGTGGAGTTCAAAGCTCACGGAGTCATGAAGTGGATCCTGTTATGAGGAAGTTTTGTGTTGCTAATACCAAAATATTGTGTACTTAAGAATAATCTTAAGGCTTTATAATGAAAAATAAATGTTTGCTGTTGTTTTGGGACAAGATGTTTGATAGATTATAGCAATAAACCTTAAAGGATTTTGTGCTGTTATGAGAATGTTGGTGGAGTTCAAAGCTCGCTAAGTCTCGAAGCTAATCCTATTTGTGAGGAATGTTTTTGATATTGCTAAGAATGGTTGTATGCTTAAGAATAATATTAAGTCTTTTGTGGTAATAGAAATATGTGTGATGTTTGTTTGATAATAATGTATGTGGTAAATGTTTGTGAAATATATTGAGCAAAGCATGAAAAATTTGAAGGATGATTTATGCTAAGCATAGAATTCCTAAGTGTGAAATTATATGAAATAATTACTTAGGAATTATACCATCATCACGAAAATCAAAATGAAATGCATGATGATATAAAATTATTTGTTCTTTTAAAATGCAAAGTAATGTAAGATAAATCATTGTGTCACATGTTTCAAAAAGATTATGTAATTTTTATGAAAATATATGGACTAATTTTGGGCAAGAATAATTAAAAAGATGACTTGCACTAGGTATATAATTTCTAGTGTGAAAATTGAGAAGAATAAGAATTATACCATCATCGCGAAGTCATGAATGCTATGTATGATAAGTGATTTTGAACTACATGTTATTTTTGCAATAAGTTGTTTTTGAGATTTTTGAAATTTTGGAAATATCTATGTAATGTGTTAATATGAAAGTAATGATAAACTAATGTTGTCCGACAAATTTCAAAGAAATATTTTAACTTATTTCAAAGACAAATTCAAATTTATCAAAAACCAGTGTGTGATAAGTGAGTTTATTATCCATATTTATTTGACACAATGATACAAAATCTCTCAAGGATCAAATGTGTGTGATTTTTAATGTTCATTTACCAATTTTAAGTAAGGTAGTGATGCAAGCAAACTTGAATAACCAATGTGTGTGCAAGTGAAGGGATCATTAACCATGATTTTTGTGCATGAAACTATACCTGACTACTATGTAAATAAAGTCATCAAAAGCTAGATAATCCATAAGCAGACATAGATCTATACAAAATAAGGTCACTAATGTGATAGACATGTTGCCATGTGAAAAGGGATTACCCAATGTCAAGCAAGTTGGGCACAAATCACCTGTTATGGGGTTTACCTCATGATTTTCAAATAACTAAGAATTCCAAGGATTCAAGCTCATTCACCCTTCTTTTCTTCACTTTCAAGGGGTAGGGATTTGTTCATTTTGTTTTAAACAAGGGGATTTTATTGCTTTTCTTTTCTCTTTTTGTTCTCTTTTTGATTTTTTTCTCTTTCTTTTTCTTTTGCTTTTTGACTTTTGCTTTTCTTTGATTTTTCTTTTGGGATACTTGCTCAAATTGGCTGTAGAGCAAGGAATTTTTATTCTGGCAGGGGTAACCTTGTCCTTTTGCCAATTCTCAAAAAATTATAGACCATGCACATGATAGGGTAGCAGGGGAAACTTTTAGCTCAAGAGACTAAGACTATTATGTAGTATCATTTTTCGAATTTGCAACAAATCATTTTAATGTGTAAAAGTGTACTTGGTTCAAGAAGTAGCAAGATCATTTCCCAAAACTCAAAATATTATTTAGTGAAATAATGATCTTCGATACAAGAGATATTTATAATCATAGTGGTAAAATCAAAATAATTAATTTGTGAAATTAAGTGTATGGTTCAAGATAACTTCTGAATTAATCTGAAATAAAGGAAAATATAGCTTCAAAATTGTGAAATACAACAATGAATAACAATGCAAAATGATCTGAAATATTTTTGATATTTTGATACTTTTTGATTTTTTTAGTTGTTTTATTTGATTTTTTGATTTTTACTTTTAATGATGGAATTTGTGGTATATACAAGATGATCTATATACATTATACAATGTTATTTGAGTATAGCATGTCTAAGGTGGCTTCAAAAACAAAGGCGGTTTTGGTTGTGGTGTATGTGAAGCTGTTTGATTGATAGTTGAGATTGTTGTGATGAGGAATGAGATGTATATGAAGAAAAGTGATGGACAGAAGATGACAATGATAAAGAGGAAAAGAATAGAGAACTTTTTATGATAATAATAATTAAATAGAGAATGAAGAACAAAATGTGATGAATAAAAGGTAGCGATAACAAAAGCTTTGTTATAATGTAGAACAATGTAGCAAAATATTTGACTTTTATGTGTAAAATTGATCATGTTACAAAACAAAATGTCAAAAGGATAAGAAGGTTCTTCATTCTTATCACTATATTCCAAGTCTTGATAAGATGGAGGGAGCATATGTGAAAGATATGCATAGGTGTTATTTGGTAAACAAGGATGATCGGGTATGGATTAAGAAAAGTGATTTATAGGAGGTAATTGTGACAATGGAGAATGTATAGAACTTGATGTTCTAACCGTTAAAGATTATTCAAATGGTGTTGGGTAACCATGTATGGTAACAATTTTATTTACAAGTTTAAACTTCAAAAATTGATGAATAATGGAAGGGAAAACCCTCATCGTATGAATCCAAGGACTTTTGAGAAGTAGGTTGTAAGGTGAAGGGTAAGATGCTACATAAAAAAAAGTATCCAGGATCTTGGGTCCACTCTTAAGGGGAAGAATTATAGTGCCTTGAGCCACTTGAATTTCATTGTTAAAATATTTTATAATAACATTTTATTCATTGAGATCTTATTCCTTTAATTCGAGTTTTTGGAATAATTGATAAGTGTATAAATTAAGAGAGGAGCCATTATCTACCACGATAGTTTTAATATATGTTTATTTAATAAATCTTGTAATGTAAAGAAAGGAGTCTTCTTGTGGAGTAGAGGAGTGAATATCCTCATCATAGAATGAAATATGGTTAACCTCAAGAGAGCTTACACCATTAATTGTGTTCTTAGGGGAAAGATCATGAGGAACAAATTGTTAGCTAAGTATATTGAACAAAGTTTCCCTATGAACATGAGAACTTTGTAATACTTCTAAAAGGGATATCTTTGCTTGAGGATTAAGCACTTGTTGTTGACTATAAAAGTGGATTTCATATTGAGATTTTGATGCTAAATATGGGCTTTCTATGCTTACATTCCATTTTGGATCATTCTCTAGAGCCAAAGATAGTTTTTAAGGTTGGTCAAATGAGGAAACTATCTCTTGAATATCAAATTGAGTTGATTGAACTTGAGGTTTCTCATTTGTAGTTTCTATTACAATATTAGTAATATCATCATGATGGGACACATTAAGATGCAATATTTTATTGGTTTCCTATTTTTTATAATTGAATAGGGGTTCTTGGGAGATCCCCGTGTCTTGATTGATTATGGGTATTTTTTGTGTAGGAGTTTGATTGTTTATTGGAGATTTATAATCAGTTGTAGATTGTAATTTCTTTATAGTAAAAAGACCCTCATCAATCAAATATTGAATTGCACATCTTAAATTTCTACATTTTTGTGTCATATGTCCATCCACTCTATGATATTCACAATGTAGCTCAGGTTTATAACAATATACTATGGTATCAGGTTGTCTTATGGGAGGTAACTCAATCCTATTTGTATCAAGTAAATGCTTGAGAATTATATCCATTGGTTGATTGAGTTTAGTAAATTTACGTGGTGAAGGTTTTTGAGAGGCTTTTGATAATTTCCTTAGGAATTCAGCCATAAAAGGACTTAATGGTTTATTACCTCTTTTTTCTTTATTATGGGTAGAATGATGATAGAAATATTATGAAGTATGATGTGAGTGCATGGTAGGATTGGAAGAAGAAGTATTTTATTGTTGAAATGGATGTGTTGTGTTAAAATAAGAATGTTGAAATGGTGGAGAAGGATTGTATGTGGATCGATAGGCATAATATGGATATATGGGAGAAAATATAATATCGTTATGAAGAGGATTGGAAAAGGGATTGTATTTTTGGGGTAAGGATGAAAAATGAGAAAAGTGTGATAAAGGTGATGTTGAATATGGATGAGGTTGGTCATAATCAACAAATGTATTTGAAATTTTTTTCCCAACATTACTGATGAGCTCATATTGATTTGAGTTAAGACTCATGGTTTCTTTAGTAATTCTAAAAGTAATATTTGGTATCTAAAATTTAGAATCTAAAACATACAAATTTGAAATGATGATTTTTTTGTTGTTTTTCTTGTATATATATATATATATTTTGTTTTTTTTTGAAATTAGAAGAAATGCCTATGTATTCACGTCGGGTTCACCAAAGAATGTAGGCCTAAATTTTTTGCATTCCTTTCCTCTAGACTGATGGATCCACACCTTAGAGGGGAATGGAAAAATAGTAGATCTACACCTTGAAAGAGATACACTTGATCATGCCTTCTTGTGGTGATTTTTTGACAAATTGGTTTTTGGGTTCACCAGGAAACATTTGTGGTAGCTTCCGAGCCTAGGTTTTAAGATTTTGTTTTAGATGAGTTATTTTTAATTAGGTTTGGCATTTATGTGACTAAAACTATCTATATGCAATTTTTATTCAATGAAGACAGTAGACAATGGATACAAAACAGAGATGCAATACCTAAAACTAGGGCTAAAAGAAATTATAACCTTACTTGATCCGGATGTTTGATGAAGATTATGATGCTTGTAGTAGGATAGAATCACCTCTGTTTCAGATAGAATCACCTCAGTTCCACATAAAATCACCTTCAATTCAGATAGAATCACCTTCAATTCAGATAGAATCATCTCTGATTTTGCACAATCATAGATGATTTGGTTGTAATCCTACAACAAGAAAATTGATAGAAAACAGGGGACAAAAAATAGAGTTTCTCATAAATTATGATAGTTTCTCATGATCCGAGTCAGAAATTAGCTTTTAATGGATATAAAACAACAAAAGAATAACATGAGATCAATTCATCCTATTACGCCATGAATTTGTGCAATTCTAATCCTAATTTTATGATGTAATTACTTGAAATGATGGTGAACACCAAGATGCAATATCTAAAGCTAAGTAATAAATTAAATGGACGTGGTACAATGCATAGACAAATGGAAAATTAGGAAAGAGATGTGAACAGTGGTTTGAATCCTTACCCCCAACTGATCTGAATATAGGATCATCTGTTCTCTAATGGAATTACCTACCTTTTGATGAAATCGTCTGTTACTTATGTTGATCGCCAGGCGATTATACTAATATCTAGGGCGATTATGAATGAGACCTACAATGACAAAAAATGAAAATAGGGATACCGAGAGGTGGGATTGCATAGCAAATGGATGCAAGGTATCCGCAAGAGAGTTCAAAGTCTAACCAGCTAGCCAGGGGGAAAAAGGGAAAAGGGCCTAGATTAAATAGGCCAAGGAGGGGTTTGAGGAAGTTGGGAGGTTAGGCTAAACATGGAGGAGGTTTTGATCCCTTCTATGTTTGCCACCTTCAATCTACTCGTCAACCTCCCTAATCCAAATGATGGATAAACTAGGTAAGATGTTTTAGACCAAATTTTTTCTTTTAGCAAATTTGGTAAAATTCTATTTTGGGACAAAATTGTCGGGCAATTTTGTTGATCGATGGGCTATTTTGTTCAATGGTCAAGAATTTTTGGTTTGTTGACGCAAAAAATGAGGAAAACAATGTCAAAATTGGACATATTATATACCGTTGGAAAACTCTTTTCGAGCCCTATCAAATGGTATAAAATATGATAAGAATTGAGATGATTTTATAGGGTACAAATTCTCTTGAAGATGACCTTACTTTTCTAGGATAAAAACTAAGGAAAATGAGTCAATTTTTCATGTCTACACATACCAACATGTTTATGTTACTTTCTCGATCAAAGATGTTAGGGGAAATTCACAAAATATATGGATTGGTTATATTCAACCCTCTCAATAATTCCATCCATATTCAACATTACCCTTGTCACAACCTCATATTATTCCATATTTTCCCTCTCAACCAATCCATCCACAATTATCCTTTCCACATTCTTCCCCATCATTGTTGCCATCACAACCACTTCCATATTCTCCTCATAACACAACACATCCATTTCAACAAGAAAATACTTCTTTTGCTAATCATACCATACACCCACATCATACTTCATAGTCTACCTACTATCATGATTACACCTCCAATTATGAAAACAAGCAATCAATCATTATATCCTTAAACAAATGCTAGATAAAAACATGATTGAGTTACCTCCCATAAGGAAGCCAAATACCACAACAAATTGGTATACTCCTAAGAAACATTGTGAATACCATAGAGTGGATGGACACATGACACAATCATGTAAGAAGTTGAAACATCTGATTCAAGACTTGATTGATGTAGGTCATCTTGTTATAGAGGATTTACAACTTACTCCTGATCACAATCCTCTAACAAATAATCAACTTCATACACAACAAGTACCTACAATTGATCAAGACATGAGGATCTCCCAAAATCCCCTATCCAATCATCAACAATAGGAAACCAACCAAGTGTCATATCCTAAAGTGTCTCATCACAACAATAATATTGATATTGTAGCAAAGACTACAAAAAAACAAGTAATCTCAAGCTCAACAGATTCACCTTGACAAGCAGGAGACAAGTTCTTCATCCAACCAACCTTCAAGACTTCCTTTAGTTTTGAAGAATAATCAAAAAAGGAATACAAGCATAGAAAGCCCACCTTTAGTGTTGAAACCTCAACCTAAAGTCCACCTCGACACTCAACAATAGTTGGCTAATCCTCTAGCCAAGATACCCCTTTTAGAACTTTTGCAAACTTCTCCTATTCATATGGAAGCTTTGTGGAAGATTCTAAGCCAACAATTTGTTCCTCAAGACATTCTCCCTAGGGATATTGCTAGTGTTATAAGTTCTCTTGGGATGAATCATATTTCATTCTATGATGATGAAATTCCTTCCTCAAACTTGCAAGAAGATTCATCCCTTTACATCACAAGATTTATTGGAGAAACATTTATCAAAAATGTCTTGATAGATAATTGTTCCTCACTTAATCTATGCACTTATCAATTCTTTCAAGAACTTGGATTGAAGGAGGAAGATCTCACCAAATCTGATGTCATCATAAAATATTTCAATAATGAATCCCAAGAAGCTCTCAACACTATAGTCCTTCCCCTTAAGGTTGGACCCAAGATATTAGATACCTTTTTTTATGTGGTATCTTGCCCTGCACATTATAATCTACTTCTTGGATGCCCTTGGATTCATATGATGAGGGTTGTCCCTTCCACTCTTCATCAATACTTGAAGTTTGAATTTGTGAATCAACTTGTCACCATACATGGTGACCCTAGGCCATTCGAATATTGTGAAATTATTGGACCATTAAGTTCTTCATCCTATCCTTCTTTGTCATCATTTTTACCTTATGTCCATCACCCCTCTTCATATATATTTTATCATCTTCTTCATTGTCTTCTAACCACTCTTCTTCATCTACATTTGATCATCCTTATTCACCATGTAGTACCCATTCAAATCCACTTAATTCAACTTCCACAATTGAATAATTATAATACACACTTAATTCTCCTATGGACCATCAAGGCTCTAAGAAGATTGAAGAAGACAAGAGACCTCCTTATCCCTCTGATATTTTATTTTGTAATATGATAAATTTTGCACATTCTGATGGTAAATATTTTGCTTCTCAAGAGGACCCTTCTTCACTATCTTACAGAGATCTTGCAAAATTAGGGATCATCCCTCCTTTTGTTAAGAAAAATGGTTTTGTTCGAGAGTGTATAGATTTTCGTGCAAAGGCTACTAAAGAAAAATCTATAAAGGAACTTCTTTGTTCAAAACATCCTTTGGTTTTGAAGCCACCTTAGAAATATTATGCATAAATCATCTTGTACAGTGTATATAAATCATCTTGTATATATTATAAATTTGAAAAAATAAAAAAAATCAAATAAAACAAAAGTTGTGCATGGTATTGCATTTTCATCTAGTTTGCATTTCCATCATTGCATTCGCTCATGCCATTTTACATCCCTTGACCTTGAAAATTTAAATTTATTAATTACATCTCCCCAAGGCAAGGGATGTAGTTCTTGCTTTGCTCCATTGGCCTTGTTCATACACTTTGGTGCACACCCCTATTGAGTAGTATTCACTTTGGCAATATCATTCCTAGCACCCCATAGTGGATAGCTTCATGGTCACGAGCGAGGGGTAGCCTCCATTCGACCATTTATGAGCATACATCCTAGTGGGTATATCTCTACTTTTCTTTGACCATTAGAGAACACTACACCCATAGCAGGTTTAGCACCTCTCATCATTTTTCTTGGGCCTTTTAGAGTTTTTTCTTTCATTTGCCTATACATTTCATTTAGACTTGTACATAACTTATCTTGCACAATCGTTGCTTCTATATTGCATTGCATAATCATCATCATACATCTTATAGTTTGCATTAGGCATCCTACAATTTTAGTTTGCACCTTGCATTTTGATTAGCCCAATTGCTTGCGTCATATAGTCATACTTATCCATCATTCTTTTCTAGACAAGTGCTAACACATTCATAGTTTATCTTGATTTTCTCAAGTGATTAAGACCCCATCTTGAACCAATCACATGATTCATATTTTAATAAAATATTGATCCTTGATATTGATTAAAAATATTTCTTGAACCAAAGCGCACTTTTTCACTAAGGAAAATTTTTGAGTTTTGGGACTTGACCATGCCACTTTTGAACCAAAGCACTTATCACTTTTATTAATAAAATCTTGCATTTGGGAAGATGATGCCATGATTGGATAGAACCTCGAAGCGAACAATTATTCTTGCTTGTCCCATTATGCATATAGTCCAACAATAAAAATAAAAATATATATACATTCTTTACAAAAAATTCACAAAAATGAAAAGAGCGGGTAGTAAGGATAGGGTAAAATTCTCATCAAGACTCGATTCGAGTGGTTGAGAATCCGATTCCCCAAAGCTCTAACTCTTTTCACAAAAACAATAATAAAGTGGGTAGTAAGGATAGGGTAAAATTCTCATCAGGACTCGATTCGAGTGGTTGAGAATCCGATTCCCCAAAGCTCTAATAATATTTACAAACACATAATACTAATAAAACCTCCAAGTAGTAAGGATAGGGTAAAATTCTCATCAGGACTCGATTTGGGTGGTTGAGAATCCGATTCCCCAACCTTATATTGGACTATAATCATGCGTGGTGACATGTCTCTCTTGAAGAGACCTCTGAATGCACATAAGGACAAGCTAGCTTCTTGGTTCTCTCTATGACTGGTTTACTCCTACCTTGCTCAAGGTTGGTCAATGAATTCACTTGCACACATATTGGTTCTTGATTGGCTTGTGTCATTACCTTACTTAAAATTGGTAAATGAACTCCACAACCACACACATTGGTTCTTGAAATATTTGCATCACATTCAAGATCAAGATAGGAAAAGAACTCACGAATCACACACTGGTTCTTGATACAATCTGACCTCACTTTGAGAAACATCCAAGATTTTTGATGAGCTTGAATAGCCAATGTCATGATATATTCATGGGCATGTATGACCATTCTCACAAGAATTTATCACCAAATCAATCATTAGTCTCACATTTCATATCCATCTCCATTGCATATAAGTGTTTCCATGATTGCTTAGTCACATTGCACAATAGCCTGTTAGGGTTTAAACATTTTGCATACTTTGCATATCCATTGTTTGATCATATAGTTGCATAGGGACTTTGCGATGATGGCATGGGATAATACCTAGTTAGGTTTTTTTCTCATATACACTTTATTTCATGCTAGGAGTCTCATGCCTAGCACAAGTCCCCTACATAAGACAAATTGCATTCTTCATGCTAAGTCATTCACATCATTCTTCACACCCTTAATTTTCAATCAAAATTAATTTTAAGGGTATACACTATCCATCATCCACAATATCATATTGACCATCAAGTTCAATCATATTTTGGGTCATATACCTGCGATGTTAGCATAACAACATCCCTCACACATGATCCACTTCATGACCACAAGCGAGGAGTAACCTCCATTCAGGTCTTACACAAGCATACATCCTCGAGGGTTATTGCTAAAAGCTCATAGTCGTAAGGATATGCCACCCAACACATCATCCTTATAATGTCCATTACAATTCATCAAATCACATTCCATTTCCATAGATCACATTTTGACAAGCATGATAGATGTGCATTAGAAATCATCAAACATAATTATAAGCATTCTAATATGCATTACCATTTAGGTCATTTACCATAATCATTCATAAAACATTAAAAACAACAAAAATATTTTGCATAAACACACATAAAAATACAAAATGCAGTATGGTATTAATCTCAAGAAAAAGGTACATATGTATAAGTCAATTGGTATGCCACAATAAAAAAACCTTGGCATACTTAGTCACTGAGGAAGTATGCCACAAAAGATAAAATTTGGCATATCATCCCCTAGATCCTTGGCCCTCGCTTGTATCCCCTAAAGATATTAGTGGAGGTATATTCATAGACTGAGTCACTATATATGAAATAGATCATGCACCACTCCAACTCAGAGCCATATCCACTGGTAAAGATATCCTCTAACCCTCTAGATCCACATGGAAGTAGAGAGTATGGTAAAATATCTCTCATCACATTGACCTCCCTAACTCATTCTAGAGGTAGCACTGCATGCTACTGCTTGAAGAGTGTGTTGGTCTGCTCAAAGAGGGTACAAACCTCACCTATTGCTACTGTATCTAGGTGTATGCCTATCACAACTAAGCCTCAAGTGACTAGATGTGCCCAACCTAAGTTGCCACATAAGACCTCAAACCTTCTATCTTAGTATTCTAGGTATCCAGTTCCACCTATAGCTCTAAGATCTATTGGCCATCCCCTCCATCTCTCCCACCACCTACCTCACCCATCTCAACATCATCACCCACCTCTACTTCCATTTGTGGCTGTTGAGATACCTCTTGTTGAGGTGCCTCTTCCTATCAGGGAGCCTCATCCTATCAAGGTACCTCATCCTATGTTGAGACATATCCTCTTGCTCTAGGTCTATGCAACTATACATGCTTACACCTAAGTACCTCTACCGATCTAGATCTCGATGCAATTCCTTGTACCTTCCTTAACCACGTAGCTGCTCGTACTACTAACACTATTTTATGATCTCCTACTAGTCATCGACCCACCTCTACAATAATCCTCTAAGGTCTAACACCTTCATGCGACTTCTTGTATCCATCCTTGATACCTACATCATCCAATCCTAGGCTCACTAAAAGTGGATCATCATCCTCAAGTTCCCTAAATCGTGTGACATCAGGGTTACCACCTACATCTGGAGAGTCCATCACCTACTAAAACCAAACATATCTCAGCCCTGGTATGTCCTACCATAGTCCAAAATGATGTTGCACCTGATCAAAGCAATATAGCTCCATATCTCCCTTATTTGAGTGTAGCCATCGTATATTTTAAACCTGAGCTAGATCTACATAGTCTTAATTCCAATATGGAAGCAACCTCCAAGGTCTCCATATAATCTAGTGCAGACACAGGTTGTTTATCACCTACCTTGTTGTATCTATCCTGCTACCTCATCATCTACATCCTCCTATCATAGGTGCCCATCAATATATAGTCGACTACCCTACATACAAATTCTCCCAATGTAATTAGTTAGGCTTCCTAACTGCTATGTGCTCCCAACACCATACTTGTAGTAGAGTAGTGAAAATAATGTAACTATATTGCTTGTATACAACATTCCATAATATCCTATACAAGTGGCATAATGTAAATGAGTCCCAATCAAAGTGCCTCTTTGTCTCTCTCATCTCAACCACGATCCCAAATAAAGCCCATGGTAGATGTTGACTACTCATGCGATAGGCTAGTAGTCTGACAACCACCTCGCTCAACACAACTATAAATGTAGAGATACCCTATATCTCTACTATGCACTCTACACTGATGCCACTCTGGTTGACCAAAAAATTTAGATCTTCTATCAGATGCTCCAAGGCTCTACACTATACCACATACTGGTATACCACCATTAATCTGATAAGAATTTAGAGGATCCACCATACATCCTCCAATGTCATAGCCATATCCTCCATTGGTAACCAAAATATCAATGATTTTGGGTACCATCTCTCTATCAACGCTACCAACAGAGTTGTATCCACATCAACTCTGGGCATATTTTCTATGTTAAGAAGCCCTAATAACTACATCAAAGTCCTCTCTATACCATCCAAATCCCTCATATGATCCTTAAAATATCTGTATTGCCACTCTTGATTCTTGAGAGAACCATACTGCAATCAAAAACATAAAAATTACATATAAATAGTCCATCATAATCATAAAAACAAAAATATAATAAAAAAATAAAACAAAAATCAAGATCAAATTGTAAAACAATACCAAAATAGCAAATTTATGGGTTCTTTATGAATTCACAGGTTTTTAGCCATAATGAACATAGGGAATTGCAGTCGTGAATTCATCGTGACAACCATGCGGTGCATTTTTTGGTAAAAAATCTAGAAAAAACCAACAAAATTTGTAATAAAAGATGAAAATTAGTTAAGAAGATAAAATTATACTTGAATAATTGTCGCTGCCTCATCACCACCCGTTCACAATTTTGCTATGTGATTTGGAAGCACCATTTTTCTCTAGAGATCGAAACCAGCAACTCATGCAGTGAAAATAAATTAGGGTTTTACCCTATTCCTCATTTTTGTTAGCTTTTGAGGATATATGCTATGGAGAGATATGATACAGGTCCTAATAAAATACAAAAAATATGAAATAAAGTGAAACAACAATATAACTGAAATTCGTCGGACTGAACGCTTGTCCCTTTCCTGGTGCTTTCAACGACGTAAAGGGTTTAAAATGATTGTGGCATGGTGGTTATAGGGGCGGACTGCACGAAGATCTGTGTGGCGGCTTCTAGGGCGGACATCGCAGAATACTTTGGTGGCCATAAAAGTTGGACAGCCTGCCCGGATTTGTGGCGGCTACCGATTCCACCATGTAAATTCAAAAAAAAAAAAAAAAAAAAAACAATATGACTGAAATATACTATAAATAGAAATGACAAAAATATAATGCTATATGGAGGAAATGGTCACTCCATTGATATGAGCTAAAGAGCTACATTGTACTCCATACATGAGTACTTGAGAGATGCTATATGATATGCTATGTGTTATATGATCTATCTACTACTATGAGGCCCTTTATATAGGAAGATAGATTCCTTGGACAACACTCTACCTAGATGTACAAGGGGACACCTTGCACATTACAACTTGCACATGCCACTTGTGCATTTATTACATTGCTTGAAGTAACTAGATAAATTCCCTCTAAAGTAATCTCCTATCCTAACTATGTACCTAAGGTGGTACATTTACATGACCCAAATGATGTAATATACTCTAACTCTAACACCCCCTGTATTACATTATTTGGGTATTGAAGATTTCAATCTTCAATATGGATCTTTATCTTCAGTATGGTCTTTGATTTGATCAGGTACTTTCATCAATTGATTTTTTCTCTAGAGTCCTCTTGTATTTGAACCTTCTTCTTCTTTAGATTTTCCTTTGAGTCTGGTTTCTGCATTCCTATAGGTGGTAGTATTGCTGCTAGATCCCTGCAAGGATGGTTCTTCTTCTTTGTGCTTACTCTGTACAAAAACATTTTTCAAGACATCAAGATAAGATCTTGGATTAGTGGATCTTGAAGTGTCAATACTGCATGAGGATTGAAATATCCTTTTTAAGTATGATTCACTTAGTTCAAATTTCCTTTCATGAGCTTCTATTGAACTTTGTGTCTTTGCATTCTCATTCTTGTAGCATTTGTATGTAAGTAATGCCATATACAAAATGCTTACAAAATCTAGGGAAAGTGGAATGTCATCCCTTCCATTCTCAATTGCTTCTTTGAGTTGAGCTTGTAGATATTGTTCCATGGTATCAAAGTCATCATCTAAGGCTTCACTATAAATCATTTTTTAAGTAAGATCTAAATATGCTTCACCTTTTATAAGTAGATTCATGATTCCAATTTTTATGGCACATGCTTTTTCCTTTCTAGAGAGATTATTCATGTGTTTGTTTGTTGTATTCCTTGGGATAGACATCTTATAGCTTTCTTTAAAAAATGCTTTGATTGGAATAGAATATTATGAGATAGAATCTACTAAGTGGTCTACCTTATAACTCCTTAGTTATGAGCTTGATTTGATAAAGCCTTTGTAGATATTAGTTTTTGTAGGCTTTCTTATATCTCCCTAGTTAAGATATTTGATTTAGTAGAGTCCTTGTAGACTTTGTAGAGACCTTAGTACTTGATAATATTTGATGAATGCTATTGTTATCAAGTTTTGTAGAATGCCTTATGTCTCCCTAGTAATTTTGGAAATGCTATATGATAGATAAAGTGCTTTTGAGAATTATAGTTCAATTTTGAGTTGATTTTGTAAAGTTTTGAGAATAGCAAAAATCAAATTCTTTTACACCTTATTAATCCTATTGAAATTTAAGAACTTTCTAATTTGATGAGGTTTTAATAGTTGGATTTCTTTTGTCCCTTTAATGTATTTTTGAGACATGTATATCAATTAATTTCCAACTCTTAATATTATTTAATAAACCTCTTTTTATAGCCTTTAATAATTTGATATTTATTGTTTCTAATTTCCAATTTCCTACTTTGATGTAGTATTCTTTATAACTCCCTAACGTGGAATATTAGAAAATAATTATTTGAAATAATATAAAATTCTGATTTCCAAGTAGAATTCCTTATTTCTCCTATGTTATAATATTGCAAATATTAGGATATTTTATGTGTTTTCTCCCTTTTATATTGCTTTTAAATATGGCTGATTTTCTTTAGTATTTCAACCTAATGTTATACCTTATAACTCTCGATTAATGAAAGAAAATATTAATAAAGTAGAGACCTTACCTTTGATGTTGTATTATCTACATTTTTATTATAGATCTCGGACGTATATGATAGTCCACTTCTTTTCCTTTCCTTTGAATGCTTATGGAGAATGGTGTGCATTGATTTTTCCTTGGCTTCAACATTGGAATTCTTTGACCTCCTTGACCAGATATTTTAATGTTCTTTCACCTTTCTTCCATACTGTGATTCGACATGTGTTGTGAGTAAATGCTAGAATACTGAATACGTCAACTTCCGTGGTCTTTGGCACCTTTTAATAGAAGAGAGTTCTTGTGCTATGTGACAAGTGTCATGCCGGTTACTTCTTGAGCACTTGGAGGGAATGAAGATGCTTGTAACATCTGGGTGTTACAACCTTGGAGGAGCACTTATTTCCTTTGAAGACAAGTGTCTCCCTTGTTCTAACATACCACCTTTCTTTCTAGTAATGTTCCTTTGCTCGAATGTGTGAAATATGGGTGCTCATGTAGTGAATGTTAGGATTTATTTTCAAGTGACAAGTGTCACTTCCTCCTTATGCATGGGCTCTTTCTCTAATACTTCTTTAACGTACCTTTGGAGAACCTTTAAATGTTGTAATATTCATGACTCTTCCTTTGTTCTATGGCACTTGCTTATGAGTTGGTTCCATATGGAGTGACGAGCGATACTTTGTTGGAGCTTTGGTGAACCTCCAATAATGGTATAGAATGCTCCTTGGACATGCATCGAATATAGTCTTCTACACCTTGCTTTTCTTATTTTCCAAACTTGTTATGCTCACCATTATTGCCATTAAATATAATGCTTTCTTTTGCCTTGTATTGTGATGTATTTTACTTGTAGATTTGGCTGTCCAAGATGTAGAGGATATGAGCCTTTCGAGAGGCTTATTTGCTTTTCTCGAAGTGTGCTAATGTTTGGCTGCCTTTGGCTGTTGCACCTTGTGAATAGTGTGCCTTTGAGGTAAATTTAAAATCTACCCTAATTCTTTTCGTAGAATATATTAGACTGGTGCACCAATATGTAATATATTTTGTATATAAGAATACCCTTATTGCACTCCTTTTGCAGATATGATTTTCTTAATTTTTATGGTAGCTTTCTTGAAGGCAATGGGGGATTTTGAGGTTGTATTTTGATTAGAAACCTTTCCCATTTTTTCTTGGATATTTTTCTAATGAACCCAAGATTGTAACCACGTATATAGAAGCTTCCTTTTCTTTTTTAGAAGTAATTTTTGCACCTCTTTTTGGTGCACTTTGAATCTTGAGACTCACCAAGTCTCTATTTGAAGCTTCTCTTGCTTATTTTAATGGTGGCTTTCTTCTCCACTCCTTGGAGGAATCTGATATTATTTTGGTGGCTTATTTGGGCCACGAAATACTGCAGGTTTTGTGCACCAAATAGTGTCTCTAGACACTTTGATTAATCTTCTGGTTTTTGTGCTCTTGATCCTTAAAAATTAACAAACACAAACTAACCTTTTTGAGAGTAATTAGTATAGTGCAAATGATATTAATAATAATACCAATTTAATGCACTAACAATCTCACATTATCACTCCAATAAACTCTCAAAATAATTTCAGATGCACTTAATAATCTCTGCAACTTTTAAGAGTAATCTGTAATGAACCCTTAATAAGTATTTTATAAATTTTCACTACAAACAAGGTTGTAGGATCTAGTCTTATTTTATTTTTCCAAATTAGATGATAGGTAGTTGATAGATAGTTGTAATTTTGAAATCTATTCAACTCCAAATTAATGTGCAAATAATCCTTAAAATGAATTTTCCCTTTTTGCACTTTCTTGAAGACTATAATGCAATCTATTCTTTTGCAACTTTTAATCCAAATATGATGCTTAATGGAATTTGATAATGAACCCTAATATGAAGTTCAACTAGTTGCACCTTAGTTGCTTTCATTTTTTTATGGCTTCTGAAGTAGATGATGTAGATCTTGGTGCTTCTGATTCACCAAGTTGCTGCCTTGTAGTAGATGGATACACAACTTCTTTGTTGGTTGTCTCGAATAAATTTCTCCTTCACCAATATCTAGCCTCAAAATTTCTATCTTGAGCCTTGGATTTGGTGTCTTAATCCTTCTAGTGATCTTTTGCTTTTTGCTATAGATTCAGAGAACTCCTTTATTTGAATTGTGCCTTATTGTTGTGAGGGGAAATCTCCAAATCTTCTAGATTTTGTAGGATTCTTATATCTGAATATTCCTTCAAGCTTCTTGTCAAATTCTAACTTCAAACATGATCTTCTTCTTCTCAATATTATAATTTTATTTAGGTCTTCAATGGATTCTTCTTTGAAGAACACAAGCTTATACTGAGAGGGGGGGGGGTGAAAAGTATAAGACCTCTTTTTACTTTTTCCTTTATACTTCAAAATAGTAAAGCAATATACCCAAAGCAATATCAAAGCAATGCACAATATCATCCACAAAGTGACACCAATTTTAACGTGGTTCACCCGGAATGGCTGGGCTACGTCCACAAAACTTTTCTCTAAAAGTTATCTCAAAGTTCTTTGGGAATCCTTCCCAATTACAATGTTTATGAGCCTCGGCCCAAAGGAGATACCTTCCCCCAATCAGAATTTATGAGCCTCTGCTCAAAGGAGATACCTTCCCCCAAATTTATGAGCCTCGCTCAAAGGAGATACCTTCCCCTCTATCTAAATTTATGAGCCTCTGCTCAAAGGAGATACCTTCCCCTCAATCTAAATTTATGAGCCTCTGCTCAAAGGAGATACCTTCCCCTCTACTCTAGAAATGATCCCTCAGAAGATCAACTGCCTCTACCTCTTGCCAACACATGGAACTCCTTTCCACCGAAGACCTCCTATCCTCAATGCTTAGCCTAAGAGACCTCTGCCTTCTATGATCACGTCCACAACAGCTCAACAACCTATACCAAACACAGTCAGTCGGTCTAGTACAAGTCTTCCTCTATCTGTCAGATCTGTCCAACACTTGAACAAATCAATCCTCTACACACAAGCCTTCTCAAAGACTTGCCAAATCTATCCTCAGGTTCTTCTCAAAGAACCAGTGCTCCTCTGTCCTCAAGTTCTCTGATAGAACTATCAAAACTCAGCTCACAAGTCCTCTGCTAGGACCTGTCCAAATCTGCTCACAAGTCCCCATCGAAACCTGTCCAAAACTGCTCACAAGTCCCCACCGAAACCTGTCCAAAACCTGCTCACAAGTCCCCATCGAAACCTATCCAAAACCTTCTCACAAGTCCCCATCGAACCTATCCAAAACTCTCTCACAAGTCCCCACCAACCTCCAAACCCTCACAAGTCCCCACCAGAACCTGTCCAAAACCTCTCACAAGTCCCCACCGAAACCTGTCCAAAACCTCAACAAGCTCACCAAGAAAAACTTTCTTAGTAGGAAATCACAAGGTGAATTGTTAGAGACCCAATGTGATTTGTCAAACTCATAGAAGCATAAAGAGAATTGTTAGAGACTCAATATGTTCTATACTCAACTCCCAATCTCAAAACTCAACTCAAATCAACTCAACTCAAACTCAATCTCAAATCTGAAAACTCAACTCAAACTCAATCTCAAATCTGAAAACTCAACTCAAACTCAATCTCAAATCTGAAAAACTCAACTCAAACTCAATCTCAAATCTGAAAACTCAACTCAATATCTGAAATGGATAGGATAGAATGCTTTCTTTCAAGAACATGAAACTCCAACAATTGCCAACTATGCAAAGAATCACATAACAATGATACTCATGTTCTTTTCACCATCAATTAGGGCTTCAACAACAATGCTCATCAAACAAGGTTCAATCAACACCATTCAGCTCAAAACACAACCTTGAAGCATTTCACAATCAACATCAGAAAAGGAAACAAGTAGAACTCCTTTTCTCTCCAATATTGTTTGAACAAAAGCATCCACCAACTCAACTCACAATAGCACACACAACTTTTCAAATCATCAATAAAGGAGTAAGCTCAACACTTTAACCAAGTAAAGAATAGCTTGATTATTACCAATTTAATGAAAGCAAATATCAATCTCAAAGCTGCCCACTTAAGGTTTCACAACTTCACACAAGAAGCAATTGACCTTAAAACATCATGCTTTCATTTCCATAAACAACCAAAAGCACTCTCAACATTACAAGAAATATTTAACCCTTATACACCTTATTTCTCCCTTATAGTCTTATCACAAATAAAATTTATCTCTCATAAGAATGCAATAAGAAATTTCAACAACATCTTCAAAAAGAATCTTTTATCAAAATACAAACAAGCTTTAAACTCCTTATAACTCCTAAGCTGTTTTTCCCTCTAACAAACTTCCTCCATCCGCAAAAACACTTAGCAAAAATTAATTTTGAAAATACCTTAGCCAACATCAAAAATCGCTATGGAGAAATTTGCGCATGAATTCTAACACCACCCGCTGCGTCCACTTCACGACGAAAAACCCTTTCACGATATTCGAACGCGGAACCTCCCGTTCGGGTAGCGCGCCAATAGCCTAGCCGCTACCGGTGCGCCAAAGGCACCCGATGAGGTTTAAACCTCATGCTGTTAACCTTGATCCTTCTATGCCAGGGATAAAATGAAACCACAGTCCCTTCCTTTCCTCTGCCATGACACGACGACAATAAACTTTATGACGGATTCGACAAACGGTGAGTGCAGACAAACGAACAACGGATCCATGAAAATCAGCGAAGACACAGACGAATTTACAGCGAGCAACTCCTTTCAAAATTTGGATGGGATCAATCTTTGTTTTCATCGAGGGAGATTTATATGCAATTTACCATAAGCTCTTTGACGTCGACGAGGAGTTTAACACGTCGACGGAGGTCTTGGCTAGCGCCCACAATGTTAAAACATTTGCGCCATGGATTAGGAGAACCCATTGCAAATAATAATTTATTTATTTAAAAATAATTAAATGGAACCTTAACAAGGTTTTTAATTATTTAAATAAATACTTCCTCCTGGACCCAAATGCATTAAACCAATGCATCCACCTGTAATCTCTAAACCTGCCAACTTGGGGTTTGCAAAAGACCTTTGAAACTGTCATGCCGTAACCTTCATCAAAACAAATTATTTGACATCAAATCAAATTCCTTCAAGAGCTTCTTGACATCAATGACAACTTATACACTTGAGCAAAGGCAATGTACCCAAAGTACCCAAAATTGCCAACAATCTCCCCCTTTGTCATTGATGGCAAACCTTTACTGAAAACACTTCTCAAGAGCCAAAACTGAAACCAACTGTGCTAACAACTGAGAAACTGTGCCCACAACTAAGAATCTTCCTTTGAAGTTTTGCTCCCCTGACTTGAAGCTTTCCTCTTCACTTTGAAGCTCTCCCCCTTACTCATATCTCTCCCCCTTTGTCATCAATGGCAAAGGGCCACCTTTGGGGCTCGGGACTAAGAATGAGCCTCTTAGCTTAGTCCCTCCCCCACCTCCTGATGAGGTGATTAATTCTGGGGTGGGAGTAAAACTCCCATTAGGCACTGATCATCATCAGCGTCTATAACTTCCTTGTCGGGCCTTCTCTTGAACTCTTTGTCCATATTCCTATTCTTGTCACTATTCTTGTTCTTGTTCTCATCCCTGTTCTTGTCCATGCCTTGATCCTTGGACCTGATCATGCCACTGTTCCTGTTCCTGTATTCTAGAATTTTAGCTCTACACTGTCTGATTATGTGACCTTCATTGTTGCACTTGAAACACTTGACGATGTTGTTTCTCTGAGGTAAACCTGATCTTTGAATCCACCTGTTCTGACCAAACCTATTCTGGCCAAACCTATTCTGACCAAACCTATTCTGACCAAACCTATTTTGATCAAACCTGTTCCTGTTATTTACCTTGCAATAGACTGCCTTGTGCCCAAACTATTTACAAGAGTAGCAATACCCTTGAAAGAAACTAGCACTTCTAAAATTGTCATTTACCTTCTTCACTTGAGCCATGCAATGTGAAGCCATGTGACCAAACCTGTGACAAGCAAAACATCTGCCTTGAAACTTTCCTTTATTTGACCTCTTGGGTCCTGAAAACTTCTTCTTCTCATTCTGAATTCTGTTTTCTATTTCTGTGCATCTATCATTCAAGGACTCCTTTTCTGAAGTACTTTCCTCATCAGAACTCTCTTCCTTTTGGAGTCTCTTACTAGACTCTCCAACTTGTTCCTTGTGTGGCTTAACAAAACCAAGGCCTATTTTATCTGTTGTCTTTCTTTGACCTTTGATGAGTGACTTAACCTTTTTGGAGCTATCTTGAAACCTGTAAAGCTTATCCTTGTACTCTTTAGTTTCCTCTTTCAAAGAAGCCATTTTCTGTTCTAACTCACTATACTCAAGAACCTTAGACTCTAACTCATCCTTGAGTTCTTGTGTCTTAGCTATAGAGAAGTCAAGACTTTCTATAAGATCATCTCTCTCCATACAACATTCATCTAACTTATCCTTGAGTCTAGCATTCTTCTTTCTTTCCTTTTTCAAAGCACTAAGAGCACTAATAAGTTCACTTTCAAGATCCCCCCTCCTTTATTTGATTGCCTTTTGAATCATCAAAGCCTTTTTCAGATTTCTTATCACTAGAGGTGCTACCCTTTTCAAAAACCATACATGCATCTTCCTTATAGTTTTCTGAAGCATCCTCATACATACTAGAAACCAAATCATTATTTGTGCAATCATCCTCAAGGTGACCAAAATTTCCACATCTAAGACATTTCATGATAATGAATCTATGTTTCGGTTCTTCCTCTTTTTCGATATGAACAACATCTCATTTTCATTATCACTTGAAGAACTTTCACTATCACTACTAGAACACTTACTTGCTTTGTCTAGGTAGAAACTCTTCTTGTGCTTGTGAGAATACCTCTTTCCTTGATTGTTGTGCTCATATTTGATCTTCCTGTGATGCTTGTGCTTTTCAGAATCCTGTTTATCTTCATCACTTTCATTCTTGGGAACAGTACAGTTAGTAGCATAATGACCAAACTTTCCACAATTGAAACATCTTATATTTTTCATACTTTTGTGTTTTCTAGAGAACTTGCCTTTCTTGCTGTAATATGCCTCTTCATCACTAGAAGACTCATCACTATCTTGAAGCTGTTTACCCTTGGATTCCTTGGTAGCCTTGAAAGTTGCCTCTTTCTTGACATCAACCTTCACTTGAGTTCTCAACTCAAATGCTGCAAGTATACTATGGAGCTCATCCTTTTTCAACTTATCCAAATCTTTAGCTTCCTCAATAGCAAAAATATTTTCACTAAATCTATTAGGAAGAGATCTTAAAATCTTATCACAAACATCATTTTCAGCAAGCTCAAGACCTAAGTCTTTCATGGAGTTAACAACCTCATCCATACGAAGCATGTAGTCACTAATATTTTCATCATCATTCATCTTGAGTTGTTCAAACATACCTTTGAAGTGTCTCAACTTGGCCTTTCTGACATTTGTATCACCTGTATGAACCACCTTCAACTGTTTCCACATTTCACTAGTTGTCTTGCAGTGAATCACTTTGGTGAGATCTGCTTTCTGTAAGCCTTTTAGGATTGCATTCATTGCTTTTGAATTGTTGTGATGTAGGAGCCTTTCTTCTTTAGTATTAGGACCATGTACAGGAATAGTGTACTCATCTTCAATCACTTCCCATACCTCATTACCAAGTGCCATTAGATGAACCTTCATCCTTGCACTCCAAAGACCAAAATCTGACCCATCAAGAATAGGTGCTACATTACTACTTGAATGATCCATTGTGTTCTTTACTAGCTTTTCCTTCAAGCTGTTAAACTTTTTGAAGGCACCTGCTCTGATACCAATTGAAGAACACAAGCTTATACTGAGAGGGGGGGTGAACAGTATAAGACCTCTTTTTACTTTTTCCTTTATACTTCAAAATAGTAAAGCAATATACCCAAAGCAATATCAAAGCAATGCACAATATCATCCACAAAGTGACACCAATTTTAACGTGGTTCACCCGGAATGGTTGGGCTACGTCCACAAAACTTTTCTCTAAAAGTTATCTCAAAGTTCTTTGGGAATCCTTCCCAATTACAATGTTTATGAGCCTCGGCCCAAAGGAGATACCTTCCCCCAATCAGAATTTATGAGCCTCTGCTCAAAGGAGATACCTTCCCCCATTAATTATGAGCCTCTGCTCAAAGGAGATACCTTCCCCTATCTAAATTTATGAGCCTCTGCTCAAAGGAGATACCTTCCCCTCAATCTAAATTTATGAGCCTCTGCTCAAAGGAGATACCTTCCCCTCTGCTCTAGAAATGATCCCTCAGAAGATCAACTGCCTCTACCTCTTGCCAGCACGTGGAACTCCTTTCCACCGAAGACCTCCTATCCTCAATGCTTAGCCTAAGAGACCTCTGCCTTCTATGATCATGTCCATAGTAGCTCAGCAACCTGTACCAAACATAGTCAGTCGGTCTAGTACAAGTCTTCCTCTATCTGTCAGATCTGTCCAACACTTGAACAAATCAATCCTCTGCACACAAGCCTTCTCAAAGACTTGCCAAATCTATCCTCAGGTTCTTCTCAAAGAACCAGTGCTCCTCTATCCTCAAGTTCTCTGATAGAACTATCAAAACTCAGCTCACAAGTCCTCTGCTAGGACCTGTCCAAATCTGCTCACAAGTCCCCATCGAAACCTGTCCAAAACTACTCACAAGTCCCCACCAAACCTATCCAAAACCTACTCACAAGTCCCCACTTCAAAACTTCACAAGTCCCCAACCAACCTATCCAAAACCTACTCACAAGTCCCCACCGAAACCTATCCAAAACTTCTCACAAGTCCCCATATAGTCCAAACTTTCCAAAACCTCAACAAGCTCACCAAGAAAAACTTTCTTAGTAGGAAATCACAAGGTGAATTGTTAGAGACCCAATGTGATTTGTCAAACTCATAGAAGCATAAAGAGAATTGTTAGAGACTCAATATGTTCTATACTCAACTCCCAATCTCAAAACTCAACTCAAATCTAAACTCAACTCAAACTCAATCTCAAATCTGAAAACTCAACTCAAACTCAATCTCAAATCTGAAAAACTCAACTCAAACTCAATCTCAAATCTGAAAACTCAACTCAATATCTGAAATGGATAGGATAGAATGCTTTCTTTCAAGAACATGAAACTCCAACAATTGCCAACTATGCAAAGAATCACATAACAATGATACTCATGTTCTTTTCACCATCAATTAGGGCTTCAACAACAATGCTCATCAAACAAGGTTCAATCAACACCATTCAGCTCAAAACACAACCTTGAAGCATTTCACAATCAACATCAGAAAAGGAAACAAGTAGAACTCCTTTTCTCTCCAATATTGTTTGAACAAAAGCATCCACCAACTCAACTCACAATAGCACACACAACTTTTCAAATCATCAATAAAGGAGTAAGCTCAACACTTTAACCAAGTAAAGAATAGCTTGATTATTACCAATTTAATGAAAGCAAATATCAATCTCAAAGCTGCCCACTTAAGGTTTCACAACTTCACACAAGAAGCAATTGACCTTAAAACATCATGCTTTCATTTCCATAAACAACCAAAAGCACTCTCAACATTACAAGAAATATTTAACCCTTATACACCTTATTTCTCCCTTATAGTCTTATCACAAATAAAATTTATCTCTCATAAGAATGCAATAAGAAATTTCAACAACATCTTCAAAAAGAATCTTTTATCAAAATACAAACAAGCTTTAAACTCCTTATAACTCCTAAGCTGTTTTTCCCTCTAACAAACTTCCTCCATCCGCAAAAACACTTAGCAAAAATTAATTTTGAAAATACCTTAGCCAACATCAAAAATCGCTATGGAGAAATTTGTGCATGAATTCTAACACCACCCGCTGCGTCCACTTCACGACGAAAAACCCTTTCACGATATTCGAACGCGGAACCTCCCGTTCGGGTAGCGCGCCAACAACCTAGCCGCTATCGGTGCGCCAAAGGCACCCGGTGAGGTTTAAACCTCACGCTGTTAACCTTGATCCTTCTACACAGGGATAAAATGAAACCACAGTCCCTTCCTTTCCTCTGCCGTGACACGACGACAATAAACTTTACGATGGATTCGACAAACGACGAGTGCAGACAAACGAACAGCGGATCCACGAAAATCGGCGAAGACACAGACGAATTTATAGCGAGCAACTCCTTTCAAAATTTGGATGGGATAAATCTTTGTTTTCGTCGAGGGAGATTTATATGCAATTTACCATAAGCTCTTTGACGTCGACGAGGAGTTTAACACGTCGGCGGAGGTCTTGGCTAGCGCCCACAATGTTAAAACATTTGCGCCATGGATTAGGAGAACCCATTGCAAATAATAATTTATTTATTTAAAAATAATTAAATGGAACCTTAACAAGGTTTTTAATTATTTAAATAAATACTTCCTCCTGGACCCAAATGCATTAAACCAATGCATCCACCTGTAATCTCTAAACCTGCCAACTTGGGGTTTGCAAAAGACCTTTGAAACTGTCATGTCGTAACCTTCATCAAAACAAATTATTTGACATCAAATCAAATTCCTTCAAGAGCTTCTTGACATCAATGACAACTTATACACTTGAGCAAAGGCAATGTACCCAAAGTACCCAAAATTGCCAACATTCTTCAGGGATTTGGTACTCCTTGCCAAATTATTATTATATTTGGCACTCCTTTACAAATTCTTCTTCTCATATTTGGCACTTCTTACCAAATTATTCTTCTAGGATTTGATACTCCTTGCCAAATTCTTCTTCTCTTGGGATTTTTATCAGATGGAAAAAATTCTCCCAAGTCCTTCACTATCAAGGGATTTTCCTTGGTAGTGGAATTCTCCAATGAGTTATCCTAGGAACTCTTTTGATGATGCTTCTACTAGCTCTACAAAAAGGCTCTCCAAGCTTTCTTCTTTTCCTTGAGACCTCTCCAAGGTCTTCTATCTTACAAAATTTCTAGTATTCTGCTAGAGACATTTTATTCAACCTTCTACTTTTGGAAATGTTGGTGATGATATATTCTTCTCAAATCTCTGATTCTACTGCTTCTAAATTCTAGAATAGGACTTTGCGAGTCCTTTCTCGTTCTTCTATAATTTGTAGGCTCTAATGGATATCACCAATATCCTATTTCTTAGACTTTTCTTTGGAGTCTTTCTTTTGATTTAGGTCTTCTTTTGAATTAGGATATATTCAATAAATCTTCTTTGGAGTTTACTTCTAAATCAAGAATTTATCTTTTGAGACGGGGATCCTTCTTTAAATTTTTCTTCAAAATTAAGGCTTCTATGGCATTCAAGGCTTCTATGGCATTTTTTTCTTCAAGGCTTCTGTAGTCTATTGTTCTTCTAGGCTTCTCTAGCCTATTCTTATTCTAAGATTCTTTGGCATATTCTTCTTCTAAGCTTCTTTGGCCTCTTCTTCTTCTGCACTCTACAGGTATTGATCTTGAATGGAGATCACCAATCTCCTATCTCCTCCTATGACTCAAATTTTGGAGTCTCTTCTTCCTTGAGTCTACTATAAGACTACTGTGGCCTTTTATTTACTTCTACAATTTGTAGGATTGCAACTCTTGTAATGAGATATTTCTTGAGGTCTTTGAAATATTCAGTCTTCTACCTTGTTGTTGCAAGTGCTAGAATTATTCTTGAAGATGTTATTTCTAACTCTTTTGTAGGAAGCTTTCCAACTTTTTTCTGAATTTCCTTTTCCTACAACAAACTATTAGAAAATAGAATGGAAGGATTTGAAAATTTGGAGATAATAATCTTTACTAGTTGATTTATCAAACTAGTGGTTTGAATGCTAAGTCCTAGTCTTCACGAGTTTTTTTGCAACTTTGTGGAAAGACTCTAGCCAAATATAATCTCAAATTTTTTGCAATTGAGATTTATTTCAATCCTCAATTTTCTAATCATGTTGATTACTATGGATTTTTCTATCAATTAATCCTAATGATAGCTTTTGCATGCAATGACACTCAATGGTAGATCTGGTTTGCAAAGATGCAGACCAACAATAGTAATGATGGTTCTTCATATTCCTCTTGACCTACTAAACTTCTCTTATGATGGATGTAGGTCATCCTATCTTGAAGCACCATGGATCTTGTTAGATTTTGAGGATATATGTTGTGGAGATATCTAAAATAGGCCCCAATAAAATACAAGAAATATTAAAGAAAGTGAAACAACAATATGACTGAAATATGCTATAAATAGAAATGATGAAAATACAATGCTATATGGAGGAAATGGTCACTCCATTGATATGAGCTAAAGAGCTACATTGTACTCCATACATGAGTACTTGATATATGCAATATGATATGCTATGTGTTATATGATCTATCTACTCCTATGAGGCCCATTATATAGGAAGATAGATTCTTTGGCCAACACTCTACCTAGTTGTACAAGGGAACATCTTCAACATTACAACTTGTACATGCCACTTGTGCATTTATTACAATAATTGAAGTAACTAGATAAATTCCTCCTAAAGTAATATCCTATCCTAACTATGTACCTAAGGTGGTACATTTACATGACCAAAATGATGTAATATACTCTAACTCTAACAATTTTAATCCCCCTGATTTCCCTCCATTTTTTTACTTTTTATTTTCCACCAAATAATTTTGAGTTTTACAAGGAATATCATATTCCTCATGAAACTCGAGGGGGCACCCTAACTAGAAATTCATAATAATTTTATGCATTTATTTGCATGCAAAAAAATTATTCTAACGATTTTTTCACAGTAAAATTCTATCCAAAACCATTCATCCTTTTTCACCCATCTTTGCTTTTCATCATTTTTTCTCAAGTGTCTACATATTTCTTTGACACATTTATTGCTCATAATTGAGCCAAAGATGGGGTAAAATGTAGACAAGTAAATTTGACCTTTGTCATAATTTCCTAGTCCCTCTAACACACGTAGTCTCACCCCTCATCAAATCCAATTTCTTTTCTGCATGTGCCAACCCTCATTGCACGTTTTCCTATATTTTCATGATTTTGTGGCCCGTAATTTTAGGTCACAAATTTGCAAAATAGGTCATCCACCTATCCATATGAACAATTATTTTGACCTGGCCTAAATCTAGCCAACCACAATTTGTTTCATGAATTTACAATTTGAAATCTTAGGCTGTGAATTCAAGAAATTTAGCAAAATGTCTGCTACCCAAACTACCATAGGATTTCATTCTAATATAATCTATTTCCTCATATTTTGTGAATTATTGGGTCCTAATATTGGCCCATGAATTCACCTAGATTGAAAATTTATCCAATCTGGATAACCAACTCGAATTGCCATCCCAAATCCTACAACTGCTGGTTATCCTGCACCGATTGAATTCTTTAAAATGATAATTTGCCTCCCAAATTAGGCTAATAATGAATTAAAAAAACTTTTAGGAAAATTGAGAGAGATTATGATTTGATTGAGAGAAGTGGAAAATTGATATCTTGTTGCAGGTTGAGTGATTGAAACCATTTTCTTTGCTGCTTGAAGATTGCTTTTGGACCTTGCTTTGTTGTTGGTAAAATCTATCTTGCTACGATCACCATTACAACATCAGACGACCAAATTTGCTAAATTCCCACTATGAGTAATTTTCTTTGTGTTTGTCTTGACATTTCACTGTAATTTTTGCATTTGCGTTCTACATCCTTGCACATTCGATGAATTCATGTGTAGATCCATGAATTCTCATAGGGCACAAATTTGCTCACAGGCCATGAATTCATATAGATACAAATATGGAGGTAAATATTTTCTTCTAGAACCACCAACCCATTTGTATATCACATTTTTATTAGTAAGCTAGTCATATTGCATCCATATTAATATCCATATTTTAATTCTTGCATTTGTAGTTTACATTCTTACATATTCAACGAATTCACGGATCAACTGTAAATTCACTCACAAGTTGCAAATTCATGCACATGCCATGAATTTGCACAAACACAAGCTCAAGGGTAAATCCTTTCTTCAATATCTATGATTTTACTTGCATATTACATATTGTTTATCCTGCATTTGATAGCATACTATCTATTGTATTGTTTTGCCATGTTATTTTAGTTTTCATCTATTTGCAAGTAGATCTACGATTTTATTCTTTTATGCATGGTTGGTTAAAGAGACAAAGGGGATATGATTGTTGCACCATCAAGATCAAATTTATAGTGGCCTAAGTAGATACCCAAGTGCTAATTTCAAATTTTAGTATTCTATGTAATCAATTGTAGGTCTTCCATGAATTCGTGCTCATAACAACAAATTCACTTGCAACTCACCAAACTTCAAATAGATTGTGAAATCACTCATAGGTCATAAAATCACTCATAGATCATGATTTTTTTAGACAAACCATAAATTCACTCTACTCAGTCATATGGTTTTGATAGATTTTATATATGATCTATATCGTTTCATCTTTCTATTTCCTACTAGTTTCAAATCTGTTTCATTTACAAATTATTGTAAAAAATATAAGAAAATATCAACATAAAATTGCATTGTATTTAGTTTAGACCAATTGCTTATTATGTGTTGTTTGCAAGGAAATATTAATTTCATATAGTTTAATCTTATAAGCATTTTGCCCCAAATCTAGGTGCTTGCAAGTAAAAGAACTCATCCAAACATACACCTTGGCCAGACATAGAAATGGTCTTTAAACGTTTCTTGGTGAACCCCCAATTAGTTAACCATCACCAAAGGAGGTACGGAAATAGATACCCCTCACATCGAGGTGTAGTATTTGAATGATGCACCTCCTTCTAGGCACAAATACATTAGCTTGAGGGAAAGGGGTGCAAAATATTTAGCCTACAGTAGGGAATTATCCTAACTTCTAATTTATTAATGTGTTATAATTCTAGTTTCAACAAAGTTGGAAGGAAATTCTAATGGCTCATCCCAATATCTATATTGAGGTTGGATCCCCACAATTCACACAAAAAAATTCCTATGCTAAACTACACTAATTTACATTAAAAGTAAAGTGCAAAGAATAAAAACATAAAAATTAAATGTGCAATGGATTCAAACATAATATGGTGTTTAGCCATAGCTATGAAGTGCATGTGATAAATTAATGTATGATAATTAAAATAACATCAAGATTCTTCTAGTTCTTAAGTATAAAATAGCTAAGAGAATGAAAATGACAAAAGGGTAATGCCTCAATCATCATACACTTAGCAAACTAGGAGGGCGATGCCACTGATGGAATGCATAGGAACTTACCAAATTTTCATCTATCTCACATAGTACAAAGCATAATGTGGGTTTCATAGACTATAGATCTAAATTATTATGGCTAACAGATATTTATAATGGATCCCGTATATACTATTTATAGTAGGTGTTTACCCATGAACTACTTGGGGTAAGAAATAATCACTCATAGTAAAAATAAATGTTTGGGGGCATCTCTAACAAAATGATGCACCTAAAAATGTTATAAACCTCTAAATATACCTCTAATATGATTATAAGGCTTCCAAAATAGGTTAGTGTACCATTACATACCTAAATTTCACTCTCAAAACATGCTTCTTGGGACTCATATCTTCATTTTTAATCCTCCATTGGATGGCAGGTGATCCATTCCAGGAAGCCAATAAATCACTTGACTTTGCTATTGAATCACTAGTTTACCATAAGTGATTTGAAATTATGCAATAATAAAGTTGATTTGCAAGTGAATAACTTCTAACCGAATCAAGTCCTTATACAATTGAAGTGGTCCTAAACTAATCAACACTTGAGTTGAACTTAGTCAAATTTTAGTGGGTTTTGGAAGGCACTGACTACTTGACTTCACTATTTTTTGTCCTTCTCAAATTGAAAATCATAAGGTAGTATACCAAGCTTAATCGATAAGGCATATCAAATTATATTTTTATCCTTGATCATAAAGTCTATAAAATTGGGATTTCTATTACAAAACTATCAATATTGTGTTCTCATCATAATTTCTTCTATGGCAATAGTTGGGTTAGTTTCTTCCACTCCTCATCACCTATAAATTGCATAGAGGTAATATATTTAACTTCTACCATAATATTTTCAAATGGATTATTTTACAACTCATCATGATTCCCCTTGAGATCCTATAGTTCAACATATATAGGTTCCAACATCTTGTACATCTTAATTGTACCCTTATTTTTGGCCTAATAATTTTTCTTCTAAAATATAGAATCAATGATATCATCATCTAAGATCTTCATTTATGAGTTAAACATGTCATACAATCTGATAATAACTAACCTCTTAATTTCCTTGATCATTTATTGCATGGGAGTCTTTAGGGATGCCAAAGTTCTTTTGTAAGCTTAGAGGTCTCTCTAGGCATCTAGATTTTTCTTAGGTTTTCTTAAAAAGTTTTCTATCCATCCCTAATTATTGTGCTTTAGATTTCATCATGGAGGGTAAGAGCTTCAATAATTTTTTCTACTCTCCTCTTGTAGCCAACTATTCATTTGTTTGATCGATGGTTTTTATCACTTTGTTGAGATTGTTCTCTATACAGGCTATGAATGAAAAGTATTATTATATATTAGTTACCTCTACCTTGATTTTATCCCAAAGGGACATGACCCATTGGACATCAATATCATTTTTTTGATCTATAGTTTTTTTATTGGTCTTAAAAGTATCAACTTTGTAACTTTCTAATATTTTGTATATATAGCCTCTTGGATTTGTTTGATCTAGATATGCCCTTACAAAATTTTCTCTAAGATAATATCTAGTTGTTATATTTTTCCTCAAACTCGACAAGTCGATATTTGAGGTCTTCAATATTCTTCTTTAGTTGGTATCATTTTTAAGTATCTTTTGTTAGAGTTTCATTTTTTACTAGAGTTGGTTCCTTTGTGCCTTATTTTGTGCCACTTCTACTTCCATCTCTTCATTATTATTCTTCAATACTTTATCCTCAACTGTGAGTCAATAAAAATTCATGGCTACACTAAATGTAAGATTATTAGAGAGTTGGATCATCTAATATGGATTTTTTTGGTTCATACCCATTTCAAAAACCATGGCAATAAAGTTAATAGGGGTTGTCACTACTTTGGATGGATCAAATTACTTAGCATCTGTAATTTATATCTTATCCCATTATCATGGCAACTACAACTACATAAAAATTGAATCTGTAGAAATATTATCCTTAAGTCACAAGTATTACTTTCATTTTTTCTTTGGTGGAAAGGACATCAAATTTCTTTTGATATTTGTATCTTCTAGCCTAAAGATATTTTTATATGCAAATAATTGACTTGGACCTATAGATGTGTTGGATTGATATAGTGCTCCTATAGACTTATTATCTTTATATGGTGTAGGCAATGCCATTGCCTACATGAGGATCTATCTTGCTTGGGATGGTGGATGTGGTGGCTGGGGTAAATTAAGATATGATAGAAGCAGATATGGTAGATTAGGATGTGTTAACCCTAATGCTAGTTGCACTAACATTTATTTCAACAAGGACATCATTGGTGATGAGGTGGATAATTGTGAAGGATATGTGGTGTATGGAACTAGTGATTGTGCAATCAAAATTTGGATGGATAGATATGGAAATGAAGTGATTGGCATGGTACTTGGTGTGGTGGAGATAGTAAGAGGTGGAGTACCTTTAGAAAAACCATGAGATGCACTATAAGAGGGTGATATAAGTACAATATAAGGGATGGAAAGAGAAGTGGAGAGAGAAGAAAAAGGACAAAGAAAAGTTAGAGTAATAAAGGGTTAAAAAGAAATGTAAATGGTAGCAAAGACATGCATGATACTAGTCATTCCCAACTCAGGAGGGGATCCTCCTTGAGGGATTTCCATATCCTCAAGTTGAGTTATCTACCTTATCATTATTGTGCTATTGCCACTTCACTAAATAAGTACATATATCTTTCAAAGCCCTTCTATCCCTCAATAATTATTTGGCTTATTGTTGAGTTGACCATTGCCATTATCATTGGTGCAACTAAAATGGTAATCTCTAGCACTAAAGTTTTCTTAGCCTTTATGAGCTTGATGGAATAGATATAGATTCCTTGATTTTCTTGGCTATTTTGGTACTCTTGGGGTGCTTTATATCCTGAATGGTAGAGAATTGGTCATTGAATGAGCCATATATGGTAGGTCTTGTTAATGTACATGCTTTGTACCACATATTTTTCTAGGTTAATATTTTTCTATTTATATACCCATATTTATTAGGATCTCCAAATTTTTATGGTTACTCTTAATATAAGGGTCAAAGACATCCTTGTCCTTGACATAAAAAACATTCCACTTGGGTGGGTTGATATACCTTATTTGGATTTTATCATTGTTACCATGGTTGCTTCCTAGGGTGGTAAGGGCTAGTTCTTTGCTTGGATTCATCTTCTTCTAGATATTGTATATTTTATTATGTATGAAGAAGATGTCTAGCTTCTTGGCCTTTAGGGTATCATTAAAATATCTGATTGGATAATAGGACCAATGATCTCATAGTTGTTCCACACACATGTATCTTAGCTTTGATTCCATTACTTGGTGGAACCCATGTAGCTGGCTGAGATCCAAAACATTTATTGTATGAATGGGTACAAGGTGATTTTATTCTTCCATTAAATAATTTAGATCTATGTAATTGAGTTATCATACATATTAAATATTGAAAATATAGTTTACTACATACATGGTCAACTCAAATGACATGGCTAAAATTCCATATAAGTGAATGAATGATTGAGTCCTTACCAAATAAAATTCGTCTTTTTTTCATTCTAATAACTTAAGGAGTTTTCATGCCTCACCTAACAATCTGTGTGCCTTACATCTAAATTTATATATAATTACCTCATACACCTAATCATATAAGTGGTAGGAAGTCGTATATACTTCTTGAAAAGGTATGTTCATGCAATCTACTATAGAAAGAGGCTCACCGTTTGTCCCAACCTAGTCTAGTTGAAGGGCTAGAAACCAATGTTTCTTTTGGTATATGATGAGATATGAGGTGTACGAAAATTTCCTTTCATATTGAATGATTTTAGTTGATTATACATATTATCTATAATATATATTGCATAGTCAATCATTTATAAATTTTTGAGATAGGTTTGCATGATATGGAACAAAACAATGTGCTTCTCATAGATCTTTGGGTAAAGTTTCCCTCCTAATCTATGAGGATCTCTAATAACATCATATAGAAATATTTCTTGATTATCTCCAACTCTAGTGGGATGTTGAAGTTAGCTGGTAGATTCAAATTATTTAAGTATGGGACTAAGAAGTCCTTTAGTAGGTGATCGTATCTCAATAATAGTTTTTGTTTGTGTTTTAGGGTTGCAAGACACCCACATAGTTGGGTCATCTATTGCCTTTAATTTTTTTGAATATACCCATTGCTAATATAAAATGACTCTTTGCTTCATTAAGGGTATCTAAAAATATGTCTATATGGGTCATACGTTTTGACACAAGCCTCAACTAGTTCAAGGAAGCTCCATGCCTAAGGCACCAAGTTCATTACTAGCCCTAATATCCAACTCCTACTTATGCTCTAGGAATTAATTTAGGGTCCCAAGTTGAATCACTTTAATGCCTCCCTTTGAACCTACACAATTTAATGTTTATTTCCCTTCCTCTATCCTTTAGTATATATTATCAAAGAGCTCTTCATGTCTCTTTGGATGAGGGGATGACTACATCTTAATCTTACTCTTTTGTTCTTTTCCTTTTTATATATTTTTCTTAGTTAATATCGGTATGGGTGAAGATGAAGATGTAACTGGAGTGATGATAGTGTATGGAGGTGATGATGGATTGGACTTAGGCATCAATGGGTCTTTATATTCTAAGGAGATATATATGATGAAAAAATGAAGTTTGGAATTTTAGTAAAGTTTTGACAAGTCTTGAGCAAATTGCTCAATTTTGAGAGTGATTCATTCAAATTGGTCCATTAAAGAGGACTTAGGCATATTTTAAAATTGGAGTGATTCACATCAAAATATAAGTGGTTCTATTGTTTAATTGAGTGCTTCATTCAATATTTCAAGCAATTTTCTAGGGATCAACACTTTAAAAGTTTTATTTGTTATGGGGAGATTAGCTTGTATGATTGAGTGATTCCTTGTCTAGGACACTCGACCAATTTTTTATGGATAAGCTTGGACAATTCACTTTCATACAATTGCATTTTAAATATAAGTGATTTATTTGCAATTAAAAGGGAGACCACCTCTTAGTTGATATGGATTGCTTCGAGGCTAATGAAGTAGAAAGCCTTAATGATGCTTTACCCAACCGGTCAAAATAGTCTAAGTGGTTTGTTCAAACTTAGAGGAGGACACCTTCATAGGAGAGGATAATTTTAGGTGGGTTAGGCATAGAAATAGCATATAGGTCTCAAGAAAATTTAGTGTAAGGCAAAAATAATGGGCCTTAGAATCCCCAAGGGGTTATATACCCTCCATACTCTACTTGCACCTTGTGTGAGTCTGTTCAAGTGGGGCTATCAACTTGTCAGGGGTCAATTTTATTTCTTGCCCTATTTACGTAGCACAATCTCCAAGGTGAGTTGTTCACTCACTTTTACAAGTAGTTTGATTAATCAAAGCATTAATTTTTTAATAATAATAACATGATGAATTGGAAAACCAATTTTTTATAAAGAGGAGGAGAGAAAGAATAAGAGGACAAGAAAATTATATTTTAGGAAGAGAAGAGGAGATCAAAGTAAGAATTGATAAAATATAAGGGCGAAATATTAACTAAAAATTAATATTTCCTAAAATGAAAATAAATATACAATATTTATTTTATTCTTTTGGTTAGAACTCTTTAGATGGGTCAAATATGCTCTCTATTTATGGAAATTAGCAACATCCTTCCATCCATTATGGTATGTTTGTAGGCATTCAAACCTGTAATTTTCAAAATTTGATAAGGCCCACTTGAAACCAAATCAAACTTTTGGTGTTCTCCCAATGTTTTTTTTTTGAAAAAATGAAAACTTGTATTAAAACAAAAACCAGATACAAGCGGGAGAAAACACATCCCGAGCCAGAGCCAAGAGCAACACAACAAGGTAAGCGCACAAAGGCAACACTAGCAGCCACAAGGCACAGAGAACGGACGACGCGAAAAGGCGACATGTCGCGAAAACGTGACATGTCACGAAATCGCGACAGGCAAACCCGTCACGGCCACTTCGGCGCCAACAGTCGCGATAACGCGACATGTCACGAAATCGTGACATGTCGTGAAATCACGACAGGAAGGGCCCTCAACAGCCAACCGCAGAAAGCGTCGTGAAAACGCGACGAAAACACTAAACAACAGTCATGCCGCAAAAGGGTCGCGATATCGCGACAAAAAACCAACCAGTCGCAAAAGAGCCCAACATGCCGCGAAATCGTGACAAAAAAGCCAAGCTGCATCCAATTAGTCAACCTGTTGCGAAAACGCGGCACAATACCACCTTTGAGCAGCATCTTCAAGAGAGACACAATATCGCTAGCAAAGCCCAGCAAAAGCCACGACAGTGCAACATGGCGCGATATCGCGCAAGAAATTCGCCAGAGGCCAGGAAGGCACAACCTGTCGTGAAATCATGACAAAAACCTACTCGTTGCCGCGACAGCGCTACAGGTCGCGATATCGCGACAATTTTCCACCCGGCCGCCTAAGTGCCAAACGTGTCGCGAAATCGCGACAGGAAAACCATGCAGCTTCCAAATCTCAAACTTGTCACGAAAACGCGATGGAATATTTACTTTGCTTTTCAACTTCATGAAGGGAACGAGAGCGCGGCAAGAACACCAATCGGACCAAGAAAGCGGGACCTGTCGCGAAATCGCGACATGTCGCGGAATCGCGTGTCGCGAAATCGTGACATGTCGTAGATATCGCGACACGCGATAACGTGACATGTCGCGATATCGCGACATGTCATGGAATCGCGACCCGTGATAACGCGACATGTCGCGATATCACTACAGAAACCCGCCAGAGGCCACGGAGGCTCAACCTGTCGTGATATCGCGACAGAAACCCGCCAGAGGCCGCGGAGGCTCAACCTGTCGCGATATCGCGACAGCAACCAGCCAAAGGCCGCGACAGCACTACATGTCGCGATATCACGACAAAAAAGACCCTTAGCAAAAAAAACTTTGCACATTATTTCAGAAATTGTTCAAGGCCTTGTCTGATCTCGGCATCCTCCACAGACATATTGCTATGCAGATGAATCCCAACCTCTCTCTCAGCACCCATCTTAGCAAGGAAATCAGCCGCTTTATTGAGAGATCTACTAGCATAAACAGGTATCACATCCTCAACTTCCTTCCAAAGCTCTAAAATTTGGGAAACCAAAATCCGGAGCCTCCAAGCTTTTAAGGCAAAGTTCCTCAAGCAATCAAGAGCACCAACCAGGATTTGGGAATCAGACTCAATGATTATCTTTCTGTGACCATGTTTGACGGCCCAGATGGAGGCAGATTTAATAGCAAAGGCCTCAGCTTCATTGTTTGTGGCATATCCCAGACCTTGCAATTCCCAATAGAGCACAGTCCCAGCATGATCACGGCAGATAACTCCACTACCAGCATTACCCGGATTACCTTTTGTAGCTCCATCAGTATTGATTTTGACCCAGCCTTCTGGGGGAGGTTTCCAACAACTTCTTACCTGTCTCTCAAGATCAGCAACTCTCCCTTTCAAAGGCTTAGAAGCTGGCTGATTTTCCTCCTCAGCATAGATGGCAACGGTTTCCACAACTTTGCTCCAGATGACCTGCCAGATCCCATCCACCGAAGAGAAGGTTTCACGAAAAATACGAGCATTTCTTTCCAACCAAACCTGCCACCAAATAAAAAGGAAACCGAGCTCCCAGCCAGTACGAAGAGCTTTAGATATAAATCTGCCTCTCTTCCAGCTTTCCCATAAATTGGTCCGGGACAAGTCACCAAGCGCCTGAAGTTTAAAGTGGGAGAACCAACGGTGCCAAATCTGCTGTGTGAAAGGACAATCAAACAGAAGATGATCCGCAGTTTCCTCATTCCTATAACACAAAACACACTGGGAAGGGCCAATGATGCCTCTAATTCTGAGGTTGTCAAAGGTCAAGATACCATTATGCATCAACTGCCAGGCAAAGAAGTTCACTTTCGGCCAGCCCTTGGGATGCCATATCTTCCTCCATTCATGAACAGGAAAAGAGTGTGGGGGGGGCTCAGGAAGGATCGAAGCATAGCCCTCCTTCACAGAATAAACCCCAAGGTTCCCAAAGCCCCAGGAAAGCTCATCCTCCTCATCTCTCCCAGTAAGAAACCTTTCTGCCAAAAGTTTTTCCAGAGTTGGAGCCTGCTCCGGAGGGATTGGAATAGGCCATTCACCCAGCCGCTTAAAATTTTGAACCTTATACTCCCCCAATTGGTTGGTATTGAAGTAGCTCTCAATATTAATCCAACCCTTATCTTCAAGAGCTGATTTTAACGGATGCAAATCAGGAAACACAACAAGGATAGGAGGATGCTAATCCCAAGAGTCAATCCAAAACCGGGCCTTCTCCCCTATCCCAACTTTCCAGAACAATTGATCTTTGATAATGCGAGATCCAAGCTTGAGCGCCTGCCACACAAGAGATCCATTACCCTCCAAAGGATAGCGGCCCAAGTCATTGGGATGAACAAGACCCAAGTATTTACTAGAAAGGATTCTGCTGCAGAGGGACGAAGGCTGGGAAATCCACCTCCAATACAATTTCCCAGCTAGGGCCCGATTGTTAAACTTGGAGCTTCTTAGGCCCAACCCACCTTTTTCCTTGGGCTGGGTGACCTTATCCCAACCAACCAAGGCCCATTTCCTCTCTCCATTGGCACCTTCCCAGAGAAAACTTCTAGCCGCTTTGTCCAACTCTTTCCAAATTGAAGGAGGGGCGGCCAGAATAGAGAATTTGTAAATAGGCATGGCCTGAATAACAGACTTCAGGAAAGTTAGTCGGCCCCCATAGCTTAACCATCTATGAGACCAGTGATTCATTCTCTCTTTGATGCCATCCAAAAGGTCCTTCCAGAAATCAGCTTTCAGTTTTTTGCAATGCAGAGGAACCCCCAAATAAACAACAGGAAGGGAGGTCCTAGTGAAACCCAGGATCTCCATAACTCTCTCTTGTGACCTTTGATCAAGGTTGAAGAAGACCACTTTTGATTTTGATTCATTGATGACTTGATTAGAAGCCCGGAGGTAGACGTTAAGAGAATCTTTGATTCCTCTTGCTTCCCTGAGGCTGGCAACTCCCACCAAGCCCGTATCATCCACAAACTGTAAATGAGTCAAAACTTCAGCCCCGATTTTAATTCCTGTAATCTGTCCTTGACGTCTTCTTCTCAGGAGGAGTCTGCCTAAACCTTCAGCCAAGATGAGAAAGAGATATGGAGAGCAGGGATCTCCTTGACGGAGACCCCGAGAGGCTCCAAAAGGTGGCGAGGGAAGCCCCTTAATTAAAACAGAGTAGGAAGGCGTAGAGATACAACTCATGACCCAGGCAATCCAGTCCTGAGAAAAACCAAAGGCTGCCAACATCTTGACCAAGAAGCCCCACTCTACTCTGTCATAAGCCTTAGACATATCCAGTTTGATGAACATTCCCTTGTTACCTGAATTATGCATAGAATGGATAGCCTCCTGAGCCAAGATCACTCCATCCAAGATCTGTCTTCCTTCAACAAAACCCCCTTGCTCAGGGGAAATTATATTCTGAAGAAGGGGTTTTAGTCTTTCAGCCATAATTTTAGTGATAATTTTGTAGATCACATTACATAATGCAATAGGTCTGAAATCGGAAATGTGAGCCCCCCCCTCTCCTTTAGGAATTAAAGTGATAAAGGTGTGATTAAGAGCCCTGAGCATTCTTTTGTTAATTCGGGATTCCTCAATGACAGCCAACACATCCTCCTCCAAGAAATCCCAGAAGGCCTGAAAGAACTCAATAGGGAAACCGTCCGGACCAGGCGATTTTCCAGTGCACATCCCAAAGACCACCTTCTTGAGTTCATCACGATCAATGGGCTTAAGAAGGGCCTGATTCTCTTCATGAGAAATAATAGAGGGAATTCCCTCAATAACTTCATTTTGGGCTTCCTCATCATGCTGCATACTTTCCTTGAAGAGGTTTGAGAAGTACTCCATAGAGAGGGAATGCATATCAGGGAGAGTGTCAAAAGAGTTTCCAATCTCATCTTGAAGGAACTCCATGTTATTCAATTGCCTTCTAGCACAGGCAGAGCGATGGAAAAATTTAGTATTTCTGTCTCCTTCTAATAGCCAAGTATTTCTTGCTCTCTGTCTCCAGTAGATCTCTTCTTGATTATCAATGTCCTCAATCGCTTTGCGTAAAGCGTCATCCTCAAATTTAAGATGCTCAGAAATAATTCCTTCTCTGAATTGTTTTTGCACCTCATTCCATCTGTCCAACAAGGGAGCCCGTTGGAGCTGGAAATCAGATTTGTTAGTTTGCTTCCACTGTTTTAGTTTACTCTTAACAAAGAGAAGTCGTTTATGAAATTTGAACATAGTCTGTTCCAAAAGGGAGACGACCTTCTTCCCACCACCGTGGAATTTTCCTTCGTAGGTCCTCTTTTTGCAACCAAAAATTTTCAAATTTAAAAGGTTTGTAATACTTCCCTGACATAGTCCCTCCCTCCAAAGAAATGGGAGAGTGATCGGAGACTGGGCCCTCCAAAATCTGGAATTTGATATTCCATCTAACATAAGCTTCCTCCGAGACCAAAAACCTGTCAAGCTTCACCCTCCTACTGTATGGCTCTCTTCTCTTATTAGTCCAGGTAAAGTTTGTACCAGGGCCTTTGATATCAACAAGGTTGAAGGCCTGGACTTGGGCAATAAACAACCTGTCCCCTGTATCCAGAACAGGGATGCCACCTTCCTGATCTCTAGCGGATAATTTAGCATTGAAGTCCCCAGCAATAATCCAATCAAAATCTTCCCGGGAGGACCTCATGTTTTGAACAGCTTTCCATTGAAACCGCTGACCATCGGTGTTCTGAGCCCCATAGAAATTTGTAATTAAGACTTGTTCAGCTGTAACTATATTCTTAAAAAGAGATGTTAGGACCCCTCTCCAGGCTATATGTTCTATTGCTATCCACGCCAAAGGATTCCAAAGAGTAGCAATCCCTCCCGAGGCACCAAGAGCAGCCACTGCCATATGGCCAGCACCCCTCCAGATTCGGCTGACAGTTTTACTCATAAGGTCTAATGACATTTTTGTCTCCTGAATGAGCAAAAAGTCTATTTTACTTCTCTCTAAAAGTCTTTGAACAGCAGATTGATGGGTTCTACTGTTTAAACCCCTCACATTCCAAGATTGAATAATCATTGGAAACCTTGGGAGCAATACGAATCAATTGTTCTCGCCAATCCTCCATTGATTAGCTTATCCCCTTGCACTGCAATTAGATCCTTATTGGATTTCCTGCCCACCCCTTGGGAATTACTATTTTTTGACCTCTTCTCCACCTGGGAAATTCCAAGAGCTGGTCTTTCTCTGAGCTTTTCTGCAATTCCCATGGTAACATCTTTAATAACGGGCTGAACTGGGGAGTGGATTACCAGAGTCCCGGGGTTTTCTTGCTGCAAAGTCTCAGAGGAGTCAATCACCTGTTCAAGGACAGGGGTTGCTGAAGGAGGAGCATGAGAAAGGATGATATTATCCTCAAGGATCCCATCTGCTCCTTCCATAGGTTGGTCTTCTTGATCCACAAGAGATTTAAAGATTTCATACCGGTTGGTTGGCTTGGGAAGAGCTTGCTCCTTACCATTTCTCTTTTTGTTTCTTCTTCTCTTCTGCTGTTCAAAGCCATCGTTCTGGCCCTCAGAACCCGGGGGAATGACAGGTGGTTCCTTGACCGAAGTGGACTTACCTCCTCGGGAGCGATTTGACATTCCCTGTGGAGCATCCGCTTTGGTGCTCAAGATATTTGGATAGAACCTTGCCAAATGGCCATGCAAATGACAGACTCTACATCGGAAAGGTAGGGCTTCATAGTCTAACTGCTGTATCCAGGAGTGTCCTGCTAACTCCAATTCCATCTCAGCTGGTAGCGGTTGACTAATATCCAATTCTACACAAATTCTTGCATAAACAGCAGTATTTCCTTCAATGGTATCCTTAGATACTCCCAAAAATCTACCTAGAGAGTTGCCTATCAATTCAAGAATCTGCTCACCCCAAAACTCCATCGGGAGAGCATACAGCCGGATCCAAACCGGGACAGCCGTGGGCTCAATGCGGGGGTCGAAACCCGCTCTCCACGGCTGGACAAATAACCCTGCCGGGCCATGGCTCCTCTTCTCTGATTCAAATGCTCTGTTTCTATCCATTAAGGAAGAAAAACTAATAATAAAATACCCATTGCTAATGGGCCATAAGGAGTACTCACCGATAGGTTCCCAGTTTTGTCTCACCCAGGAGTGCAAAAAGTGCAGGGTGGGTCGAATGCCCATGAACTTGCAGATCAGATCATGAGTGGCCCGATAGTTTATCGTGTCTTCAACCAGCTCTGGTTCGATGACTATTTTTGGTCTTGACGCAGATTGCGGGAGACATCCATTGATTCTATGCCCAGGAGAACCCTTGCCCGCATTCTTGGATAGCAGATGGAAGGCACTCCGCTGAGCATCAACAGAGGAAGACGCAGGATTTTCTCGTAAAATCTCCGCATAAGAGGTCTTCTTCCCCTCGAGAGAACCTGGAAGAGACCCCATTGGGCCCTCCCGGGACACCGAAAGATCCTAGAACAAAAACCAGCAGCAAACCCCCAAATACTCTGGAAGAGGTTTCCGAACTGAAACCCTAGAGACTCGGCCGTCGGCAGTTCAGAAGGTTTCCCGCCAAATCGCCAGAGCTCAAAAATCGCGTCCCAATTCCAACTAGCGGATTCCAACCAAGTGTTCTCCCAATGTTACCTACTCTTCATCCTATTTGAATATAATCTCTCCTCCCTTGAATGGTCCATTTTTCAAACAATATTTTGATAGACTTCTAGTGTTACACCAATATTTTTAATACCTTTTCTCTTTCTTCGTCCAAGTTCATTAAAGCATTCAACCTTTCTTGCATTGTCTCAATGTCAATATCCTCAAGGTATAACTATTACAATATTTGGAAAGGAGTTCCAAGTTGATCAGTAATATAACCTCCTTGATAGAGATTAGCTTATATGGTAATACCCTTGGGTGCCACTCAATCCATCCATAGAGTCTTAAGTAGCTTGGGATGCTAGTACCATTGCAATTTGGTAATAATCATTTTCAAAATCCTTGTGATGTTCTTATTGCCTGATTTGACCAGCCTATTACCTTATGGGTGAAAATTTGAGGATGTCTTGAGCAAAAAATTGTATTCTAGAGTAAACTTCATCACCTTAGCCCATTGAAGTAGGTGGAATTATTAGTGATAATGGTAGACAAAGTTTCAAATACAATGATAAAATCTTCTAATAAGTGGACCACCATATCTTAATTAGCTGATTTAACTAGGACTACTTCAACCCACTTTGTGAGAAATATGAAAATTAAAAAAAATTATCTTTAAAGAAATTTTTCAACAAACTAGAGCAAATTGCTAGTAAAAATAAGCAATTTGCTAGCAAAAGTTAAAATTTAATTTTTTTTATAGGGTCCAAGTGATTATGGAATTCATAATGCTTTCTAGAAATGAACAGAAGCAAGACTTAACTTAAATCTTATACAAAAAGTAACAGATAAAAAAACAAATTAGGATCCTTGTGGGAACCATAAATAATAACTATTCATAAATAATATTGCACAAAACTATGATAAAAAATGAGAGTAAGGGGGTATCTATAAAAATACCAAAATCCTAAATTTCATAATAAAATTTAACCTAAGCTAACAAAACAAGAGAGGATTTAGGTTGATTACGAATATTAAATACAGTTTAACCATAACAAGGCTAACCATGTCCCATTGGGATTACATAAAAAATATTATAAACAACAAATACATTTCACAATGAAATGCTCTCAAGCCTATCTAATACATTACACAATATCGACCCTTGGCCATGAAGTGAACTTTCAACACTTCTGCATAATTTGAACTGAGGGACCAAGGAGAGAAGACATTAGTGATAATAATATCTCCTCTCCATAATGGATGCTCTAGTGGGCCTTTATAGTTGAGGTTAATCGATTCAAATATCCATCTTCATCTAGAAGATGTCCACTTGACTTTAAGAACTCAACTTTAATCCTTTCTAGCTTTAACAACCAATTCTCCTTTGGGTGTCCCTCCTTTTTATAGTATCCATAAGTGGTATTCAATTTCTATGAAGAATTAGCCATTACCATAGGCCCTTGGATCTGAGCCTCCTTATATTTGAATTACTTTACATAAACCTATATTTTAGAAGGTTTACCAACATAATTTTGCATTACAATTTGAAAGTAAATTAGGAGAGAAAAAATCTAATCAAGAGTAAGAGTCTTGAGATTCTAAGAACATAGGAATCATAAGAACCATGAGGTTCAACATTTGAAAGGAGGGGGAGAGATTAACAAGGATAACCTTAATGCATTCTACATAATATTTCCTTTTTCCTCTAGAAGATCCAATATATTTCCTTAGAGGTTTTAATCTTGAAATATAGTCCTCAACACTATTGAATTTAGCTAGCTTAATATAAGAAAGCTCTAATTCCAACCAACTTACTTTTGTAGTATTAACTTTAAATAAAAATCATGTATCTTTGACCATACCTTTATAGGGTTACTCTCTTCTTTGATATAAAAAAGTAAATCTAGTTCAATAAGCAAGGAAAATGAACCCCTCTTTTTCCTTTTGATTCTAAAGTTATCATTAAGAACATTGCTTTATCCTCTTGAAAAATTCACCATAAGTTTTTACTTCATAGTAGGATCTTTTGAGTTGACCAAATACTATAATTTTTCCATTAAGGTAAGTAACTAGGGCTTTGTGGTCCATCATACATGCTCTAACCCATAACACCATAGCAAGTCCATGAACGGATGCCATTAATGCAAAAAACACAAAAAAATATGCGATCTAAAAAAAGGGGCTCAAAACGCTTCCATATGCAAAAGTTATGGCCTTTAAATTTTTTTCCTAATGAACCCCCAAAAAATAAAAATTAAAGCCTCTAACCTTAGAAAAGTAACAACCAATTTCAAATTACCACTAGGTAAGCCTTGATTCATTGGAGAGCTCCAATCTAATTTTATCATCTTAGCTCTTTTGAGTCACTAGATCATTGTCACTTACCTAATTTTGATTGGTTTACAATATCAATATATTAGTTACCCAGTGTGATGGAAAAATTCCATGTCATCTAGAATCTCCAAATGCTCTACAAGTACCAAAGTTTTCCACCATGAGGTTTGAACTTGATCCTCCATTTGCATAAGGCATTTGGTTTAGCCAAGGTGATTTTTGGGAATTGAAAAGGATACCACTTATAATTATTTAGTCATGAGACATTAATGATAAAAATTAGGGTTATGAGCCTTGAACCAACAACGTACCCAATTTAAGTGATTTGTGAGCTATTGCATAACAAACTATCCATGTGTTACTGCTAGGATGATTCCAACCATTTTCCTATAGAAGAAGTGCACTGGATCATGAAAAAAGAGCAAAGGATGTTGCCACTAGGGTTCAAACATATAATTTTTGTGCATTCAATCTTCAAAGCAAGTTGCACTAGCCTTCAATCCATGTAGATGGCTAGAGGTGAAATATTTCCATAGTCCTTTTGATTGTCGTCTTCTCAAAAATATCACTTGATAATGCATCATTCAGGGAATGTAACCTTGGTCTCCTTGGTATCTTGATAACCTTGTACTTGGCCAATATCCTACCTTGCTAGTATTATTGAAAATGACAACCATTACCTTAATTAGGCTGCCATGCCTTGTTGGAAAGGAAAGATATGGCTATGAACTATGTGAGCTCGTATGCGTGTGCAAGAATTAGGTAACAAAATTCAAATTCAAACTAAATTTGGCACCATTTTCCTATTTCAAAATTGTAGCAAGCTTATGAAGGAAAATATGAATGATAATCCATAAATGAATCCTTTTTTTGAAGGAGAATATTATGGGCTTTGATAACAATGAAGCAAAAGATAAATTTAGTAGAAAAATTGTATAATTTTCAAAAATATGATAGAAAAGAGATTTCCTTTTGGCTTCTTATGAAATTAATGCTTATGATTCTTTGAAAAGTAATTCATCCTTGGGTTCGCAAGAAGAATTGGAGGTTTTGAAGGAACACTTTGGATGACCAAGTGATGCTACTCCATATTCACTTTGATACCATGAAGGAATTGACAATGGTTTCTAGAAATGAAGAGAAGCAAGAAATATACTCAAATATTATACAAAAGTGAAAGAGATAAAATATAATTGGGATCATATGGGAATCATAAATAATCACTATCCATGGATAATATTGCACAACACTTTGATGATAAATAAAGAGAGTGAGAGGGTATTTATAGCAATGCAAAAACCCCAAAATTACATCATAAAGTTTAACCTAAGCCAACATAACAAGTGAAATTTAGGTTAATTACAAATATTAAATATGATTTAATCATAACAAGGTTAACCATGGCTCATTAGGATTACATAAAAAAATATTATAAAATAATAAATACATTGTAGAATGAAATACCCTTAGGCTTATAAAATACATCACACAATGTTGACCCTTACCCATAAAGCAAATTATAATTTCAATAAGAAAATTTCTTGAAGTGAATCACTTTACAATTGGAGTGAATCACTCTCTAAAGAGGAGTTGGTAAGATCTTGTTTTCTGAGCAAATTGCTTCATAAATTTCAAGAAAATCACTCTTTAGATTCTCCTTGGAAGAAAGTTTACTATTTTAGAGTGAGTCACTTGATGAGTTGAGTGAATTTCTAGTTGACTTTGTCTTTTATAAAACTTATTGAAATCTAGCTTAATTGCTTTCTCCCCATGGAAAATGCAAAATTGTATTTAAATCTAAGGTTCAATGCAATTTTGATGTTCTCCTTTCTACTTGCTTTGCAAAAAATTTTAGATTTTGAAGTTCATGTTAGAGTCACCATTCACAAAGCACATACAAAAATCAAACTTAATAATAAAAATGATGTGAAATTTAAGGTCAATTCAAGAGTGGGATTGATAAATCCAATCCATGGCCTTGGCAAATCACTCTAGATACAATTTGTGCAAATTAATTTTTTTTAGAGAAAATCACTAGTAAAATAAAGTGGATTACTCCTTGGAGTGGACTTAGAAATGTTTTTAAGTGATTGGCTCAAAGTAAATCAAATCACTTCAACTTTAGAGAAAATTACTACTTGTGCAAAAGCTTAGCAAAAATTTCATCAACTTTAGGCCAACTGCTCCATCATTGATGAATGCAAATTTGGCATCAAAATCAAGAAATTTATCCAAATTTAAGGACTACAGTCACATTGGGTGTGCCAAGAAAACTATGTTGAATGGTCCATGGTGGGTATTTTTAATGAGTTTTTATTCGTAGTGTGATGATTCATCCCACTAGGCATGCCATAAAAGCTATGTTGAATCAAGGAATAGTCCTTTCTTCTAATTTAACCAAATGCACCCCAATTCAATTCTTCCAACAAGTTATTAGATGGAAGGGATTGTGGATCCTTCCAAACATTAGATTTAGGATGGATTCTAACTATCCTTGCTAATTCCTACTCTAATATACTCTACTTGCATGAAATAAAATGGCATAATTTTTTTTAAGGATGTGAGGGATTGAAATTTTGGAGTGAATGATAAGATGGAATAAAGGGCTATGACTTAATCACCATACATTCTACAATTTAAAAGGGTAGTATCACTGATAGAAATTAATAGACTTGCCAATTTTTATGATATACAAAGCACAATGTGGGTTTCAAAAAGTGTAGCTTTAAATTTTTATGACCAAAATATGGTTACAATGGATCTCATGGCTCCTATTCATATTAAGAGTTTATCCTTGAGTTACCTAGGATAATAAACTATTACTCCTAGTAAAAGTGAAAATTTGGGGTATATCTAACAAAATGATGCATCTCTAAATATTACATGCCTCTAAATATACCTCTAATAGGCTTAGAAGGATTCTAAAATAAGTTATGGTGCCACTAGATGCCAAAATACCACTTTTCAAATATTCTCCTCATGATCTAACTCTTTATTTTTAACCCTATTCAAGATGGCAAGTGATTCACTTTGGGATGTGAATGAATTGCATGACTTTGCTATCAAATCACTAGCTGACCTTGAGCGCTTCACTCCTACAAGCCAATTGGTCTATGTTGCAAGAAAATTGCTTCAAATCCAATTGATACCTATTGAATGAATTAACACTTGAATTTCACTTAGTAAAAAAATTGTAGGGTTTTTGAAGGTATTAGTAGCCTAATTACATTATTTTGCACTCTTCCAAATGACAAATTCCAAGGTAGTGACTAGGCACTATACTAAAATACAAAAATTTCATGAGATGGTAATTTAATCTAATTCCAAAATATTTATGGACTTGCTAAAATCAAATTCTTAAGATATTAAAAACATTAGCATATAATGGAAATGCTTGAGGAAACAATATCTACATTTGTAAGAGATTAGGTTTTAGAATGAAACTATAATAGACTAGAAAAAACAATATTTCTAATTTTTTGTAAAGAGAAATTCATATTAGGGTGATGCCAAAATTGGGGCATGTACTACTAAAGTTAACCAAATTTAAAAAGGATTACACTTATCTTCTTGTTGTAGAATGAGATAATATAATTAAATGAGAGATACATTATATCAATATTTACAGTATGGTTTCAAGGTGGCGGGTATCACCTTTTATTTTTTAGAGCCTTTTCCTAGAACTTGAAATATAGACTTCTCTATTTTTAATCATGTATTGGTATTATAGAGATAGCATTAAAATATGTGATGTTAAGCTTCACTTGAGACCACAATAAATTTTTGCATTATGTTTTTATTGTATAGCCCTTTGGTCCTTTGTACACCTTGTATAGGTGGATTTATTGTAATGTTATATATAAAAATTAATGTCAGTTCTTTAACATTGACCTAAAAGTCATAGATAATTGGGTATTTATACCCCTTGATGCCAACGATTTCATAATTGGTTGGATTGTTATTTTTTATTTTATAATATTATTTTGGTATCTATGGAACTCTTCATATTTTATTTTTCATTTATAACAAGTATTGTGAAATCCAACATGGTAATAAAGCAAGTGTAAATCATCATTACTTAATAGCAAGTTTTTCTAGAAACTTCTACTATGGTAGTTTTAGAAATAGTTTTTGTGGAAGCCTTAGGTTGTTATCAACTTTCTAATGGGGTTTTGCTTCATAACAATAAGTGGAATTGGATCATGAGGATCTCTTTGCATTATAATAGATGCATTTCTCTAAGGAGAATATTTATCGACAAGTTATTTTTCCTCTCTTAAAATTCAGTATAATTTACTTTTCTTAATTAGATGGATGCCCTGACTGTTGGATTCAAAATTTTCAGGTTGTATTAATCCCTCATTTATATTTTATGATTTTTTCAAAAAAATCCATTTTTTCTTGATTTTTAATATTTGAGATCAATGTAGCACAAATGAGAGAACAATCTGCATGATTGAAAAAGGAGAAAGAAGATACTAAATAGATTTTGATAGATCCAATATGTTACAAAAGTTATGGGAAGACCTACATGCATGGCAAAGACCTTTGAGACACTTGAAAAAAATGTTAAAATGGAGAGAGGATGTGTTGATTAGTTAAATCCCAAAACATATTGTGTAGAGAAAACTGTAGCAGATATGAATGAATTGTTAGAACTTTTGGATTCTTTGCAAACTTTCAAGGGGTATTAGTTCAATATTTTTTATTTCACCTCCAAGTATTCTCTTTTTGGTGTTCATTTTTTATTTACTTTTCCTCCTTTTTCTAAAAATTTTGAATTAAAAAAAGTATTCCTTTGAATATTTCATTAAAGGGTGGGAAACAAAGATTCAATCTTTGTTAAAGGAATTAATCTTTATTTGTGGTATATATAAGGTTGTGTCATATTTTTTGTTCATGCCTTGGCTAAGGCATTCATGGTGCTCATAACTAAGCTTGAATCCAAAAAATAGCATGCTAGTCATTTTGAGGCACACAAGATAAGTCTCAAGGGATAGTTATATGGATTGGACATGCCTTGATGACTAGTTGAACATGGGGTATTTTGACACCAAAATTAACAAAAATACACATAGGAATGATTCCATTACCAAAATTAGCCCTAAATAAAAATCCTCTAGATAAAAACATAAATATTACAAATTTGATTATACTAAATATGACATGTTCAAGAGTAAAGTGTCATGATTTCAATGATTTTTGGTCTATATGTAAATACCGATACCAATACTAGAGCTAAAAAAGTGTAACCAATTACAAAAGCAAGTATTAGTACTAATGTTTCCATGACATGTGTACCACCATCAAATTTATGTTCATTTTTTTTTTTTTTAAATGGGTGTAGGAGAATGCTCTCCATATCTAATAAGGTGGTTATATTTGAGTAAACACTTGAACTACATGTTTCTTTCTATATGTTATCAAGATCCTCAAAGATGTAATATGTCATGTATCTTCTTTGATGTTTGTAATTATTTTCTTAGGATAATTTTTATGTAGAAGCTCCATGGTGTTTATAATCAAGACCTTAAAGTGTCATAATCATTGTTTGATAATAAAGCTATAGGATACAATTGGTAATTTCCACCACTAAAATTTCTTTACATAATGGTAAAAAAACATAGAAATATGACTTCTTAAACCAAGAAATTCATCCTTTAGATGATCAAGAATAAAATAAAAATAAGACAATTGCTACCATTTGAGTTTCTATAATTTTCCAACCAACATAATAAATTTTTTAGACCAAATTAAGTCCAAGTATGATGAAATATTGAAGTTACCAATATGATCAACACTCCATTGGTTCATTAGATATTTTATACTACTAATTCCTAGGCCTCTTTTTTTAATTGTTTTTTTGAAAATGATAACTTTATGTGTCAAATAATAGTCCCTCATCTTATGTTACATAATTGTATTGGCAATGAGTATAGATAAAATATTAGAGAATAAAATAAGTTTACTATGAAGAATAGGTACTGTATTTCTCAAATAGATGACTTGTTAGATTAACTTCAAGGGCTAACTACTTCATAAAACTTGAACTTATATTAAGATACCAATATGTTTCCATTAATTTGACCAGATATATGAAAGACTATTTTTTAATAAATAATTAGTAATTACTATTTGTACAATTAATCATTTATATTGGGTTGGTTAATGTGGGTCCTTTTTTGAGCTATCAATTTTGTAACTTTTGATGTACATAAGATTGAGTAGGCTTAATAAGTTTTAATATATGCATGGATGGAATCTAAAAGGCATTTTGTTGGCTCCACATTTAGCCAAGATAGAAGGGATCAGTCAATTTAAAAGATGGCCATATAATTTTGAATACACAACCCACCAAAGTGTATGTTGGTCCCAACCAGTCCTGATCGGGGTATTTTTATGATCAGGGGGCTCTAAACCCTTATAATATATCTGGCTAGGTCCCTAAAATCATGGTGACTAGTAGACACCTACAAAATATAACAACAAATAAGTCTTCCTAGATAGGTCCCTTTAGCGAAAATTATGCATGTTAGAGGTAGGGGATACTTGGATACTTCTTAACCATCCAAGTCATGCCAATTATAGGAAAGTGATAACTAGTCTCCTAGAATCTGCAATATTAGCCACCACTAATCATAAGTAGAGCTCCCTAAAAATTTGATGGCTAGTACAACAAGGTATAATGGGAGAGACTGAACATGTTTAGGTGGTGTAGATATATCAAGGACATGTGGCAACAATAGATGATGGATGATTCCAATGTATAAAACAAGTAGAATCAAAGTAGAAAATGACACCCACTCCTCCTAGGCAAGGTAATAAATAATAATCCCTAGAAAGGGCTCAACTATACCTATATTTTCAGACCTATGGTAGGCCTTCCTTGTAATCATAGCTAGGATAGTATGATAATATGGTCAAGGGGCTCTAAACCCTTATAATAGCTATAGCTATGTCCTTGAACTATCGATGACTAACAGACACCTACAATAGATAATGAAAAATAAAAATACTTCTTGGATAGGTCCCTTTAGGGAAAATTATATGTGTCAAAGGTAGGGGACACTTGAACATTTATCATCAATCCAAGGTAGGGTAGTTATAAGAAAGTGAAAACTAGTCTCTTGGAACCTACAATAACATCAAATACCATTAATCATAAACAAATCTACCTATAAATCTAATGGATGGAATAACAAAACATAATTAGAGAGATCAAACATTTGGTGCAAAATTATCAAGGACATACGATGACAATAAATGGTAGATTGTATCGATGAACAACTGGTAAAATTAGAGCAAAAATGACACTCACTCCTCCTAGTCATGCTAATCAAGCACAAGCTCCAAATTGGGCCAAGCTATGCCTATATTGTTAGGCCTATGGTAGGCCTTCTTTGTAATCATTAACTAGGCTAGTATAGTAATTTATATATAGAGATATTTACCTCAATATGAAGTTCAACAATTTGAGTATTTTTCTATTATATATTGTGTAAATTTTTCTCTACAATTTAGTGATAAAATTTATTGTTTGACCTTTGATAGCATTGTATGGTTGATATCTTTCAAATTTATATGCTCTGTAGGCCCTAGATACTTTTGAAAAAGCTCTTTGGGAGGTCCAATATACTACATGTTAGACCCAAGCTATTGAAATTTTAGGGATATTTAGTGTCTTATTGTGTGGTTCTACTTTCTTATGTAAAATTTTCTTAGGGTGGTAAGAGCTATTAGAGTAGTGGAGAACATGATCTTGGGATTAATTCATATTCAATGATACTTTATCTAGTAACTGGTCTATTAAGCCTTATATGCAATTTAGTTGTAGTGTGTGTTGCATAGTATATGGTAATGTTGTTAGCCAAATATCATCCACATCTAATCCATAATTTCCATCCCTAACCCTCTATTTCTTACTCTAATATTTATCATATTTTAATTTTATTTTATAACAAGGAACCAACCTTCTCTAGAGGTTGGAAAAGGAGAAATCCCAAGCCATCAAATCTTGGACATATGGTCAAATGACACACTCCCATCCTTTAGACATATTGTAAACCAATATTTAACATCTAATATTCAAGAATATGAATGATATTTTGTGCCTCCTCATAAACCTTTTTAGATTTATATACTTGTATGACATCCTTATGTATAACAAAATACAAAAAACAACACCTCAAACATATTTAAAAACTAATCCAAATATTATGTCCTCATGTGTAGGATGTCAATTTGAAGAGATAGTTATTAAATATATCAAGGATTCAATAAATAATCTAAATAATTAATGATAATAGATATTATATGGATCAAGGAGATATTAAGTAACGTAATATTGGTTTATTCTTGAAATTCTAATTAATCTCATAAATTTCTTCTCTTTTTCTAATTATCATTATACACTTGTATTGGGATATTATTAAAGTAATATGAAATTTGGAGTTGGTGAAAAATAGGGATTCCAAAGAAAAATATATTTGTACATGCATATAATAAAAAATATTAAAAAATTTGAAGCATGCCTCCTATTCAATGCCATTTTTTTGCTTTTTTATACCTACAACAATTTATAATCAACATTGATGTTTTAGATTATGCACTAAATAAAATTCCTATTTACCATGGGCATATTGTGACTTACCATGTAGTGAGATACCCCAAAGGATTTCTCCTCATTAAATTATTTGTATCAAGATATTTCCTTAACATTTGAAATTTATTCTTGTGTTTTACATTAATCTTGAGCATTTAAGAGTATATTTGATGTAGAATATAAAGGTTTCACCAATGATTAGTGACTAGTGTAAATTAGAAAGAAAATAATACTACTTTAAAAATAAAAAAAATATTTCATAATGGGCCTATATAATGAGTTTTAAAGTTGAATTTAAAGAAGAAAAATTCTAGAATGAACAACATAGAAGGAAATCATATGTCAATAGTAGATAAAGGGGGTGGTAGAAGAATAATTATGCTTTAATCTCCCAAGTATCCGTAAGGAACTAGGAATATTAGATATTAGAGGACCCTATGATGCATGTTTAATATATAACGGATATCATTATCAAAATGGCTACATTGAATTTACTTGAATAATTAGAGATGAAAACTCTAGGAAAATAGAAAAATATTTGTATGCTATTTTGGAAAATAATAAGCTAGAATTTTAGGTCACAAATTTGTTTTTCAAGATCAAATAAATGGGAAAACTATTTTTCTTCTTAAATATAGGTGGGACTTATAGTTATCTCTATCCTAATTTAATGCACTATTATATGTTTTTTAGATCCATTCAAGTTGTAAAAGATCGATAATAGGGTGTGTTTTAAGTTCCAAAAAGCTATCAATTAAGACAACCATCATTATGAATTGGAGGTATATTTTATGCATTTAAGTATGTAATGCATGAGAGTTAGAAAGGAATTTGTATATGTATAGTGTCACTAATGTTAAAATGCATAAATGCAAGATGAAAAAAAGATGCATACAAATAAATTCCAATGTGAAATACAAGGATGAGTGTTAAGGTATTTTTTTTGTCATGTTGGACATATTATAATTATTATAAATTTTAAACCATATATTTGCATATATTTGCATATAAAGCCAATATATTGGGTTACAAGAAATTTTATTTACTTATATTCTATTTTACATTGTTGAACCAAATGAGAGATTGCATAGCGATATAAATGAAATATTAGTAACAAATAATACAAAAAATATAAAATTTTCATGACTAAATAAGATATCAAATTGAAATAAAATTGTAAATGAGAGAACTATCAAGTTTAAATTATATTTTTATTTGAAATATTATATAGGCAAGAGCCTACTATACTTTATATAGCATTTTTTTATAAGATGGATGAAGGGGATTTTAAAGGTGCCCCAAACCTTTTACAAAGGTGGATCAACCAACCAGATGGATACAAGGAATATAGAGATCAACATAGCAAAACAAAAAGGATCCATGAAATAGACAAACAATAAAGTTACATAATAGTTGAGCTGGAAAAATCCAATCTAAAACCATCAATACACTAGAGCTTTCACTATCAACAACTAGAACCCCCAAAAACACATCATGTCTCATGCAAGAGACTATACCTATTGAAAAATATAACTAAGAAAAAACCCCCATAAAGGACGTCCAAAAACAATAACTATTTGTGGTGTGAATTCTTCTATAATTCAAATTCAAAATTTGATCATGGTTTAGGTACAGATTCTTGCATTCAACAAATTTTCCTAAGGGATCCCTACTATCACAGATCAGAGCCATTTTAAAACACAAATTATCTCCTCAAGATTTTATTATCTATTTGATTTAATCCATTTGGGAAATCTTCCTACCAAATTATGCATATTTCCTATAGAAGTCCCAAGTTTGCTAAAAAAATTACCGATCTATTTTCCTCCTTGTAAAAATGCTTAATATCAACCGCTTCGAGGGTTAAAATTCATCTTTGGATTTCAACAAGTTCATTTGTGATCATCCAAGAAGGAACCTAAACACCTTTGATCATATTAATGATATTGAGGGAATCCCCTTCAATAATTACCTTCCTACCATTCAAAATTTCTAGTTGATAAAACCCTTGAAAGAGAGCTTGCACCTCCGGAAAATGCCCTTCAAATTATTATGATCTTGTGATAGCACACCCATTGAGAACCTTAATGGTTGTGTAGGTGGCATAAAATCTAGTTGTCATTTCTTCTATCCATATTATCTAATATTTAGTCCTTTTTATGATAAATATTTCCTGACATCATCTTGATAAATAATATATATGCTTCATAAAGTTTATTACCCATTTTTCAAAGGCACAAAGTGACATTACTAGATACAAAGACACATCATATCTCATATGCATATATTTTTTTATTTGTGGAAAACATCCCAAAAGGGATGCCACTTTCGGGTAAGACCCAAGGAGGCAGGGGTATCCATTCCACCAAAAATGCCTAGGACTCGGACCTGGCCTACCACCTTTGACATACTCAAGGAGCAAACAAACACACAAAACCAATTTAAAAATAAGTAAATAACAACAAAAATAATAAAATAAAATAAAAAACATGCTCCTTGAGTGTGTCAAAAACAAAAGCACAACCAAACACACACACAATAAGATAAAAGAAACCACAACACGAACCACATAGAAAAACACAAGAACCACATAACAAAACACAAACAAGACAAAAACAACAGAACACTACAAAGACATAACCCAAAAAAAACATGAAAAATAAACACAACCAAAACCTAAAATATTAAAAAAAAAATAAAAATAAAAAACAACCAACAACAGACAATAAACAAAAACAAAAAACATAGAAAACACTCACACATAAAAACATGAATTAACACAAACAAAGAGAAACACAAGAACAAGAACGACAAAAACACAAGAACAATAACAAAAAACATAAAAAAACACAAAACAACAAAAACACAAGAACAACAAAAAACAACACAAAGAACACAAAAACAAAACAAAACAAAAGAACACACACACCTTAAAAAACTAAACAAAAAAAAAAAAAAAAGAAAAAAATTGAACATAACAATGACCTATCTAGACCAGAAGACTATTAAGGCAAGAATCAACAAAGGAAACAAAAGAAAGAATAGAGTGAGCTAGGGAACTAAAAAACCTGAATGAACCAAAGAGAAGCAAAAAAAAGCAAGAAGAAACTAGGTACCTTCAGAACTGGAGCCATCCAAAGAAATGATAGAAAGAAGAGCTTCCCTAATTTGTGAAGCCCACCATCTAGGAGGGTGGCCATAACAAGTAAGATCACCTTTGTCCAAAGCCCAATTAGCTAAAGCATCAACACTCTTGTTTTGATCTCTGACCACATGATTGTAATCAACTTTCAAAAATCCCATCTGGATTAATTGAATCTTCTCAATAATTCTTTTTATTCTCCAATCAACCTTATGATTCTTGGAAGGAGTCTTCAAAATATTAATCATAAGTTGAGAGTCGGACTCAACTAACACCTTTTCCCATCCAACCTTAGTAGCCTCCTGAAGGCCTCTGAGGATACCATACCCCTCAACAAGGTTATTGGAAAGAATACCCAAATTCTCAGCAAAAGTAAAAACCAGGGAGCCATCTGAAAGTCTACCAATTCCTCCCACACTGGCTTTTCCAGGGTTCCCTCTAGAGGCTCCATCAGTATTGACTTTTCCAAAATCCTTAGGAGGAGGTTGCCAATTTCTTGTCCTATCCATCTTACTAATACTCACATTCCCTTTAAGTTGGTTGCCCTTAGAAGATTTAATCTTCAATATTTGCATCACTTGATCCCATCTTTGGTGGGAGTTTTGGGGGTGATTAAGGAGTTGATGGACTGATTCAACTAAGTTGGCTATGGTATTTTGCCAAATATAGTGAATATCCTTCCTATCTTGATTAAAAATTTGGTTGTTCCTTTCATTCCAAATATTCCAAAGAAGAATGGTAGAACCCATCCAAACTAACTGCCTAATAAAATGATCAACACCCTCTTGATTAGGCCAATCCCTCCAAAGTTGTTCAAAAGTAAAAAAATTGGACCATTGTAAGCCAAGTAAAGTGGCCATTCTCCTCCATAGCTCAGAGGCTAAAGTACACTCAATAAAAATATGGTTGAGAGTTTCTACATTCTCTTCACACATTTCACATCTAAAAGGGCCATGAAAACCACGCTTCATAAGTTGCTCACCAGTAAGCACCCTACGATGCAATAAAAGCCAATTAAAGAACCTCACCTTAGGCCAGAGCTTTTGAGCCCACAATTGAGAAAATATGTCAGAAGAATGGTTGGGATTATTATGGCATAAGGTCAAATAACCTTGAGCAACTGAATACTCACCCTTAGTAGTGTTGTTCCATCCAAAACAATCTTTTTCATGGGACCAAGAGAGATCTCATATGAAGGATGCCTTGGATATCTTGTCTTTGCCTTTCTGGGATTTGAATAGGCCAGTCCTCAATAGGGATCCAATATCTACCAACCTTTGAATTACCAGTATGGTACCGATAGTAATTAGCCACCTTTATCCAGTTAGCTCGGTGAAGCTCCTCCATCCAAGGCCTCCAATCGGGAAACTGAGTTATCAAAGGCTTGTGACCATCCCAAGAATCTATCCAAAAATTTACCTGTTGACCATTATGAATGATCCAAAATAAATTTTTCTTTATCAAATCCTCACCAGTCTTAAGAACTGCTAAAATGGGAGAACCTTTGGTAGGAAGTTGATAGCGAACAAGGTCTTCAGGACTTTTGTTCTCAGCATATTTAGCACGGAGATTATTGGCCCAAAGAGCATTGGGGTTATGCAACATCCTCCAATATAATTTAGCAGCTAAAGCTTTGTTGTTATTAATAGAAGACCAGAATCCTAACCCCCCTTCATTCTTAGGAAGACATAAAGTGTCCCATTTCACCAAGGCCCATTTTATTTTCTCCTTAGTACCACTCCAAAGGAAACGATGACTGATTTGATCCAGTTCTCGAAGAACAACCTTTGGGATATTCAACACGGAAGATACATAAATAGGAATAGCTTGAAGGACTGATTTTACCAAGGTGATTCTACCCCAGAAGAAAGCCACCTGTTGGTCCACTTTCCAATTTTCTTCTTGACTTTGTCCAACAACCAATTCCAATATTTATTTTTCTGCCTTTGAATATTTATGGGAATACCTAAATAAGTGATTGGAAGGGAGGTCTTCTTATATCTTAATTTATCCAAGACCATGGATTCCTGTCTAGTAGAGCAGTGAAAGAAAATAACTTTAGATTTGTCTTCATTGATCAACTGCCCAGTAGCCTTAGAAAAATAGCTAATGATTTGCTTAATATTAGAAGCTTCCTTAACTGTAGCTTTACCTAAAAGAGTAGAGTCATCCACAAATTGAAGATGAGAGATAGGTCTAGCTCCATGAGCAATGGTAACTCCCTCAAGGGTTTTGTTTTCCCTCTTTTTGGTTATAGTCCTACCCAAGCATTCAACAAGAATGATGAATAAATAAGGGGATAGCGGGTCACCTTGCCTAATACCTCTGGAAGCTGGGAATGACTGAGAAGGCCTGCCATTGATAAGAACTAAGTAGGAAACTGAAGAGATACATCCCATAATCCAATCCATCCAATCCTTAGAGAAACCAAATTGCCTCAAAACTTTGATAAGGAAGTGCCAATCCACTCTGTCATAAGCTTTGGATAAGTCTAACCGAATGAACATGGAAGGAGATTTTTGCATATCCATGGAATGGATGGCTTCCTGAGCAAGAACTATCTCATCTACTATTTGACGCCCTTCCACATAACCCCCTTGCTCCGGGGAAATAATCTTATGCAAAAGAGGCTTCAACCTTTCTGCCATGATTTTAGTAATGATTTTGAGAAGAACATTACATAAAGCAATAGGTCTAAAAGCTGAGATATGATCAACCTCTTGAGCTTTTGGAACAAGAGTAATATAAGTTTTATTGATAACCTTCAAAATTTCTTTGGCTTTCCTGGCTTCTTCCACCACCTCTAATAAATCAACATGAAGGATATCCCAGAACTCTTGGTAGAACTCAATGGGAAAACCATCAGGACCTGGGGTTTTCCATTTTTGCATTTTAAAAACTACCTGTTGAAGCTCATTGATAGTAACAGGAGCAGTCAAAATAGAGTTCTCCTCAGAAGTGATAAGAGAAGGGATTGCTTGAAGAACATTTTGTTGAGAAGCTGAGTCAAGAGGAGTAGCAGCAAAAATATTGGAAAAGTAATCAACAACAATAGAGTTCATGCCATCCCAAGTATAAACAACATCTCCAGAATCTGATTTTAGGGAAGAAATAAAGTTGTGAGATCTTCGAGCTAGAAGAGATTTGTGGAAGAAATTTGTGTTTCGATCTCCTTCTTTGAGCCATTGAATTCTAGATTTTTGCTTCCATAAGATTTCTTCTCTTTTTTCCCATTCCTCTAACCGAGTTGTGAGTTTAATTTCATCTGCACTTCTCTTCTCTGTGAGGCCATCTAAATGGATTTTCTTATTCAAATTTTCAAGATGAGCAATAACTTCATGTTTTTTTTATGAACATCCCCAAACTCTTTCCAGTTCCAAGTCTTGATTTTGGATTTAATGTATTGCAGTCTTTTGGCAAAATAGAACATCTTAGTCCCATGCCTAGGTTTACCTTCCTTCCACCATTGTTGCACACGAGGTCTAAAGGAAATGTCTCTAAGCCACATTAATTGAAAATGAAAAGGAGAGAAACTCACATTGGTTTTCCACATTTCCACCATGACTGGCCAATGATCCGAACCAACATTATTAAGAGTCTTCACTTTAGGAATGTGACCATGGATTAAGAAATTTTTAGAGAGCAAAAACCTATCCAATCTCTCCATTATACAAGCTAAGCCTTGCCTTCTGTTAGACCAAGTCATAAGGCCATTATCTGGTTGGATGTCCACAAGATGGAGGTTTGCAATATATTCGCTCATGAGGTCGGTGCTTTTGTCCAAATTTCTATTTCCCCCATTTTCTCATCCAGAGAGAGGATGGTATTGAAATCTCCTCCGATCAAGATCCAAGCTTCAGGAAAATGAGAGATAATATGAGTTATATCCTTCCACTATCTTCTTTTTTCCTCCAAAGTAGTCGGAGCATAAACAGTAATGCAGAGCATAATTTGGTTGGAATGTCTACTTTGAATAGCTATAGCCAACAGACCCCAACTGCCAACCATATGGTGAATAACTACCTCTTTTGGGTCCCAAAGACAAGCAATGCCACCAGAAGTCCCTTGGGAACCGAGGGAAACCACTTTTCCAGCTGGCCAAATTTTACTGGCAATTGAGTCCATATCCTCCATTGACATCTTTGTTTCTTGAAGGAAAACAAGATGTGGATGATTTATCCGAATCATTCTTCTAATTTCATTTTGTTTTGAAAGACTCCCTTTGAGTCCTCTAATATTCCAAGTGATGATCTTCATTAATACCAGGGCTAAAAAAGTTGGGAAGGGCATTAATCTTACCTTCCTCTACAAGCTTTTCACCTTCTTTTACCATATGATATTGATTGGTCTTGCGACCTGCTTTTTGATTAGAATCCATCTTCAATTTTTTTCCCTATTTCTTGACTTATTCCAATTGAATCTGAGATGGCTTCTAACCTTGAAGAATGCTCGTACACAACCAAAATTTTACTAGAGGGTTCAACGGAGTCTATATTGGGACCTGTATTATTTGAAGTTTTGACATTTAAAAGATTGTTTTTCTTGTGTAAATTTTCTCCCTTTTTTCTGTTGAAAACCTTTGATTTGTTGGTTTGTCTCTGAGTTCTTCCCTTCATATTTAAATTGTGTTTCTAAGATTTTTGTTTCCATTATTTCCTCTTCCTCACTTGGGACATCATTTGTGGAAAGGATTTCAAACATATTAGCAGATGACTTTGATTGATCCTTCATAACTGGTTTTTTTGAGTGTTCTTCTTCTTAGGCATTTGGAAACCTGCTTGAGTTTATATCTTCTTTCTTTTGATCAGGAATTTTATTTGGGCAAGCACTGGCCAAATGACCATATTCATGGCAAATTCTACAACGAAAAGGAATGTTCTCATAGTCCACTACTTGCTCCCAAGTGTCTTCCCCAAATTGTAATGTGATATTTTTAGGTAGGGGTTTGTCAAAATCCATTAAAACACAAATCCGAGCATAAATAATATGTTCAAAATTTTGAGTACAATCAACAGTCATCATAAAAGTTCCTAAAGAGTTTCCAATTGAAGAAAAAATAGTAGGATTCCAAAATTCAATAGGGAGGCCAAAGAGTCTAACCCACACGGGAGCTATAGAAGGCATCTCTTCTTCGACTTTAAATTTAGTATGCCAGGGCTTCATGAAAAGCCCTGCCCTTCCAAAAAACCAAGGACCCCCTTGAAAAGTTTTCTCTCTATCTTCATTATTAGCAAATAAAACAAGAAAATAACCATTTGGATAAATAGAGATTTGTAACTCACCTTTAGTTTTCCAGATTTTTGCAGCCCAGACTTTGAAAGCAGATAGGCTCGGACGAAAACCCACGAACCGACAAATTAGTCCTCTTTTTTCCAAATCTTCAATGCCAGTCTGAATGTTACCCATATCAAGCTTAACAATAGGAGTTCCATCAGCTGCTTTAAGACATCCTGACTCCATTTTCCTGGGATCAATATTAGGCATTCTTAGAGGTTTATGGGAAGCCCTAAGATTGATATTAGCATTGGGCTGAGGCTGTCCACCATGGAGGGCATCCCTAAAATTCATTTTTGGGGCTGAGTCTTCAAAATTCTTACCCTTGACAGGGGTTTTCATAGTAGAATTATTTTGTGGGTGCACCTTAGCACCAGATTCACTTGAGATATGAGCCATTTTTTGATCAACTGCTTGAAACTTGTTTCGTGATCTCTTTAATCCTTGCCCTAGACGTCGTGGAAAGGTATGGTTTTCACTTTTCTTTTGTGCAGCAAATTGGAAGCCGTTGTCACTCAAGTTCATAGTATGATCTATTGAAAGATAAATTTCTAACCCATATTGGATCCCCTGCAACATTTCCTGCTAAAATATTGAGCATAAACCACAAAAATATTGGCCGCTAGGGCCCGAAGGCCCTAAAAACCAACCTCTGGAGCTGCTTGCACTCAACCCAGATGAAACCCTCGCATAGCCGCTTGCCAAAAATCTCGTTCACACATAGGGATGCGCTAGGATCTGTGTTGCTCCAAATGATATGAAAATTGGTGGAGACGTTCTAGGGTTTTTCAGGCATCTACCCTCAAAATTTTAGCTCAATCCGAGTCCGGATGAGTGAGATATGGCCGAAACAAGTTCGACAGTTTGGGCAGTCCTGTGAAAAACGTCCAGCAGTCATCACCTACCTCATATGCATATTACCCATTATAACACATGCATTATAAGTTCAAGAATATTTAAAAATATTCTTACATAGGGTTGGCTATCTGAACCCTAAATTCTTGGTACCTAGATTACCACCAAAATCTCCTCTTATAATACCTTCATGGATTTATATTAATATTTATGAGAACTCATGAGGTAGAGACACTCTATTAGTGTCTCATCAAACCTACTTGTATAGATTTATCCTTTAATTTTAGTTCATCACTAGTATTTTTAAATAATTTATTTCTTTTTATCATACCCTTCAAAAGAATTCCTATTATCCAAAAAGCAACTATTTCTTCTAAATATTTTTAGAATACTATAATTTTTAATAGTTTATCACCTAAAATTCATCTCCAATAAATCATCTCTCTCTTTTCCATTTTAATACTATATAAGTAATTTATTATATGATATATCCACCTACAAACCCTCCTTTGCATTATAGATATATTCAAGAGACACATCAAGGGTTCATGGTTTATTTGGAAAATAGAAGGTAGCTAACAAATAGTGTCTAAATTTGAAATATTGTAAACCATTTTAAGCACATCCCTTATATAGTGGTTTAGTTCTTATTAGGTTTAAATCCAATATTTTTCTAGTAAAAATCATAGGATGATTAAAGTCTCCTTTATCAAGTTTTATCAATTTTACACTAAGTATTATAAAAAAAGCATCAAAATATAAATTAAATTACTATTTTCAATTTTTCCTTCCTCTTCTCCATTTGAAATCTATATTTTTGAAACAATGTTAACTATATGTATGTACTCTATTATATTATAGATCTATTCAACATATACTTCAAAAGTTCATGGTTTTTATGTAAAACAAATGGGGTAAACTGTAGATAGTGTTTAAATTTTTAAAGCATAAACCATTTCAAGGATCTCCTTTTTTTGTTATGGTGTGATTGCTTTTAGCTTGTGATAATTTTTTTCTATCCAATGACATAATATGATCAAACTAAACTTTATCAAGTTATGCCAACACTACAATAATGGTTATCCTCGAGGCATCAACATGTATGTGAAATTTCTATTTCCAATATAGGATGTCAAAGTTATCTTTTAAGATTTCCAAAGTGGAATCACAATTTAAAAAATGATTTTAGTAGTTTTATTATTTTATAAATTCTCTACTAGCACCAAAATATTCTTGTAGTTCTTGTTGAGTATTCTATATATCCTATCAATTAGGTGGAGGTAGTAGACCGAATGGTTTTTCGCTAAGTGTTTGACAAGTTGAGGTTGGTAGTTCCAATATTGAGCCCTCCAGGCCCCTCTCATTGGAGTAAATACTTACAAAGATAGGGCATGTGGAAAAATCCTTGTCTATCAATATCAATATCCACATATATATATATATATATATATATATATATATATATATATATATATATATATATATATATATATATATATATATATATATTTCACCCATACAAAAAATCAATAAGAATCAAGAACTCTATTAGGAATGACAAGATATATATATATCTTGTCATTCCTAATAGAGTTCTTGATTCTTATTGATTTTTTGTATGGGTGAACTAACAACTAATGCTATATTGATTCATTTTTAATCCTTCCTTATATATATTATTGCATATTTGACTTCATATATGGTAGCAAAGAAGTACTTTAACCTTATTGTAATCTATAATTTCTAAATCTTCCAACCATAGGCCTTAAAACTTGTATGGGGTGTTTGAAAGTTATTCCTTGTATTAAATTATTTATCTTATATAAGTTAATGTGGTTTGTTAAAGATTATCATATGTTTCTAATTGTTTTTTAATAAGCTATGTGTGGCTTCTATTGGGGGCCACTCCTATTATGAAAACAAAATATTACATTGCTCTTATTACATTTCTAACAACTTAATTAAAGCATATCCAAATTTATATTTCTATAAAATATATTCTTCATTTGCCCTTCTATCAAAGATATTCATATTCCTCAAATTGCTAAGTTTCCACAATCAACGCCTTTATATCAAATGCTTTCCAAATTTAAATTCTATCAAGATGAAATTCAAAATCGCTAATGGCTAAATTATTTGCTACCCAAATTCTACATCTAAAAATATATTGTCTATAACAACCTCACAATTTCTTAATACCTTTTTTTAGGGTTCTTATTCATTTACCTAATATTCCAAGATATTATTTTCATTGTTATTTTTTGATTTTATTTGTGGGTTTAGCCCATTTTCTTGTTAACACCTGTGATATTTGATTTTGTTTTTCCATATCAATATCCCTTTGTATTTTTTTTCTTTGTTTTTGCTTCTTGGGTCTTCCTCTCTTTTTTCATTCCCAATAATACTTTCATATTCATAAATCTCTTCAATCTTCTCATGCTGATCATAATAGGACTTATCCTATTTAGGTTTTCCTTATTTTGAAGGGTTTGAAGTGCAAGGAATATCCTTAAAAGCAAAATCTGCTTTATGTTATCCTAGAAACCCTAAAGTGCAAGGATGCTCTTCTATAGCAATTACCTTCTTATTTTACCCTAAAAAATATAAATTATTATGGGTTTCTTCCAACCTCATTTCTTTATTATTCTGCTATTGAAACCTTAAAGTGCAAGGGATAACATGTTCACCACTTTCACTTTTATTACTTGAAGAGGATTCTATACTACTTAAGGAAAATGAAGATGATTTACTTGGAATAAACTTCTCCTCTTTTGTTGTATTTGTTTTATGATTTATCTCCACATATTATTTCATACCTTTAATTCCTTTTGAACTTGCCAAATGATATTGTAGATAGGATTTCTTTACCTTTTATGTTAGCAAATCCACCCAAAAATTGACAACATCAAGAGATAACATTCATTTGCTAACATTGGTGAATAAAAGTAGAGTTGTCATGGGAGATTTTGTTTGTAAAGTGGTAAAAGGGAACACCATGTACATACTGTCTGAGAAGGTTAATTTTGTGCATTCACAACAAAAAGCTCAATTGTGGTGAATGTCTAACAATATGAGGTAATTCCTACTGAATCCTTCTTTATATTTTGAAGAGCATTTAAGTATATGGGCTGAATTTGATGAATGTGAAGAAGACGTGTGTTTGAAGCAAGATCTTGATATTACCTAGATAATCCTTGAGAGTGTGCTTTAATTTGGAAGAATAGTGAAGTATACGCTTTTGATGTTGGAAAATATCAAAGAAGAAGAGTGTTTGGGGCATACCTGAGCTAAGTTATTGACCAGTTTTTGGAGTAAACCTTAGTAGAGTTTTAAACAGACTTGTGTGCAGAAGTCGATACTTTTAATGATCAGATTTTGGAGTAGACCTATGTAATATTGTTGATCAATTTTGTATTTGAAGGTTGGTGCCTTCAAGCCGTAGGTTGGTGCCTACATTTTGAATAAGGAGATTGGTGTCTCCCGTAGGTTGGTGCCTATGTTATTGTAACAAGGAGATTGGTGTCTCCCATAGGTTGGTGCCTACATTATTGTAATAAGGAGATTGGTGTCTCCTGTAGGTTGGTGCCTACGTATTTGTATAAGGGGATTGGTGTCTCCTGTGGGTTGGTGCCTACAAATTTTTTTGAAGTAATAAAAGCAATATTTTGCCATGGTTTTCTCCTGAAAGGGTGTTTCCACGTAAAATCCTTGTCTCTTGTGTGTGTGGTGTTTTGTGCATTGATTCATTATTGCATTCATATTATTGCAGTTATTGTTTTGGAAGGAAAAGTTTTATCTTATACTGTTCACCCCCTCTCTTAGTATAAGCGTGTGTTTCTTCAATTGGTATCAGAGCAGGTTCCTTCGTGAAAGCCTAACCGCTTGAAGGAAGATCTTACAAGAACACACATGGCTTACCAAGAAGGTTTTTCATCAAGTAGGGCTCCATTGTTCGATGGGACTAACTATGCCTTCTAGAGCGTGAGGATGCGAACCTATTTGATGGCACATGGCTACGATATATGGCAATCTATTGTGGATGGGTTCAAACCACCTACAACCCCTCCCATGGATCGAGATGGCAAGAAACCATTTGAAAATAATGCCAAGGCAATGAATGCAATATTAAGTGGGTTATGTGAATCAGAGTTTGTTAAAGTCATGCACTGCACCTCTGCAAAAGAAATATGGGACAAGTTACAAAGAACATATGAAGGAGACGACAAGGTTAAAATGGCAAAACTTCAAACCCACAGGAGGGAGTTCGAAGACTTAAAGATGAAGGATGAGGAAAATATTGCCAAATATCTGCTCCATGTTGATGGGATTGTCAACACCATTCGTGGACTTGGAGAAAGTATTGAAGACCCTATTATTGTTCAGAAAGTCTTAAGGTCACTCCCCATGAGGTTTGATGCGAAGGTCTCGATGATTGAAGAAATGAAGGATCTTAAAACTTTAAGCATGGATGAGCTACACGAAATTCTTACAACCTATGAGATGAGGACTGAAAAAGATCAAACATCCAAACGGGAGGCCGCGTTTAAAGTTTCAAAGAAGACAAAGAATAAGGAACCAGAGTCAAGTGAAGGATCGAGCAGTGGAGAAGAAGCCAACTTTGTGCGAAGGAATAAGAAGGGATCAAGTAAACACAAAGGTAAGTATACTTTGAAATGTTTTAATTGTGGTAACATTGGTCACTATGCAGCTAAGTGCCCACAAGCAGGAAGTTGTAGCAGTGAAGAAGAAGAGGAATACAAGAAAAAGAAGGAAAGAAAATATCATCATGAAAAGAAAAAGAGGCACGATCAAAGCAAGCATGAGAAGAAGATCTATCGAAGGCACAAGAAGAGTCTTTATATTGAAGAAGCAAGCAGTTCTTCCAATAATAGTGATGAAAGCCTCTCCGATAGTGAAAGAGAAGAAATCCTATTTATGGCTATGGAGGTGAAAGAAGATGCTCCTATTGTCGAAAACCAAGAAAAGGAGAAAGATCCAGAAAATGAAGAGGAAGCCATAGTTGACATAGAAGAGGAACTTATTTTTGCTCTTGAAGAGGTGAAGAGGCTTAGAAAGAAGAACTCAAGATTGAAGACTCAAGTACAAGAGGATGAGAAGACAAAGGTAAAGTTTTCGCAAGATCTCATCGACTTAAAAGTTAAAATTGAAGAGGCAAAGTGAATTGAAGAAGTTATGACTGAGAAGTTAAAGGCAAAAGTGTTGGAATGTGAAAAACTGGAACATGAGATTGTCTCTCTGAGGAAGGAAGTGGAAAAATCTAATGATAAGCTACAACAAAATATTAGGTTTGAGAAAAGCACAGAAATCTTGGATGATATTATCAAAGCACAAAGATCTTCGTTTATAAATACTGGACTTGGTTTTGAAGAAAGTCAAAAGAAACAAAAGGAGGAGTCAAGCTCAAAAGGAACAGAGGCATCAAAGAAAATAATTAAAGAAGAGCCTAAGACCTATGTTGATGTGTTGAGAAGTGGAAGCATCAAGAAGGAAGAAAACAAAGCATCATCATGGACCAAGGTCCATCACAGAAACAACAATGAGAGAACCATGCGGCCATATCCTCCAAGGCAATCAGACAGGTTTCAATATTTCTTCCAAGGTTATTGCTTTTCATGTCACCAATTTGGTCATAAAGTTGTAAATTGCAGGGTCCATGCTAAAAATGATTTTGGCTTCACCAAGAGGAATTTCAATTCATTTGCACCTCTCATGGACTACAACATCATTTGTTACAAATGTAATAATTTTGGGCATACAACTAAATGGTGTAGAACGGTGTTCCCTGAACTTCCAAAATCAAGTAAGAAGGAGGATGGTCAAACTATTCAAAAGGATATGTCCTCCAAAGTTTGGAAAAAGAAAATGGAACAAGAAAAGGAGAAGTCTATGTTGGTACAAACAACTCTTCATGTGCAAAATGAAGGAAATCAGTGGTACATTGATAGTGGTTGTTCAAGCCATATGATGGGTGACAAAAGCAAATTTCTCTCTCTCAAAGAAATAAATGGAGGTACAATGAAATTTGGTGATAATGCTTCTACCAAAATTATTGGAAAGGGAACCTTGAGCCTGGATAATGGAAGATCAAGGATAGAGAATGTGTTATATGTTGAAGGGTTGAAGCACAACCTTCTAAGTGTGAGCCAACTATGTGATCAAGGGCATACACTCACATTTCACCCAAATGGATGTGAGATCAGGAAATCCAAGATAGGAAAACTTATTGCAGATGCCTGTAGAACTGCAAACAATCTCTACATGTTGAGAAAAATTAAGGGAGAAAAATGCTTTTTATCACAAGAGGATGAGAGCTGGTTATGGCACAGGAGAATGGGCCACCTGAACTTTGACAACATGGTGAAAATAAGCAACAAACAAGTAGTCAAATATTTGCCCAAGATAGCCAAACCCCCAAGCATGATTTGCGCATAGTGCCAACATGGTAAGCAAACAAGATCAAGTTTCAAATCAAAGGAATTCTCTTCATCCAAGCCTTTGGAGCTAATTCACACCGATCTATGCAGCCCTACAAGGACAAAGAGCTTACAAGGTGAGAATTATTTCATGTTTTTTATTGATGATTATTCTAGAATGACTTGGGTAACATTCTTAAGAGAAAAATCAGAAGCCTTTGAAAGGTTCAAAGCATTCAAGGCACTTGTAGAAAATGAAATAGGCAAAAATATCAAGTGTCTAAGATCAGACAGAGGAGGTGAATTCACTTCAAATGAATTTGTAGAATTCTATGAACAACATGGAATCAAAAGATAATACTCAACAACAAGAACTCCACAACAGAATGGAGTAGTTGAAAGGAAGAACATAACTATTCAAGGCATGTCCAGGGCCATGCTAAATGAGTCTAAGCTTTTTGATGCTTTTTGGAGAGAGGTGGTCCATACAACTGTTTATATCATCAATAGAGCTCAAATAAGAGTAAATCACCACAAAAATCCGTATGAGCTTTGGAAGGGAAGACCAACTACTGTGAAGTATTTCAGAATATTTGGAAGCAAATGCTACATTAGATGAGATGAAAAATATTTGGGCAAGTTTGATTCCAGGTGTGATGAGGGTATCTTCCTTGGATACTCTTCAAAGAGCAAAGCCTATAGATGCTACAATAAAATATTGCATAAAGTTGTGGAAAGTGCAAATGTAAGAGTTGATGAAGAAATATATCTAAGAGAACCAACTCAAGAGATCGTGTATCAAGAAGGAGAATGTTGCAAATATGAAGAAACTGAAGAAGTTGAGAATCAGAGGACACCCTCAAGAACACCCCCCAAAACACCATTCAAGGCACCACCTAAAACACCATCCAGATATGTGCAAAAGAACCATCCAGAAGATCTGATTATTGGGAATCTAGATGATGAGATACAAACAAGGAGGAAAATAACAGGTACAGGTGAACATGCCAACTTCTCTTTACTATCTAAAGTTGAGCCAAAGAATTTCAATGAAGCAAGTGAAGATAAATATTGGATTAAGGCAATGGAAGAAGAGTTAGATCAAATAGAGAAGAGTGAGACTTGGGAACTTGTCCCACATCCAAAAGACAAGAACGTAATCGGCACCAAATGGGTCTACAGAAACAAGTTGAATGAAGATGGTCAGGTTGTCAGAAACAAAGCAAGACTTGTGTGCAAAGGCTATGCACAAGTTGAGGGAATTGATTTTGAAGAGACATTTGCTCCTATTGCTCATCTTGAGGCCATAAGAATGTTCTTGGCCTTTTCAAGTTTCAAAAACTTCAAAGTGTACCAAATGGATGTAAAATCAGCATTTCTTAATGGTTACTTAGAGGAAGAGGTCTACATTGAGCAACCAGATGGTTTCAGCCTGACAGACAAGCCGGACTATGTATGCAAATTGAAGAAGGCTCTCTATGGACTAAAGCAAGCCCCTAGGGCTTGGTACTCAAGGTTGGATAAATACCTCCAAGAATAGGGTTTCAGAAAAGGTATAGTTGATAGCAACCTGTACATCAAGAATGAAGGAAATGACCAGTTAATTGTAGTGGTCTATGTGGACGACATCATTTTTGGAGGTAGTAATGACAAGATGTGTCAAGAATTTGCAAAATGTATGCAAAGTGAATTTGAGATGTCAATGCTTGGTGAGCTATCCTTCTTTCTTGGTTTGCAAATCTCACAGTCAGATAAAGGTATATTTCTCTCTCAAACCAAGTATGTAAAAGAAATGTTGAAAAAATTAGGATGGAGGATTGCAATCCTGTGAGTACCCCCATGATTACAGGATGTAAGTTAAGTAAATATGATGAGTCTCCTAAGGCTAATCAAACTTTGTATAGATCCATGATTGGAAGTTTACTGTATGTCATAGCTACAAGGTCGGATATAATGCAGGTAGTCGGATTGGTGGTAAGATTTCAAGTTGCACCAAAGGAAACACATGTCAGTAAAAAGAATCTTCAAGTATTTGAAAGGAACTATGGATTTTGGACTGTGGTATCCCAGATGCGATAATTTCACTCTCATTGCATATACAGATGCGGATTGGGCAGGCAGTGTGGATGATAGGAAAAGCACAAGTGGAGGAGCATTTTTTCTTGGAGACTGTTTGGTCTCTTGGCTAAGTAAGAAACAAGCATCAGTGTCCTTATCTACTATAGAGGCGGAGTACATTGCAGTAGCTGCTTGTTGCACATAGGTTCTATGGATGAAATAAACCTTAAGTGATTTCAAAGTAGAGCATGATCATCCTATCTCCATACTTTGTGATAATACAAGTGCCATCAATATTTTGAAGAATCCGATGATGCATTCAAGGACCAAGCACATTTCGATCAAGTATCACTTTTTGAGAGAGCAAGTGACTGATCAACAAGTCAAGTTGGAATACATTGCTACAAAGGAACATATTGCTGACATCTTTACCAAGCCACTTCCAAAGGAGACATTTGAGTATCTCAGAGGTAAGTTGGGAGTAGTTTCACTCTCATCTCATCATTGAATATCTCAGTTAGAGCAGTTAGTAAGGGGGAGTTGTCAAGTGCCTTATCCTTTAGCCCCGAGAAGCCTTTGCCATTGATGTCAAAGGGGGAGAATTTTAGTAAGGGGGAGAGAATAGTAAGGGGAGCAGCTTGTCAAGGGGAGCAACTTGTGATCCTGTTGCAGTAAAGGATAGTTTCTTTGCAGGGTTGCCATCAATGACAAAGGGGGAGATTGTTAGAATTATTCACTATTGAGTTGTCATTGATGTCAAAGGCCGACTTGGTTGCTGGAAAACGGTGGCGTGCTTGGGCGAATTATTCAAGGCAAATATATTTTTTTCAAGGGTGATTTAATTATAGGTTTGCTTATGAGTTTGGGCGATATCAAAGGGTTTACTTGATTTTAAAATATTTAAATATTTAAATTTCAAAGTGAAATATTAATGAAATGATAAGGGGTCGACCCCTTATGTTTCAAAATAATATATTAATGTGAATTTAAAATTTAAAATGTGGGTCGACCCCTTATGTTTCAAAATTAAAAAATGAAATATTATTCCCTTATATTTATATGCTCCTAGCCTTGCAGTTAATGAAAACTTAAGTCTTGTAAATTCATCTAAGGTGCAAACGATAGGACACAAAAAATACTTGAGCTTGCAGTGAATGGATATTTGAGCTTGCAGTGAATGGATGCTTGAGCTTATAGTGAATGAATACTTGAGCTAGTGGTGAACGATCAAAGGTTGCAAATGGAAATAGCATAGAAAGTTCAAAATGACTTGGTCATCATTGAAGGGTCGAGTCATGGGTGCCAAAGCAAATTGAACCTACAAATATAAAGATATAAGACAAATCTAAGTGGAGTTCTACAACAGATAATATTACACTGTTCCCAATCAATGGTAAGAAAAATAGAAGTAGTGATCCGAAGGAGGCAAGATCCATACCAAGCGACACTGTGGAGAAATTAAAGCACGTGGTAAATTTTGGTTGAATAGCAAATAAAAAGTTTTTTATTTGTGGAGACTGTTAGCAAATTCACTCAAAAATTGACAACATCAAGAGATAACGTTCATCTGCTAACGTCGATGAATGAAATTAGAGTTGTCATGGGAGATGCCATTTCTAGAGTGGTAAAATAGAACACCATGTACATAGTGGTCGAGAAGGGCAATGCTATGCATTCACAACAAAAAGATCAACTACAGTGAATGTCTAACAATATGAGGTAATTTTTGGTGAATCCTTCTTTATATTTTGAAGAGTATTTAAGTATATGGAATGAATTTGATGAATGTGAAGAAGACGTGTTTTTGAAGCAAGCTCTTAATATTAACTAGATAATCCTTAAGAGTGTGCTTTAATTTGAAATAATAGTGAAGTATATGCTCTTGATGTTGTAAAATATCAGAGAAGAAGAGTGTTTGGAGCAGACCTAAGCTAAGTTGTTGATAAGATTTTGGAGTAGACCTTAGCAAAGTTTTAATTAGACTTATGATCCGAATTCGATGCCTTTAATGATCAAATTTTTGAGTAGACCTATGTAAAATTGTTGAACAATTTTGTATTTGAAGTTCTGTGCCTTCAAGTCGTAGGTTGGTGTCTACGTTATTGAATAAGGATATTGGTGTCTCCTGTAGGTTGGTGCCTACGTTATTGTAATAAGGATATTAGTGTCTTTTGTAGGTTGGTGCCTATGTGATTGTAAAAAGGATATTGGTGTCTCCCGTAGGTTGGTGCCTATGCTTTTGTATAAGGGGATTGGTATCTCCTATAGGTTGGTGCCTACAAATTTTATTGAAGAAATAAAAGCAATATTTTGTTATGGTTTTCTCTTGAAAGGGTGTTTCCAAGTAAAATACTTGTCTCTTGTGTGTGTGTGGTGTTTTATGCATAAATTCATTATTGCATTCTTATTATTGCAATTATTATTTTGGAAGAAAAGTTTATCTTATACTGTTCACACCCCCTCTCAGTATAAGCGTGTGTTTATTCATTTCATTTTGGAGTGGAATATGATATAGCTTCTATTATTGTATTATAATTCTTTGTATCTTTATTCATAGTTTTCACTTTACAAACTCTTGCCATGTGTCCAATCTCATAATAATTGTGGTAATGAAATGAAATATTTTCATAATCTATTTGTTGATCCCATTCTCTTGATTTATATTTAATATTAATGGATTGTACCAAAGGTTTTAAAATATCCATAGAAACACATATTCGAGTATATATAGAATGCTTTTGATTCTTAGTAGTTGGTCCTTCATTTATGAATTATCCTAGGGTATTTCCAATATTCTTCAAAACTTTCTTATTTATAAGCTGATATTGAAATCCAAAAAGCCTAACCCACATTGGAAGCTTCTTAATAGTTTCTGTCTCAACAAAAAATACTTATATTTCTAATTGTTATATTGTATAAATTATAACATTATATTCTTCCAATAAATATTTCTCTTATGATTTTACTACATAGGTAGTCATTTTTCCCTAGTCTACCTTGGTAATATGCACAATTAGATTACTAATTTCCAAGGCAATTTATTCCTCGGTATTCAAGATTTTATAATTATCCATATCCATTCTATGCTAAGTAGTATATGTCATAGAGTTTGGATATGCAATCTCAATAACATCAAAATCCATCATAGAAGCATTTCATAATATGTCTACCTTAATATTAGATAGAATTTATTTAGTTTTAATCATTACATTATTCAACAATTACACTTTGTATTTTTTATGTCTATAGTTGTTGACACACAACTAGAATCCACATGGATTTGGAGATAACTTTGACATCATATTTTCCAAGGCATTGTAGCATAGAAATAAATAGGATGTATTTGTATGACCACCAGCCAAGTTCAAATTTATGCATTGTGATAAATCAACCCATACCTATGGAAAAACTTGCAATAATATGACTTGTACTAAAACAACCAATGAAACTATGCTTATGCTATAATATAAGAGGGGTAAATTTAAACATCCAATTATCCATAAAAAATTATTGACATGGTCTATTGCAATAATCTTCATTACACTATGATCATTGGATATTTCAAAATACTTGTGCATATGGTTTTTGCTTGATTCTGAAATGTCTATGAAATGTGATAGTAGGACCTCTGAATTTCAAAATTCTAAAGGCAAGAAGGATAATTTTAAAATTTTTGTCAAGAAGGAAGGTTTTTCTACTGCACTTACTATTGCCTACGTGGTGATTCACATTTTGTTCAAGAATTGGGAAAGCCTACGTCTGGAGCATCCTTTTGTCCCTTGTCGAGTAGTCTTGTCCCCAACAGTGGTGTTGGAATCTCCTTTGGGTGGGAGGTATCTGCTATTTATAAACCTTCCTCCATTTTTGGGCACCATTCTATTTTTGAATGTGTTCCTTCCCTTTGGGCAAATGATATCCCATCTGACCCTAAACCTTCCTTTGCTAGGGTTCTAGGTAGTTCTTCATTTTCCTCTACTGCTTCCCCACCTCCTTTTGAAGTTTTAGGAAATAGAGTCAAACTTCCTTCTGATGTTGCCAAAATTTTCCTAGTCTAAGAATCCTTTTCTCTAATCGAAAAAGTTGTGGGTGGTAATCCCAACCTTGAAATTATCAGATGATGGGCCATCCCAAGGTGGAAATTTAAAGGGTCCCTCCAAATTGTTGGTATTTCCAATGGTTTTTTTAGCATTCGACTTAAAAAAAAAGAGGATGCTGACTTCATCCTGTCTGGAGGACCTTGGTTCATTAGGACCAAAAGTCTTTTTTTGATGAAATGGTCGCCTAATTTTGACCTTGAAATCCAAAGTATTAATTATGCTCCTATTTGGGTCAGACTCCCTAACATTCCTTGGAATTTGTGGAGGGAATCAGTTTTCAAATCAATATCTTCTACCATTGGAGATTTACTCCTCATTGACAAAGTCACTTTGTCGAGGACAAGGATGCAGGCTGCCCGTATTTGTATCAATGCAAATATTGCTTCTACTCTACCTACCTTTGTTGAGTTGGAGCATGGAACTTTCCTTCACAAACATACCATTGAGTACAAAAACAAGCCTCCTTTATGCATTCACTATCAAATCCAAGGGCATCTGTGTGCTCAGTGTCCTTTACTCAAAAATAAGTCATCTTTAGCTGAAGAAAATCATGCTCATCCAAACTAGGACAAAGGAAAGGAGTCTCTGACTCCGTTCAAGAAGGATAAAAGGTGTCTCTTCCCTCCTAAAGGAGCAGTTTATAGACCTATCAAAGATAAAAGGAATAATGAAGCTCCCAATATTTTCTCCTTCATCAGCTCTCCAAGTGACAAAGGGAAACAGATGACCCACCCTGCTGCTTCTACCAATGAGGCCAGTCTCTTCGCTCTCCCTAAAAAATTTCAAATTCTTGGTGATTTAATTCTTGAGGATGACCCCATGGCATATGTTGATGAAAATATTAATCCTGATCCTAAGTCTATTCCAAATATTCCTTCCCATTCACTGGAAGGTCAGCTTGATTCCTTAACTTCTAACGCATCTCTCCCGGATGCCTTTAATCCTGACCAACCTCTTGTCGATGATATTTTCATTCCTAATTCTTTCCTTGAACCTTCAAGTCCTGTTGTTCAAAAGTTCAGTCCCAAAATAAACAAAAGCCATAAAAAATATCCTATTGATTGTGGCATGGAGAAAAAAAGATGAAGGCCCCCTAATTTTGATCAATGGAAGCAAGGAAAAAATAAAGATATTGCTAATGGGGTTCAAAAAATAATTTTTTCAATGGGCATCATCTCGAAAGAAGAACAAAAGTGCACCAAAAATCCCCAATCATATGGAAAGGGAGGAAAAAAATCTACAAAATATTCTAAATGAAGATCCTCTCATGGAATTTGAGAGGCCTTAATGGTTTGGCCAAACAAAGGTTAGCTAAATCATTAAGGAAAGAAATAAGACCTACAATTTTTGCAATCCAAGAAACCAAGATCAAGGAACATCTTAATAAAAAGATATGTAATCACATCTGGAAGCACTGTGAATCCTTTGCTTGCAAAGATAATGGGGCTTCTAGAGGCCTCTTATGTCTCTGGAACCCAAAATTCATGGAAGAGAATATTATCCACTCTTCTGATGAGATGATGACCATCCTTTTTGCTAAAAAAAACAACAATATTCCTTGGGTCCTTACCAACATTTATGCTCCAAACTCTATCACTGGTAGGGCCTGTTTATGAAACAATCTTACTTCTATCTGGAGTACTTTCCCAAATATTCCTTGGATTCTGGTTGGAGATTTTAATACTCCTTTGTTTTCTTCCGACAAGAAAGGGGAAGTTTGTTCCTTTTCCAAAATTATGGAAGGTTTTTAGGAGTTTATAAGTGAACATAATCTCATGGATGTCAGTATCAAAGGAAACCAGTTTACTTGGTCTAACAGAAGATGTGGATCTCAACTAATACAAGTTAAACTTGATAGAGTCCTTTTTTCTCAGGAAGCCACTAACATCTAGGGAGATGCAAATCTTCAATATTGACTCAAAATAGGTTCAGATCATAGTCCTATTCTCCTTGATACCAATAATCCAAAAAATTTCAAAACTCCTTTTAGATTCAAAGCCATGTGGATGCTTCACCCTGATTTCAAAGAAAGGATTATTCAATGGTGGCAATCCAATTTCCAAGGAACACCTTCATTTGTGCTGGCGCAGAAATTCAAATATATTAAGGAAAATTTAAAAATATGGAATAGAGATATCTTTGGTAACCTCTTTCATAATAAACAGGACATCATAAACATATTGGCTATAATTGAAAAAGATAGACAAGATAATGGAGTGTGCTCGATGGAAGTCAAGGATGATGAAAGGAACTTATTAGCTCAATATCATAACATCCTTCAGTGTGAAGAAATATTTTGGAGACAAAAGTTTCATGATATTTGGCTAAAAAAAGGAGATTCCAACACCAAATTTTTCCATGTTTCAACTTTGAGACATCGCAGTTTCAACAGAATCAAAGAAAATTGAAGTAAGAATGGCAGGATGTTGTCAAATATCAAAGAAATCAGAAATGAAGGAATTAACCACTTTATGCAACTTTTTCAAGAGGAACATAGACCTAATTCCATAGTTGCAAAGAATTTCTTTCTCCAATTCATCCCTCACCTTATTATTGACAACATAAACACCAAATTAACAACAATACTCTCTGATGATGAAATAAACGAAGCCCTATTTTTAATGAAGTCTGACAAAGCTCCTGGACCTGATGGATTTCCTCCTAGATTCTTTTAGTCCTTCTGGGATGTTGTTGGTAATGATGTGTGTGAAGCTATAAGAGAAATCCAAGGTTCCAAGGTAATTCCTAGAGGCTTTAATTCCACTTTTATTGCTCTCGTACCTAAGATTCCCAATACCACCAACTTCAATGAATTCAAACCAATTAGCCTTTGTAATGTCATCTATGAAATCCTAACCAAGGCTATCACTATTTGTATGAGATAAGTCATGCCTCTTATTATAAATAAATATCAAGGAAGCTCTGTCAGGGGTAGATCTATTTTAGATGGCATAATTTATATCCATGAAGCTATTCATTCTAGCTCCCTCAACAAAAAGGTAGCTTTTCTTCTCAAGATTGATATGAATAAAGCCTATGATAGACTGAACTGGGATTTCCTATTAGCCATCCTCCACAAGTTTGGGTTTCATCTTGATTGGATTTCTCTCATCAAAGGATGTATATCCTCTGCTTGGTTCTCCATTCTCATCAACAACTCTCCCACTATCTATTTCCAGAGCAGCAGAGGTTCGATACAAGGAGATCATTTATCTCCTCTCCTTTTCATCATCATCATGGAGGCTCTTGGCAGGTCCATATCGATAGCTAAAGAGGCAGGATTAATCTCTAGAACTCAAGTTACTTCACAATGCAATCCTATTACTCAACAACAATTTTTTGATGACACTCTGCTATCCAAATTTGCCTCCGTCAATGAAGCCAAAATTATCAAACGAATTCTTCTCCTCTATGAAGAAGCAGCTAAATTGTATTTCCTAAATACTCCTTTGAGAAAACAAACTCTGATTGTCAGCATCCTTCAATGTTCCATAAGCAATCTACCTTATTTATACCTTAGATTGCCTCTTTTTTTGGAAATGTCAAGGATAGTTTATGGGATAATGTCATTAAAAGATTACAAAAGAAGTTGTCCACCTGGAGATGGAATATTTTATCTCAAGCTAGAAAAATAACTTTAACAATGGCCTGTCTTCAAAGCATTCATGTTTACTTATTATCCTTATTCAAAGCTCCTGTCTCTATCTACAAAAAAATGGAGAGAATTCAAAAAAAAATTCTTTGGACAAGATCTGAGAATAAACACAGATTCCACTTGCTTGCCTAGGACAAAGTATGCAAACCGAAAGATCAAGGAGGCTTAGGTCTTAGACAGATTTCACATCTCAAACTTTCACTCCTTGCCAAGCAAGTTTGGAGGCTTATCTCCAATGAAAATGTTGAGTGTGTCAAAATTATCAAAAGGAAATATCTTCAGGATTCTGAATTTCTTCATGGGCAAGTTCCTTCTTGCAGATCGGTCTTTTGGAAATCCATTTGTAAATCCCATACCTTGGTTCAAAAAGGAACCCATTGGCAATTAGGTGATGGCAAGTCAATTTATTTCTAGGAAGACAAGTGGTTAGGTGATACTCCTCTCAGCTAGATTCCTATGCTCCAAAGGATTATCAATATCACCAAGAAAATTTATGGTCCTTTAGTGGTTGATTTCATGACTTCCACTAATGGAATCACGAGGTGGAAAGAGATAAATATCCCAAAATTTGACAATGAAACTTTGTATTTAAACAACCAATTATATTCCATTAGAATTCCTGCAATCACTTCTGAGGACCAGCCCATTTGGGAACCCACTAATTCAGGGGATTTTTCTGTCAAATCTACCTACTTACTTTCCCTCAACAACCTCAAAAATTCCATACCTTTCAAACTTGTGTGGACCAAATACCTGACTCCTAAAATTGCTTCCTTTTCATAGCTTTGCATTCAAGACCGCATCCTAATCACTAAAAATCTCATGAAAAGGTGTATTATTCTTCCTAATAGATGCTATCTGTGCCTTTCATATTGGGAGTCCACCTCTCACCTTTTCTTGTTTTGTCCTTTCTCAAGAATGGTGATTAACAAGCTTCTTCAAAGATTTCAGTTAGCTTGGGCCTGGCCTCCTTCCATTGTTGAAATTTTCTATTAGTGGACCAATCCTTTTAAAAATCTTGTGCTTAAAGGACTATGTAAATTCAACCTTCAGCATTATCTGTGGCAAATTTGGTTGGAGCGCAATAGAAGAATTTTTGACAAAAAAGCTTCACGAGATGACCTCATAGTCAATAATCATTTTTGGGTAATTGATGGACTTTATTACCCCAAGGTGAATTTTAGCATGATTTTTAATCATTTCATTTTTGTTTGCCATATCCCTTATCCTCGAGATTCATATTCAAACTTTTTGACAATCGCCCATTCTTGAAAACCAATTTTATGATCTTCCTCATCCTTCCTAGGGCTCGTGTCAAGTTTTATTACTGGTTAAGCTTCCTTTGTACCTCGAATGGTCATGCTACTCTTTTGAACTTGTTATGCTCGATTGGCTGGCCCATCAATCAACACCTGAATTACCATTTCAACCTTTGCCCTAGCCAATCCTTGCATGGTGAAGGTTTTATTTCCTTTTCAATGCAACTTCTCTAGATATATATTAGGAGTCCTAACGATAGTGCCATCCTGTATTTTGATTCATTGCATGTCCTTTTCATTTTTGAGTCTTTTTCATCCTCTTTGGTATCGCCCATTCTGATCCATTCAACTAACCTTCATCTGTACCATCCCTTGCCAACCATAATGAAAGAAAGCAAACCTCTCTACATTGAACCAACTATTTTTTATCTCAACCCTTTGATTAAAGAGTTGTGGAAAGTAGGGTTATGCATAAGAGATAGTACCAAAAAAGTATTTATAAATTTGGGGCGAATCAAGGTGAATCATGTATAAACTGTGGGGCAAATTTTTCAAAATTTTGCAAAAACATTATCAAAATATGGTGAATTTTAAAAAAAATTGCACATAAATTATAAATATCTTTGGGACCATGTTTGACCTATTAAATTATCTTCAAAATTAATAAAACTACCACCATTATATTTTCCCTGAAAAGAGCTTTCCAACAAGTACAAATATGCCTATGTTTAGATATATTTTGATGCCTAAAACTATAAAATAATTGTCAGTCACCATCTACCACTCACCATCTTCCACTCGTCATATGCCACTCACCTTATGCCACTCGCCATGTGCCACTCGCCATGTGCCACTCACCATATGCCACTCACCTTGTGCCACTCGCCATCTTCCAGTCGCCACATGGCGATTGGCAAAAGGTGACTGGCAGATGGTGATTGATAATCATTTTACAATTTTAGGCATCAAAATATATTCAAATATAGGTATATTTGTACTCATTGGAAAGCTCTTTTTGAGCCTGATCTAATGGTGGTATTTTTATGAAGTTTTGAGATGATTTAGTAGGTCAAAATCTACCTTAAATGACATTACCTCCTTATCACCATCTTTGGGACCATGTTCAACCTATTAAATCATCTTCAAATGTAATAAAAATACCACCATTAGATCTGGCTTGAAAAATATTTCCAACAAGTACAAATATGCCTATATTTGGATATATTTTGATGCCTAAAATTATAAAATGATTGTCAATCACCATATGCTAGTCACCATCTGCCACTCGCCATATGCCACTCACCTTGTGCCACTCGCCATGTGCCACTCGCCATATGTCAGTCACCATCTACCAGTCGCCTTATGCTAGATGGCAAATGGCAGATGGTGATTGCTAATAATTTTATAATTTTAGGTATCAAAATATATCTAAACATAGGCATATTTATACTCATTGGAAAGCTCTTTTCGAGCCTGATCTAATGGTGGTATTTTTATGAAGTTTTGAGATGATTTAGTAGGTCAAAATCTACCTTAAAATGACATTAACTCCTTATCACCATTTTTGGAACCATGTTTGGCCTAGTAAATCATATTCAAACTTCATAAAAATACCACCATTAGATCGGGCTTGAAAATATCTTTCCAACGAGTACAAATATACCTATGTTTGGATATATTTTGATGCCTAAAATTGTAAAATGATTGTCAGTCACCATTTTCTAGTTGCCATCTACCAGTCGCCATATGCCACTCACCTTGTACCACTCACCATATGCCACTCGCCTTATGCCACTCATCATTTGCCAGTTGCCTTATGCTAGTCACCTTCTACCAGTCGCCACATTGCGACTGGTAGAAGGCGACTGGCAGAAGGTGACTGGCAGATGGCGACTGGTAGATGGTGACTGGCAGATGGTGACTAGTGGATGGTGACTGACAGATGGCGATTGATAATTATTTTACAATTTTAGACATCAAAATATTTTCAAACATAGGTATATTTATACTTATTGGAAAGCTCTTTTCAAGACCATTATAATGATGGTATTTTTATGAAGTTTTGAGATGATTTAGTAGGTCAAAATCTACCTTAAATGATATTACCTCCTTATCACCATATTTGGGACCATGTTCAACCTATTAAATCATATTCAAACTTAATAAAAATACCACCATTAGATCTATCTTGAAAAGATCTTTCCAATGAGTACAAATATGCCTATGTTTGGATATATTTTGATGCCTAAAATTATAAAATGATTGTTAATCACCATATGCCAGTTGCCATCTACCACTCACCATATGCCACTCACCTTGTACCACTCACCATGTGCCACTCGCCATCACCATTTTTAGAACCATTTTTGACCTAGGAAATAATCTTAAAACTTTATAAAAATACCACCATTAGATCGGGCTTGAAAAGATCTTTCCAACGAGTATAAATATGCCTATGTTTGGATATATTTTGATGCCTAAAACTATAAAATGATTGTCAGTAACCATCTGCCAATCGCCATCTACCACTCGCCATATGCCACTCGCCACATGCCACTCACCATATGCCACTTGCCTTGTGCCACTCACCATATGCCACTTGCCTTGTGCCACTCATCATCTGCCAGTCACCTTATGCCACTTGCCTTATGCCAGTCGCCTTCTATCAGTCGCCACATGGCGATTGGCAGAAGACGACTGATAGATGGCAACTGATAGTATGAGAGTTGTTATTATGGTTAACTATATATAATGGGGTACGAGGCGAATTAGGCGAGATCATTTTTATTTTTAATAAATTTAGGGAAAAATTTAGGCGGGAAACCGTATGACAATGGGGTGAATTTACCCTTAAAAAAATTGGATCCCAAAATTTTCGGGTGAACGGGCCGACCTTTATGGTCCCAAAATTCATAAAATTAACATTTTGGAAATTCGAATATTCATGCTAAATTGCAAAATTTGCCACTATGAAAAACCCTGGTGGAAGGACAAAACCAACAAGGCCCTTACTGAGTTCTTCAAGGTATTCACTAGGGTTGATGACAACATAACAAAGGCCTTTACCGAAATATGGAACAAGGGTTTTGTCATGATCCATGATGTTCAATTCCACATTACCTTTGAGTTGCTAGCAGATATAACTGGTCAACCCATGGAAAAAAAAGTAATTCGATGCAACAAGCACAACTGGGATGCGGAGCTGACCTACTTCGAAAAGAACTTAGAAGTTTACAAAAACTACAAAATTGGTTTGCTTCATGAACATATCTCCCCTCCTTTGAAGCAAATCCTTATTCCTGTAATGCAGTACTTAACATGTGATAATCTCAACTCACAATTGTGTTGTTTACACCTAGCATATATTAACCATTTTTGTGATGCCAAGGCCATGAATATCCCTATTGCAATTTTTTGGTCCATTGATTACACCATTGTGTCTACCCAGAAAAAGGATGATGTCTTACCCTGTCACCAAGGGCTTTTGAAGGTCCTTTACCATTATCTCCTCCTCAAATTACCTAAAGGTAATATTCCCACTCCTAAATTTGAGAACTCTTCCACTACTCCGAGCCCCAAACCCTCTAATCTAAAGCGAAAGTACAAAAATGATAAGCCTCAATATGTCTCTAGGAAGAAAATTAAAATTGAAACCACCCCTGTTAGAAGCTCACAGATATTGAAGCTCAAAGAATTAGTGGAAACCCCATCCTCCATTTCAGGTAAACCTTCTAAAGTTCAATCCTCTTTGCCTGACCTGGTAGAAAAATTTCTCCACAAATAGGTTATTCATGCCACGACGGGCTCTATCATTCATCTGGAGACTACTCATACTGCTATTGGTAAGGCTATTGCTAGCCTTAAAGAATAGAGGCATAACCTCAACCTTTTGTTCTTCTGTGACAACTTCAATGATTCCTCCATGATTTCTACTATTGAAGCCCCTTATGACACCAAAGGAGGCATAAAGGATGAATACGTGATAAAAGATGATGATGTTGTGGAATTTGCTAAGATAGCATCCCTTGAAGGTCTGAAGGACAACACAAAAGACACCCAGAAGAACCAAGCGAAGGACGAATCAAAGGACATTGCTCTTGAAACTGATGATGATTATGCTCTACATCCTGGTGCTAATCCTTGAATTGCACCTGCATATTTCTGCTTCTTTGGGGTTTTTTGTTCATTCCTTCTTTCTGAACAGTGTTCCTCTACTCCATAGTACTGTTGGGTTTGTTATTGGATGAAAGTTGATAATTTCTATTTCCGTTCCTCTTGATTCCTCTGTCCTTGAGGAAGGTTTCTCTTGGTTGTTTTGGCCTTTGACCTTTTAATTTTGCTTTTTTTAGTTCAATCTAGTTTTGTAGTGTTCTTCTTGAATCATTTGATGTTAAAGGCGTTGGGGTGCCTTTCAAATACCCTTTTTGAAATAAAATTATTTAACTTACCAAAAAAAAATAATCTTCATTATACTATTGTTAATTAGGGGCTTTATAAAATTGGTCATTTTCATCTAGATAAAATCTATCATCATCCTATTAGGTCTTTAATGCCTATTCAAAATAGTTTAACCTTTTATAAGTGGGACTCATGCTCTACAAAATGTATTCTACCCTCATTGTTATTGAAATATCTAACCCTACTATAAGTTCTCCAAATTAAAGAGGTAATGTTAACTTACTTTTATTTTTTAATAAGCTATGTGTAGCTTCTATTAGGGTCTATTCCCAAAATAAAAATTACATTGCTTTGATTACATTTCTAGCAAGTTAATTAAAGCATATCCAACTTTAAATTTCGATCCACCTTTACCTTTTGATCAAATATATTCTTCATTTGCCTTTCTATCAATCTCCATGTTCCTCAATCTGCTAAGTTTCCACAATCAACACCTTTTATATTAGATGCCTTCTAAAATTTAAATTATGCAAAGACAAAATTCAACATCGCTAATGGCTAAAATATTTGCTACTTAACTTTTATATCTATAAATATATTGTCTATAACAATATCATAATTTCTTAATACCTTTTTTTAGGGTTATTTCCCCTAATATTCCAAGATATTATTTTCATTATTATTTTTTGATTTTTTTTGTGGGTTTAGCCCCACTTCTTGTTAACACTTGTGATATTTGCTTTAATTTTCCCATATAAATATCCCTTTGGATTTCTTTTTCTCTTTGTTTTTGCTTCTTGTGTCTTCCTCTCTTTTTTTCTTTCCCAACAATACTTTCATCTTCAACAATCTCTTCAATCTTCTCACACTGCTCATAGTAAGACTTATCATCTTTAGGTTTGCCTTGTTTCGAAGTGCAAGGAATAACCTCTAAAGAAAAATCTTCTTTATGTTGCCCTAGAAATCCTAAAGTGCAAGGATGCTCTTCTATAGCAATTGCATTATTATTTTGCTCTAAAAAACCTTAATTATTATGGGTTTCCTCCATACTTATTTCTTTATTAAGGTGCTCTTGAAACCTTGAAGTGCAAGGGATAACATTTTCATCCCTTTCACTCTTATTACTTGGAGAGGATTCTATACTACTTAAGGAAAATAAAGATGGTTTACCTGGAATAAATTTGATTTCGTTTTCTGAATTTGTTTTAGGATTGATCTTCACATCTTCTTTTGCGTGCCTTTAATTTCTTACGAACTTGCCAAATGATACTATAGATAGGATTTCTTTACCTCTTCTTTTGTTGTGGAATATCCTTGATTTTATCTAGCTTCTATTACTGTATGATTTCCTTGCTTCTTGAAGTTTATCTCATGGCTAGAATTTTATCTCTTTCTTCATAGTTTTCACTTTGTAAAATATTGCCATGTGTCCAATATCATAACAATTATGGCAATAAAATGCGATATTTTCATAATCTACTTGTTGAACCCATTCTATTGATTCAAATTTTATCTTAATATATTATGGCAAATGTTTTGAAATATCAATAGCAACACATATTCAAGTATATATAGCATTCTTTCACTCCTTAGTAGTTAGTTCATAATGAGTTCCCCTAAGGTATTCTCAATATTCTTTAGAACATCCTTATTTATAAGATGATATGGAAGTCCAAAAAGCCTAACCCATACTAGAAGCTTCTTAATAGTTTTTGTCTCAATAGAAAAAATTCATTCCATGGTTTCAAATTAAGTGCATCTCTTTCCCTAAACCATGGACCACCAACCATTATTTTATCCCTAAATTTTGAAATAGAAAAAATTATAAGAAAAAACCTTTAGGAAGAAGAGTCACAAAGTAATTTGAATTTAATCCCCACTTCCATTTGATCCAATTTTGAATCTCCAAAAACCCTAGCCATGATCTATGGAACTTACATATTAATATTATACTTTTAAGAACCATTATATCATGCTCAATCATCTCATCCTTGATACTCACTTTTTGTGTAACATATGCTACTTGGATCGAACTTGCCATGTATTTGATATTTTTCTTATCTCCAACTTGGACCTCCATATTTCCAACTAGGGCATCCTGACTTCCCATTAGTGCTTCAAATGAATTTTCTTCCATACTAGTTAATGGTACTTGCTCTTGGCTTGCACTATCTCTTAGCTCACCTTCCCTCTCAGCTTGAACTCACTCCCAAATTGGACTCTCTCCTATCTCTCATTCATTCATAGCTTGCACTCCCTATTGGCTCATAATAGTCCTTGTCCCTTATTTTTCCCAACATTCCTTCACTTCAATTTTTTTTTGAAAACACTATTTCATGTATTCGTGGTAAGGTTTTGAAGAATTTATCTACTCTTATACCATGTCTGAATCTTGGTTTACAATCCCTCTTAGATCACACTTCCTCCTAGCTTGAACTAGATTTTCTTCAACTGGATCACACTTTACTTTATACTTCCTGCTCACACTTCCTCCTCACTCCCAACTTGCACTCACATTCAATTTCGACTGCACTCACTCCCAGATACACTTCCTCCTAGCTCATGCTCGTACTTTCTACTGCACTACCTTATAATGTTAACTTACTTTATCAAGTATAGTATTTTAATATAACTTAGCCTTCTTAGGATTTACACCAATCTTTGTATATGTTAATTAGTATGTAGACTGTAAATATGTTAAAGAGAGATTTAGGAGACGATGGAAACCCATATATAGGCAAGCATAGACCTCCTTTATGAATCACATTGAGTCTTGTTTTATCATAAGTTATTGAATTATAGGGTGTTATCGCTAAGCCAATACATGTAGATCACTTTGTATAGATCTATAGCTATATTTATTTAGTGTATTTTTTCTTAGTGAAGCTTATAACCTATGGATTTTTTAAACCTCATATTGAGGGTTTTAATATGTAAATAAATTTCACGTCTTATGCTTTTGTTGATGTTTTATTTTGTTTTGATGGTGGTTTATACATGGACATAATTATGTGATAATATGGATATACTTATCTATAATATTAGTTCATTGATATTGATGTTGGTGCTAGATATTGAAGCATTAATGACTTAGGAGTACTATAATTTTAAAATGATTCTTTATGATTTCATCTATCATAATGAAATATTTTAGAGTTTGATGCTTTTATATTTTGGAAGAATGCCACTATCTTTTAAACATTATAGTAGTAATATTAGATTTAGATAATTCTTGCACCATCGTGTTTATGGTTTAATTATTACAAAAAAATGGGAATATACTATATCAATAACATCAAGGGATTTAGAGGGATATAAAGTTGATTTGCAAAATTTTATTTTTTAAATGTATTTAATTATAAATTTTTAACAAAAATTCTATATTTTTTTACAAGGATGTCAAAATGATTTATTCTTTTATATGGATAGATTCAAAATTCAAAATGTTAAAAGTAAGTAGAGAAAATCTGAACAATTATAATGAAAATATGCACATAAAAGGATATTTTTATAACCTCCATTTTTTGTTGTGAATTTAAAAAAGATTAATATATCTTCTCATGTGTGTAAGTAAATATTGTATTCTTTATTACATCAAAAATCAATTTTTGTATTTTTTGTGGAGGGTTTGTAATCCATAGCTGATTGAGGCAGTGACGACTCTATAGGGTTTGTAACCCATAACTAAGTTAGGTGACGGTGGTTTTGGAGGGTTTGAAGCCAGACGACGATAACTCTGTAGGGTTTGTAATCCATAGTTGAGTTAGGTGATGGTGGTTCTAGAGGGTTTGTAATCCACAACTGAGTTAAACTATGATAGCTTTGGAGGGTTTGTAATCCATAACTGAGTCAGGTGGTGATGGTGGCTCTAGAGAGTTTAAAGCTAGGTTTTGAAGTTAGGTGATGATGACTCTAGAGGGTTTGTAATCCATAGCTAAGTTAGGTGGCAATGAATATGGATGGTTTGTAATTCACAACTAAGTCAAGTGGCGATGAATCTAGAGGGTTTGCAATGATAATTTTTATGGAGTAAGGGTTTCAATACATATAGAGGATTTTAGAGCAGCAAATCGAGTGAGATTTGGTAGTGACAATAATAAATTTGGTGAAAGAGGGGTAAGATAAATAAAGGATTTTTGAATTTGTGTTTGAGGGGGGTCATGGGAAAGGAGGGTGAGTAAGGTTGTAGAGAATGGTGGATTGAGTGAAAATATGGAGTCAGGGTTATTCATAAGCATGAAATATCGTAAATTAGCTCTATTTAGGATTTTGAAAATTTTAAATTGGCTAATTTTGGATTTAATCACTAGGGCCCATTCACCCAAAATTTATGGAGTGGAAGTTTTTTTGGGATAAATTCACCCGCCATTGATAATAATAATCTTATTTTTATTTTAATTTGTTGACCACTTTCACCCCATTCCATGGATAATTCACCTTCAAATTATAAATGATTTTGTTTTTTTTGCCCAATTCACCTCATATACTACCCGTATATATACTGTAGGGGGTATCGATAAACATACATCTAAAATACTATAACCCGCAAATAGCTCTGAAATAACAAAAAACTTGATAAGCTTACAAAGAAGTGTCTATCAACATAAGTCAATCGGTTGTAAAGGAGTGTTGATTGATATATGACTATCGATTGCAGATAAGTATCGATTGGCTTAAGACGATCGACATAAGCCAATCAATTGCAGAGGAGTGTCGATTGACATATACCTATCGATTGTAGAGACATGTTTATCGACATAAGTCGATTGGTTGCAATGTATTATCTATCAACATACATTGATTGATATAATTCGATCAGTTTTAGAGATGTATCTTTTGATATAAGTCGATCGATTGCAGAGACGTGTCTATCAACATAAGTCGATTGGCTGTAGAGTATTGTCTATCAGCATAAGCCGATCGATTGCAAAGGAGTAACTATTGGTATAAGTCAATCGATTATAGAGGAGAGTCTGTCGAAATAAGTCTATCAGTTGTAGAGAAGTGTCGATCGATATAAGCTGATCGGTTGTAGAGATATGTCTATCGATATAAGTTGATCAGTTGTAGAGTAGTATATGTCGATATAAGTCAATCGATTACAAAAACGTGTCTATCAATTGTAGAGGAGAAATTGTCAGTATAAGCTGATTGGTTGCAGAGAAGGTTCTATCAATATAAGTTGATCGGTTGTAGAGAAGGGATTATCGGCATAAGCTGATCTATTGCAGAGGAGAGACTATCAATAAAAGTCAATCGATTGTAGAGACGTGTTTGTGGTCCTAAGTTGATTTATTGTAGAAGTGTGTCGATTGACATAAGGTGATCGGTTATAAAGGATTCATGACTGTGAAAATAGGTAGAGTATTCTTCTTCCATTGTTCTTTTATCCAAAACTCTTTTTCTTTAGTTTCATAGGTACTGTAGGTGCACTATATGCAACTATGGTAGACAACTATCATCTGGTTGTGTGTCAGGAGCTTTTTTATTATCAGAGATTGCTTATTGTCTCTTAGAGTATGTTTCATAGGTAGTTTAGAAGCACTATCTACAATTGTGATCAAAAAATATCCATGTCATATTGTGTGTTAGGAGTATTTTATTATCAGAGACTGCTTCTTTTCTGTTAGATGTTATTCTAAAGAGCATCGTAGGTTCTTCTTGAGGGATGTATGCTATTTTACTTCAATTCCATATTCATTTCCTAACACCTAAATGTTTTTTCTTTATAGATACAATGTCACCTACTGAAGATGAAAAGAAGGGAGGCCAATCATCTTGTAAAAATATAATTCTGAAATATTTGCACAGATATCAAAATGCAATGAGGCATCAATCTCTACATATTCTAAACAATATGCAGGTACAAATACCTTTTACCATTAAATTTTTAATATTTCTCTGTTATTATTAAATATAAAGTCTTTCTTTATTAATAGATAAATGGTTGTCTGCTTATCTACCTCTTTTTAAATGCTTTGTAAAACTGCATTCTGTTAATTCTTGATAGAGAAAAGCAAACATTGAATGCAGTAAACATTGTCGATCCTGATGTGCGTTCACTCGAAGATATTCCAGTAAATGAGATGGGACCACATGATAAATTTACTAATAATGATATTTAACAACCACTTCAAGAGATGCTAAATTTAGACACATCAACTAAAAAATAAAATAACAACACAATTAAAATGTAGAACTCTGGGAAATCTTGTAGTCAAAAATCTAAACATCAAAAGATAAGTGAATGGACTATTGGAAGGGATTTTAAAAATGAATGGGCACAGTTATACCCATTTATTGAGTGAGATGAGATAGAAATTTTTTGCAAATGCATTATTTGTACATGGAAGTTGGGAAAGGATAATTTATTGCAAAATAAGAAAGAAACAATAGAAAAACATTGTGGGAAATTTTACATTAAAGAAATAAGAAGTGATGGAAAAATTAACAGATTTCATAGGTGGAAGGATGCATCAGAATGTGTGCATGTGAGATATGCACTTGAATACAAAAAAGCAATGAAACAACAACAAACTCTCATTAAGAAGGGTGGAACAATTGAGGCCTAATTTCAAAAATTTAATAAGACTGTATTAGACTCAAAGAAATTACAGTTTGTTGTATATAGTATTATAAATAAAGGTCGACCCATGTCTGATTTTGCTAATTTTAAGCAAATACTTCAAATACCCAATGTACAAAACCTTACCAATTCACATTGATCAAATCAAAGTGGTTGGAAAATGACAAAATATCTATCACTGGTTGAGAAGGAATACCTAAGAGAGAATGTGAAACAAGCCAAATTTATTTACTTTCCATTGATGAGGTAACAACCATTGACAACACATCTTGGATTTGCATACATGTTTACACATTCAAAAATAATTTGAGATAACCTCATTTACTAGCACTACATAAGATGATTGAAAATTGTAATGCAAAAAATATTTATAATCTTGTTGTAACCAGTTTAAACGATATTACCAAAATGGATGAAAAGAAAATAGCCACAAAGTTAATTTGTGTTGGAGTTGATGGTGCGACTACAATGTAAGGATAAAGGAATGGTATTTGTGTTAGGATTCATACATAAATTGCCCCATATGTGATTCACATTCATTGCATGGCTCATAAAATGAATCTTGCATACAAAATTATGAGCAAATTTGATAATGTAGCCAGAGTGGAAGAACTTGTTCATGAAATACACTCATACTTTTCATGCAGTCCAAAAAGGTTTGCAGAGTTTCAACAATTTTATCTAGGTGTAATCAAAGGCAAAAAAATGTTAAAAGATGACACCAAGTGGATTTCACTATTTCTTCCTACAAAAAGGGTTTTTTCATAATATCAATCCTTGGTTGGGTTTATGTATGCACATCGTAGGGATGTTGACAAGGTAAAATATTTGTTATTTTGTATGACTGACGTGGAAAATCTTCTCACATTATGTGGTTTTCTTCCATTGTTGCAAGAAATGAATTCTTTGATTAAACTCGCATAGGAAAGGGCAATTTATATTTTTGATTTCATTAGGATGAGAAAACAAATATGTATTATTATTGACATGATTTACTTATCCGAGAAACATTTTGAGGATCCCAAGTTTTATAGTTGGAATACGTTAGTTGATGTCAATGATCCTAACAAATTTTTAAACTTCAAAATCAACGATAATATTTGTATTTCTATCCATGGAAATATTTTTCCTTTATATTGTTATGAAAAGTGGTTAGATACACTAATAGATGATGTTGAACAAGTTCTCGTAACACTTTTCGAATTCAATGAGGTTTTAGATAGCACTAAGAATAAATTGAAAAGAATTGTAAATACATTAACAAGTGAAATAAGATATGATTTTAAGAGATATGAGACACTTGAGGCCATGGATGTTATTAATCCCATATTTTGAAATCCTAGTGTTGACCATAGTAGTAGAAGTGAGTTGTTTGTAAAATATATGGCTAATATTATGACACATTTCTCTAAAAATGTGGAAGTAAATGACATTGATATCAATGTTATTCTAAACAAAGATCTTTTAAGACAACAATCAACCAATTTTGGAATAACAATGGATAATCAAATTGCACATTTCAAAAATCCACATGTGATTGGTTCAAATACGCGTTTTTGGCAAAAATTATATTGAAGTAATGTCTTACAAGAAACTATAAGTGAATACTTTATTTTATATGAATTATGTCAAAAAATGATTTTGGGATTTGTTGAAGACGAAAGGGTTTTCAGTGCATTATATTTTGTTAAATCAAAATTCCGTAACAAGTTGGATAAAAATTTGGAAAATTATTTGGGAATGTGTGTCATCGTACTCCCTATGACAAAGAGATTTGACATATTGGAAGTCCCTAGCAGAAAAGAAAGGTCTCACTAATATTGTTGATAATGAAAAAAATGATTCAACTTAGAGTGATGATGAGATTATGGAAACGCAGAATTCACAAATGATTCCTAGTTATTTTGGAGAAGTCAATAATACTTTGTATCAGCTTCTAGAAATGTAAAAATTTCAATGATTATATGGCAAATTCATATAATCAATTATTTTTCAGATTTGAAATCATTTGTAAAATTTTAGTGATTTGATAAAATTCATATTATCAATGATTTTCCGTATTTGATATCATTTGTAAATGTCAATAATTTGAAAAATTCATATTATCAATGATTTTTCGTATTTGATTAGTTGTAAAATTTTAATTTTTTTAAAATTGATATAATCATTCTATTTTCAATGATTACAAATATTTGCTTTTTTATGTTATGGACTGTATATGTTTTTAAAATTTATGATTTATGCTTTAGCTTTGAGTAAGCGAGAAATTTGAAAACCATGCATACGTAATGATGCTATGTTATTGAATTAATTGTATATGTTGACAAAATATAGTGATTTTTGCTTTGACTTTGAATGTATGTATGTATCATTAGTATCATAAGTATGTATGCTATGACTCTAGAAGTGTTATTGACTTTCTATGTTGATAAAATTTTATGATTTATGCTCTATTATTGAGTAAACCATGCATATATACATAACTAGTTAAAATTTCTTAGTATCATTAGTATGTATGATTTGAATCTAGAAGGAAAAATGCATGTAGCATATTACTCTAGATATGAAAATGAAAATTTAAATCCATTCATAGATATAACCATCGTAAACTCACTTTGATATATAAAAATAATATAGCATAATACAAAATACCATACTCATTCTTATACAACAACAAAAATGACTATGAATAAAATGAAAATTTAAACCCATACATAGATATATCCTTCGTAAACTCGAAAATTGAAATATAAAAACAACATAGCATGATATATGGAATTGAAAATTTAAATTCATTCATAGATATATCCATCGTAAACTCATTTTGAAATATAAAAACAATATAGCACAATACAAAATACCATACTCATTTTTATACAACAAGAAGATTGGCTATGAATAAAATGAAATTTTAAACCCATACATAGATATATCCTTTGTAAACTTACTTGAAAATTGAAATATAAGAACAACATTGCATAATACATGGAATTGAAAATTTACTCGTTCATATATATATATATATATATCCATTGTAAACTCACTTTGAAATATAAAAATAATATAGCATAATACAAATGACAATACTCATTTTTATACGACAACAAGAATGACTATGAATAAAATGAAAATTTAAACCCATACATAGATATATCCTTTGTAAACTTATTTGAAAATTGAAATATAAAAAAAATATAGCATAATACATGGAAATTGAAAATTTAAACCCATTCATAGATATATCCATCGTAAACTCACTTTGAAATATAAAAACAATATAGCATAATACAAAAGACAAAACACATTTTTATACAACAACAAGAATGACTGAATAAAATAAAAATTTAAACCCATGCATAGATATATCCTTCGTAAACTCATTTGAAAATTGAAATATAAAAACAACATAGCATAATCCACAAGACAATACTCATTTTTATATCACAACAAGAATAACTTTGAATAAAATGAAAATCTAAACCTATGCATACATATATTTTTCATAAACTCAAGCACATTTGAAACACCATAATACTCAAGAGATGAAAATATCACACAATTAAAAATATAAATAGTATAATAGAAAATTAATAAAAGCCAGTATCTTGTTTTCAAATGAAAACATATGAAATGTCATGAAATAGTCTTTTTCAAATATAAAATTTAGAAATTCAATTTCATACTTCAGAATCTTTCCTCGTTCCACCATTTCTTTTTCCATGAATTCCATATTCTGCAAAGAAACGGTTCCTCCCTCATCCTTTCCCTATTTAACCCCTTTTTCCTCTTCCACTACTTCCACGACTTTCACATTTTGCATTCCATCGGCTCCTCCCTCGGGTTTGGTAACAGTACTCTCAATTGCTCCAGAACTGACAAGGATATTCTCAACACTTTCCAATCCTTCGAGCAGGGTATTTTCCTCTTTTTCAACATCTTCAAATATTGGTCCTTGAACTTTTTTACCCTTCTCCTTTAGCAGAACATCAAGATCTAGTATGTTTCAAATAATTATTTTCCACAAATGTTGTTTTGTCAAATTGCTTCCTGACCTCTTTTTTCATTGCCATAGAAGCATTTAAGAACTCATTTGCCATCCGAAGATAGACTTGCAGGTTTTGAACCTATTTCTTGATATTATCATACTTTACCTGCAAAAAGAAAAAATAATTAGTCAGCAGATAATTACATTTGAAAAAAGAGAACAATTTTTTTTCAACACAAGTGATTAAGTCAAACCTCAACAACATTCTTTGCAGCTACAACAACAACCTTTTCCTTATCACATGCCCATTCATTATAATAAGCTTGGGCCTCACCATTTATGTTCTACAATTTGTTCAACATAAAATTTAAAATTTCATCTGTGTAAGTTGTATTAACCTTCACAATGCCAGAGTTTACTTGTTGTAGTAAAGCCTCCATCTTTTCAGGTTTATTTTCAACAACATAATTTTTTTCTTTTTGAAACATTATTATATCAGGCATTAATTTCCTTTATCAACACTTTGGCCCAATACTCCCATTTTTCATTTTTGTTACATCGAGAAGTAGTAAATCCTTAATGGTTGATTCAGTGTTATCAAAAACCAATCTTTTCAAAAATATTTAATCTTTCTTCCTCTGGTCAAGGATGAGCCTATGGGGTGTTGGTTTCCCTAGGAGAATATGTGCTTGATCATTCTTCTCCTTCATTTTGATTATCTCAAAGCAGTTATGATACTTGGAAATTAGTGGGTGTGTTGCCTTGCAAAAATAAATCTTGATCAAGTGGAACTTCATCCAACCCAACACCAGAAGCTTCTGGTACACCAAAAAAATTAAAATTACCAAGAGAAATCCATCCAAATCCTAAAAATATATTTGATGCTTCTTTCTATGAAAATTGCTTTGTTGCTTCTCCCTGTGGCCTAGATGGAAGAATGTGTTTCCCAATTTGGAAGCATTGACCTCGCATTTGAGGTTGGCGTGGTGAAGGGGGCAACATCGATTGCTGATTTTGATGAAGGAATTGTTGTATAGGAACTTAAAACATCAAAATAAAAATTAGTTATAAAATTTGTGAAGGTAGATTATGAAAATTGGTTACAAAATTTGTTATAACACTTACCAATAGAAGAAGAGACATCTTGCATAACTATAGATGAAAATGGAATGTGGGCGTGCCATACATATGAAAAAACAAAATACAATTTGATAAAAAATAGTAAAACATTTGTACAAATTTTGTTTCGACTGTCATTAAAACTTACTCCCCAAATATGAAACCTCTTGCACAACTACGCCTATTGGTAGTGGACGTGTAGTCACAGGTGGAGGTTGTCAAGGATTAGGAGAACTAGATCTTATATATTTCCTTGTTGATCTTCTCCTTAGCAGTGGCTTTGATCTTCTTCTAATTCCTCTGGATTATAACCTATATCATCTTGCTTTGAAGAAGAAGAGGATGCCCTTTTTTATATTTTGTATAAAATCTCAAAATTATAAAAAAGATAAACATATAAAAAATAATTTTTTTTACTACAATATTAACTAAAAATTACCTGAAACTACTGTTATGTCATGGTTGCATTGGCTAGGGTTGAGTTCCAAGATGTCGGTACTTGAGTTTTCTACAAATGATAAAAAGGTTCATAAAAAAATAAGAATATAGTTGCATGTGCTGAATGTTGGCGAGGGTGAAGCATGGGTTATCACGTTTTGGATATCCAATTTGATACGATGTGAGACATAGCTAGACCAGTTGAATTTTTGGTGTGCAACACAATGAACCAAATATGCAAAGGCCCACATCATAATTTATGTCGGTATTCCTTGTAGAATGATTTTGGCAAGGAAGAATTTGCAACATGCCCAAAGAAATTTATTTTCAATAGCTGGTATAGTCAAACCCCTTCCGAACTTTATGGTCATAACTGCAAAAAACAAAATCAGTAATTGTAGACACTAGTGACTAGAATTTAAATTCAATTAAATAAAAAAGAGTAGTTATACCTTGAAAAATATTCTAGCTACACTTTGAATTTGGTATTTAGGTAGAGTTTGTCATCATCAGTTAGTGTGTATTTTGATGTGAGTGGATCACAACCAGTGTGGGGTAATGTAGTCAATTTGGTGATGTCAAAGGCTGTGAAGGAAAAAGTGATATTTTTATTGTCAATGACAACATTTACCTTACCTTAATCAATATTATAACTTGCAATGATCTTCTTCAGTAGTTTGGTGTCCATGTCGAACTACGACATTGAAAATAGACCCCAAAGACCAAAGTCCGTGACCCATGATATGTCGTAATCTGGTGTTGATAAAATTTTAGAAATTAGGGGTAAACCAATTTTTTTAAATTAATTTTAGACCTTATAGGGGTGATAGGGGATGCCACAAGGTTATTTCGTTGTGTATGAGAGTATGGATTAGAAGATACAGTGGATGGTATTCGGCACTATATGAAAAAGGGTTCAAGTGGAAGGAAAAGGTTTAAAACTTCCTTAGAACTTAAGGTAAATGGTTAAAAGTAAGATAAAATGGGAGGAAGAGGGTTAAAAATGGATTAAAACAAGAGGAAAAAGGTTAAAACTATGATAGAAAAATTGAAAAATAACTATTTATCCTTTTATATAGACTTTTTTGCATGCAATCAGCTCATGGATGGGTGACACATGGTGTCTGTATACAATCATTTTACAGATGGTTGACAGTGGTATAGATGCACCACATCAGGTGTGCTGCAATCGAATGGGTACTCTACAACCGATAAACTTTTGTGTAACTGATCGGCTTTGCTACACTTGATCGTCATTCTTACAACTAATCGACACTATTGTAATCGATTGGCTTTGTAGCAACCGATCATCTTTGCTACAACCGATTGACATTATCGCAATTGATCATCATTCCTGCAACCGATCGGTATTCCTGCAATTGATTATCATATTTATATTTGATCGTCATGCATGTTCTCAATCAACATAATTACAACCACATCAACATATCTGCATCCCATCGACATACCAGTAGTCGATCGATATAGTTGTAATCGATTGTCATAATTACAACCGATCATCATACTTGTAACTGATCATCATGCCTACACCCGATCAACATTTCTACAACCATCAGCATAGTTGCAATAAATCAACATATCTACATCCGATCATCATGCTTGTAGTCGATCAGTATAGTTGCAACTAATTGGCATAGTTGTAATTGATCATCATGCGATTTTCATACCTGCATCCGATCATCATACCTGTAGTCAATTTTTAGATCTGTAATCAATCATCATATATGCAACCAATTATCATGCTTACATCTAATTGTTATGTCTGTAGCAGATCATCATGTCTGCAATCGATCACCATACCTGCAACTGATCGTCATGCCTATAACATATCGATATGCCTGCAATCGATCATTATACCTATAATCGATCGACATATCTGTAATTGATCATCGTTTCTATAATCGATCATCATGTCTATAGCCGATCGACATTCATGTCTCAGACTGATCTTCATAAAGTATAAAGACTAAAAGTCTTTCATGCCGGCCTAAAATATTTAAGTTTATCGTACATTTTTAGAATTTGCAAATTGATATTCATGGCCCCAAACACAAAAAAATTACCACAGTTTGAAATTTTTTGGAGAAAAATGAATGCAATTCGCCATGTATCCTTGGACATAATTCGTTGGGATTGCAAGACAATTCATCTTTATTTTATACATAGATTTCAGGCTCAACCCCTTATGCATAACCTTGGGTGGAGTCTAGCGGTTCAAGCGATGAGGAGGTAGCCAGGGATTTAGTTGGATCTCCCATACCTTTAGGTTTTCATGGTTTTTCTATAGGTGAGCTAGGGATGGGGTCCCTCCCTTGGGACTAGAGATATTAAAAAACCCCTTTGATCTAGATATTTCTTCCTATGTTGCAGTGGTTTCAAGTAGGGCTGGGGGAAGTACTTTGAAAGTACTTTTTGATTTATCTTCAAAATAGAACAAGATGAGTGTTTTAGATGACCTTGTGGATTTGACTTTAAACCAAAGTATTTTTAACCTCATGGGTCAATTTCAAGGAGATCGATTGGATCTAGACTCCATTAGAATATGGGCCTTTTTCAAGTGGGAACCTCAGGGTTTGTTGGCAATAGTGTCTCTTCCAAAATATTTTTTCTCATAAAGCTAAAATACGAGGATGATTCAAGTTGAATCTTGGGTGGAGGTTCTTAGTTTTATGGCAAGAGAGGTTTATTTCTCTAAAAATGTGGGCTAGATTTCAACCTAACCACCTAGAAAGTAAATTTGATGCCCCTATGGGTTAGGCATCTTGACCTACCTTTTTCACCTATGGCATGATGTTATGAGAGGGATTGCTAAGGCTATGGGAGAACTAATTATGATAGATTTATCGACAAGGAAAAAATCAAGGATGATCTTTACGAGAATGTGTGTCAATGTGGATCTGGAAGTTGATCTCCCAACATCCATTGAACTAATCTCAAAGTTGGGATCCTGGAATCATACTATTGAATATGAAAATAGACCCAACATTTTCTCTATTTGTAAAAAATCAAGGTATAGTTTGATGCATTGCCTGACTACGATGAAGTTATTGAATTTTTCTTGGGTGAATAAATCCTCTAATAACAACCTAGCTCAAGAAATATCAAGGTATGAAGGGTATAAAATCCCCACTTTGAAATAAGGGGTGGTTGGAGAGTCTTGTATTGGGCCTTAGGATGTCATGCAAACTAGTGGAGTAAGCACCCTTCCATTGGAATCTAAAGAAATCTAGTTGGGTTCAAATGGTGTCATTCAAGACACAAAGGTCCCTATGGATTCTCCCTTTAAATCCTTGGAGGTTGATTAGAATTAAGTTTTTTTAGGTTAGCTCCTCTCTTTTTTGCTCAAGATGTGCTCTTTCCTAATGATATTTATCAAAACTCTTTTGGGTGTCTTACTCCATCCTCTGAGCTGCCTGAGGATGTGCTTTTCGACTTGGTCGACCTTGAGCTTTCTACTCTCCATTCTCTTGAGGCTTGACCTAAGATACATAAACCCATTTTTGAAAAAGGCTCCCTTGGCCCCAAAACTTGGAGTTATAAAAAGGGGGCTATTGATGTGGGAGTTGTGTGTAAAGTGGGGAAGCCACCCAATAACTTCTTGAGGAAGAGGGAGACTAAATCGGAGATTGCTAACTGTACCCAGTCTCTTTTGAAGTTGGTAGAAGGTAAGGTTTATGGGGATAAGCTTTTAAAGCTAGCATCTCTCAGATCTAAGCCCCCCCAAATCAAGGTTGAGGGAAAGAGACCTACTTCGAGTAGGAATAAAGTAGATATTTGCACACTTTAGATGTCTTAATTCCTATTTCCTGGTTGGGGTGGGATCAACAAGATTTAAAAGACATAGTGTTGACCAACGCATCGACTAGTGATTTTAGATTCCAGGTTGTTTGGCTTGTTCCACAGGGTGGGAGGATTGGTTGACTCGTGGTATTTTTAGTCTGATCTTTGCTTAAGAATATTTTTTGGTTGGTTCTTTAATTTTCTTTCTTTTTTCACGATCATGTTGGATGGGAGTGGCTTTGGCTAAAGATGTGTGCCATTGATGGAGATAACCCTTCTCTATAGTAGCTAGATGTTATCTTTTGAGGTTTCTACTTCCTCTGTAAAAGGTTCAAGAACCCTTTCAAAACCTCTTCTTTCAACTAATTAAAAAAAACAATTTTATAATTTTTATCTACCCTCGAATTTTGCTTTAAAAATTATAATTAAAAATTTACTTTTCTTTCAATAAAAATAAAAATACATCATCATCATCATCATCGTCATCGTCGTCATCGTCGTCGTCATCATCATCATCATCATCGTCATCGTCGTCGTCGTCGTCGTCGTCGTCGTCGTCGTCGTCGTCATCATCATCATCATCATCATCATCATCATCATCATCATCATCATCATCATCATCATCATCATCATCATCATCATCATCATCATCATCATCATCATCATCATCCGATTGAGAAGAACTACTGAGTAATACTACAACACTTTACCCTGTTTCTAATCAATAAGCGTATCCGATTGAGAATAACTACTGAGTAATACTGCAACACTTTACCCTGTTTCTAATCAATAAGCGTATACCCAATCAATAAGGCTAACTATAAAAAAATAAACATTATAAATAAATATCTTTTAGATAAAACTGATTGGTTGAAAGTGCCTCTTTGTTTTATAAATTTAAAATTAGTATTGATAAAGGAGTTGGTTTGAATAAGTGGATAGATGTCATCGTTATTTTTTATACCAATAATTTTTACTTTTTAATATTTTACTATAATTTACATTTAATGACAATTTGATAATTAATTATAAATTATGAAAATTTTATAATATATATATTTTTTATTACATAGGGAATTGGTTACAGTTATTCAAATTATATGAGCTACTTCCAACAAACATTTTCGTCTAATTGTTAAAATTTATAATATATATTAAAAATAATAAAAAATATCTTTATTTTTTTTAAGTTAGGTTTTGAAGGGGTTATTTTTCCTCCAATTTAATATCATTCATATTTAAACTATTCATATTTAAACTTCAATGTAGACTATTTTTAATTATCTTCTAAAATAATTTTAAATAAAATTTTAAATTTAAATAAAATAATTGGAATATGAAGGATGATTCCAATTGTAAAATCACACATGAGAACAACATATTGCTACAATATTTAAGAATTTCCTCTACATTTATATTCTCATGTATTGTAGTGTCTACGTTCTCAGAATGAAAGTCAAAAAATGAAATTTATATCCATGCAATCAAGCATATACATCTGTATTACCTGTAATTTTAGTCATGCATAAAATGCCTTCACTGAGCACATATTCATCCCTTAGACGATCATTGTTAACGTTTTACAAAACTTTATAAATATAAAGTCTTCATCGATAATTTTTAAGATACACTACATATAAACATGCAAGAAGAATTATTCTGACCCAGACTAGTAATGTGTGCATAGTGTATCAACAACTTAAAGAAAAGAATATATCTTAATAAGACATCATCAAACAAAAAATGCAGGCTCATGTAACATGGGTTTTAGTTTATGACTGTCTCCATTCCCTTAAGACAAGGATGGTAAAGAGATTTAGAGGGATTTTTCTAAAACACAGAACAATCACAAAATTCCCACTATTTTTGTCCACTCAATTCAAAATAAGTTTTTTTTTAATAATTTCCATCCATTCAATTCATAGTAAACAAGTTGAAAAGTCATTTAAACAGGAAAGGATAATTCTTATTGTTATTGCTGGTTTAAAAAGACAGAAGAATTGCAATTCAAACAGAGTAGAAGAAATATGATTTACAACATATAAACAGTAACAAATAAAAGTAATAATGTTGTGCTGATTCTCTCCCAACAAGAGGCACTTGCCTGCCTCGCTAATATATCCACTTGATAATACAAACATGGAAGAGCAATTTACTCTTTCCATTGTTCTCCATGTTTTTTATTTCTTCACATATAAAGCACAGATTAAAGTTGTCCAATAGGCTTAATATTTTCTAAACTCCCCAGCAAGTGCATGCAGTGTGTATTGTTTATCCATAGCCACATTCCATAAAGGACACAATTTCCCGGTAAAAAAATACCTATAATAATCTTCATTGCAAATCTATCTGTTATGTAAAGTCAAATTATTTTTTTATATACAATGCCCATAATAAATGAATTATAATTTATTACTATCATATGATTTTTCAATAACCAATGTTATCCAAACCTGCAATTTTGGAGTCTTTGGTAGTCTCTTCAACATACAAATGCTCGTGTTATATTTATCCATTCACTTGATTTATGGATTATGCATTATTGTCCTCTATACTTTATTTTAAGTCTAACTGAAGATGTACACCCAAGGTGCGTGAAGTTTGTAATAATCATAACGTCATACAAAATCACATATTTTTAATTTAACCATGCAGTTATTTAATTTAATTTACTAGAGCTCTACAGCTATTAATTGAAGTGTGAAAATAATTTATTAAAACTCAATTCGTATTCATTCTTAAGTCAATAATATATGACAACAAAATATATAACTCAAATATTGATGAAAAGAAGGCAACATCACCTGAATTTGACATATTTCTCTAACACCCACAACTAAATAGGATATAAAATATTTGGGCAGCTACATCTTAAATTATTAAACTTATAATTTCAGGGTTATAAAGGGTCCCCAAACCTAGTACAAGTAGGGTTTTGAAAGGTACCCCCAAACCTTAGATCTAGCAATAAGACATCAAGAAAGACTGAGCTGGATTTCACGAATCAAACCCGAAAATCCAATGAAACAACCTCCTAGCAAATAAGCCACAAATTTTTATCAAGAAAATACAAGAGATTGTCCCATGGTCAAACCACCGTGTGCTCTGAATCTAAAGCAACGGAGAAAACAACAGAATAATGAAAATGCTACTAGTTAAAAATAAATTTACAAATAAAAACTGTCCAAACCAAAGCATTTGCTGCCTAACATGAAAGGAGAATAGAGAATCCTGTCATCACAATCAACAAATCTATCCAACAAAGCACATAACAAGAGAACCCCTTATGAGAATAACCGGTTTAAGAAAACAACACTAGAAATGTCGGCCAACCATCCAAGAGATCTGCACAAGAAATTCCATGAAACCCGCAGATCCCACTGGAGCCAACCAAATTTTTTTTAAGAACAACCGCTCTCAGGTACAAGAAAAAGGAGATAACAACTTTCTGCACCGCACCTGAGGGAGAAGGGTAAGATCCCAAAAAAACCTTAGAACCCTAGGATCAAACACACCACCACTGCTGAAACTGGAGAAAGAGATCTATGCAGATCGTCGAAGCTAGGAAACCCACCATAGACATGGGGTCAAAAGTCGAAAACCACCATAGCATAACAATCCACTTTCACCCCAACTGGTTTGGGTCAGTATTTGACTTTGTCTCCTAGAATAACCATATACAACAAGATTACTGAACCCAAAAGAAAGTGACACAAACCAGCCATGAACCCACTACTTGTAGAGAACCCTAGCAACAGAGCCATCCAAACAGAGTAGCCAAGCCATCAGAGCCAAATCCATCCAAGGGAACACCGTCATATTTCTACATCCAAACACTATACCAAGCTCACCCCAATGGGTTTGGGTCGGTAGATGGTCCTTTCCTCTCCCTGGAAAGCCAAAAAAAATATGAAACTACCAAACCTAGAAGAAATGTTGCACAATCCAACCAAGTCCTCGAAACTAGCAAACAACCCAAGAAACGCAGCCACCCAACACACCCACCAACCAGAGCGAGAGCCAGCCAAGGGGTCAACAACCAAAATTTTCCACTGCATTATAATGGCCCAGGATCACCCCTATAGGTTTGGTTCAGCATTCGATCCTCACCCTCTACCCCAAATAAGAGTGATAATTGCTTATAATCTCATCATATATATATTTACGAACTCCAATTTTTTTATATTATTTTTAGATTTGGTTAGTGTGAGAAACCTCCACTATCTATGTTACGATTGGGCATCCTCATCCCACATGACATCTCATAAAGGGGAGAGATGAGCTTATCAATAAGGGCAAAACATAGCCATGCACACTCCCACCCCCTCACACATTAACCCATGCCGATGGTTTTAACCTCTGTTATTTTAAAACATAAATTCTTACAAGCTCCAATTTTCACCTATCAACGAGAATACTCCAACATCCAATAAGGTCCCCTCCTACAATTTACTTAAAATTTAATCTAAGTCACTCATTCAATTAACATAGTAAAACAATTAGCCATCGAGGACTAGGTGGATTGGTAAGTGCTTGTTTGGCTAGACACTTACCAGGAAGACACCCAAGGTTTAAACCTCAGGAGTAGCTTGTTTGCAAAGGTAGTAGTCTCATCTGAATTATTTGAGTGTGCTTCATACCGAAGATGACGATACGAACCCCAAGCAACTGGTGGTCCCCTTTACACCAGGTCAACAATAACAAGGCAAAATAGGTTTTGTGGGAGTAGCCCCTATGGTTTGAATCTTGCGCTTGTTAGTTACTAAAAATAGTGTGGTTGTGACAAACTCTCCTACATAATAAAAAAACATAGTAAAACAATACAATATATAAATATTTTGATACAATATACAAGGGGATTATTGGCTAGTGTATACTATCTTACAAAAATAGAGGATAATGCAGATCAACCCGAAGAAGTATGTATACAAGTTTTTGTACCAAGGGAAGACCCAGAATCCCATCTGTTTTTTGTATTTGGTGCTAATTTTCAAGAACGAGAATCTTATGATATATTGGGAATCTTTTATGAAAGTTATCAATGTCTCAAACATATATTGATACCCGAGAGTTGGATTGGTTGGTCTTTACACAAAGATTATATTGCACTTGATTTTTATGAGATACAAGATTCTCATTGAATGGAGTAAAACTAAACAAGTAAACAACTTTTGCTTTTACAATTATAGATCTAATTGGGATCTTCCATTTAAGTTGGAATGAGATAGAAAAGACCATAAATTAGTATACATTTGTATTCTAATACATTATTGGATATGGAAGAAGGATGGATGAAGAAAATATTTTATTGGTACACCACAAATGATATACCATGTACATCCAATGTACGAAAAGGAAGGATCCAATTTGATCTTAGATAATAAATTTTATCTATTTTTCCTGTCAAATCTTCCCATACCTTTGATTTATCAATTTTTAGATATGTATAGAGTATTAGGATTCAATTAAAGCAAAGAAGGATAATATAAAAAAAAGAAGAAGAGAATGGTGAGGAAATTATAGTTAAATTCAATAGTTGTCATACTAAGTTTCAGAAAGACATGCAGTCATATTTTTTTACATAAGATATAATGTAAGTTAAGAAAAATCATACTTGCGACTTGACTTTGTAAATTGATTTTTGTTACTTTCCTTTTTCCTTACATCTCCTTCATCTTCCCTTTTTTCTCTTTCATTATTTTTTTTTCGATACATAGGGGAGTTGGTTACATCCACACTATTTTTAGTAACTACCAAGTGTAGGGTTCAAACCACAAGGGCTGATACCAAAAAGCCTATACCACCTCATTATTATTAACCTAGAATTAGGGAGACCATCAGTTTCTCAAGATTCATACCATCGTCGATCTAGCATGCAATTAGGGGATTCAGATCAAACTACTACCTTTGCAACAAGCATGCCCCTGAGGTTTGAACCTAGGTCTCTTCTTGGTAAGTACCTAGTCAGACAGAAAATTACCAGTCCACCTAGTCCTTGGGGACTAAAATTTAAGTTTACATGGGTTTTTATGAGGGGTCCCAATCCCCTCTTATTGAGGTTTGAACTTGGATCTCTTGGATGAAAACCCAAGGACTTACCACTATGATATCCCTCATGATTCAAAACTTTTAGGTTACAAAGAAACCTTAAGAGCCGCTCTTAGGTGGTTGATGATATTATCCCATCCAGAGATACCCACTATCTAGAGGAAAGTCACAAGAGATTTTTTTGTGTCCCCCTTCACATCATAATGGTTCAAACTGTGGACCTCCTATTCAATGGGGCCAGGCTCACCTTCTCCACTTGCGCTACATTATTCTTTAACACTCGGGTTGTTGGTATCTTTTAATAAATTATTAAATTGCTTTATGATTGTTGAATGAAATTCTGAATCATATTATATCACTACATTAACTTAGATCGATGAAACTGAGGGTTTGAAGCTAGGCAACGATGACTCTGGAGGATTTCTAATTCACAACTAAGTCCAACGATGATGGCTTTTGAGGATTTGAAGTCAGGTGATAATAATAACTTTGAAGGGTTTTTAATTCATAGCTAAGTAAGGCAATGATGGATCTGGATGGTTTGAAGCTAGGCGATGGAAGCTTTGAAGGGTTTTTAATTTACAACTAAGTTTGACGATGGTGGCTTTTGAGGGTTTGAAGTTAGATGGCGATAGCTTTGGAGGGTTAAATAATAATGTTATAATAATTGTCAAAGGTGCATGGATTGAATGTACAAGGGTTTAATAGAGGAGCGAGATATGGAATTTGAATGGTGGTGATTAGGGTGGAAAAGGGTGGGAGTGGGAGACTTTGAATCTGATTTACACAAGTTTATTGAAGGGTGATGGGAGCTCTCAAAATATGTGGAAGTGGTGGTTAGACTGGATGCGAATGTGATGATTTTGGATTAGCTAGATAGTATGTTTGCAGGAGACTGGGGTATTGGCTTCACGGGTCCTTCGAGAAGCCATGGGTTATCAAAAAATAAGTTGGAGGTTGTATCCCCTTCTCATTGCCTATAATTTCCCCCTAAAAATTCAAGCCTTGGTATTTTGCATACTACGATGACATCTAAAGGTGCAAGGGAGACCTTCTCCAAAACTATTTGCAATATATCCCCTATAAGGAATACCATTAGCATCTCGAGTGAACTTGTTAACTTCACCATGGATAATGGCGGTTGTGACCTTGTGGGAAAGTTCCAGGGGGTGAGGCTAAACTTGGATTCAATTTGAAGATGGGTGCTAGTGAATTGGAAACCTCTAGGTTCCATGGAAATTGTAGTGGCCTCTAAAGCATTTTTTTATATCAAATTAAACTGCATGGAATATGCAAACCATATCCTCAGGGGAGGCCCCTAGTTCTATGGCAAAAGAGATCTATTTTTGTGGAAGTTGGAACTTGATTTTATTCCTCATACACAAAAGGTTAACTTTGTGCCTTTGTGGGTTCATCTCCCTACCCTTCCTTACTATATTTGGAATGAAGATGTGTTTAGAGGTGTGGCCAAGGCTATGGGGGATCTCCTTCTTATCGATTTGATAACCAGATCCAAATCAAGAATGGTGTACACAAGAATGTGTGTCATGGCAAATCTAGAGGTGGATCTTCCCTTTTCTATCAAGCTTATCTCATTCCTAGGTACTTGGGACCAGTCCATTGTTTACAAAAATAGGTCGACCTGGTGCTCTGGCTGTGAAAAATTGGATCATCAAGTGAAACAATGTTCCCTCAAGGCACAGGCAGAGAAGAAAAATAGAAATGCAAGAACAAAATTGATCTAGAAGGATAACTCAAGTCGAGTTCCCTTGAAGGATTTAGGTGGTAATTCCTCAAAGGTGGGGGAAGGAGAAGCTCAGTCTCAGATAGATGAGGTTTAAAAGCTGAAGGATTTGGTAGAGGAGACTTTGTAACCCTCAAAATTGATCCTAGCCAAACTGGTGGCAATTGAGAAGGCATCTAAGGAGAAGAATGTAAGCTTGAAGCTTGGTGTTACTGAGGTATGTTAATTGAATATCCTTTCTAAAACTATTGTTTCTAAGGCTCTTCTTCATAATTCCTTTGATGGGATTTGTATTGGTTCTACTCTTGAGGAACCTATGATTTAGTTGGTGACCCTTGAGGTAGGATCTCCAACTAGCTCCCCAAAGACCTATCTGGAGAAAGGTTCTTTAGGTCATAAAACCTGAAGACAAAGAAAGGGCAATGTGGATGTGGGTATTGAGAAGTTAGGAAAGCCCCCTGTTAAGTCTATGAAGAATACAGAAATGGAATCTGAGATCACGAATGGAGTTCAAGCTCTGCTCAAACTTGAAAAAGGGAAGGTTGTCAGAGTAAGACAACTAAAGCTAGAATCTTTCTGCTAGAGTAACCATAGGGTGTCTAGGGGAAAGAAATATAATTCTAAATCTCATAAATGAAGTGCCTCTCTTGGAATGTTAGGGGCTTGAATGGGCTTTCTAATAAACTGGTGGTCACTTATCTACGTAAAGAAATTTTACCTGATATTTTTTTTTTTGCAAGAAACCAAGTTGGATGATTAAGATATATAAGCTATTAGAAGAAGAATTTGGAAAGAACCCATTCTACTGCAAGCCAGCCAATGGTTCCTCTAGAGGACTCCTTTATCTCTAGGATGCCAACAAGTTTGAGGGCTCTATAATTTCTTCCTCATATAGGATTATTAATATTCTCTTTTGCAATAGAGAAAGTAATAAAAGGTGGGTTATGACTAACATATATGCACCAAACTCTAGGCCTAGTAGAAACTTGTTGTGGCAAACTCTGAGTTCCATGAGAAGGATTTTTGCTCAAGAATCTTGGTGCCTAGTAGGGTATTTTAATTCCCCCTTTTTTTTTACATAAAAAAGGAGGAAATTCCCCAATCTCAAAAAGCATGAAAGAGTTTGCAAATTTTGTGAATGACAATGAACTATTGGATGTTGAGATGAAGGGTTCAAGGAATACTTGGAGCAACAGGAGAGTGGGTAACCAACTCATCCAAATTAGGTTGGATAGGGTTCTTATCTCCAAGGAGTGCCTTCCATTTTTTAGGAATATGTCTCTTTGTTCTTTACCCAGAATTGGCTCTGACCATAACCCCTTATGTTTTAAAGTGAACCAAGAAGAAACTAGATTCACCAGGCCATTTAGGTTTGAGGCAATATGGTATCCTCAGTTGGAAGTTGAAATAAAAAATTGGTGGTTGACAAGGATCCAAGGCTTTGGCCTTTCCAAAATTGTGATGAAGCTTAGAGTTGTTAAAAGCAACCTTAAAGAATGGAATAAAAGGGTTTTTGGGAATATTTTGCAAAATAAGAAAGACCTAAAAATTCAACTAAAACCTATTGAATCTGAGATAGAACTTGGAAATCAATCTCAAGAGATTAGATATAGAGAAAAGGAGGTGCTAGCTGAATTTCATAACACTATTGCCAAGGAGGAAATTTTGTGGAAATAGAAATCCAGGGTACTTTCGCTAAATGAGGGAGATAAAAATTCTAAGTTTTTTCACATCACAGCCTTGAAGCATAGAAGCGCCAATAGGATTAGAGAAATTCAAAAATCTGATGGATCCATTGCTACTCACATTAAGGATATAAGATCTCAGGATATGGATTTTTTCAAAAATCTCATTGGGGTGGAAGAGGTTTGTAATGAGGAAGCCCAAAATAAGTTGCTTGGTAGTATTACCAACCTTGTCACAACTAATATGAACCAAGTCCTTGTCTATCCCTTCAGCAATGAGGAATTCAGATTTCTTGGAAGGAATGAATGCTCTAGGTCTTGATGGTTTTCCCTCCCTCTTTTTCTAGAAGTATTGGCATATTGTGGGAAAGGATATTGTTGATGCCCTTCAAGAGGTCGAAACCACCAATCATATCTTGTTCAGAGTGAATTCTACTTTTTTAACTCTGATTCCTAAGACTGTTGGTGCAAATGAATTTGGTGCCTTTAGACCCATCAAATTATGTAACACTATTTATAAAATTTTGACAAAGGCCCTTGTTAATAGATTAAAACCTTTTCTTCCAACCTTGATTGATTCAACCCAAAGTGGATTCATGCCAGGGAGACAAATCCTAGATAGTATCATAGTTGTACATGAAATTATTCATTCAGGTGTGGTAGAGCTAGTCTCCTCCTCAAATTAGACATGAGAAAGGCTTATGATAAGGTTTTGTGGGGGTTTTTGTTAAAGGTTTTGGAATTTTTTTATTTTTTTCAAAGTTGGATAAAAATTTTCCTTGCTTGTATCTCTTCTACCAAGTTTTTGGTCTTAATAAATGGGTCTTCAACAGGTTATTTTTCAAGTCTAAGAGGCATTTTCTAAGGGGACCCCTTGTCCCCTTACCTTTATATCTTAGTGGCAAAAGCTTTGGGTAGGGCTATCAAGTTAGAACCCTTTGTGGAAGGTATAAATCCCACTTTGCCGATGGATCCTATTTCTCATTACCAATTTATAGATGATGTTATACTCTCCCTCTTTGCTTTAGTTCCCCTAGTAAGGGTACTAAAAGGAATCTTGGAGGTATTTGAAATTGCAGCTAGGAAAAAGATAATTATATAAAAATAAAAATATTCTTTTTGAATACCCCCTTAGCAAGGCAGGATAACTGCTCATATCTTGGGTTATGAGGTGGCTGCCCTATGAAGTAGGGAAAAATGCTGCACCTAAATATGGATAACAAATTGCATCTATCCCTTATGTCTAATGAGCATCAAATCGAAAACATGCAAGTAAGATGGAAAAGATACCAAATAACAAGAAATGAAGCAAAGTAAATTGTTTTCTTATTAATAAAATGGATCAAATCTAGGTTACAAAGATGTCCCCTCGAGGGCTCAAATGGATGATACAACTGTTACAAATTTATGGTGCCCAAGGATCAAATCCTTCAAAGAACTCTGGTGCACATCCAGTGTCTTTCCTCGTACCCACAATTGAAATGGGCGAGCCAAAGTTACCACCACTTGGATATTTGATTCTTTGAGGTCATATGCTGCTCCCCAATGCGTTGTATAGCCTACACCTACACACAAGGAAACAGAAAATATCAAATAGCAAGTGTGTATGATCTAAAACATGTAATCCCCACAGGCAAGAAAGGAGCATATGTAGCGTGCCTATACCAAATCAACTCCAAATGCTATGAAATTATAGAGGTAAGTAAAATAAGAGGTCTTGGGAAGATATCACTAGAAATTGCACCAAAATTGCATCCGTAGGCATGGCATAATCGTAGTGCACTTTTCCAATCTACAAAACCCAAAGCAAGCAATTTCCCAACCTAAACATATCCAAAACACCTAAAAATTGGACAGAGTGCATAAAATAACATTTTAAGAGAACCCATATGGTTAGATTTCAGAAATCAGGCTCAGATCCCGATGCATGCTCTAGTAGGTCCCGTTAGCCTACAAAAACTTCAAAATGCAATATCTCGGCCAATATAACTCAGAAAAGCATGAAATTTGAACTGCAGCATCATATGATAATATGGAAAACACCTATTTAAAAATAGTCGAAAAATTGTTGATATATTTGTATTCATTCTAGGGTGGGATGAATAGGACTGTCACAAATTGGGGGCGCCCGAGGGTGGGACGCCCATCGATTTTGCCTAAATTTTACCACCAATTCCACTGGGGAATGGTCCAAAACACTATGGGGGTATTGTCATAAAATTTGGGGTGGAAATTCACTCTATTGATAGGTCTATGTAAACAAATTGCGTCTCTTTGAGTCACTCGATAACCTCCTTCGCTAAGAAGAGATCTCGAGGGAAAGAGAGCACAATCAGGTGAGGGGAAATCTTAGCAGTGCTCCATTGCTTAAACCTTAAAACTCCTCTCCTATTTTTGTGTGGAAAATGCATCCACTTTATAGCCACAAGGGGCTCATGTGCAAAAGGGCATGCAAGGGCATGCATGGCAAGAGGCGCCACTTGGCCACCGGGGTGGCATGCATTGGAGGAGGAAGAGAATCTCCCAATTTGGCCTCCCTTATGAAGCATGGCATAAATATGCTGTGTGCTCTGACTTGTAGGCATGGGTAGGTAGGATAAATGACCATTACCAGGTGCCATTTGTCTAGATTTGACTTTTTGCCAGTCAAACCTGCTATTCGCCCCACCCTGGGATGAATGTTGCTATTCGCTCCAGGGTGGGATGAATAGGATCTGTATTCATCCCAGGGTGGGATGAATAGGAACAGGGTGCCAAAAAGGTCCCAAAATGGCCTGAAACCTTCCAAAACCTTGCACTAAGTGGCTAGAACCATTGTATACCTTCTGAGGGCTGCCCTAGGGGCCTTGGTATGTCAATTTAGCCATTGCTTTCGGTAGCATAATCGGATTGACCAGATTTTAGTGTCTACAGATGCCCCTTTTTGGGATGCATTGTGTGCAACACAACGCCGAGAAAAAATAGATGACTAAAATGTTCAATGATTAAGGTTATTCAGTAACCTAACCAACTTTAGATGCCCCAATCCTGGAAAGAGCATGCGTTCTTGAATCCTTGCTTTCGACGAGCTAAGGAACTTGCTTGAGCTTGGACATTGTTCTATCATGAAGAGGCGAGGCCTATGATTCCATGATGCCAGCAATGTCAAGTGATTTACTTGATATTTTGTGCTTGTTTGCTGCCCCAAGTAGGGGCATGATTGTCTTTGTCAAAGATTCTTTGGACGAACGCAATTTGCCTGATTGAGTGTGTGCTTGTTGATTTGTAACTAAGTATGACTACCCCCTCAAGCGATGAGTCGATGAGGGAATGACCAGTGAGAAAAGTGATGAGTCACTTGACCCAGATGACTTTTCTAAGGTTACCTTCAGTTGTACTCATTAAAATTGGAGCGGTCTTGGAAGGAATTTGACGATGTTACTGATGTTGCATGGAGTAACAGAGTTGCGAAACCTCATTCCCGTGGGGTGGTCCAGCCATCATGGCCTTCTTAGGGATTAAAGTAGTAACTCTTTAGTGTATCCATGGTGACTATTGGGTTCCATATTGATCTTGAGTGGATTCCCTCAAACTTGACTTGTTTTTGGTGGGTTTTGAACCCTTTTGTTTGCGGCGCCTTTTGGAGAGGAAAGGAAGGAAAAACCTCATTCCCATGGAGTGGTCCAGCTATACTAGCCTTCTTAGGGAGTGAAGTAATGTCCTTTCTAGGCCGTGATGGTGGTTTATTTTACTTCTTGAATTATGTGAAAAAAGTGACCAAAATTGAGCTATTTTTGTGGGTTTTTGGACCCATTTTGTTGCATTTTAAGTTGTTTTAATTTAAAAATTATGTGTTCATCCTAGGGTGGGATGAACAGCCAAAAGTGTGTTCATCCCACCCTGGGATGAACATGCCCACGACAAGCCTATATAACCCTCAAATGTGAGTTTTGGGCTCATTATTGCATGTTTTATTTTGCGATTCGAGAGGTGAGGAGGAGGAGAGCAATTTTTTATAGCGAAGCACTGTCGAACTCATCCCACGATCACCATGAGTCAGCAAGTAGAGGCATCCAGTGGAGGAGCCAGTGCTAGGTGGGTATGTGCTGACTCGACTACCTCATTATGTTTGCTTTGAAATTGCAATTTTAGTTGGTTGTTATTTGATTTTTTTTTGTTATTTGTTTGTTTTTAAGCATATCACATTACATAATAGGTAATTAAACCTAATGTAGATGGAATATACCATATTTTGATTTTTTGTTTATGTTTGTGTGCAATTAGATTGCTTTTGTAGATTAGTTTTTTTGAACAATAAAAAAAAAAAAAAACAAAAAAAAAAAAAAAAAACACTCAAATTTTGTGTTTTGTTTATATTTTTGTGCAATTAGATTGCTTTTGTAGATTAGTTTTTCATTATTTTTGGGCCTTTTGAAGGCCATTGTGAAGCATGGTGAATGCCTGCTTATTGCTTTTTGTATCTTTATCAGGTGGTGAAGAGTCGGTACCAAAAACCAAAACTCTTCGAGACCACTCGAGATGCCTTGATCGAGGCTGACTGGGAATGGCTTGATGCCATGGGGCTCAAGCAAGTTACCCGATTGGAGCCTGTGATAGGTGACCATGCCTACTTGACCACCCTTATTAGCTTGTGGGACTCACGCACCAACACCTTCCACCTACCGATGGGGGAGATGACGGTGATGCTAGAGGACATCTACCAGATTCTACGGATTTTGATAGAGGGGCGACCGATCCACTCTATGCACCGTGACCTGAGAGGTGCAGTGCTGATGAGGTACTTTGGTGAGGATGTTGATGCAGTAGAGGTAGACTACTAGAATGGAGGGATATTGGTGGGGTTTTGGCATGAGGAGGGGGTATTGGGGGTGAGGCATGCATTACTGATGACCCTCATCTCCAATATGCTTCTCCTAGATTCCTCAGGAGCCAGGTTCCCATGGAACCTGTTGGAGCTGGTGTACGCCTTGGTGGGGTGCACCAAGGAGGAGCCACTAGTGATGGCCTGGGGGACTACACTACTGGCACAACTCTACGATGAGTTGTACGAGATCCACTACCATCGGCGAAAGGGCTTGGGGTGCAAATTTTTGCTACAATGTTGGGGATGGTAGCACATAGTTGTGGGGCGACCACATGGACTACCATGGATGACCCGGGTGTAGCTAGTAGATAGGGAGATAGGATATGGTATCCTATGGTAGAGGGCTCAAGAGAGAGGGTAGAGTCATCATCACACAGGTGATGTGGAGCACTACGTCGATGCCTTTTCATGACTGGCACTAGGGTAGGTGATATGGTGACCCTACAGGGACTATCCAGGTTGGGCTGATGTTGGAGAGTAGCTCCAATGGGTGAGGCGAGGTAGATGGTTGATTGTGAGGCATGGGACCGAGTGGGAGTACTTCCTTTTGCTTAAGTCATGTGATAGTTTGGGTTACATTAGGGACTACTCGAGGAGCCAGTGGTATACCGATACCATGGGGATGAGAGGACACTAGGCTGGTCGATAGTGGAGGAGGTGGGAGAGGAGGTGGATCCTATAGTAGATGTTCCTGATGTGGATGATACTGGGACTACAGAGGAGTATGACTCATGGTGGGTGATGTACCAGTGGTGAGGCATAGGGGCCCTCGAGGGTGAGGTGGTTGAGGTAATGGATGAGGCTATGTAGGATGTCCCTAAGGAGGACCAAGCAGAGGTGGACCTCCTAGACTTGGGAGATCAGGGTGACTATGTGGATGTAGAGGATCACAGGGGATAGGCACCATAGGATACATAGGATGATCGATACCTAGAGCTATAAGCTGAGCTAGGTAGGGTCAGATAGGAGAGAGATCTCCTTCGAGTATAGGCATAGGAGGATCAGGTTGAGATAGCATCGCTATGGGTATAACTGAGATCATAGGGTCTGAGGTAGGAGGGATCCAGTGGTGAGGATGTGGAGGGACTACGGGAGAGATTCTATAACTATAGTCAGTGGTGGAGACTTACCAGGTATGGGGACAATGGAGGTAGGCCTACATTGATCAGTTGGAGATGGAGGTAGTGCACCTTGGAGGGCATCTTCCTGATGATGGAGAGACTAGTGGGTCACACTAGACTCGGTAGAGTGAGACAGTGTAGTCTTCATCTAGGCGAAGGACTGATAGGGTTAGTGGCAGCAGGCATGGGGGATCACAATGGACTCGGACTACAGGTGATAGTGGGTCATAGCACCGATCCTGCATGACCATGGTGGTGGAGACTCTTGGGACTCTTTTTGGATTGTGACTCTTTTTGTGGTATTGGTGAGGTCGGAGGACCTACTTTATTGTAGCCTACGGGCATTTTTGGAAACTATGATGTATATTTTTACCCCATATATATGAGATTTTGTTATGGTCATCATGTGTCTCCTTTATTGTTTTATGAGATGGATGCAATGTATGTATTTGTTTTCTGATGATATGTTAAATGCTTAACATGTATGCATATGGATGCTTTTGTGATATGATGGCATATTGATGGATGTTTATTATGTATGCATATGTTTTAATATGGTTTAATTTGATGCTATGTATATGCGTGGATGCACAATGAGATGGATGACTTGAGTGCTTTGATATGATGAACTGTGACTAATGATTTGACACACTATGTTAGCACCATAGACTATATAAAATGCATTAATTCCTTTTTTTGTATTGTTTTTGTGTAATTGTTATATGGAAATGTACTATTGCAATGTGATAAAATGGAATGAATGAAATGAGATGTTATAGAATGTTGATGAGGTTTTCATGAGACTCAAACACTCTAGCTAACTTGATCAAAGATTGTATACTGACTATGCAAGACTTTTTGACAAGGTATGAATCTGCTAGGATGACCAAGATACTTCATATCCCTGTGTGTGCAAGTGAGTTCATTCCTGTGAGATGCATAAAGATACCACCATTTCCAGATAGGCTATCCACCAAACCTATAATGAGGATCACCCTATGAATGTCATGATCCTAGGTTTTGTACTTAGTAGGATTAGACCACTAGGTAGTATAGGCTACCAAAAGCTAGCTCATCCACATGCAAACATTGGTCTGCACACATGCAAAATGCTAATGTGATAGACATATCATCATGCGTAAGGATACCACCATTGCCAAGTAGGCTATCCACCAAACCTGGAATGAGGATCACCTTATGGTTTGTCGAATGCTGAGAATTCTAGGGATTCAAGTTTAGCTCCCTTATTTTCTTCAATTTTATTGGGATACTTGCTCATATGTAGTGATGAAAATCACTGTTTATTTTGTATTTTGTTTTCTTTGAGCAAGGGATTTGGGAAGTGGTGATGACCACTATTTATTTTGCTTTTTATTTTTGCTTTTTGTGGGATTTTGATTTTGACTTTGATTTTTGGGATTTTTGAATTGGGATTTTTGATAGTGGTGAAAACCACTATTTATTTTGGGGAATTGGGTAGGGAAGAGCTTGTCCTTTTGCCAATTCTTAGCATTCTTGAACCATTCACATAGGGGGATGAGCAGGATAACCTTTTCACTCAAAGCAACCTAGACCACTTTGTAGGTTTCATATTTCCTTGCGCAAAACTTGGATTTATTAGTGTGAAAATGTGATGGGATTTGATGTATACAAGGTACAATCTAAGCAAGACTCTACCTCCTAAAAATCATGATAGCTTTCTACAAAATCTGAAAAGAAAACTAGAGATGGCTGAGTGACTGAAAACCCTAAAGACATTCTAGAACAAATGACTCGGTGATGGGGAACAAACACTACTATGACCAGTGTGAAATGTAAGTGGATATGATAGGTGACAATGGAATGATGTGGATAATGACTTTGACATGATTGTTTTTAGAATGATGAATAATGTACAGTCTTAGTGCTAGACACGTATGAGCAACCCTAAAATGCAAAATGCAATGATGAGTATGCCTAATGCAAGTGATGATAAAATGCAATGGGATGCAATGTAATGCAATGTGGTGTAATGCAATATTTTTGTATTTTTGATATTTTGATGATGTTTTTGGAATTTTTGATTGATATATATGTATATACATGTGACCAACGGGCTTATTGGGGGCCATTGGGGCTTTTTAGGTGACCAAAGGGCTTACATATGCCTTTGGGGCATTTTGGGTTGACCAAGCAGGTTATAGACACCCTTGAGCATTTTGGGGAGAATTTGGCTTGACCTATAGGCACCTATGAGCATTTTACCAAGTGAGTTATAGGCACCCTTTAGTGAGCATTTTGGTTGACCAAGCGGGTTATAGGCACCCTTGGAGCATTTTGGGGTGAACCACAACACTCTAGACATGGAAAGGCCATAAATGAAGGATGTTCAAGGGTTCAGGATCCTCGGTTCCTTCAAGGGAGGCTAGGTGGTAGGTTCTGGGTCCAATATGACTAGTGATGACAAAAGGACCTAACCAGTTTGCCACAAACTTGTCCCTTAGGTGGGGCGAAAAATTAGAATTTTGTTGGTTCTCTTTTAGAATGAGATCACCAACCTAAAAATATCTAAGATGGACTTTCATATTATAGGCTCTCTTAAGTCACTCCTGATAAACACGTAGATGCTCAAGGGCATTAATGCGATGTTCATCAAGCAACGTAAGCTGATCTAGGTGAGCCTACCACGTGGTGTCATCATCGATGAACTCCTACATGGATATGCGCAGTGATGGGATTTCTAGCTCTAGAGGTATGACTACCTCGATGCCATACACTAGTGAAAATGGGGTAGCCCTAGTGGGCATCCGAATGCTAGTGCGATAGGCCCATAGAGCAAGGGGTATCTACATGTGCCAATCGGTGTGATTCTCTCTGACAGTTTTCTTGAGAATGGTAATCAATGTTTTGTTGGAAGCCTCTGCTTGCCCATTTGCTTATGGATAGTAGGGTGTCAAAAAGTTATGCTGGATATTATACTTTGCTATCAAAGCATGCACATATTTATTCTTAAATGATGTCCCATTATCCAAAATGATCTTGGATGGAATGCCAAAATGACAAATGATATTGTGCAATATGAACTCCACGATGCGGGGTCCTATCATAGAGGTAAGGGGAACTGCTTCCACCCACTTTGTAAAATACTCGGTAGCCATAATGATAAATGTGTGATGGCCCGAGGATGCAGGGGAGATTTTCTCGATTAAATCCAACCCCCATTGTGAGAATGGCCAAGCCGATTGAATCGGTTGCAAGGCCTGAGAAGGTACATGTGTCAAGTTAGCATGGTGCTGACACTTCATGCACTTCCTCACATATATGCAACAATATTGCTCTAAATTTGGCCAATAATAGCCCATGCGAAGAATGCACTTTGCGATGGCCATACCACTGAAATGGCCACCACATGTACCATCGTGTGCTTGGGCAATGGCCCAAACCGACTCTTGATGCTCTAAGCAATGAAGGAGGATCCCTTCATAACTCTGACGATACAGAATGTCTCCTAGCAAGACATATTTTGCCACCTTCCATTTGAATGTCCTTTTAGCAGCATGTGACAATCCAGGAGGGAGATTACCAAGCTTGAGATACTCCCTAATTTGTGTGGACCAATCCTATTGTGAGGAAGCCTCGATCGCATGAACTGCCTATCCCTCTTGAAGTTCATCCTGAGAAAATGTTGATTGGGAAAGAACTTGTAAGAATAGCATTGTACTACTATCAAAAGGGGCTTGAGGGAATAGAGTCCCCCAATCGGCATGATTCAAGCACTCATGAATGTGCGAGAATATCTCTTGATGAGGTTCAATTTGAATCAAGTGGACTTATGGCATGGCTTGAGTGCTCTCACGCTCAACCATAGATTGTGATAGCATTTTGACCTGAATGGTTGTCATCTCATCAATAGGGTTCTACGAGATCAAGGACCCTAGGGAGGCCATTGTATCCATAAAATGATTAGATGATCGAGGGAGTGCCTCGATGTCGTACCATTCAAATTTTACCAGGAATTTATCCACAAGGGCTTTGTAGGCTTGTAGAACTGGGCACTTGCATTGGTAGATCCCTTTGACCTAGTTAACAATGAGCAAGGAGTCACCAAAGATGTTAAGCTTGGTGATTTTCATGGTGATAGTCATTTGAAGACCTATGAGCAAGGCTTCATACTTGACATTGTTGTTGGTGCATGGGAAATCGAGTTTAAATGATAGGGGTATGGGAGCCCCATGTGGTATGAAAAACATGATCCCTATACCACCCCCTTGCTCGCATTTGGAGCCATCAAAGAACAGAGTCATATCTACCTATGACTCAGGCTCATCAGAATCAAGTGATTCTGATAGTTGGAAGACTCCATCATCGGGAAGCTCCATGCTAAGAGGTTGATCATCCTAGAGAGGAGCCTCTACTAGTTGATCGATGATGACCTGACCCTTAATTGATTTTTATCCGATAAATTCTAGGTCAAACTCCATCAACAACATGATCCATTTCATCGTGCGACTATTATGATAAGTGTGACTCATCATGTATCGCAATGGATTCTCTTTAGATACAACATACATGGTATGGCTAAGCATGTAATGTCATAGCTTCTTGGTGGTGAAAACCACCACTAGGCATAACTTCTCAATGTATGCGTACTTGATCTCATAACTGACCAGGGTGTGGCTGAGATAGTAAGTAGCCTGTTCCTTATGCAGTTCATTGTTCTAGGCTAACATGGCACCCAATGCAATCTCAATGGCTAAGATGTATAAGCGGAATGACACTCCTGGTCTAGGTAGAGCCAATACTGGTGGTGAAGCCAGATATTGCTTTATTGCATCAAAGGCATCCTAACACTCATCATCCCAATGGAATGCGACCCCCTTGTGCAATAACTTGTTCATGGGCCGACACTTGTCCAAAAATTGTGCTATGAAGCATTTTATGGATGCGATCTTACCCTACAGACTTTGAAGCTGCTTAATGGTAGTCGGGGGAGGCATCTCGAGGATTACCTTGACCTTGTTGGGGTCCACCTCAATGCCTCATTTAGAAACTATAAATCCCAAGAGTTTTCTAGATGTGATGCCAAAGATGCACTTCTTGGGGTTCAGTCTCACGTTATGCTCAATAAGGTGATCAAGGACTTTGCGTAAGACATCGAGATGCTCATGGCGTAACAAAGATTTAGCTAGTAAGTCATCCATGTAATCTTCCAAAATCTTATGCATGTAGTCATGGAAGATGTATGTCATGGCACGCTGGTAGGTGGCACTGGTATTTTTAAGGCCAAAAGGCATGACCTTATAGCAAAATGTTCCCCAAGGCATTGTGAATGCCATTTTGAGTTGGTCTTCTAGATTGATATGAATCTGATTGTACCCAGAGAAACCATCCATAAGGGATAACATTTCATGGCCCATTGTGGCATCTACCAGGGCGTCGATGCTCGAAAAAGGAAAATCATCCTTAGGACTCACTTTGTTTAGGTCTCAAAAATCAGTGCAAATGTGAATCCTCCCATCAAGCTTCTTGATGGGAACCATGTTGGACAACCATGGTGGATAGTCTACAGAAATGACAAACCTAGCATCCAACAACTTATGTAGCTCATATTTGACCATTAGGGCCACCATTGGATGTATCTTTCTCAGATTTTTCTTGATAGGCTTGGCCTTGGGGTCAAGCGTCAGATTGTGGGTGACTAGATTAGGATCTAGTCCTGGCATGTCTTTGTAGGACCATGCAAAAGCCTCCTTCTTCTCTATGAGAAGGGCTATGTAATCGGCTTGCTCTTTAGGGGATAGGCTTTCCCCTAGCTTGATACATTATGGATTCTTAGGATATGAGCTGATATCTTTGTCAATCATAGGCTCGATTGACATATGCGACCCTTCCTCCAACTGGTGGGGAGTAGGGATCAAGTGGATGTCATCAGCTAGATTTAGATCATCAATGGGAACCTCGGGTTCCTCCTCAGCATGGAAGACATCATGAGTTGGCCTTGAAGAGAAATGAAATGGTTGTAGCATCTCATCGCAAGGCCAGTACTCAGAAGGTGATGGGGGTGAATCTCCCTGATCAAAGTCGATTACCCCCAAGTCGAGGTGCAACAACTTCAATGGGTTATTCAGATCTCGCAGGGGCTCAAACAGATCTATGGAAATCATATTTATGGATGGATGATTTCCCCTATGTGGTTGGTGGTGCTCATGGACATCAGGATGTCGCAAGATTTCTGGAGGTGGCTACGGAGGTGGTGGAATGATCGGAGGTGGTCGGTGTGGCTATGGGTGAGCTTGCTCCTCTAAAGGTAGAAGTTATCACCAGATGGGATGGTGTAATGGGAACATGCATAGATAGAACTCATCCTCATCATCCATAGGGATGACCCATGGGCCTTCTCCATCCGAACTATCAGAATTCATAGGTGCTACTTCATAATCTGACTCATTGTCAGATGTCCACTCATAAGGAGACCCTTGATCTTCTTCCTCACTATCATGGGGAAGGGTGCGTGAACCTTCACCTCTCTCATAGGATCAGATATCATCACAAGGTGGGTCATCATCTCCCAAGGGCATAGGGAAGTAGTCCCCTAGTGAGTAGACACGATTGGGGTTGGTGAAAGGATCTCACGTGAGCTCATCTCTACAGTCTAGAGTCATGCACTCTAAGCTATCTATGAGGACATCTAAGGACACAGGCTTGTTGAGTCCCAAGCTAGACTTGTCATAAGGCATTTGATACTATGGTTGGTAAGGAATTCTGGTGCCTTGCTCATACCGGCCTAACCCATAACCATGCCAATTATAGAGGTGAAGGTATTTCATGGAAAATTTAGGGTTGGACATGTAGTTGATGTCCTCGAAAAAGGGCTCTTCATCCTCCTCCTACTATTGGTAAGGCTTGATGCCATAATCAAGGCCCCCATAGATGAAATTCATTTGATTAGGGGGGAGACCGAGAGGTATGATAGTGCCTATGGGAAGATGAGGTTGACCCATGTCATGCACCAACTCTAAAGTAGGGGTAGTTGTAACATTCCTAACCATGTACTCCCCCAATCTAGTGGTAGCTAGGTGTACTATGACCTGAGGCTATGGATAAAAAAGGGATGAGAGTGAGACCTGATCTGATTCATCATTTGCCTCACATGGTAGCTCCTCATCTACTTGGCTAGGGATCTCCTCTATGGAGATGGTGGAGATGGTTGGCTAGACCTCATCAATAGGCCTCTTCCCTAGGTTCCTAGGTAAAGGATCCATAGGTGCGATGGGTATCTAGGGAGGTGCAGATGATGAGGATGGTATGGCATGAGATGATGATGGATTGCTTGAAAGTGATGGCGATGGAGTCAAACCTTGGCTAGATTTATTTGATTGAAAATCTAGATGGGTTGATGGTAAGGTTGACTCAGGGAGCTATTGCACCATATTGCAATACTTGAAAGGCTCTAGGTCCATAGGGATGACATGCACTTGCCCTTCATGAGTGTACTTGAGGCACTGGTGAGTGATGGAAGGAACACACTTCATGTCCCTGATCCATGGTCTACCTAATAGGATATTGTATGCCATATCACCCTCCAGGATATGGCATAGCATCGGGATGGTCTTTTCTCCCACCTGGATAGGTAGGATGATCGTACCAACCATCGAACATATGGCATCATTGAATTCTCGGAGGGTGTATGTAGATGCGACAATATGGGATGTTGGGAGCTTCAAGTGCTTAAGAGCTATTGTAGTGATGATGTTGCTAGAAGACCCAATGTCTATCAACACTCTCTTGTATGGTGTCCCATTTACACATGCGACGATGTGCAAGGGAGGATCCACCATATCATTCGAAACTAGTTTAAGCTCATCTTCTCAAAAGGTAATCACCGGTTTTGTGCATTGCCGCACATGCCCCACAAAGTTGTTGAAGGAGTTAGACTCTTGGGGCTGAAGATCTATTGCCTTAAGGATATCCATCAAGGCTTCTCTATGAGGAGGTGATTGTTGAATGAGCTCATAGATGGAGAGCTGGGTAGATGTCATTCTTAAACTCTGAGTGAGCTTGCTCTTAATCGTGACCATAGGCCTAGGTGGGAGGCTCAACATAGGAGGTGGTACAGGCTACGATGTCAAAGGGACATTGCTCTGAGCCATAGGTGGCATGGCTGGACTTGGGTACCACCTATTTCTTATGATAATGTTGATCATGCTGACATACCCTTGCTTAGGGGGGCATGGTGCACCTCATTCACCTAGGGTACTGGCTTGGCTTGCTCCACATGGGTAGGCAAAGGGTCTTTGAAGACCTCCATCTATTGGTTGTTTGGTGTGATAGGGTTGTCTACCTAAAGGGTATTCCTATCGATCAGGTCTTGCACTAAGTGTTTGAACTTGTAGCACATTTGCACATCATGCCCATTTTGCCTATGAAACTTGCAATATAGGTCTTCTTTGTACCCTTTGGGCTTTGGTGCATTTGGGTCGATAGGTCGACTCTCAGGTAGATTGATCGAATTAGCTGCTAAGAGGCACTCAAACAATGAGTCCATAGACTCTGCAATGGGTGTGAACTATCACTTGGGATGATGCTATTGATTTTGCCCTTGATTATTCTGGTTGTCTTTGGCATAGTTCCTAGGAGTGGCCTGATAATTAGGCTTTTGGGGTGGCACAACTTGCGCTAGCCCTGGGACACTAATGGCAACCTGATTCACTGATGCTAGCTTAGGCTGCAGTTGGGGTGTTCTTAGCATTCTTGTTCCACTCCTTGTGAGGCTTCACAATTTCTCCCTCTTGAATCTTAATGTCTTCAATAATCCTAGCCTATGCTAGGGCATCTTCAAGAGTTGGAATACTGTTGTAGTTGCAACAACAAGGAGATCGGCTTTAGGTAGCTCTTGGAAAACATCTGAGTCAACTCCGACATGGGGAGTAGATAAGGTAGCTTGGTGAGCAAGGCTTACCACCTATTGCCATAATTTGCTATTGACTCATCATCATACTATTTCAACCTAGCGAGATCAGCCAACGTCACCTTCCTCTTGGTGTTGAAGGTGAAGCATTCTAAGAATGCATCTACAAGTTGGTCCAAGTTATGGATGCTATGCTTCGGGAGTTGGGTAAACCACTCTGAGGCTAGGCCAGAGAGGGTGGTCACAAATGTCCACAAAAGCAAAGCATCGTTATCCTGAATGCCAAAGCATTGACTCAAGAATTTAGTGACATGTTCCTACGCATCTTCCTCTCCCTTAAAGGTAGCCAACTGAGGCAGCTTGAATTGCTCTGGATAGGGAGGGGTAGGAACCAAAGGATGAAGGGGCTGACTATGTAACTAGTGCAAAGTGGGATTTTGAGATCCAGACCTAGAGGTCTTATTCTCTACTGACTCTAGGTGCTCTAGCAATGCTCTATATGCATCTGAGGATTTAATCTCCTCATCCTTACTCTTATCTTGCGATGGAGGTCGAGGATCCTCCAACCTATTATGGGGTGGTGGCATGTCACCCCCTACCTTGATAAGGTATATCTAAGTACTCTACCTCCGACTCATGCTCAGTGTAGGCCCCATAGGGCATCTCTCGAGCCGGTCTATAAAGAGGGGTATCTACCCACTATGGGTGCCCTATGTTTGGCCTAGGAGGCAAGTCTCGATCTGGCCTAGGAGGTCATGGAGGCAACATTGGATAAGGTCTAGGAGACCTATCTCAAATGAGTGTGGGTTGCCTTGGGTGGACTTCCTACCTATGTGTCTTAGGGGTAGGAACCCTCTCTCATAGAGTCCTCTAGAATAGCTCATTGGTCTGTCATTCGATTCTTTCTTTCTCAAGCTGATGCAAGTGGTCTAGTTGTTCCTTGTCTTGTCGAAGCTGTTTGAATTGAGCTTGGCATTCCATATATTTTGCAACTACTTGTTTGATTTGTTCCATTGTGTGAGGCCTAGGAGGCCTAGGAGTCTCACCTTGAGGCTGACCTCATTCAAGATAATCAGTGATATCTATCGGGCGCTTCCCTCGATCGAGGGCCACCACATTGACTTGAGGTTTGGGCTTGAGCATATGCTCATTGTAATCAGTGGGCGTAGAGGTACTGATGAGAAAGGTGCAACCAAATTATTTTCATTGTTGTCAACATAGTCAGGTTGATCAGTTGATGCAATGGACAGGAGTTCATTGATGAGCAAGGTGCAACCAAAGTATAATGGATAGGAGTTCATTGATGAGCAAGGTGCAGCCAAAGTATTGTCATTATTGTCAACACAGACAGATAGATCGGTTGATGCAGTGGACAAAAAGTTTAGAAGCCATTCTGATACAGTGGATAGGAGTTCAAAGGTCAGTCAAAGCATGTACAATGAATTTCCAAGAAGACCGAAGTGGCCCATAGGCAAAAGCTCAAATAAAAAGACAAGTAAGAAAACTGTCACAATATCGCGACATGTTGAGAAGCTGGAAAACAAACTGTCACGATATCACATGTTAAGAAGAAAGAAAAGAAATTGTCACAATATCACGACATGTTGGAAGAGAGAGAAAGCACAAGAAAAACTGTCGTAATTTCATGACATGTTGAAAGCAAAGAAGGCAAGTAGAAAAACTGTCACGATTTCATGACATGTTGGCAGAGAAAAAGCCAAGTGGAAAAACTATCACGATTTCGTGACATGTTGGCAGAGAAAAATCCAAGTGGAAAAACTGTCACGATTTCGCGACATGTTGGTAGAGAAAAATCCAAGTGGAAAAACTATCATGATTTTGCGACATGTTTAAAGAAGAAGCGCATGCAAGGAAAACTGTCATGATTTCGCGACATGTTTGGAGAGAAGGCGCAGGCAAAGAAAATTGTCACGATTTCATGACATGTTTGGAGAGAAGGCGCAGGCAAAGAAAACTGTCATGATTTCGTGACATGTTTGGAAAGAAGGCGCAAGTAAAGAAAACTGTCACGATTTCATGACATGTTCAGGGAGAAGAAGCTTTCAAGGAAGAGTGTCGCAATTTTGTGACAATCTGCAAGAGAGGTAATACGGACGAAAATGTGTCACGATTTTGCAACATGGTTGAGAGAAGAAGCTCGTAAAGAAAAGTGTCACGATTTCACGACAATCTGTAAGAGAGGCAGTATAGATGAAAAAGTGTCACGATTTCGTGACATGTTTGAGAGAAGGAGCTCGCAAAGAAAAGTTTCATGATTTTGAAACAATTTGCAAGAGGAAGCGCTAAGGAGAAAAAGTGTCATGATTTCGTGACATGTCGAGTTTTCGCGACCCGATGAGAAGAAAAGTGCTAAGGAGGAAAAATGTCACGATATTGCGACATGTCGCATTTTTGCGACTAAGAGAGGAGAGAGAATGTATGAAGATAGAAATGTCGCGATATCGTGACAATAGTAGAGAGGAAGACTTCGAAGGATGAAGTGTCGTGATTTCACGACAAAAGCAAAACGAAAGAGCATGGAAGAAGAAGCGTCGCAATTTCATGACAAATTCAAGGAGGAAGAGCTCAAAGGCGAAAGCATCGCAATTTCATGACATGTTCTATTTTCATGGGCGTAAGGCAGAGAAAAGCACAAGGCAGAAAAATATGTCACGATTTCATGACATGTCATATTTTCGCTAGTGCTTGCAGAGAAGAGTGTACGGAAGCGAAAGGTGTCACAATTTCGTGACATGTCATGTTTTCGTTAGTGCCTGCAAAGAAGAGTGTACAAAAGCAAAAGGTGTCATGATTTCGTGACATGTCATGTTTTCACTGGTTCAAGCCAAGAAGAGTGTACGGAAGCGAAAGGTGTCATGATTTCATGACATGTCATGTTTTCTCTAGTGCAAGCAGAGAAGAGTGCAAGGAAGTGAAAGTGTCATGATTTTACGACATGTTCCATTTTTGCGGGCAAGAGACAGAGAAGAGCTCAAGGCAGCGAAAGTGTCACGATTTCGTGACATGTTCTATTTTCACTGGTGCAAGACAAGAAGAGTGTACGAAGGTGAAAAGTGTCACGATATCGCGACATGTTGTGTTTTCGCGGTGCAAGCCGAAGTAAAGTTAACTGAAGGAAAATGATAGTTACAGATGTAGTTGCAGAAGAAAATCATGCAGCTAGAATAAGAACAGTTAACTAGAGTCGAACTACAGTTACAGGGGGCAGTTACAAAATAAATTTATGCAGCTAAAATTAGAACAGTGCATTAAAGATAGAACGGCTGTTACAGGGCTGTGACACTATGAAACTGTCAGAGCGGTGGCCATACCGAGAATCCTCATTAAAGAGACAAATCCATTAATAGATTACATATAAGAATAGTGTGTCAGAAAGGAGTTACTTATAGGAATGGCTATTAATAGGCTGCATGCGGGATTATGGAAGTTACATAAGACTTAGGGTTTCAAGATGAAAAATATTGTTTTAAAATGGCAGTTGCGTGTGATGAGGCCCAAAAATGCCTTATTATTGCACAATGTTTGAATCATTATTGAACAATGTTTGACTACCATATGATAAGTTAATTGCCAAATAGTTGACTAGAATATACTATTTGTTAAGTGTTTGCATGATTTTATGTTAGGAATACTATATCTCTATTTTTGACTATTTTTAGCATTTTATGACTGATTTTGTGTGATTAAGTAGCAAGTAATAACATGAATTTCAATTAACAAAATGTGGTATGCTAATATCCATTAACTTCTCAATGGTTTTTGAATGTTTTCCTGCCCTTCAACTTGTTTCAAATCCATATTTAAGACAAAAGTTTAGGACTGTCATAAATCTGAAAATCTGAGAAAAACAACCATATAAAAATCAGCAAGCTGTCACTTTATAGGAACACCTTGAAGTTGTCAAGCAAAGCATGAGAATATGGATGGAATGAGTTTAGAAGGACTATAGAATACATCTAACCTATTTAGAAGCATTCCCACATGATCTAAATAGGCAGCAACAGGGTATAACAGAGCAGGCATAATTGTGCAGCATTGTTGCACTATTTCAACATGGTTACTTGGTGAATGAAGTGTATAAATTCAGTAGCAACTTGATGTACTCCTTCATGTTGATACTTGAATAATTTTTCCATGTTCTAATTTGTTTGAATTTGCAAGAAATGCCAATATTTTATAACTGTGCAAGTAGAACTGGAAAATACAGTAATTTACCATGTAAATTCCAGCAAGCTACAAATAAACAGCAAGGCATGGAATTCACATATGAAAAGAGATGAAGACCATTGGAATCTGATCCTAGGAGATAACCCACCTGAGATATGCAGAAGAAATCACTTGAAAAGTACACATTTGTTCATTTCGAAGTATCTTCGAAATGAACAGATATCTTCGGAATGAGAAAACACAGTGTCTTCGAAATGAGCAGACATCTTCGGAATGAGAAATGTAGTATCTTCGGAATGAGCAGATCTTTAGAATGAGAATTACAGTATCTTCGAAATGAGAATTGTAGTATCTTTGGAATGAGAATTACAGTATCTTCGAAATGAGCGATCTTCGAAATGAGAATTGCATTGTCTTTGGAATGAAGCCACTTATCTTCGAAATGAAAACAGAATGTGCTTTTTGACTTATTGACCGATTTTTGAAGCTGGAAAAAGGGAAATAAAGGTTGGAAAAGGTAAAATAAAATATCTCACATCTGATTTTGCCATCCTTGTCGTCCAAAGCCACCATTCATGGAAAATATCAATTCAGATCCTCTTTTAGGATGAACCCAGAAAAACTGCAACATAATATAAAGTTGTTTTCAAGATAGGAATGGCATATTCTAAAGTGAAGAATGATGTGTGAGATATTTCTAGACTCCTCCCATGTACTTCCACCACTGAAGATGTTTTATAAGGGCCAATGACTACTGCTGCAACACAAACTGTCCAGATTTGCATTTATTTTAGATCCAAAATTATTGGCAAATGATTGTAAAATAGCACATAGGCTGATTTGAGCATGGGATATATTGTAAATATTTATATAAATAACACAGCTCCCTCCTTGGTTGAGCTAGTTAGGAATTAGAATAGAGGAGAGTTTTCAGTAGTAGCAATTAGGACTGTACAGTAATTTTTTGTAATAGTTTTCAGCATGTTTTGTCATCAATAAAAGTGCAGTATTTTATCATTTTATGTTCTAAGTGTTAATTAGTTAAGGAGTGCTTTTCACCTCCTTCCAGATCAGGAAGTATGGGCCCACTTTTAGATCTAGAAGGAGGGATTTTATGGTAGGTTTTAATCTGTAATTTTGCTACAGCATAATTAATAGATTGCTTGCCAGATTTCATTTTATTGTTTTTATTTTGTATTGTGTGATTTATGTTTCCTATTATGTTTGTGTACAGAATTTGTGTGTATGTAAGCTGACAAATTATATTAAGCATTTTTATTTATGTTTTCCCTGCTTTCTATTTTAGCAACTTTCCATTTTCAGCATATTTCATTTTGCTGTCAATTCTTGTAGCAGAAGCTTGACGACCTTTTGTGGTAGGGCATTGACAAGTGTTTTAGAATAAGTTTCAATTCTACAAAAGTAGATTAGATTTCAATTTAGCAATTTCAATTATGCAAGAGTAACTAGATTTCAATTCTACAAAAGTAACTTAGGATTTCAATTTAGCAATTTCAATTCATGCAATTGTAGTTAGATTTCAATTCTTGCAACTTAGATTTAGTTTTCAATTCTTGTACTTTATTTCAGTTTCCATTCTTCAGACTAGGTTTAGTGTGACACCAAAAGGCTAAACCAAAATCTGATTCATCAATAATTGCTTGAAATCTGAATGCTTGAATTGTACTCTGCCCTAACCTTCTATCGTATACAGCCTTGGACACCACCCCGGATTGATAAATCATTGAGATTAAATGATGAGACTCAATGACACTCATCATTTTGGCACTGTTATCGAGGAACATGGTGTTGTTAGAGGGTAAAAGTAGTCAAATAATTATTATTGTGCTAAGTTATGAAGTTCAGCGTTAAATCTGAATGTAATAGCTAGTATAAATAATAATTATTGATAGCTGCATTTCAGTCCATTTAGAAAACAAGCAACCACCACCTTCAGCCCAACCTGGACAGGAAACCCCTGTCTATATAAGTTGAATCTATTAAAAAAAAAATCACAAAAACTTTTTCACAGTAAAAATAGGAGTTTACAACTTAATGATGATCCTAGATTTTTCCATTATTACTTAAATATTGTTAGGATTTTACCGCGTTAAACCGCAACCTAGCAATTCTTAGCCTACACATACAATAGTTGATCTCATTAGAGGTGATCCTACCTGAAAAGTAGTTGATTTGCTAAAGTTATACACTTCTTGTCTTATTGTGCAAACCAAAAATATTTTTTTAAGCCCAACCTATGATCAGTCTGAATAATACAAGATAGGCAACCCCTATCTATGTAGCTGAATCTGGTATAAAAAGAAAAAAAAACCCTGCAAGAAATGTTATTGACTGCAGCAACATCCAACTGTGCTCAAACAAGAACTTACCTGAGCTTGAAGAGATAAAAATCAATGGAGATATACAAAAAACCTTTAGTCCAAACACACAAAAATTAGCCTTGGATAAAGGAGAAAAACTAGAAAAACTACAAATAGAAAATTTACTTCCATTTTACAAAGGGGTAAATTTTGTCCTCCTAGGAATGAAACAAATTGAAGTGCAGCCAAGAAAATTCTTGAACATTATTAGCTGGCCGACTTATAAACAAAAAGCAAAATTGTTGCTATTTTGAAACAATATTTCAATCTCTTTACATGGAATTACAAGGGTATATCAAGATTTTATCTTGATGTAAGCACTTAACATATTTTACGAATTGGTTTTTAATTGTTTCAAGAACATATTGACAAGATTTTGCAGACTAGGAGCCATGGACAACACTTGATTGAAGAAGTTTTTAGATATGGAGCAGTGCTTCTTTCTCTAACTAAGGAGGAGTTCTTGAAGGAGATTCCATTGGATGTACACATAATGGAAGAGAATTTCTCTTCAATATCAGATTCAGAGTGATGATAAAAAGTCTGACAAAATAAAAAAATATATATATATACAAGAAAATAAAAAAAAGAATAGTCTTGTTTGTGAACTTCCTTTTTGGGTACAAGCAAGACAAGAAAATTTGAAAAAAAAAAAAATTGCAGCAATGGCATGTCCCACAAAATGGGGATATATGAGGACAAGCATCAATTTCAGCAAGAAAGAGAAACAATGGAGCCAATACTTCATTTCTAGCAATAAGGAGGCAATTATGATGTAAGAGGATTCTTACTGCTTATCTAGTAAGAAAGGTTGCATCGATGTTGCAGGTTTCAACAGAAAGATATGGTGTTTTCATACAACAATTAACATGTTTTTGCAGAATAAGGATTGGTCTTATCCAAATAAGAGTGAGAGATGTTCTCTTTGATTGAAGCACTTGAAAAATTAAAAAAAAAGGGGACAGAAGTTGGTTGAAAACTAGAAATGGCAGCCTCTTCTGATGAAAAAAAGAGATGAAAAAAAAATAAAAAAATAAAAAAAATGATGAAAAAAAAAAAAAATGAATAATTCAATAGTGAAAACCTTCTTGGAGGCGCTACTGAGTTGGCTTGCATAAAATTTGATTTTTCGGCATGCATTGCCTTGTTGATCTACCCATCATTGTTCCACCATTGTACAAATCTCACACTGCACATGTGTTATGTTTGTTTATGTTTTCAGATACTCTACTAACAATCATCAAAAGCAGCTTGTAAGGTGCATGACCAATTTTTAGGATAGTAAGGTATGTGTTTCTTACATTTAATTCATAGTAAACATTTAGCATTTAGTGTATGATGGTCGGTATTTGGCATAAACTATTCATACAATAGTGACAAGTTGAAAAAAAAGGAACATGTTTAAGATGTCAAGAAACACCCCCTTATGCCCTTAATTGCATGGAAATTTCAAAACTATGCAAAAACCTAATTTTGGGACAGACATGGCAGCAATTCTATTTCAATTTGTAAGGCAAATTTTAGAAGGATAACTGCAAGTTTATATCTCATAATTGTCTGATAAATTAAAGGAGGATAATCAATAAAATGCACCCGAAGTTTCTATTTTAGTACTACTAGAATAAAAACATCAACATACAAAACAAAGAATAGCATCTAAACAAAAGGATGAAGGGATTTTTGATGTTATGGAAGGCTTATACACTCTAGATATGGACCCACAATAGAATTTGTAGCTAACTTTTGCATAGGAGGTCATTTCTACATTTTTTGAAGATCTTCAGAATGAGAAATGCAGTCTCTTCGGAATGAACAAACATCTTTGGAATGAGAAATGCAGTCTCTTCGAAATGAACAGACATCTTTGGAATGAGAAATGCAGTCTCTTCGAAATGAACAAACATTTTTAGAATGAGAAATGCAGTCTCTTCGGAATGAACAGACATCTTCGGAATGAGAATTGCAGTATCTTCAGAATGAGCGGATCTTCAAAATGAGAATCGCAGTATCTTCGGAATGAGCAGGATATCTTCGAAATGAGCAGAAACAATACCAAAATTGCTGAAAATGCTACAGAATAACAAAAAGAGTAGGGTACTGTTGGTCACGAATCTGCCACAGGAAAGGATTTTTACAATTGCGCCCTAGACCCGGCCAACATTGAAAGGTTGGAAGCAAGAAATGGCTCCCAAACCAATCTCCAGAGTGGGCTGGTTCCCTCTACTATTCTAAAATTGGGTTTAAGATAGGGTTGCTGGAAAGAGATTTAAAAGGTTGCAGAAAGAAATGGGAAATATGGCCACAGCCGAAGTGATGGGATCGAAAAACAACAAGCAGGAAACTACAAATGCAACAACAGCAAGTAACATAAGAAATCAGCTTAATCCTCGCACAATCACATGCCGCAAATCCCTCCAAACCCACATTCCAAGAATTGTACCCTGACCGCAGTATTTAAATCCAGTATGCAGAATTTAAATGTAATAGCAATGCAGCAGTACGAATGCTATTAGAAATGCAGAAAACAGAAAGAAATTCATCCATGCAACGCTTGAAAAATTAGAAGTCGATCCTTGTATTCCCGCAAATACAATTCCAGTATCTAGCAGAGAAGTTTTTCCAACCTTTGTAAATGAAAATTACATTGGTTTTTATAGAGGTCCGTCCTCTTTGCAGCATTAAATAATTAAAACCAACTTCCTCGTGATCTACAATTATATCTTCGAAATCAGGAACACGATCCCCTTAATCACGGCCTCGAGGAAGCAAAAATTAAAGGCAATGAAACGTTCGCGGTTCTTCATTAAATTCGTTTTTCGATATGCATGAAAACGTTACGCCAATCCACGAACAACTACTTTGAACCAATAAATCCTTTAATTTTGGTGGCCTGGGCGCTTCTTCGACTTTAACCGCCTCGGAAATCCGCAAAATATTTAATTCGGGTCAATATTAAATCATCGGAAATCGAAAAAACCCTCTCGGCCGTTCATATTGCACTTGGCGGGAAAACAGTTACAGGTCGCGAAATCGCGACGGGTCACGAAATCGTGACATATTTTTCTGCCGTACGCTTCGCTGCTGAAGACCCGCGAAAACGGACCATGTAGCGATTTCGCTACATGTTTCCGCCGTTGGCTCCTCCCTGCGCTCTGCCCCGCGAAAACGGAACACGTAGCGATTTCGCTACATGTTCCTTCTCTCCGCATCAATCGACATTTTCGGTCGCGATTCGCTGACATGTCAGCGACGCGCTGCAAATTTTCAACTTTGCCTTTGAAGCTGCCCGGGTCGCGATTCGCTGACATGTCAGCGAATCGCTGCATGTTTTCAACTTAATGCTTTTTTTGCCCGCCGACCCGCGATTTCGGAACATGTCGCGATATCGCGACGGTTCCGGCCAACCTGCCTGCGTTGACTGCGTTGACCGCGATTCTGCAACATGTCAGCGCATCGCTGCAGTTTTCAGACTTAGTCATTTTTTGCTCATTTTCCTCCTTTTTTCACCCAAGCTGCATCAAAGCTGATATCAAATGTCATATTTCCAACAATACACTAATGCATTAATCAATGAGAATCAATGTGGCAAAAATGCCAACATTCTTGGCGGCTCGCGGGGTATACAGCTCGCTGTATGCAAGAATCCAGGCCTTAGTCCATTGGGCACAGAGTCATATCCGAACGTAAGGCGGGTCGTCGCAATACATGTTCTCACTGAAAAATTGAAACTGGAAGGAACTGCAACTTGTTGTAAAATGAAACAAATGGAATGGAAATGGAAGGAGCTCTTGCGGTTGCGCAAGCGGTGACTGCAATGGAGTGATATGAAAATGAACAAAGCTATAGAGTGGGAATGGAACTAGGAAAGCTATGAAATGAAATGAACTAGACTGTTAGAAAATGCATAAAAAACTAAACTTAGAGGAAAGGGATAAGAAGGGACGGGGAAAAATAGAAAAGGGAAAAAGAAACAACAGCCGTGGCTTATTTTGTTTTAATGCAGAAGAAAAAGAAGGAAGAAGATGAAGAAAGGAAAGAGAGGAAACGGGGAAGGGAAAAGAAGAAAGTGCTAGAAAGCCACCAAACTGTTGGGAGGAGAAAAACAAAGGAAAAACAAGCATCTACGGCTCGCAGGAAACAAAAGCCGAGATGAACAAATAAAAACAATACCACTTTTTTTTTTCTTTGTCTTCTTTTTTCTTTTCTATTTTTTTTGTGTTTTTTCAAAATACTATATACAATAAGTCACGACATGATTGGCATGTCGCCACCAGACACCCAATCTCAGAATGTTATCCGGTAAATCTGCAATGTCCCGACCAGATCTGATCATACTTAAGTCGGTCCTTGAAATTGGGTTGGCTCCTTCCTGAAGTTCTCCATGGTGCTGATAGGATGCAATGCAGCAGATTATCCTTCTTACTAGTACCCACATGGAAGACTTCTTCGTGCATCGGATGTAGTGGCTGGAACCAACACCACCACTTTGCAGACTTTACTGGCTGTGGGCTGAGTACAGGCTCCTCTAACTCCTTGATGTGATCACAGGGCTCTTCAAGTGAGAACTCGGATTCTGGGATCTCCTCAGACTCTAAAATTTGCACTTGTTCTTCTACTTGGCCCATCTCTTGCTGAAAACTGCAAGCAACCATATTGTTCATTGCTGGAAAAGTGCTTGCATGTTCCAATCCTTGCCTTTGGACGAGATCTATCCCTTGAACTTCACATGACTGCATCTCGTGCGCCGGATCTGGCATGAATGTGCAGGGTAAATAGGAGCAGCAACCACCGGAGAAGGTAATGGAGTTTCTCCCCATGATAATTTTCTTGATAAGAGCAAAAGCTGTTCCGCTCGCACTGCTTCCTCAAAGATTTGTGGGAACCGTTGTTCACCTGATCGCAAAGAAAAAGAGACCTATGTCGAATTAAAAGCTCGAACATAAAAGAGGTGGGCTTGGGTGGGTGATGGACGGATCTTCTCTGGAATTCTCTTCCAACTTATCAAGAATCGGACATTGAAGTCCGTGATGCTTTCTTGAGGTGCTCTCTTGATGTACATGAAAAATTGGTAGAGATCCAAAGAACTGTAGAAAGGATCTTCATCAAATCTTTTGATTAGTGCCCCCGCTAGATCATCCCATGAGCTGATGCTTTGACGTTTGAGCAATCCGTACCATTGCAATGCTCTTCCTTCCAAAGACTGAACCAGAAGTCGGATCATGACATCCTCGTGTTCTATGACATGGATCATGGACGTAATAGCAATATCTTCAACATGTGTCAGAGCCATGCCTTCGGTACCATCATATTTTGCCAGGTTCTTCAGGGCACCTTCGGGAATTTCATGTCGAACTTGGAGATTCAGAGGGCCAGGATCATCCCATCTAGAAAAAACCCTTGCCTTTGTGGCAGTGGTCTGTGGAATCACGGCCATCGCCATTAAGTCAGAGTCGCCAGAAAAAACATTCTTTGAATTTTTTTTTTTTTTTTTTAAACAAAAACAAAGCGTCCACGAACAGATCTTCAACTCAAGAAAGTCGCCAGATGAACTTACAAATCTCCGCTGTGAGGCCAAGACAGCTCATCAAATCTTGAGACCTCCGGGTGTTAAAAGCGTGCCAAAACTGTTGGCACCGGTGGGGTTATCACTTTGGAAAATTATGCGTATCCCACCGATTATGAATTCTTGGAGACAAAAACAGTCTGTCCCACCGGGCGTGCCAAAAACTGTTGGTCACGAATCTGCCACAGAAAGGATTTTTACAATTGCGCCCTAGACCCGGCCAACATTGAAAGGCTGGAAGCAAGAAATGGCTCCTGCACCAATCTCCGTAGTGGGCTGGTTCCCTCTACTATTCTAAAATTGGGTTTAAGATAGGGTTGTCGGAAAGAGATTTAAAAGGTTGCAGAAAGAAATGGGAAATATGGCCACAGGCCGAAGTGATGGGATCAGAAAAACAATAGCAGGAAACTACAAATGCAACAACAGCAAGTAACATAAGAAATCAGCTTAATCCTCGCACAATCACATGCCGCAAATCCCTCCAAACCCACATTCCAGGAATTGTACCCTGACCGCAGTATTTAAATCCAGTATGCCAAATTTAAATGTAATAGCAATGCAGGAGTACGAATGCTATTAGAAATGCAGAAAACAGAAAGAAATTCATCCATGCAACGCTTGAAAAATTAGAAGTCGATCCTTGTATTCCCGCAAATACAATTCCAGTTTCTAGCAGCAAGTTTTTCCAACCTTTGTAAATGAAAATTACATTGGTTTTTATAGAGGTCCGTCCTCTTTGCAACATTAAATAATTAAAACCAACTTCCTCGTGATCTACAATTATATCTTCTAAATCAGGAACACGATCCCCTTAATCACGGCCTCGAGGAAGCAAAAATTAAAGGCAATGAAACGTTCGCGGTTCTTCATTAAATTCGTTTTTCGATATGCATGAAAACGTTACGCCAATCCACGAACAACTACTTTGAACCAATAAATCCTTTAATTTTGGTGGCCTGGGCGCTTCTTCGACTTTAACCGCCTCGAAAATCCGTAAAATATTTAATTCGGGTCAATATTAAACATCGGAAATCGAAAAAACCCTCTCGGCCGTTCATATTGCACTTGGCGGGAAAACAGTTACAGGTCGCGAAAACGCGACGGGTCGCGAAATCGTGACGGGTTGCGAAATCGTGACATATTTTTATGTCGTACGCTTCGCTGCTGAAGACCCACGAAAATGGACCATGTAGCGATTTCGCTACATGTTTCCGCCGTTGGCTCCTCCCTGCGCTCTGCCCCGCGAAAACGGAACACGTAGCGATTTCGCTACATGTTCCTTCTCTCCGCATCAATCGACATTTTCGGTCGCGATTCGCTGACATGTCAGCGACGCGCTGCAAATTTTCAACTTTGCCTTTGAAGCTGCCCGGGTCGCGATTCGCTGACATGTCAGCGCATCGCTGCAGTTTTCAGACTTGGTCATTTTTTGCTCATTTTCCTCCTTTTTTCACCCAAGCTGCATCAAAGCTGATATCAAATGTCAGATTTCCAACAATACACTAATGCATTAATCAATGAGAATCAATGTGGAAAAAATGCCAACGGTACATAAAATATTGAGGTTTATAAGGCTCTACCACAAGTAAGTACATCCCTCAAGCATTTCAAATTTAAAAAAAAAAAATCAATTTTGTTCAAAAGGTGCAAACAACAAAAATAGGCATTTAGGCCGAAATGTTGTTAAGAACAGAAAATTCCATCAGTAGTAGTGCATCTGCCAAATACGGTTCCACAATAAGACTATTGCAAGATGAATTATATGATATCAAGCATTTAAAAGGTACCTTGCAGCACTAAAACTTGTAGAAAAATAGAAAAAAGAGTCATACATGTGCTTAATTGCAAAATACTTGATATAGTGCAGCAAGGAGGAATTTCTCAGTTAGCAAGTAGCAAAGGATGTTGTTCACAAGAATAAAACCTGCATATTACTATGGCCTACTAAGATGCATGAGGGCATGCATCAGTTCAAGTTGGGGGGGATGATGAGGCCCAAAAATGCCTCATTATTGCACAATGTTTGAATCATTATTGCACAATGTTTGACTACCATATGATAAGTTAATTGCCAAATAGTTGACTAGAATATACTATTTGTTAAGTGTTTGCATGATTTTATGTTAGGAATACTATATCTTTGTTTTTTACTATTTTCAGCATTTTATGACTGATTTTGCATGATTAAGTAGCAAGTAATAACATGCATTTCAATTAACCAAATGTGGTATGCTGATATCCATTAACTTCTCAATGGTTTTTGAATGTTTTCTTGCCCTTCAAGTTGTTTCAAATCCACATTTAAGACAAAATTTTAGGACTGTCATAAATCTAAAAATCTGAGAAAAACAGCCATATAAAAATCAGTAAGCTGTCACTTTATAGGAACACCTTGAAGTTGTCAAGCAAAGCATGAGAATATGGATGGAATGAGTTTAGAAGGACTACAAAAGACATCTGACCTATTTAGAAGCATTCCCACATGATCTAAATAGGCAACAATAGGGTATAACAGAGCAGGGACAATTGTGCAGCACTATTGCACTATTTCAGCATGGTTACTTGGTGAATGAAGTGTATAAATTCAGTAGCAACTTGATGTACTCCTTCATGTTGATACTTGAATAATTTTTCCATGTTCTAATTTGTTTGAATTTGCAAGAAATGCCAATATTTTACAACTGTGCAACAGAACTGGAAAATGCAGTAATTTACCATGTAGATTCCAGCAAGCTACAAATAAACAGCAAGGCATGGAATTCACATATAAAAAGAGATGAAGACCACTAGAATATGATCCTAGGAGATAACCCACCTGAGAGATGCAGAAGAAATCACTTGAAAAGTACACATTTGTTCATTTCGAAGTATCTTCAGAATGAACAGATATCTTCGAAATGAGAAAACACAGTGTCTTCGAAATGAGCAGACATCTTCGAAATGAGAAATGCAGTATCTTCGGAATGATCAGATCTTCATAATGAGAATTTTAGTATCTACGGAATGAGAATTGTAGTATCTTCAGAATGAGAATTGCAGTGTCTTTGGAATGAGCGATCTTCGAAATGAGAATTGCATTGTCTTTGAAATGAAGCCACTTATGTTCGAAATGAAAATAGAATGTGCTTTTTGACTTATTGATCGATTTTTGAAGCTGGAAAAAGGGAAATAAAGGTTGGAAAAGGTAAAGGAAAATATCTCCCATATTATTTTTCCATCCTTGCCGTCCAAAGCCACCATTCATGGAAAATATCAATTCAGATCCTCTTCTAGGATAAACCCAGAAAAATTGCAACATAATAGAAAGTTGTTTTCAAGATAGGAATGGCATATTCTAAAGTGGAGAATGATGTGTGAGATATTTCTAGACTCCTCCCATGTACTTCCACCACTGAAGATGCTTTCTAAGGGCCAATGACTACTGTTGCAACACAAACTGTCCAGATTTGCATTTATTTTAGATCCAAAATTATTGGCAAATGACTGTAAAATAGCACATAGGCTGATTTGAGCATGGGATATATTGTAAATATTTATATAAATAACACAGCTCCCTCCTTGGTTGAGCCAGTTAGGAATTAGAATAGAGGAGATTTTTCAGTAGTAGCAATTAGGACTATACAGTAATTTTTTGTAATAGTTTTCAGCATGTTTTATCAATAAAAGTGCAGTATTTTATCATTTTATGTTCTGAGTGTTAATTAGTTAAGGGGTGCTTTTCACCTCCTTCTAGATCAGGAAGTATGGGCCCACTTTTAGATCTAGAAGGAGGGATTTTATGGCAGGTTTTAATCTGTAATTTTGCTGCAGCATAATTAATAGATTGCTTGCCAGATTTCATTTTATTGTTTTTATTTTGTATTGTGTGATTTATGTTTCTTATTATGTTTGTGTACAGAATTTGTGTGTATGTCAGCTGACAAATTATACTAGGCATTTTCCTTTATGTTTTCCCTACTTTCTATTTTAGCAACTTTTCATTTTCAGCATATTTCATTTTGCTGTCAATTCCTGTAGCAGAAGCTTGACGACCTTTTGTGGCAGGGCATTGATAGGTGTTTTAGAATAAGTTTCAATTCTGCAAAAGTAGATTAGATTTCAATTTAGCAATTTCAATTATGCAAGAGTAACTAGATTTCAATTCTGCAAAAGTAACTTAGGATTTCAATTTAGCAATTTCAATTCATGCAATTTCAATTCATGCAATTGTAGTTAGATTTCAATTCTTGCAACTTAGATTTAGTTTTCAATTCTTGTACTTTATTTCAGTTTCCATTCTTCAGACTAGGTTTAGTGTGACACCAAAAGGCTAAACCAAAATCTGCTTCACCAATAATTGCTTGAAATATGAATGCCTAAATTGTACTCTGCCCTAACCTTCTATCGTAGACTGACCTTGGACACCACCCCGAATTGATAAATCATTGAGATTAAATGATGAGACTCAATGACACTCATCATTTTGGCATCGTTATCGGGGAACATGGTGTTGTTAGAGGGTAAAAGTAGTCAAATAATTATTATTGTGCTAAGTTATGAAGTTCAGCATTAAATCTAAATGTAATAGCTGGTATAAATAATAATTATTGATAGCTACATTTCAGTCCATTTAGAAAACAAGCAACCACCACCTTCAGCCCAACCTGGACAGGCAACCCCTGTTTATGTAAACTGAATATATAAAAAAAAAAAAAATCATAAAAACTTTTGCACAATAAAAATAGGAGTTTACAACTTAATGATGATCCTAGATTTTTCCATTATTACTTAAAGATTATTAGGATTTTACCGCGCTAAACCGCAACCTAGCAATTCTTAGCCTACACAAACAATAGTTGATCTCATTAGAGGTGATCCTACCTGACAAGTATTTGATCTGCTAAAGTTATACACTTCTTGTCTTATTGTGCAAACCAAAAATATTTTTTTAAGCCCAACCTATGATTAGTCTGAATAATACAGGATAGGCAACCCCTGTCTATGTAGTCGAATCCGGTATATAAAAAAAAAAACCCGCAGGAAATGTTATTGACTGCAAGCAACATCCAACCGTGCTCAAACAAGAACTTACCCGAGCTTGAAGAGATAAAAATCAATGGAGATATACAGAAAACCTTTAGTCCAAACACACAAAAATTAGCCTTGGATAAAGGAGAAAAACTAGAAAAATCGCACATAGAAAATTTACTTCCATTTTACAAAGGGGTAAATTTTGTCCTCCTAGGAATGAAACAAATTGAAGTGCAGCCAAGAAAATTCTTGAACATTATTAGTCAGCTGACTTATAAACAAAAAGCAAAATTGTTGCTATTTTGAAACAATATTTCAATCTCTTTACATGGAATTACAAGGGTATATCAAGATTTTATCTTGATGTAAGCACTTAACTTAGATTTAGTTTTCAATTCTTGTACTTTATTTTAGTTTCCATTCTTCAGACTAGGTTTAGTGTGACACCAAAAGGCTAACCCAAATTTTGCTTCACCAATAATTGCTTGAAATCTGAATGCCTGAATTGTACTCTGCCCTAACCTTCTATTGTAGATAGCCTTGGACACCACCCCGGATTGATAAATCATTAAGATTAAATGATGAGACTCAACGACACTCATCAGTGTGCAAAAGTGTAAAAGCTGCTCAGAATTGAAAAATGTGCAGCCATAAAGAGGGAAGGTGCCACTGATAAAATAATATATGTGCTGAGAAAAGGTTGTTGAAGAGAGCTGTAAGAATGTGCATATAAGTTAAGAATTAGGGTTGAGCTCTGAACTGTGTAAATGAGCAGATAAGGCTGTCAGAGCCGTAAGCGAGCAGAGAAGGTTGTCAGAGCGTAGAGAAGGCTGTCAGAGCACAGAGAAGGCTGTCAGAGCGTAGTAAGCAGAGCGGTAAGAGTGATCCGTTAGGTTGAGCTCTGTGTGGGTAGAGACATATAAGAGAAGCCGAAGAGAGAAATTGTGTAGAGAGATAGAGCACTGCTGAGACAAGAGCGGTGAGGAAAGAGTGTTGTTGTATAGAGGGATAGTGTTGTGGGCTGTTACAAAGCTGGAAGAATGTTGTAAGAAGTACAGAGCTATGAGAGCTGCAAGAGTAAGCCATAAGAAAGGGTTGTAAGTGTGCAGTAAGTAGAGCTGTAAAAGAGTGTGTGCTTTGTGGACAGGGAGTTGAGATTGAGAGTTAGAAATAGAATATATTGAGTCTCTAACAATTCTCCTTATGCTTCCATGAGATTGATTTGAGTTAAGATAGACCAGTGAGGGTCTTGTAACACAGAAGGCATTTTTATGTCAATCAAGATTTAAAATAGAAATCCAAGTTGGTGCTTGGAATCAGGGGTTGGTGCTCCTTTCAAGTTGGTGCTGGTAAATTAGGGGTTGGTGCTCCTTCCAGTGGGTGCTGGTAAATTGATTGTGAAGTTGGTGCTTTGCAATGGCTGGATTTGGATGGGAGTCCAAGCAGTCTATTTTTGAGGAGTAGCCAAAACTGGTGAACCTCGTTACATCTTGTGTTATGTGATGCTCTCTTGTGGCACTTGTTGTTTCTGGTTTTAAGCATTCATTTGTTTTGGCTTTAAGAGTTGAAGTTTTAAGTTTTAAATAGTTGCACTGATTCACCCCCACCCTCTCAGTGCCATTGTAAGACTAACAATTGGTATCAGAGCCAAGTTCCCAGTTTTGGCTAAATCAATCAGGGTTGATCTTGGATTAGTACACAATGGCTAAGAAGAATAGATCCTCCTTCAAAAAGGCATCCCAGCCAGTTTCAGTTCTTGTGGAAGAGAAAACTGAACCAGAGAAGGTAGAAGAAGTGGATTCTGAAGTATGCAATGAAAACCTGGAGATTGAAGTAGATCTTGAAGGAGAGTTGATCTCTCGCACTTGAAGAGTTGAGTATAGAAAGGAAAAAGAACAAAAGAATGTCCAAGAAGTTAGAAGAATATGGGGATGAGATTGAAGATCTCTTCCTACAGGTTCAAAAGGCCAAGAAATCGGAAGAAGCCTTGAAGACACACCTGGATGATGAGGATGATGTATGCAGCACAAGTGAAGAGGAATCTAACAAAGTTATTGTTGATCTAAAGCTGCAAGTAGAACAGTACAAAAGGATTGAAGATATTCTCAGGTCTCAAATCAATGAGAAAGAGACTGTTTGCTGCCAACAAGAAGAAGAGATTGTTTCATTGAAGAAACAACTAGAAGAGGCCAATACAAATCTCAAATTTGAGAAGAGCACAGAGTTGCTAGATAAAATGATAAGGCAACAAAGAAACCCCATGTCTAAGCTTGGTCTTGGATGTGAAGCTGAACAACCTTCATCTTCTAAATCTGTAGAAAAGAAGAAGTCCACTGCTGAAGGATCGAAGCAAGAAAAGTCTGAAGCTGAATCCTCAAAAGGAAGAAAATATCAAAGAAGATCTACAGCAAAGCAACCACAACAAAAGAGGTTCTCTCACTCTCACTCTTTTAATAATAATGCTTTTAATGGCTATTGTTCTAAATGCAACTGCTATGGTCACAAGGCAATTTATTGTGGACTGAACAATAGATCAAAAAGTTATGCTTCGATAAAAACACATCTCGCTTTCCTGAGTGAACACCCTGTGCAATGTTTTAAATGTAATGGCCATGGGCACATAGCAAGGTTTTGTCCAAGCACTTCTGTATCCAATCTAAGGCAAGACCATAGATTTCATCATACACACAGAATGCAATGCAGACAGGGAACAAAACATGTGCAATGTTTTAAATGTAATGGTCAAGGGCACATAGCAAGGTTCTGTCCAAGCACTTATGTATCTAATCTAAGGCAAAACCCTAGATTTCATCAGACACAAAGAGGGCAACACAGACAGAGAACATATCATGTGCATAAAAGAAAGGAAAATAATCAACCATCAAGGATGCACAAGAAACAACTGCGCAAGAAGAATGTTCAAGTTCACGAAAAGGTGCAAAACGGGGATGTAGTTGAAAAACTCAAGCCCAAGTTCAAGAAAGTCTGGAGAAAGACAGAAGAAAGGGAATCGTGTCTCCTTGGACTGAAGGAGACTACTCCGCTATTGCACTAAGCCACTCCAGGTGGCACATCCTCAGGGGGAGCAATTTTAAAATCTTATTTTTATGCTCCTATGAATTTGTTTGGTTATCTGAGGATGAAAGGCAAGTAGTCGGGATATTGTCATATAGTTGTTAAAGTGTGTTTTTCAGTTTATATAGTGGTTTGTGGAAATGTCGTGAAGTGTGGTGATTAATTTGAGAGCTGTCACCATTGGTAGTTTTGAGATATGTCATTGTTGTACTGTTGATGATTCTTAATGCCACTGTTCAAAATTATGAATCATAACAGTCCAGATAATTTGCTCAGTGGAAGAATGCTTGCCCTAGCTGCGTATTTGTGTTTCGATAAAAGCAGCGTGTACTTGTTCTACACTTTGATGTGAAGATTGTTAGATCTTTCATGACGCCTTGGTGAATATAGTTAATTCACAGACAGTTTCGTTTTAACTGTTGATAAAATGCCAATCCAAGGTTAAGAAGTATGAGGCTGAGTAAGGTGCACTATGGTTGGCCATAAAGTGTTTGTCAAAATGTCTTCTCCTGATTTGCACAGTTGAAAGTAAGGTGTGATCTGTAGTAACTGTAGAAAACTCAGATCAGGTTGTAAATATAAAAAGGAATTTGGTTGTGCTGCAGTACAGTATTTGATGCTTGCACAGAGTTGGCAGTAAAATTGCAGTGTTGGTACAGTGTTGGACAAAAGTTGGTACAAGTGTGAGTCACTTGTCAATTTTGTTGACAGATGTGAAACCAACATGTTGAATGGGAAGATTGAAGAAGAGGTTTATAATGAGCAACCAGATGATTTCCAGCCTGGTGATGAATGGTTGAGTTGCTTTCATAGAGGTTGTTTTGATCAAGTTAATGCTTTACTTGATACATGATTTGGGCTTACTCCATTGAGATTGATTTGAGCAAGTTATTCTTTGCATTGGTGATTTATGTTGGTGGTTGTCTTGTTCAAATACCTTTGGAAGGAAAAGGATGTCTACTAGTTTCCTTTTCATGTAGTGATTGGTTGAATGCTTCAAGGTTAATCTTGAGTTGAATGATGTTGGTTAAACCTTGTCTATAAGCATTGTTGTTAGAGCCCTAATTGGTTGAGAAGAAGAAAATTGGTTGTGGCTGGGTGGATTGAGGTAGTCTATTGGATTCTCACTGCAGAGAAAGACAAACAACTGTCATTAGGTTCAAGCTTGTTGAGAATATCCAAGATGCATGGTGGAGATGTATGCGCATGGCATTGCAGAACAAAAAGTTGGCTATATAAGATTATTGTATGCCTTCACTAACAGTGGACAAGTTTGAGTTTGCAAAGCAACAGAGGGTAGTTGCACAGAAGACAGTGGTCCAGTCATGTTCTTACACATGTTATATTGGTGAAGTTGACGGTGATGGTGTCATTCACTGGTTATTGCTGCTACTCACATTATTGATATTGTTGATGCCTATTATGCTTATCATGATGTTGTCAATCAGTGAAATGAAGTGGTCACATATTCCCAAGAATAGACTAAGATTGACTAGCCTCGGATCAAATCTCAGGGGGAGCATTTATGCATCTGTTTATCATATTGCTCATGTTTATGCTTTTTGCTAACTGTAATAATTTTTGCCTGAGAATGTTGTGCATGGACTCAGGGGGAGTTTTGCAGTCCGCCCTTTGGTATTATTGTCAAAGGGGGAGAAGAATTACAGGTAATTGCACACAATTACGTGTGTTGCCAACAATTCCAAAGGGGGAGATTGATGAGCAAGGTGCAACCAAAGTATTGTCATTGTTGTCAACACAGTCAAGTTGATCAGTTGATGCAATGGACAGGAGTTCATTGATGACCAAAGTGCAATGGACAGGAGTTCATTGATGAGCAAGGTGCAGCCAAAGTATTGTCATTGTTGTCAACACAGATAGAGGATCGGTTGATGCAATGGACAGGAGTTCGAGGTCATTAGATAGATCGGTTGATGAAGTGAACAAGAGTTCAGAGGTCAGTCAAAGCATGTACAATGAATTTCCAAGAAGACCGAAGTGGCCCATATGCAAAAGCTCAAAGAAAAAGACAAGTAAGAAAACTGTCGCGATATCGCGACATGTTGAGCAAGCATGAGAAACTATCGTGATATCGACATGTTAAGAAGAAAGAAAAAAAACGGTTGCGATATCATGACATGTTGGAAGAGAGAGAAAGCATAAGAAAAACTATCATGATTTCGTGACATGTTGAAAGCAAAGAAGGCAAGTAGAAAAACTGTCACGATTTCGTGACATGTTGAAAGAAAAAAGCAAGTAGAAAACTATCACGATTTCGTGACATGTTAAAAAAGAAAGTAATTAGACATGTTAGAGAAAAAGCCAAGTGGAAAAATGTCACGATTTCATGACATGTTCGAAGAAGAAGCAAGGAAAACTATCATGATTTCATGACATGTTGGAGAGAAGGCATAAAGAAAACTGTCACGATTTCATGACATGTTTGGAGAGAAGGCGTAGGCAAAGAAAACTGTCGCGATTTCATGACATGTTAGAGAAGGGAAGAAAGAAAACTGTCACGATTTCTGACATGTTTAGGGAGAAGAAGCTTGCAAAGAAAAGTGTCACGATTTCACGACAATTTCAAGAAGGGAGGACAAAAAGTGTCACGATTTCACGACATGTTTGAGAGAAAAAGCTAAAAGAAAAGTGTCACGATTTCGCGACAATTTGCAAGAGAGGAGACGGAGAAAAAGTGTCATGATTTCACGACATGTTTGAGAGAAAGAGCTAAAGAAAAGTGTCACGATTTCGACAATTTGCAAGAGGAAGCGCTAAGGAGAAAAAGTGTCACGATTTCATGACATGTCGGGTTTTCACGACCCGATGAGAAGAAAAGTGCTAAGGAGAAAAAATGTCGCGATATCGCGACATGTCGCATTTTCATGACTAAGAGAGGAGAGAGAATGTACAGAGATAGAAATGTCATGATTTCATGACAACAGCAGAGAGGAAGACTCCGAAGGATGAAGTGTCATGATTTCATGACAGAAGCAAAACGAAAGAGCATGGAAGCAGAAGCGTCATGATTTCATGACAAATTCAAGGAGGAAGAGCTCAAAGGCGAAAGCGTCATGATTTCGTGACATGTTCCATTTTCATGGGCGTAAGGCAGAGAAAAGCACAAGGCAGCGAAAGTGTCACGATTTCGTGACATGTTCCATTTTTGCTAGTGCCTGCAGAGAAGAGTGTACGAAAGTGAAAGGTGTCATGATTTCATGACATGTCATGTTTTCGCTAGTGCTTGAGAGAAGAGTGTACGGAAGTGAAAGTGTCACGATTTCTGACATGTCATGTTTTAGTGCAAGAAGAAGAGTGAAAGAAAGGTGTCACGATTTTGTGACATGTCATGTTTTCGCTAGTGCAAGCAGAGAAGAGTGCAAGGAAGTGAAAGTGTCACGATTTCGTGACATGTTCCATTTTCATGGGCAAGAGACAGAGAAGAGCTCAAGGCAGCGAAAGTGTCACGATTTCATGACATGTTCTATTTTCTGGTGCAAGCCAAGAAGAGATGAAGGTGAAAAGTGTCACGATATCGCGACATGTCGTTTTCGTGGGTGCAAGACGAAGTAAAGTTAACTGAAGGAAAATGATAGTTACAGATGTGTTGCAAAGAAAATCATGCAGGAAAAATAAAGAAGAGTTAACTGGAGTCAGAACTATAGTTACAGGGGGCAGTTACAGAATAAATTTATGCAGCTAAAATTAGAACAGTGCATTAAAGACAGAACGGCTGTTACAGGGCTGTGACGCTGTGAAACTGTCAGAGCGGTGGCCATACCGAGAATCCCAATTAAAGAGACAAATCCATTAATAGGTTGCGTATAAGAATAGTGTGTCAGAAAGGAGTTACTTACAGGAATGGCTATTAATAGGCTGCATGCGGGATTATGGAAGTTACAGAAGACTTAGGGTTTCAAGATGAAAAATATTGTTTTAAAATGGCAGTTGCATGCAGAAGTATAAGAGCCGCTCAGAATTGAAAAATGTGCAGCCATAAAGAGGGAAGGTGCCACTGATAAAATAATAAAAAAAGAAAATCATAAGAATAGGGTTGAGCCCTAAAATGAGCAGATAAGGTCGTCGAGCCGTAAGCGAGCAGAGAAGGACAAGAGCCGCAGAGAAGGCTGTCAGAGCACAAGTAAGCAGAGCGGTAAGAGTGATCCGTTAGGTTGAGCTCTGTGTGGGTAGAGACATATAAGAGAAGCCGAAGAGAGAAATTGTGTAGAGAGATAGAGCACTGCTGAGACAAGAGCGATGAGGAAAGAGTGTTGTTGTATAGAGGGATAGTGTTGTGGGTTGTTACAAAGCTGGAAGAATGTTGTAAGAAGTACAGAGCTGTGAGAGCTGCAAGAGTAAGCCATAAGAAAGGGTTGTAAGTGTGCAGTAAGTAGAGCTGTAAAAGAGTGTGTGCTTTGTGGACAGGGAGTTGAGATTGAGAGTTAGAAATAGAATATATTGAGTCTCTAACAATTCTCCTTATGCTTCCATGAGATTGATTTGAGTTAAGATAGACCAGTGAGGGTCTTGTAACACAGAAGGCATTTTTATGTCAATCAAGATTTAAAATAGAAGTCCAAGTTGGTGCTTGGAATCAGGGGTTGGTGCTCCTTCCAGTTGGTGCTGGTAAATTAGGGGTTGGTGCTCCTTCCAGTGGGTGCTGGTAAATTGATTGTAAAGTTGGTGCTTTGCAATGGCTAGATTTGGATGGGAGTCCAAGCAGTCTATTTTTGAGGAGTAGCCAAAACTGGTGAACCTCGTTACATCTTGTGTTATGTGATGCTCTCTTGTGGTACTTGTTGTTTCTGGTTTTAAGCTTTCATTATTTTGGCTTTAAGAGTTAAAGTTTTAAGTTTTTAAATAGCTGCACTGATTCACCCCCCCTCTCAGTGCCATTGTAAGACTAACAAGTACATCATGCATGCATGGAATACTACTCTTGAGGATAATCAAGAATTTCCTCATGCCTTCCTTTATGAATGAGGAATGGAATAGTGGATTTAGCTCACCCCGAGTGACAAGTCTCATACCCATTAGTTTGCCTAGGCTATTGGACCCTATCAAGGTGATGTAGAGGCAAGGTCATATCGACCTGCTTTACCCAATATGTGAAGTCATTCTCTAGCCTATGAATAGGTGTGTTAGACCTAACAAGCACATGGATGCGTGGCACTGCTCTGTCTACTAGCACCTCAATGAATTGTTGCCTCTCCTCAAATAAGGCATGTGATGTGTCAAAATATCAGGAACACTCTCCCAGGTAATGTCCATAACCCGTAGGGGTGTCCTGCATAGGTCTCCCTTGTATGTGTGGTTCTCATCCCACTATTTAGGGACTAGGGTGAGTAGAGGCTCACCATGGAGGTATGAATAGGTTCCTGGGGATAAATCAGATATGGCTTATGTCTCCTAGTCCACTTTCCACACCTTCTACCCATGATTGGGCTTGGCTACGGGTGCACACCATTGTAACTCTCTACCAACCCTAGATGATAATATCTTTAATAAATTCTTCATGAAACAACAAACAAGAGAAGAAAATACTCAATAAGATAGATGATTATCTCTTTTAAGTTTTAGACATGAATCCCTAAACTATTTTGTGTGTTTCAGATGTGTTGTTTGTAAAAAAGGACCTTGTGTCACGTGTTTGAAATCTTGTTGAATGATAATATTGTGTTTAATTGGATTTCACATGTATAATCGCATCTTGAAAACTTGGCTATGATCTCCAAGTCATGTTATCCTACCTATAATGTGTGGTGATGAGGTCCACACACGACCAGGGAGCACAGGTCCTACCAGTTCCTCACCCAGTTCACCCGTAGTCTACGATATACATCTTTGAAGAGAGATACGTGCTATAACCCATAGACTATGATGGATCTTGAAACCATCCTTGGAAAAGAATAGGGTTCATGGGATTTGAGACAATGGGTAGATATGAAAGCCACCTCGTTGAACTCTACTATTGGATGGTGATGAAATCCACCTCACTAGAATTTAAATGAATCATGGTGTGTGTGGTTCTTTTTAATCCAAGAAAGCAAACAATAAAGCACTCAATGATCATTCACTAAATGCATGCAAAAGGTGCATTTTACTTTCATAAAGTTAGGATAAAAGGAACCTACAAAGGTAAATTGTGAATGCAAACCCTAAATGTTAGCCTACCCATTGGGTAGGCTACAAGCAATCAAACCATAGAGATGCATTCCTACTTTGATTTTATTTGATTTTTCTTCTTTTTGTTGTTTTTCAGTATGGGAAAAGTAAATCTACTTTTAACCTTTCTAATCAAACAAAATTATTCAAGAATAAATAAATAAACATCTTCTAAAACTACAAAATGAAAATAGAGGGTTTAGGTACCTACCTCATCACTTCTGGAACCTGCCATTTCTGGAACTCTGACCAAAAAGCTCTCTGGTTTCTATTTACTCTAGAGTGGGATGAATAGCAGGTCTACATTCATCCCAGGGTGGGATGAATCTGCATTCATCCCAGGGTGGCACGAATAGTATGTCAGGGTTCGTTTCAGTCCAGAACAACTAGCACTGTTACATAAAAAGATGAAAAAAATGAGCTTCAAAATTTACCTAAATAAAAAGGGACAGGGTCCCACCATGATAAAAACTAAAGTAGGGAAAAATGATGCACCTAAATATGGGTAAAAAATTGCATCTATCCCTTATGTCTAATGAGCATCAAATCGAAAGCATGCAAGTAAGATGGAAAAGATACCAAATAACAAGAAATGAAGCAAAGTAAATTTTTTTCTTATTAATAAAATGGATAAAATATAGGTTAAAAATATGTCCCCTGGAGGTCTCAAATGGATGATACAACTATTACAAATTTAAGGTGCCCAAAGTTCAAATCCTTCAAAGAACTCTGATGCACCTCTAGTGTCTTTCCTCGTACCCACAATTGAAATGGGTAAGCCAAAGTTATCGTCACTTGGATATTTGATTATTTGAGGTCCTATTATACTCCCAAATGCACTATATAGCCTACACCTACACACAAGGAAATAGAAAATGTCAAATAGCAAGTGTGTATGATCTAAAACATGTAATCCCCACAGGCAAGAAAGGAGCATATGTAGCGCACCTATAACAAATAAAATCCAAATTATATGAAATTATATAGGAAATTAAAATAATAGGTATTGGGAATATATCACCATAAATTGTACCAAAATTTGATTCGTAGGTGTGGCGTAATTGCAGTGCGCTTTTCCAATTCGCAAAACCCAAAGCAAGCAATTTCCTGACCTAGACAAATTCAAAACACCTAAAAATTTGACAGAGTGTATAAAGTAACATTTTAAGAGAAACCATGTGGTTATATTTCATAAATCAGGCTTAGATCCTGATGCATACTCCAGTGGGTCCCGCAAGCCTACAAAAACTTCAAAATGCAATATCTCGGCCAATATAACTCAAAAAAGCATGAAATTTGAACTGTAGCATCATATGATAATATGGAAAAAAACCTATTTAAAAATAGTCACAAAATTTTTGACATATTTGTATTCATTCCAGGGTGGGATGAATAGGACTGTCACAAATTGGGGGGCACCCGAGGGTGGGATGCCCACCAATTCTGCCTAAATTTTGCCACCACTTCCACTTGGGAATGATCCAAAAAACTATGGGGGGTATTTTCATCAATTTTGGGGTGGAAATTCAATTAATTGATAGGTCTATGTAAACAAATTACGTCTATGTGAGTCACTCGATAACCTCCTTTGCTAAGAAGATATTTTGAGGGAAAGAGAGCACAATTAGGTGAGGGGAAATATCGGTAGTGCTCCGTTGCTTAAACCTAAAACTCCTCTCCCTTTTGGTTTGGAAAATGCATCCAATTTATAGCCACAAGGGGCTCATGTGCAAAAGGGCATGCAATGGCATGGATGGTGAGAGGTGCCACTTGGCCATCGGGGTGGCATGCATTGAAGGAGGAAGATAATCTCCCAATTTGGCCTTCCTTATGAATCATGGCATAAATATACTATGTGCTCTAACTTGTAGGTATGGGTAGGTAGGATAAATGATCATTATCGGGTTCCATTTATCTAGATTTGACTTTTTTCCAATCAAACCTGCTATTCGCCCCACCCTGGGATGAATGCTACTATTCACTCTAGGGTGGGATGAATAGAATTTGTATTTGTCCCAGGGTGGGAAAAATAGGAATAGGGTACCAAAAAGGTCCCAAAATGACCTACAACCTTTCAAAACCTTGCACTAAGTGGCTAAAACCACTGTATACCTTCTGAGTGCTGCCCTAGGGGCTTTGGTATGTCAATTTAGTCATTTATTTTAGTGTCTACACCCTCCCATATATTTACCTTGGAATGCCTTTGTTTAAAGGTAGGATCCAAGATTCACTTTGGGAACCTGTGGTGGAAAGATTGTAGAGGAAGTTGGTTAGGTGGAAAGGATCTCTCCTCAGTCAAGCTAGAAAGGCTACTCTGGTAAATTCTACTCTTTAAAGTATTCCAACCTTCTTATCTATATTCAAAAATTCTAACAAGATTTTATCAAATATTGAACATATTCAAAATTTATTTCTTTGGTTCGGTTCTGATGAGAAGAAAAATTTTACTTAGTTGGTTGGGAGAAAGTCTGTAGATCTAAAAGAGATGGTGGATTGGGTCTCTGTAACATTAGGTAGATGAATAAGGATCTGGTTGTAAAACAGGGATGGGAGTTGGTAAATCAAACTAAAACTAGCTAGGTCAACATTGTGTTGGCCAAATACTTAAGATAGAAGATTTTTTTTATTACTGGTCCTCTATTGAATTTTGGTTCAGCCTTTTGGTTGATTTTGCAAAAGTTGAGGGTGCTAGTCTCCAAAGGTTGTAGGTGGAGGTTGGTTGATGGACTCAAGATTGATTTTTGGAAAGATATTTGGTTGATTGACCAACCCCTTGCACAAATTCCAAATCTAGTATGTTTGGAGCCTAGCACCAGATTGGTCTTTGGGTCCAAGGTGGCTAACTTTATCAAGGTGTTTAATGGGTTGAAGGTTTGAAAATAATTAGACTGATCTATTCTCAACAATGCTAAATTTGAATCTTGGATTCTAATTGCTATTAAGTTGAAGTTTTAGATTATTAACAAGAAAAATAATAAGGATGAGATCTTATGGGTAGGGAAAAATAATGGATCCTTTTAATTCAATTCTACCTACAATTTGTTGGTTGTCAAGACTCTTCTGTGGGTACCACCTTTCAAAGTATGGCTTAAGGTTCTAACGCCAAAGGTGAATATATTTTTCTAGTTGGAAACTCAAAATAATATTTTAACCATTAAAAATCTTAAAAAAAGAGGTTGGTCGATGTTGAAAAGATTTTACCTCTATGATGTTAATGAGGAAAAACCAAGCCATGTATTCTTTCAATGCTCATTCTCTGTGGAAGTTCTTAACTCTATTTTTAATTTTTTTGGACTGATTTGGGTGGTGTTGAGGTCACTTTTTGATGTTTGCACTCAATGGTAATCTCCTTTTTACTCTCCAAGGCTGAAATGTTTTTGGAACTTCTATTTTTTCCATATTTTTTGACGGGTGTGGAAGGAGAGGAATAGAAGAATTTTTAAAAAATTCAAAAGAGATCCTACCTCTATTTTTTCTAGAGCCTTGTCCTCCACCTTGGATAATGTATCCTCTCTATCTTTGGAGGAGGAAATATTTGAGGAGGCTGAGCTTAAAAGGAAAATTAGATTTCAATAGAGTAATAGGGTTTTTGGTCTTCCTGGTCCTAATCCTTGAGCCCTTGTGAGGTGGTAACCTCCTTCTCCAATCTGGGTTAAACTAAAATTTGATGGAGCTTCAAAGGGTAATCTTGATAATGTTGGTGTTTGTGGGGTGCTTAGGGATGACAAAGGTGGGATTCTTCTAGCATATGTTGAATTCTTAGATATCTAGACTTTTCATGTTGTGGATGCCAGAGCCCTTTACAAAGATCTCTTACTTGTGGAGAAGATGGGGTACCAAAAATTTTGCATTGAAGGAGACTTGTTTAATATTATAAACTTGGTCAAAGGTGATTTAGTCCTCGGTTAGAATATTAAGGCTAGATTATGGAATCTAGGTGGATTCTTTAGGCTAGAGAAGATAGGGAGATAAAGCATATCTTTAGAGAAGGAAACTACCACACTGACTTTATGGAAAACCTGGGTATAAGTCTCAATGGTCTGTCTATTTGGAGAGACAATTTTCTTGAAGGCCTTCTTCAATTGGATTTAGTGATGCATGCTTCTTAATGCTTTGTAAGCTTTTACTGTTTATGAAGAAATTTTTTGTGTGCAATCATGTGGGAGTATTGGTTGGCTGGGGGGCTCACCAGTGTTGTCCTAATTTTATTTCTTGTATCAAGTTGTAGATGGTTCAATTGGTGATGGGTGGCCAGTTGTAGTGCTTTATAGTCCTTCTTGTCCTTGTATTACTGGTCTTAGGCCAAGTTTTTTAGGGCTTCTCCTATTTTAAAAGGTTTAGGAACCCTTTCAAAACCCCTTCTATATTTAATAAAAAAATTTAGATCCATGAAGGCAACATATTCGTTTTTATTTTAATTAAACAACCTCACTTAACTAAATAAATGTTATCTTTAATTAATAAAACATAATTTCTTCTTATAATATTAATAAAACATGATTATTCAAGACCACAAGGGGCACACATTATAATAGATCTTTTACCATGGCTATAGGTAATACCATGATGGCATGCACTAATTTCAAAAATGGATCACTTTTTTTTAAAAGGTTATATGTGGCTTCTATTGGAGGCCACTCCCATAAAAATACCAAAATATTACATTTATTGTAGCATACATTTTTATCACGATTTTTCATTTCAACTCCTTGACAACATTTTGATTAAGACATAAAATCTCACTTGGCCAATTGTCTTCTAAAAATTGAATTTCATTGGGACAAAGATCAACACTATAATTCGCTAATTTATTTGATACTTGATTTCCTTCTCTATAAATATGCTCGCACTACCAAATATTGCCTCTAGTGATAGATGATGAACATTAGCAATAATATTATTTTTTATCTAGTCTCCACATTCATTTTTGTTAATAGCATTGATGATAATTTGTGAGTCCCCCTCAATTAAAATATATTTCCATCCTTTGTCTAGTGCAATTTTAACTCCTGTAAGAAGTTCCCTAGCCTCTACATGGTTGTTAGTTGAAGTTCCATATGATTTTGAATAAGTGAGGAGAATTTTTCCTTCACTATTTCTAAAAATACCACCTCCACTAGCTTTTCTTGGATTTCCTTTAGAAGCACCATCAAAACTAATTTTGATAAACCCAATTTCTAGACATTTCCATTTTACCATAGATCAAAGTAGATCATTTGTTTTAATTTCGTTGTCATAGATGACTCTTCCATGTATATTCAAATCTTGTAGCCAATTTATTAGCACCTATTTTTCTACAATTGAGACTTCTCATGATGAGAACCATATTTGTAGACATTCTATAAGAGAGGCACTAATATGGTTCTAAACTTGGGTATGATTTGGATATTTATTTTTAAAAATTCTATTTTTCCTTTCAAGTCATATATTCTAAAAAATAATGGCAGGATCAATCCTCCAGATAATACATAATGCTTTAGCTTTGAAATAAATTATCCAAAATTTTATCAACTCTTTCAATGTTGATGGAGCTACCCAATATAATTTCTATATTTTTTTAAATAACCCCAAAAAATGTGAGCAAACGGATAATGGATAAGTAAATGGTATGACATTTCTAAATCCTTCTCACACAAGGCACATCTATAGGGTCCATAATATCCTCTTCTTTGTAGGCTCTCTCTTATAAGAATATTACTTTAAACTACTAACCAAAGAAATACTGAGGCCTTAGGGAGAGCCTCCAATGACCAAATGTTCTTCCAAGGAATATCTTTGGGAGAAGAAAATTTTGATTGTTCTATATCCTGATTCCTCATATCCTAACTTGACTGAGTATCCACCATCCTTTGATAAATTCCAAACCAAATCATCCTTTCATGTAAAAAATGGCAAATAATACTCTCAAAGCATATTTTGAAGTTCATTTACAATTTGTTTGAGTTCCTGTCCTTCAACCAGGTTACTAAAATAAATCCATGATCTAGAGTTTTTCTCATAATAATATAATATTTGAACTTTGGACCTTTACATGCTAGGTACACTTGAGCCAATGGTTTCCATTTTGAATCAGATATAAGAGGATAAGGCTTCAACCAAGCATCAGATAAAAAATTTGCATAACTCCTCTCATTAATTGACCATATAATATGTTTCTTTATCAATTGTGAACTCTCTGATATGAAGTTCCATGTTGACGATCCTTTGGGTAGAGTTATTTTCCTAAAAAATTTCATTGCATCAAGAGAATCTATGTATTTTTGAAGTAATATTTTTATCCAATTCTTTCCTTGATCTTTGAATAATCTCCACCCAAGATTTGCTCCTAATGCCAAATTTATAAGTCTGCAATTTCACAAGCCTGCTCTTCTAATATTATTTCCTTTGCAAACCCTATCCCACTTACAAAGAGGAAACCTAATTTTTTCCTCACAACATTTCCATATAAAGTCTCTTTGAATTTTATCAAATTTTGATGCAATACCTATTGGCAGTCTTGAAAGTGACATCATATAAATAGGAATGAATTGTAAAGTAGTCTTCATGAGTTGTAGCCTTCCTTCCATGGTTAAGAACTTACCTTTACAACCTGCCAACCAATATTTCATTCTATCAAAAAAAAATATCCAAAGCTCCTTTTTATTTCCTTTATCAGACAAAGGAATACCCAAGTAGGTTGATGAAATTTTTTTAATTTTAAACCCTAAAATATTCATAATAATTTATTGTAAACCTAGGGCAGTATTAATAAAAAAATCAGGTATTATGAAGTATTTGCAAATTTTCCAATAGCCTTCTCATAACATGATAATATTGATTTAAACTACATGTCCTCATTGACTAAGGGATGGTCCAAAATAAAAGTATCATAAACAAATTGGAGATGAGATTCAAAGGGACCATTTTTTGTAACTTGAATACCCTTGTTTTTTACTTCCATTTTTACCTTTGAAAAGGCTCTCCCTAATGCTTCCGCAAAAATAATGAATATATAAGAAGAAAGAGGATGTGCTTGACGAAGTCCACAAGATGACTTGAAGTACCCAACAAGAGAACCATTGATCAAAATATAAAATTTTACAGTTTTATAACAAAATTTAATCCACTCACACCAACTATAATTAAAGCCAAAATTTCTAAGAATAGCATTTAGAAATTCTAGGAAACCCTATCATATATTTTTTTCATATCTAATTTCAAAAGCATACGTGGTTTTTTCATGGAATGAAGAAAATTTATGGCCTCTTGTGCAATAATTATACCATCAAGAATTTGTTTACCCTGAATAAATCCGCCTTGATCCTCTGAGATAAGACACCCTAGAATGCCCTTCAACTTGTTTGCCATCATTAGTAAAATGATCTTATAAATCATATTACAAAGACTTATTGGATGAAAATTATCAAAAAAAATTGTGTCACCATTTTTGGGAACCAAGGTAATAAAAGTAGCATTGATATCATTTATTATAGCCTTCCTTTTTTGGACCTCTTCAACCACATCTAACATATCACTCTTGAATAAATTCTAAAACTTTTGAAAGAAAATTATCCTAAACCCTTTTCATGGCTCTTTAGTTGGCTAGCTCTTAAAATAGAAAGGTTCGATTATTGGATAGGCATTGAATAGGTAGCGAGAAGCATATTGATGCTAGGGAGGCTATCAGTTTCTGTTAGTGACCTTTTCTTCAAAAAAAGGGAGCTTTTTTTGAAGGGATTTTTCAAAGGAATAACTCCCTATCCGCACTTTCTTACACTTATTACTAACATTCCCTATCGATGGTTTACCTAATTTCCTAGAGGAAGGTGGCAACTTTGTTAAGTAAAACACCTTATATGAGGTCGTGGGAATTGTAGGAAATTCGTCGGGGCCAAGTTCCTTGTTGGGATGGAAAGAGAAAAATGCTTCATGGAGCTCCTTCATAGATATTTTCTTCATAAAGCTTTCATTTTGTCCCTGAGTGATAATTGATGGAATGTATTGCATAATTTTTTCTTGTGCCTCCTTATCTTGCCTAGAATCTAATAAAATAGTTTTGAAATAATTTATTGTTTCCTTCCTTGTATCTTCTTTGTCCTTAATATTTCTTCCATTTGGAGTATTAATATTTTGATATGATGAACTTAAAAATTTATTTTTGTGTGGCATGATTTTTTTTTGTATTTCTATCTCCTTCCTTGAGCCATTTCTCTCTAGATTTTTGGAACCAATATGACTCCTCCTTTTTCAATGCATTATGATGATCAAAAGGTAATTATTTTTCTTTCACATGAGAATCTTGGTCCATTCCATTAATTTCTACTATCTCTTGTAAATTTTTGATCTTGGATTTAATTTTTTTTAAATACCAAGAGATTTGATATTCCATATCTTCATTTGCTCCTTTAAATATTTCAACTTTTGAACAAACCTGTACATATATGATCCTTCAAATTTTGATTCATCCCACCATAACATAACCATATGGAAAAAATTAGGGTCTTGGAGCCACATAAAATGGAAGAAAAATGGCTTTGGATGACCATTATTAGGTGACTCACAAGTCAAAAGAATGGGTTTGTGATTTGATATTTCTCACAATAAAATATCTGAAGAGATTTTATACTTTATTTGCAACCATTTATTGGATAATAAGAATCTATCCAATATTTTTGCTATATGATTTTTGTTAGTTTTTGATGAGTATATAATATAGGAAATGCAACCACAAGATGTAAGATAAGAAATATAAGATATCTATATGATAATAACACTATAATATATAGGAAAATGATAAGAGAAACTTCTGCAATAACCCATAAATATACCATTAATGAAAGCTTATGAAAATAGTACAATGTAGTATAATGGAGGACATGAACACTCAAATTATTTACATTGTACCACATTATCAATCTATACTATGCACACTCTATATTCTCTCATCCCTCTACTTCACTCACTATAAGACCTTTATATAGGAAGATAGGTTCCTTGGACCTTACTCTATCTTTGAATCTATCCTATGACTCATGTACATGTGGACTACATGCACATTTACATCATTGCACATTCTAACACTTGTGCATTTATTACATGCTGAAGTAACTACATAACTTTACTCTAAAGTAAACTCCTACTTTAGTAATGTACCAAAGGTGGTATGTTTATATGTACCCTTTTTTTTTAAATAAAGGGGTAAAAATTCATTGATAAAAAGTCTGGATTATAGAGTACAACTAAGCTTCCAACTAGGACTCAAATAAATAGCCAAATAGACTAAAACCACTAGACTAGAATGACATCCAAAAAAGACAACAAGAACAAACCACATTAAGTATGTACATCCTTGTGGATCAACTCCGACAGGCGTTGAGAGTCCCCAGATGGGATACTCTCCCAATTATCGATACTCCAAGGATCCAACAACATAGAAGCCTTTTTGGCCAGGTAATCAACAACCACATCTCATTCCCTTGTAATATGCACAAAGGATATAAATTTGAACTCTTCACTCATTCTGATAATTTGAACAACTACAGAGGCCAACTGTCAATTAAATTCCTCCACCATTTTACTATTTAAAATATTAACCACAATTTGAGAGTCAGACTCATAGATAATCCTATGCCAACCAAGAGAAAAACCCATCTATAAGGCCTCAATAATTGCAAGAGCTTCCATAAAATTGTTGGAGTGAACACCTTTATAAATGGAAAAGAAAAAACTGACACCACCACTAGAATCTCTCCCAACACCGCCAATGCCAGCATGTCCATGATTACCCCTAGACGATCCATCAGTATTAATTTTTAAAACTCCTCTAGGGGGTGGCCTCCACCTACCATCTCTCCTATCCTTCTTGCTGAGCTGAGGAACCCTACTAGGGTTGGAAGAGTTCACACCATCCCCAAAGATACCAAGGGCTTGTTGTGCCTTCTCCTCCCTAGAATCCAAAAGAAGGTCCACATCACATTTGCTATGGATGGTTTCATGAACCATATATAGGATCCTTTGCCATATCTATTGAACAACCAAATAACTTCCCTAAAATATGTGTCGGTTCCATTCGAGTCAAATTTTCCAGATGATGCAAGAAAGGTCAAAATTCTAAGACACCCGAAGGAAGAGGGCCTTGGCCTAAGGTCTGCCTAGACTACTCCAAAACTCCACCAGGGACAACATATAAAAACATGGATGGTTCCAAGCACTCCACCAATGGTGCCAAATGTCTCTGGCAAAGGAGCATTGGAAAAATAAATGAGAAGAGTCATCCTCATTCTTACTGCAAAGGACACAAAAAGAGGGACCCTAAAATCCCCTCTTCCTCACATTATCCCAAGTGAGGCATTTATTATGAGCTACCAACCAGAGAAAGAAGTTATATTTTAGCCAGACAAATTTGTTCCACACCTTTTTCCACCAAGTGACAGGAAGACTCCCATACTTTTGCTTATCAAGAACTTGATAACCATAGGCTCTCGAGTAGGTTCCCTTAGGATCAGGCTTCCAAGCAAGAATATATTTACCCCTCAATGAAGAATAAGGCCTCCCCATAAGAATAAGAGCAAGCACCTCTTTGTCCTTGGCCAGTCCCCCCTAGGACCATTCTTGTGGATCTTTCCACCTGTACATCTCTATATTTCCAAAAGACTATATTTTTTTAAAGTCCTCCACACGAGACCATCCTGCTTCCAAGAAAAAAATGCTTAGGTAACATAACCTATGATATTGATTCAATATAGGAGGGTGACCATCCCAAGAATTCTTAAAAAAAAGAGCATTTGATCCCTGATTGCAAATCCAGAAGAAACCCTGCTTGATTAAATTAGCTCCTCTTTTCAGAGTGTGCCAGATAACTGAACCTTTCCCAACCAAGCTGACTCTAGGGATCTCAGCCTCAAAAATACATCTCAAGTATTTACAAGATAATATTTTAGCCCAAATCTGATCTTGAGAGGTACACCATCTCCAATAAAGTTTTGTAGCCACATCCTACCCAAAAAGATATGTCTGTCACAACCCAATGCCTCCCTCTTGCATCGGCCTATATATAGAAACCTACCTAACCAAAATTCATTTATATTGATCAAGTTTTCTATACCATAAAAATTGTCTTGATAAAGTATCCATGTCCTTGATGAAGTGATATGGAGCTATTTTTACAAAACATCTATAAATGGGTAAATCTTGAACAAAAGATTTTAAAAGCAGCACTCTACCTGCAGTGGATAGCCATCTGAAATTCTAGTAATTCACCTTCCTTCTAAACTTATCAAGCATAGATTGCCAAGAATATCTAGGTAGAGGATGAGATGAAATTGGAATCTTAGAATGTGAGCAATCCTAGCTTGAATAAGAGGAGGGGTATTGAAGAAGAAAATAGAAGACTTGTCCTCATTAATCAACTGTCCAGAAGCACCAAGATATATGTCAAGAGACTGTCTAATATTTCCAGCTTCCCTGATAGTGGCAACTCCCAACAAAGTAGTATCATCAACAAATTGAAGGTGGGAAAGAGGTGGCAAACTACTATCCCACTTCCACCCCTAAATGAGACCCTGCATGACTTGAGACTTGAGCAATCTTCCCAAACCTTCTACCATAATGATAAACAAATAAGGAGATAAAGGATATCCTTGCCTCAATCTCCTTGAGGCCTCAAACAACTTTGATGGCTCATTATTAACAAGAACAGAGAATGAGGAAGAAGAAACATAGCTCATCACCCATCTAATCCATTCCTCCTCAAATCCAAAAGCAGTAAGAACTTTTTGAAGAAAGGACCATATGACCCGATCATAGGCTTTGGCCATGTCCAACTTAATGAACATAGTTTTCTCCTTAGAATTTTCCATCGATTGAATAGATTCTATAGCAATAACAACCCCATCCAATATTTTTCGACCAACAACAAACCCTCCTTGCTCCTCAGATTTTATTTTGCTCAACCATATCTTCAACATCTCCGCAATAATTTTTGTGATGATCTTATACACAACATTGCAGAGAGCAATAGGTTTGAACATATCCAAGGAATTTGCTCCCTCTTTTTTGGGTATAAGCACCACAAAGGTAGCATTTAGGGCCCTTAGCATTTGTTTGTTCTTTTGGGACTCATGGACCACCTCCAAAAGATCAAATTTGATTAAATCCCAAAACTCCTAATAAAAATCAATTAGGAATCCATTTGGGCCAGGGGCTTTTCCTTTTTTCATATTGAATACAACATTTTCCAACTCCTCAAGGGAAATTGGACCCATAAAGTGCTCATTCATCTCTCTAGAAACAATCACTAGAATACAATTTAGAATAATATTTTCATTCTCATCATCTGATAGGGAGTCCTCCTTGAAGAGAGGAAAAATACCTCTTAGTCTCTTTTGAAATATCCCTGAAAGAAGAGAGAAGGGCACCCTGAGAATTCACAAGAGAGGTAATTAGGTTACCATTATGGTGAGCCTTAACTAAGTTATAAAATAAGGTTGTGTTCCTATCCCCTTCTTGAAGCCAATCTACTTGAGCTTTTTGTTTCCAAAAAATTTCTTCCCTGAGTTCCCATTCAGTAAGGTCTTTCACAGCCTTAGATTCCTCAACAAGAAGCTCCTTCGTGAATCCCTGATCTCTAATATTCCTTGAAGCTTCTTCCATCCTCCTAAGAGCTGCCAGCTTAGCCAAGGAAATATTCCCAAAATTTAGTCTATTCCATCTCTTCAATTTATGTTTTACAAATTGTAGTCGCTTCATAAAGGAATACATAGCGGTGCCATGAGGAGGTTTGCCAATGGTCCACCAGCCTTGCATGAAATCATGAAGCTTAGGATCATGAAACCACATAAGTTGAAATTTAAATGAGGGATTATTTTTTAGCCCTAACTCCAAAGCAAAGAGTTTTATAGGCCAATGATCAGATCCCCTACCCTCCAGAATCATAGAACTAGCAATTTTGTTATTACCCATCCAATAATTAGATATCAAAAACCTATCTAGTCTCTCTGAGATAGAAGCTTCCCCACACCTTCTATTGTGCCAAGTAAAGATCCCATTATATGGCTTGATGTCAACCAAGTTTAGGGCCTGGATATGAGCACTGAAGACAAAAGAAAAAGGCTCGAGACAGTCCACCCCACCACGTTTCTCCTCCAGACAAGTGATAGAGTTGAAGTCTCTAGCCAAAATCCATGGGTACAGGGGAACCAAACTTCTCACAAAGAAAATGTGCTCCCACAAATTCACTTTACCATTGTAATCAATAAGAGCATACACATTTTTAAGTGGGATGGTTTCACCAGATTCATTATCATGCCCGACCATCGAAATATACCATCTGCTGGAAATCCAAGTAAGAGGGAACATCTTAATCGGATCTCATAAACAAGCGATGCCACTAGAATATCCACATGCACCAATACACTGGCATTTCCCCCTTCTCCACAACTTTGGAGCAATACTGAACATACTATCAATAGCCAATTTAGTCTCCTGAATAAACACCACATTCGAAGAATGCACACAAACCAAATCATGAACAACTTTTTTTTTGGGGATGTTGTTCAACCCCCTTACATTCCATGAGAGGATAATCATTTTTTGGGGTTATAAAAATGGGATTCCAATGTTCTCACCAAGCCTAACTCCACAAAATTATCCCCCATTAACTTAATTTTATCCTGGTCCTTCTTTCGACCCACCTTCATATTCTTATCCAAAAAAAAAAATTAATTATTTTTTGCTGCAATCCCAACACCGTAGGAGTTTTGCAGTCCAAGGATGACTGCATCAGTTCCTAAGTAGGAGAGGGCATAACTAAATCTGTACCACTTTACAAAATAGTTTCCCTTATAGGGCTAGACCCAACCATGTCCCCTATACTCAGATCCAAAGTTGTTTGTTCTTCATTTAAACCCACTAGATTTGATTCCTTAAGTTCCCCTTCAAGAAGAGACATATGATTTGGCCTTGTTATATTTGCATCAGGTAGTGACATTTTAGGTATCTCCATGCACTAATAAATATCATCTAATATTTCAAAATGGTTGAGTAGAGCATCTGGCTGGCTATCCTTAAGGTCTTTTTTTGCCCTTCATCCTCTGTTTCGAGATTTTACCATAACAAAACCTTCCTTATCCCATTCCCCTTCCTTTATCAAGGCTTTTCCTTTATCCAAACTTTGTCTAGACCGAGAGAGCCCATGATTTGAAGCCATAGGTAGGATAAATTTAGGGCATTTTCTTTGTAGGTGGCCATATTCACGTCAAATCCGGTAACAAAATGGAAGAGCTTCATAGTCAAGTTTTTGAACCCATGTAGTTGATCCAAATTGTATTTCAATAGAATCTGGAATAGGATTATTTAAGTCAATTTTAACACAAATACGAGCAACCGATATTACCTTTTTATCCATTGTCTGTTGTGACTGTCCAACTGGCTTCCCAAGCACAAGGACAATCTTATGCAAGATATCAGTTCTCCAAAATTCCAATGGGAGCCATGGAAGCCACACCCATACTGGAACCCACGATGGTCGCTCCTCTGATGGGTTGAAACCCACATGCTAGGGTTTAAGAAAGAGTCCCACTTGGTTATAGAAATAAGGACCCCCTTCAAATACTTTGTTATGATCTGCAATACAAGAGAAAACCACAATAAAATAGTTGTTCGCACTCAGCATCACCTCCACATCACCTTCAAGATTCCAAGTCTTCCTGACCCAAGCCTCCACAAAGGGGAGATAAATTTGGATGCCCAAAAATTTTCCAATAAGGGCATATTTTGTTAGATACTCCACATATTTTGCCATCGAGTCTGGTTGAACCACTAGAACTGGCCTGGCTTCACATCGTTCCAAACATCCATTGTTCTTTAAAAAGTGGTTCCCGACATGCACTGTAAAATCATGTTCCTTCCAATCATTTTTAGATGAAAAACATCATGAGCATGCACTCTCTATGCTGAACCCGATGCCATCACGACATTCCTCCAATTTTTTAGACCTCCTTCGAAAGTTGTTCCCATCCCTATAGAGAATTTTTTCTTCATAAAACCCTAGCAGGGTAGTTTTTTGTCATCAAACCCTAGCAGAGCCCTCTCTAGTCAATATTCAATAAATTTCCCACCCAATTAAAACTCTCCACTTATTAACCAACTCCACGTTGATATGTACCCATTAATGTAATATATTATCTAACATTTTTTTCCAATGCATCTATTATCCCATGTGTATTAAAAATCTTGAGGGACTAACATCCCAAAGATCATTTGAATTGAAAAATAAAGCAAAATATTGCATTGATTTAGACCATCCTAGAATACCACCCTTCTTTTCCAAATAAGATATAACAATATTAAAATGACCTCCAAGAATCCATAGATCACAATAAATAATCATTGTATTTGACAAAAATATACTAAGGTACTTCCAACATCTTTCACGAGGAGTAAATATTGTTGGAGCATATACATTTGTAACCTCAACTTTGATGTTTTAATATTTCTTGCAAAATAATTTAGCAACCCAATTAATTTTTACTTCCAATAGTTGTCCATCCCATTTGCATTTATCCCATATTATTGCAATACCACTTTAAGCTCATGTAGAAGAAGCTACTAAACAATCACCTATCTTCCAAATCTTCTTAAAAGCATCCTTACATTCCTCATTGCTTAATTTTGTTTCTTGTATTAAAATAAAATCAGGGCTATAACAACATATTAATTCCTTAATAACTATTTTTTAGGGGTTTTATTCATACCCCTAATATTCCATTAAAACATTTTCATCTTCAACACTTTTTATTTTTTATTATTGGGCTTATCTCCACTTCTTGTTAACACTTCTGATATTTTTATTTGGCTTCCTAGATCAATATCCTTTTGAGTTTCTTTTTCTCTTAGTTCCTGCTTTTATGGCCTTCCTCTCCTTATTCCATTCCCTCCAACACTCTCATCTTCATCAATATCTTCCATTTTTTCATATTTTTCAAAATGAGACTTATCTTCTAAATATTTATGTTGCCCTAAAGAGTCGAAAGTGCAAGGAATAGCCTCATTATCATTTTCTTCTTTATGTTGCCCTAAAAACTCTAAACTACATAGATGATCCTCCATAGTCATCACTTTCTTATGTTGGCCTAAAAATCCTAAATTTCCTTGGATATTATCCATAAGATGTTCTTTACTATACTGCTCTTGAAAACCTAAAGTGCAAGGAATACACTCCGTATTGCTTTTATTTTTATTGTAAGGAGAATATTTTATTCTACTTGAGGATAATAAAGGTGATTTACTTGGATTAAGCTTGACCTCCTTCACCTCATTTGCTTTAAAATTCATTTTCCCATATTCCTTTATATTAAAATTTTCCTTCCCCTATTCCTTCGCACCTTTAGCTCCTATATTTGAACTTGTACGCATTATACTTTCTCATCCCCCATATAATTTTTTTCTTCTAAGGGCTAGTTCGAGTGAACTGTAATGGCCTTTGACATCTGATAATGTAGAGAAATTTTTCTAGCCACTTTCTTAGGAGTAGAAAATCCTTTATTTGACCTAGCTTCTCCTATGATATGGTCTCCTTATTTCGAATTGAAGCTACCCTCATGCCCAAAAAATTCTCTCTTCCTCCATTTTCACTTTGTAGTCTCTTGCCATGTACCTAGTTTTTGAAGAACACAAGCTTATACTGAGAGGGGGGTGAACAGTATAAGATCAACTTTCACTTTTCTTTCCCAAACAATATTATCCAATATTATCAATGGCAATATCAATAGCAGTAATCAAAGCAATGCACAAATCATCACACACAATAGAGACACCAATTTAACGTGGTTCACCCAATGTGGGCTACTCCACGGAGAAAATATTTCTACTAAATTTTCTCAACAAATATTCTTGGGAATCAATTCCCTATTACAATGTTTATGGACCTCTATCCAAAGGAGACACCAATCCCCTATGCTCTGATTTGTGGATCTCTCTCCACAGGAGAACTCTTTCCCCTTTTCTCTGGTTCGTGGAACTTGATCCAGGAGAACTCTATCTCCTCAACTGGTTCGTGGATCTCTCTCCATAGAAGAACTCTATCTTCCCAGCTGGTTCATGGATCACACTCCATAGGAGAACTCTTTCCCCTTTGCTCTGGTTCATGGATCTCTATCCATAGGAGAACTCTTTCCCCCTCTACTCTAGCTGATGATCTTCTAGAAGACTTCTACCCCCACTACTCTAGCTTGTGGATCTCTCTCCATAGAAGACCTCTATCCCCACTACACTAGCTAATGGATCTCTATCCACTAGAGACTACTATCCTCTTTACTCTATCACCTCCAAATCTTACTCTCAAATCTATCTCAAATCTGCACCAAAATCTATCCCAAGTCTAGTATAAATTCTGCTCTATCACTCTTCACTAACCTCTATCTCAAATCTATCCTCAAGCCTTAACACAAATCTTGATCAAATCACCAATCAAATCTACTTAGATCTACCCCAAGCCTTAACACAAATCTTGAACAAATCATCAATCAAATCTACTTAGATCTACCCCAAGCCTTAACACAAAGCTTGAACAAATCAACCTCTTAATTTTTTCAAGTCTTCACAAGACTTGCTCAATCTACCTTCAAGTCCTCAATCTATCTCAAGTCTTCACCAAGACTTGCTCAAATATACCTTCAAGTCCTCTCAAGAACTTGCTCAATTCTACTCTCAAGTCTTCACAAAGACTTGCTCAATATACTCTCAAGTCTTCACAAAGACTTTCTCAAATCTACCTTCAAGTCCTCTCAAGAACTTGCTCAAATATGCTCTAGCATATGCTCAAACCTATTCTAACACATGCTCAAAATAACTCACAAAATATGCTCAATCAATCTCAAATCTTGCACACAATGCTATCAAATGCTTTGTCTAATCTTCAAAGTAATTCCTTTAACTTGAAGTAGTTTAGACATATTCTATCCAAAATTCATTTAACCTCTGGAACATATAGAGAATGATGTACTCTATCAAAACTCAATATGTTCTACTCAATCATTAAGTCTATCACTTCCACATGTCTTACTTTTATTGCTCTTTTAAAGATAGATTCAATCTAGCACATGACACCTATATTTATGATCTACACTCTTGCTTTCACAAATCTGATTTCTAATGTTTGCACATTCACTTTTAATATCACTCAAAACCAATGCTCAAGAAGTTTCACTCAATCATTCAACCAATGAAACACAACTTGCTCACAAACCCTAAACAAGTGTTTTCATACTTCTTCAAACAAAGAGCACAATGTAGGTCTCAAACCCTAACTCAAATAATTCCTAATCTCTATCTCAAATGTTCTCTAAACATTCAACAATGAAGCATATAAGACTCACTCAAATATTTCCAACAATGCTTATCAAACAATCCTTTTCACTCCACCTTATGTTTCACAACATTCATTCCAACAAACACTTCAAACAAAAGATGATGTGCCCATACCTCTTTGCTTTGATGGAGATATGTCTTCAAAACCTGTCTCACTTACAACCAAATCCTTTTGTGCCAATTCAAGGTTAGATAGCAACAGTCTATCTCAAAACCTCCACATGAATATTTCACCTCAACAAATATTTCACCATACAAATATTAATAAAATGTCAAACCACTTATACACCTTATTACTCCTAACTTTGCCAATAAATTTCATCAACAAAGAGTCACCAATTACATAAGCAAAATATTTCATTTACACCTTATATCTCCTACTTGTCATTAATGCATTTCCAAAAGATAAATAAAATATCACTTCACTTTTTATCCCAATGCATTAACAAAACAAACTACCTTAATTTTTTCTCAACAAGAAATTATTTTTATAACCCTTTTATTGCAAAAATAAAAACCATTTAAAACACCTTATATCTCCCTAGCACATACCTTAGCCACCTTAGACCTTAGGGCATAATTTAATTTTTAATAAAAAATTAATCCCTCTTTCTATTGCCCACCTATCATGGGAGTCGAACCCATCTACTCTATTAGCCCCACACCCTAGCCACCGCTAGGCTACCATGTGGGCTAGCCAACCCACATGTAACCAAAATGCAAGACCTCCCTCTTGTCCTTTACCATCGATGCCAAAACTTAAATCGACCACGCAGCCAAAAGGACCTTCATGTGAATCGAACCCACGCCTTCTACCTCCTACGCCACTGCGCAAGCCTTGCTTGCCAGCTCGACTACCACCTCACATGAGTGGGGACACACCCCATCCACACTTTGACCAAATCTTCTACACCAAAATTTGCATTATCTCCTTTCTATTTCCTCCATCACATCGAACATGCAAGGCAAATACTTCGAGGTTTAATGATTCAAATACCACTAAGGCTTAGGCTAAACCTTAGCCTTATTAATACACATGCCCTCCTCTATATTTGACATCAACTTCTTTTTGCAATTCAAATTTTGGTATTTCAAATTTTAATTATTATATTTAATTATAATAATTTAAATCCAAAGGATTTAAATATTATAATTTAAATATTTAAAAACCTTTTGGGCCTTTTCTTTTTAGGGATAACCTTGCCACCATTAATGGATATTTTAACCTTTGCAAAATTACCACCAAGGTAATTTATAAATCCTTTCTCAAATATTATGGAGAGGTATTCCTTTCTTCTTGTTGCCTTATACCTCATGTGCCACCAAGAGAAATATTCTCACAAATATTTCCATCAATTTAGGACATTAAACCTTTTGACATTAATCAAACCTCTTGACATTAATTCCATAAAATTAGGACATCAAACCTCTTGACATCAATGACAACAAAACATGCTCAAATTTCCAACAATCTCCCCCTTTGTCATTGATGGCAACCCTTTTTCCTTAAGCATTCCTTTTACCTTTTTCCAATTCTGCTCCCCTAAGAAACTACTCCCCTGACTGAATGCTCTCCCCCTAACTCAAATATCTCCCCCTTTGACATCAATGGCAAAGGGACTCCTTTGGGGCTAAATATAAGACTCTTAGCTTAGCCCCCTCCCCACCTCCTCTCCTTGAGGTGATTAATTTTGGGGTGGGAGTAAAATTACTCCCAGCATACAATGCTCTTTTCCTTTGTCAACCTTCTTTCTCAACATACCCTTTTGATCCCTTTGAGTATCCTTGTTCTTGCTTGTCTCTGGAAACTTTATTCTACACCACTTGGCCTTATGCCCAACATTATTGCACTTATAACACTTAATGTTGTGGTTCCTAGAAGGTGCAAATATCTTGAAGTTCCTCCTGGTGAAGCCATACCTATTTCTATCATGAACCCTACAGTGAATTGCTTTATGACCAAATTGATTACAAGAGTAGCAATACCCTTGAAAGAAATGTCCATATTTGAAGTTCCTCTTAGTAATACCATACTCCTTCTTTCCATGAGTCCTGCAATGCATAGCCTTGTGACCAAACTTATTACATGAAAAACAATTGCCTTTGAAGAAGTCTTGTCTTGAACCCATTGGTCTTTTAGTCCTTTCTTCTCTGTGATGATCCATGTTCCTTGTTTGTGCATTGTTTCCTTTCTTGGTGAAGTTTCTATTTTTCAACTTATTCTCATAAGTCTCAATTTCTCCTTCACTCTCTTCCTCTGAAACTTCTTCCTCTTTGGATCTTGAGCTTGACCCTTCTTCTTGTTTCTCTTGTCCTTCTTCAAAACCAAGTCCTATTTTGATAGATGAAGGTCTTTGTGCATTGATAATCTTATCCAAAGTCTTTGAAATTTTCCCAAACCTGTGTAGCTTGTCCTTAGACTCTTCCATTTCCTTCCTTAGAGAAACTACCTCTTGTTCTAATCTCTCACATTCTAAGACTTTTACCTCTAGATTTTCTTTAAATCTTCTTGTCTTAGCTATTGAGTTTGTCAGATCTTGTATAAGCTTTCCTTTCTCTTCATCACATTCTTGAAATTGAGCCTTGAATCTTGAATTCTGCTTTCTGAACTTTTTCAATTCTTTTAGAGTAGAAATAAGTTCAGCTTCTAGATCTACTACTCCTTCCTCTTCATTTTTTGATTCTTTCTCTACTTCTTTGTCTTCAAGAGCATCTTCATATTTTTTAGATTTATCTTCAACAGGAGCACTTCCTTCCTCTTCTATTGCCAAAAAGAGAATTTCTTCTTCTTCACTATCTAAGGATCTTTCATCACTATCACTTGAAACCTTGCCTATCTTGTCCGCATAAAAACTCTTCTTATACCTTTGAAAAAACTTCTTTTCATGCTTGCTTTGTCCATACCTATTTTTCTTTTCATACCTGGATTTTCTTGCTTCCTTTCTCTTATGATCTTGTTTCTCTTCACTGCTACTACTTCCAGCTTCTGGATAGTTAGATGCATAGTGACCATATTTACCACAATTAAAACACTTCACTATTTTCGTACCTTTGTGCTTTCTTGAATCCTTCTTGTTCCTTCTGCCATAGTTAGCTTCTTCATCACTGGATGACTCATCACTTGAATCTGGCTTCTTATCTTTTGTCTTCTTTGCTACTTTGAAGGCTACCTCTTTCTTGGGAATAGGATCCTTTACTATTCTCATCTCATAAGCTATGAGAGTTCCATGTAACTCATCCATAGTCAAATTTTCAATATCTCTTGTTTCTTCTATGGCTGAAACCTTTCCATCATACCTCATAGGAAGTGACCTTAAAACCTTTTGAGCAACATCGGATTCTTCTATTTTAAATCCAAGTCCTCGCATGGTGTTAACAACCTCATCCACATGAAGTAAGTATGCAACAATGTCTTCCTCTTCTTTCATCTTCAAGTCTTCAAATGTCTTCTTGTGATTTTGCAATTTTGCCATTTTGACCTTTTTATCTCCCTCATATGTTTGCTTCAGTTTTTCCCAAATTTCCTTTGTTGATTCGTAATGCATAACTTTTACAAACTCTGCTTCATGTAAACCACTTAATATTGCATTCATAGCCTTGGCATTATTCACATGCAAGAGCTTACCATATTTATCTATGGGAGGATTAGTTGTAGGTGTAAATCCATCCTCAATTGCTTGCCATGTCTCATATCCTTGTGCCATCAAGTAAGTCTTCATTCTTATGCTCCAGAAAGCATAATTGTTCCCATCGAACAATGGTGCCTTATTTGCTGAAGATCCACTCTGAGATGCCATATGTGTTCCTGTACACTCTTCCTTCAAGTTGTTAGACTCTTCCGAAGGAACCCGCTCTGATACCAATTGAAGAACACAAGCTTATACTGAGAGGGGGGTGAACAGTATAAGATCAACTTTCACTTTTCTTTCCCAAACAATATTATCCAATATTATCAATGGCAATATCAATAGCAGTAATCAAAGCAATGCACAAATCATCACACACAATAGAGACACCAATTTAACGTGGTTCACCCAATGTGGGCTACTCCACGGAGAAAATATTTCTACTAAATTTTCTCAACAAATCTTCTTGGGAATCAATTCCCTATTACAATGTTTATGGACCTCTATCCAAAGGAGACACCAATCCCCTATGCTCTGATTTGTGGATCTCTCTCCATAGGAGAACTCTTTCCCCTTTTCTCTAGTTCATGGAACTTGATCCAGGAGAACTCTATCTCCTCAACTGGTTCATGGATCTCTCTCCATAGAAGAACTCTATCTTCCCAATTGGTTCATGGATCACACTCCATAGGAGAACTCTTTCCCTTCTCTAGTTCATGAATCTCTATCCACAAGGAAAACTCTTTCTCCTCTACTCTAGTTGATGATCTTCTAGAAGACTTCTACCCCCACTACTCTAGCTTGTGGATATCTCTCCATAGAAGACCTCTATCCCCACTACACTAGCTAATGGATCTCTATCCACTAGAGACTATTATCCTCTTTACTCTATCACCTCCAAATCTTACTCTCAACTCTATCTCAAATCTACACCAAACTCTATCCCAAGTCTAGTACAAATCTACTCTAACTCTACTCACAAATCTACACTAAACTCTATCTCAAATATATCCTCAAGCCTTAACACAAAGCTTGATCAAATCACCAATCAAATCTACTTAGATCTACCCCAAGCCTTAACACAAATCTTGAACAAATCAACCAATCAACTCTGCTTAGATCTACCCCAAGCCTTAACACAAAGCTTGAACAAATCAACCTTTTAATGTTATTTCAAGTCTTCACAAGACTTGCTCAAATCTACCTTCAAGTCCTCTCAAGAACTTGCTCAATCTATCCTCAAGTCTTCACAAAGACTTGCTCAAATCTACCTTCAAGTCCTCTCAAGAACTTGCTCAATTATGCTCTCAAGTCTTCACAAAGACTTGCTCAAATCTACCTTCAAGTCTTCACAAAAACTTGCTCAAATCTACCTTCAAGTCTTCTCAAGACTTGCTCAATATGCTCTAGCATATGCTCAAAATTGTTCTAACACATGCTCAAAATAGCTCACAAAATATGCTCAATCAATCTCAAATCTTGCACACAATGCTATCAAATGCTTTGTCTAATCTTCAAAGTAATTCCTTTAACTTGAAGCAGTTTAGACATATTCTATCCAGAATTCATTTAACCTCTAGAACATATAGAGAATGATGTACTCTATCAAAACTCAATATGTTCTACTCAATCATTAAGTCTATCACTTCCACATGTCTTACTTTTATTGCTCTTTTAAAGATAGATTCAATCTAGCACATGACACCTATATTTCTGATCTACACTCTTGCTTTCACAAATCTAATTTCTAATGTTTGCACATTCACTTTCAATATCACTCAAAACCAATGCTCAAGAAGTTTCACTCAATCATTCAACCAATGAAACACAACTTGCTCACAAACCCTAAACAAGTGTTTTCATACTTCTTCAAACAAAGAGCACAATGTAGGTCTCAAACCCTAACTCAAATAATTCCCAATCTCTATCTCAAATGTTCTCTAAACATTCAACAATGAAGCATATAAGACTCACTCAAATATTTCCAACAATGCTTATCAAACAATCCTTTTCACTCCACCTTATGTTTCACAACATTCATTCCAACAAACACTTCAAACAAAAGATGATGTGCCCATACCTCTTTGCTTTGATGGAGATATATCTTCAAAACCTATCTCACTTACAACCAAATCCTTTTGTGCCAATTCAAGGTTAGATAGCAATAGTCTATCTCAAAACCTCCACATGAATATTTCACCTCAACAAATATTTCACCATACAAAGATTAATAAAATGCCAAACCACTTATACACCTTATTACTCCTAACTTTGCCAATAAATTTCATCAACAAGAGTCACCAATTACATAAGCAAAATATTTCATTTACACCTTATATCTCCTACTTGTCATTAATGCATTTCCAAAAGATAAATAAAATATCACTTCACTTTTTATCCCAATGCATTAACAAAACAAGCTACCTTAATTTTTTCTCAAAGAAATTATTTTTATAACCCTTTTATTGCAAAAATAAAAACCATTTAAAACACCTTATATCTCCCTAGCACATACCTTAGCCACCTTAGACCTTAGGGCATAATTTAATTTTTAATAAAAAATTAATCCCTCTTTATTGTCGCCTATCACCTACCACCGAGAGTCGAACCCATGCTACCTGCTAGCCCCGCGCCCTAGCCACCGCTAGGCTACCATATGGGCTAGCCAACCCACACGTAACCAAAATGCAAGACCTCCCTCTTGTCCTTTACCATCGATGCCAAAACTTAAATCGACCATGCAGCCAAAAGGACCTTCACGTGAATCGAACCCATGCCTTCTACCTCCTACGCCATTGTGCAAGCCTTGCTTGCCAGCTTGGCTACCACCTCACACGAGTGGGGACACACCCCATCCACGCTTTGACCAAATCTTCTACATCAAAATTTGCATTGTCTCCTTTCTGTTTCCTCCATCGCATCGAACGTGCAAGGCAAATACTTCGGGGGTTTAATGATTCGAATACAACTTAGGCTTAGGCTAAACCTTAGCCTATTAATACACATGCCCTCCTCTATATTTGATGTCAGCTTCTTTTTGCAATTCGAATTTTGGTATTTCAAATTTTAATTATTATATTTAATTATAATAATTTAAATCCAAAGGATTTAAATATTTAAAAACCTTTTGGGCCTTTTATTTTTAGGGATAACCTTGCCACCATTAATGGATATTTTAACCTTTGCAAAATTACCACCAAGGTAATTTATAAATCCTTTCTCAAATATTATGGAGAGGTATTCCTTTCTTCTTGTTGCCTTATACCTCATGTGCCACCAAGAGAAATATTCTCACAAATATTTCCATCAATTTAGGACATTAAACCTTTTGACATTAATCAAACCTCTTGACATTAATTCCATCAAATTAGGACATCAAACCTCTTGACATCAATGACAACAAAACATGCTCAAATTTCCAATCATTTCATGATATTTACGACATCGGAATGCAATGTTTTCATAATCCATTTGTTGATCTCATTCTCTTGATTCAAATTTAATCCTAATCAATTTGGTAAAGGTTTATAAATATCCATGGCAACACATATTCGAGTGTATATAACATGCCTTATCCTCTTAGTAGTTGGTTCCTCCTAGATGAATTCACCTAAAGGATTACCAATGTTCTTCAAAACCACCTTACTAATGAGTTGATAAGGAACTCCAAAAAACCTAATCCATACCAAAATCCTATTAATTGTTTTTGTGTCCACAGAAAAATTCTCACTCTAATATCTTAAATATAATGCATCTTTACCCCTCAACCATGGGCCTCCATCCATTATTTTATACCTTGTTTAGGAATCGGAGAAAATAATAAGGAAAATCCTTTTGGAAGAAAAGTCATGGAGTAATTTGAATTCAATCTTCACTTCCACTTAATCCAATTTTAAATCTTAGAAAAACCTAACCAATATCCATGAAACTTACAAATTAACCATCTAGTTTTAAGAATCATTATATCATGCTCAATCATCTCATCTTTGATAATCATTTCTAGTGTTGAATCTGCGACCTGGACTGGATTTGCCATAGATTTTATCTTCCTGTTATATCTAGTTAGGGCATCCAAAATTCCAACTTGGCCATTCATAATTTTAGTAAGGACTTTCACAAAATACTTTCTTTCCATGTTACCTAGATATTTTCAAATGAATCCTTTAAATTCTCCTAAGATCTAGAATAAGAAGTGGCATTTGTTACTTGATCACACTTTGCTTTCTACTTTCTGCTTTCCTACTCACACTTCCTCCTCACTCCCAACTTGTGCTCATGCTCACTTTGTGCTGCACTCACTCTTGACTCATGCTCACATTCATTTTTTACTACACTCAATCTCGACTCGTGCTTGCACTCGCTACCGACTCCACTCACTCACAACTTACACTAGCACTCTTGTTTTTGGATGCACCCACTCTTGACTCACACTTACACTCGCTACTGACTACACTCACTCTCGGCTTGCACTCACACTCTTTTTTTTGGATACCCTCACTCTTGGATCATGCTCGTACTCACTCCTAGATACAATCACTCACAATACACTCGGATTGCACTCATACTCTTATTTTTAGCTGCATTCACTCCCGACTTGTGCTTGCACTTGCTCTTAGCTTGTGCTCACAAAAAATGGATTAAAATTGATATAACTTTGTTTTAAAGGTTATATGTGATTGAAAGAGGCCCCACCCATATTATATCATGACCATATAATGGTGTTAAAACAATATTTTAGTAATAATACATGTATTTTTGGGTAAGATTCTAACCAGGTTTTCCTCCTTGAAAGTCAAGATGTTTAACCTGTTGAGCTCATACCACTTGATTAAATTGATATACTTCTAAGGAATTATGAAACTCAAAATTAAATTAGAAAAATAAAAGAAGAGATAAATTTTTTTAATATAAATCAATATTAGTTGTTTATTCTTCTAATTCATTCAATTTTGATATATATTTTATTTATTTTCATGCCTACAATAAACATGGTAATAGACATCTAAATATTTTTTATGATGATGTTGTTAATCAAGTTTTGACTATTTTAGTTTTTAAAGGAAGGTAATAATAATTATTTTCATGATGTGTAAGATTCTTTCTTAAAGGTGGACAAGGCTTTCTAATGTGTTGGAGAGGTACCTCCTTCATAATTCCCCTTGTCATGATCAAAAAATTGATGGATAAGACTTTTTTAAGAATATAATAATTAGGGATTACACTTTAGGTTTTGAGCTTATTGAGAGAAAATTTAAGAGAAAATTTGAGAGAAAAAGCATTTACTATTTTTGATATGTTCTTTATCAACACTAAAGAAGAGTATCATATTTACACTAAGCAAAAATATTTTTACCAAGAAGAAATTGACATCATATTGTAGACACAAAAAATTGACCCACTTCAATGGGCAATCTTCCCTGAGCCCTCTAGGGGACCCCTTAGACTTGCCTAGGGCAAGGACAAGGCTTTCCCCCCTGTTTTTCTTATTTTCCCTCTCTATGCAAAATCATGCTCGATCCTTGATGGGGTGTGACTTCACATTACGATATCGCGATCAGCCCGGATGGGGCATGATTTCACCTTTTTAGGGTTTGACACATTAAAACCCTAATTTTTTGGGGTTGGCATGTTTTACGTCGACCCTCCTTGGTTTTTCCTCTATTTTCACCTTCAAATCCGCTATATAAGGAGGGTTTGAATTCACTTTTTCAAAAAAAAAATATAAGTTAACACACGCTCACATAATCGACACTTGATGATTTATTGCTCGCATTTGATTTCTCGTAAAGTGTTTTGTTTGATCTACATCCTTCTTCTTCTTCTTTCACAAGCAACTTTGAAGTGTGGAGTTTGATTGATTGTTTGTTGCATTGGATTATTATTGTTCGCTCTTGGTGGATTGTTGTTGGAGCCCTAAGGAGAGATTGACCATCTAGGAGATCTAAAACCCTTATGTTTTTCTTTTGCACTCTCTACCAGGTGAATTCGCTCTTTTACATGCATATTTGGATTTTTTGAATGACATGATCGAGCTTCTGCACTTATCTTTTATTTTTTGCATATTTTATGCGAAATCGCACCTATCCTGCTGCAAGGCATGATTTTGCCTTGCATTATCATGACTGACCATTACGAGGTACAATTTCACATAAATCAAAACTAGGGGTAATCTGCTATTCTTGTTTTCTTCATTGCATCATAGACTGCATCTAGAGCATAGTGGCATATTCTGTTATGTGATTTATGCATTCTGTTCTGCTGTATTGTATTATGTTTGCTTTTCTCCAAAGGTCAATTTTCACTTTTAATTATCAAATGTCAGCTAAAAGGACCTAGGGGGCTTGACTGTTGTGCCTCCAAGTATTGTTATACAATGGCCTAAGAAGGCCCCCTAATGCTAATCCCATTTTCAAGTGTTTGTTGAGTTATCTTGCAGGAACAGGTATTATTGATAGCATTGGACAAAGGGATAAAAGCAAGGATAAATCATCAGATGAGCTAAGTATTTTGATTAGTCCTTTAGGCTATTTTTTGAGTGCTTTTATTTTTGTTGTAAAACCCTAGATCTAATTTTATAGAAATATATTTAATTAAGTTCTAGGTATTTGAAAGATAAACAACATATAGTGTGCACTTAGGGTTAATTCTGTTTGTGCATTTCTCTTGAGCCCTTGCTTAAAGGTTATTTTCTTAGAACCCTAGGTTAGAAAAGCATTCAAAGAAAGAATTATTCTAGGGTTAGCTCTTGTATTCCTGCATTTCTATATTTTTGCATTGTCCTTTATATTTTATAGCATAGATCTAGAAAGGCCAAATCTAGGTGTTTGTCTTGAATCTCATACATCAAACATTCCTAAAATTCCTGTGGACTTGGAGTGAGTCCTTAAATCATTTCCTAGTGAACCCTTCCCCCATCTTCTTATCACCAAGTGTAGAGAACAACACAGCCCCCATGGTTCACCCCATAAGGCTTCTCTTATATCTTGTGGATCCAACCTTTTGGGAATTGTACACGGTAGGGTAGTTTTTCCCCTCTACATATTTGGTGAACCCGATGTGAACACCTCCTTTTATTTTAAAACTCTAATCAAGATCATTAATTATATGTGTGATAGATCAGGAGAACATTAAAAACATAATTTTTGGTGCTTGTGGGTCTTAGTTCCTTCCTTTGCTTTGATCTTTTTCTCTTTTCCCAATGGCTTCCAACCTTGGGAATGGGAGAAGGTTTTTAAGTTTTGATGAGATTTTTCAAGAGAATGATCAAATTGATAGAGAAAATCCTAACCTTGAGGAAGAAGATATTGATAATAGTCTTGATCCTGTTAGGGGACCCAATGGGAACCTTACATTCAAATATTTTGAGCATATGTGGACCTTTTATAAGCATCACAAGCATACCTTGGATGTTGCTTTGGAGGAAGAAGCCCTACTTGAGGAAGTTAGACCATCTCATGATAACTCCTTGAGTGAATATTTGAATCATAGTAATCTTGTTCATCATCCAACTTATGCTACTACTATGACCACCAACATTGGAAGGAATTTACAAATCCCTCCAACTAGTAGTGCCATCCAAAATTCTCAATTTCCTCCTCAATCTACTTATATCAACACTATTGCCTCTATGCAACCACAAGATACCATATATCACAATAGTATCAATATGTCCAATACCCCTCCTTTAAGGAATATAGGGATAGTACATAACAGTAATCCAGAAGTGCAGAATTTAACAAATATGGTGAAGCAGTTGGTTTCAAAAGTCGAGATGATTCAGCCTTCAAGTTTTACTTACAGTTATAAGGAAATGTGTAATCAGCCATTGGATCCTATTGTTGTTGCTAGACCTTATCCTAAGTATTTCCCTATACCAGTTTTACCTATCTATAAGGGTACAGAATATCCAATAGAGCATTTAAGAAGATTTAGAATAGCTTGCCATGATCTTATTTATGATGATATGTTGTTACTTAAAACATTCCCTAAGAGTCTTGGTGGCATGGCATTAGAGTGGTATTATCGGTTTCCTAATTATTCCTTAAAGAGTTTTGAAGAGACAACAAAATTATTTGTTCAACAATTTGGTGCTTACATTGAGAAAGAAGTGACAATGAAAGATGTGTATAATTTAAAACAAAGTAAAGGAGAAAGCTTTTTAGACTTTTTGGCTCATTGGAGAAGTTTAGTTGGATGTTTGAGATATACTTTACCTCCTAAGGATATGCTTGAGATATTTATTGGTAATTTACAAGAACAATTATCTTATGCATTAGAGACTACTACTATTTCTTCTTTTGATCAAGCAATTGATTTAGCAAGAAAAGTAGAACATGCCCTTATCAGAAGAGGCCAACTTAAGGTTAAAGAAGAAAAACCTACTAAGTCTCAACATAAGAATAAGCACATAGGAGGTGATAATGGAATGGATAGTAGGCATGTTAACAATGTTACTAACGACCTACATAAGATAGTACTTCAAAAACCTCCACAAAGGAATTTTACAAGGCTTAATATGTCTATGGAAGCAATTTTGAAACAACTCTTAGAAGCTAAGGCAATTGAGTTACCTCCTATTAGACAACCAGATACTACAACTCATTGGTATAAGGTAGGTCAGCATTGTGCATATCATAGAGTGGAAGGACATTGGATGAATTCTTGTAGAAAGTTAAAGCATGTAGTACAAGATTTGATTGATGCAGAACGTCTTGATGTGGGAAATTTACAACAAAAGCCACCTGCTAATCAGAATAGAGTTAGGCAGGTAGCTAATCAAGTATCCTATAGAAGTGTACCATATTGTTACAATAATAATATGGTTGGTATGATAACGACTACTCTAGGGAAGACAATGAAGAGTCAGTAGGTTCAACGATCTCAACAGGAGATCAATATCTCAGCCAATATCTCTCTTTTGGAACTTTTACAGAGCTCTCCCACTCATGGGGAGGCCTTGATGAATGTATTAAGACATCAATTTGTCCCTCCAAATATTTCCCCTAGTGATATGGCCAATATTGTAAGATCTCTTGGGATACATCATCTCACATTCTCGGATACTGATATTTCTTTCTCAAACTTGCAAAAATATTCTTCTCTTTACATCACTGCATTTATTGGGGATACTTTTATTAAAAGAGTTATGATTGATAATGGTTCTTCCTTTAATTTATGCACATATCATTTCTTTCAAAAATTTGGATTAAAAGAGGAAGATATAATTAAATTTGATGACATCATTACAACTTTCAACAATGAGTCCCAAGAAGCTTATGGTACCATATCACTTCCCCTCAAAGTTGGACCAAAAATTTTAGATACATTGTTTTATGTGGTATCTTGTCCCGCATATTTTAATATTCTTCTTGGACGTCCTTGGATCCATGCAATGGAGGCCATCCCTTCTACCTTTCATCAATGTGTAAAATTTAAATTTGAAAATCAACCTATTTCTATCATGGGCGATCCTCATCCATTCAAATTTTGCTCACCCGAAGACTTAGCTCAAATTTATTCATCATATTCCTCATCTAACAAAGCTAAGCAACCTAAAAATATTGATAAGAAATCATCAATTCATGTCTCATCTCAAGATCAAGTCAACTCTTCTTGTCAAGATTCTCTCTTAGATAAATCTCATCATGGTTTAGAGTGGTGTGTTGAAGATGAGGGACCACCCTCTCCTTCTATGTTGGTCTCTTTCCCAAAGTAGTTTTTCAAAGATGAGGATCCTCCCTAGAATGATATTTGCTTTGACGGGTTTGTCCCTTGTGCTATGCAGGTGGAATATTCTAATTCTCAAGAGGACTTTGGTTCTATGTCTCTCGAGGACCTTGAGCAATTAGGAGTGACTCCTACCCTACCTCCTCTTGAGGATGATTTTTCCATCCTTATTGAGGAAACCATAGATGTGAATATAGGTTCTGAGGAAGCCCCTAGAATCCTTAAGCTAGGTAAAGCCTTGTCCATGGATGAGCAGGAGCAATTGACCAATTTGTTAAGAGAGTATCAAGATATATTTTCTTGGTCATATGCCGACATGCCAGGGCTTGATCCCTCCCTTGTCATGCATCATTTGGTAGTTAAGCCTAGTGCTAAGCTGTTAAGAAAAAACTTAGGAAGATGCATCCTAAGGTCACCCTTTCGATCAAGGAAGAGCTCCAAAAACTCCTTGATATTGGTTTTATAAAAGCTATCGACTATTCTGATTGGATCTCCAATATCATTCCTATGGCTAAGAAGGAAGGAACAATCAAAATATGTACCGACTTTTGAGACATTAACTTAGCATGTCCCAAGGATGATTTTCCCTTGCCCAACATAGATCAGATTATAGATTTCACTACCAAATGTGGAATGCTTTCACTTATGGATGGTTTCTCAGGCTACAATCAAATTATGATTACCCCTAAGGACTAGGCCAAGACAACATTCACTACTCCATGGGGAACCTTCTACTGGAAGGTCATGCCTTTTGGCCTGAAGAATGCAGGAGCTACCTATCAGTGGGCCATGACTTATATTTTCCATGACATGATGCATGATATTCTCTAGGACTATGTGGATGATCTTTTAGATCGCTCCATAGAATGAAAGGATCATGTCCATGATTTAAGATGAATATTTGAAAGGCTTCGACAGTACAAGGTTCATCTTAAACCCGCTAAGTGTGTGTTTGGAGTCACATCTGGAAAGTTGTTAGGCTTCATAGTTTCTAGGTGAGGCATTTAAGTGGATCTCGCTAAGATAGCGACTATCATTGATATGCCTCCTCCCTATACCCTCACTGAACTACGTAGCCTACAAGGTAAACTATAGTCTATCCATCGGTTCATTGATCGGTTAGTCGATAAGTGTCAACCCTTTCTTAAGCTTCTTAAGAAAGATGTGGTCTTTCGATGGGATTCTGAATGTCAAAAATCTTTTGATGATCTCAAGAAGTATCTCACTTTCCCCCCTTTTCTAGTTCCTCCTATACCTGGTAGGCATTTGATGCTTTACATAGCAGCCACTACTCATGCTTTAGGAGCCATGTTGGCCCAACATGATGATCAAAACAAAGAATGAGCTATCTACTATATCAGTAGAACTTTGGTCAGCTATGAAACCAGGTACACCCCCTTAGAAAATCTTTACCTTGCCATGGTGTTTTCTTCTCAAAAGTTAAGACACTACATGCTTAGCCATAAGACATTGGTAGTTGTAAAGTTTGATCCTTTGCATTATCTAATGTCTAAACCCCACCTGTCAGGTCGAGCTACTAAATGGGTGCTAGCCCTTAGTGAGTTTGACTTGACTTTCATAGGTCAGAAGGCTATCAAGGGTCAGGTGATTGTTGATTAGTTAGCCTCTGCTCCCCTAGAAGCTACCCATCCTCTAGTTGTTGAGTTTCCTAATGAGTGCTTCAATGTTAAAATTGAAGAGTCTAAGTCTTGGACTTTATTTTTTGATGGAGCCCAATGCATAAAGGGCACCATTGCTGGAGTCATTCTAGTCACCCCATAAAAGAAACTCATCCCCTTGTCCTTCAAGCTTCATTTCTCTTGCATAAATAACACTACAGAATATGAAGCTTTGATCCTTGGTCTTAGAGCTACCTTAGCTTTGTAGGTTAGAGTTTTTTTGGTCTTTGGTGACTCTCAACTTGTGGTTAATCATATTAATGATATTTATCAGACTTGAGATGATAAACTTAAACCTTATAAGGAGATTATCACTAAGTTGTTATCCTCATTTGATCAAGTAACCATAGATTCTATACCTAGATCCTCAAACTACCAGACGGATGCCATGGTTGTTGCTACATCCTTGTTCCCTCTAGAGTTAGAATATGATCAAGCATCAATTATCATTAGACAACTCCAAGAACCTATGTCACTTGGTTCTTGTCTGGTCCCGTTAGATTGTTTAACCATTAGAGCTTCCCCATCTGAGCCATGGTATAATGACATATTTAATTTCCTTAAGGATGGTTTGATGTCTGATGGTTTAGATCGTAATCAACATAAGCTTTTGTGCAAGAGAGCATGTTGATTCATCATAATCAAAAATACTTTATTTTAATGTTCTTTTGAAGGTATCCTCTTATGATGGCTTAAATTCGATGAAGCTCAGCTTTCTCTTAGTGATGCTCATGAAGGTTCATGTGGGGGCCATTTTAGAAATAATTTTATTTCCAAGAAGCTCCTTCGGATGGGGTATTATTGGCCTTCCATGGAGAAATATGCATGCGATTATGTTCGGTGTTGTGACAAGTGTCAACGCCATGATCATCTTGTTCATGCTCCTTCTCAAGACCTTCATGTTATCTCTTCCCCTTGGCCATTCTCCATGTGGGGATTGGACATTATCAAGAAGGTTAACCCAATGTCATTTGATGGTCATAATTTTATCATTACTATGATCGAGTATTTCACTAAATGGGTTGAAGCCATGCCTTTGGATACGGTGACTAGAACTCAATTTTCTAAGTTCATCTTCAACCAAATTCTTTATAGGTTTGGGATTCCTTCGGTGATAGTTTTTACCAAAAAAAATCCTTTCAAGAATAAGTATGTTCATAATATTTGTGATAAATACAAGATTTAGCATAGGTGTTCAACTCCTTACTACCCCTAGGGTAATGGGCAAGCCAAAGCATCCAACAAGTCCTTGATCAAGATTTTGAAGAAGTTGGTTAATAAGATCGGTCATGACTGGTGATGAGTGTCATTAATCTCATCATTTAATCTCAATGATTTATCAATCCGGGGTGGTGTCCAAGGCTATCTACGATAGAAGGTTAGGGCAGAGTATAATTCAAGCATTCAGATTTCAAGCAATTATTGGGTGAAACAGATTTGGTTTAGCCTTTTGGTGTCACACTAAACCTAATCTGCAGAACAAAAACTTGCAAGAAATAAAAACTAATTCTAATTTTAGAAAATTAAAGTTAACTACAATTGCATGAATTGAAATTGCTGAATTGAAATCTAATCTACTTTTGTAGAATTGAAATAACATAATTGAAATTGCTAAATTGAAATGTTGTTGAAATGAAATCCTAAATTACACTTGCAAAATTGAAACCTAGTTTACTCTTGCATAATGGAAGTGATGCTTAGAAATGAAACACCTGTCAATACCCTACCACAAAAGGTCGTCAAGCTTTTGCTATAGGAATTGACAGCAAAATGAAATCTATTGGAAATTGAAAGTTGCTGAAACATAAAAATAACAGAACATGGAAAGCAAAGGAAACAAGAAATAAATGTTTAATCTAATTTGTTAGCTGACACACACATAAATGTTGTACACAAACATAATAGAAAACATCAATCACATAATACAAAATAAAAACAAGAAAATGAAATCTGACAAGCAATCTATTAATTCTTCTACATTAAAATTATAGATTAAAACCTACCATAAAATCCCTCCTAGATATGAAAGTGAGCCCATACTTCCTGATCTAGAAGGAGGTGAAAAACACTTCTTAACTAATTTAAAATCAGAACAAAATCTGACAAAATAACTACAATTTATTACTCTGAAAATGGCATTATAGTTCTGCTGCTACAGACTGTTACAAAGTTGAAAACTATCTATTTTTCTATTACTTATTCTCCTTAAGCTCAACCGACATGGGAGCTATCCTTTTATAGATGCATAAAATTTATTTACAAATAGAAAATATACTATTTCTATCCTGTAGATCAATTCCTATTATGCTGCAGCATTTCTTGGTTTTATCCTAGAAGAGGATCAATTGATCTTTTCCCATGAATGGTGGCTTTTGGATGGCAAGGACGACAAAGACAACTAGGGGATATTTTCCCTTAACCTTCTCAACCTTCTTTCCTTTTTTCCACCATAAATAAATATTCAAAAATTCAAAAAGTACTTTCTGTTGTCAATTTGAAGATAACTGGCTCAATCTGAAGATAACTGGTTCAATCCGAAGAAACTGCATTTTGTCAATCCGAAGATGTCTGCTCAATCCGAAGCTCTTCGGATTGACTAACTATGTGGTCTTCAAGTGATCTCAACTGATTTTCTCAGGTGGGTTATCTCTCAAGAACTGATTGCAATAGCTTTTATCCTTCTTTATGTGTGAATTCCATGCCTTGCTATTCATTGGTAGCTGGCTGAAATTTATATGGTAAACTGCAAGTAACCATGCTGAAATAGTGCAACAGTGCTAGAAAATTATCCCTGCTTTGTTATACCCTGTTACCACCTATTTAGACCATGTGGGAATGCTTCTAAATATATCATATGTCTTATGTAGTCCTTCTAAACTTATTCCATCCATTTCCTAATGCTTTGCTTGACAAATTCAAGGTGCTCCTATAAAGTGATAGCTTGCTGATTTTTATATGGTTGTTTTCTATAGATTTCTAGATTTAGAATAGTCCTAATAATTTGGCTTCAATGTGGACTTCAAAAAATTTGAAGGGCAAGAAAAAATTCTTAAACCATTGTGAATTTAATGGATATCAGCATACCACATTTGGCTGTTTGAAATGCATATTTTTATTTGCTACTTAATCAAGCAAAAGCAATCACAAAATGCTGAAAATAGTCAAAAACGGAGATATAATGCTCCTAACATAAAATCATGCAAACACTTAACAAATATATATTCTAATCAACTATTTGGAATTTAACTTAATAATATGACAGTTTTTATATGTCAAACATAGTGTAAAAATGAGGTATTTTCAGGCCTCATCATCCCCCCTAACTTGAACTGATGCATGCCCTCATGCATCCTAGTAGGCCATAGTAATATGTTGGTTTTATCCTTGTGAAAAACATACTTTGCCACCTGCTAGCTGAGAAATTTCTCCTTGCTGCACTACACCAAACATTTTTTTAATTTAAGTACAGGTATTTCACTTTTCTACAACCTTGCAAAAAAAAAATTCAATCAAATTTTTTCAATTTTTTTTTTATTCTATTTTTTTTCTTTTCTTGCATATTTTTTTTTTGATTTGCAACTTGCAAATTTTTGACTTCTGCACTTTCATAATTCAACATTGCAATTTCTGCAACACTATTAATTTTAACTCTTTTTCTATCCTTCTACAAGTTTTAGTGCTGCAAGGTACCTCTTAAAGACTTGGTATCATGTGATTCATCTTGCAATAGCCTTATTGTGGAACCATATTTGGTAGATGCACTACTACTGGTGAAATTTTTTGTTCTTAACAATATTTCAACCTAAATGCCTATTTCTATTGTTTGCACCTTTTGAATAAAATTGATAAAATTTTGATTTTGAAATGCTTGAGGGATGTACTTACATGTGGTAGAGCCTTAGGAACCTCAATATTTGATGTACCCTACTCTTTTTACTATTCTACAACATTTTCAGCAATTCTAGTACAATTTTTGCTTATTCCGAAGATATCTTGTTCATTCCGAAGATAACATGTTTTATTCTGAAGATTCATCCAAAAATGCAAAAACGACCTTCTATGCAAAAGTTAGCTACAAATTCTATTTTGGATCCATATCTAGGGTATGTAAGCCTTCCATAACATCAAAAATATCATCTCTATCCTTTTTTTTAGATGTTATTCATTACTATTTTATTGCAGTAGTAGTAAAATAGAATCTTCAGATGCTCCCATGCAACTAAGGGCAGAAGGGGGTGTTTCTTGACATCTTAAACATGTTCCATTTTCAACTTGTCAATATTGTATGAATAGTTTTATGCCAAATACCGATTATCATACATTAAATGCTAAATTCTTACTATGACTTAAATGCAAGAAACACATACCTTACTGTCCTGAAAATTGATCATGCACCTTACAAGCTGCTTTGATGATTGTTAGCAAGCTATTTGAAAACATAAATATACACATGTGTAGTGTGAGATTTGTACAATGGTGAAACAAGGATGGGTGGATCAACACGGTAATGCATGTCGAAAAACTGGTTTTCATGCAAGCCAACTCAGTAGCACCTCAAGGAGGTTTTCACTACTGAATTATTCATTTTTTTTCTCTTTTTTCTTTTTCTTTTTTTCTTCTCTTTTTTTTCATCTCTTTTTTTCATCAGAAGAGGCTGCCATTTCTGGTTTTCAACCAAGTTCTGTCATTTTTTTTCAAGTGCCTCAATAAAAGAGTGTCTCTCATGAGGCTACAATGAGAGAGAATGTCTCTCAATCTTATTTGGATGAGAACAATTCTTATTCTACAAAAACATGTCAATATTTGTATGAAAACACCATTTTTTTCTGTTGAAATCTGTAACAATGATGCAACCTTCCTTTCTAGATGAGTAGTAAGAATCTGCTTATGTCATTATTTAACTCCTTATTGCTGGAAATGAAGTGCCGACTTCATTGTTTCTCCTCCATGTTGAAATTGATGCTTGTCCTCATGTATCTCCATTTTGTGGGACATGTTTTTTTCCAATTTTTTTCTCTTTTTTTTTTCTTTTCTTTTTTTCTCTTTTTCATACTTTTCTCTTGTCTTGCTTGTGCCCATGAAGGAAGTTCACAAGCAAGATTATTCCTTTTTTTTTTGTCAAACTTTTATCATCACTCTAAATCTGACATGGAAGAGAAATTCTCCTCCATTCTATGTACATCCAATTGTTCACCTCAAGAACTCCTCCTTAGTTAATGGTGCATGGTATACCCAAAGGTAATATCCATTCACCACTAACTTCCTCTATGAATCACCAATGGGAGAAAGAAACACTACTTCATATCTAAAAATTTCTTCAATCAAGTGTTTGTCCATGCCTCCTAATCTGCAAAATCTTGTCAATTTGTACTTGAAACAATTCAATACCAATTCTCAAATATGTTAAGTGCATACATCAAGATGAAATATTGACATACCCTTGTAATTCTATGCAAAGAGATTGAAATATTGTTTCAAAACAACAAATAATTTTATTTTTTGTTCATAAGTCAATCAATCAATAATGTTCAAGAATTTCCTTGGTTGTACTTCAGTTTATTTCATTCTTAGGAGGACAAAATTTATCCTTAATGGAAGTAAATTTTCTATGTGTAACTTTTCCAATTTTTCTCCTTTATCCAAAGTTGATTTTTGTGTCTGGACTAAAGGGTTTTTGTGTATCTCCATTGAATTGTATCTCTTCAAGCTCAGGTAAGTTCTTGTTTGAGAACAGTTGCATGTTGCTGCAATCAATAACATTTCTTGTAGTTTTTCTTTTTTACCAAATTTAGCTACATAAACAGGGGCTGCCTATCATGTATTATTCAAACTGATCACAGGTTGGGCTAAAAAAAATAATTTAACTAAACATATTTTTGGTTTGCATAATAAGACAAGAAGTGTACAACTTAGCAGATCAACTACTTGTCAGGTAGGATCACCTCTAATGAGATCAACTATTATCTTTGTAGGCTAATAATTGATAGGTTGCGGTTTAGTATGATAAAACCCTAACAATATTTAAGAAATAATGGCAAAACTCTAGGATCACCGTTGAGCTCCAAACTTCTATTTTGATTGTGCAAAATTTTTGTGATTATTTTTTTATTTTTTTAATAGACTCAACTTACATAGACAGGGGTTGCCTGTCTTGTATTATTCATATTGGCCACAGGTTGGGCTAAAGGTGGTGGTTGATTTACTTACCCTGTTTGTTGTTTTTGGGATCTCTCTTTGAGAAGAATTCAGATTAGGCAACAAATTTTGCATCTCTAAGTTGTGGAAGTAAATGACATTCATCAATGATATGTCCTTGTGAACAAATGCTATAGGTAGCTGATATGGCTATTTTGTTCAAGGGATAGTCTTGTATATCTACCATGATATCTTTCCAACACCTAGTATAAATTTGTTTATACTACCCTGATGATATGGATATAAAAAGGGCAGTACTAGCAGATGGCTCTTCTAATTTTTTTAAGAGATCTTATGTTTTTTGATAATGAGGATGATGAATTCTTTCAATTTTTATCAAGAATTTCAAACATAGGCAATTTAACCCCCAAGTGTGAAGATCACCTCCCTGTGGTTGCTTGTTTTCTAAATGGACTGAAATGCAACTATCAATAATTATTATTTATACCAGCTATTACATTCAGATTTTACTCCGAACTTCATAACTTAGCACAATAATAATTATTTGACTGCTTTTACCCTCTAACAACACCATGATCCCCGACAATGATGCCAAAATGATGAGTGTCGTTAATCTCATCATTTAATCTCAATGATTTATCAATTTGGGGTGGTGTCCAAGGCTATCTACGATAGAAGGTTAGGGCAGAGTACAATTCAAGCATTTAGATTTCAAGCAATTATTGGGTGAAATAGATTTGGTTTAGCCTTTTGGTGTCACACTAAACCTAATATGTAGAATGAAAACTTGCAAGAAATAAAAACTAATTCTAATTTAAGAAAATTAAAGTTAACTACAATTGCATGAATTGAAATTGCTGAATTGAAATCTAATCTACTTTTACAAAATTGAAATAACAAAATTGAAATTGCTAAATTGAAATGTTGCTGAAATGAAATCCTAAATTACACTTCCAAAATTGAAACCTAGTTTACTCTTGTAGAATGGAAGTGATGCTTGGAAATGAAACACCTGTCAATGCCCTACCACAAAAGGTCATCAAGCTTCTACTATAGGAGTTGACAACAAAATGAAATCTGCTGGAAATTGAAAGCTACTGAAACATAAAAATAACAAAACATGGAAAGCAAAGGAAACAAGAAATAAATGTTTAATCTAATTTTTCAGTTGACACACACATAAATGTTGTACACAAACATAATAGAAAACATCAATCACATAATACAAAATAAAAATAAGAAAATGAAATCTGGTAAGCAATCTATTAATTCTGTTGTAGCAAAATTACAAATTAAAACCTGCTATAAAATACCTCCTTCTAGATCTTAAAGCGGTCCCATATTTCTTGATCTAGAAGGAGGTGAAAAACACTCCTTAACTAATTTAAAATCAGAACAAAATTTGACAAAAGAACTACAATTTATTACTCTGAAAATGGCATTATAGTTTTGCTGCCACAGACTGTTACAAAGCTAAAAATAGTCTATTTTTCTATTACTTATTCTCCTTAATCTCAATCGACATGGGAGCTATCCTTTTATAGATGCATAAGATTTATTTACAAATAGAAAATATACTATTTCTATCCTGCAGATCAATTCCTATTATGCTCCAGCATTTCTTGGTTTTATCCTAGAAGAGGATCAATTGATCTTTTCCCATGAATGGTGGCTTTTGGATGGAAAGGACGATAAAGACAACTGGGGGATATTTTCCCCTAACATTCTCAACCTTCTTTCCTTTTTTCCACCATCAAAAAATAGTCAAAAATTCAAAAAGTACTTTCTGTTGTCAATCCAAAGATAACTGGCTCAATCCGAAGAAACTGCATTCTGTCAATCCGAAGATGTCTGCTCAATTCGAAGCTCTTCGGATTGACTAAATATGTGGTCTTCAGGTGATCTCAACTGCTTTTCTCAGGTGGTTTATCTCTTAGGAATTGATTGTAATAGCTTTTATCCTTCTTTATGTGCGAATTCCCTGCCTTACTATTCATTGGTAGTTGGCTAAAATTTATATGGTAAACTGCAAGTAACCATGCTGAAATAGTGCAACAATGCTACACAATTATCCCTACTTTGTTATACCCTATTGTTGCCTATATATACCATGTGGGAATACTTATAAATAGATCAGATGTATTTTGTAGTCCTTCTAAACTTATTCCATCCATTTCTTCATTCTTTTCTTGACAAATTCAAGGTGCTCCTCTAAAGTGACAGCTTGCTGATTTTTATATGGTTATTTTCTGTAGATTTCTAGATTTAGAATAGTCCTAATAATTTGGCTTCAATGTGGACTTCAAAAAATTTGAAGGGCATGAAAACATTCATAAACCATTGTGAAGTTAATGGATATCAGCATACATCATTTGGATGTTTGAAATGCATATTTTTATTTGCTACTTAATCAAGCAAAAGTAATCACAAAATGCTAAAAATAGTCAAAAACAGAGATATAATGCTCCTAACAAAAAATCATGCAATCACTTAACAAATATATATTCTAATCAACTATTTGGCATTTAACTTAATAATATGACAGTTTTTATATGTCAAACATAGTGTAAAAATGAGGTGTTTTTAGGCCTCATCAACTGGCATACCCAACTTTATCCTACCTTGTGGGCCTATCGTACTAGTGTGCATACTCCTATAGGGGCCTCACCATGTGTTTTAGTATATGAATCTGAGGTAGTGTTTCCTTTTGAGCTTGAGGTTCCTTTGTTGCACATCTTGTTGCAAGATGTTGAGGTCGACGATGAGTATCGTGCGAACCATTTGCACTAGTTGGAGTTGTTGGATGAAAAATGCATCCATGCCTTATAGAATTTGAGAGCCTATCAGGATAGGCTCTGATGAGCTTATTCCAAGAAATTTTGCAATCATTCTTTTGAGTTTGGGTATCTTGTTCTCAAAGAAAACTAGAAGAATACCAATGCTCGTACTGACCTTCGAGGTAAGTTTCAGCCCAATTTGTTGGGGTCCTTTGTCATAATGGCCAAGTTTAGCTTAGGTGTCTATCATTTAGATTCTTTGAATGGTAAATAACTTAAATAACCGATGAATATAATGCATTTAAAAATATATTATGCTTGATCTATTATCTACATTTACATATTGCATTACTACTTGATTATATTGCATTACTGCTTGATCATATTGCATGACTACCTGTCATGTTTTGCATGATTGCCTGACATTCTATTTTCTTGCACTTCTACTTATCATAATGCATTGTTGCTTACTCATGACTGCTTGTTCATATAGCTTTTTGGGGATTTGTGATAATGAAATGTGATGATACCTAGTTAGGTTGTAGCTCATATTCATTGCACTCGCACTAGGTCTCTAATACCTAGCAAAATCCCAACCTAGGGCCCATGCATTTTTCATCCCTTCTTATCTTTTTTTTCTTTGCTCTTTCTTTTCCTCTCTCTTCTTCTTGCATTTCTTGATTTTGAAAATTTTTACAGTGATCATCACTTCTCTCCAAATCCAAGGAATGCAATCTTCTTTTGGTATATCCTTGTTCTTTTCATGATTCTTACTTATCCTTTGTATTCTTTGTTCATATAAGGATATACATTCTTCTCTCCTTTAATTGCACACATCCTCTTGATTTTTCAATAATTCGAACTTCAATCTGGGGGCACACACACATAGTTCTTTGCTCCTCATTTTTCTTCCTCTTATTTCTTCTAGCACATGCACACACTCATAGTGTTATGCTCATATGACTTGGTTTATATATACATTCTTACACACCCCTATCAGGTAGCATTTGCTAATACATCATTCACATCAGCAATGATGTATTCCCATATCGGGTTACACTTATTTTGGCTCAATAGGCTCCGCACCCCATTATAGGATAAGCTCCTTGGCCATTTTCTAGTAGGCCTTGGCATACATCCTAGCGGGTAATCATCCCATAACAGTCACTAGCGAGAAATTATCCATAGTGGGTTACACTCCATAATTTAATCATTTGAGAAATCACCCTTAGCGGGTTACACTCCATATTTTACCCATTAATCCATTAGAGAGTACTACACCCATCGTAGGTTTTCACTCCATATTTGGACCATCCTTTGGGTATAAAACCCTTCATTCAAGGTTCTTGATCAACTTTTCTTGCATTCCATGGTTGACCTTTGGATTTTTGTTCTTGTCTTTCTTCTCTTCTCTTCCCATATTATTTCTTTCCCTTTCTTCTATTCATCCATGCATTTCATGTTAGCTGTATTAGACTCATGTTGTACCCAGTGATATTTGCTCTACTATTTGTTTACTTTCTTTGTTCTCCATGTTTCTATTTTTTTCTTTTTTTCTTTACCTTTTTTGAGTTTCTTAAGGAATTTCCTTTCCTTTCAAAACTCAACGGGTCACCCTAGCCATAGAGGCATTAATGGTATTAATTTCTCATCCTTTTGCCTAAACCTAACCACTTCTTTTTTGTGCTTGTTGCTTTATATTTGTAGAGGTCTACATCTTTCTTTGATGCATTTACTTGGCCTTAAATGCTTCAAAGAGGGGACAAAATGTAGACACAAAAAATTGACCCACTTCAGTGAGTAATCTTCCTTGAGCCCTCTAGGGGATCCCTTAGACTTGCCTAGGGCAAGGGCAAGGCTTTCCCCCTTGTTTTTCTTAATTTTTTTTCTCTATGCAAAATCATGTCCGGTCCTTGATGGGGCATGAATTTGCATTACGATATCATGGTCAGCCCATATGGGGTGCGATTTTACCTTTTTAGAGTTTGACACATTAAAACCATAATTTTTTGGGGTTGGCATGTTTTACATCGATCCTCCTTGGTTTTCCTATTATTTTTACCTTTAAATCCACTATATAATGAGGGTTTGAATTCACTTTTTCAAACAAAAAACACAAGTTAACACATGCTCACATAATCAACACTTAATTATTTATTGCTCGCATTTGATTTCTCACAAAGTGTTTTGTTCGATTTGCATCCTTCTTCTTCTTCTTTTGCAATCAACTTTGAAGTGTGGAGTTTGATTGATTGTCTGTTGCATTGGATTGTTGTTGTTCACTATTGGTGGATTTTTGTTGGAGCCCTAAGGAGATATTGACCATCCAGGAGATCTAAAACCATTATGTTTTTCTACTACACTCTCTTCTAGGTGAATTCACTCTTCTGCATGCATATTTGGATTTTCTAAATGACATGATCGATCTTTTGTACTTATATTTTATTTTTCACATAGTTTATGTAAAATCATGCCCAGCCTGCTACGAGGCATGCTTTCGCCTTTCGTTATTGTGACTGCCCATTACGGGACATGTTTCATCTAACCCAAAATTGGGGGTATTGTTCTTGTTTTCTTCATTGCATCATAGATTGCATCTAGAGCATAGTGGTATATTCTATTTTATAATTTTTGCATTCTATTTTATAGTATTGTATTATGTTTGATTTTCTCCAAAGGTCAATTTCCACTTTTAATTATCAAAGATCAGGTAAAAGTACCTATGAGGATTGACTATTGCACCTCCAAGTATTGTTATACAGTAGCCTAAGCAAGTCCCCTAATGCTAGTCCCATTTTCAAGTGTTTGATATCTTGCAGGAATAGGTATTATTGATAGCATTGGACAAAGGGATAAAAGTAAGGATAAACCATCGAATAAGCTAAGTATTTTGATTAGTCATTTAGGTTGTTTTTTGAGTGCTTTTATTTTTGTTGTAAAACCCTAGATCTAATTTTATAGAAATATATTTAATTAAGTTCTAGGTATTTGAAATATAAAAATTATATAGTGTGCACTTAGGGTCAATTTTGTTTGTGCATTTCTCTTGAGCCCTTGCTTAAAGGTTGTTTGCTTAGAACCCTAGGTTAGAAAAGAATTCAAAAGAAGAATCATTCTAGATTTAGATCTTGTATTCCTGCATTTATGTATTTCTAAACTTTCCTTTATCTTTTATAGCATAGATCTAGAAATGCCAAATCTAGGTGTTTGTCTCAAATCTCGTACATCAAACATTCCTAAAATTCCTATGGAGTTGGAATGAGTCCTTAAACTGTTCCTAGTGAACCCTTCCCCCATCCTCTTAGCATTAAGTGTAGAGAACAATGTAGCCCCCATGGTTCACCCCATAAGGCTTTCTATCTTTACAGATCCAAACTTGTTTGGGAACTATACGCGGTAGGGCGGTTTTCCCCCTCTACACATATTGAATAACAAAGCTATAGTTGAGGCTTTATCTTTCACTAAAAAGGGGATAATAAGAGTAAGGATTGATATTAGAGGAAAGAGTAGTGTTAGAATTTACCTATAGAGATTAGAGTAAATATTTTGCACCCTCTACATGCATCCTTAGGCTTATTCAATTGCATATTGGTATTTTATGATATGTAGATAGGTTGCCTTCAATTTATATCAATAAACCTTAGGATCTTGATGATCATCCTTTTTATTATTATTATTTTTACATAGGGAACCTCTAGAAACCCTAGTCTATTGGGTAAATATGAAGTAAATGGGACCCCTAACTATCCAAGGAATCAAATCAGGATAGTCCATCAGTAAGCACTCGACTACTACCAACTGGCCTATCCCTTTTAGATTAAAAATTTAGGGTAAAGCATGAGTTCTTTTGAAAGGGTCTCAATCCCCTTGTAGTAGGGTTTGAAGTTGGATCTATTGGATGAAAATCCAAAGACATACCACTATGGTATCCCTCATGGAACATCATATCTTTTAGTTTTGATATTGACCTCAAGATGATATTGGTGTTAGCCTTATGGGTGACCCCTTGATACTTAATTTTAGGAGGGTTTGACTATTGAGTTGATATTTCTCAAATTTTTACTTCTATTATAAAGGATCCCCTTTATGATATAGCATATTATTTTTGACCTATCATAAAGGATCTTCTTTATGATATAGCATCTTTTTTTTTACCTAGTTTTAATCTTCTTAAATGATTTATTACACTTGTTTCTTAATTGGCATTGCCATGGACAATAATTATTGTAGTATTTATTTCTTGAGCCCTCGTATATTCAAAGAGGATAGGATATGGAATATAATTATAAATGTAAACTATTATATATAAGTCACATTGTACACTTACATTCCCCTATAAGGACAATCTCTATCTACATGGTCTATATCTCCACAAGTTTATCATCTATTATTCCCATCACCACCTCTATCATCATATCCTTAGGTTCTCATTCCTACCTCCATATCCTTTGTGGTGTGTGTCATAAAATTCCCTTTCATGACCTCCTCCTTTAGTGATCTGGCTAAAATTTGATCAATCTCTCTCTATCTAAGTAATAGGTTATTGAGATTGGGCTACTAATATCACAATAGTAGGACTGGATGGTGAAGTGGCTATTGAATGTGTAATGGAGATGGAACTTGACCATGGCTCAACACCATGGATGCAAATATTGTTCTTTGTATCATAAATTCATTCTTCATACTTCTTCTAAGGCATGTTTCCTTCTACATTATTTGTCATTAAGGCTGAATGCCTTACATATTTTATATTATATAAATAATTGATCTACTTTGCTCACTTGTACTATAAAGTGAAGATGATGAGCAAATTACCCAGGAAGTCTGTAAATATGTTAATACTCTATAGATTCTGGTTTTTGGGATGATTGATTTTAGACTATAATACTTATTTAATTGCTACTTCATTTAATATTTTAATATTTTCTATTTTATTTGAATGTTTTTTTTAAATGATTTACTTGTGGGGCATCAAATAAGCTCCAACTTTGTTACTCTCATTTCATGACATATCCTAACACCTTTATATAACATTCAAATATTTTTATTTCTCTTTCCTAAAGGATGACTTTAGACTTAACACAAACCATTATGTATTTTATTTTTTATCTTGCACTTTATTTTAAGTAGTTTTAAATATTCTATCAAAATTTCACTATTTCCTAAGGTGCTTGCACTAGTTCTCTTATTTTACTTATATTTTATGTTATAATATGATGAAAATAGAATTTCACATTCAAGGTTATATGATCTACTTCTAACTATTATAATTTTGACTAACAAATGTAATATATTATTGTAGTGCATTATGTATTAATGTATAGGTAAACTATTGGATTGTTAAATATGTTTTTATTACATTTATTCTCTTCCATATATTATAATATAAACAAATTCTATATGACATGTTTAATATCTTATCAAAATAAAGGTAACCTATTTAAATCCTTTTGAGAATTACTTTTCCCCTGCTTCCATTGTTATAGTGAAGGCATCGAGGCTAGGAAAATCTACCTTAGTCTAAAATACCTAGTTCAATTTTTCAAATCTCTTGGATGATCATGGACTTTGGAATTTTTCCCCTTATCTATTTTCACATGAATCTCAAAGAAATCCTTTTCCATTTTTTATAATCCTCCTTATTGATTCTAGTGGAGATTTAATCATCTTCTCTACCTCTTCTTCTTCTATGTGCTTATGGTGTTCCCCACCAAAATTTATTCCTTCTTGTATTATAGCCCTTTAGACTTATCTTCCTTGGTTTCTCTTGCTCACTTCATCTTCTCTTTTTGTTTTTTCTTTCCTTTTTGTTTTTTGTTTTTGGTTTCCTATGTTGATGTAATTTCTATATCTTCTACTCCTTAGATAGTTTTAGTCTTTTTTTTAAGTATTTTTTTTCCTCTTTTATTACATAATTTATTCCTTATCCAGTTTTTTCTAGTACCCTCTTTTTTCCACATAGCATTCCCCCATAAAAGTATGATCCCATAGGCTCCTACTCACTTAGTAGTTTTAGATTTTGTTGAAAACCACTATGTTTTTTACAAAAAGTATTTTTATCATAAGAAAGAAATTAAAAAAAATCCTATTTGCTTTTCATATAGAAATATTATATTTACAATATCAAAAGAGATCCAACCCATAATTTCTCCTTTGAGATGGTCTTTATAATATGAAAGTAGAACCAAATCCACAAGTATAGTCTAAGATGTTGTTCAAAGTAGTTTCAAACCAATACTAAATGTGCTTGGTCCATATAGTTGTTGAAATTTATAATATTTTCTAGAAATGAATTGAAGCAAACCATGCAATCAAATCTTATACAAAGAATGAGAGAGATTTGACCCATTGCCACCATAAATAATCACTATATCCATAGATATTATTACAACACTCCAATTTTGGAATGAGGAGTTGGAGGGGGGTATTTATAATAATACAAAAACCCCATTACATGATAAAGTTTAACATAAGTTGACATAACAAGAGGGATTTAGGTCAATTAAAAGTTATAAAGAGTGTTTAACCATGACAAGGTTAACCGTATCCCATATGGTTTACATTTTAAAATATTACAATTAAGTACTACATTGTATAATGAAATGCCCTTAGGCTTATCCATAACATCACACAATATCGGCCTTGGCCATGAATCAGATTATAATTTCAAAACTCTCCATAATGTAAACTAAGGGGCCAAGGAGAGAAGACATTTATGATAGTAATATCTTCCCCCATAATGGATGCTCTATTAGGCCTCTATAGTTGAGGTGGATCCTCTAGAATTTCCTTCATTATATGGAATATGTCAACCTAACTTCAAGAACTTAGGTTCAATTCTTTGTAGATTCACTAAACAATTATTCTTTGAATGTCTCTCCCTCTTATAGTATCTTCAAGTGGTCTTCATTTTCCTTGAAGACTTAGCTTGGCCCTAGCCCTTGGGTCTTAACCTCCTTAGATTTGAACTCCTTCACATAAGCCTATATTTGTGGAGTCCCATCACAATCCTACATTACCACCTATAATTGAACTAGGAGAGAAAAGTTGATTAAGAGTAAGTCTTTTGAAATTCAAAAAACATAGGAATCATATGAACCATTAGGTTCATCATATAAAAAAATAAATATATTAGCAAAAATAATTTTTATGCATTCTACATCATACGTCTTTTTACCTCCAAAATATGTAATATTTAGTCTTAAAGCCTTGAATCTCATAGCATAGTCCTCAACATTATTAAACTCAACTAGTTTAATATAAAAAAGCTATAATACAAGTGATTTAATTTAGTAGTATTAAATTTTTCAAAAACTTCATACAATTTTGACCATACCTTGATAGGGTCACTTTCCTCTTTAATGTGAAAAAAAAACTCTGGTTCAATCAATAATGAAAATATACCAAGAGCCTCTTATTCTCTTTGATATCAAGTTTCAAAATCAAGAACAATTACTTTATCTTCTTGAAAGATGTACTACAAGTTCTTACTTCATAGTAGGCCAATCATCTAAGTTGACCAAACACTATAATTTGTTCCATTAGGGCAAGTAAGTAGGGATCTGTGGTCCATATTACAAAATATGACCTAACACTATAGTAGGTCCATGAACTAATACCACAAATGCATAGAGATCAAAAAATTATACAATTTGAAAAAATGGGCTTAAAATGCTTCCATATGAAAAAATTATGGCCCCTTGGATTTTTGTCCTATTGGACCCCAAAATATTTAAAATTAATGCTCAAACCTTAGGGTTGCAAGAGCCAATCCTGACCTACCACTTGGTAAAACCTAATTTATTATTGTGTTCCAATCATAGTTTTCCACTTCAACTCCTTGCTTTGTCTGATTGTCAACACTTGTCTCCACTTGATTGGATAAGTATTTATATATAGAAAAAGAATGGATTGACATGGCATAAAAGAAGGCTACATCGACCTCATATTTGCTAAATTTTTCAAAGTACCTAAAGAAACTTGGACGGGATCAAACCTTAGTTTTCCCTTGGTATAAGTGCAATGCACTAGCCACTTTAATTGTACCATGGATAAGTAGGAAATTATACAAATTATATTAAACTACTAGCCACACCACTTTAGTTGAAAAAAATTACTAGCACACAATTTGATTATATACCCTTTGCTTGCTAAGATATCCCTACTATCCACATGGCTAGTCTTTATTTTTGCCAGGAAATGGTCAATCCTTTGGTAGAAGCCACAAATGTGATTACTTTTTGCAAAATGGGGGGTAAGCATGATTTGATTGCTCTACCCCTTCTAATGAAACCTCTAAACCATAATGCCACAACCATACTTGTATAGATATGGCTAGCATATTTCAATCTAGCCACAATGGCCACCTTTTATGATAGATCAATATGTATTCTTTTCCCATAAGGAAATTTAATAATGCTCCTTGTCATATGGGCACCAAGTCAAAGCCATGGCACACAAAGGGCGAGGTTTTAAATTCAAAACATCCACATAAAAACTCTATTAATAGGAAAAAACTCTGGATGAAAGATCCTAGACACCTTCAATAGCATGACATTAAGCTCTTAGTCTTTGAAGTTGATTTTATAAAAGTGTTGTGGGGATTTCCTACTTACCTCCTTAAACTTTGTCACGTCATAGGAATCCCAAAAATCACAACGAGTATTGTAGACTCTAGTGGATCTACCACTTTAACCCAGGAATAGATTATCTAAGTGACTCTAGACAGACTAGGTTGGGTAAGGAAACCCCAGACAATGGGCTTGAATATTTATCATTATGACACAATCACCCATAGATTACCAGATTCAATGATATTATATTGATTCTTTATTCTTTTTGACCAAACCAAGCAATGTTAAGACCATTAAGACTAGACCGGTGCCATGTCCATTGGGTAGTCATAGCAGATTTAAATTCATGGTTAACTCAGAAAAGAAAGAGAAAGAGGAACTAGCTCATTTTCATTCATTCAAATTATGTAATCAATAAAAATGGTAAACTAGCAAAAGAAAGCATCATTTATACATTCAAAATACTGTAATACATAAATGAGCAAGACAACCATAGACACATAGAATGTCAGAAGTAGAGTTGGAGCTTATATTAATATAAAGAGATTTTACATATGAAAAGACCGATAGAATGCTCGACTCTTATATGACAGTGATTACAATAAAACCCCAGTTCGAATGTCATATCATGGGGTTACTTCTCTTCATCCTGATTGTAGTGATGTAAGAGTCTCCAACTCTAGCTCATCCATAGGAAATGATCTCGACAGACAAAGCCTCTTGGATAGTTTTTTGGAAAAATGGCAAAACAGATTGGTATTAGGGACACAAATATCCACATAGAAGGAAAATATGACTAACACTTCAAAATACAGCTATACCTAGTCTTATTCTTCTCTCTCAGAGGTTTGATAAAAAAATTGTTGTTGCAGTGGTCTCCTTTATATAATATTGGTTGCTTGAGCGGGGTTGTAACTACTTCTTCATCGGCCCTCCAACTAGCCTGATCTCGCTTCCTCCAAAAGTATGATATAATAAAAAATGGGCATGTGGCCCATGTTCTTCTCTTTAGACGAATGGTGGCTAAGGTTGTGTGTTGACTTTCCCACTATCTTGAGCAGGCGGTTGTGCTGTGCTTTGCTCATGGGCTTCCTTTGGTGAGCTAGGCCCCACTCTATCTTGTTCATTCTTCTTAAAACATAGCCCTCCTACTGACTTGTCACCTTTCTTTATCTTTAGTACCATGTTTCTCACATATAGGTAAGTATACATATATAAAAATATATATTTGCTTTATGCCTGTTCAATTTTTGCTGGGAGCCTCTACAAGACGGACCATCCACCTGCCTCTTTCTTAAATCATGGGGCACACGACTTTAAAATGGGGTGCACAGACTTGTGTGCCCTTCAAGACCTTGGTGCACTCCATAGGAAAATGGGGCACACAAAATTAACATGGGGCGCACGAACTCACATGCCCCTCCAGATTTCGTGCGCTCTAAAATTAAGGTAAAAATCAAATTTCTCAGAATTCAACAAAATTTCTTAGGGGTCTAAATGGGCCAAATGGGTACTCAAATCAGGTGAGATCATCAAACAATTACTCATGGTTCATGAGATATACCCCTTCAAAGTTTTACATAAATCTACGCATGCGAGTTAACAGGACACATGACTTTAAAATGGGGCACACAAACTCATGTTTCCTTAATTACCTTGGTGCACTCCATAGGCAAATGGGGCACACAAAATTAACATGGGGCGCACGAACTCACACGCCCCTCCAGATTTCGCACTCTCCAAAATTAGGGTAAAACTCAAATTTATCAGAATTTGATAAAATTTCCTAGGGGTCTAAACAGGCCAAATGGGTACTCAAATCAGTTGATATCATTAAAAAATTCCTCCCAGTTCATGAGATATACCCCTTCAAAGTTTGACGTAAATCTGCGCACGCGCGTTAATGGGGCACACGACTTTAAAATGGGGCACACGAACTCGTACGCCCTTCAAGACCTTGGTGTGCTCCATAGGAAAGTGGGGCACATGAAATTAACATGTGTTACATGAAATTAACATGGGGTACACGAACTCATGTGCCCCTCTGGATTTTGCATGATCCAAAATTAGGATAAAAATTAAAGTTCTTAGAATTTGATGAAATTTCTTAGGGGTCTAAATGGGCCAAATGGGTACTCAAATCAGTTGAGATAATCAAAAAATTCCTCTTGGTTCATGAGATATACCCCTTCAAATTTTGATGTAAATCTGTGTGCGCGTTAATGGGGTGCATGAAATCGTGCATCCTTTAAGACCTTTGAAAAACTTAAAAATTGCTCAATCCAAACCATTGCCACTAGACCCTAATCATCAAGATATACAAATCTCAACACTTTTGCAAGCCAAAAATTTAGATTAAACCCAAGCCTTAATTTTCTAGAATCATCAAAAATTGGGCCTTGCACCCTGAGCTCACCTAGACATCAATTCAAAATTTTTTCAAAAACAATGGGGTGAAAACTAAGTTGTAACAATGGGGTACAATAGTTTTTAAAAAATTAAGATCTCAGAGGGCATCAGTTGGGTAGCCAAAGAGATTTCTGGTTACTGTGGATTTGAAGACAAGATTGCTGCCCCAGGAGGGTCCAATGGGGACACCTCCGGATCCTCTTCTAGAGAGACATAGTTCTTTTGCAGATTTGTTAAAGGATAAATCTCCATCAAAGACTGAAGAAGCACAAAAAACTGCATTAAAAATGCTCTTTACGGCTACTGGAAATAGATCAACATCTCAACGAGTTAATGGATGCTTGCCACAGTCAGAATCAAGGCCAAAGATTGTCATTGAGCAAAGGATGGTTGAAGAAATAGTTTTATATAGAGCCAATCATGATTTGATCTGTAAATTCATGGGTATTCGCCCTACCCTAAATTTTTTGCATTCCTGGGTCCGACAAAACTGGGAGCCTCTTGGTGAGTATTCTTTATGGTTTATTAGCAATGGATATTTTATTGTTAGTTTTTCTTCACTTGTCGATAGAAATAGGGCTTTCGAATCAGAAAAGAGGAATCATGGTCCGGCAGGATTATTTGTTCAACCCTGGAGAGTGGGATTTGATCCTCGAATTGAACCCACTGCTGTCCCGGTTTGGATCCATTTGTATGCACTTCCAATGGAGTTTTGGAGTGAGCAGGTATTGGAAATTATCGATAATTCCCTTGGAAGACATTTGGGTGTTTCCAAAGACACAATAGAAGGAAACACAACTGTTTATGCAAGATTATGTGTGGAAATGGATCTTAGCCAGCCTCTACCGATAGAGGTGGAACTTGAACTTGCAGGACTATCTTGGATTCAACAACTGGATTATGAGGCATTGCCCTTCAGATGCATAGTTTGCCACAAATATGGGCATTTGGCCCGATCTTGCCCAAATAATATGAACATAAAAATGGAGGCTCCTCTAGGAATGTCAAATCTTCCTAAGGAGGGTAAGTCAACAATCAACAAAGAACCAACCAATATTTCTCAGGGTAAAGAAGCACAGGGAGATGGTTTTGAACAACCCAAAAGAAGGAGAAGGCAAAAGAAAAAATATGGTAAAGAGCAAACCCAACTCAAGCCCTCCAATAGGTATGAGATATTTAAGACACTAATGGACCAAGAAGAACAATTCATGGAAGGAGTGGATGGGAATAATGAAAATAATAACATCCATGTTCAAGCTCCTCTTTCATCTCCCCCATCATAGAGCAGGTAATTGAGTACAGTGAGTTACCGCAGTTAGAGAGTGCAGGGGCATTGATAGTGCATAACCAAGAGCAACCAATAATTAAGGATGTCAGCATGGGCATAGCAGAAAAGAATAGAGAAAGGCCAACTTTAGGGATAACTCAGGTGGAAAAGAGATCAAAAAATAGCAACTCTCAAGGAGTGGGTAGAAAATCAAATAAGGAATTGATAGCAGTTCAAGGAGACAAACTGATCACTGGAGGATCGGTGAGGCCAATAGATTTTTACTCCTCTCAAGGTAACCAATGATTATACAATCATGGAATGTTAGGGGTTTAAACAAGTAGAACCCATCAATCTGCTATTCGAAGACTCTTAGAAAAATGTAAAACAGATTTTTTGCTTATCCAGGAGACAAAAATGTCGTTAGATCTTATGTGTAAAATAGTTAACATAATTTGGAGGGGTGCTGGTCATATGGAAGTGGCTGCCCAAGGTGCCTCAGGGGGGATAGTTACTCTTTGGAACTCTCTTGAATGGACTGCAATAGAACATATAGCTTGGAGGGGTGTTCTCACATCACATTTTAGAAATAATGTCACAACTGAACATGTTTTAATCATAAATTTTTATGGGGCTCAAAACCTAGATGGTCAGATGCATCAATGGAAAGTTGTGCATAACATGAGAGTCTCAAGGGAAGATTTAGACTGGATTATTGCTGGGGATTTTAATGCTAAATTATCCTCTAGAGATCAGGAAGGGGGAACCCCAATTTTGGACCCAGGGGATCGACTTATGATTGCCCAAGTCCAGGCATTACACTTGGTGGATATTAAATGCCCTGGAACCAACTATACTTGGACTAATAAGAGGAGGGAGCCACATAGCAGGAAGGTGAAGTTAGACCATTTTTTGGTTTCAGAGGAGGCATTTGTAAAATGGAATATAAAATTTTAGATTTTGGAGGGTCCAGCTTTAGATCACTTTCCCATTTTGTTGGAAGGAGGGATCAAGACAAGTGCAAGCATCACAAACCATTTAAATTTGAAAACTTTTGGTTACAAAAAGAGGAACTTTGAAAGAAAATTCCACAGTGGTGGGAAGAAGGTCGCCCAAAATATGGGACAACAATGTTTAGATTCCACAAACAACTTCATTATGTCAAAGATCAACTGAAACAATGGAGGCGAGCTAACAAGACAGACTTCCAAGTCCAAAGAGCTCCATTGGTGGCCAGATGGGATGAGGTTCAAAAACACTTTAGGGAAGGAACAATTACAGAGCAGCTCAAAGAAGAGGATGATGCATTGCATAAAGTGGTTGAGGACATTGACAACCAAGAGGAGACCTACTAGAAACAGAGAGCAAGAACCACTTGGTTATTAGAAGGTGATAAAAATACCAAATTTTTCCATCGGAATGCTTGTGCTAGGAGACAGATGAACAACATGGAAGCTCTTCAAGATGAGAACGGACACTCCTTTGATACAATTCCAGGTATGCATTTCCATTCAATGGATTATTTTTCTAAACTATTTAAGGAAAGTATGGTGCAAGATGAAGAGGCTCAAAAAGAAGTTATTGTTGTCATACCCTCTATTATCTCTGAAGAAGAAAATCAGACCCTACTTAAACCCATTGATAGAGAGGAACTGAAGAATGTAGTCTTTGGAATGAGCACTAGAAAAACACCAGGTCCAGATGGCTTTCCAATTGAGTTTTTTCAGGCCTTTTGGGATAACTTGGAGGAGGATGTAATGGTTGTTATAGAGGAGTCCAAAGGTAGTAAAAGAATGCTTAAAGCATTAAATCATACTTTCATTACCTTAATTCCAAAAGGGGAGGAGGGGGTACATATTTCAGATTATAGACCTATTGCCTTATGCAATGTCATATATAAAATAATCACAAAGGTAATGGTTGAGCGGCTAAAACCTCTTCTACATAACATTATCTCCTCGGAGCAAGGGGGTTTTGTAGAGGGTAGGCAGATCTTGGATGGTGTGGTTCTAGCTCAGGAGGCAATCCATTCAATGCAAACATCTGGTAATAGAGGAATGTTCATAAAATTAGATATGTCAAAGGCTTATGATAGGGTGGAGTGGAGCTTCTTGTCAAAGATGATGGCAGCCTTTGGTTTCTCTCAAGATTGGATAGAATGGGTCATGAGTTGTGTTTCTACTCCGACATACTCAGTGTTAATCAAGGGTCTTCCCTCGCAACCGTTTGGAGCTACTCGAGGCCTTCGTCAAGGAGATCCTTGCTCTCCCTATATTTTTCTCATATTGGCTGAAGGATTGGGTAGACTCATCTTGAGGAGAAGACAACAAGGTTTGCTAATAGGTATCAAGGTGGGTGAGGAAGTTTTGACTCACCTACAGTTTTGTGGATGACACAGGATTGGTGGGAGTGGCCAGCTTCAGGGAAGCAAGAATGATTAGAGATACACTTAATGTCTACCTTAGGGCTACAAACCAAGTCATCAATGATAAAAAATCCAAAGTGGTCTTTTTCAATCTTGATCAAAGGCTTCAGGACAGAATTTTAGAGATCTTGGGATTCACAAGGACTTATCTCCTAGTGGTATACTTGGGGGTCCCTTTGCATTTTAAAAAACTAAAAATAGATATCTGGAGGAATATTTTGGATTGTATCAAGGACAGAATTAATCATTGGTCTCACAAATGGTTAAGCTATGGGGGTAGATTAACTTTTTTATAGTCAATCATTCAGACCATGCCAATTTATAAATTTTCTATCCTTGATGCCCCACATACCATATGGAAAGAGTTGGACAAGATGGCTAGAAAATTTTTATGGGAAGGAGTAAAAGGAGAGAGGAAATGGGCCTTAGTAGGTTGGGATAAAGTAAGCCAGCCCAAGGTAAAAGGAGGTTTGGGACTGAGAAGATCAAAGTTAAATAATAAAGCTTTGGTTGGAAAGCTTTACTGGAGGTGGATTTCCCAACCAACTTCTTTATTCAGTAGAATCTTAACTAGTAAATATTTGGGACATGTAAACCCAAATGAGGTGGGTCATTTCCCTTTGGATGGTAATGGATCCTTAGTGTGGCAGGCTCTCAAGTTAGGATCTCAGGTAGTAAAAGATAGATTATTTTGGAAAGTGGGGAGAGGGGAGAAGGCACGATTTTGGACAGATTCATGGGATCAATACCCACCTATCATTGTTGAATTTCTTGAATTGCAACCAATAAAAATAGCCATAGAAACCAAGGGATGGGTCCAAATTGAAAGTTATTTCAACACTAGTCAGCTAGGGGATTATAAGTTTAAGCAGTTTAAGAAGTTGGATGAGTGGCCAATTTCAATCCCTCCGGATTTGACACCCATCATGACTAAAATCTTGGCAAAAATATTTCTCACAGGTAGAGACGAGGAGGATGAATTAGCTTGGGGCTATGGGAGCCTTGGTGTCTACACAGTGAAGGATGGATATGATAAGATCCTTCCAGAGCCTCCTCCTCATACATATCAAGTTGAGGATTGGAGAAAGATTTGGCAGTCCAAGGGTTGGCCGAAAGTAAACTTTTTTGCCTGGTAGTTCATGCATAATGGAATTCTTACTTTTGATAATCTCAGATGTAGGGGAATCATTGGTCCATCTCAATGTGTTTTATGCTACAAGAGTGAGGAAACAACTGATCACTTGATGTTTGAGTGCCCATTCATGCGCCAGATTTGGGAGAGATGGTTTTTATATTATAAAATTCAAGTTAATGGTGATTTGAATCGGATTAATATTTGGGAAAGATGGAAGAGGGGTAGATTTAAATCTAAAGCTCTTTGTATTGGTTGGGAGCTTGGATTAAACTTTATTTGGTGGCAAGTGTGGTTGGAGAGAAATGCTAGAATTTTTAGAGAAACTTTTTCTTCTTTAGATGGAGTTTGGCAGGTCATTTGGAGCAAAGTCATAGAAACTGTGGTAGTCTATGCTAAAGAGGAAACTCAGGTTGTTATTGGGGCAATGGAGAAGGAAGTTGAAGTGCAAGAGGGACAGGACAGAGCTAGTTGGAAACCACCCCTAGAAGGTTGGATTAAAATTAATACTGATGGAGCTGCAAAAGGCAATCCGGTAGAGCTGGAATTGGAGTGGTTTGCCGAAATCATGTTGGAACAGTGCTCTATTGGGAACTGCAAGGCTTGGGAAGAGCCACAAACAATGAAGCAGAAGCCTTAGCTATCAAATCTGCTTCTATTTGGGTAGTAAAACAAGGTCATAGGAGGATAATCCTAGAATCAGATTCTCAAATAATGGTTGGAGCTCTAGATTGCATGAGGAACTTTGCTTTGAAAACATGGAGGTTGAGGATTCTTGTCACTCAAATTAAGGAATTATGGAGGGAATTAGATGATGTGATTCCAGTTTATGTGAGTAGAGATCTAAATAAAGTGGCAGACTTCCTGGCTAAGATGGGTACCGAGAAGGAGGTAGGGGTTCAAGTGGCACAGATGACATGGCTATTGAGGATGAGATGATTAGGCAAAGTTGGTGAGCAAATCCAAGTGCTTAACTATTTTGGATAACCTTTCCAGAAATACTATTTAGGAGATTTGTGTTTCAATGTAGATCTTTTTTTATAGTTGTAAACAGTGAACAAACCATTGTAGAAATATGGTTTAAGAGATTTGGCTCCAATGCAAATCTTCTTTTACTGTTGTAAACATGTGTTCTCTTTGACTAAGGCTGGGAAAAGTCTCATCCCAACTTGTAAATGATCTTTGTTTTAATACAAGTTTTTTCAAATTATTTTTCAAAAAAAAAAACAATGGGGTACAACAAGAAGCACAACAAAGATACTCCGAGAATTTTAAAAAAGTGGATAATTTTTTTGCATACAATCCTTTTTTCCTCTCATGCAAAAACAACAAGATATATCAAAAGGAGAGAATCTCCATTTAGTTTTGAAGAAACATTAGAGGCATAAAACAACATTCTAGCATGATCTAGTGAGGTAGTTCCATACCCACTCTAATTCCATGCTAGAATTTATAATATTTTCTAGAAATGAATAGAAGCAAATCATACACTCAAATTTTTTATAGAGAATAAAAAGGATGGAAAAGAGAGATTTTTGGTTGGCACCTATAGGCACCATAAATAATCACTATATTCATAGATATTATTACACAAAACTCTAATCATAAAATGAGGAGTGAAGGGGGTATATATAGTAATGCCAAAATCCCAAATATATGATAAAGTTTCACTTAAGTGGACATAACAAGAGGGATTTAGGTTAATTAAAAGTTATAAAGAGAGTTTATCCATAACAAGGTTAACCACAACCCATAGGGATTACATAATAAAATATTATAAATAAGTAATACATTGTATAATGAAGTGCCCTTAGGCCTATCCAAAACATCAAACAATGTCAGCCTTGATCGTAAATAAATTATAATTTTAACAATAACATCATAGGTGCTTAGTTACTCTAAAGTTTAAACATACATTTGATAGGTATTTTTAAATATTTTCTAGAAATAAAATGGATTCTTTCCAAATCCTATTTTTATAGTATATCATGAAATTACATGAAAAGATATCGTAGATATCCCTAAAAAGTTTAAATTCAATAAACATTTTGTGCTATTTCATTCTCTTGGTCATCATATTAATATAATTATTTATCTTACTCACCCATCATGTATTAGTCTCTTCTTTGGTTGGTTTTAAATCCATATCTTGAATTAAGGCCTAAGTTCATCTAATTTGATTAGATGCCTAGATTTTCTTATTGTTATTATCTAAACCAAAAATTAAAGCACTCTTATTTGATGTTACCTTTGCTAAACATCTAGTGATAGAATATTATATGTGTTGATTGGTGAGTGCCAACAAGATAAACCAATTATTAAAGAATAAGCATGCACATAATATATAATAATACGTATAATATTTTATGGTAACACATAATTAACTAAACACACACACACACACACACACACACACACACACACACACACACACACATATATATATATATATACACACACACACACACACACACACACACACACACACACACACACACACACACACACATATATATATATATATATATATATATATATATATATATATATATATATATATATATATATATATATATATATATATATATATATATATATATATAGTTATAGTTATACATATATCTCAAAATATCTCTTATATTCATCCTTACTCCCACATATGGAATTCAATATTTTGCTTTGATGAGTTACAATCAATTTTCATTCCCCTATTTGTATCTCCTAAAGGAGACACCTTCCTATAACCATTTGTTAAGCCTTGCATATGTATTATGTATGTATTATGATTAGGTGATTAACACAACTCAACATTGATACTAACATAGGAGACTAGAACTAGCCATCTTTATAACAAAATAGATCTCTCACTAACAATGAGAGAAGCTTGTGGCATAAACAAGTTGATTTCATCAATAACCCATTGAAGCCTTGGTAGTTAGCACCTTTGGATACCTAGGTGGTTTAAATAAACCTTAAATTTATGTCCTAGAATGTGTAGGTTTTTTCAATTTATTCTTGTAAATATGAAGTGAAATGAGCTATAGTTGAGTACAAATTAGATATTCTATTGTTATGGAAAGTCAAATGTTGCGTTATAGATGAGAACAAACCAAATATTTTTATTGTTACAAAGATTCAATATGAAATAGAAGGTCTATAATATATTTCAAATCTAGATATATGGTTACTTATTTCAAATATCTAACTCATAAAAAATTGAGGATTAAAATTAGGAAAAAGGAACATGGCTCAAGTAAATGTTTAACATAAATGTATTTGGTTTACTTTTATTATCACAATATTTTTTAATATGCTTGTAACAAGATTTGAGTTTGGTCTTAGTGCATTTAATATGAAGAATGGAGAACCAAACTTATTTTTAATTTCTTGCAAAATAAGCATAAAAAGGATAATGTCAAAATCTTTCTAACCTATTGAGCTTAAAATTTTCCACATAAGCTTCTTCAAAATTATGAAATTGATGATGTTTACAATAACAAATTATGTAAGGAAAATATTTTTTAATAAAAATATTAAGAGAATATAAATGTAAGCTTTATAGTTAGAATTTGTTATGATATTTTTGAAAATATTTCCAATATCCCCTTTGGCCCTTCTTTCACTCCTTCTGAAGCTTTCCTAATTGATATCCTAGGCCTATCTATTCCAAAAGGCTCCCAAGACAATCCTCATAGATGACAAACCTCGTGGAATCCTCCTCCTATGGATTGGATCAGATTTAATTTTGATGGAGATTCTAAAGGCAACCCTAGCCTAGTAGGGATTGGAGGAGATTTAAAAATAAAAAGAGAGATATCATTGTTGTCTTTGCTGAAAATCTTGGAACTCAAACTAGCCATTTTGTTAAGGCAAGAGCACTCTTCCAAGGTTTGGCCCTTCTTGTTGGGATGGATGTTAGCAAATTCCTTATAGAAGGATATTTACTTAATATCATTAACAACAAAAATGGTAGATCCTCCACCAATTGGAATATAGCTAATATTTTGGATGAATCAAAGAGGGTCCTAAGTAAATTTGAAAGCTTTCAATGCCTACATATTTACAAAGAAGGTAACTCATTTGTAGACCTTCTTGCTAACTTGGGTACCCAAATTGAAGTACTGAAGGTGTGGAAAGAGAAATTTTTACATGAACTCATTATGGCAACAAGAAGAGACTATGAGCCTCTCAATGAAGGTTTATAATATGTTATCTATTGGGAGTCTTTGGGTCTCCTCTGCCTCTACTCAAGAAGGTGGTTTCTTTGGACTTGGTTCTTGTTCTCCTTGTGTTCTTCTCTATCCTATCTCTCCTAGATAATGATGTAATTATGTAAAATGTTTGTGAAACCTTCCAAAAACCATTCTTTCCATATTATCAAAAAAAAAAGAAGCTTTATAGTCTCTTTGTTTTGAATAAAATATAAATAATCCTCTTTTCGATGGACTATGAAGCTCATAGTATGGATGGCCTACTTAAAAATAAATGGCCTACTTACAAAATTCTAGAAGGAATGTGACTCTTCGTAGAGCTATTATTGAAATTCATATAAAGAAGATAAAGGAGCAATAAACTATAATAAAATAATAAATCATGATTTTGATCAAAATGAGACTTATGGGATCTAAGGGACATCAAATAACTAGATGAAGTCCCATTAATTTTATAAATATTGGTTACAAAATTATGGTGAAATGGTAGCTAATAGAGTAATAGCAATTACATAAAACATGTTCAAGAAGGAATACTTGTGATTATAAATGTGTAAGCACAATGTAAATAACATAATCTTAGCTTAGGAAATTAGAAATGAGACTCGTGTTTTTTTATTAAATGGAGTTTCATTTTAAATATACTTAAATAGTTGGGATTTATTAAATATGAAATATAAATTTGAAGTTCTCTTTAGTTTTGTTTTGATATGCAATATGAATGAATCTCTTATGTGTAGTAGAAAAGAATTCTCCTTAGACATTTTGCTTTGTGTCCTTATAGAATATGTTTTTGGATACATGTTCCAAACATATCAAAGCTACAATCTAAGAAGAGGACTTACAGTCTCAAATAATTAAATAAAATTTATCGCCCATTTTGCAATTGATCCCATCATTTTTTCTCAAAAATTTTAAGATAAAATTGCAAATGAAATTAGGGTACTAAAAACATGTTGTGACACTGTTGGATTCAAAATGGAGGATGAGAAGACTAAATATTTTTGTTTTAGGTCAGAAATGGGTCTAGTTAGATGTTTACAAGATGGAAATAGATTAATCGTGAAGAGATAACCTTTACATCGCAATCCCTTTTGGGATTCAATGACTCTCATTTTAACATGTGACATTGTGTGTTTAATAAATTTTAGAATAACTATGACAACTAGGTGATCATACACCTATCACTAGCAAGAAAATATTTGATAATAAAAAATATATTCTATCATTTATTGCTATTATTTCCTTTGTTGGACTCCATATTAGAAACATGTTCAAAGTGGTTAGAGATTTCCTATGAATAGAATGGGATAGATCCAAAGGCATGGGAACAATTTCATATAAACACTAAGCCTAATCCCTTGATAAACAAGTACAAGTAATTTATTCTATAGTGTAAGGAAAATGTCTAGTCACCAAATGGGTCATTACATCCTTGGAAAATCTAAAGCTTATAAAAAATTGATTAGGTATAGAGTAAAAGAAGCTTATTATGTTCATATTCAAGGAAGCCCTTTGGTGGAAGATAAGATCGAAAATGATAGATTTTTAAGGTAAAATCCTCCAAACCCATAGAGAGGAATTAGAAGGATTGAAAGGAAATGTGTATAACTAACATGAAAGAGTGAACATCTATGACATGACCTGATTTTTTTCTCATCTAATATCTGATGGAAAAAATTGATGAAGAAATATAATGTGCCATTTGGTATGAACCAAAGTACTTGATGTAAAATTATTAACATAAGAGTTACCAAATTATTTTTTAATCTATGGAATCAAACAGATTACAACTAAAAATTTATGCTATGATAAAGCATTATTTTTAGTTAAATAATCATAATAATGGGAAGGATAATAAATATATATAAATAAGCCTTACATGATGTCACCCTTAACTAATTAGAACAATGAAATTAAATTTTAACACGGGTGCTCATGGGAAACTGATCCTAACAAGTGTAAGAGGTATTTCTAGAGATAGTAATGGTTAACTTTTCTATGCATATTCTCTTTACCTTTTGCCATCCACTTTTAATTGGAAATATTTAGCCTAATTATAGGAATGATAATGACCACTAAGCAAGGTTTTGAGGAGATAATTGTTGAGGGGAACTTAAATTTTGTGATTGAAACCTTTCAAAAAGAAAATTTTATTATTTATAGACTTAGTACTCTCATGGAAGAGTAATTGAGCCTCAAGCATAGATTTATAATTAAAAATTTATCTCATACACTTTATAAATGTAATAAGATAACCGATAAGATTTCTAACATGGCAAACAACTTGAATATGTTGTATATATCCATTCATGGTAATGATATAGAATTATGGGGTATAATTATAGATATATTATCTCATCATACCACCAAATCATAGGAATAAAAATTTAAAGTGGCATGATTGAGGCATATTTTTACTATATACATTGTGTTTGATGTATTTATATTGGCATTGATGTATTGGGTCTTTGCCTTATCTTGTTTTGTTATGGTTTGATACTTTAACATAACAAGATCTAAGTATTATCCCATGTTTGTTTGCACTTCTACCAATGGGCATAAAAAATGTACATATTTTATTTTATTTGGTGGTAAAAACCCCTAATAGAAACCCCTTTTAATTAATAAAAAAATGTTTTAGTTAAATTTACATATAGAAACATTGCTAATGTCATTCAATATTTGGTCCTAATTCACCTCATATTAGATCTCTTCATGTTTATGAATTTTAGTCCCTATAAATATTAGGTTTAAATTAGATTGCAACATATCATTGACCCACTTGTTAAGTCAATCTATTTGGCCTCCAATTATTTTTTTCTCCTAGAAAACAACATAAACAAGAATAATAATAAAAATATTTAATAAGGGATGATTATTCTTGTTAATCTCTTGAATCTGAAAATGTAAAGTTGAATCTTTATATAAATTGTTTGCTTCAATAACCCTACATTATAAATTAATTGTGATGAACAAGCTAGGCAACTTAGGCAATCTAAACCATGGTTGTCCTCTATTTAAATTCAATAGTGAAATACATGTTTGGTATTAGTCTCAAAAAAATATATGTAAAATATTCATATCAAGTTTCCTTAAATTATTTTCAATGGAATATTCAAGCCTTATAACAATGTTGGAATTGAAATTTTAATAAGCAAAGATATAAGTTGGATAAAACTAAGACTTATCATCCTCAATACTTGTCAAATATCATAGAAATTATAGCATAGGGGAGAGTATTCCTAGAGGAGGAGGTGATTTGGGAGGTTTGTAGATGGATCCCAATGTTTTGTAACAACTTTTGCCCAAATCATATAGGTGTACAATTTGCCCCTAAAAATTTTACAACTTCCACAAAATATCTTGTACGATCTCCAAATCGTACAATTGTACGATCCAAATCATACAAAAGGATGGAATGTATGATTTACCACTTGTTCAATTTGCTGAAAGTAATTTTGTAATCCAAATCGATCAGCTTTATAATCGTTTTCTCATAATCCTGATTTTTAGTAATTGATAAGTTTTTAGTTGAGACAACTACTATTTACAACTACCATCCCCATAAAACAAACACTTGCATTAAGGTTCTCCTAAGTCTAGTTTGATTATTATCAAATTAACCTTAAATGCACATTTCACTTAATTTCATTCTAATTTCGAATTGCACATTTATGATATTTGTACAATTACCTCCAATTGTATATTTTACAACTCCACATGTGTACAATTAGGCTAAATCCTACATATGTACATTTTGATAAATTGTACATCTAACAAAATTGGCAAAACTAACAAAATTGTGCAAATCTAGTTTTCACTTCTTCTTCTTGAAAGTGGATTTTCTGCCTACATCTGCCATCCCCTTTACATCAAGCGGTGTCCTCATTGACTCATTTGTCTTAGTCTTGGCCAAATGGTCTTGCTTAACATCATCAAGTTGAATACGAAGAATAGAACACTCAATTTGTAACCTTATCGTATAATGGTTGATTTCCATAGCCTTCACTCCATACTTATTGGTCTTCTCTTTCGTAGTAGCTATAAGTTGAACTAAATCCTCACACTCAGAGTTACCCTTGTGTATATTACCATTAAATACTACCTCTATCCTAGTGGTAACAACCAATACCTCATCCTTTTATGTGATGAGTCTCATATGCTGCTATAATTCCACTTCATAGGCCATATACGTTGTTCTTTCACCTTCATTTATACCTTATGGTCTATGATTAAATCATTGTATTACTTGGCATTGCTCATTAGCTCCTCAATATTGTGGTCCTTTAGTAACATTTGTTCATTTGAAGCCTTAAATTGTTCCTGTTGTCATTTGATTTGCATTACATATTATTGTAATAATGCTTCATGCTCTTCCAATCACTTCTTTTGCTCTTCAACTTGTTGGACCACAAGCTGCTTTTCCTATTCCTATGAGCATAGCTTATCCTTATAAGCAAGCTTAATTGCATCTGTTAGAATAATAAATTATATCCTAAGTTGTTACTAGGATAATTTGTATATCTAAGATTAGCTCAGTTAGTTATGATCCTATGGATCAGATTGTATGCCTTTGCTATTTAAGCAAGGCTTTAGCTCAATTAGTTATGATCCTATAGATCAGATTGTATGCCTTTTCTATTTAAGCAAGGCTCCTTTTAGTGAATGATATCAAGTATTCCATTTTCTAACATGGTATCAGAGTGGGCTTTCCCTACCCTGTGAGCCTGAGGAGCTTTTCCTCATGGGGGGATTTCCCTCATGGAATTCATTGTTTCGTCTGAGTAGCTAGATTTGGGAAGGCAACATGCACCAAATTTTCCCATGAGATCAACGCTCCCAATCAGGCACCTCCTATGTAATTTCAAATTTCTTTTTGGCATATGGATGGATATTGAGGAATACATGGGTGATCGAGTAGTAGGATTTGATATTACTGAGCCAGTGGCATAGTTGATCATGTGTGTTTTGGTAGAATTGTGTGGCATAAATAATTTTTTGAATTTTCTATTGTTGGTCCCTATGGTGAAGCTTCTCTTGGCTTGTTGAATAATATGAGATTCAGACTGCATGGCCCTATTATTTTTTATGCCCATCAAGACTGCAAATCACTGGAGAATGCTTGGAGATCTGCTATTTGATACCCATTTAATCAGACAAAACCAAAAATAGATGCCAATCGCAAAAGCTATGGGTGTATTTCGTTCACATTATCTCACCTATTTGGCCAGTTTGTACACCGTTGATCTAGCCCAATGGTGCATTGTGTTTAGTGTGAAATTTTTGGGGTGCCAAAGTTTGTACTAGTCAACTACCAAATACAGGCACCAAAAAGTGGCATTCAACTGCTCCTGCACACCATCTTACTCGATAACATCGTTGCCAAGCCGTCATATTGGAGACGTGTTATACCTCCATGGAGTTAATTTGGCCAAATTTGGGCCAACTACGAAGAAATTCCAAGAGAATGAGTTGCAAACCAAAACTTGTTCCGTTATCCATCAGTTTGATCGTATTTTTGTAGCAGTGTGTTGGTGGATTCTCCACAACAAATATGCAATCTGATTATCGATGATGGAGGCAATGCCACTCTTTTTCTCGAATGAGTTAAGGTTGATCAGTATTTTGACGTGAGTGGAAGCAATGGTAGGCAACCACCCTCATCCATGCAAAAAATTGTTAGCACCAGTCTGTCATCAAGAGTTTCACGTATTCCAATTTCTTTATAGCACCACCTTGCCATTATTGTTTGATGATAGTGGATAGTTTTTTCCACGTGGATAGTGCTTCTCGACATTGATGGATTTGCATTAACATTGGCATGCAGAGATCTAGGTTTTCCTGCTTTTACATGGGTTGTTTTTTTTACTGCCTCATCAACGTGGACGGATCACAGTCCACATGATATGGATAATTTCTAGAGTTTTTATGAGTAGTCCCAATTAGGCATGTAGAAGATTGTTGATCTCAATGGTGGAGATATTTTTGGTCATTATGTGCGCATATGCTACGATGGCCAAGTTTTTTGAGTGACCATTGAAGAAATCACATTCAACAAACACTTTCCCTATTTGAAGACGAAGAGCTTCACGGTAGAAGCATGTATGTCCAGGGGTTTGTTCGTGTAGTTTTTTTCCCTTAGAGTAGAACATGAAAGTGAAAAAATGTTTCTAAGAGAGTGATTTTTTGGCCAACCATCACCGGGAGGTACCAGTTGTGGGCAATTGTACCCAGTCATACCAAAATGTGGAGTCAAAAGTTAGATGGAGGAAGCATTGTGGAACGAGATTTCAGATTCTCAAATGGTTTTGTTGATGGTTGTCAATGATTTCAAGCTATTCTAACGTCCATTTTTTGTGTGAGAACATATATAATTTTTGCCAACATCAAGTTGTCACAGCACACTCGAGTCTAGTGAAGAAGACAGGTTTCATCACAGAAAGAGTTGGATATTTATTTTATGTAATCGAGAAATTTTGGAAGGCAACATCGAAGCTCCAACAGAATGCATCAAAAGTTAGTCAGGACTATCCATGAGTTGTGATTGGCAACATTTTCTACATGGTGTGTGTTGGACTACGTTGCTTGAATGGAGGTAGATCGTAGATTTTTAACTGCGTGAATCTCCACTATTTGGAGAGTTGTAGTGCAATCTTTTATCGATGCTATGATAGCATTGCGATGTGATGAGTCAAGAAGCGTGGTTAGTAGTAGTGATTTCGAGACCAGATCTCAAAGGAGCTTCAATTACAACTCTCACGGTGGTTAGAGCAAAATTTATGATACTGTTGATGATATCTTCCCTAAAGATGGATCACAAACACTCATCGTGATTGGACACCATTATCCATGCCTTCTATCATTATGACATTGGCTTGTGTCTGCTAGTGAAATATTATAGGAAGCCCTATGCAGTGGAATCCCTGTAAAGTGATGTGTGATTCCAGGACCATTGGTAGTATGTGCATGGAAGTGGTAGTAGGCAGAGAAACTTTGTTTATGCCAGTAACAAAATTTGGGATTTGTTTATTTTTTTCTGTGATCATGACAAGGCACACAAATCATCCAACGTGGTACAAAAGAAGATACAAGAGTCTAAGACTCGAGGCTAAATGGAGGTGTCAAATACCTGAGGCCCACTACACTTGTCATGGATAATGTTGGCCTTGCTTGGACATGAGAAACCCACCATATGATTTTCATGTCTAGTTCAAGGAAGACATTTAAAATTTTGAAAATCAATTTAAATATTGCGGGGATTATGGAAATTTTGCCTAAAGCGATGGTTCAATATATTATGTCATCTATTAGGAATGCTAGATATGTGGTTGTGTGTTGTTGCCTTTATTTTCTTAAATGTCTATGATGAAAGAATAACTAGTCATATATTGTGGTTAGCTGCATATTCCTATCAACATCTGCATTGCAAGAGTTGATTTTTTATTGTCCATATTTTTGGATATAACTTTTTGGCTTGATGACTAAAACAACTGGTCTTTGTAGTAAACCATGTGGTAGTGTTTTTTTTGCACTCATGCCTTAGTGGTCATTCCTAGCCCTAGATAGTTGCAGACATGCCAGTGCTTCTAGTACATGCAACACAACAGTGACTTTGTCGGTGCTTCCATCAATGGTGTACATGAGCTTGGCCGGTTGAGGTTTTAATGTTCCCTTTTGTGCTTGCCATACATCTATTATAATGAGAGATTCATTAAATAATTATTGGGGGGTAATTTTTTCAAACAAGGGATGCTTTTATAAAATGTAATGGTGGGGCCCACTTAACTTATTTCTATGGGCTTTAATAAGTTTTTTTTTAAAACTCTATAAAGTGGTCCATGTTTATTTTCTCTCCTATGAGAGAAATGTTTTTTTTTCCTCATTGGTTCTAAATGAGGAAAGGCCAAATTATTTAATCCATTTTTTTGGATTTTTTTGGCTATAAGATTATTCTCCTGCGAGAGAACTATTTTTTCCTGAGAGACACTACAAAATTTTTCCTTATGAGGGAAAAATAAAACTATTGTTATCCTTCAAATAAAGGTAAATTTGGCACTCGATGATAGGGGTGTTTATAGTTGTCGAAAAGGTTTTCTGAGCTGAACAACATGGTGCAGTCCATTTTTAGTTTTAAAACTATTTTCCACACTTTTTTGTGGCTCATAACTAATGTATAATGAATTGCATTGTCAGTTGAACCTGACACTCCCAAAGCTTTGTAAGTGATCCTAGTATCTAATTATGTCCTCTATATCACCTAGTGATTGTAGCAGCTGGTTACCCATACATTTTGGTAGGATGAGGATGTAACCATAAGGACACATTTGATAGCTACATTGGTGCCCTTTCTTCTTTAGATTCTCTTGAAGTGAGATGTTTGTCGACTTTTGGACCTTATTAACAGCGGTTAGCCCATTGTGTTCATATAGGTGGAAACCACTACTTATCCTTGTGGAGTCGATTTGGACATCCATTGCTATTCTTGTGGTTCTTTCCACACTATCTTCACGATCATATTTTTGTGAGACACTTTAATTTTAGGGGGTATTCTTTAGTGACCTAATTTTTATATGTTTCACAACCTTGATCTGTGTCACTAGAACCAATCTGGGAGTATGATTTCAGTCATTTCAACGATGAGTCTCTAATTGTTTGAGACATTTGATGGATTCTTTGCAGGCTTCTTGAAGAAATTTGTCGCTAAGCGGAGTTGAGAATATTCCTTCATCCTCCATGCACATCTTCCTCCTCCTTCTTCTTCTTTCTATTATGGCAGGTGGTTTTCTCCCTTGTGGTTTTTCATCATATTTTAGCAAAGATTTTTTGATCACATATTGTACATGAGTACCTTATAAATTCTTGTTGTTGGGACTCATACTTGTGTATATTCCACTTGTTTGCTTTTGTTATTTTTCTCTACCTCCTAGTATCACATAAGGGGGGTGTTAGAAAATCCTAGTACCACTTAAGGGGGGGTGTTAGAATAATAAATTATATCCTAAGTTGTTACTGGGACAATTTGTATAGCTCAAATTAGCTTAGTTAGTTATGATCCTATGGATCAGATTGTATGCCTTTGCTATTTAAGCAAGGCTTTAGCTCAGTTAGTTATGATCCTATGGATCATATTGTATGCCTTTGCTATTTAATCAAGGCTCCTTTCAGTGAATGATATCAAGTATTCTATTTTATAACATCATCTAATTCAAATTCTATCTTCTTCAACTTCTCCTTGGCCTCAGTCTTGTTGTATTCTAGTTCTTCAATCGCAGTCATCTCCTTTAAAGTAGCATCAACTTCTTCCTTTTTTGCTTCCTTGGCTTGATAAATTTTGTTTAATATCTAATTTTAGCCACTCAATCTAAAATATCAAGAAATTTAATTTTTGAAGGATGAAGACTAGCTTCGAAGGTGCCCTTCAAAATTCTGTATTCGGTGTGTTCAATGGAAATCTTGGATTCATGATCATATCCAAGTACACTCAAGGATACTCTCTATAATTTGTATTCACTCCTTATGGAAAATATGCAATTACCAATATTGTTACCTCTTCCCTTGGTAACAACCATGGGTGTTGTGCGTGAATCTAGGCTATCTATATTATCAATACACACCCATTCCATAATATTCTCCAATTTAGCGAAGGTCTCCTCCTTTCACTAATTCAATTGTCCCATGCCACCTTGGTGGAATTGCAACTAGGTGCTAGTGAAAATATCACAAACTTGTTTGAGTAAGTGATCCACCTGTTTATCCGTGTCTTCACCATATAGATCTAAGACATTGAACTGAGGCACTTCAATCATAAATATTGTGTGAAGTATTTCATCCATTTTCTATGGTGGGGTCTATTATTTCTTTGCTTACTATGGAACTAAACTTCCTCCAAGTTCTTTTATTGCATCAGCTGCATTCCCTTCTTGTAGAAAAAGTGAGCTACAGTCTTAACCATCTCTTATTTAGTTGGTTTAATCTCCTCAATATTGATGATATCCTTTAGAAGTTGTTGCTTCTCCATAGGTACCTAAACTTCCTCTTGTGGTTTTAACAGTTCTTCCTATTATTTATTTACCAAGATTTCATCCTATATATGCAACTAGAGTTCCATCACTACTATGGCTATCATAGTTGGATCTGATTGTTCTTGTGATGACCGTGTATTTTCCTCCTTCAACTAACAATTGCCTCCTTGCATCATAATTTATATTTGAGGCTTCTCATTTCCCTCTGGTAGGGCTACCATCACTTACCTAGCTTTTGTTTTTAATGGTGATCTTACTTGATCCATCCAATCCTTCGATACCTTCAACACTTCAAAATCATTATCTTAAAGCAATGTAGGAGATCTCATTGCTTCTCCCCACTATTCTATATCAATTGACACATTGATATCCATCAAATCCAAATCCTCCAAATCCAAAGGTACATTATCTAGATTAGTGGACATAGGTTTTGGTTACTCCTGCACATGATTTCTCTCTCTCCTATATCTCTCTTGTCGCCTACATGTCCTAATCCATATTGGACTTGATGTTGGTGCAACTACCTCCTCCTCTTGAGACGGTTGCTACTCCTGTAGCCATCGTGAATGTGCTTATTGCTCAGAATAAAAATCTAAGTTTAGTTGTTTGCATATCTTCCACTCAGGGTGGACTTCCTCCTTTGATGAAGTCTCTCCTTTCTCAATCATGGGAGGTGTTGGTTTTTGGGTACTCTTTTTATATCTCAATTTCTTTGATGTCTTTTTTGGATAGGTACCAACTTCACCCATTGTAGTATAGAAGGCTGATCCTATGATAAATCATGTGATGATGTGAACCTATAAAATAGAACGTCGACTTGGAAAACAACATCTAGCATAAGTACTATGGCATGAAGGGCCATAGCAAAGGTATTCTTCTACTTCAATAATAACCTTTGAATCCGTTCTTCCAAGTAGGTTTCCCAATCATATTATACTCCCTTTGAAACATCTTCTACACATTGTGCCATCCACATAGACATCTTGGAAGAGCATGCTTCTCTTGATAATAGAGACATAACAACATTCATTGCACATGTTAACTCATCGATCTTTAACATGATTTGCTTGATTCCTCATTTGCTTGGACCAAAAGCCTTTGTATCTGATGAGGATGTGATCTTAGTGAACGATATGATCAACTTGTGGGCCTCAATATGGTCCACAATATTCTTCTTAATAGATTAATCTGGTCCATAATTTTCTTCTTAATGGGTTATCCTTCCTTCGGTAACCCAAATGTCCATCGAAAAGCATCAACCAAGAATTCCACCTTAATATGGTGATTTCCAACTTGCACATAGGTGCAATTCTATTTAGGTACATATGATTGTACCATTTGCAATAGGTACTCATTGTAGAATACCTTATCCTATGGTGGAATTTGTGCTATTGTGCTCACTCTTGCTTGTTTCAATGCAAATTTCAATGGGTGCTTGTCTTCATTCTCACTCCACTATTTTTGACAAAATTCTCTTGTCAACTATAAAAAGGAGATATCCTTAATTTCTACTTGTGCTCTTTCATCCCCACTTGTTTGTTCTTTAGGGGTAGCTTCCCTATGTACCTCACTACAAAGCTCCTGATGGTGTGCCCTAGGTTATTAAATTTCCTCCTTGCAAAATTATGATTGTATCCTTCCTCAACCACAATACCAGTTCTTGGGTCCTCTCTATGACTGATAACCTCTCCCTATCCAAGGTTGGTATCTATGATCTTCTTGTGGTTGAAACCCTCATCCTTGGTCCTATAATGTGTAGGTCACTACTTCTCACTTGGGCCATGAATCCCTTTGGTGTAATGGTCCTGGTGAATGATCAACCCTAGTTGCTTCTATCCATCATAAATGAGCTCAAAACTCCCTTTCAATTCTCATTCTTCACCATTCTTCATTTTGGAACCACATCAATATCAATCTTCTGCAATCTGGCAATTTAGGATAACTACATCACCAAACACACAAACTGCTTCAAAAATGTACACCTACTTCTAAAAATGTATAATTATTCCTAAAAATCATATAATGGTTATCCACAATCATACAGGTGCTCTGGTAAATCGTACACCACTCCTAAAATCGTACAACTATGTTAGAAATCATACAACTATAGGTTGAATCTGTATGATTATTCCAAGACATACAATCTTAGCCCTAAATCATACAAATTCACTGTGAAATTATACAAGAAGCACTAAACTATACAAATGCACTTCTCTATACAATTGTGCCAAAAATCGCACAATTGCACTAAAAATCATACAATTGCACAAAAATTACTTAATTCGAGATCTAGTTTGCACAATATTGCTCAAAAGTCATACAATTTTCCTTTAAATCATAAAATTTCATCCCTAAATCATACAAATTATGTTTTAGGCCTTCAATTACCATATAATCTTCAAGCTTGCACAATTTCTATAGTTAAATTTGCTTTGTTTATACAAATCCCCTTTTTCGATGTGTTTCTAGTACCCTTTGCAATTTTTCTCTCCTATTTGTGCAATTCTTCAATTGTACATTTTAATTTTTCTTGAGTGCAATATATTGTATGACCCTCTCCTTTAGGATTTTACACATGCAACTGCTAGAAAGTTTTTTCTTTTTCATCGACTGAATTTTCTTGTCCTATGGTTTGCAATCTCCCCTTCTGCTTGCTTTTTCAGAATTAATTCAAACCCTAGCCACATTTTTTCACTATGAGGGGTTTTCTCTGCTACATATTGACTAAAACCCCTAACTCTAAAATTTTCCCTCCTATACATTTTTTGAAAAACTCAACTTTTTCAAAGTAAATCCCTAACTTTGGCAGCTTTTCTCCCAATCCGACTACATTTTTTAAAAAAAAAGTATTTATTGGTGCATATTCATGATGGGTCATGATATTTAGTTAACCTATGATGTTTGCATACCCATGTGTGAAAAATTTTTACAGTTGCACACTTCTTACTCCCAAATGCTCCGAAATTCATTGTTTCATTCTTGTGATTTTTTCAAACTGGCAAACAAATAACATGCATGTTGCCCTCTTTTTATATTTAAACATCCCTTGCATGAAAATTCACCATCTTAGCCTCTTTTGTATGTACTTTTGGTATTTTTCAAATATGATTTCCAAATCACCTCTATTTGCATTGTCCTATCCTGCTTTTTTAATATTTTATTATTATTTTGCTTTTCTTTTATTTTCCTTTCCTTTTCTTTTCTTTTCTTTTATTCTTTTTTCTTTAGAAGGGGCCACCATTTCTGGTTTTCAACCACCTTCTGTCTTAATTGCATCCTGAGGTATTTTCACAATTAAGATATTTTTTTATTTTTAGATTTTTTTTCAAATTGCCAAATTGCTAACTCACATTCTAGGAAAATCATATAGTGACATTTCCTTGTATGATACCTTCTACCATCATGACATTTGTAGGTTCTACCACCTTATTTCATTCAATCAAGTCCACAAAATCATACGATCAAGATCCAATCGATCATTCGTATGATTCACTCCTTCCTCTGAGTTTGTTATACAATCTAAAATCGTACAAGTGTCATTTGTATGATTTATCCCCACTTGCTGGCCCGTTGTATGATTTAGAATTGTACAAGTGTCATTGTAATTCTTATAGTTTGGGTTTGTGTAATTGCATATTGTATGATTTTCAAATGCACCATGTCCATCTTTCAAAGCTATATTTTCTTGCTCAATTTACCAATCCCGAGGTAGGAGTACCCTTGCCACTCCACTTCCATTTGATCAGCTTCTACTTCTATCTCCTTGGATCAATTTTACCTCTAAACTCAATGAATGAGTTCTTTGCCTTCCTTGATAACCCTCATCCAAAAAGCATACTCTTCCTCTGCCAGCAAGTCCTCTTCCTTACACTTGTCTTTCATGATCTCGTCCTCTTGCTATCAGACCTCTTAAAATATTAAATAGTTTTTCCTCTTCCTGAGGTAAACCTCTCCCTACTTCCATACTTCTAGGACCTTGTTGATTCATGGGTGGTCACCCAAGTGGGTACCTTCTAGTGATATTTGGTACTTGTCCCCCTCGCACATAAATACCATGTGCATTCCTAGTCCAATTCAAACATGCGAGTGGTGTATCCCCAGGCCATATTATAGTAGGAGGTCATATCCTTTCCCTCTTACCTCTAGGCAATCATAATACTCCTCTTTGGCATGTCTATTGCCTTATGTTACTTGGTATCCTTTGTGGTTGATCCTTTTGTTGACTAGGTTTCCCTCTTTCCCAATGCTTGAAGTTATATCCACCAACTCTACATTGGCTAGGTGCCCTATTGTTGTTGGTTCTTGTGATACTAATCGTTGTAATGCTCTTATCCAACGATGTACATACATTAGTAATTTCAATGTATTTTTTCAAAGTAATATTTTGGAGAAAAATTCACCAAAGTCTCTCTATTATCATTAAAAAAATCAGACTTTGTACTTGAGTCATTACAACTATCCATTCTTTGTGCTAACTACTACGTTGGTAATTCCCTTATTTGCTGAAGTCTTCTAACTTTCCTTCTTTATCTTATCAATTTTTGATAGGCTATCTCATAGGCATCAAGATGTGGTTGAGCATGGAGCGCTTATGTTTGTGTTAAGAGATCATCATTTTGGCTCTCTTGGTCACTATCTCTTACTAGATAGGACATTCCCTAAATACTGGAATAACTTGATTCTTCATGTAAGTTTCCCTAGGGATCAGAAGATGTGAGATCTTACTCAATGTCTCTCCATACTATCTCAGCTCCTCTTGTGACTAGTGGCTCATGTGTAAAATATATTATTTCAACTTACGATCTTTCCTTTCCTCGAGAACTTGTACCTTCTTGTTGGCTTCCCCTTGCTTGAGGTACTTCCTCACTACTCTCACTACTTGCACCCAATTCCCTTTGTTATGCAATTTTTTCTCATCAAGTCATTGCATAGTGTCATCCATTTCCTGAATGATCTATCCACAAAGCCTTGCATTATGTGCTTGCAATACCTACTACTTCTACAATTATTGTTCTTGATGTCACATTCTCTATTACATCATACCTATCTGAGCTAACTGAGTGAGTCTTGCTAACTCTTCTTTTGCAACTAAACCCTCAGTTGAATCTATAATTTCCATATCAAAGGTGTTTGTTCTATCCTCATATTGTACCATTAGTCGTATCCTACATCGACCTTCTACTATCTGAGGTAACTCCCTTTGTTCTAGTTGTGGATACACTACTTCTAATTGGTTGGCTTCTTCCTATTGCTCCCAATTAATTGCTAATCGTACTAGTTCTTGATTTCTTGTTTCACTTGGAGGAAAAACACTCTTCCTCCTCCTTTATAGTTTAGTTCATCCTATCTACGAACCTTACATGTACTTGCATTTACATTCTTTCACTAGGGTAAGGTACCAATTATTTCCTTTCTATAATTGGTCTTGCCTCATCCCTCTCTACAAATATATGTGTGATCCCCATATCATAATCCTCCTATGATGGATCTTAATTGCATGATAGAACTTCTCAAGGTTCACTACACTCAGCTATCCATTGTTGTCTTCTTTCGATTTCATATCTCATGGTTTTTATACATTGAAACATATCACACTCCTCCATCTACCAATGAAGTCTACTATCAGATAGAGATTCATCTACACTACAGTATTCCAGGTACAACATCCCTTATTCATTTATTTCATATTCTTCTTCGCCTGAATAATTACCTAACTTATCTGTCATGGCAACATCCTCATTAATTCTTTGATTCTTCATGTTAATCATATATTTGTGCTATCCCTTCTTAAATGTGATTTTATCCTTTCTCCAGTTGTTATTAAATTTGGATACTCATATCCAACCCCTTCCCAAACGAGCATCATATGCAGGCTTTTACATCATAATCACAATGAAATCCAAGAAAAATTCTTGGTCAGCTATTATCACTTTTTGTTCTATCAATACTCCATTTTTTTTAATATTATGTTGGTCAACACCATAGAATCGAAATCTTGGTGCCCACAAGGATGGAGCACCAATCTCTCTAGGTCCTTTCTAGTAGCACATTCACACTGGACCCTTTATCCATGATTACTTGTGTTAACTTGTGCCCTAGTATCTCCATATGAACTAATGCTAGTTTCTTTCCAACATCAATCATTAGTATGGTCGGATCCATGAAAAACTCCTTTTGTTCTTTTTCTTGTATCGGTTGGATTTGGACCTCCATCACCTTCTATGGTTGTACATCTTCTTCCATCACCTTATGTAATGATGGTATGGCCTCCAAAAAACTAGCCATATTTATCTTAATGGTTGTACTCAAAATTTGTGCTTCCAGATTCTATACAATTACTTTATATTTTGATGTGCAAGGCTTCTTTATGATGCAGGAGCATCCAGCAGCATCTGATGCAGAGGCATCAAGATTCGGGAAAGTCAGTGCTAAAGAGTCGAAAGAAGAGAAAGCAGAAGGCAAGGAGGAAGTTCACAGCAAAAACTGTCATGATTTCGCTACGTCGTGAAATCGCGACAGTTTGCAGGAGAGAGAAAATGCAAGAGAAGGGGCCGTGATTTCGTGACATGTCGCAAAATCATGACTGTCATGAAATCGCGATAGCAAAACAATGGAGGGCAAGGAGGCAAAAAAGAGAAGCGAAATTGTGACGTCGCGATTTTGCGACGTCGCGAAATCACGACAGAAAACAAAAGCGAAGGCGAAGGAGCTGGAAGGTCACGATTTCGTGACATGTCGCAAAATCGTGACGGAGAAGTGTAGCAGACGAGGAAAGCAGATGGGATGTCGTGATTTTGTGACATGTCATGAAATCATGACTGTCGTGAAATCGTGACCTCGGAGCGATGGCAGAGTGGAGGTAGCAGAAGTGTCGTGATTTCCTGACATGTCGCGAAATCGTGATCGTCGCAAAATTGCGACTAGAACGAAGCGGATGGAGGGAGCAGTGGGGACGTCATGATATCACGACCAAAAGTGCCAGGGAGCGCAGGAGAGCAAAAACATCGTGATATCATGACATGTTGCGATATCGCGATAGAGAGAGAAGAAGGCGACGGAGAAGGACGAGAAAAATATGGCGGGAACCGCGACAGGCGGTATTTTCAAAATTGTTGCAGAATGACACGTGGCACCCAGGGTGCAGTAAATGGCGGACAAATACCAAGAAGCACGGGAGATGAAAAGGATGGGCATGCAGGGTATTCTGACAGGGATCAGCCGTAACAGGGCCGTGCAAAGTGCGGGTCTTTAATCGGGTTGGTGTCCCGGTTTTTGTGAATGTAATTAATCGGGTTGGTGAATCCTTTTAGGCGGGAGTTGATGCTTCAGAGGGTCGGGGCCTCTATAAAAATTGAGTTTTTTTGTATTAGTCGGGTGGTGGATTCGGGTAAGATTGCACACAGAGCATGAGTGAGAAAGAACCAAGCCGAGCGCTGGTTAATGTAAGCCTACGGGCTATTTTCATGTAATTTCCAAATTTTAATGAAGAAAGCTTCGAGATGAGCAAGTGTTGACGTGTGAGGCTTTACGTGTGATTTTCTTGGGTCCCCATCAGTGGTATCAGAGTGAGTGATTCTGAGTGCGTAACAGATCGTCGAACGTGAGGCAGTTACACCAGGATCTGTGGTAGGGTTCTGAGAGAGAAAGTTAAGATCCTCGAGCGTGTTAGCAGATCGTCGGCTATGAGGCAGCTACACCGGATCGGTAAAGCTTTGTAAGAAAAGCAAAGAAAGAAAAATGCATTCTCGAAGAAGACGGGACAACAAGGAAGATATGGTGCCGGAGGAAGAATTTTTAGCTTTACAAAAACAGTTGAAGGCCCTGCAAAAGGAATGGCTCGCAATAAAGTTGCGGGAGCAAGAGGAGTGGCAAAGAAGACGGGAAGAGAGAAAGAGAAAGAAAGAGGAGAAGTTGAAGAAGGCTACAGAAGAGTGCAGCAGTACCGGGACCTGCCCGGAAGAAGGCACAGATTTTTTTGTGCAAGAGGAGGAGTTGAAGCAGGCTGCAGAAGAAGTATGCAGCAGTGGGGAAATCTGTCCGGTAGAAGACAGAAGCCAGGAGAGAGAGTTGGAACAGACTGCAGAGGCAGAGATAAGTCTGGAAGTGCTGCAGGAGGCAGTGACCGGACCAAGCAGAAGTGAAGATCACTTCTCCATGTACCCCGGGTGTCTGATGCAGGAGCATCCAACAGCATCTGATGCAGAGGCATCAAGATTCGAGAAATTCAGTGCTGAAGAGTCAGAAGAAGATAAAGCAGAAGGCAAGGAGGAAGTTCACAGCAGAAACTGTCATGATTTTGCTATGTCGTGAAATCGAGACAATTTACAGAAGAGCAAAAATGCAAGATAAGGGGCCACGATTTCGTGACATGTCACGAAATCGTGACTATCGCAAAATTGTGACAGCAAAATAGTGAAGGGTGAGGAGGCAGAAAAGAGTAGCGAAATCACAATGTCACGATTTCGCGACGTCGTGAAATCATGACAAAAAATGGAAGCGAAGGTGAAGGATCTAGAAGGTCACGATTTCGCGACATGTCGCAAAATCGTGACTATCGCAAAATTGCGACAGAGAAGTGCAGCAGATGAGGAAAGCAGATGGGATGTCGCGATTGTCACGAAATCACGACCTCGAAGCGATGGCAGAGTGGAGGCAGTAGAAGTGTCGTGATTTCGTGACACGTCATGAAATCGCAACTAGAACGAAGCGGATGGAGGGAGCAACGGGGACGTCGCGATATCGTGACATGTCGTGATATTACGACCAAAAGTGCCAGGGAGCGCAGGAGAGCAGAAATGTCACGATATCATGACATGTCGTGATATCACGACGGAGAGAGAAGAAGGCGATGAAGAAGGATGAGAAAAAGATGGCGAGAACCGTGATAGGCGGTATTTTCAAAATTGTTGCAGAATGACACGTGGCACCTAGGGTACAGTAAATGGTGGACAAATACCAAGAAGCGTGGGAGACGAAAAGGATGGGCACACAGGGTATTCTGACAGGGATCAGTCGTAACAGGACCGTGCAAAGTGCGGGTCTTTAATCGGGTTGGTGTCCCAGTTTTTGTGAATGTAATTAATCGGGTTGGTGAATCCTTTTAGGCAGGAGTTGATGCTTTAGAGGGTCGAGGCCTCTATAAAAACCCAATTTTCTTGTATTAGTCGGGTGGTGGATTCGGGTAAGATTGCACGCAGAGCATGAGTGAGAAAGAACCAAGCCGAGCACTGGTTAATGTAAGCCTACGAACTGTTTTCATGTAATTTCTAGATTTTAATGAAGAAAGCTTCGAGATGAGCAAGTGTTGACGTGTGAGGCTTTACGTGTGATTTTCTCGGGTCCCCGTCACTTTAACTCCTTTTGCTTTGCAATACTTACTTGCTTAGCCTTCTTGGCTTCTTCTTCAAGTACCTTCTTCACTACTTGCCATCTCTAATTTTCTTTGGTAGGTTCTAGGTAAGTATCATTCTTAGCCTTACTTTGTATTATGGCTAGTACTTCTTCCTCAGTTTTCTCCTCTTTTAATGGGGGAACATCAATGTCTAAGAAATTCACATTCTGCGAGCCACTTGAACTCACTTTCTTAGGATAGTTGACTTCTTTGTGGTTCCTTGGACCACACCATCTACACATATGTGTAGCATTATTCTATGTTAACGATATCATCTAAGGAGAATGATAGTTCTTCACAAAATACCCCTACTCTTGGTAATTTCAATATTGTATGATCGATTTTGCTTTCAAATCATACTATAATTAGATTTGGCCTCCTTGCTGATTACCTTGATTTGGCCTTCCTTATCATCAAACTATTCTTGTAACCTCTATTGGTTGTACCCTATCCACTCCCTTGAGGTTTTAGTTTCTCCTCTTGATCTTGAATTGTGAGGATCTATTGGTAAATTTTTACATTAAAGGGATATTCGACCACTTTGTGTCCTAGCACATTACATATATGGTAATATTCATTTTGAGGACAATTCACATTTGATTGCCCTTTGGTCTTACATTTGTACACCAAATATCCTTTTGATATCATCATGTGTCTTTCTTGGCTTCTTTTATGATCTTATCAATTTTTTTATGGAATGACTGGATAGTCTAATGTATTGTATCTTCTTCACCGCTATTTGAATCTTCATGCCTATTATGTGTCATGATTCCTACTATATCTTGCTTCACCTCACTCTCAATTGCTTTTTCTAGAACTTCCTCATATGTTTAGGATGGTACTACCTTCATCTTCCTTTTGTATCTTAGTAGTAACCCATCAAGAAACCATCACTTCACCAGTGCATCTGTTGGTGGCATCTGCATCTTATTAGACAATTGCTTTAGTCATAAGTTATATGTATTTACATCCTTATCAACATCTTGATTCATGGTGTATATCTTAGTGATACTATCATCAGCATCTCTCAAGGTTTTGAATTCTTCGATGAAGGTATTCTTCATTGTATTATATGCTTGGAATATGGTTGTATTATCTCGCTTTAGATACCAATCTATTGTGAGTCCTCGTAGTGTAGCAGGAAATAATTAAAACCATTAATTTGGTTGGTTTACACCATTTTTTTCTAAATGGTTATGCATGTTCCGATGTATCTTGTTAGGTCCTCCTTCTCTTCCTCCATGAAGTATGGGCATCTCTGTTTCCCTACTTTCATAGCTACACTAATCATTATTGTATTTCCTTCCTCATAACTTGAGGATGTATCTTTAGATATCCTAAAATGATTCCTTATTTGGGTGGGTGTTCCACTATGTTGCTCTTCATTGGATGTTTCTATCCATGGTACCTTATTTTCACCAAATAGTCATCTCTCAACCTCCTATGCATCCTCACTTCATGACCTTATTCATCGAAATGTCGATTGTGCCCTTGGTTCTTCTTTCTCAGACCTCATGCCCTATTTACCTGGTGCTTGACTCCCATCCTTTGCATTCCTTTTCCTATTACTTTTTTAGGTGTTACCATCCACACGCTATCTTCTTGCATAGTTCTATCAATATCTTCCAGTACATCAACATTCTCATTGACTCTTAGTGGTTCGTGTACCCTTTCTAATGTAATTATCAACAATGTGTCCCACCTTTCAATATATCCTTCTTTTGAAGGTCATACTTGTTTGATTATTGTTTCATTCATAGAGTTGTTCACGGTCTCTCTTTGAGAAATTATCATGCTTCTTCTAACTAGAATATGCTTTTCTCCTAGATTTTATCTCCCACATATTCGTAGACTTGTATCTATCATTCACCTCCAATTGGTTCCTATTCACCACTTGTCACAATGCCACAAGTTCTTCTAAATTGCATTAATTTGAAGTAATTTTAATAATAAATGATACCAAATGTAGCATAAGGGAGAGTATTTCTAGAGGAGGTGAATTGGGAGGTTTGGAGATGGATCCCAATGTTTTGTAACAACTTTTATCCAAATCGTACAAGTATACAATTTACCCTTGAACGATTTATGACTTTCACAAAATAGTTTGTATAGTCTCCAAATTGTACAATTGTACAATCCAAATTATACAATAGGTTGTCATGTACAATTTACCACTTATTTAATTTGCTAAAAGTTGTTTTTAATCCAAATCGATCAGTTTTTTAATCATTTTCTCCATAATCCTAATCTCCTTAATTGACAAGTTTTTTCCACACAATTACACTCCCAAATTTGGCAACGATCATTTGTATGGTTTGGTGGTCAGGATGTACGATTTCACCAAATCCTTGCTGAATTCTTCATTCAAATATTTGCCAATTTGCACACTATTCTTCTCTAGGAAATATTTGGGTTATCTTTCTAGTGCAATTACCAACATAGTTTTATAACATGCAAACCCTAATTCATTGCCATTGAATTATTATCATTACCAATGTTTCTAGAAATCGTACAATAGCATAATAACATTTTTATACAAAAATAATAATGTGCAGAGTCAATTCCTCAGCATTCTCTAGGGTTAAGGGTTCATAATTAGTGTAATTCCATTGCCACAATATCCATATTCCACACCATTCTGGCCATACTTGCATAAAATACATAATCTAGATTCACCATCCACATGTACAACATAATTTATAATAACACACTATAACGCTACTTTCATTATTATGGCTGAATATATTTCTACAATTATCAATGAACAATCATAATGAACAACTAAATCCTCCATGAACAACTATTATCAACAACATGAATGAACTATTAATGAACCATTGATGAAAAACCAAGTTCCCCATAAAAATGAACTATTTACAACTACCATAATCGTAAAACAACCACTTGCATTAAGGTTCTCCAAGTCTAATCTGATTATTATCAAATTAACCTTAAATGCACATTTTACTTAATTTCATTTTAATTTTTAATTGCACATTTATGACATTTGTACAATTACCCCTAATTGTATGTTTTACAACTCTACATGTGTACAATTAGGCTAAACCCTACATATGTATGTTTTGAAAAACCATACATCTAAAAAAATTGGCAAAACTGACAAAATTGTGCAAATCCAGTTTTCACTTCTTTTGGGAGGTGGATTTGCTGCCTACAACAATTTCTAAAAATAAATGGAATCAAACATTATCTAGTATTTATTTTGCAAAAGGAATACATAGAATGAAAAATAAAAACACTTACTATAATGGGGAGTCTATTGACAAATACATATACATTATGTATTTATGTCAAGGTTATGAGATTGATCCTCAAGAATAAAATATTATAAAAAATTATAAAAGTACCTTTTTCAAAGTTTACATAGGCCCAAATGGTAAATATAATTAATATAATTATAAATAGTTGGTCATGGCCTCAAGGGAAGCTTAACCACAACATATTCCAACATCCCCCTTAAGCTAAATAGGTAACACAAATAAAGATCCTTATTTTGCATACTCCCTTAAGGAACATTCTTCAACCCCAAGAAGCTCTTGCATGTGCACAAAAGTAACCTCAAGTATAAAATTTATAAATATATCCACTACCTACTCTAATGAAGGCACAAACACTAGATCTAGCATCCCATGATCATGAAGTCATATCACAAAGTGCATCCATATATCTATCTTCTTTGTCCATTGGTGAAGCACTAGATTATGGATAAGTTGAATAGTGTTATCAATGTCACATTAAATAGTGATTTAAAAGCTCTAAGAAGTTCTATTATCCTCTAAAATCATTACCCTACACCTGAGATGCTTACCCACCTTATTGGCTACATAATATTCAACCTTTATAGAAGATTAAGAAATGGTGGATTGACATTTGGAACACCATAAAATCAAGTTGGATCCCAAGTAGAACACAAATCATGTGGTGGATTTTTGATCATCCAAGTCACTTGCCCAATCAACATTTCAAAATTTATTAATATTGGATGGAATCCAATGAAACATTTAATGCCCACTGATATGTACCTCTTATGTATATGATAATCCTCTTTACTGCTATCCAATGACTCTCTCGTAGTGCATACATGTATCTTGAGTGATAGCTAACAACAAAAATTCTATCCAACCTAGTGTGAATAAGATAAATAAATCCTCCCCATAAAATATTGATGCACCATGGCATCGACCAAAGTTGTGGTGCAATCATCCCAAAGTTTTAGACCTGAGGCAAAAGTGGTTTGACCATGCTTACATTTCTCCATCCTAAATAATTGAACAAGATCCATAGTATACTTAGGATGTAAAATGGTGATGCTAGAGTCTATTTAATCAAATGTAAAATTCCTAAATCTATTATCTCAAAGGTGGAACAAAGTTATGACTTCATGTCTTAAATAAGAGTGGGGGATATACTAGTGATGAGAAGATTATAAATATACAACATAATCATAAACGTTTCTCCATCCTAAACTTTAATGTAAAAATCATATTCAATGTCATATTGCTAAAATCTATAATTAGAAAAAGGAATAGATATTCTCATGCCATGCACAAGGAGCTTGCTTAAGATATAAGGACCTATTTAGATGAAAAACCAATGAAATGGGTCCATTAAGCTCAAAATTGAATGGTTTCTATATGTAGATTTCCTCCTAAAGCTCCCCATGGATAAATACACTCTTCACATCCATATTATATACCTTCCATCCATAGGAGGTAACAATGGAGAGAATCATCTAGTTTGAGTCCATCCTGGCCATAGGTACAAAAAGTCTCAAAATAGTCCACTCCCTCATATTGAGAGAATCCCTTAGGAACAAATAAATACCTTATGATTCTCTATCAAACCATCCAATTTGTATTTGGTCTTATAGACCATTTGAATCCAACAATATTCTTCCCTTCTAGAGGAGGTACTAGCTCCCAATTTCTATTATTCATTAATACCTCATACTCTCTTGCCATAGCATCTTCCCTTTTTGGCTTACCCTTAGCTTGATAATATGTGAGAGGATCATAAGAATGGGCTACCTTCAAAAGAAATGGTTGAGAAGGAACCTTTTGATATCTCTCAAGAGATAGAATAGGCTAAACATACTTAAGAAGCATCATAACCCACTTGGATGTTGTATGAACCAAATATTCATGTGTATCATGTGCTAACTTGACATAAAATATTGAATCTAGATAATCTAACTTGTCACCACTCATCTCATCATGCAACATTCTAAACCAATGTGTCTTGCTCATCCTGCATTTCTCCTAGAGAAAAATTTGCTTATGATACTACTTGTGAATGATTCAAATTGATAGGAAAATATCAAGCACTCAATAAATATGATAAAGAAGAAGAATATGCTCTAATAGGAATATATCTAATCAAAATCTCAGAACCTATTGAATCCATAATATGCAAAGTCAAAATAATAAATAACCAAATTCTTAGGTGGTGGCATGGAAAGAGTATTTAGAAGAACCTCATCAAACATGACATCTCTCTAGACCAAAACCTCATACCTTTGAAGATCATAAAGATGATATGTATTTGAGGTATCATAATACCCTACAAATATGCACTTATGGATCTTTTATTCCTCCTTTTTTATATCCTTAGGTATATGATCTCATGTTGAATACCCAAAGATACAAAATTGGGAAACATCTAGCTTATCTCCTATCAATCTCTCAAGAGGTGTTATGCCCTAGAATACCATGGTAGGAACTTGGTTGATGATGTATGTTGCACAAGTGATAGCCTCATACCAAAAATTATGATCCATCTCCTTAGCATGAATAATACATCATGTCATTTCCTTGATTACCATATTTTCCCTTTCAACCACACTATTTTTTTCAGGTGTATAGTGAATAGTCCTATGATATGCAATCATGTGAGAAGCCAAAAAATCATGAAAAGCATAGCTAACATATTCACCATCCCCATATATCCTTATATATTTGACTCTCCCATATAGCTATTTTTTAACAAGATCCTTGAAGCTCTTAAACCTCTTAAAAACCTCATCCTTAGTGTGAATTGTGTACAACCCTACATTTCTAGAGAAATTATCAATACAAAGAAGTACATATTTCTTGAGATAGATGGTGTATCTATAGGTCCAAAAATATCACTATGAATTTCTCTCAAAGGGATGAGATGCTCATATTACAATACCTTTTGGAAATGTCACCCTATATTGCTTTTCCAAAATACACTCCTCGCATACACTACTTGGAGGGATATGCTTGGAAGCCCAATAGCCATATGATGCTAACTCATGTATCTCAAAGAACCATAGTTGAGATTTCCAAGGCCTACAATACCATTTATAACACTCACTATCAACATGTACAATAATAACAACAAAGTATTTCTTCCTAGAAAGAGTGGAATAAGAGGTAGGTATTTCTCTCAACTTATACATATGGTCAGTAGTTTTGAACCCATTATCTGTATCCTTAATAACCCATCTATTAGGCTAGAATTCTACCTTTTTTATATGAGTAATACAATAAATATAAAAAATGTTAGGGACAACATTAGTAACATGAATTTCCTCATAAAATGACAAATATCCAATGCTAATATCTCCACTCCCTACAACTTGCAATGAGGAATCATCTTTAATCACAACACATTCCCCTACATGTAATTTATTGTAGCCTTGAATAATATGCTTGTGCTTCATCATGCATCTAGTTGACCTTGAATATTCTATCCACTCATCCAAAGAAGTGAATTTCCAATATGAAAAATAAACCACAACATGAGCATGTGAGGTTACTCCACCAAAACTATCCTCACATTGTGCATAAAAGAGAGCAACATCAACACTCCCTTTATTGCAACTTTATCAAGTTTCTTGATTTGAATTTTACAAAATTCTACCATTTTCCTTTCTCTTTTGTAAACTCACATGTAGGCTTTTTGAAAGTCTTCTTGGGTTTCTCATTTTTTTAGGCTTTTTGTCATTTTGAGATTTAGCCACAGCTTATTTTGGACAAGCCTAATTAAAATCAAGATTTCCCTTACACCTATTTATCCTATTCTAATGGTGCAAAAAGTGCTTAAATACCTCATCAATAGATGGTTCAATATAATCTAGAAAGTACATATGAGGTATCTCGAAGACAACATCAACTATCTCATATATTTTAGACATATTTTTGAAGATAATATTGAGCAGTACAATGTTTCTTTCTTTTTCTAATGCTTCATTTCCTTCCCTTCTCTCCTTATGTAGTCCTATTGTAATTTAGATATCCTATTGTAGTTTATTTAACCAACTAATATACTTATCAATGATATAAAATATGTCCACGGATAAGGTTACAAGATCTTCCCCAATCTAATAATTTGTGTGGAAAAAATTTGATCACATAACCCCTAACATTTCTCAAGCAACACTTTAGGATTAGTGGTGTTGTTAACATGAGTGTAATATACATTGTTAACATAAAGAGCAATGACCCCATGAGCCTCATCCTTCTTGTCCCTATAAAGCTACTTCACCTCTTTAGTATCAATATTAGAAGGCTCCTTATTCACATATTTAAGTAACACCTTGATTTAAAGTAGAGCTTCAATCTTGATCTTCTAGGTAGCATAGTTAGGACCACTCAATAAGGGCACATAATGATTTATAATTATTCCACAAAAATACAAAACTCTTCATGCAAATGTGACTAGAAACAACACCATTGTAGTGGGTTTCCCACTATAGTCCAATTTTAAAGAAACAACTATAATTTGAAGGGGAAAGTTATGCATAATCAATCCTTATTGGGACTCCTCCCTTTTTCTTCTGCAAAGACATCAAGATAACGTGATATTGGAACTCGATGGTTAGGAACAAAGAAGATTTTTGGTATTTTAAGCTATCAAAGTGCACCTTAAAAGGATATTTTTGTTAGTGTTTTGCTTAAAAATAATAAAATCGAGTGAGCCTTTATATTTTATAGTGTTATTTTTTTGTGAAGTCATTTATTGATGTACTTAGCCTTCTCTTTCTCTCCACTTTTTGAGAGAGAGATTTGAGTTATAAAATTTTGTAAAATTAATATAAATATTAGTCCTAGGACCTAAATAAAGGATTTTGGATTTATTTTTGTGTCAAGTATTTGACCTATGGTATTTACTTTCTCCCTTTTCTATTATCTTGCTTAGTATGGACTCAAACATTGAGTTAGCTATATATAGACCCTGAGCCTCTTTTGATTATACATATTATTTGTATGAGAAAATTTGTGTTCAAATTTTGGTCTTGCATTGTTCATGTGTTCATTTTTTCCACTAAGTTGAGATAGAAATTGTATATCCTTCTTTGGTGCATCCCCCCATTAGATAGGCTAGATAGTTTTCATTTCTTGTATTTTACTTTTCCATGTGTTGCATGTTTTATTTCCTCTCTCCATTTTCCCTTGAAGCAATTTGATTAGGAGTAGGCTAGCATAGTAGAAAAATTATGAACACCAATAAAAATATCCAGAAGCAAGGAACCTGCCTTGGGTAAAAAACATTGGAGGTCATTTGATGGGAGTTGTGTCCTATGCCCTCCCAATATTCCTAGGATCGGCACCCCTACTCGAGGCATAGGGCACTAGATGCACCCACTTGATAAAGACAACAAGTATTCCAAAGCCACAATAGTGTGGTATCATGATGCCTAGGGAGCATATGAGGGTCACAACTAGCCCCCTAACCATTTATATTGGCATGCTCGGTGGGACCTAAATTTGAAGATATTCATCCCTTGATTTAGATGTCAAGCTATAGTTTTTATGGTCATGACTATCATATTTTTGAAGCACACTGCATATTCACTTGGCAACTCTACTACTAAAGAAGAATCTAGAAGAAAAAGAAAGCATCATTCCCAAATGAGGTTGTGGTGGTAACCTCCTGTTGTGGAAATATTTGAATATCCTTACAGATTGTCACATTATTCAAATCCTTGGAGGCCCACAAGTAGATATGTGAGCTCTAGTTAACTCACCACTTCATCCTAGGATAACTTAAAAGTTAAATAAGCTAGGTATGAACACCCTAATATGAGCTTATATAATGTTTATCAGGAAACCAGCTCAACCAGATTGAAATAAGCAGTGAAATCTCATTGACCACTCATATGACACAAGCATTCAATATTAAAAGTAGATCGGTGTCTAGGGTTATGCATAAGGGGTAGTACCGAAAAATTATTTATCAAATCGGGGCAAATCAACGTGAAAATTGTATAAACTATGGGGTGAATTTTTCAAATTTTTGAAGAAATTTGTTCAAAACATGGCGATTTTTTTTCAACTACAAGTATCAACAAAATTAGCAGAAGGCGATTGGTAGAAGGCGATTGGCAGAAGGCAACTAGTAGAAGGTGATTGACAGAAGGTGATTCACAGAAGGTGACTGACACAAGGCAATTGGTAGAAGGTGACTGGCACAAGGCGACTGGTATAAGGTGAGTGACAGAAGGCAACTAATAAAAGGTAACTAGTAGAAGGTGACTGGCATAAGGCGGTTGGCAGAAGATGACTAACACAAGGCAACTGGCAGAAGGTGACTGACACAAGGCGACTGGCAGAAGGTGACTAACATAAGACGACTGGTAGAAGGTGACTAGTAGAAGATGATTAACAAAAGGTGATTGGTAAAAAGTGACTGATACAAGGTGACTAGAAGAAGACGACTGACATAAGGCAACTGGTAGAAGGCGACTGGCATAAGGTAACTGACACAAGGCAACTAGTAGAATGCGACTAGCAGAAGGTGACTGGTAGAAGGCAACTAGTAGAAGGTGACTAATAGAAGGTGACTATTAGAAGGCAACTGACACAAGGTGAGTGGTAGAAGGCAACTGACATAAGGCGATTGGTAGAAGGTGACTGACAAAAGGCGTAGAAGGCAACTGACATAAGGTGACTGACAAAAGGTGACTGGCAAAAGGCAACTGGCAGAAGGTGACTGACATAAGGCGACTGGTAGAATGCAAATGACATAAGGTAACTGGTACAAGGTGATTGGTAGAATGTGACTGATAGAAGTCAATTGGCACATGGCGACTAGCACATGGCAACTGTTAAATGGTGAGTGGTGCAAGGTGACTGGCATATGGCGAGTGGTGCAAGGCGACTGGCATATGGTGAGTGGCACAAGGCGACTGGTAGATGGTGAGTGGAACAAGGCAATCACCATAACCATAAATAACATGGCACCACATGTCCTCCCTTCTTCCACGTATTTTTCATGTGTTAACTCTTGCCATGCAAAAAATCTATAAATTCATTTGCAAGGGTCATTTACAGCTTTTCCTAGAGCAACTTTAAAACCTTTTTCCAACATTTTGAGGGCATTTTCCATAATGGTTTTAGAGAGTTTTTAGAGTGTTTCCAAGCAATTTTAGTACGTTTTGGCAGTATTTTTAGAGCATTTTTGCAGCATTTTTATAATGTTTTGGCAATGTTTTCCTGCTTTTCAGAGATGACTAGTTGTTCCTCCCATCTTTCATCCAAAGGTCATTTCAAGTACACATTCTACCCCAATATCAAGAGCATTTTCAACACTCCTAATAGAGATTCCTAGTGGATTTACACCGTTGGACTTGCTGGTGTGTTGAAGATGCCTCAGTTCAACATTAACGTTCAATTGATGCAACGGATCGTTTCTTGTTACAACCATGACATGTGCACTGTTTCGATCCCTGTAGATAACAACGAAATTGTTTTTTTGGTTAAACCCTCCGATGTGCAGCGACTAACAAGGCTTCCATTTTTGGATGGTGTACTGGTGAAAAACCAGTACGCCTTAACCAATGATGATAAATCCACCCTAGGAAACCTTTACGCTATTCATCCTGACAATCTGAAAGGTATAATTTAAAAATTTATTTTTTATTTAACATTAAATATTGTTCTGCTATAGTTTCATTTCTCTAAAAATGTTCTCCTTATTTTATTGTTTTTTTCTAATAATGTTCTCTTTTTTCAGTCAATTCTTCTAAGTCCAAAAGGGGCTTAAACATTTTGAGTGTTGGAGACAAATTTCTATATGCTTGCATTGAATTTTTTTAGGCAAGGCTTATTCTGTAGGGGCAACCTACATAAATGTATTTTTGGGCACTTTATTTATTGCTTTGTTGTATTGATAGGGGTAAATTTTACTGGTGCATGCACATTTCCAACCGCCTGAAGCACGACCTTTTGAGTGCCCAAAAAATTCAAGCATCTGCTTACACAGTGACTACCAGCAATTTTATTCTTTGTTTACTTTAGGAAGCTTATTTCAACCTTCAACAGAGCATTCCTCCTACTGCATGGCACCCTAATTTTTTTTCTATTGGCATGTCTGATGGTGAGATATAGGTAAAAAAAATTGTTGAAATATATTTATTTTCTTTTTTTAATTTTATCTTTTTATTCTCTAATTTTGTTTTGAAAACAGAAAATAGCATCTTAGTCTTCAAGTAAGAGGGATGCTGCATTTAGGATTCTGGAAGTATCTTCTAATTTTGACACGCAATCACAGTCATCACCAATGACTCCCAACAAACGTGTGAGGTTTGGTGATGGTCGGATTTAGCATACACTTGTGACATATTTTATTGGATAAATAGTTACAGTCGTAGAAGAGGTTACCTCCAACCCACAAGGTAAACTTACTCTGCATTTTTCAAAAATGCTTTTTTAAATGATTTATTTTTTTGACTTAAAATTATGTTTTTTTAATGTGTTTTACGTATTTTTTAGACAAAGGGCAAATGGTTGAAATATCAATGGTTGTAGAGTCTAAGTCAAATATGTATATTTTGAATAAATATTTTTTAATGCTATTGTTATTTACAAATGATTTATTTTATGTTCTTGTGTGAAATTTAACAGAGGGACCTCGTAGATTCAAAAGGTTGAAAAAAATATGGCTCGACCACCTGACCCTCCATGACCATATCCACAACCATAGCCATAGCCACAGCCATAGCCACAGCCAAAGCAGGTTCAGGTCCACCCAAAGCAAGTTCAGGTCCATCCACTTCAGGTTCCACCTACGAGGAACCAATCACACATGCATGGTAAAATGTTCCTCACATCGCCACCTCACAATGCAAGAAGTGCTACAGAGACACAAAATGTGTCATCATCTAATATTTCTATTGTATCGATATTAACCTTGGAGAATTTTTCAAATGTTGAGAGTGCATCTCAAATACCCTCGGGAACTCTTGATTGTGACTTTCTTTATCAGGGTATGAATCCTGAAAAATTTTCCTTTAAATGCAAGTGATATTCTTAAGGATGAAGAGGGCATTGATGGAGAAGAATATGATGTCAATGTAGATATCGCCAAATTTTCCCCCTCTGACCCATAGCAAGTCACCGCCCGTACTATTACAGAAGATGATATCCTAAACGTTTCTAAAAATGTGTTATTAGCCGATGCATGTAAAGTTGTAGTTCATAATACTCTTCTTTTGGATATTGATAAATTGAAGGAATGGGAATATCGGGCCAAGGTTTTTATTAAAGCCATCAATGGCCGATATAAGAATTTTTCAAAAAGAAAAGAGTTGTTTCTCAAGATGGAGAATGAGCCCCAAAATCTTGATGCCTTGCTACATAAAGCTGAATCTGGCCTTGCAAATGAATGGTATCATTTTTGGGAATTGAAACAATGAATGAAACTATTTTCGAAAAATGTGTTATCTATTGGAAATTTTGTTTTGAATGTCGTTATGTTAGGATTATATGTGTTGATGTATTAAGTAATTTGAACTGAAAAAAACAATGTTTGATATATTATAAATTGTAAATGAATGGTATCTTTTTTGAGAATTGAAACAATGAATGACTATTTCCAAAAAATATGTTATCTATTGGAAATTTTAATTGGAAGAAATAATGTTTGATATGTATTGTAAAAAATAAATGAATGGTATCTTCTTTAAATATTGAATTCAATAAAAGAGAGTATGTTTTGATTATTTATGATGATGTAAAAGTTTGTTGTTCTTAATTTGAAGTGGAAGAAATAATGTTTGATATGTGTTATATTTTTAAACCTTTGTTTTGAATGTTGTTATGTTTTGATTGTTTGTGTTGATATATTAAGTAATATTTAATTATGTGAATGCAGTAAGATGTTCTTTTATGTTATATGAATTAATTTGAAATGTCAAAAAATATAGCATAGGCAATTACTTTCACGAATAACAAATATTACAAGAAAAATAATGTAACATGTGAAATCAAATCAAATGAAATCAATTCAAATGATAGCATCCTTTCATTCAGATATGTGAAATCAAATCAAATAATAACATGTGAACTCAAATTAAATCAAATAAAAAAATCCTTTCATTCTGATATGTGAAATCAAATCAAATGATAGCTTCCTCTCATTTTGATATGTGAAATCAAATCAAATGATAATATGTGAAATAAAATCAAATGAATGCATCCTTGCATCATAATGCTAGAAGCTGGAACAAACTCTTTTTATATTGTACAAAATTTTTTGCACTCATTCCCAAAATTTTTGTCATCACAATCTGACCAGTGTTACCATCATCCTCATCATTATCAATATTCGTTACACCTCTTCTCTCTGCCAAAGAACTCCAATGTGATAATGCTCTTTCGTAAGGAAACTCCTCCACCTCATAGGCCGACACATATACTCTCAAGAAATTCTCCAAATTTTTGTTCAACCTATTTTGAACTTTAGATTTTATATATGAAAGTGCACTGAACACCCTTTCATCTTCCACGGATCCCAAAATCATCGTTTGACATAATTCATATAAATTAAAATATTTACTCAGTATGTTTTAAGATAGTACTTGGTTGTAATATTCTCCACAAACATGAAATAGAACCTGCTTCATAATGGTTAGAGAGCTGTGAAACTTGAGCAGACATTGTTGTTCCAAAATAGTTGGATTGTTTTGTCAAAAGATCTTTGTTCAGAATGCCATTGATTTCAATGCTATTGACTACAACACTTTGAATAAAATAACCAGCAAGTCTGCCCATGTATTTGAGGAACAAAGAATTTATAATCTGGTATTCATTACAAGGATCCCAAAACATTGGATTTACCACACCCATAGCCTCTAGCAATTTATCTCTTTGAAAACGATCTCTGATTTCTTTTGTCAATGATTTTGCTATTTGTTTTAGTTTAAGTTTTTTATCGTCCACAACCACATGAAATCTATTTTAGGTTATGGGCATTTGCTCAACTTTATTTGTAGCTATATCCAATCGCACACCATAACAATATAAAGGTATTTATTTTTCATGAACATTAATACATAGATGATCGTTAATATTGAACTTCAAAAAGCTCCAAGGACTATTCACACTTGTTAATGCTCTCCAACTCTCAAATAAGGGATCCATAAAATTTTGACTAGATGCATACATCATATCAATATGCATGCAAATTTGTATTCTCACCCTGATGAAATCCACAATATAAATCGATCTTTCTTGTGCAATTTTGATCAAAGTATTCATTTTTTCCAACTTTGGAAGAATTCCACACAATGTGAGAAGAGTTTCAAAGTCACTTATTCAAAAAAGTAAATCTTTAGCCTTATCAACCACCCTACGATTTCCATACATAAACCATATCAAGGATTGATATTATTTAAAAAATCTTAATGCCGATAGATACATCGAAATCCACCTAGTATCCACATCTTTCAACAATTTGTTACCTTCGGTAATTCCTAGTGCAAACTCTTGAAACTCTGAAAATATTTTTGGACTTCATGAAAAATATTCATGAATTTCACGGATAAGCTCTTCCACTCTAGCAAAATTTGTAAATGTATCCACAATTTTGTATGCAAGATTCATTCTATGAGCCATGCAATGAATAGGGATCAAATATGGGGCAACCAATGTTTGTAGTCTAACACAAAGACCATTCTTGTGTCCTTGCATTGTAGTAGAACCATCAGCTCCTACACATATTCACTTAGTGGCTATTTCAATTTCATTCATTCCTACTTCTTCTTTTAAACTAGTTACAACAACATTGTAAATGTTTTCTGCATTATAATTTTCCACCATTTTACGCATTCCTAGTAAATGAGGTTGCCTTGAATGATTTTCCAATGTGTAAACATGCATGAAAATCCAAGATGTATTTTCAACTACAGTTACCTCATCAATTGAAAATGAAATGAATTTTGCCTTTTTTGCTTTCTCTCTAAGGTCATTCTGCTCAACCAATGACAGACATTTTGCCATTTCCCAACCACTTCGATCTAACCAATGAGCGTTGGGTAAGTCCTGCACATTAGCTAGTCAAAATAGATATTTATAATCTATAAAATTAGACATAGGTCTACCCTTCTTAAGAATAGAAAATACAACAACAAACTGCAAACTTTTTGAAACTAAAGTTAACTTATTCATTTTTTGAAATTGGGCTTGAATCGTTGCACCTTTCTCAACCAATGTTTGCTTTTTTTTGTTTCTTTATCATATTCTTCCACATATCTCATATGTGTGCACTCTGATGCATCCTTCCACCTATAAGTTTTTTGTGTTGCTCAATCACCTTCTTTTGTTTTGATATAAACCTTTCCACAATGTTTTTCTACTGTATATTTTTAAGTTGCAATCTATGCTCCTTTCCATGTTTGCAACTGCAAATTACACATCTTAATTTTGTTATATCATCACTACTATTCTTTGGCAGCACTAGCTCAATAAATGGAAATTCTGATATCCAATCAGGCTGAAATGGTCTGTTAATTGTCCACCTAGATAACCTTGCACGTTTATTTTTTTTAGATGAATATTCTCTGTAAGTAGGGACTGCATAAGAACTATTAGTTTCTTTTCTACTTGGTGTGTTAGATTCAGGAATCTCTTCATGTTGTTGTTCGATTTGATTGAGATTATATTCATGTGTGGACTGTTGATTATCATGGATATGTGGAAGTGGAGGAATACCAAGGTTAACAGTGTTTTCTGTAGAGATAATTCTAGTGTCAATAGTAGATTCATTATCACTATGACATTTAAAAGCAAACTAGTATTTTCTAAATATAAAAGTGAACAAATCCATCAACAAAAAAACACACTTCTTTATGAATTGAGGACATTATATTTAAAATTAACAAAGTAAAAAAATTAACTGGTGAGTAAAGGTGTTCATACCTTCATTTTGTGCAGATGTTGATGGGAGACTAGGTTTTGAAATATTAGGAAAGTATTTGAGAATACTCCTTTTATTGGAAGACTCTCCTCCCTTCTTTCCACTGCCTATAGTTGACATTTTTACCTATATGAATAGAAGAATAACATGAAAAAAGAACATTTTTAAATATGAAAATAATAGGTATAAAAGAGAACTACTGCTAGAGACAACAAAATATGTGACTATCCCATGAATATTGTTCGTAGGTAGAATAAACCTCCTTATTGAGTGTCCATTAATAAAATAAAAAATGAAATTTAATGCTAAAAGAAGCATACGAATAAATTGAGTCACCTTCTGCCAGTCGCATTCTACCAGTCACCTTCTTTTATTCACCTTCTGCCAGTTGTCTTGTGTCAGTCGTCTTCTACCAATCACCTTGTGTCAGTCACCTTCTGCTAGTCACCTTCTGTCAGTCACCTTATACTGGTTGCCTTTTGCCAATTGCCTTATGTCAGTCACATTTTTCTAGTCACCTTGTGTCAATCACCTTCTACCAGTCACCTTGTGTTAGTTGCCTTCTGCCAGTCACCTTATGTCAGTCACATTCTGCTAGTAACCTTGTATCAGTCACCTTGTGTTAGTCACCTTCTACCATTCACCTTCTGTTAGTCACCTTCTATCAATCACCTTCTACCAGTTTCCTTCTGTCAGTTGCCTTATGTCAGTCATCTTTTGCTAGTCATATTTTGTCAGTCGTCTTTTGTCAGTCACCTTTTGCCAGTTGCCTTATGTCAGTCACCTTCTACTAGTCACGTTCTACCAGTTGCCTTCTCTCAATCACCTTCTGTCAGTCACCTTTTGTCAGTCACCTTTTGCCATTCACCTTCTGTCAGCTACCTTCTACAAGTTGCCTTCTTCCAGTCACATTCTGCCAGTCACCTTCTACCAGTTGCCTTCTTCGGTTGCCTTCTGTCTATCACCTTCTATCAGTCACCTTCTGCCAGTTGCCTTCTATCAGTCACCTTCTATAAGTCACCTTTTGCCAGTTGCCTTCTACTAGTCACCTTCTAGCAGTCATGGACTCTGGTTTTGTCAGTACTCTGCTTTGTATATCTCGCTATCTGGAAAAAATGTTGTAATTGTATGGGAGTCATTTTTAGGTTTAGCTATATATAATGGGATACAAGGGGCAATTTTGGTGGGCTATTTCTTATTTTAAATAAATTTAGGGCAAAATTGGGCAGGAAACCTTATGACAACGGGGCGAATTTACCCTAAAAAAATTATATCCCAAAATTTTCGAGCGAACAGGCCGACCTCTATGGTCCCAAAAATCACAAAATTGACATTTTGGAAATCCGAATATTCATGCTAAATTGCAAAATTTGCCACTAAGAAAAACCCTGTCAGTGTCTTATCCATTGGGATATCATAGCAGTTTTAATCATTCATTGAATAGAAAAAGAAAGAAATACTGATCAATCCATGTTCATTCAAATATCATAATAAACATAGATTATTTAATCAATGAAGAAACATTGTCTACATGTTCAAATAATGAAAGATGCAAACAATATAACAAACACACATCACACAAAAGTTTACCAAAAAGAGAGAACCAGATAATTTTGTATTATATTCAAAATGAGCTATTTACAATGACTAAACCCAACATAATACTCAGGTTTTTCTAAACAATATAATATATAGGTCACCCCATTCAAATGACATAACAAGGGACTGTTATATACTATCCTAAAAGTAGTGATATATATACTCTGGCTCTCTGGAATAGCTTTTGGATTTCATCTCAGACAGACTACCTCACTTTTGACAATACCTACACAAAGGTGGGATGAACTTGATAATATAGCTAAAACAAATAAAAACAAAGGAAATATGATAACCTAGACAAAACACTCAGAATACCTCATATACGCTTGTTGCGCAATTGCTTTATAATGAAGCTTACTGCCTTGACTCCTTTTATAACTAGGTTGTCCAAAATCAATTATGGATGCTTGGTGCAAATGTTGCCACTTGGAAATTTTTCAACCACTACATTGTTGGGTGTTTTATAAGCTAGCCTGAATTGTGTCACATTGACAAAATTTCCTGCACTTGCCACCTATTTTGAATGCTTATTATTTCGGTTTTTCTGGTGTAGTGGTTGATTCTGCTTGCTCTTGAGTCTCCATAGCGGGGGTGACATCATCTATTTCTTTCTTGTCTTCTTCTATTTTTTTAACTCCTAAAATTTTAGCAATTTATGCCCATGCTTCACTTGAAAATGTGGAAGTTTACTTGGCCTCATATTCGATTTTTTTATCTGATTGAGTTACTTTTGTGTCACTGGCCCATTTTGTTCTATGAATATGCTTGCTTCTATGTTTATTCAAGCCAAATATCTAAGCTAATAAGCCAGTTCTTTCTCATTTTTTCCATCAAATTTGACTTTCATTATTTTTTTCGTGATGAATGTTTCCATTTGAGTAGATGTAGTGATTTCTTTGAGTGTTTCTGCATTTTATAGCCCTTCATTATCCAGTTCATTTGTCCACTTGTCTATGCCTGATATGGAATCTTCCCAATGGAGTATATCTCAAAAATAGATTTTTAGTTTCTAGAACTCATTTTGGTAGTCATACACTCATTCATCAGGAATAGTTACTTGCTTTTCCATGATCTGGGTGTATTCTTCTTCATATTTCTGGTAAATGTGAGCAATTTTTGTTGCTCTTAAGTATGTTTCTTCCATCAGGTTTTTGATCTGTTGGGTTGTGTTCATGATCTGCATAAGGTCTTGGAAGATGTTGGGCATTGGCTTAACCCTATATTTAGTCAATTCAACCAATTACATTTTGAATTGCTTGATGAGTTCTTCCTTATTGATAGTTCCCTCAGGCAAGACTGGTGATTTCTATTTCTATAGTTTATCTATTTTTTTTTTTTGGTCTACCTATGTGATCTTGGAGTGCTAAATTTTTATTTTGAAGTTGCTCTTTTTCAATTTTTATTTGTTCAAACTGGGCTTTTATTACTCTTAATTCAGTGAGCTCTCCTTCCATGGTTGTTGTTGTTTGTATATGAAATACCACATTTAATTTCAACATGTCGATGTTATCCCCTACCCATTTCACTTGCTTGGCTTTGGGATCAATGTAGAACTTAGTGTGATTTTTTGGTAGGGACGGTGTGATAGTTACATTAGAATCAACCTAAGTAACTCCTTGTTGAGCCAACAACTATTGAGCAGTATTTTTGTCAGTGATTTCTTCCACTACCTCTAGTTGTTGTTCTTCATCAACACTTAATTGAATATTAGTTTATTTGACTTTCATATATATTCTGGATTGAGAGGTTCTAGATGTTGGGCCAGCTTCGATACGGGCTCTTTTGGATGATAGAGAATTAGGCAGAGATGTTTCTTTAGGAACTAATTCTCTCAAGAGATTCTCAAGTCCTCCTGCTCGACCCTCTTCATGGTAGCCCGAGGGATTTTTCATTTTTCATTATTTACTATCAAATGCATAATAGTGGTGCTTTTTGGCTTCTGTACCAAAATGCTTACAAGTGATTTCTCAATCTCTTCTACTACTTGAGGTTCTGAACCTAAAGCTTCTTCAGGTACTCTAGAAGGACTTGTCTATATTATGGTAGGAACTTCTTCAACCTAAGGTAATTCTCTTAGAGGGCTTGCTTGGATGGCTGGCTCAATTCATGGTTGGTTTTCTTTAGTAACAGGCACCTCTTCAATAACTATTTCTAGATTTTGTAGGTTTTTCTATTATTTTCAATAAGGCATATTCTAGTTCCTCATGTTTGATTATTGGGACTAAGGGGGTGTAGGAATCAACAGTGGATTCCCTTAGTCTGTTCAAGGTTGTTCGATAGTTGTCAACTTCTTCAAACTATGTGTAGGGTCTTTATTTTATATCCTAGACCTTTTTGAGATGCTCCCTATTACTGATGGTAATTTGCATCATGTCTTCAAACCTATCTTCCTCATGGCCCATATGTAATTTCATGAATTTTTGGACTTCCTTGTCATATTCTTTGTCTGGGTCATAGGCTCTCCATGTAAGTTCGAAAAACAATAATCATCCATCTTACACAGCTCTAAGCAGACTGAGATATCCTTTGAAAATATAATACCCCATTTTGAAGGAAAATTTAAGCCATGGGACTCTTGCTTTACCTCTATTTACTCTCATTTTGACTTCTTCAGCTATTTGTCTTACTATCTCTAAGGTGGTGATCGACATCGAGTAGTATTTTGGAAGTACCTTAGGAGGGATCTTTGCACCATATAGTCTGGTATATGTAAAATATTATACAAAGAAAAACTTCCCAACCTTATTCTTATTTAGGAAATTGCTTATTCTTATATTGATTCTCGAGGGGTCTGCACCACATAGCTCATTGTGGATGAACATAAATTTCTTGATTAACTCAGTAATGTCAAACCAACCCTCTTAGATCCAAGGTAGACTATCCTAAACACATTCTACATTCACCCCTCCTAGTGTTTCTACAACTTTGGGGCTTAACTTGCCGATTATGAGATGTATGAGAAAGGAATAGTACATGAATTTAAGCATTATTTATTCCTTGTCCTAGATGACCTTCTGTAAAGCTGTGAGTTGTTCATTTATATTATTTTCTAATATGTTTTCCCAAGCATACAATGGTATTTTTCAAATTTTATTTAGTTGTGAAACCATGTACATTACCTCCCTTTTTATATTGTCTAAGTCTTTATTTCCCATTACAATGTTGATCATGTCAACGTAATCCTTGGCCCACACTCTCAGAGCCACTTTTGGTATGGGAAAATTATATGACACATTATAGTCCATACCAAACATGCTTCGATAAAAATGAGTGTTTAACATACAAGAAGATTGTATCCCGAGCACCTTTTCATTTGGGATTATTTGGGAAGGAGATAGATCAAATACCTTACGAATAGCTTCCTTGGTGATTCTAAATATTTTCTAATATTTGTGGTTGAGGATGGCCTTTTAGATTTTGTGGATGATTTAGGAAAACCTTAGAAAGATCGTTTGGGTGAAAATAAGGAAGACTAGGATAATTTTTGGTCATGGTCCATGATTTTCAACTTTCTAGATGGACTTTATTAAGGATGGGCCTTACATATGAAAGGATGCAAAAGGGATGGACTAAAGATCTATGCTTAATATTTCAAATACCATGGAGGTTCTTCTTCTGATTATTTTCTCACTTTTTGTTTTTGGACTTGACCTTATACCCTATAGTCACCTAGACCGCTAGACTTATTGAAAATTAGGGGTGTAAATTAAGTTGGGATTTTTTTAAGCCCAACACCTCCTTTGGGTTGCACAATCACAACCTATTTACTCCACTACAAATGATAACAATAAAATTCTATAGGCAAAGTGGATAAAAATAAATTTATAGTTTAATGAGCACAAGACCCATCACTAGGTCAATAATAAGAGCAAATCCTTATCTACTCATCCCATCTCTTAAGCTTGGAAATCAACAAAGGAGGCAACAATGAATTATGACTACCCTAACTATGAAGAACACAAGCTTATACTGAGAGGGGGGTGAACAATATAAGACCACTTTTTACTTTTCTTTCCCAATCAATATTATGCAATGTATAGATAGCAATATCAACAACAATAATCAAAGCAATGCACAAATCACCACACACAATAGAGACACCAATTTTACGTGGTTCACCCAATGTGGGCTACTCCACGGAGAAAATATTTCACTAAAATTTTCTCAATCAATCTCTTGGGAATCCTTTCCCTATTACAATGTTTATGGACCTCTATCCAAAGGAGACACCAATCCCCTAATCAAGTTCATGGATCTCTATCCATAGGAGAACTCCTTTCTCCTTAGCTCTGACTGGTGATCTTCTAGAAGAACTTGTGCCCCCACTACTCTAGCTAATGGATCTCTATCCACTGAAGACACCTATCCTCACTACCCTGGCTAATGGATCTCTATCCACTGGAGACTATCATCCTCTATACTCTATCACCTTCAAAGCTCTATCTCAAATCTGTACTAAACATAGTCCTTCGGTCTAGCACAAATCTGCTCAATCTCTATCCTCTGATTTGGCACAAACCTATCCTCAAATCTACACCAAAATCTATCCTCAAATATATACTAAACATAGTCCTTCGATCTAGCACAAATCTATCCTCAATATCTATCCTCTGATCTACACTAAACATAGTCCTTCGATCTAGCACAAATATATCCTCAATATCTATCCTCAAGCCTTAACACAAAGCTTGATCCAATCACAAATCAACACTGCTAGATCTACCCCAAACCTTAACTCAAGGTTTGAACAAATCAATCAATCAACTCTACTCACAAGTCTTCTCAAAGACTTATCTCAAATCTGCCTTGTAAGCTTCCACAAAATCTCACACCAATTCCACAAGTCCTCTCTAGAACTTGTCCAATCTGCTCAATAAGTCCTCACTAGAACTTATCCAATTCTACTCAATAAGTCCTCACTAGAACTTATCCAATTCTACTCAATAAGTCCTCACTAGAACTTATCCAATCTCATAGAAACATAAAGAGAATTGTTAGAGACTCAATATGCTTCACATTCATCACAATGCTCAATCACTTTCAATCACTCTTTTAGAAACATATAGAGAATTTTTAGAGACTCAATATGCTTCACATTCACCTCAATGCTCAATCACTTCCAATCACTCTTTTAGAAACACATAGAGAATTGTTAGAGACTCAATATGTTTCACACTCACAAACTCTCAATCACTTTCAATCTCTCTTTTATCACAGAAACATATAGAGAATTGTTAGAGACTCAATATGTTTCACATTCATCCACACTCAACCTCTTTCTCAAATCAATTCAGAATATAGAACAATTTGTTTCATAGAACTTGAACTATCACATCAACACATCCACTTGACTAGGCTCAACCAACTTTACTCAACCAATCACTCAATGAACTAATCCTTGCTCACAAACCCTAGTCCAAGCATATGAACACTCACTCAAATGTTTCCAACAATGCTTATCAATCAATCTCACATAACAATGATACTCATGATCTTTGCAAACCCTAGTTCAAGTTCCTCACTCAACCAATTGCTTCAACAACAATGCTAATCTCACATAACAATGATACTCATGATCTTTCCACAACCTCTAGTTCAAGTTCACTCAACTAATCACTTCAACAACAATGCTTATAAAACAAGGTTTTATCAACAACTCTTTATTCCAGAAAACCTTGAAGCATTAATTCAACACACACTCAACAATGCTTACCAAACAATCCTTTTCACTCCAACTTTGCATTCACAACATTCAACAATCACACACTAGGAAGATGTGCCCATACCTTTTGTTTGATGTAAAAGTGCCTTTAGAAAACCTGTCTCAATCACAATTTTCTTCTCTCCAATTTCAATGGTTAGATAACAAAATATCACTCCAACACTTTCTCAAAATATTCCTTAGACACAAGAATAATCAAAACTCAATTATGCCTTATTGCTCCCTTTTTAAAATTAACATCCATCAAATCATACATGAAAAATAATTACTTGGATACACCTTATAAACTCCAACTTAAAATAATATCCAACACCACACAACTTCCTAAAACACCTTACTACCCTTTCCAAACACTAAAGCAAATAACACCAAAAATTTAATTTTGCATAAGCCTTATAACTCCCCTTACAACCTTACAAACCAAATCAATATGCAAAAAATTAATTTTTAAATGCCCAACTAATATCCCCAAAATTTTTGGTGCTCAACTTTAAAGCATACCTTTGACTTCCCCCAAAAGGGGTTTCGGCGTGATTCGATCCGTCGTCTCCCCAAGCCTAAGTGCCTTAGCGCTTGGGAGCCCACCGCATGGGCTATTGGTGCCCACGTGAAGGAAGGAGGACTTCCTTCCTCTTATACCTTCGTGCGCCTTTGACTTCCCATGAAAATCAAGAAGTACTCCTCTTTTCAGCATGATTCGCACAAGCTCGCATTAATCAAAAATTTGAAGGCATGGTGATTTTGGGTAAGGTGGGTAATCCCCTTTTTATACACATGTGGGTATTTTCTCCCCACGTCGGTGCTTAATAATTCGAATTCAAATTTTGAATTTAATTTAATAACCCACCTTAGGGTTAGTTAAAAATTAATATAAATTAACTTTATAACTAATATTAAAATTAATTAATAATTAATTTAAATAACTTAAGTAAATTAAATTATAAATTAATTTATAATAAAAATTATATTAATTAATTTAAAATTCCCTTTATAATATTATAAAAAATATTATAATATTATCCACTTGGGCTTCTTCTTTTGCACTTTGGGCCATATCTGACTTCCTAGAACCGGGTCTTGATCAACTGAAACTGGAGAACCTAAAACTGATGCTGCCCACCAAAACTACCATTGATTGGTGCTGAAAGCTTGACATCAATGACCACTTACTCTTGACATCAATGACAACTTATCCACTCAAAATGTCCAACAATCTCCCCCTTTGTCATTGATGGCAACCCAAATTCTTTTTACCAAACACTTGACCTTTTTCTTGTTCTGCTCCCCCTGACTCAATGCTCTTTCCTTAAACCAAATCTCTCCCCCTTACTCAAATCTCTCCCCCTTTGACATCAATGGCAAAGGGTCACCTTTGGGGCTCGGGGCTAAGAATGAGTCTCTTAGCTTAGCCCCTCCCCCACCTCCTCTTGAGGTGGTTAATTCTAGGGTGGGAGTATTTCTACTCCCAACAAGCACTGTTCTTTACCTTTGTCCTCTTTCCTTCTCATCTGATCCTTCTGATTCCTTTGACTATTCCTGTTCATGTCCATGTTCCTATTCTTGTCCATATTCCTATTCCTATTCATGTCCATATTCATGTTCCTGTTCATGTCCATGTCCATATTCCTATTCCTGTTCATGCTTGATTCTGGAATGTCTGCTCTACACCACTTTGTTGTATGTCCATCATTATTGCACTTATAACACTTAATGTTATTATTCCTTGGAGGTGCAAATGTCTTGGGATTTCTCCTAGTGAAGCCATATCTGTTCCTGTCATGTACCTTGCAATTCATTGCCTTGTGACCAAACTGATTACATGAGTAGCAATACCCATGGAAAAGTTGCCTGTTTCTGAAGTTCCCATATTCCTGTCTTTCATGTGTCCTGCATTGTGAAGCCATGTGCCCAAATATGTGACATGAGAAACATCATCCATTGAAATTTCCTTGCCTTGACCTCATTGGTCTCTTAGTCTCTTTTTCTCTATGTTGGTTCATGTTCCATATGTTTCTTCTTTGTGCATTGTTCCTTTCCTTGTTGAAATTTCTGTTGTCCAACTCATCCTCAGAAGTCTCACTTTCTCTTACACTATCTTCTTCTAAAGTTTCTTCTTCTTTAGAACTTGAGGTTGACTCTTCTTCTTGTTTCTTTTGAGCCTGTTCAAAACCAAGACCTATTTTGTTTGTTGACCTTCTTTGTACCTTGATCATCTTATCTACAATATTTGAGCTCTTCCCAAACTTGTGTAGCTTGTCCTTGGACTTTTCTAATTCTTCCCTTAGTAGAGCTACTTCTTGTTCTAACCTTTCACATTCTAAGACCTTTGCTTCTAGCTTATCCTTGAACTTCTTTGTCTTAGCCATTGACTTGTTTAGATCATCTATAAGCTTTCCTCTCTCTTCATCACATTCTTGAAACTGAATCTCAAGTTGGGAGTTTTGCTTTCTTACCTTCTTTAAAGTTTTAAGAGCATAAATAAGCTCTCCCTCAAGATCAACTCCTCCTTTTTCTGATTCTTCCTCTATTTGTTTGCCTTTGTCAACATCTTCATTTTATTTTGACTTGTCTTCTATAGGATCACCTTCTTCTTCTTCTAGTGCCATTAGAATATTCTCTTCTAGTCCTTCAAGTGCATCCTCATATTCATCATCACTAAAACTGAAACCATTCCTTGTACAACTATCTTCAAGATGTCCAAAATTACCACATCTAAAACACTTGAGAATTATTGGTGACCTTTTCTTAACTTCTTTTTCTTCAATCAGAAATAAGACTTCATCTTTATCATTATCTGAAAAACTATTATCACTATCACTTGAGTACTTACTTGCCTTGTCTGCATAGTAGCTCCTCTTTTGTCTTTGAAAGAACTTCTTTCCTTGTTTGTCTCGTCCATCCTTGCCTTTATTTTGGTACCTGTATCTTTCTGATTCCCTGTTCCTGTGATCCTATTTTTCTTCATCATTGTTATTTTTAGCTTCTTGAAAATCAGTTGCATAGTGACCATACTTTCCACAATTGAAACATCTAACATATTTTGCATCTTTAAATCTTCTTGAATCCTTATTCCTTCTGCCATAATTAGCTTCTTCATCACTGGATGACTCATTGCTTGAATCTGACTTTTTGCCCTTTGTCTTCTTAGTAGTTTTGAATGTTGCTTCCTTCTAGGAATTAGGTTCCTCTTTTGTTCTTAACTCAAAAGTTGTAAGAATACCAAGTAACATATCTCTTGTCAAAGAATCACCATCTTTTGATTCTTCTATAGCAGAAATATTTTCACTAAATATTTTTGGAAGAGATCTTAAGACCTTATCACAAACATCTGATTCTTCAACATTAAGTCCAAGTCCTTGCATGGCATTAACAACCTCATCTACCCGAAGTAGATAAGTACTAATATTTTCCTCATCCTTCATTCTTAACTCTTCAAATTTCCCTTTGAGATTTCGTATCTTTACCTTTTTGACACTTTTATCTCCTTCATATATGCTTTGCAACTTATCCCAAATTCCTTTTGCATCTCTACAATGCATAAATTTTATTGATTATGTTCTATGCAAACCTCTCAAAATTGCATTCATTGCTTTTGAATTGTAATGTTGTAGAAGCTTACCTTCCTTATCTGTAGGTGGATCAGCTGGTGGTATGTATCCATTTTCAACTGCTTCCCAAATTTCATTGCCAAGTGCCATCAGGTGAATCTTCATTCTCATACTCCAAAATATATAATCACTTCCATAAAATATTGGTGTTGAATTATCTGAGGACACATTCTTAGAATCCATTGTGTTCTTGAAAGCTTTTCCTTCAAGTTGTTAAACTCTTTCGAAGGAACCCGCTCGATACCAATTGAAGAACACAAGCTTATACTGAGAGGGGGGTGAACAGTATAAGACCACTTTTTACTTTTCTTTCCCAATCAATATTATGCAATGTATAGATAGCAATATCAACAATAGTAATCAAAGCAATGCACAAATCACCACACACAATAGAGACACCAATTTAACATGGTTCACCCAATGTGGGCTACTCCACGGAGAAAATATTTCACTAAAATTTTCTCAATCAATCTCTTGGGAATCCTTTCCCTATTACAATATTTATGGACCTCTATCCAAAGGAGACACCAATCCCCTAATCAAGTTCATGGATCTCTATCCATAGGAGAACTCCTTTCTCCTTAGCTCTGACTGGTGATCTTCTAGAAGAACTATTGCCCCCACTACTCTAGCTAATGGATCTCTATCCACTAAAGACACCTATCCTCACTACCCTGGCTAATGGATCTCTATCCACTGGATACTATCATCCTCTATACTCTATCACCTTCAAATATCTATCTCAAATATGTACTAAACATAATCCTTCGGTCTAGCACAAATATGCTCAATATCTATCCTCTAATCTAGCACAAACCTGTCCTCAAATCTACACCAAAATCTATCCTCAAATCTATACTAAACATAGTCCTTCGATCTAGCACAAATATATCCTCAATATCTATCCTCAAGCCTTAACACAAAGCTTGATCCAATCACAAATCAACACTTGCTAGATCTGCCCCAAACCTTAACTCAAGGTTTGAACAAATCAATCAATCAACTCTGCTCACAAGTCTTCTCAAAGACTTATCTCAAATCTACCTTGTAAGCTTCCACAAAATCTCACACTAATCTATCCACAAGTCCTCTCTAGAACTTGTCCAAATCTGCTCAATAAGTCCTCACTAGAACTTATCCAATTCTACTCAATAAGTCCTCACTAGAACTTATCCAATTCTGCTCAATAAGTCCTCACTAGAACTTATCCAATCTCATAGAAACATAAAGAGAATTGTTAGAGACTCAATATGCTTCACATTCATCACAATGCTCAATCACTTTCAATCACTCTTTTAGAAACATATAGAGAATTGTTAGAGACTCAATATGCTTCACATTCACCTCAATGCTCAATCACTTCCAATCACTCTTTTAGAAACACATAGAGAATTGTTAGAGACTCAATATGTTTCACACTCACAAACTCTCAATCACTTTCAATCTCTCTTTTATCATAAAACATATAGAGAATTGTTAGAGACTCAATATGTTTCACATTCATCCACACTCAACCTCTTTCTCAAATCAATTCAGAATATAGAACAATTTGTTTCATAGAACTTGAACTATCACATCAACACATCCACTTGACTAGGCTCAACCAACTTTACTCAACCAATCACTCAATGAACTAATCCTTGCTCACAAACCCTAGTCCAAGCATATGAACACTCACTCAAATATTTCCAACAATGCTTATCAATCAATCTCACATAACAATGATACTCATGATCTTTGCAAACCCTAGTTCAAGTTCCTCACTCAACCAATTGCTTCAAAAACAATGCTAATCTCACATAACAATGATACTCATGATCTTTCCACAACCTCTAGTTCAAGTTCACTCAACTAATCACTTCAACAACAATGCTTATAAAACAAGGTTTCATCAACAACTCTTTATTCCAGAAAACCTTGAAGCATTAATTCAACACACACTCAACAATGCTTACCAAACAATCCTTTTCACTCCAACTTTGCATTCACAACATTCAATAATCACACACTAGGAAGATGTGCCCATACCTTTTGTTTGATGTAAAAGTGCCTTTAGAAAACCTGTCTCAATCACAATTTTCTTCTCTCCAATTTCAATGGTTAGATAACAAAATATCACTCCAACACTTTCTCAAAATATTCCTTAGACACAAGAATAATCAAAACTCAATTATGCCTTATTGCTCCCTTTTTAAAATTAACATCCATCAAATCATACATGAAAAATAATTACTTGGATACACCTTATAAACTCCAACTTAAAATAATATCCAACACCACACAACTTCCTAAAACACCTTACTACCCTTTCCAAACACTAAAGCAAATAACACCAAAAATTTAATTTTGCATAAGCCTTATAACTCCCCTTACAACCTTACAAACCAAATCAATATGCAAAAAATTAATTTTTAAATGCCCAACTAATATCCCCAAAATTTTTGGCGCTCAACTTTAAAGCATACCTTTGACTTCCCCCAAAAGGGGTTTCGGCGTGATTCGATCCGCCGTCTCCCCAAGCCTAAGCGCCTTAGCGCTTGGGAGCCCACCGCGTGGGCTATTGGTGCCCACGTGAAGGAAGGAGGACTTCCTTCCTCTTATACCTCCGTGCACCTTTGACTTCCCACGAAAATCAAGAAGTACTCCTCTTTTCAGCACGATTCGCACAAGCTCGCATTAATCAAAAATTTGAAGGCATGGTGATTTTGGGTAAGGTGGGTAATCCCCTTTTTATACACATGTGGGTATTTGCTCCCCACGTCGGCGCTTAATAATTCGAATTCAAATTTTGAATTTAATTTAATAACCCACCTTAGGGTTAGTTAAAAATTAATATAAATTAACTTTATAACTAATATTAAAATTAATTAATAATTAATTTAAATAACTTAAGTAAATTAAATTATAAATTAATTTATAATAAAAATTATATTAATTAATTTATAATTAATTTAAAACTTCCCTTTATAATATTATAAAAAATAGGTCCGAGGTGTAGACCAATTTGTTCATCCAAACCCCATAAGGGGGCGAAGGTCCAAGGTTCAAATCTCGGGCCTCATTGGACTGAACACTTGTCCCTTTCTTGGTTCTTTCAAAGGCGTAAAAGGTTTAAAATGATTGTGGCATGCAGGTTATAGGGGCGGACTCCACGAATATATGTGTGGCGACTTCTGGGGTGGACAGCGTAGAATATAGTGGCGGCCATAAAAAGCTAGACAGCCTGCCCGGATTCGTGGTGGCTATCGATTCCACCATGTAAATTCAAAAATATATATATATTATAAAAAATATTATAATATTATCCACTTGGGCTTCTTATTTTGCACTTTGGGCCATATTTGACTTCCTGGAACCGGGTCTTGATCAACTGAAACTAGGGAACCTAAAACTGATGCTGCCCACCGAAACTGCCATTGATTGGTGTTGAAAGCTTAACATCAATGACCACTTACTCTTGACATCGATGACAACTTACTATTGACATCAATGACAACTTATCCACTCAAAATGTCCAACAACCTAACCAAATCAAAGAATTATCTTATCTTGGGACAATGGAGATCCCTTGTGACCACCAACAACACTAGCCATGTGGGGTAAAATTTGAGCTTTTATGGTAAAATTCTTGTTGTATTTCATTAGGGAGGATTCCACCACTCTAGTGGAGCATCTCTAATACATCATAAATTTGTATGCACACTATAATATTGGGGAATAAGACATCATCCTTAGGCTTTTGGTAGCCTCCCTAATATGGAAAGCAAGTGACCAATATGTCTCTCACCCCTAACTCCATCGATTAGTACCAACTTGTAAGTCAAATTTATTGAGCACTTTAGAGAAAATAGGATGGGGTGTCCCTATTGGAGCAACTACCCACCATTAAAATAGTTTCTATGGAATCCATGGATGAATTCAATGCTAGATTCTAGAAATCTTGGAAGAGGATCCCAGAGAAAATTTGGTTGGTACCAAGTATGGCTTTCATATACTACCTCGAAATAATCAATTTTAAAATAGCCATGATGGTAAAATCCTAGGAGGGTAATTCATTACCAACATCCTATGGGATAACCACCTAGGCTAAAAGAGACCTCATTCAGATCAGAAGGTTAGCCCCTAAGCCACCCATGCCCCTTTTTTTGGATACTCAACCATCATGCCATACCCCTCTAGTCATAAAACCAACCTCAGTATCCAATCAACCCTTCCCATCCATGATGATTCCTCTTGCCACTTTTATCTTCTCACCCTTGCAATCCCCTAAAATGAAAATGTTGTATAGTGCAATGAGAGATATGAATAAAGAATAATATTCGTCAAGCATCATCAAAATTTCTAAAGGTTTGGCTACCAAAGCTACCCTCGCCCTCCATTTCATTAAAAAATCAAGGTTATTAGCCTCCATAGAATGGATATCAAAGATACCCTCCCCCTGGTAGGGAGTCTAATCCTTTCTAAAATCTCAAAAGGTAGATGGAACTGATCCCTATGTCCATCCAACCCATTCTTACAAACCTGATAAGAGATATGGTCCAAGCCTAGAACTACATAGGAGATCCTTATGGTTGGTCATGCTACTACTTGGATACCTACTACCTAGAATATGGATATCTGTAGCAAGCCACATGTCAAATACCTCCACCTACTAAGCTTATGTAGGTACTTATCCCAACCACATAGATCATGCTACCATAGGATTCCTTGGTATTGAAGACTAGAGCATCAGAATAAACTTTAGTAACATGGGACAAGAGAGAAATATTCACCACCCTTGGATGAGCAAGCACCCAACTAGAAAACCAAAATCAATTGTAATACGGTGTTCTCACTAGGAGCAAGGGGAACAATAAAAGATGCTCAAGGCCAACAAAAACTAGCACCATAGGCCCTAAGATGATAAAATGACCCAGTATGAGAGATAAAATTGAATTGGATTAGGCCACCAATGCCCAGATAACCAACACTAGTACAACTAAAACTGAGTCTCGTCCAAGCTTCTATATCTAACATAGAAAATCCTAAGGTATTGTGGGTGGCTCATGCTGCACCAAGGGCTCAATCACTAGAAAATTTCAAAGTGGTCAAACATCTTAAGAGTTCTATTATGTCGATGCCTATATGGGATGTCCTCACTCTCCTAAATCATATGAATAAATTAAAATAATCCCTAAGAGTAAGATAATGCACAATAAATTAAGAAGACAAAGACTACTACTAACAAACAATATTGGTACCCAAATAATGGAAGAAAAGTCAGCATATAGGAGCCGCAATATAGGAGCTATGGATTCTATAGAGGATCTAGGAGGACCGAGAAATAACAAAATTTGTGATCCAAAGGACCTAAATCAATTTAATATGACAGGACCAACTAGGACTGGTACCTATTTGATACAAGAAGAAAAACTATTTCACCATAAGGAAGATCTTACAAACATCTCGGTTACAATTCAATTATTCAAATAATATGGCATAATATGAAGCCCTTGTGCATGAAATCATATTAGCCTCTAAAAAGAGGATAAAAAGAGATAGATATTTGAGGATACTAGACTCTTTATCAAGGAGGTGAGGTCATTATGTGCAACAAAAAATTGGATGATGAAGTCCTACCAAAATCATATTGAGGCTAGGAAGGTCTTGTAGATAGCAAAAATTACCACTAAAGATGAAAAGAAAATCTAATTAAATTATGCTAGAAATACTCAAGGGTAATAGCTTGGAGTTATGAATATCTAAAAGCCTAAAATCAATACATCATCCAACACACCATAGATCTTGACCTATGTTCTAGACCTATAAGGTAGAAGCAAAAACTAATAAACCCCAAGATAGAACTGCTCATGAAGCAAGAGCTCATCAAACTTCTAGAAATGAAGATTATCTACCCCTTAAAGCATACCACCTAGGTGTCCAACTTGATCCTAGTCATGAAAAGGAATGGATAAATCTGGTTATGTGTTGATTTCAAAAAACTTAACTAGGCCTCACTTAAATATCATTACATGTTTCCTTCTAGGGATCGGATTATTCAGACCATAATTGGATCAGAAAGGTTATTGCTTTTAGATGGTTTTTCTAGCTACAATCAGGTATGGGTAAAGGAAGAATACTGGTTTAAGACAATATTCACCACCAAGTGGGGCATTTTTTCTTACCAACAAATGCTTTTTGGCCTATCAAATGCTAGTGCCACCTTCCAAACGGCTATGGATGTTGCTTTTCATGATCTTCTCAATAGAAACATCCTAGTCTACCTAGACGACCTCACAATGTTTTCCAAAAGGAAATAATATTATTTGGAACACCTAGAAAAAGTATTCAACCATTGTTAGGAGTTTGGTATTTGCCTTAGCCCCAAGAAATATGTATTTTGCACCCCACAAGGCAAACTCTTGGGACATGTGGTGTCAAAGGAATGGATAGCCACAGATCCTAATAGGGTTAAATCTATTTTAGGGTTATCCCTACCTTATCATAAGAAAGACCTCCAACCTTTTCTTGGGAAGATTAACTTTGTTCAAAGATTTATTCCTGACTTTGCCTTCATTATTAGGCCTATAACAAAAAATGTTGAAATATAGGAAAATTTTTAAATGGACTAAGAAAGAAAAATAGTCTTTCAATAAAATAAAGTTAGCCATTGTAGATGCACTGGTACTAGCCAATATGGACTTAAATTGGGAATTTATCCTCTATGCTTATGGAGGTTAATCTAGTATCATATCTATACTAACTCAAAATAGTGACCATAATGAAGAACATCTCATCACCTTCTTCAACCAGACCCTCAAGGACTATGACAAGCTCTATAACTTCATCAATCAACAAGTGTACTCCTTGATGTCCAACCTAAAAAACTTTAGGCATATGATTTCTAACAACAAGGTCATTACTAACATCACTTATTTTGATATCAAAGGCTATATCATGAATGGAGAAATCAATGGTAAAAAGGTAGGATGGATCACCCGCATACTAGAATACAATATTGAAGTCAAGGCCAACAATTTGATTAAAGTTAGAGCATTATGCTAGAAGTTAGCACAAGAAGTAGAATAATAAAAAATGGAGAGGAATGTTTGCTCATCTTTGAGCAAGGTAAGGACTGGGTCTAGGATCAAATAAAATACATGCAAAGCAGCCAGTACCAACCAAATTTGAATCACTCAAAAAGGAGGGTATTTCAACTACAGAATTCTCACTACACGCTCATAGGAGGGGTTTTATTTTTTAGGACTTTTGATGGGGTATTCCTAATGTGTATAGAGATAGGAAAATCACCTTCTTGCTACAAGATCTCCACCAAGGCTTTTTGAAGGGCATTACTTGACTCACACCATAATTGTTCAAATAATGAGGATTGTATATTATTGGCCTACTATGTTTAGTGACATGCAATGGTGGGTGTGAGAGTGAAATAGGTGTAAGTTTTTTATCGATAGGAATAGGATTTCACACTGCCTCTCAAACCTATTTTAGTAGATGAAAATTTCTTATAATGGATTTAGATTTTATAGGGATAGTCAACCCACCTTTGAGTAAATATCACTATTGTATCCTTACTACCACTTACTACTTCATGAGATGGATGGATCCCACTTAAAAAAGCTACTAAAAAAGTCATATTCAAATTCCTAGAATAAATCGTCATCCGTTCTAGAGTATGACATACCATCATAACTAACAACACCCTTGCATCCATTGGAACCAAGGTAATACAATTCAATCTCAAATATGGTATTTATATGAGAACTTCCTCAAATTACTATCCATAGGATAATGGTCTAGTGCAATCTTCAAATAAAAATATCTTAAGGATCCTAAGAAGAATAGGGATTGATAACTAGAGGTTATGGAACTGTAGGTCAATTTTTGACCATATTGTAGGATGATAATAAATGCTAAGGAAAGGTGGCTTCATTGCATGTTGGAACTATCAAATTTTCTAAAACATTGGCTAAGTGTTCAGAGAATGATTGAAAACTGCCAGTTTTCTCAAATCCACAATAAAAGTTTAGTTAGGGTTTTCTTGGTGGTGAAGGCGCATGGCTACACAAGAGGTTGACCTCAAATCTAAATATTTTAGCAAATTCATGATGAATTTTTCTTAGGAAACTCAAAGACAATTTTATCCCACGGTCACAAAATTACCACATGGCTGACAGAAGTGTGGAAAAGAGAAAATTGAATCTGCCAAAAAGTGTAAATTTATGGTAAGAATGGTAAAAGTGAGACAAGTTTCATTTTGGCATGCAGTTTCCAGTTCTTTATTAATGGTACAAAAATAAGAAAAACACTTGCAAGCATAAGTGCGATGACCAAAGTGGCTCATGGCCATTGATTTACGTGAATCCATGGTAAAATTTACCAAAATAGGCTCAATTGTAAATTGAGACACGACTGATAGGATCTCTTTGTTATCATCGTGGCCAAGAGAAAGGAGTAAGCATAAGCTTAAATCTACTAATTTTCATGAAATCATGTATTTCCTCATAATTGCGATCAAGTTAGGCAAAAGGGCTTCAGATTCCAAAATCATGCACAGTTGTAAGGAAATGTGAAGAAGTGTATAAGGTTTCCCACAACCGCATGTTAAATAGTCCAAGTGAAATTAAATTTTCAAAACCATGATTTTCTCCTTTTTCATGCCCATAATCAATGCTACCAAAGGTGAAAATTGAGCACGGTTTCTAGAAATATAAAGGCTGAGTTGTGGTCATGAGCTAAGTCATGTGTTAGATTATCATAGTTGTCCATATCTAAATCAATGGTGGACGTCAATTTGGATCTAACCATCAAACTCTAAACATAATTCTTGCATGGTTGTATGGTAGAATATCTCAAAAAAGAGAATCAAAAGCTATGAAATCTAAATCATTGGGGAAGATGAAGCATTTCAGTTTAGAAGCTTCTATAAATTACTGATCAACTAATTTTAGTTGTAGATATTTAACAAGGAATGTGCTACAATAATAGTAAATTATTGAGAATGAATCTATTCCAAGAGAACTATAACCATTTCAAGAAAGCACAGCTGGAGTCACCATTAATGAGCAAATTGCAAGAAAATCAAGAACTCTAAAAATTCCATGTAATGCTAACATGAAATATTGAAAATCTATAAATAGAGGTCAAACCCTCATTTCAAAGGGTTGGATTTGAAGTGTTTTCTTGTGCTACTATTGTACATTTCTTGTAATTAATGAAAAGAGCATTACTTGGGATGTTTACCTCAAACTTGCATCTACATTGTTTGTTGATCATTATATTATGAAGTCATTTCTACTACTACGGCTATGGTTAGTATATTTTATTAATTAGGATTGCTAACTTAGAGTAAATTGGAATGATTCATGTCTTAATGTATTCTTATTAATGTTTTATATGTTTGGAATGATTCTTTAAGTATGCAAAAGCTCTCAATGTTAAAGATTGCCAGGTTTCAAATGTTGTTAGTCCTGAGCATTGTTTTTGGAAATTAAGTTGTTAGGGGATTCTCTGTAGATGCCTATGCTATTAGCTTTATCTATCCACCATCAATTCATTCATTTATTAACCCTTTCATTCTTCCCCCTAATCTTTTATTATTTTGATCTAAAGGAGAGTCAACATTCAATAAGTTGACAAGGTATACTAGCCTATTCTGGAGGTTGGGTTGAAGCATTTTAACCCTTCCAATGTGTGGTTTGTGTTGTTATTAGCAGATGCTCACATTTAAAATAATTTCATATTATAGTCATATTTCAAGTTCATCTTGATGTCAATCTAAGCCACAATATTTTTTGGCATGCCCGGTGGGACCAATTATCCATTGTATGAATAAATTCAATTTTTGGTGATGATTTGTTTTAGTAACCATCTCAGTCACTTGGTGACTCTGCACAAATTTAACCCAAGTCTATATCTTTGTATCATTTTTCATAATATTATTAATCCACCATGTTGATTTAGTCTTTTCTTGCTTAATACTTTCTCGTATATTACTCAAAGAAATCAAGGTTTGGTGATTTGCTTTGATCTTCTAAGTGAAGATTGTAAATTCACCTAGAAACTTTGTAAGTAAATGAACTTGGATAGCCTGCTTTACAACTCCTATACCTAATTTATCCATTTTATTATCATGATGATTAATATATCATACATTATTATGGCAAACTTGTTGGCCTTTCTTTAAGAATTGGGATTGTGAGATCATGTTGTTTTCCCTAGAACCATGAAGTCGTAGGATCTAAGCTACCAGATGCATTATGTTTCTCAAAACCATATAGGTTAGGTTTGATGGCTCATAAAAATTATCCCCCATGGTATGATATTGGACCTCTAAAAATCCCAATCCTTCATGAAATTCCTAAAATTACCCTAAAGAACCTTCCTAGCTATGAAGGGGAAGAGAAATCCATAATTGAACATTGTTGAGACATAGCTTCTTTATCCTTTGTTTATAACATCATATTTGAGGATGTCATGGTTAGGTTACTTGTATTATCCCTAAAAGGTAAAGTGCTATTATGGTATAAATCCTTGGAGGACAAGAGTATCTATACTTGGGCAAATTTAGCTCAAACTCTTATAAATGAATTTGATGACTCTAGAGATCCCTTTTTGCTCCTTACCTAGTTTTTATTTATCAAGAAATATTCTTATGAGAGCCTTTTAAATTTTAATGTCCATTTCAAGAGAATGTGGAGAATAATTCCCCAAGAATATCAGCCCTCCCACCCCCAAACATATCTCTATTATATCCATGCATTTCCTCTAGATCTCAGTATTCTAATTCAGTAGTCCCAAGAGAATATTTCCTCATATTTTCCAAGAAGACATCCATGCTGAAAATATGTTAATTATGGCCAAAAAAGTCCCACCTAGAGAAATTAACCCTTCTTTTGGTCTTACTCCCAACCCATCACACAATCAGCCCTTTAAAGAGCCGATGTCATGGCCAAAGGAAAGGGTCAGAGATAATGTTGTTTTCACTAATTATGATCATCAGTTTTTGGGAGAGTAGGGAGTGAATATGGTGGTAAAAATTGCTAATTAAGAGGTGAAAGAAATACAAGCCTCATAAATAAGAGGGGGATATTTATATGACGCTAAATGGTAGAAGTCCTATCTAGGTTATTAGTCACAATCCATTGAGGGCAGTTTTGACTTGAAGAAAAAAATACAACAGAGTTCTAAACATGAAAAAGAGATATTGAAGTTGTACAAAACTTCTCTCCCACTCTTATCACATGATGAATTTAGGCAAATAATGTATGTCAGAGAATTTTAACATCAACTTGGGTAGATAATTTGATAGTGCTCAACACAGTAGCCCCCCATCAGTAAATCACTAGTAATGAACATGTTTTAATCTCTGAAGATCAAGTGGAGGAAGTGGAGGAAGTGGAGGAAGGAACTAGTACACATGAGTAGATCCAAATAAGGGAGTCCTTGAATCAAAAGAGATTTGAAGCCTATAAAAGGCTTTATTTTCCAGCCATATCCCAAGAAGAGAGGAAAGAGAGGGTATTACAATTCTAAAATTTATTCAAAGGGTCTCTCTCACCAAAATTAGATCTCAAGGAGGATTTACTAGCATCCCTAGAGGTGAGTTTGGTTAATTTATCTTTGGGAAAATTGATAGAAAAGGGTGTTGCAATTGTAGAAGAAATATTTCTAAATTTCTAGAATGAACATCCTAGCCCATGTTATTTGCCATGTTTCCTAGAAAATGTTATATTACACAATTATGTGATTGATTCGAGAGCCAATATTTTGATGATGCCACTTGAAATTTGTAAGATTTTGGGTCTAACTATGAGAAACACTAAACCATAATGGTTGCAGTTAAAAGGAAGAACTATCAAAATATTAGGCATCTTAAAGCGGTTAGTGATGATGTTATATGGCCACCCAGATATATCCATAGTGCTAAACATATTAGCTATAGATATCCCTCCATTATTTGGCATTTGTGTGTCTAAATAATTTCCTCAACAATCTAGATTCTATCTAGATCAGATGTCCAATAAAATAAAGGTTGACTGGGTAAGGGATGTTGTCAATATTTCCAACCAAATAGTTCACCCCTTTATCACTAAAAACTATGAATGACTAAAAGTAACTTTTTTGGGAGGAGATAACTAGAAGACAATGGCAGAAATATATTTTGGATTATTTCTAAGAGGAAATTAGTCATAATTCTATCAAAATAAATTGGGACCAAAGAATCATCTAGCTACTCATACTTCTTATTGGGGCACACAAAATCTCATTTCCTCACATCCTTTCTCAAGAAATACAATTGAATCATTTTTCTAGAAGCGTTAACCAAAGGGGGAATATTTGTAGAATGTATATAGAGATATAGTACTCAGTTGGGTATCATTCAACAAAGAATCGGACATCATAATAACTACTGCTAGCTAGATTATACAATATTTTTCTGAAAATAGAAAATTAGAATGTTTAAAGGACAATATTCGAACTATTTGTGAATCATTGGATCAGGAATATCAAGAAAAGTATAAGTTTAGTACTATCTGGTTTGGAAATTATAGTTTTACAAGATATTTTTTAAATCCTTTGAGCCTAGCATGGGCATACATGCCACATTTTTGTGTACATAGTTGACAAGTAAATAAAGTGGTTGACTATAGTCATAATGAATAAGTAGGGAAAGCTCATGCAAAGATGTATGCCTTACATCATCTTGTACATATACTTAAGGTGAAACATAGAGTATTCTAGAAGAGTAGAATCTTGATGCATCAAATGGATCATCAATCATAGCTATGAAATTATATGGCATGGCACCTTTTGATTGGTTTATCTTGACTCTTTAGCCCAATGGACAAAGGTAGATTTTTTAGGAGTGATAAAATATACATGGAAATATAACATGACATAAGCATGAGCTAAAAGACCTGGGAGAATGTTATCTAGTATACAGTATGGTTCCATATGAGCTCAGAGTAACACAAGCGTAATATCCAACTGAAACACAGAAATACATCCCAAGTGAGCTAAATATTTTTATCTCAGGAGTGCAAAATATTGCGCTCGTCAGCTGACGAGAGGATCCCACTCAACTAGAATCTATATAAGGCTTAGCATACCACAGTAATTACAAACTAAAACCACTGATCAGAAGATAAGTTTCAAGATGTAAATAAAGCTTCCCATAAGGATGTATGAGCAACTAAAAAGGTATCTTCTTGCCTATGTAAGAAGACATGGAAAGTGCAAGAGAAATAAAGAATTATTTGTAAAACATCGAATCAATACCTTATGGTAATTTGTTTGCTCTTGAAATAGCCTGGAGTGATGATGGAATATTCTCATGAAGGTACATTTTTGTTAGGATCACCCATAGCTTGTATATTCCTTTTCCCTATATTTTTTTTTCTCTTTTCTCTATCTCCAGTACCATAATTTGTTTACCTTATATTTACTTGTGTATCCATCCCTTCTCCCTCCTTTTTTTTGTGGATTTTCATATAATGTTTTATCCCTATCCTTTCCATCTCCTTTTTTCTTTTTTTCTTTTTAGAGATGCATTTTGCAAGTGCATGTATCCCACCCCTATTCTACCATTTTTTACATGACCATTATCATACTCACTACTCTTGTATTAGCTTGTCCTTTGCTCAACTTACCTTTTTGTCATCTTTTATTCTGTACTCGTTAGTAAATTTGCATCTTCTTGTATAGTCTCCTCTTCCTCCCCCAATATATCTTCTAGACTACTTTTATTCTTTATAAAGTGTTGGCTCTATGATAAGACTATCTGAGTTCTAAGAATTTACAATAAAAATACCCTGAGAGATGCCAAATATGTAGGTGAAGTTTTTACCACATTATAGGATGAGAAGAAATATTGAGGAAAGGTGACTTCATTGCATTCTAAGACTATTTATTTTGTTAACAAAATGGCTAAGTGTTCAGAGAATGATTCAAAACTACCAATTTTCTCAAATCCATAGTAAAAGGTCAGTTAAGGTTCGCCTGGTGGTGAAGGTGCATGGCCACATAAGAGCTTGACCTCAAATATATTGATTTATGCAAATCCACAATGAATTTGTCTTAGACAACTCAAAGACCATTTTACCCCATGACTGCTAGATTACCACATGGTTGAGAGAAGTGTAGAAAAGAGAAAACTGAATACACCACAAAGTGCAAATCCGTTGTAAGAATGAAAAAGAGATGAGTTTCATTATGTTGTATGACTACCAGTCCTTCTTTGCTAGTGGCACAAAAACAAGAAAAGTGCTTGGAAGCATAAGCACAATGGCCAAAGTGGCTCATAGCCATTGCTTTATAGGAATCCATGCTAAAATTTTCTAAATTAGGCTTGATTGCAAATTGAAGCATGGCTAATAGGATCTCTTTTTTATCATCGTGGCTAGGAGAAAGGAGTAAGCATAAGCTCAAATCTGCTAATTTTCATGAAATCGTGGATTTCCTCAGAGCCACAGTCAAGTCAGGCAAAAAGGCTTAAGATTCTAAAATCATGCATAAATGTAAGGAAAGGTTAAGAGGAGTATTATATAACAAGTTCTTAGACCTGCTTGCAACTATAAATGGAGAAATCCCTCAAAATAAAAGGTTAAGTGCCATGTCAAATCTTTCCTTGACGTTGAATTTATTTAGAGATAATGTGAGAGATGTATTGAGTATGGCTACATTTATTTTTGGGAGAGACAAGGATAATAAGGTGAATATAGAAGAACTAGGATTCATCTAACCCTAAGGTACATGTAGTTTAATCACATGGTCATTCTTGATTTTAGCCAATATTTGATTAGAAAAATTTGCGAAGGCTTGGGGGATTTGAGTGAAAGAGTGTCCTTTATATATCCTTCATATCTGGTACATTGGACCTTGCATAGAACTTGGAACTCTTTAGAGGTCTCAATTTTAGAATGACTAAAGACAACCAAAAGTGATCAATATCTCTCTACTGGAACCCTTTTCTAAGGGTCCCCTTATTGCTCATTTGTAAACCAATTTTTGGCACCAGTCCTTGGGGTACTAAAGTGGAGATACCACATAATTCCCTAGATGAATGTTCCAAGAAGTTACATGAAGACTATGTAGGCAATTAGTTTTTCTTGGAAGAGAACACCATTATCTATATCCTCAATTTTTCTAAATTGGTGTATTTGTTGCCTCATTTTGTATCGTAAACGATTTTTTCCCTTGAAATGTTTTGACAGCTTGGCATAGTAAACACCGCATACTAGTTAGAGTAAATCTAGCTATTATAAAGTGTTGGTGCAACTAGGAGGTGTAAACTAGTTAAAAAGGAGAGCCACTCTTTTTATGGAAGAAAATATTAAAAGCCTCAAACTAGAGATCTTAGATGACCCATGGGTGTATGATCTAAAGGGTTTTTTCCAAAGATGGTTGTCTAAGATTATGAACACAAAGAAGTTTGTACCTCAAAGGTGGCACAAACTTGATCTCCATTGGATCCCTAAATAAAACCATTATGCATTGCTTCGAAGGGAGGATTTCATATCTTTTAGCAAGAAACTAGAGCCTTGGTTCAATCTCTTTGAGGCAAACAAGCAAAAGAGAGTGGTGGATCCTACTAACAAAATATAAAAAATAATGTTGATAGGTTGAAACAAAGAGGGTATGATGACAACAAAATTCAATATTGGTGGATTCATCGATAATTATAAAATATAGTCTCTATGTCGATGGAGAATTCAAAATATGATAGGTTTAGTGAGTTATGTGATGAAGCAAATATTGTGGTTGATGAAGATAATTCAAAAGAAGTAGAGCAGATGTCATGCACCCCTTGAGGAGATAAACCAACATCTATCTTGGAGGTTCTCCTACCACACAACACTCAAAGGGTAGGTATTTTCTTGATGTTCAAGGTAAGCCTTGATAACCCCTCAATTACAAGTGATCTAAAGAAAGCATCCTCTTCCAAAAAAATATTTCCAAGCAAGACTACTACTACAAAGAAGGATAAAATATCTAAGAAAAGGTGGAGGTCAGAACCAACTAAGGAGAAGGTGAAAAAATAAAAGTAAAACTAGGTCCAAAGAGCTTCCATTACTAGAGGAGGATTCTTTGATCAATCCTCACAACTAGGAGGGGGACAATCTGGACCATCCATGCCCCTCACTAGGGAAAAATTTAGTTTCTAAAGTATCCACTAAATTACTACTTGTAAGGTCTACCATTAAAGAAATTCTTGATAGTCCTTCCCAAACTCTTTCCTTTACTCCCCCTATCCCTACCAATTTTTCAAACTTCTCTACATCACATCTAGCCATCATTATCATCCCTTTTATGGATGTTACAACTTCCTCTCCTGTTGTATCCCTAGTTAACTCTCAATCCTCCTTACCATTCATAAAATCACTATCATTACCTTTGGTGGACCTACTACAATCCTTTGATCCCAAACCCATCTCCTCCATCATGGATCTCATTTGTAGCTAGCAACCAAACTTGGAGCAAAGGTAGTCATTGTTGGACCAAAGTATAGGGAAAGTAGTCAGGGTCTAGCTATCCCACAAATAAGGACATCTCTAATCCCTCAATAAAATGGGTTAGGTGTAGTTAGCTTTGACCCCCTAGTTCCAAAGGCCCTAAAAGAAATGTGCCTACAAGACTACCAAATATCCCTTTTGACTCAAATTTTGAAGATGCTATGTTAGATATGTTCAAATTCATAGAGAATTTTGTCAAATATGATGACCCACAAATATATTACTAACACAAAGTGACTGGCTAAGAAGGAAAATGAATTGGAGTAAACAAAGTGTCTACTTGAAGAAGCTCAACTTCAAGCTAAAACCCTCATAACTGAACTATCCCACCTCTATAATAGGATTGACTAGAGGGATTCTAATCTTAGAGGATATCAAGCAAGGGTGATTGAACAATAGCAAAGGCCTCCCCCATATGAACACAACATGGAAATGGTTCAAGCCCTTTGGAAATGCATGGCTCAAAATGTAGAGGTGCTTCTCTAGGTTTTCAATTGCATCAAAATGATCCACACCTTCAATGTGAAAGCCAAAGAGAAAATCTTGGTTGCTAAGGAAAATTTTAGATCTTGGTTTGAGGAAGTGTAGTACCTCTTGATTATTCTTGCTCTAGTTGATCTATAGCAATGGCCTATAATAGGGATATCAAAAAGAGATCTTATATTGTAAAGGGTCACAACAGTCGAAACCACCCAATAAGCCACTAGAAACTACACCAAACAAATCAAAACCCTAGCCTATAAGAATAAGGAGTGAAAAGGCTTTATCTCTTCACTCATAATGGTGGGACTTGCCTCTCCATTTAATCTAAATGGAGACTTCTTACTAAAAAAATGACTACAAGCAGTTGTTAAGACAATTAGAGAAGGGTGAAATCCTTTCAAATATCTCCATAGAAGAGAATATAAACATAGTGATAAGACTTGTCATTATCTTAGAGACCCTTCTTCATTAGATATAGCAATAACATGCACCATCCATATTTAAAGAATTTTAGGAGCTCTAAAAGAGTTATTGGCAATGCTTGTGGTCCAAGGTGCATACCAAATATGAATGACAAAAGGTCATCATCGCAACCAACAAAATTTGGGTATGACTTGACACCCAACAAAAAGGCTATCAAGGTCTATATTATAGCCCCTGAACCATAGAAATCCCCATAGGAGCTACCATAGTTGTAGTGGGGAACCCACTATAGTTAGATTTTGAAGAAACAACTACAATCTAAAGAGGAAAGTTGTGTACAATCAATACCTACCAAACCTACTCCATTTTTCTTTTGAAAAGACACCGAGATGACACAACGTTGGAACCTAATGGTCAGGAACAAAGAAGAGTTTTGGTAGAGCTACTAGAGTGTGCCTTTAGAGGATAATTTTGTCAGTGTTTCATCTAAAAATAATAAAATCCAATGAGCCTCTCTATTTTATAGCACTATATTCCTGTGAAGTCATTTATTGATGTACTTAACCTTCTCTTTCCCTTCACTTTTTGAAAGGGAATTTTTAATTCCAAAATTTTGTAAAAATAATATAAATATTAATTAGTCCTAGGACCTAAATAAAGGAGTTTGAATTTTTATTATGTTAGTATCTAACCTGTGACATTTTCTTTCTCCCTTTTTTATTATCTTGCTCAATCTGGACTCAAACCTTGATCCAACTATATGTACGAGCCCCAAGCCACTTTTGATTATTTGTATCAGTAACTTTTTTTCAACTTTTGGTTTTGCATTGTTCATGTGTTCATTTATACCATTGATTTGAGATAAAAATTATATCTTCTTATTTGGCACATCACCCACATTATATAGGCTAGATAAGTGTTCTTTTCATCACTTTACTTTTCATTATGTTACATGTTTTCTTTCCTCTCTCCATTTTCCCTTGAATCAATTCGATTAGGAGTAGACTAGCATAGTAGTAAAACAATGAGCACCAAAAAATATATCCAAAAGTAAGGAACTGACCTTGGGTAAAATTCCCTAGAGGTCATATGGTGGGAGTCACCTCCCACGCTCTCCTATACTTCCCAAGACTAGCACCTCTACATGAGGTATAGGGTGTCAGACACACCCACTTGGCAAAGATGATGAGGATATCAAAGCAACAATAACAAGAGGTCATGACAATCGAGGAGCGCAACGGGGTCACAACTACCCCCCCAACAACCACCAATGTAGGGAGCACAAAATTTTATATGATTTAAAACAAAGGCTTAAAATACTTTTATATGCAAAATATATGGCCCCCAAAAGGTTTTTTCAAAATCACAAAAATACCTCCAAAATATTTGAAAAAATAAAAATAAATTAGTACCTGCAATGAATGTAAGTTTTCCATGCATTGTTGTATGAGTTATTGAGGGATATCCATCACTTGATACCACTTGTCATAATCTAATTTGCTATCTCATTTTTTAATTGTATTTACCATTGTTGCTTCCTAATTTGTTCTAAAATTTGTGCATCACCAAGTTTTTTGCTTACTAGGTGAGCTACTTGTCAAGTTTGATGAGTTGGTAAAATTAATTGGTCGAGTTTATATTTTTACATTCCAAGCAGCATATGGCTTGCCATATTAACACAAATAGATCCAGCCACATTGTAGACATAGAAAATTGACCCATTAAAATGAGTTAATCTTTCCTTAGATCCTTAGGAAGCCACTCAAACTTCCCGAGTGTAAATTTGGGGCCTGTTTTCCCTCTTCATTTTTTCTTTTCCCCTAGCCTTACCAAATTTTTTCCTAATACATACGGGGTATGAATTTGGCATTCTAGGATTTTTTCCTCAAAAATCCCACCCCTCATTGACTTATTTTGGTCTTCGCCCTTGCTCATGGTGAACTTTCATTTTCCTTCCCTTTTAGCCCTCCAAATCTCTTATATATAGGGGATTGGATTCCCTATTTTACCCTATCTTCCCATCTGGATCTAGAGAATGAAATCCTCTTGAAAACCCTAATCTTGATTTGCTAACAAGTGCTCTCATGCTGCAAATTGTTGTTTTGTTGTTTTTTCAGTTGTGGTGTTGGCTGTTTTTTGGGATCAAGTGGAAGAGTCTTGATGGTTGGAGAACTCCATCATTTTGGAGTGCTTCCTTCATATTCTCATTGCTCCTTGCTTTCTCCATCAGCTAGCTAGATTTTTTACTTGCATTATTGGTTATTAGATCTATTTTTTGATGTTTTGCATAGTATTTTTTGGCATTTTGGGATCTAAAAAATGTATCTGAACCAAATTTGTGCCTCACCTATACATGGTATGAATTTTGCAAGCCATATTCACATCCTCTCATTACAAGGCATGATTTTTTTCCATTAGGACTTAGGGGTAAAGTTTTGCTTCCCAAAACCTAGTTCATTGCTTGCATTTTAGCTTTCTATCACCTACATTTTGTTTCATTTCATTTCACTATTGCATGTCCATTTCATATTGCTTTTGCTTTTTGTAAAGGTCAAAGATCATTTTATTTTTGAAAATTTATCTAAAAGGACCAAGGCGGATTGATTTTTGCACCTCCAAGCTCAGTCACATAGCAACCTAAGCAGGCCCCCAAACACTTATTAAAGTTTTTATGGTTTTATAAGCTATTTCACAAGTTGAAGTTGTTTGGATATTCTAGATGCAAGTTAAAGTTGGGACCAACCATAAAATTAGGTAAGTACCATAGTATACCTTTAGGTTGTTTGATGAATGTCTTTGTCCTTTCCTATTTTAGATTGTGATCATAAAAGAAAAAATATATTTGACATTTTATCTCTAGGTATTTGAAGAATAAAATCATATAGTTTGCATCTTAGGGTTAGTTTTGTTTGTGCATTCTCTTAAACCCTTGCTCAAAAGAGAAAGATCTATCTTATTGCAAGTTAGGGTTTAGTCATCATCAAAAATCAAGAATCATTCTAAGGTTAGTTTCTTGTCTTCTTGCATCTTTGGTTGTCTTGCATTGTTATTTCATTTCCATAGCTTAGATTTTAGAAAGACCAAACATAGGTGTTTGTTCAATATACACATTAAGCATCTCCATTTTAGACTTGAAGCGAGTCGTTAAACCATTCCTGGTGAACCAATTTGATGAGTGTCGTTGATTCTCATCATTTAATCTCAATGATTTATCAATCCGGGGTGGTGTCCAAGGCTGTCTATGATAGAAGGCTAGGGTAGAGTACAATTCAGGCATTCATATTTCAAGCATTTATTGGTGAAGCAAATTTTGGTTTAGCCTTTTGGTGTCACACTAAACCTAGTCTGAAGAATGAAAACTAAAATAAATTACAGGAATTGAAAACTAAATCTAAATTGCAGAATTTAACAATTAACTACAATTGCATGAATTGAAATTGCTAAATTGAAATCTAATCTACTTTTATAGAATTGAAATCTAGTTACTCTTGCATAATTGAAATGATGCTTGTAAATGAAACTTATTCTAAAAACACCTGTTAATGCCCTCGCCACAAAAGGTCGTCAAGCTTCTGCTACAGGAATTGACAGCAAAATTAAATATGCTGAAAATGGAAAGTTGCTAAAATAGAAAGCAGGGAAAACATGGAAAGCAAAGGAAAAATGTTTAATATAATTTGTCAGCTGACATACACACAAATTCTGTACACAAACATAATAGAAAACATAAATCACATAATACAAAATAAAAAACAAGAAAATGAAATCTGGCAAGCAATCTATTAATTCTACTGCAGCAAAATTACAGATTAAAACCTGCCATAAAATCCCTCCTTCTAGATCTAAAATTGGGACCATACTTCCTGATCTAGAAGGAGGTGAAAAGCACTCCTTAACTAATTAACACTCAGAACAGAAAATGATAAAATAGTTGCACTTTTATTGATGACAAAACATGCTAAAAATTGTTATAGAAAATTACTGTATAGTCCTAATTGCTACAATTGAAAACTCTCCTCTATTATAATTCCTAACTGGCTCAACCAAGGAGGGATCTGTGTTATTTATATAAATATTTACAATATATCCCATGCTCAAATCAGCCTATGTGCTACTTTACAATCATTTGCCAATAATTCTGGATCTAAAATAAATACAAATCTGGACAATTTGTGTTGCAGCAGTAGTCATTGGCCCTTAGAAAGCATCTTCAGTGGTGGAAGTACGTGGGAGGAATCCAAAAATATCTCACACATATTTCTTCACTTCAGAATATGCCATTTCTGTCTTGCAAACAACTTCCTATTATGCTGCAATTATTTATGTGTTTATCCTAGAAGAGGATCAAAATTGATCTTTTCCATGAATGGTGGCTTTGGACGGCAAGGACGGAAAAATCAGATGGGAGATATTTTCCCTTAACCTTCTCAACCTTCTTTCCCTTTTTCCACCATCAAAAATAGTCAAAAATTCAAAAAGAACTTTTTTGTTCTCATTCCGAAGATAAGTGGCTCATTTCGAAGAGACTGTATTTCTCATTTCGAAGATGTCTTATTCATTTCGAAGATCTTTGGAATGAAAAACTATGTGCTCTTCAAATTATTTTAGCTGCATTTCTCAAGTGGATTAGCCCTTAAGATCATATTGCAATAGCCTTCATTCCTCTCCATGTGTGAATTCCATGCCTTGCCATTCATTGGTAGCTTGTTGGAATTTACATGGTAAATTACTGCATTTTCCGATTCTGCTGCACAGTTGTAAAATATTGGCATTTCTTGCAAATTCAAACAAATTATATCATGGAAAAATTATTCAAATATCAACATGAATGAGTACATCAAGTTGCTACTGAATTTATACACTTCATTCACCAAGTAACCATGCTGAAATAGTACAACAGTGCTGCACAATTGCCCCTACTCTGTTATACCCTATTGCTGCCTATTTAGACCATGTGGGAATGCTTCTAAATAGGTCAGATGTCTTTTGTAGTCCTTCTAAACTCATTTCATCCATATCCCCATGCTTTTCTTGACAACTTCAAGGTGTTCCTATAAAGTAACAACTTGCTGATTTTTATATGACTGTTTTTTCAGATTTTCAGATTTATGACAGTCCTAAAATTTTGGCTTCAATGTGGATTTGAAACAAGTTGAAGGGTAGTAAAACATTCAAAAAACATTGATAAGTTAATAGATATCAGCATGCCACATTTGGTTAATTGAAATGCATGTTCTTACTTGCTACTTAATCAAGCAAAATCAGTCACAAAATGCTAAAAATAGTCAAAAATAGAGATATAGTATTCCTAACATAAAATCATGTAAACACTTAACAAATAGTATATTTTAGTCAACTATTTGGCAATTAACTTATCATATGGTAGTCAAACATTGTGCAATAATGAGGCGCTTTTGGGCCTCATCACAATTGATCCCCAAGCCCCTGAGTGTAGAGAATATAACACACCCCCATGGTCACCTTGGCTCCCAGTGGATCCAACCGAGAATCATACGTGATAGGGAAGTTTTCCCCCTCTACATATTTGGTGAACCCGACGTGAACACACATCTTAGTGGCCAAGATAGGAAGCCTCTTCCTTTTGTTTTCTTTTGAAAACTTTAAGCAAGACCACTAAATTTGTTTGCTTAGAATTAGAAAACATTAAAAACATCTTAAAAATCTTCTTGTGTGTCTTTTGCTAGTTTTCTCCTCTATCCTTTCTCTTCCTCCTAATGGCTCCCAACCTTAGGAGTAAGCGAAAGCTTTTAGAATCTGATCAGATTCTTCAAGAAGATGATCAGGTTGATAGGGAGAATCCCAATCTAGATGTAGAAGAGGAAGAACATGAAGAAACTGGTAATAACTTTGATCCTTTTGAGGGGCCTAATGGAGGCTTCACTTTCACATCATTTGATCATATATGGGGTTTTATGAAACACCATAAGGAGGCTTTGGTTAAGGCTATGGAAGAGGAAGCCCGACTCGAAAGAGGTGGGATGCCTCCTCCTCCAACCATCTCTCCTAGGAATGTTCATAACAACCCTTTGTTTGAATCTTCACATCATGTTAATCCTTTTCATAAACCAACATATGCTACTACTATGACCACCAACATTGGGGGAATTCCACAAGCTCCTCCAACCGGTAGTGCATCCCAAAATTATGCTCAATTTCCTCCTCATTCTGCTCATCTCAACATTCATGCTTCTGTTCCACCAAATGTCAGTTATCCTTCACAACAAGATACCACATATCATAACCCATACCATAACAGTGTCAATACCTCCAACATTGGCCAAGTTCCCTTTCAACAACCTACCTATACCCCTCCCCTAGGGAACCTAGGGGTATTGCACAACAACAATCTTGATATGCAAAGTTTGACAAATGTGGTGAAGCAATTGGTTTCAAGAGTGGATATGATTCAACCTCCAAGTTTCACCTACAACTACAAGGAAATGTGCAATCAGCCCTTAGACCCTGTTGTCACTTATAGGCCCTACCCTAAGCATTTTCCAATGTTGGTTTTACCTATTTATAAGGGAACAGAGGACCCAATTGAACATTTAAGGATGTTTAGGACAACATGCCATGATATTATATATGATGACATGTTGTTGCTAAAGATATTCCCTAAGAGCCTTGGTGGTATGGCATTGGAATGGTATTATCAACTACCTCATCATTCTTTGAGGAATTTTGAAGAGACAACATAATTGTTTGTTCAACAATTTAGAGCTTATGTTGAGAAAAATGTGACTATGAAAGATGTTTATATGTTGAAACAAGGTAAAGATGAAAGTTTTTTAGAATTCTTGTCTCGTTGGAGAAGTTTAGTTGGATGATTGAGATATACTTTACCTCCTCGAGACATGTTAGAGATCTTCATTGGAAATTTACAAGAGCAAATATCTTATGAATTGGAAACAACAACTATCACCTCTTTTGACCAAGCGATAGATCTAGCAAGAAGGGTAGAGCAAGCCCTTATTTGAAGAGGTCAAATTAAGCCAAAGAAAGAAGAATATAGGACCACGAAAAATTAGTATAAGAACAAGCATGTAGTTGGTGATGGGGTAATAGATAGTAGGCCTATTAATAATGTTGTTAACACCCTACAAAATATGGTGCTTAGCCAACCTCAAAAACCCCCACCAAGGAATTTTACAAGACTCAACACACCTATGAACATGGTCCTAAAGCAACTTTTGGAAGCTAATATGATTGAGTTACCTCCCATAAGGCAACATGATACCATGACTAATTGGTATAAGCTTGGTCAACATTGTGAGTATCATAGAGTGGAGGGGCACATGAAAAATTCATGTAAGAGGTTGAAACATGTGGTTCAGGACTTAATTGATGAAGGTCACCTTGTTATAGAGGGTCCTCAACCTAATCCTCCAACAAATAATCAACCTCCTACTCAACAAGCACCCACAACTAATCAAGACATGGGGATCTTCCAAGACCCCCTACCTAAGCATGGGCAACAGGCAGCTAATCAAGTGTCATATCATAATGTGCCACCTCCCTACAACAATATGGTTGGTATGATAGTAATAACTACAAGGCAACAAGCTCAAGCACAACCGACTCAATGATCTCAATAGGAGATGAGTTCTACATCCAATCAACCTTCAAAACCACCCTTAGTTTTGAAGAGTACCCAAAAAAGGAGCACAAGAGTAGAAAACCCACCTTTAGTGTTGAAACCACAACCTAAAGTCTCCTTTGACATTCAACAATAGTTAGCTAGTACCCCAACTAAGATCTCCCTCTTAGAACTTTTGCAAACTTCTCCTATTCATAGGGAAGCCTTGTTGAAGCTTCTAAGACAACAATATATTCCTCAAGATATTTCCCCTAGTGCTATAGTTGATGTTGTAGGTTCCCTTGGGATACATCATATCACATTTTTAGATGATGATATTCCTTCCTCAGACTTATGAGGGGATTCTTCCCTCTATATCACTACATTTATTGGGGAAACATTTATCAAGTGAATCTTGATAGACAATGGTTCTTCCCTCAATCTATGCACTTATCAATTTTTCTAAAATTTTGGATTAAAAGAGGAAGATTTAACTAAATCTGATATCATCATCAAAGCTTTCAACAATGAGTCCCAAGAGGCCTACAATATTATATCTCTCCCCCTTAGGGTTGGACCTAAGATCTTAGATACCTTGTTTTATGTGGTATCTTGCCCTGCATATTTTAATCTTCTTCTTGGATGCCCTTGGATTCATGTGATGAGGGTTGTCCCTTCCACTTTTCATCAATGTTTGAAGTTCGAATTCAAATATCAACTTGTCACCATTTTGGGTGACCCTCATCCATTTCAATATTGTTCAATGGTTGAGCAAGCTCAATATGATCTCAATTTATGTCCATCAGTTTCTTCATCTCACATCACCAAGCAACTTGAAAATCTAAAGGTGAGTGAGGAACCACTAATCAATGTTTCATCATAGGATCAAGTCAATCCTTTTCTTCAAGAACCTCTTCTAGATCTTGCCAAGCTACCACCTTCATCGAGGACTATGGGTTTACCCTATAAGAAGGGTGAAGTTGTACACATTGGCATATGTACCTTTATCTTCGTAGGAGTCTCCCTCGAAGAAAATATCTATGGTAGCAACCCTCTTCCTATAGAGAATTCTTTTACCCATTGTTACCTATCCAATGATTACCCACTTCCCAAGAAAATCCTATCTAGTATGGGATATATAGGTAAAGGTTTGGGGCCACAATAGAAAGGTATTCAAGAGCCTTTGGAAGTTGAGCTTTGGCCTGGGAGATGTGGCATAGGCTACATCCCTAATAAAAACCAACCTTTACCATTTGATAATGATGATCACCTTATTACTTATGCTGAATATTTAGATCATCAAGGCTTGGAGTGGAGTGATGAGGATGAGGGACCACCTTATCCCACTGACATTCTATTTTGCAATGTGGTAACTTTGGTGCATCCTGAGTTAGTTGTGACCCTAGGGGAGTATGCTGAAGGGGATACTCTTTGTGACATGGATCATGAGGATATCCTTCAAAACAACTTCTTCTTTGATGGGTCAGTCCCTTGTGTCATGCATGTCGAGTCTTCTAGTTCTCAAGAGGACTTTGGTTCTATGTCTCCCGAGGACCTTGAGCAACTAGGAGTGATCCCTACCCTACCTCCTTATGAGGATGAGTCTCAGATTCTCATTGAGGAGACCATAGATGTTAACATAGGTTCTGAGGAGAGCCCTAGAATCCTTAAGTTAGGTAAAGCCTTGTCCATGGATGAGCAAGAGCAATTGACCAATTTGTTGAAGGAATTTCATGATATTTTTGCTTGGTCATATGCTGACATGCTAGGGCTTGATCCCTCCCTTGTTATGCATCATTTGGTAGTGAAGCCTAGTGCTAAGCCTGTTAAGTAGAAACTTAGGAAGATGCATCCTAAGGTCACCCTTTTAGTCAAGGAGGAGCTCCAAAAACTCCTTGACATCAGTTTCATAAAAGCTATCGACTATTCTGATTGGATCTCCAACATCGTTCCTATGGCTAAGAAGGTAGGAACAATCAAAATATGTACCAACTTTAGGGACATTAACTTAGCATGTCCCAAGGATGATTTTCCTCTCCCCAACATAGATATGATCATAGATTTCACTACCAAATATGGAATGCTTTCACTCATGGATGGTTTCTTAGGATACAATCAGATCATGGTTACCCCTGAGGACCAAGCCAAGACAACTTTCATCACACCATGGGGTACCTTCTATTATAAAGTTATACCTTTTGGATTAAAGAATATTGGTGCCACATATCAGAGGGCTATGAATTATATTTTTCATGACATGATGCATGATATTCTAGAGGACTATGTGGATGATCTTCTAGGTCATTCCATACATCGAAAGGATCATGTTCATGATCTAAGATAAATTTTTGAAAGGCTTTGATAGTTTAGGGTTCATCTTAAGCCCTCCAAGTGTGTGTTTGGAGTCACATCTAGCAAGTTGTTAGGTTTCATCATTTCAAGGTAGAATTGATACATAAAATATTAAAAAAATCAATACCTCCTCCCCACACCCTAACCAAGTTGCATAGCTTGCAAGGTAGACTTCAAGCTATTCATCAATTCATAGCTCAGTTAGTCGATAAGTGTCAACCCTTTCTTAAGCTTCTTAAGAAAGATGTAGTGTTCTAGTGGGATTTCGAGTGTCAACAAGATTTTGATGAACTCAAAAGGTATCTCACTTCCCTACCTATCTTAGTTCCTCCTAGATCAGATAAGCATATGATGCTTTACATAGCAACCATAACTCATGCTTTGGGAGCCTTGTTGGCTCAACATGATGATCAAAACAAAGAGTGAGCTATCTACTATATCAGTAGAACCTTGGTTAGCTATGAAACCTAGTATACTCCCTTAGAGAAGCTTTGCCTTATCATAGTGTTTGCTTCCCAGAAGTTAAGACACTACATGCTCAACCATAAGATATTGGTGGTTGTAAAGTTTGATCCTTTGTGCTACTTAATGTCTAAGCCCCACCTTTTAGGTCGAGCTACTAAGTGGGTTTTAGCCCTTAGTGAGTTTGACCTAACCTTCATAGGTCAGAAGGCTATCAAGGGTCAGGTGATTGTTGATCAGTTAGCCTCTACTCCCCTAGAAGCTACCCATCCTTTGGTCATCGAGTTTCTTGATGAGTGCCTTAGTGTAGAAGCCAAAGAGCTAGAGTCTTGGACTTTATTTTTTGATGGAGCTCGATGCTTAAAGGGTGTTGGTGCTAGAATTATTCTAGTTACCCCATAAAAATAACTCATTCCCCTTTCCTTCAAGATTTATTTCTCTTGCATAAATAATACTATAGAGTATGAAGCTTTGATCCTTGGTCTTAGAGCAGCCTTAGCCTTGAAGGTTAGTGTTCTTTCAATCTTTGGTGACTCTCAACTTGTGGTCAATTAGATTAATGATATTTATCAGACTTGAGATGATAAGCTAAAACCTTACAAAGATATTATCACCAAGATTTTGTCTCGTATTCGATCGAGTAACCATAGAGTCTATCCCTAGATCCTCCAACCACCATGTAGATGCCATGGTTATTACTACATCCTTATTTCCCTTGGAGTTGGAAGATGATCAAGCATCGATTATCATTAGATAACTTTAGGAGCCCACATCGCTTAGTTCTAGTCTTATTCCATTAGATGTTTTGACCATTGAAGCTTCCCCATATGAGCCATGGTATAACGACATATTTAATTTCCTTAAGGATGGTTTGATTCTTGATGGTTTAGATCATAATCAACATAATATTTTGTACAAAAGAGTATGTTAATTCATTATAATTGGCAATACTTTATATCAATATTCTTTTGAAGGTATCCTCTTATGATGCCTTAACTCCGATGAAGCCCAACTAGCTCTTAGTGAGGCTCATGAAGGTTCATGTGGAGGCCATTTTAGAAGTAATTCCATTGCCAAGAAGCTCCTTTAGATGGGGTATTATTGGCCTTCCATGGAGAAATATGCATGTGACCATGTTCGATGTTATGACAAGTGTCAATGCCATGACAACCTTGTTCATGCTCCTTCTCAAAACCTTTAGGTTATTTCTTCTCCTTGGCCATTTTCCATGTGGGGATTGGACATCATAGGGAAGATTAACCCAACATCATCTGATGGTCACAATTTTATCATAACAATGATAGAGTACTTCACTAAATGGGTCAAAGCCATACCCCTGGCCATGGTGACTAGAGCTCAGGTCTCCAAGTTCATCTTCAACTAGATCCTCTATAGGTTTGGGATTCCTTCGATGATTATTTTTGACAATGGCACTCCTTTCAAGAACAAGGATATCCATAAAATTTGTGCTAAGTACAAGATTCAACATAGGTGGTCAACTTTATATTACCCCTAGGGTAATGGTCAAGCCAAAGCATCCAATAAGTCTTTGATCAAGATCCTCAAGAAGTTGGTTAGTAAGATCGATCATGACTAGCATATCCAACTTTATCCTACCTTGTGGGCCTATCATACTAGTGTGTGAACTCCTACAAGTGCTTCTTTATATGTCTTGGTCTATGGGATTGAGGTCATTTTTTTATTTGAGTTAGAGGTTCCTTCATTGTGCATCTTGTTGCAAGATGCCTCGATCGATGATGAGTATCACTTTGATCATTTGCACCAATTGGAGCTGTTGGATGAAAAGTGCATTCATGCCTTAGAGCATCTTTGAGCCTATCAGAATAGGCTCAAGTGATCTTATTCCAAGAGAGTTTATAATCATTATTTTGAGGTTGGGGACCTTGTCCTCAAGGAAAACCAAAAGAACACCAATGCTCATTCAGATATTAAAGGTAAGTTTTAGCCCAATTGGTTAGGCCCCTTTGTCATAACAACCAAGTTTGGCTCAAGGGCCTATCATTTAGCTTCTTTAGATGGTAAAGAACTTAAAGAACCAATGAACATAATGCATCTAAAGAGATACTATGCATAACTTGGCATTCTATATTTTCATATTACATTTAGCTTAGTTTTCATATTGCATTTGGTTTGCTTGTTCATACTGCATGATTTCCTATCATATTTTGCATGGTTTTCCTAACATTTTGTTCCACTTTGCATTTTGCTTGTCATATATGAAGAACACAAGCTTATATTGAGAGGGGGGGTGAACATTATAAGACCACTTTTTAATTTTCTTTCCCAAACAATATTAATCAATATAATAAATGGAAATATCAATAGCAATAACCAAAGCAATGCACAAATCATCACACATAATAGAGACACATATTTAATGTGGTTCACCCAAATATGGCTACCTCCACAAAGAAAATATTTCTTCTAAATATTTCTCAAATAATCTCATGGGAATCCTTTCCCTATTACAATGTTTATGGACCTCAGTCCAAAGGAGATGTTGATCCCCTAAATCTAGTTTGTGGATCTCTATCCACAGGAGAACTCCTTCTCCTCTGCTCTAGCTGGTGATCCTCTAGAAAAAACTACCTCCACTCCACTGACTGTGGATCTCTCTCCACTTGAATACTCCTATCCTCACTCAGAAGAGTTTTCCTCAATGTCCTGGCTGATGGATCTCTATCCACTGGAGACTTTGTCCTCTCTGCTCTGTCACCTCCAAAGCTCTATCTCAATATTGTACTAAACACAATCTAGTCGGTCTAGCACAAATCTACTCAATCTCTTACACTAAACACAGTACATTTGGTCTAGCACAAATCTTCTCAATATCTTACACTAAACATAATACATTCAGTCTAGCACAAATATGCTCAATAGGTCCACTCAGAACCTTCTCAAATCTGCTCAATATGTTCACTCAGAACCTTTTCAAATCTTCTCAATAGGTCCACTCAGAACCTTCTCAAATCTGCTTAATAGGTTCATTCAGAACCTTCTCAAATCTGCTCAATAGGTTCACTCATAACCTATCCAAATCTGCTCAACAAGTCCACACAGAACCTGTACAACTCTGCTCAACATATCCACTCCAATAAATTAAAAACATACCTCTTATTTAGATTTAAAACTTGGAACCAAACTTAGATAAAAACGATACCCAATTTTAAATATTTAATATTAAATTATTTAAACCTTAAATTTAAATAATTTAAATATTAAATCACTTTAATCACATACCTTGGGTCTTTTAATATTATAACAAAGTATTATAATATTATTAGGCCATCCAATTTCTTTTTAAACCACACCTGACCATCTAGAGACCATTTGACTTTTGCACTACTCCTCTTGACCTTTTGCATCAATGGTGGTTTGCTCCTTAACATCAATGACAATTTTGGCTTAGGGTTGCTCCTTGACATCAATGACAATTTTAGCTTAGGGACTCAAAATATCCAATAATATCCCCCTTTGTCATTGATGGCAACCCATATTATTTTTACTAAAACCTGACCTTTCTTTTTCTTATGCTCCCCCTGGGACATTGCTCCCCCTAACTCAATGCTCTCTCAAATATCAAATCTCTCCCCATATCAAATCTCTCCTCCTTTGACATCAATGGAAAAGGGTCACCTTTGGTGCTCAGGGTTAAGAATGAGCCTCTTAGCTTAGCCCCTCCCCCACCTCCTCATGAGGTGGTTAATTCTGGGGTGGGAGTATTTATACTCCTCGAAAAAACTATTCCTTACCATTATCCCTTTCCCTTATTTTCTGAGTTTTTTGAATCCTCTAATTGTTTCTATCCAATTCATCATCCCTGTTCTTGTCATCATTCATGTTCCTATTCCTGTTCTTGTTCTCATCCATGTTCCTATTCTTGTTCCTATTCCTATTCTCATCTATGTTCCTGTTCCTATTCCTGTTCTCATCCATGTTCTTGTTCCTATTCCTGTTCCCATCCATGTTCCTGTTTCGATTCATATTCCTATTCCTGTTCATACCCATTTCTGGAATGTCTGCTCTACACCATTTTGTTGTGTGACCATCATTATTGCACTTATAACACTTAATGTTATTATTCCTTTGAGGTTTAAATGTCTTAGGATTTATTCAAGTGAAGCCATATCCTCTTTTGTCATGAACCTTGCAATTCATTGCCTTGTGACCAAACTCATTACATGAGTAGAAATACCCATGGAAAAACTGTCCTTTCCCATATTCTTGTCTTTCATGTGTCCTTCACTGTGAAGCCATGTGCCCAAACCTGTGACATGAAAAACATCTTCCATTGAATAAACCTTGCCAAGACCCCATTGGTCTCTTAGTCTCTTCTACATGTTTCCTGTTCCATATGTTCCTTACTTGTGCATTGTTCCTTTCCTTGTCGAAATTTCTATTGTCCAACTTCTCCTTAGAAGTCTCACTCTCTACTTACTTCTTTTGACTCTTATTTTGGTGTTTGAACTTGACTCTCCTTTTTCTGCTTCATGTTTCTCTTGTTCTTCTTTAGAACTAAGTCTTGTTATGGTGACTAATGACCTTTGTGCATTGATAATCTTATCCAAAGTCTTTGAATTTTCCTCAAAATTGTGTATATTGTCCTTATAACCTTTTACTTCCATCCTTAGTGAAAATATCTCATGCCCTAATCTTTTACACTCTAGATATTTTGTCTTTAATTTTTCATCCATACCTTCTTCAATTTTTCTTATCTCTTCAGCTTTGATTTTGAAGTTGGTGAGTTCCTGTAGAAACCTTGATTTTGCTTTCTCATATTCTTGAGCTTGAACCCTTAATCCCGAGTTCTCCCTTTTTAATTCTTCAAGAGTAATCATAAGCCTTTCACATTCTATCTCTTTTTCTTTTGATTTTTTAATCACACCTTCTTCAACTCTTATTGTTTTTTCAACCTTATCTCTCAAGTCAGAGATATCATGTAAAATATTTGTCTTACATTTCTCATATTCTTGTATTTGAACCTTCAATTCTAAATTCTCTCTTTTCAATTCAATAAGTTCCTTAAGAGTGGTTTCCTCTTCTTTTTCTAAATCTTCCTCTTCTTCAATTTCTTCTATTGTCCAAAGTGTAGTTTCTTCTTGATACCTGCTTTGACTATTCTTGTTACATTTTTTTTACTCATTCTTTATAACTTCAAATCTAATAGAATCATCTTCATTTTCATTGCTATCAAACCCATTGCAATAACTTGCATCATGATCAAGTTGACCACAAACAAAACATTCTTCACCTTCTTGTGAACAATAAGTTGCATGATGACCTATCTTTCCATATCTAGTACAAAACTTTATCAGTCCGAATATTTCTCCATTACTTGATTCATCTCTTGAATCTATTTCCATTTTTCCTCCCAACACAACAATATTAAACTCATCTTCCTTTTCTTTCATGACCATAGGTGTTATTTTATTCTTGTATCTCATGCTTCTACTCTTGCCTTTCTTTGCCATTTGTGTTCTTGTAGGATCTTCCTTCAAGCTATTAAACTTATTTTGAAGGAACTGGCTTTGATACCAATTGAAGAACACAATCTTATACTGAGAGGGGGGTGAACAGTATAAGACCAATTTTTACTTTTCTTTCCCAAACAATATTAATCAATATAATAAATAGCAATATCAATAGCAATAACCAAAGTAATGTATAAATCATCACACACAATAGAGACACAAATTTAACATGGTTCACCCAAATATGGCTACCTCCACGAAAAAAATATTTCTTCTAAATATTTCTCAAATAATCTCATGGGAATCATTTCCCTATTACAATTTTTATGGACCTTAGTCCAAAGGAGATGTTGATCCCCTAAATCTGGTTTGTGGATCTCTATCCACAAGATAACTCCTTCTCCTCTGCTCTGGTTGGTGATCCTCTAGAAGAAACTACCTCCACTACACTGACTATGGATCTCTCCACTTGAACACTCCTATCCTCACGTAGAAGATCTATCCTTAATGTCATGGTTGATGGATATCTATCCATTGGAGACTTTGTCCTCTCTACTCTATCACTTGCAAAGCTCTGTCTCAATACTATACTAAACATAGTCCAGTCGGTTTAGCACAACTTTGCTTAATCTCTTGCACTAAACACAATATATTCGGTCTAGCACAAATCTGCTCAATCTCCTACACTAAACATAGTACATTTGGTCTAACATAAATATGCTTAATAGGTCCACTCATAACCTTACCAAATCTACTCAATAGGTTCACTCATAACCTTTTCAAATTTTCTCAATAGGTCCACTCAGAACCTTCTCAAATCTGCTCAATAGGTTCACTCAGAACCTTCTCAAATCTACTCAATAGGTTCACTCAAAACCTGTCCAAATCTGCTCAATAGGTCCACATAGAACCTGTACAACTCTGCTCAACAGGTCCACTCAGATTCTGCTCAAATCTGCTCAACAAGCTCACATAGAACTTGTCCAAATATTCTCAACAAGCTCACATAGAACATGCCCAAATCTGATCAACAAGCTCACACAGAACTTGTCCAAATCTGCTCAATAAGTCCTCTCTAGGACTTGCTCAAATATGATCAATAAGTCCTCTCTAGGACTTGCTCAAATTTGTATTGTAAGCTTCCACAAAAGCTCACACAAAATTAGTCCACAAGTCTTCTCAAAGACTTACCTCAAATCTGCTTAACAAGTCCACACAGAACTTTTCCAATCCTATAGAAACATAAAGAGAATTGTTAGAGACTCAATATGTTATATACTCAATACTAAATCACTTTCTCAACTCAATCTCATAGAAGCATAACAAGAATTGTTACAGACTCAATATGTTCTATACTCAATGCTCAATCACTTTCTCAACTTAATCTCATAGAAGCATAAAGAGAATTGCTAGAGACTCAATATGTTCTATACTCAAAACTCAATCTCAACTCAATCTCAACTCAAATCAGAATATAGAATAGTTTGTTTTATGGAACTTGAACAACCACTTCACACAACCACTTGACTAGGCTCAATCAACTCTACTCAACCAATCACTTCAAGAAACAACCCTTTCTTACAAACTCTAGTCCAAACATATATCAACCAACTCAAAATGCTTCCAACAATGTTCAACAACAACTCTCACATAACAATGATACTCATGTTCTTTTCAAACCCTAGTTCAAGTTCTTTGCATAACATCTCACTTCAACAACAATGCTAATAAAACATTCTTCATCTAACAATGATACTCATGATCTTTTCAAACCTTAACTCAGGTTTTTCACAAAACCAATGGCTTCAACAACAATGCTAATAAAACAAGGTTTAATCATAACTCTCAATCTAGAAAACCTTGAAGCATTAAACCAACCACTTTTGAAAAGGAAACCCTAATCAATTCCTTTTCACTCCAAACTTAATTTTCAATCAATCCAATCAACCAACTCAATCAAGAAGAATTTTACCCATACCTTTTCTTCAAGAGTAGTAATTCTCACAAATCTGCCACACTCACAATTACTTCTTTATATATCTCACTAAGGGTTAGAGAATATTTTTCTTCAACAAAATATATCACAAAAATAATATCAAAATTACACCTTATCACTCCAACTTAAAAATAACATTCACCATAGTCTTATTTCAATAAAAAAACCCTTATACAAAAATAAAATCAATGTCCAAAACCTTAATATATCAATATAACAATATTTCAATTAAGACTTAAATATCACCTTATTTCTCCTAATTTCCTTTACACTTAGTATTCACACCTCTTCAAAAATAATAATAATACGACTTCCTTATAGCTCCTGACTCCCCTTTAAATAAAATATTTTATATATCATAGCATATACCCTTTAAATTCTTCTATTCCCAATCCAATATTTAAAATATTCGAGCATACCTTATTGAAAACGAGGTTGTAGCACCTTATCACTCTTGACAAAACTTTAACCGCCTAGGCGTTTCGAACCGCTTACCTCTATTGTGCGAGTGTTTGTCGCAGGTGCTCTAACAACATGAGCCATCGTGTCGGTTGGAACAGAGAGTGTTCCTCTCAATCAATAAATTATTACCGTCTAGAACCGCAAAAAACAAAAATAAACTTGCAAAAAGTGTGAGCTTTGGGTTTTGAACTCGGGTCTCTTTCTCTGCTACACAACACCAACTAGCGACAGCACTGCCTGTTTACTTGAGACCAAACAATGAAGTCTCCCTATTTATTATGGTTCTCCTTAAAAACAGTTAACCTATTGTATACTTCCGCATCACAAAAATCAGTCGGAGCGAATGTTGTTTTGGGTCTTCAAAACTTTTAATGTCATGCTCTTGTATTTCACAGGGTATCTGAATTCATTACATGTCTTCGAAACCTTATATGTCTCGTCTCACTTTCTTGCCAAATCGATTGTCGTAGAGGTTTCCTTTTTTTCATTTGAAGTTCATCAAATTCTCTTTTTTTGAAACCATAGAGCTCCTCTTATATATATATATATATATATATATCATAGGAGCTTTTAAATTATGACATCGATGAGGGCTATTCAAAAAATTACACATCTTCAGTACCTTCGATTAACATAGAAACTTTTTAATAAAAGAGGACGTCGGTGAATGCTTATATAGGGTTGTCACGTCGATGCCTTTTAAGGGCCCACTCCAATAAATTAAAAACGCACCTCTTATTTAGATTTAAAACTTGGCACCCAACTTACATAAAAACGATGCCTAATTTTAAAAATTTAATATTAAATTATTTAAACCTTAAATTTAAATATTAAATCACTTTAATCACATACCTTTGGGTCTTTTAATATTATAACAAATTATTATAATATTATTGGGCCATCCAATTTCTTTTTAAACCACACCTGATCATCTGGAGACCATCTGAATTTTGCATTGCTCCTCTTGACCTTTTGCATCAATGCTGGTTTGCTCCTTGACATCAATGACAATTTTGACTTAGGGTTGCTCCTTGACATCAATGACAATTTCGGCTTAGGGACTCAAAATGTCCAACAATATAATTGCGTTGTTGCTTGACCATATTTGCATTATTGCTTGATCGTATATATTTTTGGGACTTCATGAGGATGATAAATGATGATACGTAGTTATATCTTAGCTCACATGCATTTCACTCATACCAGGTATCTAATGCCTAGCGAATCCCCAACCTAGGGCTCATCTCTATGCATTTTTATCTTTGATTTCATCCATCTTTTCTTCTTCTTTGTTCTTCTCTTATATTCCTTGACCTTGAAATTCTAAAGTGATCATCAATTTTTTTCTCCAAGTCAAGGAATATAGTTGTTCTTCTCTTGTATGTCCCTTGTACTTGAAAGTTTTAATCATTTCTTACCCTCCCCAAGACAAATGACATACATTATTTCTTTCATTTTTTCTTGCTTACATATATTAGTATTTTGATTGTTAAGTGGTCCTTGTAAGATAGGGCAGATACCGCGTGGATAACATTCATGGTATTCGTATGACCATTGACTATTTGATGCACACCTCTTAACTCTTGAGATTTAACTAGAGATGCAAACACACACTATGTTTTAATTTTTTTGCTTCTTTCTTGCTTCCATCTTCTTCCAACACACGCACACACTCACACTGCTTTTGTCATTCTTTGCTCTGCTCATACATCTTTTGCAGACACCACACCCCTATCGAGTAGTACTCATTTTGACAAATCAATCACATATTTTTCACCCCATATAGGATAATATTCATGGCCATACGTGAGGAGTAGACTCCATATTGGTAATTTATGAGCATACATCCTAGCGGGTATCTCTTCATCTCTGGCTATTAGTGAGCACTACACCCATAGCAGGTATCGCTCCACACTTAACATCTTTGCAAGCATAACATCCTTGTAGGATAGCTTCGTGGCAACATGCAAGGGGTAATCTCCATCTTAGTCATTTGTGAGCACACATACTTACAAGGGTTTCGCTCTTGTTTTCTTTTATTTTCCTTTTTTTTGATATTTTGGAGCTTTTAATTTCTTCTTCTTTCACCTTTTCTCTTCTCTCATTGTTTGTTCCCTTATCTATTATTTCTTTCCTTTCTTATTTTCATCTGGTTACTCGTGCATTTAATTTTATATTGCATGTTAAATTGTATTTCATTTAGTTAGGTACAATCATGCATTTCATTTAGTTAAGATCATCATGCATTACACTCATCATGTTCATAATCATCATGCATTAATAAAAACACAAATAACAAAAACATAATAAAATATCCTTTACACAATAAAATAAAGCAACTTGTATTACTCAAAAGCACTAAGTGTGTGCCAGTCAATCGATGTGTCACAATAGAGAACTTGGCACACTCAACCATCCCTAGGGGTGCATACCATAATTAAAATTGGCATGTCATCCTAATCCTATCCCTAGCTATGTGAGCATGTCCCCTCTACATTACCTATTGGAGGTTGTGGAGGAGCCATGTTCACAGATCGTGAACTAGATCATACCTACAATTACAGGTAACTCTATGATCGTGTGGATGATGATAAGGAACCTTTTGATCTACTAGGATGGCATGGAAGTATACCATATGGTAGTAGGCTTCCCTTCACACAACCATTTCATATACCTCCCTTATCCTCTGTAGCTCTATCAATAGTAGGTGACCTCCCTCGCTCTATTGGTTACCTGCAATGATAGCCATCCCCTTTGTCTGTGCCTATTGTTGATCTTGCTCCAACTGATCCATATCCCCTCTTAGGTGATCTACCTTAACCCTAATTGTGTCCAGCTCTACTTAGGCCTGGTCTAGCATTGTGTGGATGGTATCCATATTTGCCTTCATAGCCATCGTTGTGGCCTGTAGCACCTCTGTCTCCCTCACCTACTCACCTAGATCTATTTCCTAACTGGGTCCTACATGTGTCGCTATCAGGGTAACTACTATAGTTCCCCCTCTCCTTAAGCTAGATATGGTGATTGTCCTCCTTATGGCTATCACTATTTCCAACCAAACCTATGTTTGGGTCAGTCTCGATGGGACTATGCCCCTATGCTCTTGCTCTATGGTACGTCAAGTGGCCTCTCAAAGTGCTAGCTACACTCGTCAGCTCATTAATTGGCATCTCTACACTAGCATTGGTGGGGAGATCCTTGGGGGTGTAATGCTCTCGTACCATCTCCTGTACCCAAAGGCCACATTGACATTGTCCACCCTTGGATCCATGTATAATGGGTCATCCAAGTCCTCCTCCACCCATCTACCAACATTAGGAGTGTCTTCAAATCCTGGTAGGTCCCTCTTCACCCTCTTGAACCAATAGTCTTTAAGGTCTAAAATCTCTTGTAGAATGTTGAATTAGCATTGTTCTCTATCAAATCGATATAGTTCTTAATATCCCTTCTCAGTGATGACCCATCAGATCCTCCTCACTTGAGCCAGCTCCTCTATGTCCTTAGTTCAACCAAGGTGTAGACACCATGGTCACCATATGATCTGGTGCTCCCATAACTCATCTATCACCTACCTCCCTAGTGGTAAGACACCAGTGTATGCTCTACTCCCATTCTTGTAGTGTCAAATCCACCTATATGTTGTTGGATGCTCCACATTAGGAAATGGCCCTAGTAGCACATTCAACCTTCAAACTACTATGTGCTCCTAACATCACACCTTTAGCAATGTCATATATATCAGCCTTATTTGTCACTTATACACGATGTCATGCAACATCCTATATAAGCGAGCCAATACATATGGTCCCCATGCGAATCTAATTCCCTGATCTCACATGTCCACCACTATGTCTATCAGTTCCCATGATAGGTGTTGCCTACTCATATGACACACCAATATCTCCACCACCACCCCGCATAGTATAGACATCAAGGCCCCAACTCCATATTGATGTGGCATCTCATCGACATGGAATCCACTTTGATGGATCACATGTGTTAGGTCCCCTGACATCTTCTCAAATGCCACCATCAACACCTGTACCATGTATACCATCCTCCCACTGATGGGGATCCTCAAGATGCACCACACATTCTCTAGTGTGATGGTCATCTCCCCTGTTGATAAGCAGAATGTGGATAATTTTGGATACCATTTCTCGGTAAAGCCTAGTTAGCCTTAATGTAGGGTATCTATACTAGATGCAGTAGCCCCACATTTTCCAACATCTCTCGCTCTACTACTATGAGCTCTATCATAACATCCTTGAGTGTCTTTTACCGCCACTCTCTACTCTTGAGTACATATAGCTGCATAGTCAACATAACAACATTCACACATTTCATCAAAATAAAAAAGAAGTGCATTTTTTTGTAAAATTTATCAAATTCATGCCTTGAAATGTTCGATCATGAATTTGGCAAGGGAACTTGACCAAATTTACGTTCCACGACCAAATTCATGCTCCATGATGAATTTTGCAAAAAAATGCTTAAAATTAAATAAAAATAATAAAAAATTTACCAAAAGTTTTGTGTGTAAGTGAAACATCTAATTCTAGCAAGTGGGTTTCGATATGTACCTTTTTATAATTAGTGGTTTTTCCAGCATCGCCTCTCGCCATGGCAACACAGTGAGTTGGAAGCACCATTCTTCTTTTTATTTGTTGGAGCTCTTTTCTTTTCCTTGCATGGTGAAAATGAGCCCCTTTTCCCTCCTTTTCCTCTTTTCTTCCCTCATTTTCCTTCCTTTTCTCTCTCTCTCTTCCTTTTCTTTTTACCTCCCTTTATTCTCTCTCCCCCCTTCTTCTTCCTTTTGTCTCTTCTCTTTCTCCTTTGCTTTTCTCGTTTTTGCTTCCTTTTTGTGCCTTTTTTCAAGTTTTTTTTAGGAATCTCACATTCCTTCAAAAACTCAAGGGGGTACCCTAGCCTTAGAGGCATTAATGGTAGTAATGGCTTGATTTATATGTAAATTTGTGGTGTTCAGGGTAACATCCCTTTTTTGCACTGCCCCTCCACCCAAACCAGGTCACCTCTTTTTGTGTGTGTTTGTCATTTTCATCCATAGGAGTCTACATCTTTCTTTGACGTATTTATTTGGCCATAAATGCATCAAAGAGGGGGAAAAATGTAGACATGGAAAATTGACCCATCAAAATGAGTCAATATTTCCTTAGATCCTTAGGAAGCCACTCAAACTTGACAAGTACAAATCTAGGGCCCTTTTCCCCTTTTCCTTTATCATTTTCCCCTAGCCTTACCAAACTAATTCCTAGTCCATATGAGGTGCGAATTTGGTGTTCTAGGGGTTTTTCTCTCAAAGACCCCACCCCTCATCGATTTATTTTGGTGTCAGCCCTTGCCCATGGCGAAATTTCATTTTCTTCCCTTTTAGCCCTCCAACCTATTATAAATAAGGGATTGGATTCCCTATTTTATCCCAGCTTCCCATATGGATCTAGAGAATGAAATCCTCTTGAAAACCCTAATCTTGATTTGCTAACAAGTTTTCTCCTATTGTGGATTGTTATTTGCTATTTTTCTATTGTGGTGTTGGTTGCCCTTAGGGATCAATTGGAGGAGTCTTTATGGTTGAAGAAATCCACCATTCTAGAGTGTTTCCTTCATATTCTCATTACTCCTTGCTTCCTCCATCAGCTAACCAGTTTCTTTACTTGCATTATTAGTCATTAGCTATATTTTTTACAGTGTTGCATCACATGTTTTGATGTTTTAGGATCCAAAAAGTGTATCCAAACCAAATTCATGCCTTTCCTATACAAGGTGTGAATTTGGCAAGCCATATTTTTGCCTCCTCACTACATGGTATGAATTTGGTCAATTAGGTCTTGGGGACAAATTTTTGCTTCCTAAAACCCTAGTTCGTTGCTTGCATTTTAGATTTTTGTCACCTGCATTTTGTTTCATTTCATTTCACTATTGCATATCCATTTCATCTTATTTTTGCTTGTTCTAAAAGTTAAATATTATTTTATTTTTGAACATTCAACTAAAAGGACCAAGGGAGATTGACTGTTGCACCTCCAAGCTCAGTCATATAGCAACCTAAGCAGGCCCCCAAACGCTTGTTAAATTTTCTAGTGTTTTGTAAGTTATTGCACAAGTTGAAATTGTTTGGATATTTTGGATGCAAGTTAAAGCTGGGACCATTCATCAAATTAGGTAAGTACCCTAGTAGATCTTTAGGCTGTTTGATGAGTGTCTTTATCCTTTTCTATTTTAGATTGTGATTATAAAAGAGAAGAAAATATTTGATTCTTTATCTCTAGGCATTTGAAGAATAAAAGCATATAGTTTGCATCTTAGGGTTAATTTTGTTTGTGCATTCTCTTAAACCCTTTCTCAAAATATAAATATCTATTTTATTGCAAGTTAGGGTTTAGTCATCATCAAAAATTAAGAATCATTCTAGGGTTAGTTTATTATCTTCTTGTATCTTTGGTTGTTTTTCATTATTATTTCATTTACATAGCTTAGATTTTAGAAAGTCCAAATATAGGTGTTTGTTCAATATACACATTAAACATCTCCATATTGGACTTAGATCGAGTCCTTAAACTATTCCTAGTGAACCCTTTGATCCCCAAGCTCTCGAGTGTAGAGAATATAACACACCCACGTGGTTACCTTGGCATCCAGTAGATCTAGTTGAGACTCATACGCAGTAGAGCAGTTTTCACCCTCTACACACATCAACATCCATGTTAGCCTCATCAACTCTATCAATGCGTTCTTCAATAATCATGTGTCCTACCATGTCATATTTATAGACTGTCATGTGTTACCTCAAAATTTGTACACCTAGTTAAACAAAACCACTATGTCAGTTATGTAAATTAGGATTTATGCCACATCATCAACTATATTAATGCTTTCTCTAGTCACCATGTGTCCTACTATGTCATATTTATGGATTGTCATGTGTTACGTCAAAATTTATACACCTATTATGAAGTTAGTTATACAAAACACTATGTCATCTATGTTGACTACCATGTCTTGTATTAGGATTTATACACTAGTCATCAACCATACAAAGTACAATGTGGTATTTGTATAGTCTTGCCATATCATCACAATTATGCAAAGGATATGCCACATCATTAGGGGATGTGAAGTCATCACAAATCACCAAAACATCATAGGTTTGTTGATGATATATTTTAAACAAAATAGAATGGTATGGGAGGGATTCAAACCTAGTACCTACCATGTCCCAACATCTTAAAGAGGCTATACTAGCCAACCCTCCAAGTACCAAGCTTGGGAGGGAAAGAATGACTAGCATTTTTAAACAAGTAGACATTTCCAAATGCTCCTCATATGCACCTTTCATAGGCCTACATCATATTATTTTAGGTGCACATGGGTTCCAAACTTCCCATTCCAAACCACCACTTTAAGGAATATTTCACAAAATATTTCCTTTTTAAAATTAAAATTTTAGAAAAAAAATAAATAACAATTTATTTCAAACATAAATTTGAAGTACCTAAAGGTAAAATAGGTGAAAGTGTTGAATTGGGAGCCCCCTAAAATTAAAAAAAAAATACATAAATTTTATTAGTTTTTCCATATCCATTATGGTTTACCCTATACATCGATTTTATTAAACATAACCAATCAAGTCATCCTCTCAGACCTATGCAGCAGAAAAGTTGTACGATCATTTTTGTAACTTTGTCAAGTGGCTTGAAGGTAATTGCTAAGTTTAGAAGCTTACCTATGACATCTTTAGCACCAAGGGTATGTCTAGAAAATTCTAGCCACTTCTTTTCTTCTTTCACAATAGCTAAGTAGTTTGCCCTCTCATTAGTATTACTAGTGGACAATAAAAGTTGGAAGAGAAAAGAAAATGGGCTTTTTGAAAAATATATAAAATACGATTGAGGTTTTTAAAAAACCTTAAAAAAATAATATTGAATCAAGGGCATCCATTTGGTTAGAATAAGTTAAGTCAAAACAACTTTGAGTACCAATGACAGAAAAGAGGAACTTGTCGATCAATATTTCTTTCGGAGATTTTTTTTTTATTCTAGTGAGATCTTCTAAATCCAAGTCCACCTAAGGTTTTTAATAAAAAAATTCTTCACATTACATTTTCAACCTTAAAAAAATATCCTTTGCTAGCTCTAACAATAATTTCCCTCAAGAGAAGATAAAAGAAAAAATCTTGTCGACAAAATCAATCGAATAATGAAGATTCACACTTGCTCTAAAACTATGCTAGATTTTACAGTAGTTTTAAAAAACAAATGGATTAACAAAAGGAATATGCAAATCAAATAAGAAGAACAAAGAATATTTTGGGGTGTCCGTGGACACCAATAATCTCATTAGAATGGAAAATATAATTATACTCCAACTGATAATGAAAATATTGGTATGAAAGGATATTTATACCTAAATACATGATGCCTTTAGGTCAAGGTTGTAAGACTAACCCTCCAGAAAGAAATATTAGAAACAAATTACAAAAGTACATTTTTCAAGGTTTATATGGGCCCAAAGGGTAAACATAACAAATGCAAGTACAAATAGTCAGGCATGGTCTCAAGAGAAGCTTAACCACCACATATTTCAACAATACTATTTGTAAAATTACATTTAAATTGATATAATATGGCATTATTGTTCCTTCTTCTATAACCAACTTTAGCTTGTAGTTTCCTATATGACTATTAACTAGGATTTATAACAAACAAATTAAGCAACTAACAAAAAAATAAAATATGAAGCAGTCTAAGAAAAATAAAGAAATAATCATAATAACTCATCCAAGATAATCAGATAGAAGCATACAAAAATTCAACTAACAAATATGCAAATGCTAGGGCACTTCTTATGGGGATCAAAATTACCATTGAAAATGATGAAAATATAATCAGTTGAGGGGGATTCACAAATTATTATTAATATTATCAACAAAATAGATGTAGAGATTGTATCAAAAACAACATTGTTGCTTATGTTTATCAACCATTGTTGAAGGTAGCATATTGGAAATGTAAGCATATCTATAGAGAAGAAAACAAGATAGTCAAAAATTTATCTAATTATGGTATCGATCTTTGTCTTGACAAAATTTAAATTTCAAAAGGCAATTGGATGAGTGAGATTTACCTCTTACTAAAAATGATGACAAGGAGTTGATTGCAAAAATATATTAATTTGAGGGCAATGAAGAATCTTCATCTTTGGAGGTGAAGAATATCTTTGATAAAAAAGACAAGTTAGATATAATGTAATTAACTTGTCATCAAATGTAATGTTTTGTTATTTTGATGAGAGTGGTCCCAATAGAAGTCACACATAGCTTACTAAGAAATTTAAAGAATTCAAATATAAGAATATATAATTAGACAAATTCAAAAACCAGTTCTTAAACTTGTACATCTCAACCTCTAGTATATTAGTTAGAGAGTGTTATACAAGAACACCTATTTTTATATGACTCACACTTGCTCTAGAATTCAAGATAGGACCATTAATCAGGGACATAATGCAAGCATGGTGATAAAAAAAAATGTGCCAAATGGTGCAAGAAGTTATGGACTGTGGTTTTAGTTTATACAAAGTTATTATGTTGCTTCCATCAAGCTAGAGAAATACACAATTGTTTTTTAACAAATAATTTATCTAGTAGATCAAAACTAGGAACAAAGTATTTTTTTAATATCTATTCCAGTACAGTTTTCTTTTCAGGGTCAAATTAATACTTATTAGATTTCCTATGTTAATGGTAGTTTAGTTTCAATTAGGTTACTCCTGTTCATTTTTCTATCTTAGATAATTGGAATGGATGTAAAGTAATTTCATATCCAGTTATTTATCATTTTATCTCTCATGTTGAGGATTCAAAATTAGATTATTTTTATTATGAAATAGTAATTTTAAAATAAATCTTCTTCTACCATTCAATTAGTCTATTGCTTGTTATTCATTTTTTAAAAATTTATTGATTAAGGTGTACCTCATCTAGCCAATATAATGAGCATAGAAATAACACTATGGAAACTCTTCATCTATCTCATTTTGTCTTAACATAAAAATGAGTAACTTAATTTTGATAAAAATATAATTGAATTAATGGCATTAGTGTATTGTTTATTCAATTTATTTGTTAAACAAACATGTCATATTCTTCTTGAAACGAAATAAAATTCTTAATCTCATAAAAGGTACTAGTAATTAATAATATTTATTATTTCTAATATAAATGGTTTAACTTCAATAATTCTTCTTCAATATATTCAATATTTTATAAACAAAGTTGACAAATAAAAATATTATTATCACTACAAAGAAGGGTCTAACTGATATTGATATAGTAGGAATTATATCCATTATATATTTAATTTAATGGATTTATTCTTAGCTCACTATCCACTATTAATCATGTCCTCAGACTTAAGTCTCAATTTTGGAAATGTACAAGGCAATACTATTATTAGATTTCATATAAGTCATTAAATTATTTCTTACCTTGATTATTTCTCTATCTAAATTTATTCACATAATGGGGATAATAATTTTTAATTTTACTAGTATATATTTAGAGAAAATGACAACACCCTAAAATATTGCTTACTCGTTAAGGCAACTATGTGCCTTCTCTTGTATCCATGTTGAATGATTTTTGTTGCTCCTCTTGAACTTCACAAATGTTTAAGGAGAATATATTTTTGAATCACATCTTAGATATGTTAGGCATTAATGTCAAAGGTAATTTAACAATCTACATGCCATTCCATATTGAAGAAAATATCCTATAGCGAAGCATTACTTCCAATAGGTTAATGATTGGATTAATTGTAAAATTTATTGGTCTTGAAAGGAAGGGTAAATTAAAGCTTGCCCAATTATGGGTGTAAAATAAAATATTTCATCAAGAACATAATCTATAGTCACATGTTTAATGGGATGGCTCTAAAATTCTAACAATGAATCCATGCTCTTCATATTTGAGACATAGAGTATTATCTAAATATTACCAACTATTTGGAAGAAAATCTAAATGTGCCTAAGGTAAACAATGTTACATATATAGTATGTCATCCAAGACAAACTACATGCTTGATATAAGATTTTATGATCACAATAAGTCTTCTTCCTATAATATAAAAGGATGATGGAATTAAATTGTTGTGCTAGTAGGTATGAGGTTTAAGGAGGTCATACATCCATTCAAATGGAACTATCCATGAATTCAAGCTCAAAGCCAATTATTCTTATACAAATACATACTTAAAGGATATTACTTTGAGCTTATATCATCCACAAAAGTGTTGTTTTAGCATGGAGGTATTTAATTATATGTATTTAGATACAAGGCATTCCAATTTTAAATGATATTTTTAGAAATAGAAAGCTTCATAACAATTTAACTTTGATATTTTTTAAATGATAAATTAATTTCTATTGAACTTAGCCCTTTGAATTCCTCACCTATAAAATAGAGTAAAAAATTCAAACTAAGACTTACATGCTTCTAGCAAACTTTGCTTTAATTATAACTCTAACAAATCTCTAGTGTAATTGTATTCAACCATCAATAATCATCAAGTGTAACACAATCTTCTACATACAACCATTATCTTATTTATAGAACCATTACCATTTACTAGTGAAGTAATTATTTTCTATCAATTTTTTCTACACTTGCATCATTTTAAATCATATTAAAAATAGAAACTCTAATGAAGATTCTTCTATCTTCTTTGGCATATCAATTATTTTTTACAACCATGCAAAATAACTAAGCAAGATAAATGGGTTGTCCACTCAACCACCCACCAAACTCTGTCATGCATATTAGGTGTTCTTATCCACTCACAAATGCTCAACATATTATAACTACAACAAGTTGAAACAACAAAATAATAAATGAACTAGGGAGTCCAACCTATAATTAAGATATCAATGATACACCAATAAGCTGGGGGATGAGTTGGGCGGGAAATTTTTTGAGCAGGCGACAGGCGATGTTCTAGGGTTTGTGGAGCGAAGGAAAATCCAGGGCATCAGGTGGGTTGCCGTAGTGTTTTTCTGGATATTGTGGATCTGAAGGAACGTCTGCTGCCCCAGGAGGGCCCAATGGGGTCTCCTCCAGAACCTCTCTCTGGGAGAAAGAGCTCTTACGCTGAAATGCTAAAAGAAAATTCTTCGTCTTCTCATGACGAAGCTCAGAGAAATACTCTTCATACGCTCTTCAAGAACGCTGGCAAGAGTTCAACAACACATCGAGTTAATGGATGCCTCCCACAATCCGCCTCCAGACCCAAGATTGTCATTGAACCAAAGATGGTCGAAGACACAATCATATACAGAGCTAACCATGATCTGATCTGTAAATTCATGGGTATCCGACCTACCCTAAATTTCTTGCATACCTGGGTCAGACAGAACTGGGAGCCTCATGGTGAGTACTCCTTATGGTTTATTAGTAACGGGTATTTCATTGTTAGTTTTTCTTCTCTAGCCGATAGAAACAGGGCGTTTGAATCAGAAAAGAGGAATCACGGTCCGACAGGGTTATTTGTTCAACCCTGGAGAGTGGGTTTCGATCCTCGTATTGAACCCACGGCTGTCCCGGTTTGGATCCGGTTGTACGCTCTTCCAATGGAGTTTTGGGGGAGCAGGTCCTGGAAATGATCGGTAACTCCCTCGATAGACATCTGGGCGTCTCCAAGGACACCATAGAAGGTAACACAACTGTCTTTGCAAGAATCTGCATGGAAATGGATATTAGCCAGCCTCTACCGACAGAGGTGGAACTTGAACTGGCAGGAATATCTTGGATCCAACAGTTAGATTATGAGGCTCTGCCCTTCAGATGCAGAGTCTGCCACAAACATGGGCATTTGGCCCGGTTTTGTCCAAATATTTTGAACACAAAAATGGAGGCCCCGCTTGGAATGCCAAATCGCCCCAGAGAGGGTAAGTCTACTCTTGCCAAAGAAACATCCACTACTCCTCAGGGTAATGATGTTCAGAAAGATGGCTTTGAACAGCCTAAAAGAAGGAGAAAGCAAAAGAAAAATGGTAAGGAGCAATCACAACTCAAGCCAGCCAATAGATATGAAATTTTTAAGACACTAGTGGATCAAGAGGATCAAGTCATGGAAGGAATGGATGGGAATATTGAGGACAATAACATCCACACTCATGCTTCTCCTTCATCTTCCCCTGTCCTAGAACAGGTGATTGAGTCCACTGAGTTACCGCAGCCAGAGAATGCAGGGGCACTGATAGTGCACTCCCAAGCGCAGCCAGTAATTAAGGATGTCAGCATGGGAATTGCAGAAAAGAATAGAGAAAGGCCAGCCCTAGGGATAACTCAGGTGGAAAAGAGATCCAAAAATAGCAACTCTCAAGGAGCGGGCAGAAAATCAAATAAGGACCTGTTAGCAGTTCAAGGAGACAAGCTGATCACTGGAGGATCGGTGAGGACAATTGACTCTTACTGCTCTCAAGGTTTTCAATGATTATTCAATCTTGGAATGTTAGGGGTTTAAACAGTAGAACCCATCAATCTGCTGTTCAAAGACTCTTAGGAAAATGTAGAACAGACTTTTTGCTTATCCAGGAGACAAAAATGTCTTTAGAACTTATGTGTAAAACAGTTAATAGAATCTGGAGGGGCGCTGGTCATATGGATGTGGCTGCCCAAGGTGCCTCAGGGGGGATTGTTACTTTTTGGAACCCTCTGGAATGGACTGCAATAGAACATATAGCTTGGAGGGGTGTTCTCACATCTCATTTTAGGAATAATGTCACAGCTGAACATATCTTAATCACAAATTTTTATGGGGCCCAAAACCTTGATGGCCAGAGGCTCCAATGGAAAGCTGTACATAACATGAGGTCCTCAAGGGAAGATTTAGACTGGATTATTGCTGGGGATTTTAATGCTAAATTATCTGCTCGAGATCGGGAAGGTGGAACCCCAATTTTGGATCTAGGGGATCAGCTTCTGATTGCCCAAGTCCAGGCCTTTCACTTAGTGGATGTTAAAGGCCCTGGAACCTACTTTACTTGGACTAACAAGAGGAGGGAGCCACATAGCAGGAAGGTAAAGCTAGACCATTTTTTGGTCTCAGAGGAGGCATTTGTAAAGTGGAACACTAAATTCCAGATTTTGGAAGGCCCAGTTTCAGATCACTTTCCCATTTTGTTGGAGGGAGGGACTAGGACAGGGCAGCTTCACAAACCTTTTAAATTTGAGAATTTTTGGTTACAAAAGGAGGATCTTCGAAAGAAAATTCCGCAGTGGTGGGAAGAAGGCCGTCTACCTTTTGGGACAGCAATGTTTAAATTCCACAAACAGCTTCATTTTGTCAAAGTTCAACTGAAACAATGGAGGCAAGCTAATAAGTCAGATTTCCAGCTCCAAAGAGCTCCCTTGGTGGCCAGATGGGATGAGGTTCAAAAACTCTTTAGGGAAGGAACAATTACTGAGCAGCTTAAAACCGAGGATGATGCCTTACGCAAAGCGGTGGAGGACATTGATAACCAAGAGGAGACTTACTGGAAACAGAGAGCAAGAAACACTTGGTTATTAGAAGGTGATAGAAATACCAAATTTTTCCATCGATCAGCTTGTGCTAGAAGACAGATGAATAACATGGAAGCCCTTCAAGATGAGAATGGACACTCCTTTGATACTCTTCCTGGTATGCATTCCCACTCAATGGATTATTTTTCTAAACTTTTTAAGGAAAGCATGGAGCAAGATGTTGAGGCTCAGAATGAAGTTATTGATGTCATACCCTCTGTTATCTCTGAAGAAGAAAATCAGACCCTTCTTAGACCCATTGACAGAGATGAACTGAAGAATGTGGTCTTTGGAATGAGCACTGGCAAATCTCCAGGTCCAGATGGCTTTCCTATTGAGTTTTTTCAGGCCTTTTGGGATACTGTGGAGGAGGATGTTTTGGTTGTCACAGAGGAGTCCAGAACTAATAAAAGAATGCTTAAGGCAATAAATCATACCTTCATCACTTTAATTCCAAAAGGGGAGGAGGGGGCTCATATCTCTGATTTCAGACCTATTGCCTTATGCAACGTGATTTATAAAATAATCACAAAGATAATGGCTGAACGGCTAAAACCTCTCCTTCATAACATCATCTCCTCAGAGCAAGGGGGTTTTGTAGAGGGTAGACAGATCTTGGATGGGGTGGTTCTCGCTCAGGAGGCAATCCATACAATGCAAAAATCTGGTAATAAAGGAATGTTCATTAAACTGGATATGTCCAAGGCTTATGATAGGGTGGAGTGGAGTTTCCTGTCAAAGATGATGGCAGCCTTTGGTTTCTCTCAGGACTGGATAGATTGGGTCATGAGCTGTGTTTCTACGCCTTCTTATTCTGTTCTAATCAAGGGTCTTCCCTCGCAACCTTTTGGAGCCACTCGTGGTCTTCGTCAAGGAGACCCCTGCTCTCCCTATCTTTTCCTCATTTTGGCTGAAGGATTAGGTAGACTTTTCTTGAGGAGAAGACATCAAGGCCTGCTAACAGGTATCAAGGTGGGTGAGGAAATTTTGACTCACTTACAGTTTGTGGACGATACAGGATTGGTTGGAGTGGCCAGCTTCAGGGAAGCTAGAGGAATCAGAGATACTCTTAATGTCTACCTTAGGGCTTCAAACCAGGTCATCAATGATAAAAAATCCAAAGTGGTCTTCTTCAATATTGACCAAAGGCTACAGGACAGAATTATAGAGCTCTTGGGATTCACAAGGACTTCTCTTCCAATAGTTTACTTGGGAGTTCCTTTGCATTTCAAAAAATTAAAAATTGATATCTGGAAGGATCTTTTGGATGGTATCAAAGATAGAATGAATCATTGGTCTCATAAATGGTTAAGCTATGGGGGTAGATTAACTTTCTTACAGTTCGTTATTCAGGCCATGCCAATTTATAAATTCTCTATCCTGGCTGCCCCTCATACTATATGGAAAGAGCTGGACAAAATGGCAAGAAAATTTTTATGGGAAGGAGCAAAAGGGGAGAGGAAATGGGCCTTGGTTGGTTGGGATAAAGTTACCCAGCCCAAGGAAAAAGGAGGGCTGGGACTGAGAAGCTCCAAGCTTAATAACAAAGCTTTGGCTGGAAAACTGTACTGGAGGTGGATTTCCCAGCCTACCTCCTTATTCAGCAGAATCCTAACCAGTAAATATTTGGGTCATGTTCACCCCAATGAGGTGGGCCGTTTCCCTCTGGAGGGTACCGGATCCTTAGTGTGGCAGGCTCTCAAGCTTGGATCTCAGGTTATTAAAGACCAATTGTTTTGGAAAGTGGGGAGAGGGGAGAAGGCACGCTTCTGGACTGATTCATGGGACCAGTATTCACCCATCATTGTTGCGTACCCCGAATTACAACCAATTAAATCCGCCATAGAATCCAAGGGCTGGGTCCAAATTGAAAGTTATTTCAACACTAGCCAAATGGGGGAGTATAAGTTTAAGAAGTTCAAGAGGTTGGAGGAGTGGCCAATTACAATCCCTCCGGAGTCGGCACCCATCTTGACCAAAATCTTGACAGAAAGGTTTCTCACAGGGAGAGACGAGGAGGATGAACTAGCTTGGGGCTATGGGAACCTTGGTGTATATACAGTGAAGGATGGATACGACAAGATCCTCCCAGAGCCTCCCCCACATTCATTTTCGGTTCAGGACTAGAGAAAGATTTGGCATTCCAAGGGCTGGCCGAAAGTAAATTTCTTTGCTTGGCAGTTTATGCACAATGGAATTCTCACTTTTGACAATCTCAGAAGTAGAGGAATCATCGGTCCATCTCAGTGTGTATTATGCCACAAGAATGAGGAAACAGCTGATCACCTGATGTTTGAGTGCCCTTTCACGCGCCAGATTTGGAAGCGGTGGTTCTCTCACTATAAACTTCAGGCTAATGGTGATTTGAATCGGACCAATATCTGGGAAAAATGGAAGAGGGGTAGATTTAAATCTAAAGCTCTTCGAATTGGTTGGGAGCTTGGCTTACTTTTCATCTGGTGGCAAGTGTGGTTGGAGAGAAATGCCCGTATTTTTAGAGAAACTTTCTCCTCGCTAGATGGAGTTTGGCAGGTCATCTGGAGCAAAGTCACAGAAACTGTTGCCATCTATGCTGAAGAGGAAAATTAGGTTGGTCCTGGGCCACTGGAAGAGGGAGTTGAAGAGCAAGAGAGACAGGACAGAGCTAGCTGGAAACCACCCCCAGAAGGTTGGATCAAAATCAATACTGATGGTGCTGCAAAAGGCAATCCGGGCAGTGCCGGAATTGGTGTAGTTTGCCGGGATCATGCTGGTTCAGTGCTCTATTGGGAACTGCAAGGTTTGGGAAGAGCCACAAACAATGAAGCAGAAGCCATTGCTATCAAATCTGCTTCCATCTGGGCTGTTAATCAGGGCCACAGGAGGATAATTCTCGAATCTGATTCTCAAATTATGGTTGGCGCTCTAGACTGCATGAGGAACTTTGCTTCGAAAGCATGGAGGTTGCGGATTCTGGTCTCTCAAATCAAGGAACTATGGAGGGAATTAGATGATGTGATCCCCGTTTATGTGAGTAGAGATTTAAATAAAGCGGTCGATTTCCTTGCGAAGATGGGTGCTGAGAAAGAGGTAGGGGTGCAGCTGCACAGTGACATGCCTTTGGAGGATGAAGTGATTAGGCAGGGCCTTGAAAGATCCTTGCGTCAATGAGCAAAGAAAATGCTAAGGGTGGTTTTTGTCGCGATATCGCGACCTGTTGCACCGTCGCGGCCTTTGATGGGAAGTTGTCGCGATATCGCGACATGTCGCGCCGTCGCGGCCTTTGGAGGGAAGCTGTCGCGATATCGCGACATGTTGCGCCGTCGCGGACTTTGGAGGGAAACTGTCGCGATATCGCGACATGGTGCGCCATCGCGGACTTTGGAGGGAAGCAGTCGCGATTTCGCGACATGGTGCGCCGTCGTGGACTTTGGAGGGAAGTTGTCGCGATATCGCGACATGTTGCGCCGTCGCGGCCTTTGGAGGGAAGCTGTCGCGATATCGCGACATGTTGCGCTGTCGCGGCCTTTGGAGGAAAGTTGTCGCGATATCGCGACATGTTTCGCCATCGCGGCCTTTGGAGGAAAGTTGTCGCGATATCGCGACATGTTGCGCCGTCGCGGCTACTGGAGGGAAGCTGTCGCGATTTCGCGACATGTTGCGCCGTCGCGGTTTCCGGAGGAAAATTGTCGCGATTTCGCGACATGTTACGCCGTCGCGGCCATGGGAGGAAAGTTGTCGCGATTTCGCGACGTGTTGCGCCGTCGCGGCCTTTGGAGGAAAGTTGTCGCGATTTCGTGACATGTTGCTCTGTCGCGGCCGAGGAAGGTTTTTTGTCGCGATATCGCGACATGTTGCTCTGTTGCGGCTTGGGAAGGATAGTTGTCGCGATATCGCGACATGTTGCTCTGTCGCGGCTAGGGAAGGTTAGTTGTCACGATATCGCGACTTGTTGCCTTGTCGCGGCCAAGGTGGGTTAGCTGTCGCGAAATCGTGACTTGTCGCGATTTCGCGACATGTCGCTCCGTCGCGGTCTTGGTTGGTTTGTTGCCGCGATTTCGCGACCTGTCGCGATTTCGCGACTCGTTGACTTTTTGCGGTCAAAGGTGGTTTGTGTCGCGTTTTCGCGCCTTGTACTTGGTGGGAAGGGTCTTCTCCCTTTTGTAACTGATCTTTGTTTTAATACAAGTTTTTTCAATTTTTTTCAAAAAAAATAATTAAGATATCAATTACCCAAATACAATGCACAAATCTATATGTCAACACTTCATATGAGGGTATTAAGCTTTATAAATACACCTAAATCCACTCCACTCTTTATCCAAAGGAAAACTCTAAATTAACTATTAAATCCATAGAGAAGTTGTAACTTAACTCTAGGTCTCATAGCAACTCCAACTAACTCCAAAATAATGATGTTATTGGATGAGAACACCCCATGACAACATAATAACTAGAGGAAAAATACTTTAGGATTACACTACAATAGGAGATGTCTGCATTCACTCTTTAGGAAGAGCCTTCCAACATCCTTTTCTATAAGAAGATCCTCATCACTCAATCCTTTGTGCATGGCCATAGAGAAGCTACCACTTCACATTAGGCCATTCATTCATAGGCCACCCATATAGCCTATTGCTTAATACCCTGTCATGAAGCCTTGATGTGCATTATGATCCACATAATTCAATCCTTGCATATAGAATAATTTCAAATTCCTAGTGGTTATTTCTTCCATAATTCACTTATGAAAAGTAGCACATAGCAACATCTTGACAATTAGCTTAAACCTTCAAATGTCATATAGGGTACATAAACAATTACAATGTTACTATACTTATAATTAATTATCCATGTACAAAGTGCATAGACAACATAGTTTTTTATAGGTTTTATAAATAGATATTAATTAATAAGGTGCATAGGCAAACTTATGATTTCATAGACTCTAGCTCAAGGAAAAAAATTAATTTGTTATTATAATGATTAATATCAACATCATCTTACTTCACACTGGAAGGTACATTATAGAGAATTAGTACCTTATAGCCTTAGTTAATTTTATGTTTAATTATTCATTGCCAAGATTTACAACTCTTATTTCCTTCTTGTCTTTCTTTCTACCACTTCCTTCTCCTTCTTTCCCATCTTCTTGTGCCCCTATTTCATCTCGTTTCCCACACTTCTCTCTCTTATTTATATCCACCTAACTACCACCTACACTCCACCTATGCTACCACCTATACTCTACCTATATTGTCAGCTAACTCCCCTCTCTTTCTCCACCTTACAAATTTTCCTTCTTCACATATCTCCCTTCACCTTTAATTCTATCATTATTACTTATTTATCTAGTCTACTCTTTTCACTAATTTAATAATTTTCTTAAATATGTTTATTTTTAGTCTAAATTAAAGTTTATTTAAACCCTTATTTAGATTATCTCATATCAATTATAATGGAGTTAATCCTAAATAAGCATGACTATATTGCATTGACGACAAGACTCAAGCACATGACTTAGATAATGGAATGCACACAATAAGACTGCTTGATACCATTTAATTTCTTTTTCTTTTTCTTTTTCTCTTGGTAGCCTTAGACATTTGCAATCACATATGATACTTTTGTCTTTTCAATTTATTAGCAATAATCAATATAACATTAAACAAGCTAATCCAATAGTTCATATTTACTAATAATTTCTTCTTCAATGAGTCTAACACTATTCAACTCAAAACCTCTTCTATAATAATTAACTAACTTAAACAAGTACATGCCCAAGATAATGTTATCGTAGCAAATTTGATATTATCTTTAACTTTACTTATATTCACACTATATCTTTATCAAACAAAAAAATGTTTCACATCAAAAATTTCAAATGACAATAATAGTAAAAAATATAGACATTACAATTATATGAATCCAATTTTTGATACTTTTATTTAATGGATGTAATTGTACTTAATACAACTCTCTTATTGCTTAGATGTAAATTTCGTGTTGAGTGATTTTATTTTTAGATATGGCAAGTTCAATGTCTTGACTTATTTGTCTTCATGGGAGGTTATTTTATTTTGTATTCTTTTGAAAAAGGTGCACTAGTTTCAAATTTTGCAATATTTTAATATAAATTTAAATAGTATAATAATATATAATTATTTATAAATCATATATGATATAAAAATAGAATTTTTAATAAAATAAAAATGAAGTCTAAGGAACCCACGTGTTGTAGGTAAATTGGAGAGGGTAGGGCAATCCTCCAAGGGAGGTTCTTGGTTCGAATCTCCACCCTACCAAACACACATTGGGTACCCAAAATCTAGTTGATGATGCTGGTGTGATCAAGGCCAGGCATGACTTTTGGGTAATTTTGACGGTGTAGAACCCCCTTGTTGTAGTTTCTCAGACCAAGGCAGCCCTGCATGGGGTTTTTCGCTATATTAAAAAAAATTAAGTCTTAATAAAGTTCCTACTGAATCAAATGCAATATATGACTTCAAATATTTGACAGGGTAAAATTTAAATGAGTAATATTTAACAGGATAAAATTTAAATGAGTAAGGAAAAAACTTAAAGAGGAAGGTGATAAGTTTGTTTATTTTTAATAAGCTATGTGTGGCTTCTATTGGGGCCACTCCCATTACAAAAGCAAAATATTACATTGCTCTCGTTACATTTCTAACAAGTTAATTAAATCATACCCATCTTTGTCTTTCTATAATTATATTCTCCATTTTCCTCAAACTGGTAAGTTTCCAAAATAAACTATTTTTTTTGAAGGAACTAACAATAAGAACAACCCTTACATGACACATAACTCCAATAGATAGAAGGAAAACAAACATAACATTCATCTATCAAAGTGGAAATCAATTTGATTATTTTTCTTTTGTAATAGAGGTTCTTCCTCCTTTAGAGTGGCAAGATCTGAGAATGTATTTTTGCACTTCAAGCTCTTGAGGTGATATCTAGTTGTAACACATTTTGTAGAATCTTCATTTATAGAAAACTGATCGACATCTATTATTTCATAATTAGCTTCAAGTATACCATTTGAGGTGCTAATATTTTCCATGGAACTGTTTGGATGGTCTTTATTAACCATTTGGTTTTTATCAATGATTTGATTCAAATTCTCCTTTTGGGGTTGAGTATTTTGTTACTCACATTATTCCTGTTGGACAATTGATGAATCTTGGGGATGGGCTTCTTTATTTTGAACTGGGGTATTTGAAGGTTTTGAATTATTCGTATGCAAGGCCTTCCCCTCCACTAAGGAGAAAACAAAGCATAATTGAATGACTGGATATCTCTTCTTTAGGTGATCATATTGCTAACAACCATAGCATCTTAGGGAGAAGTTTTCATATTCAATATTTTGAATCCATTCTCCTTTGCTTGAGGAGATAGTAATGGATTGAGGTCGAGGAACTGAAACATCCATCCAAATAACCAATCTTGCTTTTACTCATATTAATTTTACTGGACAAATTTTCCTTTGTTTGGGCATCCATATATTAGAATGCATCGATTACATTATTGATTTTTGTGAATATCTTCTCTTCCTAAAACTCCATAGGAAGAGCATATAGATTCATCCAAATTAGGAAGCCATTAACTTCTTCTGTAAAGGGGTTGAAACTAAGAGTCCAAGGTCTTATATAGACACCATTTTGTCTGAAAATCAATTATATCTATAATCCATTACCCTATCTCTATATGCTAAATTAGAAAAGGAAACAAAAAAGAAATTTTTGGGTAGAACAGTTACTTGGAATTTTGTATTGGTCCACCAATATTTAATGTATCCTTTGAGCTCCTCCAGGCCTGGTCTTTTGTCCTTGAGTTTGCAAATAATTGTTCGGGCTTCATGATCAATCAAATCCAACCCAAATTCATCCTTCGAAATCTTGATAGAGGGTAGAGGTTCATCCACCTATAAACCCAAATATCCTTGAAAGATATTTCCTCTGATCGAAGAAGCTTTCTCACAAATTGAAGAGATGGTCTGTGAACAACCCTCTTCCTTCAATGCTTGATTGCACCTAGGGTTTGCATCCCTTTCTCTAAAACTATAGCCAAATTTATCACTTTGTTTCATTGCTTGACTACACCTAGGGTTTACACCCCTTTCAAATGTGATAAGTTTATTAGATTATGATAATTTAAAATAAAATACTGTATATTTAGATTGAACTTTATTAATAGGATTCTATGGATTTATATAAATTTTTTAATAGTATTCTATGGATTCATGATTCATAATAGAATATAAATATATTCTTGCAAGGAATATTAAATATGTAATTATCATTCATTAGCCTTTCATTGAAGTAAAATAGGTCATATAAACTCATGAATCACACTCTTTTCAATAAGATACAATGGAGTAGTATCTTGGTTTTATAATTAATATTCTATACAAGGTACTAAGAACCTTTGCCTTTATTTCAAATAGAGTAAAAAAATATCATATTATAATGAATTCTACCAAATATATATAAATTTAGTATAACAACGATATCAATCATAATCCTTACAAAATATGACAAGTCACATTTTAAAAATAACTCTTACATTGTGAAGTCGATATAAAATATTTACATCAAGGTCTTATTGATCATATCAACTAAAAAGTCACACTTTAGCTAAAGACACTAGAATTAGTTATCAAGATCCCACTATTGTAAAAAATCTATTTGTATAAGGGAGAGTATCATAAAAGAATTTATACATCAACTCAACGTGGTATTTAATTTGTAATACCCCTATCTCAACTTTATCTAGTGGATTTTTAACCCTTGAGCAAGATAAAAAATGCATAAGACATATGAAACAAAAAGAAACATGTGTAGAACGATTTTTATGTAATTAATTAGCATTTAGTTTTATATGAATATACTCATAACTTTATTAATCGTATTCTATGGATATATAGTTATATGAAATTAAATGGTTAACACTATATTTTTAATATAGTATCAAATTTACATTATTATAGGAGCATTTTAAAACACTTTGATCCTTATTGTTTGCCTCAAATTCATTATATCAAACGTTAAAGTTTACATTGGATTAAAACTAGTAAAGAACATCAAAGTGAGCTTGCATACCATATGGTTATATTGGTCTTTACATCATATACATTTTTATCAATTTAACCCTTATTTTAAATATCTTTATAAATTTATCAATATATATATATATATATATATATATATATATATATATATATATATATAAATATAAAACTTTAATTTATAACATAAGACTCCACTTCTTATCACTTTAAACTTATTTAAAAAAAGTTTCATCAATTTAACAAATCTTCTAAATATTTGTATATAACTTTAATTTATAATATAAAACTCTTATAATTGTACACTACCCAATAGAATCTGAATTTGGTTCGGGCTTTGACTCTTCTTCGGGAGGTTCAAGGTTCAAACCACGGTGTGGGTGAAAAGTAGAATTGTACATTATACAATAGAATATGGTTCGGGATTTAACTCTTCTTTAGGAGGTCCAAGGTTCAAACCGCAGCGTGGGTGACGTGGGTGTGGTTGAGGGGGTTGCTATGTGGTGGTTGTGTTAAATTCCTTATTGATAAGCATAGCTCTCGACTTTATGAGGGGTCATGGTTGCTATGTGTTGGTCATAGGGGTTTCCCGCACTAACCAAATAAAAAAAAATTATTTTTCCCTTCCATCTACAAATATTCCCCTCTCCTTGGGAAATCACATATTATACATTAATTTTACATTTATTTTAAAAAAGGTAACTTTTATAATTTTTAATATTTTGGGTAAATACAAAGTCAATAGGATTGTGACTGTTTAGAAAATAAAATCCAGCCAATCCATTAGCAAACACTCTACCACTATCAATCAACCTATCTTTTTCAAATTTTACAAAAATATCATAAATTTAAGGTTCTTTTTTCCATCTTATATCTTTACCAAGGTTTACTTTAGGTTTTAGATATTACACATTGTAGTAAATTTAAAAAAAAAAAAATTACTTTCTTTTTACTTTTGACTTTGACAGGTGATAGTAGGGTGTAAACTTTATATGCGTGTATCAGACTTTTCTTAAAAGGGTCGGGTCAAACCAACAAGCAATACATTATCTTTCCATCAAAGGATTTTTTATGCCTAAATTTATATAGGTTATAGTAATTTCACCTTTACTCATGTGTATTGTCTACATAAAGGGGGCATTTTGTAACACAAATTGCGTAACTTATGCTTGATTTGATTTTTTTAAGGTTTCCGCTTCCAAGTTATATATTACCTTCAATATAATAATCTTGTGCATCATTTTATCAGTTCCAATGGACCTTATTTTTTTTTGACCGACCTTCACACATTTTACATCGAACCCTAGTCATATTAGATTATTAACCTTGTAATAAATAGTCGTTAACATATTAAGTGTAGCAAAGTCCAATATGAACTTTCAACTAGCTAAAAAATAGCATTCAATTTACCAAAATCTTATAATTTATTTTATTACATTTTAGAATTACTAACTATTTGAAAATATCTTAGTTTATAATTGAACCAAAACTTAATACTCTGCCAAAAAAATAAAAAACTCAACCTATTTCAATGCGTTTTGGAAAGCATCTTGGCTTGTAATTGAACCAAACTTATTTATACATTTGACGGTACATAACATCTATAAAATAATATATAATTTATTTTAGTAGAAGAGGACTTACCATGTTTTTGTGTGCAAGCTCTATAAAATATAATGTTTGATCATCGCTTTAGATTCCTCTCACAATTGTGATAGACATTGTCTTTTAGATGTATGGGAGGGTTAGGCCTTAAAACAAAGGAAACTCCTGACACGGGGTCTTAACTTTATGTTAGGGAGAGTAATTACAAAGGTCAAGTATTGTTTTTGTCTTCCAAGGCACCGCCCCACTTGTGTTCGCACGTGTGCACGTGCCACTGTTGATTCTCAAGCATAAAAGATAGTTTAATCAGTGAAAAGAAAACACTCTTAATACTATAGCATGGCCTTTAGCATTATAGAGCCTTCACTGCAAATAAAATATTTAAACGAACGTCATCATATCTAAGCTAAAGATAATGTTACCATAAATCATTAGTAGAGGTATGCATGGCGTGCTTTGATTTTATATATATATTTATATCAACTTGACATCTTAAAGTAGTGTAGACAAATCTAGTTTCTCAGAGAAATGTATAGTCTAGAACTTCATTTATTTTCTATTTGAACGTAGACTGAAATGAGGGCAGAGAGGGTTCGGGACGGTTCTAGCTAGATAACTAATAAAAAATAATACTAAAGGTAAGTTGTTTAAAATGCCTATTACTTTGTAATTTGGTATTTGTCAAACTTTAAAAAATAATACTAAAAAATATGTTGTTTAATATGCCTATTTCTTCTTAATTTGGTATTCGTCTAGGTTTCTTTTGCACAAGTAACGAGGGTGAGTTTGAAATTATAAATAATTATTAAATTAGTGTATAACTCACCTACTAGTTTAAAGAATTAAACTAAATGTAAGTTGGGATTACATTAAAACTTTAATTTGATTATTAACAAGTATTTATAAAATCATTTCATATATATATATATTATTGATTTTATGGGATTGAAACTCGTCTCACTCGTATTATATCATCACTACACAGTGATATTACAACAAAGAGAACCTAGGTCTTCTCCTTTATGTTGAGGAATCCAACCAATGAACTAATTTTACATGATAGAATTTCAATGATTTCACAGAGTTTTTATGAAAAATCCCAACATAATATATTTATTATAATAATTAAATTTAAGAATATTTTATTTTATTTTATTTTAGTTTTAATAATTTTTTAAAATAAATTTGTTTAAAAAAACTTATTATTATATTAATGTTACATGGAATATTTATTCATCTATTTTCATTAAAATAACAAAATATTATTATATAGTTATTAATTAAATCATATTTAATTTATCTTTTCATAATTTTTTTTTTTTTATGCGTTATCTCAGGTTCCTCACCTAGCGAGGATCAAAAGAATCACAGAGGATCTCTTTGGAAGGGAAGTAGCTGACTTCATGAGGCAGGACAGAGGAAGGCTTATTTGGAAACGAGATAAGGATCGTAGGATTTGAAGTCGTATCAGAAGAAATCCAAAGCATCTTGCATCAACAATTCATCTCCATGAGTCCTGGGCAAGATCATGTAATTTGGGAAACTTTCGAAAATGGGTAGTTCTCAATCAAATCTGCATACATGCTAATGGTAGATACTGAGGACCCCATTCTCCAGACTCAGTTGGTGTGGGTCAAAAAGCTTATTCCTAAAGTTGCAATGTTCTCGTGGATGGCGATCCAAGGCAGGATTCTTACGATTGACAACTTGATAAGGAAAGGTATGATAGTTGCTAACCGCTGTTGTTTGTGCAGGGCCAATTGGGAGTCCACCCTCCATATTTTCCTTGAATGCCCGGTCTCTTTGAGCATCCTCAATAGGTTATTTCAAGCCTTTAGCATTTGTTTGGATCAGACCAGCCACCATCATTGACCTCTTCCACCAATGGCCAAATCCCTTCGTTAGCCTTAGGTTGAGGTTTTTTTGGAAGATCTGTCTCCACCATTTTCTATGGCAGATTTGGCTTGAACGAAACCATAGAGCTTTCCATGAGTCGAGCCATGATGTCACCTCCATCACCAATAAGATCCTTACCTTTGCCCGTGAAAACGTTAGCCTTATTCCTCATGAAGCTCGTAATCCTCCCCTCTGGGAGAGACTGATCGCTCACTCCTTAAATCTTACCCTAGTTGAGAAACCCGTGTCTCCCAAGATCAATCCTAGAGTAGATGTCAAGTGGAAACCGCCCCCAGTTGGATGGCTCAAGCTCAACTTTGATGGGGCTTCTAAAGGTAACCCTGGCAGAGCAGGGGCTGGAGGAGCAGTGAGAGACCATTAAGGCTTTCTGGTGATGGCCTTTTCTGAGCAGTTGGGAACAAGGACTAACAACGAGGCGAAAGCAAGAGCGTTATGGAGGGGTCTTCAGATGGCTCAGGAGATTGAAGATAAACTAATCATCGAAGGAGATTCTCTGCACGTCATAAACCTTATCAGCAATGGGAAAATTCCTCCGTGGCGGTTTAAGACTGTCATCGAAGAGGCTAGGATCCTCTACCAAGCCAGGAATGAGCGAAGGGCCCAGCACGTGTTTAGGGAAGCCAATAAAACTACTGATATCTTGGCCAATATAGGGGTGGAAGTCGATGGGTTGGTCACATGGGAACTCGGGGTACCAAGTGATGTGGACAAGATTATTCAAAATGATCGCCAATGATGATGCATCTGTGGGGTTCGAAAAAAGGAAGAGGAGTTTTCTGTTTCCCTTTTTGCTGTGTTGTGATTTCGTGACATGTTGCTTTGTCGTGGTCAAAGCAACGAGAAAAAGCAAGATGGAAAACTCGTCGTGATATCGCGATTATATGAACTTTCGTGGCTTGAAGCATAAAGAAAAAGCTAAGTTGGGAAAGTGTCGCGATATTGCGACATGGTGCTTTTTCACGGTCAAAGCTATGAGAAAGAGCAAGAAAGGAAAAGCGTCGCGATATCGCGACACGTTGAACTTTCGTGACCCGAAGCAGTCCTGTCATGATTTTGCGACAAAAAAAGGCAATAGTGACCACGGACCAAAACTGTCACGATATCGTGACATGTCGTCGTAACGCGGTCAAAGTAGAGTAGGAGAGGTTTTGACCGAAAATTGTCGCGATATCGCGACTTGTCGCGTTATCGCGCCCAAAAGAAGCAGTGAAGAGCACATAAGAAAATTGTCGCGGTATCGCAACGTGACGCCATATCGTGGTCAAAGTAGAGCAGGAGAGGTGTTGACCGAAAATTGTCACGATATCGTGATATGTCTTGTTATCGCGCCCAAAAGCAGTGAAGAGCTTAGAGGAAAATTGTCGCGATATCGTGGCTTGTCGCATTTTCGCGACCTATTGCGGTTTCGCGGTGTTCAATGCTGGAAAAAGTTAAGTATGGAAAGCTGTCGCAGTTTTGCGACCGACAGCGGCAGAGGGGAGCGCCCAGCAAGAATGTCGCGATTTCACGACATGGAGGCGGCAACGAAGCAGAAGGCTGAAAGATGTTGCAAAATCGCGACATGTCGCATTTTCGCGACTTGTCGCGAAATCACGAAGATGATGAAAATGAAGCAGAATGCAGAAAGATGTCGCGATTTCGCGACATGGTGCATTTTCGTGACTTGTCGCAAAATCGTGGAGATGCTGGGAATTGTAGCTGAAGGCAGAAAGATGTCGCGAATTCGGGACATGTCACATTTTCGCGACTAGTCGCGAAATCGCGGAGATGCAGGCTGATGATTGCAGTAGGCAAAAAGATGTCACGAATTCGCGGAGATGCATGAAGTCGATGCAGCAGGCAGATAAATGTTGCGAAATCGTGACATGTCGCATTTTCGCGACTTGTCACGAAATCGCGGAGGGGCATGCAGACGAAGCAGAAGGCAGAAAGATGTCGCAAAATCGCGACATGTCGCATTTTCGTGACTTGTCGCGAAATCGCGGTGATGCATGAAGACGAAGCAGAAGGCAGTTTGTTGTCGCGATTTCGCAACATGTCGCATTTTCACGACTTGTCGCGAAATCGCGAAGATGCTGGCAAAGGAAGCAGTTGGCTAAAAGATGTAGCGAAATCGCGACATGTCGCTTTTTCGTGACATGTCACATTTTCGCGACTTGTCGCGAAATCATGATGATGCTAGAAAATGAAGCAGAAGGCAGTTAGATGTCGCGATTTCGCGACATGTCTCATTTTCGTGACTTGTCGCGAGATCGCAGAAATGAGGGTAGATAAAAGCAGAAGGCTGAAAGATGTCGCGATTTCGCGACATATCTCATTTGCGCGACTTGTTGCGAATCCGCGGAGGTGCGTGAAGACGTAACAGAAGGGGGCTTCAGATGGGTACTAGTAGCGTAGGACAGTCTGTCCCTATTGAGTTTTTGATCCGTAACAGCTCAGTGTTGATTCTTGTAAAAGGTTTTGGGTCAACCTAGAAAACCCGTTTGCAATGAATTTGATCCTTAATTACCAAAAAAAAAAATAATAATTTATTTTTTTATCAAACTTTTACAATCAATTTATTGATGTTACTTTCATTAAGTTATAAAATATGACTCAATAAAGATCAATAGGTTGTTTAATTAAATTATTTATTACCATTTTCAAGATACTACCTTCAATAATAATTAATTAATAAATATAAAAAATAAAGTTATTATTACGAAATCTTTACATTCATTCTCTTATTAATATTAATAATAATTTATGAACCCTAGGGTTAGGTGGATTGGTAAGACTTTGGGCACTTATCAAGAGGAGACCTAGGTTCAAACCTCGCGGGCATGCCCACTTTGTGTTAAAGGTAGTAGTCTGTTCTGAATCTTTTGAGTGCGCGTCAAACTGAGGATGATGGTATGAATCCCGAAGCAACGGTGGTCCCCATCTCATGTCGATTAACCTTAATGAAACAGATAAGTTTGGTGGATTTGAATCCTGCCATGACCAGTTACTAAAAATAGTAATTATTCCCAACTCTCCTATATAATAAAAAATAATAATAATAATAATTTATAAACCCTTTCAATTATCTCCATATTTTTTTTCTAACCTTTCTATAGTTGTGACTTGAAATATAATTATAAATGAGGAGACTTTTAACTTATTATTTTTAAAAATACCATCTTCATTATTATTATTTTTTAAACAATGTTTTATATTATATAAAATAAAATAAAATATTTTTAAAATAATTAAATTAAAATTATTTAATATAATTTATTAATAATTTTATAACATAATTAAATAGTTTTGATTTTATTTTATATAATTATATAATCAGATGATTAGATATATTCACTTTAAAAAAACACCTAGTTTTCAATGTAAATACTCCATTTAAAGCTCATTTTCCCGAGAGATAATATTTAACATTGGCGAATTCAAGGATCTCTATTACCTAAATCCAATTCAAACTATTAATTCTCTTTAGAAGAGAGAGTTGGCTTTTAATTTTGACAGAGCACATCGTTTTAAATAACAAACAGTTTTTACACGTTGTTCCTTGGGAATGGTTTAATTAATTTATTATTAAAATTTTATATTTTAAGTTAAATATGGTAATTAATCACTTGGTTTCCATAACATTATCGCCCCCACATTTTCGGTTAAATACGATAGCCACCTTATAAACTTGAGATGGACCGTCTATTAGTTTTTATATATACGTTATAACTCTTTTGGTTAAACCACTGTACAAACTTGAGATACTCCATCATGAAATTTGAAATGGAGTCCATCGACTTTAAGATGAGATTTGAAATGCACCATCACCTTCCATTCGTCCATCGACTTTCATACAAACTTAAGATGAACCATCCCCTTCCATTCAAAAATAAGATGGACCAACGGTTTCTTTTCCTCTGAATTTATAGATAAAAAGTTAATGACATAAGTTTTTTATTAAAAATATTATATACATACAAAAACCTAAAATACTAGGGTTTGAACCGTTAGGTTTCGTCTAAACTATGGTTTTTAACCTAAGAACACCATCCTTAATACTTTGACTAGACTTAATGATTTGAGGATGGTTATAAAGTTGATAAAAATGGGTAGAGGTGAGAGTTTGGTAAGGATTGAGGGTGAAAAATAAAGTTAAAAAGGAAATACCTAGGTATGCAAAACTTTTCGGGTCGTTTCGTGCGAGGACGCCAAAAAGCGGAATAGTTTGATATATATCCGTGGATCGCGGTAGGGACTAATGCCTCTGACCAAGTGGGGAATGGGGAAAGGGGAAATGTTGTGACTACTCCACAGCGATTAAAGCCGTGACTAGCGGTTGCCGAGTACGACCGACTCGCTCAACCTTCTCCTCCTCGTCACATCATATAATACACGACATAATACGTAGGTTACACACCCGTGAGGCGGGTCTGGATTCATTTTAGTTCATACGAATCTCAGCTGAGCTCAACATGCTTCGAATTGACAAATGCACTCACTCCTCACAGAAATAAACAAAAACGAACTCCTCTTTGCTGCTGCTCCTCCTCTGCACACCTAACAATATTACAACTGGGCTTGCGAACTAATTTATTACTTCGAACGCCGCAGATCTCAACATATTGACTAAACTACTGTTCTTGCTCTGTCTCTGTCCCTTGCCTCTGATGTTTGCTTTATCACTCTGCTCCCCCTTTTTTAATTTCAAAAAATCTGCTTTGAATTTGGGGGTCTATGTGTCCCAAAACCACAGGTTTTGGCCAACAGTATCTGCTAACTTCCCAAAAGAATAATACATAGTAGGTGGTAGAACGCATACGACCCTCCTCTCCCCCCTCCCCGCGCCTATTCAAACATACAAAAGCCTGGTCTTTCGGTGCTGGTCAATGCATCGAACTGCAACTGTTCTTTTTCTTTTATTTTTCTCTTGCATCTAGGAAGGCAACAAAAATAGCGAGGAGAAAAACGAAACAGAGCTTCTTTCTTTCAGCTGCAGCCAATTCTTTCTCTGCATCTGCCTCTGCCTCTGCCTCCCACATAAAATATGTGGCAGAGGGAAGATGATGGCATCTAAGTCGTTCTGACCATGTAGCCATCATCCTTTCCAAGCGTGTGCTCTGTTCTGCTCTGGACTTTCTGAAAAGAGAAAAGCAACACCACAACTTTACCTTGATGCCCTTTTCCTCTCCCAATCTTTCTTTTCTCTGCAACATTTTCCTTTATTTCTTCTGATCTAAACTCGTTTGCTCATGAATCCGGGGATTTGAACTCGTTCCATTTCGGAATTGGAGTACGTGGTACGAACAGTAACATAACATAACATGGTGGTAATGCTGACGAGAGGGTATTAAGGCTTGTAGTGCTCTCTTCTGGCCCGCTGTTGTCTACGTAGTACGTACCCTCTCAAAAGGCCAGAGGGCAAAGGAGGGAAGTTCGAGTCTCTGTCTCGACCTGAGTCCGCCCTCTCGTTTTCACGCTCCCCAAGGCAGTCAAATGCTGTGGCGTTTGACCTACTCCGCTGCTACTGTTTCAAGTCCCAACCAACTCCAGAATACTTTCTTTCCTTAAATGCACCAGTCCCCGTCCCTTTAGAACTTCCCCCTCGTGACGGGAAATCTAGAACAGACGAAAGCCCAGTCGCTGTACGCGGTTTAGCCCAGACTCCCAGTCCAGTCCTGTTCGGATTTGTAATTCCCCTGACGGCAAGGATCTCGCTTTGACCGTGAAGTCGGATTTTGTTTTGTTTTTTTCTGTCTCAAGACAGAAACAAAAGCACTGGTCTGTGATATTGTCAGCAACGAAGAGGAAGAAGAAGAAGAAGGTGAAGAAGAAAATGGTAGGTTCAGACAAGACGAAGGAGGCTGTGGCCATGATCGCGTTGCACGAAGCTCTGAGGAACGTATGCCTTAATTCCGAGTGGAAGTATTCTGTATTTTGGACGATACGCCCCAGGCCGTGAGTGTTGTTGCTTATTGCATGGGACCCAGGGCTTTTATTTATATTCCATGCGATATGGGGTGGGGAGACTGATGTTTGCTTTTGTCGTTGCAGGAGATCTAGAGGCGGAACCGGATGCAAAGTCGGAGAGGAGAACGGTAGCTTGTGAGTTAGATATATACGATACCCTTTAATTGATTTCTGAAACAAAAAAACAAAAAAATTTAAGATGTCGGTCGCTTGAATTTTGTGAGAGGTCTTTGGATTTGGAACGATGGGTCGGTTTTGATCTTTGGATCGGTTTTGTGTGTGTGTGAAGGATGCTCATGTGGGAAGACGGCTACTGCCGGTCGTCGAAGCCGAGAGTGAACCGAGTGCCTGGTCTGTTCAACGGGAATGGCATGGACAAAATGGTGAAATCGTCGAGCTTCGACTGTTTGGAGGAGCTGGACGCGGAAGATCCGGTTAGGAAATCGTTCAGGAAGATGTCAATTCAGCTCTACAATTATGGAGAAGGGTATTGCCATTATTGTTTTTCCCCTTGTTTTTCGATGTCGCAGTTAGAGTGTATCATATTGCTTATGGGACATCTGTGCTGAGCGGCAGATTGATGGGCAAAGTCGCGTCGGATAAGTGCCACAAATGGGTTTTCAAGGAACCGACGGAGTGCGAAACGGGAATTTCCAACTATTGGCAGAGCTCTTTTGACGCGGTAAGTTAGCCCAAAAAAGGGATAAATCTCAACTTTCCTTTTCAATTTCAGAACCAAAAACCCTTCTAAAAACCATGGTGTCGAACACTGAAATAGATATTGATGTCCGGAGGACCGAAATCCTCCCAGAGGTCAAAACTTTACCATATGCAGTAGTCGTCAAATCAATTTTCGAAAACCCAACTTTTCCAGAAATATCAGTTGCAGATTTCCCCTATTCTGTCCGAGCATTGACTGTTTTATTTTCATTTTTTTCTTTTTGTTCTTCTTCTTGCAGCACCCTCCAGAATGGACGGATCAGTTTGCTTCTGGAATACAGGTCCGTGATATTTGAAGACTCATCTTTACTTCTGAAAAACAAATATGTTAATGTTGCCCATTATTTTTTATTTTTTATATCCATTGTTATTATTACTGTTTTCCTTCTGTTTTCCAGACAATAGCGGTTATTCAAGCTGGACACGGTCTTCTACAGTTGGGATCATGTAAGATTGTAAGTATGTCTTGATAGAACATAGTGTTGCTTAGTTTGTTTGTTTTCTATTAGTTATAAAAAAAAAAATCTTTTTGAGAAATATTCAGAATTTCGAAATCAAACGAACTTTGTGTCCCAAGGTTTAGTATAACCTCTAAAATCCAAACACTTCTGTAACACATTCAACAAGAATTGTGAGATTTTTCGTGAGAGGATTTTTCAGATGGAAGAGACATTTTTGTAAATTAACGCACATCTGTTGTTCCAGCGGTCGAGATCCATTTAACAACTGTTTAGAGCTGCCAGTTTTCATTAGGGTAACATTTCCGTGGGTTGTTGGCTATCGTCGAAACACTTTCTAGGACGATTTTGGCCCCATCTGAGAAATATTTTTAATTCGATTATTGAATAGAAGAAAGTTTCCATTTATCCTTATTAATTTCCTTTTCCGTTTACTTATTTTTTTCAAGATGATTTTATTTTTTTTAATTAATGTACCATCAACTTTGTCTCTTTCCATGCATTTGCTGTATCTGTGAATGATAGTGATTTGTATTTATTTTATTTTTGGCATTGGCTGAGCTGTTATCTTGTATGTTGTAAGCAGTAATTAAAAATAAAGAAATTTCAATCCCCTGTTCTTGATTTAGGTAGAGGGGTAAGAATGTCAGGGAGTACGTTCGTCTCTTTGACTTGTGCCTTCCTTACAGTATCAATTTCATTCCTTCCACACGTGTAAGGACTCAATACGCCACCTGCAACAAGTTTTCCTGTACTTTCACACGTATGGTCTGAACATACTCGCGTGACCATGAACATGCCTTTCCTAGGAAAGTGCTGGGAAGCTCTCCACATTTTGTCCTTTTCTTTGAATTCACCTCCTTATTTTGTATCTGGAAAAAGTTTCCTTTCAAATTAAGAATGTGATCTCAATAGCTGATTTTGTTCTTGTTTTTTTCTTCCACAAATAATTTTAATTTTTAAGCTTTAATAATGTGTTAAGGCTTCGAATTTCTCTTCTTTTTCTCAATAGTAGAGCTTACTTTCCAGCACAATTAATATTATACTAGTATAATATTTTAATGAAAGATTAAGGGTTTGAGTTCCATGTGATACTCAATTTTGAGTGGAAGCCTCAAAGCTTTTGGTTTTTCTTTTTGTTTTTAAAATAATTTAGTTTCGAATCTTTTCCACATTTTGTTTAGGTTAATCTTGTCCTGTTTTTGCATCCTTTTAAATTTTAACATCTTATGATTTCGAGACGTTTGATGGCATGTATTTTGATTTTGTTTTTTTATAAAATTTCTATAGACCACATAAAACTATGATCTAATATTTTTCAATGGGAGCGTTTGCAGATACCGGAAGATCTCCACTTTGTGTTGAGGATGCGGCACACGTTCGAATCGCTGGGCTACCAGTCGGGTTTCTATCTGTCCCAGCTATTCGCAGGCGGAAGAAATCCAGGATCCACAAACAAGCCAGCCATTTCTCCTCGGCCTCCCCTGTTCAACTGGAGCCAAAGGCCATTATCCACGTTCCCCGGTCCCAGACAGCACGGACTGGGCTTTAACAAGGACGAACCCCATTTGCTGCTTAACAACCACCACCACAACAATAACAATAATAATAATAATAGTCCCTCGGATTCCCTGATCACTCACCAAGTGCTGGGGTCAAGCGACATGATGTGCAATCAGGAAACCACAGACATAAAATGGCCCAGCGGTCTCTCTTATTTCAGCGCTCTCACCGCCAGGGCTGACGACAAGCACCTCTTTTTCGGCTCGGAAAATTTCCCGGACCCCTCGACGGAGCTAGGTCTTCCCAGACTGTCGAGCACCAGCAAAAGCAGAGCATCGTCGTCTTCTTCACCGTCTCCCTGCATGGACATGAACGTGAATGTAAACAGCAAGAGCAGCAGCAGCAACAGCAACGAGCCGCTGGATCTGCAAATGCACAACGAGAATCTTCACCACTTCGACGGCGGCGTAGGATCGGAATATCCGAGCCTTGAAGGAGGAGATCACAATGTTTTCAACGGACGGAAAATTCATGCGAAATTCAAGAGGAGTCTTACTTTGCCCGCCAGAATGCCGGCCGAGCACCACGAGCAATCGGAGCAACATCCCTGCGGTATGGATTATACTGCTTCTCATGCCTATTCGGATCTCATGGAAACTTTCTTAGAATAAATGAATGATTTTATATACATAATAGAGTTCATGCAAGCAAAAGAGTGTAAATAATCTTAAGCAGCAAACGAGATTCTTGGCCTAATTGTGCTTTACACAGATAAGATAGATCGATCCATGGTTTAATGGAGGGGATCGAATAGAGGTAAGGAGATTATTTTCTGTGAAGATTAGCCCTTTGCTGTGGTTAGATTGTCGTTAGTTCTATGATTACGTGATGTGGTTGTTTATTGTGTGGACCAAAGATTATCATAAAATCAAAATGTGAATTGTTTGCTCTTTGCTCTTTGCTCTTTGCTCTTGCCCGTGCACTTTGCCTGCTTCTGTTTGCTACGACAAACTAGTTATAACCTTGAAATTGGACCCACCAGAATTCGATGCTCACAACGTCCACTGAAATTGCAGTTACTATACAAATATTTATTTATTCACGCTTATGCGAGGACCACAGAAATTGGATGTAATTTATCTCTATGGAAGGTGAGATTTTGATTATTTAATTTTTTTTTTTAATGGATGTTATTATGCATATAGAAGGTGAGATTGCAGTGATATTATCAATGATTTGGTGATTTAAACCTTAATGCTTTCTGTTTTTTTTAATAAAAAATATTTAAAAAATGATTTTTAATTTTTTTATGAACATACATCTATCGTTTCACACATTCACATTGCGAAGAAGAACCAAAACTCAAACGGTTGCATTGTCCTTGTGGAACAATTTTCTATTATTTTTATAATTAATTTTTTTAATAAAATTAAAGGATAGAAAATTACTATTAATATTATTTTGAATAATTACTTTGATAGTATTGTAATAACTTAATAATTATGTTAGATGGTTATGTATATTTTATGATGAGTTTTAAACCTGTATCTCCTTTTTAAAAGTTGAGGACCATAAGTAATTGAGCTAATATCATTTGATGTATTAATAATAATGAATTGATTATATATATTAATTAACTAGGTATCAAATGGTATTAGTGTGAGTGGTTAAATTTTTCAAATTTTAATTTTAAGAACAAAATTAAGGTTAAGATCATGCTAAACAATATAAGTTGTTGTAATACCATTATGTGGCGGGTGGGACATATTTTAATCCGTATAATCCATTAAAAAAATATTTATTAATTAATAATTTTTTTGGGACATGTTTCAATTCCATATAACTCATTAAAAAAAAGTTTATTAATTAAATATTTTTTTAACTTAAAATGTTATACATAAACCTAGGACATAGTTTAAATATTTTTTATATCTTAAATTATATATTTAAAGTCTGTTACAATATTTTAACTTTAATTTTGTTCTATTTTTAAAATCTACTCAATATATATGGTTTCAAATTGTATATAAATAATACATGGATGGTAAACATGTTGGAATTGTAACTATGAACTTATATTTTTGAATAGTGGTTGTTATGGATTTGAAAGATGTAACTTAAGTAAATGTATATTATTTTTAGTTAAGGAAAAAAACAATAATTTTGTTCTATTTTTTAAATCTACTTAATAGATATGGTTTCAAATTGTATATAAATAATACATGGATGGTAAAGATGTTGGAATTGTATCTATGAACTTATATTTTTGAATGATGGTTGTTATGGATTTGAAGGATGTAACTTAGGTAAATGTATACTACTTTTAGTTCAGGAAAATGATAATAAAGATAAACATTAAACTAATTTCAAATATTAGTTTATTATTAACTATAATGGAAAAGGATCAAGTGGCATTAGTTTAACCCTTTAAAATCTTAACATTTCAAAGAGATGCAGGTTCCAACCTTGCCAAACGATATATAGATAATATCCAAGCTTTGTTGTAATACCATTGTGTGATGATAATGTAATAGCTGTGGGACTTGTTTCAAATCCATATAACCCATTGAAAAAAAAACTATAATGGAAAAGGAAAAATACGTGTTATGGTATGATGGATGAAAAGTGATAAATTGGCTTCTTAATGTTTATTGTCTTAATATTGATTCGATGGGACTTGTTTCAAATCCATATAACCCATTGAAAAAAAAAACTATAATGGAAAAGGAAAAATACATGTTATGGAATGATGGATGAAAAGTGATAAATTGGCTTCTTAATGTTTATTGTCTTAATATTGATTAATCCACTTTTAATATGTTTTACATTTTATTATTTGAAAATATATTAAAAAATATTTAAAGTTTATTATAATATTTTGGTTTAAAATTTTATTTGATTTTTAAATCTAGTAGTCTAATCAATAAATGCCATTTCAAATTATCTCTAAATTCCAACAAATTGAAGGTAAGAATGTTGGAATTGTATTTATAAATTTATTTTCTTGGATGACAATGACTACTTCTAGATTTAAATGATGTGAGCCTTGAGGAAACTTATTCTACCTTTGGCTAAGGAGAAGGGCAATAAATACCAAAATTGAATTAGAAATACATAATAGTTCCTTACTAGCAATGATTGGAAAGGACAAAGATAAAAAGAAGGTAATACAATATTCTTGTTATAAAGTAAGACATTAAGAATATGTTTAAACTTTAAAGAAAACATTACAACAAAAAAAAGACCTACTCAATATTTAATTAAACATCATGTTAAAACAAAGGAGATCACAATAATTGATTTATCCTTAAATATTAGTATTTAAACCTTGTACACCCCAAATAAAAGTATTTTAGACTTAGTCTATATAGTTTAGGTTCATAGTTTAAGGGGAAGCAAAACTATTTTTCAAAGATATAATTGGGTATAAGGTTATGGCTATTGGATTTGCAATAAGACAATGTTGGATGGTATGTGAAAGAAACTTTATAAAATTTTGTATGTTCTTGCATTGAAAACGAGCTCATAAATTGTTTCTTTTAATTTTATATAATAGATTATTATTTGAAATTTAACATAAAAAGAATATGATTGAGGATGAATATAACAAATAAAATGAATATATTTTACATAAATATAATGTTATCTTATCATGTATAACAATAGAGGAGTGAAAAGATAATTAAACATATGAGTTATAATGCATATTCAAATAGTATCTTTAAGAAACAACACATATTTTATTTCTTAAATAAAGATGCTTATTGAGCTAGGCAAGGATCAATGTTAGTCCATATATACATATTTCAAACAATGTAAACCTTACCACATGATAGATCTAATTATTTTAACCTTTATTGGTACTTTTGCAAGGAATTTTTTTGTTTCTTTGGTAAAATAAAATTAGAAAATTAAGAGTTCCTATATTTTTTAAGCTTTTTCATAGAATAATACTTATATCTTGGCAAAGTTTCTAATGTATCCAAGGATGATGGTGAGCATAGTTCAAATGCTTATAAGGAATTCCATGAACAATAGTTTAAAAACATGAATAAGTAACATATTATACTATGTAATAAAATACAATTATACAAAAAGTAGGATATTGGTATAGAGTGCAAAATGCATAATGAAAAATGTTAGAAAAGTAAATACAAATTTCCTACAATGTCATCGTAAGTGAAATATTGTTCATGTTCAACTATGTGTATGAATAATATAGTGAAAAACTCCCTAGAGATCATGATTTCAAAGATGCCAATTACATTTTACATATGTTCATGCACTTGATGTGAAATAATGCAGTGGTAGAAGTTGGATAGTAAAGTATAAAATGTAGTCTAAGTCCACATTAAGAAGATGAATTAATCTCATATTAACTATAGAAAGTATGATATATTAAAGCATGAATTTTCCAAAATAGGGATATGATTTGTTGAGAATGCATCCCTATATAATATAGTTGAAGACTTGAATATGAAACTACTATGCATAAATAAACTCCAACGTTTAATTTTAAGCTTGATGTTGGAAAAGATTTATGTTAGAATTGTGGTATTTGTAAGTTAACAAAAAGTGGCCGGTTTCTTAATAGGTTATCAATGGTTTGGCCAATTTGTCCATTATTTAGTCATCCATTTTCTTCCTTATTTATCAATTTCATTGTTCTTCATCATCCATATATTGATGATCTCTTACCTAAGGACTATTAGAATCAATATACTTGGTGAGTTGTGGTGGGAGAAAAATAATAAAATTTGAATAATAGAAGTTTAAAAATCAAAATTTGAAGCAAAAAGAGAGATGTATTTCCATTTGAAAGATTCCACCAAAATAAAATGAAATTTCTCCCCTACCTTTATCCCATTACTTGCTAAAATCAATAATCTAACCTATATGCATTATGAAAATGGTCAAATTTAATAACCTCTTATAAGTTTAGATTTCAAGGAAGAAGCTTTCATTATAAATCCTCATTTCTCTATGGAATCCTCCTTCTAATCCCCTGAATTAAGATATAATCATCAAAAGAAAAAAATGTATGTATTATTTGTCCAATATATATTGTCAGGGTTGTTTCTTGTTTGAACTTCGAGGGAGAAAATGTACAATATATAAAATGAATGATGGTAAAAGATTTTGCATATTATAGGTTTTTCTTAATGAAGAGGTCACTCTATCCAAGTCGTTTTAAGATCCACCTTGAAATATTGACCTTTTACTCATCAAAGGTGAACTTCATAGGGATGGTAATACCCTTGAATATTCCACATGTGTTATATCTTTTATTGCTATATGTATCTTGTTATAGTTTGATCCTATTAAAATTAAATTTACAAAGTATATACTCAATTATGGATAATTATTATAAATTTGTATTACTTTAAAGGACTTTCTTCTTCAGAATAACCTATTCACTTCAAAATCAAAAGTCCTCTTAAATTGTAAAAGTATACTATGTAAACTATAAGAAACAACATCTTCACAATAAACTATACACTTCAAAATAGAAAGTCCTCTTAAACCGTAAAAATATACTATTTAAACTATAAGAAACAATGTCTAAACAAAAAAGTATTTAAATTTTATCCTACTAGAAAGATCAACATACCAAAATGCAAGTTGACATTGATATTATTAATTTTTTTAATTTTGTAAATCATAGAAATCAATTTTGGATATGACAATACTCTCCATAGCCATATATTTATTGCCTCAATCTCCTATATACATAGCCAAGCATATCATGTATATACTTTAGTGTCTCACATTTAATTCTTTTTATGTAATCAACTACCATAAGAGTCGCGTTACATACAACTTTATTTATCATTTATCTCTCATTTTCCTTCATGAGTGGGTGTAAGAATATGGGGGACAAAAACATGTACACCAAAGAAAAGATAAAGCATATATATATATATATATATATATTTTTGAATAAAACATATATGTATTTTGGTTTAAATTTCTAAGCTTAGAACCAAGATTACTTAAACATGTATATATCTAGAAATGCATGCACATGATATATATTTTATCAATCTATGGATCTCACGAATTTCTTGGTATGGACAAGGAAGGGGTGAAAGCCAAAGGGGATCTAAAGCAATTATGTAATGCGGCTAATTTTTTTTACTAGGATTAAATACTTAAACAAGAAACTACGCATGTATGGACTATTTGAAAACAATATGATCTCTAAGTTGTATTAGGTTATCATGAGCAAAGTTTACAAAATATTTCTTGAAACTTGTATAATTTTGACATCAAACCATGATTTTTACTTTTATTTACTCTTCAATTTTTTTGTCATCTAGTTGTTCATATTTCTCATTATAATATGTTTCTTGTAGTACAAAATGATATTTGTGTCAACCAAAATTTTTAATTTAAAAATATATTGTAGATCATAGTTTCCATGCTTCACATGAACTAAATTATCTTACTCAATCATGGAGGTAATGTACAAGAGTCCACCTTTAAACACTAAAGGTATGTGACATTACTTTTATAAACATACATATTTTATTCTTTAATAAAAAATAAATCACACTCTTTAAGTGATAGAAATTGATAAGTTGGATATAATAAAAAATTATGTGACAAAAATAGGTAAGGGGACAAGTAATAGGGCTTACCACTTAAAATGTCCATCCTATCAAGGTCAATCCAAATTGTTGTAACAAATTAACTTGAAAAGGAATACGAGTTGCTTTGAAAATCCATGTTATTCATAAGGTATGGACATGTTTTTCTAGATGTATATTCAAATAATGAGAACATAGTAGTTTATCTTGTGAAGAATCCAAAGACACTAAAGTTTTTCTTTGTTCAACAACATCTAAGGGTTGTGAATATAATGGCAAAGCTATCTTAAAAGAGGATATATACTAATAGGCTTTGTTGCGAGAAGAGATTCTTTTATTTTGGTCATAAATAAAATAACATTAGGATGAATTCTAGCCAGTCGATCTCTATGACGAATAATTGATTTCCTGCCATTATCAACATTAGAATAAATGTAGGATATTGTAGTTCATCTTCCTATTCATTGCCAACATAGACACTTTAACCTGATTCCAATATGTTTTGAAAATGGGATTGGTGATCATGTATGACACCCCTAATGCACTATTTTTTTTTTTGCTTAATATAATTACTTACATGGTGTAAATATTATGTGTCACTATGTATGATATATCTTAAATTATATTATAAATATAACATAACGTATATATATTTATAATCCACTATCCCTCTTATGTTCTTGCATTTTTTTATTATTTATGATTTTGAATTTTGAGATGCATCCATTCTATTCTTTGGATTCAATAGTAACCAGCAGGCTCGTCATTAGCCCAATTACATGAGATATTTTAGAAGTACATGTAATTTTATATATAAATAATTTTGATATGGTGTTTGACTCATAATGGCCATCCATTAATAATGTTGACAAGGTATCTAATAAACTATGATTATATATGTTTCATTTGTTGATGGAATCCACTAACAATATCACATATAGTAGCATGGAATATAACTAATGAGCTTAAATAAGTCTATAATAATTATTAGACTTGATATCCCAGATGATGAGTTTAGAGTAAGCATTAGAGATGATGAAGGTTTTGAGTAGGTAATAGTTAGTAGGGAATTTAAACAATATCTATGAACATTGCCCACATCAATATTAAATGCATATTTGAACAATGGATCCAACACTACAATTCATCATAGTATTGGAAATCATAAACTTTACTATATAAGTATTTACATATGAATTCTATTTTAACCAAGAGGATATTTTTATTGGAATGTTGAAATTATTTCTCCATCACAAGGTTATGTTTGTACATGTATAATGTGAAATCATTTTCTATATTTCAAAAAATATTAATTGAAGTTATGAGACAATTTATTTATATTTGTCTATAGTATATATAAAAATACGTAATTTAATCTCTTAATTTACAAGTGATTTACATAAATACCAAGTCCAAACATGACTATGATTATAATTATTCATCTTGAAGGAGTAAAAGAATATAAACATAGTATGACAATAACCCTACCTAGAAAGCAATTTCTATTTTCATAATATATGTCAAGGTATTATTCTTGTGTAATTGCCTCATGCATATAAATCTTATCATATTAGGATTAACAAACTCATATCTAAGAATAAGAACAGGAGCATCCATGGTATCTAGAATAGGCTCATAATCAAGCAAGTTATAAAAAAGTACATTTTATTTTACAAGAAGTGCAATATAAATGAAACTTACATAGTAAATACAATCATCCTATTTCTTAAAATTAATAATGATTTAATTAATTTCAAAAATAATCCTAAGCATTGTTTTAAGCATATACCCTATTGGAGCAAGTGCGATCTAGGAAGTAGTACAAGCCAAAAGTGCAATCCAAGAGTAAGCCTTACCTTTTGTTCTTTTAGAAAGAAAGGGATTTTTGTGAGTGCACGTAAGAAGCAAGTGTAAGTAGGAAATAAGCGCAAGCAAGGAGAAAGCCTCACCTTTTATTTTTACAAATCATTAGGAAATTTAAAAAATAGAGGACGCATGTAGGAAAACCTAGGTAGCATGGTAGGGAAAATATTTTTGAAAGTCCTAATTGGAAGTAAGGATATCATAGCTAGAAGTATGGATCCCCTTATTGGGAACAAGAGAAAGGTCAAATCTGTTGTAAACCCTATCCAAGTAGCAAATGCTACACTAGAAGTGAATATCAAGGATAAGATTATTGAGCATGACATAAACATCCTAAAACGTAGAGCGTTATTATGTAAGTTTCATATATACTAGATAAGTATTTTGGAGATTTAAAATTAGACCAAGTGAAAGTGGGGAATGAATTCAAATTACTCCATGAATTTTCTTTTAAAAGGATTTTTCCTCATCATCTTCTTTAGTTAAGAAGATAGGAATCAAATAATAGGTGGTGGCCCATAGTTTAGGGGGAGAGATGCATTATATTTAAGGCCATGGAGTGAGAATTTTTCTATGTATATATAAAGTATTAAAAGACTTCCAATATGGGTTAGAATGTTTAGACTTCTATATCATCTCATCAATATGGAGATTTTGAAAAAATATTGGTAATTATCTATGGGAGTTCATCCATGGAGGGACCAACAACTAAGGAGTGAAGGCATGTTGTATATGCCTGAACACGAGTTGTCATGGATATTTTATAACCTTTGAAAAATTCTATTAAGATTAAATCTGAATCAAGAGAATGATATCAACAAGTGGATTACGAAAACATTGTATATTGGTGTTGCATATGTTATGAGATTAGACACATGGAAAGATATTACATGATGAAAATGATGGAGAAAGAGAAAATTGTTTGGGCATGAGGTAAACTTCAATATTAAGAAATAATATCATGCCATAGCAGAAATTTTATTATATCATGGATTTTTCACTCCCAAAAAAGTGACAAAGAAATCCCACCACATCATCAAATAGCAAAGGCCATTACATTTTACTTGTATCAATTGTTAGAAGAAACAAAGAATGACACAAGGGATGAAGAAGTATAATGCAAAAATTCAAATTGAGAAGGAAAAATAAAAATATGGGGAGGTCAATTTTAAAGCAAAGGAGAAAAAAGAGGTCAAGGTCAATCCATGTAAAACATATTTATTTTTCTCAAATAGTATAAAATTCTATCCTTACAAAAATGAAAGTAGTGTAGATCATATCCCTTGTAGCTTAAGATTTCAAGAGCAACATAATAATGAAATGAATATAGAGGATATTCATGGAAATTTAGGGCTTCCAAGGAAGCATAAGAAAGTAATTACTATGGATGATCATCCTAGCACTTTAGTGTTTCTAGGTAAACATTTATGATTATTAGAACAACATGAGAGAGTAACTATTATGGAGGATCACTCTTACACTCTACGGTTTTAGGAGTAACATAAAGAAAAAAGTTTTGGTGAGGCTATTTTCTACTTCAAATTATCTAAAGTAGAATAAATCTTTAGAAGATAAGTCTCATTATGAACATGGAAAAATAAAATATATTGATAAAGATAAAAGAGTTTATGGAAATGGAAAAGAAGAGGAATATCCTTAAAGTAATAACAAAGAGAAAAAAATTCATAGAGATATCCATTTGGAAAACCAAAATCAAATATCATAGGTATTAATATCACATCCCAAATTTTATAGATCTAATTATAATTATATTATTTATTTCTTATTTTTTATGGATGATCTAGCAATGATGTTTCAATGTGATGTTTAGGAGGAAAGTATATCAAATATAATAATTAATTATTAAATGATATTTATGATAAAAATAGTTATTTGTTCTTAATTGGTTATATGGGATTGAAATGAACCCCATCCATACTACATTGTGACCACATAGTGGTATTACAACTTCATTGTTATGTATGTATCACTTGGCAAGATTCAAACTTGGGCCTTGTGGATCATCCCGGGGTTGTATACCTTTTAAGTATGCCTAGTTATGGGAGTTTTCTCACCGATGAAATCATGTGTGGGAAGTGCAGATCCACTTGTGGTGAATCCTTTATCCTGTACCATAGTAGTGGGTCCATGCATATTTGTTTGTGTGGTTGTTGGTTGGTGAGCTCCTGTCAATGTATGAAATGATCCAAAATATCATCCACATAGTCCTGTAAAATATCATGCATCATGTCATAAAAATATAGGTCATAGATCTTTGATATGTGGCACCAATATTTTTCAAGCCAAAATAAGGGTAACACATGGTGTGATTAAAGCTATCTTGGCCTAATATTTACGTGCAACCGTGATATGATTATATTCTAAGAAACCATCCATAAGCGAGAGCATACCACATTTGACGATGAAATCTATGATCTGATCCATGTTGGTCAAGGGAAAATAATTATTCTTGGAAGATGCTAAGTTAATGTCCTAAAATTCGGTACATATCCTTATTGTTCCCATCTTCTTAACCACAAGGATGATATTGGAGATCCAATTAGAATAGTCAATAGCTTTTATAAAATTGACATCAAGGAGTTGTTGGAGCTCCTCCTTGACCAAAAGGGTAACATTAGGATGCATGTTACTAAGTTTTTACTTAACAAGCTTAGCATTAGGGTGAACTACCAAATTATGCATAATAAGAGAGGGATCAAGCCTTGGCATGTTGACATATGACCAAGAAAAAATATAATGAAACTCTATCAACAAATTGGTCAACTACTCCTACTCGTACAAGGATTTACCTAGCTTAAGGATTCTAGGGGTCTCCTTAGAATATATGTTAACATCTATGGTATCCTCAATTAGAATGGATGACTCATCCTTAAGATGAGGTGGGGAAAGAATCACTCCTAGTTGCTCAAGGTCCTCGGGAGACATATAACCAAAGTCCTATTGAGAACTAAAAAACTCAACCTGCATTGCGCAAGGGACTGAACCATCAAGGGAGAATCCATTATGAGGGACATCCTCGTGAACTATGTCACAAAGAGTATCACCTTTAGCATACTCCTTTAGGGTTGAAACTAACAAAAAGGAAGAGGGTAGTCCCTCATCCTCAACACTCCACTCCAAACCTTGATGAGATATCCTCAGAAGAGGCTCTGAAGCAAAGGATTGACTTGATCCTATGATGAAGTATTGATTAATGGTTCCTCACTCACATTAAAATTTTCAAATTTCTTAGTCATGTGAAATGAGGAAATTGATGGACATAAATAAATACCATATTGGGTTTGTTCAAGTAGTGAACAATATTCAAATGGGTAGGGATCACCCAAAATGGTGATAAATTATTTTTTTAATTCAAACTTCAAACATTGGTAAAAAGTAGAAGGGACAATCCTCATTGCATGGATCCAAGGGCATATGAGAATAAGATTAAAATATATAGGGCAAGACACCACATAGAACAAGGTATCTAATATCTTAGGTCTAATCCTAAGGGGGAGAGACACAACAACACAAGCCTCTTAGGACTCGTTGTTGAAATATTTGATGATGATGTTGGATTGAGTTAAATCTTCCTCTTTTAATCCATCCTTTTGGAAAAATTGATAAGTGCATAAATTGATAGAAGAACCATTGTCAATCAAAATTTGTTTGACAATTTTTTTTCCAATAAATGTAGTGATATAGAGGGAAGAATCCCCCGTAAGTCTGAGGAAGGAATATCGTCATCCAAAAATGTGATATGATGTATCCCAAGAGAACTCATAATATTAACTATAGCACTAGTAGAAATATATTAAGGAACAAATTGTTGTCTTAGGAGGTTCAACAAGGCTTTCCCATGAATAGGAGAAGTTTGCAAAAGTTCTAAGAGAGAGATATTGGTCAGGGTACTAGCTAATTGTTGTTGAATGTCAAAGGAGATTTTAGTTTGTGGATTCAACACTAAAGGTGGATTTTCTACCCTTGTCATCCTTTTTGGATATTCTTCAGAACTAAGGTGGGTTGGATGAAGAACTCATCTTGCTATCATGCCAACCATATTACCATAGGGAGGTGGCATATTTTGATATGAAACTTGATTAGTTACCTATTGATCATGCTTAAAAAGGGGGTCTTAAAAGATTCCCATGTCTTGATTAGTTGTGGATATTTATTGAGTAGGAGGTTGATTGTTTGTTGGAGGATTGGGTCAAGAACCTTCTACAATAAGGTAACCTTCATCAATTAAGTCTTGAACCACATGTTTCAACCTCTTACATCCATTTGTCATGTGACATTCCACTCTATTATACTTACAATGCTAACAAAATTTATACCAAGTAGTTGTGGTATCAGGTTACCTTATAGGTGGTAACTCAATCGTGTTATCTTCCAAAAGCTACTTTAGGACCACTACCATAGGTATGTTCAGTCTTGTAAAATTTCTTTGTGGGGGTTTTTGAGGTTGGTTAAGCACCATATTTTATAGGGTCTTAACAATACTATTAATAGGCCTACTATCCGTTACCCCATCACCAACCACATGCTTGTTCTTATACTAATTTTTAGTGGTCCTATCCTCTTTTATCTTAAGTCAACCTCTTCTGATGAGAGCTTGCTCTACCCTTCTTGCTAAATCTATAGCTTGGTCAAAATATGTGATAGTTGTTGTTTCCAATTCATAAGAGATCTATTCTTGTAAGTTTTCAATAAATATCTCAAGCATGTCTCGAGGAGGCAAGGTATATCTCAAGTGTCCAACTAGACTCCTCCAACGAGACAAAAATTATGAAAAGCTTTCATCTTTAGCTTGTTTTAACATATAGACATCTTTCATAGTCACATTATTTTCAATATAAGAATCAAATTATTGAACAAACATTTTAATTGTCTCTTAAAATTTCCTTAAAGAATTATTAGGTAATTGATAATACCACTCTAATACCATACCACCAACGCTCTTAGGAAATATTTTTAGTAACAACATGTAATCATATATGATATCATGGTATGCTATCCTAAACATTATTAAATGCTCAATTGGATCTTTAGTTCCCTTATAGATAGGCAAAACTAGAATTGGAAAATGCTTAGGGTAGGGTCTAGAGGTAATCATAGGGTCTAAAGGCTAATTGTATATTTCTCCATAGTTGTAGGTAAAACTAGGTGGTTGAATCATATCCACTCTTGAAACTAATTATTTCACCACATTTGTTAAAATTTGCACTTTAGGGTTGTTTCTATGCAATGTCCTTAGATTCCCTAGGGGAGGGGTATAAGGTAGGCTGTTGGAAGGGAAATTGGCTCATTTTGGAGGTATTGACACTATTATGGTATAGGTTATGATATGTCATATCTTATTGTGGAGGATAAGTAATATTTGGTGGAACAGAAGTATGAATATTGAGATTAGCTAAATTAGAAGAAAATTGAAAATAATCTTGAGATACACTACTAGTTAAAGGATCTTGTGGAATTATTCCAACGTTGGTGGTTACAATAGTAGCATATGTTGGGTTGTGAACAAGATTATCATGATGTGAAGATTCAATCAAGGGGTTGTTATGAACGTCTTGAGGGAAAATATATTTATGATGAGATGTTCCAACGTTCTTGAGTTGGGATTCCTCTTCCATAGCCTTATCCAAGGCATATTTATGATGCTTGTATAAATTCTAGACATGTTCAAATTATTTAAAGATAAGGTTCACATTGGGCTTCTTAGTAGGATAAAATTCATTGCCAACCTCTTCATTTTATTCCTCTTCTAGATTATGATTCTCTCTATAAATATGATCATCTTCTTGAAAAATCTCATCAGACTCTAAAAGCCTTGTCCCACTCCTAATGTTGCGAGCCATTAAGAGAGAGGGAAAGGATAGAGTGGAAAATAAAGAGAACTAAAAACTAGAAAACACAATATTTTAAAGATGTTTTAAATGTTTTCAGATCTAAAAAAACATAGTTAGTGGTATTATTTAAATTCAAAGGAATAGGCTTCCTATATTGGTCACTAATATGTGTGTTCATGTAGGGTTCACCAAATATGTAGAGGGAAAAAATTGCCCTACGCATACAATTCTCAGCTAGATCCACTGGGAGACGAGGTGAACTACAAGGGTGTGATCTATTCTCTACACTCGGGGATACGAACTGATGGATTCACTAGGAATAGTTTTAGGACTCACTCCAATTTTGGGGTGGGAATGTTTGATATATCAATTAAGCATACACATATTGTTTGACCTTTCTAAACTAAAGCTATGAAAATGAAATAACATTGCAAGACACACAAGATGTAAAAGACAAGAACTAACCCTAGTATGATTCTATAATTTAATGATGTCTAAACCTAGGATTGTAAAATAAAATCTTTGATAAAAGGTCCAAGGAATGCACAAACAAGATTAAATTCCTAGATGCACACTATATGCTTTTATTTTTTCATATGCCTAGAAATTCAATCAAATATTTTTCCTTTACTTGTAATCTAGGTTTTAGATAGAAATGAATAAAATCAAACACCGAAGAGCCTAAAGATATATTAGGGCACTTATCTGATCCGATCATTGATCCAAGCTTTATCTTACATCCAGAATATCCAATGGTTTCAAAACTACAAAATAACTTCACAAACCCTAGAAATTTTGATCAATGTTTGGGGGCCTACTTAGGTCGCTATAAGACTAAGCTTGGAGGTGCAACAGTAAAGCCTCCTTGGTAATTTTAGCTAACAATTTGAAATAAAAATAACCTTTGACATATGGAACATACACAAACAAAGTAAAAAAAATAGATAACAACAAAATATAATGCATATAGGGTGGACACAACAAAACACTAAAATGAAAGTGTAATAATTAAGGTTTTGGAGTGTAAAACTTACCCCAAAGCCCTAATATACCAAATTCATGCTCTATAAATGTGGAGCATGAATATGAATTACCAAATTCATTCCCTGTATGAGCGGGTAATGAATCAGGTTCAAATACGCTTTTCGGGCTCTAAAACAACAAAAAATAGAGTGCAAAACAATGAAAAATAGATTTGTAAATCAACTAAAGTAAATGCAAAACATGATGAGATGATGGAGGAAGAAAGAAGTAATGAAGATATGGATTAAATAATCCAATAAGGTTGATCTATCCAATCATTAAGGCTCCTCCACTCAATCCCCAAGGGCAAGAATCACCAAAACACAAAATAATAAAATGAGTTGCAGTAGAAGGGCACTTGTTAGCATGATCAAATGAGCAAGTCAAGAATTGGAGCCTCTAAATAACTTGTTGGGGTTAAATATGGAATCCAATATTCTATTTATAAGAGGTTTGGAGGGCAAAATGGGCAAGAAAATAAAATTTTATCATGGGCAAAGGCCAACCCAAAATGGGCTGATGAACCCCTAGAATGCCAAATTTGCACCCAGTAATTATAGGGCATGAATTTGGCAAGCCAAATTCATGCATCATATGGACCGGGCATGAATTTGATAAATCTAAGGAAACAAAGAAAAGGAGAAGGTAAAAAGGCCCCAAATTTACATTTAACAAGTTTAGATGACTGACTAGGGATCTAAGGAAGAATTGACTCATTCTGATGGGTCAATTTTCTATGTATACAAGTCTTCAATATTTGTCTTCATTTTAAATATTTATGCAACCTTGCATTGTTAATTAATCTCTACTTTTATAGAATCATATTAAATCTCGGGTTCATTCGTTGCTTGTATTTGTAATCCTTGTGAAGTTATCTTGGACTATGTCTGATCTAGTTTCTTGTTCACTATTTAAAAAAAAAATCAAATAGCTTATCATTAAAAGGAATGATGAAAAACGTAAAACATCAAAACAAGACACAAGGATCAAGGTGTCGAAGCAACACCATATTAACTAAAATAGAGAGACTAAAAAATAGAAACAAGATAATGGAAGCTAACACAAAAACTATAATATCATATCATATGTCAGAATTGATTATGAATACAATGGAGAAGCCTTTATTAAATAGGCAAGGAAGATCCACCACAATCGTATGATCAACAAAGAGATAAGGATCAATATCCATTGTATAAACAAGGAGGTGCGATATGATCCATGGAGAAAAGATCTCAACCCTCCAAATGTAATCAATGAGTGTAACTCCCTAGGAATGCCAAATATCCCCATAATATCTAAATAAGATAAAAATAAATATCCACACATAAAGTGGATGGGAAAAAATAAACTAAACTAATATAAAATTAAAGTACCTAGGTGCGCATGAGCTCGGGTCTAAACACCTACTCTAACACCCCCCTCAAGCGAAGCTAGAGGTAAAAAGAAGTGGTATATCTATAGTATGAGTCTCAAAAACAAGGTTTGATTAGGTACTTATGTACAATGTGTATCAACAAGCTCTCAAACCAAAAGGATGGAAAACCATGTGGGAAAAATCATCCAACTAGAAAGAGAGAAAAATAAGAAAGGAAGGTGGCCTCATCCACACCCCAAAGGATAACTTCCTTCACCCCAAGCATCTCTTGAAACAAATGAAAATGAGGATATGGGAAGGGTTTAGTGAAGATGCACTACACCTAAAAAGGTCTATAATGATGATTTCTAACCACCCTTAAAGACCTTTAAGGGTGGTTATTCAACTGCTATCTATGAGGGCATTATAAAAAGTTTACATCATACAACGATGGCTAAAAAATACCTCAAAAAACCACTCTCTTAAGGTCTAAGACTACAAGGGTGGTTCTTAACCTCCCTCTTAAGACTAAGAGGGTTATTTAAAACCTCCCTCTTAGAACTACGAGGGTGGTTCTTAACTGCCCTCTTAAGACTAAGAGGGCAATTTAAAACCGCCCTCTTAGAACTACGAGGGTGGTTCTTAATTTCCCTCTTAAGACTAAGAGGGCGATTTAAAACTGCCTTGTTAAAGTTAATCTCTCTTAGAGTTGAAAGGGCAACCACCATCTTAGACCCTAAGAGGGTAGTTTTAAACCACCCTCTTAGGGTCTCACCTAAAAAAAATATAAAAGATACAGGAAAAGCAAAGTCGAGCTTTGGTAGCTTTGGAAACGACATGCATAATAACAATTTTTGTGTTCATAAATCACATCTTAATTTCATATCATATTAGAAACAAATATATTAAAATAAATTGAAGTTACTTTTCAAATACGATCATTTTTTACAGTGATAACTCAAAGTTAAATCAAACATTTATGATAGTCTTATAAAAATATTCATGCTTAAATGTGAACTTTAAAGCAACACAAGTAATGATTTATTAGCCCAAGAATTCTAATTTAAAATATATCACATACAAACAATGAGATTGTAACAACAATTTGCATACATCTCAGAGACACACATACTACAAGATAAAATAATCCACTATATTTACCATATGATAAACTAGTAATAAGCCCACTACAGACAACATTGATACAATGTTGTTTACAGAAAGTTAATACAATGATGTTGATAGTGGTACAAGATCTTATAAAAATTTAATATAATGTTGATAGAGTGAGGAATTCCATCTATTGTAACAATAGGTTGTATTACATAACAATGAAACATTGAGTGCAAGGCAAGATGACCTACTATACCCACAACACACCAAGACAATATATCCACTATAGTCATTCACCATACTACAATCCAGTGTTGATTAGAATGATAAATTCTATAAGCATGATTAAGGGCTTGCATTATTGGTAGTCCATTATAAGTCTACAAACTATATGACTCATGAAACATTAGTCTCACTTTTTTTAAGCAGGGATATTAAAAATAGTAATAATAATAATTATATATCTCAAAATATTTATTTTCTATTCCCACATCCCACACCTGGTACAATGAACCATATCAAAGGATAATGAAGGATTCCAAATATTGCAGTAAGGCCCCTCTCAAGAGCTAACTGAAATTGACTACCATAAACCTCATAAGAAGTGATGCACATGGTTAACAACTATTTAGAAAAGAGATGAGCCCCAAAACTACCAAAACCACAACCAATATCCAGTACAGTGTGAACCTGCAATAAATAAGAATGGTTAAAAAAGGTTTTAGATTATAAGGATAAATATGAAAAGTATAAACAAGGGTAAAAATATTTTTTAAATGTATACTTACAAAATCTACAGATTTGACAAAAATGATCATTAAAACAAAATTATACTCCCATCATGCAAAAGGAGCCTTCATAGATGAAGATATTTGTTTACAAAATCAGTTCAATGCAACAAGAGCAACAAACCTAAAGTAAATGAAGAATTTATTTAGTTGTACAACTCCACTTTATTTTGGTTAGTGAACTTTAAACACTCATGATGAAAGGGGGAGTCATATGTCAGTTAACCAAATAACTAAATTCATTTACAAAAAGAAAAGAATTTTCTATACATAAAACTTCCAAGGTGTTGTGTATCTAACAAACCCGGTATTTACTATGATTTTTGAGGAAATTTAAAACAAAAGTGGAACATAAAGCAAATAGACCATAACAGGCAAGGCCAAAAAGGAGTGTTCATAAAAAATAATATAGAATATATTAGATGGAATAAATGGCCAACTTGGTAAATGCTTGTAATCAATCATGACTAGCTTGGAAAATTTAAGAGTAGTTAGAGAAATCCATAGGTTCAAACAATTCCCTGGCTTCCTTCTTTGAGGTAAAAGGTGACAATTACAAAGAGTTATGAAGTGAGACATTTTATTGCCTCCAAAGACAACACGAGTATTATGGGAAGAGAGAGGAAAAAATTTGTTAGGCAGAAGTAAAAAAAACACACAAACACACATCCAGTAGTCAGCTTGTACCTTGCATTTAACTTTATTATTAGTAGAAAAAGTTATCAAATTCATCTTCACAATGTATAAGGAAATGATCGAAGCACTTACACCAGCTTGAATGAATTCTGATTCATTACATAGCCCATTCATCTCTATAATTTTATGTGAATAATCCTCAACTCCATCCACCACCAATGCATCTTCAGAGCAAAAAGATATATGACTATCCTCAAGCAACATTAATCTTAAACACAACAATGTTTTAAGTGTAAGAATGTTTGTAAATTGCATGACAAAAAAAACCTTGATACAATAATAAATGTGATAAAATTCTATGATACACCTATCTTCCTTCACTTTATATAAGTGGAAGGTTACATCTAAGATGAATAATGATATTAAAATTTATTTCATTGAGCATCAGATGTGTTATCAGGTAGAATCTAACTATTATGTGTAAAATTCCTATTGATCAAAACCAAACTATAAATAGAATTGATTGTTTCATCCTTGTGGATATGGAATCCTAACTAAAAGACCAAACTAGGCTCTTAATCAGAATAACCACTTTCATTATTTATTCACGCATGTCCACAGTGGAGTTATAGACTTGCTATAGTGCAAAGAAACTAAAATTTGTTGAGAAAATTATGAATCACATGTAGCTAAGAAAATCTTGAACGATTCCTGACCATCAAAAAATGCAACCAACAAATAATTTTAATAATATTGGCATACAATCTAGCTCTACAAATTAACTTATGGGATCAAGGAAACTATCCATATGTCATATCAAATATTATTTATGTATTTATCTATTAGTGAATGTTAACAGAGCCTTGTAACCTAATGGATAAGATATCATGCAAAATTCTTAATGATCTTTCTATTGGCTTGTAATTCAAAACTTAGCTACAAAAATAAATCACTATCAAAGACTTCAATTTTTAGTACTGACCCCCTTAATCACTTAGGCTGAGCATTGAAGTGGATTAAATTTATTCATTGAATATATGCTACCTATAAAAAATTAGCATTTATTAACAACAAACATCACATAAACCCAACCAGAAATTAGATAATGCTTACCACACCCTAGTGGATCAAATTTCTTCATTGAATATATGGTACTTGTAAAAAAATAGCATTGATTAACAACAAGCATCACATAAACCCAATAAAAATTCACATAATGGTTACCACACCCTAGTGGATCAAATTTATTCATTGAATATATGCTACCTGTAAAAAATTAGTATTTATTAACAATAAGCTTCACATAAACCCAACCAAAAATCAGATAATGCTTACCACACCCACGTCCCACACCCCACCCAGATGATACACAACTAAATAGTGAGTAACCAACCATACATATATATAGGTAGAAAGGGTTCATACTCACATATGTTGTGAAACCAACTATGATAACCATAATTGCAAACCCATGTGGAAGTATTTCCACAAAGCTTCTCCCTACTAAATTATAGAATACTACAATTGGGATAACGATCCCAAAAAATCTTGAAATCAATCTCCTCGGGCTATTGCTTACTAATATCATCCTTCCACCCAATAGAAAAACTTGGCAAAAAACAACCATACATACAAAAGATAAATGTCTTCTATATCCTTGCGAAAATATATAAAGATATAACAATGAAAGAAGTTTCATAAAAATAAAACTTACATTGTGACCTTTCCTCAAACAGTATTAATGGGACTCTGCCTTCAGAGCTTGGTAACCTTACTCTACTGCAAGAACTATAAGTTTGGTTTATTGCACTTTAAAACTATTAATTTTAAGTTTAAATAATGAACAAACATAGGCTTCATAAGCTTTGTTTATGCAAGGATATTCTTGTATTGATATTGTTCTATTCTTTTTGTGCCTTGTTTTGTCTGCCAATTTTGAATTGTAATCTCTTGTAGTGCATATGAATCTAAAAATTCATTGATGTTCATCAAACTGTGACATTGATTTGAGAGGTAAATAGCTTATATCATGATTTGAGTTCATGTAATGTAGATAATATCATATTAGGTTTACCTTTCCAGAAGTGACCACCTTCACCATATAGTTTGAAATTAAACATGACCTTGATATTATATACAATTAAGTTGCATGTTGAGTATGGATTTCTCCCCATGTGAGGTTTTTATTGGTTTATTTACCTTGTGGGTCCCATGTTATCTCTAGGTTCCATTCTTCACTCCTCTCGTATTGCCCACTCTAGTACTTTCTCAAATAAAAAATCTTGGCCTTCAACTCTCTGACGTAAAATTCACTTGAGTATTGTTTAAATTATAGTGCTCTATGAAAACTAAGAACTTGATATGTTTTGATACTCTAATCGATATAGAATGAAATCCAATATATGCTTGAAATGGATCATGCCCAGTGGAGAAATAGGAAGCACAATTGTAATAATTCTAAATGAATGGAAAATTCTTATTTCAAGTGCATAATTAGTTATGATTATATATGTAAATAGAAAATTCTTATTTCAAGTGCAATTCTTATTTATAGATATAGGTGAATGGACAACCTAAGACCTCCATATAATGGGTATATGTTTAAACATCCCTACCCATATCAACCATTAGATATGAGGTGAGAGGGTATCCTGAGACTTTCGTCAGATACATAAATATCCATCTATGCAAATCAAGTATTGCTACTAACGACTAGGACTAAGAGTCAAACATGAAACATAAATTTTATAACTAACACTCACTCAACACAATAAACCTTCATTTCAACACATTACAACATGCTTGAAATCCAATATATGCTTGAAATGGGTCATGCCCAGTGGATAAATAGAAAGCACAATTGTAAGAATGCTAAATGAATGGAAAATTCTTATTTCAAGTGCAAAATTAGTTATGATTATATATTTAAATGGAAAATTCTTATTTCAAGTGCAATTCTTATTTACAGATATAGGTGAATGGACAACCTAAGACCTCCATATAATGGGTAGATGTCTAAACATCCCTACCCGTCCCAACCATTAGATATGAGGTGAGAGGGTATCCTGAGACTTTCGTCAGATACATAAATATCCATCTATGCAAATCAAGTATTGCTACTAAGGACTAGGACTAAGAGTCAAACATGAAACATCAATTTCATAACTAACACTCACTCAACACAATAAACCTTCATTTCAACACATTACAACATGCATGCATGATTATACTCTTAATCCTATGCCCTAGTAGCACTTGCATTCTCTTTCTCTATTTTTTTACCAAATTACCTTCTTGTATCTGACTGGCCAACCTCATGCTCAGGATACCTACTCGCCTCACTCCTAGCTTGGCTACCCATTAATTATCTACTAGCATTTTCTAAAAATAGAACAAAAAATATCTAACAACACTCATTAATTATTTCTATTAATTATAACTACTTTTGAAGTACAATAATTAGGCTTCCAACCATGTACCCTCACATTCTTCACAAACATATTGAATGTTACCATTGTTTGTATTTTCATCTTGTGCAGTTTTAGGTCCAACAAAATTTGTTGCTCCAGAGACACTGACATATTCTGCCTCGTATGCTTCAGTGTCTTTGATACCTCTTAGAGGTAATGTGAGAACCACATACTAACTGGTATCAAGTGGATCATTTACATAAAAGACTTGTCTGGCTTGCGATGCTAGGATAAATGGATCATATTTTAGTCTATCCTGACCAAGTAATCTGTTCATGTTGACCAATGTGAAGCCCATTTCATCCTTTCTACATCCATTCCTCATATCAAGAACATTCACCCAATCACATTTGAATAAGGGGTATAAAAACCGATAGTAATCCAACAAGATTATTTCCCTAATAACACCATAATATGTGATTGTTTGAAGCACCGAGTTTGTGTCTTTTTTGCTTGCTCTGCATAAAGTAGTAGCATAGACACACACACCATTGTTTTGAGTTGTTCTTTGTTCCTCTTTGTCTTTGATATGAAATCTATAACCATTGATCAAATAGCTCGAATGTTTGGTTGTAGCTTTCCTTAGACCACGTGCCAACCATTTTATTGTGTTGGAGTCATTATCATTATGTTGCATTCCATCTCCATGAAATTGAAATAAAGAAGAATAGTTTAAAGATGATTGCAGAACATTACATGACATTTAGTACATGATAATCAATATAAATATTGAAGATCATATTCAAGAGAGCAGACAATAACCTAATCTCGTAGCCAAGTGATGAATGTTTGATTATGGATTTTTTGGAACACCCCTTCATGTATCACTACACAAGGGTTGGATTCCTTGATACTCTTCAGGTGCTTCCTGATTTGGCCCAAATTTTGTCAAGCTTAGTTGGATCTAATTAATATTCTGCCATATATAATAGCAACAAATAAACATCTACTTACTCTACCCAAGGTTGAACTTCATCCATGTTAAAGAGAATGCATCGATGGGCTTGCTCGTAAGAAGTTTCATCCAAATCAAAGTCTTCACCACTAGACAAAGGCCTCCCATCGATTATAGTTTCTTCATCCTCATCACTCCATACCTCATTGTGACCAAGGTGATCATCAATTGCTTTTGTACCTCTCATGTAGTCTACACAGAATGAAACAGATTCCTCGACAAGATAATGTTCAACAATACAACCTTCGGGCCTAGCTCGGTTCTTTACATAGCCCTTAAAAATATTCATAATTCTAAGAAAGGAAACAAACAATTTTTATTATATGAGACACTACAAAAATTAGAAAAATGGTGGTTTATGAAACTGATGAATGCATACAAACCTCTCAAAAGGGTACATCCATCAATATTATATAGGTCCACATAGACGTACCTCTCGCACCAAGTGAACAATTAGGTGCACCATGATATCAAAAAATGAAGGGAAAAGTACTTTTCGAGCAAACATAACGTCTCCATGACCTCTACCAATAATTTCTCTATTTTTATGGGATCCACCACTTTAGCGCATATATCCCTGTAGAACATGCACAACCAACAAATGGTTTGTCACATTGGCTTATCAAGAAAATATCGTAGCACTATCGAAAGAAGCTGTTGCATGAGAACATGGTAGTCATGTGATTTTAGGCCTAGATCTTAAGTTCTTTCATAGAGATACTTTTTCTAATATTTGAACTATATCCATTCGATACTTTCATATTGTATAGTGTACGACATAACCTTTCTTTCTCAACCTTCGATAGATTGTAGGGTGTTGGTGGAAGATATGTCTTGTTTCCATCCATTACTGGCCACAATGTGTTCCTGATACCCATATTTTTTAAATCCTCATGGGAGTTTTTTCCATCCTTTGACTTTTCATCGATACCTAATAGTTTTTCGAATAGGATTTCACAGATATTTTTCTCCACATGCATCACATCCAAGTTGTGATGAACTAGAAGATGTTGTTCATAGATAGCAACATCAAACAAAAATTACTTGACATTGAGAGACATAACAATAGATATAGAAATAAAGTTGCATGTCGTACCTCCCAATACGATAGATTGAAGAATATAGATTTCTTCTTCCATCCTACTATAGGAACAAACATGCTATCCTCATCCATGTCATGTTTCCTTTTATTTGAGTTTATCTTTCTCCAATTTGGTGGAATTTCCTATACTATTTTAGTATTTCCATCCCATTTAAAGGTTTGGGTGGTTTATCGAGCTCTTATTTTCCATTGAAATATGTCCTTTGATGACAAAATGAATGATCTGGAGGAAGGAATATCCTGTGGCCCATGTAAGCGATATTTCTACTGCATTTAAGATATTTTGAACAAGTGTTCTCCCCACATATTGGACATGCTACCTTTCCCTTTGTCATACATCTTGATAGGTTTCCATAAGCAGGAAAGTCATGGATGACCCACATAATTATTGCTCTCATATTGAATGTAGTATTGGAAAATACATCATACTTTTGGCTCCTTTAGTCCATAATTCATGCAAGTCATCAACCAATGGATGTAGATAAACATCAATATCATTTCCCTAGTTGCTTGGGACCAGGTATTAACAAGGTGAGCATTGAATGTTTTCTCTTCATCCACATCCATGGTGGGAGGTTGTAAGTGACCAACACAATGGGCCAATAATTGTAAGCAGTACTAAAATTAGCAAAAGGGTTGAACCCATCGATTGCCATTGCAAGTCGTACACTGCATGGATCATCGATGAAATATTTCCACTTAACATCTATATTTTTCCATGCTAGGGAGTTGATTGGATGTCGCATATTGCCATATAAACTCCTGTGTTTGGAATTCCACCTCATATTCTCCTCAACCTTTGTAGAGCTACAGGAAGAAAGCAACTCACTTCAATTGCATCTAACAATGTTGAAAGAAACAAACACAACAAAGCTAATGATATAATAAAATCCCTTACCTATACATTCTCTTCAACCTTGGTATAATGGGAAAATACCTCAACACCTTCATAGGAATATTAATGCATACCTTTTGTGAATGAGGGTCAACTTTCCATCGAGATGCACCACATGTTGGGCAAGCTTTCTTCTTTTCATGATCTTTCCAATATAAAATATAGTCATTAATGCATGCATGTATCATTACATAATGTAATCCCAATGGCCTCATCATTTTCTTCATCACATATGTGGACTCTAGAATTGTATTTTTGATTGGGAGCATATATTTTAGCAACTCCAGTAAGTCACCAAAGCTTTTGTTCGACCAACCATGTTTTGCTTTGAGATTATACAATTTAGTGATCATCGATAGCTTTGTGTACTTTGTACATCTTGGGTATAATGGTCGTTTGGCATCTTCAAGCAAGCTAAAATATTCACTAGTAGGAACTTCTCCATAAGATGATTGGAACTCAACATCATTATCTCATAGTTCTTGTCCACTCTCTGAGCAATTGACATTGAACAATCCGTATGTATCATTGACCATTCCAATGATGTCATCTTGTACATCTTCGGTAATTGGATCCTCATTAGTGGTAGAGCACATGTTTGATGCATATTTATCAAAATTAGAGGGTTGTTCTCCATGCAAAATAAACTCGGTATATGTCTTATCAATCACGTGCCAAATCAGGTGGTCATGAACCTTCAAAAAACCAAGAGTTTCCATATTTGAGCACTTTCGACATGGACATCTAGTTCTTTCAGGGTCTGTTGAATTATTTCTTGCAAAATCCAAGAATTGGTGAACCCCATGATAATAGTCCTCACTATTTCTACAAATAGATCCCCCCAAAAAATAAGAAAGTATAGTTATACGGGTAGATCTGATCGAAAGCACAACTTTTCTTCGTTAATGGAGATAACATAGTTGAAATACCTGGTTGCTCCTAGCCAAGATTTGTCCATGATACTTGATGGAAGATCTTCTTATACCTGGCCACATCATAGATAAGGTGAAATTTATCTTTGATTCAACATTCGTACAACTGCATATTACATTTTACTTGTGGCCATAATCATTTTCAATTTTGTTTTGGCATGCAACCCCATATGCAAATTGACAATTCATTTGATACACCATCATTCTCTTCCATGCCATAGGTCTAACATGTGAGAGAACACTAATCAAAATATTAGGTATATTGAAGCACTTACAGACATTCAAAGAACTTACAGACATTACTATATTGATCAGCCCAACCCTAAAAAATTATAATTTAAAAAAATTGTGATTAATAGCCAATTTCATACACCATAATGCAACACATATATTCATGCCATGACTCCAAGTAAATAGACACTTTCTATTAAGTGGATGATAAATGCATTAAAATACAACAAGATGCACTACAATTCGATACAATACAATCTCACATGTTATCCCCACAAATAGCCTTTACATAGTCTCTTGATATTTCATCTTCAACTATTTCTTTATCTCCTATCAAACTCACGAGATATGACTATATATTTCTTATATGAAAAATATTTTATTAACCTTCTAACAATAACAAAACCTAATGATTACATAAAACCAAATATTGACAAGATACAAAGTATTTACAAGGTACCAAATAATGTAATATTCTCCAAAATGTTATTTGATAATTAACAAAGTGCTCATATGGACCCCTTTCTTTTAGAAAATAGAATATCCATGCAAGAAATCCTTATATGAAAAAATAAAAGTGACAACTGCAACAATAACAAGTTGGAGAAGATGAATGATAGATTTGCCAATATATCATGTCAGACTTTCCCTTGTAAAAGTTACTAGGAAGAAGAAACAACTCATGACAAAGCAATAACAAATAAATAATTAAAAAATACAGTGTTCTCATGCATATTTAGAGCATTACAAATATTCAACTTGAACTTCAACATAATATTTTTTTTTTTTTTAAACATGGTGGAATCGATAGCCGCCACGAATCCTGGCAGGATGTCCAAATTTTTATGGCCGCCACAGTATTCTGCATTGTCCACCTTGGAAGCCGCCACACAAATATTTACGTAGTCCGCACCTATAACCACCATGCCACAATTATTTTAAACCTTTCACACCACTGAAAGCACCAGGAAAGGGACAAGCGTTCAGTCCGATGAGGCCCGATATTTGAACCTTGGACCTTAGCCCCCTTATGGGATTTGGATGAACCAATTGGTCTACACCTCAGACATATATTGTCACCATAGTTACAAAACTCAGCAAGTTAATAAAAACTTGCCAAGTCCACGCCAAAATTGGCCCTCCTAGGTTTTTTTGACTTGGTTACAGTAACAAAAATTTAGAAAAATGGTATCAATTTTTTTTCTAAATTGGACTTATTTCTTCTGTTTCCACTTGTAGAGAGAGTAGAGAGAAGGTGTAATCACATAAAAAACTCATTTGCATAACCCAAATTTTCCTAGTTTTCAAGAATCTAACAACCACCCAATAGTTACATTTGAGGTAGAAAAAATAAGAACCAAAAGAAGGCTAATGCCACAAGGCCCACCTGATTACAAAGGACCATAGACAAAAGGAAAAGAATAATTAGTCAATAGAGTACAAGGATAAGGTCAAAGAAGATCAACAATGCAAGTTGAGACCAAAAGGGTAGATAAAATTCAGAGGAATCTAAACCAATCTTGTATGGAGTTCCATGGCAATATGTCCCACCCCATGCAAAGTGTAACATAATCAAGAGCAAAATTTCTTTGCACTTCCTTGTAGCATACATTCTCTAGAACATTCATCTAACCACTGGGTCTAGGAACAAACAAATGCTTTCAAAATCCTAACCAACAAGAAACATTCACCATGTTTGAGGTAACTCAAAGGCATCAAGAATTAGACATGAAATATTGGAATAGTACAGTGCTAGGCCCTCTCACAATCCTAGTGAGATTTACAAGATGCACATAAAATAGCAAACATTTGAAGCACAAAATATCCTTGAGATTTATTTCTAAGGGAGACAAGTTGACTAATGAATGTGATATGTAGTTATACCCTTTGAAGAATAATATAATATACTCTTCCAGAGAATAGCATCAACCATATTCAGTGTTGGTTTGAGCATTGCACCTGTATGGCCAAAAAACCATATGAATTGAAGGATTTTCTAACAGTAGTCACTAGCCCATATATAACCATTTGTCTATAGGGAGCATCCCCTAGTACATTCAAAATTTGAGAACCATGGATATTAGAAGGGATATGTACCAACCTTATGTACTATCTCTAGACTCTAACTCAATATGAAATATTAGCAAACACTACGTATTCATCAGGAGGAAATAATTACAAATAAACATGTTAAATGACAACAAAAGCACTTGCTCCAAGATTGAATCTAACAACCACCCAATAGTTACATCGATGTGTGTTTTATCACTTTCATGTGTAGTTTAAGGTTGTATCACTTACAATATTAATTTTGGATTTGTATAATATTAATTAATTCTGATATGCATGAAAAAATAACTTCTTTCCAATGAAAATTTGTATTTTCTTCAAGTTATTTTTTTGTAGAGTTTTTTTGCAAAGTCTGAGTCCAAGTCAAAAAATTGGCCTTACCGAGTCCATGTCGAGTCCTAGTTTCTATACTATGATTGTCACCACTATTTTTTAGTTGAATATAGAGAAATTATTTGAAAGCAATAGTAGTTACTTGAGAGCTAAACAAGTACCCATGAGGCTGATGCATTGTAAACTTCTCGGGGAAAGCATTATCATCATAGTGGGTTTAAAGTAGAACCATTATTAATGTTAACAATTGTGTTGTCTGGGTGTGCATATCCAACCATTTTTGGCCCACACCCACACTAAGTACAAGCTTAGTCATAAGGTTCAAGTTCAACAAGCTTGAAGCTAGGAAGAAATTTGACACAATTTTTTGATAAAGATGAGAATGAAGTTCAAGATGTTAAAATTATGCAAATATTTTTATAACTAATCATAATTAATTTTAAAAAACAAACAAAAAGAAAATGTAAACACATAAAAAACTAAAACTTGCTATAATGTAACTTGAAATGTACATATAAGTTGTAAGCTTATTGTAATCGTAAGGACCTTCACCTCTCTTTGATAGGTTCAAGGTTCAAACTCCACTAAGTATGAGGGGATTGGGACTCCTCATAAAAAACTCTGTAAGCTCATTGAAATAAATTAGAAATGTATGCATCAAATGACATTAGCTCAATCGATTCAATTCCTAAACTTTCAAGGAGATCCAGGTTTGAATCTTGCCAAGCAATACATGCATAATAACAACCAAGTTATTGTAATACCACTATGTGGTGATGATGTAATACAGGTGGGTCTAGGGTTATGCATAAGGGGTTGGACTCAAAATGTACTTGTAAAAAAATGACGAATCCTAATCAAAATCAAGGTGAATCATGGAGAATCCTAAGCAAATCAAATCAAGCATCTTCATACCAAAATTTGGGGTATTTGAAGCCCTAAAATGCAAGGTTATATTTAGAGCTAATTTTGACCTATTAAATCATATTATAACTTCATAAAAACACCACCATTATATCAAGCTTGAAAAAATATTTCCAATAAGACAAATATGCCTGTGTTTGGATATATATTGTGGCAAATTAACCCTAAAAATAAATTGATCCTTAAAATTTTAGGCAAATGGGCTGACATCAAGGGTCCTCATATTCACCAATCTATAATTTTTAAAATCCTAATATTCACTCAATTTGAAAATATTCACCACTATGCATAACCGTGGGTTGGGCTCGTTTCAATCCCATTTAACCAATTTTAAATAAAAAAAAGTTGCAATGTAGTTGAAAAAATATTTAGTTTATGTCCAACTCAATTACCTAATACTCGTTCCCAAAGCTTTCCACCTTTACTAAAGTTGACCAATAAACCAATATTTCTAATCAAATTTTAAACATTGGTGTTAAAATTCAACAAAATTTGAAATACACAAATTAGATTCATCAAATCTTGTTACAAAGGGTACATCAGTACGAATGCAAAATGTATCCCTTCCAGCACCCTTGGCATGGGATTGTGCACCCTGGTACATGCCTATGCATTGACCCTCATAAAGGCACATAACCTGGTTAAACCTTGAAATTAAAAGGGGAAAAAATGAAGAACCATGAGAAATGCAAAAGGAAAACTTACTATTCAGTCCTCTCTTGCTGGAAAATTTTGTTCTCATTTCTACTCAACAACTCTGCATCTCTCATATCTCAATGTTTTATTTAGTATACTATTTTACTGAGTTTATCATGATCTCATGTATCAATTTTATGGTTTTATTATGACATACCCAAGTTTACAGGGTCTAAACTCTTTGTACTTTCTCACCCTTGCATGCTACTAGCTCTGTATTCTCACACACAAAATCCACTACTAGGGTGTGCACCAACTACTATATAATACCTTGCATCCCCCACACCACACACCTAATACAACTTTGGGTACTAGTTGGTTAACAAAAATCTTGTGAAGGCTGATAAAATGAGTAAATTGAAAAGCTTGTGAAGTTGGACTTGAATACGGAAGAAACAAAGAGGTTTTGAGAGGAATAAGAAGAGATAGATTAAAATTGAGCTAGCAATTTTGAGTGTGTCAGTGGAGTTGGTCTTGGTAGATATCATTCCATTGTAGGTGGCTCTATTTAGAAGGAACAAAATATAATATTTATCTATTGATCTTGGTAGAGTAATAACGAGAAGGTTATGGACATGGCACCATCTCCTGTATGTAGCTAGCACTCTAGGTCAATTTTTTATTCATATTTACTAGAGATGACCATACCTTGCTATTCAAGAAAGTGCATCTTCAAGAACAAAACACTTTGTGTTTTTTGTTAGGGAAAACTTTCATATATTCACTAGTCTAATTTTTAACCAGGATTTATGAATTCCCCATTTTTTAACATCTATAATTTCAAGCATATCAGGCTTTCCATATACACATTCCTACAAGGAAAAGCTTCTCAAAATTTGTAAGAAATGGATATTTTCCAAATAATGTTAGAATCATAGTTATGAAAATCCTGATTTAATCCCGATCCAATCCAATTTTTCACTTTTAACTAAGGTACAAAAAATTGCATCGTTCACTAATTACTACAATATATGTATCAATCTGAAGGCTCCAAACCAAAAAATGTTGTAGCAACTCTCACAAAATTTTCTCAACTTTGTGTGTATTTATTTGTCACACATTCAATCCTACCTATGATACAATTAGCTCACTACAAGATGCTCTTATTCACTTGATGCACACATCTTCCATGCACTTGGAGCGACCCCTATAATGGTAGCAACTAGCTCCAAGCCTTGCTTCAGAGAAGGAATTTGTTGCCAGCCTTCAATTCCAAAATAGTTTAACACACTCACATTCCACAAGCATTTTGATAAATAAATGCATCATTTTCCAATAGTTGCCACTACACAATCATTTCCATAACAATGAAGTAAAATTACAAAGCAAAATAAGAAAAATGAAACAAAGTAATAATTTAGTACTAATAACAATTTAAATTCATAAAAAATAAACAATGTAAACCCCTTATGCATAAAATACAATTGAACATACCTTTTGAAGGTAGGACAACTCTAATATGACCACTATCGAAGCTGCTCGAAAGTCAAGATATATTGCCAAGGAAAAGTCATAAAGAAAGTCAAGATATATTGCCAAGGAAAAGTCCTAAAGAAACCAAACCATAGCCATGATATGCAATACCAAAAAGAACAGAGTGGAAGAATACAATGTGACTCATAATTGTCTTGGGAAATCTATATGATGACAACCACATTATAATTTCTCTTCCATAATAAAATTAATTCAAATTCCTCTCCCATATATAAATTTCTTCCACAATAAATTAGGTTTTAATTCAATGCTAGGTGGCCAACTAAAATATTTCATACAACTTCAAGAGAGCCTTCCAATCTACAACCATGTCTATTCAAGGAAGAGAGCTTTTAGTACTAGGATTGGAAGAAAATGAGCTAGAAGTAATCATTGTGAGAAGCAATGAGACAAGAGGAGGAAGAATAAATGACAATCAAGAGGAACTAGATGTAACACTAGTCTTAAGGCTACAACAATAAGAACTCATGAGCATTGATAGAGAAAGAGGTGGAGGGGGAAGAAGAAATAATGGCCAGTAAACCCCCAAAATAAAAAACCATTTTCCAACCGATATGGCTAGTCAAACCCTAAAATAAAAAACCCTAAAATATTTTGGAAGTGATGTTGAAACCCTTGTCCAACCGACATGGCCAGTCAAACCCCAAAATATTTTGGAAGTGAAAGTTCTATGAAGGCAAATAGGAAAATGTTTTTGGAAGTGAAAGTTTTAGGAAGCCCCAAATAGGTGAAATTTTGTGGGAGTAAAAGTTTTGGGAAGCCCTAGAAACTCAAATAACAAATTGCAATGAAAGATAACCAGATTCTAAAGCATGAGTAGTGCTTACCACTTAAAAGCTCCTTTTATTGGGGAAAATAAAGAGAGTCTACTGGCACTTCCCTTCACTGAGCAAGGCAGAGAAAGAATCGACTGGCACTTCCCTTCCTTCATCTGTTGTGCTACATGCTACTCCAGCCCCTTTGAGCAAAATAGAATAAACAAGTACTTTACTTTTCCCGTGTTATTTTTTTTGTTGCGTTGTGTGCTGCTCCACCCCCTTTGAGAAAAATAGAATAAATAAGTACCTTGCTTTTCCCACGGTCTTTATATATATTGGTGAGACCTTAAGAGGGTGGTTTTATACCGCACTCTTAGGGTTTCCTAAACCACCCTCTTAGCCCTAAGAGGTGTTAGAGAATATATTATATTATTGGATACATATCAATGTACCACCTTTGGTACATTACTAGAGTAGGAGTTTACTTTAGAGTAAAGTTAAATAGTTACTTCAACATGTAATAAATGCACAAGTGTCAAAATGTGTAATGATGTAAATGTGTATATAGTCCACATGTACATGAAACATAGGATAGATTCAAAGGTAGAGTAAGGTCCAATGAACCTATCTTCCTATATAAAGGCCTTATAGTGAGTGAAATAAATAGGAGAGAATATAGAGAGTGCATAGTATAGATTGGTAGAGGAGTACAATGTAGTTCCTTTAAAAATAATTTGTGGTGTTCATGTCCTTCATTATAGTACATTGTACTATTTTTTAAAGCTTTCATTAATGACATATTTATGAGTTATTGCTTAAGTTTATCTCTTTATTTTCATGCATATTATAGTGCCATTATCATATAGATATTATAGATTGCTTATCTTGCATCTTGTGGTTGTATTTACTATATCATATACTCATCAAAAGCTAGCCACAGTGGTATCAAAGTTCATGGTAGATCGATAAAAAGTAGGGATATCCACAAGTGAGATTGAGAGGAATCCAAAAATCCCATTTTTAGAATTTTTGAGATTGAATTTGGCTAGAGTATTTCCATAGGGTTGCAAAAAACTTGTGAAGTAGGGTTATGCATAGCGACGAATATTCGCCATTTGGGCTAATATTTGCATTTTTGAAAACTCAAATTGGCGAGTATAGAGAACTCAAAGGTCAGCCCCTTCGCCTAAAATTTCTATTTTTTTTTATGATTTCAGTTCGTCATCTGTTTATAATAGTATTACAAATTTTTATAAAACTTTACCATCATTTTTGCCAAAATGAGGACACTTTTTGCCCAAAAATTTTAAAATTATCCCGCCAAGTTTTCTATGTATACCACCATATAAAATGAACACAACAACAATACTTTTCCACTTAAAAAAATTAAACTATTACAGAATTGAGATTCCTACCAAACTTCGACAACTACTTCTGCAACCGTTCGGATTCATTTCTATAGTAGAGCGGTATACGGAAAATTTTTGCAACTGTAAGATATTCGAATCAATTTATGGACCAGACCGATATTCGAAACCATTTCTACAACCGTCTGGTATCATTTCTACAACAGAACGGTATCCAAGAACTTTATGCAACCATATGGTATATGAATCGATTTTTGTAATAGACCGGTATCCAAAAACAGTTCTGCAACCATTCGATGATAGAATCAATTTTTGTAACAGATCAATTTACGAAGAAAATTATGAAACCAACATGAACCATATTCGAAACCAGTTCTGCAATAGCTCGATATTCGGATCCAATTTTGCAATAGATTGATAACCAGAATCAGTTCTCTAACAAACCGATACCTAGACCATTTCTACAACAGATAGCCTTCTGCACTAGGTTCTTTATTTCTCTTAAGACATTATGAATATATTAATAAGATTTATTTTTCTATCAACTAGTTGTAGGTTTTTTTTCTGCTATTTTTCTATCATTTATTGAACATATTTCAATGTTCTATTTCCCATGCTTTTCTCTATTTTGCCTTGTTATGTATGTGTTCAACACCAATATTAGGATGTTGTTCTATACTAGAATAGATTTCTGAAATGCGGTCTACATCAGGTTCTCTATTTTGCCCTGTTTTGAATGTTGTCTTCAATTTTTTTGTGCCTTAAATTTTTTTTGATTCTCTATTTCTATTCAAATATACTTTTATGTTATAAGATTATAAATGGGTAAATAATTTTGTAAATAATTATTTTTTGAAAATATGTATCTCTAGTTATTGTTTGCATAGATAAGTTATTTATTTAATTTAATTTGAATTTGTATATTGCATATTTGTCTACTCTTACCAGTTACAAGTGTTATCACCAAAAAAGGTAGTAGTGGCATACACTAACAAAATCACAATAAAACATGGTAGGAAATAGGTATTTATTTTCTAATGACGACCATCTATTGATTCTAATTACAATATTATCTTGAGGCCTATGAGAAGTAACATCTATTTAACATTGTATTACTTATATAAAATGAAAAACACTTTGTTTACAAGTAAAATGTCACCCACCGACAATGAAATGAAGGGGGGAAAATCTTTTGCTGAAAGAGTATCCTAAGATATTTTTGTCATACGCTAAAATCAAACAAGCCATCGACATTGGTACAAATTCTAGGTACAAATGATTTTTGACTTATAAACATTTAGTTGTATATTTTATAATAATTTTCAATACTTATTTCTTCCTCAAACATTTAGTTGTCAGTATTTTCTCAACCATCAACGATATGAATTTTTTTCTATAATTTTTTTAAATCTAAATATAGTAAAGAATTTTATTGTATGCTATTATGCAGAATACCTTATTGACCAAGAGATGTCTTCTATATAAAATAATCTTACTAATGACATTGAACAATCACTTGAAGATATTGCTAGCCAATATATGCAAGTGAAAAATGAAAGCTATAAATTAAATACACTACAAACTTCTCTTGAATCTTCAAGAAAAACACCTAAAAATAGGAAGATAGATTCTAATTGGATTATTGGAAGATTATTTAAGAATGAATGGGTAGAAAAATTTCCCTGGATTGAGGCGGTCTTGACTGAAGACTACCAAGTCAATAAAAAATAATGTAGATACAAAATTTGTAGTTGGAAACTAGGTAAGGATCAGAGACTACAAAATAAGAAAGATACAATAGAAAAACATGCTAGAAGAGTATATTTAAAAGTTATAGGAAGTGATGGTAAAATTACAAAATTTATTAGGTGGAAGGATGCATCAAAATGTATGCATGTAAAATATGCAATAGATTATGAGAATCACTTAAAGTAACAACAATCCCTTGTTAAGAAATGTGGAATGATTGAAACTCAATTTCATAAAATGCAGAAGAACATTTTAACTTAAAATTTTTTAAAATTTGTTGTTGTATTTAGTATTCTCAAAAAGGGTAGATCCATGTCTAATTTTATTTATTATAAGCAACTTTATCAACTAGCTAATGTGTAAAAACTTCCTAGTTCCCATTGGTCAGATCGAAGTGGTTGGAAAATGACAAAATGTCTATCATTAGTTGAGAAGGAAGACCTGAGGGAGAACTTTTGAAAATGTTGCTAAAGTGGAAGATGTCATTCGTGATATACATTTTTATTTTTCTTGCAAACTTAAAAGGTTTGTAGAGTTTCAACAGTTTGCACTAGGAGTTACAGAAGGAAAAAATTGTTGAAAGATGTGGATACAAGGTGGATTTCATTGTATCAACCTGCACTCAGAGTTTTTACAGAATATAAATCTTTAACAAGGTTTATTTATGCAAATAGTAGAGCAAATTATAAGGCAAATGATATGTTGTTTTGTTTTATTAACTTGGAAACTCTTTTGACATTATGTGGTATTATTCCAATGTTACAAGAAATGAACAAATTGACTAAACTTACAGATTTTACGGATCCTTATTTGAAAGTTGGAGAACATTGACGAATGTGGAATATGTAAATAATTTTTTAAAGTTTGACATTAATGATAATATTTGTATTAATGTTCATGAAAATATTATACCTTTATATTATTATGAAAGACATTCAAGTGTAGCTATTGACGATATTAAAATTTTTTGTGTAACACACAATAGGTATGAAGTTGTTTTACACAATACAAAAAGAAAATTGTTCAACATAGCAAAATCATTGACAAAGGAGATAAGAGATCGGTTTAAAAGACATGAATTGCTCAAGGCCATGGGTGTTGTTAACTCTTTGTTTTGGGGTTCTTTCAATGATCAAAAGTCTACAAAAGAGTTGTTTATTAAATATATGAGTAACCTTATTGAGCATTTCAGTAAAGTGTGGAAGTCAATGGTGTTGTAATAAAAGGTATACTTAACAAAAGATATTTTAAGACAACAATCACAATATTTTGGAATAACAATGGTTCATCAAGTGTCACTTTTGAGTAATATCCATGAGACTAGTTCCATTGCATGTTTGTGGTAAAAGTTGTATCCAAGTAGTATATTACAAGATACGATTATTGAATACTTTTGTTTATATGAATTATGTCAAACAATGATTTTGGGATCTGTAGAAGATGAGAGGGCTTTTAGTGCACTATATTTTGTTAAATCTAATATCCACAATAGGTTGGACAAAAATTTAGAAAATTATTTAAGAATTTACGTGTCATCATATGAGCTGGACAAATTTCCATATGATAGAGCATTAGCTTACTAGAATTCAATTGCAGATAGAAGAGGTATTACGAATACGACTAAAAATGAGGATAAAGATGCTTTTAGTGATCAAATGGTATCTTCACATATTGATTCTGGACAAGTTAAAATGTGTTTGTTTCAGCTACCTGAATTCTGATTTTTCCAGTATTTCACAACACTGTAACATTTTGACATTCCATATTTCACAATGTTGTTTCACAAGTTGAGAAATGTTCATTCCAAATTTTACAACTATTCATTTCAGATTTCACAATGCTGTTTCACAAGTTGATAAATGTTCATTCCAGATTTCACAAATGTTCATTCCAAATTTCACAAATTTTCATTCCAGATTTCACAATTGTTCATTACAAATTTCACAACTATTCATTTCATATTTCACAATGTTGTTTCACAAGTTGAGAAATGTTCATTCCAGATTTCATAAATGTTCATTCCAGATTTCACAAATGTTCATTCCAGATTTCACAAAGTTGTTTGAGATGTACAATGTTTCAAAAATTTACTTTTCACAATGTTTTTTTATCATACTGTTTCAATTGCCTTAATAAATTGTCGTCTTTTATTTTATATCACTGTATTGTTAATGTATCAATATTGATCAACAAAAATATTTGTTTGTTGTTTGAAATGATGATAGTAAAAAATATTGACAATTTAGACTAGAAAAGCAACACATAATTATAAATGCAAACAACCTTTGAATGATTGAAGATAAATTTAGAAAATAAGGTTTTCATTAATACAATTGAAAATATATTACATTGTACAAAATTGTTGACTACGATTGAAAATCTATAACATCATACAAAATTTTTGACGACAGTCAACTTGAGAGTATTTTACAATAAAACATTTGATTTGGGGTTTGCACTTCCAACTTCAATATCGCTTGGAGTTGCCTTTTCTTTTCCTTTATTTGCTTCTGTAACACTCTCTTCTGGCAGTACTCCAGCTTGGACTAGGTTTTCACGTACTTTAAAAATACTTACCAGCAATGATGATTTCTCTTTGTTTGGATCTTAAAGTATTGTTGGAAGCGTTTATTTTGCTTTCTATTGCTCTAGAACGTGGTCTGGATCTTCATTGAGCTTCTCCCTGATGTATTTTCTTAAACGATTATTGTCCACTATTATTGATTGTATTTTATTTTTCAATTCTATTGCACTATGCAAAAATATCTTCGTCCTATGAATATTGATGTCCATGCTCTTAACCTATCTTTTTAAGTTATCAAAATTTGATTGCGAAAAAAATTGAAAACATAATTCAAAATGTTTATATTAAAATTATTACATGTTTTTCACACATATAAAAATAAAATTGCAATAGAAAATTGAAACATAAATAACTTTACTTACCTCAGCCACATCCCTTGCAGCCTCAACAACAACTTTGTCCTTATCGAAAGTCCAATGGTTATCTTATCGAAATTCCTATGGTTATAATAAGCTTGGGCTTCAGAATTAATGTTCTCTAATATCCTAATTGTAACATTTAAAACATCATCATCATAATAAAAATCAGGCTTCACTGATCCTGATGTGGCCTATTTTAGAAGGCCATCAAGCTTTTCAGGTTCATACTGAACCAAAGAATAAAGAGAATCTCTTTTTGTATAATTTTTATATCGAGCATTAATTTTCTTTAAAAGCACTTTTGCTCGATATTCCCAATCCTTCATCTCTTGCACATATTTAAGGACAACCTGTTTAAGGGTTACCTCAGTTTTCTTAGACATTAGAATATTTTCATCAAAATTTATAATATCATCCTCAGTTAGAGGACCCTAAGGATTAGGAATGTTTCCTTGAGATGATGGTAATGGCATTTTCTCAACTGCAGGGGTTCCTTTTTGTTTTGCATCACCTTGTGGCTCATGAAGCACATTTGTTGCCTTGAACCCTAAAAAGTTGCCTTGCAAAATAAAATCATCATCGAGATGGATATTATCCAATCCGGAGGTTGAAGCTTCAAGTGCCTATGAATTTTTTGTAAATGTAAAAGATGACCAGACCTACCCAAAAATTGGTGTTGGTTCCTGTGATCTCTGTGAGAACCCATACCCAGAACCTGGTGCTGGCCCCTGTAATATTTGTGAAAACAATTTTTTTCCAAAGCACCCACGACCTTCCATTTGTGTAGGTTGTGCCTATCATTTATGTTGTGGAAGTGGTGGGTGTGGTACGAGCGATGGTTGTGATGGCTATGATGGATGCAAAGGTAGGATATAGCCTCTCATTATTGAAGGTTGTACTTACTATTGACATTAAGTATTGGCTGTAAACATTTCAAAAGATTTTGTTACAAATTTTTAGAAAATAAAATAGAAAAAAATCTTAATAAACTTTAACAAACATAAATTTTCCTAAAATTGATGAAATATGTTGAGGATGGGCACCAATAGGTGAAGGGATAACCACCTAGGTGTATGAGAATACCCAGGAGTAGCAACTTGCCTTAAACGTTTAAACGACATGTCCAATGGTTTCACTTGTAATCCAGTGTCTTCAAAATCACCAGTTTGTTCTGGCCTAAGACCCCTATTGGATGCAACCTATTTTATCTTTGTAATGGCTGCCCTACCCTACATTTAGATGAAAAAAAAATTAAAAAAAAATGATAAAATCATGAAAAAACTCATTGTGATAAAAAATAAAATTTTAGAATCACCTTCAATTATTCTTTTGTCATAGCAATAGATTGTAGTGTTGCATGCACTACAATTGGTACATGAGTAGATTGCAAATCATGAAAATACTTATAATAGAGTGATAAAATAAAATTAATAATGCCCACAATGGGATGTGTCTTGCTGGTTTGCATTTGAATGCAATGCAACTCAGACCTAATGCGATCTGAGATGTACGTGCACCAATCAAACCTTTGATTATGTTTAGAAAGAACAATATGGGCCAGTGCCCAAAATAAAATTTTTGGCCTTTCGAGAAAAATCAGTCTTGCTTGGAAGAACTCGATAATGGCCCTCAGAGTTTCATTGTTAACATCACTGATAGTTAATCCCCTTTTGGACTTGGCAACAGAACTTGGAAAAATAAAATTAGATGAGAATTTACAAATTTTAAACTTAAAAAAGTAATAAAATATAAATAACAAAATTATGTTTATCTAGTTTGTTTATATATGTATACATGTGTACATTAGCAAAGTGGTATAATTTGACTGAACACAATACATTTGATACTAATCTCAATGGTGGTTATAGACACACCATATACCACTAGCTAAGTTGCAATAGAGTGACATTTTGGCCATAGGCATATATATTATGGAAATGGTGGTGTAGGTTAGAGTTAGAGGTTATTATATATTGTTTCAAGCATAAGTTCATTAGTATCTAAACCTAGTTATAAGCACTAAACCTCTTTCTCTTGTAAGGGATGTTTGATATACTCTTAGTTTAAGAACATTAAAAACTTTGTCGATTAGATCTTTGATTGATCTACATTCTCTTTAGCATGGCAAAAGGTTTCCTATGATTTTATTCTTAGTGGGACTCTAATTTCATTAATAAAATAATTTGGAGTGGAAATGAAGCATAATAGGATTTATGCTATAAATATTGTTGGTAATTTACCATCCCATATCTTTGAAGTCATTTGGTCTTCTTGTGTAGAACCATAAAAGTTTTGTTTTAGATGGTTGATTATATGACGATGACTGACCATTGGGAAAATCATTGAGAAATATGGTTTGAGTAATTATTTTTTATTTGTATTTAATATGTTTGAAACAACTAAACATATTTTATGTGATTGTCCATATGTACTTTAGCTATGGTATTTTATTCTTACTAGTTGAGAATAGTTTATTGTAAAAAGAATTATATGATGTGATGTTTAGGGTGGAATTTAACTTTATTGCAAAGTTAATAAACTCTATTACATTCTATGGATCATTAATTCATTTGAAACCCTATGGCTTCTCTTAAAAAAACTAAAACAATCATGTTTATATATACAAAGAATGATCGAGAAGGAAACTAACGGTCTAGCGGACTATTATAACGCAAAGTTTTGGAAATATTACTCTACTAAGATGCAATGCATAGACGATACAAGTGGAGTTTTGTTATAGAAAATGCCAAGAAGGATGCTAGATTTTGAATATTTGTTTTTAAGAAGAAAATTGAAGATCCAGAAGATGAAAATAAAGAATTTAGACTTTTTATGAAAAAATATATTTAAGGTTCAAAGGGGAAGATATGGGGGCGGGACTTCTAGAAGGGAGAGACGGGAAAAAACCAAAGGTGGAGAGGGTTTTAGAAGGGAAATATGATGTATAGACTGAATGAATAAGGGAGTTATAGGACAAAATGACAATTAGGAAGAATAAAACAAAATAGTGGTTGAAAGCTAACAATACAATAGACAATGGCTGCAAGGAGCCATGAGATGAAGAAAGGGCATGTAGTGAAGATGGTGAATGAAAGAAAAATGAAGACGATATGGGGTCCAAAAATAAAAATCTTTTAGAGCAGTCAAAAATTTCAAAGAACTCTAGAGTAAAACACCTAAACAAGGGTAGAGTAGAGGGAATATTGGATCAAGACATGTTGTATGGAAAAATATGGAATGAAGAAGTAGAAGTGGTGGAATACACAAAGGGATTGGTTGAACATTCAAAGAAATTAATCTTTTGTTTATAAGAGGAGCTTATGGAACTCTAGAACACAAGGCCCGTGGATTCCACAAACTAGACCCTTAAAGAAGCAAAGGGAAGCAAAATAGAAGTAGAGATAAAAGAAAATATTTCAAATATGACATTGATCCAAGGCCAAGAGTTTTTAAATTGAAAACCCTATTATCTAAATAAGGGAAGAGGTAAGAGAAAACTCTGCATCAAGAAACAAAAGCAAATAGTTAAAATGGTGGTGGGGGACAATCTGATGCTCGAACAAGTCTTGTCATTGAAAGATAAAGCTTTGGTGGGAAGGTTCATGGAATGCTTGATGAAAACAAAAAATATTTGTGATTGGATAAATTCAACATGGTTGGAGTGGTTGGTTGGATAGCTTTTATATTCTAGAAAGCAGAAGCTACCAAAATCGATAGCTCAAATCTAAGTGGAGATGGACCTAAGTCTGTGATTACTTGAGAACATGGAATTTGTAATAGGAATCTAGTATCACACAAAAGTTAGAATACATTGGAGTCCCCTTTAGATGTAGTTTATGTCATCAGTATGATAATATCAAAGCATAATGTAGAGCAGGAAGAAGCCATAGACATAAAAAGGAGCAGATAGAAGCTAAAACTCCCATTGGTATAAGTAATTGAGAGAAGATAATAGTAATATAAGTACAAGCAGATAAGGGACAAGCAACAACGATTAGAGCTCCAAAAGAATAATATCAGGAATCACTTAATCAGTAGAAGGAAAATGACCAAGCAACTAGACAAATATTCATGGGAGTTGTAGAAGAGAAGAGGGAGGCTTTGCAAATTTTTAACAAAGAGCTTGGAGGACTAGATTTAGGTAATCCAATAATATCTCTACATGATGATTTGAATGATACAAATAATAAATTTTTTTCTCTATATAAATTTGGCTTGAGATTAGTTTTAGAGGACCAATTAGTGAATAGTCTTGAGATAAGGATAGAAGAGAGTGTTTCTCCCTCAATAAGGGGAAGTAAGAAGATAATGGAGGACAAACAAGTAAATGGATCAAGTAAGAATTTAGTTTGGCTCTTTGAGATCAATTTATAAAATAAGAAGGAAGAAAAAATAAACCTCTTGGAGAACCTTTTCCTCCCTCAAAGAGAGGAAAAAGAAGTAAACTAAGGAAATCCTCTATTAGTAGGATTTCCTCTCCCTCTGGTCCCTTATCTCAATGTAAAGTTTCACCTCCTAGGGGAAGATATTCTTTAAGATCTTATAAAAAGGTAAAGCAGATAAGAGCTTTGGGAAAATTCAAAAAATATTGAGCTTTGAAGTCAGTCAAACTCAAGGTTCCTCAGTAGGTGGGATATCCTATCTAAAAATAGCTTAAAAATGAGCTGAGAAAGATATTATATCTAGTAAAACAAAGATTTATTTATGGGGTACTTAAAGTAGGACAACCCCTTGAGTTAGGTAAACCATGATTAGGGGCTCCTCGCAAAAAGATAGCCCTAAAAAGACTTATTAAGCTTTAGAAGCCTGATATTATCTTGATTGAGGAAACCATGTTAGAGGTGGGAAAGGAAATAACTATACTTAATTTACTCCTACCAAGTTGGAAGTTTATTGGGAATTGTCTCGGATGGAAATATTTTTGCCAATTGATTGAAAACTCCTTCATAGAAGCAAGCGTAATTCCAAAATTCCACTCCAAGGAATTACGAAAAATAATAATTTTAGTAAATATGTATGGTCCATATGGAGATAGGAAGACTTTCTGGGAGGAATATTTTGGCCAAGATCTAAAAAAGAATAATTTAGTGGTAGGAGGGGATTTAAACTTCGTTACAAAAAGAAGCAAAATATGAGGAGAGGAGGCTAGAATGGACCCACTAGTTGACTTTTACCTTCATAAAATTTAGAATGCTTTACTATGTGATATAGAACCAACGAAGCTTGCTCGTATATGAAGGAACAATTGAACTGGAAGACATGGGATATCCAAAAGATTAGATAAATTTCAAGTTTTAGAGAAGCTTATAGCTTTCTCTAATAAGATGATAATGTGGAAAGATCAAGGAGGGTCGATTAATTCTCCAATCCTTTTACAATTAGAAAGGGATGAGGATAAACTGCCAGACCCTTTTAAATTCAACCCCATTCGATTGAGGGATGAAGAATTTTAAAACTTAGTAAGAACATAACAGAGGCATTATGACCCAACCTCAGAAGAACCAACCATGTTCTAGTTCACTAGTAATCAAAGGAGAATAGAGTCAATCACTTATGTTGGGCCAAAGCAAAATACTAGGAAATAGAGGTAAACTTATTGAAATTGAATCTTCTCTTAATCAACTTTACAGTACCAAAGGTAACAATTAAAAAAAAAACTCATGCAAGTCAAAGATTTGGAAAAAAAGAGAGAATTGTTAGATTGGGAGTCAAAATGGAGAATTAAATGCAGGGTTTTATGGCTAGAACAAGGGGATGAAAATACAATTTGAAATTTTTTTATGCAAAACAAAGGAAACATACAAGCACAATTTGGGAAATGAAAGGGGAGAATGGAAATACTTTGAGAATATTCCAAGAGTTGACACCATTAGCAGTAAACTATTTCAAAGACTTGTATAAAGATCCAAACAAAGCAAATATATCAAAGACAATCAAACTAGGTTCTTAATCTGCCCAAGATGGTTAATGAGAAAAAGAAGACTAGTTCTCAGAAATCATCAAGGAGTTATTTTCAATAGTCAAATCATTCTAGAAAGGGAATGTTTGGGTCTGGATGAATGGACAATTGATTTTCATTTGGATTTTTATGAATTGTTGGAGGAGGATATTTTAAAAGTGGTAGAAGAATCAAGGATTAATGGACAATTTCTAGGTTCCATAAACTCCACTTTTTTGGTCTTAATAAAAAAAAAGGACAATCCATAATCTTTCAAGGATTATAGACCTATCTCTTTTTGTAATACCCTCTATAAAATCATCAAAAAGATACATACTAGGAGAATTAAAGGGATCTTCTCAAAAAAAAATTTCAAAACAATTTGGGTTTTTAAGTAAAAGACAGATTCATGAAGCAATAGGGGTATTCCAAGGACCACATTCAATAAAGATAAGGAAGCAAGAAGGAATGATAATAAAATTGGATCTAGCAAAAAATTTGATAAAATAAATTGGTTATACATAAGGTTGAGCCTAATTCTTACTAGTTGTGAATTACATGGTATGTTGTTTGGGATGAAATTTAACTTGATTGCAAATTTAATAAGTTATATTACATTCTATGGCTCATTAATTCAATTGAAAACCTATGGCTTCTCTTAAAAAAACTAAAACAATCATGTCTATATATATACAAAGAGTGATCAGGAATGAAACTGACGATTTAGAGTTGGTAAAGCGGACTATGATAACGCAAAGTTTTGGAAATATTACTCTACTAAGATGCAATGTATAGATGGTACAAGTGGATTTTTGATATTGTGAAGGTTGTTGCAAGAAAATGCCAAGAAGGATGTTGACTTTTGAATATTTGTTTTTACAAAGAAAATTAAAAAAGATCCAGAAGATGAAAATAAAGAATTCAAACTTCTTATGAAAAAGGACCTTTAAGTTTCAAAGGAGAAGAGATTGGGGCAAGGGTTGGAGATGGGAGCAATGGTAAAAAGAGAGATCGACATAAATTAGAGGTGGATAGGTTTACAGAAGGGATTGAATGGATAAGAGAGTTAGAGGATAGAATGACAGTTGGAAAGAAGAAAATAGAATAGTGGCTGAAAGCTAACAATACAATGAACAATGGATGCAAGGAGCCATGAGATGAAGCAAGGGCATGTAGTGAAGATGGTGGCTAAAAAAAACGGAGACAAGATGGGATCCAACAATAAAAAAACTTATAGAGTAATCAATTTTTTTTAAAAACACGAGTAGAACACTTAAACAAGGGTAGAGCAAAGGGAATATTGGATCAAGGCATGTTGTATGGAACAATATGAAATGAAGAAGTAGAAGCAGTGGATTATATAGAGGGATTGATTAAACATTCAAAAAAACCAATCTTTTGTTCTCAAAAGGAGCTTCTAGAACTTCGAAACAAAAGGACTAAGGATTTCACAAACTAGACACTCAAAGAAGCAAAGGGAAGAAAAATAGAAGAGATAAAAGCAAATATCCTAAACACAAAACTAACCCAAGGCCAAGAGTTTAAAAATAAAAAACCCTCTTGTCTAAATAAGGGAAGAGGTAAGAGAAACACTGCATCAAAAAACATAAGGAGATAGTTGAAATGGTGGTGGGGAAAGATATGATGTTTGAACAAGTCTTACCAATGAAAGATAAAGCTCTTATAGGAAGGTTCATGTGATAATTGATGAAGGTTCATGCAACATTTCCTATATTCTATTTTTAGTTTTTATTTTCAAAAATCATGCAATAATTTGGGAAATGAAAGGAGAGAATGAAAACTCTTTGAGAATATCCCAAGAGTTGGCACCATTAGCAGTAAACTACTTCAAATACTTGTATAAAGATCTGAATAGGGCAAATATTACAAAGACAATCAAATTAGTTCTTAATCTGCCCAAAATGGTAAATGAGGAACAAAAAAAGATTTATTCTCAGAAATCATTAAGGAGTTGCTTTCAGTAATCCAATTATTCTAAAAATGGAAAAGTCTAGGTCTAGATGGATGGTTTTTTATAAGTTGTTGGAGGAGGATCTTGTATAAGTAGTACTAGAATCAAGGATTAAGGGACAATTGCTAGGTTCCATAAACTCCACTTACTTGGCTTCGATACCAAAAAAGGACAATCTAGAATATTTTTGGGATTATAGACCTATCTCTTTACGTAATACCCTCTACAAAATCATCTCAAAGATTATAGCTAGAAGAACTAAAGAGATCTTCTTAGACACTTTTTCAAAAGAATAATTTGGGTTTTTTAATTAAATGACAGATTCATGAAGCAATAGGGGTGGCCCAAGAAGGACTACATTCAATAAAGACAAGGAAGCAACAAGCAATGGTAATAAAATTAGATCTAGCAAAAGCTTTCAATAAAGTAAATTGGTTATACATTAGGTTTAGCCTAATTCAAATTGGATGTAGCATTCCCTTTGTGAATTGGGTGATGGGATGTATCAATTCAACCTCTTTTGTTGTACTTATCAATGACTCAACTTCCAGTTTTTCAAGGCTTCTAGAGGTTTGAGACAAGGGTGTCCTCTTTCTCCTTTTTTTTTTTTTTTTAATTTTGGTAGGAGAAGGTTTGAGTAGACTAATCAAGGAATATTGAAGGCAGGGTATGATTGAGGATATCAAAATTGGTAACTCTTTGAAGGTTACTCATTTGGTCTTTACTTTTACTTTTTGGAAATGGGACATTGAAGAAAGCCTCAATGTATAAAGAAGTGTTGCACCTATATTGTATGGCTACAAGAATTTAAACAAATCTACAAAAAACATATATAGCCTTCAATAGGTTTTTACCAAGGCAAATAGAAGCAGTAATATGAATTTTTTGTTTCAAGGAAGTATATTCTAATAAAGGGATAACATATTTAGGCATTCATCTGAATCCTAATGACTATAGATACTAGGACTAGATTTGTTTATACACCAAAATAGAGAAGAGGATCACTAGTTGGTGTAGTAGGTGGCTATCATTGGGGGGTTGCCTTACATTGGTAAAATCAGTCTTGGAAGCCATCGACTAGCACACCCTGGCTTACATTCCTATCACAATAGTAGAGAAAATAAAGAAGTATTTCTAATTTCTTTTGTGAGGGAACAAACAGAAGGATGCAATGGCACTAGTTAAATGGAACATAATAGCTAAACCAAAATCAAGCTTTAGCAACAAAAGGTTTAAGGAGATTGATAACTGACAAAGGATTATGGTAGGGAGTACTTCAAAAGAAATATTTAGGCACGTCGTCCTTTGTAGATTTGACTATATCATAGAATAAATCACAATTATTTGGAAAGCACTAGTGAGAGCTTTCCCATCAGTTGGGAATTTCTTGGCATGGAAAATAGGGAATGGAAAGGAAGCAAGGATAGACAAATATCCTTGGCTAGTTAGAAAAGAAGAATGTCAGCTTTCACAAAACATAATAGATCATCTCCATAGCCTCAAAAATATGGTATTGGTGTAGGTGGTATCAACAAAGAGCATTAATTTATGGAAACAAGGATGGCTCACAATAGAAGAGCTAACATTGGGAGGAAATGAACCACATATTTGGCATGATTACACAAAGGAATTGGAAAGAGCAAATATAAGACTAAATCAACAAAGAGACTTTTTGATATGGTCTAAGAATCCATCAAGTGGGCAATACATGACCAAATAAGGGTATAAGGCAAGCTTTGACAACAATAATGAGGAAAAGCTTTGGTGGAGTAGAATATGGAATGTGAAAGCTCCCCTAAAAACTAGAATATTTACTTGGTTAGCTCTAGCCAAAAAAGCACTAACATAGGATGTTCTTCAAAGGTCTTGGCAAGGACCAAGTCAATGTGTCATGTGTAGAAAGGAAAAAAAAACAAGGGACCATCTTATGGTTCATTGCCCTTTCACAAGAGAAGTGTGGAATTCAATTCTGCCTTTGACTCAAGGAAAAGGATAGTGGCTTGCTAGGTAACCTCTCATATAACATGCAATAGTGGTTTAAAGAAAGAGGATTAAAAGAGTATAGATATGCCCCTTTGATAGTGGCATGGGGCTTATGGTTGACCAAAAATGCTAGGTTGTTTGAAGGTAAGGAAATTCCAATGATTTAAGTGCAAACACAAATTAAATTTATTTTTGGAAGTATAAAAATCTCCCCAAAACCAAAACTAAGCAAGCATATAGGAACACTAATAGTGGATCCTATGAAGCCATGGGCTTTCTTTGATGAAGCTTGCTAGGGTAGCCTTGGAAGATGTAGGGCAAGGGAAGCACTTTACTTGAATAAAAATCATAAGATCATTTTCGAGGCAGGTTTAGGAGATGGAACAAATAATACAACAAAATGGAAAGTATTAATCCTCTTGATAAGAATACCAGTGGAGCAAAGAATTACAACTTTATAGATATATGGAGATTCAAAATTAGTGACAAGTTGGGTTGCATATCATGTTGAGATGAAAAAATTGCTCTTGAGCCCTTTTTATGAGCAAGTGAAATTATCAGAATCTTCTATAACAAAAAAATCATAAAAGCACATTTGTAAGGAAACAAATGTAGAAGCATATGGTCTTTCAAAAGATGATTTGAACCTTCCAGTGGGCAAATGGCAGAGGGAAGAAGTGGTTAGAGGATCATATCAAAGATATATTAATAGCAAAAAATAGTTAGTTTTGAAAGGGACTCTTGCCTTCATAATAGCGTCAATCTTCAAAATTGAAACCCAAGTCCTCAATTTTGGAATTTAGGCAAGAGTTTTGAGAACTATGATTGATCAGGAAGTTACTCCTACTTTCCACTCGTCTATCCTATTATTAGGATTCTATATCTGGATTGTTTGCTGAGTGTAGGATATTACAGCTAGAAGACCAATACTCCTTTCAATTCAATTTAGACCAACTCTTACCTAGGATGTCACTAAAATTTGTAAGGGTGCTTCATACCCATAGCGTTGTAAAGTGTTCCAAACTAAAAAATGAAAATTATAGATTTTTTCCGATGAAATATATACACACACACACACAAAGAGAGAATAAGACTGTTTATGGACTTCTTAAAGAAAATCACATTTGATTGTTACATACATCATAGCATACACAAGGTTTGCTACTTGGGAGGTTGCATAGTTCACAATAGATGGTTTATATTTTAGCAAGGTGAAAAGTGGTAAAAGAGAGAGGTAAATGTCCTAGAATCCCTATTATTAATTTCTAGTTTTAGCAACTCAGTTACAACTAATATAGGTTTTGGTTTGGTTTTCTTCCGTAAGGGCCATAAGTTTTTACTTCAATAATAAAAAATGTAAAAAGATAAGAATTTAAGATTTCATACTTAACCAAATAATATGGATTTTAAAGACCAACAAATGAATTTTTCTCATTCTACCATTTTTATGCTCAAATAACATGCGTAGCAGTCATTTTTATTTTTCTACTTTGATTACATATAACAAAAATATTAAATACGTTGATTAAATTATTTGTATATTTTAAATCAAATTTTTTTTGGTAAGCTGGTTTTTATATTTATAAGTGGGTTTTTTAAGAGGATCCCAAAACCTTATAACAATATAGGTCATGGCTTTTAAAACTAGAATGAGCCTCCTGGACTGTTACAACAAAAACTTTCATAATACTTACCAAAATATCAAAGAAGGCCTCATGGGCTACAGGGGAGTCCATCCCATAGACGGAATGGTACGAGCTATAACAAAAAAGTAACAGAAAAACCCATTTCAGGCCTAACACAGACATACTAATCTAAAAAAAGATACACTTCCAAGGTTCCTCCGTCATGCTTCAGGTTCCTCCTAGTCCTCCTGGGCCTGTCGCCCCTTGTAGCGTTTCAGGATCCTTACCATCGCATTTGTGGCCGCCAAGATGTTAGCTATCATATCCAAAAGAAGTTGAGATGACAAACCTTCCACTTCACTCTCTGTATCCAAAATGATTTTCTGCGGCGGGTTCTCTTTCTCGATCTTGACCTTCTTCAAGCATTGAGAGGCCCGGACAGAAGTAGGAATATCCCTAGTCGCCCCACGCTTGGTTGGTCGGCTGCGAGAGGGCTCTTTGAACGGAGACTGCTTATCATCTCCTGGAGAAGAGTTTCGGGATGGGCTCGAAACCCACTCCTCATGCCCAACTGAAGGGTTAGCCGAGGCCTGGCCTGCCAGAGGCTGCACCACCTGGAGGGAGGACGATTTGCAGAGACATGACGGTAAATCACAGCCATCAAACCCTGGTGAATGGGCATGCAAGACGACTTCCTACTATTTTCTACAGCCAAACCCAGGGAATACGCCAGATAATCAGGGATACAAACTTGCTTGGCATATCTGAGGTGGTTTACAAAGCTGATATAGAAACTTTGAAGAGGTTTGTCGGGATCATCACAGGTTATATACTACAATATAGGAATCATGGCGAGGTTCCAAGGCTCCGAAATATTCGATCAAAACAGGGCAAACTTATCCCAACCCAAATTACACCCTTTGTTTGGGAATTGGTCCAATTCCTCATCCCAGTTATGGTCGTCACGCCGAATGATGCAACCAGTGGCTTCCAGACTCGTGACCTCACAGAGTAGTTCGACAGAGATTCAAAAGTGTAATCCCCAGACAATGACTTCACCTTTATTCCAAGTATCAATAAAGCCTCGAGTAATATCTTTCTCGGGTCCTTGGAATTTCTCAATAAAAGGAACCAGACCCTTGGCTTTCATAAAGATCAACGCTTCATTACACAAGGAGAGCTCGACTGGTTCAATGAAGGGAGTGGTCATGGTAATAGAAAGGTTAGACAGAGCCCCCGACGAAAGGAAGGGATGACGCACTAGAGACAAAGTACTGAGAACACTGACACCAGTAGTGAAAAAAGACTCGATGACAAGGGCAATTAAAAGGACCCAAGCATTGGACGCTCGACGAGGATACACGTGATGGCATGCAGAGCAGCCCATAATTATCCAAGGTGGTAATAAAAATGAAAATATGGCAAAGGAAAATGCTGATATGGCACTCTTCTCACGCTGCTGCCATGTGTGCCCACAATCACTATGCCCTTTGATGATCTCACGCGTGGGCTTGTTGAAAAATGGGAACCGGAGCCACCTCCCAATGGGCCCAGAGACCTGACCAATGAGAAGCCTCCCTTGGGAGAAAAATTTTTTCTCAAGAATGCACAAAGATTTGACAATCGAGCTGATGATAATCCCTTTCGCTCCACGTTTGGGGATATCATTTCTAAAAGGGCCGGGCTGTCCACCGATGAACCTTGGGACACCTTCGTCATTATCGCCCTTACCTGACTCAGCCTCACAAAGGCATCCAACTGAAGATAAGACAGGTGGCATGGGGCGAGCTTTGCCACCTCCGATCGCCATCAATTTCCTCCTAGGTGGCTTCATAAACACAATATTGGTTGGCGGCCCTCTCCACGTCTGTCGAGAAATTTTGACACCAAACAACGAGACAGGTGGACAAAAGCCCTTTGTTCGCCATGTGGTCAGCAAGACCGTTACCCTCCCTGAAAGTGTGTTGGACATGAAAGAGGTTGTGCCGGAGGAGGAGGTTCCTAGCCTCAGAGATGACGTTGGCCACCTTCTAGGATGGACTTTTGGGGTTAAGCATTTAATTTATAATATTCATCGAGTCCCCTTCAATCACCAGAGGACGAGGATCCTCTGAGATGATCTTAAGAGCTCGTAGGATCCCCATAGATTCCACAACATGATTGGTCTAGGTCCCCAAGGCTTTGCAATAGGAAAGGATTAGTCTCCCTCTATGATCTCTTACAACACCGCCTGCTCCCGCTAGACCTGGATTGCCTCTGGCGGCTCCGTCAAAATTTAGCTTTAACCACCCTCTAGAGGCCTGACCCATCTAACCTCCTTCCTGGATGAAACCAGATCCTCTTAGGGATCAGGATCCCCATAAAGCTTGAAAGTCCTAAAAATATCTGCCTCAAGACCACCTTTAGGAGTCAGACTGGGATAAGCTTGGAGTTTTTGACAACAAAGGCCATGGCTCTATGGGCAATGGAGGGAGGATCCCTAGGAGGACTTCCAAACACCCGACCATTTCGTTCCAACCAAATCTGCCATATGAAATGGTGAAAACAAGCAATCCATAGGAAATGAAGCTTCAGGTTCCAGAAGGGATTGATCCATTGGAAAAATGCCTCCTTAATAGACTTGGGAGGAATCCATTGAATATGGAAGGTGGAAACAATGATGCCAATGACAAAACTGGTGAAGGAGCAATGCACAAAAATGTGGTTAGAAGACTCACAGGTTGACTTACACATGTAACACCTATTTGGGATGGCAAAGCCCCTTTTATGGAGGTTATCAATAGTGAGGGCTTTGTTTTGGAAAGTGATCCAAGAGAAAAAATTTACCTTGGGGATCAAATGTTTTCTCCAGACCAGCTTGCAAGGGAAATCCGCCTTAGGACCAGTACGCAGGAAGTCGTAAGCAGACTTGACTGAGAAAGCTTCGCTATCTGTTCCTCTCCAAATCATACGACTAGGTCCTCCATTGGAAGGGATGATAGTCGCTTGGAGGAGAGAGGAGAGAGTTGTGACCTCCTCAATATGCCCACCCACATCGATGTTCCTCCACTGTGGGGATCCGTTCCTCCAAATAATGTAGTCAGCCACCTTCTGCTCACAGTTGAGATCCATATGGGCTCTAAGACGACCCAGATCTGCATGCTAGATGAGAGGGTCCTCCGAGATCCATCTGTTCTTCCAAAAATTTATACTTTGACCATCTCCAATGATCCACCTGCCACCGTCCATAATCAGCTACCGCGTTTGGATCACGACCTTCCAGAAAGCCCACCCTCCCATGGGAATACCATCATCGAGGAGAGAAAGTTTGGTAAGGTATTTCTTGTTGACAATTTTAATCCAATCCGCTGTGTCATTAGTCATGATCCTCCAAGCATGCTTGGCAACCAACGCGAGGTTCATCATCCTCATCCTTCTTAAGCCAAGACCACCTTTTTCTTTGCTTTTACACGTTTCCCAGGCCACCAAGGGGATTCTGGACTTGTCGTTGTTTCCTGACCATAGAAACGTCCTCTGAATCTGCTCAATATTATAGTGGACCAAGGCTGGCAGCCTAAAAATAGACATGAAATAGGTCGGGATTCCTTGGAGGCAAGCCTTGGTGAGGGTAACCTTACCAGCTTGGGACAAAAACTTGCCTTTCTAGGTGGATAATTTTTTATGGATGCGTTCCATCACCATGTTCCACATACCCTCCTTGGTCCTACCACAAAACAGGGGGAGGCCGAGATAGGTTGTAGGAAGAGAATTGATATAGCAACCCAGGATCCTGGCTATCCGAACCTGGTGCCTCACCGGGGTGTTGATGAAGAAAAGCTTCCTTTTAATGTAGTTCACCTTCTGACCGGCTGCTTGTTCGTAGAGGGAGAGGATCCTCTTGATGTATCTAGCTTGAGCTACTGAAGCACTGGTGGACAGGAGAGTATCATCCATGAACTGCTGGTGGGTAATCGCTTCAATCTCTGAAGCGGAGAGGATGCTAGTTACCTTTCACCGCCGAAGCGCCTCCTTGAGAGCTCTCCCTAGGACCTTTGCCAGAATGATGAAAAGAGTAAGGGACAAGGGGTCTCCTTGACGAAGGCCCCTGTCACTTTGGAAATATTCGGCTAGGAATCCATTAACCAGGACGGAGAAACAGGGGGTGGAGATGCAGCTGTGGATGAGGTCGACCCAGAGAGGGTGAAAACCAAACTTCAGGAGAATCGCACATAGGAACTCTCTATCCACTCTGTCCAAGGCTTTATTCATATCGAGCTTGAGGAACAAGGCAACCTTTTTAGCCATGGAGGTCGAGTGAAGGGTCTCATGAATCGTAATAACCCCATCCAGGATGTTCCTGCCTTTCACCGAACTGCCTTGGCATGGATCAATGAGAAGAGGGAGGATGGGCTTAAAACTATTAGCCATGGCCTTGGTCAAAATTTTGCAGAAGACATTACAGAGGCTTATGGGTCTGTAGTCAGAAAAGGTTCTACAAACGAAGGATTTTGGAATGAGAACCAGAAAGGTGGAATTGAAACTGCAATGAATAGCTCTAGCCGATTGAATCTCTCTGATGGCTTTACACACATCCTCCCCTACTACATCCCACATGGTTTGGTAAAAACGAGGTGGAAACCCATCCGGCCCTGGGGCTTTGTCAGGTTGCATGGAAAGGAGGGCTTCCTTAATCTCCTCAGAGGAGAAAGGTTCCATGAGTTTGGTATTAGCCTCTTGAGAGACACTGCTTGGAATGTTGGCCAGGAGCTCAGCTTGGGCAAGCCGATCACTCTCGAGAGGGTTTCCCAGTAAATCTTGGAAGAAAGTCACCACCTAGACCCTTATCTCTACAATGTCCTTTGTGGTGGATCCATTACTGCAATCAACCTTTCTAATTTTGGTAGATCCTCTATACCACATGGTGGAGGCGTGGAAGAATCTAGTGTTAAAGTCACCTTCCTTGATCCAAAGATCCCTGGACTTCTGCCTCTAGAAGGTTTCTTCCCTTGCAATGATGTTATGATACTCTGCCAGGATGTTCCTCTCTTCTTCTCTGGTGGCCGCACAATGATCTCCAGCTTCGATTCTTTTTTCTATCTCTTGAAGACGTTTCGAGATGGATTTTTTGCATTCAAAGATGTTCCCGAAGACTTCTTTGTTCCAGACTTTCAATTTTTCTTTTACTTTCTTGAACTTTTGGGCAAGTTGTAGCGATGCGGATCCCCCACCCTTTTGCTGCTGCCACCAGGAAGTTACTTGACCTTTGAAATCCTTGTGGAGGATCCACATGGATTCGAACCTGAAGGGAGTTTTGAAAGAGGGAGCCTTATCTGATTCAAGGATGATGGGGTTGTGATCCGAACCAATATATTTTAAATCAATTTTAATATAGGTCATAAGCTATACAAAATTCTTAGTTATAAATAAATAACTTGGTTTTAATCTTCGTATAAATTTCATAAAGTTTTCTAGTTTTAAATGACTAAATTATGTATCTTGCTTAGTTTTTCTTGATAGCACTTTGTAATTTATAGCTTAAAGTGATCAATGGAAAATTTAAAATTTAGTATAATTATACTCAACATGGATTTTTAATGTCATGTTCAAGGTTGATTGACCCTTATTTTATATAAAAAGATTTATAACCCCAACAAAGTTCCTAAGAAATGGTAGTTACATACCTAAAAACACCTATCAAACTTAAAATTATATTAATGTATCCTTTAAATTAAAATTTACTTTAACCTATCAAACTCAAAATTGCAATTAAAGTTCAAGTGAAACTTTTTTTTTTTAAATTTTCTTCTATATAAAGAGAAGCTTATCATACAAAATTCTTACTCAATTCTCATGGGTAAAATAAGAAAATATGACCCGACCATTGTTTATCTAATCTAAGCTCTCTCTTGATCTCAATTATCCTACGCCTAGTAAAATAAATAACATATATAATTTCCTGATCCACAACACAACACATAGAACCCTTGATGTGCAATATCAATGATGTGTGGTACCAATGACGTTTAGCACCAACAAAATAACTCCAATGATATGCAACACCAAAATATGTAGCACCAACATCTATCACACTTTTCTCCATCACTCTTGTACTATTTTGTATCTCAAGTGAATCACATTGTTGCTTTACCAATAATTCCTTTTTTTAGCAATGTCAAAATATCTTATTTTGGTCTTTCCATTCTCCATTTGAATTCTTGCATTGGCAAGTCAATCAATGTTTTTTTTGAAGTTTCTTCTCATATGTACAAAACTTATGGATTTGCAATGGCTGCATATTTCTTGATTCTCCTATAGAATCACATCTAGCATTAGATTTGATATTTCCACCTTTTTGCTCATTGCTTCAATGACCAATTTTGAATCTCCATATACTATAAATTCTAACCACTTTTTTGGCCTACAAATTTTCAAACCTCTATTCAAAGTTGACAACTCTACAAAATTGTTCGAATTAGCTCCTAATATTTCAACACATTCTCCCAATACTCTCCTTGAGTCATTATAATCCCTCCTCGTTTATTCTTTTTTGATATGCCATCAAAAAAATAGATGGTATGCTCCAGTATTAAATCTTGGAGGTTCATCTTTCTTGCTTGGTTACAAATGGTATTTCTAGAAGCTAAACTATTCTTTTTTCAACTTCCACAAGCGAGTCTTCATTCTTAATCCCACTTCTATTGGCTTTAATTAAGAGTTTGTGGATTGCTATGCTACATGAATATTCCACAAAAGGTTGCATCTTTCTATCTCAAAATATTACTACATTTTGAGCTTTTCATATTTGTCACAATACAATTCATTATAGTACTACCCAAATTAACTTCATTGTTGATTTTCCATCTTTCCATCTCAAAAGATAACTACATTTCGAGCTTTCCATATCTGCCACAATACAATTCGTGATAATACTACCCTTAGTTATCAAGTTTGAGATCGTGTTCGAATTCAACACTCTTAAAGTTCAAAAAAAATTCGATATGTTTAAAAATTCGGAATAAAATTCAATATATTATAAATGTGAATATATAAACTTAGTATATGCACATAACATTTTTCTGGATCAGATATAACAATAATAAACTACTTGTCCAGTCAAATTATCTAGTTTAGTAAATCATTCAAAATAATAACATTGGATATGTCTTCTCCGTGTTAGAGCACTAAATGGACTGACTTGATTCCTTGCATAACTTTCGCACCGTGTAGAAATTTTTTAGGTATAATGACACAATGAAATTAAAAAATTAATGTATCTTAAAAAATTATAATGGTTGTTTTTTCATGGAGTGTGAATGTAAGGCTTTTGTTGTTGATGAGATGAGCGCTTCAGGTAATTTCCCATTTGTTCATCTCAACTCCGGGTAAAGAACAATTACTACTTCAAACATTAAATATTTGCTAATTTACATTAGCAATCCCGTAGCATGAACTAACCTAAACATTAAATATTTGGTAATTTACATTGCAAAGACTCGGCCTACTTGAAATTGTTCTTATGCAAGAGCCATCATTTCCAGATATCATGTGAAAGAATTTGATAAAAATAATTTATGTGGAAAGTTCATGTGTATGGGTCATTCCTAGAGATTCTATCATCAAAGTTATAATCTAGGAGGTGCTCTTGCAGTGTTGTTCCCTGCAATTCTTCTCTACCATAAAAGGAAAACTTTGCTAGACAAGTTGTTGGCGATTTATACATTGGACAACGTAGATTCGAGGATGAATAGATGGGAAATTACCTGAATTCAGATGTGATGAGCGCTTCGTAAAAAACAAAACCATACATTAACATACCCCAAAAAAAATTATCGCGGGTGTTTTTCCCTTCTACGCCGCCCACCCAATTATTTTCGATCGAATTTAGGGTTTATTCCCGAATTTATGCGCTAGGATTTCAAATTCGACGAATTTTGAAACTCGACGTATTTGATAACTAAGCTAACCCAAATTAACTTCATTGTTGATTTTCCATCTTTCCAAAAAGAATAATTAGTGTGCCATTTGATTAAAAATTCCTCTCCTTAATTTTAAAATGGATGTCAAATCTGAAGCCCAATGCTTACCACACGAAGTTCCAAACTTGGTTTGAGACTTCATATTGAATGAACAAGTGTTCAATTTTTTTTTCTTGCTTCTTACATAAGATACATAGTGACAGCCCATGTATACCCCTTCTACGATTTTAGCAATAATAATTGCTTTGTGAGTTAAGATCCACATAAAATGATCAATTTTTTGAATAGATCCTACACTCCATAATTTTGTTAGTACTTGTTGTTTGGAATTAAGTTACCATATTTATCAACCAATAGCTAATTGTATCATTCATTGTTTGACATGATTTTTTTCCTGTTTTACTTATTGGTCCCTATATTATTTGGTCTCATTCATTTATTTATGAGTCTACATTTCTTTCTCTTAACAAGTTTGTTGATTCAATCTCCCATCTCCCCTAGTCTTTGATTTTGACTTTGATTTTGACTTCTGACCATTCACTTTGAGAATTGTCAGTTTAAAAAAAAAAAAAAAATTCCATACCTTTGCCTTTGAGGCAATCTCTTAGCTACAGTATTTCTAGATAGCCACTTATTGGTGGCATGCCATTCATTGTGTGTCTGCTTTTTTGCCATCATTTATGAGCCACAAACAACCTTTTTTAAAAAAAGGATAGCACTACATACATATTTAACCATGTAGTAGATCCCTGATCTCTAAGTTATATTCATTGTTAGTATATGTTTCAGTGGGTTGCCTCCAAGACACTTGCTCACCATGGTCTTGCTCCATTGTGAGTTGCTTTCCTTGATTAATCTCCATATTAGTTTAGCTCCATATACCTCTGACAATAAGAAAAAATGCTTTATTCCTAATCCACCCCATTTTTTGGGTACGCATACAGTATCCCATTTAACCAAATGGAACTTTTTTTCTTTTTTGTTCTTTGACACATTTCCGTAGAAATGTCATTATCTTCTTAAAGTTCTTAATTACCTCTACTAGTGCATGAATAAATGACAATATATATCAGGATGACGGACAAAACTGATTTGATTAGAATCAATTCCCCGACTAGATTCAGCTATCTACAAGATCACATATTCAATCTTGTGTTACTTTCTTAAGGACATTCTCTCATTGCTTTATGGCATTCTTACATGGGCCAATTGTCACCCCCAAATACACAATTCTTTGGATTCACCTACTTTGAAGCCAAAAATTCTCGCAAGTTTCCTCTCAAAAGCTATTGAGCAATTACATGCATAAAGGACAGACTTACCACAATTTATAGCTGCTCTTGTTGCTATACATGATTTGTCTAATATCTTTTTCATGTTCTTGGCTTCCTTAATATATGATTTTCTAATTAACATAGTCATCTATAAATTGTAGGGCAGTGGTGTTTACATTTGACCTAATTAATGCTCCTTCAATTTGTCCCTATTTTCTTGCTTGCTTGATAAAATAGCTCAATGCCTCAACCATGATGACATATCAAGCTGATGATAACCGGCAACCTTGTCTTATGCCTCTAGAAGAGTTGAAAGAAATCAGATGGTCCTTCGTTGACTAAAACTAAGAATGTGCTAGAGCTGATGCAACCTTCCACACATTTTACCCACCGCTCATAGAACCCCATTTTACATAGGAATCTCCTGTTGAGTCTGTCATTGGTTGTAGCAAAGTCAAGTTTGATCATCATTGTCATTCTCCTTGATTTAACTACAAAGTGAATTGCTTCTTGCCCAATGGTAACTTCATCTAAAATTTGCCTTCCTTTAACTGCTACCCTTGCTCTTCCAATATGATCATAGGTAGCCATTTTTGAAATCTACGAGACATTATTTTTTAAATTACTTCAGAGAAAAGTTGCATAGAGAAATGGGTCTGAATCTATCAAACTTACATGCCTTCTCTTTTGGGACAAGTGACAAGAATGTCGAATTTATTGACTTCAAAAAATTTCACGTCGTCCTCGCTTCCACCATTGCTAGCAGATCCTCAGCTATAATTTCACATGCTCTTCAGATTTTTTTGCCTGAAATTTATCCAAACCTGGAGCTTTGTCTATAGCTTAAATGATCGTATTTTGTTATAAACTTAGAATTTGCATCCCCATCCCCTTTGTGTGCCCAGAGCAAAAAGTTATAAGACCTGCATTATTGAGAATATGCATGAGGGAAGAGGAGGTAAATTTACACCATTCATGGACAAGAACTCAAAAATGTGGGAAGAAATTGAAGCGCTACAAGACAACTCGGCATGAAACAAAAAGCTTCTTATATTAGAAATCATCAAGAGATTATGATGTCTTCTCAAGTTGCCAGTTGATAGAGGGTCAGGGAAGCACTTAAAGAAAATGATATAACACCTGAGAAAGGAGTTAACAATAAATTGTCAAAGCCCAAGACAATAGTATATATGAAAGCAAATAGGCAACCAAAATCAATAAGCATTTAACAAGGTTCTAGTGAATATCTTGCATAAGATATTTTAGATTTATCACAGCAATGATGTTGCTCACAATGATTTGGGCTTTTAAAAAGTCTTGAGTGACTTCTAATTATACTGCCTTTCATTTAATACACGGAGGATGCAACAGTGCCTATTGAGTCTCTGGTCTCAAGCCTTTGCACTGTGCATGGTGCCTATTTTGTCCTTAAGTGGCCTTGAGCCTTATCATTTAATTTACAGACACAAGGCACGACTAGTCTGAAATCAATAACAATCTTACATACCCATGTGTGATTTTACACATTCATTTTCTTCACTGCACCTAAAAAAACAGTGCTTAACACCACTAAATTCACTGCTGCATGTTTCCAACATGAACACCTCTTGCTTGGCTTCAGATTATTAATTTGTAGATCTTAGAATCTTAGTTCCTACCTGTCCTTCCATTACTTAACCTTCAAAACAAATTGGGCGGATGGGTCCAAATCAATGAAAGTAATCTATTTCAGAGTTGGAAGCAATAAACTAGATTCCTCATCAAATGAAGAGTAGCATTGTGTGATCAAAGTTATGTCTCGCAATGATATTTACTGGAAAGGTGCCTAAGGTCAAAAGGTCATTTTAATGCTCCCAACAACAAAGACACGTACATTTAACAGCCAATGTATGATTTAATGATGAGAAAATATAACCACATCCAATGTATTCGTCCAAGCAATGGCCTAACACACAAACAAAAAAAGCACAATCTCAATCCAAAAAACGAACAGATCTGGAAGTTGAGATACCAGCCCATTTAATGAGATATTATTCAACAGCAAATCGATATTAAATGGTAAGCTTAAATGTGAACTTTAACTCTAATAAAGAACAGAAAGGACTGTCATTGTCAGAGCCCATATACAGTACTTTAAAAAGTTAAATATAATTTATGAAGAACTTTATACAAATAGTCATCTTCTTACCAACTTAATGTTATAACCAACTGAGATATAAATGCCAGTGAAAAAAAAAACTTAAATTACTAAAGCCTTTTTTACAACATTCACTGGAATAGCATGTCATGTGCTGCCTGAAATGTAAATTCGATGAATTTTACTCAATGTGAGTTTCCTCCGGCATGTTGGGCATTTCTTTTGAGCTTGGATGGCACTTGTTATGCACTTCTTACAAAATACATGCCCACATGTAGTTGATGTCTCTTCTTTCATTGTCTCCATACAAATTGCACATGAAAGCTTCATTTCTTTGACATCAACCGAAGGCAAAGGTTTCAACTTCTGGACAAAACATAAGCATACCATCAAAATATTGTAACTGAAGTCCATGAGTTCAAAACTGTACCCAAAAAATTCAGAATCTAAAAAAGCTAGACAACAAACATCGAATGTTATTACAGTCTACACAATACACTCTCTCTACAGCCCTAAAATAGATTGCAACTGTATAGGTTCAACAACATTGCAAATGCATGATGCTTAAGTAAACATGGAGATTCAAAAACTTTCAAAGGTTCTTATCACCTATCCCTTTGGTATTGGCATGATTTCAAAGGCAACAGATGAAACTGCAAGCATTTGATGAAATACATCATGAAAAGAGAACAGAATGCTAGTAATCACTGGCCATGATAAACATCATTCAGAATTAACAGCAAAAAATCATGAACAACCATATAAATCTCAAATCTAGATTATACAAATGTCGTATGCTAGAAACAAGTCCTTCCCTCATGTTATATTATAGTGCTTATATGTCCTTTTATTCAATATTTATTATAGGTCTATCAGAGATGGCAAAAACATTGCATAGGATTTGATGATCCATATCAGCTTCCATTCATAAGAACAGTGGGTCTCCCCTTATGACAAGCCAAGCACCACAATTTTGTCCCAGCATACAACCTATAACTCGACTCTTCGAAAGTGCAAACTGGCAGACAAGGAATTTTAAAAATAAAATTTGCAAAGCACTTGCTCATTGCCAAGAGCAGCTCATTGTAGTCCACAAATGACATTGTAATAAACTAAGCAACCTTGATCGGCTTAGCAGTGTCTGTTCTCTTCACGACTGCCATCTGCTGGCAACTAGAGACCATTGCAAGACAAGGTGTCCATTATAAGAGAAGAGAATGTAGGCATATGTTGAACAAGTTGTCTGACTGATTCATGGTCCTGGGGTGTGCTGGAAACATTTTCTCCTGTTCAATATTAAAGAATTTGGATAATATTTTCACTGAGGCTCAAAATTCAAATAACAGAATGATAACATTTGGAAGAGCAAGGTTACCGCAGTATTTGAACATTGAATTCATGGGTGCAGGTGGAAGGCCAAAAACAGTTTTTGAGGAAGGTGTGGATGCCAAGGAAAATTATGACTTCACAAATCGAGAAACTCTTTACAGTTCTGAAACTCTCAGTGACGAATGAGATGCTGCCAATGTCTCCAGATCCTGGGAATCCTTGGATGTGTGGAAGAGTTTGAAGGAAAATATCAGACTTTCAGATAAAAGGAAGGCTTTTTATTTCAATTTATATAATGTCCTCTTTTCTCTTGAAATGGAAGAGAGAAATCCCCTACAGCACCACCTCATGGCTATAAAGGACATTCAAGACTTTTTATTTCAGTTTATATAATGTCCTCCTTTCTCTTGAAATGGAAGAGAGAGATCCCCTACAGCACCACCTCATGGCTATAAAGGACATTCAAGATCAGCTAACTGCCATTCGCCATATGATTGAATAAGATCACTTAAAGAACAAAACTCATTCTGATCACTTAAAGAACAAAACTCATTCTAATATTTAATCAAACACCAGAAAACAACAATATATGAATTGAAAGATTGAGTAGCAACCATTTGCAGAAGGAAAAGAGGGTGAAACGATTTGAAAAAAAATTAAAGTATCCTCAACTTACTCAAAAGCAGAACCAATTTGGACACGAAATTAAACACTTGAAAGACACTACATATTTTATACAGTGGGCAAATCAAAGTAAAAAAGTAACTGAGGAAAAATTCCATGAGGTTGAAGGACACTTAAAAGGAGCCACTCATGCATACCATCATATTCACAGTGGTGAAATTGAGGGAAAGGCTAGTAGTTCTAGACATACAGAAGAGGGGACACAATGCCCTTTTCAATAATAATGACCCGTATAAAATGCCCAAGCTCAATTTTACCACGTTTAATGGCAAGGACCCATATGGTTGGTTGTGTTGGGCAGATCAATATTTCAAGCTCCACAACGTCCCCCGATATTTATGGATCACCATGGCATCCTTTAACTTTGAGTTTGAAGCCCTTCAATGGTATCAATGGGTGCAACATATGACTCCCGAACTTTCTTGGGAAGAATTTGAACATACTCATTCGTTTTGGCCCTAGTGAGCATGAGGACATTACAGGAGCTCTAACAAAATTGAAGCAAACCTCCACTGTTCGTGAATATCAGACTCGGTTTGAGAAGTTAGCTAACCGAACAAGGGGTTTAGGTGAAGGATTCTTCCAAAGTTTTTTTATCAGTGGGTTTAAGGATGATATCAAGGACAAGGTAAAAATGTAAAAACCACAATCCATGATGCAAGTTGTTTTATCAGTGGGCTTAAGGATGATATCAAGGACAAGGTAAAAATGTTTAAACCGCAATCCATGATGCAAGCAATAGGGTTGGCTACGTTAGCAGAGGAAAAATTTATTGCTCAGAGGTGTTCATCTAAATATTCATAGGCCAAACCCCCAATCCCATTCAAGGCCACATCTAATTAGGGAATGAATCTCCAACAATTACGCGATTGACTAGGAAGGAAATGGAAGCTTGTTGAACACAAGGGTTATGTTATAATTGTGATGAGAAATATTCTCCGAGGTATAAATATGTACAACAAAAATTGTATTTGATGGATATGGATGATATTGCAGCAAATGAAGTCCTCGAAGAAGAGGAACAATAGGAAGAAGAGCACTAGGATGAGGGTGAAGCACAAGAAGAACCTCAACCAAAAATTCCAGTTCATGTATTTGCCAGAATCTCGACCCCTCAAACTATGATGGTAGTAGGATATTTCAAGGGGCAAACAATCATAATCCTTATTGATTTTGGAAGTACACAACTTTATTGATCCATGAGTAGCTAAGCAAGCAAACTGTTACATACATTCCTGCAATTCTTTCGAAATCATGGTGGCCAATGGAGGAACATTACCTTGTAAAGGGAAATGTCGGAATGTAAAGCTGAAGGTCGGGGAATATGAACTCAAAATTGATATGTTTGCTCTTCCCTTAGGAGGATGCGATGTGGTTTTAGGGCACCATGGCTCCGCACTTTGGGAATAGTAGCATGGAATTTTACTAAACTCTAGATGCAATTCACTCAGAATGGGAAGCAATACACTCTTTGTGGCTCACCTATGGGATCCACTCAAATCATTAGCTCAAACAGAATGGAGAAACTCTTAAAAAAATCCTCACATGGGGTAGTGGCATAGTTGTTTGCAGTCCAGGCACAAAATACTGAAGATCCTAAACAGCAAAGCGACTTGCTAATACTTCTCACTAAACATGATTCTGTTTTTTTCGAACCCAAGGGGCTACCTCCACAATGATCCCATGATCATACAATACAACTTGTACCGAGGAGCTTGCCACCTAATATTCAACCCTATAGGTATGCATATGCACAAAAATCAGAAATTGAGAAATTGGTCCAGGAGTTATTAAAAACAGGGGTAATTTGACCCAATGCCAGTCCTACTTTTCACCAGTGCTATTAGTAGGAACAAAAGGTTGGGTCATGGTGGCTATGTATAGACTTTCGCAAAATCAATAAATTCACCATCAAAGATGAATCCAAATTTGGAAGATGGTGAACAAAGGAGCTCAGGCGAAATCATGCGGGAACCAAGGTTTGACAGGAGGGACAGCATCTCGAGATCCTGAACCAGGTTTGATCATAGAATCTGCTACAAGGGATGGTGCAGGGGGATCAGACCCAGATTCGGAAGACAACAAATCCCCTGGGAAGGAGGAAAAGTCTTGGGGAAAGGAACCCCCGGACAAACCCGACGGTAATGCCAACAAAGATGGGTCCCTTCACGGGCCCTTTCCATCTGGATCATATGTTGAAAAGGTCAAGGGAATCTGCTACAGGGGATGGCGCAGGGGGATCAGACCCAGATTCGGAAGACAACAAATCCCCTGGGAAGGAGGAAAAGTCTCGAGGAAAGGAACCCCCGGACAAACCCGACGGTAATGCCAACAAATATGGGTCCCTTCACAGGCCCTTTCCATCTGGATCATATGTTGAAAAGGTCAAGGGAATCAACACCCAAATCACCCCTGAAGGTCGCAGTTCTTTAGTCCCAGTAGGAGAAGATCTAGTGATCCTAGAAACCCGAATGGCTGATTATCTATTTTTGGAGAACCATTGCCTGATCGGGAAATTTGTAGGAGGTAGATCGGATATGGAGTCCATCCGAAGATGGGCAACATCCAGGTGGAGAACCTTAGGGAACCTCGAAATCGTAGCCCTCCCTCGAGGGTTTTTCCATATCCGACTTAACAACCAAGAGGATGCAACCCGCATCCTAACCAGGGTACCGTGGTTTTATGGAAGGAAAAGCATGTTCAACCGCAAATGGGGTGAGGATTTCAATGATGAAACACAAAGCATCAACTTTGCACCGGTGTGGGTCCGCCTTCCAGGCCTACCCAGTCAGTTTTGGCATGAAGATATCCTGCATGGGATTGGCAGATACATAGGGGAAATGGTGGCCATTGATCCCACCACCAGAGCCCGCACACGCATGATCCATGCCAGAATTTGTGTCAATGCCAACCTGGATTCGCAACTTCCAACACAGATCAACCTCATCTATTTATCCTACCACATATGTCAGGCAATAGAATACGAAAATAAACCAGCATTCTATATTGAATGTCAAGCCCAAGGACACCTCAAGACCCAATGCCCCTCTCTCAGGCAGCAAAAGAAATGGATAGCAATGGCCTTAGAAATGGAGCCCAAGCTGGACGGCAGACAAGCAGGCCCCACATCCAAAAGAGCAAGCAAACAAATAATGGGAATCACTACTAGCAAGCAATCGTACAAAATTCCCTGACAAACAAAGGAAAGCAAATCGTGAGCTCAGAACAACCAAGAGACCAAAGCAAGGTAAACTCCCTTTTTGCTCATCCCAATCATTTTGATATTCCATCTGGATACACCAATCATGATTCTAAAATAAATGAAGATTTTATTACTCACTCAAACGATGACATCCTGGCCGTTGAAAATGAGTTCCGAAACCTCCCCGCTGAAGAAGGTTCCCAGCCCTATCCCCCTTCAAATGTTGGTTTTCCCCCCTCCGAAGAGTTTTGTCCACCCCTCTCCCCATCCCAATCAGGACCTTCTGACCCTCCCCATGATTCCCTCCCTACCCATGAGCAGCCAGAAAACTCCCCTTTAGCCAAAGATGATTTCAGCCCCAAAAATACCCGGAGCTCCAAAAAAGCCTTTGTGGATTATGGATCAGACAAGAAAATGGGAAGGCCAAATCTACAGGAGCAAAAGAGGAAAGAAACTACAGAAGATATAGCCAATGGAGTTCAAAAAACTCTTTTCTCAAAAATGTTCAACCAGCTGAAAGATGATCCCAAACTATCCAAACCTCCCTTGCAACATTCAAAGGGGGCAAGAAAGGAACCAAAGTTTCCAAATAAGAATCCTCTCATGGAACGTGAGAGGGCTCAACAGTGCGGCCAAGCAGAGACTTGCAGGCACTGTAAGGAAAGAAATCAAACCAACAATCCTCGTCATGCAAGAAACAAAAATTGATCAGACAAAAGCTCATAAGGTAGCCAAAACCATATGGAAAAATAGTGGCAATGCTTTCAGTCCCACCCAAGGCTCATCTAGGGGTTTAATGTGCCTGTGGGATTCGGAGAAGGTGGAAGGTAGAGTTATTTCATCTTCGGACAAAATAACAAATATAATGTTTTTCTGCAAAGACAAGAAATTTTGTTGGATTCTGTCTAATATCTACCCCCCCAATAATCCCCATAGCAGGAGCTCGTTATGGGATTCCCTAAGCCAAATGAGAAATGCCTTCAACAACTACCCTTGGATCCTGGCCGGGGATTTTAACTCCCCCCTCTTCCCTTCTGAAAAAGCAGGTGGCAGCGACATCCCAATCAAAAGCATCCAAGACCTCCATGACTTTGTCACAGATAACGAACTAATGGACATCCAGATCAGAGGAACTCACTTCACCTGGAGCAACAAAAGAATAGGGAACCAACACATCCAAGTTAAACTTGACAAATTCTTTTTATCCAGAGAAGCCATTCCTCTCTTTGGTGATGCTTCTCTCAATTCCCTGCCCAGAACTGGAACAGATCACTGCCCTCTTCTGTTCGAAGCAAATAAAGGCCCTATTTTCAAGACCCCCTTCATATTCGAAGCAATGTGGGTCCAGCACCCTAATCTGCAAAATCAAATTTTTGAGTGGTGGCAACAACAAGTAAGTGGATCACCCATATCCCAAGTCTCCCAAAAACTCAGAATAATCAAAGAAAACATCAAAATCTGGAACAGGAAGTATTTGGTAATATTTTTGAAAGCAAGGAAGAAATCACAAATAAACTCAAAACTATAGAGCAGCAAATTCAGAATGGTCAAATGAGCATCCAGATCAGAAATGAAGAAAAAAAACTCCTTGCAGAATATCACAATATCTTGGCCAAGGAAAAAATGTTTTGGAGACAAAATTCCAGAGCCCTATGGCTCAAAGAAGGGGATTCAAACACGAAATATTTCTATGCTTCCACTCCTCGCCACAGAAGCTCAAACAAAATCAGAGAGTTAATAAAAAGTGATGGCACAACAACGAGAGACATCCTCAACATCCGGGAAGAAGCAGCCACTTTTTTTGAAAACATGCTGAAAGCTAGTGCTCTCTGTTCCATCCAGGCCCAAGATCAGCTCCTCCAGCACATTCCCAGTATGGTCACTCCCACAATGAATGCCATGCTTTTCAAGGACCTCACTGATGATGATAAAGCAAGCCCTGTTCACCATGGCCCCGGACAAAGCCCCAGGTCCTAACGGGTTTCCCCCTCGTTTCTTCCAAACTTTCTGGGACATCATAGGAGAAGATATTTGCAATGCCATCAAATACATGCAGAAATCTAAAACTATCCCAAGAGGCACGAATTCCACTTTCATTGCTTTAATCCCAAAAGTGCCCGAGTGCAAATCAATGAATGATTACAGACCCATCAATATATGCGATGTAATCTACAAGATTTTAGCCAAAGTAATGACAACAAGGCTCAAAGAAATCCTCCTCCACATCATAGATCCATGTCGGGGCAGTTCAGTCAAAGGAAGATCTATCAATGATGGCATTATTTCCTTGCATGAGGTCCTTCACTTAGCATCCCAAAATAAGAAGGCCGCCCTCTTTCTCAAGCTAGACATCAGCAAAGCTTTTGATAGAGTCACAGGGATTTTCTCCGCGCTCTTCTTCAAAGATTTGGGTTCCACAGGGACTGGATTGACTTAATCAAAGGATGTATCTCAAACCCGTGGTTTTCATTTTTGGTAAATGGATCCACTGCAGGATACTTCCCAGGTGGCAGAGGCACCAGGCAAGGTGACCCCCTCTCCCCCATTCTTTTCATTATGCTTGCTGAATCTTTGGGAAGAACCCTCAAGAATGTTGTCTCCGAGGGCACCATTTCGGGAATCAAGGCTGCATCGAATCTAAATCCCATGTCCCACCAACAATTTGTGGATGACACAATCCTAGCCATCCATGCTTCAATTTTGGAGGTCAAAATGATCAAGCGCATCCTAGACTTATATGAAAATGTGGCAGGGCAAGAGATCAATCATACCAAAAGCAAAAGCTTCTTCATCAACACTCCCCATCCCAGACAAGTCAAAATTGCCCAAATTCCCCAGTGCAATATTGGTCAGTTCCCTACTCGTTACTTGGGTCTCCCTCTTTTCACCAACCGCCCCAAAGATTCCATGTGGAGCCATGTGAAAGAGAGGATCAACAAAAAGTTGGCAGGTTGGAAAGGGGCTTTTCTTTCTCAAGCTGCCAAAGCCACACTTACATCAGCTTGCCTCCAAAGTATTCCAGTTTACTTCCTTTCTGTTTTCAAAGCTCCCGTTTCAATCTACTCAAGAATAGAGCAAATTCTAAAAATATTCCTTTGGGCTGGCTCAGAAGACAAGAAAAAGATTCCAACCCTTTCAAAAATTCCCGCCTCCATGCCCTGTGGAAAATCTGCCTTCATCATTTCTTGTGGCAGGTATGGCTCGAAAGGAACAGTAGAGTTCTCTCTAATTCCCCCAAGGACCCCATAACCATTGCCAACAAAACCATTAGCTTTGCTGCAGAGAATTCTCGTTTCTTCCCCTGCCTCAAACACCCAAATCCGGGAATAGAGCTCAATTTGTTCATCATCCTCAACATCCCTTGGGAAGGCAATTCATCCCCATCCATTCCCCATCCCAGACAGTCTACTTCTTGAAATTCTTCCCCAAAAGGTTGGTTGAAGCTTAACTACGATGGGGCATCCAAAGGAAATTCGGGAATGGCATGTGTTGGAGGTCTTGTCAAAAACCACAAGGGCAAAATTTTGGTCGCCTTTGCTGAAAACTTAGGAATTCAATCAAATCATGTTGCAGAAGCTCATGCACTATGGAGAGGACTAAGCATCATCCAAACGTATAATAGTAAATTTGAAATTGAAGGGAACTCCCTCAATGTTACAAACTACATCAACAACAGCAAAATCCCTTCGTGGAGCATCAGGAATGCCATCAAAGAGGCCAAAAAATTGATCCAAAGTCAGCTCAACGTCACATGCCGACACGTGTACCGTGAAGCCAACAAGACGGCTAACCTTCTTGCCAAGACAGGAGTTTGTGAAAATTCTCTGATTGTCTGGGACAGGAATATTCCTCAAGATGTCGTCAATGAAGCTAAAAAGGATTGGTTGAGTTATGGGCTCATCTGATTTCTGCCCTCCCCCCGCCCCATTGGGCCTCCTCACCACCCCTTCTGTCATGCCCACCCTTTCTTCAACTCCACTGATCCCTCTCCCCGGGTTCTTGTTTCGTTGTTTGCCTAGAGAGTGCTTCCTCCAAAGTTATCTGGTTTCAAGACGACTTTGGTTCGGTCTTGGAAATATTTATCCTCAGATCTTGAGCATTGAACGCTCCCATAATCCACAAATCAAGTTCATTTACTCTGCAGGTGCTCCCACTGTTTCCAATGATGGTGAGTATCAAGAGGGCTCGCTTCCCATTACCGTCTCCAGTCAGAAACATATGTCCTCCTCCGCCAAACCAGCAGAGAAATTCGTGCATGGGCTTTTTCGAGAGGGGTCGGTCAGGATCAACTCAAGCAGGTGGATCCACACGAGCGAGGTTCATTATTTCCAAATTAAGTGTGATATCACCACTCCGATTGCCAATGATGATGGACATTCCCAAAGAAGTTTCACCCAACGCACCAATGCCAACTATACTATCTTCTAGGTTTTCGGTCTTTGCAAAACTTCTTCCCAAATGTTTTTAAATAGCTCCTCTCTCAATAGGTTCATGTCCTCTGATCACGAAAACCTTGCCGTTCAGTTCCCCGTCCTGATCATTGTTGAATACCCAGTCAGGATCCTCCCAATGGCGTTGTTAGAACCCTTTGAGTTCCAAATTGACCCCTTGTCCCTGTCGTTCTTTGAAGCCCAGGGATTCATCCCTTTCTTTACGAAATTCAAGGAGGCTGAGGCAGACATTACCAGTGACTTCGTGAATTCATGGAACAACGGCAGTGTGAAGGTTCGGAACCTTCGTTTTCAGGTGACAGTGGAGATGCTAGCAGAGGTTACGAAGCTGCCGGCGGTTGGTCGTGTCGTTCGCAGGGACAAGCACAATTGGGATCCGGAGCTCGAAGGTTTTCCCAACCACTCCAATATTTTCCAATGGAAAGGTATTGCTCTTGAACGTGAATCCCTCCCTCCCCCTTGGTCCTCTCTGTTAATTCCTATCTTGCAGTATATTACAGTTGACGATCCGTCCAAGCCCTTCCTTTGGTAAACCATTTGAGAGGGTTCAAGCCCATCAACATTCCTGATTCCTCTATCGCTCGATCAGGCTGTCCATTCATAATGCCCGCAAGAGGAAATCCCTGAACACCCCCGCCCATCAAGGTTTGTTTGCCAAATTGTACTATCATGCCCTAGCCAAACCTCTGCCCATCGTCGTCCCCCCTTCAATCCAATTCGCCTCAGTCTCCCTCCGCTCTAAGCCCCTCCCGCTCTCTCCTCGAGGACCATGTGGAGTCAGAAATGTCCCCTGAGTTTCAAACCCCGACCAAAAGCAGGGCCTCACCAACTGCCATCCCCAAGTCCCTGCCTTCCAAAAGGAAAATCAAATTGGAGGAAAGTACCACCCAGACTCGTAGATCGGCCTGTATCAAAAAAATCTAAGAAGGAAACAAGTGAAAATTCCCCGGACCGCATTTATGATGATAACAGCGGCAGCTCTGGTCACGGCTCAAACATCCACCACAAAGTTGCTACCATCATCATCAACAGCATTATCAACACCCTGGAGAGCATTAGGTGGGAATCTGAAGCATCTAATCAAGAACGCTACTAAGAGCAACTCAGCGAAGGACATAACCGATGCATGACGGAAGGGCCTGTGTGGGTGTTTTTGGTTTCTGGAATGTTATCTTTTGGTGGTCTTCGGACGTATTTCATCCCATGTGTAGGAGGATTTTGAGATATGCTCATGGTTTTCCTTGGATGGGTATTAATGGTTTTCAGTTTTAGCGGTACATCTAGGAATATTTTCCCTTGCGTATTATCAGTGGTTTCCCAACAATGGCTGGTTTTTCTTTCTTTTATGAAGTTGCAATCAATTTTGGCAGTTAATTTTTGTAAGCATCGAAATGCATGGAGTTTTGGTTTTATCCCAATCTACGGATTCCCTGCGTGGTTTCCCTGATGGCATAGTTGTTTACGATTGCTAGCACATGCTGATAAAAAGCGATGATATGGTTTTGGGATCCAGTCAAAACCCACATAATACAAATACTCTAATTACCAAAAAAAAAATCACCATCAAAGATAAATTTCCTATTCCCCTGATTGATGAGTTACATGGGGCTAAATTTTTCTCCAAGTTAGATCTTTGATCTAAATACCATCAAATACGGCTCAAAGAAGAAGACAGCCCAAAAACAGTTTTCAAGACCCATGAAGGTCATTATGAATTTTTGGTTATGCCTTTTGCCCTAAATAATGCACCTTTGACTTTTCAAAGTCTCATGAATAATATCTTCCGAACCTACCTACGCAAATTCATTTTGGTCTTCTCTCATGATATTCTAGTTTACAAACGCACTTGAGGAGAGCACCTGCATCATATAGATCTGACTTTGCAACTCTTGAAATAGCATCAATTGTTTGCCAAATGATCTAAATGTACCTTTGGAACGCAAGAGGTCAAATATTTGAATCATATCGTCTCATAGCAGGGGGTTAAGTTGACCTGAAGAAAATTTTGGCCATACAAAATTGGCATAAGCCTCAAACTCTCAAAGCACTTCAAGGATTTTTGGGTCTCACTAGCTACTATCGATGATTCGTCCAAGGTTATAGAAAAATAGTAGCCCCACTAACTGCCATGTTAAAGAAGAATCCATTCATATGGACGACGCCAATTGAAAACATCTTTCAATATCTCAAGGAAGCCAAGATTTCTTCTCTAGTGTTAGCTACTCTCAATTTTTCCAAACCATTTATAATCAAGAGCGATGCTTTGGGCCATGGCATCAATGCAGTATTAATGTAAGAAGGGGTACCCCTAGATTTCACTAGTATGGCCTTATCTAGGGAAGTCCAATTATGAAAAAGAAATGATTACTATTCTCCATGCCATCAATCACTGGTGACCATACCTCATTGGGCGGCATTTCTCCATTAAAACAGATCATTAGAGTTTGAAATATTTTCTGGAACAGAGGGTATCGACTCCAACATAGTAGAAATGGGTTTCAAAATTGTTGGGGTATGATTATGAAATTGTGTACAAAAAGGGGAAGTAAAATATTGTGGTGAATGCCCTTTCTCATCAGTTTGAGGATCAAAGCACATTGTGTGCCATATCTTCCCCACTCCTCCAAAGGGTCATCCAACTTTGAGAAGAGGTAGCCAAAGAACCGTCCTTGCAAACTTTGAAGGAACAACTCCAAAGGGATCCAATTCAAACACAAGGGATGGATAGTTGTTGAGATATCAAGCTCGCATTGTGGTTCCTAAAAATTCATCCATGTGAAGGAGATGCATGCTTCACCCACAATAGGCCATTCAGGTTTTTTTAAAACCTATGAGTAGGCTAAACGCTCATTCTATTGGATAGGAATGAAAAAGGACATTCATTTTTTTGTGGCTAAGTGTGAGATTTGCTAATGAATGAAAGGAGAAACGGTTTGTACTCCAGACATTCTACAACCTTAACCAATTCCAAAAATGCAAGGTTACAAAAGTATCGGGGACAAGGGGGTAGGAGGACGAGGAAACGGGTTTTGGGGACGACAAGTATAATTGCATTAAAATTTTTAGGAATTTTCATGTGGTAGTGTGCCTTTTGTCGAGCTATTAGTATATGTATCAAATGAGTTGCCCTCATCATCCAAGTGAAGAGCCTCCAATGGAACTCCAACCAACCCCTTCTGATCCTCATCCTCATCAATCTGTTTCGCATCCTCTGGATCAACATGCCATCGTGTAGTTGGATATTGCTTGTACTCTAGCTTAACTCTCTCACAAAAGCGAAGAGAGCTATGCATTGCAACTAGCTTCTTCGCTTTGCGAGAGGTAAGCCTGTAATGAGTATGTTATAGAGATTTTTTAGGGTTTGGGGGGTGGAGACTTTAAGTTCTACTTTTTTTTTAAAAAGCTAAGATTTTTTTTTAATGTTAAATGGAAGCCCAGTCGTCCCCCACAACATCCCCTCACAACAGGGGTACCAATGACGATCCCTCACAATAGGGTACGGCGGGGAAATGTCCCCTTTGACATCCCCCTAAACTGGGGACGAAAGGGGGATAGGGACATGTTCCCAAGGGTGGTGGACGCATCCTCGTGGAACACTGAAAAAATGTATGGACAGACATTTTCATGGATTTTATCAAAGGGCTTCCAAAATCAAGAGGAAAAGCTATCATTCTTGTGGTGGTGGACAATATCTCGAAGTATGCTCATTTATGTTCCCTGGACCACCCCTACCATGCCTGCACCATTGCCTAGATATTCATGGACTCTATTTTTCGCCTCCATGGTATGCCAAAATCCATTATGTCTGACCAATACCCTACTTTCACCAATCATTTCTGGCAAGAACTATTTAAAATGTAAGGTACACAATTGCAAATGAGCTTAGCCTATCATCCCTAAACGGATGGGCAGACAAAAATTGTCAATAAATGCTTGGAAGCTTACCTTCGTTGTTTTACTTCCGCACATCCAACCCAATGGGCCATGTGGCTTCCCTTAGCAGAGTGGTGGTACAACACTTCATTCCACACAACCACCAGACTAACTCCTTTTGAGGCAATTTATGGGTACCCACCCCCATCACCTTCTTCATATGTTCCAGGCAAATCCAATGTCCAAGTGATGGATTCGACACTTCAAGACCATACCAAACTACTACAACAACTAAAGGAAAATTTGGTTATGGCTCAATGTCGGATGCCACAACAAACAAATCAACACCGTTCAAAGTGTAGTTTTGATGTAGGGGACATGGTCTTCCTTCAACTACAACCATATAAGCAAACATCAATGCAACAACATGCTCACTAGAGCTTGCAGCCAAATTCTATGGTCCCTATCAAGTAATGCAGCAAATTGGACAAGTGGCCTATAAGCTCGCTTTACCACCTTCTTCCAAGATCCATCCAATATTTTGTGTCTCTTGTCTAAAGAAAGTACTTGGCAACCACATTAAGGTCCAATCAACACTTCCCTTATTGGATGATAAAGGTTCGGTCATCTTGGAGCCTGACAATATTTTGGATCAAAGAACCCGCACTCTCCGCAACCACACCATCACTGAAGTCTTAGTCCAATGGTAGGGCTTATAACAAGACAATGCCACATGGGAATCTCTTCAACAACTCCAACAACAATTTCCTCATCTCAAGCTTTGAGGACAAATCTTTTTGAAGGGGAAGGGCATGTTAGGACCCTATCCTAACATCATTAATAATTGCATAGTCATGTGGTACATTGGGTAGCTAGGCTTACAGGCCCATATGATGTAACCATTATTTATTATAAAGAGACATTATATAAAGATGTAATGGTTGTTATTTAGGAGTTACTAACTCAGCCTCCACTTGCAAGTGGATGAGTTACTAACTCAGCCTCCACTTGCAAGTGGATGGGAACCCTTGAGCATTAGGGTTAGGGTTAGCTAGAGTCTTTAAAAGAACCAAGGGGGCAAGAGGATGGATCATCTCATATTTTCATATTGTAACAAAACTTTGCTTTCAAGGAGGTTGCCCCCTCGAAGTGGCTTGCGATTCTATAATGTGTTTTTGTTTTGCAATATAATTTGCTGCATTTCCATTTCATGTTGCAATATTGTTAATCATTTGCATTAATTTCTATTTATTATTGCAATATTGTGTAGATTTGCTTTTAATTTACTGCAAGGTTCCTAACAACATTGGTGGTCTCACAACAACACAAAATAGATTTAAACATCTTTAATGCTGGAAAAAATATCTTGTCAACATTAATGAACCGATTAGCAAGATTGCATTACTCGAGCTACTAGAGCCAGCTATCCAATTCTTCGACATTTACCCAATGTGAGAAGACAAAAGTGTCGATGTTGATTCGCACCTTGTGCAAAGGTGGCTCTAAACAAGGGCAAAAGTGCAGGCAGTTGGTGATCAAATTTGAATTATGAGATCCCAAAACAATCAAAACGGTGTTTCTTTATTCTTCCAATGTTCTTAAATGACTTCTTGATGTTTGGTTAAGATGACATTGCAGCATTGGCCATATTTGCATGTGAGACATTCTTCTGGGTTGTCAGATACAGAACCAGGTATGAGCAGACATCTAACAATGAAGCATGCTAAAAGACTCCAATTCGGGTGGACAAGTGACAAGCGACAAGAACACAGATTGGTGTTGCTTTGATACCAATGATCCACATTGACAAGGCCCAAGAAGGTGGTATGAAGGACAACTACCTAACATAGCTAAAGAGGTCGGATGATTTATGCTTCAGAGTTGTGCAGCAGCATAAGGCACAACCAACGCTTTGTGCATTTACATATTACATGGAAGAAAGATATAATAGAAGAAATGTTCATCAAGAAAACACAATCTAAGTCAAACCTAAGAAATTAAGAAAAAGTTTTTATTCATAGATAATACAAATGAAAGCACAATACAAAGCACTCACGTCATACAGTTGGCAACAATACTGAACTCTAGTTACAGTGTTGCAGGCGTTAACATGAAATCCATGTTGGATGCTAAGGTGTTGATTCCTATTCCTCATCTTGCTTAAGCAAAATCAAGAAGCCTATAGGCATTGAGAGATCCACAAGGAGATCCAAAAGCAGCTAAACTATGCTCAACTCCAAACTACGTACTGCTATGTACAATACATTTACAAGGATCCATTGAGAAGTTGAAATGGTTCCCCATTCAAATAGTTACAAAATGGTTTGCTTGTCTGCTTGTGGTGTTAGCAAAGGTAACTAACAATTTGATCTGCCATCTGGTCCATAGAAGCTGACATTGGAGTTTGGACACATGGTTATTATCCTCATGAAGTGCAAGCATCCAGAACTTGCGCCAAGCATTTTCTATATACTGACATTGGTGCCATAGGCATTGATGACATGTTCAGCATGGGCATTGGCACCATGCACCATGGTACAAAGGATTGTCTTTGCACTAGCAACTGCTGATGGTTGATGCCATTGTTGGTGAGGATCCAAGCAACCTCTTCTCTGCTCAGATCAATAGGCTTGTCCAAAATCTGAATATCTTGATGGACAAGTGAACGTCTAGAATATCAAATCCTTTGGTAACATATTTATGAGAAAGGAGGAAATCAAATCTGGACTCAACAATTTAGAAAAGACTGGAAATAAAGGAATATATTCAAACAAACAACTACTAGCCAATTCTCATAAAATATTACAAAAGAGACATGGGCCCAAAAATCCAAAGTGAGATGGGTTAAAAAAGGTGAAAGAAATACCAAAGTTTTCCATGCTGCTGACAAAACAGATTCATTTTTTTGCCGGATCAAAAACATCTCGACTATGGATGGAAGGCATATCAAGGATGAATAGGAGATTATGCAGGAAGCACTAAATTATTTATGAAATATTCCATCAGAATATAGACAGCATAAGAAGGCTATTAAACTTTCCATCAATTATCTTTCAAGGACAGAATGAAATGACAAAGATTTTGATGAAAGAGCTCAAAGAAGTAGTTTTCTCTCTCCCTCTTTGCAAGGCATCTGATCTTGATGGATTCCGTACAAGGAACCTAGTCTTGCAATAGCTAGAGAAAATGTCAAGCATAGAACAAACAAGTATGTTCTATGTTGTATCAACTTATCCCAAGAGCTTCAAAGCAAATGAGATCCAACACAAAGATTCTAGTTTAAGAACGCCTATGGGATAAATATGCCCACAACTTTCTTCACATGCTATATCAAAGTGCATAATTAAAGACTAGCCTCTCTAAACTACATATTCAATTGTGCAATCTATAAAGACGAAAACACCAAAAGATATAGCCATATTGCCAACACATAGATAACACAAAACCACCAAAGCATGTGCCATAATCATAAGATCATGGTGAATATCTATAACTATATATGAACAATCAAATTCAGTGTGAGATTTTAAATATCTTATAAATTAAGATATCAACAGTCAATCACTTCTAATAGTTTTAACATCTCACAAAGGAGGCAGGTCTGGAAAGAAAAACTTAAAATCCTACCAATGTACTATAAAACCTCAACATTTCCCTCAACTGGAAGAATATCATAAATAGTACTTACACAAACTTTAACAATGTTAAAAAAATAAATAATCTAAAATAATAATAGCAACTTTAAACAACTAAAAACAAATTCTCCACTTCCTTTTATTGGAGGGATAAGCCAAACCCATTAAGATATATCAAGAATATTAGCCCAATAAAAAATTGAATGCAAAAGTTACTACCTTTGACACAGTAGAATCAAGCAACTGACACTCATCATTTGAATTGGTGAGATCAATTGGGTCAGTGTAAGGCAATGTTTTGTTTCCCAGAGATCGACTGCCATGTGCCCCATGCCTTATCCTCGTGGGTTGAATTTGTGGTCCTAATCAAACACAAAGATAAAAAATTAAAAAATTAAAAAATAAAAAATATTGGTCAAAAAACAAGACTACATAGTAAAATGTCAAAACTCTCAATCAAGCAACCATCCAATATGCACTACATAGTTTCAATATTAACAACCAAAAATATCATGACAGGCCAAAGGGGGAAAATAAGAAATAAATGGCATTGAATTGCTTTTTGCAACTTTGAATAATTACAAACCTGATATTGCTCTTTGAAAATTTGTATCATTAGAAACCTGATAATTTATCCTAAAATAATTTAAGATTTTGTCTGATTTTGCATCCAGTCCAATTCCCTCTCTGTAAAAAGTTGGCTAACTAGATGCAACTGCAAGATTGCTTTCAATGCATAATATCTTTATATCTACAATTTTGAGACTATCCAATATGCCAAGGGCTAATTCAGTGCTCTTTTCTCTTACATTACAAGTAGAAATGTTAGTTCTAAAGCAAAGTAGTATATTCTCAATGATGCAGGTCTTTTAATGCATCACTGGGATATATGGCCTGAAACAAAATATGGGAACCCTTTCTCTTTCTGTTTAGCGTGTGCTTCCTTTGTCCTAATTTGATATCGATGACATCCATTCATCTCTTTTTTATGTCATATTATATATTGAATCCCTTACAGTCCTCATGTAAGAGACCTACCAGAGCCTTATAAGCACCCTCAAAGCCATGCTCTGGAAACTATGGTTTGACTTCTAGTTTGATTAGAACCCCTTTTGCAATTGTAGTCTATGCTCCTCAGCCTATCACAAATACTTTTCAGTTACCTATAGCTGTTTTCACTGATAGTTGATTAATAGCTGCCCAAGACCCGCTTGACATTCAATAAAATTCTACCTGCACAAGATACGGAAGTTTACAACCCAAAACATAAAGGTTGCAATAAACAATACAAAAGAATGCAACCTGAAAGAAACAAGGTGCAACTTGAGATATAAACAAGCACCAAATATGAAAGGAGGTGACCTGAGAGACAAGCAAATTAGACTCAAGATACAGAAGGACACTATATATGAAATGACATCAAGACATAATGACTCCTCTAACTTTTTGTAAAAGGACAATGCAAAAGTTTAGATACATACCTACAAGGAAAATCCTATGTTGATGAGTTATAAGGCTTGATTTTATGGACAAGGCAAGATTTAACCTGCCAGAATTGAAGAGAATTTCTTGGGCAAATCATCCTAGAAAATCCTGGGAAAAGATTGCATAAAGGATCTCAATAAAGCTTTGTCAATGCAAATAAACAAATTGATGAATGTTTGTAAGATCTTGTCAAACAAAAACAAGAAACCTGCTTGTTTGTTAAATCATAATCAAGTTTTGCTCACAAAAGACAAACAATTGAAGAATAATCAAAATCCACCACAAAGTCACATTTTCAATTTATTGAGAAAGAATGATGTGCAAGTGAAACTGAGTACGGACACAAGATTGTTGTTACTAATGATGCATGATGACCATTATTAAGTGCCACCTTATTAGTATACCAAAAATAAGAGATGATTGTGGTCAAACTAAATATGAAAGACATCCTAATATAGAACCCTCAGACATCCTAAGGATAGAAAACAACGTTCTCTCCATTTATCAACACCCATGTCATTCTAAAAAATCAAAAAGTTTTAGTTCTTATTGAAAATTAAAGTATTTTTCGCATTATCAAAGACATACTTAGATTTGAGATCAAATCAGTTTATCTTTATACTTATGTTTAATTTATATGCTTCTCAAGATTAATTTGGGTCAGATTAGTCCTAATCCAATGTCATGTTATTCTTAGTATCTATGGCACTCTTATATTCATGTATCTTCATTTTTTTTGAAAAAAACCAATCGTTATTCTTAGTATTTATAGCACTCTTATATTCATGTATCTTCATATTCTTCAAAAAAAACCAATCATTTGTTAACACTTATGTCATGGTACCTTGGGATAGGTATATAAGGATATGATATTATATTGTATATGGGTATTATAGATAGTTGAAATAATATGTTGTAATAATGAGTTTGATAAGGGTCTAGTAGTTGGCTGGAGTTAGGGTTATACCCTCCCTAAAATAGCTTTAGATGATGGGTATATAAAGAGGGGATGTTGTCATAGCAAGGAATCATCAATCATATATCATATCAAGTATTGATTGTCATCGTCTTTGCCTACGAAGTGGCTTATAAGACTTTGCCCTCTCTAAGTGGTGCTCGTGTCTTATGGAGTTATTCCTTCCTTAAGGAGTATTATTGGTGTTACCCTGCCTTAAGAGTTTATCTATCTTTGTCTCATTATGTGTAATATTACTTTATGGTTAAATTATTTGATATTTCAGCATATTGTAGATGATAATTGTTTATGAGAATAAGTCTTGTAACATTATGTAACATGAAAAAGTAAGATCAACAAAAATCTCCATTACTGATTTAAAGATCAAAGCTTTTCAAAAAGGGAGGACATGAGGTGGACCTAATCATTACCTTATTTTTTCATTATATGTCACATTAAAAACCATGTATTGTTGTCCAAGGCATTGTGAAGCTAACGGTATGTGGGATGAAATTGTATAAGCGCAACCCAAGTTCAAATCCCGACATGGTTATGGACACTCTTGCAAAAAGGTGGGCCATGATGATACAGTTTGTTAAATAACATGATGTGGTTTGTTGGAATATCATGATAATAAGGTTAAGATGTGATACAGATGGGGCCCGTTTCAACCTTATATAACCAATTAAAATAAAAATGAACATGAAAAATAAACCCAAAAAATGTATTGTTTATAACATATATAGCCACCCAGGTGTTGTAGGTGAGTTGGAGAGGAGAGGGCAATCCTCCAAGGGAGGTCCCGGGTTCAAATCTCCACCCTACCAAAAAGCTGAATTGGGTATCCAAAATCCAATTGATAATGTTGGTGCGGGCAGGGTCGGGTGCGACTCCCGGGTGACTTTGACGGTGTAGAACCCCCTGTTCGTGGTCTCTCAGACCAAGGCGGCTCCGCAAGGGGTTTTTCGCTTAAAAATAAATAAATAACATATATAGCCTATGTTAAATTTATAACTTACTATTTAAAGAATTTGAAGAGCCAAGAGCACGAGTCTTGTGAGGAAAAGCTAGGTAGCATGATAGGAAAGTCATAATTGGTAGTAAGGATGCCCTAGCTAAAAGTGATTATCAAGGATGAGACGATCGAGCATGATATACCTATTCTTAAAAGTAGAAGGTTATTATGTAAGTTTTACGGATACTAGATAGTCTTTTCGGAGATTCGAAATTGGATCAAATGGAAGGGAGGATTGAATTCAAATTAATCCATGACTTGTATTTAAAAGGATTTTTCCTCATCATCTTTTCAAGTTTGGAAATCAGGAATAAAATAATAGGTGTTGGCCCATCATTGGGGGGTGGGAGATGCATTATATTTAAGACCATGGAGTGAGAATATTTTTGTGAAGACAGAAACTATTAAGAGGCTTTGGGAGGGAGATGCATTATATTTAATACCATGGAATGAGAATATTGAAAGCAATTCAGCCAAATTAATTCACAAGTCCTTTAACCAAGGATCAAATATTAATCATAAAAAACTGCTTATCAACTCAATGTCCACTATCAATGAATATCGCATTCATGAAATAACAATACTATATCGCTCAAATATTATTCATATATCAGGTTTGAGTTACATGAGATCAAATTCTATTACAATGAATTACAATGCATGGAGCTTTGCCTCCATAATATAACCTTAGAAGATGACTCTTCAATACTTGACTATTGCTCTCCTCACACATCCGGGAGATGCATCCTTTCCTATTCCTCACATATGACAAAACCCTCATAACTCGACTTTACAAATTGCCACATATCATGTGACTCTTCACTTGTATATTAGACACATACACATGACTCTTGACTTACTTACATGACACATGCACACACTCACCCTATACACACTTTATTACATGACACTTGGACTCTTCTCACACATTGACACATACTTTAGGGGAAATATAAATCACACTCCCTAATCTAATATTTACAAATGTACAAATGTACCATGGGGGTACTTTATCATTTACCAAATAATGTAATATCTCCAACACCCCCCTGTATTACATTATTTGGTTTGAAGACTTTCAGTCTTCAATCTCTGATTCTAGTCTTTGTCCTTCGGCTCTAGCTTTGGCATTGCTTGAAATTCTAGCGCTGATCTATTAACCTGTTTCCTACAGTATTTATCAGACTTTCTTTGTGGCCATAAAAACATTGTAACATATCAATGATCCCATTCCAAACTGATTTTTGGTCAATCCATAGTGTACTTTAATTTTCTTCTTGTGATCTGTTTTTGGATTGGCTCTGTCACAAATTTTGCAACTCTGAAATGATCTTGATTTTAATTTGCGCCTTCCATCTATTTTCATAGTCTTATTTTCAGCTTCTTTTACTTTAACATATGAAACATCAATATCATTAGGAATTTCTGAATGATTTTCATTTTCATTCTTTTCATTATCTTCAATTTGGTCTTCAATTGCAGTGTCTATAATCCTTGCTGTAAGGGCTCTAATTTCATTTTTTTCTTCAGCTTCTGTCTCTTGAACTTTTTGAACTTCTTGAACTAAATTTCCTTTTTGATGGTCTTCTTTTGATTGTTGTTGTTGCACATGTTGATACTGAGGCTGATATTGCCTTGGTGGAAATCTTTGAAAAGGTCTATTCATTTGATTTCTTTGATTCAAATAATTATATCTACAAATATTTGTAGTATGACCTTTTTTATTGCATATGTGATAATATATTTGTTTCCATTTAGGTTGAGATTGTGATGATGCTGCAATGTTACTTGGTACATTTTCTTTTGATATCAAAGCATTATTAGTCATCTCATCTTTGACTAAATTCTCCACTTCATATTCTTGAAGAACATTAACTAATTCATCAAAGGTTATTGTCTCATTTAGCACTTGAAGTGAAGTGACTAAATGTTTAAATGTCTTTGGAAGTGCTCTTAATGTAACTTGGACAAGAAGCTTGTCTTCGACTTTCTCTCCCAAAGTTAAAAACTTAGCTTTCAATTCCACCATTCTTCGAAGAAAGAGTTCTATGCTTTCTCCACTATTAACCTTTAATGAATACAATTGTGTCTACAAATGCAAGATAGTTGTTTTGTTCTTTCCTTCAAATATTTTGCATAATTTTTCCCAAGCATCTTTTGAAGTCTCTGCTTCACTTATATATGGTTGAATTTCATCAATTATCCCAAATGTGATTAGCATAAGGGCTTTTGCATCACTTTCTACAAATTTTTGTTTTCTTGTTTCATCTTCTGGCATGTTTTTTGTTCCATTCACTATATCCCAAAGTTTCTCAACAATGAGAATTGATTTCATTTTATTTTTCCATGATGCAAAGTTTGGTCCTTTCAGAAGTTGTGATTCAAAAAGGAAAATTTTACTATTTTCCATAATGGAACTCATTTAGTAATTCAAATTTCAAATTTATCAACTTCTTATAACTCCCACAAATTCTTTCTCGATTTTTCAATCAATCAATCAATTTTGCATTCATCAATCTTCAAAATTCAAATTTCTTCAATCAAATAATCAATCAAATTTTTCAAATTTAAGTCTTTCCTTATGTCTCCCAATTTTAATTTCCAATTCAATTTTTTAATTTCCACTTATATCTCCCAAATTTAATTTATTATTTCAATCTTTAATTTCCACTTATATCTCTCCAAATTTCAAATTTCTTTCAACTCAAATTTTAAATTTGTTCCTTATAACTCCCATTCATTTCATGCATTCAATATTAATATTAATGATCCCCTTATTTCTCCTGAAGCATAAATCAAATGACTACTTTCCTTACAACTCCTAAAATTATGTGCTCAATAAACTGAAATAATTTCACCCAAAATTAACTCATAACCTTGCATCCTTAATAAATGTGCATTCAGACGTCTTCAGACTTGTCAGATGTGTTAGGTTGCTTCAAACGTTTTCAAGGTGAATAACATTTGTTTGCGAACATTTAGAACATACAAGCATTCCAAACTATGTGGTGAACAAATTCAGCTTACAAGCCTTTCTCCTTTGCAGTAGAATTCAAGGATAACTTACATTCTTCTTCACAACAACTCTCAACAAACCTCTCCGAGCGCTACCAATCTTTGCTCTCAAGCAACTTCTCGGCCTTCTTTGACTTCTTTGGCATTTTGCATTCCACACTTCGTCTATGATTCCTTGCCGCTTCAACTTCCTCCAACTTCTTATTTCTCATGAACTTCGGCTCAACTTCGAATATGGTGCTTTGTGTCTTTGAACATAATAAATCTTTATTGGCTTCATTGGCTCTTTGTTACCAGGTGCTCATGGCTTCTACATACTCCTTCACAAGGGCTTCTTCTTTGGCTCCTCGATTCTCCATACGAGGACTTCTTCTCTAGACAAGTTCTTTGCTTCAAGACAACAATCTTTTGCTCACCAAAACAGATACAAACTTCTACATAAGGCTTTTTCTCAGGGTAGTGCTTCTATGTACTCCTTCACAAGGGCTTCTTTGGCTCCTCGATTCTCCATATGAGGACTTATTCTATGGACAAGTTCCCTGCTTCAGGACAACAACCTTTTGCTCACCAAAACAAATACAAACTTCTACATAAGGCTTTTTCTTAGGGCAGTCTTCTCTCCCGAATATCTCACATCCAACGTCCTTCCTCATCACTAAATCTCACAACTTCAATTAAGCTTCTCTTCAAATTACTTTCAATCCACAGACATTTTTCGAATGCAATCAACCTGTTTTTCTATCAGTGCAATTTCAACCTATTTTTCAAGTTCTTCAACAATTCCTTTTCTCTCCAATCTAAAACTTGAGCTACCTCAGCCCTTTCCTTCAAATTTCACAAATTCAAATGGACAGAGTGCAACTCTAATACCATTGATGACAATTCAGCCAGATTCATTCATAGGTTCCTTTAATCAAGGATCAAATATTAATCATAAAATACCGCTTATCAACTCAATGTCCACTATCAATGAATATCACATTCATGAAATAACAATAATTCATCATAATAAGAAACCACTCAAATATTATTTATATATCAAGTTTGAGTTACATGAGATCAAACTGTATTACAATGAATTGCAATGCATGGAGCTTTTGCCTTCATAATATAACCTTAGAAGGTGACTCTTCAATACTTGACTATTGCTCTCCTCACACATCCGGGAGATGCATCCTTTCCTATTCCTCACATATGACAAAACTCTCATGACTCTTGACTTTACATCTTGCCACATATCATGTGACTCTTCACTTGTATATTTGACACCTACACATATGACTCTTGACTTACTTACATGACACATTGCACACTCTCACACTTTACACACTTGCACACTTTATTACATGACACTTGGACTCTTCTCACACATTGACACATACTTTAGAGGGGGATATATATCACTCTCCCTAATCTAATATTTACAAATGTACCATGAGGGTACTTTATGATTTACCAAATAATGTAATATCTCCAACAAATATCAGCAATACTCTAGGCAAGTTCATCTAGGAGGGACCAACTACTAAGGAGCAAAGGCATGTTGTATATACTCGAATGTCCATTGCCATAGATATTTCAAAACCTATGCCACAATACATTAGGAGTTAATATGAATCAAGACAATGGGATCAAGAAGTGGATTATGAAAACATTGCATTTTGATGACACAAATGTTATGAGATTGGACAAATGGCAAGAGATTGCCAAGTGAAAACAAAGAAGAAAGTAACAAAAAAATTTGGGCATGCGAAAAACTTCAAGATGATAAAAGAAGATCATACCAAAATAGAAGTTGGATTAGATCAAGGATTTTCCACTCCCAAGAAAGGGATAAAGAAAGCTCCTCTACATGATCAAATGGCGAAGGCCATCGCGGTTTACTTAGAACACCCATTAGAAGAAACAAAGGAGGACACAGGGGAAGCGGAAGTACAACGCACCCATTCAAATTTAGAAGGAATTAAAGGAACGAAGAAACAGATGGAGGCAAATTTAAAAGTAAAGGAGGCATAAGAGATCAAGTTTAATCCAAGTAAATCATCTTCATTTTCTTCAAGTAATATAAAATCCTCTCCTTGCAATAAAAATGCAAGTGTGGAGCTTATCCCTTACACTTTAGAGCGTAGTTGAGAAAATCGGCAGAATCACGATTTTTGCCGATTTTCTGCCATGCCAATGCAATCTGATCGTTGATTTTTCAAAAAATCGACAACAAATCCTCAAAAATATTCCCAATTTTTTATTTTTAATAGCTGCAGCTGATTTAGGGTTTTTTTATGCAAGCCCATTTTTCAGCTGTTAATGTTTGAACTTCGAAGTTTAAAGTTTAAACCCGAAACCCTAGTCTAGGGTTTCGGGTTTCTTTTTTCCCTCTTCTTAAGGAAATATTGCTACCTGATAACTATGTATGCAAGCCCATTTTTCAGCTGTTAATGTTTGAAACTTTGAACTTTGAAGTTTAAACCCTAAACCCTAGGCTAGGCCCTAGGGTTTTTGGGTTTTTTTCCCTCCTCCTTTTAAGTAATATTGCTGCCTGATAACTATGTATGCAAGCCCATTTTTCAGCTGTCAATGTTTCAATTTTAAACCCTAGCCTGTTGGTTTAGGGTTTAGGTTTATTTTCCTTTTTTTTTTCAAGTGATTGTAACTTTGTTGTTACTAGTTTCTAGTTTCATGTGATTCTTTCCCTGATTTTTTGTTGATTCCCGATTTTTGCCAATTCAATCATTTGTCGATTCTTTGCTGATTCTGATTTTCTCAACTATGCTTTAGAGATTTAAGAGTAGTATAATAAGGAAATGAGTATGGAGGATATCCATAGAAATTTAGGGTTTTTAGGGCAGCATATGAAAGTAATTACTATTGAAAATCATCCTTGAACTTTAGGATTTCTAGCAACATAAAGAAGAAAGTGTTTGTGAGGCTATTCCTTGCAATTCACATTCTCTAGGGTAGCATAAACTTAATTCTTGTTATGATTGCACTTTAGGATTTCAAGAGCAACATAATAAAGAAAAAAATATGTATGATATCTATGAAAATGTAAGGATTTTGAGATAGGATAAATGGAGGATGACCCTTGCACTCTCGGGTCTCAAGGGCAACATAAAGAAAAAAAAAAAAAAAATGAGGTTATTCCTTGCAATTCAAGACCTCCAAGGCAACATAAACCTATAGATGATATGCTTTGTTGTGCAATTCAAGACCTCCAATCATCGATGAAATCGATGTGATTTTGGCAATGGAAAAAGGAGAGGCAGAACCAAAAATAAATATCACGTGTTTATAAGAAATGGGACTAAACCCACAAATAAGAATAAAATGTGATGATGAAAATGTTTTCTTGCAATATTAGGTATATGAATAAGACCCCTAAAAAAGAGCTATTAGGAAATTAATAGGTTGTTATAGTCATGAGTTTGTTTTAATACAAGAAACAAAAATAACTAATGAAGAATGTAAGGATGCACTCAAAAAGGTTTAGAAGAGGTGGACTATCTAGCAGTTTGTACTATAGGAGCTTTAGGAGGTATTGCAACAATATGGGACAAGCATAAATTGCATGAATAATCGTTAGAAGAAAAAAGTAATTGGGTTGCCAATTGTTTTTGCAAGAAAGAGGAGAATATTGAAGTTGGGCTTATAAATGCATATGCTCCAATTGTAGTTACTGTCAAGAAGAAGTTGGGAGAACTTCAATATATTTATGTCAAATTCAATAATAATTCATAATTGTGATCTATCGTTTCCCGAGGGGACTTCAACACAATTCTATCTCCTTCAAAAATAATGGTGGGTCTCAATGCATGATTTTGCTTCATTTGTCAATTCAAATGACCTTTGGGATACTATTCCTTCAAGCTTTCAATATACATGGAATAGTAGACCCATTAGGCAAACTCACGTACCAAACAAATTGGACAGATTTTTGGCATCCAATACATGGTTGCAACCAAAGTATACAATTTCTTCAAACATTTTACTGTGAGCAAGTTCAGATCACAAGCCCATTCTCTTGAGATGTGATTTACTCAATAATGGACATCCAAAGCCATTTCAATTTCAGTCTATGTGGCCCCAAGACCCTGACTTCTTTCAGATGGTTATGTTATAGTGGGATGAAGCAAGGCCTAAAATATCATGCACGTACAGATTTATCCAAAATATGAAATATCTAAAGAGGTAAACGAAGCTTTGGAATCCCCAATCTTTTGGTTACATATTTAAAGCAGAGAAGGAAATTAAATCAACGCTCAACAATTTACAAGAGATAGTAGAAATAAATAAAATGGACTAGGATACTTACACGAAAAAAAAAACGCATTTACTATGTGATTATCATAATGTATTGAAAAAGGAAGTCATTTAGGTCCCAAAAATATAGGGATAGATGGCTAAGGAAGGGGATAGAAATACCATATTTTTTCATGCTATAGCCGAAATAGATTTGTCTTTTCTTTCAACTCTGGATGAAGAAAATTTGAGGAAGAAGTATTAGGAAGGAAACAATTAATTATTTCAAAGATATTCTGTGAGATGTGGGGCAAGATAAGGAGGCTCAAGGTAAACCTTTGCAAAATATTCCATGAATTATCACATAGGAATAACACGAAAGCTTGACAAGGAAGATTTCTATGGATATCATGTAATTTTCCTTTATAAATTTGGGATTTGTTGAAGAGTGATATGTTGGCTGCAATTGAAGAGGCCAGGATAAATAAGGCTATAATAAGCGATATCAATTTCACCTTTAGTAACAAAAAAAAATGGAAGAAGCACAATGTAAATATGCCTTGGTTTTGTATCACATAGAAATAGCTTTTGTTACAAGCATTTTTCTGAGAGTTGCAAGTGTTAAGACTACCAATCGAAATCGATATACCCTTAAGATAGCCTATCAAGGGTCCAAACAATTAAAATCAGTCAAGTTACATATGCAGAAGAAAGAATATGAAAATCTAAGAAGGAAGGATGATGAAAATGTGGAGATAGATATTGTGTAAAGGGTGAATGGCGTTGTGCATAAAACGAGTATCTATGATAAAGAATCAAAATAGGAATATGTTGTAAAAAATGTGTTGATAACATTGACACCAAAGTGGAACAATTGTTTAATGATTATTGAAGAGAATAAAGATTTGAAGAAGTCAGAATTTGATGAATTGGTGGGATCACTTCATCCAATTAAGAAATAACTAAAAATAGTTAAGAAGAAAACTTGGAGTAAGCTTTTGCTCCAAGTTACACTCCTATCTTATATATCCACATAGCATTTTGGTCTAGATGACATCCATTCATCTCTTTTTAATATTGTATTATATATAAAGAATTTTAGAATTTCTCATTGTCTTCCATCAATTATATAATAAGCATTTTTCTGAGAGTTGCAAGTGTTAAGACTACCAAACGAAATCGATATACCCTTAAGATAGCCTATCAAGGGTCCAAACAATTAAAATCAGTCAAGTTACATATGCAGAAGAAAGAATATGAAAATCTAAGAAGGAAGGATGATGAAAATGTGGAGATAGATATTGTGTAAAGGGTGAATGGCGTTGTGCATAAAACGAGTATCTATGATAAAGAATCAAAATAGGAATATGTTGTAAAAAATGTGTTGATAACATTGACACCGAAGTGGAACAATTGTTTAATGATTATTGAAGAGAATAAAGATTTGAAGAAGTCAGAATTTGATGAATTGGTGGGATCACTTCATCCAATTAAGAAATAACTAAAAATAGTTAAGAAGAAAACTTGGAGTAAGCTTTTGCTCCAAGTTACACTCCTATCTTATATATCCACATAGCATTTTGGTCTAGATGACATCCATTCATCTCTTTTTTATATTGTATTATATATAAAGAATTTTAGAATTTCTCATTGTCTTCTATCAATTATATAATAAGCATTTTTCTGAGAGTTGCAAGTGTTAAGACTACCAAACGAAATCGATATACCCTTAAGATAGCCTATCAAGGGTCCAAACAATTAAAATCAGTCAAGTTACATATGCAGAAGAAAGAATATGAAAATCTAAGAAGGAAGGATGATGAAAATGTGGAGATAGATATTGTGTAAAGGATGAATGGCGTTGTGCATAAAACGAGTATCTATGATAAAGAATCAAAATAGGAATATGTTGTAAAAAATGTGTTGATAACATTGACACCGAAGTGGAATAATTGTTTAATGATTATTGAAGAGAATAAGATTTGAAGAAGTCAGAATTTGATGAATTGGTGGGATCACTTCATCCAATTAAAAAATAACTAAAAATAGTTAAGAAGAAAACTTGGAGTAAGCTTTTGCTCCAAGTTACACTCCTATCTTATATATCCACATAGCATTTTGGTCTAGATGACATCCATTCATCTCTTTTTAATATTGTATTATATATAAAGAATTTTAGAATTTCTCATTGTCTTCTATCAATTATATAATGAAATTTGATGTCAAATATGCTAGTTTGCTACTTACTAGGGATTCATGAAAAAATTAATTCTTGCATCCACAAGGATACATCCTCTAAAGAGAAAGAGAAAGTAAATGTATATAGGCCTTGAGGCTGATTCTTGTCCACACGTTAGGAAAACCATGTTTTGGCCAAGGGTAGCAACCATAAAATTATTATTAGGGACTCCTCTCACTTAAATGGCTAAGCATACCTCATAATTTTACTTTTGTTCCATTTTTTCTTTTAATTTTCCCCTTTCTAACAATTGTATTTTTCATTTGCTTTTTCTAGACTCCAAAAACCTAAAAGTAAAAAAAAAATATACCTGTATTATTGATTGTGAGAAATTGCTAATTTCAAATTTTGTCCCTTTTTGTACCTATGTGCTCATATCAAGATGATGCACAACATTCTAGAACTCGTCTGGTACTCCACCTTGTGAAAGTTCTTCAAAATGAATTCAAGACAGATGATTGGTTATCGCATGTTGCTTCATTGATCGAACGACCACCCAAAACACGAACTCTTGCAAAGTGATGAGCCAACAGTTGACTTCCCCATGAATTATTGGCTTATTGATCAAATATAACAAGGCTTGATGATCGACATAGAACATGAAGGGGATTACCAGCAAATGATGTTGAAACTTTTGAACAGCATAGAGCATGGTCAACGGTTTGTGTTCTATTGTATTCTAATATTTCTCTCACTTTCAAAAACAATTGACTTGAAAAACAAAATGGGTTGATACAACGCATAGATCCCCTCTTGCACCTACCCTCACCCAATTGTGAAGTTTGGTATGTCTATGCGAACTTGAAACTCCTTGTCCCACTTTGGGAAAACCAAAATGAGTTTATAGATCAATAAAGGTTTTAACTCCTCAAGGCTTGCTAGTGTTCATCCACCTCAATAGAACACCCTTACTGTGAGTGCACCAAGAGTATGGAATAGTTGTGCAAATTCTTTTATCAAAGGATGATAATACCCCATATGGCCTAGGAAAGATTTTAACAAGACATTGTATGGGTCCTTCATGCTTATTACATGGATCTTGAGAGGATTTGTCTTCAACCTGGTCCAATGAACAACATGTTCCAACAATTTCCCAGAGGAGACCAAAAATTTGCATTTCTTTGGATTTAACAAAAGACCACCACTCATACATAGTTGCTTTCACTCAAGCACCTCCAAGTGCTCCTCTTTTCACTTATATAGCAACCAAACATCCACGAAGGCTTTGACCTTCTCAATCAACATTTGCTCAAAAATATAGTAAATGATCCATTGAAACATTCAAGGAAACAATGCACAATCCATATGGCATTCAGTTATATGCATATATTCTATTTTTCACAATAAAAGTGATCTTCAAATAATCTTATTCCACAATATCAATATGATTGTAGCTTGAGAATCCAACAAATAGATCTCATGTCCAATAACCTCCTCCAAAATCGAATCAGTAAATGAAACTGGGAAAGGATTATTTGATGGGGACAACATTTAGGCTCCAAAAGTACACAAATTCGAATTTGTGCACTTTCCTTCTTCAAGTTGATGAAGATTGATGACACCCAATTACTAATAATCATTTTAAATATTATGCCCACATCCAACATCTTCTCAATTTTTAAATTTACAGGTGTTTTATACTTTGAATTCATGTGGTATGGCCGCCTCCTCATTGGCTGCACTCTTAGAACTATAGTTACCAAGTTCGTCCAAATCAGGCCCAAGTTTGGTCCATTTCAGAATTTTCGAGCCGATTGAACCAGTCCAATTTGGTTCAGCCATTTTTTATTTTGTATTTTACGTAAAAATGTTTGCAAGTTTTTATTTTCTGTGAAAATTGTTTAATTTTGTGGCAAATTTCCTAATGATATTTGATATTAATGTTGAATATTTTGCAACACCTTTATATCTTTTTTATTTTTATATATATATATATATATATATATATATATATATATATATATATTATTTTATTTCTTTGTATATTTCCAAACTGAACCAATTTTTTTTCAAAATTCCAAACTCTTCATGTATGGTAACTACGCTCGAACTAACAATATCTAGCGGATAGACAGCTCACATCGAATCCCTTTTTTTTTTAAAGCGAAAAACCCCTTGCGGGGCCGCCTTGGTCTAAGAGACCACGAACAGGGGGTTCTACACCGTCAAAGTCACCCGGGAGTCGCGCTTGGCCCTACCCGCACCAATGTTATCAATTGGATTTTGGGTATCCAATACAAATTTTTGGTAAGGTGGAGATTCGAACCTGGGACCTCCCTTGGAGAATTGCCCTCTCCTCTCCAACTCACCTACAACACCTGGGTACAACAAATCCCTTTGAGGTCCTTGTAAGTCCATACGAAAACCTCTATGTTATCATGAATATTTTGAATATGGTTGTCTTCAAAACTAGATATAAGTCATCCACATAGTCGATAATCTTTTCCTCGCCTGTCTCATTGGGGTTTAATTGATCCATTCATGGTCCCTCGTATTTAATGGCGTCAAGTTCCTTAGTCACTTCAATTGTGTCAAATGGGTGCGTTAGCCTCTCATCAATTTAGGCATCACTAACTATGTATTCTACAAAATTTGGAGGAAACAACTTCTTCTCTTCTCCCTTCATTGTACATACGTCTCTTGGTTGCTAGATACCAGTCATCCACATAGTCGATAATCTTTTCCTCGCCTGTCTCATTGGGGTTTTATTTATCCATTCATGGTCCCTCATATTTGATGGTGTCAAGTTCCTTGGTCACTTCAATTATGTTGAAAGGGTGCGCTAGCCTCTCATCAATTTATGCATCACGAACTATGTATTCTACAAAATTTGGAGGAAACAACAACTTCTCATCCCTTCATTGTGTGTAAGTCTCTCGGTTGCATCTTACAACACCACTTGACTCACCCATATTGAGGATGTCGAGCATAGCTACCAATGGAGAAGATCATTGTCAAAGTATCCTCCATGTTCCATGCCCTCTTCTAATTCAAGAACACCATCTTCATTTGATTCCATTTGGCCCATCCTTGCTTTTCATCAGCAAATGCAAAAAACATTTGACTCATATAAAGATGCAAGGTCCTCACTCATCAATTAATTCCTCAAATTGATGGTGTATTTACGGTGTCCCTTATGAAAGTTATGTCATCTTTTTTTTTCCTAATTATGGTCTACCTTTGCCACCCTTGGCTATCCTTGACCTAGCTATGTGTTGGTAGGCAGCCTTTTGTAGGGTGAGTACTAAAAAGTAAGATATAAAGCTCTGCTTGGGAATGGTGATCATTTGGCCTGTTAGCATGCCTTTCATCTTTAGACAATATTAACAGGATCCCAACAATCAAAAATCAAATGACCACAAGGTGGTCACACCTAGCTTTCTCCACATCCTCTTTAAAAGCACATTTATACCTGAAACAACAACCATTATGACATTGCGTCAATGTGTGGCCCTAAATGTCTATATGCAACAATGATGGCCCTTTCCGACATCTATCATCAATACAATTGGGTTGATAAATTGGTCTCTTGCTATCACTCTTGGTGGCAGTGTTGCACAATTCCTCTCTTCTCCAAATGCGTGCAACAATTCTCCTAAAATTCTATGCAAGTCATGCATTGGTCTCGATAGGGTTGCCACCTTAATTGGTTTGCTCAACTACAATAGTTGGTTAGCCAAGCTCTGCGACATTAACGGTTAGTCAAACGTGGTTAAAATTATCATCCTCCCTTTGGTTGCCTCACTTGTTATGTTCTTTCGCCATCTCTTCTTCAACATTTGCTCAAACCTTCTACCTTGGCTTCCACTCCATTTAGAGGTGAAGATATTCCACCTTCTCCTTTGCATGTGCCTAAGTCAACTATTACTTGTTTGTTGCCCACGTTTAGTTCAATGTAAATTAGGTTGAAATTTGACTTCCCCTCCATTTTCAAGGCAATTTTCCTCCACATGGTTGCCAAAATTCTTCTCCCAATGCGTGCAACAATTCTCCCAAAATTCTATGCAAGTCATGCATTGGTCTCGATAGGGTTGCCACCTTAATTGGTTTGCTCAACTACAATAGTTGGTTAGCCAAGCTCTGCGACATTAACGGTTAGTCAAACGTGGTTAAAATTATCATCCTCCCTTTGGTTGCCTCACTTGTTATGTTCTTTCGCCATCTCTTCTTCAACATTTGCTCAAACCTTCTACCTTGGCTTCCACTCCATTAAGAGGTGAAGATATTCCACCTTCTCCTTTGAATGTGCCTAAATCAACTATTACTTGTTTCTTGCCCACATTTAGTTCAATGTAAATTAGGTTGAATTTTGATTTCCCCTCCATTTTCAAGGCAATTTTCCTCCACATGGTTGCCCAGTCTACCATCGATGAAATTATGCAAAACATATCCCCACTCTTGAAACGTGACACTAAACGATTGACTTGTTGTATTATATTGAATGTGAGTGTCCAAATTTTTTGCACCGACCTAATTGTCATTCAACTCATTCCGATATACTTAGACCCGTTCTGGCCTCCTGTGTTATTTTGGCTTGTTCAACACATTTCGGCCTACTCGAACCCTCCTCCCCCATTCGCGACCGTTCTAGCCGAGCCCAACCTATCCCATCGACTTTGACCATACCTTCCTAGCCCATTTCGTCCTGTTGCTTCTCATTCTGATCGTCTCAGCCTATGTTTGCTTGCTCTTCTTGTCCTAGCCAAATCCTTTCGTGTTGGCCTGGTTTGACCTGTTCCAGCACGCTCAGCCCGTTTCTGAGATGCCAAAGTCTAATGTTTATTACTTTTGGCATTGGAAGGACACACTAGTAATGAATGTTTGTGAACTTCACATGTACTAGCTTCCTTCCAAGCAACTAATGCCATGGTGCCCCTCTATATGACATGGTGCACCAAACATCATGTTTGTCTCTATTTTTTTGTTCATATCTCTCAAATCATATGCACAATGTCTCTCCTCAACACATCATTTGACACTCCAACCTTCTTATCACCACTATTAATGACAAGGTCGCTTCTAGCCTAACTCCACTTTCTCCACCCATTTTTTTCATTTTGATTTCCAAGTCCAATGTCTTGTTGAAGGCTTCCTGGTAAGATGTAGATGGTATTACCTTAATTTTCTTTTGAAACTTTGAAAGGCATTCATCTATGAACCATCACATTTTCAATCTATTGACATGTCTATTCTCCATCTTGTCAATCAACTCCTTAAGGCAATGCTTATTAGACTTGATGTCCTCATTCTCTTGTTTCATCATATAAATATCTTTGATGATCTCAATCTCATCAGGTTGAAGACAAAAGTCCTTCTCAAAGGCTTCCCTAAGGTCTTCTCATGTGGCAAATGGGTTCACCAACAATAAGTTCCAAGCCATTGCCATGCCTTTGAGCATGGCAACAAATTGTTGCATAAATGTTGATCCGTTCACTTTCCAAACTGTTGATGTGACAAGCAAGATCTTCCCTCCCATATTTGAGAAACTTTGGGAACTTCTACTTGTTTTGTTCTTATAGTGAACATTCCCAACTGTGTTGGTCTTGTGTTCATTCTTGATTGGTGTTGCCTTGCCTAAGCACTACCCTCAGGTTATCCTTCGTTCATTGCATCAACTACATGTCTAAACTCTATAGTAAGGCACTTCTAATGTCCCACTCAAGCTTCATGAGTGTCATCACAAATAGACTATTGTTGGTTTTGGCTTGCTATCATAACTCCTATAGCTACAAGACACTCCACGATTCCACCCATACCAAACTCCGGTCCACACATTGCCAATCACACCCCTACACTTGAGTTAGTGTTGGAATCTCTACTACAATCATTCACTAACCACCCTCTATCTATTGCGACATTGACAAGCACAGCTTCTTCTTCACATGTTGCATTATCTTGTGCTCCTCCAACGTCACAACCTTCATCTGTATGCAATAATCCTTCATCACACTCTTTGACATGACCCTCATTGGCATGCACTTCATCTTGCTCATCAACATAACCTTTCTCAACATGCACTTCATCATGCCCATCAACATTATCTTCGTCAACAAGACCAAATGTCACACCTTTCTCAACACTCTGTCAATGTTATGTTTTCTCTGCATACAAAAATAATGTTTCCCACCAAGTTCATTCTTCATGTGTCATACTTTGAACCTCATTGAAAACCAAATCTTTTACCTAAGGACTTTCCTCTTCTTAACAAGTCACCACCATTGGATCTATCTGTCACCCAAACAATTGGGACGAAGTTGTTACAAGAATCAGTGCATTTTCATCCAACCAGAAAGGACAAGCAACGGTGTTTGAACACTCTCTTCCCTCTTGACAAGGGGGTTATATAGAAGGTATGCCTTCTACATTGCATACGCAAAAGGGGTTCTTTTAAACATTGTTGAGCTTGTTGTCATATTCATGTTCATTGTTTATTGCACACAAGTTCAAACATGTGCATTGTTTCACCTTGTTGTCATTGTTGCATGCATTTGTTCTTACAAAACTTTATTCTCATGAACATAACTCATCGACAATATAATGAAATTTTAAATAATTCAACCACAATAATATTCAGCAAAGCAATAATCCACATGACGACACAAAGATAGATAACACCTTTAAGGTAGGGCAACACCAATAATACTCCTTAGAGAAGGAATAACTTCACAAGCTCTCCCAACATGAGAGCACCACTTAGAGAGGGAAAAGTCGCATGAGCCATTTTGTGGGTAAAGATGATTATAAGCAATACTTGATATGATTGATGATTGATGATTGATGATTGATGACAATGACAAGATGCCTTCTGTATATATCCACCATCTAATGCTACTTTGGGCAAGGTATAACTCTAACCCATTAGACTCCTAAATCCTTATCCAGCTCATTATTACATTATAATATTACAAAACAATAAACCTTGTGTTATGTCTCGCCTATACCAACTATCCATAACACCCATATGCATTATAATATCATAACCTACTAAACTTATCCCTAAGTACAATACCATTTCACCCCCTTAAAAACGTTTCGTCCTCAAAACATGAGAAGAAATCAAATGATATGACCTTCTAAGCATTGTTGACAACTTGAACCAATCTTGATCATCCATCCATCCAAGAGGAATCTTGATTGGTGATTATCTTTTGTGATGCCAAGTTGTTGTGCCACTCTGATATCCATTAATTAACCTTTGGATCCATGTGTTTGCTACACCACTATGATATCCATAATGATTACTCCTTTGCTTCCATGTTGTCATTGCACCACTCCAACATCCATATTTATTGTTCTTTTTCTACCATGCACAATTACATTTGATGTCTTTTTATTCCATGTAGGTCTATAATAGTATTAATGCCCTATGTCATGCCTCCATGATTGTTGTCATTGATGGTGGTGTTGGTGAAGATACGCTACAACCTTATCCCAATGTTTTGCCTGCTTTGACCATTCAACCTTTTGTTCCTCTACTTTAAATTCTTCCTCATGCACTTCTCTCTCGTGCTTGTCTTATAGTTCTTCCTTGTTCTCCTCTAGTAATGCTTCCTTGGACTCTGCTTCTAGTTCTTCCTTAAACTTTGTTTTTGATCCTTCAATAGGTTCTTCAATTTGTTCCCTCGTAAGAACTTGATTCTCCTTGGATCTTTGTTCCTTAAGCTTAAAAATATCATTCAATGTTATCTTTTTTTCCTATAACAAAGCTCCATGAACTTCTTTTGCACTTTAATGTTAATAGTACCCAAAGAATCCAACCAACAATAACCAAGAACAATATCCACATCATCCACAAATATGCCACAAAAATCTGAATGTAAAATATTTTTATCCATAGTGATCCAAGAGGGAGGAAAGCCACTGCAAAAAATCTCGTTGCATAACTCTGAAATGGATGGGCAAACAAATCAACACCATATTTCAGAAACTCAACTTGAAATCCCATTTAACCAGTAGCTTTGTGAGTGCAGAATTTCTTACGACTCTTAATATTTTATGGAGAAAAAGGTAACAAAATATGGAGAGAATGAAGAGATACGGATAGTGGGCTGGCTCAGGATATAATACAGATAATTATCATGAGTGACCGAAGTATAGTGTTCATTGGGGATTGACAAAAAAGGAAGATGTATCCAAAGGCCTTAGGAGAGTGGTCAGGTGCGTCCAAAAGCTCACATCACCTGGAGGCAAGGAATTTTTGTTTCTTGCATCAAATGAGTCATCAATATTCCATATTCAATGGATGATACAAAAGCACTCTCACAAGCAAGAACAAAGTAAACCTTCCAAAGCTGAGCAAGGTAAGAAAAAACAACATATGGCAATAAAGATGTCCTAAAAAGGGGCAAGCTACTCTCCAAAACCACATATTGGGAGTGCTTATCCAATGCAACCAATGAGACCTATGAATTGTTGAATGTGTAATCTAACATATGGCCAAGGTCAACATTATTTGATCAGTTTTGTATAGGCCTACGAGCATTCATTGTACAATGATTTTAAGTATTCATTTATGTAAGCCCTATGGGATGCACTTACCCTTGTTATGGTTAAACCCCATCTTATATATTGTAATTAACCTAAAGCCCTATTATTATGTTGGCTTACGCTAACTAAATTATGTAATTGAGGTTTTTGGTATTGGTATAAATACCACCCAACCATTCCATCCATTGTATTGGATTGTTATGATCCTTGTCCATGGATAATACAGTAATTATTTATGGTACCTAAGGGCTTCTATTTATTATATGTCTCTTTTTTCTCTTTTGTCTTTTTTTACGCTTTTTGTATAGGATTTGATTGGATGGATTGTTTCTGTTTGTTTCTGGAAATAGGTGTGAATTTTAACAAAAATAAGGGCGGTCACATATAAGACAAGCCAACCCACCAAAACTACAATCACCACTTGATCTACATGTCTCATTCCTAAAATCAAAGACACAAAGTTGATAGTTGGAAGCGCCAGGGACTCTCATGGATTTCAGTTAGAACAAATTTATATCCCACAAATGTGTAACGCCTTGAAAGGCACCCAAGAAGACCCTATTAACCCATTATAATTCCAACAAACGACAAAAAGGCTTCTACTACTGGGACCACATTGGTACTTGAGGGGTTGGGGGATCGCAAATCATTGCCTTACAATTTAAGATTTTTGCCCACATGTTTGCTGTCCAAGCAGTTATCACCTTTGTAGGAGCCTTTTGGAGTTTCATTTGAAGTCGTATGAGACCCTCATTCAAGTAGATTTTAGTGGCAAGATGAAATAGCTTCTTCTTGGCCTTAGAGCCAGACATTCCTAAACTGCTTGGAAATGAATAAATAGTGTCATCTAGAGCCACCTAAGCCCTATCAAGGATAATACCTTTAAGATTGACGGTGTCATGCAGGAAGTGAAGTTCTCCTTCAAAGCCAAATCTCGAACCCAAAGGTTGAGTTTTTCGGCATGACATGCCCTTTCTTCATCAATTTCTGGTACCACTGCATTATGTTCCTCAGATTGCTTTTGGAGTGATTGTTGATGAGCTATTAATTTATTTTAAACATTTTCATCGTGGAAAAAAATCTGTTTGCTTGTATTGTATGTTGATAACTGTATCTTGGAGGTAAACAAAATCGACACTCAGAGATTTACAATATCATTGTACTTGTTCTAGCTTTCATTGTCTCCATTGCAGCCAGACTTCATGTTGCAAGGCAGTGATGGGAATTTTCTTTCTCATGGAACAAGTTTTAGAGTTGTTATATTTGCTCTCAAAGCTCATTCCTACCATGCTCCACTTCTGATATCCATCTGGCAATCCTGCTGTGCATGATTTTAGGAATTAACACAGTACAGAGAGAGGAGGATTTCAGAGTGTCCATGAAGCATTCACAATGTCAAGATTGCGATATCTGAGAACCTGAATTTTGAAAGCGTAATTCTAGAAATTATTCAGAAAATTTCAGAAATTCAGATTTCAGATTTCATAGCAAAAAAGAGAAAAAAAATCAAAGATGCCAGATTTAAGAATTGAACTTTTTCCCCTTAAAATCCAGACGGGACACCTCGGACACTCACCAGAATTCAGAGACACAAAAATGAAAAATCCCCTATAGCAAGCAGCAATCAGGCCCTTGTGTAGGTTACAAAAGCATTATCTGAGGATTACTGAGGGCCTCTAGAAGAAGGTGCAGATGCCCACAATTACCCTACAGCCAAGTTACAGATGCAGATGCCCACAACTACCCTTAAAACCAAGTTACAGGTGCAGACTCTTGACCTCAGATGGACGAAACAGAGCTGACAACAGTTAAAGTCATTTGCAAAGCCTCCCAATCAAATCCTCTCAAAATTTTGAGGGTGGTTTTTTGGTTATTAATATCAGAAGCATGCCAAGAATCTCCAGATCTTGGCAGGTCATGTTCTCTCAGCCAAAGATCCATATTGGCATTTCCATCAGTTAACTGATTTTGTGCTCTCTGAAAAGAAAGCTTCAGGTGATTTTACAGCATTTAGAGAGGATGTGCATCATTATTTGTGCAATACTGAGGTGCCAACCAAGCAAACTTGTCAAATAACAAATATGATGACTGGAACAATCTATACCAAATAAATATATCAAGCTGCAAGATATACTATCATGTTAATACATGCACAATCTTGTAGCTAGTTTATGCAAGCACTCTCAAAGAACCCATAATTTTAATGCCCAGGTGAATCTGTCCAACCCAGACTTCAAAAGCTATGATAGGAATGTACCTGTGGATCCAATGTGAAGTCCCAAATTCCCCTCATCTATTATCTTGAACAGATCCCCTTCATCTATTACTGCAACACGATGACTCCGTCTAGACAACGAGTTTCTTGCCTGGCCAATGAAAATAAAGAAATAAGGAGCAAAACAAAATGAAAAACTAATTTACTAGGAAAAAAGCACCCAGGAATTTGTACTCTTTATGTCATCAAACTGTTAATATAACTTATGCCAATGGAATATTGTTATCACAAGGGAGTTCTTTTGCAGAACACATATTAAAGTATTAGAGCAATGGATACAAAACAGTGGGGGCTCATCACCACAAAATTAATATAGCAGACTATAGAAAAGTGTTGGGAATAGGTGTCATGCACCCTTTGAAACATTAACTGTCTCATGTCTTATGTTAGGAGTATATATAAGGAAGAAAAATTGGTGAACTAGACCATGGTTTTACTGTAGGACAGCAGATCTATTTCCAGTATTATGCGCTGCAGGACTGTAGGTCTATTTCTAACACCTTGCACTGCAGGACTGCAGGTCTATTTCCAACTCTGCACTACGGGACAGCTGCAATACTGCAGGCCTATTTCCAGCATTGTGCATTGCAGGACTGCAGGTCTATTTCCAGCACTGTGCACTGCAGGACAGCTGCAATATTGCAGGTCTATTTCCAGCTGTGTTATTGCAGGTATTTTTCCAGCTTTGTTGATAAATAGGACTGAAGAAGTGGATACTTGTGTGGGATTCGTATTGCAGGTCTATTTCCAGCTGTGTTATTGCAGGTCTTTTTCCAGCTTTGCTGATAAATAGGACTGAAGAAGTGGATACTTGTGTGGGAATTGTATTGTAAAAAGCAGATTGCTGATTACTGAATAATACAATTTTTGAGTGCTCCTTGATTGCTGGGTTTTTCCCGAAAGGCTTTCACAGTGTATATGTTGCTTCATGTGTGAGATATATGTGTTGTTGCTTGTTGAATTGAAAGTCTAGGCCTGTTTTGCACTACTTTCCTCTAAAGATTAAGTAGGAAGTTGTTCCACATTTGTCTAACTTCCTTTCAACAAGAAAGGAAAGAGGGAGCTACCACTCCAATTTTAATACTGAAGGTGGCCACATGAAACATGACTCCTTCAACAATGCAAAAAAAAAAAACAGGATCATCTTTACAAACTTGTAGGTGTTCCTCTTTAACATCAAGGGTATCCATGTGGAATAAAATTTTAGCATAGGAATATGCCAAAGATGTAACACTAGCTTGCAACACAAAGAAGATCATCTTTACAAACTTGTTGGTGTTCCCCTCTATGACATAGGTTTGTACCACCCGCTCAAAAGACAGACAGACATCCAGGGTATCCATGTGTAACAAAATTTGAGCATAGGAATATGCCACAGTTGTAACACTAGCTTGCGACACAAAGACCTGACTAGCAAGCAAGAGGTCTACTACATCATGCACACAACACCAAAAATATTAATAAGAAAGGGATGAAAATTTGGATCATCCATTTAGGATGTTATAGAATTATAAAGGTAAAGGCAAGTTTTAACTACCATCCCAAATTTGCACCTTAAAATTTTCACTTTATCTGAAAATTTGGATCATCCTTTTTTAAAGACATAAAGTTAGAAACTTAAGATGGTTCTGCACTATGGAACATTTTTAAAAATACCATTGATCTAGTGATTAAAGGTCTAAGACGGGTGGTGGGAAATGGAGAAAACCTTTCTATTTGAATGGATACTCAGTGTGATAAAAAAACCACTCAATCTAGATCCAATTTTATATCCATGGATGAGAACACTTCAAGACAAATATGGGGATAGGGTTTCAAACATTATGTACAAGGATCAACAAGGAAGATACAAATGGAAAGAAGATTTTTTTACAAGTATACAAGACATTGATGTTAGAAGGCAGTTGAGCAGAAAGATAACAGCAATGATTATTCATAGGGGAGCCAAAGATAAGCTGATTTGGGAGTTGAAGCTGAGGAGAATTCACAACAAGAAGCGGATATAATGTAAAGCACCAACAAAAGAAGGAATACTACAAGAATATGAAGAGATATTTGGGATGGCCCGAGCCTTGCTGAAGTCAAAATGTTTGTTTGGCTAGTAGGTCATAGAAGAATTTTATCCAGGGATAACCTAATGAAAAGGGGTTTTCATGGCCCCTCACAAAATGTTTAATGTAAAAAATAGGAGGAGAGTATAGACCACCTCTTGGGACATTGCTCGATAATCTAGAAACTATGGCAATGGATTCTTAAAGCAACAGCAGAGCACTTTTAAAAGTGAGGCTTTACAAACAATATGGGATATATCAAAAGATACAATACTTTGGACAGTATGGCTGGAAAGGAATAGAATAATATTTAAAGGAAAGAAAAGCAGTTTAAAGGTAATGAAAAGGAAGATTTGTTTAGCCATAGAGGAGTCTAAACCAACCCTATCAACTCACCCAATCCCTAATTTTGAAGCAAATAGCCTTGATAGATGGAGTCAAGTCATCAAATGGAATTATGATGTTGGGTATAGGAGAAACAAAAAGAAGGCAAAGAATATAAAGTGGAAACCACCAAAAGTGAAGTTGGTCAAATTGAATTTTGATGGAGCATCTGAAGGAAATCTAGGACTAGCAGGAGGAGGAGGAATAATTAGAAATAATAGGGGAGATATTTTGTCTCATTATGCTTTCAATAGTGGATTTAGGATAAATAATGAAGTTGAAGCTTGAACGGCTTTGGAAGGGTTAAAAATATGCAGACAAATGAAATGGAACAGAGTATGGATGGGAGGGGGTTCATTAACAGTAATAAATGCAATTTTGAGGAAAGCAAAGGCTCCATGGAAAATTAAAGAGATAATTGTGGAAATACAAGACCTTGCTTTAGAAAGAAATAAGGCTTACACATTCATTAAGGGAAGGAAACAAATGTGCAAATAGGCTAGTCAATAGAGGGGTTTTAATTGAGGATCGTGAAGTTAAATTCTCTTTCCCGTGGTTAGAGAAAGTAGTAAGTTTAGCTGAAACTGACAAGAAAATGTTGACTGCCTGAATCAAATAATGATTAAGATTTACTTTAATGTTTTCCATTGGTAATAATTGCTTTATTTTATAACATTAATGTATTTTCATCTAAACTATTTATTTAAAAATTTATGGTTGCATTTATGCTTTAGGAAGGAAACTAGCAATCTAGATCTGGTAAAGCAGACTGGACTATGATAGCACGAAGTTTTGAAAATATTACTCTACTAAGATGCAATGCATAGACAATAGAGGTGGAATTTTAGTATTGTGAAGGTTGTTGTAGAAAAATGTCAAGAAGAAGGATGTTGAATTTTGGAATATTTGTATTCACACAGAATATTGAAAAAAATTAAAAAAAAAATTCAGACCTTTTATGAATAATGATATAGATATCTAGTAATAACAACTCAATTGAAATGAGAATTAAATCTGTTTGTAAACTCTCAAGCTCTAAAGAAGATAGTTGTGAATTGTCAAGGGTGGGGGGCCTGAGTACAACCCCTTGTGTTCTCTGGCAAAAGAATAAAAATAAAGTTAAAAAGGTAAAGCTATAACAACTCAATTGAAATGAGAATTGAATTGTTAGTATACTCTCAAGCTCTAAAGAAGAGAGTTGTGAATTGTCAAGGGTGGGGGGCCTGAGTAAAAAAAATAAAATAAAGTTAAAAAGGTAAAGGTGAATTTCTAAGTCTCATCACCCATGAGAGATACCGTAGTGGTAAGTCCTTGGGGTTTCATCTAGAAGACCCAAGTTCAAACCTCGGGACGAGGGGACCAAGACCCCTCATAAAAGCCCGTGTGGACCAGGACCCCTTATAAAAGCCCGTGTAAACTCAAATAACTTATTTAGAAAACAAATTTCTAAGCCTCATCCAAATATGCACGTCAAATTTTTATATTATATTAGGTCAACTGTACAGCTCTTTGGAATTTGATCCTTTGACCAAAATAATATTAGATATCATCTTTCCAATTCGTTTGACTAGGGTTGCAACAATATAAGAAATGCTATTGCAAAGGACTGTCTGCCTGTAGTATAAACATTATACTGATTTCCATCCAGAATATTCAGTGGTGGTTCTATATTGAGTATATTAGAGGTAGTTTTGAATTCAGATGCCTACGACTTTGTACAGGAGCTCAAAATTTCATCTTCCATGGCACCATTTTACTGCAACGACAATTAAGCTGCCCTGGCATAAGCACGCACACATTTCCAAAATTTCAACCTTACCAAATTGTAAACATCAAATTGTAAACATTAAATGCAAACATGCGTTGTATTAATCATAGTTTAATGGAAATTGAAAACAGTCTTCTAAGATACCACTAGCATATGGGCATGCAACTCTAAAAATATCATTCAAGTTTAATACAAAGGGCAGGGTCTCGTGTCACAAGTTGGCTTAAAACTCTATGCGGGTACCAGCCAAGAATTTCTAAAGCTTTTTAGCAGAATTTTGGTCCCATGATATTGAAAAATTCGACCCAATATTAAAATTAGATAATTTCTCAAGAGATGGAGAGAACCCCGAGCCAAACATGGAATGGCATCTGTCCCTAAAATGTCTCTACAGGTGTTTTATTCCTCAAACCCCTTTTAAGCATCAGCTGAAGGTTTCCTAACTACTTGAAGAGCGCTACACATTTCAAGAAAAGATTCTAATCTTTTTTGCCAGGGTGATTTTGTTAGCTCATAAGACCCCATGCATAGCTATTTCCAAAGCTGTAGGCCCCACATAAGACTTCTCCCATAGGATGCCAAAAATGCTAGAAGTTTCATTAGTAATTATCTTTTACTAAAAATTTCAGTATGGATTCTTGGTAATCACGGTTGAACCCTGGACTTCTATAGCTTAAATTTTTAAAGTCTATTCAATTAAAATACCTGGTCTAAGTAATTAGTGAGAATAAAAGTTTCATGAAGATTTAGATTTCAAAGTTAAATTTTAATATTTTATTGATTTAAAAGTTAAGCTTTTATTTAGGATTTTAGAATAATTGAGTGAAGAGTTTTCAAATTTTATAATTAACCTTATAATTTATGGGAAGTGATGAGTTTAAAACAAGGTTTCAGTTACATGAAAAACCTACGTCACCTAAACCAACTAAATTCCTCAAATTAAAAAAAAAACAAATTTAAATCATAAATGAATAATTACCAAACTGTTACCCTCATTATGTAATACAGGGCTAGTGCAGGATAAATTGGGGCATAAGCTTCACGAGAAAAAAATACTAATGTTATGCACTCTAGCATACTACCCTGTCACGGGAGCTAGCCGGGCCGCTTGCCTACATGGGCATACGGGTGCGTGCAAGATCGGTCGACCCCAACCCCTGTGCAGCCTGTCAGCAATTACTTTTTTTACGTAAATTAAGTCTCATGATGTGTATGCAACTAATTTGATACCTGAGCAACAGCAAACGTGTCTGCAGACGAAATTTGAACCTCCTCGTCATCGTCGTCCACAAGGACGATCGGCGCGCTGGGTGCGCCATTATAGTTTTTCCTTTTGCGCAATTCTTTTCGCTCCAAATCCTTCCTATTTGACATTATCCGTCCTCTAGATTTCACCTCCCTTTTGCCTGCATCCACAATCTGTCTACAACAATTCCGAATCCAAACCCCAGAATCAACAAATCAGAATTTGAAACCTTCACCATAAAGAACATACAAATTTCACTAAAATTGAATTGAAATTCAACTTGAACCTCGGAGCAATCGGGTGCTAGATAAATGGAGAGCTAGAAAATTATAACCCTAATGGATGTAGTTGTTTAGCAGGAGGTGGTATTAGAAGGGAGGAGACGCAATAAAAAAATAAAAAATAGACCCGTCTCCCCTCTCTTCTCATTACTCACTCTCGGAATAAGTTAATAGGGCATAGAAAGACCATCTGATAGTCAAGAGCCGCCCCCTTCACTTGCTGAGACATCAGTCATCACCCTTGCTCCCGCCTACAGGTTATTTTGTTATTTTTTTAATTTTTTTTAAATCCAACTCAAATACCTTACCAATGGTAGTTGAGCTTGATGGTTTAGTGGAAGAAGAGGTGTTATTAAAGGAGAACAAAATTTTAAGACGTATATATATATTTATTTTTTTATTTAGTTATTGTGAAATTTTTTTGTGACGGATATTAATATTAATTTTATATATTTTTAATTTTATTAAAAAATAAAATATGAATTTAATGGGTTTTAAAGGTGAGGATATTATAAACAAGGGGTTTAAAATTTGAATTTAAAAATGAACAAACATATTTAATATGTTCAAATTCTTCATCTAGAAAGTTACTGGAGTTATTTTTAAATAAAAAGATTAATAAAATTTTAAAGAGTGCAAGCTTACTTTAATAATAAAATTCATGAAGAAAACCCTCGTTGTAAACTTAAATTTTTAAGTAATTGAAAAAAATTGTGCATGAACAAAACATGAGGTTTTTTTTAAGGAAAATTCTCTATATATATTTGTATATTAGGTTTGGATAATAGATGGGAAGTATGGAATTTCGCATGAGTTTTGGGAAGTATGAAATTTCGCATGAGTTTTTTCAATAGAATTTTATATATATATTTATTTATTTATTAGGTTTGAATAGTAAATGAAAAGTATAGAATTTTACATAAAATTTTAAATAGTGCAAGTTTACTTAATAATAAAAATTTTAGGTTTTCATTAAAAAAACCCTTATAGTAAACTTAAATTTTTAACTAATTGAAAAAAGTTGTGCATGGACAAAACATGAGGTTTTTTTTCTCAAGAAAATTTTCTATATATATTTGTTTATTAGGTTTGGATAATAGATGGGAAGTATGGAATTTCGCATGAGTTTTTTTTTCAATAGAATTATATATATATTTATATATAATTCTATTGAAAAAAAAACTTTATATATAATTCTATTGAAAAAAAAAACTCATGCGAAATTCCATACTTCCCATCTATTATCCAAACCTAATAAACAAAAAAAATATATTTATATATATATATATATATATATATATATATATATATATATATATATATATATATATATATATATATATATATATATATATTTATTTATTTATTTATTTATTTATTTATTTATTAGGTTTGAATATTAGATAGAAAGTATGGAATTTCATATTCTTAAGTTAAAGGTTTTATAGTAGTTAAGTTATTATTAATTAAGAGTTATAAAAAAAATTCAAAACAATATATATAGTTTTAACATTATTCATTTTAAGTTTTTAAATTTTGAGAATGATAAAAAATAATAATAATAATAAGCATTTAAGTATATAAAAAAGTGATTTATCTAAAATGGTGTGATTGGCTAAAAAATGTGATTTAACTAAAAGGTGTGCTTTGTTTCAAATTTGAGAATTGTGATTTTATAAAGTAGTGAACCATTCCTTTTGAATTAATAAATTGTTAATTTTTAGACCAAGAATAAGAAAGTGTGGGATCCAAGGAACCTTCTAAGAAGCTAATGTTTTGATAGTTAAAAAGACTACTAAATAGTTTAGAGATATTTTAGAGGAATGTAACATTTTAGTGGCATAGACACCAAAACTTAGGCATCCACAAAAACACATTTTGCATCTCACATCACAACCTTGCTTAATAAAATTATATACCTAAGTGTAAACTTAGGTATATAAAATCTTTTATATTATCTTATTTTTCATATTTTAATAAATCTAGAAAATCCTCCTAGGATACCCTATCTATTCACTAGACATGTGTCCTAGTCACCACTACCCCTCACCTTGTCACATCTCACACACTCATATCCCCCTTGTCCCTTCACATGGGACATCCCTTACACCTCACTCCACTTGCAGCCACATCACCCTAATTAAGTAAGACACTTTGGGTGACTCACTGTAATTGCCCCTTCCATTTGGTAGCCTTGGATTGCCACTTGGTAATCTTGGCTTGCCACCTCCTTTTCCCCTCCAAAACCCTAAGGAGCCTATAAAGGCACCTTCACCCCCATCAACCAAAAGAGGTTGAGAACAACATTGTTAGGGTGTCGAAATAACACCAGGAGTTCACACGCATCTCGAGGATACCAAAGATTTGAAGCCCTAAAGTCATCTTTTGGAGCATTTTGCCATTCAGCCTCAACCGCCCATTCACGGTTACACAATTGCAACCGCCTCATGCGGTTGTCTAACCGCCCTCTCGTGGTTGACCAGCCAGAACCGTGTAGCCATGGTTGCTCGAAACTAGAAAAGCACGACAAGTATCATTAGTAATTTTATTTCAGCAAGGCATCTAGTTTCATTTTTTATGTTTTCTATAGTATTAGTTCGAGGGTTTTTTTTATCTGCATTTATACAAGTGCTACTAACCCTTGTGTGCTTTGTCATGTGTGCAAGAGATAGGTACTTGGAGAAGCTGTTGAAGCTGGAGTGGTCCCATTGTTGGATATCAAAAGCCCACTCATCTTTGGAGTTTAACCAAAGGAGCGAAGAACACACCTTAGTTTGCTGAGGAGTTGGAAGACCCCCCTCCCACATATCAAATCATTATATTTTATAAGAGAGAGATATAATTGTAACTTTACCCCTAAGGCATTGGGGCAAATCAAAAACATTGTAAATCGGTAGGTTCAGGCTCCCTTGTATCAATATAAAGAAAAATCAATTTTTGCAACATCTTCTCTTTTTTGTATCGTATACATTGTTTGTGTTTAGTTCTTTCGGCTGCAGAAATGGTGATCATGGTGGGACGGGTAGCTCACCATAAAGACACTTATTCACAATCATCCAACATCATCACATGTGGCATAAAACAACTAAAACCTCAATCTTTGAGCATGGCTTTGTTCAAGCTAATTTGCATAAGGTTATCCTTAAGCCCTTTCTATTAGGTTACAAAAGTGGAAACAATCAATCACAATTTGGTAACAATCGTTGAAATCACTATGAGTATCGAATTCGTAGTGCTTTCGTTCCTAACAATAGGAATTGCTAACAGTCGCATGGGCCCCCGAACTCCCAATGTGGTTGGTGATCTTACCGCAATATTTTGAGCATCATTAAAACCAAATACAAATTTGCAAAAACAAAAACCATTCCAAACTTGGGGTATCATGTTGACTTCACTATCATACATCTGCATCCATTGCATCCACCTCTTTTTTTTAATCATCCACATTTGGTCAATTTGTTCGTGTGTTTCATTCTTTACCCATTCGCCAATTGAGGAGATAAGCAAACAAATAAAATTTTTCAAAAATCATTCATTCTTAAGCATTGAAAAGATTTGAGTCCATTTATCCATCCAATAAGGACATGTGTCTTTTGTTTTTGCATCACAATGATGCGGTACAAAAAGGGGCATCTGTAGACTCTAAAACTTAAGAATCCACACAAACACATTTTGCATACCACATGATAACCTTGCATAATAAAGTTATATACCTAAGTCTAAACTTAGGTGTATAAAATCCTGCATATTATCCTATTTTCCATATTTTAATAAATCTAGAAAATCCCCCTAGGATACCTTGCCTATTCACTAGACATGTGTCCTAGCCACCACTACCCCTCACCTTGCCACATCTCACACACTCATGCCCCCTTGTCCCTTCACATGGGACATCCCTTACACCTCACTCCACTTACAGCCACATCACCCCAGTTAAGTGAGACACTCTAGGTGACTCACTATAATTGCCCCTTCCATTTGGCAGCCTTGGATTGCCACTTGGCAATCTTGGCTTGCCACCTTCCTTTTCCTTCCAAAACCCTAAGGAGCCTATAAAGGCACATTTACCCCATCAACCAAAAGAGGCTGAGAACATACACCGTTAGGCTATCGAAATAGCACCAAGATTTCACATGCATCTTGAGGAAACCAGAGATTTGAAGCCCTAGAGTCATCTTTTGGAGCATTCTACCATTCAACCTCAATCGCCCATTCACAGTTACACAATCGCAACCGCCCTCGCGCGGTTGCCTAACCACCCTCCTATGGTTGACCAGATAGAACCGTGCATCCGCGGTTGCTCAAAATTAGAAAAGCACGACAGGTATCATTAGTAATTTTATTTTAGCAAGGCATCTAGTTTCATTTTCTATGTTTTTTGTGGTATTAGTTAAAAGGTTTTTATCTGCATTTATATAGGTGCTACTAACCCTTGTGTGCTTTGTCATGTGTGCAGGAGCCAGGTACTTGAAGAAGCTATTGAAGCTGGAGTGGTCCCATTGTTGGATATTAGAAGCCCACTCATATTTGGAGCTAAAGTAGAGGAGCAAAGAACACACCTTAGTTTGCTAAGGAGTTGGAAGACCCTCCTCCAAATATCAAATCATTGTATTTCATAAGAGAGAGATATCATTGTAACATTGCCCCTAAGGCATTGGGGCAAATCAAAAGCATTGTAAATCGGAAGGTTTAGGCTCCCCTATATCAATATAAAGAAAAATCAAATTTTGTAACATCTTCTCTTTTCTATGTTGTATACATTGTTTGTGTGCAGTTCTTTTGGCTACAAGTGGTTCATCATTTTGTTAAAGATGCCCTTAAATTAGTGATTTTACCAACAATAGAAAGTAGTCACCTCCAGTTACTTCTCCTTACGTGAATAATTTTCCATAAATAGGATGTAGGGGATCTATTGTAAACATATTTTGATCAAGAAATAAAAGTTACACTTTATGAACTTCATATTGTACTTTTAAGCTCATTTTGGAACAATAAACAAATTGTGCAATGACATTTACTCTTCAATTATGGCACTGTCATTTTAATTTGTTGAATGCATAGTGATTGTGGTATTGTCCATTAGATATGTAAAATGCACAGTGATTGTGGTACTATCTTTTTTTTTTGTTAGTCTATTTATTCGATTATTCTCATTTCCATATGTATCAAAGCATATTTATGTTTATCAATTTCTATTATATTTTAACTAATTGCACATAAATCTTGCTATGGTTATGATTGAGTTTTAATTTATTGCATTTTATTTCAATCTCTCACATCCTTACCTCTCAAATCTACTTGTATGCATTTCAATTAGATTATATTAGCATTATTAGTGGGGAGTTATGTTGAATTTGGAGGTCAAAGGGAACATGATTTCCCTTCTTCCAATTGTTGAAATGAAATTGCAGATGCAATTAGAGTTAGACTTTTCCACAATTCAACAACTTCCAATCCTATGGATGATCCTAAACATTTTGTCCAAGTGGTTTGAGGTAAATGATAGGAAGCAATGAATTTTACACAATAGAACAAAGTTTCAATCCCTTGGGTGAACATTAAAATCAATCAAATGGCATGAGCTCAAGTGGTAAAATTGTATACTTTAGATCAAATGGTGATAGCTCAACCAGTTGGATTCCTTAAGATTCAATGAGGAGATCCAAGTTCGAATCTTTCCAAGAAATACATGGATAATATCTAAGTTTTTGTAATACCACTATGTGGTGATGATGTAATATGGGTGGGGCCTATAAATGGATATTTGAGTTAAAAATGGAACGGGCGGGAAAAGAAGCGAATGGACTAGGGTTTGGAGTGATAAAAAATGAACAAGGAGCAACTGGCATAGGAATCAAAGTAGGGAAGGGCCAGACTTGGGCCTTGGAAGGTACGTCAACGGATGGGGCCTTGGATGAAGAATTGGAGAATGGCTTTTTGGGAAGAAAAATCCAAGAACCTCTCAACAAAGCGGTCCTAGAGAAGGGGCAAGATGAATTAGAGGCAGACAATGGTCGGGAGAATCAGGCCCCAGAAGTGGGATAGAAACACTCTTGGGCTCAGGTGGTACATGGTTCTAAACCTGCTACTACTCTTCCTTTGTTGGTAAGCCACTTAAACTTGAGAGTTAAAGATGACATTTTCAACATTCCCTCAAATATAATTTTGAAGATGAAGGTGGAAGAGGAACACAATTTGGTGGGCAAGTTTTTTGGGGCAAGGACAAATATAGACACTATTCAAATGTGGGCCTTTGCTAGATGGAAACTAGAGGGCTGCATGGAGATTGTGGCGCTCCCAAATGGGTTCTTCATGATCAAACTTATTGAGGTAAGTGACATGCAAAAACATTTAGGTGGAGGACCATGGTTGATGGGGAAATGTAGCCTATTTCTTAGAAAATGGGATGTGGATTTTAATCCTCACACCCAAAGTCTCAACACAACTATTGTTTGGGTACCTCACTTTCCCTTTCAATATTGGCACGATGAATTTTTAATGGCTATTGCAAATGGTATTAGTACCTTTGTTACTATTGATAGGGTAACCAGGCTGAAGTCTCGTATGGTGTTTACTCGAATTTGTGTTAATGGTGATCTGGATAGCAAGATTTTGAAAATAATAGACCTAACGTCCCCAATGGGAACTTGGACTCAGAGGCTTAAGTATGAAAATATTCCTCCCCTTTGTGATCTTTGTAAAGGGAGAGGTCATATCTCAAGCTTTTGCCAAAGAAGAAGAAAGTTCCCAATAAGACAGTCTAGCAGAGGAAGGAGAGTAAATATTTAGAGCAGGGTAAAGGTACGGATCTCGTGGTGGATAATCAAAAGGAAGCAAATCCCTCACACCAGCCAACTATGGTGGCTAAGGAGGAACACATGGAAGATCCCTCTTATGGAGTTGTGGTAATCCAACCCCACCTTTGAAACTGTGGAACCCCTTGACTTTGCAGACCCTAACTCATTTACTTGCTTGAGAGGAGTTGAAGAGGACGAAATGGGAGTGTAGACACCAAAATCTAGCCACTTATCCTCCATCTATGCTTTCTCGTCATTTCCACCACCAAAACATAGCCATTTGTCATCCATCCTAGCTTTCCCATCATTTTTACCTATTATATATATATATATATATATAATATATATATATATATATATATATATATTTAAATCATAATATTATATATATTTATATAAATTAATTAATCCCAACCATTCGATTTCATTTAATCTCATCTATCCATTTACATTAATCCATGCCACACCCTAAATTTAATATCCACCCTTAGATATACTTTAATCTCAACCACATGATTAGTGTCGTTGAAACCCTAGCATGCCCTAGGTTGGATTATAAATAGGAGTTATTTTGATGGCTCAACCCCTAAGTGATGAAATTTCCTGAGTCCTCTGAGGTTCCCCGATCTTTCAAAGTGCCTTAGAGTTCTAACCCAGCCTTTGTGCCCTAACCTCGCTTCATCCATCATATTCCTTGTTCCCTCGCTTGTCGTCGCTGCCATCGCATCCCTCACCTTCATCTAATCTGCTTTTGTAGATCTTATTTAACTTCTCGAGCACCCTACTGCTCTTTGCCATAGTCTCGAGCACCCTGTTACTCTCCACCGCATTCCCAAGCACCTTGATGCTCTCTACTACATTCCTGAGCGCCCTGCTACTTTTTGCCATAGTCCCGAGTGCTCTGTTGCTCTTCACCGTCCTCCCAAGCACCTTGCTGCTCTCCATAGACCTCCCAAGCGCCCAACTACGTTTTAGAACCTTATTTTGAAGACAAGCGAGATCCTCGGGTGTTGCTAGGGCACACCCTCACCATCGACCTACAACAGATCCAACCATTGATAAACAATGAGCAAGAGCAAGGTAAATCTATTTTATTTTGTCATATTTCATATTGTTTAATTTTGTTCACATTCATACTGTTATAGCTAGGGTTTTAGTTGTGATTTTTGAGGGCTCACATAGTGGAGCCCTCATTATTATTACTAACTCTCTGGTGTTTCTTTGTGTGCAGATTGGATAAGTATATCAGAAGCATTGGACAATTGATTAAGTTGAAGTGGCCCGACATCGGATATGCATAATCCCACTCACACTTGTTGGGAGCAAAGACGTAATTGAAGACACCACCATTTATTGTAGCTAGGGTTTTGGAGAACCCTAGCAATATTTGTAAAAATTGTATCAAATAGGATTCTTGAATCCATTATTGTAACAACAAAGTTTTTAGGCTCCCCCGTTTAATATAAATCTCATTTGTTGTGCAATATCTAGTTTATTTGAATTATATTTTATTTAGCATTGTTTGGTGTCGCGTTTTTAGCTTTACAAATGGTGATCACGATGGGACCCCCTAAGGGTTTCATGTTTTGATTTATATTGCCATATAACTTGTTGTTTGTTGTCTTCTTTTACAAATTTTTAGGAGCATGAATCAAGTGTTTTTTGTGCCTATTAGGGTTTCTGAGGAATTGCAAAAAATCACAAGAGGTGTGCGAATGCACTGCGACACTCGAGGATCATCCAAAAATGCCTGGAGATGTCCTAGAAGCACCTTGGGATGTCTTAAAAGTGCCAATTTATATTTTACAGTGATTTGGAACAAATACGTAGGATGTCCAATAAGTCCACTGTCTAAAATCCAATTTTTTCGTATTACGTATTTTGGGTTCTTTGATGTACTTTTCAGATTCCAAGCATAAAATGAACAATAATTAAGTAATTCAAAAAAGAATTCATCCTAGTTTGTATTTTAGATTTCTTTTTGCATCCATTCATACATTCCAGTTAGGGTTTATGTTTCTGATGTATTCATAAATATAAAATGTTACATTCTGATTGCATTTGAATTGACAATTGGCATAAATTAGAGTTGCATTTTAGGGTTAAAAATACCTTCTTTTATCTATCTAAAGCAAGATTAGAACATCAAAACACACAAGACTAGCACCTAAAATGAATACACATTAAAAAAGAGATAATCAATGAACAAGGTAAGCCACACTGGTTGAAACTTAGCATTGGTTGTTTGTTTCCTTTTTTCTCCTTAAAGATTTCAGTTTTGTGTTACATTTGATAGTTTAATCTGTATTTTGATTTATTTTCTTATGGTATTAACTAGAAACCAAAAGAAAGTTATAAGTCAATATAACTTAATGGAACCTTCATCCACATTCCCCACCACTCCTGTAGTAGATTCCCTGAATGTGACACAGGCATATTTATCCGCAGGTCCCTCACATTCCTTACCATCCACAACCTTCCATATTACCATGCCCCAAGAGGAGTCAACCTCCCCTACCATCAACCATCACATTACCCATATAGAAATGGCAAGAGTAGAAGCTCTCATGAATTCTTCTAGTTATGTATTAGAGTCCATTTCCAATTTACTTAGACAAGATTCTACTTTACAACAAGAGCCTGTTTATTTCCAACCCCCATCCACCTTTACCCAAGTGTATACCAACCCTCTTTTTGAGGCATTAGTTGCACATTCATCCCATATGTTCATTCCCCAACACTCATGTGCTCCTAGCACCTCATATACCTACACTTACACCAACCCTTTGTATGAAGCACATGTCAATGCTACTTCACATGTTCCAGCCTCGCAAGTTGCCATACCTAGTGTAACTTGTACCCAAGCCACATATTCCATACATTTTACCTCCATATCATTAGCTTATGGTAGAGAGATTAGTGAAGCATGGGAACACCTAAACAAATTGCTTATACAACATTAAAACGCTCAATAATAAGTACAGGCAAACCCTAAGTCCTTACATAAATCTACTCAAATTGTCCTTGTCAACTAGGGTCCATCGTGGGCACAAAAATCTTCTATGGTTTCTATCCCTATTCTCCTACCAATCCATACCATCACCCATCCTATTCCCATTGGCCAAACTAGCCATAATCCCCATCCATCAACCTCAATCCATAATTCTCTATCTTTTCATTAGTAATTTCCCATTCATCAAATTCCATAAAATTCACCTAGCCACCATTATCAATCTCATCATCACGTAGTCACCCCACAATATTTCTCCATGCTACCACAAAATCATCAGGTAATTTAGAGCTTTCGCATTCCTAAGGAAGACCCTCAAATTAAGGCCATGCAAAAACAAATAGATTAATTGATTCAATATACGCCAATTTATCAATCAACCAATTCATCCTTCTGTACCATCACCACCATATTCGGCAGACTTTACGGTACCTAAGTTTGACAAATTTAAGGGAACTAAAAATCCCAAAGAACATGTGAGCACTTTTGTATGTGCCTGCTTTAGAATTCAAAACGATAATTTTCTCATGCTTCAAACTTTTCCTCAAATATTAGGAGGGGATGCCATAGAATGGTACAATCAATTGTCAAGCCATAGTATCTATACTTATGAGTAATTGATTGATAAATTCTTTGATCATTTCATCCTAAATGTTAAAAATAAGATCTCATTATCTGATGTCTATGCTTTAAGGCAACATGGTGATGAAACTATCTATGATTTTGAAAACCGTTGGAGGGTTGTCATCACTAAATCGCCATTCACAATGGCTGAGCTAATTAAATTATTCACCAAGAGTTACTTAAAACCTATATCTTGGATGCTTCAACTATGAACTCATCAATAATTTGAAGAAGCTTTAACTTAGGCTAGTGTCATTAAGGATATCAAAATCCAAGAAGGCATACTTAAGCCTAAAAATAAAGAATGGCAAAATAAAGGCCAATACAAAAGCAACTATTATGACTAACAAAAATCAACACAGGCTACCCCAACCACTCAATCTAATCAAGTTAATCAAGTGGTCATGAGCCAGTCGATAATGGCTTAATAACAATAACCTGTGCAACAAACACCACAACAAATTTCATATCATGCAGTACTCTCAACAACACAAGCTCCAATAGTACAAAACATAGTGCCAGCTATGGAAAACCATCCCTGATGATAGTCTGTTCGACAAACTCAACAATATACCCCTTTATCTGAGTCATATGCTTACCTTTTTAGAAGGTTGTATGAGACGAATAAACTTGCTTTACTCAAAATTAGATCGTATGATCCCACCAAACGTGGGAAACATTATCGAGAACATCTATTTTGTCCTTATCATAGGTAAAATAAGCATGACATTAACAATTACCATGTATTTAAAGACATAGCGCAAGACCTCATTGACTTGGGGCAATCAAGCTTGATAATCCCCTCGCTAAAAAAACCAAAACCTTGGAATATTTCAAATACCACTTCCTCATCACGAGGAGGTGCAACCAAATATAGGGGGGCTAACACCAAAACTCCTCCTAATCAAGTCAATCACATTCAAAAATACCAAGGGTTTGTAGGGGCCATTCATGTGGTCACTAGATGTTGGAATATGTAATGCAACATTGTGTAAATTATTCTTAGACTAAAATATAAAGTCTAAAGAATAATATTTGAATTAGAAAATAATTCTATTTTATGTAAAAATATTCCCACCCAATTAATAAATAAAATAAGGGTGCTAGGAATATTTAATTTGTGGAAAAAAGTTATTTCCCTTTTTCTAGCAAATATTAGAAAGTAACTAATCACTTTCTAATATTTGATAGATGCCACTTATCACACATCTCAAAGATTAGATTGTGATAATATTAGAAAGTAACTAAGCACTTTCTAATATTTTATAGATGCCACTTGTCACACATCTCAAGATTAGATTGTGATAATATTTAGGGTTGTAGTAGAAACAATTATCTTTAAATAGGGGTGTTGTCTACTACATCTTAATATATTTGGTCATATCATGTTGATGCATATTGTTGCATAACATTGAAGCATTCTTGTATTGTTGAATCGTTGAGTAATATAGTGAGCTTCATAGTGGATGCTTCCCTTATTTATTTGAAGTAGGGTTTTACCACTTAATATTGGTGTTGTGGGGGCCATTCATGTGGTCACTAGAGGTCAAAGGAACATCCAACAAATGCAACCACCTCAAGAAAGTGTGTCACAACCTTCTACATCACCACCCATCCAAGTTTCCCCCAATCCTTCATCACCCATCCATATCCCTAGCCAATCGAATCCTCCAAATCCACCCATCAATCGTCCACCTCAACCAGTCATCTCATTGAGTAGTTGGCTAACTACAAGTCTAAAAATGACTTCTGCTAAATTGCTAATTTATGAGTTAATCCAACAATATCCTCCACATTGTGAGGCATTAATGGATATTTTGAAATCCATCGAATTACAATCACAAGATCCTAATGCCTTTAGCAACTTTGTGGGGAGCATCCAAACATGCATAGAGCCTTCCATAACATTATATGACTTTGAGATTAGGCCAATCTCATAGGGATCCATAGACCCTCCATTGCATATCATAGCTCTAATTGACAAGAAGCCTTTTACAAGAGTGTTAATTGACATCGGTTCCTCTATCAACATCATCACCACATCCGCTCTCCATAATTTGAACCTTCCTCCATCTCACATCACCAAGTCATCCTTCACCCTCAAAGTATTCAACGACACTTTGTGTTCCATAGTCGGTACTATTGTTTTACCCATTGAAGTAGGGGCTAAAACGTTGCACATAATGTTTCACATATTGGAAGGATCCATGGCATATAATGTACTCCTTGGAAGACCTTGGATGAGGGAAATGAGATGTGACCCTTCAATATTGCATCAATGTTTGAAATATATTTATGAGGGACAAGTACATTGCATACCGATGGACGTCGAGTCGTTTAAGTATTGCAATTTCATTTCAAATCCTTATGAGTCCATGCTTCCTTCCACACATATTTTCATATCACCATCATCCAATTCATCCACCATTTCACCAATCCCTTCATAAAAAAATCCCATTATTGAGGATCTCCCTATCACCAACCCTCATCAAAATTCCACACCCCAATCATCATCATAATTGACTACATGCACATGTGGTCATAGTCAATACACATCATCAACATCATTGCCATCAACATCATCACTATCCACTCAACAACCTTCCCAATCCAATCCATCGCCATCACCTAATGTTTCACAAGTCGAATTGACGGATTGTGAGATATCTCTATCTTCACCATTCCCCAAATCATTATCCAACCATAGTCTTGCCATGTCATCCCAAGTCGAGATCCACCTCACTAATCCTGGTATTGTTGAATACGTGATCCAAGACAACACTGTCATGCCCCTCACCATCCCTAGTGCTAAGGATTTGGTCACCCATGTGACCCACATTTATCAATATGAGCAGTCTATAATATGGGTTTAGCTCCAAATAACATAAATTTTGTATATGGGGGGATTGAATCTTCATCAAGTCCATCTCCCATAGAAGAACCCAAAGAACCAGTTCTTGCCAACATTCCAAACATGTTGGGATTCCCATCTCGATATTTCCACATTGTCAATTGGCAAGGCCATGGCCTAGGATTGCATGAACAAGGAGTGCATCAACCTATCGATGTTTTATATCAAGAGGTGCACGACCGTTCAGGTCTAGGTTACCACTCACTTTCCACCACCTCTTCTTTTGAACAAGCCTTCCAAAGGCTTAATCTCAATTTAGGAGAAGCCCTCCATCCCGATAATTCTGATGATAAAATCTATGAAGAATTTGAACTTATATCGATAATTTCGGATGAATCTAAAGAAGAATTGGAGCCCATCATTCCCCATTCCGAACAAGATGAGTTTTATCTCAACATGGTTCCCATCCATGAGTCTATCTTTCACTTGCTTCTTCCACAAGAGTGGGTTGCCCCTACCTTTGAACCACCACATCCATTCCATTAAGCCATTCCATAAGCCAAACTTGTAACATATGTACATAACACAAAAATAGTGGTTTTCACCACTACCAAAAATACAAATAAAAAATAAAAAATAAAAAATCAACAAAATTATTTTATTTCTTGGCATTGCATATGTACATATCATTTAGACAAATACATTTATTTGTGTTGTTTGTTGTTGTTCAAGTTAACCAAACCCCCAAGCATCGATCCTTAAGTTCCTTACATTCAATCCAACCTTATCTACCCTGCCCATAAGTCAACATGAATCATGTTGATTTATTTACCCCACTCCGTAATCTATACGACCCATATAAACCAATTCCAATTGACATAAGTCTTATCAATATGGACCGGATTTCCTCACCTCCATCCTTTGCCAAATTTTTCTTGTATGAGAATTTTTAAGGGCTTCCGCCAACTACATTCCTCCATCCCCTTCGCCTTCGCCTTCACCTTCACCTTCGGATTCTGAGGTTTTCTAAGCATAAATAGATGAGGATAATCCAAAATAGTTTGATGACATCTTAGTCAACATTCATTTGATCCCTATGCCCCATAAAATTGAGTAAGGTTCCCACATGTCCATTGAAGATACCATCGATGTGGACCTTAGTTCAGACAAAGACAATCCCTAAATTGTCAATCTTAGGAAAAGTTTATCACCTGACGAATAAGGGTAATTAATTACTCTCCTCAAGAGGAAAAAGAACATATTTGCATGGTCCTATAAGAACATGCCTAGTCTAGACCCTAGTTTGATTGTCCATAATCTCACCTTACAGCTTTATGCTAAGCCGATCAAACAAAAACTTAGGAGAATGCATCCTACCATGGCCCTCATAAAAATAGAACTCTTAGACGTGAACTTCATTGTTCCTATCGACTATCCTGAGTGGCTCTCAAATATGGTACCTATTCGCAAGCCTAATGGGGCGATACACATGTGCACTGACTTTTGAGATCTTAACAAAGCGTGTCCTAAGGATGATTTCCCTCTCCCAAACATCGATACTCTTGTCGATGCCTGCACTGGCCATGAAATGCTTTCACTCATTGACGATTTTTCAAGATACAACCAAATTTGAATAGATCTTGATAACCAACATAAAATAACATTCACTACACCTTGGGGAACTTTTTCTTATAAGGTGATACCCTTTGGCATCAAAAATACAGGTGCCACTTATCAACGTGTCGTGACATACATTTTCCATGACTACATGCATAAGATTATCAAAAACTATGTGGATGCTCTTGGCTAAATCGAAAACTCGACAAGAACATATTGGTGTATTGGAGAAAGTTTTTGATCGACTTCTATAACACAATGTAAGGTTAAATCCCAAGAAATGTATTTTTGGTATTACCTCGAGTAAACTTCTAGGATTCATTATCTCCAAAAGGGGCATTGAGGTGGACCCTAACAAGGTCAAGGCTATCTTGGAGATGCCTCCCCCAACTAACTTAAAGAAATTGCATAGTTTACAAGGAAATATCTAATCAATTTATCGTTTCATTGCGTAACTTTCTAAAAAATGTAGGTCATTCAATCACCTACTACAAAAGGGGGTGCCATTCTCTTGGATAGATGAATGTCAAAAAGCCTTCGATGATATTAAGAAATACCTAGCTTCTTTGCCAGTATTAGCTCCTCCTCGTTTAGGGGTCCAATTTTATCTTTATATCTCAGCAACGGACTTTGCATTAGGGATAATGCATACACAAAAGAATGAACAAAATCGAGAGCAAGCTATCTACTACATTAGTGGAACATTGTTAATCTATGAAACTAAATATGCTTATGTAGAAAAACTATACTTAGCAGTGGTTTTTACCACTAAGAAACTTTGCATTACATGCTCAGCCACACAACTTATGTCATAGCTAGAGAAAATCCTCTGCATTACATGATGTCTCACACTTACAACAACACCTGCACCACTAAATGGATAATGCTCCTCACTAAATTCGACCTGGAATTCATTAGCCAAAAATCCATTAAAGATCAAGTAATAGCTGATCAACTTGTGGACGCTCCACTACCTAGTAATCATCCTTTGATTATTAAACTCCCAGATGATTTGGTATTTTTTGTCATTGAGCAAGAAGAAGATGTCATTCTGGAGGAAGACGTCGATATCACGTTATTCTTTGATGGCTCTAAGTGTGCGAAAGGTCAAGGTGCTAAAGTTATATTTCATACACCCCAAGGGGTACCTATCCCCTTATCATTCAAACTCGACTTTCAATGCACAAACAACACTGTAGAGTATGAAGCCTTAATTTTAGGTCTTCAATCAACTATAGTTATGAGCATTAAGCATATTAGGATATTTGGTAATTCTCAACTTGTCGTCAAGCAAATAAACGAAGAATATCAATGCAAAGAACCTACCATTAAACTTTATCATGAAGTAGCAATGAAATTGCTCTCCAAGTTTGATTGGTATAAAATCAATAGCTTGCCATGTTCGACTAATAGTTTTGTAGATGTGATGGTCTCTCTCAAATCATTGATTCCAAAAGACTCATTTGGATAGGTACAACCCCTTATCATTTCAACAATCTCTAAATCTGTAAATACCCATGCCGAGTCTAAGGATGAAAATGATGTTTGATTTATCCAACCAGATTCATATGATCCTTGGTCGAGCCAAATAGTAGCCTTTCTCAATTTTGGAACACTCCCATTTGATATGTCTTGAATTGCCTAACACACTTTCAAGCAAAAGGTAACATGTTTCATTGTTTTGGGGGAAGTGTTGTATAAACGTGGTTAAGATGAAGTTCTTCTTCATTGTCTCAAGGCTAGTGAGGCTCAAAGAGCCATAGTTGAAGCCCATGATGGTACTTGTGGTGGTCATTTTAGTGGAATGGCCATTGCAAAGCATATTTTACGCATGGGTTATTATTGGACCACAATGGAATGTGATTGTTGCACATATGTTAAACATTGCAAAAAGTGTCAAGAACATGTTAACTCATGTACCATCACAAGCCTTACAACCTATTCAAAGCCTTTGGCCCTTTTCACAATGGGATCAAGATCTAATTGGAAAAATTTCACCTCCTTCTTTGGGACAACATACAATCATTATCACAGCCATTGAATACTTCACAAAGTGGGTTGAGGCAATTCCTCTAACTAGCATGACAGGACCTAGAATTGTGGAGTTTATACTCCATCATATCATTTGTCATTTTGGTATCCCCTTAAAAATCATTTTAGACAATGGCAAGTCTTTCAATAACAAGGATGTTCGAGCACTTTGCGAGAAATACAACATTCAACATAGTTTCTCGACCCCTTATTACCCACAAAAAAATAGACAAGCTAAAGCTTCCAACAAGACCTTAGTTTCTATTCTCAAGAAACTTGTCAAAGAAAATCATAGAGATTGGCATACAAAAATTCCCTTGGCATTATGGGCTTATCAAACAAGAATTCGTATGCCTACAGGGGCAACACCATTTTCATTGGTCTATGGATCCGAAGCAATCATGCCTCTTGAGCTCAAGATTCCTTCCTTGTAAATTTCTTTGCAAGAATTCATAGATGATGACACAGCTAGACAAGCACGTCTTGACCAACTCACACTTCTTGATGAGAGGCGAGTCAATGCTCTAGAGCATTTATGAGTTTATCAGGACCACCTCAAATGTGCTTACAATACCAAAGTCCATCTACGTGAATTCCAAATAGGAGATCTTGTTCTTAAAAAGAACCAACAAAATACCAATGCATTACCACATCTTCGTGATAAATTCTCAGTTAATTGGTTAGGTCCGTACATTATTACAAAAATATTGGGTAATGGTACTTATAGAATTAACAATTTAGAGGGAGAGCAAGAACCCGAACCACTTAATGTTATACACTTGAGGGCATTCTATGCATAATGTGATTACTATATATGTATATATATACATGGCTAATACACAAAAAAATTGCATACACTTCATTCATAACAATGCATTTCAATCGCATATACATTACAAAAAAAACAATGCATTCACCCATATTTCATATTGCATTTTGTAGACACCAAAACAACACCAATTCGATTATGTGACTACAAGAACTGATCGAATTGGCATACATACCCCCTAGGGCAGCCTCCAGAGGTTAAATAGTGGTCCTAACCACTCCCAAATTAGTTTTGGAAGGTCAGAGGTCAATTTGGCACCTTTTAAGCACTTTGCTCCCTATTCGTCCCACCCTGGGACGATTAGAATCCTATTCACCCCACCTCGGGACGATTAGAAGCAAACGCTCCAGGGTTGGACGATTAGTAGGTTTGACTGGCAAAAAGTCAAGCCTTGACAAATGGTAGCCTAGATCCGCAACTCAACTTCACCTTCAAGGCATGCAATTGCGAGGAACGGTTTCAAATCAGAGAGAGGGACTTCAGTCAAGCATGCCTTGATCATGGAGGCCCTAAATCAAGGAGGAATATTATCTCCCCCAAGAAAGGCATGGTGAGCCAAGTGGCGCCCTCACATGCGCATTCAAAGGAGACCCTCAGGTCTATAAAATGGTGAGCCTTCTCACCCCAAATGGAGAACAGAGCTGGAGCATTTGGAGCAACGGATTGTTGCCAAATTGTACCCCCATTCCTCTTTGTGCTTCCTACATCCCTAATTTCTCTTTTGGAAGAGAGGTTATCGGGTGAACACTAGGAATGCAATCTAGACCCAAAACCCAAGAAATCAACCACAATCCCACACCAAACTCGTTGACACAACCCCCTAGGAGGTTTTGGACCCATCCCACTTGGATTGGTGCCAAAACTAAGCCCCAAATGGTGGGCGTCCTGCCCCTAAGCGCCCCCCACACTATTGCAGTCCTAATCGCCCCACCCCGGAGCGATTAGAAATATGTAAATGATTTCTTTACTATTATTTTTGCATTCTATCATATTTCATGTACTTATGCTGTTGTTCAAGTTTCATGGTATTCTGACTTGATTTGACCTTTTTTTCATCATTTTATGCATTTACTAACATACAGGGAGTGCCTTCGAATATAGGATAATATGGGTAGAATATACCAAATCTGACCTTTTGGGTCGTCTCAAAATTCCCCTTTTAGCCTAACCCCAAGTTTGCAAGAGTTTTGGAGGCCTCTGGGCAGGACATTTGCAAGGTCTCTCTTACACATTTTGTGAGAGTCCTAATCGTCCCACCCCGGAGCGATTAGAAATCCATGCATGATTTCCTAATTGTTCTTTTTGCAAAAGGTCCTTGATGATGTCTTTATGCTTCTGTCAAAGTTTGGGTTCATTATGACATGTTTTGACCATCGTTTCATTCTTTTTTACATTAACTAGCCGGAGGCGTTGGGGATTGCATGTTTTCTTACATCCGCATATGCTATTAACTGTTTGCTATTTTTCTATGCATAGGATCTCACTACCAGGAACACCGAAGGGGCAGCAAGGAACGATGAACACATGGATGCAAGCGGTGGCAATGTTTGGCCCGCCCATTTCGAATGTGGGCATGCGGAAGACACTGGAAGTGTACCATCCATTGATGTAACGAACTGTATCAAACGTTTTGAGCCCTAGAGGGGGGAGACGTATTGTAACCGGATTAAAAGAAACATTAATAAAAGATGCCCCACTTTGTTTTTCTTACATCTTGTTTCTACTTTATTTCTTACATGCATTTGTTCATCGCATTTATAGGACTTAGCATCGATACCATAACAATTTCGTTTGCATCATCATCTGGTACGCCATCACTCAACATTCAGATTTTAGTGGTGATCACGGTGGGACCCTATCCCCTACTATTAAGATCAGGTTTTTGATCCAAGTTTTGTAGTTTTCCTTGTAGGTGTTACTCCTTTAGGCGCTGGACTGATACTCGTGCCACCCTGTGACGAATACAGACTTGCTATTCGTCCCACCCCAGGACAAATATGTATTTGCCCCACACTATGACAAATGCAAACCTGCTTTTCATCCCACCTCAGGACGATTAGAGCTCTGTGCATTTTTTTAGCAAAAACTCAGAAGCATCTGGTTTAGACAAAGAGGAGGTAGGTTTTCTGAACATCCTCTATGTTTTTCTATTTTCTATTTCTACAATTTTTTGTTTTCTTTGCTTGCATAGAAAAGTTAAGTAGTTTGTTTTCCTTCTTGCAATAAGAAAAAGAAAAAGAAAAAAAAAAACATAGAGTAACTTAAATGGAAGGGACTTGAGTAGGAATGCATTCTTCTCTGGTTTGCTTGCATGATACTTGCACCAATGGCAAGTCCTCATCATAGGTTTTAGTTCTAGGTAGGTTTTGTGATTTCCTTGTGCTGCTAATTGTTTCTGAAAGATAAAACATACTTTAAAGCATTGCATTAGTAAAAATCATCTTTTTCTGTATGTTTTCTTTCTTTATAAAATTAAAAGGAACCACACACACACCACCTAATAAAGTTAACATCAAGGATTTGGTCTTAATACCCCAACACTTGATCAAGACCAACGGTGGATTTCATCACCACCTTGGCTTGGATTTTGCATACATATACCCCGATCGTGACTGTTGCTAGACGTAAATCCTGATGAAAGCTGACCAAGTGTAATGGGGGTGATTCCCCGTGCATGAGGATAAGTCTTCTATGGTAGGTGTAAAAAATAGAGCGATTCCCCTTCTGTATCGCCTATGTTCCACGTACTGTTCTGCTCTCGCATACCAATAGTTTCCCTCACGTAAGGTCAGGTCTATTGAGAGGTTCGATATAACGGCCTGACAATGGTATATTGAAGGGGCGACCATTTTGGAGATACAAGAGCCATCATTATGCATGTATAACAAAGTTTTCTTTACAAGAGCTACATAATAGAAATCAAACACATTAGACTAGATCTAGGGCACACATCTAATCTGTAAACGAGATAATCATTTATTTGCTTGTGTGGTCCCCTTTTGTTTGGTATAACATAAAAATTGCAAAGGAGATAAGAATATACATATCTTTCTAGAAATACCACCACCATGGTGTATACCCGTAGCCAAGCCCAATCACGGGTAGAAGCTGCGAAAAGTATACAAGGAGGCACAAGTCGCCTCCGTTATAGCCCCAAGGACTTGGTTATACCACCTTGGCAGCCTAACCCACAACATAGTCCACACTATGCCACTACAGAAAAGGACTATAGAGGCACCCCTTTGAGGGGCACTCCCGTTCAACATAGACCCTCTCAGGAGGGTTACACACATGGGAGGGCCCCCTTAGACACTCATTATGAGTGGCCACTATGCAATGAAGCACTAGAGCAGCATAGGGTTCATAAGGAGGGACCACATGATTATATCATTCCTCCTCCACCCCTCATTACTGTTAGAACTAATAGGCCAAATTTAGAGAGCAAGGCTCTTCAGGCAGGGCGAGCCAACTTCGCCCGTCCCTTTCACATGTATGAAAGGGAGCACGAGGAAAACCAATATATTCCTCAAGAGCAATACACCACGTGGGAGCAATGTGCCTCCGCACCTGCTAATTATCAAGATCATCCATTGAGGCCAGAGCCTCAGGTGAATGCTGCTAACCTTGACAGAGAAAAGTGACCCATAGAGATCTCGGATTGCCACGATCGAGATAGATATGTAGGGGAGGCATCTAGGCCTCCTAGACCTAGGATGATAGAACAAATTGACTTGGCATTTTCCAAACAGGCCGCTCGCCAAGCGTAAATCACACAGCTTAGGCAAAATCAACGACAGTTAGAGCAACTGTATCATCTTAACAAAGAGCTCATTCAGTGCTCCAGAACATTATGCACGAGGGGATTCCAACCCCTCACACGCATAGGACAAAAATTTATGAGAGGCACAACCCCTTAGTATGGGACAAGTCTCCATGACCCTATCAAGCGTTGCCTCCAAGACCTCCTAGACCTGAGCGGGAGGCCACTCCTAGAACCAATAATGGACGTCTTTCGCGAGCACCCATCCATATTTATAGGTCATGCCCAAAAACTCCTCAAGAAGCTTATGATGAATTTGAGCGAGAAGAAGAGCGAGCTGAAACACCCTACCAAGGCAGAGGGGGCGCTACCTAGCTACCCCTCCATAGGCCTCAAGTTCCTCGCAATTCACAATGGGAACAAACCAAAAAAGAGGAAATAAAATCCTCTAATGCATACAAAGCACTGCTAGAGTGCTTAGAATCTATGGAGACCAAGACTTTAGGGCCCCAAAAGCCCACCTTACGCCAGCTCCGCAGTCACCCTGTGCATCCTTCAGTTTTGACACCCCCATACCTCGACCACTTCAAAATGCCTCAATTGGCAATTTTCAGAGGGGATGAGGATGCCCAAGAGCACGTAACAAGGTGCTTGAGTCAATGCTTTGGCATTCAGGACAATGATGCATTGCTTCTGAGAACGTTTATAACCACATTCGCAGGCCTTGCCTCGGATTGGTTTACCTAATTGCCGAAGCATAACATCAACAATCTAGACTAGTTAGTGGATGCATTCCTTGAACGTTTTGCCTTCAACACCAAGAAGAAGGCATCCTTAAGTGAACTAGCTGGCCTTAAGCAATATGATGATGAGACCATAGCCGCTTATGGGAATCGGTGGAGGACGTTGCTTTCAAAGCTACTTTACCTCCCTCCCATGGCCGACATGACTCAAATGTTTTCAAAGAGTTACATAAGGTCGATCTCCTTGCTATTGCAGCTGTAGCAATATGCCACCCTAGAAGAAGCCCTTACACAAGCCAAGATAATTAAGGAGATCAAAATTCAAGACGACGAGATTGCCAAGCCACGCAAGAAAGAGTGGACCAAAAATGCTAAAATTGGGACTACACAACCGAAACCCGCTACGGTCAATCAGGTTGCCATAACTGTACCACCGCCTACACAAATGACATAGCCCCCAAAGGCTAATTATCAGGAAGTTCCTCCTGCTAACTATGAAAAGGAAAACCACAAACAAGAGCAAAATTAGCAGCGTCGCCCTAAGCGACAATTCACACAATTCATGGAGTCTAGAGACTCCTTGTTTGACCGCTTGTTCGCGGTAAACCTAATAAACTTGCCAAAAAGTAGACCCATAGAACCCAACGCGCCAAAACCCAAGGGCTATAGGGAAGACTTGTATTGTAGATTTCACCGACAGAAAGGACACGACATCTTCACTTGTTGGAAATTCAAAAACTTAGTGCAGGACTTGATAGACAACAAAATGCTCACGGTAGATAATCTCGTAGCACTAAGCAACCAACAGATGGAAGTATTCAAAGACCCCCTGCCTGCCCACGATGTGCATGCAAGGACTTTACAAGTGAACGAGGTAACACAAAACTGCCCCATGCAAGGATACGTGGGGATGATAAGCATCGTGACATGGAGCAAAAGACACCCAAACATGGCTACACCCGCTGCAGCTACAGGAGACATTCCATCAACGTCACAACCTCCACAACACCCTACACCACCTCCCCTGCCTAGACCAGTGGCCATGATTTGGACTAAGCTTACTCAAAGTTTAAGGACCACGTCAGCTAGGCTCTCCATTTATGATCTCATCCAACAATCACCACCCCATCGAGAGGCTCTGATGGAGATACTCAAAGCCATCGAGCTACAGCCTCACGAACCCAATTCTTTCAACAACTTTGTGGGACATGTGAGACGATGCACAAAACTAGTTATAACCTTCAGGGAAGACAAATTGAAACTGGTGACTAGTGATATGGTGGATCCACCCCTGCACGTCATCGCACGGGTCAATGGGATTCCATTCAAGAGGGTGTTGGTGGACACTGGCTCATCCAACAACATAATCACAATAGCGACATTAAAACATCTTAAGTTGCCAGCATCCCACATTGTGGTGTCCACCTACACTCTTCGAGCATTCAACGACGCGTTATGCTCGATAGTTGGCACAATTGTCCTGCCCATCCAAGTAGGACAAAAGACCATTCCTACGTTGTGTCACATCCTTGAGGGTGAGATGGCCTACAATATCTTGCTAGGTCGGCCTTGGATCAGGGACATGAAGTGTGTCCCTTAGTTAGCCCATCAATGCCTCAAATACACATACGAAGGGCAAGTACATGTAGTCCCAGCAGACTTAGAGCCCTTTACATTTTGTAATGCGATGCAGCTGATGCCACAATTGACCCTCCCATTGACACATTTGGACTTTCAATTGAATCCGTCCACTCAGGGTCTACTTTCGCCTACATCCTTGCTGTTGAGTCCCTCAACTAATTGACCTGGCCCATCTTCATCATCTATTCCTTCACCAACAACGCCACCTATGGTGGCCACACCGAAGGACAACGAGAAGAAGCCCCTAGAGGAGGCACCACCATTAGTCTCAACCATCTCTACCAAGGAGGTGCCCAACCGAATGGAAGTCGAGACACATGATTCACCCAACATGGAGTGGACTCAGGGAGAACTCCCATTCCCTCCCCCTCAACCGCCGATGATTACCATTGAAATGGCCAATACGGGCCTGGGGGAGTACCTAGTGTAGAACATTGTGGCAACACCTACGCTCGAATCCATGCAAGACATGGGGAGACCTCTCCTCCCCATTGGCACTATCGTCCCTTTAGGCTACCTATGCCAAATCAAACCAACTTTATATATGGGGGCCTCGAGAACGACATTGAACCCTACCTACAAGAGGAAGAGGACGAAGAGCCATTTGATGAGAATATTGACTATATGTCCAACCCAGAATTCACCTTGAAATACCTAGACCAATGTAATTGGCATGGATATGGATTGGGTAGATATGAGCAAGGAATGCGCATCCTTTGTCAACCAAGATACCAGATGCTATATGATAAATCAGGAGTAAGGTTCAACCACCCTTTGCCCCTCGACATCTTGGTAGAAACCATGCAAGGCTTAGGTCTAGGCAACAGGGATGGGTTGGCACAAGATCCATATGCCAATCCCAACACTACATACACATTGGGGAATTATTTCCCATTGTTAACAACAAACCTTATTGACCTCAACAGCCCCTCCCCTTTGATCGAGGAAGGGAAATGTTCAAGAAGTAACCTCCAAAAAGGATATGAACAAAATCAAGGGAGGTCTTCGAAAGATGAGTCGGATTATGAGGTAGCACCTTGGGACCTGTTTGAGTCCGATAGCAATCATTCGCAGGTGACACCCCTTGACGATTATCAGGAGGACTTCATGGCAATGTTCCCCTTTAATGTTCCAATCGGGAAATTGCCACCTCTAGAGAATCCAGCCCTCCCGTAGAGAGCGAAATAACCCAGAAGGGACCAAATCAACATGCTCAAACAAAACGAGCCTCCCATGCCAACCATAAGGCCAAGTGATCAAGAAACGCCTAGTGGGAGGCTATACCAGCTAGAGGGGCACATGGTTGTCGAAGCCAATGAAGGCCTATGGATCTTCGATAACGACTATGAGGATGAGACTAAGATGACATATCTCAACCATATGAGGCAACAGGAATACCCCATAGACATAGATGATATGTTTGAACATTTAAATATGGGACCAAGGCATAGGTGGCATTTAAACCAAGCACAGTTAAACCAAGTGCTTCATCCACCACTTTGGGCATACAGGGAGCACCTCCCACCTAGAGACCCTATAGGGCCACCAATACCAAGGGTAGACCCTATCCTTCTATCCACACATAGGGTTGATCCTTTTGTGCTAGTACCCACAGAGCCAGATCCGAGGCACGAGGATCACCAAGAATGTCCGAATCAACACCCACATGGTAATGGAGACCAAATTCATTCCATCAACATGATCTCCATTGATTTAACCGCCCCCATCCACAACCCAGCCGATCCAACATGACCATTGTATCTAGACCTAGATGCCATAGACTAGGATTACGTTGACTCACCACCATCCCCATCAAAGTACTGGCCTTGCGGTGAGATGTTTCATTTCACCCCAAGACAGACTCAAGATATCTTCCATGTTGAAGAGGAACCCGACGTTCCCAATGCAGATCTAAATTCAACGAATGATATCCACCTGATCCCGACTCCACACCAGTTGGAGGATGGATCCCACATGTCAGTCGAAGAAACGATTGACGTAGACATTAGTTCTGATCCAATGAATCCGCAAATCATCAAGCTGGGGGTAAGTCTATCCCTCGAAGAGCAAGCCGATTACATTGCCCTTCTCAAAGAGAAGAAGGAGGTTTTTGCATGGTCCTACAAAGACATGTCGGGGCTAGACCCGTGACTAGTCACGCATAATCTAACACTTGATCCGACAGTCAAGCCAGTCAAGCAAAAGCTACGTAAGATGCACCCAACAATGGCCTTAATGGTCAAAGATGAGCTACAAAAGTTGTTGGATGCACAGTTTGTCATCTACGTGGATTACCCACCATGGCTATCCAACATGGTACCCATCAAAAATCCATATGGGAGGATTCGCATATGCACCAATTTTCGAGATTTAAACAAAGCGAGTCCCAAGGATGATTTCCCCTTGCCTAGCATCGACGCATTGGTAGACGCTACAGCAGGCCACAAAATGCTTTCCCTCATGGATGGTTTCTCGGGATACAACCATATTCATATCAATCTTGATGATCAACTAAAAATGGCGTTCACGATGCCTTGGGGGATATTTTGTTATAAGGTCATGCCCTTTGGCCTTAAAAATGTTGGTGCCACTTACCAACGCGCTATGACATACATCTTCCATGATCACATGCATAAAACTTTGGAAGATTATATGGATGATTTGTTGGCCAAATCTCTTTTGTGCCAAAATCATCTTGATGACTTACGCAAGATCCTTGATCGCCTCATCGAACACAAGGTTAGGCTAAACCCCAAGAAGTGCGTATTTGGCGTCACATATGGAAAACTCTTGGGTTTCATAGTCTCAAAATGAGGCATCGAGGTAGATCCAAATAAAGTCAAGGCAATCCTTGAAATGCTTCCCCCAACCACCATCAGGGATCTCAGAAGCTTGCAGGGTAAGGTCGCGTCGATCAAGCACTTCATAGCATAGTTATCTGACAAGTGCCGACCCATGAATAAATTATTGCATAAGGGGGTAGCATTTCATTGGGATGACGAGTGCCAGTCCACCTTCGATGACATCAAACAATACTTGGATTTGTCGCTAGTATTGGCACCACCTAGACCAGGAGTGTCATTCTATTTATACATCTCAAGCTATCGAGGTGGCACTGGACGCCATGCTAGCCCATAAAAATGAATTACATAAAGAACAGGCTAATTATTATCTTAGCCGCACCCTAGTCAGTTATGAACTTAACTATGCATACGTTGAGAAGCTATGCTTGGCGATGGTATTTACCACCAAAAAGCTATGCCATTACATGCTGAGCAATACGACGTATGTTGTGTCTAAGGAGAATCCATTGCGGTACATGATGAGTCGTACTTATCATAGTAGTCGCACGGTGAAATGGATCATGTTGTTGACAGAGTTTGACATCGAATTCATTGGACAAAAGTCCATCAAAGGTCAAGTCATCGTCGATCAACTAGCAGAGGCTCCTCTCGAAGATGACCAACCTCTGACCATAGAGCTACCCGATGATGGGGTCTTCCATGTCTCGTAATCGCCAGATTCTGATGAGCCTGAGTCACAGGCCGACATAACCTTATTTTTCGATGGTTCTAAATGTGAGCAAGGGGGTGGCGTGGGAATCATGTTTTTCACACCGCAAGGGGCTCCAATGCCTTTATCATTTAAACTTGATTTCTCGTGCACCAATAACAATGTTGAATATGAAGCCTTGCTCATAGGTCTTCAGACAACCATCACCATGAACATCAAACATTTGAATATCTTTGGTGATTCACTATTAATTATCAACCAAGTGAAAGGGGTATTCCAATGCAAATGCCTACTTATGCAAGCCTACAAAGCCCTTGTGGATAAATTCTTGGCAAATCTTGAGTGGTATGACATCGAGGCACTCCCTCGATCATCGAATCATTTTGCGGACACTATGGCCTCTTTGGGGTCACTAATCCCGTAAGACCCTTCCGGTGAGATGACAACCATTCAAGTCAAAATGTTATCGCAATCCATGATGGAGCATGCAAGCTCTAACATAACGCCAGGAATCCACCTGATCCAGATTGAACCATCTCAGGATAGGTTCTCTCGAATCCATGATAGTCTGAATCATGCCAACTGGGGTCTTTGTTCTCTCCAACCCCTCTTAATAGCAACACAACGCTATTTCTACAAGTTCTTTCCCGCTCAACTTTTGCTAGGGACAAACTTCAAGAGGGATCGACCATTCATACCATCGAGGTTTCTGATCAGTAGGATTGGTACACACCCATAAGAGACTATCTCAAGTTAGGTAGCCTCCCACTTGGATTGTCGCACGTTGCAAAAAGATCATTCAAATAGAAAGCGGCAAAACATGTCTTGCTAGGAGACATTTTGTACCGTTGGAGCTATGAAGGGATCCTCCTCCATTGCTTGGACCAGCAGGAGTCCACTTGGGCGATCACCCAAGGGCACGATGGTACGTGCGGTGGCCACTTTAGCGGTATGGCCATCGCCAAGCGCATTCTTTGCATGGGCTATTATTGGCCATCTTTAGAGCGAGATTATTGTGCATATGTGTGAAAGTGCATGAAGTGTCAACACCATGCTAACTTGACACACGTACCTTCTCAAGCCTTGCATTTGATCCAATCGGCTTGGCCATTTTTGCAGTGGGGCTTAGATCTCATCGAAAAGATCTCCCCTGCGTCATCAGGTCATCACACGTTTATCATAACGGCCATAGAGTACTTCACTAAGTGGGTGGAAGCAATTCCACTTACCTCTACGACTGGGCCCCGCATTGCGGAGTTTATTTTACATAACATCATATGTCATTTTGGTATTCCATCCAAGATCATCTCGGATAATGGGATGTCATTTAAGAACAAATATGTGCGTGCTTTGACAACAAAGTACAAAATTTAGCACAGTTTTTCGACACCCTATTATCCGTAGGCAAATGGGCAAGCAGAGGCGTCAAACAAAATGCTAGTTGCCATCCTTAAAAAGATAGTCACAGATAATCATAAGGATTGGCACATCCAAATACCACTTGCCCTATGGGCTTATCGCACTAGCATTCGGATGCCCACTAGGGCAACTCCATTTTCGCTAGTGTATGGCTCTAAGGCAATCATGCCTCTCGAGTTGGAAATACCCTCCCTGCGCATATCAATGCAAGAGTTCATCGATGATGACACTGCATGGCAGGCCCGGTTAGACCAGCTTATGTTACTCGATGAACGACGCGTCAATGCTCTCGAGCATTTACGTATCTATCAAGAGTGACTTAAGAAAGCATACAACATGAAAGTTCACCTGAGGGACTTTCAGGTTGGTGACTTGGTCTTAAAAGAGAACCAACAAAATTCTAACTTGCCGCCCCATTTAAGGGACAAGTTCATGGAAAATTGGTTAGGTCCTTATGTAATCGATAGTAAAATAGGACCTGGAACATATCGACTCACCTCTCTTGAAGGAATCAAGGAACTAGAACCCTTGAACATCAATCATTTGAGGCCATTCAACATTTAGAGAGCCATAGCCCACCCCAAAAGCTCCAAGGATTCCAACAATCGCTTGGTCAACCTAAAATGCCCCAAAGGTATCCATAATCCCTTTGGTCAAACCAAAAGCCCCAAGGATTCCCACAATCGCTTGGTCAAACCAAAAGCCCCAAGGGTTCCCACAATCGCTTGGTCAACCCCAAAAATGCCCCAAAGGTATCCATAATCCCTTTGGTCAAACCAAAAGCTCCAAGGGTTCCCACAATCGCTTGGTCAACCAAAAATGCCCCAAAGGTATCCATAATCCCTTTGGTCAAACCAAAAGCCCCAAGGGTTCCCGCAATCACTTGGTCAACCAAAAATGCCCCAAAGGTATCCATAATCCCTTTGGTCAAAACCTCCAAGGATCCGTAAGAATCACTTGGTCCGCACCCATTCGGGTTAAACCGTCCATAACAAATATTCAAAAAAACAACAGATAATCAAAAAAAAAAAATTGCATCTCACTTTCATGCATATTCTTAAAAATCAAAACACAAAGAAAAAGAAAAGAAGTTGCATTAGGCATCGCATACATACATTGCATATTTGTTGGTCATACATGTCAAACGCACCATAGACTGTAATTACTTGGAAATTCCATTATTTTCCACATTCAGTCCATTTTGTAAAATATCCATCAAGAATAACGCCCTTCGCATTTTTGCCATATCATAGTCAGTTGTCTTCTAAATGTCTTTAGGGTTTTTTGTCATTCAGTTGTCTTTAGATTTCTAGTCATATGTTGTACAAAGTCGACCGATTTTTACGAGGTAGAGTTTTACTTGGATCACGCCTTGTTACATAGCATCCCAACACAAGCTTAAAACACATAAAAATTCCCAAGTTGTGTGAACGAAAGATGAAACCTACAAAGTGGTCTAGGGTACCTTAAGCAAAAATTTTATCCTGCTCATCCCCCTGTGCGAATGGTTCAAGAATGTTGAGAATTGACAAAAGGACAAGCTCTTCCCCATCCAATTCCCCATAATAAATAGTGGTTTTCACCACTATCAAAAATTCCAAACACCTTTGGTCCCCAAAGTCGTAAGGATTTGTACTACACGCCCTTGAGAAGGATGGGTAGTCATCCCCAAGGCCTAAAAGGATCAATGCCATTCACTATCAAAAATCCCAAACACCTTTGATCCCCAAAGTCATAAGGATTCATACTACACGCCCCTGAGAAGGATGGGTAGTCATCCCCAAGGCCTAAAAGATCAATGCCATTCCAAAGCAAAATTCCCAACCACCTTTGATCCCCAAAGTCATAAGGATTCGTACTACACGTCCCTGAGAAGGATGGGTAGTCATCCCCAAGGCCAAAAGGATCAATGCCATTCACAAGCCAAAAACCCACGAGCTCAACTTTGAAATCAAAAGTCAAAATCTAAAAGGCAACAATAAAAATAAAAATAAAAAAATAACAGTGGTTATCACCACTACTCAAACCCCTTGCTCAAGAGAAAAAAAAAAAAAGAGAAAAATAAACAGTGATTTTCATCACTATATGTGAGAGCAAGTATCCCAACAAATTGAACAACCGAAAGACGCCTGAGCTTGAATCCCTGGAATTCTCAACATTCGAAAAACCATTTAGGTGATCCTCATTATGGGTTTGGTGGATAGCCTACCTGGCAATGGCGGTATCCTAAACGCATGACGATATGTCTATCACATTAGCTTTGTGTGTGTAGACCAATGTTTGCATGTGGATGAGCTAGCTTATGGTATCCTATATTGCGTCGTAGATTAATCTTACTAAATACAAAAAAGGAGTTAGTGGAGCTAATTAGGTGATCCTCAATACAGGTTTGGTGGACAACCTACCTGGCACTGGAGGTATCCTTATGAATACCACATAAACAAACTCAATCGCACACACAGGGATGTGAAATAACTTGGTCAAACTCAAGTCTGATTCGTACCTTGTTCGAAAGTCTTGTAAGATAATGTATAGTCTTGACTAGTTAGTTAAAGCATCTGAGTCTCAGAAAAACCTTAACTACATTCTAAAACAATTGTTGTACATTTCATTACTTACATCACCATCAGAAAACACAAAACCAAAATTACAAATGCAAAGTTATTCCATAAAGCAATCACATAGTACAGAAAGCCAATAAATCCTGTACAGTCTATGGTGCCATCGCCTATATACCAACAAATCATTCCATCCATTCCATATGCATACATCTATATCATATAGCTAACATCATCCGCAGTCATAATAGCATATGCATACATCAACAAAAATAAATGTGCATAAAGAACAATAAACCATGACAAGCATATCATCAAACCAAAAATGAGTCATGTATATATATCGAGTCAAAATGCCCTCAAGCTACAATAAGAAGGTCCTCTGACCTCACAAAAAAACCAAAAAATCAAAATCCCCAAAGCCTAGGGATTCGGCCACCATGATCACGTAGGATCGGTGCAACTGGAACTACCCCTAGTAGTATGGGTCCTATGGGACCTCTCAGGGTGGCTGCTGCCAGCCCGCGCACCCTGCCCACCTATGCTACCCTCATCCAGATGCCTACGACAAGAGGATGCAGACTGCTCGGTCTCATTGCCTCTCGAACGGTGTGACGAACCACCTCCATCGAGCTCAAGTAACTGTACACTGATGCAGACAACCTCTGTCTCTAAAGTACAGCCCCCACTCCACATCTCGTCGGTGATACACAGCCAATGCACTGTCCTACTATGCCAACTGAGCTCGCAGGAGATCCCTCTCCTGCAAAACATCTCTATGCTCCTCCTCCCATCTCCGTAAGAGATCCTCCAATCATGCTATCTTCGCATGAAACCCAACCTCCACATCCCTTGATACCGTCTGAGGCATGGGCACCTCCGGGATGGCCTGCTGCTCTGGCACCCACTGCTCTAGGACATCTTGTACATCCGGCTGCTTCAAAACCCTCGTATCATCTCCATCGCCAGTGAAGTCATCGACCTCCACCATATCCGCATCATCAAGTGGAGCCCCCCAACCCTCCATCGGTGCCTCTGCACCCCCACCTCCTGCTGCTATCGTATCTGCACCTCCTAAAGGCCCCTCACCCCGCCATCATCGCATAGTCCACCACCGGTCATACTCTACAGTTACCCCGACATCATCCATGTCGGGTACATCAATAACTGCATCAGACCCCTCACCCAATGGCTCAATGATTGGCCAAACTAGGGTCCTCTCATCCTCACACCATCGATAGATCAAGGGATCACCAGGTAATCCCTGGCGCACCCCAAACTGTCGCATCACCTGGACATATGGAAAGTACTCCTGCTCTATCCTATACCACCCAATCAGCCATATACCCCTGCGCACACATCAGAGCCACTCTCCAGCCTCAAGCCAAGCTGGAAAGTCTCGGTATGATCACCAAAACACCTATGCTGGCATTAGGCGAGAGAAGGCATCAGTATAGTGACCTACGTCACCTACCCGCCATCGAATCTATCCATGCTCCTTTGATCGCCGCCATAAATTGGCATACCCAATCTCTCGATCCACCATCTCACCTCGGGTGGTCCAAGGCAAACCCTGCGGCCGCTCCACAGCTATGTGCTGCCACCCCCAGCACCGCAAGAGATAGTTGCACCCGATCCCATTTTGCCTCCGACAACGGACCTCGTACAACTCATCGTACAACTGTGCCAACAATGTCTGACCCCATCTCATAATAAGTGGAGCTGATGTCGGACACTCCACCAAAGTGAAAACCAACTCCAGCAGGTTCCAAGGGAACCTCGCACCTGAGGAGTCAGGAAGCAACATATTGGAAATGAGGGCCATGAGCAAAGCATGCCTCACCCCTAATACGCCCTTCTCCAGCCACCACCGCACCAGAATACCGCCTATATGGCAGTCAACCTCTGCCCTCTCCATAGTCCTCTCCACCCCTATCTCCCCCACCCGACCAAAACACCGTGTCAGTACTCTTGTTCGCTGGTCCCGATGGGTCATCCGGATAGGCAGTCCATCTATCGAAATCCGTAGAATCCGATACACATCCTCCAGAGTCACAGTCATCTCCCCTATTGGGAGATGAAAAGTATTGGTGCGGGGATCCCACAGATTGATCAGGCAGTCAAATATGCCCGATCCCCCACCACAGGCTCCAAACACGTCACTTGCTTGAGCCCAAGGGCATCAAGCCACTCCCAATCCCCAACTGTCAAGGCATCCCGGGCATCAACAAAAACAGTCGGCTGGCAGTACCGACTCTTCACCACCTAAAAAACAATAAAAAGCAAACGATATTAAGTACATACTTAATATAAACAAAAACAATACAATAAAACTGTACAGAAGAAAAACAAAGTACAAAAAAACAAAAGTACAACAAAAGTACAAGAAAAAAAAAGTACAGCAAAAGTACAAAAAAAAAAGTACGAAAAAAGTACAAAAACATTCAAAACAAACTATACAGCAACGACCGCAGACATAAAAATAACTGTACAAAAACAAAAAACAAAATAAAACAAAAAAAATATCATCCTAGGGTTTCAACCTTAGCGTGAACACAAAAACAAAATAAAACAAAAAAATATCATCCTAGGGTTTCAACCTTAGCGTGAACACAAAAACATAATAAAACAAAAAAAATATCATCCTAGGGTTTCAACCTTAGCGTGAACAAAAAAATCAAAATAAAACAAAAAAATATCATCCTAGGGTTTCAACCTTAGCGTGAACACAAAAACAATAAAACAAAAACAATCATCCTAGGGTTTCAACCTTAGTGTGAACAAAAAAAAAAAACAACAAAAAAAAACAAAATAAATCATCCTAGGGTTTCAACCCTAGTGTGAACAAAAAAATACAATAAAACGAAAAATCGTCCTAGGGTTTCAACCTTAGTGTGAACAAAAAACACAATAAAACAAAAAAATTAATACTAGGGTTTCAACCTTAATATTAACGCAAAATAAAATACCACAAACAAGCATTTATATGTAAGATTTTAACTTCATATGAAACAAAAATGAATAACAGGAATGGAGAAGGAACATCATACCGGTCTCGCCTTGGCTCCTCCACTCGAAGATCCGGTTCTCGCACTCATGATGTCAATGAAATTTCGACAGCGCTCCACTACGCACACTCGCACTCCTCCTCCTCATTGCTCCAAATCGCCAAGAAAAAATTGTTGCAAATGAGCCCAAAACCTAGTTTTGGTCCTTTTATAGGCTATTAGGCCTGTAATCGTTCCACCCTGGGATGATTACCAAATTGGTATTCGTCCCACCCTGGGACGATTACAGAGCAAGAAATAAAGCAACAAAAACTGCATCCAAAAAAATGCACCAAAAACAACAATAAATCTGCCGAACAAAGGTGCCTCTGCACCTGACATTCATGGCATGAAAAACTATCGTCGGGGTCACAAATGATCACTATCCTACTCCCTAAGAAGGCTAGCATAGCCGGACCGCTCCACGGGAAGGAGGATTTTTGATAATTTCTACCCCAATAGGCGTCAACAAAAGGGTCAAAACCCACCAAAAATAGGATCGATTGCTGGAAAACTACATAAGCGTTCAAAGAAAAACAACTGAAGGCACCCTTACAAACGTCATCTTGGGTCAAGTGACTCATCGCTTTTCTCATTTTGGTCATTCCCTCATCGATTCGTCGCTTGAGGGGGTAGTCACACTTAGTCACCAAATCAACAAATACACACCCAATCAAGGAAATGGCATGCATTCAAAGAATCATTGACAAAGACAATCACGCTCCTGCTTGGGGTAGCAAACAAGCAATAATCACAAGGCTAAACAAACACTTGGCATTTTGGAAGCATGAAGACAAGGTTCCTCAGACAAAAGGTTGCGCCCTTTGCCTATTCATGACTAAACAATGTCCAAGATCAAGTACACCTCATCGAAAAAGGTTACACTTGACTTAAGCTCCTTAGCTCGTCAGAAGCAAGGATTCAAGAATGTGTGCCCTTTCCATACTTGGGGCATCAAAAGTTGGTTAGGTTACTAAGAAACCCTAATCATTAAGTGCTTTGGTCATCTATTTTTGCTCAACACTGCGCCACACACAACGCATCCCAAAAAGGGGCATCTGTAGACACCAAAACAGCACCAATCCGATTATGTGACTACAAGCACTGATCGAATTGGCATACATACCCCCTAGGGCAGCCTCCAGAGGTTAAACAGTGGTCCTAACCACTCCCAAATCAGTTTTGGAAGGTCTGGAGGTCAATTTGGCACCTTTTAAGCACTTTTCTCCCTATTTGTCCCACCTTGGGATGATTAGAATCCTATTCGCCCCACCTCGAGACGATTAGAAGCAAACGCTCAAGGGTGGGATGATTAGCAAGTTTGACTAGCAAAAATTCAAGCCTTGAATAATGGCAGCCTAGATCCGCCACCCAACTTCACCTTCAAGGCATGCAATTGCGAGGAACGGTTTCAAATCAGAGAGAGGGACTTCAATCAAGCATGCCTTGATCATGGAGGCCCTAAATCAGGGAGGAATCTTCTCTCCCCCAAGAAAGGCATGGTGAGCCAAGTGGCACCCTCGCATGCACATTCAAAGGAGACCCTCAGGTCTATAAAATGGTGAGCCTTCTCACCCCAAAAGGAGAATAGAGTTGGAGCATTTGGAGCAATGGAGTGCTGCCAAATTGTACCCCCATTCCTCTTTGTGCTTCCTACATCCCTAATTTCTCTTTTGGAAGAGAGGTTATCGGGTGAACACTAGGAACGCAATCTAGACCCAAAACCCAAGCAATCAGCCACAATCCCACACCAAACTCATCGACACAACCCCCTAGGAGGTTTTGGACCCATCCCACTTGGATTGGTGCCAAAACTAAGCCCCAAACGGTGGGCGTCCTGCCCCCGGGCGCCCCCTGCACTGCTGCAGTCCTAATCGCCCCACCTCGGAGCGATTAGAAATATGTAAATTATTTATTTACTATTATTTTTGCATTCTATCATATTTCATGTACTTATGTTGTTGTTCAAGTTTCATGGTATTCTGACTTGATTTGACCTTGTTTTCATCATTTTATGCATTTACTAACATACAGGGAGTGCCTTCGGATATAGGATAATATGGGTAGAATCTGCCAAATATGACCTTCTGGGTCATCTCAAAATGCCCCTTTTAGCCTAACCCCAAGTTTGCAAGAGTTTTGGAGGCCTTTGGGTAGGACATTTGCAAGGTCGCTCTTGCACGTTTTGTGATAGTCCTAATCGTCCCACCCTAGAGCGATTAGAAATCCATGCATGATTTCCTGACTATTATTTTTGCAATGGGTCCCTGATGATGTCTTGATGCTTCTATCAAAGTTTTGGGTTCATTATGACATGTTTTGACCATCATTTCATTCTTTTTTACATTAACTAGTCGGAGGCCTTGGGGATTGCATGTTTTCCTACATCCGCATATGCTATTAACTGTTTGCTATTTTTTTGTACATAGGATCTCACTACCAAGAACATCGAAGGGGTAGCAAGGAACGATGAACACACGGATGCAAGCAACGACAATGTTTGGCCCGCCAATTTTGAATGTGGGCATGCGGAAGACACTGGAAGTGTACCATCCATTGATGTAATGAACTGTATCAAACATTCTGAGCCCTAGAGGGGGGAGACATATTGTAACCAGATTAAAAGAAACATTAATAAAAGAGGCCCCGCTTTGTTTTGCTTACATCTCATTTTTGCTTTATTTCCTACATGCATTTGTTCATCGTATTTGTAGGACTTAGCATCGATACCATAACAATTTCATTTGCATCATCATCTGGTACGCCGTCACTCTGCATTCGGCTTTCACATTTCACAAAATTGCATTTCATAAATTGCATTCATATCCACATTTTTCATTTCATATAGGGATCAATTATTAAGTTTAAGGTCTTAATTGGTCCAAAAAAAGTCATGTTGCCTTAATCAGGGGCACCCTCATAAAGTCATCCACACAATTTCATTAAGTCATACTGCCATTCACACAAACCACACATTCACAGGTCCTAGGTGTTTTCGGTCACTCAGCCACTTCTAATGTTTTAAGTATCCTCCAAAATACATGTCGAGTTATTTTTAGGACCATTGCACATATACACTAAGAAAATATTGAGTTTTGGGAATTGACTTTAAAACATTCTTGAACCAAACACAATTTCACATCTTAAAAACATCTTATGTCAAATATGGATAACATAATACTTGGTATGAACCTTGAAGTGAAAAGGGTCATCCTTGCTAGTCCCATCATGCAACATAGTCCATAAAAGTGGTTCTCACCACTAACACAATTCAAAAAAAGAGTAGGGAAAAATCCCTAACAACAACTCGAAATATTTTACATCACACACCACTGATCAATTGGGTTGTAAGGATCATATTTTCCAGTCAGATGGTTAGGTAGTCATCCCAAAGCTTAAGATATCAACAACAAAAGTCATGGACTATGGAGTTAGCCTCCACCAGAGCTATAGATGCTTGACTCATAGTGGAGTACTCTCAACGTGACAACATGTCTCTTTTGAAAGACCTCTGACCGCTCATAAGGACAAGCTAGCCTCTTGGTTTCAACCATAATAGGTTTACCCAATTTACTCAAGATGAGTTAATGAACTCACTTGCACACACATTGGTTCTTTATTGCATTGAGTCATTACCATGCTCTTGATTCGGTAAATGAATCCACTACACACATATTTGGTCTTAGAGGGATTAGGCAGTTTTAGTGAGTTTATTTGATACCACTAGTATGTTTGAGTCTCTACAAAACAGACAGTTTTCCATATATTCTTCCATATCAACATCCATATCTTCTTCCATCTCAACATCCATATCTTCTTCCGTATCAACATCAATGTCACATCAAAAGCCATTCATCCCTTACACCACCAAGTCTGGCACCCCTGATTAAACAACAATGCTAGAAAATGATCAAGCAAAGATCTAAACAACAAATTATCATTAGCATGCCATCTTACATTAATCATCCATACATACCACCTTGCATTAATCATCCATACATGCCATCTTGCATTAATTATCCATATATTCCGTCTTGCATTAATCATCCATAACATAGCATATGCATTCATCATCAATAGAAAACATGCATAACACAAAAGCATTCACAAACACATATAACACAAAAGGTAAAAGCTATGTATATATACATATACATACATACATACATACATACATACATACATACATACATACATATATATATATATATGTATGTATGTATGTATGTATGTATGTATATATATATGTATGTATGTATGTATGTATAAGTATCACATGTACAATGAGTGCCCAAAGGCTACATACAATACGAGCACCAAGGATCATATACAAAAAGTGCATCTAAGCACTAGCTAATGCCTATGAGTGGACCCCTATGATGTACTATGTGCCCTAGACCTAGAACTCTACCTAGATTCAACTGGCCTAGTCGACTGCATCATAGAGAAATATGGAGGATCTGGCAACATGATATGGTTAGCCATACATAAATTCTCCAAGGAGTGCACATATGTCTCGCTCGCTCAAATTCGTCGCAAGTCCAGCCCATGTCAACGTTCCTTACCTAGAAGCTCTGCCTGGAGCCTTGTGATTGTCTCTTTATCATATCCACCATCTCCTCCCATCGCTCACTCTACCTGCATCAGAGCTATACGCATCCCACACACTAAGCTTCGTCCATAGTTGTGTTATAGTCTCATCATGAGACTACACCAAAGCCTCCTGCTTCGCTCGTAGGTTCTCCATCTCGGCCTACAACCTTGCCACCTCTAATATCTCCCCCATATCATCATCATCCTCCTCATCCTCCCCTCCACCAACCACAAGAGTCTATTTCCCTGCACCTCTTGACTTATTCCTTCGACTACTAGGTCAGAGGTATCTCGATTGCTTTGGAGTCTCATCAGACTCCTAAGCATCATCCTCACCATCAACCATCACCTTAGGTACCCATACTGGTTGGGAACCAAACCATGTAGCATACTCGGGGGTCATCCAGGCATCGTCCACATCAAGGACCTCCAACTCCTTGTCATCCTCAATCACCTTCCTCCATGGCTCCGCACATGGAAGCCTCGCCTCATCTTAGTGCCTCCTATAAAGCACCAACTCATTCGATACTCCCTACAGTAAGCCAAATTGTCGCAACACCTGCGAGAACTGGAAGTACTCCGTCTCACTCCGCCTCCTCCCAAATATCCACCTCAGTTGCCTCACCTACCATAATTGTTTCCTATCCCCAATCCACCTGGTCCCCCACCAAGGCCTCCACATCACTTGGGTGGATGTTAGTCCAACCCACATATCACAGTACCACTAACTCGATCACACTGGATGACTCAATTGTACCTCCTCTGCCACTGCCCATATCCTAGCATTGGGTTGCACCCCATCCCACTCACTATAAGGTAGACCCTCTGGTCGTACCACACTAAAGTACTCCCATCCCCAATACTGAAGAAGAAAGCTACATCCCAAGCTCTTCCTCTTCCATCGTGTCACCTCATTTAACTCTCGGTACACCTATGCTAATAAAGCGAGAGCCCATGCATATTATTGTGGTGTAGTGAGAAAATCACTCACCAATCCCAATAGGTTCCATGGGAACCTACAACTAGTACTATTAGGGATCACTATGTTCACCAATACGAACATCGCCAAGGCTGGGAGGGGCTCTAGCTTCTTGGCCATATACATGGTCAAGTATGGAATTCCTCCACACTCCACCTTCACCTCCTCTCACCTATCATCAAACATCCTGCTCAACTGTACCTTCTTATCATAGTCTGCCTCCACCTTCAACCCCTCCACTGACATCTTGAGAATGTGATACACATCCTCAAGGGTAATGGTCACCTCCTCGATCAACAACTGGAAGGTCCCCCTATCCACATCTCATATTTCAGCTAAATTTGAAAGATACCCCTCATTCGCCCTCACCACGTCCAGTTGGGCTGCATCCTCTATACCCATCACCTTCAGCACATCCCAATCCACTTCTAACAATAATTTCCTCATCCCAAGAACAAGAGGAGAAAATGGATGTCGTGGCTCCTAAATCCGTAACTACAGCAATAAACACATTTCATGAGCATTAATTAAAAAACAACAAAAAACAACAAATTTTGCACAACACAAAAAGTCTTCAAAAGTATTACCTTGGAAAATCTTGCCTCCGCTCTAGCCATAGCACTTGTTCCCTTCATTGCCATAGCTTCCGTGCCAAAATTCCACCACCTCACCTCACTCCTCACTCCACTCCACTCCTTAGACACAACTTCTCAAACTTGCAAACGTATAAATGAGCTCCATTTTCCAACCTGCAGGCTATTTGTAGCAATTGCAGGTGCCTTGAAGCACCTTGGGGTGTTTCAGATATGCTTAAGCATGCATGGGTGCTTGTAGGAATGCTAAAGCACACAAGGGCATTTTATAGTGCCATGAAGCGCACCTGGGTGTATATTGTACTTTAGAAATGCATGCGGGTATTTTACGCGTAAATCAAGAAAAGGCAAAATTGATCAAATCGATAGCTTACCTCCTCTAAATTTCACCAAATTTCACCCACACATCAATTCCATCATAAAATCAGGTTTTGTGAAAACAAAAATTAGTTTGGACGTATAATTTTCGTTTACAACCAAAAGTCATAAAAAGCACAATTCCAATTACAAAACATATCAAACTAGTCCAAATTTTTACTAAACAACCATCTTCATCATCTAAATCTTAATTCCCATCAACCTACAAATTTTTGTGAAAATCTGAGTTGATTTGGCCCAATAATTTAAATTTTGTATCAAAAAAGGCGCTATCCAATTTTCACCAATCAGTTCTATTTTCAGAAAATCATCGCATTTCTTCCTCAAAATTTCAAATTTTGCCAACATCATACTCCATCATCCATTTATTTCCACATGTACCACATTTTAAGTGAATCTTGTATATAGTGGTTTGTTCTATATACTTGGCGATTGCAGCGATTTGCGTCCATGCAATTCGGTAAGATGAATGAATCACCATAAGAACACTTGGTCATCATCATCATTCCATATCTCCTAGTTTGAAAGCACAATAAAATTTGGTTCCTCACACTTCACGTGAACCTTTGACAAGATTAATCTTTCTAAAAAGCTATCATTGATGGCCTAGTTCATGGGGCTTGAAACATGGACAAAATTACATCACATCATTCCCAATTTCCTTGACAATCATCATAGCGATTGGCTCTAGCTAGGGTGATTGGTTCCATTTGAAAGGAATTATCCTACAGTCACTAGTAGGCCCTCCAAAGTTGACTCCTTTTATTTTTGCATCTTCATATTGCATATCAATGAGGCCATACGACAAAATTTATTCAACATCATGAAATCAATCCAAATTCGGGGTAACTAAATTTGATTATGATTTTTCCACAAAGTGATACATCTCACATGATCATGACATATACATTTGGAACAAAACCCTTCATCTATTGTGGCAAAAACAAATGCAATCATCATCATCATTTCTACCAAAACCCCTCATCTATTGGGGAAAAAAAATATGCATTCATATTTCCTATTCCACAAATCACCCTTCAACCGTTGGGGTCAAAAACGGTCGCACATTCAGTGATCCCCATTTCCTTCTTTGGATAACATTTTATTCCATTTATTCTTTTTCAATTGGCTCGTGATATTCATCTGCAACTCATTCGCCAATTGAGGGGGCAAACTACGTAATAACTCCAAATTCTTTATTCTTTTGCCTTCAATTTCATCTTCACATTCCAACAAGAGAAAGAAGCTACTTCTATTCCCAACTTGATCAGGTGTCTCGTATTTTTGTACCATATTGTGTTTCACACAACATGGTGCAAAAAGAGGCATCTATAGACACCAAAATCTAGCCACTTGTCCTCCATGATGAGCCACATAATTGCTCATTTTTTGTACTCTTTTCCCCATAATGTGCGGCATATATTCTTGTAGATATAAATGTTTTATGGAAATTATATATATAATTGACAGTTTATTTTGCATGTTTTCTAATATTTGTCTTTAAGTGTAATTTGTGTAGATTTAGTGGAAATCATTGCATTTTGGCATGTTTTCGTCGAGGTCCAACTCGGACCTGGCACTTACAAATTAATGAAGGGAAAACATCTATAGAATATCGGTAAAGAGGCACGAAGTCAGGCACCCAAGTCCTTTGAAGCGCCTGACTTCCGTTCAGCACCTAACTGTTAGGCGCCTAATTTGAAGGCCTTGCTTCCCATTGTACGATGGAAGGTGCCTACTTCCCATTATACGATGGAAGGACACTACTTCCCATTGTACGATGGAAGGCACCTACTTCCAATATGTGGAATGAAAGTGCACTCTTTCCACTTCTTCAACCGCGGTGCCTGATTCCTGTTAGCATCAAACTTCAACATGACTCTATGGTCGGTAGAACAAAGCGAACACATCAACAACCAACATGAAAGGATTTTTAGCATCATAACTGAACATGGGATAATTTCAAAGGTGATTCATCACCTATTTTTTAGTTGTTACATAAATTAATTTTGTAAATCAGGTAAATCAAATATCAACATATTCTAGAAATAGAATACACTGAAAAATCATGATATTTTACCCAATTCAAGCAACACTGTAACAACGAATCATGCATTGATTCATTCTAAAATTGTAATAGGGTTAGCTGCATACTTTATAAATATGTAGGCCACCCCTGAAGAAGACCCCCAACTTTTTATGTAATTTTCTCAGTTGCAAACTATTAATAAAAATCTCTGCATTATTCTTGTAAAAAGTATCTTCTAAGCATCCGATGAACATTCTACCATGGGAAGAACCTAATGGAAGTGTGGGCCCACTTACAATAGATTTCTTCCCTATTTCCCTATTTTTCTATAATTATTTTAATAGATTAATTTATTTCTAACACTTTCCCTATTTTCTGTAATTTCCAGCAAGGTAGTTATTTAGAGTTTTAATGTTTTCAGTCATATTTCTTAGACTTAGCATAGGATTATTGGTTTAAACATAAACTTCAATGAACATTAAACACCCCCAAACCATAATCCAAGGGACTCATCTCCAAAGGAGAAATTACAAGCATAGATTTTGCACGATTGCTCACAAGACTACGAGCTACCCCAGGTTGACAATTAAATGGAGGCAATTAATTGAACTATAGAAAAACTAACCAATATTTTGCCCAACATTTTGGTACCATTGTCGAGGAGTAGCCATTGTAATTTCTTATTCTAAAGAAAGCATAGTTACAGTAGTCTAGAGTGTTTTCTTCAGAAACCTTCATCTAAAACTTTGTATGAGTCCACCTAAGAACAAGGGACCAGATGATCATTTTATCAAAAATAAAGAAGTCATTTCTCAAAATCCTTCTACTTCAGTAGAACCTCAACCTGAGACTGAACTCTCACCATCTCAATATCCACCTATGCATTGGTGACAACACCCACTATTTGCATAGGATCCCTCTAAAATAATTCAGCAGAATCCTAGAGCAGGATCAGAGATAAGTAGAGTTCAATATGAGGAGGATCTACTGAATGTTGAATATTGGCAAGTAGTGTTAGATGGAACTATCTCAAACACTGACTTATCCCTCCTTCTGAAGGATAAAAGAAATGAATTAGAAGCATTGATAACTACTTTGAATGAAGTAGGGGTAGAAACACCAGTAGTAGGTAGAATGGTAAAAAATCTAGAGGAAACATCTACTAGTTTTAGTTTTCCAATAGGAGAGGTAGGAGGAGATCACAAGATGAAACACATCTCTCCTGCCCACCTTCCAAATTTTAGAGGACTACCAACAGAAGATCTAGACCTGTTTCTGTTTAAATTTGATGTTTTATGTAGATCTATGGATTACACCATAGATCCTCAGAAACTAAAATTATTCCCTTCCACCTTAGATGATTCAACTTTGCGTTGGTTCATCAGCTTGGGGGATAAATGAATAACTACCTGGGAATAGTTGAAGAAACTTTTCCTAGATCAGTATCAAGATTTTGGTAGAGCAAGAGATGCAAGAGAGGAAGTCCTAGATATGACCCAAAAGGAAGGGGAATCCATGGAAGAATATTGGGATAGGTTTAGCTTCAATTTGCAAAGATCACCCCATTCAAAACTAGGAGATAGGTCCCTAAGAAGTATTTTTCTGAAAGGATTGACAAATGAATCCTTGGAAGCTTTGAACATGATCTCTAGGGGAGACATTTACCAACACCAAATGGATGATATTCGATAGTTGTGTCAAAATTTCTCAAGAAGAAAGGGTAAATTAACCTCTAGAAATGTTAAGCAGTCAACCACTATCACTAAAATAGAAATAGGCAACATGTTAGAAGACCTTAAGAGCGAGATGTTATCATATCTAGATCTTCAAATGGATACTCTTCTACTTCAGAGAAAGAAGTAGGAGAATGAGGTAGCATTGGCCTACTTCTATCCTAAATGCAGAGGCAAACACCCCAGAAATGAGTGCCCAGAAAACAAAGTTCGTGTATGTGTTGTTTGTAAGAAGGATCATAAAATGAAGTTGTGTCCATAATTAATGAAATCTAAAGAGGAACCTGAAGTAGCCGAGGCATACTTCATGGGTAATAGGAGGAACTGGCAATAGTCTCCTATGGGTAACAATATGCAATCAGGAATGTCATCCTATGGGGGTAGTAATTACCAGAATCAAGGTCAAAACTAGCCACCCAACATGGGTTGGTATGGTCAACAACCTTGGAATCCATTTCCCCAAGGAGCAAATCCTTACAACCCTTATCCTTGGAACCAATATCAGCAACCTAGGTAGTAGTGGAGAAATCAGAATGCTTGGAATCAGTATCCACAACATACTACTCTAGCTCCACTACAACCAAGTCTACCAACTTTACCTGCTCCAAGGACTCCTCAGTTACCAACACAACCAACAACAAACCCAAACAACAAGCAGCCAACCTATCAGATGGAAAATGAGATGTACCCTATGTATAATATCAAGGTAGATTGTGATCCTATCCAGTTAAGGTCAGGAAAGCAATTAGGTGTAGAAGTCACTCCTCTTGTAGAAGAAGAGGAACCAGTAGAAATAGAGAAAGGGGAATCACCCCTTATAGAAGAGGTAGAAGAAGAATCAACACCTGTACATAACAAAGAGGAGGTTCCACATTTTCCACAAAGGTTGCAGGAACCCAAGAAACCAATACAAATAGAGTTTGATATCCTCTCCAGTTTAAAGAACTTAACAATCACAATTCCTCTCTTTCAAGCCATAAGAGACATACCTATCTATGGGAAGGCCATAAGAGAGTTGTGCCTCAAGAAACCAGGGAGGAAACTAGCTAAATCAATCAGTTTGGTAGGTCAGTTAGCTGACCTTATGCTAGGAAATACCTACAACCAGAAGTATTCAGATCCAGGAAGCCCTATGCTAACTATAAAAATAGAGGGTTGTATTTTACCCAACACACTAGTAGATTTGGGGGCTGCCATCAATGTCATGCCCTAGGAAACCATGCAAAAACTAAAATTGACCAACCTGAAGCCCACTAAAACTATGTTGTAGTTGGAAGATAGGTCTACAATACTTCCTGATGGAATACTGGAAGATATCACTATTATAGTAGATGCATGGGAGTATCCAATAGATTTTTTAGTATTGCAATCTAAGTCTGGACTAGGTGGATACCCATTAATCTTAGGTAGACCTTGGATGGCAATAATTGATGCCTACATAAGTTATAGAGATGGGAAAATGACCATTTTAGATGGTCAGAATATAAAGAAACTGATCATACATCCACCTGCACAGTCTACAGATTTGTTGGGAGAACCAGATAATGAAAATCAAAATGTTGATGGTCTATCAATGCTCCAACCTATGATGATACTTGAAGAGTTGGAAGATGAAAATGATGAGGATAGGATGATCTCCCACTTTTTTAGGGAGAACCTTCCTATCCTCCTCCTGAGTTGCCATTAGTAGGAGTGAAAGACCACCATATTCAACAAATAGAAGTTGCACCTGGTAGAATGTTGAATGTAGATAACAAGTTGACAACCGAACAACAGACCAAACTGAAACAAACATTGGAAAAACATCAAGATGCCTTTGCTTGGGAGTATTCTGACATGAGAGGAATAGCTCCTGAGACCTGTACACATCAGAATATATCTGAAGACCAGTCAAACAGTAAGACAACCACAGAGGAGATGCCTATGCAATGCACCTACCACCTTTTAGAGGGCAGTTCTTAGCATTTTTTTAGATATGATTGGAGAGACTATGGAAGTATACATGGATGATTTCATTGTATATGGTGAGACTTTTGAAATTGCCACAGAAAATCTAGAAAAGACACTTAAACATTGTGAGGAAACTAACATATCCTTAAGCAATGAGAAATGCTATATGTTGATGTAGGAAGAGATAGTTTTAGGACATCACCTTTCTACAGATGGGATCAAAGTAGACAGAAAGAAAATTGAAGTCATCCAAACTATGCCTACTCCCAAAACACAAAAGGACATTCGTAGTTTCCTAGGATCAACTGGTTATTATAGGAGGTTTATATCAGACTTTAGAAAAACTGCTAAACCTCTTACCACATTGTTAACAAAAGATGCAGAGTTTATCTGGACTGAAGAATGTGAACAAGCATTCAACACCTTGAAGGAAAAACTGATTACTGCTCCAGTGTTGAGAGGTCCAAATTGGACCATACCTTTTCACATATATGTTGATGCATCTAACAATGCAATAGGCTCAATATTGGGATAGAAATATGGTGATGATTTTTATGCCATCTATTATGTTAGTAAAAACCTTATAGGTGTTGAACTGAATTATACTATCATAGAGAAAGAGTTTCTTGTAGTAATACATGCTCTTAACAAATTTTATCATTATATTATAGGTTATAGGTATTTGTACACACTGACCACTCAACAATCAGATACTTGACAAACAAACCTAGGATTAGTGGTAGAATTATCATATGGTTATTGCTCTTGTAGGAATTTGATGTGACAATAGTAGACAAGCTAGGAAAAGACAATGTGGTAGCTGATTTCTTGTCCAGATTGACACCTCCAGACTATGCAACTATAGAAGACCAATTTCTAGATGAGCATTTATTTTCTCTAAATGATCAGATACCTTGGTACGTAGATATGGCTAATTATTTAGCCACTAGTAGAGTATCCCCTACACTTTTACCTCATGAAAAATAGACTTTAATTGAGAAAAGTGTAGATTTCTCATGGATTGATGGGTGCCTATTTAAAATAGGACCTGATCAAATCATGAGGAGATGTATTGTTGGAGAAGAAATAATTGAAATACTAAAGGCTTGCCATGATGAACCTTGTGGTGGCCATTTTGTAGGAAAAAGGATTGCATATAAAGTGTTATAGGATGGTTATTACTAGCCTTCACTATTCAAAGATGCAGCCAAGCATGTGAGTCAGTGTGATCAATGTCAGAGGATGGGTAGACCTACTCTCAGATATGAGATGCCACTCCAACCACATGTTCACATTGAACCATTTGATAAATGGGGGATGGACTTCGTAGGACCTATTAATCCATAGTCAGGAGGTAAGAGGTATATCCTAGTTTGTATTGACTATGTGACAAAGTGGGTTGAAGTATAGGCTTTGCATGATTCAAAGGAGAAAACTATAGCAGACTTCTTGTATTCAGCAATTTTTACAAGATTTGGGGTCCCAAGGGAGATCACAACAGATCAAGGGCCTCAGTTTACTTCAAGGATGATCCAAGAACTCATGCAACAATACAAAATTAGGCATAACAAAACCACTCCCTACCATCCACAGGAAAATGGGCAAGTTGAGGTGACCAATAGAGAATTGGAGAATATCTTGACAAAGATAGTGCAACAACACAGGAAGGACTGGGCTACTAGATTACCAGAAGTAGTGTGGGCCTACAGGACCACCTGGAAGACTACTACTGGTTTCACACCATTTCAGTTAGTCTATGGGAAAACAGCCATGATGCCTATAGAGTTTGAAGTTAAAACACTTAGGACTGTTGTAGAATTGAATATCAATCTGGATGATGCACAAAAAGATAGAATTCAGTAGCTTAATCAGCTGGATGAATACCACCTTGAGGCTCTACAGAAAATAGAGATCATTCAGAAACAAAGGGCCAAGTGGCATGACCGCCACACTAGGCCAAAGCAGCTTAAAGTGGGAGAATGGGCATTACTCTATGATTCTCGATTCTAGGAAAGGAAGGGCAAGCTCATGCAACGTTGGATGGGGCCATATGAAGTAATTGAAATCATCAATAATGGGGTTGTAAGAGTTAGAACAATAGATGGCAACAACATTACATTGATAGTCAATGGCCACCACTGCATCCATACTATGTGTCTGAAGCATACATGATTGAGTCTAGATTAGGCATGGGGGAGACCCAAGTTGATTCTGATTTTATCTTGAGTTAGTGAGATGTGGACCTAGTCCACATAGTCCCAAAGACAATTATTCTTTTAAAATTTTTCTCTCTTTTTTAGTTGTGTTTTTATTTTGCAGGAACAATGCCCTTTGTGCAACTATTAGGCAGCCTAGGAGACCTAGGCCTAACAAGCACAGGATCCATGAACCTGCACTTTCCAAGATTTCTAGGAGAATTTGCTTGAAGTAGGAGTAGTTAGTCCCCATTCATAAAGGGGAATACTAAACCTGAACCTGCACAAGAGTGTTTAGATTGGTCTTTTTGGACAATAAAACACTCAACTACTGGTTCAGGGGTAGATGCTGATCTTGTACCTATTTTTCAATCAGAAGCACTGAAAAGGCCTGATCAACCTGACAGTGCATATACAAGGACAAGTCAACACCTGTTGAATAAAATAAAAGTGCCATGTGTTTGTATTTGATGGGGAGGCACTGCTTCTCATTGTATGAGAAGGTGCCTACTTCCCATTGTACGATGGAAGGCACCTACTTTCCATTGTACGATGGAAGGTGCCTACTTCCTATTGTATGCTTCATGGTACCTGACTCCTAGTATGTTACGAAGATGGTACCTACATCCCATTTGCTGACAGTTCAATGCCTGACTCTCAATTTTTAGGAGAATGATCGACTACAATTTTTAGAAACTGACACCAAATCTTCTTAGCATACATAAAAAAAAGTTTGTATAAAGTTTATTTTATAAGTACGACACTATAGTTAGCAAAAAGGTGTCTACTTCCCATGATAGACATAAGCACCTGATTGCTAAGGCAGCTTCCTGTTCAGTAGAGCCTACTAGCTAGCTTCCCATGTAAGCAAAGAACTTAATTCCTATGATGCCTATTTCTAGTTTACAAGGTACCTACACACCGTAACTCGAAAAGAAGGTGCCTAATTTCCATACAAAAAGGTACCTAATTTTCATTTATTACGGCCATTTTTTGCCTTGATAGAATAACACGTCAACCTTGGGATGTGGCCCGAGCCATGTCAGCTCCCCCTACACATGTAAATTCAACTCCACCATGAACAAAATTAAAATTTGATATCAACCAATTTCCAAGGAGGGGACGTTTGTCATCCCAAGGTGCTACATTTTTCTAATTTTTATTTTTAATTTTTGTAGGATTTCTTGAATAACCCATAGTGCAGCTACCAAGAACCAATCACGTCCAAGGAAATTCATTGCATGGGAACCATGGCCATCATTATCTATTGTGGTTTACCCCATCATCAAATGCCAACCAATAGTGATGCACCATGAACATTTACACATATGCACCCACGAAACAAATTTAGGTGCATGTTTAAATTTTTTATTTCTTGTCTATATTATTTTCATGAACATGTGTGTCTATGGAAATGTGTCAGCACAACCCCCCATTATTACCTTAACCACTTGAACAAATCCACTTGGCATAATGTTGTATGGCACACCTCTGATTGGTCGATAGTTTATGGTTATCACCTCCGCACAATCGGGCACATGCTCGAAGGAAATTTACTATGGATAACCATAATCACTGTTGATTATGGTAATTAACTGCCTGCATGCATAAACATAATTATTTTAAAAAGTTGTTTACCAGCTACTGTGCAACCAAATTTAGTAAGAAAAATATAGAATAATGAGGCACAGTGGTAATTTGAAGGGGAGATAGTAAAATTGTTGAGTGAATTGTGAATTAGAGGTAAAGCATGGGGGGAAAGTCAAAAAATCATGACCTGAAGAAGAGTGAGCCGATTGATTGCTCGAGTATTTTTGTAGATGTCCAAACATAGTTGGATGCTATAGAATGGATGGACTACTATCGACTAGTCAGTCAAGGCCAGGATGCGGCAGTAGCAAATGAATTTGTGGCATCGATGAGTGAGGGGGTCATGTGCATGTGGGGGCTGGAGATCCCAATCATGGAGGACTACATCACCAGAGTTATGGGCCTCCCTCTTATAGGGGAGTGCACGTACAAAGAGGATAACCTTACCCTCTATGCATAGAGATTCTTTGGAGCACCAATAACACGTGCTGGCTTGCCAAAATAGCACATTCTCAAGCTCTAGAGGGCCATTTTTGAATAGATCACCCATTTCTTCACATGCTCTAGTAGGTACTCCCACCTGAATGCCAACCACTTCCATTTCCTCAATCATATTCTACATGGGGATAAAATCAACGTCCCCCACTACCTTGCATGCACCTTGAAATATGAGGCTAGATGATACCAGGCACCATTTCTACCCTGGCTCACCATGGCCTGATTTTTGCCTTGGTGAGATATGCAGAGTCACATAGAAATGTGACAATTGAGGAAGCTACGGGCACTAGTGCAGTAGTAGGGGCACAAGTAGAGGAGGAGGTGCCCATTCAAAATGAACAGTCAGCCCAAGAGGTGATAGAACAAGAAATGATGGTGCCTGCATCCTAGCCTATAGGAAATACAGGGGAAGTAGGACAGACCTCATTCCCTGATTTTCCCCAATTTGGGGAGGAAACAGGGCAGGTTTCATCCCATTCTACACCCCAATTTGAGGATGAGGTAGTGCAAGATTCCATGCCTATCTCCACCAGGACAGAAGTAGAAGAAGGAGGGCATCGAAGGTGGTTTCAAGCTCATCCGATGAGGAGACACCCATCGATGAGCTCAATAGGGAGGAGTATATGGCCCATATTTTATAGGATATTTCCTGTGGGCCAACTCCTCAATAGGAGGTGGCCATGGTAGATGTACCACCAGAGGGCCAAGTGGAGGATCTACAGCAGCTAGGTTCTGAAAGAGTAGGCTTCCACTTGGGAAGCCAAATTCAAAGAGGAACAGACTCTATTTGAAGAGTCCAGAAAGGAGGCCACCCTAAAAATGCATGAATTATATCAAACAATTTAGCAACTACAAAGGAAATTGTAGTTGTAGGTGGACCAACAATAGCCGAACAACCGACCAGGGTTGATGTAGTAGTGCAGACCGATGGGGCAACAGAAGTGCCCCCTACTGATAAGGAAACAAAATAGGGAGACACTACTACAATGGAAGTAGAGCAACCCTACTCTACATCCCCCTCTATAGATCAAATAATTCAAGAGGATGAGGTTAAAGTTGAAGAACCTCAAAATACAGATCAACCTAAAAAGGGGGAGAAGATGGAGAAAAGAAGATGGAGGCCGAAGAGCCTCAAATTACAGATAGAGAGGGATAGGTAGAGCACTCTCCAATTAATACAAGGGGCAGCTCAACCTCAAGAAAAAATCCCATAAAAAAAATAAATAGTCCCTAATGTGCAACAAGTAGTTATAGAGGACCAGGAGGTTCAACAACCTGCATCCCCTATACACCAAGAAATACTAGTTGCACCAACATACCCTAGGGTACAGAGTATCAAGCTGAGATCAAAATAAAAAGTCATAAGGCCATCTCAGCGTCGACCCAGAACCAGAGCAAGAGTTATAGAGTTGAAGGCCCTAGGCCTTGAATCTGACATGGAATCAGAGCTGGATTCCGATGAGGAATGAGAGGTAGCAAAGACTCAGTTTGCTGCCCAAAAATAGAAATTTGAGGAGCTCAAGGAGGAAATTAAGGTAGACAAGAAGAACTGGAAGAAGGCCTCCAAGAAAGCCCTCAAGGAAGTAGAAAAGGAGGCCAGAAAACAATCTGGAAAACCTCGGAAGAATATTCCAGTTGCTCAACCTGAGAAGTTCTGGCATTTGTATGGGTCAAAATATGGGAAGCCCTCTAGGATGTAGGAGTATTTTAAGTAGATGGGATTTCTAGGCCCTATACAGAAAGAGGATCTGGCTTCAAGTAGTAGAACTCCCCTTGTGCCAAAAATAGAGGTTAAAGCTGAACCTGAGCTTGACCCAACAGGGGGAGATTTACCCACAGCTAGGGTTGCTAAGGAATCTAGCATCCCATTTGGAGATAAGGAATCAGTGCCTGAGGGTGAGAAGTTGCCACTTCACCATGAGTACTAGAAAATGGCTGAGCCTGCATTCCAGAAGGATGCCACCAACTTCACTGGTTTTTATATGAATGTTGATAAGGGCAAGGTGGCCTGGACCAGAGAACCACCCAAGAAGAGGGTAGGGCCAAGTGAACCACTTCGGCATAGCAAACGCCAGAAGCAGTAGGGACAGGAGACAACAGCTCCCATAGCACCAAAGGGGTGAAAGCCCTAGGATAAAGAGAAAGCCAAGGCCGCTAAGAGAAAGAGGACACAGACCAACCGGGCCTATTGGGATGAGGTGAACAGAACTGGTAATTACCAGTTCAAAGTGGCATAGGGACGTGCCACCCCTTAAGCATGGGGGGATGATGAGCCACATAATTGCTCATTTTTTGTACTCTTTTCCCCATAATGTGTGGCATATATTCTTGTAGATATAAATATTTTATGGAAATTATATATATAATTGATAGTTTATTTTGCATGTTTTCTAATATTTGTCTTTAAGTGTAATTTGTGTAGATTTAGTGGAAATCATTGCATTTTGGCATGTTTTCATCAAGGTCCAACTCGGACCTGGCACTTATAAATTAATGAAGGGAAAACATCTACAGAATATCGATAAAGAGGCATGAAGTCAGGCGCCAAGTCCTTTGAAGCGCCTGACTTCCATTCGACACCTAACTATTAGGCACCTGATTTTCGTTAGGCACCTACTTCCCATTGTACGATGGAAGGTGCCTACTTCCCATTATACGATGGAAGGTGCCTACTTCCCATTATACAATGGAAGGTGCCTACTTCCCATTGTACTGGAAGGTACCTACTTCCCGTTATGCGAATGAAAGGCGCCTACTTCCCGACTTCTTCAACCATGGTGCCTGATTCCCATTAGCATCAAACTTCAGCATGACTCTATGGTCGACAGAATAGAGTGAACACGTCGACAACTAGCATGAAAGGATTTTTAGCATCATAACCAAACATGGGATAATGTCAAAGGTGATTCATCACCTATTTTGCAACTGTTACATAAATTTATTTTATAAATCGGGCAAATCGAATATCAACATATTCTAGAAATAGAATACGTTGAGATATCATGATATTTTACTCGATTCAAGCAACCAACTGTAACAATGAATCATGCATTGATTCATTATAAAATTGTAATAGGGTTGGCTGCATACTTTATAAATATGTAGGCCACCCCTGAAGAAGACCCCCTAGACTTTTTATGTAATTTTCTAATTATAAACTGTTAATAAAAATCTCTGCATTATTCTTGTAAAAAGTATTCTCTAAGTGTCCGGTGAACATTCTACCATGGGAAGAACCTATTGGAAGCGTGGGCCCACTTGCAATAGAGTTCTTCCCTATTTCCTTATTTTTCTGTAATTATTTTAATAGATTAATTTATTTCCAGCACTTTCCCTATTTTTTGTAATTTCCAGCAAGGTAGTTATTTAGAGTTTTAATGTTTTCAGTCCTGTTTCTTAGACTTAGCATAGGATTATGGGTTTAAACATAAACTTCAATGAACATTAAACACCCCCAAACCATAATCCAAGGGACTCATCTCCGAAGGAGGAATTGCAAGCATAGATTTTGCACGGCTGCTCACAAGACTACGAGCTACCCCGGGTTGACAATTAAATGGAGGTAATTAATTGAACCATAGAAAAACTAACCAATGTTTTTCCCAACACTTCCATCCATGCTTTCCTGCCATTTACACCACCAAAACATCACCATTTGTCATCCATCCTAGATTTCCCACCATTTTTGCCTATTATTTGTATATATTTATATATATATATATTTAAATAATAATATTTTATATGTATTTAATAAGTATATATTTATATAAATAAATTAATCTCAGCCATCCGATTTTATTTAATCTCATCCATCCATTTACCTTAATCTATGCCACACCCTAAATTTAATATCCACCCTTAGATATGCTTTAATATCAACCACATGATTAATATCGTTGAAACACTAGCATGCCCTAGTTTGGATTATAAATAGGAGCTATTTTGATGGCTCAACCCCTAAGTGATCAAATTCCCTGAGTCCCCTAAGGTTCCTCGATCTTTCGAAGTACCTTAGAGTTCTAATCCAGCCTTTGTGCCCTAACCCCACTCCATCCATCATATTCCCTATTCTCTCGCTCATTGTCATCACCATCACATCCCTTGCCTTCATTTGATCTGCTTTTGCAGATCTGATCTAACTTCTCGAGTGCCTTACTGCTCTCTGCCATAGTGCTGAGTTCCTTACTACTCTCTACCACATTCTTGAGTTCCCTACTGCTCATCACCACATTCTAGATCATCCTACTACTCTCTGCCATAGTCTCAAGCGCTTTGCTTCTCTCTACCATCCTCTTGAGCGCCCTGCTACTTTTTGCAAACCTCCCAAGCACCCGACTGTGTTTGAAAACCCTATTTTGAAGATAAGAGAGATCCTCGGGTGTCGCTAGGGCACACCCTCAACATCGACCTACAACATATCCAACCATTGATAGACAACAAACAAGAGCAAGGTAAATCTATTTTATTTTGTCATATTTCATATTGTTTAATTCTATTTGTATTCATACTATTATAGCTAGGGTTTTAATTGTGATTTTAGAGGGCTCACACAGTAGATCCCTCATTATTACTAACTCTCTAGTGTTTCTTTGTGTGTATATTGGACAAGTATATTAGAAGTATTGGATAACTAGTTAAGCTGGAGTGGCTCGAAATCGGATACACAGAAGCCCACTCACACTGTTGGCAATTTGAGTTATTTTGTGTTGTCATTGATGTCACATGGATCATTGATATCACATGGATCACATTGAGTTTTGGTGGCAAAAGCACTTCATAAATAATCATTTATGATATTTTGGAGAGCATGGATGTATAAAAGGTTTTGTGGCACAAGAGGCATATAATATTTAATTTTTAAATATTATATTAATGTTTTTTATTAAAACCAATGGTAAAGGTTTTTATTAAAACCAATGACAAGGGTTTTTATTAAAACCAATGGTAAAGGTTTGTATTTAAACCAATGGAAAGGCTTTTTACTAAAACCATTGGAAAGGGTTTTTCATTAAAACCACTATGCTAAGACTTCTCCAAATAATGATGAATGAAAAGGTTTTTCAAATAAAACCTAGGTGCAAAACGTTTCATGGCAAAATTCAAAAGAATGAAGGAGATATCCCAATTCAAAGTTAAGAGTAAGTTGAATTTTATTATTCGCCAACGTGCAATGGTTGGGGAGATTAATAAAATCCGTCGATGTCATTAGAAGGCATGGAGGTGCATATAAATAAAAGGTAAAACCTTTATTTATAATAGATTGGGAATAATTGCACATGAGTGAGAATCGTCGAAAGGGAAGCAACGAAGAAATAAAGAAAAATAATTTTCGTTTGAGAGTCAGGTCAAGGAGACAGCGCAGGAAAGTGATATCATGCAGGAGCCTATAGCACAGTTGGTAGCGCATGAACTTTGCACAAGGTAGGTTCACTGTAAGAATCCCGCCAGGGGCAAAGTGTTTTGCTAAGGAAGGTATTTTGAGTTTTCAGATTTGAGCGCATGAAAATTTGGGTGTTTGGGATTAAATCCTAATGTGGGCTGACGCCCACATGGTAAGCTCTTCACAGTGCTAAGTGAGAGGAACAAAGTTCGACTCCTGCAAATGTGTGAAGACGCATTGTTTTTTGCAAGGCATTAACGATTTCGAAGATGGTGAAGGCACATTAATTTTGGCAAAGGCATTTCGTAAAAAAAGTATTTATCTCTAGCGCATGGTAATATTTGATATTGCCAAAGTTTTTGTGTATTGAAAATCATTTCTATTATAACTAGGGAGTTATAAGGTATTTAGTAAAAATAAATGATTGTTGTATGTGCTTAGGGAGTCATAAGGTTGAAAAGTGTTGAATTTGTTATATGTTCTAGTGCATGATTTAATTATGAAATTAAACTAGGAACTTGAGACCTAGTTAATTGCTACCTTGAGTTAGAAGACATGCACATGAGTTAGGGTTTGAATTTGAAGACAAATTGCTTGATTATGTGCCTTGGCTATTAAGAAGAAGTGGATGGATTAGAAAATCAATTTTGTGGATAAAATTGATGCTTGAGTTCATTATTGCTTTAGTGGAGTTCATTGAGAGTATTGCCCTTATTGAGGAGGTTTTTGCCATTGCTTGAGGAGATTATTGTTGGTTACTTGTTGAGTAAATTACCACTATTTGAGACCATTAAGGAGATCATTTGCTAGTCACTTGTGGATACTTTTATCTTTCATTTGAGGAGATCATTGTTGGCTATTTGAGAGCTCTTTGCTTGAGGGAATTGTGCCTGTTTCTTGAGAGCTTATTGACATTGCTTGAGGAAGATATTATTGAGAACCTATTGCTATCACTTGTGGAGATTGTCCTTGGTTGGTTAAAGTCCTCATTGTTATTGCTTGGAGAGGTTTTCATTAGAGAGCTCATTTGCCATATATTTGTTATTCATTGTTGAGCATTGTTATCATCCATTTGAGAGAGTATTTGTCATACATGGTTGAGTTCATTGTTGAGAATTGGTATCATCCATTTGAGAGAGTATTTGTCATACATTGTTGAGATCATTGTGGATCATTGTTGTCATCCATTGAAGAGTACATTGCCATTCATTGTTGAGTTCATCATTGAGCCTTGCCTTCGTTGATTTGTGGATGAGATTTGAGTGATATTTGAGCATGATTGAGTGAGCCTTTGAGAAGGATTTTGGGATAGAATTGGGACAATACTTGAGCAGGATTGTTTGAGCCTTTTTGTGAAGGTCTTGAGTACATATTTGGGACAACATTTGAGTAGGATTGTTTGAGCCTTTTTGTGAAGGCCTTGAGTACAGATTTGGGACAACATTTGAGCAAGATTGTTTGAGCCTTTTTATGAAGGCCTTGAGTACATATTTGGGACAAAATTTGAGCAAGATTGTTTGAGCCTTGTGAGAAGGCATTGAGGAAAATTTATGAGTAGTGAAAGAGATAGAATAGAAAAACATACCAACACCAGTTGCCTAGCTAAGAAGATTAGTGAAGAGCCCACCTGAGCAGATCAAGATTGCCCACCTGAGTAGATTAGGATTGCCTATTTGAGGAGATCAGTGGATTTCCTAGCTTAGAAGATCAGTGGATTGCCTAGCTAAGTAGATCAATGGATAGCCTAGCTAAGCAGATCAGGATAGCCTAGCTTTGAGCAGATCAAAGTAATAATTTATATTGGGATAAGGATCCCTATTTTTTTTTGAAATAATATTATGAAATTATCTTATGGATTACCCCACATTGGGGGAACCACGTTAAATATTGTGTCTCAATTATGTGTGGTGATTTGTGCACTTGCTTACTATTGCTATCTATGTCATTAATGCACACTGCTATATTTGGTTATTGTAATTAAGGACACTAATTGATATTGGTTTGGAAAGAAAGTAAAAAATGGGTGCTATACTGTTCACCCCCCTCTCAGTATAAGATTGTGTTCTTCACACACTTGTTGGGAGAAAATATGTAATTGAAGACACCACCATTTGTTGACACCACCAATATTTGTAAAAACTGTATCAAATAAGATTCTTGAATTCATTATTGTAAAAACAAAGTTTTTAGGCTCCCCCCATTTAACATAAATCTAATTTGTTGTGTAATATCTGGTTTATTTGAATTATGTTTTATTTAGCATTGTTTAGTATCACATTTTTAGCTCTACAAGGAGAACTAGCCGAAGTTGTGGAATTTATGGAGGAGACATAATGGGTGAATCATGAGGGGGTACAACAAGAGAGTGTAAAACCTCTAGAAGTGGATGTAGAGGTTAACCCTATTGACATGATTCTTACAAATCAGGATAGGTAGGATGAAGTTGGAAAAGCATTAAGGGAAGATAAGCAGATCCTAAAAAAGATAGAGGTGAAGCCTATAGATCCAATACGAGAGGATTTCAGTTTAGAGGAGGTTCCAATGATACCCTTAAGGGTGACTAGGAATCAAGCAAAGAGAACTCCCTTGGATGTTGGCAAGGAACACACTGTAGGTAGATCCCCTTTAATGGAGGTAAGGAAGAGGGAAACAATGACATAGATAGCCAGAGAAACACAATTTATCATCAATCTGGTTGGGAGAGGGAAGAAATAAGCTAAATCTAAAAAATGAAGGTTTTGTCATGGAATGTACGAGGTCTCAATGGGACTAGAAGACATAGATTAGTACAAACATTGAGAAGATATAATCACCTAGAAATTTTACTATTACAAGAGATAAAGGTGGTAGAAGTAAACTTATCAATGGTTAAAGACAAGATTTGGAGAGGAGTGAACTTTGTTGCTCAACCCTCAATGAGCTCCTGAGGAGGAATGATGTGTATTTGAGACCCAAATAAATTAGAAGGATAAAAATTATCTCGAATGACATATTTTGTGTTATCCACTTCTTTGTGAAGGAGGATAATTCCCACTAGATCATTATAAATGTCTATACACCCACTACTATGGTTGGAATATGAAGGTTATAGAGGGAATTGAGTGAACTCGAACATGTCTTTATAGGCATCCCATGGATCATTGCAAGGTAATTTAATACCCCTCTGTATCCGTCTGATAAGAAAGGAGGCATTGAAGGATATTCAAAGAGTATGAATGAGTTTGGTGATTTTATAAATTCAAATGCTTTGATGGACTTGGAGCTTAGACAAGCAAAGTTTACTTGGACTAATAGGTGAATGGGGAGTCAATTGATCCAAATTAGAATGGACAAGGGGTAGATTTTTTAGGAGAGCTTAGTGTTGTTTGGGGACACTACTCTCATGGCCCTCCAAAAAACTAGCTCATACCATAATCCTTTGATTTGTGAAACAACAGACAAGAGAAGGCTCCATACTTTCCCGCCATTTCCACCACCAAAACATCGCCATTTTTCATCCATCCTAGCTTTCTCACCATTTTTACCTATTATATATATATATTTATTATATATATATATTTAAATAATAATATTATATATATTTAATAAATATATATTTATATAAATAAATTAATCTTGGCCATCCGATTTTATTTAATCTCATACATCCATTTACCTTAATCCATGCCCCACCCTAAATTTAATATCCACCCTTAGATATGCTTTAGTCTCAGCCACACGATTAATATCGTTGAAACCCTAGCATGCCATAGTTTGGATTATAAATAAGAGATATTTTTATGGCTCAACCCCTAAGTTATCAAATTCCCTAAGTCCCCTAAGGTTCCTCGAGCTTTTAACCCAACCTTTGTGCCCTAACCCCACTCCATCCATCATATTCCCTATTTTCTCGCTCACCGTCATCGCCATCGCATCCCTCACCTTCATATGATCTACTTCTGCAGATCTGATCCGACTTCTCGAGTGCCTTGCTGCTCTTCGCCATAGTCTTGAGTTCCTTACTGCTTTCTATCACATTCTTGCGTGCCCTGATGCTCTTCACCACATTCTTGAGCATCCTACTACTCTCTGCCATAGTCTTGAGTGCTTTGCTTCTCTCTACCATCCTCTCGAGCGCCCTGCTACTCTCTATAGGCCTCCCAAGCGCTCGACTGCATTTCAAAACCCTATTCTGAAGATAAGCAAGATCCTCGGGTGTCACTAGGGTACACCCTCACCATCAACCTACAACAAATCCAACCATTGACAGACAACAAGCAAGAGCAAGGTAAATCTATTTTATTTTGTTATATTTCATATTGTTTAATTCTATTCATATTCATACTGTTATAGCTAGGGTTTTAGTTATGATTTCTGAGGGCTCACCCAATGGAGCCCTCATTATTATTACTAACTCTCTAGTGTTTCTTTGTGTGTAGATTGGACAAGTATATTAGAAGCATTGGAAAACTGATTAAGCTGGAGTGGCCCGACATCGGATACATAGAAGCCCACTCATACTTGTTGGGAGCAAAGAAGTAATTGAAGACACCACCATTTGTTGACACCACCAATATTTGTAAAAAATATATCAAATAGGATTCTTGAATCCATTATTGTAACAACGAAGTTTTTAGACTCCTCCACATTTAATATAAATCTCATTTGTTGTGCAATATATGGTTTATTTGAATTCTGTTTTATTTAACATTGTTTAGTATCATGTTTTTAGCTCTACAGGGAGACCCAGTCAAAGTTGTGGAATTTGTGGAGGAGACATAATGGGTGAATCATGAGGGGGTACAACAAGAGAGTGTGAAACATTTAGAAGTGGATGTAGAGGTTAACCCTATTGACATGATTCTTATAAATCAGGACAGGTAGGATGAAGTTGGAAAAGCATTAAGGGAAGATAAGTAGATCCTAAAAAAGATAGAGGTGAAATCTATAGCTCCAATACGAGAGGATTTTAGTTCAGATGAGGTTCCAATGATGCCCTCAAGGGTGACTAGGAATCAAGCAAAAATAACTCCCTTGTATGTTGGCAAGGAACACATTGTAGGTAGACCCCCTTTAACGGAGGTAAGGAAGAGGGAAAAAATGACATAGATAGCTAGAGGAACACAATTCGTCATCAATCTGGCTGGGAGAGGGAAGAAATAAGCTAAATCTAAAAAATGAAGGTTTTGTCATGGAATGTATGAGGTCTCAATGGGACTAGAAGACATAGATAAGTACAAACATTGAGAAAATATTATCACCTAGACATTTTACTATTACAAGAGAGAAAGGTGGTAGAAGTAAACTTATCAATGGTTAAAGACAAGATTTGGAGAGGAGCGAACTTTGTTGCTCAACCCTCAATGAGCTCCTGAGGAATGATGTGTATTTGAGACCCAAATAAATTGGAAGGATAAAAATTATCTTGAATGACATATTTTGTGCTATCCACTTCTTTGTGAAGGAGGATAATTCCCACTAGATCATTACAAATGTCTATACACCCACTACTATGGTTGGAAGATGAATGTTATGGAGGGAATTGAGTGAACTCGGACATGTAGTTATAGGCATCCCATGGATCATTGCAAGGGACTTCAATACCCCTCTGTATTCGTTTGATAAGAAGGGAGGTATTGAAGGATATTCAGAGAGTATGACTGAGTTTGGTGATTTTATAAATTCAAATGCTTTGATGGACTCGGAGCTTAGACAAGCAAAGTTTACTTAGACTAATAGGTGACTGGTGAGTCAATTGATCCAAATTAGAATGGACAAGGGGTTGATTTTTTAGGAGATCTTAGTGTTGTTTTGGGACATTACTCTCATGGCCCTCTAAAAATTTGGCTTAGACCATAATCCTTTGATTTGGGAAACAACAAAAAATAGAAGGTTCTTTGCTACCCCCTTTAGGTTTGAAAAGATGTGGATCCCTCATTCCGATTTAGAGAGCAGGATTCAATGTTAGTGGTAGCAAGATTTTTTTGGGGATAGATTGACTCAAGTAGTAAAAAAACTGAGATTTATTAAGAGAAACTTAAAATTGTGGAATAAAGAGGTGTTTGGAGACATTATGGTTAAAAAGTTAGCTTTACAAAAACTCATGGAGTTAGAAAAATATTTGTGCATGGGGGAGTATTTGGAGGAAGTCCAGACTAGATAAAAGGATATTCTATATGATTAGCACAATACTCTGGTATGTGAGGAGGCTTTCTGGCGATAAAAATCAAGAGCTTGGTGGTTAAAGGAAGGGGACATGAATACAAGGTTTTTCCACATTTCAAATCTCAAGCACATAAGTTTTAATAAAATCCAAGAGATCAAGATTGTTGATGATTCTTCTACAAGGGATCCTTTTCAAATTAGAGGGGAAGTTGTTTGATTTTTCCAAGACATGTTAGGAGTGGATTCAGAGCTAGATGAAGAGGTAATGAACCTGTTATTAGGCCATATTCCCTTAAAGATTACAAATCGTATAAATGACTAACTTCTAAGTCCCTTTACATATGAGAAAATTAAAGAGTCGGTCTTCTCCATGAAGGGAGAAAATATCTTGGTCTAGATGGGTTTTCGGTGCTCTTCTATCACAAGTTTTGGCACATCATTGATAATGAGGTCACCTTGGCAGTTAAGGAGTTTCAGATCTCTAAAAGGATCCCTTTTGATGTGAATTGTACATCCTTAGCCCTCATCCCAAATATTGTAGGTGCTAAATATTTTATAGATTATTGCCCAATTAGACTATGTAATACTCTCTACAAAATTGTGTCTAAAGTACTTGCAAACCGACTGAAGATGACTCTCCATTTTTTCATTGACAAACACTAAAGGGGTTTTGTTCAGGGATGACAAATTCTTGATGGGATCATTTTGATCCATGATATCTTGCACTTTGTCTCTAAATAAAAAAAGAAGGTATGTTTCTTAAATTAGATATGAATAAAGAATATGACATAGTTTCTTGTGATTTCTTGCTCAAAGTGCTCCAACGTTTTGGTTTTCATGAGGATTGGATCTTTATGATGAAAAACTGCATCTCCACAATGATGATCTCCATCTTAGTTAATGGGTATGCAGTGGGTTATTTTCCTAGTAAGAGGGGGTTGAGACAAGGGGACCCTTGTCCCCTTATCTATTTATAATTTTAGCTGAAGCTATGGGTAGAGCCTTCACATCAGCCACATATAGAGGAGACATAGAAGGTATCAGGCCAAATTCCACTTTGGAATCGATCTATTTTCAATAGTTTGTGGATGATACTCTAATTTTGACAAGATGATATCTTCCACAAGCAAGACATATTAAGATGATTTTGCATTTCTATTAGGTTGCAACAAGCCAAAAGGTAAATTTTAATAAAAGCAAGTTTTTTTTCCTGAATACCTCCAAAGCTCTCCAACTACAAATAACAAGAATATTCAACTGTGGCATAGGTTATTTACCAACAACCTATCTCGGGATGTCTTTATTACATGGAGTATGAAGAAAGCCTTGTGGGATTCGGTTATTAAATGTGTTACAAAGAAATTGTCTTCTTGTAAAGGCTCTCTTCTTAGTCAGGCAGGAAAGACCCAACTTGTGAAATCCTTCCTTCAAAGTATACCTATTTACTTCATGTCAATTTTTAAAATACCAGTATCGATCTACAAAAAGGTTGAATAGGTCCAAAGGATTTTTTTGTGGTTTGGGGCTAAGAAAAATAAGAGAATATCTTTACTTACTTGGAACAAAGTTTGTACCTATAAACAATATGAGGGATTAGGACTGAGAACTCTTCCTAAAATGAACAAAGCTCTAATGGGAAAGTTGGGTTGGAAGTTGGCGAAGGAAGAAGACACTCCTTGGTTCAAAATTTTAAAAGCTAAGTATTTATGTAATTCCTCCTTCCTGGAAAACCCCAACCTCCATAAGGGGTCTAGTTTCTAGAATAGACTTCAATAGGTAAGATCTCTGATCCAACATGGTTGTAGATGGAAAATTGGAGATGGTGCTAACGTGAGATTTTCACAGGATACTTGGCTCTTTAACTCTGCCCTTTGTGAGATCTCAAGGTTTGCAAACTTAAGTAACATTCCTGACTCCTAGTTATGGATTGTTGGTTCGGTATTATATGGTGGAAGAAAATGGAATCAAGAGGTGGAAGCAACTTTATGCTGAGAACATCAATGAGGACTTGCATTCACACCTAGAAAGTCTTAATAGATGCCTTAACGTCTACATCCTCAGTCATTGGTGATCAAATGATATATTTATTTGGATAAAAATGAAGAGTGGAGATTATTCTGTGAAGTCTGGTTATAACTTGGCTAAAGGTGTAGGGGTAGTGTGGCCCCATTTAAAGGTTTGGGACAAATATATCATCCCTAAGATTATTATTTTTTAGTGGCTGGTTATACATAATAAAATTATGACCTAGGATAATGTAAAAAAAAGTGGTTTCTCCTTACCAAATAGATGTGTTTTGTGTGAAAAAGAGGAGGAAAGTATTGATAATCTACTTCTGAAGTGCTCCTTTACCAAAAACTTGTTTGATCAGCTCTGTAGTGAATTCCAAGTTCAATGGGTTTTCTCTAGAACTATCTTAGACTTGAACTTGCAATGGGAGCCTCCTTTTAAAGGCATAATAATCAAGAAGTTGTGGCTTCTAAGCTTTCCATATATCTGGTGGAGAGTTTGGAATGAAAGAAACCACAAAATCTTTGAGGACTTAAAAATAGACTGGGAAATGATTTGGAACCAAGCAAGAAGTCTCTTGATGGAGAATTCTAACACTATCCGCTTCAAGGAGGGGTGGGAATTAGAGTAGGAAAGGTAGATATTGAAATGTTGGGGAGTCAGAGAGAAATTACCATTGACTCGAGTTCATACCAAAACTCATGCAAAATGGATATTGTCGTCGGTTGGATGGTTCAAATTAAAATTTGATGGGACCTCAAAAGGTAATCTTGGGCTATTAAAAGCTAAAGGGGTGATCCGAAATCATCTGGGTAAGGTAATCAAAGCCTTTACTAAACCACTAGGTGAACATATATGCCATTTTACTGAAGCAAGAGCAACTTATGTAGGAATATTTTTGGCTATCAATTGCAATCTAGATAAGCTCATAGTTTAAGGAGACAAAATATTATGATCACTTTAAAGGGAGGACTACTAGCCACCTGGACTATTGAATTAATGATGGTGGAAGCTTGAGCACTTTTGGATAGACTTGAGAATGTGTCTATCAATCATATTTGTAGAGAAGCCAATAGGGTAGCAGATGGTCTTGCTAATGAAGGAGTTTATGGCATATGCAAGAAAGAAATGGGGGAATGATATCCCAGTGCACATAAATAATTTAATTGACAATGATAATGCACAGGAATTGATAATGGAGATCAGTAGGGAGAGGCTGCTAGGAAAGCATAGAGTATAAGATATCTAGATATGTAACGTGTATGCTGGATTTCTAGTTTTGGATGTGGTTAGTGAAGTGTGCTTGTTTTTACATGATTGGTATAGGCTTTATGCCAGTAGGAAATCCTTCTTGGTGAAATGGACAGTGATTAACCATTTTTGTTGATGTAAAAGGTTAACATTCCTTTCAAAAATACACTTTTCCAACTTAACCAAAAAAAAACGGGTGGGGCCCATTTCAATCATATATAACCAATTAAGAAAACATGTAGACTTTAGGTTGGGAGCCTCAAGTATAAATGCTACTAGATAATATGTGATGCCATAATAATATAGTTTGTTGAAAGACTATGCTATTACAATGATGGTGATGTAATATTGATAGGGCCCATTTTAATCCCATTTAACCAATGTAAATAAATAAATCTAAGGAAAAAACCACATGATGTTATTCAAATTAGTAATTATACATATATTACCTAGCAAGATTTGAACTTGGATCTCCACATACAAAGTTTATATTTTTAACTGCTTGAACTTATGTCATTTTATTATGTCAAATTAAAATGACCTTAAAATGTCATTTTATTATTTAGTATGTATAATTACTAATTCGAATAACCTTAATATTGATTAAGTGACATGAGCATTAGTGGTAAAAAAATGAATGCTTCTAATATGGGTGAGGCCCATTTCAATCCCATATAACCAATATAAAAAGAAAATTAATGTTGGCATAAAAAAGAATAGTTAAACATGTAATTCAACATAGTAATTGATTATTTGATTATATTAGGGAGAGAATAAGAGTACAAGTTTGATCAAGGAGCAAGTACGAGTATGAGTAGAGAGCAAATGCAAATGCAATCAAGGAGTAAGAGCAAATGCAAGCTCACATTTAGAGAATTTATTCCAAATATTTAAAGAAAATCTAAGGGATTATCATGAGGAAAAACATAGCAAGGAAGGAAACTCATATATGAAATATCTAAGTGAAAGTAATAAATCACAATTGGAAGTAAGGATGCCCTAGTCAATGAAAAAGGAATAATTAATATATAGTAATCCCTAGTCAATTGGTAAAAGATACACAAAAGTGATTAGTAAGGATGAGGTGATAGAGCATGATATAATGGTTCTAAAAAGCAAAGGACTAATAAACAATAGCAATGGATACTAGCCAGGTCTTCGAAAGATTCAAAAGTGGATTAAATGCAAGTGGCTATTGATTTATTCAATAGCATTCCTTCCAAAGTGATTTTCATTTCCTTGTCATATTTTTTAGTTTTGAAGTCAAGTATAAAATAGTAAATGTTGGATCATGGTTAAGTGGGAGAGATGGCTTGTATTTAAAACCATGGAGTGAAAGAGACAAAGGAGGAACTATGAAATTTCTAGAATAGTTTAAACATTGAAAGGATACTCAAGCGATAATGAGTAAGATGCTAGGGAAATAAAAATAGAACAAGATAGCAATGATAGGAGGGATGTATAAAGCATAACTAAATATTATTTTAGTATCTGATAGAGTTATAAAGAATATTTAAGAACATTTATTTATTCCAGATAACATATAAAAATTTGGAGCATCATTGATGAGGACGTGATGATACAAGAGTTTGTATGCACCCTACAAAAGGATGCATTATAGTAGTACATAATATGTATAGGTGGAAATATTAAACCATGAGATAAAATAAAGGAAGGTTTTAATGTTGAATATTATTTTCAAATAACTTGCACTAAAAGTGTTGGTAAAATGAGAGATAATCTAGATACTTGATGATATAGTGATAAAATTTGACAATAGATTTAAACCATACAAAGGAAATTATAATAATTTTTGACAAAGAGCAAGTTCTAATTATAAAAAAATTATTTGGACCTAAATATTCACAAATAATGGTGAAATCAATCCAACAATGGGTAAAACATGTTCAGGATCTAGAAGAAAGACTAGTGCCACAAGAGTAAAGCAGGGTGATGCCACATCTACAACAATAGAAAATGACATCTTTAAAAGATAATAGTAGCCCAAGTTTTAGATTAGAATCAATTCAGACATTAAATATATAATAAGACTAATTAAAGGGACTCAATTATTGAATAAACTAAGTTCACTCAATGAATATTGGGACAAAGTGGCCACCTAGACAAATTGGCACCATATACCTGGTGCTACAAAATAAGGATAATGTCACCAAAAGAGTTAGCATGTAAGAAAATTAAAGGGCATGAAGAGAACTAGAGAGTTGAGGAGGATAAAAAGAGATAAGCTTTGGAAATAAAAGTCATACTCATATATATACACAAGTGAAGAGTTTTACCATGAAGAATGTGATGATATACCTAGAGGAAGATGTAAATGTCATATTCATGACAATATGGGTATAGACAAGAAGACTTCCTTAATACCTTTAAGACATAAGGTGCACTAGCAAATGGTTAGACAATAAAACCCAATTACATCTTAGAAAATATGGAGGTAAACATAATAAATGTTACGTTAATAATTGACTTTAATGTCACTAACACAACAATAATAAATTTAATACCCTATACCACACTACTCAATATAAAATGGTTTATCAATAATAATGGCATCTAAGATATAAATAATGAAGAACTAACACTATAAGATGAAGAATTTTTGATGAACATTCTACTAAACATTGGAAGGTCTGCACATATTTAGGAGAAATAGGTCAAGAAGGAAGGTTAAAAAAATAAATAAATACATACAATACCTTTGTAATTTTACTACTATAATAGATGATGCATTAGTATATTATATCCATATTATTTATTATAGAGAAATTTAGATCTTTAGATTTATAAATACCCCCTTGAAAATATATATCAATTGTTGGATACAAGGAGACCATGAAATAATCAACAAAGTCTACAATGCAAGTAGAATGCTAGAGGCATAGATAAAAAAGGATATTCAAATTAGGTAAAAAAACACCTTCTTTGCCATTGTTTGATGGGTTGGGTTTCCTATAACAATACTTATAAGAATGAAAGATATATTACTAGATGTCCCTCTAGAAAATATAAGCATTACATTACACACTTGTTGAAACTACTATTAAGTTGGGGGTGCCTTCAAATTTGAGACTAAGAAATGGGAAGACCAAGGTTTATGACACTAATTAATGTAGTAACTCCAAAGAAAGGTATGTCAAGACTAATATCAAATTGTAGATAAAACTTTGTGTTTCTATGCATAATATCATTAGGATTAGTAACTCGAACAATTAATACAAGGATTTTACATTAAGGCATATTTCCAAGGCATGGTATATCGACTAATAATTTAAGAAACTATAGAAAATGGAAAATATATCAAGTTTTGTGCATATATTTGTCTTCTATAACTTAGACCCATAAATAGAGGTGGCATTAGAGATAATTATATAATTCTTATTCATAGATGATGACAACACCTACAAATGATTTTGTGCAAAAGAAAGAAAAGAAAGAAGGAAAAAAATAAATACAAATTCAAAGCTAAATATTGAGTGCCCTAAGGGAGAATCTATCCACCCAATAATAAAGTAGCTAAAACTAAAAAGAAGAAGATGCCACAAGAGGAAGAACCCCAAACAAATTTTAATGTGGAGATAACTATAGAAAAAATGGCATAAATCCAAGAGCATGGTCTTGGTAAATATTACCACAAATCCCCAAAGAAGAATATATTAATATAGTACTAGAAGAGGATCTTAATAATACAATAATATCTATCATTACAAAAAAGAAAAAATTAGTAATATAGTAGAATATGATAAATACTAGGCTTATTCCTTAGGAACTACACTTAAATGAAGATAGAAGAAGAAACATATGTCATGCATATTAAGACCAAGAAATATGCTAATCCATTAAAAGAGGTTTTATTTAATTGAACTCTAATATGAAAACAAGTCAAGGCTCAATTTGATAACATTTTTGATGGTAGGATTATCTCACCAAGCCATAACATTGAGTAGCGTAGTTGCATAACAATATTAAAGAAGAAAATATGTCACATCCCCGATATTTGTCATTATTTTGCTTGGAAGAATGTGATTCTACAATAAGTTTTGTGGTGTAGGTACATGTATACGCGCGAAAGCGAACGAGAACACCCACCCTTGACAGAGATAGAGGTTGGAGGCGTCAAGTAAGGTGGCATATGATGTTGTGCCTCGTGCACCTTGGCTCGTGGGTACATGGAAGTCCACTGTAGAAATTTGCATACAAATATCATTCTGCCTGTCGTTGCATTTAATGCATGTGTGACTACATTTCATATATGACTGTTACTGCATTTTATGTATGATGCTTGTTGCAAGTTGTCAATGTTTTAAAAGAAACACATAAATATCAAAAGAAAAAAAAAATATAAAAATAAACAATAATAGTAAAAATAAATATAAAAAAAAATATAATAATATATAACTATATATAATATAGTTAATATACCCAGTGTTGTAGGTGAGTTTGAGAGGAGAGGGCAATCTTCCAAGGGAGGTCCTAGGTTCGAATCTCCACCCTACCAAAAAGTTGAATTGGGTGCCCAAAATCCAATTGATAATATTGGTGCAGGTAGGGCTGGGTGTGACCCCGGGTGACTTTGACGGTGTAGAACCCCTGTTTGTGGTCTCTTAGACCAAGGCGATCCCGCAAGGGGTTTTTCGCTTTAAAAAAAAAAAATAATATAGTTAATATAGAATGACGCATATGATATTATTTTCTTTGTGGGGAAAGGAACTCACACGGTAGTCTAAGTTATATATGTGTAAGTACAAATAAGCAAGCCTTAAATAATTAAAAATATAATAATGTTATATGAAATAGAAAGAAAAGAAGAACTTAACCAAGGAGGAAATATTATTAAAGGAAAATATGATAACGTCAAAGGAAATTACCCCTCACCATCCGGAGGAAGGAAGCATTTCCACATGACTATGCTTAAAAGGAACTATCTAGCATTACAATTTGGAAGGTGTCAACCTGGTGTGTCACGCATTTCCCTATAAATCAGTATCGAAGGATATGTTTGGATTCATTGGATTTAGAATTTGCTTTATAGAAGCTGCCATCTCAAAGTGAAGTGTAGAAGTCCGTCATCTTACTGTCACGCTGAAAGTGAACAACGCTGCATAAACCAGGTCAGACCCATATGTTGCCTTGAGGAATAATTGTTTGATGTTTGAATTACCATGTTGCTTCTGTATTTAAGTAATCTATGTTGTTCTGGGTAATAAAACGTTAATAGGATGATGTGTTATTAAGGGGATATTATAATTATAAATTATTAAAGAGAATGCAATCCTTAAGTGGACCTTTGAGCAAGGCAACGATTATCGTTTAAAATTTCTTGGTATACAACTCTCTTGCGTGACTTTCTGTATGACTGCTAATGAGAAAGGCTTGTTAATCTATAAATTTTATGGAATGCAATTCTCTAGCTTACTCTCTTGTGCGGCTGCATTATAGCAAGGCATTGTTAATATTTAAAATTCCTTAGAATGCAATTCTTTGTATTGTTTTATTTTCTCTCTGCATGATTGCAAGATGCATGCTAGCTGCATTAAATGGGCCAAGATGACCCTAAAAATCTCTACGCCCTTGAAGCCTCATCTCTGTCTGAGTGGGATCACGACGAGAGATTGGCAAAATTATGCCATGGATGGGATGCGCTGCCGTTCAGCTGGCTATAAAAGCTGCCGCGCTGCTGAGTTGTCTCCAAAGAACAGCCGCGTCTCATTGTCATAATTCTTCTATGGTGTCCTTATATTGACCTACTGTGTTTGAAAAAAAATGTATATAAATGCATAATGCTAAACTAGGCCACTACTCTTTATTTTAGTTTTATCATTCGAATTTAGAAAAGCCGTGCTTAGATAAATTAAGGCTTCTAATGTTAAATATTGACATTTGGAAAGATTCGATTCAAATATACCTACTGTGCTATGGCTGTATTGTTGGTTGAACACCTGAATTTAATTTGTATTAAATAAAGAAAATCGTTGAGTAATGGCCAAGCTTATCCCTGTTCCTTGTTTCTTGTACCCGTAATGCTGGGTTTGTTCCAAAACGTAGGCGAAATATGACATTGGAAAGACAGACTAGAGAAAGAGTTTGATTTAATTTTTATAAAATTAAACTTGGACGTTGAATATGAATTCATACACCATTTCATCAAGAAGGCAGTAAAATACACAGAGTTTATCACACTAGTGTATTTTTATATTTTCATAGACTCAGGTAACTATCTTCCGAAGTTTATAATAGTGTATCTTAAAAGATAGTGTGTATTCCTTGAAAAGCATGTGTGAGAACCATCCACAAATTGAAAAAACTCTTAGAACAGTTGAAAATTTTAATGATATGCAAAATTAGGCCATAACTAAAAATAGTGTACAACCTTCTTCGTTAGGTAACATGGTCTTAATAAATGTTAAAAAGACTTAGATATCCTCACATGGGATTATGGTGTTATTGTAACCTTATACAATAGAAAACGTGTTTATTATTACTAACAACGCTTTACATGAGTATGCTTTCTTTGTGAACTAAATTTAGATTTTCATATGTGAATTCGTGGTTGTGTATAATATTAAATGATGAATAGGACTGTATTAACGCTAAAAAGAATAAGTGTTGTATATTTTTTAAGTAAAGAAAATAGTTTTTATGTGAGAACTTTATTATTTTGAATGGAGCTTTATTTTACTTAGTGATTTAAAGGGTTTAAATATGTAAGCTTCAAGTAGCTATAGCAAGGACGTGGTTATTAATATCATAACGTGAAATATCAGAATAAAGGAAATAAATTTTAGGTTTTGTATATTGAATAAATTTAGCCAACCCTTGCCAAGATCTATAAAAAAAAAAACCAAGGGTTAAGATCTAAAAATGGCCGGTCTCGAGAACTTAAGTCACCAGCTGTTGCAGTGGTGAATATACTTGAAGTGCAGTTCCTCTATGCCTTATACTAATGTTTAGTTGGGTAAAACAATGATTATATATAAGATCTCGACAAAAAAATTATAGTGTGAATTTGACAAACAGGTGAGTAGATCTGGGTTGTGACAAAATATGAGAGATTCAAATTTGTATAGATTTTGGGCCACTAAATATAGCATATGACACTCACCCCTTTCCAACATATTTCATAAAGAAGGTACCAGAGAGTGCAACGAAAAGGAAGGAAATTACAAAATTCTTTGACAAAAAATAAAAGGTTATATAGTTTATCTCAAGGATAAAGCCATCCTTGAGAAAAAAATTGATAATAAAAATTTTTAATGCATATTTTCAAGTGTTGGGGTTTGCAATAAGATTAGAATATTAGAGTTTGTGTCAACTTGATATTCGCTATATCAAGAGCTTGAAGAAAATAATAAAATAATAGAAGAATTGAAGATTGGCCATTAGAGTATAGCATTATGGACCACCAATATGGATAAGACAAATTTGGTGTAAATAAGGCATCATCTTTAAATAAGGGTCATCTAGTCCAAACCCTTAATTTGAGGCATATGAGGAGCAATAATCAATTCATAAATAATTTGAGGTAAATAAGGGTGCAATAATACTTGGTAGAGGGATGATGCTATTACATTTGCAGGATAAAGAAATTATAAATGCACGAAAAGAGAAATATCAAAGGAATACCACCTATATGAATCAAGCAAAGGTGCATAATAGTAAGAATAAATAGATAGATAATGGAAAATGACCTAAAATTGAAAGGAGGAATGCACAAGGAATATAAAAATCAATATACTAGAGGAGCAATAAGGAGAAGGATCAATTATAGAAAGAGCTAGAGCAATATTTGAAATACCCTTCTCTCACCAATGAAGATCATGCAATAGCTACAAGACAATATGATAAGTTTACCACATGCGGTGAGAGTAGTTATGTCTAAGACAAATTTAACATCGCTAAAGAGATAAAAATTATGCCTAACAAAGTGAGTATGTTGGAGGATCTAGGTAAATCTTGTCAACAATATGTATTGCAAGAAGCTTTGAAAGAACAAGAAAATGCTAAGAATGAGCAACCAAGGCCTTCTCAAGCGAATGTAGATAAATAGTAGAACCTAATATTAAAATATCTAGTTGATATCTAGGTTACCATGATTGATATACTAAATGTCCCAAATTCTAAAACACTAAATTTGCCTCCATTTTATGTGACCCTAAAAATTTAAAATTATTTAAGAAGTTGCATTGCTAATTTAGGGGCAGTACTGACAATGATACCAAAGGTAATTTATGAAGAAAAGGGTTTGCCCTACACCAATACAACTAGGCACCTAATCTGAGTGGATGGAACTAGGGTAAATACAGCGGAAGTTCTCAAATATCTAATTATGATTGTATCAAAGCATCTAAAGTTGGTAGTGGTGTAAGAGGTGATAGTCATTTAGAGAATGGACATGCAAATGGTTAGAAGATGGCTACCTTACAATGGATTATACTCATATGAATGTACACATATATGGAAAAGTGATTAAAATTGACAACAAAACTCCTTGTAATTACTTGTTACACAAGTTGTATGAATATGACATAACAAATTAGAATAATCTCTTGAAGTTTATAGACGAGGATGAAGAGCTTGAATATGACCAATCCTTTGAGATTGATATGATAATAAATGTGCCTCAAGATGAAGAAGATCCAAAGTTTGATTATGAAGAGACCAAACTTGGGATTTACCTCATCTCAAAAGAACTATCCAACCTCCTAGATCTTCTAAAATAAGGATCCAATAAGACCTAGATGATGCACTTTGATAAAGTTAAAACTATAAATGGGATGGGAACTGCATTCAATTCATTGAATTGTAAGGTGTACATACCAATTTTGCATGTTGATTATTGTTCAAATGTACCAATAATATGGTTGAATATGAGGCACTATGCATTGACTTGAGAAAGATGAAAAGATGAGTATTAAGATCTTAAGGAGATATGGAAATTTTGAACTAATTATAATCCAGGTTAATTCTCAACATGACACAAAGAATAAGCAATTAAAGTTGTAATTTTTGAACAAATTATTGAATTCTTGATTATCGAAGCCTAACATGCTAAAGAGATTGAATACATGGTTGAAATCAAATATGGGGTAATACAATTGGATATAAGTTAGTTGCCTAAAGGGTTAATTATTTTGGAAAGACTATTCAACCTAGATGATAGCATAAATAAATCAAGCATCAAGGTAAAATCTTCTTCTTACCATTTTGTCAAAATTATCGAGGGAAAGAACTTGTTGTTTGGGAAGAAGTGCACTAAAGAAGAGATTGATATATTCAATAAACTTTGTGGTAAATATGTGGATATCATTGCATGGTCATATGAATATCTCAAAGGTATATGCTCAAAATATCATATAACATACTAGATCTAGAACCTAGTACCATACCTTTCTAGAAAAAATAGTAGCTAGTGAACCCTAAAATTGAGGCAATAATGAAGAAGAAACTCTTGAAGCTCTTATAGACCCAAATCATATTCCCAATTGAACACTCCACCTGGATCACTAATTTGGTTCCACGATACAATAAGAACAATGGTATAAAGTTATGCGTTGAATTTAGGAACCTGAATAAGGCTTTATTGAAAGATCATTATCTCTTGCTAAATACAAAATAGATTTTGAAAAAAGTAGCATGGTTGTAGATGTTGTTGCTTTTGGATGGTTTCTTAGGATACAACTAGATCTTTATTAAGGATGATGATTAATATAAGATAAAATTTACCACTAAATGTGGAACGTTTGCTTACCAGAGGATACATTTTGGTCTATCAAATGTAGGGGTTACCTTCTAATGGGCTATGGACATCACACTTGTCAAACGTATGGGTGAGATAATCCTTATATAGCTTGATGATTTGTCTATGTATTCCAAAATAAAAGTAAATTTATGGAACACCTTGAGGCACTCTTTAAGAGGTGTAGAGATTTTAGTATCACTCAACCCCAAAGAGTCCATTTTTATAGTTTAGGAAGGCAAGCTATTAGTTTATGTGGTGTCAAATTATTATGAACATTTGCTTCTCATAAATATAAAGGCATGCATAATATGCTAAATTTTAAACAAATCAACCATAGTAATTAATCCATACAAGACAAGAGTTGATAACACCCTTCAGGTAGGGCAACACCAATGCTATTCCTTATGGAAGGAACCACTCCATAATGGCTCAAAAAATGAGATATGCTCAATGAACCAAGATTGCTATAAGAGAATACTTGATATGATTGATGATGATTACAATTATAATATTCCTTCCTTATATACCCATATTCTAACGCTACTTGGGGGATCCAACACCTAAAACCTTATCCCACTCATTATTATAATATAATCAACCTTAGGTTATGTGTGGCCCATGCCAACTATCCATAATATCCTTATACAATATAATATCATATCCCCATATTCCTATCCCTAGGTACCATAACATAAAATATGGATTAGCCATAGATCTCCATAGGATAAAAGCAACTCAAGACCTTCCTTTGCCATTATCAATCAGAGTAATATGGTCCTTCCTAGGTCAAATCCAATTTGTTACCAAAATCATAACCAATTTAACCTAGATGGCCAAATAAATTACCAAAATGTTGAAAAAGGATAATATCCTAATATGGACTGATGAAGGTAGTAAAGCCTTCTAAGACATCAACTATGCCATAAAAAAAACCTTAGTCCTAGTCAGTCTTGATAATAAAAGCATTATTGTAGTCTTGACCTAGAAAAATGATAAGGACAAAGAACACTCCATCTGATTTATGAATAAAGTCTTCTATAACTACAAAGAGAAGCACATGTTCATAAAAAATAGGTATTTTCCATCATGAAGGCTCGTAAAAAGTTTAAGTACTATCTATCACAAAGCAAAACCATCATATTCATAATGCACCTTGACATCCAATCTATGGTGCTTCATGGCGTGGTGGGAGAAAAGTGAGTTGGATAGATAAATTTTTTTTAAGAATTTGATATTAAGATCAAACCTACCAAATTTATTAGGGTAGAGCCTTATATAAAAATATGGCAATGTCAATTTTGAAAGACTAGGTTGTCATAGTGGAGAAAGTAGAACTAGATGATAGGATAGGATGGATGAATAACATTTGTAGATACATGGCCATTGGAAAAGTACCAAAATGATTGAAAACCAAAGAAAGGGTCTTATTTAGGCAGAAGGCAATGCACTATGTATGGCTTGAAGGTGTCTTATTTAGGAAAATATATGATGACGTCATATTTGAGATGCATCAAGGAAGAATATATGAACACACTAATAAAATAATATGATAATGAAGGAGGGCATTATTATGAATCAACCATAACCCAAAAAATCCTAAGAGTTGGATACTAGTGGGATACCATCTTCACAGATTACTTCCAATAGGTTTTAAATTATGAATCTTGTTGTATGTTCATGAGAAAAGAAGAAAAAAATTTATGTCCCTTAAACCTATTATTGGTATAAAATTGTTTCAATAAAGGGGTATGGACTTCATCATCAAGATAAATCCTTTATTGAGTGCAAGATATATATGGTTTCTCATCACCATAAACTATTTTACAAAGTGAGTTGAAGAAATACTTATCAAATAATCCAATCAAGAGATAAATATCTAGTTGTTATAGGATATCATCATCAAGTTTTGACTCTAACTGTCATAGTTACTAAAATACCACCTACTTCGAAGAGGTCAAAGTGATGAATTTTACCTTAGAATATAGATTTATGCATAAGACATAATCTAATTATTACTCCCAAAGTTATGGATTGGTAGAATCAACAAACAAGAATATAACAAGGATTGAAAACCATTGTCTAATCATAATGGGATTGGCATATCAAACTATAGAAGATAATTTAGATAGACTGAGTGACACCTAAGGCATCCATTGGGTCATATCCTTACAAGATAATCTATAGAAAAAAGGTCATGCTGCCTATTAATTTGGAATTTCCTTCCCTTCAATTATTACAACAATTGGAGATTGGAGACGCCGATATCAAGCCAATGCAAGTAAGGTTGAATAGTCTATCCAATATCCATTTGTTGTAACATTTGGAGGGAAGGGAATTCCAAATTAATAGGTAGCATGGTAGAGTATTCAAGCCAATGCAAGTAAGGTTGAATAGTCTACCCAATATCCAATTGTTGTAACATTTGGAGGGAACGAAATCCCAAATTAATAGGTAGCATGATAGAGTATTCAAGCCAATGCAAGTAAGGTTGAGAGAGAGAGAGGTTTGATAAATAGACCACTGGGATGGATTACAAAGAAGGAGACTACAAAATGAGGAGAACATCAAAATTTTGAATCTCTTTGGAATGGGTCCTATCAAATTTTACATATTAGGGGTTCAAATGCTTATAAACTTGTAACCATGGATGGAAGAGTGCTATCAATTATAGTAAATAGGCAACATATTTATCCCTCTAATAGAATGCCCAACCAAAAGGAAATGTAAATATATACAAATGTTCTTTGCCACTATTGTTTTACTAGGTCTATTACTCTATTTTTATCAATCGTCTTCCTCTTTATCCTTGCTTTTTACCATCCTTCTTCTTCCCTCTTCTTACAACATAATTAATCATCCAAGACAAGGCAATGACATCATCATCATCTTCTTGTGATGTTATTAAAAATAAAAGGCATCCTATGACAAGTAAAGCATTTTTTAAGGTTGCTTGACACAAATTGACTATCCTAGTAGGCCAATTGATCCTATGTAGGATGATTGCCCTACCTAAATGCTCCTTGAACCTAGTTTAGGAAAATAAAGCTTGTATGAGGTTGGGGCAATAAATCCCCCACAAAAACCTTCCACTCATCATTTGAACCTTATGTCCAATGCACATGCTCTATTTTATAGCTCATAATAGATTGCTCCCTTTACACATTGCCTTTGCACCCATTTGCTAAGATGAAGCAAACCACATTCCCTACATGTAAACTAAATGATTTAATTTTATAATTGGACTAAGGGTAGAACCCATAGGGATCCCCTTCAACACGAAACATGAACAATCGATACAATCAACCTTCATTGAGTGAATCAATATTTAGCTAAATGTGCGAGAAATAAATATCACATCTAAAGAGCAAACTACTAGTTCCTCCTTGAGCAAAACCATAAACCAAGCCTAAGTTAATCTAGCTAGAGATTTGCTAGCTAATTAGAGAAAATAAATCAAGCTTACCAGCAAAACATCCAAGATATAAAAAATGCTAACTACTCTTAGAGTGAGTGAATTGCTTGCATATGTTAGATTTTGATGAATGAGCACTGGGATATAACAATATGAACAAAAGTAAATCTGCTAGTTGACTGAAATATGTTGTAAAAAAAATTCATACAAAATATTACAATGTAGCTATGGAGGAAATAAACACTCCATTAATGAAGCTATTGAACTACATTGTACCCATCACCAATGGATGGTGAAGGACACAAAACTGTAATATCCCCAAAGCTATACTATTTGTCTATATCCCCAAACTCTCTCTATATATCTAACAATGAGGTCTTTCTTATATAGGAACACAAATTACTTGGCCAACACTCTACCCAGCTATGCAAGGGACAAATCGCACGTATACATCTTGCACATTTACATTTGTGTATTTATTACATTGCATGAAGTAACTAGATAACTTGCACATAAAGTAATCTAAGTATGTATCTTGGAAGATACATGTACATAATCCAAATAATGGAATAGAATCTATTTCTAACACCCTTGTATTACATTTTTTGGGTATTGAAGACTTTAGTCTTAAATATGGATCTTCTTCATCATCTTCAACTTGATCTTCGTAGTCTTCCTCTGCATTCTTTGTAACCTGTTTAAGCAAATAGTTAGTGTCTCTGTAGTATGTTACATTTTTTGATAGATATTTCACTTCATAGTCCTCTATGGGTTCTTCTAGTTCTTTAATTTCTTCTATCCTTTGAACCAAGTGACCTTTATAATTTCTCTTCTAATATTCTAGCTGAGGATAATTGGTAGGTTGCTGAAATTATTTCTAACAAGGGTTTCTTTGGTATTATCGAGGTTGAAACTAATTTCCATGATTCATCTGATTTCCTTGGTTCTGATTTCTAGGACTGTATATGCAATAGCTGGTACTGTCATCCATCCTCTACATATATGATAATACCATGTTTTCCATCCTCTTTATAAAGAAGAAATATTTCCCTGTGGATTATCTTTTGATGCAAATGTAGTGTTAGTCATCTCATATTTTACAGTAATTTCTACTTCATATTCTTGAAGTATATTGATTAAATCATCAAAAGAAGTATCTTTACTTAAGACATGTAAAGGTGTTACCAAATGCTTATAGTTGTCTGGAAGTGCTCTCATGGTTACTTGAGTAAGAAGTTCATATTTAACTATTTCTCCTAAGGTCAGAAATTTCCCTTAAATATCTGCCACCTTCTTTAGGAACATTTCTATGCTTTCTCCACTATTCATTTTTAATGAGTGAAGTTAATTTTGGAGATGAAGAATAGTTGCCTTATTATTTCCTTCAAATATTTTCTCTAGGCTTATCCATGCATATGAATATGGTTGAATATCATTAGTGATAGAAAAATTTATTATCATTAAAGACTTTGAATCATTTTCTTCAAATTTTAGGATTTCAGTTTAACCTGTGGTAGGTCTCGATGTTTTCCTTTTGATAACATCCCAAAGTTTTTCATATACTAAGATTGCTTTCACTTTATTTTTCCAAGAAAAATAATTAAGGCCCTTGAGAAGTTTAATAAGAATTTGTTTGATGCCATTTTAAATCCTCCTAATATCAAACCTTAGATTTGTAGGCTTCCTTATGTCCCTAGTGATGAGAGTATGATATAGTGCTTTTGTAAAAATATAGTTCAATTCTGGTTGATTTTGTACAATTTTTGTAAATATCAAAAATTAATTTCTTAACACCTTATTACTCCTAATTGAAATAAGCACTTTTCAAATTTTGAAGAGGTTTTAATGTTGGAATTCTTTTGTCCATTTTTTAAATATTTGAGACAAGCAAAAAATATAATTATCCAACCTTAGTAAAAACCCTAATAACCTCTTTTTATATCCCTTGGATTATTTCTAATTTCCAATAAATTAAATTTGATGTAGTAACCCTTGTGGCTCCCAAGTTTGGAAAATTACGAAAATAATAATATTTGCAAAATGTTAAATAATTTAATAGAAGAATTATTCCTTATTTCTCCTAGGTTAAATTACAAATATTAAAATCAATGAGATAAGTTATCCCTTATAGGTTTTGCTTTCAAAATCTAAGTTTTAACCTTAGTTTATAAGCCTTATATCTCCAAATATGAAAGCAATAATAAAATAGGATTAAACCTTACATTTTTAGATGCTAAATCTCCTTATTTTTCGACGCTTTCTATGGCTAGATATAAAAATAATATAAGTGTCACCTTTGGCGCTAGAATCAACATAGATACCTTGGAGTTGCTTATTTTCAATGCTGGTAAGTAGACACTAAATATTTGACCTTCAATACTAGGAGCCTTTAATGTTCCTTCTTCCTTCCTTCCACACTACGCTTTGGATGTCTTTGATCATGCTTCACTCCCTGTTGAACTTTGAATTTGAAATACCTTTTATGGATGAATAATCATGGACTTTGTGACATGTGTCACGTTCGTTACAAGTGAGCACTCCTTTCATTCTATACTGTCTCAAATTCCTGTTAAATGCTCTTGAATCAATTTGTAATGTGTGGGCACTCATGTGAAGCTGGTGGAGGATACCAAGTGTCACTACTTCATTGTAACTCCTACGTCGGGTTTCTTGAGCTTTGAGAGAGGAATTATGTCTATTGTACCAAGTGGTATCTCTGCATGAAGTCCTTCCCTGTAATGTCTTTGAACATGGAGATAATAACTCCTCAAACCCTTTCATATACCATTCCTTTGCTTTGCTACGTTGCTTTTGCAACAAGCAATATATTCTTTTGTAGGTGGATTGATGATGCGCTATGGAGCTTTGAACGCTGATTTGGAGCTTCCTTTGATGGACGGTCTTCTCCAAGTTAGAGACCTTGAATGTAACACCTTTGATCCTTCTATTTTATGCCTCCAATCATGTTGAATTGTTTGTAGATTTTTTACATCTTTTAGAAGTAGATGTGCACTCTTTTGTCTATGTAAATATAGCTCGATGATAGCTTGATATGAGCTTTGATTCTACAGGTTTGTAAATCCAAGATGAGCCCTTTGAGTGGCTCATTTTTATTTGGAAGAAGAGTACCGACGTTCAACCTTTCTTGGATGATTTACCCTATAGTTAATGTGCCCTTTTATGGAACCTTAAAATCTGCTCGTTTGCTATAAAAACCAGATTAGAGTAGTGAAATAAAATATATTATAAATTGTATATAAGGCTTATTTTAATGTACCTTATTTTGCACTCTATTTTCAAATTTGAAATTTTGGTTTTGTGGTAGATTTTTCCTACAATACAAGGGTTTTAAGATTGTCTTTTATGAGTAGACACACCTTTCCATTTTTTCTTGGATACTTTGATAACAAATCCAAGATTAAATAACAGTAGATAGAATCTTTTCAATTGATGCAATTTTCTGCACTTTATTTTCTTGCATCTAACCTTGTAATGCTTTGGATTTGAGACTCACCAAGTCTCAGTCTTTGAAGCTTCTATTTCTGTTAGTTAATTTCTTCTCAAGATTTTGGAGGATTATAGCCTTATTGGTGGCTTCACTTGGCCACTATGTATTGCAGATTTCTATGATTCAATAGTGTCTTTAGACACTTGATACAAATTAGATTTTGTGCCTTTCAAAAACATAAATATATTTTCTTTTGAGAGTAGTGTAATAGTGCAAAATAAATATAATAGAATTTCTTTTTAATGCACTAAAATTTTTCACATTATCACTCCAATCAACTCTCAAGCTAATGCACAATTAAATTTACTGCAACTAATCAAGAATAATCTGAAATGAACGTTCAGTAATTATTCTACAATATCACTACAATTTAGTATTGTAGGACTTAGTCTTTTCTTTTTTTCAAAGTAGATGATAGGTAGTTGATAGAAGCAATTTTGAAATATAATAAACTCATAATAAATGTGCAAATAAATCCTTAAAAAGAACTTTTTTCCTTTTGCACTTTAGAAGACTATAATATAACTTTCTTCTTGCAACTTTAATCCAAATTTTGTTGCTCTAATAAATCTAATAAGTAATCCAATTAACAAATCTACTTGCACCAAAATTTTCTTACCTTTTTTTGTAGCTCTTCTCTCGCTTTTGTAGAGGATGTAGATCTTGGTGTCTAAAATCACCAAGTTGATGCTTCAAGTAGGATGTCTTGAACATCTCCTTCACCAAATGATGGTCTTGAACTTTCTTTCATGAGCCTAGGATTTGATGGTTTGTTCTCTTCTTGTGTCCTCCTCCTTCTACTGTAGATTTGGAGAAGTCTTTGTATCTAAAGTGGTTCCTTCTAAATATGAGAGGTAATCTTAAAATATACAAGATTTGGTGAGCTTCTTCTATCTTCAAGTCTTCTTGTCGAATTCTAACTTCAAGCAAGATCTTCTTCTAGGATTTGGCACTTCTTGCCAAATTATTCTTCACAAAGTTGGTAATCCTTGCCAAATTCTCCTTCATAGGTTTGTAACTTCTTGCCAAATTCTCCTTCATGGATTTGGAACTCCTTGAAAAATTATCCTCTTAGGCTTGTTTTCGAATGGTTATAATAATCCCAAGTCCTTCACTATTAGGGACTTCACCTTGGAAGTGGGTTTCTCCAATGAGTTCTCCAAAGAACTACCTTGATGATCTTCAACAAGGCTCTCCTAGCCTTTTTTGGATGCTCGATCAAACCTTCTCAAGGTCTTTGATTTTGTAGCTTTTGATGGTATTCCTTGAGATCTTCTCTTCAACCTTCTGCTCCTGGAAGTGTTGGTGGTGAGATCTTCTCCTAGATCTTATGATTCTGCTGCTTTTGGCTTTGAGCATGACTCTCCTAGTCCTTCTTCTTCTTCCAATATTGGAAGTTATGCAATGAGATCTTCTCATGATCTCTTTGCTTTTGTTTTTGGGTTGAGTTGATTCTAAAGAAGATACTCTTCCTAACTTTCTTGTAGGAAGTTTCCAAACTCATTGAATCTTCTTTCCCTGTAAGAAATATATTAGTACTGAAATCTTTAGTTTGCTTATGAATAAGATATTTTTTTGAATTATTCTTTAGGATCAAGTATTTTATATTCCTTTTCAATACCAAGGCTTTTGTGGCCGTTTTCAATATCAAGACTTATGTGGTCTTTTTTAGGACTAAGGCTTTTATGGCATTTTTCAATATCAAGGCTTCTGTGGCCTTTTTAGTATCAAGGCTTCTATGACCTTTTCAGTATCAAGACTTATGTGGCTTCTTATTTAAGGCTTATATGGACAATTCTTCAAGGCTACTATGGTCATTTTTGTATCAAGACTCCTATGGCCTATTCTTCAATTGTGGAGTTTTTCAATCCAACAATGGAGATCTTTAGTCTCCTGTCTTCACTACGATCCTTCACTAGAAGTCTTCTTTTCATAATATTCTTCTCTTGCACAATGAATCTACAAATAGAAATAATATAAAATATTACAATGTAGCTATGGAGGAAATGAACACTCCATTAATAAAGCTACTGAACTACATTGTACCCATAACCAATAAATGGTGAAGTACACATAACTGTAATATATCCTAAGCTACACTATCTGACTATGTCCCCCAACTCTCTCTATATATCTAACAATGAGGTATTTATTATATAGGAACACAAGTTCCTTAGCCAACACTCTACCTAGTTGTGCAAGGGACAACTTGCACAAATACAACTTGCACATTGACACTTGTGCATTTATTACATTGCATGAAGTAACTAGATAACTTGCACATAAAGTAATCTAAGTATGTATCTTGGAAGATACATTTATATAACCCAAATGATGGAATAAACTCTATTTCTAACAACCCTTGTATTATATCTTTTGGGTATTGAAGACTTTAGTCTTAAATATGGATCTTCTTCATCATATTCAACTTGATATTCATAGTCTTCCTTTGCATTCTTTGTAACTCGTTCAAGAAAATAGTTAGTGTCTCTATAGTATGTTACATTTGCTGATAGAGATTTCACTTCATAGTCCTCTATGGGTTCTTCTAGTTCTTTAATTTCTTCTATCCTCTAAACCAGGTGACCTTTATGATTTCTCTTCTGATATTCTAGTTGAGGATAATTGGTAGGTCACTGAAATTACTACTGACAAGGGTCCCTTTGGTATTATCAAGGCTAAAACTAATTTCCATGATTCATCTGATTTCCTTGGTTTCGACTCCTGGGATTGTATATGCAATAGCTGGTACTGTGACCTTTCTTTCTACATATATGATAATACCATGTTTTTCATCCTCTTTCTAAAGAAGTAATATTTCCTTGTGGATTATATTTTGATGTCAATGCAATGTTAGTCATCTCATATTTTACAGTAATTTCTACTTCATATTATTGAAGTATATTGACTAAATCATCAAAAGAAGTATCTTTACTTAAGACCTGTAAAGGTGTTACCAAATGCTTATAGTTGTCTAGAAGTGCTCTCATGGTTACTTGAGTAAGAACTTCATCTTTAACTATTTCTCCTATGGTCAACAATTTCCCTTTAATTTATGCTACCTTCTTTAGGAAAAGTTCTATGCTTTCTCCACTATTCATTTTTAATGAGTGAAGTTAATTTTGGAGATGAAGAATAGTTGCCTTGTTATTTCCTTTAAATATTTTCTCTAGGCTTATCCATGCATCTAAAGATGGTTGAATCTCATTAGTGATAGCAAAAGTTATTATCATTAAAGCCTTTGAATCATTTTATTCAAACTTTAGGATTTCAGTTTCACCTGTGGTAGGTCTCTATGTTTTTCTTTTGACAACATCCTAAAGTTTTTCATATACTAAGATTGCTTTCACTTTATTTTTCCAAGAAAAATAATTAGGGCCCTTGAGAAGTTGATATTCTACTAGGAAGAATTTGTTTGAAACCATTTTAAATCCTCCTAATATCAAACCTTAGATTTGTAGGCTTCCTTATGTCTCCCTAGTTATGATAGTATGATATAGAGCTTTTGTAAAAATATAGTTCAATTCTAGTTGATTTTGTACAAATTTTGTAAAGATCAAAAATCAATTTCTTAACACATTATACTCCTAATTGAACTAAGCACTTATCAAATTTTGAAGAGGTTTTAATGTTGGAATTATTTTTTCCATTTTTAGAAGATTTGAGATAAGAAAAAAATATAATTATCCAACCTTAGTAAAAACCCTAATAAACTCTTTTCATATCCTTTGGATTATTTCTAATTTCTAATAAATTAAATTTGATGTAGTAACCCTTGTGGCTCCCAAGTTTGGAAAATTAGAAAAATAATAATATTTGCAAAATGTTAAATAATTTAATCCAAGTATTATTCCTTATTTCTCCTAGGTTAAATTGCAAATATTAATTCAATGAGATAAGTTATCCCTTATAGCTTCTACTTTCAAAATCTAAGTTTTAACCTTAGTTTATAACGCTTATATCTCCAAATATGAAAGAAATAATAAAATAGGATTAAAATTTACATTTTTAGATGATAAATCTCCTCACTGTTCGATGTTTTCTATGGCTAGATATAACAACAATATAAGTGTCACCTTTGGTGCTAGAATCAACGAAGATACCTTGGAGCTTCCTTTGATGGACGACCTTCTCCAAGTTAGAGACCTTGAATGTAACACCTTTGCTCCTTATCTTTTATGCCTCCAATCGTGTTGAATCCTTTGTAGATTTTTTATGTCTTTTAGAAGTAGATGTGCACTCTTTTGTCTATGTAAATGTAGCTCAATGATAGCTTGATATGAGCTTTTATTTTGCAAGTTCGTACACATCCAAGATGAGCCCTTTGAATGGCTCCTTTTTCTTGGGAAGAATAGTGCTGACGTTCGACCTTCCTTGGATGATTTACCCTATAGTTAATGTGCCTTTTTGTGGCACCTTCAAAATCTGCTCTTTTGCTATGAAAACCAGATTAGAGTAGTGCAATAAAATATATTATAAATTGTACATAAGACTTATTTTAATGTACCTTATTTTGCACTCTATCTCCAAATATGAAATTTTGGTTTTGTGGTATATTTTTCCTATAATACAAGGGTTTAAAGGTTGTCTTTTATGAGTAGACACACCTTTCCATTTTTGCTTGGATACTTTTGTGGGAAATTTGAGTTATTTTATGTTGTCATTGATGTCACATGGATCATTGATGTCACATGGATCACTTTGAGTTTTGAGTTTTGGAGAGCATGGATATATACAGGGTTTTTGTGAAAACCAAGGCAGGAAAAATAAAAGGTTTTATTTAAAACCATGGATGGAAGATTTGAAATAGGTTTTTCTTAAAACCCAGGTTGGCCTTTCGTTTCATCGAAAAATGTGCCCCGATGATGGAGATATTTAATTTTAAATATTTAGTTTAAATTTTAATTATTTAAAATTAAAATTAAAATTTTAACTATTTAAAATTAAAATTAAAATTATAGTCATCGTCGATGTCATAAAAACCATGCACCATCAAAAGGAAATTAATAATTAAAGGTGCCAACGTATGTGAAATTAAAGGAAGATTGCATATATATATGCAAAGGCTTTCGACTCAAGAGTCTAAGCATTGAACGAAGAGAACAAAAAGTGGAAGCCCCAAAATCCTTCAATGTGACAGTGTGGTCCAACGGTGAGCTTGGGAAGCATGGAGTTTTTGGTTGCAACAGGGCATGCGTTCGATTCCCATCGGGTTCGATTTTCATAGAGTGTGGAAGAAGAGCATTTGGTGCACATTTTTGGCATGAGCAAGGGCAACAAAATATAGGGAGCATTTTTGCTCTCTGTCATATGTGAGCAGATAGCTCACGTGGTCTTTGGCATCACGGTTGTGGTGTTGAGTGGGCAGTGACGAGGGTTCGATTCCCTCTAAGAGGCAAGTAAACATTTTATTGAATAGTTTTTATTATTGCCTAATGTTGGAGGAATAAGGTGATGCTAAGGGAATAATGTTTGATTAAATTTTTATTTACTTGGAAGGCAAGATATAAGGGTTGAAATGCACTTTTGGAAAAAGAGAAATTTATGGTGTTTTCCTCTTTTAGAAGTATACCATATTATATATCGTTGGAAAGCTTATTTCGAGGGATATTTGATTAACTTGATTAGATGGAGTAATAAGGTGTGTGTAAAGAGATATTTCTATTTTTATAAAGGGGTTCAAAGTGAAGGTTGTTTTGTTATTTTTCAAAGTTTGTTGAGTCTGGCAGATTTCTAAAGGGGTTTCTTCATCTTCATAAAAGGTATGGGTACATTCTCCTATTGATTTATTATGATGGTTGATTTCTAAAATATCATTGGAGAGAAACGGATTGATTGTGGTTTCCTTTTTGAAAGTGGTTGGTTGAATGCTTCAAGGTTTTTTAGTTTGAGAGTTGTGGTTAAACCTTATTTTCTAAGCATAATTGTTAAAGCCCATTGGTTATGCAAAGAACTTGAAAAAAACATGAGTATCATTGTTATGTGAAGAATGTTTTATTAGCATTGTTTTTGAAGCCCATTGGTTATGTAAAGAACTTGAAATTGAGAAGAACATGAGTATCATTGTTATGTGAGATTTGTGGTTGAGCATTGTTGGAAACATTTGAGTTGGTTGATACATGTTTGGACTAGAGTTTGTAAGAAAGAATTGTTCCTTGTGGTAGTTGGTTGAGAAGATTTGTTTGATCCTAGTCAAGTGATTGTGTGAAGTGGTTGTTCAAGTTCCATGAAACAAACTATTCTATATTATGGATTTGAGTTGAGATTGAGATTTAAGGATATAACATATTAAGTCTCTAACAATTCTCTTTATGCTTCTATGAGATTGCCTTGAGTTGAGAAAGATATTGGATTTGAGTATAGAACATATTGAGTCTCTAACAATTCTCTTTATGCTTCTATGAGATTGATTTGAGTTGAGATCATTGTGGATCATAGTTGTCATCCATTGTAAAGTGCATTTCCACTCATTATTGAGTTCATCATTGAGCCTTTCCTTGATAGTTTTGTGGATGAGATTTGAGTACTACTTGAGCATGATTGATTGAGATTTTGAGAAGGTATTTGGGATAGATTTCTGGACAAATTTGTGAACAGTTTTGGGATAGATTTGTTGAGCAGTTTTGAACAAGTTCTATGTGAGCTTGTTGAGAAAATTTGGACAAGTTCTATGTGAACTTGTTGAGAAGATTTGGACAAGTTCTGTGTGAGCTTGTTGAGCAGATTTGGACAAGTTCTGTGTGAGCTTGTTGAGCAAATTTGGACAAGTTTTGTATGAGCTTGTTGAGCAGATTTGGACGAGTTCTGTGTGAACTTGTTGAGCAGATTTGGACAAGTTTTGTGTGAGCTTGTTGAGTAGATTTGGATGAGTTCTGTGTGAACTTGTTGAGCAGATTTGGACAAGTTTTGTGTGAAATTTTTGAGTAGATTGGACGAGTTCTGTGTGAAATTGTTGAGCAGATTTGGACAAGTTCTATGTGAGCTTGTTGAGCAGGTTTGGACAAGTTTTGTGTAAGCTTGTTGAGCAGATCAATGTGTTGCCTAGCTAAGAAGATCAGTGGATTTCCTACCTGAGCAGATTCATGTGTTGCCTAGTTGAGCAGATCAATGTATTACCTACCTGAGCAAATCAGTGTGTTTCCTAGCTGAGCATATCAATGGATTTCCTATCTGAGCAGATCAATGTATTTCCTAGATGAGAAGATTAGTGGATTTCCTACCTGAGCAGATCAGTATGTTGCCTAGCTAAGAAGATCAGTGGATTACCTACCTGAGTATATTAGTGTGTTGCCTAGCTAAGCAGATCAATGGATTGCCTACCTAAGCAGATCAATGTATTGCCTAGCTTTGAGCAGATCAAAGTAATCATTCTATTAGATAAGGATCCTTATTTCTATGTGAAATATAATAAGGAGATTATCTTATGGAGTACCCCACATTGGGGGAACCACATTAAATCTTGTGTCTCAAATTGTGTGGGGTGACTTGTGATCTTGCTTACTATTGGTATCTGAGTTATTAATGCACACTGTTATATTTGGTTATTGCAATTAAGGACATTAATTGATATTGGTTTGAAAGAAAGTAAAAAGTGGGCACTATACTGTTCACCATCCCTCTTAGTATAAGCTTGTGTTCTTCAACTTTTATAATAAATCCAAGCTTAAATAATAGTAGATAGAAGCTTTTCAATTGATGTAATTTTTTGCACTTTCTTTCCTTGCATCTAACCTTGTAATGCTTTGGATTTGAGACTCATCAAGTCTCAGTATTTGAAGCTTCTATTTCTACTTTTGGTTAGTTAAGTTCTTCTCCAAATTTTGGAGGATTCTAATCTTTTTGGTGGCTTCACTTGGCCACTATGTGTTGCATATTTCTATGCTTCAATAGTGTCTTTAGACACTTGATACAAATCAGATTTTGTGCCTTTCAAAAATACAAATCTATTTTCTTTTGAGAGTAGTATAATAGTGCAAAATAAATCTAATAGACTTTCTTTTTAATGCACTAAAATTTTTCACCTTATCACTCCAATAAAATCTCAAGATAATGCACTTAGTCAAATTTAGTTCAACTAATTAAGAATAATCTGAAATGAACCTTCAATAATTATTCTACAATTTCACTACAATTTAGTATTGTAGCACTTAGTATTTTATTTTTTCCAAAGTAGATGATAGGTAGTTGATAGAAGTAATTTTAAAATCTAATCAACTCCTAATAAATGTGCAAATAAATCCTTAAAAAGAACCTTTTTTCTTTTGCACTTTAGAAGACTGTAATATAATTTTCTTCTTGCAACTTTAATCCAAATTCAGGTGCTCTAATAAATCTGATAAGTAATCCAATTAACAAATATACTTGCACCAAAATTTTCTTACCTTTTTTTGTAGCTCCTCTCACTTTTGTAGAGGATATAGATCTTGGTGTCTAAAATAACTAAGTTGATGCTTCAATTAGGATGTCTTGAACATCTCCTTCACCAAATGATGGTCTTGAACTTTCTTTCACGAGCCTAGGATTTTATGGCTTGTTCTCCTCTTGTGTCCTCCTCTTTCTACTATAGATTTGGAGAAGTCTTTGTCTCTAAAGCGGTGCCTTCTTGCATGCAATATTCAAATCTCCAAGATTTGGTGAGATTCTTCTGTCTTCAACTCTTCTTGTTGAATTTTAACTTCAAGCAAGATCTTCTTCTAATATTTGGCACTTCTTGCCAAATTCTTCTTCACAAAGTTGGTACTCCTTGCCAAATTTTCCTTCACAAGTTTGGAACTCCTTGTCAAATTCTCCTTCAAGGATTTGGCACTCCTTGCAAAATTATCCTCTTGGGCTTATTTTCGGATGGTGATAATTGTCCCAAGTCCTTCACTATCAGGGACTTCACCTTGGTAGTGGATTTATCCAACAAATTCTCCAAAGAACTCTCTTGATGATCTTCAATAAGACTCTCCTAGCATTTTTCTATATGCTTAATTAGACCTTCTCAAGGTCTTTGATCTTGCAGCTTTTGATGGTCTTCCTTGAGACCTTCTCTTCAACCTTCTGCTCCTGGAAGTGTTGGTGGTGAGATCTCCTAGATCTTATGATTTTGCCACTTTTGGTGTTGGTGGTGAGATCTCCTAGATCTTATGATTCTGCCACATCTGGTTTTGAGCAGGACTCTCCTTGTCCTTCTTCTTCTTCCAAGACTAGAAGTTCTACAATGAGATCTTCTCCTGATCTCTTTTCTTTTGCTTTTGGGCTAAGTTGATTCTAAAGAAGATACTCTTTCTAAATTTCTTGTAGGTACTTTTTCAACTAACTGAATATTATTTCCCAAAGATATTAGTACTAAAATATTTAGTCTGATTTTGAATCATATATTCTTTTTGAATTCTTCTTTAGGATCAAGGCTTCTATGGTATTTTTCAATATCAAGGCTTTTGTGGCATTTTTCAATATCAAGGCTTTTATGGCCTTTTTCAATATCAAGGCTTTTGTGGCCTTTTTCAGTACCAAGGCTTTTGTGGCCTTTTTCAATATCAAGGCTTTTGTGGCCTTTTTAGTATCAAGGCTTCTATGGCATTTTCAGTATCAAGATTTATGTGGCTTTTTCTTTAAGGTTTCTATTGGCTATTCTTCAAGGCTACTATGGTAACTTTTGAATCAAAGCTCCTATGGCCTATTCTTCAAATGTGGAGTTCTTCAATCTAGTAATGGAGATCTTCAGTCTCCTGACTTCACCACGATCCTTCACTAGAAGTCTTATTTTCATAGTATTCTCCTCTTGCATAATGAACTATGCTCTAAACTATAAGGGCACATCGACCTTCGAGAAATGAAGTTGGAGTCTCCTAGTTTTCTATTATAGGAGTTCCAATCCTTTGAGAATTAATTTTCTACAACAAAAGAAAATTTAGGCACTAGTTAGTAAATTCTAGATAACCTGGATGATCTTCACTAGATGATGTGTCAATCTAGTGGATTAAATGTTGATGTAGACACTAAAATATGGTTAACCCAATTAAGAATCCATAAACAATGATCAAATTGGAATCATATGGCCCCTTGGATAGCCCTTAGAAGGCTCACAATGGTTCTAGCCATTTTGAAAGAGGTTTTGGAGGCTTATGGCCCAATTTTGGGAGGTTTTGGCCCAAAATTCACCATCATCCCACTCTGGGACAATGGTGAGCCATCATCCTAGGGTGGGATGATGAGCAAGTTTAACCCAAAAAAAGTCAAATCTGGGAAAAATGGCACCCAAAAATTGCCATTTACGCCACAAATTAAAGCATGCAGGTCAGAGGGCACTGAATGCTTATGGCATGCTTCATATTGGAGGCTAAAAGGGGAGATTATATTCCCCATCCAATGCATGCCTCCTTTTTGACAAATGGCACCCCTGCCATGCATCCCCTTGCATACATTTTTGCACATAAGCCCCTTTGGGATATAAAATGGATTCAATTTCCAAAAAAAATAGGGATAGGAGTTCTAGGATATGCAATGGAGTTATGCCAAGATTTCCCCTCACTTTATTGTGCTCTCTTTCCATCAGAATCTCTCCTTAGCTAAGGAGGTTACCGGGTGACTTCTGTTGAGCAAGGTGCAGCAACAATATTGTCATTGTTGTCAACACAGTCAAAAAGATCTGTTGATGCAGTGGACAGGAAGTTCAAAAGCTATTCAGATGTAGAAGACAGGAGTTCAAAGGTTATTCAGAGTATGGACAGTGAGTTTCCAAGAAGACCGAAGTGGCCCATTTACAAAAGATCAAAGAAAAATACAAGTAAGAAAAGTGTCGCAATATCACGACATATACAACAGGCAAGAAAAACTATCATGATTTCGTGACATGTTGGAAGAGAGTGAAAGAGCTAGAAAAACTGTCATGATTTCATGACATGTTGGAAGAGAAAAAGGCAAATTTAAAAACTGTCATGATTTCGCGACATGTTGGAAGAGAAAAAGGCAAGTGGAAAAACTGTCGTGATTTCATGACATGTTGGAAGAGAAAAAGGCAAGTGGAAAAAGTGTCATGATATCGCGACATGTATTTTCATGGTTAAGTTGAAGCCAACGAAGACCGATGAACAACCAACTAAATTTAGGGTTTACAGTTGTCATGAAAGCCGACTAAGATTAGGATTTACAACCGACTAAGATTAGGGTTTTCATCTTGAAAATTCTATTATAAAAGGAGGGATGTTTGGAGATTTGACTTGAAGTCAAAGTGTGCGATATACCGTCACTGTGCGCAGAGAGCAAGTCATGTCGAATCGTGCTAAGTGCAAAATTTGTAAAGAGAGCAGAGTGCGCAAAAGGGAGAAGACGATCGTGAAGTTCGACTGTAACAAAGCAGAGTGTGCGAAGTGATTGCATAGAGAGAGTAGAGTGCGCAGAGAGCAAAAAGGTTGAAGTTTGATCAGGTGCTACTATGATTGCACAAAGAAAGCAGAGTGCAAAGAGAACACAAAGGTGAAGAAGACCAGTCAGGGTCTTGCAAAAGCAAAGGTATCTTACTGTCAATTTTCTAGTTTCAGAATTGAAGTCCAAGTTGGTGCTTGGCATCAGGAGTTGGTGCTCCCTCTAGTTGGTGCTGGTAAATCAGGGGTTGCTGCTCCTTTTTGTTGGTGCAGATAAATCAGGGGTTGGTGCTCCTTCCAGTTGGTGCTGGTAAATTGATTGTAAAGTTGGTGCTTTGCAAAGGTTGGATTTGGATGGTAGTCCAAGTAGTCATTCTTGAGGAGTAGCCAAATTGATGAACCTCATTAAATCTTGTGTTGTGTGATGTTCTCTTGTGATACTTGCTCTATATGGTTTTAAGGTTTTATTATTTTTGTTTTAAGAGCTATGAATTTAAGTTTAAAGAGCTACATTGATTCACCCCCCCTCTCAGTGGCATTGTGAGACTAACAATTGGTATCAGAGCCAAGTTTCTATACAAGCTTAATCAACTAGGGTGATCTTGGAAGTAACACAATGGCAGGTGGTGAAGGCTTATCATCAAAAAAAGCACCATTGTTTGACGGATCTAACTACCCATTCTGGAGAATCAGGATACAGACATATCTCTGTGCTTTGGGTTATGACATCTGGGATTCAGTAGTTATTGGATACACAATACCCATAACTCCTCCAAAAGAGGTTGACAAAAAGAAACTATTTGAAAACAACTCAAAAGAAAAAAATGCTCTCATGTGCAGATTAGCAGACAGTGAACTAGTAAAGATCATGAACTGTAATACGACAAAAGAGATATGAGATAAACTAAGGAGTATTCATGAAGGAGACGATAAGATCAAGGAGGCCAAGTTATAGACACATCGAGCTTAGTTCAAAGCATTGAAAATGAACGATGATGAAAACATTGAGGCATATATGCTGAGAGTTAATGGAATCATTAATGTGATCAGAGGACTCGACGAGGATATTGGAGACTCTACCGTCGTGAAAAAGGTACTAAGATCTCTTCCTCAAAGGTTTGATTCCAAAGTCTCAGTGATAGAAGAAGATAAAAATCTAAATTATTTTAGTATAGATGAGATGTATGGTTCTTTGACTGCATATGAGATGAGGATAGGAAGATCTAAACCCACAGATAGAGAAGCGACTTTTAAATCCCTTAGAAATAAAAATACTAAACAAGAGTCCGAGGAAGAAGGGACATCAGATGAAATGGAAGCAAACTTTGTTAGAAAACTAAAAAAGGGAAAAGGAAAATACAGAGGGAAGCTACCATTTAAATGTTTCAACTGTGGAGGTGTTGGGCATTTTGCGACTAAATGTCCACTTAAAGAGCAGAATAAAAATGATGAAGGATCACACCATGAAAGAAGTGACTGGAAGAAGAAAATGAATTTCAGAAAAAGGCAACTTCAAGAAGAAAAGTTTCATCTCCAAGAATGTCAGTTCATCAGAAGACAGCTTTGGTGAAGAGTCTGAAGAGGAAAAAGGTGAAGCTCTTTTCATGGCATTTGAAGAAGCAAAATTAGAAAAGGAAGGAGTGAACTCTGAAGTATGTTGTGAAAACCCTAATGTTGAAGTAGATCTAGAAGGTGAGTTGATCTCTGCACTTGAAGAGTGGGAGATAGAAAAAAAAAAGAATAAGAAAATTTCAAGAAAGCTTGAGGATGCAAATGAAATCATAACCAGTTTGAAAGTATAGATAGAAGAATCCAAGAAAATCTCTGAAGATCTCGAAGTGCAAATAACCATGAAAATAGATTATTGCAACAAGCTAGAAGAAGAGACTGTTGGTTTGAGAATGCAGCTAGAAGAGATGGAAACCCTAATCTTAGTGGACTGTAAATCCTAATCTTAGTCGGCTTTCATGACAACTGTAAACCCTAAATTTAGTTGGCTATTCATTGGTCTTCGTCGGCTTCAACTTAACCGCGAAAATACAACATGTCGCGATATCGCGACACTTTTTCTCCTTGCTCTTTCTCTTAGCTTTGGCCCACGAAAATACAACATGTCGCGATATCACGACACTATTTTCTCTCTCCTATTTCTCTTTGCTTTGGCCCATGAAAATACATGTTGCAAAATCGCGACACTATTTTCTCTCTCCTCTTTCTCTTTTCTTTGGCCCACGAAAATACAACATGTCGTGAAATCGTGACACTATTTTCTCTCTCCTCTTTCTCTTTGCTTTGGCCTGCAAAAATACAACATGTCGCAAAATTGTGACACTATTTTCTCTCTACTCTTTCTCTTTGCTTTGGCCCACAAAAATACAACATGTCACGATATCGTGACACTTTCACCTCCGTATACTTCATCTTTGCTTTTGTCGCGATATCGCGACACTTCTGCCTTCGAAGTCTTCTTCTCTGCTTTTGTCGCGATATCGCGACACTTCTGCCTTCTACTTTCGTACTTAGCTTCTTAGCTTTTGTCGCAAAATCATGACACTTCTGCCTTCGAAGTCTTCTTCTCTACTTTTGTCGTAAAATCATGACACTTCTGCCTTCGAAGTCTTCTTCTTTGCTTTTGTCACGAAATCACGATAGTTCTGCTTCCATACACTTCCTCTCTTTCTTTTGTCACAAAAATGTGACATGTCGCGATATCGCGACACTTTTTATTTCTCTTCCTTCCTGCACTTTTTGAGTCACAAAAATGCGACATGTTGCGAAATCGCAACACTTTTTCTTTCTCTTCCTTCCTACGCTTTTCGAGTCGCAAAAATGCAACATGTCGTGAAATCGTGACACTTTTTCTTTCTCTTCCTTCCTGCGCTTTTTGAGTCACAAAAATGCGACATGTCGTGAAATCATGACACTTTTTCTTTCTCTTCCTTCCTATGCTTTCCAAGTCACGAAAATGTGACATGTCACGAAATCGCGACACTTTTCCAATGAACTTTCTCTCTCCTATTTTAGTCACGAAAATGCGACATGTCACGAAATCGTGACACTTTTCCAACTTACTTTCTCTCTCCTATTTTAGTCACGAAAATGTGACATGTCGCGAAATCGTGACACTTTTCCAACTTGTTCTCTTTCTTTGAACTTGTCATGAAATCGCGACACTTCTTCCTGCTTTCTCTTTTTCTTCTAACATGTCGCAAAATCACGATAGTTTTTCCACTTGCCTTTTTCTCTTCCAACATGTCGTGAAATCATGACAATTTTTCAATTTGCCTTTTTCTCTTCCAACATGTCACAAAATCGTGATAGTTTTTCCAGCTCTTTCACTCTCTTCCAACATGTCACGAAATCATGACAGTTTTTCTTGCCTGTTGTATATGTCGTGATATCGTGACACTTTTCTTACTTGTATTTTTCTTTGATCTTTTGCAAATGGGTCACTTCGGTCTTCTTGGAAACTCACTGTCCATACTCTGAATAACCTTTGAACTCCTGTCTTCTGCATCTAAATAGCTTTTGAACTTCCTGTCCACTGCATCAACAGATCTATCTGACTGTGTTGACAATAATGACAATACTGTTGTTGCACCTTGCTCAACAATCTCCCCCTTTGGAATTATTGGTAACACATGTGCACTTTCCTGTAACACTTCTCCACATTTGAAAATAATACCAAAGGGCTATTGTAGACTCCCCATGAGTCCTTGCACAACATTCTCAGGCACAATTTATTACACTTAGAAAAAATCATGAACATGAGCAAACAGATAATCAAATACTTAAATGCTCCCCCTGAGAATGTGATTCTTGTAGCTAGTCAATTCTTGGGAAGTGTCACCACTCCCAATTTATTTCGAAGGTACTCAAAAACTTCCTTGGGCAATGGTTTTGTGAAGATATCTGCTACTTGTTCTGTAGTTGTAACAAAATACAACTTAACCTCACCTTCTGCAACTTTCTCCTTCAAAAAGTGATACCTGATAGCGATGTGTTTTGTGCATGAATGCATAACTGGATTCTTGGAGATGTTAATGGCACTGGTGTTATCACACTTAACTGATATTGGCTCATTGAAGCAAATACCAAGATCTTTCAGGGTTTGTTTCATCCACAATACCTGCGTACAACATGTTGTCGTTGCAATATATTCTGCCTCTGCTGTTGATAAAGAAATTGACTCTTGTTTCTTACTATGCCATGCGACCAATCTGTCTCCAAGATAGAATGCACCTCCACTGGTACTCTTTCTGTCATCTACACATCCTTCCCAATTTGCATCTGAATATGAAATAAGGGTGAAGTCTTTACCTTTTGGATACCATAACCCATACTCCATAGTACCCTTGAGGTACCGAAGAATCCTCTTTACCGCTATCACATGAGTCTCCTTGGGATTGGCCTGAAATCATGCTACCATGCATACTGCCTGCAAAATATCTAGTCTAGTAGCTGTCAGGTATAGTAGGCTTCCAATCATAGATCTGTACATGGTTTGATCAACAGGTGGAGATTTGTCATCTTTGCTCAACTTGTAGCCTGTCGTCATGGAAGTGCTAACTGGTTTACAATCCTCCATTGTGAACTTTTTTAACATCTCTTTTACATATTTAATTTGAGAAATAAATATACCCTTCTTACTTTGATTAACTTGCAACCCGAGGAAATATGACAGTTCACCAATCATTGACATTTCAAATTCTTTCTACATCTTATTTGCTAAATCTTTACATGACTCATCTTTGCTGTTGCCAAATATGATATCATCTACATATACAACAAGAACAATAAGATGCCCATTTTCTATTTTGACATACAAATTACTATCCACCATACCTTTCTTAAACCTTTGTTGAGTGAGATAGTTGTCTAGCCTTGCATACCATGCTCAGGGTGCTTGTTTTAAGCCATATAATGCTTTCTTCAACTTGCAAACCAAGTTTGGATCATCACCAAGTTGGAAACCATCTGGTTGCTCAATATAAACCTCTTCTTCAAGTTTCCCATTCAAAAACATTGATTTCACATCCATTTGATAAACTTTGAAATTCTTGTAGACTACTAAAGCCAGAAACATTGTAATTGCCTCTAGTCTAGCTACTGGTGCAAAAGTTTCCTCAAAGTCAATGCCTTCAATTTGTGCATAAACCTTACATACCAATATTGCTTTATTTTTGACTACCTGTCCATATTCATTCAATTTGTTTCGAAAGATCCATTTAGTTTCGATTATATTTTTATTTGCAGGTCTAGGTACTAACTCCCAAGTTTCATTTTTCTCGATCTGATCTAATTCTTCATTTATTGCCTTCATCCAACTTTCATCTTTGCTTGCGTCAGTAATATTTTTGGGCTTAATGCTGGATAATAGAGAGTAGTTACTTACTACTCTTCTTCTTGTCTAAACACCAACTTTGGGATCTCCAATTATTTGCTCTCTAGGATGATTTTTTTGCCAGCTGCCTATTTTGAATTTCTTATTTTCTTCCACTTCTGAATCACAATTTAAATCATCTGAGTCAATTTTTTGTATCTTTTCCATTTTGTTTTCCTCATCTCCTTCAATAACCTCTTCATAAATTGGGTAGTTCATTTCATAGCTAATTACTCGTTCTCTACCTTCATCAAATTTAACATCGGCACTGTCCAAAATTTTCTTTAGCCTCTTGTTGTAGCATTTGTAAGATTTGCTTTTTGACAAATAACCAACAAAAATACCTTCATCTGCTCTATCATCAAACTTACCAAGATTATCTTCAGTTATTTTGATATAGCACTTGCTACCAAAAAATTTGAGGCATTTTGCTGTTACCCTTTTACCAAACCACATTTCAAAGGAGTTTGTAGAATACTATGAAAAATACGGTATTAGGAGATAGTTCTTAGCAGCCAGGACACCTCATCAAAATGGAGTGGTAGAAAGAAAGAACATGACAGTGTAGGAAAAAGGTGAAGCTCTTTTCATGGTATTTGAAGAAGCAAAATCAAAAAAGGAAGAAGGAGTGAAATCTGAAGTATGTTGTGAAAACCCTGAGGCTGAAGTAGATCTAGAAGGTGAGTTGATTTCTGCACTTGAAGAGTGGGAGATAGAAAATAAAAAGAATAAGAAAATTTCAAGAAAGCTTGAGGATGCAAATGAAATCATAACCAGTTTGAAAGTACAGATAGAAGAATCCAAGAAAATCTTCGAAGATCTCGAAGTGCAAATAACCATGAAAATAGATTATTGCAGCAAGCTAGAAGATTTCCCCTCACTTTATTGTGCTCTCTTTCCCTCAAAATCTCTCCTTAGCGAAGGAGGTTATCGGGTGACTTCAAGAGGGTATTTTGGGCATAAATTTACCATCCGAGTGAATTTCTTCACCAAATTAGATGACAATACCCCATAGAGTGTTTAGGACCATTCCTCAGTGGGATTGGTAGCAAAAGGTATGGAGAATTGGTGGGTATCCCACCCCAGGGTGCCCTCCAATTAGTTATAGTCACCATCGTCCCCTTGGGATGAGGAGAAATCTATGGAAAATTTCTTTATTGTTTTTTAGGCTTATTCTAGACTATCATAGGATGCTACAGTTCAAATTTAATGCAATTTGAAGTTATATTGGCTAAGATATCGTATTTTAAAGTTTTTCCAGGTTCGTAGGGCCCATTCGGGCACCCTAGGTGCATGTAGATGGATCTACGCATCATTTTGAAAATATAACCATATGGATAGTCTTAAAATGTTGATTTATATATTATTTCCAAGTTTCATGTGTTTTGGATATGTTTAGGGGCAGTAATTGCTTATCTTGGTCTTTGTAGGTTGTAGACGGGTGGCACAAAATTGAGGGGTCTACGAATGCAATTTTAGATCTATTTTTGGTTATATCCATTAAAAACCTACTATTTAACATCTCCATAAAATTTCAAGTCATTCTAAGTTGATTTTCTATGTTTTTAATATATGACCTTTACTAGTCTTTTCGTGCCTGTGGGGATTGCATGTTTTCCATCACACACACTTGCTATTTGACCCTTTTGGATTCCTTGTGTATAGGTGTAGGTTACTATAAGGCATTAGGAAGGAAAAAAATACATAAAATATCAAAGATACAAGCAGCGATGGCATTGTCCCACCCACCTCGATTGTGGGTACGAGGAAGGACACTGGATGTGCACCCGAATTTCTTGAAGGATTTGATCCTTGGGAACCCAAAATTTGTAACAATTGTATCACGTTTGACCTATCAAGAGGAATATTGTGTAACCTTGGATCTTATCCACCAAATTAATAAGAAGGATACTTGTTTCATTTCATTCCTTATTGTTTGGTATTGCCTCATTTTCACATGCATGCTTCTGTTTGATGCTCATAAGCGATAGAGGATAGATACACATATTGTTATTCATCATTAGGTGCACAATTTTTTCATACTTTAGTGGTGATCATTGTGGGACCCCAATGCATCTATATTTTCAACCGAATAAACCCAACCGAGGTTCGACCCTACCACTACCGAATACCATACCATCATCATCGTTGGCTCCATCTCGAATGCCTAGTACACTAGTGGATCCTTTGCCTAGGAACCTAGAGAAGTAGCCCATTGATGAGGTCCAAACAACAATATACACTATCTCTATAGAGGAGATACCTAGCATGGATGATGAAGAGACACCACACAAGGTAAACAATGAGCTAGATCAAGTCTCACTCTCATCCCTCTGCTATTTGTAGCCCCAAGTTACAATGCACCTGGATTCTACCAGATTGGGAGAATACATGGTTATGAATGTCACCACTACTGTTGCTATAGAGTCGATGCAAGACATGGTTAGACCCCATCTTACCATAGGCACTATCATGCCTCTTGGTAATCCCCCTAATCAAACAAATTTTGTCTATGGGGGCCTTGACTATGGCATCAAACCTTACCAATAGTAGGAGGAGGATGAGGAGCCTTTTAGAGAAGACATTAACTACTTGTCTAACCCTAAATTTGCCCTAAAGTACCTTAACCTATGCAACTAGCATGGTTATGGGTTAGGCCCGTATGAGCAAGGCACAAGAATCCCTTATCAAACGAGATACAAAATGCCATATGACAAGTTGAGAATGGGATACAATAGTACCTTGCCTTTAGATGTCCTCATAGATGGCCTAAATTGCTTAAATATAGGCTATGAGGATGGGTTGGCCCAAGACCCTTATACCAATGCCAATACGATCTACTCCCTGGGGGACTACTTCCCACTTCCATATGGGAACCCCATGATACTTAGTGATATTATCCCACATTTTGACAGAGGGGAGGGTTCATGAAGTTGTCCCCATGTCTATGATGAATCATATCAAGACACCTCATATGAATGGACCTAAAATGATGATTCGGGTTACGAGGTGGTGCCATATAACCCTTTTGAGTTGGATAGTGATCATTCACAAGTTGTTTCTATTGATAGCTAATAGGAGGACCTCCTGCAAATGTTTCCTTTCCTTGATCCCATCTGGTAGCAACTCATTCCTCCTAAAGAGCTAGTTCACCCACAAGAAGGTAGACCTCCTAAGGAGGGTGTAATTAATTTGCTTGAGCAGCTGGATCCTTGTGAGCTTGAAATGCTATGAGGTGAGAATGAAGAAGTCCTCATTCACAATAATGATTATGAGGAATGAGCATATATGGGAACACACTTACCTGATTTAATAATCCCAAGAGGCAACAATGAGATTCCCATATACGACAGTGACTATGAGGATGAAACAGAGAGGGCATACCTTGGTCCTCATTACTTGCATCATCGTCACAAGCCCATCGATATAGAAGAAGTCTATCTTCAGTTGCACGTTGGCCCATGCTCAAGGGCAAGGCCTATCAATTTAGGCCATATTCACCACAAGGTCTTCCTTGACCCACCCACACACATGGATCTCCTTGAGCCTAATGATCCCATCCTACAGTTTATTCCCAAACAAAATATGATGATCCCCATTCCCCTAGAACCACATCTGGGTATGGGAGATGATATCAATATATAGTCACATGCCCGTGGTCCTAGAGAGCAGACACATTCCATCAATATGATCTCCATTGATTTGACCACACCACTTCACAACCCAGCCGATCCTTCCAAGCCATGCCATCTAGATATAAATGTTATTGATTGGGATCACACTGATTCACCCCCATCACCCTCTGAGTATTAGACTTGCGGTGGATTGTTTCACTTCTCCATAGGGTCAACTCATGATGTCTTCCATACTGAGGAGGAACCCGAGGGTCCCATAAAGGATTTAAATCCAGTCGACAACATTCATTTGATCCCTAATATCCACCAGTTGGAGGAGGAGTCACATATGTAAATTGAGCCTACGGTTGACAAAAATATCGGTTCAGATCCTAAAAACCTATAATGTATCAAGTTAGGGGAAAGCCTATCCCCCAAAGATCAAGATGATTACATAGCCCTTCTCACAAAGAAGAAGGTAGCTTTTGCATGGTCTTACAAAGACATGTCGAGACTAGATCCAAATTTGGTCACCCACAATCTAACGCTTGACCCCAAAGCCAAGCCTGTTAAGAAAAAGTTGAGAAAGATGCACCCAACAGTGGCCTTGATGGTCAAATATGAGCTACAAAAAATTTTTGATGCCAAGTTTATCATTTCAATAGACTATCCACCATGGTTTTCTAACATGGTCCCCATCAAGAAGTCGATGGGAGGATTCGCATTTGTACTAATTTTTGAGACCTAAACAAAGAGAGTCCTAAGGATGATTTTCCTTTGCCAAGCATCGATGCCCTGGTAGATGCCACCATAGGACATGAAATGCTCTCTCTTATGGATGGCTTCTCTAGGTATAATCAGATTTGTATCAACCCTGAAGACCAACTCAAAATGACGTTCACCATGCCCTGGGGAACATTTTGTTACAAGGTCATGCCCTTTGGCCTTAAAAATGCCATTGCCACCTACCAGCGTGCCATGACATATATCTTCCATGATTACATGCACAAGATTTTGGAAGATTACATGGATGAATTATTGGCTAAATATTTATTACATCATGAGTACCTAGATGTCTTGCACAAAGTCCTTGATCACCTTATTGAACACAATGTGAGACTGAACCCCAAGAAGTGCATCTTTGGCATCACATCTGGAAAGCTCTTGGGATCTATAGTTTCCAAACGAGGTATCGAAGTGGACCCTAACAAGGTCAAGGCAATCCTTGAAATGCCTCCCTCGACTACCATTAATCAACTACATAGCTTGCAGGGGAGGATTGCATCCATAAAATGCTTCATAGCACAATCGTCGGACAAGTGTCGACCCATGAACAAACTCTTGCACAAGGGTGTCAAATTCCACTGGGACGATGAGTGTCAGGATGCCTTTGATGCAATTAAATAATACCTAGCTTTTTCGCTAGTGTTAGCTCCACCTAGACCAGGGATGCCATTCCAATTATATATCTAAGCTACTAAGACTACATTAGGCACCATGTTAGCCCAAAACAATGAATTGCACAAGGAACATGCCACATACTATGTTAGTCACACCCTGGTAAGCTATGAGATCAAGTATGCATATGTTAAAAAGTTATGTATAGTGGTGGTTTTTGCTACCAAGAAGCTACGTATATGCTCAGCCACACTACGCATGTTGTATCTAAAGATCATCCATTATGATACATGATAAGTCATACTTATCATAGTAGTCACACAACGAAATGGATCATGTTGTTGATAGAATTCAACCTAGAATTCATTGGATAAAAGTCAATCAAGGGCCAGGCCATTGTTGATCAACTTGCAGAGGCTCCTCTCCAGGATGATCAACCTCTTAGCATGGAGCTTCCCGATGATGGAGTATTCCAAATATCAGAATCACCTAATTTTGACAAGCTTAAGTCACAGGCAGATATGGCTCTTTTCTTCGATGGCTCCAAATGCGAGAAAGGGAGTGGCACACGGATCATGTTTTTCACACTGCATGGGGCTCCCATACCCCTGTCATTTAAACTCACTTTCCCATGTACCAATAACAATTTCGAGTACAAAGCCTTGCTCACAGGTCTTCAAATGACTATCGCCATGAAAATAAATAAACTCAATATTTTTGGTGACTCCTTGCTTATAGTGAACCAATTCAAGGGAATTTACCAGTGCAAGTGCTCAGTTCTTCAAGCCTACAAATCCCTTGTGGATAAACTCCTGGTAAAGTTTGAATGGTATGACATCGAGGCATTCTCTCGATTGTCTAATAATTTTGCGGATACAATGACCTCCTTAGGGTCCTTGATCCTGTAAGAACCCACAAAAGAGATGACAACCATTCAAATCAAGATGCTATCATAATCAGTGATTGAGAATGAGAGCACTCAAGCCACGCTAGAAGTCCACTTGATTCAAATAGAACCTCATCAAGAGAGATTCTTGCACATTCACGAGTTCTTGAATCATGTCACTTGGGGGACTTTGTTCCTCAAAACCCCTTTTGATAGCAGAACAGTGCTATTCTTATAAGTTATTTCCAAATCAACATTTACTTAGGATAAACTTCATGAGGGATAGGTAATTCATGCAATCGAGGCTTCCACACAGCAGGACTGGTCCGAACCAATTAGAGAATACCTAAAGCTTGGTAACCTCCCTCATGGATTGTTGCACACTATGAAAAGGACATTTAAACATAAGGTGACAAAATATGTCTTGTTAGGAGACATCCTGTACCATCAGAGCTATAAAGGAATCCTCCTTCGTTGCTTAGAGCACCAAGAATCGACTTGGGCAATGGCCCAAGCGCACGTTGGTACTTGTGGTGGCCATTTCAGTGGTATGGCTATCACAAAGTGCATTCTTCATATGGGTTATTATTGGTCAACTTTAGAGCAAGATTGTTGTGCATATTTGAGGAAGTATGTGAAATGTCAACACCATGCTAACTTGACATATGTACCCTCTCAAGCCATACAATCGATCCAATCAGCTTGGCCATTTTCACAATGGGAATTAGATTTAATTGAGAAAATCTCCCCTACATTCTTGGGTTGTCACAAATTTATCATTACGGCTACTGAGTATTTCACAAAGTGGGTGGAAGTAATCCCCCTTACCACTACAATAGGATCCTGCATAGCGGAGATCATATTGCATAATATCATTTGTAATTTTGGAATTCCATCCAAGATAATTTTGGATAATGAGACATCATTCAAGAAAAAATATGTGCGTGCTTTGATAGCAAAATATAATATCTAGCACAACTTTTCAACACCCTATTATCCGTAAGAAAATGGGCAAGCAGAAGCATCAAACAAGACATTAATTGCCATATTGAAGAAAATAGTCAAAGAGAATCATATCGATTGGCACACGCAAATGCCACTTGCCCTATGGTCTTATCACACTAGTATTTAGACACCAACTGGGGCAACCCCATTTTCACTAGTGTATGGCATTGAGGCAGTCATGCCTCTAGAGTTGGAAATACCATCGCTACGCATATCCATGCAGGATTTTGTTGATGATGATACTACATGACAAGCTTACCTAGATTAGCTTACATTGTTGGATGAATATCACATTGATGCTATTGAGCATATACGTGTGTATCAAGAGTGAATCAAAAGAGACTACAATATGAAAGTCCATCTCAAAGACTTTCAGGTTGCTGATCTCGTCCTAAAAGAGAACCAATAGAACTCTAGCTTGCAACCCCACCTATGGGATAAATTTATGGCAAACATGTTAGGTCCCTTTGTCATCACTAGTCAAATTAGGCCTAGAACTTATCACCTGGCATCCCTTGAAGGTTTCGAGGATCCTAAACCCTTGAAAATCCTTCACTTACGGTCGTTTCATGCTTAGAGAGCACCACCAAAATGCTCCTAGTGGTTTTTCACCGTTTAGGTCAAATAAAAATTCTCCTAGACTATCTACGATCGTCTAGGTCAACCCTAAAAGCCCCAAAGGCATCCATAAGCCCTTTGATCACAACCAAATGCCCCTAGGTAGTCGTAGACACTTTTTAAGTGTCATTGATCGTCTAGGTCACCTAAAAGGCTCCTAGCGATTTTTCATCATCTAGGTCAAATAAAAATACTCCTAGACTATCTATGATCATCTAGGTCAACCCTAAAAGTCCCAAAGGCATCCATAAGACCTTTGGTCACAACCAAATACCCCTAGGCAGTCGTAGACACTTTTTAAGTGCAGCTAATTGTCTAGGTCACCCAAAAGGCTCCTAGAGGTTTTTCATCATCTAGGTCAAATAAAAATGCTCCTAGACTATATAAAATCATATAGGTCAACCCTAAAAGACCCAAAGGCATCCATAAGCCTTTTGGTCATAAACAAATATCCCTAAGTAGTCGTAGACACTTTTTAAGTGCCACTGACTGTCTAGGTTAGTCAAAAGTCTCCTAGCGGTTTTCTACCATATATGTCAAATATAAATGCTCTTAGACTATCTATGATAATCTAGGTCAACCCTAAGAGCCCCAAAGGCATCCATAATCCCTTTGGTCACAACCAAATACCCCTAGGTAGTTTTAGACACTTTTTAAGTGTCGTTGACCATCTAGGTCACCCAAAAGGCTCCTAGCAGTTTTTCATCGTCTAGGTCAAATAAAAAATCTCCTAGACTATCTATAATCATATAGGTCAAACCTAAAAGCCCCAAAGACATACATAAGTAATTTGGTCACAACCAAATGCCCCTAGGCAGTCGTAGACACTTTTTAAGTGCCATTGATCGTCTAGGTCACCCAAAAGGCTCCTAGTGGTTTTTCACCGTCTAGGTCAAATAAAAATTCTCCTAGACTATCTACAATCATCTAGGTCAACCTTAAAAGCCCCAAAGGCATCTATAATCCATTTGGTCACAACCAAAAACCTCTAGGTAGTCTGTAACACTTTTTGAGTGTCATTGACTATCTAGGTCACCTAAAAAGCTCCTAGGCAATCAGTAACTGTCTAGGTCAAAAAAAATGCTCCAAGGGTGTCTACAACCTGCTTGGTCAACCTAAAATACCCCTAGACTATCTACAATCATCTAGGTCAACCCTAAATGTCCCAAAGGCATCTGTAAGCCCCTTGGTCACCCCCAAATGCCCCAATGGCCCCCAAATAAGCCCGTTGGTCACATGTATATACATATCAATCAAAAACTCAAAAACATCATTAAAGCATAAAAATACAAAAATATTGCACTCCCATCAAGTTGCATACCATTGCATTATCGCTTTTGTTAGGCATATTCTTCATTGCACATTGCATTTTTTAGAATTGCTCATACATGTCTAGCACTAAGATTGTACACTAGTCATAATTCACAATCAATGTTGTCAAGGTCATCACTCACCTCATTCCATAGTTACTTATCATTTCCATCTACATTTCCTACATTTCCATAGTCATGTCTATTCCCTTCACTTAGCCATTTGTTTTAGAATGTCAGTAGGGTTTTAGGTCACTCAACCATATCTAGTTTCTACTCAGATTTTGTAGAAGGCTAGCAAGATTTTTAGGAGGTAGAGTCTTGCTTAGATTGTGCCTTGCATACATCAAATCCCAACACATTTCACACTAATAAATCCAAGTTTTGCGAAAGGAAATATGAAACCTACAAAGTGGTCTAGGGAACCTTGAGCAAAAAGTTTATCCTGCTCATCCCCCTATGTGAATGGTTCAAGAATGTTGAGAATTGGCAAAAGGACAAGCTATTCCCTACCCAATTCCCCAAAATAAACAGAGGTCTTCACCACTATCAAAATACCAATTATAAAAATCCCAAAGTTCAAATCAAAGTTCGGAATCAAATTCCACAAAAATTCAAAGTCAAAATCCTCAAAAAGTAACAAGCAAAAATAAAAAGCAAAAGAAACAGTGGTTATCACCACTCCCTAAATCCCTTAACCAAAGAAAATAAAATACAAAATAAATAGTGATTATCATCACTACATATGAGCAAGTATCCCAATAAAATTTAAGAAAAGAAGGGAGCTTGAGCTTGAATCCCTGGAATTCTCAGCATTTGACAAACCATTTAGGTGATCCTCATTACAGGTTTGGTGGATAGCCTACCTGGCAATGATGGTATCCTAAATGCATGACGATATGTCTACCACATTAGCTTTGCATGTGTGTATACCAATGTTTGCATGTGGACGGGCTACCTTTTTGTCACCTATACTACCTAGTGGTCTAATCCAACTGAGTACAGAACTCCGAATTGTGGCATTCATAGAGTGATCCTCATTATAGGTTTGGTGGATAGCCTATCTGGCAATGGCGGTATCTTTGTGTCTCGTAGGAATGAACTCACTAGCACACACAAGGATATTGAGTATCTTGGTCATCCTAACAGATTCATACCTTGTCAAAAAGTCTTGCAAGGTTAGTATACAACTTTTGATCAGTTGACTAGAGTGTTTGAGTCTCGTGAAAACCTCATAGACATCATATAAACATCATGTCATTTATATCACTTCACCTCATCCATTTCAGTTACACTATTTACAAATCCATTATATAGTCTCATGCCAACATTAAATATGAGTTGGTGCAATATACATCGTCTATGGTGCTAGCATAATATGTCATATAGTCTACACATTTCATCCTCTAAATCAATAAATCATCCATCTCACCATACATCCATGCATGTACAAAATTAAATCAAATCACATTACAACATATGCATACAGGGTAGACATCCATCATCATCTCTTAAATCAAATTGCATACATTTGTATACATTTCATAAAACAATAAACACACGATGATAAACCACATAAAAAGCTCATATATATATGTGTATATGTATGGGACAAAAAGATACATCATTTTGACCATAGGCTGTGATAAAATGAGTCCTCAGACTTCACACTGCTAAAACATCCAAAAACACAAAAAATAATCATGCGAGCCACTACCATGGTCATGTAGGACCGGTACTACGACTCGCAATCCCACCTGCAGTCGAAGTCCTCTATGAACTCCCATACTTGCTACCACCTACCCTGTTAGCCCTCCTCCTAGACCTTGGTGCCTCCATCCTAGAGGAAGACTACCTTGTCCTACTATGGTGACTTTGGTATGACCCACTAGTAGCTGCATCATCCCGTACACACCCTCCAAGGTGCACTACCTCAGTCTCCAACTCATCCGCATAGGCCTACCCCTGTCGGTACTGTGATTGGTAAGTCTTCACCATAGAATGGAGTCATGTCACCTTTGCCTATAGCATAGCCATATCCCCACTACTGGATCCCTCCCATGTAGGGCTTTGAGATTGCAACTATGCTCGAAGAGATGCTATCTCAACCTTAGCCACCTATACCTCAGCTTGTTGTGCTACTAGCTTTGCCTGTACATCATGCACCTGTGTTCATAGGAGATATCTCTCTTGTCTAATCCTGAGTAGCTCATCTTGTAGATCTACATCTATATCACCATGTGCCATCAATGGTGCTTGCACCTCCTCATCCCTGATAGCATCATCCCTAAAGCCACCTCGATCTCCTAAGTCCAAGAGAACCGCATTCTCCCCTGCCATGTGTCCATGCCAATCGCCTGCCTCACTCTGGTCCTCATAAAAAACCTCCTAATGTGACTTCCTAGCTTCATACCTCCATAGTGGCCCCTCTTCATGCCATTGGCTTGTCACCCACCAAGCATCATACTCCATTTTAGTCCCTACATCATCCACATCTATAATGTCTACTACAAGATTCATATCTCGTGCAACTACCTCTACAATTGGCCATGCCAATGTCCTATCATACCCGTGACGTCGATAAGGCACCAGATCACTGGGTACCCCTTGGCGTAGCCTAAATTATCGCATCACCTGAGCAAAAGGAAAGTACTCCCACTTTGTGCCATGTCATCCAACAAGCCATCTGCCTTACTGCACTCTACAGAGCTATATAGCAGCATCTGCACACTCTAGGCAATATCTGTATGACATCTAGAATACCTAGCCTACCCTAAGTCATGAGAACATATATGTATAGTGAGCCACATCACCTGTGAATCATTGAATCTATCCCCTCTCTTGAGCCCTTTGCCATAGGATGCCATATCTTATCTCCTTGTTTGCCAGCTGTGCCCGAGTCATCCATGGTAGCCCATGTGGTCACCCCATAGCTATGTGCTGCCATCTCAAAAAAGCTACACCCACACCCTTCCGTCAATGGTAGTGGATCTTGTATAACTCATCATAGAGTTATGCCAGTAGTGTAGTACCTCATGCCATCACCAGTGGCTCCACCATAGTACACCTCACCAACGTAAACACTATCTCCACCAGGTTCCATGGGAACCTCGGTCCAAAAGAGTCAGGTAAAAACATATTGGAGATGAGCATCATAAGTAGTGTATGCATAACCCCCAATACCTTAACCTCATGCCAGAATCCTACCAGCATACCCCCCTTCAAGCAGTCCAGCTCTGTTGTCTCTAGATAATAACTAAAGTACCTCTCGAGCACTGTACGTCTCTGGTCTTATGGTGTCGTATGAATTGGCTACCCTTCTATCAAAATCCAAAGAATTTGATAGATGTCCTCAAGTGTCACCGTCATCTCCCTCGTGGGTAGGTGGAAGGTATTGGTGCACAGATTCCATAGATCAATTAGGGCAGTCAAATATGCATGGTCTCCTACCACAAGCTCTAACCGTGTTACTTGCTTAAGGCCGATGGAATCCAACCATTCCTAGTATTCTATGGTCAAGGCATCCCTCATGGAATCAAAGAGAGTAGGTACTCGATACCGAATCCTCACCACCTGACAGGGATAAGCAACTCAACAATACAACTCCAAAATAGCCTCAAATGGCCCCAAAAACATTCAAAAGAAAAGACTCAAAATGGCCCCTATTTGAGGCCGGTTGTGGCCATACCCCTAGGAAAGGACCCCAAAACCCAAGACCATCCCACCAAGGGATGGCCCATGATCAGCCCACACTATCCATCCCACCTAGGGATGACTCCAACAAATTGGGCTCAAAAAGACCTTTCAGGCCATCAAAAATAGCAAAAACAAGGCAAAATTGGACCAATAAAATGCATTCTAATTGCACAAAAACATGGATAAAATACAAAATTTGGTGCATATCTCATAAATTAGGTATAATTACCTATGATATAGTGTGATATTCTTCGAAACTAAAAACATGCCATAAAAGCAAAAAAATCAACTCCTAACATTAGGAAAATGCAATAAGAAAGACTTGGCATACCCGTCTCACACCGACTCCTCCACTGTCTGAGTCCACCCACTGGCTCATGGTGATTGTGGGATGAATTTGATAGTGCTACACTACTTAGAATCACTCTCCTACTTCTCACCTCTCAAACTGCAAAAAGAAGCACACACAAATGAGCCTAGCCCTCATACTTTGGGTTTATATAGAGATACAGGGGTCACCACCATCCTAGGGTGGGACGAGCACATATTTGGTTGAAATTACCACCTTGGGATAGTGGTAGAACATGCCACTATCCCACCCTAGGACGGTGGTAGCAAAAATAGGCCTAAAAAACCCAAAATGACCCAAAATAGGTCCAAAACTGCACCAAAACAACTCAAATTGGGTCCAAATTTCACATGAATCAAAATGCAATCATGAGGATCCTAGGAGGGATGTAAAATTTGTTAAATAATGCCCTAATAAGGCCATTTTTTCTATACCACCCCCTAAGCATACAATTTTTAGCTACTTTCCTCCAGGAAAACTCAACAAAGTCAACAAAATCCTCTCCAAATTGCCCTAATTTTCATAGGATAAAACTGAAGGTAAACATAACACAAGTCAATTGGGTCAAGAGACTCATAAATTTTATTACTGGTCATTCCTCCATCGACTCATCTCTTGAGGGGGTAGTCATAATCAATCCAAATCAGCAAGCACACACTCAATTATGTAAATTGCGGTCGTTCAATGAATCTTTGAGAAAGACAATCACACCCCTGATTGGGGCAGCAAACAAGCACACAATATCACATCATAACGCTTGAAATTACTAGCATCATGAAGTCATGGGCCCTGTCCCTTCATGACAGACAATGTCTAAGCTTAGGCAAGCTCATTTAGCACATTAGAAACAAGGATTCAAGAACACATGCCCTTTCCATGATTGGGGCATCTAAAGTTGGTTAGGTTATCAAGTAACCTTAATAATTCAACATTTTAGTCATCTATTTTTGCTCAAAATTGTGCTGCACACAACGCGTATCAAAAAGGAGCATCTGTAGACACTAAAATATGGTTAACCCAATTAAGCATCCACACAAAATGATCAAATTGGCATCATATGGCCCCTTGGGCAAACCCTTAGAAGGCTCACAGTGGTTCTAACCACTCCATAAGAGGTTTTGGAGGCTTTTGGCCCAATTTTGGGAGGTTTTGGCCCAAAATTCACCACCATCCCACCATGGGATGGTGGCAGATTCCCACCGTCCCACCCTGGGATGGTGGTGAGCCATCATCCCAGGGTGGGACGGTGAGCAAGTTTGATGCTAAAAAAATCAATTCTGGGACAAATGGCACCCAAAAACTGCCATTTACCCCACCAATTGAAGCATGCATGTCAGAGGGCACTAAATCCTTATGACATGCTTCATAATGGAGGCTAAAATGGGAGATTCTCTTCCCCATCCAATGCATGCCTCCTTTTTGACAAATGACACCTCCTGCCATGCATGCCCTTGCATGCCTTTTTGCACATAAGCCCCTTTGGGATATAAAATGGATTCAATTTCCACACAAAAATAGGGAGAGGAGTTCTAGGATATGCAACGGAGTGCTGCGAAGATTTTCCCTCACTTTATTGTGCTCTCTTTCCCTCGGAATCTCTCCTTAGCGAAGGAGGTTACCGAGTGACTTCAAGAGGGTATTTTGGGCATAAATTTACCACCAGGTGAATTTCTTCACAAAATTTTATGAAAATACCCCTTAGAGTGTTTAGGACCATTTCCCAGTGCGATTGGTAGAAAAAGGTATGCAAAATTGGTGGGTATCCCACCCCAGGGTGCCCTCCAATTAGTTGCAGTCACCATCGTCCCCCTTGGGACAAGGAGAAATATGTGGAAAATTTCTTTATTATTTTTTTAGGCTTGTTCTAGACTATCATAGAATGCTAGAGTTCAAATTTCATGCACTTTGGAGTTATATTGGCTAAGATATCACATTTTGAAGTTTTTGCAAGTTCGTAGGGCCCATCCGGGAACCCCAGGTGCATGCAGATGGATGTGCAACTCATTTTGAAAATATAACCACATGGGTAGTCTTAAAATGTTTATTTATGTATTTTTTACAAGTTTCATGTGTTTTGGACATGTTTAGGGGTGGGAATTGCTTGTCTTGGTCTTCGTAGGTTGCAGATGGGCAACGCAAAATAGAGGGGCCTAAGGATGCAATTTTAGATATATTTTTAGTGATATCCATTTAAAACCTCCTATTTAACATCTCCATAAAATTTCAAGTCATTATGAGTTTATTTGATATGTTTTTAATATATATGCCCTTTACTAGTCTTTGATGCCTATGGGGATTGCATGTTTTCCATCACACACACTTGCTATTTGACCATTTTGGCTTCCTTGTGTGGAGGTTTAGGTTCCTAGAAGGCATTGTGTAGGAAAAAATATATAAAATATCAAATATACAAGCAACAATGGCATTGGACCGCCCACCTCGATTATGGGTACGAGGAAGGACACTGGATGTGCACCCGGATTTCTTGAAGGATTTGATCCTTGGGCACCAAAAATTTGTAATAATTGTATCACATTTGAGACCTCAAGGGGAATGTTGTATAATATTCTTGTTGTGGTGTAGTTTTAAATGCCCTGGGTGCTGGTAAAGGTCGACCCAGGTTCCATTCCCCTTGTCTCCATCCTCTAGATATATGGTATAGTTAGGAATGTCCTATGTGCTGGTAGAGGCCGACAAGGCTCCATTCCTCCTATACCCAACCTATTGAAAGTGGCACATCTAAAGGGGTGTTTTCCACTATAAATTAGTTTACCCAGGTGTTGTAGGTGATTTGGTGAGGAGAGGGAAATCCTCCAAGAGAGGTCCCAGGTTCAAATCTCCACCCTACCAAAAAGCTGAATTGGGTATCCAAAATCCAATTGATAATGTTGGTGCGGGCAGGGTCGGGTGTGATTCTCGGGTGAATTTGATGGTGTAGAACCCTCTGTTCATGGTCTCTCAGACCAAGGCGGCCCCGCAAGGGGTTTTTTGCTTAAAAAAAAAAAAGGGGACTATTGTGTAACCTTGGATCTGATCCACCAAATTAATAAGAAGGATACTTGTTTCATTTCATTCCTTATTGTTTGGTATTGCCTCATTTTCACATGCATGCTTCTGTTTGATGCTCATAAGCGATAGAGGATAGATACACATATTGTTATTCATCATTAGGTGCACCATTTTTCCCTACTTCAGTTGAGTCCTAGTATTCATGAGTTTTCCTTGCAACTCTATGGAAAAGACTCTAGACAAAAATGATCTCAGTATTTTCTAAAACTGAGATTTATTTTAGTCATAACTTTGTGACTCTCCCTAATTCTACCACCTAGATTATTTTGAGATATTTTGATAGTGGCTGGTCCAATGGCGTGTCTGTTTGACAAGATACCCAGGCTAAATGATAATGGTGGTTTCCCTATTGATCTACATAGACTAGATCTACTATGGCTTTGATACCACTATTAGCTTTTGATGAATGAGCACTGGGAGATAACAATCACAAGATGTAGAATAATATGAAATAAAGTAAATCTCCTAGATGACTAAAATATGTTGTAAATAGAAATCATATAAAATATTACAATGTAGCTATGGAGGAAATGAACACTCCATTAATAAAGCTATTGAACTACATTACCCATCACCAATGGATGGTGAATTACACATGACTGTAATATCCCCTAAGCTACACTATCTGACTATGTCCCCCAACTCTCTCTATATATCTAACAATGAAGTTTTTCTTATATAGGAACATAGGTTCCTTGTCCAACACTCTACTTATTTGTGCAAGGGACAAATTGCACATATATAGCTTGCACATTGACACTTGTGCATTTATTACATTGCATGAAGTAACTAGATAACTTGCACACAAAGTAATCTAAGTATGTATCTTGGAAGATACATGTACATAACCCAAATGATGGAATATACTCTATTTATAACACCTCATTTATTACATTTTTTGGGTATTGAATACTTTAGTATTAAATATAGATCTTCTTAATCATCTTCAAATTGATATTCGTAGTCTTCCTTTGCATTCTTTGTAATCTGTTCAAGCAAATAGTTAGTGTCTTTGTAGTATGTTACATTTTTTGATAGAGATTTCACTTCATAGTCCTTTGTGGGTTCTTCCAGTTCTTTAATTTCTTCTATCCTCTGAACCAGGTGACCTTTCTAAATTTTCTTCTAATATTCTAGTTGAGGATAATTGGTAGGTCACTAAAATTACTGCTAATAAGGGTATCTTTGGTATTATCGAGGCTGAAACTAATTCCCATGATTCATCTAATTTCCTTGGTTTTAATTTATGGGATTGTATATGCAATAGCTGGTACTGTGACTTTTCTTTCTACATATCTGATAATACCATATTTTTCATCCTCTTGCTAAAGAAGAAATATTTCCCTGTGGATTATCTTTTGATGCCAATGCAGTGTTAGTCATCTCATATTTCATAGTAATTTCTACTTCACATTCTTGAAGTATGTTGACTAAATCATCAAAAGAGGTATCTTTACTTAATACCTATAAATATGTTACCAAATTCTTATATTTTTTGGAAGTGCTCTCATGGTTACTTGAGTAAGAAGTTCATATTTAACTGTTTCTCCTAAGGTCAACAATTTCCCTTTAATATTTACTACCTTCTTTAGAAATAGTAATATTCTTTCTCCACTATTCATTTTAATGAGTGAAGTTAAAATTTGAGATGAAGAATAGTTGTCTTATTCTTTCCTTAAAATATCTTCTCTAGGCTTATCCATGCATCTGAAGATGGTTGAATTTCATTAGTGATAGCAAAATTTATTATCATTAAAGCCTTTGAATCATTTTATTCAAACTTTAGGATTTCAGTTTCACCTATGGTAGGTCTCTATGTTTTCCTTTTGACAACATCCCAAAGTTTTTCATATACTAAGATTGCTTTTGCTTTATTTTTCCAAGAAAAATAATTAGGAACCTTGAGAAGTTGAGATTATGCTAGGAAGAATTTGTTTGATGCCATTTTAAATCCTCCTAATATCAAACCTTAGATTTGTAGGCTTCCTTATGTCTCCCTAGTGATGAGAGTATGATATAGTGCTTTTGTAAAAATATAGTTCAATTCTGGTTGATTTTGTACAAATTTTGTAAAGATCAAAAATCAACTTCTTAACACCTTATACTCCTAATTGAACTAAGCACTTTTCAAATTTTGAAGAGGTTTTAATGTTGAAATTCTTTTGTCCCGTTTTAGAAGATTTGAGACAAGAAAAAAATATAATTATCCAACATTAGTAAAAACCTTAACAACCTCTTTTTATATCCCTTGGATTATTTCTAATTTCTAGTAAATTAAATTTGATGTAGTAACCCTTGTGGCTTCCAAGTTTGGAAAATTAGAAAAATAATAATATTTGCAAAATGTTAAATAATTTAATCCAAGTATTATTTCTTATTTCTCCTAGGTTAAATTGTAAATATTAATTCAATGAGATAAGTTATCCCTTATAGCTTCTGCTTTCAAAATCTAAGTTTTAACCTTAGTTTATAAGCTTTATATCTTCAAATATGAAAGCAATAATAAAATAGGATTAAAATTTACATTTTTAGATGTTAAATCTCCTCATTGTTCAACACTTTCTACGGCTAGATATAACAACAATATAAGTATCACTTTGGCACTATAATCAATGGAGATACCTTGGAGTTGCTTGTATTCAATGCTAGTAAGCAGGCGCTAAAGATTTGACCTTCAATACTAGGAGCTTTTAATATTCCTTCTTCCTTCCTTCTACACTGTGCTTTGGACATCTTTGATCGTGCTTCATTCCCTGTTGAACTTTGGACTTCAAATACCTTTTATGGATGAATAATCATGGACTTTGTGACATGTGTCACATCCGTTAAAAGTGAGTGCTCCTTTCCTTTTGTAACATCCCAAATTCTTGTTCAATGCTATTGAATCAATCTGTAATGCATGGGAACTCGTGTGAAGCTAGTGGAGGATACCAAGTGTCACCACTTCACTGTAACTCCTGTGTGGGATTTATTGAGCGTTGAGAGAGGAATGATGTCTATTATGCCAAGTGGTATCTTTGCATGAATTCCTTCCCTGCAACATCTTTGAATATGGAGATAACAACTCCTCAAATCCTTTTATATACCATTCCTTTGCTTTGCTACATTGATTGGGCAGCAAGCAAGATATTCTTTTGCAGGTGGATTGATGATGTGCTATGGATCTTTGAATGATGAATTGGATCTTCCTTTGATGGACAACCTTCTCCAAGTTAGAGGCCTTGAATGTAACACCTTTGCTCCTTCTCTTTTATGCCTCCAATCATGTTGAATACTTTGTAGATTTTTAACATAATTTAGAAGTAGATGTGCACTCTTTTGTCTATGTAAATGTAGCTCGATGATAACTTGATATGAGATTTGATTCTGCAGGTTCGTACGTCGAAGATGAGCCCTTTAAGTGGTTCCTTTTGGTTGGGAAGAATAGTGCTAGCGTTCGACCTTCCTTGGATGATTTACCCTATAGTTAATGTGCCCCTTTTTGGCACCTTCAAATCTGCTCTTTGCTATAAAAACCAGATTAGAGTAGTGCAATAAAATTTATTATAAATTGTACATAAGGCTTCTTTTAATGTACCTTATTTTGCACTCTATTTCTAGATCTGAAATTCTGGTTTTGTGGTAGGTTTTTCCTACAATACAAGGATTTTAGGGTTGTATTTTATGAGTAGACACACCTTTACCTTTTTTCTTGGACACTTTGATAATAAATCCAAGGTTAAATAACAGTAGATAGAAGCTTTTCAATTGATGCAATTTTTTGCACTTTCTTTCCTTGCATATGACCTTGTAATGCTTTGGATTTGAGACTCACTAAGTCTCAGTCTTTGGAGCTTCTATTTTTTTTTGGTTAGTTAAGTTCTTCACCAAATTTTGGAGGATTCTAACCTTATTGGTGGCTTCACTTGGCCACTATGTGTTGCTGATTTCTATGCTTCAATAGTATCTTTAGACACTTGATACAAATCAAATCTATTTTATTTTGAGAGTAGTATAATAGTGCAAAATAAATCTAATAGAATTTCTTTTTAATGCACTAAAAATTTTCACCTTATCACTCCAATCAACTCTCAAGATAATGCACTTAATAAAATTTACTGCAACTAATCAAGAATAATCTGAAATGAAACTTCAGTAATTATTCTACAATTTCACTACAATTTAGTATTGTAGGACATAGTCTTTTATTTTTTCCAAAGTAGATGATAGGTAGTTGATAGAAGTAATTTTGAAATCTAATCAACTCCTAATAAATGTGCAAATAAATCCTTAAAATAACATTTTTCCTTTTGCGCTTTAGAATACTATAATATAAATTTCTTCTTGCAACTTTAATCCAAATTCAGGTGCTCTAAATCCTTCAAATCAATTGCATCATTAGGAATGAGTGAGCTGAGGTTTAGCGGGTGCGGCGGGAGTGAGGGTTTGAATTTTTTGGGTAGGAATCTTAGCCAAGGTGACAGAGGTAGAGCAGGTATGAAAGGGGCAGGTGGGAACATCGAGCATGGATCAAGAGAGGATCCAGAGGAAGGCGGTTAGGCTACGACAGATTTGGAGGTAGGCATCATGCGGGGGCCTGATCCTCCTCAGAAAGACCTCGACAAAAAAGATACGAAGGACAATGCAGTGCCCAAGAAGTGGCTATCTTTTGTTGAGACTCTTAGAGGAAAAGAAATGAGGTTCTCTCTCTTCCACCCCTAGTTCCAATAAATAATAAAATTTCAGCCCCGACAAGTTCCATGAGCCCTTTTCTTTCAATGGAAGAATTCTCCCTGGTAGGCATATTTTTGGGAGGTAGGCTAGACATGGAGACTATCAAGGCTTGGGTGATGGATAAATGGCAACCGGTAGGCATCTTGGAGTTGGTAGCTCTAAATCAAGGGTTCTTCATTATCCATTTTAACAATATGGAGGATGCTAACCACATTTTAATAGGAGGTCCTTGGTTTTTGGGCAAAATGAGCCTTTTTCTCAGACGATGGGGTGAATATTTCAACCCTAAAAAACAAAATATTAAAATTACCCCTATTTGGGTTCATATCCTAAGTCTACCTACCCAGTTATTCAATGAATATTGGCTACAGGGCATAGCCAAAAATATAGGGGACCTGATATCCATTGACCATGCGACCTTGGCCAGGACAAGGATGACTCATGCACAAATCTGTGTAAATGCTAATTTGGATAATGAATTGCCAAGGTTTGTGGAGCTAGAGTATGGAGAATACTATTGAAAACAATTGATAGAATACAAGAACATACCGATATTCTATGGAGAATGTAAAAATCAAGGAAATCTATGCAATCAGTGCCCTAACCTGGCAATGAATAGAGAAAAGCAAAAGTAGGGAATGCTAGACAGAGGAAATTTGAGGAGTTTCCCTGGAAGAGGAAATTTCAATCAGGAAAAATATGTCTACGAAAAAAAGAAAAGAGAGGGTGCAGGGTCCCAACAAGACAAAAGAAAATAACAGGTTGTTCGCAACCAAAATACTTAGGTAAGTTCCAATCCTCTAGTTTCAAATAAATTTTCAATTCTATCCAATATGGGAGTAGGAGGATTATCAAAAGACATGGAAGCCTAGAACCTTTAGGCTAACCTTTCTAACTCTCTAGAATCCCCATCCAAGTCAGGATCCTCAAACCCTAATGCTAAAATTATTGTAAGCCCTATGGGCATCACAAAGCCAAACCCTAATGCCCGATCTCTAGAATCCCCATCCAAGTTGGGATCCTTAAACCCCAATGCTAAAAATCCTTCAAGACCAATGGGCATACCAAAGCCAAACCCTAATTCTAAAGAACTTAGGAAGAAAGTTGAGGCATTGGAAAATAAAAAATCTCATCTCCCTAACATCATCACTAGGATCCAGGTGAATCCTACTGAGGGGTCATCCCGTAGACCAGGGGAATACAAGAAAAAAGGAGAAGATTTGGATGTAGGGGTGGAGATATGTGAAACTCTTTAGATTGAGGAATATGGTAGTCCGGTTCTACAACAAATTGCCTCCCCATAGTTTAGTTCTAAACAAACCAGGAGCACTGTGAAGTCTCCTATAGATTTTGGTAGTGAAAAAAGAAGAAGGAGAATATCAAATTCAGAGCATCAAAAAATTAAAACTGATAATGACATTTCCAATGGAAAATAGAGAACCTTGTTTCAATAGGTTATTTTAGGTTCTAAAGACAACAAATTAGGAAAACCCCCTCAAGGGAGGGGGAGAGGAAAAAATCCCAAAAAATCTAAATGAAGTTCCTCTCATGGAACGTGAGAGGCCTCAATGGCCTACCCAAACACAGGGAAGTCAGTGCAATAAGAAATCAAGTGAATCCAACTATTATCATGTTGCAAGAAATAAAAACTGATGAGATTTAGTCAAAAAAAGTAGCAAAAAAAAATTGGAATCAAGGGGAGATGGTTTGCAAATAATCCAGAGGAGCGTCTAGAGGCCTTATGACTTTATGGGATCCCTGGATAGTAGAAGGCACCATTATTTAGAAATATGACAGGGTTATTAGTGTTTTATTTAAGGAAATAACAACATGTCATGGATCATTTCAAATATTTATGCCTCAAATTCAATTCAAGGGAGAGATCTACTGTTGAAATACTTAGGTAATCTAAGTGAAATCTTCCATAATATCCCCTGGATTCTGGCTGAGGATTTTAACACTCCTTTTTACCCTTCAGACAAAATGGGTGGAAATGGACCACTTATCAGGAGCATGGATGAGTTCAATGACTTTGTGAACTACAACATGTTGATGGATGTAAAAATCAGAGGAGCAAATTATACCTAGTGCAATCGATGGATAGGGTGTCATCTCATTCAAGAAATGCTTGACAAGTTTTTTCTATCAAAGGAGGCTACAACTCTATTCGATGATTCTACCCTGCAAGCCCTTACTAAAATTACATCTAATCATAATATCATTTTTTTGGAGATCCCTAACTCTCTGTCCTTCAAGAAACCTTTCAGATTTCAATCTATGTGGATCAAACATTCCAGTTTCAGAGATAACTTAATTCAGTGGTGGCAGCAGCCTGTCAAGTATAGTGCATCTTTTAAACTTGCTGGCAAATTAAAGTTTGTTAAGGAAAAGATTCGAACTTGGAAGAAAGAGGTATTTGGGAACCTCTTTGAAAATAAAAAATAGGTTGTTGAAAGTTTAAAGATAATTGATCAGAGGATTCAACATGGTGATGCTGATGAAACTACTAGGCAGGAGGAACAGACAAAACTAGTAGAGTTTCATAACATTTTGGCCTGTGAGAAAATCTATTTGAGGCAAAAATCAAAGGCTCTTTGGTTGAAATATGGAGATTCAAATTCTAAGTTTTTTCACGTCACCACACTTAGAAACAAAAGCAATAACAAGATAAAATTAAAAAAAAAAGTAGATGGTTCTATTACTCAGGACTTAACAGAAATCAGAAAGGAGGCAATAACTTATTTCAATTCTATCCTTGGTTAGGAATCATAGTGCAATGGGGAGGCCAAAGATATTATATTGCAATCCATTCCTAGCATAATAAATGAGGATATAAACCTTAAGCTTCTAACTCCCTTTTATGATGAGCAATTTAAGGAAGCCTTGTTTAGCATGGAGCCAGACAAAGCCCCGGGACCCGATGGCTTTCCCCCTCGTTTCTATCAAGATTTTTGGGAAATCGTAAGTGAGGATGTAATTTATAATTTCAAAGAATTCCAAGCAAGCAATCATATCCCAAAAGGTCTCAAATATAATTTTATTTCTCTAATTTCTAAGAAGCAAACCCCTGAATCTATGGCTAACTTCAGGCCAATCAGTCTGTGTAATGTTTCTTACAAGATCCTAAATAAAGTCATTGTAAATAGAATGAGATATGTTTTGTCCCACATCATAGATTCATGCCAGGGAAGCTCTATCTAGGGTAGGTCAATCTTGGATGGAGTTATCACAGTTCATGAAGCTCTACACTCTGCTCATAAGACTAACATGTATGTTTTTGCCCTCAAGCTTGATATGAACAAAGCATTTGATAGGCTAAATTGGGATTTTCTAATTGTTGTCCTCATTAAGTTTGGTTTTCACCACCAATGGGTCAATTTTATCAAAGAATACATTTCTAAAGCATGGTTCTCGATTCTGTTTAATAGAACAACTGGTGGTTACTTTCAAAGTTGCAAAGGAATTCGGTAGGGGGACCCTATCAGCCCCATGTTATTCATCATTATGGCAGAAGCTTTAGGCAGAACCATAAAAAATGCTTGCAGTTCAAGGCTAATATTAGGAATCAATACAACATCTCTCACTAGGGCTATTTCTCACCAATAATTCATCGATGATACCCTTCTATTGACTAAGACATCGATGGTTGAGGCCAAAAGAATTAAATACATCTTGCAACTCTACGAGGACGCTGCTGGTCAGAAAGTTAATTTCAAAAAAGGCAAGGTATATTTCTTGAACATCCCCATTCAGAGGTAAGTAAGGATTGCATAATTTTAGGGTGTGATATAGCAAACCTCCCCACTTCGTATCTTGGTCTCCCTCTTTTCATTGGTTCTTCGAGAGAGTCAATGTGGGACAGGGTTATTGAAAGAATTCAAAAAAAACTTGTTGGATGGAAAGGTCATATTCTATATCAAGCAGGAAAGTTGACCCTCACTAAGGCCTCTCTTTAGAGCATTCCAATCTATTTCATCTCCATTTTCAAAGCCCCTATGAAGTTTTTCCAAAAAATTGAGAAACTCCAAAAAGAATTTTTATGGACTGGATCAGAGGAGAAAAAAAAGATACACCTTGTAGGATGGACCAAAGTGTGCAGACCCAGGGAAAATGGGGGCTTAGGTCCGAGGAGAATTGCTCATATGAATTTAGCTTTAATAGCTAAGCAGACATGGTGCCTCATTTCTGGTGAAGAAAATGAATGGACAACTATCATCAAATGAAAGTATCTTCAAAATATAATTTCTAAGTGACTCAGTTCCAATCAGAGGTTCTGATTTTTGGAAAGCAATTCTCAATTGTAAGTAAATCATCAAAAAAGGTTTAAGATGGGTTTTAGGCAATGGTGAGAGGATAAATTTTTGGAATGACAGGTGGGCTAAGGATGAACCACTAATGCAATATCCTAACTTATCCCGAATTAGAGATATCACAAAAGAACTCATTGGTAGAAAAGTCTCTAATTATATGGTTGAGGATAGAGGTAGAATGAAGTGGAAACAAATAAGTATTTAGGGATTTCAAGTGGAATCAAATGATCTTTGTAACATTCTCGGGCAACAGTTTATCCCCATGAGACCCAAGGAAGATCAAGTGACCTGGGCTCCTACGAAAAAGGGGCAGTTCACTGTTAAATCAGCTTACAAGCTTCTGCTTGATGATGAGGATTTTATCCTCCAAAAGGACTTAGTTTGGATAAAAAAATTAATTCCAAAAATTACAGTATTTTCATGGCTGGTCATCCAAGGAAGAATTCTAACCATTGATAATATTATGCGTAAAGGTATTTGTATCACTAATCACAATTATCTATGCAAGGCTAATTGGGAGACCATTTATCACATTTTCCTTGAGTGCCCTTTTTCCTTGACTGTCCTAAGTGGGGTTTTTTAGGCCTTCAATATTTCTTAGGTTAAACCAACCACCGTACTTGATTTTTTCATCCAGTGGCCTTGCCCCTTTTCAAGCCAAAGACTTAGATACATGTGGAAAATTTATCTCAATCACTATCTTTGGTAGGTGTGGTTAGAAAGGAACCATAATGTCTTTAATGAGTCTATCCATGATCATCAAACTATCATTGCCAAGATCCTATCCTTTGCCAATGAGAATGTGAACCTTATCCCTTTTGATAGTTGTAAACCTCATCTGCAGGAGACCATGATTTCTCAATATTTAATCTTAACCTTGTTAGATGAGTCTGTGCCTAGGGTAGTCAACCCCAGAGCCAATGTTAAGTGGTCCCCACCTCCTACGGGTTGGTTTAAGCTTAATTTTGATGGAGCATCTAAGGAAAATCCTGGAAGAGTAGGCACTGGCAGAATTGTGCGAGATCATAATGGGAATATGATGCTTGCATTTTCTAAATATTTGGGAACAAGGACGAACAACGAAGCTGAAGCTAGAGCTATGTGGAGAGGCCTTCAAATGACTCAAGACTTAGATGACAATTTAATCATAGAAGGAGACTCTATGCATGTTATAAATCTCCTCAATAATTGGAAAACACCTCCTTGGAGGATTAAAAAAATTGTTGAAGAGGCTAGGATCCTTTTCTAGGGAAGACAAGACAAAAAAGCCCAACATGTCTTTCGGGAAGCTAACAAAGTTGTTGATAAGCTAGCCAATTTGGGTGTCGATGGTGACAAACTTTTCAAATGGGAACACGATTTCCCAAGCAAAGTAGAGGAGCTTATTCAACAAGAATGCCAAGAATGATAGTCAAATTTACCAATAGGGAAGGCACTATAAGTTCTAAGGCTATGAGTATTCTCGTCTCTTTTTTGAAATGGACTCACAATAAAAATTATTCGAGCTATCAGTCTTGGTGGATGTTGCTTGGAAATACCACAAAGACTAATGGGGATAGTCACATGTCATATAACATGGCTTATAGTCATATTAGTAATTTGAGGTTGGTTGATAATCACAGGGTAGGAAAGAAATGACAATATAAGACTTTGAACCAGAGCCATGTGGACCACCAGATAGCCACCGCCATAAATCTGGCCAGCAGGTTCACTTCTCCAAGGCTGATTGGCCAAGACGGGATGTGGTCCCAAAGCATGTCATATACGAAAGAAAGCAATTACCAAATAATTATTAAGAGTAACTATCAATACAGAGCTTGTGGGAGTTTTTTCATTACTCTGCTATGTGTGTCTGCAAATTTTTGTTTCTCCATTGTTTCAAGGAAGGGATCTGGGTCTGTTTATTTTTTTTTGTAATTATGATGTAGGTGTGTTTTATTAGGGTATACCCAAAATTTTGTAAGGTAAGTTTCTTTTTTATAATAGGCTATGTGTCTTACCAGATGTAATGGCTTTGGCGAAATGTAGATTTTACATATATAGGATCCTTAGTAAGGACATGTTCATCAACAACCCTGAGCTGATTTTTGTAAAAGGTTTTGGGTCAACCTGTAAAACCCGGTATTAATGCTATAGTATCTTATCTACCAAAAAAAAATTCAGATGCTCTAATAAATCTGATAAGTAATCCAATTAACGAATCTACTTGCACCAAAAATTTCTTACTTTTTTCTGTAGCTCTTCTCCCACTTTTGTAGAGTATGTAGATCTTGGTGTCTAAAATCACCAAGTTGATGCTTCAAGTAGGATGTATTGAAAATCTCCTTCTCTAAATGATGGTCTTGAACTTTCTTTCATGAGCCTAGGATTTGATGGCTTGTTCTCCTCTTGTGCCCTCCTATTTCTACTATAGATTTGGAGAAGTATTTGTCTCTAAAGCGACGCCTTCTTGTTGTGAGAGGTAATATTCAAATCTCCAAGATTTGGTGAGATTCTTCTATCTTCAAGTTTTCTTGTCAAATTATGACTTCAAGTAGGATATTATTCTAGGATTTGGTACTTCTTTCCAAATTATTCTTCCCAAAGTTGGTACTCCTTACTAAATTATCCTTCACGGGTTTGGAACTCCTTGCCAAATTCTCCTTCACGAATTTGGAACTCCTTGCAAAATTCTCCTCCTGGGCTTATTGTCGAATGGTGACAATTTTCCCAAGTCCTTCACTATTAGGGACTTCACCTTGGTAGTGGATTTCTCCAATGAGTTCTTCAAAGAAATCTCTTGATGATCTTTAGTGAGGCTCTCCTAGCCTTTTTTTGGATGCTCGATCAGACCTTCTCAAGGTCTTTGATCTTGCATATTTTGATGGTCTTCCTTGAGATCTTCTCTTCAAATTTATGCTCCTAGAAGTGTTGGTGGTGATATCTCCTAGATATTATGATTCTGCAACTTCTAGCTTTGAGCAAGACTCTCCTTGTCCTTCTTCTTCCAAGACTAGAAGTTCTACAATGAGATCTTCTCCTGATATCTTTGCTTTTGCTTTTGGGCTGAGTTGATTCTGAAGAAGATACTCTTCCTAACTTTTTTGTAGGAAGTTTTCCAACTCACCAAATCTTCTTTCTTTGTAAGAAAGATATTAGTATTGAAATATTTAGTCTGCTTCTGAACCAAATATTCTTTTTGAATTCTTCTTTAGGATTAAGGCTTCTATGACCTTTTTCATTATCTAGGCTTTTGTGGCCTATTTCAATATCAAGACTTCTGTGGCCTTTTCAGTACTAAGGCTTCTATGGCCTTTTTCAATATCAAGGCTTCTGTGGCCTTTTTAGTATCAAGGCTTCTATGGCCTTTTCAATATCAAGTCTTATGTGGCTTCTTTTTAAGGCTTCTATGGCATGTTCTTCAAGGCTACTATGGTCATTTTTGAATCAAGGCTCCTATGAATTATTATTCAACTATGGATTTATTCAATCTAGCAATGGAGATCTTCAGTATCCTATCTTCACAAAGATACTTCATTAGAAGTCTTCTTTTCACAATATTCTCCTCTTGCACAATGAACCATTCTCTACACTATGAGGGCATGTTGACCTTCGAGCATTGAAGTTGGAGTCTCATAGCTTTATATCATAGGAGTCCCAATCCTCTAAGAATTAATTTTTTGCAACAAAAGAAACTTTAGGCACTAGTTAGTAAATTCCAGATAACCTGGATGATCTTCACTAGATGATTTGTCAATATAGTGGATTGAATGTTGAGTCCTAGTATTCACGAGTTTTCCTTACAACTCTATGGAAAAGACTCCAGACAAAAATGATCTCAGTATTATCTAAAATTGAGATTTATTTCAATAATATCTTTGTGACTCTCCATAATTCTACCATCTAGATTCTTCTGAGATCTTTTGATAGTGGCTGGTCCAGTGATGTGTCTATTTGACAAGACACTCAGGATAAAAGATAATGGTGGTTTCCCTATTGATCTACATAGACTAGATCTACTGTGGCACTGGTACCACTTTTAGCTTTTGATGAATGAGCACTAGCAGATAAAAATCATAATATGTAGAATAATATGAAAGAAAGTAAATCTCCTAGATGACTGAAATATTCTGTAAATAGAAATCATATAAAATATTACAATGTGGCTATGGCAAAAATGAAAATTCTGTTAATAAAGCTACCCATCACCAATGGATGGTGAAGTACACATATTTGTACTATACCCTAAGCCACACTATCTAACTATGTCTCCTGAATCTCTCTATATATATATCTAACAATGAGGACTTTCTTATATAGGAACACAGGTTCATTGGCCAACACTCTACCTAGCTGTGTAAGGGACAACTTGCACATTAACACATGCATTTATTACATTGCATGAAGAAACTAGATAACTTGCACATAAAGTAATCTATGTATGTATCTTGGAAGATACATTTACATAACCTAATTGATGGAATAGAATCTATTTCTAACAACATAAGCAAGAAAATCACTTGCATAAGTAAGAAAATCACTTGCATCCACAAGAAAAATATTCCAAAATTTAAAATCACCAATGTTTTCCAAGTGGAGTGAATTGCTCCATTTTGCAAGCGACTCACTCAAAAAACCAAGCAAATCACTCCAAATTTATGACTTAGGATTTTTTTTAATCAAAGTTCCAAATTTTATGTTTTTCTCATCCAACCATCATGGACATATCTTTTATCTCTAAAAGTCCATAATTTTCAAAATCCAATCCAAAATCACCTCCATCCACTACCACTACTCTTCCCTTATTTAATTTTCCTTCATCTATAATAATACTTCCAACAAAAGTGGTCATCAAATGGAAAAATAATAGGGATAAAATAAAGAGGTAACCCTCGCCTCATCCTAAGATACTAGAGGAATTAGTTATTGATAGCCATAGGAGAATTGAGGAGGGAAAATATGAGCACTCTATTTGGCAAGTTAGGATAGAGGCATCGAGAAGGTTTAACCTAGGTCCATAGACAAAATATTAGAGTATCACCAATATATGGTGTTGGGAATTGAATTATCTCTAGTTCACACTCTAGACACAATGACCATCCATTTTTGTTGTTGAGTGCATTCGATGTCGTGCCTCACACGGAGTGTATAGTTTGGAAATTCTAGGAATCATATGATACGACTCCATTGTACAACATTTGAGGTTTTTTATCAAGGATGAATGCATGTTTGGATGTGATCTTGGTGCACTTTTTCCTAATCTAGACTAGTCTACCAGGTTTTATCTGGAAAAAGGGATGAGATAAAACAATAAAAGAAAGTACTAAAACTAACTAGCCAATCCTACGGGTGTGATGCATTAAGAATTATATGTATTCTCTATGCATTGATGGGATGAGTGAACATAGTCATCAACCATGTCAGGAAAGGTGAACATAGTTACAAAGTGGCATATCCATTTCTTATGAAATTTATATCGAAAATGGGATATAGACAAGTCACAACTCCACTTACAAATTTACACATACACAAAGAATGAGATAGAAGAAAAATAGTCACAACTCTTTTATATATATCAAAAGCAACCAAATACATATGTTGAGATGGAAAGGGTTGGAGGATCTATTCATAGATTGACTTAGGGCTAGAGTCCAGATTAATATACAAGCTAAAATGAGAGAAAAACTCTATTTTGGACCAAATACTAGGCACAAGAAGTTATTGTTCTTTCTCTTTTGTTTAAGATACAAAATCAACTATTTATACAACCTAGACCTAAATTCAAAATTCAAAATTCTCTCCTAAATCATCTTGAGCAAAAAATCCTATTCTCTTTGGTTGCTAAGTTCAAGGTACTATGCTACATTTATTTCTAGTAGATTTGGGGTTGATCTAGGGTCTAATCACCATAAATGCATCCTTCAAAGGTATAATTAATGTGCCTCCTTTCCTTGTGGAAACTTGAGCTTTAAGTGACAACAACTTATGATCATTCGAAAATCCTCATTGTTGATCCAATATGACATGGACCCCATATTCAAATTTTGCCTTGGTTATCAGGTTGTTCTACTTGGTATTTCATCATATATGGTTGGCACTTGTATGGACTAATCCTCACTTGGGTCCCTGGTGATAGGGTTTTCATAGAGGATGCACTTCTAAAATATCATCACCCTTTCAATTCTACCTTATCTGGTCATCTTCCATTTTGGGGCATGATCATCAAACTTCAATAACAATCCTTGGATTGATCCTCCTCTTGAGAACTTGGTTGCTTTGGTAATATTTTCTTTACATCAGCTTTGTTGTAGAATTTTGGCTGTCATTTTTTTGACTATCTATTGGTCTGATGAATGTCACAATTACCATCGCTCTACTCATTATCTAACTTCTAATGCTTTGAAACTACCGATTATGCAGGGACCATCAAACTTCATTTAGAAAAAATGCCTAAGTTATTCTCTTTGTCTAACCTACTTTGCTCCTTGTTATCCTTTTTTCATGAACCTTTGGGGTGACATTTAGATGGCCTAGTAAGCTATGACAAGCTTATTGACCTCTTTCAACCACATATTGTCTCCCTTATTTTCTTCCTTTATGGTTTTTGGGTTTGCTCTTTGTTGGCATATTGCTGGTACCATTTTGTAACAACACTAGGGTCTATGATGTGCTGGGATTCATATTACCAAAAAAATATGGCTCCTCTCCTGAATCTATCCCTTTGATCAAGGGATGGATCCATAGTCACTAAGCAAATAATAACCTTTTCAATAATGAAGCCTTCTTAGTTACCACCAAAAAGGATCTAGGGTTCCTACTTACAACAAGGCCTGACTTAGATACCACTAAAAAGACTATGGCCCTTTGCTTATCTAGTCCAGGTGGTCATCATTGCCCTGTAATATGGAGATTTTTGAATATATTAGCAATTTCCAATGTAGACCTACCATTTTCTCAACAATTTCTCAACATCAATCACTTCATAGGTAGAAGGAGCTTCAAGCCCTCTCATCTTTCTTGAATTTTGGCATTAATTCCACTCAAAATCCTCTTTCTTAGGCTAGGTTTACCTGACGTAGTGAGACTTAACTATATTTTGGCAACTCACATGGGATCCTATGCTTACACAAGGCAATTAACCCATAAAAAATAATATTATCTATTAGGCATGGGGTTCATGGAGGCATATACTAGGGATTTTGGGACTTTTTGGAACATGAGGTAAATATATTGAAAGGTAATTGTTCTTGGGGGATCATGAGATATAGCAAAGAAATATTCTCCTTTTATAGAACTCTTCCATTGGTTAAATCACTTGAAGTTCTTTTCCATGTTGGTTCTCATCTAGAAAGTTGATGGGAATCAATCCTTTCAACAAAATTAAAATAGTAGAGCCATGATTTTTTATCGTTTTACCTCATGTTCAATCATGGTAGTCATCTCTTTCTATGTTGTTCTATTGATTCTTGGACATCTTAACTCGTGCAACCTTTCTTCAAATATACATGTTAACCACCTAGTGTTTTTTTCAAAATTTTCTTAATGTTAGTGCCTTGAATTACCTTTTGCTCCCATATACCACTTCATGGTATATACAATGGCTATAGAACACCTAGCTTTTATCAATATCGTCCATTTACAATATGATACATGATTTTTGTGCATTTTGTACACTAAGTGTTTCACACAAAGTTTTATCATCAAAACCTTCAATGCCTAGACTAGAGTGATCCAAACTTCTGTCACTCACACCTATTTGTTGCCTTGAATATGTGACTTGCTGAAATCAAAAGTCGATGGGTAGTTGACCTTGGAAAGTGAGGAGTTATTAGATTTATGCAGACTATTGTGCTAAAGTTAAGCATGAGCAACTCATCCCCAATTTGTGGTTCACCTATAAACTCATATCAATATTTCAAATGTTGTTTGATATTTAAATAGAAGCATTTAGAATCATTGCTAACTAGGTAGATGTCTTGCTCTTCTAGTCCCTTCATGTGATGGGGGTTGGGTTGTAACGATCTAAAAACTCAACCCAATAGAGAGGGCTATTTTTTACAAGGAATAACTCAAAAAGAAGACCTAATATGTTCATCAGTATAAAGGCATAACCACTTTTGAGCTCATTGTCACTACAAATGACACTCAAGTGGATAGGAGTGACCAAATTCTTATACTTTTGGGGTTCATTTTTCTAAACCTCATCACTTAAAAAAGACACCATCAGTGGTCCCCCAACTTTTACCATACACTCACTTATATAGGACAACTTGACCATGACATAGGGATTTCCCTTTAAGGCCCATAATATGGCATGATGCCTTGGTGGTTAGTTACCTTCACCTTACCGTGAGATAACTAAGACCATTACCACTCACCTGATAATTATTATGGTCACACTTACCTCATCGTAAGGTGTCACCACTATACAACCTTGTGAATGATCCCATGATTAATATTCCTAAGCCTCATCATTAGGAATACGTCCAAGCCTCACCGCTAGGACTATCCAAGATTCACTTCTAGGACTACCCAAGCCTCATTGCTTTAGGCCACCCAAGCCTCATTTCTTAGGGTGTATCATTCAAAAATACCCAGTTGATTGCCTCACTATAACTCAAATAGGATTGGGTATATCTTAACTAAAGGGATTACTAGTATGATGCTAAATCATGCCCAAAATAACCCCCTTCCAAACCCAAGAGTCTTAACAGTTATAAATATCTCTCCAAAATGAGACACAGTGCTATATTAAATCATATTTAAATTCAACATAACACATTGCTTAAGACTAATAATTTAAGTATTTTTCAACCACAACACTAGAATTAAGCACTTCATTTATTTATAGTTATAGGACAAAATCAACATCTAAAATAATCATAACCATATTATATGAATTAGATTCTATCATTCTCTTCAATAACATATCATTTCCATTTTGCAATAATTAACTATTTCCAAAAACTTAACATGAAGAAAAAACATCAATCCATTTCCATTATTTAAAAAATTCTCAAGATAATGACAAGGATATTTAGAAGACATCTATTCCTCCATCATAATCATTGCATATTAAGGATTTTTCTTCTAAAAAATATCTCATATTTTAGGAGCCATATCTTCATGAAGAGTTACCCGATTCAGCTGATTCTAGGACCCACTTGTGTAGAATCTGAATAATTTTAAAATGAGTGGTCATATGCAAAAATCCAAGTAATATTGAGGGAGATATGACCCTGTGAAGTCAACCATTTAGAACAAGGGTAGTGATGAATTTTCAAGTTGCGAAAAATGAAATTGCATATATTTGTCAGCTAGGGTTCGAATGATGAGAAGAAAAATGAAGGGCTAACGCTTCAGTGAGGCAAGAAATTCTATTTGGACAAATAATTTTTTAGCTAATTTTTTTTTCCTTTCTTTATCTTAGAAATTGTGCATGAAAATTTTATAAAGTTTTTATCAAATATTATATTTGCTATAGGACATTTAGATAAATTTCAATAGATTTTTAGTTTTAGTTTCCTTTCCATGGATAGATTTATAGTTAAATCCTTAGATTCATCTCTAGTGGTAGATGTTAGTGAGCACACCTCAGAGAGATAATTCATTGCTCCAAGATAGGGCAATTTTTGATAAATTTTATGGGTATTGGCCAGGGGCTTCAACCTTGAGAAAATAGATTGATAAGAGTTGGAAGTCTCTAGGAGTGATTCTATAATTTATTCCCAAAGGTTTCTTCCTAACCATTTTTTGTTTTAAGGAAGAAAGAGAAAAAATCCTAAAAGAGGGTCCTTGGTTTATGGGAAGAGCAAGACTCTTCCTTACTCGTTGGTATGAGAGATTTTCATCTAAAAATGTAAATCTATCCCTACTACCAGTCTGGGTTAGGATTTTGGGGTTACCCATTGAATTTTGGGAAATAGATACCTTCAAGGCTATAGGAAACACTCTAGGAGAATTCCTTGAGATTTCAGATATGATGTAAGATGGATTCTTGGCTATTTATGCTTGAATATTGGTCATGATTGATATAAGTAAATATTTACCAGAATCAATCATTCTTAAGTATGGGGATAGGATGTGGGTCCAAACTATAGATTATTTAATGACATGGGGTATATTGAGAGATCATGCTCTAAGAAGAGCCCAGTAGAATCATATGTAGAAAACCACAAGAGAAACTTACAAATGGTTATGGATGAAGATGGTTTTCAACTTCCAAAAATAGATCTAGAAAAATAAAAGAAAATAAACAATGGAGACCAATAAGGAGGGATATTGGAAGAAATACCAACTCTTTTGAGGTTTTAGCCTATGAAGAAAAAGTAGATCAAAACTTAGAGGACACAGTATAACAATTTCAACATATTAACAAGGAACTGTCTATTCAGTATGATCCTGATTTAAGGAAGAACATTCTCGATGAACCTAAGGAATGTGTCTCATCATATGTTGAAGACTCTCTTGAAGTGCCATGCACCATTAAGGAGAAAAAAATTGGTAAAGAAAATGCAGTTTTAGAAGTTATTAATAAGGAAATACAAGAAAATGACCAGGACAAGTTATAATAGAGCCAAGAGAGGATAAATATAATGAAAAACAAAATTATGAAAGAATATTGAGGAATAAAATAATAAGACCTACTACTGATATAGTCAAGGAAAAAAGACGAAAACCCTCAAATTATCAAGCAAGATCCAGGGAAGCAAGAGCAAACATAGAGACAGGAACACAAACTAAGTTGGTTGAAATTCTCTTTACCAAAAAACAAAATGATATTGGTAATACACATGCAGGGCCAAAAACCCCTAATGAGATATGATTATCATCTCATGGAATATAAGGGGTGCTAATGCCCCCTCAAAGCATAGGTGTATTAGGGGCCTATGTTTAAGTAATAAGCATGATATTCTTTGTATCCAGGAAACTAAAATGATAAAATAAGAAGTCTCAAAAACTATGAAAGCAATATGGGCAAGATGTGAATGGGATGCTATGGATTCTGAAGGAGTGACAATTCATAAATTAGGCATTGGATAACCTATTTAGTCACTTGCTACTTTATTGATATACGTTTCATCCTTATCAATGTCTATGGACCTACAACTTAGTTAGGTAGATTAGAAGTTTGGAGTGGGATTGAAGCCTTTATGAGAAGTAAAGACCAAGAAACCTGATTCATGATCATTGAATATTTTAATGCCATAACCAAGCTAGATGAAAATTTTTGGGGAATTAGGAAATTGACCCAAAGTATGAAGGATTTCTCAGATTTTATTCAAAACAATAATCTATGGGAAGTTGAGTTTGAAGAAGACAACTATACTTGGACCAACAATAGGAGAGGATAGAACCTAATAGCAAAAAAATTAGATAGATGCATTCTCTCAGATCATTGGCTAGATGAAGGAACTTATGCTAAAATTAATACCTTAACAAGGATTGGTTCAAATCACTGGCCAATAAGAGTTAAAATGGTGGTTAGTGAATTCAGAAAAATATCATATTTTAAATATGAGCAGATGTGGGAAGACCATCCTCAATTTGTTGATATGATAGCTCAAATATGGAATTCTTTAGGTAATGGTGGGTTGTATGCTCTTCCAAATCAAATTAAATCTATGACATCTAGATTAAAAGAATGGAACAAGAACACCTTTGGAAATATTTTTGAGAAGAAAGAAGAACTAAAAGATAAAATTTCAAAATTCTAAAAAGGTGATCATAATAATACAAGCTCAAAGGAAAGGGAGTTGCTTCTTATTGAATTTCATAATATTTTGAGTAAGGAAGAGAAATTTTGGAGATTAAAATCAAGACAAACTTGGTTAAAAGAAGGAGATAAAAATACAAAGTTTTTTCATAGGATGGCTATAGTACAAAGATCAACTTCCAAAATTAGTAGAATTAAATCAATAGAAGGGGTTTGGATTGAATATCGGAGTGAAATTAGAAAAGAGGTAAAGTATTTTAATCATAATATTCTAGGTTCAGAGGAGACTGAAGTTATTAATGATAAAATTCTTCAAAACGATCCTTTAGTTATAAAAAATGAAGAAAATAGGAATCTAATGGAGCCTATTACTCTAGAAGAAGTTCATTTAGCTCTTTTCTATTTTAATAAGGATAAATACCCAGGTCCATATGGGCTCTCTACATCATTTTACCAACATAATTGGGATATAGTGAAGGATTCTTTATTTGTGGTAGTGGAACAATCTAGGGTAAAACAATACATACCTTATAAAATAAATGCAACATATCTTACCCTAATTCCAAAAAATAAGGATGTTGAATTGTTTGATTCTTTTAGACCCATAAGCCTATGTAATATGGCATATAAGATTATCTCCAAAGTGATGGTGAATAGATTAAGGCCATTGTTAGACAAAATCATTTCAAAAGAGCAAGGAGGATTTGTGAAAGGGAGACAAATTATAGATGGGATCATAGTAGCTCATGAAGTTATACATTCAAAAGCTTCAAGAAAAGAGAAAGAAATGATCTTAAAACTTGATATGAGTAAAGCCTATGATAGGGTTAAATGGGATTTTCTTTTTGCAATTTTAGAAAAGTTTGGTTTCGAGAAGAAATGGGTTAGATGGATTAAAGCTTGTGTCTCTAAAGTTTCTTATTCAGTGTTGGTCAATGGGTTAGTGAAAAAATATTTTAAAGCCAAGAGAGGCCTTAGACAAGGAGATCCTCTATCTCCTTATTTTTTCATTATTATGGCATAGGTTTTGAGTAGGAAATTAAAGAAGACTTACAAATATGGGCTTATAAGTGGACTTAAGGTTAGTAATAACATCGATAACATCACCCATCAACAATTTGTAGATGATACAACCCTTTTTGGAAGGGCAAGGATAAATGAGGCCAGAGCTTTGAATAACTTTTTAAAGGAGTACGAAAGATCTTCAGGAAAAAAATTAATAGGACTAAATCCAAAATTTACTTCCTTAACACTCCTAATATAAAAGCAAGAATTTGTAGGTTGCTTCAAATGGAGGAGGTAAATTTACCAACAACTTATCTAGGGATGCCTTTATTTGAGGGGAGAATGAGGATAGATTTATGGAATCCAGTTATTAGTAAAGTTCAAAATAAACTTCTATCTTGGAAAGGTAGATGGTTATCATTAGCAAGAAGAGTGCAATTAATTAAGTCAGTCTTACAAGCCATTCCAACATATTATATGTCATTGTATTCTATGCCAAAATTAGTTGAAAAAAATTTAATCTATATTATGCGATCCTTTTTATGGTGAGGTTTACATGATTAAAGGAAATTTCCTTTGGTGAAATGGAGCAAGTTGTGTGATGATAAAACTAGGGGAGGTCTTGGTTTAAGAGTTCTTAAAGATGCAAACTTAGCTCTTAGGGGAAAAGTAATCTAGAGATTGTACAAAGAGAGTCAAAGACAATGGGCAAGAATTCTTCTAAGTATGTTGATCCCAATGACCCAAGTTTAATATTTATTGCATTCTCTAGACCAAATGGTTCTGCTCTTTGGAATGGTTTAAAAAAATCTATTGATATTATGTTTAAGGGTTTGATATGGGTGGTGGGAACTGGAGAAAAAATTTCTATTTGGATGGATACTTGGTGTGATAAAAAACCACTCAATTTAGATCCAATTTTGAAACCTTGGATGAGATTGCTTCAAGACAAATATGGTGATAGGGTTTCAAACATTTTGTACAAGGATCGAGTAAGAAGATACAAATGGAAAGAAGATTTTTTTACAAGTATACAAGACATTGATGCTAGGAGGCAATTGAGTAGGAAGATAACAACTATGATTTTTCCGAGGGGAGCCAAGGATAAATTGATTTGGGAGTTGAATAGCTCAGGAGAATACACAACAAGAAGTGGATATATTGTACAACACCAACAAAATAATAATATCACTAGAATATGGAGAGATATTTGGGATAGCCCAAGCATTCCTAAAGTCAAAATGTTTGTTTGGCTAGTAGGTCATAGAATATTTTTATCATGGGATAACCTTATGAAAAGGGGTTTTCATGGCCCCTCTCAATGTATTTTTTGTAAAAAGTTGGAGGAGAGTATAGACCATCTCTTGGGACATTGCTCAATAGTCTGGAATCTATGGCAATGGATTCTTCATATGTTTGGTAAATGTATGGTGATGAATTATAAAATTGAAGATTGGTTAAAGAAATGGTAAAGCACTTATAAAAGTGAGGCTTTATAGACAATATGGGATATATCAAAAGATACAATACTTTGGACTATATGGCTAGAAAGGAATAAAAGAATATTTAAAGGAAAGGAAAGCAATTTAGAGGTAATGAAAAAGAAGAGGGAGGAGAAATTTTGTTTTTGTTTTTTTTTTAAGGGGAAAAGTAAAAAAGAGGGGGGGGGGAAGGTGATTCTCTCATAGTAATAAATGCAAGTTTGAGGAAAGCAAAGGCTTCATGGAACATACAAGAGATAATTGTGGAAATTGAAGATCTTGCTAAAGAATTTGAAGAAATCAGGTTTACACATATATTAAGGGAAGGAAACAAATGTGCAAATAAGCTAGCAAATAGAGGGGTTTTGGTTGAGGATCATGAAGTTAAATTCTCCTTTCCATGGTTAGAGGAAGTAGAAAGTTTAGTTGAAGATGACAAGAAAATGTTGATTGCCTTAATCATTTAATAATTAAGATTTACTTTAGTGTTTTCCATTGGTAATATTTGCTTTATTTTGTAATAATAATTATAGGTATTATGATAGGGATTAATACGTTTATTTTTAATAAGTTTTTAGATAGTTTTTGTTAAGAATAAGCATTGTAACCAATTGTATTTAATGCACTCTTATCCATTGGAACTTATCTGTAATGTTGTAAATGCCTATTTATAGGTATGTTCAGATATTAAAATACAATTTTGGTACTGAATGAACACAAATCAGTTGTGACGGATGGAGCAGCAAGGAGGAGGAGCGAGAGGTCTAGGGGCATCAAACCCTAGGTGTGGGACTTCAGAGGGCAGATCAGCAGACGCGGCAGGTGGGGGCTCTGGCGAGATAGCAGGCCCCCAGGCGGAGGATGTGGACAAGGAAGTTCTTTTGGAACCGGTCCAAGGGCGTTGGGCGGATGCGGTTGAAGATTTCTCTGAGGGGGACCAGGACTCTATGCGTCAGGATCAAAGGAAGAACCAAGAAGGAGACAAAGAGAAACATGGCAACTGGAGACCTTCATATCTTAATGCTCTTCGCGGTAAGCAAAAATTATCCGACTCTTGTTTTAATCTAAAATCTGTCAATGGTAGGTTGCACATCCCGGATTCCTTAGCTCGGCATGTGGCTATGGAGGGCGAGAACATCTTTGGTGGCTAAATTTATGGGGGTGAGGCCGGACATGGAAGTCATAAGGAGATGGGCCATCCAAAAATGGCAGCCAAGGGCCGGTATGATGATTAAGGCTTTACCCAAGAGTTTTCTTTTGGTGACATTTCAATGTGAACAGGACATGGAAAGGACTCTCCAAGGAGGTCCTTGGTTTTTTGGGAAAAGGGGCTTGTATCTGAAGCATTGGTCCCCCGATTTCAACCCCGGGACTCGAGTCTTGGATTTGGCTCCTATTTGGGTTAAGATGCCAGGATTACCTCTCGCTTTTTGGAACGAACAAATATTGGTCGGGATAGCTACGGAGATTGGAGAACTAATAGCTATTGATCCTGCAACCTTGAGCAAAACAAGACTCCTGTCCGCTCGCATGTGTGTGTTGGCGGACTTGAGTAAAGAGCTCCCTAAATCCATTATTTTGTCGTCTATGTTTGGCCTTCATACTCAGGTATTTGAATATGAAAATATGTCTTTTAAGTGTAGTGTTTGTGGGAAGGTAGGGCACCAGGGTATCCACTGCATTTCCAAGAACCATCCCCCACTCCAAAATACTGATCCTCAAACCCGAATAATATCCCTCCCCCGCAGATCTCCATTCCTACCCAACCTGGGCCTCAAGGACGTGGAGCTCAAAATCCGAATATCAGAGACCCTGTTCGCCCTATTGTAAGCAAGAGACAACGTTTTAACCCTCCTCCCAAAAATTCCTATGCCCCAAAACCCTCTCACAGGGGAGCTGGTCCCTTTGATGGGAACCCTCAAGCTCAACCTCGCTCCTAAGATGATACAGACAAGCCTAGAGCCAAATAACAAAGGAAAGAACCCCATAGATCAACGCCCTGGGGAAAGTAAGTTTGATTGGGTGATACGGGAGGCCTATGGAGGCTCGGTGGAAGTGGTCCCATGTACTGCAGAGGAATTTATGGGAAGAAATTCCAAGGAGATCAACATCCCGAGTGGAGAACGAGTTTTGATGCATTAAATCATTTGAAGGGAGATCGGATGGACAGCCAAGAAGTGGAATCCGAGGTAGAGGAGACTCAAGAGAAGGATTTAGAGGAGAAAAATCGGAGGAAGGAGCAGGAAACTAATAATACTAGCAAGGATACTCAGGAGGAAGAGGTGAACCACCAAGATCAGTGTAACCCCAAAGCAGGGAAAAAAGAATCTACTAATCAAGAAGCTAAGAGCACGAAATCATCTCCACTGTCAAAAAGACCAGTTAACCTGGAAAGCCAGATTGTTACCCCAAATACCAAGACTGACCTACCCAAGATGGTTACTAGAAGCCAAGTGAATCCTAAGGAACTTCAACCTAGAGCGGATGTATGGGGATATGGTTCGGTAGGAAGAGGGAAACCTAGCAATGCTGCCTTAAGGCAGAAAGAAGCAGAGCGAGGAGTGGTTGATGGCACTCAAGAAGTATTGCTCTTTGGGGCGAAGGCTCGAGGATCCAAAGCCCATAAATGAAGATTCTTTCATGGAATATTCGTGGGAGTAATCCTGCAAAAATAAGAGCTTTGTATGCTCTTAGACAAGAACACAAACCGGATATGATTTTACCTGCAAGAAACTAAAATGGAGGAGAGTAGAGTTATTCCTTTTAAGAATAGGACTTGGCGAGAAGTTGAAGTAGTAGGCCAAGAGGCCACTGGAACAGCAGGAGGGTTACTCGGTTATGTGGAACAAAAATGTGATTGATAGTAGAGTGATTCGAATGTCTAGTTGGTTTATTTGTCTCTTATGTGTGGATAAAACCACGCAGGAAGAGTGGATCTTAACGAATGTATATGCTCCAGTTAGACAGGGACTGAGAAGGGTTCTTTGGAGTCAGCTAGCTGAATTGAGGGAGACGGTCCCCAACTACCCTTGGATTGTGGCGGGGGATTTCAATTGCTACCTTAATCCTGTAGATAAATTGGGGGGCTCTCAAAGAATAAATGCTGATATCTACGAGTTTAGAGATTTTGTTGAGCAACATGAGTTGATGGATGTGGACCTGCGTAGATTCTCCTATACATGGTCTAACAAAAGATTGAAGGAAAACCAAATTCAGATAAGATTAGATAGGTTTCTTCTTTCTCAAGAATGCCTGGAGAGGTTTGGGGACTCTTCATTAACGGCACTCCCAAGAATCGGGTCTGATCACAACCCAATTCTATGGGAAACGAGGGGAGGACTCTAAGAAAAGATACATCGGACCCTTTCGATTCGAACTTATGTGGTTCCAACATCGGGATCTCAAGGATCCGGTTGCCCAATGGTGGGACAAAAAGTATAATGGTTCGAAACCGGCCCAAGTGGCATGTAAACTAAGGAATGTGAAGGCTAACATTAGAGAGTGGAACAAAACTTCCTTTGGCAATATTTTTGTTAAAAAGGCAGAACTAAAAGACAAGATCAATGAACTACAGGAGAAGTTGAAGTCGGAGCAGCTTACAGAGGATCTGAGAAACCGGGAGAGGGAGCTGTTAGCCGAATACCACACGATGCTAGGATTTGAAGAAACCTTTTGGAGGCAGAAATCCAGACTGCGTTGGTTAAAGGAGGGTGACAGAAATACAAAGTTCTTCCATGTCTCTACTCTTCGCCACAGGAGTACTAACAAAATTAAGGAGATCAAGATGGCCGATGGGTCTAACACCAAAGATATGGAAGACATAAGGAGGGAAGCGGTTGAGTACTTTAAATCATTGCTAGAAGATGTAAATCCGACTATTGAAGAAGAGGACTCTCTGTTGGCAGCCATTCCACCCCTCGTAATTGATAATCTTAATGGATTCTTACTTAGTCCTTTCACAAAGGAGGAAATCAAGAAGGTCGTTTTTGACATGGATGGTAACGGCTCCCCAGGACCGGATGGCTTCCCTGCAGCTTTCTTCCAGAAGTTTTGGGATATCCTAGGCAATGATGTAGTGGAAGCTATAATTGAGGCTCAAAAGGACATGGAAATCCCAGAAGGAGTTAATGCTACTTTTTTAGTCCTCATCCCTAAACTAGTGGGAGCAATGGAATTTTCCAGTTTCGCCCTATCGGTTTATGTAACACTCGATGAAGATTCTCACAAAAACAATCGCCAATAGGTCGAAGGTTATCCTTCCTTTCATCATTGATATGAACCAAGGTGGCTTTGTGAAAGGGCGACAAATATTGGATGGTATCATCACAATTCATGAGGTTATTCATTCAATGGTGACTAGTAAGGAAGCGGGTATGTTACTAAAGCTTGATATGAATAAAGCCTACGACCGGGTCTCATGGCGGTTCCTCACCAAGATTTTGGGTAAGTTTGGTTTCTGTCCCAAATGGATTAAGTTGATTTTTAGTTGTATCTCTACTACAAGATTTTCTGTCATGGTGAATGGGTCACCCTCCGGTTACTTTAAGAGTGAAAGGGGGTTGCGACAAGGAGATCCTTTGTCTCCATACTTGTTTATTATTTTAGCGGAAGCATTGGGTAGGAACATTTCAGCGGCGGTGGCAGATGGTCAATTGGAAGGTTTTAAACCAGCCTCAACAACCGAGGCCAGTGTCTCACCAACAGTTTGTGGATGATACAATCATTGTGTCCAAAGCCTCGGTGCCTCAAGCTAGGAAGTTGAAGAGAATTCTAACCAAGTATGAGACAGAAGCAGGACAGTACATAAACTATAAGAAGAGTAGCATCTATTTCTTTAACACGCCTGGTGGGAGGGAGGAAAGAATAGCTAACCTCTTCGGTTGTGGAAAGGAGCTTCTACCAAGCAACTTATCTAGGCATGCCTATGTTCGAAGGAAGAATGAAGGCTACTTTGTGGAACTCGGTCATTGACAGGATCTCCAAAAAGTTAGCGAGGGTGGAAGGGCGACCTTCTCGGCTCCGCGAGAAAAGCCTTATTAGTTCAAACTACTTTACAGAGCATTCCAATTTCATCGCATGTCTCTATTTAGAATGCCTGCAAAGGTCCGAGCTACATTGGAGCTAATTCAACGCAACTTCTTGTGGTCAGGTTCAGAGGAGAGAAAGAGAATTTCATTGGTAGCATGGAATCAGGTGTGTGCAAGCAAGGATCAGGGGGGCCTGGGGTTAAAGAGAATGAAAGAATTGAATCAAGCTCTGATTGGCAAACAGGTATGGAGATTTATCAATAATGATCAATTGGGATGGGTAAAACTTCTTAAGGCAAAATATATCAGAAATAATCAGGACTTCCTGAAAGCTGATAATCTTCCTAGAGGATCCTATTTTTGGAATTGTTTGCTCGAATGTCGGGAGGTAGTCAGGAAAGGCATCAGATGGAGAATTGGTAATGGAAGACAAGTGGACTTTTGGAAAGACCCGTGGTTGGAAGAGGCCCCTCTGAAAGATAACTTAGACCTTCAAGTCCTCCAACATAAACTTTCGAAGGAAATGGGAGGAAAAGTAGGGGATTTTATTGCTGTAGCACAGGAAACTTCTTCTTGGAAGAAAATCACAGTTCATAATCTGTCAGAGCAAGAGAAGGTGGCCCTAACCAAACTCAATGATGCTTTAAGGGTGTTCCCGATCATTCCTGGGGGAGGAAGAGACAAGGCGATTTGGGGCAAAACTACAAGTGGGATCTATTCAGTAAAAACTGCCTATAAGTTAATCCACTCAGGATTCAATGGCTGGACTCCGACTTCTGTTATTTGGTTAAATAATTTAACCCCAAAAATAGCTTTCTTCTTTTGGTTGGCAGTTCAAAATAAGATCCTGACAACAGATAATCTGCAAAGGAGAGGTTTCCAATTCATCAATCGATGTATCTTGTGTGAGAAAGCAATAGAATCTGTAAGTCATATATTTCTAACTTGTGATTTTTCTTGTACAGTCTTCCAAATGATCCTGTCCAAATTTCATATAGATTGGGTCTGTCCAAATAGCATGTCTGACTTATGCATACAGTGGGCTTCCCCCTTCCGGGCAAAGCTTTTGACTTGGCTCTGGAAGCTCAGCTTACCCCATTTTTTATGGGGGATATGGAATGAGAGAAATAAGAGAGTATTTAAAGGACGTAAGAAAGATCCCAGGTTATGTGGCAATAAAATAATCAAGCTTTGAAAGAAAACTGGAAAACTTTCTTCTTCAAAAATGAGACCATGTCTCTAAGGGAAAGGAGGATTTTGCGGAACTGGGAGAGGAACTTCTAGACCTAGAAATTACAACCAACCCACGGGATGGTGTCAAGTGGATACCCCCCACACAAAAGTGGGTTAAGTTTAATTTTGACGGGGCAACTAAAGGAAATCTGGGGGCTGCAGGAGCGAGGAGGAGTTTTGAGAAATGAGGAAGGAAAAGTGGTCCTTGCCTTTGCAGAGCCTTTGGGAACTCAAACAAATCATTTTGCGAAGCCCGAGCTCGCATGCGAGCAATGAGAATTGCCAGACTTGAGGGTTATAAGGAAGTTATCTTTGAAGGGGATTCGCTTAATATAATCAAGGCAATTAAGGAGGATAAAGACCCCAGTTGGACCATATTGGAGCTTATCCTAGAAGCAAAGATTCATAAATCTCATTTGGTTAATGCCCGAATCCAACACACCTTCAGAGAAGGGAACCGGGCGGCGGATCTAATGGCAAATATTGTGGTTTCGTTGGGGAGATGCAAATTTGGAAGGATAACTTCCCTCAAGAACTATTGGTGTTGGTTGCTAGAGAAGAGCTAAGATCAAACCCGTTAGAGCATCGAGGAGATCGAGAGGGCTGATGATGAGTAATCCGACGAGATGGAATTAGGCGAAAAAGGCATCCCATTTGTTGGGGCCCGGGAGGTGACAAGTGTACGATGACAGACAACCTAGTGTTAGTAAGTGCTAGGTGTTGTTTGGTTTTTGTTTTATCCTGAATAGTCAAGCGACAAGTATAGGACTGTGGACTCTAAGTATGGCTTAATGTGAGTCTTAGAAAGATCCATTTTGTATTTTGATTATACGGGCTTGATGCTAGAACCAAGCCCATTTTGACTTTGTAAAAGGTTTGTGGACCTTATAACCACCTCTACCTTATACCAAAAAAAAGATATTAAAATACAATTTTTGATTGTTATCTTCTATTTCATGTCTGTTGTAATTTGTGTCCATTTCAAATAATGTGTTTTTATTTAGATAATTTATGATAATTTTTGTGGTTGAACTTGTGTTTCAGGAAGGAAACTAGCAATCCAGATTTGGTAAAGCAAACTATGATAGTGCAATGTTTTTGGAAATATTACTCTACTAAGATGCAAGACATAGATAGTAGAGGTGAAGTTTTGGTATTGTGAATAATGCTATAGGAAAATGTCAAGAAAGATGCAAAATTCAAAAATAATTGTATTCATACAAAAAATTGAAAATATCCACAAAATAAAAATCAAGAATTCAAATATTTTATGTAAAATGATATAGGTTTCTAGCTATAGCATCTTAATTGAGATGAGAAATGTACCTATTTGTAAACTCTCAAGCTACAATGAAGGGAGATGTATTTTTTCAAGGGTAGGGGACCTGAGTAAAACCCCTTATTATCCAACAAAAAAATAATATTCATGCATAGTATAAATTTTAGATAAAACTCATAATATTTCTCATCCCATAAATAATATTACATTTCAACATTTAAATACATAAATGGTTTCTAGTCTCATATTTTCCTCAAGTCTTCTACTTGATAAATCTTCTCCATTGAACTTTGGATGTAAGTTTAGGGATCATGACAACTCTTGAATGCATATGCAAGCCTAACATGCACTATGCAAGAAAAGTTTACAATAATACATAAACATACCTCATGCAAATAAATTTCCATGCAAGAACATAGATAATCCCTTACTTCTCTCAAATATGGATTTCCTAGCTACTCAAGCCTCTTCCATTTCTTAGAAAATATATAAAATTATGGAGATGTCAATGCTACTAAAGTAATATTTGTGCACGAATTTAAAATTTGAAGCAACTAATGGAGATGTTGATGCTACTAAAATAATTGAATGAGAAAGAGGTGGTTTTGGTTGATCTCAAGTTGAGAGGCTTAGACAACCCAGTTGCATTTATAACACTAAAATTATGAAAAATAAATATAAAGTCTAAGCTCTCAAGCACTCTAGAAATGGTGTTAAGCCTCTGGTTTCCAAATCCTATCGGCCTGAAGGATCACTCTTAAACATTCCACTCTAACTGGAGACTCATTAAAAAATACATAGGTATATTAAAACATTAACATAAAAAACTAACTCATTTCAACATAAGGTTAACGTAACATTTTTAAAAAATAATGGATTCTTCTCTACTATTAGAAATTTAGCTGTGAAGCTCGATAACATACGCAAAGGTGTCCAAGCCAAAACTTTGCTTCGTTGCACAACAACTAGAATTTTGTCGTATTCACTTGGAAGCCAAAATATCTATAGGCGAGATGCTTTCTCTAAAAGATCATTCTAAGTAGCTATATTTTAGTTTATGAGTTGTAGAATATTTCAAACTAATCTAAAATATTTATGAAAATGAAATACAAATAATGTATGCTTTTCTCCGACTGCTCCAAAGTAAGATCCATTATGACATATAAGCATTATGCTCTACTAATCTTACTATTCTCCTAACTGCCATGGAAAATAAAGAAAGGCAAAGGGTACACCAACAAATTAAAGCAAAAATGAAATCATCATGAAGGTACTCATAGTTACAAAATTAGAACTTTTGCGTTTGATAGTATTGAAATCTCAGCTCTCATTCCTTCTCTCATTCTTTCTCCTTACAGATCTTTTCTCCTGTTAGTGATCCCCAAAAATACATTAATCCAGAAATCAAATAACCCTTAAATGAAAAAGGAAGATCAAGGGTTGAAAATGGCTCGCAATGCATGCTTACCACCCATCCATTCCTTCTCCTTTGCTAGCCCAAAGTGCAATTTCCAAAATTACCAACTTTCAACATTATGAATTTATTAAAAATACTCCCTTTTTGCAAAGTAATGCTTACATTTATTTAATTAAATTATTTACTCATCTCATTAACTCAATATTATTATTTATTTTCTAATGCTAATGTTTATGAGGAAGAATACGAAATTATTATTGATTTTCTAATACTAATGTATTTTAAACAATGGCATCTGTAAGGAGAATAAAAAATTCTAACTCTCTCAAATGGTTATTTTTTGTAGATTTCACATCGGTGGTAGATTGACAAAAAGTATTTGAGGGAGAGCCGTATCATCATGGGCTAGCGAGGCTATTCCTATAGCCATGGAATATGGGATTCAACCCAAGGATGGAACCAACTACAGTACCAATATGGGTAATATTATTTGCACTTCCCCTTGAATTTTAGAAATAGGAGGTACTCAAGGCAATAGGCAAATTACTAGGGCATTATCAAGGTAGATCAAGAGAAACATTTTTAGGAGGATCAACAATATTTTCTAGGGTTTGTGTAGAAATGGACCTCAACAAACCTCTTCCAATAGAGATAGACCTAAAAATAAGGGATTTTATCTAGTACTAATAACTGGATTATGAGGCTATTCCATTTAGATGTTGGGTGTGCCACACTCATGGACATATGGTTAGAATGTGCTCAATAGTTAAGGATCATCAATCTAAACAAAAGGGTACAAAAGCAAGTGTTAACATGGTGGGTCAATATCTTCAGCAAAATGGAAATCAGAAGGAAGGGAAAGGCCCAAAAAAATTTTACAGCTTTCAAATATTAATGAGAAGGCCAAAAAAAAGAAATCAACATAGTAACCAAATACAAGAAGAAAGAGCAGTAAGAACAAACAATGGATATGAGATATTCAAACAATTGGGAAAATTGGAAATAGAAGGAGATTTTCAAATGGAAGGTTTAGATGAGGATACTCAGCAAGTCACATTAGTTAATTAGGAATAATATTCCAATCTAGTGTCAAGGAACAAGCAAGGAGCAGAACCATACACAACCTCTCTCATGGAAGAGGAGATTCAACCTACGAGGGATACCATAGGAGGGGAAATAGAGCGGATAATAATTTTGACACAGGAAATAGATATAAAATAAGGAAATAAGAACAAAGAAATCCCTACTCTAGCGACTCATCAAGTGGAGAAGAAACAAAAATTGAATCAATCTACAAGGAGGAAGTCAAACAAGGAAAATATGGAGGAACAGGGAAGAGATTTAAGCTAGAATGAAAAGGTAAAATCAATGGTTGATTTTTCTCTCCTAATTCTCAATGATATTAATCACTTGGAATTTGAGCAGTTTAGGCAGTCATCCCAAACAAAATGTAGTCAAAAATATTATAATAGATATGAGTCCAAATATAATTTTGTTACAAGAAACAAAAATTCAAGCAGAAGAATTACAAAAAATAAACAAGAGGATATGGAAAAAAGGAGAGATCCTTACTCAATAGACATAGGGGAAATCAGGTGGATTGGCCACTATGTGGAATCACCAACTATTCCTAGAGATAGGGGGAGCCTCTACGAGAGGGGTGTTGATGGTTTGGCTATAAAATAGGGAAATTGGGAAAATTTGGACTATTGTTAATTTTTATGGATCACAAACATTTATATTGTAAAGAGATCAATGGGAAGCCATCCAAACTTTCAGAGACAACTACCTAGAGGACCAATGGATTATCGGAGGAGACTTCAATGTAAAGCTTAAAATAGAGGAACAACAAGGAGGCAGAGCCATGTTGGAGAAAAAGGACATGTTTTTTCAGCAATAACATGTCAAATAAATCTAATAGATATCCCAACTGTGTATAGCTCCATGACCTAGAAAAATAGAAGAAAGGAAGGGAAGATGGTCAAATCTTGCTTGGATAGGGAAGGAATTATATTTGCATACCAAGCATCAAGCGAGGGTCATGGATAGGCTTTCTTCAGATCATTTTCCAGTAAGACTAACCATAGAAGAAGATAATCATAAAGTTACAAGAACTTTTAAATTTGAGCTATGGTGGCTGAAAGATGAGGAGTTGGGGGACCACATAAAGGAATGGTGGAAATTAGGGAAACCAATATTTGGGACAACCCAATTCAAACTCCACAAATAATTGAAATATGTAAGGACCCAAATAAAGGAGTGGAGAAAATAAAAGAAGGAAATAACTAGAATCCAAAAGAATAAAATCAAAGATCAAAATAAGAAGATTGCTCAAGAACTATTACGAAAGAACTATTGCAATGTGGGGTAAAAATTATTAGGAGAAAGGAATATTTTGAGGAACAAGAAGAGATCTATTGGAGGCAAAGGGCCAGAGTTACATGGTTAAAGGAGGAGGACTAAAACACAATATTCTTTCATAAGACAACAAGATCCAGGAGACAACAAAATATAATTATAGGTCTTACAAATATGATGGGTCACGTAAAAACTAGTGGAAGTGAAATGAAAATTATAGCAAATCAGTACTTCCATACTCTTTTTATCAGTAATGAAAATTTAAATGCAATATGGCAGGATAAGATACTAGAGGCAATTCCATAATTAGTCAAACTTGAACACAATAAATTATTAATGGAGGAAATTTCTTTGGAAGAAACCTCACATATCATACAAAAAATGCAAACAGACTCCAGGAGCAGACGGATTCCCAATTGAATTTTATCAATTTTTTTGGAAAATTGTGGACCAAGCAGTGGTGGAGGCACTAGAGGAAATCAGATAGAGTAATCAAATGTTAAAAGTATTTGATCATACTTTTATCACTTTGATTTCTAAGGGCCCACCTAGTGAGCTTATTGATAATTATAGGTCTATTTCTCTATGTAATGTAGTATACAAGATATTAATAAAACTTATGGTAGAAATATTAAAATATTTTTTACCAAATCTGATTTCAAGTGAACAAGGTGGTTTTGTTGAAGGTAAACAAATTCTAGATGGAATTGTAGTGGCCCAGGAGGTGATACATACAATGTCAAAACAAAAGGACCTAGGTATGTTTATTAAATTAGATCTTTCTAAAGCTTATGATAGAGTAGAAAAAATGGGCTTTGCAAACGGGTGGAGAGATTGGGTAAAATCCTATACACAGACTACATCATTCTTAGTTTTGGTAAATGGTAGTCCCTCTCCCATGTTCATAGTAGGAAGGGGGTTGAGGCAAGGGGACCCTCTCTCCCCTTACCTTTTATCCTTTACACAGAGGGTATCGAAAGATTATTAAAAAAGGGAGACAAGAGAGGAGGCTAAGGGACCTAAAAATAAGTTCTCAAATTGAGATAAATCACCTCGAGTGTGTGGATGATACTGCTCTTATTAGTCAAGCCAATATCATAGTAGCAAGAAATATAAAATAATTTTTAGATGGGTATACTCAAGCTACTAGGCAAAATTTTAATGAAAAAAATCTCAAATTATTTTTTTCAATACAATGAAGAGGGTGAGAGATAAATTATACAATTTTTGAAATTCATGAAAACTCCTTTACCTATACAATATTTAGGAGTACCTTTATTTGCAAAGAAAACAAAAAGCAAGGAGTGGAAAGGGTTTATGGACAAAATTCAAGCTAAGCTGAGCAATTGGACTAAAAAATGGCTAAGATTGGGAGGAAGGCTTACAATGATTAAATCTGTGCTACAAGCTCTCCTAGTTTATAATTTTTCCATACTTCAGGCTCCAAAGAGAATTCTAAAATATATTGACAAACACACAAGAAAGTTTTTGTGGTCAGGTGCAAGGGAAGAACAAAAAATAGCACTAGTGGGTTGGGAGAAGATATACCAACCAAAAAAACAAGGAGGATTGGGTATAAGATCAACATCCCACAACAACAAGGTACTAGCTGGGAAGCTATATTGGAGATGGATTACATCTATCGGGGGTTTATCGAGAATAATCTTATAAGCCAAATATTACCCAAGAGTGGCTGAGAAAAATATTCCAAGACATAGAGTGGAAGGAGAGGGATCTACAGTATGGAGGACAATGTTAGTAGGCTAGGAGTTAATAAAGCCATACCTATATTGGCAGTTAGGGGATGGAAAGGATGCTCTATTTTGGGAGGATTCATGGAATCAATCTCAACCCATTATTTTGACATTCTCAGAGATAGAAAGTTGGAAAGTAGAGCTCCAAAAATTAGGGTGGTGGAAAGCATTTTACTATATGAAATCATGGAATCAACATGTGCCAGACTTACTATAGTGGAAATATTTTTGAGAATGGTCAGTGAGAGGGACAAAGGAACTAATGGAAAAACTGTAGAGACATCTCCAAAGACACCCAATTCAGGATGGTTCTAAGAGGGATATACTTGGATGGGGAGGAAGTAAGTTGGGAATTTATAAGGCAAAGGAGGGATACAAGGTAGTTTGTGGATATGAGATTACCCCAACACCACATTCATGGATATTTATTTGTAAAAAGGAAGGATGGCCAAAAATTAACATTTTCTCATGGCTGATTATCCAGAGAAAGTGCTTGACATTTGATAATTTGAGAAAAAGAGGTTTCTTTGGGCCTTCCAAATGTTTTTTATCTGGAAAGACAGAGGAGACCTTGAATTACCTATTTTTTGGGTATTCTTTTGCTAAAGACATATGGATCAATTGGTGGAGGTAGATGAGATAACATTGGGAAGTTTTTAAAAGCCAAGAAAGCTTTTATGAGAAATGGAAACAATATAGCTTTAAGACTAAAACAATGAAAATGACATGGAAAATGGGACCTAGATTCATATGGTGGAAAATTATGGCTAGAATAAAATGCATGCATATTTATATTAGAGCACAAAATAAGGGGGAAAGTATGGGAGAGGATTATGAGCAAGGTAATAGAAACACTATCTATCAGATTACAGGAGTAAAAAAACATAAAAATGGAGGAAAGGATTATTCTACGGAGCCTTGGAATAACTATAATAGAGAAAAAACTTAGGTATGGATACATAGGTGATATCCTCTTGAATAAAATAGAGTGGAGGTTTCCTCCCAGAGAGTGGGTGAAGGCAAACATAGATGGGACTTCTACTAAAAACCCTGGGAAAGCTAGTTTTGGTATTATCATATGAAATTGGAAAGGAGAACATGTGTAATGGAGAGAAAAAGGTATGGGGAAGGCAAAAAATAATTAAGTAGAAGGATAGATGATCTTGTAAACATCAGTGGTAGCTACAAATTTGCAGTTACATAAGATCTAGATAGAGATAGACTCTCAGGTATGGGTTGGAATCTTGGATCCAATAAAGTTCTTTTAGGTGCTAGAAATTGGAGAGAGGAGGAAGGTGGAAGCAATTAAGAATATCTGGCAGGTTTTTCAAGATTTTTTTATTATACATATCAAGCAAGAGAGAAATATTATGGTAGACTATTTAGCAAAATGGGAAAAATATATAGAGGAAGGGCAATATGTGGACTCTCAGATGGAAAATCAGATAAGATGGTGCCAAAGAATCCAAGGGATGCAGGAGGTGATACAAGTAGATAGAATAAGAGGAAGAGCAGATAATGATTCTAATGAATCTATCATAGTTAGGCCACAAAGAAACACAACATGAAGATAAATGGATGGTTTACGAAATTCAAATAAATTGGAATTCAACTATGGTAGTGTTGAGGTGTATGGATATTTTCTTATGTATGGTAAATTTTTATGGGTAATTTCTGATCCAGGGGGGACTGGAGGAGGATTTTCTTTCTCCCTTGATGCATGTCCAACTCATTTTATCTTGTAATACAGCTTCTATAAATATAACATATTTTTTCATTTTTTCAAAAACATAACACATTGCTAAATACTAAGAATTTAAATACTTTTTCAACCACAAAACTAGAATAGAGGAATATTTGTCCAATAAAATTAATGAGTAAAGCAATATTGGTTGTGTGGATGGTTGTTTCAGTTCCTAGATCTCAATCCATTACTATATCCTCAAGCAAAGGGGAATGGATTAAAAATATTGAATATGAAATCTTCTTCTGAAGATGTTATGGCTATCAACAATATGACCACCTAAATAAGAGATGCTCAATCATATGATAATGTTGTGATTCATTATTGGTGGAGGAGAAGGCCCTACATGTAAATGATTCAAAACATTCAAATATCCCAGTTCAAAATAAATAAGCTCATCCTCCTAATGCACCAATTATCCAGCAAGAATCTTGCAAGCACCAGAAGACTCAAAATCCAAAAGGAGAATTTGAATCAGATCATTGATAAAATTCAAACGGTTACTAAAGACCATATAGATAGTTCCATGGAAAATATTAGCACCTTAGATGGTATTCTTGAAGTTAATTATGAAACAATCGATGATGGCCAATTTCAAAATGTGTTACAACTAGATATTACCCCAAGAGCTTAAAGTGCAAAAATGCATTCTCAGATCTTGCCACTCTAAAGGAGGAAGAACCTCTACTACAGAAGAAAAATAATTGAACTAATTTTCTCTTTGATGGATTACTGTTATGCTTGTTTTCCTTCTATCTCTTAGAGTTATGTGTCATGTAAGGGTTATTATTGTTGTTAGTTCCTTAAAAAAAAAGAGTTGATTATGGAAACTTAGCAGTTTGAGGAAGATGGAGAATATATTTGATAGAAAGGCAAATATGGGTATGCTTTAATTAACTTGTTAGAAATGTAATGAAAGCAATGCAATATTTTGTTTTTTAAATGGGAGTGGCCCCTAATAGAAGCCACACATAGCTTATTAAAAATATATATTTGTTTTTGTAATGGGAGTGGCCCCCAATAGAAGCCACACATAGCTTATTAAACACACACACACACACACACACACACACACACACACACACACACACACATATATATATATATATATATATATATATATATATATATATATATATATATATATATATATATATATTGACTATTAATCTATACCTTCTTTAGTCAAAATTATTAAGACAAAAGCCTTAAATATTAATTAATAGTTCTATCTCTGAATTAATATTGATAAAGAAACAAACACCTTATTTAATCAATAATAATAAGATAAAAGTTTCCAATATCAATTAATAGTTTCATCCTCATTATTTAAATAAAACTTAATTTATTAATATTGATAAGTAATCACATTATTTAATAAAACTAACAAATATCTTCAATATTCATTAATAATTTCATTCCTGTATTAATGAACTATTGATATATTAATATTAATAATATTCCAACATATTATTTGCTCAAAATTAAGCAGTATTCAATATTAAATTAAAAATTCCTTTCTATGATTAATAAACTATTAAACTATTATATAAAAACGTGACAAAGTTCCACTTAATAAGTTTCCTAATTCTATGTAGAAAGATGAAAGGCACTTGATACCAAAAATTAACTATAAACTAGTGATAATTTTTCAAGTTGCAAAAAATGAAATTGTAAAGTGCGAAGGATTAAAGTTTTTTTCTCAAAAACATCTCATATTTTAGGAGCCATATCTTCGCAAAGAGTTATCTGATTTAGCTGATTCTTAGACCAACTTGTGTAGAATTTGAATAGCTTTAAAATGAGTGGTCATGTACAAAAATCTGAGCAATATTGAGGTAGATACAACCCTATGAAATCAACCATTTCGAATAATGGTAGTGACAATTTTTCAAATTGTAAAAACAAAATTGTAAAGTGTGAAGGATTAGGGTGTTTTCCTAAAAAATATCTCATCTTTTAGGAGCTATATCTTCATGAAGATTTATCCGAATCAGTTGATTCTTGGACCAAATTGTGTAGAATTTGAATAGCTTTAAAATGAGTGGTCATATGCAAAAATCCAAGCAATATTGAGGGAGATATGACCCTATGAAGTCAATCATTCAGAACAAGGGCAATGATGAATTTTTAAGTTGTGAAAAATGAAATTGCATATATTTATCATCTAGGGTTCGAATGATTAGAAGAACAATGAAGGGCTAGCACTTTAGTGAGACAAGAAATTCTATTTGGACAAAGTTTTTTTAAGCTAAGTTCTTTTTTTCCCTTTCTTTATCTTAGAAATTGTGTGTGAAAAATTTGTAAAGTTTTTTATCAAATATTATATTTGCTATAGGATATTTAGATAAATTTCAATATATTTTTAGTTTTAGTTTACTTTCCATGGATAGATTTATAGTTAAATTCTTAGATTCATCTCTATTAGTAGAGGTTAGTGAGCGCACCTTAGAGAGATCATTGTTGCTCCAAGATAGGGCAGTTTTTGGTAAATTTAATGGGTATTGACCAGGGGCTTCAACCTTGAGAAAATGGATTGATAGGAGTTGGAAGTCTCTAGGAGTGATAATATCATTTCTTTCCAAAGATTTCTTCTTAACCATTTTTTGTTCTAGGGAAGAAATAGAAAAAATCCTAAAATGGGGTTCTTGGTTTATGGGAAGAGCAAGACTCTTCCTTACCCGCTCGTATGAGGGCTTTTCACCAAAAAATGTAAATCTATCTCTAGTACCAGTCTGGGTTAGGGTTACCCATTGAGTTTTTGGAAATAAATACCTTCAATGCTATAGGAAACACTCTAGGAGAATTCCTTGAGATTTCAGATATGATGTAAGATGGATTCTTGGCTATTTATGCTTGAATATTGATCATGATTGATATAAGTAAAGCTTTACCAAAATCAATAATTCTTAAGTATGGGGTAAGATGTGGATCCAAAATATAGATTATGAAACATATCTTCAGATGTAGAAGATGTAATGACATGGGACATATTGAGATATCATGCTCTAAGAAGAGCCTAGTAGAATCATATGTAGAAAACCGCAAGAGAAAATTACAAATGGTTATGGATGAAGATGGTTTTCAACTTCCAAAAAATAAAATAAAATAAAATGAAAAATTGAGACCAATAAGGAGGGATATTAGAAGAAATAAAAAATATTTTGAGGCTTTAGCATATGAAGAAAAAGTAGATCAAAACTTAGAGGACATATTACAACAATTTAAACATATTAACAAGGAACCATCTATTCAGTATGATCCTGATTTAAGAAAAAATATTCTTGATGAACCTAAGGAATGTGTCTCATCAGATTTTGAAGACTCTCTTGAAGTGCCATGAACCATTAAGGAGAGAAAAATGGTAAAGAAAATGTAGTTTTAGAAGTTAATACCTCTGGCATTAATAAGGAAATACTAGAAAATGAGCAGGACAAGTCAAAAGATTCTATAATAGAACCAAGAGAGGATGAATATGATGATTTTTTTTTTGAAATAATATTGAGGAATAGAATAATAAGACCTACTCCTGATATCATCAAGGCAAAAAGAGGAAAATCCTCAAATTATCAAGGAAGATCCAGGGAAGAAAGAACAAACATAGAGAAAGGAACACAAACTAAGTTGGTTGAAATTCTCTTTACCAAAAAATAAAATGATATTGGTAATATGTAGGCGAGGCCAAAAGCCCCTATTGAGATATGATTATCATCTCATGGAATATAAGGGGTGCTAATTCCCCCTCAAAGTAGAGGTGTATTAGGGACCTATGTTTAATTAATAAGCATGATATTCTTTGTATCCAGGAAACTAAAATTATAAAATAAGAAGTCTCAAAAACTATGAAAGCAATATGGGCAAGATGTTAATGGGATGCTATGGATTCTGAAGGAGCGATAGGAGGAATTTTAACTTGTTGGAATCCTTCTATAACCTCTTGTGTAACATTCATAAAACTAGGTATTGGATAGCCTCTTTAGTCACTTGCTACTTTATAGATATACATTTCATCCTCATCAATGTCTATGGACCTACACCTCAGTTAGGTAGATTAGAAGTTTGGAGTGGAATTGAAGCCTTTATGAGAAGTAAAGACCAAGAAACCTAATTCATGATCATTGGATATTTTAATGCCATAACCAAGCTAGATAAAAAATTTGGGGGAATTAGGAAATTGACCCAAAGTATGAAATATTTCTCAGCTTTTATTCAAAACATTAATCTATGGGAATTTTATTTTGAAGAAGATTGCTATACTTGGACCAATAATAGGAGAGGCTAGAACCTAATAGCAAAAAAATTAGACAGATGCATTCTCTCGGATCATTGGCTAGATGAAGGAACTTGTGCTAAAATTAATACCTTAACAAGGATTGGTTCAAATCACTGGCCAATAAGAGCTAATAAGGTTAGTGAATTAAAAAATATCATATTTTAAATATGAGCAGATGTGCGAAGACCATCCTCAATTTTTTGATATGATAGCTCAAACGTGGAATTATTTAGGTAATGGTGGGTTGTATGCTTTTCCAAATAAAATTAAATCTATGACATCTAGATTAAAAGAATGGAACAAGAACACCTTTTTTGGAAATATTTTTGAGAAGAAATAAGAACTAAAAGATAAACTTTTAAAATTCTAAAAATGTGATCATAATAATATAATATTAAAGAAAAGGGAGTTGCTTATTAGTGAATATCATAATATTTTGAGTAAGGAGGAGAAATTCTGGAGATTAATATCAACACAAACATGCTTAAAAGAAGATAAAATACAAAGTCTTTTCATTTGATGGCTATAGTACAAAGATCAACTTCCAAAATTAGTAGAATTAAATCAATATAAGGGGTTTGGATTGAATATCATAGTGAAATTAGAAAAGAGATAAGTATTTTTATCAAAATATTCTAGGTTCATAGGAGACTAAAGTTTTTAACGATAAAATTCTTCAAAATGATCCTTCAGTTATAATGAATGAAGAAAATAGGAATCTAATGGAGCCTATTACTCTAGAAGTTCATTTAGCTCTTTTCTCTTTTAATAAGGATAAATACCTAGGTCAAGATGGGCTCTCTACAAATTTTTGCCAACATAATTGGGATATAGTGAAGGATTCTTTATTGGTGGTAGTGCAACAATCTAGGGTAAAATAATATATACCTTATAAAATAAATGCAAAATATCTTACCTAATTTTGAAAAAGAAGGATGCTAAATTATTTTATTCTTTTAGACCCATAAGGCTATGTAATATGGCATATAATATTATCTCCAAAGTTATGGTGAATAGATTAAGATCATTGTTAGAGAAAATTATTTCTGAAGAGCAAGGAGGATTTGTAAAAGGGAGACAAATTCTGGATAGGATCAGGATAGCTCATGAAGTTATACATTCAACATCTTCAATAAAAAATAAAGCAATAATCTTAAAACTTGATATGAGTAAAGCCTATGATAGGGTTAAATGAGATTTTATTGTTGCTATTTTAGAAAAGTTTGGTTTCGAGAAGAAATGGGTTAGATGGATTAAAGTTTGTGTCTCTAAAATTTCTTATTCAGTGTTGGTTAACGGGTTAGTGAAAAAATATTTTAAAACCAAGAGAGGCCTTATACAAGGATATCTTCTATCTCCTTATTTATTTATTATTATGGCATAGATTTTGAGTAGGAACTTAAAGAAGGCTTATAAATATGGTCTTATAAGCAGACTTAAGGTTAGTAATAACATTGATAACATCACCCATCAACAATTTGTAGATGATACAACCCTTTTTGGAAGGGTAAGGATAAATGACGCCAAATATTTGAATAAATTTTTAAAGGAGTATGAAATATATTCTGGGCAAAATGTTAATAGGACTAAATCCAAATTTTACTTCCTTAACACTTCTAATATCAAAGTAAGAATTTGTAGGTTGCTTCAAATGGAGGAGGTAAATTTACCAATAACTTATCTAGGGATGCCTTTATTTGAGGGAAGAATGAGGATAGAATTATGGAATCCAGTTATTAGTAAATTTTAAAATAAACTTCTATCTTGGAAAGGTAGATGGTTATCGTTAACAAGAAGAGTGAAATTAATTAAGTTAGTTGTCCAAGCCATTCCAACATATTATATGTCTTTGTATTCTATGCCAAAATTAGTTGAAAAAAATTTAATCTATATTATGCGATCCTTTTTATGCTCAGGTTTACATGATAAAAGGAAATTTCCTTTGGTGAAATGGAGCAAGTTGTGTAATGATAAAACTAGGGGAGGTATTGGTTTAAGAGTTCTTACAAATGCAAACTTAGCTCTTAGGGGAAAAGTAATCTTAAGATTGTACAAAGACAGTCAGAGACAATGGGAAAGAATTATTCTAAGTATGTTGATCCCAATGACCCAAATTTAATATTTACTGCATTCTATCTACCACATGGTTCTGCTATTTAGAATGGTTTAAAAAAATCTATTGATCTTATGTTTAAAGGTTTGAGATGGGTGGTGCGAATTGGAGAAAAAATTTCTATTTGGATGGATACTTGGTGTGATAAAAAATGACTCAATTTAGATCCAATTTTGAAACCTTGGATGATATTGCTTTAAGACAAATATGGTGATAGGGTTTCAAAATATTTTGTACAAGGATCAAGTAAGAGGATACAAATGGAAATAAGATTCTTTTACAAGTATACAAGACATTGATGCTAGGAGCCAATTGAGTAGGAAGATAACAACTATGATTTTTTCAAGGAGAGCCAAGGATAAATTGATTTAGGAGTTAAATAGCTCAAGAGAATACACAACAAGAAGTGGATATAATGTACAACACCAACAAAATAATAATATCACTAGAATATGGAGAGATATTTGGGATAACCCAAGCATTCCTAAAGTCAAAATGTTTGTTTGGCTAGTAGGTAATAGAAGAATTTTATCATGGGATAACCTTATGAAAAGGGGTTTTCATGGCTCCTATCAATGTGTTTTTTGTAAAAAGTTGGAGGAGAGTATAGACCATCTCTTGGATATTGCTCAATAGTCTAGAATCTATGGAAATGGATTCTTAATATGTTTGGTAAAAGTATGGTGATGAATTGAAAAATTGAAGATTGGTTAAAGAAATGGTAGAGCACTTATAAAAGTGAGGCTTTACAAAAAATATGAGAAATATCAAAATATACAATACTTTGGACTATATGGCTAGAAAGGAATAGAAGAATATTTAAAGGAAAGGAAAGTCATTTAGAGATAATGAAAAAGAAGATATGTTTACCCATAGAGTCTAAACCAACCCTATCAACTTACCTAGTCCCTAATTTGGAAGTAGAGAGCCTTGATAGATGGAGTCAATTCATCAAATGGAATTATGGTGTTGGGTACAAGAGAAGCAAAAAGAAGGCAAAGAATATAAAGTGGAAACCACAATATGTGGAGTGAGTTAAATTGAATTTTTATGGAGCATCTAAAAGAAATCTAGGACCAGCAATAGGAGGAGGAATAATTAGAAATAATAGAGGATATATTTTGTCTCATTATGCTTTCAATAGTGGATTTAATATAAATAATGAAGTTTAAGCTTAGGCAACTTTAGAAGTGTTAAAAATATGTAAATAAATGAAATGGAATAGAGTATGGATGGAAGGTGATTCTATCATAGTGATAAAAGAAATTTTGAGGAAAGCAAAGGCTCCATGGAACATACAAGAGATAATTGTGGAAATTTGAGATCTTGCTAAAGGGTTTGAAGAAATTAGGTTTACACATATATTAAAGGAAGGAAACAAATATGTAGATAATCTAGCCAATAGAGGAGTTTTGATTGAGAATAATGAAGTTAAATTCTCCTTTCCATGGTTAGAGGAATTAGAAATTTTAGATGAAGCTGACAATAAATTTTTTATTTCCTGAATCATTTAATGATTAAGATTTACTTCAGTGTTCCATTGGTTATATTTGCTTTATTTTGTAACAATTATGATAGGGATTAATACGTTTATTTTTAATAAGTTGTTAGATAGTTTTTATTAAGGATAAGCATTGTAACCAATCGCATTTAATGCACTCTTATCCATTGGAAATTATTCGTAGTGTTGTAAATACCTATTTATAAGCATGTTAAGATATTGAAATGCAGTTTTTGATCATTATATTCTATTTCATGTCTATTGTAATTTGCGTGCATTTCAAATAATGTTTTTTTATTTAGACAATTTATTATAATTTTTGTGGTTGCACTTGTGTTTCAAGAAGGAAACTAGCAGTCTAGATTTGGTAAAGCGGACTATGATAGTGCAATGTTTTGGAAATATTACTCTACTAAGATGAAAGACATAAATAGTAGAGGTAAAGTTTTGGTATTGTGAAGGATGCTATAGGAAAATGTCAAGAAAGATGCTATATTCTAAAGTAATTTAACCAATAGCATCCTTCACAATACCAAAAATTTACCTCTACTATAATTTAACATGCATATTTATTTGTAGGTCCCTCACATTCCTTACCATCCACAACCTTCCATATGGCCATGCCCCAAGAGGAGTCAACCTCCCCTACCATCGACAATCACATTACCCATATAGACATGGCAAGAGTAGAAGCTCTCATGAAGTCTTCTAGTTATGTCTTAGAGTCCATTCCCAATTCACCTAGATAGGATTCTACTTTACAACAAGAGCCTATTTATTCCCAACCCCCATCCACCTTTACCCAGGTGTATACTAACCCTCTTTTTGAGGCATCAGTTGCACCTTCATCCCATATGTCCATTCCCCAACCCTCATGTGCTCCTAGCACCTCATATACCTCCACTTACACCAACCCCTTGTATGAAGCACATGTCAATGCTGCTTCACAAGTTCCAGCCTCACAAGTTGCCATACCTAGTGTAACTTGTACCCAAGCCACATATTCCATACCATCTACCTCCATACCCTTAGCTTCTGATAGAGAGATTAGTGAGGCATGGGAACACCTAAAAAAATTTCTTAGACAGCATCAAAATGCTCAACAACAAGTACAGGCAAACCCTAAGCCCTTACATAACTCTACTCAGACTGTCCTTGTCAACCAGGGTCCATCATGGGCACCACAATATTCTATGGTTTCTATCCCTATTCCCCCACCAAGCCATACCATCACCCATCCTATTCCCATTGGCCAACCTAGCCATAACCTTCATCCATCAACATCATTCCATAATTCCCCATATTTTCATCAACAATCTCCCATTCATCAATTTCCATCAAATTCACCTAGCCATCATTACCAATCTCCTCATCACTTAGTCACCCCACAACATTTCTCCACCACAAAATCATCAGGTAATTTAGGGCTTCCACATTCCTAAGGAAGACCCTCAAATTGAGGCCATGCAGAAATAAATAGATCAATTGATGCAATATACCCCTAGTTTTTCAAACTAGAAACCAACCTTACGCCAATTGATCAATCAACCAATTCATCCTTCGGTACCATCACTACCATATCAAGTAGACTTTCATGGTACCTAAGTTTGACAAATTTAAGGGAACTGAGGATCCCAAAGAACATGTGAGCACTTTTGTACATGCCTACTTTAGAATTCAAAATGATAATGCTCTCATGCTTTAAACTTTTCCTCAAACATTAGGAGGGGATGCCATAGAATGGTACAATCAATTGCCAAGCCATAGTATCTATACTTTTGAGCAATTGATTGATCAATTCTTTGATCATTTCATCCTAAATGTTAAAAATAAGATCTCATTGTCTGATGTCTATGCTTTAAGGCAACATGATGATGAATCTATCTATGATTTTGGAAACCATTGGAGGGTTATCATCACTAAATTGCCATTCACCCTACCAATGGATGAGCTAATTAAGTTATTCACCAAGATTTTCTTAAAACCTATCTCTTGGATGCTTCAACTACGAACTTATCAATCATTTGAAGAAGCTTTAGCTCAGGCTAGTGTCATTGAGGATATCAAAATCCAAGAAGGCATACTTAAGCCTAAAAAGAAAGAATGGCAAAATAAGGGCCAATACAAAAGCAACTATTTTGGCCAACAAAAATCAACACAGGCTACCCTAGCCACCCAATCCAATCAAGTTAATCAAGTGGTCATGAGCCAACCGATAATGGCTCAACAACAACAACATATGCAACAAACACCACAACAAATTTCATATCATGCGGTCCCCTCAACAACACAAGCTCCAAAAATATAAAACATAGTGCCAACTATGGAAAACCATCCCTGATGATAGTCTATCTGACAAAATCACCAATATACCCCTTTAGCCGAGTCATATGCTTCCATTTTTAGAAGGTTGTATGAGACAAATAAACTTGCTTTACTCGAAATTAGACTGGATGATCCTGCCAAACATGGGAAACATTATCGAGAACATCTATTTTATCCTTATCATAGGCAAAATGGGCATGACATTAACAATTGCCATGTATTTAAAGACATAGTCCAAGACCTCATTGACTTGGGGGTGATCAAGCTTGATAATCCCCTCGCTCAACAAAACCAAAACCTTGGTATATTTCAAACACCACTTCCTCATCACGAGGAGGTGCAACCAAATGTAGGGGGAGCTAACACCAAAACTCCTCCTAATCAAGTCAATCACATACAACAATACCAAGGGTTTGTAGGGGCCATTCATGTGGTCACTAGAGGTCAAAGGAATAACCAACAAAGGCAACCACCTCAAGCAAGTGTGTCACAACCTTCTACATCACCACCCATCCAAGTTTCCCCCAATCCTTCATCACCCATCCATATCCCTAGTCAATCGAATCCTCCAAATCCACCCATCAATCATCCACCTCGACCAATCATCTCATTGAGTAGCCGACTAACTACAAGTCTAAAAATAGCTTTCACTAAATTATCAATCTATGAGTTAATCCAACAATCTCCTCCACATCATGAGGCATTAATGGATATTTTGAAATCCATCGAATTGCAATCACAAGATCCTAATGCCTTCAACAAATTTTTGGGGAGCATCCAAACATGCATGGAGCCTTCCATCACATTCTATGACTTTGAGATTAAGCCAATCTCATCGGAATCCATAGACCCTCCATTGCATATCATGGCTCTAATTGATAAGAAGCCTTTTAAAAGAGTCCTAATTGATACCGGTTCCTCTATCAACATCATCACCACATCTACTCTCCATCATTTGAACCTTCCTCCATCTCACATCACCAAGTCATCCTTCACCCTCAAAGCATTCAATGATGCTTTGTGTTCCATAGTTGGCACTATTATTTTGCCCATCGAAGTAGGGGCTAAAATATTGCACACAATGTTCCACATCTTGGAAGGATCCATGGCATACAATGTACTCCTTGGAAGACCTTGGATGAGGGAAATGAGATGTGTCCCTTCAATACTACATCAATGTTTGAAATATGTTCATGAGGGACAAGTACATTGCATACCGATGGACGTCGAGCCATTTAAGTATTGCAATTTCATTTCAAATCCTTATGAGTCCATGCTTCCTTCCACTCACATTTTTCTTTCACCATCATCCAATCCATCCACCACTTCACCAATCTCTTCATCAAAGGATCCCATTCCTAAGGAGCTCCCTATCACCAACCCTCATCAAACTTCCACACCCCCATCATCGTCATCATTGACTACATGCACATGTGGTCATAGTCAGTCCACATCATCAACATCATTGCCATCCACATCATCACTATCCACTCAACAACCTTCCCAATCCAATCCATCACCATCACCTAATGTTTCACAAGTCAAATTGATAGATTGTGAGATATCTCCATCTTCACCATTTCTCGAGTCATCATCCAACCATAGTCCTCCCATGTCATCCCAAGTCGAGGTCCACCTCACTAATCCTGGTATTGGTGAATACGTGGTCCAAGACATCACCATCACACCCCTCACCATCCCTAGTGCTAAGGATTTTGGTCACCCATGTGACCCACCTTTAGCAATAGGAGTAGTCTATAACATGGGTTCAACTCCAAATAACATAAATTTTGTATATGGGGGGATTGATTCTTCATCAAGTCCAGCTCCCATAGAAGAACCCAAAGAACCAAAACTTGCCAACATTCCAAACATGATAGGATTCCCATCTCGATATTTCCACATAGTCAATTGGCAAGGCCATGGCCTAGGATTGCATGAACAAGGAGTGCATCAACCTATCGATGTTCCATATCAAGAGGTGCATGACCGTTCAGGTCTAGGTTACCACCCACTTTCCACCACCTCTTCTCTTGAACAAGCCTTCCAAAGGCTTAATCTCAATTCAGGAGAAGAAGCCCTCCATCTCGATAATTATGATGATGAAATCTATGAAGAATTCAAACTTATGTCGATAATTTTAGATGAATCTGAAGAAGAATCAGAGCCCATCATTCCCCATACTGAACAAGATGAGTTTTATCTCAACATGTTCCCCATCCATGAGCCCATCTTTCACTTGCTTCTTCCACAAGAGTGAGCCGCCCCTACTGGTGAACCACCACCTCCATTCCATTAAGCCATTCCATAAGCCAAACTTGTAACATATGTACATAACACAAAAATAATGGTTTTCACCACTACCAAAAATAAAATAAAAAATAAAATAAAAAATCAACAAAAATATTTTATTTCTTGGCATTGCATATGTACATATCATTTAGACAAATGCATTTATTTGTGTTGCTTGCTGCTATTCAGGTTAACCAAACCCCTAAGCATCGATTCTTAAGTTCCATCCATTCCATCCAACCTTATTCACCTTGCCCATAAGTCAACATGAATCCTATTGATTTATTCACCCCACTCCGTAATCCATACGATCCGACTAAGCCAATTCCAATTGACATAAGTCTCATCGATATGGATCGGATTTCCTCACCTCCATCCTTTGCTAAATTTGTCTTGTTCGAGGAATTGTTAAGGGCTTCCACCAACTACATTCCTCCATCCCCTCCACCTTCACCTTCACCTTCACCTTTGGATCCTAAGGTTTTCTAGGAAGAAATAGATGAGGATAAGCCAGAAGAGTTTGATGACATCTTAGATGACATTCATTTGATCCCTACACCCCATCAACTTGAGGAAGGTTCCCACATGTCTATTGAAGATACTATCGATGTGGACCTTAGTTCAGACAAAGACAATCCCCAAATTGTCAAGCTTGGCAAAATTTTATCACTCGATGAACAAGAGCAATTTATTGCTCTCCTCAAGAGGAAGAAGGGCATATTTGCATGGTCCTATAAGGACATGCCTGGTCTTGACCCTAGTTTGGTTATCCATAATCTCACCTTACAACATGATGCTAATCCGGTCAAACAAAAACTTAGGAGAATGCATCCTACCATGGCCCTCTTGGTAAAAATAGAGCTTCAAAAACTCTTAGACATGAACTTCATTGTTCCTATCGACTATCCTGAGTGGCTCTCAAACATGGTACCCATTCGTAAGCCTAACGGGGTGATACACATGTGCACTGACTTTCGAGATCTTAACAAAGCGTATCCTAAGGATGATTTCCCTCTCCCAAATATTGATACTCTTGTTGATACCTACGCTGGCCATGAAATGCTTTCACTCATGGATGATTTTTTAGGATACAACCAAATTTGAATAAATCCTGATGACCAACACAAAACAACATTCACTACACCTTGGGGAACTTTTTGTTACAAGGTGATGCCCTTTGGCCTCAAAAATGCAGGTGCCACTTATCAACATGCCATGACATACATTTTCCATGACTACATGCATAAGATTATCGAAGACTATGTGGATGATCTCTTGGCTAAATCCAAAACTCGACAAGAACATATTGGTGTATTGGAGAAAGTTTTTGACCGACTCCTAGAGCATAATGTAAGGTTGAATCCCAAGAAATGTGTCTTTGGTGTTACCTCGGGAAAACTTCTAGGATTCATTATCTCCAAAAGAGGCATTGAGGTGGACCCTAACAAGGTCAAGGCTATCATGGAGATGCCTCCCCCAACTAACTTAAAGGAATTGCATAGTTTACAAGGAAATATTCAATCAATCCATCATTTTATTGTGCAAATTTCTGACAAATGTAGGCCATTCAATCACCTACTACAAAAGGGGGTGCCATTCTCTTGGACAGATGAATGTCAAAAAGCCTTCGATGACATTAAGCAATACCTAGCTTCTCCACCAGTCTTAGCTCCTCCTCATTGGGGGTCCCATTTTATCTTTATATCTCAACAATGGACTTTGCATTAGGGACAATGCTTGCACAAAAGAATGAACAAAATCGAGAGCAAGTTGTCTACTACATTAGTCGAACATTGGTAAGCTATGAAACTAAATACGCTTATGTAGAAAAACTATGCTTAGCAATGGTTTTTGCCACTAAGAAACTTTGACATTACATGCTTAGCCACACAACTTATGTCATAGCTAGAGAAAATCCTCTGCGTTACATGATGTCCCGCACTTACAATAACACCCACACCGCTAAATGGATAATGCTCCTCACTGAATTTGACTTGGAATTCATTAGCCAAAAATCCATTAAAGGTCAGGTAATAGCCGATCAACTTGCGGAAGCTCCACTACCTAGTGATCATCCTTTGATTATTGAGCTCCCAGATGATTCGGTATTTGTTATCACTAAGCAAGAAGAAGATGTCATTCCAGAGGAAGATGTCGATATCACATTATTATTTGATGGCTCTAAGTGCATGAAAGGTCAAGGTGTTGGAGTCATATTTCACACACCACAGGGGGTACCTATCCCCTTATCATTCAAACTCGACTTCCAATGCACAAACAACACTACAGAGTATGAAGCCTTAATCTTAGGTCTTCAATCAGCTATAGCTATGAGCATTAAGTGTATTAGGATATTTGGTGATTCTCAACTTGTCGTCAAGCAAATCAATGGAGAATACCAATGCAAAGAACCTACCATTAAGCTTTATCATGAAGTAGCAATGAAATTGCTCTCTAAGTTTGATTGGTATGAAATCAATAGCTTGCCACGTTCGACTAATAGATTTGTAGATGTGATGGCCTCCCTTGGATCATTGATTCCAAAATACTCCTTTGGAGAGGTACAACCCCTTATCATTTCAATAGTCTCTAAATCTGCAATTACCCATGTTGAGTCTAAAGATGAAAAGGATGTTTGCTTTATCCAATTGGATTCATATGAGCCTTGGTCAAGCCAAATAGTAGCCTTTCTCAAGTTTGGAACACTCCCATATGACATGTCTCAAACTGCCAAATGCACTTTCAAGAAAAAGGTAGCCCATTTCATTCTCTTGGGGGATGTGTTGTATAAACATGGTTATGATGGAGTCCTCCTTCATTGTCTCGAGGCTAGTGAGGCTCAAAGAGCCATAGCTAAAGCCCATGATGGTACTTGTGGTGGTCATTTTAGTGGAATGGCCATTGCAAAGTGTATTTTATGCATGGGTTATTATTGGCCCACAATGGAACGTGATTGTTGCACATATGTCAAACATTGCAAAAAGTGCCAAGAACATGCTAATTTAACTCATGTACCATCACAAGCTTTACAACCTATTCAAAGCCTTTGGCCCTTTTCACAATGGGGCCTAGATCTAATTGGTAAAATTTCACCTCCTTCTTTAGGACAACATACATTCATTATCACAACCACTGAATACTTCACAAAGTGGGTTGAGGTAATTCCTCTAACCAGCATGATAAGACCTAGAATTGTGGAGTTTATACTTCATCATATCATTTGTCATTTTGGTATCCCCTCAAAAATCATTTTAGACAATGGCAAGTCTTTCAAGAACAAGGATGTTCAAGCACTTTGTGAGAAATATAACATTCAACATAGTTTCTCGACTCCTTATTACCCACAAGCAAATGGACAAGCTGAAGCTTCCAACAAGACCTTAGTTGCTATTCTCAAGAAACTTGTCAAAGAAAATCATAGAGATTGGCATACACAAATTCCCTTGGCATTATGGGCTTATCGAACAAGCATCCACATGCCTACAGGGGCAACACCATTTTCATTGGTCTATGGAGCCGAAGCAATCATGCCTCTTGAGCTCGAGATCCCTTCCTTGCAAATTTCTTTGTAGGAATTCATAGATGATGACACAACTAGACAAGCACATCTTGACCAACTCACACTTCTTGATGAGAGGTGAGTCAATGCTTTAGAGCATTTACGAGTTTATCAAGACCACCTCAAACGTGCTTACAATACCAAAGTCCATCTACATGAATTCCAAATAGGAGATCTTGTCCTTAAAGAGAACCAACAAAATACCAATGCATTACCGCATCTTCATGATAAATTCATGGCTAATTGGTTAGGTCCATACATTATTACACAAAGAGTGGGTAATGGTACTTATAGACTTGCCAGTCTAGAGGGAGAGGAAGAATCCAAACCACTTAATGTTATACACTTGAGAGCATTCTATGCATGATTTGATTACTATATATGTATATATATACATGGCTAATACACAAAAATATTTGCATACACTTCATTCATAACATTGCATTTCACTTGCATCTACATTCCAAAAACAATGCATTCACCCACATTTCATATTGCATTTCACATTTCACAAAATTGCATGTCATACATTGCATTCACATCCACATTTCACATTTCATATAGGGATCATTTATTAAGTTCAAGGTCTTAATTGGTCCAACAAAAGTCATGTTGCCTTAATCAGGGGCACCTTCACAAAGTCATCCACACAATTCCACCAAGTCAAATTACCATTAACACAAACCACACATTCACAAGTCCTAGGTGTTTTTGGTCACTCAACCACTCCTAGTGTTTTAAGCAACCTCCAAAATACATGTCGAGTTATTTTTAGGACCATTGCACATATACACTAAGAAAATCTTGAGTTTTGGGAATTGACTCCAAAATATTCTTGAACCAAACACAATTTCACATCTTAAAAACATCTTGTGTCAAAGAGGGATAACACCATACTTGGTATGAACCTTGAAGTGAAAAGGGTCATCCTTGCTAGTCCCATCATGCAACATAGTCCATAAAAATAGTGGTTCTCACCACTATCACAATTCCAAAAATAAAAGAAAGAGTAGGGAAAAATCCCTAACAAAAACTCTAAATATTTTACATCACACACCACTGATCAATTGGGTTGTAAGGATCATACTACATTTCTAGTCAGACGGTTAGGTAGTCATCCCCAAAACTTAAGAGATCAAAAAAAAAAGTCATGGACTATGGAGTTAGCCTCCACCGGAGCTATAGACGCTTGAATGGCAGTGGAGTACGCTCATGCATGGTGACATGTCTCTTTTAAAAGAGACCTCTGACCACTCATAAGGACAAGCTAGCTTCTTGGTTTCATCCATAAAAGGTTTACCCAATTTACTCAAGATGAGTTAATGAACTCACTTGCACACACACTGGTTCTTGATTGCCTCGAGTCATTACCATGCTCTTGATTCGGTAAATGAATTCACTACACACACATTTGGTCCTAGAGGGATTAGGCAGTTTTAGTGAGTTTGTTTGATACCACTAGGATGTTTGAGTCTCTACAAAATAGGCAGTTTTCCATATCAATCATACTTCTTCCATATCAACATCCATATCTTCTTCCATATCAACATCCATATCTTCTTCCATGTCAACATCCATGTCATTTCAAGAGCCATTCATCCCATATGCCACCAAGTTTGGTGCCCCTGATTAAACAACAATGCTAGAACATGGCCAAGCAAAGATCTAAATAATAAATGATCATTAGCATCCATATTGCATTAATCATCCATACATGCCATATTGCATTAATCATCCATATATTCCATCTTGCATTAATCATCCATAACATAGCATATGCATTCATCATAAATAGAAAACATGCATAACATAAAAGCATTCACAAACACATATAACACAAAAGGTAAAATCCATGTATATATATATATATGTATAAATATCACATGTACAATGAGTGCCCAAAGGCTACATACAATAGAGCACCAAGGCTCATATACAAAAAGTGCATCTAAGCACTAGCTAATGCCTATGAGTGGACCCCTATGACCTACTAGGAGCCCTAGACCTAGAACTCTACCTAGACTCAGCTAGCCTAGTCGACTACATCATAGAGAAAGATGGAGGATCTAGCAACATGATATGATTAGCCATACATAAATCCTCCAAGGAGTGCACATATGCCTCGCTCACCCGAAGTCATCACAAGTCCAACCCATGTCGATGTTCCTTACCTAGAAGCTCTACCTGGAGCCTCACGATCATCTCTCGATCATCCCCACCAGCTCCTCCCATCACCCACTCTACTTGCATCTGAGCTATAGTCACATCCCTGTACACTAAGCTCCACCCATAGTTGTGCTACAACCTCATCATGAGACTACACCAAAGCCTCCCGCTCTACTTGCATCTACTCCATCTCAACCTACAGCCTCACCACCTCTGATATCTCCCCCATATCATCCTCCTCCTCATCCTCCCCTCCACCAACCATAAGAGTCTACTACCCTACACCTCTCAACTTCTTCCTTTGACTACTAGCTCAGAGGTGTCTCGATCACTTTAGAGTCTCATCAGACTCCTCAACATCATCCTCACCATCAACCACCACCTTAGGTACCCATACTAGTTGGGCACCAAACCATGCAACATACTCGAGGGTCATCCTTACATCATCCACATCAGGGACCTCCAACTCCTCATCATCCTCAATCACCTCCCTCCATGGCTCCACACATGGAAGCCCCACCTCCTCTCAATACCTCCTATAAAGCATCAACTCATCCAGTACTCCCTATGGCAAGCCAAACTACCGCAACACCCACAAGAACTAGAAGTACTCCACCTCACTCTACCTCCTCCCAACTATCCACCTTAGTTACCTCACCACCACAACTACTCCCTATCCCTAGTCCACCTAGTCCCCCACCAAGGCCTCCACATCACTTGGGTGGATGTTAGTCCAGCCCACATATCCCGATACCACTAGCTCGATCACACCGGATGACTCAGTTGTACCTCCTCCACCACTACCCATCTCCTAGCATAGGGCTGCACACCATCCCACTCACTACAAGGTAGACCCTCCAGTCATACCACACTAAAGTGCTCCCATCCCCAACACTAAAGAAGAAAGTTGCATCCCAAGCCCTTCCTCTTCCACCGTGTCACCTCATACAACTCACGGTACACCTACGCCAACAAAGCAGGAGCCCATGCATATTGTTGTGGTGTAGTGAGAAAATCACTCACCAATCCCAATAGGTTCCATGGGAACCTACAACCAGTACTATTGGGAACCACTATGTTCACCAACATGAACATCACCAAGGTCGAGAGGGGCTCCAACTCCTTGGCCACATACATGGTCAAGTATGGAATCCCCCCACTCTCCACCTTCACCTCCTCCCACCTATCCCCAAACATCCTGCTCATCTGGGCCTTCTTATCATAGCCTACCTCCACCTTCAACCCCTCCATTGGCACCTTGAGAATGTGATACACATCCTCAAGGGTAATGGTCACCTCCTCGATTGATAGCTGGAAGGTCCCCCTATCCGCATCCCATATTTCAGCCAAAGCTGAAAGATACCCCTCATCCACCCTCACCACATCCAGTCGGGCCACACCCTCTATCCCCACCACCTTCAGCACATCCCAATCCACTTCTAACAACAATTTCCTCATCCCAGGAACAAGAGGAGAAAATCGATGTCGGGGCTCCAAAATCCGCAACTACAACAATCAACACATTTCATTAGCAAATAAAAAAACAACAAAAACAACAAAATTTTGCACAACACAAAAAGTCTTCAAAAGCATTACCTTGGAAAATCTTACCTCCAATTTACTGTAGCACTCGTTCCCTCCATCGCCATAGCTTCCACACCAAAATTCCACTACCTCACTTCACTCCTCACTCCACTCCACTCCTCAGACGCAACTTCTCAAACTTGAAAATGCACAAATGAGCTTCATTTTCCAACCTGTAGGCTATTTATAGCAATTGTAGGTGCATTGAAGCGCCTTGGGGTGTTTCAGATATGCTAAAGCGCACATGGGCATTTGCAGAATGCGAAGCATGCAAGGGCATTTTATGATGCCATGAAGCGCAACAGGGCGTTTGTTGGACCTCAGAAACGCATGCGGGCGTTTGATGCATAAATCAAGAAAAGGAAAAATCGATCAAATTGGTAGCTTACCTCCTCCAAATTTCACCAAATTTCACCCACACATCAATTCCATCATAAAATCAGGTTTTGTAAAAACAGAAATCAGTTTGGATGCATAATTTTCGTTTGTGACCAAAAGTCGTAAAAAGCACAATTCCAATTACAAAACATATCAAACTGGTCCAAATTTTCACAAAACGACCATCTTCATATATATATTTTTTAAAGCAAAAACCCCTTGTGGATCCGCATTGGTATGAGAGACCACGAATAGGGGGTTATACACCGTCAAAGTCACCCGGGGGTCACACCCGACCCTGCCTGCACCAACATTATCAATTGGATTTTAGATACCCAATTCAACTTTTTGGTAGGGTGGAGATTTGAACCTGGGACCTCCCTTGGAGGATTTCCCTCTCCTCTCCAACTCACCTACAACACATGGGTGACCATATTCATTGTTTGAATCTTAATTTCCATCATCCCATAATTTTTGTGAAGATATGAGGTAATTTGGTCCAATATTGTGAATTTTATATCAAAAAAGGCGCTGTCCAATGTTCGTCAATCAGTTCTATTTTTTAGAAAATCACCTCATTTCTGTTAGGAATAAAACTGATGAGATATAATATTGATACAAAGAAGTACAATATATAGGCATAATCCTATATGCAAGACATGACAAGTGTCAAATAAATATGACAAGTGTCAAACTAGAAGTAGGCATAGTGCACATTAATTCTAACATTCCTCCTTAATGTGCACTATCCTAATCTATAGAAAACAAATAAGTCAATATTAGCTAACAAAAAATGGGCATGGGGGGTTTCCATGAAGGAAATACTCCCTCAAGCTCACAAGGGCAGAGAATGCTTGAGATATGATACCAAATGTTAGGAATGAATAGATGAGATATAATATTGATACAAAGAAGTACAATATATAGGCATAAGCCTATATGCAAGACATGACAAGTGTCAAAGAAATATGACAAGTGTCAAACTAGAAGTAGGCATAGTGCACATTAATTCTAACATTCTCCCTTAATGTGCACTATCCTAATCTATAGAAAAAAACAAGTCAATATTAGGTAATAAGAGACATAACACTTTCACCTCGTCCATCTTAAATAGGCCAAAAACTATACACATGCCATAAAATATGAACATGCTCATCAACACCAAAAAATGAGCTACTATTTCCATCATAAAATGTATGGATTTTGACAAGCTCATTCAAAATATGTCCTAAATGGCCCTTTGTTGTATTCAAAATATGGTGGTCCACATGGTCCTATTTTTCCACATGGAAGTGGAAAGGAGATGATGTTTGTTTTTCCCACATATGGAGGACCCATTCAAATTTGACTATAGCCTTATATATAGTCGTTGGAAATATTTTTTCAATCCAAACCCAATGGTGGGGTCCATTTTTAGTTTTGAGACTATTTTCTATGATGTTTTTAGGCTCGAATATTGTTGTATTATGGAGTGCACTCTCGGTTGAACCCGACACTCCCAAGGTAATTTTGTATGTGATCCTTGTATCCAGTCACCTTCTCTATTGAACCTGGCAGATGCAACAACTAGTTATCCATGCATTATTGTAGGATGAAGAGGTCACCGTATGGACACTTACTCTAGGGACTACAAAAAAAAACACCCTAGACTCTATCCGAGGACTTTTATGGATCCACTCCTAAAGACTATAGATGAAGAAACTTCAGGAGATTCTATTCTCTTATTTCTTCTTCTCCTCCATATTTGGCTTCTATGGATCATTTTATTGTATTGAGTGCATTTTTGAAAAATACTAACACTCTCATATGGCTCATTTTTTCTTTTGTATTAAGGTGCATTTTTGGCAGAGATAGACACCTTCTAGATTGAGTTCACCATGAGGGGGGATGATATTCATGGTGAATCTAGTCAGTGACCTACAAGAGGAAACATACCTAGAGGATGACCTATAGAGGCAATAGACCCAAAAGTGGCTGACCCTGAGGCACATAGGATGACCTTGAGGCACTTAGATGGCTGACCTAGTGGCAATAGATCCAAGGAAGTGGTTGACCCTATGGCAACAAACCAAGATGTATACACCGTTGATCTAGCATTATTCATAGTTGGAGAGCCAAGTGCAAATAGCATAAGCCTAGACCAAATCATGCAATAAAGGAGGATGATAGGTTTCTTTTAGAGAAGTCAACATCAAGGGGGAATGTTATCTAATGTTGACATATTTTTTTTCTATAGATTAGGATAGTGCACATTAAGGGTGAATGTTAGAATTAATGTGCACTATGCCTACTTCTAGTTTGACACTTGTCATATTTATTTGACACTTATCATGTCTTGCATATAAGATTATGCCTATATATTGTACTTCTTTGTATCAATATTATATCTCATCTGTTCATTCCTAACAATTTCTTCCTCAAAATTTCAAATTTTACCAATATCATACTCCATCATGCATTTCTTTCCACATGTGCCACATTTTAAGTGAATCTTTTATATAGTGGTTTATTCTATATACTTGGTGATTACAGTGATTTGTGTCCATGTAATTTGGTAATATGAATGAATCACCATAAGAACACTTGGTCATCATCATAATTCTATATCTCCTAGTTTGAAAGTAAAATAAAATTTGGTTTATCACACTTCATGTGAATATTTGACAAGATTAATCTTGCTAAAAACCTATCATTGATTGCCTAGTTCATGGGGATTGAAACATGGACAAAATTACATCACATCATTTCTAATTTCCTTGACAGTCATCACAGCAAATGGCTCTAGCTAGGGTGATTGGTTCCATTTAAAAGGAATTATTCTACAATCACTAGAAATCCCTCCAAAGTTGACTCCTTTTATTTTTGCATATTTATATTGCATATCAATGAGGCCATACGATAAAATTTATTCAACATCATGAAATCAACAAAAATTCGAGATAGCTAAATTTGATTATGATTTTCCCATAAAGGGATACATCTCACATGATCATGACATCTACATTTGGCACAAAACCCTTCATATGTTGGGGCTAAAATAGATGCAATCATCACCATAATTTCTCCCAAAACCCCTCATTTGTTGGGGCAAACACATTCATATTTACCATTCCACAAATCACCCTTCAACTGTTGGGGTAAAAAATGGTCGCACATTCCATGAACCCTATTTCCTTCTTTGCACAACATTTTATTCCATTTATTCTTTTTAAATTGGCTCATGAGATTCATCCACAACTCATTTGCCAATTGAGGGGGTAAAATACACAATAACTCTAAATTATTTATTCTTTTGCCTTCAATTTCATCTTCACATTCCAAAAAGAGAGAGAAGCTGCTTCCATGCCCAACCTGATTAGGTGTCTCGTATTTTTACATCATATTGTGTTTCACACAACATGGTACAAAAAGGGGCATCTTTGGACACCAAAATATAGCCACTTGTCCTCCATCCATGCTTTTCCACTATTTCTACCATCAAAACATCACCATTTATCATCCATCCTAGATTTCCTACCATTTTTGCCTATTATTTATATATATTTATTATATGTATATTTAAATAATAATATTTTATATATATTTAATAAATATATATTTATATAAATAAATTAATCCCAACCATCCGATTTCATTTAATCTCATCCATCCATTTACCTTAATCCATGCCACACCCTAAATTTAATATCCACCCTTAGATATGCTTTAATCTCAACCACACAATTAATGTCATTGAAACCCTAGCATGCCCTAGGTTAGATAATAAATAGGAGCCATTTTGATGGCTGAACCCCTAATTGATCAAATTCCCTGAATCCCCTAAGGTTCCTTGATATTTTGAAGTGCCATAGATTTCCAACCCAGAATTTGTGCCCTAGCCCCACTTCATCCATCATATTACCTATTTCCTCACTCGCTGCCACTGCCATCACATCCCTTGCCTTCATCTGATCTACTTTTGTATATTTGATCTAACTTCTCAAGTGCCTTGCTACTCTCTACCATATTCTTGAGTGCCCTATAACTCTCCACTACATTCCTGAGCACCCTGCTTCTCTATACCACATTCCTGAGCACCCTACTACTCTCCACCATAGTCTCAAGTGCTTTGCTACTCTCTACCATCCTCCCAAGCACCCTAATACTCTCTATAGACCTTCCAAGCACCCAATTATGTTTTAGAACCCTATTCTAAAGACAAACGAGATCCTTGAGTGTCGCTAGAGCACACCCTCATCATCAACCTACAACAAATCCAACCATCAATAAAAAATAATCAAGAGCAAGGTAAATCTATTTTATTTTGTTACATTTCATATTGTTTAATTCTGTTCGCATTCATACTATTATAGCTAGGGTTTTAGTTGTGATTTTGAGGGCTCACATAGTGGATCCCTTATTATTATTACTAACTCTCTGGTTTTTATTTGTGTGCATATTAGACAAGTATATTAGAAGTATTGGACAACTGATTAAGCTAGAGTGGCCTAGCATCAAATATGTAAAAGCCCACTCACACTTGTTGGGAGCAAATATGCAAATGAAGACACCACCATTTTTTGTAGCTAGGATTTTAGAGAACCCTAACAATATTTGTAAAAACTGTATCAAATAGGATTCTTGAATCCATTATTGTAACAATAGAGTTTTTAGGTTTCCCTCATTTAATATAAATCTCATTTGTTGTGCCATATCTATTTTTTAGTGTCACATTTTTAGCTCTATAGGGAGACCCAACCGAAGTTGTGGAATTTTTGGAGGAGACACAATGGGTGAATCATGAGGGGGTACAACAAGAGAGTGTAAAACCTTTAGAAGTGGATGTAGAGGTTAACCCTATTTACATGATTCTTAAAAATCTAGACAAGGGGATGAACTAGAAAAGCATTAAGGGAAGATAAGTAGATCCTAAAATATATAGAGATGAAGCCTATAGTTCAAAGATGACTAGGAATCATGTAAAGAGAACTCCTATGGATGTTGGTAAGGAACATACTGTAGGTAGATACTCTTTAATGGAGTTAAGGAAGAGGGAAACAATGATAAAGATAGCCAGAGGAACACAAATTATCATCAATATAGGTGGAAGAGGGAAGAAATTGGCTAAATCTAAAAAATAAAGGTTTTGTCATGGAATGTACGAGGTATCAATGGGACTAGAAGACATAGATCAATACAAAAATTGAGAAGAGATAATTACCTAGACATTTTACTAAGACAAGAGACAAAGGTGGTAGAAGTAAACTTAGCAATGGTTAAAGACAAGATTTGGAGAGAAGTGAACTTTGTTGCTCAACCCTCAATGAGCTCCTGAGGAGGAATGATGTGTATTTGAGACCCAAATAAATTGGAAGGATAAAAATTATCTCAAATGATATATTTTGTGCTATCCACTTCTTTGCGAGGGAGGATAATTCCCATTGGATCATTATAAATGTCTATACACATACTATTATGATTGGAAGATGAAGGTTATGGAGAAAATAGAGTGAACTCGAATATGTATTTATAGGCATCGTATTGATCATTGCAAGGGACTTTAATACCCATATGTATTGCTCTAATAAGAAGGGAAGTGTTGAAGGATATTCAAAGAGTATGACTGAGTTTGGTGATTTTATATATTCAAATGCTTTGATGGACTTGGAGCTTAGACAAGCAAAGTTTACCTGGACTAATAGGTGAATGGGGAGTCAATTGATTCAGATTAGAATGGACAAGATGTTGATTTCTTAGGAGATCTTAGTGTTTTTTAGGGACACTACTCTCATGGCCCTCCAAAAAATTGGCTCAAACCATAATCCTTTGATTTGGAAAACAATAGATAGGAGAAGGCTCTTTGCTACCCCTTTTTGGTTTGAAAATATGTGGATCCTTCATTCTGATTTAGAGAGTAGGATTCAATCTTAGTAGTAGCAAGATTTTTTTGGGGATAGATTGACTTAAATAGCAAAGAAACTGAGATTTAATAAGTGAAACTTAAAATTGTGGAATAAAGAGGTGTTTAGAGACATTATGGTTAAAAAGGTAGCTTTACAACAACTCATGGAGTTAGAAAACTCTTTGTGTATGGGGGAGTATTCGGAGGAAGTCCAGACTAGAGAAAATGATATTCTATATGATTAGCACAATACTTTGGCATGTGAGGAGGCTTTCTAGTGATAAAATCAAGAGCTTTGTGGTTAAAGGAAGGGAACATGAATACACGGTTTTTCCACATTTCAATTCTCAAGCACAAAAGTTTTAATAAAATCCAAGAGATCAAGATTACTGATGATTATTCTATAAGGGATCCTTTCCAAATTAGAGGGGAAGTTGTTCAATTTTTCCAAGACATGTTAGGAGTGGATTCAGAGCTAGATGAAGAGGTAATGAACCTATTGTTAGGCCATATTCCCTTAAATATTATAAATCGAATAAATGACTATCTCCTCAATCCCTTTATATATGAGGAAATTAAAGAGGTGGTATTCTCCATGAAGGAAGATAAATCTCCTAGTCCAGATGGGTTTCCAGTACTCTTCTATCACAAGTTTTGACACATCTTTGACAACGAGGTCACCTTGACAATTAAGAAGTTTTAGATCTCTAAAAGGATCCCTTTTGATGTGAATTATATGTTCTAAGTCCTCATACCAAAGATTGTAGGTGCTAATTATTCTGTAGATTATTGCCTAATTAGCCTGTGTAATAGTCTCTAAAAAATTGTGTTTAAAGTCCTTGCAAACCGAATGAAGATGACTCTCCATTTTATCGTTGACAAAAAATAAAGGGATTTTATTCAGGGATGACAAATTCTTGATGGGATAATTTTGATCCATGAGATCCTGCACTCTGTCTCTAAAAAAAAAAAAGTATGTTTCTTAAATTAAATATGAATGAAGCATATGACAGAGTTTCTTGTGATTTCCTTATCAAAGTGCTCCAATGTTTTGGTTTTCATGAGGATTGGATCTCTATGATGAAAAAATGCATCTCCACAATGATGATATCCGTGCTAGTTAATGGGTTTGCAGTGGTTTATTTTCCTAGTAAGAGGGGGTTGAGACAAGGGGACCCCTGTCCTCTTATCTATTTATAATTTTAGATGAAGCTATGGGTAGATCCTTTATAGCAACCATAGAGAGAGGAGACATAGAAGGTATTAGGCCAACTTCCACTTTGGAACCGGTCTATTTTCAATAGTTTGTGGATGATACTCTAATTTTGACAAGATCATCTCTTCCACAAGCAAGACATATTAATATGATTTTGCATTTCTTTGATCTTGCAGCAAGCCAAAAGGTAAATTTTAATAAAAGCAAGTTTTTTTTCCTGAATACCTCCAGAGCTCTCCAACTACAAATAGCAAGAATATTCAAATGTAGCATAGGTGATTTGCCAACAACCTATCTAGGGATACCTTTATTCCATGGATTATGAAGGAAGTCTTATGGGATTCGGTTATTGAACGTGTTACAAAGAAACTGTCTTCTTGGAAAGGATCTCTTCTTAGTTAGGAAAGAAAGGCCCAAATTTTGAAATCCTTCCTTCAAAGTATACCTATTTACTTCATGTTAATTTTTAAAATACCAGTATCGATCTGCAAAAATATTGAATAGATCCAAAGGATTTTTCTGTGGTTTGGGGTTGAGGAAAAGAAGAGAATATATTTACTTATTTGGAACAAAGTCTATACATCTAAACAATATGAGGGATTGGGATGGAAAACTCTTCCCAAAATGAACAAAGCTCTAATGGTAACGTTGGGTTGGAATTTGACAAAGGAAGAAGATACTGCCTGGTTCAAAATTGTAAAAGCTACGTATTTATGTAATTCCTCCTTCCTAGAAAACCTCAACCCCCTTAAGGGGTCTAGTTTTTGGAATAGCCTTAAATAGGTAAGACCTGTGATCTAGTAGGGTTGTAGATGGCAGAATGGATATGGTGCTAACATGAGATTTTGGTAGGATACTTGGCTCTTTAACTCTCCCCTTTGTGAGATCCCAAGGTTTACAAACTTAAGAACAATCCTAAATCCTATTTATGGATTGTTGGTTTGGGATTATATGGTGGAAGAAAATGTCATCAAGATGTGAAAGTAGCTTTGTGCTGAGAACATCAATGAGGAATTGCATTCACACCTGGAAAGTATTAATAGATGCCTTAATCTCTACATCCTCAACCATTGGTGATCAAATGATATATTTTTTGGATAAAAATAAAGAGTGGAGATTATCATGTGAAGTCTAGTTATAACTTGGCTGAAGATGTAGGGGTAGTGTGTCCCCATGTAAAGGTTTGGGACAAAGATCTCATCCCTAAGATTACTATTTTTTAGTGGTTGGTTATACATAATAAAATTATGACATAGGATAATGTGAAAAAATGTGGTTTCTCCTTACCAAATAAATGTGTTTTGTGTGAAAAAGAGGAGGAAAGTATTGATCATCTACTTCTTAAGTGCTCCTTTACCAAAAACTTGTTTGATCAGCTCTGTAGTGAATTCCAAGTTTAGTGGGTTTTCCCTAGAACTATCTCATACTTGAACTTGCAATGGGATCCTCATTTTAAAGGTAGAAGAATCAATAAGTTGTGGCCTCTAAGATTTCCACATATATGGTGGAGAGTTTGGAATGAAAGAAACCACAAAATCTTTGAGAACTTGGAGATGGATTGGGAAATGGTTTGAAACTGAGCAAGAAGTCTCATTATGGAGAATTTTAACACTATCCACTTCAAGGAGGGATGTGAATTAGAGTAGGAAAGGTGGATATTGGAATGCTGGGGAGTTAAAGAGACATTACCAATACCTCGAGTTCATCATAGAACTCACGTAAAATAGATATCATCATCGGTTGGATGGTTCAAATTAAATTTTTATGGGGACTTAAAAGGTATTCTTGGGCTGGTGAGAGCTGAAGGGGTGATACATAATCATTTGGATAAGGTAATAAAAGCATTTGCTAAACCACTAGGTGAATAGACAAGTCATTTTACTAAAGCAAGAACAACTTATGTAGGAATTTCTTTGGCTATCAATTGCAATATAGAAAATCTCATAGTTGAAGAAGACACAAAATATTATGATCACTTTAAAGGGGGGACTACCAGCCACCTGGACTATTGACTTAATGATGGTGGAAGCTTGAGCACTTTTGGATAGACTTGAGAATGTGTCTATCAATCATATTTATAGAGAAGCCAATAGGGTAGTAGATGGTCTTTCTAATGAAGGAGTTTATAGCAGATGCGATAAAGGAATGAGGGAATGATATCCTAGTGCACATAAATAATTTTATTGACAATGATAATGCTAGAGGAATTGATAATTGGGATCAGTAGGGAGAGGCTTTTAGAAAAGCATAGAGTATATGAAATCTAGATATGTAACATGTATGCTGGTTTTCTAGTTTTGGATGTGGTTAATGAAGTGTGCTTGTTGTTACACAATTGGTATAGGATTTATGCTAGTGGGAAATACTTCTTGGTAAAATGGATAGTGATTAACCATATCAATTGATGTAAAATGTTAGCATTCCTTTCAAAAATGCACTTTTCCAACTTAAAAAGAAAATACGGGTGGGGCCCATTTCAATCACATATAACCAATTAAGAAAAAATGTAGACTTTAGGTTGGGAGACTCAAGTATAAGACAATATGTGATGCCATAATAATATAGTTTGTTGAAATACTATGTTATTACAACAATGGTGATGTAATATTTATAAGGCCTATTTTAATCCCATTTAACCAGTTAAATAAATAAATCTAAGGAAAAAACCACATGATGTTATTTGAATTAGTAATTATACATATATTACCTAGCAAGATTTGAACTTGGATCTCCACATACAAAGTTTATATTTTTAACCATTTGAAATTATGTCATTCTATTATGTCAAATTAAAATGACCTTAAAATATCATTTTATTATTTAGTATGTATAATTACTAATTCGAATAACCTTAATATTGATTAAGTGACATGAGCATTAGTGGTAAAAAAAATAAATGCTTCAAATATGGGTGGGGTCCATTTCAATCCCATATAACCAATATAAAAGAAAAAATTAATGTTGGCATAAACAAGAGTAGTTAAACATGTAATTCAATATAGTAATTGATTATTTTATTAGAGTAGGGAGAGACTACGAATGCAAGTTTGATCAAGGAGCAAGTATGAGTGTGAGTCGGGAGAAAATGCAAATGCAATAAAGGATTAAGAGCAATTGCAAGCTCACCTTTATAGTTTTTATTGCAAATATTTAAATAAAATCTAAGGGATTATCATGAGGAAAAGCATAGCAATGAAGGAAACTCATATATGAAATCTCTAAGTGAAAGTAATATATCACAACTGGAAGTAAGAGTGCCCTAGTCAATGAAAAATGAATAATGAATATATAGTGATCCCTAGTAAATTGGTAAAAGATACACAAAAATGATTATTAAGTATGAGGTGATAGAGCATGATATAATGGTTCTCAAAAGTAAAGGACTAATAAACAATAGCAATGGATACTAGAGAGGTCTTCCAAAGATTCAAAAGTGGATTAAATATAAGTGGTTATTGATTTATTCAATAGCATTCCTTCCAAAGTGATTTTTATTTCCTCTTCATATTTGTTAGTTTTTAAGTCAAGAATAAAATAGTAAATGTTGGATCATGGTTAAGTGGGAGAGATGGCTTGTATTTAAAACCATGGAGTGAAAGAGACAAAGGAGGAACTATGAATTTCTAGAATAGTTTAAATATTGAAAGGATACTCAAGCGATAACGAGTAAGATGCTAGGGAAATAAATGTAGAACAAGATAAAAATGATAGGAGGGATGTCTACAACACAACTATATGTTCTTTTAGTATTTGATAGAGTTATAAAGAATATTTAAGAACATTTATTTATTCCAGATAACATATACAAATTTGGAGCATCATCGATGAAGATGTGATGATACAAGAGTTTGTATGCACCCTACAAAAGGATGCATTATAGTAGTACATAATATTTATAGTTAGAAATATTAAGTCATGGGATAAAATAAAGGAAGGTTTTAATGTTGAATATAATTTTCAAATAACTTGCACTAAAAGTGTTGGTAAAATGAGAGATAATCTAGATAATTGATGATATAGTGATAAAATTTGATAATAGATTTAAACCATACAAAGGAAATTATAAGAATTTTTGACAAAGAGCAAGTTATAATTACAAAATAAAATATTTAGACCTAAATATTCATAAATAATGGTGAAATCAATCCAATAATGGGTAAAACAAGTTCAGGATCTAGAATAAAGACTAGTGCCACAAGAGTAAAGCAGGGTGATGCCACATCTACAACAATAGCAAATGACATCTTTAAAATAGAATAGTAGCCCAAGTTTTAGCTTAGAATAAATTAGGACATTAAATATATAATAAGACTAATTAAAGGGACTCAATTATTGAATAAACTAAGTTCTCTCAATGAATATTGGGACAAAGTGGCCACCTAGACAAATTGACACCATATGCCTAGTGCTACAAAATAAGGATAATGTCACCAAAAGAGTTAGAATGTAAGAAAATTAAAGTGCATGAATGGAACTAGAGAGTTGAGGAGGATAAAAAGAGATAAGCTTTGGAAAGAAAAGTCATACTCATATATATACACAAGTGTGGAGTTTTACCATGAAGAATGTGATTATATACCTAGAGGAAGATGTAAATGTCATACTCATGACAATATGGGTCTAGATAAGAAGAATTCCTTAAGACCTTTAAGACATAAGGTGCACTAGCAAATGTTTAGACCATAAAATCCAATTACATCTTAGAAAATATGGAGGTAAACATAATAAATGTTATGTTAATAACTGAATTTAATGTCACTAACACGACAATAATAAATTTAATACCCTATACCACACTACTCAATATAAAATTATTTATCAATAATAATGGCATCTAAAATATAAATAATGAAGAACTAACACTATAAGATGAAGAATTTTTGATGAACATCCTACTAAACATTGGAAGGTTTGCACATATTTAGGAGAAATAGGTCAAGAAGGAAGGTTAAAAAATGAAGACATACAATATCTTTGTAAATTTAAAACTACAATATATTATGCCTTAGTATATTATATCCATATTATTGATGATAAAGAAATTTAGACCTTTATATTTATAAATACCCCCTTGAAAATCTATATCAATTTTTGGATACAAGAAGACCATGAAATAACTCAAACAAAGTCTACAATGCAATTAGAATGCTAGATGCATAGATAAAAAAGGATATTTAAATTAGGTAAAAAAACACCTTCTTTGCCATTGTTTGATGGGTTGGGTTTCCTATGAGAATACGTATAAGAATGAAAGATATATTACTAGATGTCCCTTTAGGAAATATAAGCATTACATTACACACTTGTTGAAACTCCTATCGAGTTGGGAATGCCTTCAAATTTGAGGTTAAGAAATGGGAAGCCCAAGGTTTATGACACTAATTAATGTAGTAACTCCCAATAAAGGGATGACAAGACTAATCTCAAATTGTAGATAAACCTTTGTGTTTCTATTCTAATATCATTGGGATTAGTAACTTGAACAATTGATACAAAGATATTATATTTAGGCATATTTCAAAGGCATGGTATATGGACTAATAATTTAAGAAACTATAGAAAATGGAAAATATATCAAGTTTTATGCATATATTTTTCTTCTATAACTTAAACCCATAAATAGAGGTGGCATTAGAGATAATTATTTAATTATTATTCATAGATGATGGCAACACCTACAAATGATTTTATGCAAAGAAAGAAAAGAAAGAAGGAAAAAAATAAAGACAAATTCAAAGCTAAATATTGAGTGCCCTAAGTGAGAATATATCCACCCAATAATAAAGTAGATAAAACTAAAAAGAAGAAGATGCCACAAGAGGAAGAACCCCCCAAACAAATTTTAATGTGGATATAACTATAGAAAAAATGGTATAAATCCAAGAGCATGGTCTTGGTAAATATTACCACAAATCCCCAAAGAAGAATATATTAATATAGTACTAAAAGAGGATCTTAATAATACAATAATAGCTATCATTACAGAAAAGAAGAAATTAGTAATATAGTAGAATATGATAAATACTAGGCTTATTCCTTAGGAACTACACTTAAATGAACAAGATAGAAGAAGAAACCTATGTCATGCATATTAAGACCAAGAAATATGCCAATCCCATTAAAAGAGGTTTTATTAATTGAACTCTAATATGAAAATAAGTCAAGGCTCAATTTGATAACATTTTTGATGGTAGGATTATCTCACCAAGCCATAACATTGAGTAGAGTGGTTGCATGACAATATTAGAGAAGAAAATATGAGAGATTCAAATTTGTATAGATTTTGGGCCACGAAACATAGCATATGACACTCACCCCTTTCCAACCCCTTTCATAAAGAAGGTATTAGAGAGTGCAAATAAAAGGAAGGAAATTACAATATTCTTTGAAAAAAAATAAAAGGTTATATAGTTTATCTCAAGGATAAAACTATCCTTGAGAAGAAAATTTGATAATGAAAAATTTTAATGCATATTTTCAAGTGTTGGGGTTTTCAATAAGATTAGAATATTAGAGTTTGTGTCAACTTGATATTCGCTATATCAAGAACTTGAAGAAAATAATAAAATAATAGAAGAATTGAAGATTGGCCATTAGAGTATATAGCATTATGGTCCACCAATATGGATAAGACAAATTTGGTGTTGGTGATTCTTGGATCCAATCTTTGCCTTAGAATGCCTTTAAATTAACTCACCAAAAAGAGTTAATGGTCATCTATATAAAAAAAAAAGACAACATCTACCCCATATTTATCCTCTACTATTTGTGGACCTTGGATACTAGGGCTGAAAGAGTACTAACTATAATGTGTATGATAGTTATATCCACACAAGCCATGGATGTATGTCATGACCTATTTTTTAAATAATTGTTTAATTATAGTTTAAATTTATTTATTTGAAATGATCATTGATATTGTATGGAAATGTGAATGAAGTGGCAACTATGATAAATAAATATGAATATTGATGTTTATTTGTGAACTTCATTTTCTTTAGCTATGTAATTTTATTTTATTAAAGCCAAGGAATAAAACTAACTAATTGCATTTTCTTTAGCTATGCAATTTTATTTTATTAAAACCAAGAAAAAAACTAACTAAAAATATGTTTGGAGTGTCTTGTCAAGGGCTACCCTTGATCAAGAACAAGGAGGGTCTCATCAGGAAGAGGACTTCAAATGTCAAACAACAACATTAAATTTTCTATTTTTGCATATTAGGTATATTTGATTTCATACTAAATTGGATGCACCAATGACTGCATATAGTAAATTATCTTTGAGGCATACAAGGTGGATGCTTAGGTTGCATAAAAGTATCATTTCATGGAAGTATTCCAAATCACAAGAAAATTATTTCTTTTTGGTCAACCGAGCATGGAATGAGAGAAATATTAAGTAATAGAAATATTCTTCTTTTGGGATAACTTATAACATACATTGTCTAAGGGCCATAGCCCACCATGTTAGATTTTCAAAAGGGTAAATAAATGTAATTTATTTTCTAACACTTAAACCACCTTTTGTGTAGGGTGAGAGGGAATAGAGGGCCAATGTTAGAGGACCCATGTGGCAATAAAACTTTATTATTATGCTCTTTATTTACTATGGTGCCTTGATACTATCTTGGAATGCATAATTTTGTAAGGGTACAAAATAGTGAAATCAAGTAGCCAATGCCTTCCCAAAACCCTTCAAAACTTGACTAAGTCCAGCTCAAGTGTCGATTGATTCAGGAGTGATCCACTTACAAAGTGGCTTGATTGGCTTATGGGAGTGAAGCACTTAGGATTAGCCAATGATTTGCTAGCAAAGTTGACTGAATTGCTCACTTCTTGAAGCAAATCACTCACCATCCAATAGAGGATAAACATGAAGGCACAAGTCCTAAAAAGAATCTTTTGAGAGTGATATTTTGATATGTAGTGGTACATTAACTCATTTTAAAATTATTTTAAGCCATTTAGAGACATATTTAGAGGTATGTAACATTTGGAGATGCATCATTTTGATAGAGATACCCCCAAATATTTTATTTTACTTGGAGTAATGGTTTTTTTTTTTTTTTTACATGGTGGAATCAGTAGCTGCCATGAATCTAGGTAGGTTGTTTGGATTTTTATGGCCACCACAGTATTCTGTGATGTTCATCCCAAAATATGCCACACAAATCTCCATGCAGTCCACCATGATGAGAACCAGAAATGCTCATTTTATATACACAGTTAAGGAGAAGTATCACTGGTTCAATTAGCATATGAGATGTATTTTATATAACTTATGCATATAATTGATAGAAAATCTGGTATTATGCTTGATTGGTGTTTTTAGTGGGAAATGTGTATAAATGCAGGTTTTATTACTAATATGGTGTTTTCCAGTCTACATCCACTTGGACCTGGCATACTTCTGCTTATAGAGACTAAGGCAAGAGAGCAAGTGCCTTCCTCTTCAAGGAAGGTGCCCAACAGAAATAGGTGCCTTCCTCTTCAAGGAAGGCACCCAGCAGAAGTAGGTGCCTTCCTCCTTAAGGAAGGTGCCCAAAAAAATAGGCACCTTCCTTATAAGGAAAGCGCCCAAAAAAAGTAGGTGCCTTCATACTTTGCAAGATTTACCAAGTCAAATTTGACTGGTTGACCAAGGACTATGGAGGAGGTTGCACATGAAGACAAAGGAGATCTATTTTAATCATGCATTTATTAAATAAAATAAAATGCTTGTTATTATTATCAACCGATTGGCCGGTTGACCTTGTAAAGCTCTTAAAGCATATTATTATTTTTAGGATGCATTAGTTTAGGATTTGTGGTTACGTACACCTAAGGATGTTTATATTTATCCTTCTGGTGAACGAACATACTTTAAAATAAAAGAATAAAATATGTGTAGAATAAATTGTAACTAAATCACATCACATGATTAAAATATACTGATTTGTTATCGTAATGAGATCTGGCTGCGTTTTATATAAAGACGTAGGCCAGATGAACAAGGGGGATCAATGATTAATTTTACATAGAACTTATTTTATTTTATTGTTTAATTAATTAAGAGTGCAACTCCTCTTATTCGAGCAAGCTCTACGTAGCTAGCCGGGCGGACTATCTACGGGAGCTTGGGTCCACTCCCTGCAGTAGTCCTCACCTATTTAATTTGTGCATTTGATTTCTGTAGATTAGTTTACTAATTTATTTAATTTTAGTTGTGTGTGTTTATTTCCTCGCATTTTATTTCCAGCACTTTACTTTTTGTTTATAATTTATTTATTTCATTTCTCGCACTTAGTTTATTTGGTTTGGCTGGAATCCAATTACACAAACCTCCCCACCAAACTAAATAAGGTACAACCAAATTTGTTCCCCACCACTACAGGAATATGCTGTGCATGACACTCATAAGTTTATGGACTTACCGAATTGATAATTTATGGAAGAGAAATGAATATTTTTCGAAACGTAATTTTTGCTCACCATTTTGGTGCCATTGCCGGGGAGTGTCTAAACTGTAGTGTTCTAATTTATAGGTCAGATAAAAATTCTATTTAAAATTACCTGTAGATATTTTACCTGAGAAGTGTGAGTCCATCGTGGGCCTTTTTATAAGGCCAAAAATAGTTTTCGACGTAGTCAGAGCTAAATTCCATTGGCAACTGTTTGCATTTTATAGCTTCTCAGGTAAACGTGGGAATGAACCTGATGTACCAAATTAAGTGTAGAAGTAGGAATAAAACGTGTTGTTGAAAAAAATTAGAAAAATATGGCATTGAAGGATTTCCATCATATTTTCAATGGTTCCAAGAAATAAAAATAAATAAGCACAACCCAGGTCTGATTGAAAATTTTTAGGGATGTGTTTCTATATAGAAACCATTAAAAAAATTGTGCCTCTAGAAGCTTGGTTTTAAATTAAAATTTTTTATAGGCTTGAAATTTTTGCAACGTATTGGTAAATGTTTTTTATGATGAAATTAATAATGCAGGGAAAATGACAGAGCATAATTTAAAGAGAACACCTTGTTATGGAGTATGCTCTTCACGTGCGCTTAAGGTGACCTAGTGAATTAGAAACTAGCATGTGTTTTTAACAGACTGCTATGCTATGTTTTCTTTAGGTTGCCAGCTTGCGGATAGTCATTGGCTGGCCTGCACACTTTGCCATTATGTTGAAAGAAGTTTGGTTGTGAGGCCATGAAGAAAAATACTCTTCTCATGCTACAACATATCAGACTAGTTGAAAAAAATATATTTCGAGAAGACTAGTTCAAATGTAGGCATGGGGGAGACCCCACCTTCATCATTGCCACCAACAACACAATAAACATTGTCTAAAAAAATATATATATATATATATATATATATATATATATATATATATATATATATATATATATATATATATATATATATATATATATATATATATATATATATATATATCTTCTACTGAAAAGGATCCAAGTTAAGAGTAAAAATAAATTTTTATTTTGCTACTTGTTGGAAGAGAGTATCCTCTTTCCCGAGGACCAGCTTGGTCTAGAAGGGAAATGAGAAATCCCCAACCGATAGCTAAATAAAGAAAAATATAAAAAGATAGAAGCTTTATTTTTGTTTGGAAGAAAGTATCCTTTTTCCCTAGGACTAGTTTAGTCTAGAAGGGAAATGAGAAATCTCCAACCGGTCGCTAAATAAAGCAAGCAAGGAGCCCATAAGTAATTAGAAGATGAAAAACAACAAAAAAAAAATATAGTTAGTTAGAATTTTAAATTAATGCCTTTAGTTTAGATTTTTCTTTTATGTTTTGTAGGATAGCATGAAGTGCGATGTAGACAAATAAGGAGGTGCCTGTGAAGATTTTGTGAATTGAGATTCATACATGGAGTTCGTAATAACACTATATGAACTATCTCGTGTACCTAATCATGTAGCATCCAATCTAGCAGGTGAAAGCTAACAGAGTTTTACCTTGGCAACATTAGCACCGGAATATAGGCTAGGTAACCCTAATCAAGCGAAAGAATTCCAATCCAAGGTGCTTGTGAAACTTTGGTAAAGTTTTGCTACAAGGTGTGTGACTGTTACAACCTGAGTAAATGATGAGTAGAGTCAAAGATGCTACACCATGTACAAGAGAAGAGTGTTGAGACAATGTTTGAGTAATGGTCAACGAGCTCCATTAACAATCACCTCACATTTGCGAGAGTGGATCAGACATCGGCATGGGGAAACCCATACCATACCAGTAGCTGGGACGAATGTTCAATCATTTGCTAAAAAAAAAAAATAGAAGAAGAAAAAAATAAAAAGAAAAGAAAAAAAAGAGAGAAAGAAAAGGAAAAAAAAAGAGAAAGAAAAGGAAAAAAAAGAGAGAGAAAAAGAAAAAAAAAGAGAGAAAGAAAAGGAAAAAAAAGGGAGGATACGTGAAAAAAAAGAAAAGAAAATAAAAAAAAATGATAAAGTGAAAGATGCCTTGATCATCAATAAGGTGCCTTTCGCATGAAGAAGGCGCCATACAATGGAGGCGCCTTCCGCATCAGGAAGGTGCCATACAACGGAGGCACCTTCTATATCAGGAAGGCACCATACAATGAAGGCACCTTCTGCATCAAGAAGGCACCATACAACACAGGCACCTTCTACATCAGGAAGGCACCATACAATGAAGGTGCCTTCTGTATCAAGAAGGCGCTATACAATGGAGGCGCCTTCCGCATCAAGAAGGTGCCATACATTGGAGGTGCCTTTCGCATGAGGAAAGTGCCATATATTGGAGGAGCCTTCCACATCAGGAAGGCACCATACATTGGAGGCGCCTTCCACATCAAGAAGGCACCATACATTGGAGGCGCCTTTCACATCAAGAAGGTGCCATACAGTGAAGGCGCATTCCACAAAAAGCAGCCTTCCACAACAAGCAGGCGCCTTCCACAGCAAGCATGCGCCTTAACATCTAGGGTGCCTTGAACCATTTATCGCACCTAGGTGGTTCGATGAAACAAAGGAAAAAAAATAGAGGAATAAGTGATGAGGCGCCTTGATGGCATACAGTAGAGGTGCCTTGATAAAAAAAAAAAAAATTATGCGAATCCTCCCAATGAAAAAAAAAACCGCATAGAACATGTCCTGCTTAGCATAATTTTTTTTTTTTATTTGCTCTGCAGGAAACCATGAACCGAATTGCAAGCTGCAGGCATCTTGAGAGCCAGGGCCTAACAGGCACAGAGTCATGACTCCTATTTTACTGCTTTCATGTGTGCAGGTAATCATGCTCGATGAGTGCAATATGAAGGCATCCTAAGAGCTAGGTCCTCAGGAACAGGCCATGATTCTTGTTTTCCAATTTTTGTAGGTGTAGTTTCACAGTACACAACCATGAGCATGATCTGTAGGTGGAGCTGGATTAAACTAGGCCTAAAAGATGTGACATTTTGTGCCCTACAATTAGGAGTGCGACGAAGCGGAAAAGGCACTTACTTCCCACCAGGAAGAGAGTGCCTACAATCATTCCAATACAACAATGCCTTTTTCCACCTGGAGGAAGGCACCAATAAGAAATTTTCTTCTCCCTTGGATGGGGGTACCTATTGTTCAATGTGGGACCTAACGTTTGGAGGGTTGTAGACCTATTGCACAGAGGGACCTGTTGCTGGAAATAAGGGCATTACCAATTTAAGTGGGGGAAGATGCGGGTGAACCAGAGCCCCTCGTTAAAAAAAAAAAAAGGGATTTCGGAAGGCTGTTGTCACGAGGACGTGACCATTTTTAGACATGGGGGGAAATACGCCTTATTGTTGGCACCTAACTTACTCCTATGAAAAAAAAAGAAAAACCTGAAGCAAAGTTTTATTTTTGCTGACTGGTGGAAGAAAGTATCCTCTTTCCCGAGGACTAGCTTGGTCCCGAAGGGAAATGAGAAACCTCCAACTGGTAGCTAAATAAAATAGGGGAGGAGTTTGAAAAAAAATAGATGTCAAATACCTGTTTCCTTTGGAATCAACGCATGGTAACTAGGCACCTTCCTCTTCAAGCAAGGTGCTAGAAGAAGGTAGGTGCCTTCCTCTTCCAGGAAGGCACCAAGAAAATATAAGCGCCTTCCTTTTCCAGGAAGGCACCAATAGAAGGCCAACACCTTCCTCTTCTAGGAAGGCACCAAAAGAATGCAAGCGCCTTCCTCCCACAGGAATGCGCCCATAGGAAGGTGCCACTAGAAGGCAAGCACCTTCCTCTCACAGGAAGGCACCGATAGGAAGTTGCCACTAGTAGGAAAGCGCCTTCCTCTCACAGGAAGGCGCTGATAGGAAGGCACCACTAGAAGGCAAGAACCTTCCTCCTAGGGAAGGTGCACCTGTTCTTCGCTCGTTGACTAGACAAGCACGACGTGGGAAACAAAAATTGGTGCAGTTCCAACTCTACATCATGTAGGTTAATTTGGGGCTCGCACCAATGAATGAGAACATCCTACCAACCCCAACACATACAACACATACATCTCAGCAATGCACCTGACAGATGTCATGAATGATGAAAGAAATATTGTTTTTCCTCACTCCAGAAAACAAAGGAATGTAGTTTTGTTCCAATTATGCATGCAAAAGAAATAATTCAGAGGGGAGATCATTTTGGACGCACACGTGTTAGAGGATGAAAAAAAAAAAAAAAAGGGGAGAGAGTCAAGATCTGTTCTATTCATGGCAGAACAGATAAAGATAAATATAAATAAATAAATAAAATCTCCAGGAGCACCAACGTGAAAACATCTCACACCACCAGCATCATATATATCAAATTCTACGAAATTCACCCGGGTATGTACTGCTTTTCTTATTAATTATGTGTATAGTTATTTTAAAATAATTTCTATGCTCATACCAGTTGATGCCTCCATAGTTTTTCAAAATCTCCCATTAGAATTCAAATGCATGATGTGCCTTGAAAAAAAAATATAATTGAAAAAAAAAGGAGAGGCTATGGCATCTACATGGATAAATTTGGCATCATTTTCATTGCCACCTCCTGACAATGGTAGTCATCTTGAGCGAACACATATAAATGATGCTACTCTCTACCATAAAGGAGGTTTTGAAGATGTCAAATATGTTTTAGATGTGGGTAAAAGTAGTAGCTGGTGATTGCACTTGTTTTTAACAAATTTGGTCTCACCAAATCTGACTAATGTGCAACACTGGAAAATGCCAACATTAGTGTAGTGGTAATTTGCCCTAAACAATGTGGTCACGATTTAACTATTTATCCGCAATGATTAGTCAAGATGTGTTTCTAACTTCTGTTGGTGCCGCATCGCTCTATGGATGAAGAATAGCAACACTCAATGAAAAAAACACAGTGCTGAATAAAAAAATAGTACTGAGAAAAAAACAGTAGTGCTGAATGGAAAAAAATAGCAACACTCAGCGACAGAGAAACAAAGATGCTAAAGGCCATTAAAATAAAATAAAAAAAAAGAGGAAAAATATATATATATTCCAGGGGTTGTCACGGAGACATGACAATTTTTTTGGCGTGGTCAGCCTGCGAGAGGGATAACTTCACCTTTTGGTGCCATGAGGGCGTGGCACATGTTAGGCATTGGGGGATTGATGAGCACCAGAAATGCTCATTTTATATACATGGTTAAGGAGAAGTATCACTGGTTCAATTAGCATATGAGATGTATTTTATATAACTTATGCATATAATTGATAGAAAATTCGGTATTATGATTGATTGGTGTTTTTAGTGGAAAATGTGTATAAATGCAGATTTTATTACTAATATGGTGTTTTTCAGTCTACATCCACTTGGACTTGGCATACTTCGGCTTACAGAGACTAAGGCAAGAGAGCAAGTACCTTCCTCTTCAAGGAAGGTGCCCAGCAGAAATAGGCGCCTTCCTCTTCAAGGAAGGCGACCAGTAGAAGTAGGCGCCTTCCTCCTTAAGGAAGGCGCCTAACAAAATTAGGCGCCTTCCTTATAAGGAAGGCACCCAAAAAAAGTAGGCGCATTCCTTATAAAGAAGGCGTCTCCATGCCTTCATACTTTGCAAGATTTACCAAGTCAACTTTGAATGGTTGACCAAGGACTATGGAGGAGGTTGCACGTGAAGACAAAGGAGATCTATTTTAATCATGCATTTATTAAATAGAATAAAGTGCTTGTTATTATTATCAACCGATTTGTCGGTTGACCTTGTAAAGCTCTTAAAGCATATTTGGTCTCACCAAATCTGACTAATGTGCAACACTGGAAAATGCCAACATTAGTGTAGTGGTAATTTTCCCTAAACAGTGTGGTCTCGATTTAACTATTTATCTGCAATGATTAGTCAGTATGTCTTTCCAACTTCTGCTGGTGCCGCAACGCTTTATGGATGAAGAATAGCAACACTCAATGAAAAAAAACACAGTGTTGAATAAAAAAATAGTATTGAGAAAAAAAAGTAGTGGTAAATGGAAAAAAATAGCAACACTCAGTGACAGAGAAACAAAGATGCTAAAGGCCATTAAAATAAAATAAAAAAAAGAGGAAAAATATATATATATCCCAAGGGTTGTTGTCACGAAGACATGACAAATTTTTTGGCATGGTCAGCTTGCGAGAGGGATAACTTCACCTTTTGGTGCCACGAGGGCGTGGTACATGTTAGGCATGGGGGGATGATGAGCACAAAAAATGCTCATTTTATATACACAGTTAAGGAGAATTATCACTGGTTCAATTAGCATATGAGATGTATTTTATATAACTTATGCATATAATTGATAGAAAATCCGGTATTATGCTTGATTGGTATTTTTAGTGGGAAATGTGTATAAATGCAGGTTTTATTACTAATATGGTGTTTTCCAGTCTACATCCACTTGGACTCGACATACTTCTGCTTTCAGAGACTAAGACATGAGAGCAGGTGCCTTCCTCTTCAATGAAGGTGCTCAGCAGAAGTATGCGCCTTCCTCTTAAAGGAAGGTACCAAGAAGAAGTAGGCACCTTCCTCTTCAAGGAAGGTTCCCAGTAGAAGTAGGTGCCTTCCTTATAAGGAAGGCACACCCAATAGAAGTAGGTGCCTTCCTTATAAGGAAGGCACCCCCAACAGAAGTAGGTGCCTTCCTTATAAGGAAGGCGCCCAACAAAAGTAGGCGCCTTCCTCATACGGAAGGTGCCTCCATGCCTTCATACTTTGCAAGATTTACCAAGTCAACTTTGACTGGTTGACCAAGGACTATGGAGGAGGTTGCACGTGAAGACAAAGGAGATCTATTTTAATCATGCATTTATTAAATAGAATAAAGTGCGTGTTATTATTATCAACCAATTGGCTGGTTGAACTTGTAAAGCTCTTAAAGCATATTATTATTTTTAGGATGCATTAGTTTAGGATTTGTTGTTACGTACACCTAAGGATGTTTATATTTATCCTTCTAGTGAACAAAAATACTTTAAAATAGAAGAATACAATATGTGTAGAATCAATTGTAACTAAATCACATCACGTGATTAACATATACTGATTTGTTCTTGTAATGAGATCTGGCTGCGCTTTATATAAAGACGCAGGCTAGATGAACAAGGGGGATCAATGATTAATTTTACATAGAACTTATTTTATTTTATTGTTTAATTAATTAAGAGTGCAACTCCTCTTATTCGAGCAAGCTCTACGTAGCTAGCCGGGTGGACTATCTACGGGAGCTTGGGCCCACTCCCTGCAGTAGCCCTCCCCTGTTTAATTTGTGCATTTGATTTCTGTAGATTAGTTTACTGCTTTATTTAATTTTAGTTGTGTGTGTTTATTTCCTCGCATTTTATTTCCAGCACTTTACTTTTTGTTTATAATTTATTTATTTCATTTCCCGCACTTAGTTTATTTGGTTTGGTTGGAATCCAATTACACAAACATCCCCACCAAACTAAATAAGGTACAACCAAATTTGTTCCCCAACACTGCAGGCATATACTGTGCATGACACTCATAAGTTTACGGACTTACTGGATTGATAATTTATGGAAGAGAGATGAATATTTTTTGAAACATAATTTTTGCTCACCACACCCCTATAACCACCATGCCACTATCATTTTAAAACTTTGACACCACTGAAAGCACCAGGAAAGGGACAAGCGTTCAATCTGATGAGACTCAAGATTTAAACATTGGACCTCCTCCCCCTTATGGGGTTTGGGGGAGCCAATTGGTCTACACCTCGTACCTCGTAGTAATGGTTTATCACCCTACGTAATTCATGGGTAAAGTCATACTATAAATAGAACCCATGGGCTCCCTTATATTCATATTTTGGCCATGAGAACTTATATCTACACTGTGTGAAACCTACAATGTGCTTTATATCTCATGAAATTAGTGAGAAATTGGCTAGTCCTTTGCATTCCATTAGTGGTACCACCCTCTTAGTTTGTGAACTGCATGATGATTGAGTCATAATCCTTTTGTCATTTTATCATTCTCTTAGAAATTCCATACTTGATAAATAGGAAATATTGATATTATTTAGATTTTCATGTGTTGATTGATCATACACACTTCCTTGCTATGGTTATGATTGTATTGTATTTGAATCCCTAGCACCCTTAAAATTTTCATGCATTTTTATTTTCTAAACTATACATTTAATGTAATTTGTGTAGGATAATTCAATAGGGACAATGGGGAGCTCACCTTAATTTGGAGGTTGGAAGGAGCCCATTATTACAACTTTGTTGAAACTAGAATTGAGGCACATCATAAAAAAAGAAGCGAGGACCATTCCCCAATTCAACATGGTTTTTAATATATCTTGTGGGATATGAACCCTTATTATTCATCCCTTATTTACCATTTTTTTCTAAAACTCTAGCAAAATTTTGTTATTTTTATGCCAAACTTACATCCATAATTTATGGAACGATTAGCTCAGAATTAAAGGGATTTTTACCAAGTTTTTGCATAGGAAGTGACTTGCTCTAATTTTGGAGCTATTTGATATGATAAACTAAAACATCCTCTAAGCCCATTTTAGAGAGCAATATACTCTATTTTGTAAGTGATTCACTCTAAATTTATCATATTTGTACAAATCAAATCTAAAGTGAATCATTGAGGCTAGGGGCATGATTTGTCAAGCCCATTCTCAAATTGATCTTGAAACTTACACCATTTTTGTTATTTGTGTTAACTTTTTATAGGTACTTTACAAATGGTGACATTAACATAATTTAGACTTTTGAGGTTTTCATAAAGTAACCTATCAAAATAGCATAAAACTTAGATTTTATCCCAACTTTATATTTGCCATAGGTAAGAAGCATTTGGGGTAGGTTTTAAGGCATTTTTTCAAGGATCAAATCATCAAGCAATTTGTTCATTCAAAAAAATGATTCACCCCAAATAGTGATTTTTATCCAAGACAAATTTGGAGAATAATTCGCTCAAAATCTATAAAGCAATTCACTAGGAAAGATAAGTTTATTTTAAACTCCTCCCTAGTGAGTGATTTGCTCTAGTTTTGAAGTGATTTTCTCTAAGCGATTTGCTTGGATCCCCTACTTTGCAAAAAAAATTAAACTTCAAAATTTGTTAGTGAATCACCTAAAAAAAATAGTGACTTGTCTAAATTTGTAAACAAATCACCTTACTTTACAAGCGAAACACTCTATATGCCAATTTTTAACTATCTTCAAATTTTAACATCAAAACTCTATTTACGTAGGTATGTACATGCAAACTTATGAATATGTGATCAAAGGCACAAAAATAAAGAAACAAGTATGAACCTATCGAATTAGTCACATACCATTGAAGGAACTCCAAAGGGAAAGGGAGAAACAAACTACCTTGTAGGTAAAAAATTCCAATGTGTAATCTTGTTCCCTTAGAAGGAAAAATTCCAATGGCCAATCCTATCATTCAAAATACCACATCCTAAGAAGTTAGTTTCCTAGGTTATAAAATAAACTATTCATTCTATTTAGCTAATCAAAATTGGTCGTATACTGAACCCACATTAACCATATAAACCCTCTCTATGGGATGAACTTAAACATAAATAAAATTGCAAATAATCCACCTTTGGGGAGCTATCACCATGCTATTAATACAAGCCAAAACCCTACATTTTGTGTTCAAAATACACCTCCTACTAGAATTTCTTAAACTCAAACTCTACCTAGATCCAATTTGTCCAACACTCAATATTTCATTAGGACAATTCATATCTCCAAATGTAGGATCTTTAAGATAGTTATTTCTTAATCAAAACCATGGTCCTACTCAAAATTTGTAAATATCGATTAGACAAGTAGCGATGTAGGTGACACCAAAAAACACCTAGGGATAAACACTGCCTCTAGCCAACCAAGCACTACAAAACACAAAGCAAGGTCCACCTCCTCCAAACCAATATATTCATTAATGAGGCTTGCAATATCCTCCATTTATAAATATGCAATCTCCTCTAGATCAACAATAGGCTTATCAAAATCCTCTGTCCCCTCCTTTATAAATGCCAAATCCTCATTATCCTTCACCTTACTATGCTCCTTATTGATGTACTCCATAACCCCCTAGAGGCTACCCAATATATCAACTGCTACCACAACAATATGGTCAATCTCCTCCACCACAAAATAATCCAACTCCCCCACCTAGGCCTCAAAATCAACTTCCTAATTGGAACTAGCAAGGACCACTAAATCTAGGTGCTTATTCCTCTACCCCACCAATTACTCTAAAATCTTTACCAACCTTTTATGGAAGGAGGAATATGATGGCATTGGATCACCATAGGGAGTTGTATACACTAAAATTATTTCATTGTATTCAAGAGTAGGATATTATGGTATCCTTGCTAGTCTACTCTTTGCATGACAAAGTTGCACTATAGGCATCAATTTTAGAACCATGTATGCATGGGTTTGGTAGTATGAATAATGACTATTACATTTTATTTCAATTGAATACCATACACAAATACCCTCAAGATAATATACAATATTTTAACACTATATTATTAAGGACCTTAAATTTAACTCTATAAAATGTTAGGCCTAACGAAGAACAAACATTGCCTTATTACATAAAGGGTTTATGATATGGCTCAGGTTTGATGGTTTGTAATGTTAATCACAATACACTAGTTGTAGTTTTCAAGGAAGTAGCCCTTGCAGATGATGTTCTAATTAGGGTTGAAAAATAATTGCCTGCCCACCTATGGCCTATGTTTCCCGTGTTACCCAAAACTCACCAAATTTTGGCTCTACATCCTCCATTTTTCTAATTCCAAACCCTCAACCATATATTGTTAACACATCCTCTTTTCCATATATTGTCATGCATCTTGGCTAGAATTCATCATCAACTATTAATTTTTATCCATAATTGCCAATCCTTCCTACTCCCTTAAACATCAATAATGATTCAAATAATAACTTTAGAATGGATGAAGTATTGGAAGTACTAAATACCATGGTAAATTAGAATAATTATAGAAAGAAAAAATGACAACCTTAAAGTTGGTAGCCTCGAAGGACCTCTACCTCACCAAAGATCATGTACCTCAATAAGGTGCCAATTAGGAAACTAATCAAGTCCCAAAGTAATATGGTAAATATCAATTCAAAGGTCAATACATTATGGTGTTTCCCATATAATGTGGGATACAACCCTACAAAATGTATTGTAACCAATAGCTATTTCCAAACAAACCAGTATGACCAAAAACATCAGGCTCAATAGGTCACCATCTTGGGTAAAATGGTACCTAAAGTAAGTAAACCAACATACCAACATACTCAATCACAACATTAAATCCTTGTATTACCAAAACCCATAATTAAATATTTTCCAACTTTAGATCAACTAAAATAGATGAGGACTCCACATTTAAATATGATGCCATATGCACTAATCAACAAGGGGTTTGGACTAGAAGCAATTCGAAGGCATATGAGGAACAATCCTCAATTCATAAATAATTTTAGGTAAATAAGGGTAAAATAATACTTGGGAGAGGGATGATGCTATTACATTTTAAGGATAAAGAAATTATAATTGCACAACAAGAGAAATATCAAAGAAATACCATCTATATGACTCAAGCAAAGGTGCCTACTAGTAAGGATAAATAGATAGATAATGGGAAATGACCTAAAATTGAAAGGAGGAATGCACAAGGAATATAAAAATAAATATACTAGAGGAGAAATAAGGAGAAGGATAAATTATAGAAAGAGCTACACCAATGAAGGTCATGCAATAGCTACAAGACAATATGAGAAGTTTACCACATGCGGTGAGAGTAGTTATGTCTATGTCAAATTTAACATTGTTAAAGAGATGAAAATGATGTCTAAAAAAGTATGTTGGAGGATCTAGGTCAATCTTGTCAACAATATGTATTTCAAGAAGCTTTTAAAGAACAAGAAAATGCTAAGAATGAGCAACCAAGGCCTTCTGAAGCGAATGTAGCTAAATAGTAGAACCTAATATCAAAATATCTAGTTGATATCTAGGTTACCATGATTGATATACTAAATTATCCAAATTCTAAAACACTAAAGTTACCTCCATTTTATGTGACCCTAAAAATCAAAAATTACTTAAGGAGTTGCATTGTTAATTTAGGGGCAGTTTTGACAATGATACCAAAGGTAATTTATGAAGAAAAGGGTTTGCCCTACACTAAGACAACTAGGCACCTAATTTGAGTGGATGGAACTAGGGTAAATATGGTGGAAGTTCTCAAATATCTAATTATAATTGTATCAAAGCATCTAAAGTTGGTAGTGGTGCAAGAGGTGATAGTCATTTAGAGAATGGACATGCAAATGGTTAGAATATGGCTACCTTACATTATACTCATATGAATGTACACATATATGGGAAAGTGATTAAAATTGAGAACAAACCTCCTTGTAATTACTTGTTATGCAATTTGGATGAAGATGACATAGCAAATTTAAATAAGCTCTTGAAGTTTGTAGAGGAGGATGAAGGGCTTGAAGATGACCAATCCTTTGAAATTGATAAGATAATCAATGTGCCTCAAGATGAAGAAGATCCAAAGGTTTATTATGAAGAGACTAAACATGGGATTTACCTAATCTCAAAAGAACTATCCAACCTCCTAGATATTATAAACTAAGGAGCCAATAAGACCTAGATGATGCACTTTGATGGTATTAAAACTATAAATGGGATGGGCACTGCATTCAATTCATTGAATTGTAAGGTGTACATACCAATTTTACATGTTGATTATTGTTCAAATGTACCAATAATATGGTTGAATATGAGGCACTATGCATTGAATTGAGAAATATTAAAATATGAGGATTAATATCTTTACGAGATATGAAAATTTTGAATTAATTATAATCTAGGCTAATTCTCAACATGCCATGAAGAATAAGCAATTAAAGTTGTAATTATTGAACAAATTATTGAATTCTTGATTATCAAAGCCTAACATGCTAAAGAGATTGAATACAGGGTTGACATCAAATATGGGGTCATACAATTGAATATAAGTTAGTTTCCTAAAGGGTTAATTATTTTGGAAAGACTATTCAACCTAGATGATAGCATAAATAAATCAAGCATCAAGGTAAAATCTTCTTCTTACCATTTTATCAAAACTATCGAGGGAAAGAACTTGTTGTTTGGGAAGAAGTGCACTAAAGAAGAGATTGATATAATCAAGAAAATTTGTGATAAATATGTGGATATCATTGCATGGTCATATGAAGATCTCAAAGGTATATGCTCAAAATATCATATAACATACTAGATCTAGAACCTAGTACCATACCTTTCTAGCAAAAATAGTAGCTAGTGAACCCTAAAATTGAGGTAGTAATGAAGAAGAAACTCTTAAAGCTCTTATAGACCCAAATCATATTCCCAATTGAACACTCTACCTGGATCACTAATTTTGTTCCTATATGCAAGAAGAACAATGGTATAAAGTTGTGCGTTGACTTTAGGAACCTGCATAAGGCTTTATTGAAATATAATTATCCTTTGCTAAGTACAAAATAGATTTTGCAAAAAGTAGTATGGTCATAGATGTTGTTTCTTCTGGATGGTTTCTTAGGATACAACTAGATCTTGGTTAAGGATGATGATCAATAGAAGATAAAATTTACCACTAAATGGGGAACTTTTGCTTACCAGAGGATACCTTTTGGTCTATCAAATGTAGGGGCTACCTTCTAATGGCCTATGAAAATCAAATTTGTCAGATGTATGGGTGAGATAATCCTTATATAGCTTGATGATTTGTCTATGTATTCTAAAATATAATTAAACATATGGAACACCTTGATTCACTCTTTAAGAGGTGTAGATATTTTAGTATCACTCAACCCCAAAGAGTCCATTTTTATAGTTTAGGAAGGTAAGCTATTAGTTTATGTGGTGTTAAAATATTATGAACCTTTGCTAATCATAAATATAAAGGCATCCATAATATTCTAAATGTTAAACAAATAAACCATAGTAATTAATCCATACAAGACAAGATTTGATAACAACCTTCAGGTAGGGCAACACCAATGTTATTCCTTATGGAAGGAACCACTCCATAATGACTTCCAAAATGAGATTTTCTCAATGAACCAAGATTGCTATAAGAGAATACTTGATATGATTTATGATGATTACAATGATAATATTCCTTCCTTATATACCCATATTCTAATGCTACTTGGGGGATCAAACACCTAAAACATTATCCTACTCATTATTATAATATAATCAACCTTAGGTTACGTGTGGTCCATGCAAACTAAACATAATATCCTTATACAATAAAATATCATATCCCCATATTCCTATCCCTAGGTACCATTACACAAAATATGAATTAGCCATAGATCTCCATAGGATAAAATACACTAAATAACTTACTTTACCATTATCAATCAAAGTAATATGGTCCTTCCTAGATCAAATCCAATTTATTACCAAAATCATAACCAATTTAACCTAGATGGCCAGATAAATTACCAAAATGTTGAAAAAGGATGCTACCCTAATATGGACTAATAAAGGTAGTAAATCCTTCTAAGACATCAAATATGCCATAAAAAAAACCCTTATTCCTAGTCAATATTGATTTTTTCAAAGATTTTAGACGCAGTGTTTGGGACCAATAAAAGCATTATTGTAGTATTGACCTATAAAAATGATAAGGACAAAGAAAACTCCATATGATTTATGAAGCAAGTCCTCTATAACTACAAAGAGAAGCATATGTTCATAAAAAATAGGTATTTTCCATAATGAATGCTCTTAGAAAGTTTAAGTACTATCTATCACAAAGCAAAACCATCATCTTCATAATGCACCTTGACATACAATATATGGTGCTTCATGGCATGGTGGGAGAAAAGTGAGTTGGATAGATAAAAAAAAATTTAAAAATTTGATATTAAGATCAAACCTACCAAATTCATTAGGGTAGAGCCTTATATGAAAATATGGCAGTGTCAATTTAGAAAGACTAGGTTGTCATAGTGGAGGAAGTAGAACTAGATGATAGGATAAGGTGGATAAAATTTTTAGATACATGGCCATTGGGCAAGTACCAAAATGATTGAAAACCAAAGAAAGGGTCTTATTCAGGTAGAAGGCAATGCACTATGTATGGCTTGAAGGTGTCTTATTTAGGAAAATCTATGATAATGTCTTATTGAGATGCATCAAGGAAGAATATATGAACATAATAATAAAACAATATGATAATGAGGAGGGCATGACTCTGAACCAACCATAACCCATAAAATAATAAGATTTGGATACTAGTGGGATACCATCTACACCGATTACTTCCAATAGGTTTTAAATTATAAATCTTGTTGTATGTTCATGAGAAAAGAAGAAAAACATTTATGTCCCTTAAACCTGTTATTGGTATAAAATTGTTTCAATAAAGGGGCATAGTCTTCATCATCAATATAAATCCTTTATTTAGTGCAAGATATAGATGGGTCCTCATCACCATAAACTATTTTACAAAGTGAGTTGAAGAAATACCTGTCAAATCATCCAATCAGAGGTAAAGATCTAGTTGTTATAGAATATAATCATCAGGTTTTGACTCCAACCATCATAGTTACTAAAATACCACCTAATTCAAAGGGGCCAAAGTGATGAATTTTACCTTAGAATATAGATTTATGCATAAGAAATATTCTAATTATTACCCACAAAGTTATGGATTGGTAGAATCAACAAACAAGAATATAACAAGGATCAAAAACCATTGTCTAATCACAATGGTATTGGAATACCAAGCTATAGAAGATACTTTAGATAGATTGAGTGACACCCAAGGCATACATTGGGTCATATACTTACAAGATAATCTATAGAAAAAAGGTCATTCTACCTCTTAATTTGTAATTCCCTTCCCTCCAAATGTTACAACAATTGGATATTGGAGACGCCGATATCAAGCCAATACAAGTAAGGTTGAATATTCTATCCAATATCCAATTGTTGTAACATTTTGAGGGAAGGGAATTCTAAATTAATAGTTAGCATTATAGAGTATTCAAGCCAATGCAAGTAAGGTTGAATAGTCTATCCAATATCCAATTGTTGTAAAATTTGGAGGAAAGGGAATTCCAAATTAATAAGTAGCATGATAGAGTATTCAAGCCAATGCAAGTAAGCTTGAGAGAGAGAGAGAGGTTTGATAAATAGACCATTGGGATGGATTACAAACAAGGAGACTACAAAAAGAGGAGAACATCAAAATTTTGAATCCCTTTGGAATGAGGCCTATCCAATTTTGCATAGTAGGGGTTCAAATGCTTATAAACTTGTAACCATGGATGGAAGAGTGCTATCAATTTTAGTAAATAGGCAACATCTTCATCCCTCTAATAGAATTCCCTACCAAAAGGAAATGTAAATATATACAAATTTTATTTGCCACTATTGTTTTACTAGGGCTATTACTCTATTTTTATCAATCCTATTCCTCTTTGTCCTTGCTTTTTACATTCCTTCTTCTTCCCTCTTCTTACAATATAATTAATCATCCAAGACAAGGAAATGGCATCATCATCATATTATTGTGATGTTATTAAAAATAAAAGGTATCATATGAAAAGGAAAGCATTTTTTAGGGTTGCTTGAAACAAACCGACTATTCTAGTGGACCAATCGATCCTATGTAGGATGATTGCCCTATCTAAATGATACTTGAACCTAGTTTAGGAAAATAAATCTTGTATGAGGTTGGGGCTATAAATCCCCCACCAAAACCTTCCACTCATCATTTGAACCTTATGTACAATGCACATGCTCTATTTTGTTGCTCATAATAGATTGTGCCCTTTACACATTACCTTTACACCCATTTCCTAAGATGAAGTAAACCACATCCCCTACATGCAAACTAAATGATTTAAATTTATAATTGGCCTAAGGGTAGAACCCATAGGGATCCCCTTAAACATGACCAATCGATCCAATAAACCTTCATTGAGTGATTCAGTATTTAGCTAAATGTACAAGAAATAAATATCACATATAAAGAGCAAACTACTAGTTCCTTCTTAAGCAAATTGATCCACCATAAACCAAGCCCAAGTTAATCTAGCTAGAAATTTGCTAGCTAATTAGATAAAATCAGTCAAGCTTACAAGAAAACTACCCAAGATATAAAAAAATGCTAACTACTCTTAGGATGAGCGAATTGCTTGCATTTGTTAGATTTTGATGAATGAGCACTGGGAGATACCATTCACAAGATGCAGAATAATATAAAAGAAAGTAAATCTGGTAGTTGACTGAAATATGTTGTAAATAGAAATCATATAAAATATTACAATGTAGCTATGGAGGAAATGAACACTCCATTAATAAAGCTACCGAACTACATTGTACCCATCACCAATGGATGGTGAAGTATACAGTAATATCCCCTAAGCTACACTATCAGAGTATGTCCTCCAACTCTCTCTATATATTTAACAATGAGGTATTTATTATATAGGAACACAGGTTCCTTGGCCAACACTCTACCTAGCTATGCAAGGGATAACTTGCACATATACAACTTGCACATTGACACTTGTGCATTTATTACATTGCATGAAGTAACTAGATAACTTGCACATAAAGTAATCTAAGTATGTATCTTGGAAGATACATTTACATAACCCAAATGATGGAATAGAATATATTTCTAACACCCCTTGTATTACATTTTTTTGGTATTGAAGAATTTAGTCTTAAATATGTATCTTCTTCATCATCTTCAACTTGATCTTCATAGTTTTCCTCTGCATTATTTGTAACCTGTTCAAGAAAATAGTTAGTGTCTTTGTAGTATGTTACATTTTTTGATAGAGATTTCACTTCATAGTCCTCTTTGGGTTCTTCCAGTTCTTTAATTTCTTCTATCCTCTGAACTAGGTGACCTTTCTAATTTCTTTTCTAATATCCTAGTTGAGGATAATTGGTAGGTCGTTGAAATTACTGTTGACAAGGGTTCCTTTGGAATTATCGAGGCTGAAATTGATTCCCATGATTCATATGATTTACTTGGTTTTGACTTTTGGGATTGTATATGCAATAGTTGGTACTATGACCTTTCTTTCTACATATCTGATAATACCATGTTTTATGTCCTCTTGCTAAATAAGCAATATTTCCCTATGGATTATCTTTTTATGCCAATGTAGTGTTAGTCATCTCATCTTTCACAGTAATTTCTACATAATATTCTTGAAGTATATTGACTAAATCATTAAAAGAAGTATCTTTACTTAAGACCTATAAATATGTTACCAAATTCTTATAGTTGTCTGGAAGTTCTCTCATGGTTACTTGAGTAAGAAGTTCATATTTAAATGCTTCTCCTAAGGTCAACAATTTCCCTTTAATATCTGCTACCTTCTTTAGGAACACTTCTATGCTTTCTCCACTATTCATTTTTAATGAGCGAAGTTAAGTTTGGAGATGAAGAATAGTTGCCTTATTATTTCCTTCAAATATTTTCTCTAGGATTATCCATGCATTTGAAGATGGTTGAATCTCATTAGTGATAGCAAAAGTTATTATCATTAAAGCATTTGAATAATTTTCTTCAAACTTTAGGAATTCAGTTTCACCTGTGGTAGGTCTCTATGTTTTCATTTTGACAACATCCCAAAGTTTTTCATATACTAAGATTGCTTTCACTTTATTTTTCCAAGAAAAATGATTAGGGCCCTTGAGAAGTTGCGATTATGCTAGGAAGAATTTGTTTGATGCCACTTTAAATCCTCCTAATATCAAACCTTATATTTGCTATGTTGCTTGGGCAACAAGCAAGCTATTCTTTTATAGGTGGATTGATGATGCGCTATGGAGCTTTGAATACTGATTTGGAGCTTCCTTTGGTGGGTGATCTTCTCCATGTTAGAGACCTTGAATGTAACACCTTTGCTCCTTCTCTTTTATACCTCCAATCACGTTGAATCCTTTGTATATTTTTTACATATTTTAGAATTATATGTGCACTCTTTTGTCTATATAAATGTAGCTCGATGATAGCTTGATATGAGCTTTCATTTTGTAGGTTTGTACGTCCAAGATGAGCCCTTTGAGTGGCTCATTTTTCTTGGGAAGAAGAGTGTTGACATTTGGCCTTCCTTGGATGATTTACCCTGTAGTTAATGTGACCTTATATGGCACCTTAAAATATTCTCTTTTGCAATAAAAACCAGATTAGGGTAGTGCAATAAAATATATTATAAATTGTACATAAGGTTTCTTTTAATGTACCTTATTTTGCACTTTATTTCCAGATCTGAAATTCTGGTTTTGTGGTAGATTTTTCCTGCAATACAAAGGTTTTAAGTTTGTCTTTTATGAGTAGACACACCTTTTCCTTTTTTCTTGGATACTTTGATAACAAATCCAAGATTAAATAACACTATATATAAGCTTTTCAATTGATGCGATTTTCTGCACTTTCTTTCCTTGCATCTAACCTTGTAATGCTTTGGATTTGAGACTCACCAAGTCTCAGTATTTGAAGCTTCTATTTCTGTTTTGGTTAGTTAAGTTATTCTCCAGATTTTGTAGGATTATAACCTTATTGGTGGATTCACTTGGCCACTATGTGTTGCACAATAGTGTCTTTAGACACTTGATACAAATCAGATTTTGCGCCTTTCAAAAACACAATTTTTTTTTTTTGAGAGTAGTATAATAGTGCAAAATAAATATAATAGAATTTCTTTTTAATGCACTAAAAATTTTCACCTTATCACTTCAATCAACTCTCAAGATAATGCACTTAATCAAATTTACTGCAACTAATCAAGAATAATCTGAAATGAACCTTCAATAATTATTCTACAATTTTACTAAAATTTAGTATTGTAGGACTTAGTTTTTTATTTTTTCCAATGTAGATGATAGGTAGTTGATAGAAGAAATTTTGAAATCTAATCAAATCCTAATAAATATGCAAATAAATACTTAAAAAGAACCTTTTTCCTTTTGCACTTTATAAGACTATAATATAATTTTCATCTTACAACTTTAATCCAAATTTAGATGCTCTAATAAATCTAATAAGTAATCCAATTAACGAATCTACTTGCACCAAAATTTGCTTACCTTTTTCTATAGCTCTTCTCCCGCTTTTGTAGAGGATGTAGATATTGGTGTCTAAAATAACCAAGTTGATGCTTCAAGTAGGATGTCTTGAACATCTCCTTCACCAAATAATGGTCTCGAACTTTATTTCATGAGCCTAGGATTTGGTGGCTTGTTCTCCTCTTGTGTCCTCCTCCTTCAACTATAGATTTGGAAAAGTATTTGTCTCTAAAGTGGTGCCTTATTGCTGTGAGAGGTAATCTTCAAATATCCAACATTTGGTGAGCTTATTCTATCTTCAAGTCTTCTTGTCAAATTTAGAATTCAAGCAGGATCTTCTTCAAGGATTTGGTACTTCTTGCCAAATTATTCTTCATGAAGTTGGTACTCCTTGCCAAATTCTCCTTCAAGAATTTGGAACTCCTTGCAAAATTATCCTTCATAGATTTGGCACTCCTTGCAAAATTCTTCTCTTAGGCTTGTTTTCAGATGGTGACAATTGTTCCAAGTCCTTCACGATCAGGGACTTCACTTTGGTAGTGGATTTCTCCAATGAGTTCTCCAAAGAACTCTCTTGATGATCTTCAGTAAGGCTCTCCTAGATATTTTTTGGATGCTCGATGAGACCTTCTTAAGGTATTTTATCTTGTAGATTTTGATGGTCTTCCTTGAGACCTTCTATTAAATATTCTACTCTTGGAAGTGTTGGTGGTGAGGTCTCCTAGATCTTCTGATTCTGCCACTTTTGGCTTTGAGCAGGATTCTTCTAGTCCTCCTTCTTCTTCCAAGACTGGAAGTTCTAAAATGAGATCTTCTCCTGATCTCTTTGCTTTTTCTTCTAGTCTAAGTTTATTATGAAGAAGATACTCTTTCTAAATTTCTTGTAGGAAGTTTCCCAACTCACTGAATCTTATTTCCCTGTAAGAAAGATATTAGTACTAAAATATTTATTCTACTCTAAATCAGATATTCTTTTTGAATTATTATTTAGGATCAAGGCCTTTATGGCCTTTTCATTATCAAGGATTTTGTGGCCTTTTTCAATATCAAGTATTTTATGGCATTTTTTAGTAATAAGGCTTTTGTGGCCTTTTTCAATATCAAGGCTTTTGTAGCCTTTTCAGTATCAAGGCTTCTATAGCATTTTCAGTATCAAGACTTATGTGGCTTCTTATTTAAGGCTTCTATGGCCTATTATTCAAGGCTACTATGGCACTTTTTGTATCAAGGCTCCTATGGCCTATTATTCAACTGTGGAGTTCTTCAATCCAGCAATGGAGATATTTAGTCTCCTATCTTCACCATGATCCTTCACTAGAAGTCTTCTCCTCTTGCACAATGAACTATTCTTTGCACTATGAGGGCACATCGATCTTTGAGCAATGTAGTTGGAGTATCCTAGATTTCTATCATAGGAGGAGTCCCAATCCTTTGAGAATTAATTTTTTGCAACAAAAGAAAATTTAGGCACTAGTTAGTAAATTCCAGATAACTTGGATGATCTTCACTAGATGGTGTGTCAATCTAGTGGATTGAATGTTGAGTCCTAGTATTCACGATTTTTCTTTGCAACTCTATGGAAAAGACTCTAGACAAAAATTATCTTAGTTTTTTTTAAAACTAAGATTTCTTTCAATCATAACTATATGACTCTCCCTAATTCTACCACATAGATTATTCTGAGATCTTTTGACAATGGCTGGTCATGTGGTGTGTCTATTTGACAAGAAACTCAAGCTAAATGATAATGATGGTTTCCCTATTGATCTAAATATACTAGATCTACTATGGATCTAATACCACTATTAGCTTTTGATGAATGAGCACTGGGAGATAACAATCACAAGATGTAGAATAATATGAAAGAAAGTAAATCTGCTAGATGACTAAAATATGCTATAAATAGAAATAATATAAAATATTACAATGTAGCTATGGAGGAAATGAACACTCCATTAATAAAGCTAATGAACTACATTGTACCCATCACTAATGGATGGTGAAGTACACAAATTTGTACTATCCCCTAAGCCACACTATCTAACTATATCTCCCAAATCTTTATATATATATAACAATGATGCCTTTCTTATATAGGAACATAGGTTCATTGGCCAACACTCTACCTAGTTGTGCAAGGGACAACTTGCACATTAACACTGATGCATTTATTACATTGCATGAAGTAACTAGATAACTTGCACATAAAGTAATCTAAGTATGTATCTTATAAGATACATTTACATAAACTAAATGATGGAATAGACTCTATTTCTAACATCATAAGCAAGCAAATCACTTGCATAAGCAAGAAAATCACTTGCATCCACAAGAAAAATGCTCCAAAATCTAATATCACCAATGTTTTCCAAGTGGAGTGAATTGCTCCATTCTACAAGTGATTCACTCAAAAAACAAAGAAAATCACTCCAAATTTATGACTTAGGTTTATTTTTATCAAAGTCCCAAATTTTATGTTTTTCTCATCCAACCATCATGGACATATCCTTCGTCTCTAAAAGTATATCATTTCCAAAATCCAATCCAAAATCACCTCCATCCACTACCACTACTCTTCTCTTATTTACTTTTCCTTCGTCTATAACAATACTTCCAAAATAAGTTATCATCAAATGGAAAAACAAGAGGGATTAAAGAAAGAGGTAACCCTCACCTCCTCCTAAGAGACTAGAGTAATTAGTTAGTGATATCCATAGGATAATTGAGAAGGGAAAATATGAGCACTCTATTAGGCAAGTTAGGATAGAAGCATCAAGAAGGTTCAACCTAGGTCCATAAAGCAAATCTTAGAGTATCACCAACATATGGTATTGGGAATTGAATTATCTTTAGTTCACACTATGGGCACAATGACCATCCATTGTGGTTGTCAAATGCATTCGATGTCACGCCTCACATGGAGTGTATAGTTTGGAAATTCTATGAAGCATATGATATGACTCCGTAGTACAACCTTTGAGATTTTTTTATCAAGGATGGATGCATATTTGGATGTGATCTTGGTGCAGTTTTTCCTAATCTAGCCTAGTCTACCAGGTTTTATTTGGAAAAAATGATGAGAGAAAAAATAAAAGAAAGCACTAAAAATAAATAGCCAATCCTACAGGTGTGATGCACCAAGAATTATAGGTATTATCTATGCATTGATGGGATGAATGAACATAGTCATCAACCATGTCAGGAAAGGTGAACATAGTTCCAAAGTGGCATATCCATTTATCATGAAATTTATATTAAAAATGGGATATATACAAGTCACAACTCCACTTAAAAATTTACACATACACAAATAATGGGATAGAAGACAAATAGTCAGAACTCTTTTATATATGTTAAAAGCAACCAAATACATATGTTGAGATGAAAAGGCTTGGAGGATCTATACATAGATTTACTCAAGGCTAGAGTCCAGATTAATATACAAGATAAAATGAGAGAAAAACTCTATTTTGGACCAAATACTAGGCATAATAAATTATTGTTTTTTCTCTTCTATTTAAGATACAAAATCAACTATTTATACAACCTAGACCTTAATTCAAAATTCCCTTCTAAATCATCTTGAGCAAAAAATCCTGTTTGCTTTGGTTACCAATCTCAAGGTACTATGCTACATTTATTCCTAGTAGATTTGGGGTTGATCTAGGGTATAATCACCATAAATGCATCCTTCAAAGGTATCATTAATGTGCCTCCTTTCCTTGCGGAAACTTGAGCTTTAAGTGATAACTTATGCTCATTAGGGAAGCCTCGTTGTTGATCCAAGATGACATGGACCCCATATTCATTTTTTGCCTTGGTTATCAGGTTGTTCTACTTGACATTTCATCATATCTGGTTGGCACTTGTGGACTGATACATACTTGGGTCCTTGGTGATAGGGCTTTCACAAAGGATGCACTTACAAAAGCTCATCACCCTTTCAATACTACCTTATCTAATCATCTCCCATTTTAGGATATGATCATCAAAATTCAATAACAACCCTTGAATTGATCCTCCTCTTGAGAACTTGGTTGCTTTGGTAATATTTTCTTTATGTTAGCTTTGTTGTAGAATTTTGGTTGTCACTTTCTTCACTATCTCTTGGTCTGATGAATGTCATAATTGCCACCACTCTACTCATTTTCTGAATTCTAATGCTTTGAAACTACCTATTATGCAGGGATCATCCAAAATTATTTTGGAAAGTGTGCCTAAGTTATTCTCTTTTTTTAACCTAGTTTTCTTCTTGTTATCCTTTTGCCATGAACCTTTGGGGTGACCTTTATATGGACTAGCAAGCTATGATAAGGTTATTGACCTCTTTTAAGCACACAATGTCTACCTTCTTTTCTTCCTTTATGGTTTTTGGGTTTGATATTTTTTGGTATATTATTGGTACCATTTTGTAACATCACTAAGGTCTATGATGTGCTAGGATTCCAATTACCAAAATAAGATGGCTCTTCTCCTGAATCCACCCCTATGATCAAGGGATGGATCCATAGTCGCTAAGCAGATAGTTACTTTTTCAATAATGAAGCCTTCTTAGTTACCATAAAAAAGGCTCTAGGGATCCTAATTACAACAAGGCCTGACTTAGATACCACCAAAAATACTATGGCCCTTTGCTTATCTAGTCTAGGTGGTCATCATTGCCTTGTAATATGGAGATTTTTCAATATATTGGAAAATTCCAATGTAGACATCCCCTTTTCTCAACAACTTATCAACATAAATCACCTCATAGGTAGAAGGATCTTCAAGCCCTCTTATCTTTCTTGAATTTTGACATCAATTCCACTTAAAATCCCCTTTATCAGGCCAGGTTTACCTGATGTAGTGAGACTTCACTATAATTTGGCAACTCACATGGGATCCTATGCTTACACAAGGCAATGAAACCATAAACAATAACATTATCTATTAGGCATGGGGTTCATGCAGGCATATACTAGGTATTTTGGGACTTATGGGAACATGAGGTAAATATTTTGAAAGGTATTTGTGCTTGGAAACTCATGAGATGTAGCAAAGAAATCTTCTCATTTTATAGAACTCTTCCATTGGGTAAGTCACTTGAAGTCCTTTTCCATGTTGGTTCTCATCTAGAAAGTTGATGGGAAACGATCCTTTCAACAAAATTAAAATAGTAGAGCCATGATTTGTTATCGTTTTACTTCATGTTAAATCATGGTAGTCATCTCTTTCTATGTTGTTCTATTGATTCTTGGACATCTTAACTTGTGCAACCTTTCTTCAAATATACATGTTAACCACCTAGTATTTGTTTTCAAAATTTGCTTGATGTTAGTGCCTTGAATTGCGTTTCTCTCCTATATACCACTTCATGGTACATCAAATGGCTATAAAACACCTAGATTTTATCAATATTGTCAATTTACAATATGATATATGATTTTTGTGAATTTCGCACACTAAGTGTTTCACACAAAGTTTTATCATCAAAACTTCAATGCCTAGACTAGAGTGATCCAAACATCTATCACTCACACCTATTTGTTGCCTTGAATATATGACCTATTGAAGTCAAAAATTGATGGGTAGTTGACCTTGGAAAATGATGAGTTCCTAGATTATTGTAGACTATTGTGCTAAAGTTAAGCATGAGCAACTCATACCTAATTTGTGGTTCACCTATCAATTCCTCCCAATATTGCAAATGTTGTTTGATATTTAAATAGAAGCATTTAGAATCATTTCCAACTAGGTGGATGTCTTTCTCTTCTAGCTCCTTCATGTGATGGGGGTTGGATTGTAACAACCCAAACACTCAACCCAATGGAGAGGGTTATTTTTTACAAGTATTACCTCATAAATAAGACCAAATATTTTCATCAATATAAAGGCATAACCACATTTGAGCTAATTGTCACTATAAATGACACTCAAATGGATAGGAGTGATCAACTTCTCATACTTTTGAGGTTCAATTTTCTAAACCACATCGCTTAAAAAAGACACCATCAGCGGTCCCACACTTTTCCCATACACTCACTTGTATAGGATAACTTGATCATGACATAGGGATTTCCATTTAAGGCCCATAATCTGGCATGATGCCTTGGTGGTTAGTTATATTCACCTCATCATGAGATAACTAAGACCATTACCACTCACCTAATAATTATTATGGTCACACTTACCTCACCGCAAGGTGTCACCACTATACAACCTTGTGAATTATCCCATGGTTAATATTCCTAAGCCTCATCTCTAGGAATACACTCAAGCCTCACCACTAGGTCTACCCAAGCCTCACTACTAGGACTACCCAATCCTTACCACTTTAGGCCACCCAAGCCTAATTTCTTAGGGTGTATCATTCAAAAATACCCAATTGATTACCTCATTGCAACTCAACTAAGATTGGGTATATATTTACTCAAGGGATTACTGGTATGGCACTAAATCATGCCAAAAATAACCCCCTTCCAAACCCAAGAGTCTTAACATATATAAACATCTCTCCAAAATGAAATAAAGTGCTATATTAAATCATAATTAAATTCAACATAACACATTGCTAAAGACTAAGAATTTAAATATTTTTTCAACCACAACACTAGAATTTAGCATTTCCTTTATTTACAATGAAAAGACAAAATCAACATCTAAAAGAATCATAACCATATTCCATCAATTAGATTCTATCATTCTCTTCAATAACACATCCTTTCCATTTTGTAATAACTAACTATTTCCAAAAACTTAACATGAAGAAAAAACATTAATCCATTTCCATTCTTTGAAAAATTCTCAAGATAATGACAAGGATATTTAGAAGACATCTATTCCTCCATAATAATCATTGCATAGTAAGGAATTTTTCTTAAAAAATATCTCATATTTTAGGTCAGCTGATTCTTGGACCAACTTGTGTATAATTTGAATATCTTTAAAATGAGTTATCATATGAAAAATTCCAAGCAATATTGAGGGAGATACAACCCTATGAACTCAACCATTCGAAACAAGGGTAGTGATGAATTTTCAAGTTGCAAAAAATGAAATTGCATATATTTGTCAGCTAGGGTTCAAATTATGAGAAGAACAATGAAGGACTAGCACTTCAGTGAGGCAAAAAATTCTATTTGGACAAAGAAATTTTCAGCTAAGTTTTTTTTCCTTTCTTTATCTTAGAAATTGTGCATGAAAAATTTATAAAGTTTTTATCAAATATTATATTTGCTATAGGACATTCAGATAAATTTCAATAGATTTTTAGTTTTAGTTTTCTTTCCATGGATAGATTTATAGTTAAATTCTTAGATTCATCTCTAGTAGTAGAGGTTAGTGAGCGCACATTAGAAAGATCCTTGTTGCTCCAAGATAGGGCAATTTTTGGTAAATTTAATGGGTATTGGCCAGGGGCTTCAACCTTGAGAAAATGGATTGATAGGAGTTGGAAGTCTCTAGGATTTATTCTATGATTTCTTCCCAAAGTTTTCTTCCTAACCATTTTTTGTTCTAGGGAAGAAAGAGAAAAAATCCTAAAAGAGGGTCCTTGGTTTATGGGAAGAGCAAGACTCTTCCTTGACCATTGGTATGAGGGATTTTCACCTAAATTATAAATCTATCCCTAGTACTAGTCTGGGTTATAATGTTGGGGTTACCCATTGAGTTTTTGGAAATATATACCTTCAAGGCTATAGGAAATACTCTAGGAGAATTCCTTGAGATTTTAGATATGATGTAAGATGGATTCTTGGCTATTTATGCTTGAATATTGGTCATGATTAATAATAATAAAGCTTTACCATAATCAATAATTCTTAAGTATGTGGATAAGATGTGTATCCAAACTATATATTATAAAAATATATATTTAGATGTAGAAGATGTAATGACATGGGGTATATTGAGAGATCATGCCCTAAGAAGAGCCTAGTAGAATCATATGTAGAAAATCGCAAGAGAAACTTACAAATTTTTAAGGATGAAAATGGTTTTCAACTTCCAAAAAATAAAAGAAAATGAACAATGGAGACCAATAAGGAGGGATATTTGATGAAATACCAACTCTTTCGAGGCTTTAGCCTATGAAGAAAAGTAGATCAAAACTTAGAGGACACAGTATAACAATTTTAACATATTAATAAGGAATCTTCTATTCAGTATGATCCTAATTTAAGAAAAAATATTCTTGATGAACCTAAAAAATGTGTCTCATAAGATTTTGAAGACTCTCTTGAAGTGCCATGCACTATTAAGAAGAAAAAAATTGGTAAAGAAAATGCAATTTTAGAAGTTAATACCTGTGCCATTAATAAGGAAATACAATAAAATAAGTAGAAAAAATCAGAAGATTCTATAATAGAGTCAAGAGAGGATAAATATGATGAAATTTTTTTTATGAAAGAATATTGAGGAATAGAATAATAAAACCTACTCCTGATATAGTCAAGGCAAAAAGAGGAAAATCCTCAAATTATCAAGCAAGATCTAATGAAGCAAGAACAAACATAGAGAAAAGAACACAAACTAAGTTGGTTGAACTTCTCTTTACCAAACAATAAAATGATATTGGTAATATGTAGGCGAGGCCAAAATACCCTATTGATATATGCTTATCATATCATGGAATATAAGGGGTGCTAATTCCCACTCAAAGCAGAGGTGTATTAGGGGCATATGTTTAAGTAATAAGCATGATATTCTTTGTATCCAGGAAACTAAAATGACAAAAGAAGAAGTCTCAAAGACTATGAAAACAATATGGGCAAGATGTGAATGGGGTGCTATGGATTCTAAAGGAGTGACAGGAGGAATTCTAAATTTTTGGAATCCTTCTATAACCTCTTGTGTAACCATTCGTAATACTAGGCATTGGATAGCCTCTTTAGTAACTTGCTACTTTACATATATAAATTTCATCCTTGTCAACGTCTATGGATCTAAAACTCAATTAAGTAGATTAAAAGTTTGAAGTGGGATTGAAGCCTTTATGGGAAGTAAAGACTAAAAAACTTGATTCATGATCATTGAAGATTTTAATGCCATAACCAAGCTAGAAAGTTTTTTTGGGAGAATTAGGAAATTGACCCAAAGTATGAAATATTTCTAAGCTTTTATTCAAAACAATAATCTATGGGAAGTTGAGTTTTAAGAATATAACTATACTTCCAGTAATAGGATATGCTAGAACCTAATAGCAAAAAATTGGATAGATGCATTCTCTCAAATCATTGGCTAGATGAAGGAACTTGTGCTAAAATTAATATCTTAACAAGGATTGGTTCAAATCAGTTGTCAATAAGAGTTAAAAAGGTTGTCAGTGAATTAAAAAATATCATATTTTAAAAATGAGCAGATGTGGGAAGACCATCCTCAATTTGTTGATATGATAGCTTAAACGTGGAATTATTTAGGTAATGGTGGGTTGTATGCTCTTCAAAATCAAATTAAATCTATGACTTCTAGATTAAAAGAATGGAACAAGAACACCTTTGGAAATATTTATGAGAAGAAAGAAGAACTAAAAGATAAAATTTAAAAATTCTAAAAATGTGATCATAATAATACAAGCTCAAAGGAAAGGGAGTTGCTGCTTAGAGAATATCATAATATTTTGAGGAATGAGGAGAAATTTTTGATATTAAAATCAACACAAACATGGTTAAAATAAGATAAAATACAAAGTATTTCATTGGATGGCTATAGTACAAAGATAAAATTCTAAAATTAGTAGAATTAAATCAATAGAAGGGGTTTGGATAGAATATCAGAGTGAAATTAGAAAAGAGGTAAAGTCTTTTAATCAGAATATTCTAGGTTCAGAGGAGACTAAAGTTCTTAATGATAAACTTCTTCAAAATGATCCTTCAGTTATAATGAATGAAGAAAATAGGAATCTAATGGAGCTTATGACTCTAGAAGAAGTTCATTTAGCTCTTTTATATTTTAATAAGGATAAATACCCAGGTCAAGATGGGCTCTCTACAACTTTTTTCCAACATAATTCGGATATAGTGAAGTATTATTTATTGGGGGCAGTGGAACAATCTAGGGTAAAAAATATATACCTTATAAAATAAATGCAAAATATCTTACCCTAATTCTAAAAAATAAGGATGCTAAATTATTTGATTCTTTTAGACCCATAAGCCTATGTAATATGGCATATAATATTATCTCCAAAGTGATGGTGAATATATTAAGGCCATTGTTAGACAAAATAATTTCAGAAGAGCAAGGAGGATTTGTAAAAGGGAATCAAATTCTAGATGGGATCATGATAGCTCATGAAGTTATACATTCAACATATTCAAGAAAAGAGAAAGCAATGATCTTAAAACTTGATATGAGTAAAGCCTATGATAGGATTAAATGGGATTTTATTTTTGCAATTTTAGAAAAATTTGGTTTTGAGAAGAAATGGGTCAGGTGGATTAAAGTTTGTATCTCTTTAGTTTCTTATTCAGTGTTGGTCAATTGGTTAGTGATAAAATATTTTAAATCCAAGAGAGGCCTTAGACAAGGAGATCTTCTATCTCCTTATTTTTCATTATTATGGCATAGGTTTTGAGTAGGAACTTAAATAAGGCTTACAAATATGGGCTTATAAGTAGACTTAAGGTTAGTAATAACATCGATAACATCACCCATCAATAATTTGTAGATGATACAACCCTTTTTGGAATGGTAAGGATAAATGAGGCCAAAGCTTTGAATAACTTTTTAAAGGAGTATGAAAGAGCTTATGGGAAAAAAGTTAATAGGACTAAATCCAAAATTTACTTCCTTAAAACTCCTAGTATCAAAGTAAGAATTTGTAGGTTGCTTAAAATGGAAGAGGAAAATTTACCAATAAATTATCTAGGGATGCCTTTATTTGAGGGAAGAATGAGGATAGATTTATGGAATCCAGTTATTAGTAAAGTTCAAAATAAACTTCTATATTGGAAAGGTAGATGGTTATCGTTAGCAGTAAGAGTGCAATTAATTAAGTCAATCCTCCATGCCATTCCAACATATTATATGTCTTTGTATTCTATGCCAAAATTAGTTGAAAAAAGTTTAATCTATATTATGTAATCCTTTTTATGGTTAGGTTTACATGATAAAAGGAAATTTCCTTTTGTGAAATGGAGCAATTTGTGTAATGATAAAACTAGGGGAGGTATTGGTTTAAGAGTTTTTACAGATGCAAACTTAGCTCTTAGGGGAAAATTAATCTAGAGATTGTACAAAGACAGTCAGAGACAATGGGCAAGAATTCTTCTAAGTAAGTAAATTGATCCCAATGTCCCAAATTTAATATTTACTGCATTCTATCTACCAAATTGTTCTGCTCTTTGGAATGGTTTAAAAAAATCTATTGATCTTATGATTAAAGGTTTAATATGGGTGGTGTGAACTGGAAAAACACTTTCTATTTAGATGGATACTTGGTGTGATAAAAAACCACTCAATTTAGATCCAATTTTGAAACTTTAAATGAGAGTGCTTCAAGATAAATATGGTGATAGGGTTTCAAACATTTTGTACAAGGATCGAGAAGGAAGTTACAAATAGAAAGAAGATTCTTTTACAAGTATACAAGACATTGATGCTAGGAGCCAATTAAGTAGGAAGATAACAACTATGATTTTTTCAAGGGGAGCCAAGGATAAATTTATTTAGGAGTTAAATAGCTCAGGAGAATACACAAAAAGAAGTGGATATAATGTACAACACCAAAAAAATAATAATGTCACTAGAATATGAAGAGATATTTGGGATAGCCCAAGTATTCCTAAAGTCAAAATATTTGTTTGTTTAGTAGGTAATAGAAGAATTTTATCATGGGATAACCTTATAAAAAGGGGTTTTCATGGCCCCTCTCAATGTGTTTTTTGTAAAATTTTGGAGGAGAGTATAGACCATCTCTTGGATATTGCTCAATAGTCTAGAATCTATGGCAAGGGATTATTATTATGTTTGGTAAATGTATGGTGATGAATTCCAAAATTGAATATTGGTTAAAGCAATGGTAGAGTACTTATAAAAGTGAGGCTTTACAGAAAATATAGGAAATATCAAAAGATAAAACACTTTGCACTATATGGTTAGACATGAATAGAATAATATTTAAAGGAAAGAAAATCCATTTAGAGGTAATGAAAAAGAAAATATTTTTAGCCATAGAGTCTAATACAACCCTATCAACTCACCTAGTCCCTAATTTGGAAGTAGAGAGCCTTGATAGATGGAGTCAATTCATCAATTAGAATTATGATGTTGGGTACAAGAGAAGCAAAAAGAAGACAAAGAATATAAAGTGGAAACCACAAGATGTGGAGTGGGTTAAATTGAATTTTGATGGAGCATCTAAAGTAAATCCAAGAACAGTAGGAGGAGGAGGAATAATTAGAAATAATAGAGGAGATATTTTGTCTCATTATGCTTTCAATAGTGGATTTAAGACAAATAATGAAGCTAAATCTTAGGCAACTTTAGAAGTGTTAAAAATATATAAACAAATGAAATGGAATAGAGTATGGATGGAAGGTGATTCTCTCATAGTAATAAATGCAATTTTGAGGAAATAAAAGGCTCTATGGAACATACAAGAGATAATTATGGAAATTCAAGATCTTGCTAAAGAGTTTGAAGAAATCAAGTTTACACATATATTAAAGGAAGGAAACAAATGTGTAGATAATCTAGCCAATAGAGGGGTTTTAATTGAGGATTGTGAAGTTAAATTCTCCTTTTTATGGTTAGAGGAAGTAGAAAGTTTAGTTGAAGCTGACAAGAAAATGTTGATTGCCCGAATCATTTAATGATTAATATTTACTTTAGTGTTTTCCATTGGTAATATTTTCTCTATTTTGTAACAATAGTGATAGGGATTATGATAGGGATTAATACATTTATTTTTAATAAGTTGTTAGATAGTTGTTGTTAAGGATAAGCATTGTAACCAATCGTATTTAATGCATTCTTATCCATTGGAACTTATCCATAGTGTTGTAAATACCTATTTACAGGCATGTTCAGATATTGAAATGCAGTTTTTGATCGTTATATTCTATTTTGTGTTTGTTTTGATTTGTGTGCATTTAAAATAATGTGTTTTCATTTAGATAATTTATTATAATTTTTGTGGTTGCACTTATGTTTTAGGAAGGAAACTAGCAATGCAGATTTGGTAAAGTAGACTATGATATTGCAATGTTTTGGAAATACTACTCTACTAAGATGTAAGGCATAGATAGTAGAGGTGAAGTTTTGGTATTGTGAAGGATGCTATAGGAAAATGTCAAGAAAGATGCTAAATTCCAATAATATTTGTATTCATACAAAGAATTGAAAAGATCCACAAAATGAAAATCAATAATTCAAATATTTTATGTAAAATGATATAGGTTTCTAGCTATAGCATCTCAATTGAGATGAGAAATGTATCTATTTGTAAACTCTAAAGCTCTAATGAAGAGAGATGTAATTTGTCAAGGGTAGGGAACCCGAGTAAAACCCATTGTTATCCAACAAAAAATAATAATAATCATTGCATAGTATAAATTTTAGATAAAACTCATAATATTTCTCATCCCATAAACAATATTACATTTCAACATTTAAATACATAAATGGTCTCTAGTCTCATATTTTCCTCAAGTCTTCTACTTGATAAATCTTCTCCATCAAAATTTGGATGTAAGTTTAGAGACTAGAACAACTCTTGAATGCATATGCAAGCCTAACATGCACTATGCAAGAAAAGTATACAATAATGCATAAACATAACTCAAGAAAAGTATACAATAATGCATAAACATACCTCATGCAAATAAATTTCCATGCAAGAACACTGAGATAATCCCTTACTTCTCTCAACTATGGATTGCCTAGATACTCAAGCCTTGTCCATTTCTTAGAAAACATATAAAATTATGGAGATTTCAATGCTACTAAAATAATATTTGTGCACGAATTCAACATTTGAAGGAAATAATGGAGATGTTGATGCTACTAAAATAATTAAATGAGAAAGAGGTGGTTTTTTTTGATCTCAAGTTGAGAGGCTTAGACAACCCAGTTGCATTTATAACACTAAAATGATGAAAAATAAAAATATAAAGTCTAAGCTATCAAGCACTCTAGAAATGGTGTTAAGCCTCTGGTTGCCAAATCCTATCGGCCTGAAGGCTCACTCTTAAAAATTCCACTCTACCTGGAGACTCATTAACAGATACATAGGTATATAAAAATATTAACATAAAAATCTAACTCATTTCAACATAAGGTTAACGTAATATTTTTTAATAATAGTGGAGTCTTATCTACTATTTTAAATTTAGCTACGAATCTCGTTAACATACACAAAGGTGTCCAAGCCAATGTTGGCAATTTGAGTTATTTTGTGTTGTCATTGATGTCACATGGATCACATTGAGTTTTGGTGGCAAAAGCACTTCATAGATAATCATTTATGATATTTTGGAGAGCAAGGATATATACAGGGTTTTGTGGCACAAGAGGCATATAATATTTAATTTTTTAAATATTATATTAATGGTTTTTTTTTTCAAAAAGAGCATTTGAAAGATGCCCTGTCGCATTTTACATCAAGGAACCAATATGAATGCAATAGAGAAAAGTGAGTCCCCTTAACCAGAACAAAACCCGTTAAAACTAAAAGACTAAAAATAGAAAGGCTAAAAGCCATTACAATCCTTCGATACAAAGGAACAGAAAGGAACACCACCATAAAAGAGAAACACAAAATTGAGCTGGAACAAAAAATCTTTCACACCAACAGACCAGAGGAAGAGCAATGCAGATGAGAGAAAAACCAACAACCAGCGAAGGACACCATCAAGGAAGGGCGTCGGTTGCAGAAGGTTGTGAACATCAATTTCTAGAACATTGTCCTTCACTTCCTCCTTCAGGGTTTCTTTGTCCTTTGAGGTTTCCTTCAGATTTTATAGACAGACATCTTTAGAATTTTCTACTACATCATCTTCATTAACATCCCATTTGACATCAGAAGGGGGTTTAGCAGCAGAGACCATGGAGGAACCATTGAAATTTTTGTAGAAGAAGAAAAGGTTGAGATTATGCCTCTGTTCCTTAAGGCTAGCAATGGACTTACCAATGGCGATGTAAGCCGTCTCCAGATGGATGATGGATGCAGTAGTAACATGGATGACTAATTTATGAAGAAAATTATCAACAAGATCAGGTGAAGTAGACTAAGCTTTAGGAGGTTTCCCAGAGATGGACGATGGGGTTTCAGCTACTCCCTTAAGCTTCAGTCACTGAGAGCTTCTAGCAGGAGTTGCTTCATATTTGATTTTCTTCCTAGCAACAGGGTGAGGATTGTCATTTTTGATCTTCCTTTTTGGATTAGAAGGCTTGGGGCTAGGAGTAGATGAAGAGTTATCTTCTTCAGACTCAGACTTAGGAATGTTTCCACTAGTGAAATGAAGGAGGAGATAATGGTAAAGGACTTTGAAAAGCCCTTGGTGACTAGGAAGGACATCCTCATTTTTGCGGGTGGACGTAATGGTGTAATCAATGGACCATAAAATTTTAGCAGGGATGTTCATGGCTTTGGCTTCACGAAAATGGTTTACGTGGGTAAGGTGAATACAACATAATTGATAGTCTGGATTATCATAGGAAATATATTGCATTATAGGAACAAGAATTTTTTGCAAAGGAGGGGAAAAGTGTTCACGAAATAAACCTTTACTGTAATTTTTATAAATCTCAGAGTTCTTCTTGAAGAAGGTCAGCTCTGCCTCCTAGTTGTGTTTGTTGCACCGAATAACTTTACCCTCCAAGGGTTGGCCTTCCAGGCCTTCTAGTAACTCAAAGGATATGTAAAATTGGACACCATGAATTGTGACGTAACCCTTATCCCAAGAATTAGCAATGGTATTTGTTATGTTGTCATCAGCCCCAGTGAAAAGCTTAAAAAAGTCTATCAAAGCACTGTTGGTTTTATCTATCCATAAATCACAAACCAAAGGATTGAGCTGGAGTACAAAAGACTCAATGTAAATAGGTTTGCGCTGTCTCATGGTGATGAATAGGAAAAATATAGAGGTCAGTCAAGAAAAAGGAACAAAAATAATGAGAAGAGAAAGGGAGAAAACACCAAGATAATGAATAGGGCATGCACGAGATCAAATAAAAGAATGGCATTGCCTTGTGAACATCTACTTTGGGACCATAAAGGCATTGGCACAAATGGATAAAGTCTTCAACAAGTAGGGATTTGCTAGGGCAAAGGTTTAATCTGTAGATCAAGATTAGGTTATAATCCCGTCCAATCACTTGGTGACACTCTAAAATGGTAGCTTGGCAATTCAGGATGCATGAAAGGATTAGCAACAAGATATCCAAGCATGAGACCCCGAAAGACTTGGGATGATCACCAAATCGATTGTGAGGATGAGCCTTTGATTGAGAAGGCTAAAGATGGTTCTCAAAAAAATAGGATTACACGTATCAAAGCACACGAGATTCAAATTATTAAGACTCATGTGAAAATTTACCTTGGGGTAATAAGAATAAGTGGCTACTTGAAATTGATTAAAGTTCTTGAAAAAGATAATGTGGAAATGGAAAATAGAGCCTAGGGGAACGTGAATCCAATCTCCCAAGAAAGGCAAGGTGGTTGAGTGAAGACAAAACCAAAGGTCTGAAAAGTGAATCTTGGGGATTACAAAGGATAAAAAATGTTGATGACTAAGATTGATAGAAAAATTAGCGTTCATCATGGATAACGTGAGTTTGGCCCCTCCCTTGAATTTGGTCCTATTTGAGAAGATCATACACCTCAAGGGGTAGACTGTCTGTCCATGTTAAAGGTCCTTGGGAATTGACCCCAATATTAGCCAGCTTATCAACAACTGTATTAGCCTCCTTGTAAGTATGTTGGATAATGCAATTATGTTACCTCTAAAGGATTTGCTTGCAGTTCTTAATTATGTTACTGTATCGCTCCAAATTTTTCACACCCTTACCTTCAGGCTATAGGATCCGTGCCTCGAAGGGGGATGTGAAAAGGATGTCGCAGTACCTCAGACTGAGAGGACTTGCGAAGGTCTCGCCTCTCAAGGGAGGTGTATATTGGTGATTTTTCGACGGATGGTGGGTTCACCAGGAAACATTTAATGGCAGTTTCCATGCCTAGGTTGGGAATGTGTTTTATATGTTCATTTTTAGCCTTAAGCATTCAAATCCTAGGTTTGGCCAAAATGCGTCTAAGCTATTCTATATGCAGATGAAAATTAAATGAATACAAAAAAATAGAATAAGACAAAAAAACAGAGAAATTACAGAAGATAAAAAGAAGAATACCTGATTCGGATGTCTGATGAAGATTCTGATCTTGAAGTAGTCAGGATCGCCTTTGATTTGACAGGATCATCTGAGATCAGACAAGATCGTCTGAGATCTGACGAATTTGTCAGACAAATTCGTCAGAGACTTGCAAATAGAGAAATAGGTGCAAAATACAGAAAATACAACAATGATAACAGAGGGAAATAGTATAAAATGACAGTAGCACTATCAAACTGAAACATAAACACAGAAACAAGAATGAATTATGCTAATTTAATCACAATTATGGCTTAATTATGCATTTAATCTAGATGGGTGAACTCCAAAGTGCAAAATAGTATAAAATACTGAATAAAATAAGCTAATTGCAGAATAAAACAATAGAGAAAAGATAGAGAAATGCAAACTTCTGGCACTGATTGCCTCAATATTGACTGCAGTCGAAATTGTCCCGCATTGGTATGAAATCATCTCTGATTCGATAGGTTCACCTCCGATCTGAACAGGTTTGTCGACGATGATGTAAGCTTGCTTCGGCTAAAAAACAGTAATGTACCTACAACAAAATTGATATAGAACTGACGTAAATAGAAACTTAGGATGTTTTATCGTATGAGAAGTCAAGTTACATAGAATTTCAGCCAGGGGTTGGGAAGGGAAGGTCCTAAGGATTAAATAGGCTTAAAGGAGTAGTTAGGAGGTTGGAGATCATCCCTATTTGGGAGATATCCAACGAGGGAGGGTCTCTAACGGTGCAGACATGCTTCTGCCCGGATTAGAGGCCCATTGGAACAGAAGCTAATTGTGAACAATCAGTTTTGTGACAAGATCGTCTGGACATCCTATCCCAGACAAAATCATCAGATCTGGGGCGATATTGTCTGATCGGTGATGATATCGTCAAACGGTCAAAACAACCTCTAAAAATGGCACGAAAAAGGGGGAAACGGATTACCCGACGGTTAACGGGCGGTTTGGGAGGTTAAAATTTGAATTTAAATTATTTACTAAGGTGAATGTAATTATGACAATTTTACTGTGCCAATTTTAGGGTGCTACATTTTGCCCCCTCTTTAGCAAATTTTACGAAGAAAATGCGTTAAAGATGAGTTCTTCTCGATCTACGAGAAAGCAAAAATTATTCCCAATTTTTAGGCGACGATTCTTGGTCGAATCATACGACAGCTTACTATGGTGCCCCCTCCGTGTTTTTACCCAAATCGAACGTTTGAGGTAAAAACACGAAAAAGCAAAAAATTATTTTTGAATAAAATTAAGAAAAATAGGGTAAAAACCTAATTCATTTTTACTGTTCATTTTCTGGTTTTTAGATCTCTGAAGCAAAAATGGTGGAGACGACGCATAGATCAACAGAGGTCCGGAGCAGTCTACGGGTAAGAGTATAGACTTAGTTAGAATGCTTGAATTTGATTTTACATGCTTTTTAGGTAAAATTTGATTTAATTTTGAGCATCGCGGCCGTTTTTGGGCCATCGACGTCGTTAGGACGAAATCGTCTCAATTTCGACGAAATCATCTCAATTTCGTCAATTTTGTCCAAGGGCGAAATCGACGAAATGGGGACGATTTCATCAAATTAGGGACGATTTCGGCTTGCAAAATCGGAGATGATTATGCTCAAATTGGGGACGATATCGTCTAATAGTGGGTGATATCATCAATTGCATAAAATTGAACTTTAACTTGCATTATTAATTACTTGAATTGTTTATTAATGATTGTTTGTTGTTTTGTTGTTTATGTTGCAGAGAGGTTTGCTAAAGAGCAGGGAATGGAAGTATGGAGGTTTGAGGGATGACTTGGCCGCTCTCACATAGGCAAAGCAAGATTAGCTGGCATAGTGCGGCTTGCAGTATGTGGTAGAGATGCCACAGGTGTCTACGGATATGGGGCTACTGACGGCCCTAGCAGAGAGATGGTATCCGGGTTCTTCATGTTTCTGGCTACCAACAAAGGAGATGACTCCCACTGTAGAGGATGTATGGAGGATTCTAAGAATCCCCATACAAGGATGATTGATCACTCCTACGGCCAATCAAGGCCATGCTATGGGATGATTGTGTGGTGACCCAAGCTTCACCCTAGAGAAGGGCAGAGTGAATATCGAGGCACTGCATCAGATGCCTGGGGCATCAAGACTCACATGGGTGCTAGCTGGAGTAGTTGGTGGACTTCTACTGTGCCACCAGAGTGGGTGCAGGGTGCCGTGGATGTTGGCAAATGTGATCTGCGACATGCGAGACCACGAGTACAGGTTCTCTTGGGGCAGCTATGTACTATGCCGATTGTACAGGATCCTATATGGGGTTGTGTATAAGGGCGACCGATGTCTGGTGATGACATCGCTTCTACAGGTTTGGTGCTGGGAGCACATTGCAGTGCGGAGGCCGATAGGGCTTCCTCTGATAGGGGTAGATGGGGAGAGGCCCTAAGTCTTCGGTGGCTCCGGAGAGGGTCACAGTGGTGGATTGACCTTTCGATGTCCCGGAGGCTACTGGATGACTTAGTCCTAGATCAGATTACCTGGAGGCCATGGAGGGAGCATCCAGGGTGGGCCGAGGATGGACAGGAGCTGGCTCGTGTCAGGCGAGTTTACTGGCTACGGATGGAGAGGGGAGAGGTGGAGCTCCACCGTTATGACCAAGTTTTACGTCAGTTTGATCTACAGCAGGGGATCCCATCTCTGAGGGATTATGAGTTTTTTTGGACTATCTGGGATAATACCACAGTTAGTGGGGCTCCTGACACGCAGCGGTCTTGGAGTCAGGACACAAACGATGCCCCCATTCAGCCAGTGGATGGGGACAACGCAGGTGTAGCAGATTGCTACGATGCCTGGTACACAGGCATCCGCCCTCCTTAGATGATGAGGGAACAGGGTCCGATTCACATAGTTGTGTGTCAGATAGGGAGGCAGTGCTAGGCAGCTATGGAGGTAGCCCAGGGTTGCGATGGGAGAGAGCCGAGGAGGCCACAAGCACAGGAGAGGCCACGGTAGAGGGAGAGGAGGGAGGTGAGACCCCCATCTCCATAGAGGGAGAGGCCACCATCGCTCAATAAGGGCAAGGGAATTGACACAGGGTAGAGTAACGAGACCGCTACTCTTCGAGCAGAGAGAGATCGTCTCTAGGAATACGTGCAGACTCTACAGGATGAGGCTGCATGCCACCGAGCTGAGGTGGCACAGCTCTGAGACGAGATTGCATGCCTCAGGGCACGGGGTGGAGGGGCGAGCACTGGAGAGCTAACATAGGCTATTGCCCAACTTACTTTCTACTAGACTTTGTACTATCAGCTGGTGCCAGAGGCGGATAGACTACCCATGCCAGCCAACATCACAGATCTGATCATGATCGGGTCGTCGAGGACCTCATCTCAATCGAGGACTAGGACTACTCAGACTGTGATGGTGCCACCTCGTCCACCTCAAGGTAGGGGAGGAGATGAGGCGGAGAGCTCGAGGGGCTCTCGAGGCTAGAGGACTGCACAACTTTGTACAAATTGACATTGTATTATTATTATTTTGTTGATAGAGGATTGAGTATGCCAAGGTACAGATTGTGGCATACCAATCCAGTTTTGATTATGTATATATACTGTTGACATATATATGATATGTTTTTGATCATATGACTTGTGTTATGTGTATGCTTATGATGCTTTTATGTTTGTTTGATTTATTTGATAATTGGATTGAGGATTCATGAAATTATGTCATTTTGAAAATTTATACTTTTGATGTCATGCGATAATATTTTAATTGAAATAATCTAATGTAACAAATTGATTGTTTTTAATGTGATGTAATAAAAAATAAAAAGAGACTTCTAACAATAATTTCAAAGGACATTGTCGCTATTATAGACCATTTCATGGAGTCGCCGCTCACTCGATCGTCAAGCTAATCCCAGGATAGAAATATTGTTAAAAGTAAAAGAGTGCTTAAGAGACTGTCTTAAGACTTTGGTGCAATGGTGCAAATGATGATGATGATGGTTTGTTTTCAGAGTTTCATAAAAATAGTATGCATGAAATAATGATGTTGCTAGGCATAAATTCCTAACTGTGATAAATTTTTTGGATAATTCGTTAGGAATTATACCATCATTGCAAAATTGAAGGTTGACATAATGACATGAAATAATGAAAATGTGTTTGCTTTTTAAAAGCATAATTTGTGTAACATAATGAATTAAGTCATATGGTTTTCATGATTTTTAACAAATGGGGAATAAAAATTTTTACAATGGTTTGCGCTAGGCATAGAATATGTAGGTATAGACTTATACCATCATCGCGAAAATCCAAAAAAAAGATAGTTTTATTGCATGGTTGATTTTTTTAATAAACAGAAAATATGAAGATGATGACTTGTGCTAGGCATAAAATTCCAATTTTGGTTTTGGAACTATACCATCGTCGCGAAAGTCAACCAGATATATATGTTTTGATTGTATATTTTGAAAGAAATTTTGATTTTTCTATTATATAGTTGTCTTTATGGTAAGCAACTCGTACTTGATTTATTCCAAACAAGTTGCAAAAATAATATTTCAAAGTATTTTGAAGACAAAAGTTAGATTTATAAGGAATCCCATGTGCATATGTGAATTCATTTCTGATCTTGATTTATCATAATGATACACAAAATCTCTCAAATACAAATGTGTGTGCAATTGCTTTGTGCATTTACCAGTTTTTGAGCAAGATACTATGATACAAGTGATTTGAAAAAACCAAATAAGTGTTCATTAACCATGATGTAGATGCATATAACCATACTAGACTACTATGTAGGTCGGATTATCAAGAGCTAGCTAATCCATAAGCGGACATAGGTCTATACAAAATAAGGTCACTAATGTGACAGACATATCACCACGCTAGGAGTTACCCAAGGCCAAGTAGGTTGGGCACAAACCACCTGTTATGGGGCTTACCTCACGCTTTTTGAATAATTGAGAATTCCAGGGATTCAAGCTCATCAACCCTTCTTTTCTTTTCAAAGGGTAGGGAAAGGGGATTTTATTGCAGTTTTGCTTTCTGCTTTCTTTTGAACTTTGCTTATTTTTCTTTTGTATTTTTGTTTGCTTGATTTTTTTTTTTTTGAGATAGTGTTTGAAATATTGCTGTAATGATTTAAAAGAACATTTTTCTTTTCTCTTTTTCTTAAACTTTTATTTTCTTTTTTCTTTGCTAGGGATACTTGCTCGGATTAGCTATAGAGCAAGGGATTTTTATTTTGGGTAGGGGTGAGCTTGTCCTTTTTCCAATTCTCAAAGATTCTAGACCATGTGCATGATAGGATAGCAGGGGAAACTTTTCGCTCAAGAAATCACTTCTACTATGTAGCAAAACATGGAAATTACAAATATAATCACTTTATTGTGAAAGGATGTGCTTGGTTTAAGTAAATAACAAGATCAATTCTCTATGCTCAAACTTTATTTAATTGAATTTTGTGGACTTTGATATAAGAGAGATTAGTAATCATGGCAGATAAAATCAAGATATTTATTGTTTTGAGTGTGCAAGTGAGGGATTCCAAATAAATGCTAATTTATCCAAAATAATTTGAAACATATAACTGTAATAATTGTAAGAACATATATATAAACACTTTTGAGAAGTTTTGAGAATGTTGACTCTCTCTTTCTTCTTTATTTTGTTTTGGTTTCGAAAGAGTCAACCATATTGCTGTTTTTATATTTTTATCATTATTTTGTTTTTTGGTTTTATTTTTGTTTTTAAACAAAAAAAATTTAACAAGTGCCATAAATAAATGCAACAAATAGTTTTGAAGATTTTGATGATTATGAATGTTTTTGGTGTTTTTGAATTTGATAAATTTGAAAGAAATACAAGATAGTGATTTTGAACAAATATATACATGGATGAAATGACCAAATTTATGCATAGTAACGTTTAAGATGCAAAATATTCATGGGATCTTTAAGTTCTTTACCATCTAAGGTAGATAATTTGTATGCTCCTAATTCAAATTTAGCAGTAATAATATATGGTCCAAGCCAGTTGGGCTCAAATTTACCTTTAAGGTCCTTAGTTGCATTTGTATTTTTTTGATTTTATTTTAAAACAAGGTTGCCGATCTCAAAGGATCGATGACGATTTTTTTTAGCATATGATCTTTTAAGCTTGTTTTGGTAAGCATGGAGATGCTCCAAAGCATTGATGCATTTTTCATCTAGGAGTTCCAGCTGACTGAGTCTGCCAGCACGATATTCATCTCCTACTTCAGAATCTTGAAGTAGCAAAGCTAAAGAAGGAACTTCCAATTCAAATGGAAAAACTGCTTCAGCACCGTAAACCAAAACAAATGGTGAAGTTATAGTGGGGGTTTGAACACTAGTTCGATAGGCCCACAAGGCTGGATATAACTGGATGTGCCAGTCATGACTAGTTTTATTGACCAATCTTTTGAGAATTTTGATTAAGGTTTTGTTAGATGCTTCTGCTTGACCATTACCCTGAGGATAATAGGGAGTGGACCAGCGATGTTGAATCTTATATTTTTGGCATAATTTTTTAACATCTTTATTTTTGAAACAAGTTCCATTTTCAGAGATGAGATTTGCAAGAATTCTAAACTTGCGAATGATTTGATTAAAAATAAATTTAGAGACTTGTGTGCCAGTGCAGGAAGCTAAAGGCATAGCTTCAACCCATTTTGTGAAATACTCTGTGGCGGTTATGATGAATTTGTGTCCATCAGATGACACAGGATTGATTTTGCCAATAATATCTAAACCCCATTTGGAAAAGGGCCAAGGAGATGAAATAGCCTACAGCTCTTGTGCAGGCGCATGGACAAGGTCAGCATGTTTCTGGCACTTGTCGCAATGGCGCACATACTCATGTGCATCTTTTTCCATGGTAGGCCAAAAGTATCCTATCCGAAGGAGCTTTTTAGTAATGACGCTACCACTAAAGTGTCCTCCACAAGATCCATTGTGGGCTTCACTCAAGGTTGATTTAGACTCTTCTAAAGTTAAACATCTTAATAGGATACCTTCAAAATATCTCCTATATAAAGTATTGCCAATTGTTACAAATCAACTTGCTTGTCTACGTAATAATCGATGCTGGTTTCTATTAGAATTGGCAGGGAAAGTCCCATTTTGGAGAAAATCAAATATGTCCATATACCAAGGTTCAGGAGTAGTTTCATTGATTAGAAACACATCCAAAGGCTCTAAGCATGACTTATTTGAAGCGGGTTCCTGGAGTCGACGAATAATGATAGTGGCATATTCGTCATCTAACTCCAAGGGCAGGAGAGATGTAGCTGCGGCCATAGCATCAGTTGCATGGTTGCTAGTTCGAGGAATAGCTTCCAAGGTAACTTGATCAAATAGAGACATTAATTGTAAAACATAGGCCTTATACGGACACAGTTTATCATCTCTAGTCTGATAAACTTCATTAATTTGGTTTATAACCAGTTAAGAATCACCAAAAACTAACAAATGTTTAATTTTTAGCGCCAAGGCAGCTCGTAATCCAAGGATTAGAGCTTCATACTTAGCAGTATTTTTGGTGCAAGAAAATTTCAATTTGAAGGACAGAGGAATAAGATGTTTTTGTGGGGATATTAAAATAATACCCGCACTAGCCCCACTCATGCATCAGGCTCCGTCAAAGTATAAGGACCATTGTTCGATATGGTCTGCCTCTAATTGAAGGCATTCATCAGGAAACTCAATGATGAGGGGATGGGTAGACTCTAAGGGTGCAGCAGCTAATTGATCTGCTATGATTTGGCCCTTAACAGACTTCTGTCCTATGAATGTGAGATCAAACTCGCTTAGAGTAAGAACCCACTTGGCTGTGCGACCCTATAAATAAGGTCGGCTCATGGGATACCTTAAGGGATCGTATTTGGCAATGACATACATTTTTTGACTAAGCATATAGTGTCGTAATTTTTGCGTAGCAAACACAATGGCTAGACATAGTTTTTCTAATGCTGTATAGCGGGTTTCATAACTGATGAAGGTTTGGCTAATGTAATAATTAGCACGTTCTCTCTTTTCATCATCAAGTTGAGCTAACATAGCTCCTAAGGCAAAATCTGAAGCTGAAATATATAGGAGAAATGGGCGATCAGGTTTAGGTGGTGAAAGCACAAGTGGATTAAGGAGGTATTGTTTGAGAAGTTCAAAAGCTTCTCTACATTCGATGTCCCAATTAAAAGGGACATCCTTCTTAAGGAGTTTAAGAAAGGGACCAGTTTTGTCTGCCAGCTTATCGATGAAGCGACGAATAGCTTGAAGTTTACCTTGTAAACTTCGTAACTCAGATATATTAGTAGGTGCGGGCATATCAGTGATGGCCGCAATCTTGAGAGGGTCGATTTCAATACCATGTAAATAAACTAAAACCCCTAATAGTTTACCGAACTTAACTCTGAATATACATTTTGTTGGATTTAATCGAATAAGATATTCTCATAATCGATTAAAAACTTTTCTCAAATCATCTAAATGATTATCTTCCAAAATAGAGCGAGCTATAATATCATCTACATAATCATGTAGGATATCATGCATCATATCATGAAAAATATAGGTCATAGCTCGTTGATAAGTTGCACTGGCGTTCTTTAAGCCAAATGGCATCACTTTCCAGTAAAAGGTACCCCAAGGGGTAATAAAGGCTATTTTAGCCTGATCTTCAAGAGCTATCCTGATCTGATTATAACCGGAGAATCCATCCATTAAGGACATCATCCCACTTTCGACAGTAAAGTCAATGATTTGATCCATGTTTGGAAGAGGAAAGTCATCTTTAGGGCATGCAACATTAATATCTCTAAAATCTGTGCAAACCCTAACTTTGGTAGCTTCTTTCTTGGTGACCGGAACTACATTTGAGATCCATTTAGCATAATCAATAGCTTGTATAAAGATAACATTCAGGAGTTTTTCTAACTCCCCTTTGACTAGCAGAGCCACTTTGGGATGCATTTTTCTAAGTTTTTGTTTAACAGGTTTAGCATCCGGATGGACCACTAGATGATGCATGACTATAGAAGGGTCTAGACCTGGCATATCTTCATTTGTCCAAGCGAAGACATCTTCATACTCTTTAAGGAATGCAATGTATTTTTCTTGTTTTTCTTGACTTAATTCTGATCCAATATTGATTATGTGAGGATTATCCTCAGTTCCAATATTAATTTTAATGACGTTTTCTACCTCCATGTGTAGATCTCTTTCAAAATTAGGTGGGGCGGGTGAAACACCCAATTCTTGTAATTATTGTAAGGTTAATTTAGATAATTCATCTTGAGGATTAGTGGCCTCAAGTTGGGCTATAGTTGGTATAGAACCATCAAAATAAAATCCATTGTGTAACATCTCTTCAATAGAGACATCATGGAAGATATCTCCTTCCAAATCTTCATTAGGGTCAACAATCATTTCAGGGTAAGCTATGGATAGCATGTTGCATGAAAATGACTAATTTTTAAGAGGCAAATCAACATGCCTATCTAAATAATCTTGATAACATATGAGTTGATCATCATCTTAAAAAGGAAAGGGTTGACCCTTACTAGGAAATAGGCCCACACCACAGTGGGCAGGCCACGGTTCTACCTCGAAAGGTTCTTTCATGCCATTTTGGAAAGGTCCCAAGACTTTCCCTTTATATCCCATTTTAAGCATCATGGGTTTAGCTTTAATATAATCATTGGTAAAATAACACCGAGCGTATCCCTCATGATGAGTTTTGATATTCCGAGGGATTCTTCCCTAGTCATACTCTTTATAAATGAAGGCACAACTCCCAACTTGGTAAGTACTTCCCATAGGTTGTGGGAGGCCCAAAGTACGAGGAGATGGCGGTAAATTATTCAAAAGAATTGAATCTTGCATGAAAGCATTTTTTTTTCTGATATTAAGGTTGTGGATAAATCTGGTAAAAGTTCATCAGAAAGGGCATAAGATGTAGAAGGCTTATTACCTATATCTTGAGATGTGGAAGGGATGATAGTTGTTTCTATAGGTTTTGAATTTATAGGGATAGAACTTGAAGGATTGGTTGTAGATTTAAGATCTTTTTGAGGTTCTAAAGTGATTTGTTTAGAGGGTTGTTGATCTATATAGGAGGATGAAATTAATGGAGGGGAAATAGGTGAAATTATGGGTGTGTGTTTCATAGTTTTAGATGAAAAATAAGAACTAGGATGTGTGGATGACAGAGCAGGGCAAAATTGCACTCCAACGGGTTCTGCAAAAGCACACATATCAAAAGGTCTAGGTTCACCATGGATAGTGACCAACTAATTTTTAAACTCAAATTTAACACATTGGTGTAAGGTTGATGGGACCGCTTGCATGACATTGATCCAAGGGCGACCCAAAAGTATATTGTACGATGCTGGGCAATGTACAATAAACACGATTGTTTCTAGGGTTCTAGGACCAACTTGCAATGGGAGGGTAATAACTCCACACGTTTCTTGTGTTTTGTCATTAAAAGCTTTGATAATCATATCAGTTTTCTTCATTTCATCACTTCTAAAGCCAAATCATTGGTAGAAGTCAAAAGTGCAAATGTTTAGAGATGAGCCATTATCAATCAAGACTCGTTTGATAGCTACATCTCCAATTAAAGTAGTAATGTATAAGGGATTATCCTTATGTAAACTATGTTGTGGGATATCTTTATCCCGGAAGTCAATACAATCAATCTCTCGAGTGATGATAGTATTGGCCATAGCTTCAGGTTGAATGTTTTGAGGTACCATCATTTGGCTCAATGTAAGCATCAACTCATCCTTATGGGTGGGAGAGGATCTTAACAAATCCAAAAGGGAAATTTTGGCCGTAGTATTGGATAATTGCTCATTAATATTGTAAGGGATTTTAGGTTGAACATTAGGAGCATGAGTCCCTTTATTAGGGTTTTTCAGAATGAATGGAGCTGATCCATCGTTCTGGTTTGGTTCTTGTTGGGAATTTTGAGCTTGTTGTCGGGTGACGACTCCAATGATACCTACAATGTTATAATGAAGACGTTGAACTGGTCTCGATTGAGCATTTATGGCTTGTTCATTAGAAAGGAATATATTAGAAGAAGGTCGAGTAGTAACTCTTCTAGGAAATGGTTCTTCTGGAACCATAGCATCTATGACGGGTTGAATAGGATCTGATTCATTTTCAAAACTATTCGATTGGTTTGAAGTAATGTCTAGTTCACTTTCACTATCTGATTCCACATCACTAGAATCAGAAGTTTGAAAATTATGTAAGGGCATGGTCGTAACCAGGGATAAGGTTGTGTCAAATATTTGAGAATCCTGAATAGGTAATTGTCCGCTAATGGTTCCTACATATCGAGTAGGAGGAGGAACATTATGATGTTCGATTTTATTGGCTACCTCTTTACCATGTCTTGGTAAAGGGTGTTGAAATACGTCTAAAGTTTGATTGGCATTTTGATTTTGATTTTGGGGAACGGTATTTTGAGTATTATTAGGAGGGTTTTGTTTAGGTTGGAAGGCTTGCACTTCCATTTCATTATTGTCAATCAAATCCTGTATTTTATGTTTCAACCTTTTACAAGCGTTGGTAGAATGTCCAGGTCCTCTATGGAAATCACAGTGTAAGTCAGCTCTATATCCGGGTATAGTTGGATCAGGTTCCTGGATAGTCGGTAATTGGATCAAACCTCTTTCGAGTAATTGAGGTAAAATAGTTGATAAGGGTTGATTTAATGTAGTGAATTCTCGAGGAGGCTTGTCAGGAGGTTTCAATATAATTTTTTCTGTTGTCTTTGTTGCATTGATATTGGCAACATTCCTGCTGTCAGTGACTCCATCACCGACAACTTGTTTGTTTTTATATTTATTTATGGATGTTTTCTCATCATCCTTCTTCCTAAGTTGGCCTCTCCTAATGAGGGCATCTTCTACTCTTCGAGCTAAATCTATAGCTTGATCGAAGGTAGTTAAGGTAGCAGTTGATAGCTCATAAGATATTTGTTCTTGTAAATTATTGATAAAAATGTCCAACATTTCCCTATAAGGTAGCACAAAGTGCAGTTTTCCTATCAATTGCCTCCATCTAGCTAAGAAATCGGCAAAAAATTCATCTTTGTCTTGTTTTAAATTGTATAAATCTTTAATAGTTACATGCCTCTCGATGTAGGCACTAAATTTATGGACAAATGATTTAGCTGTTTCTTCGAAGTTTCTCAAAGAATGAGTGGGCAATTGATAGTACCACTCTAATGCCATTCCACCTAAACTTTTTGGGAATATTTTTAATAATAGCAAGTCATCATGCGATATGTCATGACATGCTATCCTAAACATGCGAAGATGCTCTATGGGATCTTTGGTTCCTTTATATATAGGCAAGATAGGCATGGGAAAATGCTTAGGGTATGGTTGAGCTACAACTATGGGATCCAAAGGTTGACTACATATATCTCGATAACTATACGAGGGACGGTAGGGATCTATCTGGTCCATACACGAAGCTAACTGTTTCACCATGGCTTCCAGATTACTAGTTTGCCCACCATATTGGTTTGGCAGGGCATTGACATGGGTTTTATGGGCATATGATGGAGGAACATGAAGATTAGATGCCATGTTACTATTGTGTAAATTATTGGTAGGAAAAGTGTTATGAAGGAACTTTGAAGTGGTATTATGTTGTATTCCGAATTGTTGAAAATTGGTGTTTGGCTTCGTTTTAGGTTTTTGTTTACTTGAAGCATATTGCTCAATAGTTTGGCGAAATAAAGTAATGAAGGAAGGTTTATTTTGTGGGGGAATGATTTTAGGTTGAATAACAGGTTCCTTAGGAGGTTGGATAGCCTGTTGTTTTGACATGTTTTGCATCATAGTGACCATGTCTGTATTGGATGGCCCAGCCTTATCACTTTCTTGATCAATGAAAGACAAGGGATTAATGCGCACATCATACATATGTTCCAAGGCTGCTTGAGTGTCACTAATTTTCCATTTATCAATACGAACTGCCACATTAATGGCATCAATGTTATCATTAAGAAAGTTCTTGAAATGATCTATGTTGTCAAAAGCAATAGTTCCATCTGGAGCTACTCTAGGGGATGAGGATCCATCCTCTTTAACACTTCCTTCTTGTTCATTATCTTCATCTAGGTCATGTTCTGATTGATCTAGAGTTTTTCCTTCCAAAGTTGGATCTTTAGGAAGGAAATTTGGGTCTCTAGTTGTATCTTGTACCCAATCTTCTTCTTCTCCTAAAGTTTCTTTACCATTCCTAAGTTTAGGCATGGTGCTAAATTTTGATTTCAGCAAATATATATATATATATATATATATGCAACAAAATTAAGAGGTATATATTTACTATATACCTACTACAATATTTGAAATGAAATGTTTAAGTTTTTGCTATGTTTTTTAGTTTTTTAGTTTTTAATTTTTTTTTTTTTTGTGTTTTTGAAATAATATTGTAAAGACAACAAATAACACAATAAATGCAAGAAATAAGACTGAAAGTAATAATCTAGTTTTCTACAAACAATTTATAAATATCATTAATAGGCTCGAGTTGTTCAGGAGTCATGAAGTGTTCTTCTTCAAATTGAAAGTTTTCTTTTAAAAATTTGATGAAAAGAGCTATAGTGATATTATCGGTCTTAGATGCTGGTTGATAAAAGTAAAGCTCGTGGCAATACTCTCGATATAACACAGCTCGCGGAACTCTATTCCATCTTTCCCTATCTATAAGAACCACCTCTTGGTCTTCTACACAACCTAGGAACTGGTGTACAATGGCTGCGTTCTCGAGGTATTCCTCGAAGGTGAACAATTCTGAAGATGGTGAACAATTCTGAAGATACTAGAGCTCTCCTATAAGCTAACCATCTATGGCAGGCTCTCTGAAGTTCATGATAATAAAATAGTTGATGAGGATCCAGGATTCTATCTAGGACTAACCTCTTGATCTGTTTAAGTTGTGTGGACCTAGATGAGATGAGACTAAGTCTTCTATCAAGTTCGTTCCACAGGAATTGATTTCTACTTGTTTTAGGTACATTAAGCATAGAGTTGATTTCTATTGCTGCCAATTGGTTTTCTACATTTATAGTAACTACTAATATTTTCTTAGGAGCTACCATCTAAACATGATTTTAAACTTTAAACGTTTTAAAATGCATCTATGTTTTAGTTCTATTTTTTTTTGTTTTGTTTTGTTTTCGTTTTTGTTTTCAAAAGGTTATGATGCATTCACGTCGGGTTCACCAAAATGTATTGCTCCAAATTTTTCACACCCTTACCTTTAGGCTATAGGATCCATGCCCGGAAGGGGGATGTGAAAAGGATGTCGCGGTACCTCGGACTGAGAGGACTTGCGAAGGTCCCGCCTCTCAAGGGAGGTGTATATTGGTGATTTTTCGACGGATGGTGGGTTCACCAGGAAACATTTAATGGCAGTTTCCATGCCTAGGTTGGGAATGTGTTTTATGTGTTCGTTTTTAGCCGTAAGTATTCAAATCCTAGGTTTTGCCAAAATGCGTCTAAGCTATTCTATATACAAATGCAAATTGAATGAATATAGAAAAATAGAATAAGACAAAAAAATAGAGAAATTACAGAAGATAAAAAGAAGAATACCTGATCCGGATGTCTGATGAAGATTCTGATCTTGAAGCAGTCAGGATCGCCTCTGATTTGATAGGATCGTCTGAGATTAGACAAGATCATTTGATATCTGACGAATTCATCAGAGACCTGCAAACAGAGAAATAGGTGCAAAATACAGAAAATACAACAATGATAACAGAGGGAAATAGAATAAAGTGATAGTAGCACTATCAAACTGAAACATAAACATAGAAACATGAATGAATTATGCTAATTTAATCACAATCATGGCTTAATTATGCATTTAATCTAGATGGGTGAACTCCAAAGTGCAAAATAGTATAAAATACTGAATAAAATAAGCTAATTGCAGAATAAAACAACAGAGAAAAGATAGAGAAATGCAAACTTCAGGCAGTGATTGCCTCAATATTGACTGCAGTCAAAATTGTCCTGCATTGGTACGAAATTGTCTCTGATTTGACAGGTTCGCCTTCGATCTAAACAGGTTCATCGAAGACGATGTAAGCTTGCTCCGATTAAAAAATAGTAATGTACCTGCAACAAAATTGATATAGAACTGATGCAAATGGAAACTTAGGATGTTTTATCATATGAGAAGTCAAGTTACATAGAATTTTAGCCAGGGGTTGGGAGGGGAAGGTCCTAAGGATTAAATAGGCTTAAAGGAGTAGTTAGGAGGTTGAAGATCATCCCTATTTGGGAGATCTCCAATGGGGGAGGGTCTCTAATGACACAGACACACTTTTGCCCGGATTAGAGGCCTGTTGGAACAGAAGCTAATTATGAACAATCAGTTTTGTAACAAGATCGTCTGGACGTCCTAGCCCAGACGAAATCGTCAGATTTGGGGCGATATCATCTGATCGGTGACGATATCGTCAAACGGTCAAAACAACCTCTAAAAATGGCATAGAAAAGGGGGAAACGGATTATCCGACGGTTAACGAGCAGTTTGGGAGGTTAAAATTTGAATTTAAATTATTTACTAAGGTGAATGTAATTATGACAATTTTACTGCGCCAATTTTAGGGTGCTACAGTTACCAGGAATATATTTTTAAAATTGGAGGTCTCTCCAAACAACCTTGGCCTCAGCGGAGTGATTGGTAGTCACACCTAGAGGCTCCGAGTAGGCAAAAATAGAATTTCCCAAATGATCGCGGAGGATTCCACCAGCCCCCCCATTCTAGGATTTACTTTAGCTGCTCCATCAAAATTAAGTTTGATCCAACCAATAGGAGGGAGAATCCATTTGACACTATCTATAGGATTAGAAGGATCAATACAATTGAGATCATCAAGAATTATATTGCAGGACTTTAGGATTTATTTATTGAAAGGAGGACAAGGATGCAGATTTAGATGAGCAACAAGAACATTTTCTGTTGCACAGAGAATAATTTTATTGGTAATGTACTTAGGCTAGACAACTTTCTTGTAAAAAACTTTGCGATTGCATTCAAGCCAAATTTTCCACAAATAATGCTGAAGACTAAATTTACACAATCCTTTGAGAACAAGATTTTTAAAAGGATTAGACCACTGATAAAAAATTTCAACAATAGAAGGAGGATTGGCCCAAACCAACTGGAATATTTGAAGAAGTTTATTGATAACCATCCTTGAAAAGGGAAAAAATAAGATAAGGTGGGACATGGACTCCCAATTGGAAAGACAAAGATAACATATATTAGGAAGAGTGAGTCCCCTTTTCATGAGGTTTTTGATAGTAAGAATGCAATCTTGAATACAGATCCAAGAGAAGGAAGCAATTTTAGGAATCAAATACTTAGTCCAGATAATCTTGAATGGTAGAGGATTTTCAATATGATCAAGGGAAAGCAAGTAAGCAGTCTTAAAAAAAAAATCCCCAGAGTCTGTGGGCTCCCAAATGGGTTGATATTTAGAAATAACGTCGAGGATTCAAAAAGAGGAGAGATGGTTATTTAGGTACAAATATTCCTCCTCGCAATTTGGAACATTAACCTCTTTCCATATCATACCTCAATTAATTAAAACTATAAAATTAACCACTAGAGGACCAAGAAGCTGCTTGGTAGTGTCGATGATCCTTTGAAGCATAGGATTCTGGCTGAGAGGATGATCACCAATCCACTTATCTTCCCAAAAAAATATGGACTTGCCATATCCAAGTTTCCAACAGGTCCCTTTTTGCACCAATGGACGAGCTTCACAAACGGGCATTTCCAGAAGGCAGAATCGTAGGAGGGTACCTGACCGTGCAAGAACTCAGCATTCTAAAGATACTTCCTTTTTATAATTTTGACCCAATCAACCCTCTCATTTGAAATGAGTCTCCAAAATTGCTTAGCGAGGAGGGCAAGATTTAGGTGGGATATCCATCTGAGACCTAGACTGCCTTGGTCTTTAGGTTTGCATATTTTATCCCAAGTCACCAAATGAAATCTGTGTTTGTTCTCAATATTTGACCAGAGGATTTTTTTTTGAATTTTCTCCATTTTACTGTAGACATAATTTTGAGCTTTGAATAAGGATAAGAAATAAATAGGAATGCTTTGAAGATAAGCCATAGTCAAAGTAATTTGACTAGCTTGGGAAAAGAGGTTTCCTCTCCAGGTGGTCAATTTTTTTTGAAGTCTTTCAATGACATTGTCCCGCAGGTTTTTCTTAATATTTCCAATGAAAAGAGGTATTCCAAGGTATGAAGAATGCAGACTGCCGATAGGGCAATGAAGAATTTTGGTGATCATCTGTTGCCTTCTCAAGGGAGTATTAAGGAAAAACAATTTGCTCTTCTGGAAATTGATTCTTTGGCCAACAACTTCTTCATAAAGGATAAGAATGCGTTTGATGATAGTGGCTTCATTGAAAGAGGCAAAGGTGGACAAGAGGGTATCATAAAAAAATTGTTTATGGGTGATAGGACTACATTGTGAAGTAACTTGAATGCCAAAAATTAGTCTTGCCTCTCTAGCTGCCAAAATAGACCTGCCAAGAGCCTCAGTCACAATGATGAAAATGAGGGGGATAAAGGATCTCCTTGTCTTAGAACTCTACTATTTTGAAAGTAGCCAATGGGAGAACCATTAATAAGAACAGAGAACCAAGAAGAGGAGATGCATCCTTTGACTAGGGAAATACAATCAGAGTGAAACCCAAACTTGTGAAGGATGGAAATAAGAAAATCCCAACTCAGTATATCATAGGTTTTGTTCATGTCAAGCTTAAGGAGAAAGGCTACCTTTTTATTGAGGAAACTGGAATGAATGGCTTCATGAACATAAATAATGCCATATAAGATGGATCTGCCTCTAACAAAGCTACCTTGGTATTGATTTATAATAATAGGCATGACTTCTATCATACGAATGGCAATCGCCTTGGTTAAAATTTTGTAAATGACATTACAAAGGCTGATATGTCAAAAGTCATTAAAGCTAGTAGCACTGGGGATTTTTGGTATAAGAGCGATGAATGTGGAATTGAAGCCTCTGGGAACAATCTTGGAGCCTTGGATTTCTCTAATGGTTGTACACACATCAAAATTAACTACATCCCAAAATGCCTAAAATAATATGGGAGGAAACCCGTCAGGTCCAGGAGCTTTGTCGGGTTTCATTGAAAAAAGGGCATCCTTTATTTCCTCATCAGAGAGTACTGCATTTAATTTTTTATTGATGTCATCAGTAATTAGTTTGGGAATGAATTGAAGAAAGAAATTTTTAGTAGCTCTAGAGTTGGGTCATTGTTCCTCTTGCAGAAGTTTCGAAAATTGGATATGGCCTTCTGACCTGATTTCTTTAATATCATTCTCCAATTCTGCCATCTTGCCTGTGAATTTATTTAATCCTATTGTGGCTACGATGTCTCAACATTGAGACATGAAATAAATTTGTATTGGAATCTCATTTTTTTAGCCAAATATCACGAGATTTTTTTCTCCAAAAGATCTCTTCACACTGAAGGATATTATGATATTGATATAATAAGTTCTTTTCATTTTCTCTAATTTCCTCAGAACAGTCACCTTTTTATTACCTTTCTCTTTTTATTATGTCAAGCCTGTTAATGATATCCTGTTTGTTATGGAAGAGGTTGCCGAAGACATATTTATTCTAGATTTTAAAATTCTCCTTGATGTTTTTAAGTTTTTGTGCCAACAAAAAGGAAGGAGATCCTTGAAATTTAGATTGCCACCACTGTTTGATCCTTTCTCTAAAATCAGGATGAAGCATCCACATAGATTCAAACCTGAAAGGAGTTTTGAATAGCTTTAGATTGTTGGTATCAAGGAGAATAGGGCTATGATCAAAACTAATTTTGAGTAAGGATTGAAGATTTACATCCCCCCAAATATTGATAGCTTCTTGAGAAAAAAAAATCTATCAAGTTTAACCTAAATTAATTGAGTACCACATCTTCTGTTTGACCAGGTAAACTGATTTCCTTTGAGATTGACATCCATGAGATTTTGTTCATTTATGAATTCCTGGAAGTCCTCCATACTTTTGGAATAATAACCAACTCCCCATTTCTTGTCAGAAGGAAATAAGGGAGTATTGAAGTCTCCAATGAAAATCCAAGGAAGATTTGCAAAGGCTCTTCGGACATTAGTAAGGTTGTTCCATAAACGGGCCCTACCAGTGATGGAATTTGGAGCGTAAATGTTGGTAAGGACCCAAGGAAAATTGTTGTCTTTTTCAAATAAGAGAATGCTCATCATATCATCACATGAATGGATAATGTTTCCTTCTAATAGATTAGGATTCCAAAGACATAGGAGACCACTAGAAGCCCCATTAGCTTTGCAAGCAAGATATTCATAGTGTTTCCAAATGTGATTACTTATCTGTTTATCAAGAGAATTACTAATTTTGGTTTCTTGGATAAAAAAATTGTGGGTCTTATTTCTTTCCTTAATAATTTAGCTAATATTTGTTTGGCTAAACCATTAAGGCCTCTCACATTCCATGAGAGGATCTTCATTTAGAAGATTTTATGAATTTCTTGGCTCCCTTTCCAGATGGTTGAGGAGGTTTGGTACACTTTGGGTCTTCCTTAGAAATGATGCCTATAGAAAAAAATGTCTTTTGGACACCATTAGCAATATCTTCATTAGTTCCTTGTTTCCAATGGTCAGAATTAGAGGGTCTACCTCTTTTTTTCCATGCCACAGTCAATAGGAGATTTCTTATGACTCTTGGTGATTTGGATTGAAATTTTTTACAACAGGGCTAGAGGGTTCCAAGAAGGAAGCATGAATAGAAATATTATCAACCAAGGGTTGGTCTGGATTGAAAGCATATGGGAAGGAGCTCTTAGCATGAGAAGGTTCATCATCAAACTAGCCTTCCAATTAATGGGATGGACTATTAGGAGTAGATTTGAATTGAGGATTAAGATTTTTAACAGTATCTATCATGTGGTCATCCTCAAAATTTAAATCACCAAGAATTTGGAATTTATTAGGCAAATAAAAAACACTAACCTCATTGGCATTTGCAGTGGGAAGAGAAGTTAGGTCTCCTTTATCGCTTGGAATATTGACGAAGGAGATGTTGCCCGCTATATCTTTTTTTCATTGATATTTGACCGGTCTATAGATAGCTCCTTTGGAAGGAAGGAATCGTCTATTAAATTTTCTTAGTGGAGTCAAGAATTCCTTTCCTTTGTCTCAAATGGGACCAGGCATAAAAAAAATAGGGGATGCCTATTTAAGGAAGAAAGAGCACTGATCCAGAAAATGGCCTTGAGTTTGACAGTGAATACAAAAATGAGGTTTATTTTCATATTCAATGGCCTGCTTAAAGAGGCTAGACCTACAATCTAGTTCCACAAAGGTAGGCAAGGCAAAAGCAAGGTTAGCATTGATACACAAGCAGACAACATGCATTCTTGACCTTGAAAGAGTGACCTTGTCAATGAGAAGGATGTCACCAATCGTGGAAGCAATAGATTTGAAGATAAATTCCTACCAAAGATGCCAAGGGAGATTGGGAAGCCTGACCCAAATAGGAGCAAAGTTTGTACTTTGGGTTTTGGGGTCAAAATCAGGTGACCATTTTCTCAAGAAAATACTTTTAGATCCAAGGAACCAAGACCCTCAAGAAAGGATAAAGTCAGCGTCTTCTTTGGCGTTAAGCTTGACACCAAAAATCCCATTGGATATGCCAAAAATATGGAGGGAACATTTAGCCTTCCATATTGGGATAGCACAGAAACTAATGACATCAAGGCTAGGGTTTCCACCCATAAATTTTCCAACGATGGAAACAGATTCCTTAGTAATGAATTGTTTAGCAATACTGGCAGGGATTATGACCTTGTTACCCGAAACCTCAAAAGGAGGATTGGAAGCATACAAGAAGGAAGAAGTGCAACCTAAGATTTTTGTAAAGGAAGGTTTGGATACCCCTTCAAATCAGCTAGTAGGAACATCATCAGCCCAACTATATGGAACGCACTCAAAGGCAGGAAGAGGCCCGCCAAAGGAGGAAGGTAGCGGATTTACATAATCCTTTCTCCTAGAGGAGACACCAGAACTACCTCTAGGAATAGATATTCCTAACAAAGGGCCTAAAAAAGAAACTTGAGAAGGCTTCTCTGATGCAAGAGAATAATCGACCAAAGGCTCAGAGGAAGAAGGATTGAGGATAAAATCAAGAGAGGCACTAGTAACAATAGCTTCCTTCCTTCTAAAAAATTGAATTTGATCTTTCCTGCCTTTAGAAATTTGAATTTCAAAGGACTTGTTACTAGAGAGAATAGTCATATTTCTAGAGCTCATATTTTATATATTTATATTAATGGTTTTTATTAAAACCAATGGTAATGGTTTTTATTAAAACCAACGACAAGGGTTTTTATTAAAACCAATGAAAAGGGTTTTTATTAAAATCAATGGAAAGGGTTTTCATTAAAACCATTGTAAAGGGTTTTTCATTAAAACCACTATGCTAAGACTTCTCCAAATTATGATGGATGAAAAGGTTTTCCAATAAAACCTAGGTGCAACAATTTCATGGCAAAATTCAAAAGAATGAAGGAGATATCCCAATTCAAAGTTAAGAGGTGAATTATTAAATTTTTATTTAATAATTCTAAGGTCTAAATTTGAATTACATTATCTGCCGATCTGCAAATGTTGGGGAGATTAATAAAGTTCATCAACGTCATTCGAAGGATGGAGGTGCATATAAATAAAAGGTTAAAACCTTTGTTTTTTGAAGACTTGACATAGCGCATGAGAGAGAGTCATCGAAAGGGGAGCAATGAAGAAAGAAGGATAAATAACTTTTGATTTGAGAGTAAGGTCAAGTAAAAATCATAAGAAAGTGATGTCATGTAGGATCCTATAGCGCAGTTGGTAGCGCATGAACTTTACACAAGGCAGGTTCGTTGTTCGAATCCTGCCAAGGGCAAAGTGTTTTGCTAAGAAAGTAAAATCAAGTTTTAGATTTGAGCGCAGGTTAAAGTTGGGTGTTTGGGATTAAAATACCAATGTGGGCTAGCGCCCATGTGGTAAGTGCTTCATAGCACTAAGTGAGAGGAATGGAGTTTGACTCCCGTGAAGGTGTGAAGGCACATTAATTTTGGCAAAGACTATTTCGAAGGTTACGAAGGCAACACATTTCATATAAAGGTATTTATCTCCAGTGCATGGTAATATTTGTTATTACAAAATTTTTGGTGCATTAAAATTATTTCTATCATAACTAGGGATTCATAAGGAGTTTAGGGAAATAAATGCTTGCTATATGTGTTAATGTGCTTAGGGATTTATAAGGTGTAGAATTAAATATTTGTTATTGTTGTGTGTGATTAGGGAGATATAAGGTGTGGAAATAAATATTTGTGATTGTTGTATGTGGAGTTAAAAGGTGTGGAATTAAAAACAAAAGAATAGGTGCTTGTTGTATGTCTTAATGAAATTAGGGAGTCATAAGGTTGAAAAGTGTTGAACTTGTTATATGTCCTAGTGCATGATTTAATTATAAAATTAAACTAGGAACTTGAGACCTAGTTAATTGCTACCTTGAGTTAGAAGACATGCACATGAGTTAGGGTTTGAATTTGAAGATAAATTGCTTGATTATGTGCCTTGGCTATTGAGAGGAAGTGGATGGATTAGAAAATAAATTTTATAGATAAAATTGATGCTTGAGTTCCATGATTGCTTTAGTGGAGTTCATTGAGATTATTGCCATTATTGAGGAGGTTTTTGCTATTGCTTTGAGGAGATTATTGTTGGTTACTTGTTAAGTCCATTGCCACTATTTGAGACCATTTAGGAGATCATTTTCTAGTCACTTGTGGATACATTTGTATTTCATTTGAGGAGATCATTGCCGGCTATTTGAGAGCTCTTTACTTGAGGGAGTTGTGCTTATTTCTTAAGAGCTTATTGACATTGCATGAGGAAAATATTATTGAGAACCTATTAATATCACTTGTGGAGATTTTCCTTGGTTGGTTGAAGTCCTCATTGTTATTTCTTGGAGAGGTATCCATTTGAGAGTACATTGTTGAGCATTGTTGTCATCCATTTGAGAGTACATTGTTGAGCATTGTTGTCATCCATTTGAGAGTACATTGTTGAGCATTGTTGTCATCCATTTGAGAGTACATTGTTGAGCATTATTGCCATCCATTTGAGAGAGTATTTGTCATACATTGTTGAGATCATTGTTGAGCATTGTTGTCATCCATTGGAGAAGTACATTTGCCATTCATTGTTGAGCACATTTTTGAGTATTGTCATCATTCATTTGTTATCCATTGTTGAGTTCATCATTGAGCCTTGCCTTCATTGATTTGTGGTTGAGATTTGAGTGCTACTTGAGAGTCATTGGTTGAGCCTTTGGGAAGGCTTTTGGGATAGAATTTCTGGACAGATTTGAGACAAATTTTGTGCATGATTGGTTGAGCCTTTGGGAAGGCTTTTGGGACAAAATTTTTGGACATATTTGAGATAGCTTTTGTGCATGATTGGTTGATCCTTTGGGAAGGATTTTGGGACATAATTTATGGACAGATTTGAGACAGATTTTGTGCATGATTGGTTGAGCCTTTGATAAGGTTTTTGTGATAGATTTGTGGATATATTTGGGATAGCATTTGAGTAGGATTGTTTGAGCCTTTTGTGAAGGCTTTGAGAAAATATTTGGGATAGCATTTGAGCAAGATTTTTTGAGCCTTGTGAGAAGGCATTGAGGCATATTTGTGAGAAGTGAAAGAGACGGGACAAAAACAAAAAACACATCAAAAAAAGTTGCCTAGCTGAGCAGATAAGTGGATAGCCTAGCTGAGCAAATAAGTGGATAGCCTAGCTGAGAAAATTAGTGGATAGCCTAGATGAGTAGATCAATGGAGAGACTAGATAAGTAGATCAGTGGATAGCCTAGCTGAGCAGATCATTGGATAGCCTAGATGAGAAGATAAGTGGATAGCCTAGCTAAGAAAATAAGTGGAGAGCCTAGCTAAGTAGATTAGTGGATAGCCTAGCTGAGTAGATCAGTGGATAGCCTAGCTAAGTAGATTAGTGGAGAGCATAGCTGAGAAGATCAGTGGAGCCCACCTGAGTAGATCAGGAAAACCTACCTTTGATTAGATCAAAGTAATTATTTGTATTTAGATAAGGATCCCTATTTCTTTGTGAAATATTATAAGGAGATTATATTGTGGACTACCCCACATTGGGGGAACCACATTAAATCTTGTGTCTCAATTGTGTGTGGTGATTTGTGCACTTGCTTACTATTTCTATCTATGTTATTAATGCACACTTCTATATTTAGTTATTGCAATTGAGGACACTAATTGATATTGGTTTGGAAAGAAAGTAAAAAGTGGATGCTATACTGTTCATCCCCCCTCTCAGTATAAGTGTGTGTTATTCATCCAAAACTTTGCTTTGTTGCTCAAGAACCAGAATTTTTTCATCTTCACATGGAAGCCAAAATATCTATAGGCAAGATGCTTTCTCTAAAAGTTCATTCTAAGTAGCTTTATTTTATTTTAGGAGTTGTAGAATATTTCAAACTAATCTAAAATATTTATGAATATGAAATACAAATAACGTATGATTTTCTCCAAGACTACTCCAAAGTATGACCCATTATGACATACAAGCATTCTTCTCTACTAATCTTACTATTCTCCTAACCTTCAATGGAAAATAAAGAAAGGCAAAGGGTACAACAACAAATTAAAGCAAAAATGAAATCATCATGAAGGTACTCATAGTTACAAACTTAAAACTTTGGCGTTTGATAGTATTGAAAGCTCAGCTCTCCTTCCTTCTCTTATTCTTTCTCCTAGATCTTTTCTCTTGTTAGTGATCCCAAAAAACATGGAAATATAGAAATGAAATAACCCTTAAAGGAAAAGGAATATCAAGGGTTGGAAATGCCTCACAATGCATGCTCACCACCCATCTATTCCTTCTCCTTTGCTAGCCCAAAGTGTAGTTATGGTAACGTTTAATTTTATCCATTAAAATATTTCTAATCTTGCCAACATTTTCAATTTCTAAAATTACCAACTTTCAATATTATGACTTTATTAAAAATAATTTCCTTTCTTTAAAGTAATTCTTACATTAATTTATTACTACTCTTAGAGCTATAATTAATAATTAAATCATTTAATTATCTCATTAACTCAATATTATTATTGATTTTCTAATGCTAAAGTTCATGAGGAAGAATACATAATTATTTTTGATTTTCTAATGCTAATGTATTTTAAACAATGGCATATGGAAGGAGAATACAAAATTCTAACTCTCTCAAATGGGTATTTTTTTGTAGAGTTCACATTGATTGTAGATTGACAAAATGTATTTTAGGTAGATTCGTATCATCACAAGCTAGCAGGACTATTCCTATAGCCATGGAATATGGGATTCGACCCGAGGGTGGAACCGACTATAGTACCAATATGGGTAACATTATTTTCACTTCCCCTTGAATTTTGGAAAGAGGAGGTACTCAAGGCAATAGGCAACTTACTAGGGCATTATCAAGGTAGATCAAGAGAAACAGTTTTAGGAGGATCAACAATGTTTGCTAGGGTTTGTGTAGAAATGGATCTCAACAAACCTCTTCCAATAGAGATAGATCTAAAAATAGGGATTTTATTTGGTGATAATAATTGGATTATGAGGCTATTACATTTAGATTTTGGGTGTGCCACGCTCATGGAAATCTAGTTAGAATATGCTTAATAGTTACAGATCATCAATCTGAACAAGAGGGGATAAATGCAAATATTAACATGGCAAGTCAATATCTTCAGCAAAAGGAAAATCATAAGGAAGGGAAGGGCCCAAAAAATTATGAGGGCTTTCAAATAGTAATTAGAAGGTCAAACAAAATAAATTAGCATAGTAACCAGAGATAAGAAGAAAGAGCGATAAGAACAAACAACATATATGAAATATTCAAAAAATTAGGAAACTTGGAAATAGAAGGGGATTTTAAAAGGGAAGGTTTAGAGGAGGATACTCAGCAAGTCATATGAAATGATCAAGAATAATATTCTAATCTAGTGTTAGGGAAAAAGCAAGGAGCAGAACCAGACACAACCTCTCTCATGGAAGAGGATATTCAACCTATGAGGGAGACCATAGGAGAGGAAATAGAGCGAAGGATATTTTTGACACAGGAAATAGAGATGAAAGAAGGAAATAAGAAAAAAAAAAGCCCTACTCTAGGGACTCATCAAGTGGATAAGAAAAAAAACCGAATCAATCTACAAGGAGGAAGTCAAACAAGGAAAATATGGAGGAACAGGGAAGAGATTTAAGCCAGATAGAAAAGGTAAAATTGATGGATGATTTTTCTCTCCTAATTCTCAATGATATTAATCACTTGGAATTTAAGGTTTTTAGGTAGTCATCCCACACAAAAGGTAGTCAAAAATATTATCATAGATATGAGTCCAAATATAATTTTGTTACAAGAAACCAAAATGCAAGGAGAAGACTTACAAAAAATAAATAGGAGGATATGGAAAAAAGAAGAGATCCTTACTCAATCAGCATAGGGGAAATCAAGTGGATTGACCACTATGTGGAATCACCAACTATTCCTAGAGATAGGGGGAGCCTCTACGAGAGGGGTATTTATGGTCTGGTTACAAAATAAGGAAATTGGAAAATTTGGACTATAGTTAATTTTTATGGAGCACAAACAATTAGAAAATAGAGAGATCACTGGGCAGCCATATAGAATTTTGGAGATAAATACCTGGAGGACCAATGGATTGTGGGAGGAGACTTAAATGTAAATATTAAAATAGAGAAACAAAAAGGAGGTCAAGCCATGTTGGAGAAAAAATATAGGTTTTTTTTAGCAATAACATGTTAAATGAATCTAATAGATATTCCAACTGTGGATAGCTCCATGATGTGGATAAATAGAAGAAAGAAAGGGGAGATGGTCAAATATTTCTTGTATTGGGGGAGGAATTATATTTGCATACCAAGCATCAAGTGAGGGTCATTGATAGGCTTTATTTAGATCATTTTCCAGTAAGACTAACCATAGAAGAAGATAATCATAAAGTTGCAAGAACTTTTAAATTTGAGCTATGGTGGTTGAAATATGAGGAGTTGGGGGACCGCATAAAGGAATGGTGGAAATTAGGGAAACCAAGATTTGGGACAACCCAATTCAAACTCCACAAACAACTGAAATATGTAAGGACCCAACTAAAGGAGTGGAGTAAACAAAAGAAGGAAATAACTAGAATCCAAAAGAATGAAATCAAGGATCAAAAGGAGAAGATTGCTTAGGAGATAAGACAAGGAACTATTATGAAAGAACTATTGCAATGTGAGGCAAAAATTATTAGGAGAGAGGAATATTTGGAGGAACAAGAAGAGATATTTTTGAGGCAAAGGGTTGGAGTTACATGGTTAAAGGAGGGGGACCAAAACACAACATTATTTCATAAGACAACAATAGCCATAAGACAACAAAATAGAATTACAGGTCTTACAAATATGATGGGTCAGGTAAAAACCAATGGAAGTGAAATGAAAATTATAGCAAATTAGTACTTCCATACTCTTTTTAGCAATAATAAAAATTTGAATGCAATATGGTAGGAGAAGATACTAGAGGCAATTCCATAATTAGTCAAACCTGAACACAATAAATTATTAATGGAGGAAATTTCTTTGGAAGAAACCTCACAGATCATACAAAAAATACAAACAGACTCTAGGACCAAACATATTCCCTATTGAATTTTATTAGAATTTATGGAAAATTGTGGGCCAAGTAGTGGTGGAGGCACTGGAGGAAATCAGATAGAGTAAGCAAATGTTAAAATTCTTGAATCATACTTTTATCACTTTTATTTCTAAGGGCCCACCTAGTGAGATAATTGATAATTATAGGCCTATTTATCTATGTAATGTAGTATACAAGATATTAATAAATATTATGGTAGAAAGGTTTAAATATTTTAATCAAATATGATTTCAAGTGAGCAAGGTGGTTTTGTTGAAGGTAAACAAATTCTAGATGGAATAGTAGTGGCCCAGGAGGTGATACACATAATATCAAAACAAAATGACCTAGTTATGTTTATTAAATTAGATCTTTCTAAAGCTTATGATAGAGTAGAAAAATGGGCTTTGTAGAGGGGTGGAGAGATTGGGTAAAATCCTATACACGGACTACATTATTCTTAGTTCTGGTAAATGGTAGTCCCTCTTCCATGTTCATAGTAGGAAGGGGGTTGAGGCAAGGGGACCCTCTCTCCCCTTACCTTTTTATCCTTTACACAAAGGGTCTCGGGAGACTATTAAAAAAGGGAGACAAGAGAGGAGACTAAGGGGTCTAAAAATAAGTTCTCAAATTGAGATAAATCACCTCCATTTTGTGGATGATACTACTCTTATTATTCAAGCCAATATCATAGTAGCAAAAAACATAAAAGAATTTTTAGATGGGTATACTCAAGCTACTGGGTAAAATTTTAATGAAAAAAATTTCAAATTGTTTTTTCAATACAATGAAGAGGGTGAGAGATAAAATTATACAATTATTGAAATTCATGAAAAATCCTTTACCCATACAATATTTAGGAATACCTTTATTTGCAAAGAAAACAAAAATCAAGGAGTGGAAAGGGTTGGTGGACAAAATTCAACCTAAGTTGAGCGATTGGACTCACAAATGGCTAATCTTGGGAGGAAGGCTTACATTGATTAAATATGTGCTACAAGCTCTCCCAGTTTATAAATTTTTCATACTTCCAAATCCAAAGATAATTCTAAAAGATATTGACAAACACACAAGAAAGTTTTTGTGGTCAAGTGCAAGGGAAGAAAAAAAATAGCACTAATGGGTTGGGAGAAGATATGCCAACCAAAAAACAAGGAGGATTGGGGATAATATCAACATCCCACAACAACAAGGTACTAGCTGGGAAGCTATATTAGAGATGGATTACAACTACTAGGGGTTTATGGAGTAGACTCTTACAAGCAAAATATTACCCAGGAGTGGCTAAGAAAAACATTCCAAGACACATAGTGGAAGGAGAGGGATCTATAGTATGGAGGAAAATGTTAGCAAGCTAGGAATTAATAAAGCCATACCTATATTTGCAGTTAGGGGATGGAAAGGATGCTCTATTTTGGGAGGATTCATGGAATCAATCTCAACTAATTATTCAGACATTACTAGAGATGGAGAGTTGGAAAGCAGATCTCCAAAAAGCAGGGTGGTGGAAAGCCTCTTACTATATAAAATCATGGAATCAACATGTAATAGACTTACTATAGTGGAAATATTTTTGAGAATGGCTAGTGAGAGGGACAGAGGAACTAAAAAAAAAACTGTGGAGACATCTCCAAAGACACCCAATTCAGGATGGTTCTAAGAGGGATATACTTGGATGGGGAGGAAGTAAGTTGGGAATTTCTAAGGCAAATAAGGGATACAAGGTAGTTTGTGGATATGAGATTACCCAAACACCATGTCCATGGATATTTATTTGGAAAAAGTAAGGATGGCCAAAAATTAACATTTTCTCATGGTTGATTAACCACAAAAAGTGCTTGACATTTGATAATTTGAGAAAAAGAGGTTTCTTTGGGCCTTCCAAATGTGTTTTGTGTGGAAAGGTAGAGGATACCTTGAATCACCTCTTTTTTGGATATTATTTTGCTAAAGACATATGGATAAATTGGTGGAGGTAGATGAGACAACATTGGGAAGTTTTTGAGAGCCAAGAAAGCTTTTATGAGAAATGGAAACAATGTAGCTTTAAGACTAAAACAATGAAAATGGTATGGAAACTGGGATCTAGCTTCATATGATGGCAATTATGGATAGAATTAAATGCACACATATTTATATCAGAGTACATAAAAAGGGAGTAAGTATGGGAGAGGATTATGAGAAAGGTAATAGAAACACTATCTATCAGATTACAGGAGGAAACACACATAAAAATGGAGGAAGAGATTAATTTATGGAGCCTGGGAATAACTGTAATAGAGAAATAACTTAGGTATTGATACATAGGTGAGATCCCCTTAAATACTAGAGTGGATGCTGCCTCCCAGAGGGTGGGTGAAGGCAAACACATATGGGGCTTCTACTAAAAACCCTAGGAAATTGGTTTTGGTATTATCATAAGAAATTGGAAAGGAGAATAGGTGTACTGGAGAGCAGAAGGTATGGTAAAGGCAAAAAATAATGAAGAAAAAGGATAGGTAATCTTGTCAAAATAAGTGATAGCTATAAATTTATAGTTACATAAGCTGTGGATAGAGATAGAATCTCAGGTATGGGCTGGAATCTTGGATTTGATAAAGTTCTTTTAGGTTATAGAAATTGGAGAGAGAAGGAATGTGGAAGCAATTAAGAAGATTTGGTAGGTTTTTCAAGATGTTTTTATTATACATATCATGAAAGAGGGAAATAGGATGGTAGACTATTTAGAAAAATGGTAAAAAGATCTGGAGGAAGGGCAATATATGGACTCTTAGATGGAAAATTAGATAAGCTGGTGCCAAAGAATCTAAGGGATGTAGGAGGTGAGACAAGTAGATAGTGGAACATGAAGAGCAGACAATGAGTCTAATGAATCTATCACAGTTAGGCCACAGAGCAACACAACATGAAGATAAATGGATGGTTTATGAAATTCAAATAAATTGGATAAATTGGAATTCAACTATGGTAGTGCTAAGGTGTATGGATATTTGCATTATGTATGGTAATGTTTTATGGGTAATTTTTGAACCAGGGGGACTGGATGAGGATTTTATTTCTCCATTTATACCTATCGAGCTCATTTTACCTTGTAATACAACTTCTCTAAATATAACATATATTTTTTATTTTTTCAAAAACATAACACATTGCTAAAGACTAAGAATTTTAATACTTTTTCAACCACAACACTAGAATTTAGCACTTCCTTTATTTACAATAAAAGGAAAAAATCAACATCTAAAAGAATCATAACCATATTCCATGAATTAGATTCTATCATTATTTTCAATAACACATCCTTTCCATTTAGCAATAACTAATTATTTCCAAAAACTTAACATGAAGAAAAAACGTTAATCTATTTCCATCCTTTGAACAATTATCAAGACAATGTCAAGGATGTTTAAAAGACATCTTTTTCTCCATAATAATTATTGCATAATGTAACTTTTACATAAAAATCATAATATTTCTCATTCCATAAACAATATTACATTTCAATATTTTAATACATAAATGGTCTCTAGTTTCTTATTTTTCTCAAGTCCTTTACATGACAACTCTTCTCCATCAAAATTTGGATGTAAGTTTAGGGATTAGGACAACTCTTGAATGCATATGCAAGCCTAACATGCACTATGCAAGAAAAGTATACAATAATTTATAAACATACCTCATGCAAAGAATTTACATGCAAGAACACTGAGAGAATACCATACTTCTCTCGACTATAAATTGCTTAGCTACTCAAGCCTCATCCATTTCTTAGAAAAAATATTCATCAATGCTTCAAAAATAATATCGACTATTGTATGCAAGGATAGTGCATTGGTTAGGGCTTTTTCCACTCTTTCAAGAGGTCCAAGATTCAAACCATAGCATACCTAGAATGGATAGGCTATATGGTTTGTATTACCAATTTTCTATGTATAAATAATTAGGCTACTATCTTATTGAAAGGGGTGTAAAACCTAGGTGTAGTCAAGAGATGGAATAAAGTGATAAATTTTGTTATAGTCTTCGTGAAAGGGATGCAAACCCTAGGTGCAATCAAGTGTTGAAGGAAGAGGGTTGTTCGTAGATCATATCTTCAATTTGTAAGAAATACTTTTGGTTAGAAGAAATATTTTTTAGGGATCTTTGGGCTTATGGGTGGATGAACCTCTACCCTCTATCAAGATTTTAGAGGATGAATTTGGGTTAGATATGATTGATCATTAAGGCCAAACAATTATCTTCAAACTCAAGGGCAAAAGACTAGGCCTGTAAAAGCTCAAAGGATACATTGAATATTGGTGGACCAATACAATTCCAAGTAACTCTCCTACCAGTAAATTTCTTTTTTGTTTTACTTTTCTAATTTAACAGATAGAGATAGGGTAATGGATTATGGATATAATTGGTTTTTCAGACAAAGGGGTGTCTATATAAGACTTTGAAATCCTAGTTTCAACCCCTTTATAGAAGAAATTAATGGCTTTCCAGTCTTGGTGAATCTTTATGCTCTCCCTATGGAGTTTTGGGGAGAGAATATATTCATCAAAATCATTAATGCCATTGGTGCATTCTAGTATATGGATGCCCAAATAGAGGAAAATTTGTCCAATAAAATTAATGAGTAAAGCAATATTGGTTGTTTGGATGGATGTTTCAGTTCCTGGACCTCAATCCATTACTATCTCCTCAAGCAAAGGGGAATTAATCCAAAATATTGAATATGAAAACTTCTTCTTCAGATGTTATGGCTATCAAAAATATGAGCACCTAAATAAGAGATGCTCGATCATATGATAATGCTATGATTCCTTATTGGTGGAGGAGAAGGCCCTACATGTAAATGATTCAAAACCTTCAAATATCCCAGTTCAAAATAAAGAAGCTCATCCTCCTAATGCACCAATTATCCAACAAGAATATTGCAAGCACCAAAAGACTCAAATCCAAAAGGAGAATTTGAATCAGATCATTGATAAAAGTCAAATGGTTACTAAAGACCATATAGATAGTTCCATGGAAAATATTAGCACCTCAGATAGTATTCTTGAATTTAATTATGAAACAATCGATGATGGCCAATTTCAAAATGTGTTACAACTAGATATTACCCCAAGAGCTTAAAGTGCAAAAATGCATTCTCAGATCTTGCCACTCTAAAGGAGGAAGAACCTCTACTACAGAAGAAAAATAATCGAACTAATTTTCTCTTTGATGGATGACTGTTATGTTTATTTTCCTTCTATCTATTGGAGTTATGTGTCATGTAAGGGTTATTCTTGTTGTTAGTTCCTTAAAAAAAGAGAGAGTTGATTACGGAAAATTAGCAGTTTGAGGAAGATGGAGAATATATTTGATAGAAAGGCAAATATGGGTATGCTTTAATTAACTTGTTAGAAATATAATAAAAGCAATGTAATATTTTGTTTTTGTAATGGGAGTGGCCCCCGATAGAAGCCACACATAGCTTATTAAACACACACACACACACATATATTTATATATTTTTTGACCACTAATCTATACCTTCTTTAGTCAACATTATTAAGATAGAAGCCCTAAAAATTAATTAATAGTTCCATATTTGAATTAATATTGATAAATAAACAAACACCTTATTTAATCAATAATAATAAGATAAAAGTTTCCAATATCAATTAATAGTTTCATCCTCATGATTTAAATAAAACAATTAATTTATTAATATTGATAAATAATCAAACACATTATTTAATCAAACTAACAAATATCTTCAATATTCATTAATAATTTAATTCCTACATTAATGAACTATTGATATATTAATATTAATAATAATCCAACATATTATTTGCTCAAGATTAAGCAATATTCAATATTAAATTAAAACTTCCTTTCTACTTTTAATAAACTATTAAACTAATATATAAAAATGCGACAAAGGTCCACTTAATAAGTTTTTCCTAATTCTATGTAGAAAGATGAAAGGCACTTGATATCAAAAATTAACTGTAAACTAGTGACGATTTTTCAAGTTGCAAAAAATAAAATTGCAAAGTGCGAAGGATTATAGTTTTTTCCTAAAAAATATCTCATATTTTAGAAGCTATATCTTCGCAAAGATTTATCCGATTTAGCTGATTCTTGGACCAACTTGTGTAGAATTTGAATAGATTTAAAATAAGTAGTCATATACAAAAATCCAAGTAATATTAAGGGAGATACAACCCTATGAAGTTAACCATTCGGAACAAGGGCAGTGACGATTTTTCAAATTATGAAAAGAAAAATTGCAAAGTGTGAAGGATTAGGGTTTTTTCCTAAAAAACATCTCATATTTTAGGAGCCATATCTTCATGAAGAGTTATCAAATTCCACTGATTCTTAGACCAGCTTGTGTAGAATTTGAATAGCTTTAAAACAAGTGGTCATATGCAAAAATCTAAGCAATATTGAAGGAAATATGACCCTGTGAAGTCAACCATTCAGAACAAGGGCAGTGATAATTTTTCAAGTCGCAAAAAATAAAATTGCAAATATTTGCCAACTAGAGTTCGAATGATGGGAAGAGAAATGAAGGGCTAGGACTTCAGTGAGGCAAGACATTCTATTTGGACAAATAATTTTTTAGCTAAGTTATTTTTCCCTTTCTTTATATTAGAAATTGTGCATGAAAAATTTATAAAGTTTTTATCAAATATTATATTTGTTATAGGAATTTCAGATAAATTTCATTAGATTTTGAGTTTTAGTTTTCTTTCCATGGATTGATTTATAGTTAAATCCTTAGAATCATCCCTAGTGGTAGAGGTTAGTGAGCACACCTCAAATAGATCCTAATTTCTCCAAGATAGGGCAATTTTTTTTAAATTTAATGGGTATTATCCAGGGGCTTCAACCTTGAGAAAATGGATTGATAGGAGTTGGAAGTCTCTAGGAGTGATTCTATCATTTATTCCCAAAGGTTTCTTCCTAGATATTTTTTTTTTCTAGGGAATAAAGAAAATTAATCCTAAAATGGGGTCCTTGGTTTATGGGAAGAGTAGGACTCTTCCTTACCCGCTATTATGAAGGTTTTTTAATTGAAATTGTAAATATATCCCTAGTACCAGTCTGGGTTAGGATGTTTGGGTTTCCCATTGAATTTTAGGAAATAGATACGTTCAAGGCAATAGAAAACACTCTAGTAGAATTCCTTGAGATTTCAAATATAACAAAAGATGGATTTTTGGCTATTTATGCTTGAATATTAGTCATGATTGATATAAGTAAAGCTTTACCAGAATCAATCATTCGTAAGTATGAGGATAATATGTGGATCCAAATTATAGATTATGAAAACATATCTTTTAGATGTAGAAGATATCAGAATATGGGGCATATTGAGAGATCATGCCCTAAGAAGAGCTCAACAAAATAATTTGTGGAAAATCATAAGAGAAATTTACAAGTGGTTATGGATAAGGATGGTTTTTAAATTCCAAAAAATAGATCTAGAAAAATAAAATAAAATGAACAGTGGAGACCAATAAGGAAGGATACTGGAAGAAATTCCAATTCTTTTGAGGCTTTAGCCTATGAAGAAAAAGTAGATCAAAACTTAGAGGACATAGTACAACAATTTCAACATATTAGCAAGGAATTGTCTATTCATTATGATCCTAATTTAAGGAAGAACATTCTCGATGAACCTAAGAAATGTGTCTCATAATATTTTGAAGACTCTCTTGAAGTACCATGCACCATTCAGGAAGAAAATAATTGGTAAAGAAAATGCATTTTTAGAAGTTAACACCTTTGCCATTAATAAGGAAATACCAAAACATGAGTTGGATGAGTCAAAAGCTTCTATAATAGAGCTAGGAGAGGATAAATATGTTGAAAAACAAAATTGTGAAAGAATATTGAGAAATAGAATAATAATACCTACTCTTGATATAGGCAAGACAAAAAGAGGAAAACCCTCAAATTATCAAGCAAGATCCAGGGAAGCAAGAGCTAACATAGAGAAAGGAAAATAAACAAAATTGGTTGAAATTCTATTTACCAAACAACAAAATGATATTGGTAATAAGAAAGAGGGGCTAAAAGCCCCTAATGAGACATGATTATCATATCATGGAATTTAAAGGGTGCTAATGCCCCCTCAAAGCATAGATGTATTAGGGACCTATGTTTAAGTAATAAACCTGATATTCTTTGTATCCAAAAAACTAAAATGACAAAAGAAGTTTCAAAAAATATGAAAGAACTTTGGGCAAGATGTGAATGGGATGCTATGGACTCTAAAGGAGCAGCAGGGGGAATTCTAACTTGTTGAAATCCTTCTAGAACCTCTTGTGTAACCATTCATAAAACTAGGTATTGGATAGCCTATTTAGTCACTTGCTACTTTGCAAATATTTGTTTCATCCTTATCAATGTCTATGGACCTACAACTTAGTCAGGTAGATTAGAATTTTGGAGTGGGATTGAAGCCTTTTATGATAAATAAAGACGAAGAAACCTGATTCATGATCATTGGAGATTTTAATGCCATAACCAAGCTAAATGAAAAATTTAGGAGAATTAAAAAATTAAACCAAAGTATGAAAGATGTCTCAGATTTTATTCAAAACAAAAATCTATGAAAAGTTGATTTTGAAGAAGAAAACTATACTTAGACAAAAAATAGAAGAGGCCATAACCTAATAGCAGAAAAATTAGATAGAAGCATTGTCTCAAATAATTGGCTAGATGAAGGAAATTGTGCTAAAATTAATACCTTAACAAGGATTGATTCAGATCACTGACCAATAAGAGTTAAAATGATGGTAAGTGAATTCAAAAAATGATCATATTTTAAATGAGTAGATGTAGGAAGATCATCCTCAATTTGTTGATATGATAGATCAAACATGGAATTCTTTAGGTAATTGTGGGTTGTATGCTCTTCCAAACTAAATTAAGGCTATCACATCTAGATTAAAATATTGGAACAAGAACACCTTTGGAAATATTTTTGAGAAGAAAGAAGAACTAAAAGATAAACTTTCAAAAATTCAAAAATGTGATGAAAATAATACAGTATCAGAGGAAAGGGAGTTGCTTAGTGATTATCATAATATTTTTATCAAGGAAGAGAAATTTTGGAGATTAAAATCAAGACATATTTGGTTAAAAGAAGGAGATAAAAATACAAAGTTTTTTCATAGGATGGCTATAGTACATATATCATCTTCTAGAATTAGTAGAATTAAATCCATAGAAGGGGTTTGGATTGAATATCAGAGTGAAATTAGAAAAGAGGTAAAGTCATTTTATCAGAATATTCTAAGTTTCATAGGAGATCGAAGTTCTTAATGATAAAATTCTTCAATATGTTCCTTCAGTTATAACAAATGAAGACAATAGGAAACTGATGGATCCTATTAATATAGAAGTTCATTTAGCTCTTTTATTTTTCAATAAGGATAATTCCCCAAGTACAGATGGGATCTCAATAGATTTTTACCAACATAATTGGGATACAGTGAAGGATTCTTTATTGGTGGTTGTGGAACAATCTAGGGTAAAATAATACATTCCTTATAAAATAAATAAAAATTATCTTACCCTAATTCCAAAATGTTAGCGTAGCTATGTTAGTTTTTCCATTATAGGTTAATGTTGTTAATTTGTTACAACCTATTCTATTTGATGCCTAGGTGGTTTCATAACCTATGGGCTAATCTAAGGCTGCCTATGTATTATTTATGCAGTTCAATACAATGGCTCAGATGTTCACATTCCTACATGGTATTAGAGTTGGACCTGCTTGGGCATGCTTTTTGAGATCTAAGAGGAGACCGGTGTAGATGCGGGCACATTTCTTGAAGCAGGGCTGGACATGCTTAGGCATGCATCTCGAGGCATCAAAACTGGACCTGCTTGGGCACGCATTTTGAGGTGTCAAAACTAGACCTGCACTCGAAACGAGGGCGACTAGACTGGATTGACCGGGCATGGATCCTGAAGTCGATATGGACTACTGGGTAATCGAGGAACTTTAGCATATTTCTTAAGGTTTATCTGGACTTCCGACCAACATGGACTGGCATGCTTCCTGAGCACGCTGATTGGACTGGCACGCTTCCTGAGCATGCTGACTGGACTGGACACTGGATGCAGACCTAATTGAAATGTGGATGAAGACCTGACCAACATGTGGACACATTGGACTGGACACTGGACTGATAGACTTGGCTAACACGATCGACTGATGTGGCCACCACGTGGACTGACATGGTCGCCACATGACCCAATGTAGACCTGACCCCTACCACGTGGCATGACAAAAAGTGTGACGTGATTGCTCGAAGGCAATCACATATATAGGGGGAATCGTTCCTTTTATTCCCCCCTCATGCACCCTGCGGGAGCAATGTGGGACTAAAGTCCCACATTTTTTTTTGCTCCCTACGAGGGTCGCAAGGGAAGAAAGGGACAATTGTCCCTTTCCTTCCCATCGAGCGTGCTAGCCCAGTCGATAGGAGTTCCAGGCTAGCACCTGTGAGGTTGGGGGTTCAAACCCCTTCACCAGACCCCTTGAAGGTAATTGTTTTTTTAATTTTTTTTGTTATTTTTCTTTATTTTTTAGTATTTTTTAATTAATATATTAATATTTTTTTTAATTAATCATATTTTTAAATTGTGATTTTTTTTTTAAACAAAAGTATTTTTATTATTAATTAAATTATTACTAAAATTATTTAGAAATTTACATTAAAATTAGAAGAAAAATGGGGGGATGATGAGTAAATTTTTAAGGCAAATTGGCTTATTGTAAAGGTGCATTTTTGACAGTGCCCGACACCTAGTGGTTTATTTCTGTGGGCACTTTTATGTTGTATGTTGCATTTTTTCTTACTTTGCACTACATCATTAAAAGTTAAAATCAAATTCACTCCCTAAGTCCCAGAATAATTAAAACCCATCCGTGCAATTTATTGCACTGCAGCATTCGGTATTTGTGATACCTCTAGCCAGCACTTACAGGTAAAGCTATCGTGATTGTGCTACTGTATCCGTCACCTAATATAGCTGCCAAAATGACATCTAAGATTGTTCTCTATAAATCGTCAGGGAGAGATAAGTTTGCCATTTTGCTATTTTTTTACTCCATCCACTACCCTAATCGTTCTTGTGTTTAGGCATAAATCTTGACGAGAGTTCTGACATCCACAATGTTTAGGGGAAGTTATGCCACACGCATGAGGATTGATGACTTTCTATGGTAGGTGCCATCAACAATTCGATTCCCTTTCAGTACCGCCTAAGTACCACGTATCATATAATCTTTAAAAATTACCTATAGTCTCCCTCACGTAAGGGCGGGTAATTTTTTTATTTTTCAAAATACCTATAGTCTCCCTCACATAAGGGTAGGTATTTTGTATGGTATAACGGCATGGAATTAAGGTATATAGAAAGGGTGACCAATTGGTGATATAAGGAACCTTCACTATGGCTTCTGCTGCAAAGTTAATGACTGATGCTCATCAGTTATTGAAAGGTCCTAATTATACACCATTGAAAAACAAAATGAAGGCAGTACTCATCATGGAAGATTTATGGGATGTTGTTTTTGGAGCAACAACAAGACCTTCATCGATATCTTGATCCATAGCTCTCACTGTTGATCATATCGCCTTTGATAAGAAATATAGTCAAGCAAAAGTGCTCATTTTGTTTGCTGTTTTAGATGAAGTTCAACCTCATATAGCTAACAAAGCAAGTGGTAAAGAGGCATGGGATGCCCTTCAAACCATTTATGAGGGAAAGAATGACTCCACCATTCTTCATCTTCAAAAACAACTTCACAATCTGATTTTGAGATAGGGTGAGACAGTTGAACTCTTTCTTTGCAGAGTGTCTGAATTGAAAGGCAAATTGAATTCTTTGGGAGATACAGTGGACGGCAAACTTCTCACTTCAATAGTGATGAGAGCTTTACCTGATTCCTTTGATACGTTGATCACCTCCATTCAGGTGTCACAACGATAAATTACCTTTATTGAGTTGGTCAATTTACTTCAACAACAAGAAGCATGCCAACTTCATAGGGATGATTCTTCTAATACAACCCTATACTCCTACCGACAGGGTTCTAAGAAGAAAAGTAATTTTTAGAAAGGAAGCAATTCTCAATAGGATTCAAAAGGAAAATGGAAACAACCTCAACAAAAAAAGAGGTATTGCAAAATTTGTGATAAAGACAACCATGACACCAACAGGTGTTGGCATAAGAATAAGCCAAAATGCCAGAAAAAACCACAAAAAAAGAACAAGCAACCCAGGGTGAATGTTGTTGTTGAAGAATCTAACTTAGATTCTGAATGGGTACACAAGGTGCTCATGACTACCACATCCTCCAAGGAGAAGGATCTTGTATGGTATGTCGATTCTGGTGCTAGTGAGCATATTACTAGAGATAGATAGTGGTTTGAATCATTTGTTGCCAAAGAGGGTAGACCTGTCACTATTACTGATGACAAAACCTACAAGGTTCAAGGAGAGGGTACAGTTTCAGTCACTCTTCCTAATGGCAAGTGTCATATTGACAAAGTCCTCTATGTTCCAGGACTGGCTAACAATTTGTTGTAATTCACACAAATCCTGGATAAAGATACGGTTGTCAACTTTCATGTTGAGAATGGCAAGAAGTGTTGTTCTATTACCAGGAAGGGTAAGCATATTGCAACAGCTTCATATAAGCATGGCTTATTTGCCCTAGATGCTATCTCTACTCCCCATGTTGCCATGACAGTCTCTACCAATAAGGCCACTTCCATATGGAACAAGAGATATGGGAATATTAGTTCTGGCTATTTACTTGAGCTTAGTAAGTATGAGCTTAATATTTAAAAAAAAAAAAAAAAAATCATTTTTTTTAATTAATCATATTTTTAAATTGTGATTTTTTTTTTTAAACAAAAGTATTTTTATTATTAATTAAATTATTACTAAAATTATTTAGAAATTTACATTAAAATTAGAATATTTGCCTTAGTAAAGGGGGGATGATGGACGAGTCTGACGAGGCTGGAGATTTGAACCTTGGACCTCTACCTTGGATCTATTTTTCTCAAGGAAAAACTAGGGCATTAGTTGGGTAGCCGAAGAGATTTCTAGTTACTATGGATTTGAAGACAAGATTTTTGCCCCAGGAGGGTCCAATGGGGACACCTCCGGATCCTCTTCTAGAGAGACATTTCTTTTGCAAATTTGTTAAAGGATAAATCTCCATCAAAGACTAAAGAAGCACAAAAAACTGCATTAAAAATACTCTTTATGGCTACTGGAAATAGATCAACATCTCAACGAGTTAATGGATGCTTGCCACAGTCATAATCAAGGCCAAAGATTGTCATTGAGCAAAGGATGGTTGAAGAAACATATTTATATAGAGCCAATCATGATTTGATATGTAAAACTGGGAGCCTCTTGGTCAGTATTATTTATGGTTTATTAGCAATGGATATTTTATTGTTAGTTTTTCTTCACTTCTCGATAGAAATAGGGCTTTCAAATCATAAAATAGGAATCATGGTCTGGTAGGATTATTTGTTCAACCCTGGAGAGTGGGATTTGATCCTTGAATTGAACCCACTACTGTCCCAATTTGGATCCATTTGTATGCTCCTCCAATGGAGTTTTGGAGTGAGCAGGTATTGGAAATTATCGATAATTCCCTTGGAAGACATTTGGGTGTTTCCAAAGACACAATAGAAGGAAACATAGTTATTTATGCAAAATTATGTGTGGAAATGGATCTTAGCCAGCCTCTACCGACAAATGTGGAACTTGAACTTGCAGGACTATCTTGGATTCAACAACTAGATTATGAGTCATTGCCCTTCAAATGTAGAGTTTGCCACAAATATGGGCATTTGGCCCAATCTTGCCCAAATAATATGAAAATAAAAATGGAGGCTCCTCTAGGAATGTCAAATATTCCTATGGAGGGTAAGTCAACAATCAAAAAAGAACCAATGAATATTTCTCAGGGTAAAGAAGCACAGGAGATGGTTTTGAACAGCCCAAAAGAAGAAGGCAAAAGAAAAAATATGGTAAAGAGCAAACCCAACTCAAGCCCTCCAATAGGTATGAGATATTTAAGAAACTAATGGACCAAGAAGAAAAATTCATGGAAGGAGTGGATGGGAATAATGAAAATAATAACATCCATGTTCAAGCTCCTCTTTCATCTCCCCCCATCATAGAGCAGGTAATTGAGTACAGTGAGTTACCGCAATCAGAGAGTGCAGGGGCATTGATAGTGCATAACCAAGAGCAGCCAATAATTAAGGATTTCAGCATGGGTATAGTAGAAAAGAACATAGAAAGGCCAACTTTAGGGATAACTCAGGTGGAAAAGAGATAAAAAAAATAGCAACTCTCAAGGAGTGGGTAGAAAATCAAATAAGGAATTGATAGCAGTTCAAGGAGACAAACTGATCACTAGAGGATCGGTGAGGCCAATAGATTTTTACTGATCTCAAGGTAACCGATGATTATACAATCATGGAATGTTAGGGGTTTAAACAATAGAACCCATGAATTTTTTGTTCGAAGACTCTTTGAAAAATGTAAAACAAATTTTTCGCTTATTCAGGAGACAAAAATGTGATTAGATCTTATGTGTAAAACAGTTAACATAATTTGGAGGGGTGCTAGTCATATGGAAGTGGTTGCCCAAGGTGCCTCAGGGGGGATAGTTACTCTTTGTAACTCTCTTTAATGGACTGCAATAGAACATATAGCTTGGAGGGGTGTTCTCACATCATATTTTAGAAATAATTTCATAGCTGAACATGTTTTAATCACAAATTTTTATGGGGCTCAAAACCTAGATGGTCAGATGCATCAATGGAAAGTTGTGCATAACATGCGAGTCTCAAGGGAATATTTAGATTAGATTATTTCTAGGGATTTTAATGCTAAATTATCCTCTAGATATTAGGAAGGGGGAACCCCAATTTTGGACCCAGGGGATCGACTTATGATTGCCCAAGTCTAGGAATTATACTTGGTGGATATTAAATGCCCTGGAATCAACTATACTTGGACTAATAAGAGGAGGGAGCCACATAGCAAGAAGGTGAAGTTAGACCATTTTTTGGTTTCGAGAGGAGGCATTTGTAAAATGGAATATATAATTTCAGCTTTTGGAGGGTCCGAGTTTCAGATCACTTTCCCATTTTGTTGGAAGGAGGGATCAAGACAGTGCAGCATCACAAACCATTTAAATTTGAAAACTTTTGGTTACAAAAAGAGGAACTTCAAAAGAAAATTCCACAATGGTGGGAATAAGGTCACCCAACATATGGGACAACAATGTTTAGATTCCATAAACTTCATTATGTCAAAGATCAACTAAAACAATGGAGGCAAGCTAACAAGACAGACTTCCAGGTCCAAAGAGCTCCATTGGTGGCCATATGGGATGAGGTTCAAAAAAAATTTAGGGAAGGAACAATTACAGAGCAGGTCAAAGAAGAGGATGATGCATTGTGTAAAGCGGTTGAGGACATTGACAACCAAGAGGAGACCTACTGGAAATAGAGAGCAAGGACCACTTGGTTATTAGAAGGTGATAAAAATACCAAATTTTTCCATCGGACTGCTTGTGCTAGGAGACAGATTAACAACATGGAAGCTCTTCAAGATGAGAACGAACACTCCTTTATACAATTCTAGGTATGCATTTCCATTCAATGGATTATTTTTCTAAACTATTTAAGGAAAGTATGGTGCAAGATGAAGAGGCTCAAAAAGAAGTTATTGTTGTCATACCCTCTATTATCTCTGAAGAAGAAAATCAAACCCTACTTAAACCCATTGATAGAGAGGAACTGAAGAATGTAGTCTTTGGAATGAGCACTGGAAAAACACCAGGTCCAGATGGCTTTCCAATTGAGGTTTTTTAGGCCTTTTGGGATAACTGGGAGGAGGATATAATGGCTATTATAGAGGAGTACAAAGGTAGTAAAAGAATGCTTAAAGCATTAAATCATACTTTCATTACCTTAATTCCAAAAGGGGAGGAGGGGGTACATATTTCAGATTATAGAACTATTGCCTTATGCAATGTCATATATAAAATAATCACAAAGGTAATGGTTGAGCAGCTAAAACCTCTTCTACATAACATTATCTCCTCGGAGCAAGGGGGTTTTGTAGAGGGTAGGCAGATATTGGATGGTGTGGTTCTATATCAGGAGGTAATCCATTCAATGAAAACATTTGGTAATAGAGGAATGTTCATAAAATTAGATATGTCAAAGGCTTATGATAGGGTGGAGTGGAGCTTCTTGTCAAAGATTATGGCAGTATTTGGTTTCTCTCAGGATTGGATAGAATGGGTCATGAGTTGTGTTTCTACTCCGACATACTCAGTGTTAATCAAGGGTATTCCATCACAACCATTTGGAGCTACTCGAGGCCTTCATCAAGGAGATCCTTGATCTCCCTATATTTTTCTCATATTTGTTGAAGGATTGGGTAGACTCATCTTGAAGAGAAGACAACAAGGTTTGCTAATAGGTATCAAGGTGGGTGAGGAAGTTTTGAATCACCTACATTTTGTGGATGACACGAGATTGGTGGGAGTGGCCAGCTTTAGGGAAGCAAGAATGATTAGAGATACACTTAATGTCTACCTTAGGGCTACAAACCAAGTCATAAATGATAAAAAATCCAAAGTGGTCTTTTTCAATCTTGATCAAAGGCTTCGGGATAGAATTTTAGAGATCTTGGGATTCACAAGGACTTATCTCCCAGTGGTATACTTGGGGGTCGCTTTGCATTTTAAAAAACTAAAAATAGATATATGGAGGAATATTTTGGATTGTATCAAGGAAAAAATTAATAATTGGTCTCACAAATGGTTAAGATATGGGGGTAGATTAACTTTTTTATAGTCAGTCATTCAGGCCATGCCAATTTATAAATTTTCTATCCTTGCTGCCCCACATACCATATGGAAAGAGTTGGACAAGATGGCTAGAAAATTTTTATGGGAAGGAGTAAAAGGAGAGAGGAAATGGGCCTTAGTAGGTTGGGATAAAGTAAGCCAGCCCAAGGTAAAATGAGGTTTGGGACTAAGAAGATCAAAGTTAAATAATAAAGCTTTGGCTAGAAAGCTTTACTGGAGGTGGATTTCCCAACCAACTTCTTTATTCAGTAGAATCTTAACTAGTAAATATTTGGGACATGTAAACCCAAATGAGGTGGGTCGTTTCCCTTTGGATGGTAATGGATCCTTAGTGTGGTAGGCTCTCAAGTTAGGATCTCAGGTAGTAAAAGATATATTATTTTGGAAAGTGGAGAGAGGGGAGAAGGCACATTTTTGGACATATTCATGGGATCAATACCCACCTATAATTGTTGAATTTACTAAATTACAACCAATAAAAAAGCCATAGAAACCAAGGGATGGGTCCAAATTGAAAGTTATTTCAACACTAGTCGACTGGGGGATTATAAGTTTAAGCAGTTTAAGAAGTTGGATGAGTGGCCAATTTCAATCCCTCTAGATTTGACACCCATCATGACTAAAATCTTGGCAGAAAGATTTCTCATAGGTAGAGACGAGGAGGATTAATTAGCTTGGGGCTATGGGAGCCTTGGTGTCTACACAATGAAGGACAGATATGATAAGATCCTTCCAGAGCCTCCTCCTCATACATATCAGGTTGAGGATTGGAGAAAGATTTGGCAGTCCAAGAGTTGGCTAAAAGTTAACTTTTTTGCCTGGCAGCTCATGCATAATGGAATTCTTACTTTTGATAATCTCAGATGCGGGGGAATCATTGGTCCATATCAATGTGTTTTATGCTACAAGAGTGAGGAAACATCTGATCACTTGATGTTTGAGTGCCCATTCACATGCCAGATTTGGGAGAGATGGTTTTTATATTATATAATTCAAGTTAATGGTGATTTGAATCGGATTAATATTTGGGAAAGATGGAAGAGGGGTAGATTTAAATCTAAATCTCTTTGTATTTGTCGGGAGCTTGGATTAAACTTTATTTGGTGGCAAGTGTGGTTGGAGAGAAATGCTAGAATTTTTAGAAAAACTTTTTCTTCTTTAGATGGATTTTGGCAGGTCATTTGGAGCAAAGTCACAAAAACTGTGGAAGTCTATGCTAAAGAGGAAACTCAGGTTGTTATTAGGGCAAAGGAGAAGGAAGTTGAAGTGCAAGAGGGACATGACATAGCTAGTTGGAAACCACCCCCAGAAGGTTGGATTAAAATTAATACTGATGGAGATGCAAAAGGCAATCCGGGTAGAGCTGGAATTGAAGTGGTTTGCTAGAATCATGTTGGAACAGTGCTCTATTGGGAACTACAAGGCTTGGGAAGAGCCACAAACAATGAAGCAGAAGCCTTAGCTATCAAATATGCTTCTATTTGGGTAGTAAAACAAGGTCATAGGAGGATAATCCTATAATCAAATTCTCAAATAATGGTTGGAGCTCTAGATTGCATGAGGAACTTTGCTTTGAAAACATGGAGGTTGAGGATTATTGTCACTCAAATTAAGGAATTATAGAGGGAATTAGATGATGTGATTCCAGTTTATGTGAGTAGAGATCTAAATAAAGTGGTAGACTTCTTGGCTAAGATGGGTACTAAGAAGGAGGTAGGGGTTCAAGTGGCACAGTGACATGGCTATTGAGGATGAGATGATTAGGCAGGTTGGTGAGAAAATCCAGTGCTTAGATAATTTGGATAACCATTCTAGAAATAATATTTAGGAGATTTATGTTTTAATGTAGATCTTCTTTTATAGTTGTAAACAGGTGAATAGTCATTGTAGAAATATGGTTGAAGAGATTTGGCTCCAATGCAAATCTTCTTTTACTGTTGTAAACATGTGTTCTCTCTAATTAAGGCTGGGAAAAGTCTCATCCCAAATTGTAAATGATCTTTGTTTTAATACAAGTTTTTTTAAATTAAAAAAAAGAAAAGAAAAGGGGGGGACGATGAGTAAATTTTTAAGGCAAATTGGCTTATTGTAAAGGTGCATTTTTGATAGTTCTTGACACCTAGTGGTTTATTTTTATGGGCAATTTTATGTTGTATGTTGTATTTTTTCTTACTTTGCACTACATCATTAAAATTTAAAATCAAATTCACTCCCTAAGTCCCCAGAATAATTAAAACCCATATGTGCAATTTATTGCACTGCAATGTTCGATATTTGTGATACCTCTAGCCAACACTTACAGGTAAAGCTGTCATGATTGTGCTACTGTATCCGCTGCCTAATATAGCTACCAAAACGACGTCTAAGCTTGTTCTCTATAAATCATTGGGGAGAGATAAGTTTACCATTTTGCTATTTTTTTACTCCATCCACTACCCTAATCGTTCTTGTGTTTAGGCGTAAATCCTGACAAGAGTTCTAAAATCCATAGTGTTTAGGGGAAGTTATGCCCCACGCATGAGGATTGATGACTTTCTATGGTAGGTGCCATCAACAAGTTGATTCCCTTTCAGTACCGCCTAAGTACCACGTATCATATAATCTTTAAAAATTACCTATAGTCTCCCTCATGTAAGGGCGAGTAATTTTTTTTTTTTCAAAATACCTATAGTCTCCCTCACGTAAGGGCAGGTATTTTGTATGGTATAACGACCTGGCATTAAGGTATATAGAAAGGGTGACCAATTGGTGATATAAGGAACCTTCACTATGGCTTCTGCTACAAAGTTAATGACTGATGCTCATCAGTTATTGAAAGGTCCTAATTATACACCATGGAAAAACAAAATGAAGGTAGTCCTCATCATGGAAGATTTATGGGATGTTGTTTTTGGTGCAACAACGAGACCTTCACCGTCAACTGGATCCACAACTCTCACTACTGATCATATCACCTTTGATAAGAAATATAGTCGAGCAAAAGTGCTCATTTTGTTTTCTGTTTCATATGAAGTTCAACCTCATATAGCTGACAAAGCAAGTGGTAAAGAGGCATGGGATGCCCTTCAAACCATTTATGAGGGAAATAATGAATCTACCATTCTTCATCTTCAAAAACAACTTCACAATCTGAGTTTGAGACAGGGTGAGACAGTTGAACTCTTTCTTTGCAGAGTGTTTGAATTGAAAGGCAAATTGAATTCTTTGGGAGATACAATGGACGACAAACTTCTCACTTCAATAGTGATGAGATATTTTTCTGATTCCTTCGATACATTGATCACCTCCATTTAGGTGTCACAACAAAAAATTACCTTTATTGAGTTGGTCAATTTGCTTCAACAACAGGAAGCACGCCAAATTCATAGGGATGATTCTTCTAATACAGCCCTATACTTCAACCAACAGGGTTCTAAGAAGAAAGGTAATTTTTAGAAAGGAGGCAATTCTAAACAGGATTCAAAAGAAAAAGGGAAACAAACTCAATAGAAGAAGAGGTATTGCAAAATTTATGATAAAGACAACCATGACACCAATAGGTGTTGGCATAATAATAAGCAACCCAGGGTGAATGTTGTTGTTGAAGAATCTGACTTAGATTCTAAATGGGCACACAAGGTGCTCATGACTACCACATCCTCCAAGGAGAAGGATCCTGTATGGTATGTCGATTCTGGTGCTAGTAAGCATATGACTGGCGACAGATCATGGTTTGAATCATTTGTGGCCAAAGAGGGTAGACCTGTCACTATTACTGATGACAAAACCTACAAGGTTTAGGGAGAGGGTACATTTTCAGTCACTCTTCCTGATGGCAAGTGTCAGATTGACAAAGTCCTCTATGTTTCAGGACTGACTAACAATTTGTTGTTAGTCACACAAATCCTGGATAAAGATATGGTTGTCAAATTTTATGTTGAGAATGGCAAGAAGTGTTGTTCTATTACTAGGAAGGGTAAGCAGATTGCAACAACTTCATATAAGCATGGCTTATTTGCCCTAGATGCTATCTCTACTCCCCATGTTGCCATGACAGTCTCTACCAAGGAGCCCACTTCCCTCTGGCACAAGAGATATGGGCATCTTAGTTCTAGCTACTTACTTAAGCTTAGTAAGTATGAGATGGTAAAGGGTATTCCTTCCATTTCTTCCACATTGCCAGTGTGCTCTGTCTGCTTGGCAGGAAAGCAGCATAGAGTACCTTTTGATAAGAGCTCAACACGAGCACAAAAACCTTTGGAGTTAATTCAAACCAATTTGTGGGGCCCTTTCACACCCAATAGTTGTGGAGGGAAGAGGTATTTTTAGTTATTTGTAGATGACTACTCTTGCAAGATGTGGGCTTTCTTTCTCCTACTAAAACCTGAGGCTTTCGCTTTCTTCCAAAAATTCAAGAAATATGTTGAGAAGGAGTCACGGGCTTCTATTAAAACCCTTTACTCAGATTGAGGGGGTGAGTTTACCTCCAAAGAATTTTTAGCATTCTTAACTGAGCATGGAATCATGAGACAGTTAACAACTTCCTATACTCCTCAGCAAAATGGAGTTGCTGAGAGTTGGAACCGTTCTATTATGGAAATGGTTCCTTGTATGCTCACATGAGCTACTCTTGGGCAAAAATATTGGGTAGAAGCTATCACCACTTCAGTATATCTATTGAATAGGGCACCCACAAAGGCCCTAAAAATAATGAATTCATAGGAAGCATGGAGTGGTCGAAAACCCTCCATATCTCATCTTCGTATTTTTGGATGTTAAGCTTTCATGCACATACCAAAAGAGAAAAGGAAGAAGCTATATGAGAAGACATTGAGATGCATTTTTCTTGGCTATGATGAGCACTCTAAAGGTTATCATTTGATAGATCCTTTGACCAAGAAAATTCATATTAGTAGAGATGTTTTTAATGAAGCTTTCACATCACAAAACACATCTAAGGTATACCTAGATCTTGTGAAATCTAAGAGAAGTTCCCTTTGTCAACACAGACAGGAGGTCCTTCCACATCTTATTCAACACCAAAAATGAAGAATCCAAAATGGTATACAAGCACAATCAGGGATGCAAAGTTATCCACTCCACCAGATTTGATTTTGGAGAGACCTCGTACTCGCAGTATGGCTCAAAGGGAAAAAACAACCATAGAGACCAGTGAGGTTAATGATCTTTGTCAATATTTTGAGGAACTTTCTGTAACTCCACATAAGGAAATAGAGGATATGGATATAGATGATGATAGGGTGTTTTTGTCTTCAATGAATGAACATGAACCTGCCTCTGTACAAGATGCTCTTAGCAAGCCACAATGGAAGGATGCTATGGATGCTGAGTACAAGTCTCTAAAAAAGAACAAAACTTGGGCCCTTGTTGATTTACCACAAGGAAAGAAGCCCATTGGCTATAAATGGGTGTACAAAGTCAAGTGCAAGGCAGATGGGACAATTGATAAGCATAAGACCCGTCTTGTTGCAAAGGGCTATGCTCAAAAAGAAGGCATTGACTATGAGGAAAATTTTGCACCTACTGTTCAGATGACCACTATTCAAGTTATTTATGCTATGGCAGCACAGTATGGGTGGAAATTTCACCAGATGGATGTAAAGAATGCTTTTTTGAATGGTGATCTCCAAGAGGAATTCTACATGACTCAACCTTAAGGATTTGAAGTGGTAGGCCAAGAGCAAAAAATTTGCAAGTTGGTCAAATCCTTGTATGGTTTGAAATAAGCTCCTTGAGCTTGGTATATAAAAATGGATAATCACATCCTATAGCATGGATTTAAGAGATGTCCATCAGATGCAAACCTCTATTTCAAGAAATAAGGTTCTGAGATAGTGTTGCTTGTACTCTATGTTGATGATCTGCTCATTACAGGGAGTTCAGAACCTATGATCTCTGCTGTCAAAAGTGACGTGTAAATATTTTGAGATGACAAATCTTGGACTTCTCCATTATTGTCTTGGTCTGGAAGTAAGCTAGAAGGAGCACTACATTAAGGTGTCTTAGAAAAAAATATGCCAAGAAATTGTTAGAAAAATATCGCATGACTAATTGTAAGCCAATGGCAACTCCGATGGAATCAAGTCTTCAGTTATCGCGATATTATTATTCACCTCAGGTAGATGGTACTCTCTATCGATATTTGATCGGAAGTCTCATATATCTAACCAATACTAGGCCAGATATCGTATTTTTTGTCAACTATATTTTAAGGTTCATGTAGGAACCTAAGACTACTCACTGGAAAACAACAAAATGTGTTCTTCACTATGTTTGTGGTACTATGGAATATGGCCTAGAATACAAGCAAAATGGTAAATTCTTCTTGCAAGGATACACGGACTCCGACTATGCTAGGTCGTTTGATGATCGCAAGTCAACTTCAAGATATATTTTTCATCTTGGATCCGGTCCTGTCTCTTGGCACAACAAGAAGCAACAGGTGGTTGCTATCTCATCTACAGAGGCAGAATATCGCACCGCACGTGAAGTTGTGTGCAAAGTGATATGGTTACATCGCATCCTGACAAGTATGGGCCTTCCATCAAAATCTCCAATCCACTTGTTCTATGACCACCAGGGTGTTTTGAACCTTGTTAAGAATCCAGTACATCATGAAAAAACCAAACACATTGATACACAGTGCCACTTCATTCGAGACAAAGTTCCAAGGCACCGAATTCAACTTCAGTACATTCCCATCGATGCTTAAGTTGCAAAAATTTTCACTAAGGCACTTGGACGTGTCAAATTTGAATTGTTTCGCAAATCTCTTTGTATTGCAAATTTTCCATCCTCTAAAGAAGGATGCTGAATTGTTTGATTCTTTTAGACCCAAAAGCCTATGTAATATGGATTATAAGATTATTTCCAAAGTGATGGAAAATAGATTAAGGCCATTGTTAGAAAAAATAATTTAAGAAGAGCAAGGAGGATTTATGAAAGTGAGACAAATTCTAGATGGGATCATAGTAGCTCATGAAGTTATAAATTCAACAACTTCAAGAAAACAGAAAGCTATGATATTAAAACTTGATATGAGTAAAGCCTATGATAGGGTTAAATGGAATTTTTTTTTACAATTTTAGATAAGTTTAGTTTTGGTAAGAAATGGGTTAAATGGATTAAAGCTTGTGTCTCTACAGTTTCTTATTCAATGTTGGTCAATGAGTTAGTGACAAAATATTTTAAAGCCAAGAGAGGCCTTAGACAAGGAGATCCTCAATCTCCTTATTTGTTCATTATTATGACAGATGTTTGAGTAGGAACTTAAATAAGGCTTAAAAATATGGACTTATAAGTGGACTTAAGGTTATTAATAACATCAATAACATCACCCATCAAAAGTTTGTAGATGATACAACCATTTTTGGAAGGGCAAGTATAAATGAGGCCAGAGATTTGAATAGCTTTTTAAAAGAGTATGAAAGAGCTTCGCTATAAAAAATTGATAGGCTTAAATACAAAATTTACTTTCTTAAAACTCATACTAATATCAAAGTAAGAATCAATATTTGAGATTGAAAAAGTTGAGGGACGTTTTTTGTAGGACTGCCCAAACTGCTGAACTTGTTTCAACCATATTTCACTCATCCGGACTTGGATTGAGCTGAAATTTTGAGGGTAGATGATTGAAAAACCCTAGAACATCTCCATTAATATTAAAATAATTTTAAGCAACATAAATTATAGAACATACCTATGTGTGAATGATATCTTTGGCAAGTGGCTGTACGAGGGTTTCATCTAGGTTAAGTACAAACAACTCCAAAGGTTGGTTTTCGAGACATTCGAACCCTAGCGGCCAATATTTTTGTGGTTTTTGCTCAAGATTTTAGCAAGAAATATTACAGGTGATCCAATATGGGTTAGAAATCTATCTTTCAAAAGATGTTTATAATATGAACTTGAGTGAGAATGACTTCCAATTTGTTGCACAAAAGAAAAGTGAAAATCATACCTTTCCACGGTGTTTAGGGCATGGATTAAAGAGATCACAAAATAAGTTTCAAGCATCATATCAAAAAATGGCTCAAATATCAAGTGAATATAGTGCTAAGGTGCACCCCTGTCATGACCCGTTACCCTTGAACCCTATAAAAAGACATTAATTGATCATGGGACCAATTAATGTTCAACAGAAAGAGGTCATAGACCCTAAGGAATTCTACAAAATTTCAATTTAGGGATTTTGAAGGGTTTAGGAGGAAAAATAATGAAGATTTAATTAATTATGTTTGATTAAATTAATCGTATTGATTTTTAATTGAACTATATGTCCAATTTTTATTGGACCAAATTAGGCACTAGTATTATTCAATACTAAAGGCCTATCCTATCCTCCCTCATGGCATAGTTTGGTTGGTGGAGAGAAAAGTGAGATTCTATCTTCTATTTTTAATTAGGGATGCTTTGGAGGGATGTGGACCAAAAGGGCACACAAAAAAAAATAGGGCCACCTACCTTATCTCTAGTGGACCCTTTTTATACTTTTTTTTTATACTCCACATGACATGATAAGTCTTAATGAGCCAAGGCATATTTTAAATAATAAAATAATAAGGCCATTATTGGCCCATAAGTGGAGAAATTGCCCTAAAAATATAGGACATCTTATGAAGAAAAGCAGCTAGGAATTCTTGAAGGCCTAGGGAGTATGCTATCTACGTTGGTGGATCAGAAACCATAAGGCTTGAGAGACTTATTATTTGAAGAATGATGCATTCTTGGAGAGTAGGAAGAGACAAGAAAGGAGGAGCTTTTTGAGAGCAACCCTGTAGGAGTTTCAGGTTGGTGGGTTCTAATTGAATATGTTTCATTAAGAATACATGGATTTATTACTTATATGCTTCTCTTATAATTTTATTGGTTTGAAATCCTCTTATATTAGCAATCTAAATTGACTTGAATTAAAGATTTCCTATCGCTTATATCTCTAAGACATGGTGAGTATTGGTTTCATGAAAGTCCATTTTATCTTGTGGATATTTCCTTGACAACTCTATGCATGTTATAATAATATTAGAGTTTAACCCTTTTAGGGTTGTTAATAATTTAAACAAAAAGGAGGTTGGCCTATAGGCTAGACCATAGTTTAGTATAAGACCGCAATTAAATCTAATCGGGTCGAACAAGCCACCATGAAAGGGCTACAATTTAACCAATAAAGTCTCATTTATTGAGGATGACCACCATCACCACTAAGGTCTTCATTTACTGAAGACGATGACCGCTTCATGGTTGCTTAATTCCTAATGTGTAAACCTTCTTGTAGTATTGAATGCCCATGACACAATATATGTCGAATTCATTTTTCTACTGCTTGAACCTGCCCTATTTAGACTTGATGATATTGATATGTCTATCTTTAATTTATTGTTGATCTAAACTCCTTTACTTACATATGTTTTCATCCAATAGTATGCATTGAAAAGATTCTCATTTTGAGTGATGATCTAAAATTATAGAGACAAATATTAGAGTTGGGGAAACCTAACAATTTCTAGGGCTATTTCGCTCTGATTCCACACTCCACGTGTAATAAGCATAAAATACCTCAAACCCAAGAGCCACCATGGGTGGATCCATTATCACATTCAGTAAGAAATACGCTCAACCTAGCCATGATATTTCATTTATTTCTAGTGGAGCCACCAAGTATATATGTTTTTACTCCTAAAATTAATACTACCATGGAGATTAAACTCGATCCCCTAATTTGGGGTAGCCAATTTATGCCTGTGGTTTCACTGTGAGTCCATGGATGCTAAGAATACCTTGTTTTAGAGATAATGTCATCACCCTGAATCTTTGTAGAAACATCCTATACTGATGCTTCACCCAAATCAAGGTGTGGTTTGAGACTTTGAATCCCTGATTATTTTATAAAATTGGGGCAAATACCCTACTATTGGAAGTCAAAAAACATCTAGTCCATTCACCTCGATAGCGGTTGTAGGGCTCTGTCTCGGTCCTATTAACCTAAACCAGTGTAGATGATGAGGGATCCACCCTAATATAGAACAATTACATGTGAAGTCATGACATACCACTCTACGACAAGGAATTCATGAGATTGTGGTGAAGGCCTATTTCTTACAACTCTTGAGAATTTTATGCAGCATTGCCATTTCATGGGCATCTAAAATTATACAAATATTAAGGATAAACCATCACCATCCTTGGTCGATGTACCTGTGCTTGGAAAAATGGGCAAATGAAAACAGGGTCACCCATGTCCCTCTCCTCGATATCCATGTAAGGATGTTGAGAGAGTGTTAAAGTATAAGTGAACCACACCTTGTTATGAGGTTGTTAGAGTGTATACCAATTATTGTCTTAAAATAAAGCCTAAGTACGTAACTGTCAACATACCCTTGACCAATAGGTCAAGTCATTTTTGATAATTAGAATTGCGTAGACTCCATATTGGTAAATCGAGAGGTCAAACTTCCCTTTGATATGTAAACAAAAAAAGGGGTCAATAAGTGAATAGTCCCTGAAGTTATGGATTTTGTATAAGCATATTGAAATTAATGAAAATTATAGATATAAACACATATAATATATAAAATAAGGTAAGGTGACAACCTTTTCCTTTAAAGGATAGGAAAATTTCCTAGATAAAGTTAAAAAATGGAAAAGGCCATATAAGGAAAATAAATGGGTAGTCTATGAAAAGATCTAATTATGGCATATTATAATAAAACAATGTTATGAGTAAATTTCCTAGATTACATTGTATAGAAAAATAGTTGAAATTTTTGATTAAGTAAAATAATGAATGTTTCATAAATTAGGGGTATGAGACTATAATTTATGAAGTGAAGGTTGATTATATATCAAGATTAAAGAATGAATTTGGAATTCATTCTTGAGGGAATTTATGAAGTTTCCTCTAATGTCGAAGAGATTTATCCAAAATATAATTCCAATGATTGTCATCACATGTGAGATGTTATTAAACCTTAAGTTGGATTAGAGAAAGGAATCAATAGCTTCCTTAATTGAATATTGAATTTTGAAGAAACAGATGGATTTCTTATGGGTATGGGAAGTACCTTAATGTTAAAATGATGACTTAGATAAAGGAATTGGGAAATTCCTTAATTGCATTGTGAACCTAAAAAGGGACAGTTGTATCCCTTGGTTTGTATACTCTGTGTAAATAGGAATTCATAGATGCCTTTTGTACTTTTGAAAATTTGACATCTCAAGTTATGAATATGAGTAAAGAGCATATTTTGGAGGCTAGGTTTATTCCCCATGAGGGTTCCCAGCACAAACAATGTGTCATTATATTTGTGGTTTTATGTGATGTTTCTTGTGCATTTAATTTCAAAATTAAAATGCTATGAGTGGATGAGAAGATTATGCATACCTCTAGATGATTATAATTATTATATTTGTGTACTATTTAATTGGGAGTTCAATTATAATGTAAAGAATGTATGCTTAATTTACAATATGTAATGATCAATGATATACGATTATGTTATTTACTTTTCAAAATGTAATGGGAAATTATGAATGATGTAACTAGCTATCTTTACCTTTCAATGATTAGCACTTGATGTATGGATGCATAAGGAAGAATGTAATGGAATACAATTCTTGCACAAGTGGGTATCTCATGTGTTGTTTCATAAAATTAAGACTATAATGTAGTTGGTTCTATTCATAAAGGCTTCATTGCTTCATTTTCACATCATAAATACTCATGGATGGTTTAAATTGAATCACATGAGTTTAGAGTGGATTGAAATCCATAAGAAAGCAAATTGGTCTTGAGTTGGGAACCAAGACAAACCTTACATTTTGAATTGAGAATTGAATGTACATGAGGAAGGATACTTCCATGAGGGTTAAATAATATCCTTTTGTAATGAATTTAATTTATTCTTTTATATAACAAAAGGTATGGACAAATAAGCCTTAAGAGGCATAAGGTAATATAATCATGCTTAATATGGCATTCCAAGGATTATGTAAGTTTAATCATGGGTAGTGATTTTATTATCTTAGTGACCCCATCGAGAAGATGTGGGTAGGATCTAAGATCTATGAATAACCATGGTTGAGGTTATTTCATTATTATGGGTTTTCATATTCAAGGCATTCACCTATATACTGGTCTTGGTGGAAAATATGGTTTAGGGTGATTTTCCTTTATGAGGGATGAAACCTATCACTTGGCCAATGTTCTCATATTCATGTGATATGAGGGTTTCCTAGAAGCTGATCACTTCTACTCAAGAGTGACTTTTATTAAGTCTTAATATCTCTTGATACTATTTGCCTTGACAACTTACAATCCAATGGGAATGATTCTATCTTAGGTCATTATTATGTTTTTGGCCTCATGAAAGATGAATATGTTATTTATACATATAAAAAAAAACTTGTGGATAAGAAGTGATAACAATTGGGGTTGTTACAGTTGGTATCAGAGCCCACACAAACTAATAGATTCTATTTAGATCTAGGTTAGTAAAAAATTTGGGCATGAAACAAAACTTGAGAGAAAAATAAAAACATAAAATTCACAAATCTAAACGATGCATACTTGGTAAGGATAGAGTCAAAACTTGGGATTACCGATGTTTGAGTTTCTTTCTCCCACGAGTAGATCTACAATAATTTGAAAGTGGAAGAGCTAAGTGAATCCTCCTACATGGATTTTAAGTAGTGTACCTTAGAATATTTTGGGAAAATACTCAGCATTTATATCTTTTGATTTACTTACTCCTTATTTTCAAGTGTGTAAGAACCGAAGGTTCAAATTTACTAAAGGATCACTTAAGATTAAAGTTATCAAATAATTATAGATAAATTATTAATTTCTTAGGCCAATTAGCTCGAATTGAAACACTCTATGAATAAGAATTGATGGATAAAACTCAAGTGAGTTGAAATTTAGCCACTAAAGATAGCCTAAAAATATTCTATGTCAAAACAATGAGGATACCTCAATTATCGGTCTAGAATGACCTTGGATTAAAATTGGCACATTAAAAGAGTGTTTTATTTAATTAATTTTTTTTACAATTTGGTCTTTTTCCAAGAGGTTGAATATCTCAACTAAAACGAACTCTGGTGGATTACTATTTTGATTAGTAATAGTTCACCTAGAGATAGTTGTAGACCTGAAACTTTACCATGGTTAGAAATACCAATTTATTTGTTGTAATCTAATAGATGTGCTTCACACTATTTAAGCACTGAAACAAGATGCAAAGTGACACATGTGGTAATAATAATTACACATAAGAACCTGAGGGTAGAAGCAAAAAGATAAAATTCTAGTTGAGAACGATTAAACTCAATTTAGAATCACGGGATGTAAATACAAGCTAGTTGATTGCAATTGGAGACTAACTACTAAAAATTTAAGACCAAAACAATAAACAAAACAATGTTTTATTTGTTTTTATTTTTGATCAATGTTACAATACACTTTGGGTACAGATGCTGTAACAATATTATCTGAAGAAACTTCATACTTTTTCTTGACATGGAATTTTTTCGGAATAACTCCACGAAACAACTTTGATAATTTGAATATTCTAACTCCAAGAAAAGTATGCCACCCAACCACCCAGGTGGTGGTTGCATGTATTGAGGTGTGCTACGCTATTTAAAACAATAACTACTCATTATACCATGCATGTGGTATTATTTTCCAAAGAAAACTGGAGCATAAAATAGTTGGACAAAACATATAAAATCAACAACTAAATATTATTAAGTAGTTTTTGAATAAAAATATGCAAGAACTAGGATATGGACATAATAGCAGGGGTAAGATGAAAACCATTATAGTCTTAGTCAAAGTTTGAGCTATCATAATATTTGATTAAATATAAGCTATGCTCAGAATAGATAACTGGAAGCGAAATATTGTAGCGAATTGTACTGTATCTATCAAATACATAATACGGCCAAGGAGTGCCACGACGTCCATACAACATAAGATCCATTTTTTTCAGACACCAATTTTGAGAAAATATATTATGAATTTCCCAGAATAAGTGAGTTTGAATATACATTTGATAAAGAAGACTCTAATAAAGCTCGCTATCAAAAGAAACCTTTCCAGTGGGAACATACTTCTTGACCACATTCAAATAATAGGTTGGTAGAAATTGAAATGGAATATTTAGAGGATCACTTATAGGAGGTAATCAAGAATATCCAAATTCGACATGGAATATTAATTAGGCCAACTGAAGAATCTATCGAACCACTTGAAATGACTTAAAGGACTTTCAAAAGCTAAATAATTATATGAATTATTCCTTAGCCACACATCACAATGTGAATCCTGGATAAAGGTATTACAATATATTTGATCCATGGATATAAGGGTGTTACGAGCTTTGATAGCCTAGATTTGTAAGAAATTTTGCAACCCTTCTCTCTGTTGAAGTGATTTTTAGGGAATCCAAACAAAAGATTCATAAAAATTATGTTGTTCTTCTTCATAACAAAACATGATGGCTAATTACTGAATTGGTTTCCTCCCGAAAGGAATTTAAGAGAATCTTTCTCTCTTTCTGATAATGTGCTTGATTTCAACAAGTACTCATTACCCGATTTGAAAAAAAAGTACCTAAAGATAAGGCACCAAAATAAATGTGCACGAAATCAACCTATGGGAACATTGAAGGGGTAATTATAGGACCTTACCTAAAGATGAAAGGACATGTTCCACATCAAGAATTGATAAGGTAAAACAAAATCTTCAATGGGAAAATCAAGCTAAATACAAAGTTGAAGGATCCACCTTGGGATCATCAAGATGTAATCGGTTAAATGAATGGACAAGATTAATAGGTTGGAAATTGAACCATATAATCACTTTGATCAACAACGAAAATTTGGAAATTGATTGTATGTAATAACTTACAGTTTTTTAATCTTTCACCTACTCATGGCATTCAATATGATCATATTCATGGCAAGATTTTCTTGGATGATATTAGTTATATGTGGTGTAAACCCCATTATATGCTTTATGATACTTTTGATTTTTCTATTGATCTAGTGATGCATCTACCCTAAAAGGAAGAAACTAATATTTAGTATTACCCAATATAAATAAGAAGAAGGGGTAGTTACAACAGGGGATATAACAATGAGAAAATATAGAACAATTGAGGGAACAAGGAGAGAATATCCTATGCAAAATTCCCAGGAAGATATCTAGGCATGATAAAGAATAAGGTTGGAAGCCGAGAGAGATGCTTCCATTGTTGAGTGAGATAGGCTCAGATCAGAGATATTACAAAGAAATACTTGGAGAGCAACAACGATGGTATCCATGCTCATGAAAAACCCATAATTTCATCAAATAAGGGAAGAATTTAATGCTACATTCCTGTAATATTGTTTTGTTGCAATGTTGAATCATGATATGCTTCTCACACCACAACCAACCGCTAATACACAATGTAGGAGAAGAAGAGTCACTCATGCAACTCATAGACCAATCTGAGGTAGTGATCAGGCAGCTACTGGAATAATTGCTCCACCATCATCTCCAGTCGTAAGTACCAGTACAGTACAAGGTGAGGAATAGACCCAAGAGCACCAACATTAAGATCCATTAGGGCACCACTTTGTAGGCCACCACTTGAAGTAGGGTATGCAAGTCAAGGATGAGGCATAAATGTATTTTACAAACTTTTGAAATTTTATATTTTTTTTTGTAGAAAATAAATGCTATATGAATATTGTTGTTTAAAATGGATTTAATTAGTTATATGTGATTCAAAGGAATGCATGAACATTAATTTTTGTTTGTATAAAACTAAATGAAATTTGAAGAATGGATTGGTGTCCATTCTTGGAGAAGGTATGGGACTTCTCCATGATATTTATGATATAAACCAGGGAACATCTGGTGGATGCTCAGGTGTTTGCAAAAAGGTTGCAAAAATGCATCTTAGGATATATGTAAATATCCTAAATTGAGATTCAAAAATTATGATGTGTCTTTATTGACACTTAATTTTATCAAGTTAACTCAAGTTAAAGGTTAACAAATTATACTATGATACTGCTTGGTGGGAGTTTTGATAAAATTAATAAGACTTTTTATGACTAATATAGTACAAAGGTATAATTTTAGGATATCTCTATAACACCATATTGCATATTCTATTATTGTAGTACTTTGAATTTATTATTGGTGTAGTAATAGATAGATTAAAACTATAATATTTGTGATGAGATTATGTTTTGATGATATTTTTAATACTTGTGTTATGCAAAATGAATCTTATATTGTTTATAAGGACATGGTACTACTAATATTTTATATTTTTGTAGGTCCAGGTACTCTCATGGATGGAATATGTAGCTTACCATCAGGATTGAGGTGCTAGAAGAAAGAAAAATTTGATGTCTCAAATTACAAAACAACAGAATGAATTATAGTAGATACATATTTTTATCAAGGTAAATGTTCAAACATAGAGGGCTATGTTTAATCTAAGGGGGGTGTATGTCATGACCCTGTACCCTTGAAACCTATAAAAAAGATATTAATTGATCATGGGATCAATTAATGCTCAACAGAAAGGGGTCATAGACCCTAAGGAATTCTACAAAATTCCAATTTAGGGATTTTGAAGGGTTTACGTGGAAAAATAATGAATATTTAATTAATTATGTTTGATTAAATTAATTGCATTAATTTTTAATGCAACTACATGTCCAATTTTTATTGGACCAAATTAGGCACTAGTATTATTCAATACTAAAGGCCTATCTTATCCTCTGTCATGGAATAGTTTGGTTGATGGAGATAAAAGTAAGATTCTCTCTTCTATTTTTAATTAGGGATGCTTTGGAGGGATGTGGACCAAAGGGGACACAAAACAAAATAAGGCCACCTACCTTATCTCTAGTGGACCCTTTTTCTACTTTTGGTTGATACTCCACATGACATGATAAGTCCTAATGGGCCAATGCATATTTTAAATAATAAAATACTAAGGCAACTATTGGCCCATAAGTGGAGAAATTGCCCTAAAAATATAGGACATCTTGTGAAGAAAAGTATCTAGGAATTCTTGAAGGCCTAGGGAGTATGTTGTCCACCTTGGTGGATCAGAAACCATAAGGCTTGAGAGACTTATTATTTGAAGAATGATGCATTCTTGGAGAGTAGGAAGAGACAAGCAAGGAGGAGCTTGTGGAGACCAACCCTGTAGGAGTTTCAGGTTTGTGGGTTCTAATTGAATATGTTTCATTAAGAAGAGATGGCTTTCTTAATTATATGCTTCTCTTATAATTTTATTGGTTTGAAATCCTCTTATATTAGCAATATAATTTGACTTAAATTAAATATTTTCTATCGCTTATCTCTCTAAGACATGGTGAGGATTGGTTTCGTGAAAGTCCATTTTTTATCTTATGGATATTTCCTTGACAAATCTATGCATGTTATAATTATATTAGAGTTTAAGCCTTTTAGGGTTGTTAATAATTTAAGGAAAAAAGAGGTTGGCCCATAGGCTAGACCATAGTTTAGTATAAGATCACAATTAAATCTAATAGGGCCGAACAAGCCACCATGAAAGGGCTACAATTTAACCTTTAAAGTCTCATTGATTGAGGATGACCACCATCACCACTAAGGTCTTCATTGAATGAATATGATGACTGCTTCATCGTTACTTAATTCCTAATGCGTAAACATTCTTGTAGTATTGAATGTCCATGACATAGTATATGTGGAATTCATGTTTCTACTGCTTGAATCTGCTCTATTTAGACTTGATGATACTGATATGTCTATATTTAATTTGTTTTTGATCTAAAATCCTTTACTTACATATGTTTCTATCCAATAGTATGCATTGAAAAGATGCTCATTTTGGGCAATGATCTAAAATTATAGAGATAGAGATTAGAGTTGGGGAAACCTAACTATTTATAGGGCTATATCGCTCTAATTCCACTCTCCACTTGTAATAAGCATAAAATACCTCAAACCCAAGAGCCACCATGGGTAGATCTATTATCACATTCAGTAAGAAATACGCTCAACCTAGCCATAATATTTCATTTGTTTCTGGTGGAGCCACCAAGTATATATGTTTTTAATCCTAAAAATAATACTACCAAGGAGATTAAACTCGATTCCCTAATTTGGGATAGCCAAATGATTCCCGTGGTTTCATTGTGAGTCCACGGATGCTAATAATACCTTGTTTCAAAGATAATATCAATCGATGAATCTTTGTAGAAATATTCTATACTAATGCTTTACCCAAATTGAGGTGTGGTTTGAGACTTTGAATCCCTGATTGTTTTATAAAATTGCGGTAAATACCCTGCTATTGGAAATCAAAAAAACATCTAGTTCATTCACCTTGATAGTGGTTGCAGGGCTCTATCTCGGTCCTATTAACCTAAATCAGTGTAGATGATGAGGAACCTACCATGATCTAGAACAATTATATGTGAAGTCATGACATGCCACTCTACGACGAAGAATTCATGAGATTGTGATGAAGGCTTGTTTCTTACAACTCTTGAGAAGTTTATGCAGCATTGCCATTTCATGGGCATCTAAAATTACATAAGGATTAAGGATAAACCATCGCCATACTTGGTCGATGTGCTTGTGCTTGGAAAAAGGGGCAAACAAGAATAGGGTCACCCATGCCACTCTCCTCGATATCCATATAAGGATGTTGAGAGAGTGTTAAAGTATAAGTGAACCACACATTATTGCGAGGTAGTTAGGGTGTATACCAATTATTGTCTTAAAATGAAGCCTAATTACATAACTGTCAACATACTCTTGACCAATAGGTCAAGTCATTTTTGATAATTAGAATTGCGTAGAATCCATCTTGTCAAATTGAGGGGTCAAACTTCCCTTTGATATGTAAACAAAAAAAAGGGTCAATAAGTGAATAGTCCCTAAAGATATGGCTTTTGTATAAGCATATTGAAAGTAATGAAAATTATAGATATAAACACATATAATATATAAAATAAGGTAAGGTGACCAAATTTTCCTTTAAGGATAGGAAAATTTTCTAGATAAAGTTAAAAGGGAAAATGCCATATAAGGAAAATAAATGGGTAGTCTATAAAAATATCTAATTATGGTATATCATAATAAGATGTTATGAGTAAATTTCCTAAATTATATTGTATAGAAAATTAGTTGAAATTGCTGATTAAGAAAAGAATGAATGTTTCATAAATTAGGGGTATGGGACTTTAATTTATGAAGTGAAGGTTGATTATTTATCAAGCTTAAAGAACGAATTTGGAATTCATTCTTGAGGGAATCTATGAAGTTTCCTCTAATGTCGAAGATATTTCTCCAAAACGTAATTCCAATGATTGTCATAATCACATGTGAGATGTTATTAACCCTTAATATGGCTTAGAGAAAGGAATCAATAGATTCCTTAATTGAATCTTGAATTTTGAAGAAACAGATGGATTCCTTATGGGTATGGGAAGTACCTTAATGTTAAAATGATGACTTAGAGAAAGGAATTGAGAAATTCATTAATTGCATTGTGAACCTAAAAAGGCATAGTTGTATCCCTTGGTTTTTATACTTGTGTAAATAGGGATCCGTAGATGCCTTCTGTACTTGTGAAAATTTGACATCTCAAGTTATGAATATGAGAAAAGAGCATATTTTGGAGGCTAGGTTTATTCCCCATGAGGGTTCCCAGGATAAACAATGTGTCATTCTATTTGTGGTTTTATGTGATGTTTCTTGTGCATTTAATTTCAAAATAAAAATGCTATGAGTGGATGAGACGATTATGCATACCTCTAGATTATTATAATTATTATATTTGTGTACTATTTAATTGGCAGTTCAATTATAATGCAAATAATGTATGCTTAATTTCCAATATATAATGATCAATGATATACGATTATGTCATTTAATTTTAAAAATGCAATGGGAAATTATAAATTATGTAACTAGCTAGCTTTACCTTTCAATGACTAGCACTTGATGTATGGATGCATAAGGAAGAATGTAATGGAATACAATTCTCATGCAAATGGGTATCTCATGTGTTGTTTCAAAAAAATAAGACTATAATGTAGTGGGTTATATTCATAAAGGCTTCATTGCTTTATGTTCACCTCATAAATACTCATGGATGGTTTAACTTGAATCACATGAGTTTGGAGTAGATTGAAATCCACAAGAAAGCAAATTGGTCTTGGGTTGGAAACCAAGACAAACCTTACATTCTAAATTGAGAGTTGAATGTACGTGAGGAGGGATACTTCCATGAGGGTTAAATAAGACCCTTTTGTAATGCACTTAATTTATTCTTGTATATAACAAAAGGGATGGATAAATAAGTCGTAAGAGGTATAAGATAATATAATCATGCTTAAGATGGCATTCCAAGGATTATATAAGTTTAATCATGGGTAGTGATTTTATTATCTTAGTGACCCCAACGAGAAGATGTGTGTAGGACCTAATATCTATGAATAACCATGGTTGAGGTTATTTCATTATGATGGGTTTTCATCTTCAAGGAATTCACCTACATACTGGTCTTTGTGGACAATATAGTTTAGGGTGATTTTCCTTTATGAGGGATGAAACCTAAAATCTTGGCCAGTGTTATCATATTCTTGTGATATGAGGGTTTTGTAGAAGCTGATCACTTATACTCAAGAGAAAATTTTATTAAGTCTTAATATCTCTTGATGCTATTTGCCTTGACAACTTACAATCCAATGGGAATGATTCTATATTAGGTCATTATTATGTTCTTGGCCTCATGAAAGATGAATATGTTATTTATACATGTAAAAAAAAAATTGTGGATAAGAAGTGATAACAATTGGGGTTGTTACAACCTCAAAAATAGATATACTATGGAATCCCCTGTCAAGGGTAAGAATTTTGAAGAATCAACCCTAAAAATAAATTTTAGGGATGCCCTACATGGTGGATAGCCTCAACTTAATTCTAATATTAATATTAGGGCTTCTTGTAAACCTCTAAGAATGCCTAAGATTGATCCCAAGAAAATAGAGTCAGGATGTCTTAAAGTAGTTTATGAAACTCCTATTGTTAAGATTGATATGGGCAACATTCAGACTGGCATTAAAGATCTAGAAAAAGAGGACTAATTTATCATTTTGTGGGTTTTCTTCTGAGCCTATTTGCTTTCAAATTTTGGGCTGCAAAAAGTTAGAAAACTAAAGGTGAGTTAAAAATATCTATTTATCCAAATGGTTATTTTCTTATTTTATTTGCTAATAATGAAGATAGAGAGAAAATTTTTCAAGGGGGTCCCTGGTTCTTTGGAAGGGCGGGGCTTTTCATGAAGCCCTGACATACTAAATTTAAAGCCAAAGAAGAGATGCCTTCTACAAGTCGTGTGTGGGTTAGACTCTTTGGCCTCATAATTGAATTCTAGAATCCGACTATTTTTTCTTCAATTGGAAACTCTTTACGAACATTTATGATGACTACTGATTCTACTAAAACATTTGAACATATTATTTATGCTTGTATTTGTGTTTTAATGGATTTTGACAAACCCCTACCTAAAAATATTACTTTATAATTTGAGGAGGACACTTGGGAGCAAGTAGTGGACTATGAGAATATTCCTTTTCGTTGTAGAATTTACCATAAATATGGTAATTTGGCTAGTTTTTTCCCAAATAAAATTCCAAATCAAAAGAAAAAATATATAAATTCAACAGGTTTCCAAATACCTAAGAACACTAAAAAAATAGTTATGAAGGATCAATCAAAGTTATCTTCTAATATGTTTGAAATTATTTCCACAAATGAGGTCCCAAGTGAGGAAGAGAAAATAATGGAAATAGAAATATTAGAAACATAATTTAAATATAAAGGGAAGAACTCAGAGATAAATCAACAAATAAAAGGATTTCAACAAAAAAGGGAGAAAATATTCACAAGAAAAACAATCTTTTAAATGTTAAAAATTCAAATAATATAGGTCCCAATATAGACTTTGTTGAACCTTCTGGTAACATTTTGACTATGTACAAGAATTCTTCAAGGCTAGAAGCCATCTCAGATTCAATTGGAGTAAGTCAAGAAACAAGGAAAAAAAAATTGAAGATGGATTCTAATAAAAAGGCAGGTCGCAAGACTAATCAATATCATATGGTAAAATAAGGTGAAAAGCTTGTAGAGGAAGGTAATATTAATGTCCTTCCCAAAATTTTTAACCCTAGTCTTAATGAATATCATCACTTGGAATATTAGAGGACTTAAATGGAGTCTTTCAAAAAAAAATAAAATTTTAAGAATGATTTAGATAAATCATCCACATCTTGTTTTCCTTCAAGAAACGAAGATGTCAATAGAGGATATGGAATCAATTCCTATTAAATTTTGGCCAGTTGAAAAAATGATTTCCCTCAGTTCCCAGGGGACTTCTGGTGGCATTGCTTGCCTTTGGGACCCAAAAGAGGTAGTTATTCACCATATGGTTGGAATTTGGGGTCTTTTGGCTATAGCTATTCAAAGCAGACATTCCAACCAAATTATGCTTTGCATTACTATTTATGCTCCGACTAATTTGGAGGAAAAAATAAGATAGTGGAAGAATATTACTTATATTATCTCTCATTTTCCTGAATCTTGGATCTTTATCGGAGGATATTTCAATACCATCCTCTCTCTAGAAGAGAAAATTAGAGGAAATTGAAATTTGGACAAGAGCACTAACCTCATGAGTGAATATATTATAAACCTCCATCTTGTGGATATCCAACTAGATAATGGCCTTATGAATTGGTCTAACAGAAGGCAAGGCTTAGCTTGTATAATGGAGATATTGGATAGGTTCTTGCTCTCTAACAATTTCTTAATCCATGGTCACATTCCTAAAGTAAATACTCTTAACAATGCTAGTTCGGATCACTGTCCTGTTATGGTAGAGATGTGAAAAACCAATGTGATTTTCTCTCCTTTTCGATTTCAATTAATGCGACTTAGAGATAGTTCCTTTAAACCTTGAGTGCAACAATGGTGGAAGGAAGGTAAACCTAGGTATGAGACCAAGATGTTCTATTTTTCCAAAATATTGCAATACATTAAATCCAAAATCAAGACTTAGAATTAGGAGTTTGGAAATATTCATAAAAAAACATGAATTTATTGCTCAGCTTGAAAATTTGAATAAGAAAATCCATTTAGATGGCCTCACAGAGTGCAAGTGTAGATGAAATTAAACTCACATCTTAGTTAGAGGAATGGGAAAAAAGAGAATAACTCTTATGGAAGCAAAAATATAGAATGCAATGGTTCAAAGAAGGTGATCGAAACATAAATTTCTTCCACAAATATCTTCTAGCTCAAAAACCTCACAACTTTATTTATTCCCTAAAATCATATTCTAGAGATGTTGTCTACACTTGGGATGGCATGAACTCTATTGTTGTCAATTAATTTTTCAATATTTTTACTGCTACTCCTCTTGACTAGGATTCTCAAAAAAATGTTCTTTAAGCAATCCCTTCTCTTATCACATTTGAGGAGAACTCTATTTTGACTGCTCCTATTACTATCAATGAGCTTCAACATGTAGTTTTTAAAATGCAAAAGGGAAAACCCTAGGTCCTGATGGTTTTCCTATTGAGAAGAGTTTTGGGATATCCTTCATGCTGATTTATTAGAGGTGGTGGAAGAAGCCAGGAAAGACAAAGAAATTTTAGGGTTATCAATAAAACTTATATTACTCTTGTTCCAAAAGCTCAAGAGGTTGAACATATCTTAGCTTTTAGACCTATTGCTTTATGTAATGTTATTATCAAAATCATTACTAAGATCATGGTAGAAAGGTTGAAGCTTCTTTTGTATAAGATTATTTCCCATGAACAAGGGGGTTATGTTGAAGGGTGTCAAATAGTTGATGAGATAGTTCTTACTCAGGAAGCCATACATTCCATGGATATGCAAAAATCTCCTTCCATGTTCATTCGGTTAGACTTATCCAAATCTTATGATAGAGTGGATTGGCACTTCCTTATCAAAGTTTTGAGGCAATTTGGTTTCTCTCAGGATTGGATGAATTGGATCGTGGGATGTATCTCTTTAGTTTTCTACTTAGTTCTTATCAATGGTAGGCCTTCTTAGTTGTTCCTAGATCCCAGAGGTATTAAGAAAGGTGACCCCCTATCCCCTTATTTATTCATCATTATTTTTGAATGCTTAGGTAGGGCTATAACCAAAAAGAGAGAAGAAAAAACCCTTGAGGGAGTTACCATTGCTCATGGAGCTAGACCTATCTCTCATATTCAATTTGTTGATGAATCTACTCTTTTAGGTAAAGCTAAAATTAAGGAAGGTTCTACTATTAACCAAATCATTAGCTATTTTTCTAAGGCTATTGGACATTTGATCAATGAAAACAAATATAAATCCATTTTAGTTCACTACTCTGCCATATAGGAATCCATGGTCTTGGATAAATTAAGATATAAGAAGATCTCCCTTCCAATCACTTATTTAGGTATTCCCATCAATATTTGAAGACAAAAAAAATATTGGAATTGGTTGTTGGACAAAGTCAAGAAGAAAATTGGAAAGTGGACCAATAGGTGTATTTATTCTAGGGGTAGACTCATATTGGTAAAATAAGTCCTTCAGGCTATTCCTATTTATGTTTCTACCATGTTGAATATTCCAAAGGTTATTCTTTGAGAATTGGATCAAATCAGTCATCGGTTCCTCTGGAGTGGTACTAAGGAGAAAATAAAATGGGACTTGGTGAAATGGGATACTTTATGTCTTCCTAAGAATGAAGGGGGGTTATAATTTCGGTCTGCTATTAATAAAAACAAATATTTTGTTACAAAATTATATTGGAGGATTTTGCATAACCCCAATGCTCTTTGGGCCAAGAATATCTGTGCTAAATATGTTGAGAACAAAAGTCCTGAAGACCTTATTCACTATCAATTGCCTTCCAAAGGTTCTCCCATTTTAGCATTTCTTAAGACTAGTGAGGATTTGATAAAGAAAAAATTATTTTGGATCATTCATAATGGTCAATAGGAAATTTTTTGGATAGATTCTTTGGATTGTCACAAGCCTTTGATAACTCAGTTTCTTGATTGGAGACCTTGGATGGAGGATCTTCACCGAGCTAATTGGATAAAGATGACTAATTATTATCGATACCATACTGGTAATTCAAATGTTGGTAGATATTGGATCCCTATTGAGGACTGGTCTATTCAAATCCCATAAAGGTAAAGACAAGATATCCAATGCATCCTTCATATGGGATCTCTATCTTAGTACCATGATAATTTTTTTTTGGATGAAACAACACTACTAAGGGTGAGTATTCAATTGCTCAAGGTTATTTGGACTTATGCCATAATAATCCCAACCAATCATTTGACATATTTTCTCAGTTGTGGGATAAAAATCTTTGGCCTAATGTGAGGTTATTTACTTGAATTTTATTGCACAGTAGGGTTCTTACTATGGAGCATCTTATGAAGCATGGTTTTCATGGCCATTTTAGATGTGAAATATGTGAAGAGAATGTGGAAACTCTCAACTATATTTTTATTGAGTGTAATTTAGCCTCTGATCTTTAGAGAAGAATGGCCACTTTACTTGGCTTACAGTGGTCCAAATTTTTTACTTTTGAACAACTTTGGAGGGATTGGCCTAATCAAGAGGGTGTTGATCATTTTATTAGGCATTTAGTTTGGATGGGTTCTACCATTCTTCTTTGGAATATATGGAAAGAAAGGAACAACTAGATATTTAATAAAGAAAGGAAGGATGTTCACTATATATAGAAAAATACCATTGCCAACTTAGTTGAGTTAGTCCATAAGTTCCTTAATAATCCCCAAAACTACCACTAAAGATGGGATCAAGTGATGCAAATATTGAATATTAACTCTTTTAAGAGAAACCAACTTAAAGGAAATGTGAGTAATTGTAATATGGATAGAACAAGGAATTGGCAACCTCCTCCTAATGATTTTGGAAGAGTCAATACTGAAGGAGCCTCTAGAGGGAACCTTGGAAAATCTAGTGTGGGAGGCATTGGTAGACTTTCAAATAACTCCATGGTTTTTACTTTTCTTGAGAATTTGGGTATTCTATCCAATAACCTTGCTGAGGGGTATGGTATCCTTAGAGACCTTCAAGAGGCTACTAAGGTTGGATAGGAAAAGGTACTAGTTGAGTCATAATATCAACTCATGATTAATATTTTGAAGACTGCTAAGAATCATAAGGTTGATTACAGAATAAAAAGAATTATTGAGAAGATTTAGTTAACCTAGATGGGATTTTTGAAAGTTGATTACAATCATGTGCTCAAAGATCAGAACAAGAGTGTTGATGCTTTAGCTAATTGGGCTTTGGACAAAGCTGATATTACTTTCTATGGCCACCCTCCTATATGATGGGATTCATAAATAAGGGAAGCTCTTCTTTATATCATTTCTTTGGATGGCTCCAGTTCTGAAGGTACCTAGTTTCTTCTTGCTTTATTTTTGCTTCTTTTTAGTTCGGTAGGGTATTTTAGTTCCCTAGCTCAAATTAATATTTCTTTTGTTTCCTTTATTTATTCTTGCCTTAATAGTCTTTTGGTCTAGAAAGGTCATTGTTGTGTTCTATTTTTTTCTATTTTTTTTATTTGTGTGTGATTTTTTTGTGTTTTGTTTTTTTGTTTTTTGTTGTTCTTGTGTTTTTTTTGTTTTGTGTTTTTTGTTGTTGTTATTGTATTTTTTATGTTCTTGCACTTGTGTTTCTGTATGTTTGTGTTAATTAGTGTTTTTGTGTTTTGGTGTGTGAGAGTTTTCTATATTTTTATTTTTCTCTGTTGTTTGTTGTTGGTTGCTTTTTAATTTAATTTTATTAATTTTTAGGTTTTTGTTGTTTTTGTTTTTCATGTTTTTGTTGGTTGTGTCTTTGTAGTGTTTTGTTGTTTTTTGTTATATTTGTGTTTTGTTATGTTGTTCTTGTGTTTTTTCTGTGTGGTTTGTGTTGTGTTTTTTATTTTATTGTGTGTGTGTGTTTGGTTGTGCTTTATATTTTTGAAACACTCAAGGAGCATATTTTTTTATTTTTTATTTTTTTAATCTTTTTGTGTGTTTGTGTGTTCTTATTTTTTGTTGTTTTAGGTTTGCTCCTTGAGTATGTCAAAGGTGGTAGGCCAGGTGCGAGCCTTGATCGATTTTGGTAGAAGAGATACCCCTGCCTCCTTGGGTCTTAGCAAAAAGTAGCATCCCTTTTGGGATATTTACCATAAAAAAATATCAAAGTAAGAATTTTTAGGTTGCTTCAAATGGATGAGGTGAATTTACCAACAACTTATCTAGGGATGCCTTTATTTGAGGGGAGAATGAGGATAGATTTATGGAATCCGGTTATTAGTAAAGTTCAAAATAAACTTCCAGCTTGGAAAGGTAGATGGTTATCATTAGTAGGAAGATTGTAGCTAATAAAGTCAGTCTTACAAGCCATTCCAACATATTTATATCATTGTATTCTATGCCAAAATTAGTTGATTTTTTTTAATTATTTTTATGTGATCCTTTTTATGGTCAGGTTTACATGATAAAAGGAAATTTTCCTTGGTGAAATAGAGCAAGTTGTGTGATGATAAAAACTAGGGGAGATCTTGGTTTAAGAGCTCTTGCATATGCAAACTTAGCTCTTAGGGGAACAGTTATCTAGAGATTGTACAAAGAGAGTCAAATAGAATGGGAAAAAAATATTCTAAGTATGCTGATCCCAATGAACCAAATTTAATATTTACTGCATTCTCTCTTCCAAATGGTTATGCTCTTTGGAATGGTTTAAAAAAATCTATTGATCTTATGATTAAAGGTTTAAGATGGGTGCTAGGAACTGGAGAAACAATTTCTATTTGGATGGATACTTGGTGTGATAAAAAACCACTCAATTTAAACCCAATTTTGAAACCTTGGATGATATTGCTTCAAGACAAATATGGTGATAGAGTTTCAAACATTTTGTACAAGGATCAAGAAGGAAGATACAAATGGAAAGAAGATTTTTTTACAAGTATACAAGACATTGATGCTAGGAGGAAATTGAGTAGAAAGATAACAATGGGTGCCAAGGATAAATTTATTTGGGATTTGAATAGCTTAGGAGAATACACAACAAGAAGTGGATATAATATTCAACACCAACATAATAATAATATCACTAGAATATGGAGAGATATTTGGGATAGCCCAAGCATTCCTAAAGTTAAAATGTTTGTTTGGTTAGTAGGTCATAGAAGAATTTTATCCTGGGATAACCTTATGAAAAGGGGTTTTCATGGCCCCTCTCAATGTGTTTTCTATAATAAGGAGGAGAGTATTGACCATCTCTTGGGACATTGCTCAATAGTCTAGAATTTATGGCAATGGATTCTTAATATTTTTGTTATATGCATGGTGATGAATAGAAGAATTAAATATTGGTTAAAGTAATGGTAGAACACTTATAAATGCGAGGCTTTATAGACAATATGGGATATATCAAAATATACAATAATTTGGACTACATGGCTAGAAAGGAATAGAATAATATTGATACAACAACTACTTTCTCTTTGGATTACATGTGGAATGAAATATTGGGACATTTAAATTTTAATATTCTCCAAATTATGGCTAGGAAAGGATTAGTTAAAGGAATTCCACATCTTAAGGAGAAAAAATATTTTTGTGAGCCATGTGTAATAGCCAAACACCATAGGCATCCTTTTGAATCAGGAAAGGTATGGATAGCCAATATAAATTTGCAATTGGTTCATTCAGACATTTGTGGGCCAATGTCTGTTCAATATTATACTGGGGCTAAATACTACATCACTTTCATTTATGATTATAGCAAAAAAGTATGCATTCACCTAATTCAATATAAGTGGCAAGCCCTTGATAAGTTCAAAGAATTCATAGCACTTGTTTAAATAGAAAGTGGCTATCAAATCTCCACCTTAATATCAGATAATGGTGGAGAATATGTCTCCAGTGAATTCTTCAATTTTTGTAAGTACCGTGGGATAAGGAGGCAATTCACAACTCCTTATACCCCTAAAAAAAATGGAGTTGCTGAAAGAATGAATCAAACAATCACAAATAGGGCAAAGTCAATGTTACATGTTGCTACATTGCCTAACTCATTTTGGAGAGAAGTTGTTCTTACTGCTGCATACTTGACTAATAGGTCCTACACAAAGGTCTTACATGAAAGTACACCTAAAGAAGCATGGAGTGGAAGAACACCCTATGTGGGCCATTTGAGAGTGTTTGGATGTGATGCCTATGCTCACATTCCTCATAAGAAAAGGAAGAAGTTTAATGATAAGATCCAAAAATGCACATTTGTTGGCTATAGTGATAGTGCTAATGCATATAAGTTATATGAGCCTAATTCCAAAAAAATAATTTTATCTAGGAATGTTACCTTTCATGAGTATCCCCAAAAAGGAAATGAATGTAGTTTAGAGGTAATAAAAAAGAAGATATGTTTAGTCATAGAGGAGTCTAAACCAAATCTATCAACTCACCCAATCCCTAACTTGGAAGCAAAAAGTCTTGATAGATGGAGTCAAGTCATTAAATGGAATTATGATGTTGGGTACAAGAGAAGAAAAAATAAGGTAAATAATATAAAGTGAAAACCACCATATGTGGAGTGGGTTAAATTAAATTTTGATGGAGTATCTAAAGGAAATACAGGACCAGTAGGAGGAGGAGGAATAATTAGAAATAATAGAGGAGAGATTTTGTCTCATTATACATTTAATAGTGGATTTAAGACAAATAATGAAGCTGAAGTTTGGGCTGATTTAGAAGGGTTAAAAATATATAAACAAATTAAATAGAATAGAGTATGTATGGAAGGTGATTCTCTTATAGTAATAAATGCAATTTTTAGGAAAGAAAAGGCTCCATGGAACATACAAGAGATAATTGTGGAAATTCAAGATCTTGCTAAAGAGTTTGAAGAAATCAGGTTTACACATATTTTAAGGGAAGGAAACAAATGTGTAGATAAACTATCCAATAAAGAGGTTTTGATTGAGGATCGTGAAGTTAAATTCTCCTTTCCATGGTTAGAGAATGTAGACATTTTAGTTGAAGCTGACAAAAAATGTTGATTGCCTAAATATATTACCGATTAATATTTACTTTAATGTTTTCCATTGGTAATATCTATTTTATTTTGTAACAATAATGTGTTTTCATTTAAAATATTTATTAAATTTTTTGTGGTTGAACTTGTGTTTCAGGAAGGAAACTAGCAATCCAAATTTGGTAAAGTGAACTATGATAGTACGATTTTTTAGAAATATTACTCTACTAATATGCAAGGCATAGATAGTAGAGGTGAAGTTTTGGCATTGTGAAGGATGCTATAGAAAAATATCAAGAAAGATTAAATTTTGGACTAATTGTATTCATATAGAGATTTGAAAAGATCCAAAAAATAAAAATAAATAATTCAAACATTTTATGTAAAATGATGTAGGTTTTTATCTATAGCATCTCAATTGAGACGAGAAATGTATCTATTTGTAAAATATCAAGCTCTAAATAAAAGATATGTAATTTTTCAAGGGTGGGAGACCCGAGTACAACCCTTTGTTATCAAGAAAAAAAAATTAACTGTAAACTAAAGCATGAGTACAAAATTTGAAGGAGCTAATGGATATAGTAGTGCTACTAAAATAAGTGAATGATAAAGAGGTAATTTTTATTGATCTCAAGTTGAGAGGCTTAGCCAACCCGGTTGCATTTATAACACTAAAATGCTGAAAAACAAAAATATAAAGTCTAAAATCTCGAGTGCTTTGGAGACAATGCTAAGCCTCCAGTTTCCAAACCCTATTAGCTTGAAGGCTCACTCTTAAACATTCCACTCTACCTAGAGACTCATTAATAGGTACGTAGGCATATATAAACATAACATAAAAACTTAACTCATTTCAACATAAGGTTAACATAACATTTAAAAAAATAGTGGAGTCTTCTCTACTGTTTGAAATTTAATTGCGAAGCTCGATAGCATACACAAAGGCGTCTAGGCCAAAAATTTTCTTTGTTTCTTGAGAACCATAATTTAATCATCTTCACTTGGAGACTAGTGAAATTTGAAGTGCTCTTAGAGAAAAAAACACAATTAAAATCTCTATAGGCAAGATGTTTTCTCTAAAAGATAATTCTAAGGTGTAGTTGTATTTCAGTTAGGAGTTATAGAAGCCTTCAAACTAATATAAATTATTTAAAAATATGAAATGCAAATAGCACATGCTTTTCTCCAAGACTACTCCAAAGTAAGACCTATTATGACATACAAGCATTTTGTTCTACCGATCTTACTATTCTCGTAATTGCAAATGGAAAACAAATAAAGGCAAAGGCCACACCAATAAATTAAAGAAAAAATGAAATCATTATGAATGTAATCATAGTTACAAACTTAAAACTTTGGTGTTCGGTAAAATTGAAATCTCAACTTTCCTTCCTTCTCCAATTATTTCTCCTTCTAGCTCTTTTCTTCCGCTAGAGATTCCCCAAAACTTGTCAATATAGAAATCAAATAACCCTTGAAGGAAAAGGAAGATCAAGGGTTGGAAATAGCTTGCAATGAGAAATAATTGATGTGTGGTAGGCTTGCAATGCATGTCTTCCACCCATCAATTATTTCTCCTTTGCCAACCCATTGCGCAATTAGGGTAATGTTCAATTTTTTTACATTAAAAGATTTTCAATCTTGCCAATGTTTTCAATTTCTAAAATTACCAACTTCTAATACTAAGACTTTATTAAAAATGCTTCCCTTTTTGAAAAGTAATGCTTACATTAATTTACTAATGCTCTTAAAGCTAACATTAATAATTAAATCACTTACTCATCTCATTAAATCAATATTATTATTGCTTTTCTAATGTTAATGTTAATTACTAACATTAGGATAATATAATAATAATTAAATTAATTATTCACTTAATTAATTTAATTAATACTTAATTTTAATTTTTTTTTAATGAGTTTACACAATTTTTTTATAAAGGTCCTGGTTCCCTCATACTGAGTGGGGTTTGAACCTTAGACCTCTCAAAGAGAGGGCAAAGCCCTTACCACTATAATAAACTTACAAATACTTCAATGAGTTTACATAGTTTTTTATAATGGGTTTTGGTCCCCTCATACTGAGTGGGTTTTGAACCTTAGACCTCTCAAAGAGAGGCCAAATACCTTACCACTACACAACTCTACCAAATGTTAATATTAATCATTAACATCAATATTTAATATTTTAAGTATTATTTTTAATTTTATATTTTGATAAATCCTTAACCAAACAAATTCCACCCTTCAAAACACATACAACAACATAAGGGATCATACCAAAGACCATCCTTGCCTAAACTAAGATGCAAATCAAAATATGCACATACAATATTTTTCCTTAATTAGGAGGCTTTACGATAACTGCAATATTATCACCCACCTAATAAGGACCACCCTAAGCATAGGGTAAGGGATCTTTTGCTTTTATAGCAACCTCATTTCCCAATGATGCATTTTAATCAAACATTCACATATGCAAATGCATTTATATGAAGGGTTTTACCTTTTGTGGCTATCAATGAGAATTCATTTATTAGCTCTCTTCTCTCTCAACTTTGATGGTTGTCCCATACTATTCCACCCATAAAATTACCTAGTCCTACAACCATAATCAATAGTACCATATTATAAAAATAACATAATCCAACTTTAGAAATCATTAAATACAACTATCAACTCATCTTGATAGAAAAATATAGGATCATGCATTAAATAGCAATACATCAAATATGGACTATTACATGGGCCATTTTTCTAATAGTCACATATTCATTTCATCCTCCTAGATTGGTTTTCCAAACCTACTTTGCTTTGTTCAATCTCCCCTTTGGTTGTTGACTTCTAGTGCATGCACCTATTGTTCCATTGGATCGACCTTACTATGCTTTGGTGTTGTATTTAGAACTAGTGGGTCTGCTTCATACTCTTCCATTGTAGCTATCCTCTTATTTTTGATGAGGATGCCATATTGTACCTATGGTTCATCATCCATTAGAGCACTAGGCCCACCAAAAACTATGTACTCTGCCTTCATCCCACATCATTAGCATTTGTTTCAATGATCTGATGTTGTTATTTGGATCAAAACCTAAGGTAGAGACTTGGGAAGCATACTATAGGGCTTGTAAAGTGGATTGGGGGGAGGTGGTCTGAGCCATAAGATGCACATTTTATTGGGAGTTTCCATAGCCAGAACAAGGATATGGAAATGAGTATTGTCAAGCATACAAATCCTTGACATAGTTGTTCTAGGCTAGTAGGATATTCCTAATTGGGTTGTTCTATGATTGTTGCAAGGGGAATAAGAAAATCGCAATTTGTTGCTTTGAGTATTGGGTTAAATTGAATTCCTAGAAAGGCTATGATGAGTACCTTTGATAACTATTTGGTGGAGGCTGGTGACTTTGGCTACCTAGTTGAAAAGGGATGTTAGAGATACCCTAGTATAAGAACATTGGAATGTTTTATTGGAACTTAAGTGTTATAATTTCATTGGAAAATACCCTAACCTTGTTCTATAGTTTCTATATATTTATGGCCTAATATTTATTAAAAGGTTGATTTGGGGGTAGATGGGGAGCCTATACTAGGACCAAGTTTAAGGGGGACAATTATTGAATTACGATAGGCTACACAATGGATGGAGGATGGTAGTGTGGTGGGAAAGTAGAAAAGAAAGGAATTCAGGGTCTAGGATCTAGCCTTCCTATTTGGATTAGGTCCCTTTAATCTTGAGTGGCTAGCTAATAAGCCTTTTACAAGGTGTTCCCTCCTCTAGATTTCACCATCATAAATATATCTAAATTGAAAGATTTTACTTAGTAAATGAAATCCATACCTAGAGGTGACTTGATCTCATTAGAGATTCTATACTAGGTCTTATGGAACCTAGAATTCAACTCATCCATGGCTTCCATAGGAGTTATTTTCATGGTAGTTAATTTATCTAAGAGGGATACCCCATCCAATTTTTCCCCATATCCATTAGCAAGTTGGAAATATAGTCCAAATAAAAATGGAATGTGGGATGAATGAAATGTACCATTCCTTTACCTTACCCTTGAAAGAGGCATCTAGTAGCCTTGGTGCCACATTTTGTTGATAAATGTTGAATAGGACACATAGAATGACCATGTTCTAGATATTATTTGCGGGAGTTGTGTCTTTCTCTATTAAGAATGATAGACTTTAGTATCGATATTGAAATATCATCCCATGTAGTAGATTAGATCAATGACTCTAATTGGCCTATGTTGTTCTACACTAGCAGCCTTCTTTGTTCTTGGTTCTACACTACAACCATGTTATGCTATTAGCCTATCCTTATACGATCATGGTTCAATGGTGGAAACAAAAATTGGGGATTAACCCTTGTTTTGAACCTTGTGATAGGACTAGGGCTCATAAATCATTGAGTTTATCTTCAAGCAATGGAGTCATCACTCAATGTGTCCTTTGACTAGTGGAGTCACCATATGGAATTTGGATATGTTTCAACAAGCAAATAACTAAGAATTTCACCAAGGTCTTAGTTTGATACCATAGTCATGGGATAATAATTATGTGATTCATCCCATTAGGCATGCTAGTTAAAATATTGGGAATCAAATTGTATCCAGTTTATGCTCTCAGCATAATGACCATATGCTATGATTGCTAGGTACATCTAGTACCCATGCATCACATGAAGCGTATAGTTTGGGAAGTCTAAGAAGCATGGGATGCAACCTTGTCGAACAAGTTTCAAGATTTTTATCGAGGTTAGATCCTTGTTTGGATGTGATATTGGCACACTTTCTCCTAATCTAGCCTAGTCTACCAAGTTTTATCTAAGAAAATTGATGAGAGAAAAATAATAAAATAAAGTAGTAAAACTAACTAGCCTAGCCTAAGGGGATTATACACCAAGAATTATAGGTATCATCTATGCATTGATGGGATGAATGAAGATAGTTTTCAACCATGTTAAGAAAGGTGAACACAATTCCAAAGTGGCATATCTATTTCTTATGAAACCTGTATTGAGAACGAGATAGATACTAGTCACAAATCCACTTAGTCACAACTCCACTTACAAATTTACACATACAAAGAATGAGATAAAATACAAATAGTCACAACTCTTTTATATATATGTCAAAAACAACCAAATACATATGTTACAATGAAAGGGCTTGGAGGGCCTCTACATAGATTGACTTGGGATTGGAGTCTACATCAATACACAAGAGAAAATGAGAGAAAAGCTCTATTTTAGACCAGATACTATGCATAGGAAAATATTGTTCTTCCTATTCTATATAAGATACAAAATCAAGTATTGATACAATTTGAACCTAAATTTAAAATTTCCTCTTAAATCATCTTGAGCGAGAAAACTTGTTTACTTTGGTTATTGAGCTCGAGGTATCGTGTTGCATTAGTTATTGGTAGATCTAGGGTCTAATCACTATAAATGCTTTGTAAAAAGAGTGGAATCCTTTAGAGGTATCATTAATGGGCCTCCTCTTCTTGTGGAAACTTGAGCTTTAGGTGATGTCAAATTTTGCTTGTTAAGAAAGCCTCATTGTTGATTTGAGATGGTGTGAGCTTCATCTTTGTTGTCATGACCCTCCCTGGACAAATTTTTCCAAATAAAATATTTATTAATTTTTGTGAAATCATTAATGAAAAATTATGTGGATTCTAAGAGGTTTTGATGACTAATGATATGTTATTTATAAGTTACCCTTTTTAAAGGAATAGACATCTCCACGAATGGGCCAAGGACTGATGACTATTAAATTTAAAATGATATGAATAATGATTCATTTGTTTTGAAATTTCTCCATGTCTTTGAAATGGTTATATTATTACTGCACTTATACAATAGGTAGTATTAAGTGGTATTACTAACATGGTTAATGAAGATTTAAAATTTGCTTTAATACATACACACACACACACATACACACACACACACACATATATATATTATCTAGCATTGTTTTATTTACATCCATACTATTGGGTTAGAGCATTGGAATAAATAAAGATACAACATTTATTAATAAAAAATGCAATAAATTTTAAGCAAAAGAACAAGAAAATGCAACTTAAACAGGTAGTTTGGAAGTTTGTTTATTTTTGAACAAAATTACTGGGGATAATCTTTGGAAAACCCTTATGAAAGAGAAATAAGGGGGGAGATCGGGTTTCATACATATTTTTTGGGAAGAATAGCTACAAAATAAAAGGGAGTACAAGTCTAGAAGATAAATTGAAGTCTAAGAAGACCAGAAGCAAGAAAATATTCCTACCATTGAAGAACAAACAAAACATATCCAAACTTGTGTCTTTTGTACCTAAGGTATTCTCTCTGTGTTAAGTTTGATGAAATAGAATGAATCTATGAATGATGAAAGTAATGTAGGTTTCAAATTTATTTAGATCCATCTAATTATAAATATGTAGAGACTCTACATTGGGTTTAATAAGGTGTAAAGACATCAAGGAAAACCTTGTAATGTTGTTGTATTCACTCCATGATTACCCATTTTGTGGGGATAAACATGACTTTATGTAGTTGATTATCTTCCTCCTTTCTTGCAATGGAAGTGCGGCTTTGAGGAGCGTACCTGATCACACCAGTTAGAAAGATATGATACTATTGAATTTGCTCTCATTCAAACATTAAAATATTCTCAAAATAGAACCCCCTTAGAACACTCTCATTTATGCAGATTCGTTCCTAAAGTGTTTGATGCTATATTTGAGAATCTACTGTGCAAAACTACACTGAAACATAGCACCTACATAGTGAGAAGTGGTGTCATGTATTTAATTAAGTTGAATCATGATTGAAATTGTGCCATGATATTTTTTATAGTAGAAACATGTCTTAGACCCGTGTAAACTTGTTTAAAACAACCATCAAATATATACTTGGAATATGTCTTGTTGCCATGACAACTTGGAGTCACCTACCATTTAACTAGCTCTTAAACCCATCCTCAGATACGTACCTTGAAATGCATGCAAAATTTGAATAGTTATCAAGTTTGACTAAGGCATTATGTATTGATGCTCCTTTTAGTTGATACATGTGGTGGTATAGTAGGAATCAAATTTTAGAAAAGAAAATTGAGAAAAGCGAAACATATTTTTGAATACTTTAAGTGATTAAATGAATAACCCTTAGGGAATAAGGAAAAATAAATATTAAGGTTGGAAATTCAACTATTAGGTTTAATACATGGAAGCCATATACATAATGTACATTAAATAGAAAGTCTTATGGGAACAAAAGCAATTTACATAAGCATAGGAAGTCAATCATTAATGAAGGTTGTCCTATTGTGATCTATAGGTAAGTAATTCATAGAATAAAGGAAACTCTTTTAAAAATAAAGAGAATGGTTTGTCTGTGGAAAAGGAAATGACCTTGTATCATGATGTATATGAGAAATCTACTAGTTAAAGATTAATCATTTTCAAATGTATTGATCTATATATTAGGTTATTATAGTATGAAGGAATAATACATTTTATTAGAATGGGTATATTGTGAAACAAGTTATATAGTGATTAAGTTATTTTTGACATAGTATGGAAATGGTTTATAATATATGATTTAAATATATTGAGTGAAAATATTAATGGAAATGCTTTAATTATTATCGTAATGGACAAGGTCATTTTTATTATCTAGATGGTTTTAGATTATTATGATGCTTAACACTCTAGATAAGTTATATTATGTTATTATAAAATGGAATCAGGTACCATGTGTAATATGATGTATTATAAAAAAGAAGAAGAGTCTTTAGTGATGTAAAGATAAATAAGGATTGGGCATGGGACCCAGAAAAAAAATGAACTTATGAGGGTTCCTTGCATAGACTTTATTAGGATAATTAATTAAGGAAGGATTCTTGAGTATTTATAGATTGAAGAATTAATGGGATTGGTGTGAGGGAATTATGGGATTCCATCGCATTGTAAAAAGGTATATACTAACTTTTGTAATGAAAATATGTAAGAATGATAAATAATTCTTATGCAATAATGAGGATATATGATAAGAGGAATCATGGATTTCCTCTTGTAGATTGGTTAAAGGAATTATAGTGATAATACAGATCGACTATTTTTGAGGTTGGGTTTTCTCCTTGGATAGGGTTCCCAGGATATATGATGTGTTTAATGGTTATCTTTTGTGATACTTGAAATGGAAATTGTTTTTATATTTATTGCTTTAATGCTATTAGTATGAATGAAAAATAAATGGATTTTATTTTTCTGTTTTGATGAAATAATCTTATTAAAGAATTAATAGATGTTGTAGAATATCTCTTGATTTCTTGCAATAAAAATTGATATAAAAAGTATAATTTGATAGATGCTTAGTATCCATTTATTATATATAGAAGAGCATGGTATTTACAGTTATGTTTCTTATACTTGAATGAATGGCATATAAAGGATAATATTATCTTGAATTCCTTGGGGTAGGTGGATGAAATTTTGTAGGTATTTTTAATGAAATAATGCCCAACTAGTTATACCCTAAGGTTAGAACTGTAACTAAGGGAAATGTAATTGGGACAAAACTTTATGGTTGTAATGGGCCCTTTAATAATGTATCATTAAAATATGCATCAAGATAAAGTGGGATCAGAATTCCATTGTAACTAGATCCATGTGATGGTATCTCCAAAGGAAAGAGGTACTCATGTGATAGAGGTGACACCTCCATTAAACTAGTTAAGGAATGACATACACTAGATTAATGGTGCACAATAGTTCTACACTAAAGAAGTGTGTATAACTACAAGAAGCTTATACCTAAAAAAAACTAGTTAAGGAATGATGGATACCAGTAGGGGATTTGGCATCCCTTTTCTTAAATGAACAAGATAGGGTTAACCCTCATGCCATGGTCAAAAATTCCTTCAAAAGAAAGCAAGGAATTTTGAGGTGACCACACAAAGGTGTCCTTTAAGTTGTATAGGCAGTAAGTAAAGGTAAACCCAAAAATTAACATGGGAGAATGACCACTCCTATCCACCTAGAGGATGTTGTAGCATATAAAACCTAGAAGTGGAATAATAAAATTCTAAGGGTTTTATTTAGATTATCTGAACTTGCTATTGGACTAATAAAAGAAAAAAAATTGGGTAGATTTTAGGGTTGTCTAGTTGGTATCAAAACATGGTAGTAGGTATTTTTACGCCTTCTAAATATGAGCTCTAATCTAGGAATAAATGACTACCTTGGAAAGAACCTATCCATGATTAATTTTGATGTGCATCATAGGAAAAACAAATTACTCCCATGGGAATAATGGCTATAGAAAGACCATTGATCAAAAGACTGATTGTACTCTTGATAAAACACCACAATAAAAGTAAGTGTGTCAAGTAATACTCTTGATTGTTTGATAAAATTTAAATGTTAGTTTTATTGACAAAAATAAACTAATGATATCTAGTGTAGTACCTAATAAGGAAATCACTCGTGTGGCAAGGAAGAATGGCATCCACACTACTTAGAGATAGAGGTAGATCCCCTCTACAACCACCATTGATAGGAGTAAAAAACACTCTGATAGGATCACACGATGGAAATGAGGTAAATCCTAATACATATGCAACTAATATCACAATGGTTGTCTCTCTTACAAGAGAAATTTGAGAAATAGAGATAGATGCTAGAAAACCTAGTCAGTAAGAATTCACAAAATAGAAGTTTTAAAGCACAACAAGAAAGAACCATAGTACCTATGGAATAAGAATCTAGGGTTAGAATTGAATCAAAATTGGCTAAATATCTAAAAAAATTCAAAGTGTTTAAATTCAATGGTAAAGGAGGAGGAGATGCAACTGAGGCATGGCTAACTGGGTTAGAAATATATTTCACCATAAAGAACTATTCATTGGTGATAAAGACTATTTGGGCTACCCTGCAACTTCAGGAGATAGGTTTAGATTGATGGAAAATTTTTAGCAAAGGGTATAAGATAGAGGTAATAAATCTAACTTGAGAATGATTTTTAGAAGCTTTTCAAAAAATATTTCTTATAGAGTAGTTTTATGTGGAAAAATTTACAAAATTTACCACCCTCATCCAAGGAACAAGGATTGTAGAAAATTATTTTCAAAAATTTGTTATATTGCTTAAGTATGTGCCTACCTATGAGATATATGAAAATATGAAGGTGCACAAGTTTATTCTAGGACTAGAACCTAGAATAAGATCAGTTGTTAATATAAATAAGCCAAAAGTGATACAAAAAGCCTATGATATGGCTCATCAGGTAGAAACAACTTGTCAAAATAAGATCACATGCCATGGAGGAAGAGAAATAATTCAGGTTTCATGTATTGGTAAAAATAATGAATGACTCACATTATGAAAGGAAAAATGATAGAAGGCAAGGAGAAAATAAAAATAAATTCTAAATAAGGAACAATAATATAAACAATAACAACAATGTACCTCAACCTCAGAGACAAGCTAAAGCAGGAACAATAGATAAACCCAAGGAATAAATTTGAAATAGACACCCTAGGCCTAAAGCTGGTAATTATGATTATGGAGGACCACATTATGCTAGTACTTATCCACATAAATTTGGATCGAGTAAATGCCCAAAAGAACCAAACCACAAGATTTATGCAGTTATAGGCAATCAAAATCTATATGGATAGGCTAATCCACTCCTTCTAAAAGGTATGATATTTAATAAGAGTGTTAATATTTTGATAGTTAGTGGAGGAACGTATAGCTTTAATTTTTCTCGTTTAGTCAGGGATATACCAGAAAGATCGGGATACTTGGAAAAAGGGTGGAAAGTAGAGTATTTTTTTGGATAAACCTACCATGTGGATCAATGTTATCTTGAAGTGCAAGTCATCCTACCTAATGGTTCCATAGAATGGTACCTATATGTAGCCCCTCTCCATACCTTTGACATAGTTTTAGGGATGGATTGGTTAAAAGCCCAAGATGTTGTAATCAATTTCCATGAAAGATGGATTGATTACACTGATAGTAACAAACAAAGAAGGTGAATTTTTAGTGAACAAGGTTATTTTCATCCTCAATTACTATCAACAATGCAATTAAAGAAAACCATGAGAAAGTGTGGAATGATTTTTGTGGTTAAGTTTAACGAAGTTGAGACAAATAAAAAGGAAGAGGTGTTTAGCAAACACCCAATATTGCAGGAACATATGGATGTATTTCCTAAATATTTACCTGGGTTGCCACCAAAAAGGGAATTTGATTTCACTATAGAAATGATGCTCAAAATAGAGCCAATACATAGGGCCCCATATAGGATGAACCCTATAGAGATGCAGGAGTTAAAAGTTCAACTATAGGGGTTGGTAGAAAAAGGGTTGATAAAACCCAATGTGTCACCTTGGGGTGCACCTATTCTATTTGTAAAGAAGAAGGATGGATCGCTAATATTGTGTATTGACTATAGAATGTTAAACAAAGTGACCATAAAAAATAGATATCCCTTACCCAAAATAGAGGATTTGTTTGACCAATTGAAAGGGGCAACCATATTCTCCAAAATTGACTTAAAATCAGGATATCATCAATTGAGAATTCATGAGGAAGATACTCATAAAAATGCCTTCAAAACTCATTATGGACACTATGAATTCATAGTACTACCATTTGGACTATCTAATGCTCCAACAACCTTCATGAATCTAATGAACAATGTGTTCAGAAGATAGTTAGATCGATTTATCTTGATATTTTATATGACATTATGATATATTCCAAGAATAAGGAAGAGCATGATAAGAACTTAAGGATAGTGCTTGAATTGTTAAGAGAAAATCAACTTTATGGTAACCTCTCAAAATGTGATTTTTATCCTTGAGGTACAATATCTTGGGCATATTATCTCTTCTAATGGAATAGGAGTATAGATCCAAATAAGATTGAGGCCATTATGAGTTGGCCATGGTCCACCAATGTAATTGAAGTATGGAGTTTTATGGGTATTACAGGCTACTATAGATGCTTTGTGAAATATTACTCCAAGATTACCTACCCGATCACCAATATTTAGAGAAAAGACAAATAATTTAAATGGATAGATAAATGTGAGGTAACCTTTGAATTATTAAAGTAGAAACTCACTTTTGAACCCATTCTAAAAATTCCAGATTCACAGGGAATATTTTTAGTATGCATAGATGCATCAATGGAAGGGTTGGGAGGAGTCCTATCCCAAGAGGAATTAGTGGTAGCATATGAGTCAAGGAAACTCAAGAAACATGAAGTAAATTATGCTACACATGACTTGGAACTAGTAGTAGTAGTGCATGCCCTCAAGATGTGGTGACATTATCTACTAGGCAAACCATTTGAGCTTCGAACAGATCACCAGATTTTGAAATATATCTTCACTCAACCATTATTGAATGCAAGATAGAGATGATGGATCGAGTTCTTAGATGAATATAACTTTGGTATAGAGTATATCAAAGGTAAAGAGAATAAAGTTGTAGATGCCCTAAGTAGATGAAGGCATATAGCTACTATAACTCATAGCCATGTAGACTTGATGGACCAAGTTAGAGAAATGCAAACCCAGGACCAATTTTGCAATGATATTCAGGGTAAACTGGAAAGAACTCCTGATGAAAATAAAGAATATAGTGTTAAGGATGGACTCTTGTGTTTCAAAGACAGGGTAATCATATATGAAAAAATATGATTTAAGTAGAATGATTATGTAGGAAGCACATAAATCACCTTACTCTACTCATCTAGGAGGGGCCAAAATGAGGGAAAACATGAAAAATACTTATTATTGGATAGGAATGAAGAAGGACATAAATGAATTTATCGCTAGGTGTATGGAATGTCAAAAAGTGAAGGTTGAACACCGACATCCAGTAGGATTTTTATACCCACATGATATACCTGTTCAAAAATGGTAGGTCATATCCATGGACTTTATTATGGGACTACCTAAGAATAGGATCCAACATGATGTAATCCTTGTTGTAGTAGATAAGTTAACCAAGGTTGCACATTTCATACCGAGGAGTACCAAGGATGATGTAGTTGTAGTGGCTAATAGATTTGCCAAGGAAATATTTAGACTACATGGATTTCTTGAAGTAATTATATCAGATAGAGATTCCAGATTCACATTTGCATTTTGGCAAGCCCTACATTGGGCTATAGGTACCAAATTAAATATCAGTTCTTCTTACCATCCAAATACCGATGGATAAACTGAGAGAGTTAACTAGGTTTTGGAAGACATGCTTCACATGTACTATATGGATCAAAAATAAAAATGGGAAGATTTTTTGCACCTGGTTGAATTTACCTATAATAATGGGCATCATGCTTCTTTGGGAATGGTTCCATTCGAAGCATTGTATGGTAGGAAATATCGAACACCCCTCTCATGGGACAATCTAGAAGATTGGATTGCCATAAGATTAGATGCAGTTCGAGAGATGGAGGAGCAACTAAAAATGATTAGATCAAGGCTAAAATAAACCTTTGATCATCAAAAGAGTTATGCCGATAGAAATCACACACCTAGAGAATTCTCCATAGGATATAGAGTATTTATCATAGTAAATACCATGAAGAGTACCATAAAATCAACCAAACTGGATCCTAGGTTTTTTGGACCCTTTGAGATCATCGAGAAGATAAGTCCAGTTGCCTATCGTCTCTCCTTGCCACCCAATCTATCCAAGATCCATGATACTTTCCATGTATCCCTACTTAGGAAGTATGTAGCTGATCCTGACCATGTATGGAATTTGTCTAACTTGTAGATAAATGACCCAACAATAATTGAAGTCCAACTAATGAATATTTTGGAGTTCTGTTCCAAATAGATGAGGAACCAAACTCTAGAGCAATGTAAAGTCCAATGGGACTGGTACTCAGAAAAGAATGCTACTTGGGAGAAAGTAGCTGATATGCAAAAATATTTTTCCATATTTATTTGAATGAATAAATTTAATTTTGTTATTATTGTAGGTTACTAATGAAACACAATGGACTGTGTTTAGTCCAAGGGGGTAGTATATCATGACCCTCCCCTGGACAACTTTTCCAAATAAAAGATTTATAGATTTTTGTGAAATCATTAATGACAAATTATGTGGATTCTAAGAGGTTTTGATGACTAATGATATGGTACTAATAAACTTGTCCTTTTTGTAGGAATAAACATCTCCACAAATGGGTCGAGGACTGATGACTATTAAAGTCAAAATTATTTGACTAATGATTCATTTGTTTTGAAATTTCTCCATGTCTTTGCAAAGGTTATATTATTGTTGCACTTATACAATAGGTAGTGATAAGTGGCATTACTAACATGGTTAATGAATATTTAAACTTTGCTTTAATACATACATACATACATACATATATATAAATTATCTAGTATTGTTTTATCTACATCCATACTATTGGGTTAGAGCATTGGAATAAATAAAGACAACATTTATTAATCGTCAATGCAATAGCTTTTAAGCAAAAGAAAAAGAAAATACAACTTAAACAAGGAGTTTGGAAGTTCATTTATTTTTAAACAAAATTTTTGGGGATAATATTTGGAAAACCCTTATGAAAGATAAAGAAGGGGGGAGATCAGGTTTCATACATACTTTTTGGGAAGAATAGCTACAGAAGAAAAGGGAGCGCAAGTCTAGAAGATAGATTGAAGTCTAAGAAGACCATATGCAACAAAAGATCCCTACCATCGAAGAACAAATGAAAAATCTCCAAAATTGTATCTTTTGTACCTAGGTATTCCCTCTCTATTAAGTTTGATGAAATAGAATGAATCTGTGAATGATGAAAACAATATAAGTTTCTAAGTTATTTAGATCTGTCTAATTATGAAGATATAGAGAATCTACCATGGGTTTAATAAGGTGTAAAGACATCGAGGGAAACCTTGTAATGTTGTTGTCTTCACTTTGTGATTACCAATTTTTTGGGGATAAACATGACTTTATATAGTTGATTATATTCCTCCTTCCTTGCAATAGAAGTGCAAATTTGAGGAGCGTACCCGATCGCACCAGTTAGAAAGAGATGATACTATTGAATGTTCTCTCATTAAAAAATTAAAATATTCTTAAAACAGAACCTCCTTGGAACACTCTCATGCATGTGAATTTGCTCCTAAGTGTTCAATACTGTATTTGAGTGTCTACTATGCAAAACCAAATTGAAATGTAGCACCTACGCAGCGAGAAGTGGCATCGGGTGTATAATTAAGTTGACTTATTATTGAAATGACACCATGCTATTTTGATAGTAGAACCATGTCTTAGACCCATGTAAAATTGTTTAAAAAAACCATCAAAGACATCACCAAAATACGTCTTGCTACCATGACAACTTGGAACAACCTACCATTTAACCAACTCTTAAACCTGTCCTCAGATGTGTGCCTTGAAACACATGCAAATTTTGAATAATTAACAAGTTTGATTAAGGTATTAGGTATTGATGCTCCTTTTAGTTGATACATGGGGTGCTATAGTAGGAAATCGAACTATAGAAAAGAAAATTGGGTAAAGAAAAATATTGTTTTGATGACTTTAAAGTGATTAAATGAATAACCCTTAGAGAATGAGGAAAAAGAAATATTAAAGTTGGAAGTACAACTATTAGGTTTAATGCATGGAAGACATTTACTTCATGTATATTAAATAGAAAGTTTTATGGGAATAAAAGCAAATTACATAAGCATAGGTAGTCAAACTTTAATGAAGGTTGTCCTATTATGAGCTATAGGTAAGTAATTCATAGAATAAAGGAAACTCTTTTAGAAAAAGAAAGGGAATGGTTTGAATGTGGAAAAATAAATTGACCTTGTATCATGATGTATATGAGTATTATATTAGCTTAAGATTAATCCTTTTCAAATGTATTGATCTGTATATTAGGTTATTATAGTTCAAAGGAATAATACATTTTATTAGAATGGGTATATTGTGAAACAAGTTATGTAGTGATTAAGTTATTTTTGACATAGTATTGAAATGGTTTATAATATATGTTTTAAATATATTGAATGAAAATATTAATGGAAATGCTTTAATTATTACCACATTGGACAAGGTCCTTTTTATTATCTGGATGGTTTTAAATTATTAAGATGCTTAATACTCTAGATGGTTATATTATGTTATTCTAAAATGGAATCAAGTACCATGTGGAATATGATGTATTATACAAAAAAAGAAGAGAGTCTTTAGTGATGTAAAGATAAATAAGTATTGGGCATGGGGCCCAGAAAAAAAAAAAAAAAAGAAGGAAATTTAGGGGGTTCCTTGTGTAGAATTTTATTAGGAGAATTACTTAAGGAAGGATTCTTGAGTATTTATAGATTGATGAATGAATGGGATTGGTGTGAGGGAATTATAGGATTCCCTCGCTTTGTAAAAAGGAATCTACTAAATTTTGTAATGAAAATACATAAGAATGATGGAGAATTATTATGCAATAATGAGGATATATGGTAAGAGGGATCATGGATTCCCTCTTGTAGAATGGTTAAAGGAATTGCAGTGATAATAAATATGGACTATTTTTTAGGTTGGGTTTTCTCCTTGGATAGGGTTCCCAGGATATATGATGTGTCTAATGGTTATCTTTTGTGGTATTTGATATGGAATTGTTATTTACATTTATTGCTTTAATTATATTGGTATGAATGAAAAATAAATGGATTTGTTTATTCTGATTTGATGAAATGTTCATAATAAAGAATGTATTGATGTTGTGGATTATCTCTTTATTTCCTACAATAGAATTTGATATGAAAAGTAAAAATTTGATAGATGCTTAGTATCCATTTATTTTTTGTAAGAGAGCATGGTATTTTCAATTATGTTTATTATACTTGAATGAATGGCATATAAAGGATAATATTATTTTGAATTCCTTAGGGTAGGTGGATGAAATTTTGTAGGGATTTTTAATGAAAGAATGCCCAACTAGTTAGACCCTAAGGTTAGGACTAGAACTAAGGGAAACGTGATGGGATAAACCTTTAAGGTTGCCATGGGAACTTTAATAATGGATCATTAAAGTGTGCTCCAAGAGAAAGAGGGCTTAGAATTCCATTGTAACTAGATCCATGTGATGGGATATCCAAAGGAAAGAGAGGTACTCATGTGATAAAGATGACACCTCCATTAAACTAGTTAAGGAATGACAAACACTAGCTTAATGGTGCACAGTAGTTCTATACTAAAAGAAGTGTGTATAACTACAAGAAGCTTACACCTAAGTACTAGTTAAAGAATGATAAACACTAGTCAGGGATTTGGTGTTCTTTTCTCAAACGAATGAGATAGGGTTAACCCTCATGCCATGGTCAAAAAGTCCTTCAAAAGAAAGTAAGGAAATTTAGGGTGACCACACAAAGGTGTCCTTTAAGCTATATGGGTAGTGAGTAAAGGTAAATCCTAAAATTAACATGGGAGAATGACCACTCCTATCCACCCAGGGGATGTTGTAGCATTTGAAACCTGAAAGTGGAAGAATAAGCTTCTAAGGATTTTATATGGATTATATCAACTTGCTATTGGACTGATAAAAGAAATTTTGTTTTTGGATAGATTTTAGGGTTGTTACATTTGTTTTATTTATTGTCTACCGAGTTGTCTTTCCTATCCTTTCACTATATTTTATTGGTGCCTATATGTACTGATACTTGCTCAGGTCCCTAGTGATTAAGTATTCACATAGGATGCAAATTCCAAAAGTTGACTACCCTTCTCATCTTGCCTTATCTAACTATCTCCTATTTTGGGGCATAATAATCAATTTTCGATAATAACTCTTGGCTTGAGGCTCCTCCTAGCACCTAATTGTTTCACTAATGTTTTATTTATGTTAAATTTGTTATAGAATTTTGGTTGCTACTTTCTCGAATATCTCTCAATCCATTGAATGTTGCAACTACTATTTATTTTCTCCTTGTTTGAATTTTAATGCCTGAAATTGCCTTTTATGCAAGGACCATCCAAAATTATTCATTCGATGAGTGTGCCTAAGCTATTCTGTTTGTTTGGTATAGTTTTCTCTTTATTTTTATTTTGCCATGAACCTTGGAGGTGACCTTCAGATGGCCTAACAAGCTTTGGCAAGCTTATTGACCTCTTGCATGCACACCCTACCCCCTTTATTTTCTTCATCCATGGTTTTTGGGTTTACTCTTCATTAGCATATTGTTGGTGCCATTTTGTAACAACATCAAGGTCTATGATGAGCAATGAACTCAATTACCAAAATAGGATGGATATTCTCCCAAATATGCTCCTTTGGTCAAGGTATGGATCCATAATCACTAAGCATATGGAAATATTTCCAGTAGTAGAGCCTTCTTAGGTACCACCAAAAAGTCTCTAAGGTTCCTAATTACAATGAATCTTAGCTTAGATACTACTAGAAAGGATATGAACCTTTGCTTATGTGGTTTGGATGGTCATAATCACCTCATGGCACGAAGAGCTTTGAATATTCTAGTATCTTCTAGCATAGTTTTTGTTAGATTTTAATGTAATGACCATAAGGAGATAACAATCACGAGAAGCAAAATAATATGAAAGAAAGTAAATATGCTAGAAGACCGAGATATACATTAAATATAAATGATATAAATGATTACAATATAGCTATGGAGGAAATGAGCACTCCATTAATAAATCTACCAAACTATATTACACCCAACACCATTGGATGGTGATCCACACAAAATTATACTAATCTCTAAGTTACTGTGTCCCTGACTCTCTCTATATGTCTATCTTTATATGTACGAGACCTTTATTATATAGGTAAAATAGAAACCTTGGCCAACACTCTACCTAGTTGTGCAAGGGAAAACTTGTACATATACAACTTGCACATTGACATCTTATGCATTTATTACATTGCGTGAAGTAACTAGATAACTTCTCCCTAAAGTAATCTAATGTCCTAAGTATGTACCTTGGAAGATACATTTACATGAACCAAATGATCTAATAGAATCTATTTATAACACCCTCCTATATTACATTATTTGGGTATTTAACACTTTAGTATTCAATATGGATCTTCTTCTTCATCATCTTGAGCTTTGTATAGAGCAGTCTTTATTTGGTTCTTTTTTTTGCTGCTTCAGTCTTCATATCATGGCTTCTTGTATTTTTATATTCTTTTCTCCTTAACATCAAGCATCTTTGATAAACCATTGCTCTCATAATAGTGCATACCTTGAGTGGATATGAAATGATACTTCTTCCTTCCTTTGTACCTTTGTAAGACCTATCTCTCTGTTCTTCATAAGTATCAATATTGAGCTCAATATTAGTAGATTTATTTGAAATAAGTTCTTGAAGATAATAGTTTATTCTTTGAAGTAATATTCTTTCATAGTATTTATAGTACCTGTGTTTGAAGTGATAGGAGAAATATGAGTGATTTTTCCCATCACAATATTTGCATGGATGGAAACTCCAACAATTGGTTTTTTCATGACCATATTTATTGCAATGAGTGCACAATTAAGATGATCTGGCAATTTTTTAGTCTATCTTAAGAATATCATGTTTGTCTATCTCCTTGATAAGATATTCTAACCACATGTGCACGATTGAAGCTATTCCATATTTTCCTTTTTGTATAAAATTTGGTTGATCAATATTTCCCTATTTTTGATCATTTGACTTACTTAGTAAGTCTTCCTTTACATAGCTATTATTTTTAAACTTATTTCACATTGAATTGGTTCTTCCTCTTATTTTCCATTTACATTATTGTAATCCATAAAGTTTTTAATCCACATCGGTATTTTCCTTATTCCACTTCTAAGAGTGTTGCTTAGCATGCTAGTAGCCATTTGTATAACTTGAATCCTTTGCTATAGAGTAATCTATCTTATGATTCTCTATATTAGGATATGTGAACCTTAATTGAAGTATATAAGCTTGATTTGATGAAACCTTTATTAATCCTTAGGTTTGTAGGCTTCCTTATGTCTCCCTAGTAATGAGAGTATGAACACCTAATTTTAGGTTTTGAAGAAAGCCTATATCTTCCCAAATTGATAATTTTTGATATATATTATTATCAAGTTTTATAGAATACCTTATGACTCCCTAATTATTTTGGAGTATGATATAGTGCTTTTGTAAAATAAATTTCAATTTATGGTTGATTTTGCACAGTTTTGTAAAGATCAAAAATCAACTTTTCTAACACCTTATTACTCCTAATTGAACTAAGAACTTTTCCAATTTTGAAGAGGTTTTAATGTTGGATTCCTTTTGTTCCTTTTGAGAAATTTTGAGATAAGAAAAATATAAATTTCCAACATTTGAAAATATTTAATAAACCTCTTTAAATATCCCTTTATGGTTGATTTTAATAGTTTTCTAATTTCCAATTCCTATTTTGATATTGTATTCCTTATACCTCCCAGATTTGGAAAATTAGAAAAAGTAATATTTACAAGTAAATAAATTTCAGAATTAATACTTATAGCTCCAAGATTATCTTTTGCAAATATTAATAAAGTATGCTTGCTTAGTAAAATTCTAATACAGAAAATTCCAATAATATTTCCTTATACCTCCAAAGAACCTTAGGTTTTAGTGCAAGCAAATAATAAATCAACCCTTACCTTATAATTTTCAATTCTAGTGGATTTATGCTATTTGGAATGTAGCGCTCATAAGATTCGAAGTCTCATTTGACCTGCACTTTCTTCTCCCTCATAGGGCATTTCTTCTCAACCTTGAAATGCATTGTCTCCTTCTAAATTTAGGTGTTGGTTTATGACAATGCTTTAAATGTACTTCTTATACATTTGAATGGTGTATGGCTAGAAAATCATCTTCACCTTCTAAATGAGCTACATATTGCGTTAATTGTGCTATGTATTTCCTTCGATGTGCTACATATTGCATTCATTGTACTATGTATTACCTTCATTGTCTTTCAGATGAGCTACGTATTGCCTTTTGTTGTGCTACATATTGCCTTCACTATTTTCTAGATGAGCTATGTATTGCCTTCCATCTTGATGTTTGATCTCCTTGGAACCTTAAATAAGATGAGCTACTTGAACTTTGTGACAAGTGTCACCTGAAATATTTTTGATAGATGCCTTCAACATAAACCTTGCAATGATGAGATTTGTAACTCCTCCCAAGCATGTATAACTCCTTCCAAGCATGTGTAACATCTTTAAAGCATGTGCAAAATATTCTTGGTGAGCACTTGAGTCTTCATGTACATTGGAGAGTATAGAGGATATGTGCCAAGTGGAACTCAAGGATTATGCATGCGAGCCTCCCTTGTAATGTTTCTTGGAGCCTTTATCTTGCCTTCTACATAAACTTGCCTTGTTTCTTGAAATGCAAGTAATATCCCAATGTCCTTGGCTGCTTCTATATATTGGCTCTTGGATATTTGGTGCTCCTCCATGGTGAATCTATGGTAGCTCCTTATAGTATTCAATAGCGGATGCTCTCCTTGATATACCACATCCTTTTCTTTTGTTGCTGGTTCATTTTCACAACAGTTGAATGCTCCATTTTGCTTGATTTTGATAATGCTCCTTTTACGTAGGTGATTTCTTCCTTGTAGGTTGTCCTTATACATAATATTTAGTGTTGGATATTTTGAGGAATATTAGTTGTCATTGATGTCAAAAGGTTCTAAGAAGAATTACATTTTGATTGGTTCCAAAAGAGCTTTATGTGAAGCATGATTTAAATGGTTTTTCTCAAAACCATTGATGGAAAAATAAAAGGTTTTTCTTAAAACCTATGGAGAGGCCTAAGGAATTAAATTAATTAAATTAATTATAATAATTTAATTATATATTAATTTGTAATTTAATTTAATAATCCTTTTGGTTATTAAATTAATTATAACTTAATTATATTAATTAGTATTATTATTAATTAATTTATAATTTAATTAAATTACCTTATGGTAAGGTTGGCAAAGTTTAAATTTAATTGCAATTGTCTTTTCCCCACCGACGTCATCAAATTTTGTGGAGCACCGACATCTAAGTCAAATGATGGATTTCATGTATAAATGCCATGCCAAGGGGCATTCAAACCTTACCCTTCATCGATTGATTTTTAGCGATCGAGCAAAGTTTATTTCATGCAAATCGTTGAGGAAGAAGACAAAAAATTGTTTTGTATTTTAGCACCAGGAAGAAGACTAGTGGGGAGGGCTTAAGGCCTCACTCCCATTGGACAGTGTGGTCCATTGGAAGTGTGCATTTCATGAGAGCATTTTGGAGTGGAAGTGACCACGATCGACTCGCGTGGAGGTTGTTGGCATGTTTAGGTTGTTGGCATGTTTGTCTTGAGTGTCGAGGTGGAAATCTATTTGGCATGAACTTTTTAAGTGATAGGCTTGGGAAGAAAGAGCACATGGTGCTCTTAGAATCTAGAGTGTGTGCCTAGCACACGTGGTGGTTAATCCCGTAGCTAGGGCGCACGAGGAGGTAATGGTTGTGGGTTCGAATCCCACAAGTGGCAAAGGTACTTTTAATTAAATATTTTTATTTGCCTAATATTTTTCCTAAGGTGAAAAAGGGAGTTATAAGGGTAAATGAAAGGTTACTTGCTTGGTAATTAATTTATGTTATTGGAGTTATAAGAAAAGTGGATTTGATTTTTGCCAAAGTTCTTTTTGCCATTAAATTTAATTAAGGAGGTTTTTGAGTTATTTTTGGTGGATGTTAAATTTATTTTAATTGGGAGATTATAAGGTGTTATTGGATAAATATTTTATGTATGTTGATGGTTGTTTTTAAAGATGGAGTGATAAGGTGTAATTGAGTTTTTGCATTACATTGTGAGAGAGATTTATCTTCTAACCTCTTTGAGTTTGGCATAGAAGTGTTTGTGGTTGTGGCAGATATTTGAGGTTCCTTCATCATCAAAAAGGTATGAGCACATTCTTCCATAGTTGAGTTGATTGGTTGTTTTCTAGAAAATAAGTTTGGAGTGAAAAGGATTTGATTAGGGCTTCCTTATTGAGTGTGTTTGAGTTAATGCTTCAAGGTTTTCTGGAATAAAGAGTTGTTATTAAAACCTTGTTTTATAAGCATTGTTGTTGAAGCCATTGGTTGTGTGAAGAACTTGAACTAGGGTTTGAAAAGAACATGAGTATCATTGTTATGTGAGAGTTGTTTTATAAGCATTGTTGTTGAAGTGAGTTGTTGAGCAAAGAACTTGAACTAGGGTTTGAAAAGAACATGAGTATCATTGTTATGTGAGATTTGTTGTTGAGCATTGTTGGAAACATTTTGAGTGAGTGATCATATGCTTGGACTAGGGTTTGTGAGCAAGGATTATTTCATTGAGTGATTGGTTGAGTAGAGTTGGTTGAGCCTAGTCAAGTGGATGTGTGAAGTGATTATTCAAGTTTCATAAAATAAACTATTCTATATTCTAAATTGAATTGAGAAAGTGATTGAGTTGAAGCATATTGAGTCTCTAACAATTCTTTGTATGTTTCTAAAAGAGTGATTGAAAGTGATTGAGCATTGTGATGAGTATAGAGCATATTGAGTCTCTAACAATTCTCTTTATGTTTCTATGAGATTGGACAAGTTCTAGGGTGGACTTGTTGAGCATATTTGAGAAAAGTCTTTGAGAAGGCTTGAGAGTAGAGTTGATTGATTGATTTGTTCAAAATATTGAGTTAAGGTTTGGGTCAGATCCAACAAATTTAACTTGAGGTTGAATAAAGTCTTGAGTTAAGGCTTGAGGATAGATTTGTGCAATACTAAAGGACTGTGTTTAGTATAGATTTGAGGACAGTGTTTGGTGCAAATTTGAGGATAGGTTTGTGTCAAACCAGAGACAAATATTGAGGATAGATTTGTGCTAGACCAAAGGACTATGTTTAGTACATATTTGAGGATAGAGTTTGGTGCAGATTTGAGGATAGATTTGTGCTAGACTAGAGACAGAGATTGAGAATAAATTTGTGCTAGATTGAAGGACTGTGTTTAGTACAGATTTTAGATAGAGCTTTGGAGGTGATAGAGTTGAAGATAAATATCTCCAACCAAATTAAGAAATATAGGTGTCTTCTATGGATAGAGTTCCATTTGCTAAGGGTAGTGGAGGCAGAGGTCTTCTAGAGGATCACCAACTAGAGTAGAGACTAGGAGATTGGTGTCTCCTATGGATAGAGATCCATGAACTTGATTTAGGGGATTGGTATCTCCTTTGGAAAAAGGTCCATAAACATTGTAATAGGGAAAGGATTCCCAAGAGATTGATTGAGAAAATTTTAGTGAAATATTTTCTCCATGGAGTAGCCCACATTGGGTGAACCACGTAAATTGTGGTGTCTCTATTATGTGTGGTGATTTTTACATTGCTTTGATTACTGCTATTGATATTGCTATCTTTACATTGCATAATATTGATTGGGAAAGAAAAGTAAAAAGTGGTCTTATATTGTTCACCCTCCCTCTCAGTATAAGCTTGTGTTCTTCAATTGGTATCAGAGTGGGTTCCTTCGGAAGAGTTTAACAACTTGAAGGAAAATCTAACAAGAACATAATGGATTCTAAGAATGGACCTTCAGATAATTCAGTACCAATATTTTATGGAAGTGATTATGTATATTGGAGTTTGAGAATGAAGATCTACCTGAAGGCACTTGGCAATGAAGTTTGGGAAGTAGTTGAAAATGGATACGACCCCTTAGTTGATCCACCTATAGATAAGGAAGGTAAGCTTCTACAACATTACAATTCAAAAGCAATGAATGCACTTTTGAGAGGTTTGCATAGAATAGAGTCCATAAAAGTTATGCATTGTCAAGATGCAAAAGGAATGTGGGATAAGTTGCAAAATATATATGAAGGAGATAAAGGTGTCAAGAAAGCAAAGATACAAAATCTCAAAGGACAATTTGAAGAGTTAAGAATGAAGGATGAGGAAAACATTAGTACTTATCTACTTTGAATTGATGAGGTTGTTAATGCTATGCAAGGACTTGGAATGAAGGTTGATGAATCAGATGTTTGTGATAAGGTCTTAAGATCTCTTCCAAAAATATTCAGTGAAAATATTTCTACTATAGAAGAGTCAAAGGATGGTGATTCTTTGACAAGAGATATGTTTCTTGGTATTCTTACAACTTTTGAGTTAAGAACAAAAGAACCTATTCCTTAGAAGGAAGCAACCTTCAAAGTAATCAAGAAGACAAAGGGTAAGAAGTCAGAATCAAGCAATGAGTCATCCAATGATGAAGAAGCTAATTATGGTAGAAGGGATAAGGATTCTAGAAGATCTAGAGATCTAAAATATGTTAAATGTTTCAATTGTGGAAAGTATGGTCATTATGCAACAGATTTTCAAGAAGCTAAGAATAACAATGGTGAAGAGAAACAAGATCACAAAAATAGGGAATCAGAAAGATACAGGCACCAAAATAAAAGCAAGGATGGACAAAGTAGACAAGGAAAGAAGTTCTTTCAAAGACAAAATAGGAGCTACTATGCGGATAAGGCAAGTAAGTACTCAAGTGATAGTGATGCTAGTTTTTCAGACAATGATAGAGATGAAGTCCTATTTATGATTGAAGAAAAAGAACAAGTTAAGAAAAGGACTCCAGAAATTCTCAAGTGTTTTAGATGTGGTAACTTTGGACATCTTGAAGATAGTTGTACAAGAAATGGTTTCAGTTTTAGTGATGATGAATATGAAGATACACTTGAAGGACTAGAAGAGAATATTCTAATGGCACTAGAAGAAGGAGAAGGTGATCCTATAGAAGATAAGTCAAAAGAAAATGAAGATGTGGACAAAGGTAAACAAATAGAGGAATATTTAGATAAATATGGATATGATCTCAAGGGAGAACTTATCTATGCCCTTGACACAGTGAAGAAGGTAAGAAAGCAAAACTCTAAACTTGAAATTCAGTTTCAAGAATGTGATGAAGAGAGAAGGATGCTTATAGAGGATCTAGAAAAATCAAAGGCTAAGACAAAGAAGTTCAAGGATAAGTTAGAAGCAAAGATCTTAGAATGTGAAAAGTTAGCACAAGAAGTGGCACTACTAAGGGAATATTTAGAAGACTCCAAAGTCAAGCTAAAAGGGTTCAAAAATAGCTCAAAGAACTTGGATAAGTTCATCAAGATACAAAAGCCTACATCAAGCAAAATAGGTCTTGGATTTGAACAAGGATAGAAGAAATGGGAAGGAAAGTCAACCTCAAGTTCTGGAGAAGAAGAAACTTTAGATGAAGACACTTTAGAAGAAGACAGTGTAAAATAAAGTGAGACATCTGAGGATGAGTTGGACAACAAAAAGTTCAACAAGAACAGGAACAATGCACAAAGAAGATATAAATGGAACAACAATCAGAATAGGTCAAGAGAGACTAAGAGACCAATGAGGTCAAGACAAGGAAACTTCAATGGAAGATGTTTTTCATGTCACAAGTTTGGGCACATGGCTTCACAATGTAGGACACATGAAAGACAAGAATATGGGAACAAACAATGTTTCAATGGGTATTGCTACTCATGTAATCAGTTTGGTCACAAGGCAATGAATTGTAGGGTTCATGACAGAAGAGGATATGGCTTCACTAGGAGAAATCCTAAGATATTTGCACCTCCAAGGAATAATAACATTAAGTGTTATAAGTGCAATAATGATGGTCACACAACAAAGTGGTGTAGAGCAGACATTCCAGAATCAAGTATGAACATGAATAGAAACAGGAACAAGAACAGGAACATGAATAGGAACATGGATAGGAACATGGATAGGAACATGGATAGGAACATGGATAGGAACATGGAAATGGAAAGAAATAGTCAGAGGAATCAAAAGGATTAGATAAGAAGAAAATAGGATAAAGGTAAAGAACAATGTTTTATGGGAGTAGAAATACTCCCACCCTAGAATTAACCACCTCAAGAGGAGGTGGGGGAGGGGCTAAGCTAAGAGGCTCATTCTTAGCCTCAAGCCCCAAAGGTGACCCTTTGCCATTGATGTCAAAGGGGGAGAGATTTGAGTAAGGAGGAGAGATTTGGTATTTGAGCAAAGAGGAGAGATTTGAGCCAGGGGGAGCAATGTCCTAGGGGGAGAAGAACCCAGAAAAGGTTAAGTTTTTGGTAAAAAGAGTTTGGGTTGCCATCAATGACAAAGGGGGATATTGTTGGACATTTTGAGGAATATTAGTTGTCATTGATGTCAAAAGGTTCTAAGAAGAATTGCATTTTGATTGGTTCCAAAAGAGCTTTATGTGAAGCATGATTTAAATGGTTTTTCTCAAAACCATTGATGGCAAAATAAAAGGTTTTTCTTAAAACCTATGGAGAGGCCTAAGGAATTAAATTAATTATAATTAATTATAATAATTTAATTATATATATTAATTTGTAATTTAATTTAATAATCCTTTTGGTTATTAAATTAATTATAACTTAATTATATTAATTAGTATTATTATTAATTAATTTATAATTTAATTAAATTACCTTATGGTAAGGTTGGCAAAGTTTAAATTTAATTGCAATTGTCTTTTCCCCGCCGACGTCATCAAATTTTGTGGAGCGCCGACGTCTAAGTCAAATGATGGATTTCGTGTATAAATGCCATGCCAAGGGGCATTCAAACCTTACCTTCATCGATTGATTTTTAGCGACCGAGCAAAGTTTATTTCGTGCAAATCATTGAGGAAGAAGACAAAAAATTATTTTGTCTTTTAGCACCAGGAAGAAGACTAGTGGGGAGGGCTTAAGGCCTCACTCCCATTGGACAGTGTGGTCCATTGGCAGCGTGCATTTCATGAGAGCATTTTGGAGTGGGAGTGACCACGATCGACTCGCGTGGAGGTTGTTGGCATGTTTGTCTTGAGCGCCGAGGTGGAAATATGTTTGGCACATGCACTTTTTAAGCGCCAGGCTTGGGAAGAAAGAGCACGTGGTGCTCTTAGCCTCCCAAGCGTGTGCCTAGCACACGTGGTGGTCAAGCCCATAGCTAGGGCGCACGAGGAGGCGATGGTTGTGGGTTCAAATCCCACAAGTGGCAAAGGTACTTTTAATTAAATATTTTTTATTTGCCTAATGTTTTTCCTAAGGTGAAAAAGGGAGTTATAAGGGTAAATGAAAGGTTACTTGCTTGGTAATTAATTTATGTTATTGGAGTTATAAGGAAAGTGGATTTGATTTTTGCCAAAGTTCTTTTTGCCATTAAATTTAATTAAGGAGGTTTTTGAGTTAATTTTGGTGGATGTTAAATTTATTTTAATTGGGAGATTATAAGGTGTTATTGGACAAATATTTTATGTATGTTGATGGTTGTTTTTAAAGATGGAGTGATAAGGTGTAATTGAGTTTTTGCATTACATTGTGAGAGAGATTTATCTTCTAACCTCTTTGAGTTTGGCATAGAAGTGTTTGTGGTTGTGGCAGATATTTGAGGTTCCTTCATCATCAAGAAAAGGTATGAGCACATTCTTCCATAGTTGAGTTGATTGATTGGTTTTCTGAAAATAAGTTTGGAGTGAAAAGGATTTGATTAGGGCTTCCTTATTGAGTGTGTTTGAGTTAATGCTTCAAGGTTTTCTGGAATAAAGAGTTGTTATTAAAACCTTGTTTTATAAGCATTGTTGTTGAGCCATTGGTATTTTTTTAATTTTGTTGAAGTGAGTTGTTGAGCAAAGAACTTGAACTAGGGTTTGAAAAGAACATGAGTATCATTGTTATGTGAGATTTGTTGTTAAGCATTGTTGGAAATATTTTGAGTGAGTGATCATATGCTTGGACTAGGGTTTGTGAGCAAGGATTATTTCATTGAGTGATTGGTTGAGTAGAGTTGGTTGAGCCTAGTCAAGTGGATGTGTGAAGTGATTGTTCAAGTTCCATAAAACAAACTATTCTATATTATGAATTGAATTGAGAAAGTGATTGAGTTGAAGCATATTGAGTCTCTAACAATTCTCTGTATGTTTCTGAAAGAGTGATTGAAAGTGATTGAGCATTGTGATGAGTATAGAGCATATTGAGTCTCTAACAATTCTCTTTATGTTTCTATGAGATTGGACAAGTTCTAGAGTGGACTTGTTGAGCAAATTTGAGACAAGTCTTTGAGAAGACTTGAGAGCAGAGTTGATTGATTGATTTGTTCAAACCTTGAGTTAAGGTTTGGGGTAGATCTAGTAGAGTTGACTTGAGATTGAGTCAAGTCTTGAGTTAAGGCTTGAGGATAGATATTGAGGATAGATTTGTGCTAGACCGAAGGACTATGTTTAGTACAGATTCAAGGATAGAATTTGGTGTATATTTGAGGATAGGTTTATGCCAAACTAAAGATAGATATTGAGGATATATTTGTGCTAGACCGAAGGACTATGTTTAGTATAGATTCGAGGATAGAGTTTGGTGCAGATTTGAGGATAGATTTATGCCAAACTAAAGACAGATATTGAGAATAAATTTGTGCTAGACCGATGGACTATGTTTAGTATAGATTTTAGATAGAGCTTTGGAGGTGACAGAGTTGAAGATAGATATCTCTAGCCAGAGTAGGGAAGACAAGTGTCTTCTATGGATAGAGTTCCATTTGCTAAGGGTAGTGGAGGCAGAGGTCTTCTAGAGGATCACCAGCCAGAGTAGAGACTAGGATATTGGTGTCTCCTATGGATAGAGATCCATGAACTTGATTTAGGGGATTGGTATCTCCTTTGGACAGAGGTCCATAAACATTGTAATAGGGAAAGGATTCCCAAGAGATTGATTGAGAAAATTTTAGTGAAATATTTTCTCCGTGGAGTAGCCCACATTGGGTGAACCACGTAAATTATGGTGTCTCTATTATGTGTGGTGATTTGTACATTGCTTTGATTACTACTATTGATATTGCTATATTTACATTGCATAATATTGATTGGGAAAGAAAAGTAAAAAGTGGTCTTATACTATTCACCCCCCTCTTAGTATAAGCTTGTGTTCTTCAATTGGTATCAGAGTGGGTTCCTTCGGAAGAGTTTAACAACTTGAAGGAAAAGCTTACAAGAACACAATGGATTCTAAGAATGGATCTTCAGATAATTCAGTACCAGTATTTGATGGAAGTGATTATGTATATTGGAGTTTGAGAATGAAGATCTACCTGAAGGCACTTGGCAATGAAGTTTGGGAAGTAGTTGAAAATGGATACGACCCCTCAGTTGATCCACCTATAGATAAGGAAGGTAAGCTTCTACAACATTACAATTCAAAAGCAATGAATGCACTTTTGAGAGGTTTGCATAGAACAGAGTCCATAAAAGTTATGCATTGTCAAGATGCAAAAGGAATGTGGGATAAGTTGCAAAATATATATGAAGGAGATAAAGGTGTCAAGAAAGCAAAGATACAAAATCTCAAAGGACAATTTGAAGAGTTAAGAATGAAGGATGAGGAAAACATTAGTACTTATCTACTTCGAATTGATGAGGTTGTTAATGCTATGCAAGGACTTGGAATGAAGGTTGATGAATCAGATGTTTGTGATAAGGTCTTAAGATCTCTTCCAAAAATATTCAGTGAAAATATTTCTGCTATAGAAGAGTCAAAGGATGGTGATTCTTTGACAAGAGATATGTTGCTTGGTATTCTTACAACTTTTGAGTTAAGAACAAAAGAACCTATTCCCTAGAAGGAAGCAACCTTCAAAGCAATCAAGAAGACAAAGGGTAAGAAGTCAGAATCAAGCAATGAGTCATCCAGTGATGAAGAAGCTAATTATGGTAGAAGGGATAAGGATTCTAGAAGATCTAGAGATCTAAAATCTATTAAATATTTCAATTGTGGAAAGTATGGTCATTATGCAACAGATTGTCAAGAAGCTAAGAATAACAATGGTGAAGAAAAATAGGATCACAAAAATAGGGAATCAGAAAGATACAGGCACCAAAAGAAAAGCAAGGATGGACAAAGTAGACAAGGAAAGAAGTTCTTTCAAAGACAAAAGAGGAGCTACTATGCGGATAAGGCAAGTAAGTACTCAAGTGATAGTGATGCTAGTTTTTCAGACAATGATAGAGATGAAGTCCTATTTATGATTGAAGAAAAAGAACAAGTTAAGAAAAGGACTCCAAAAATTCTCAAATGTTTTAGATGTGGTAACTTTGGATATCTTGAAGATAGTTGTACAAGAAATGGTTTCAGTTTTAGTGATGATGAATATGAAGATACACTTGAAGGACCAGAAGAGAATATTCTAATGGCACTAGAAGAAGGAGAAGGTGATCCTATAGAAGACAAGTCAAAATAAAATGAAGATGTGGACAAAGGTAAACAAATAGAGGAATATTCAGATAAATATGGATATGATCTCAAGGGAGAACTTATCTATGCCCTTGACACAGTGAAGAAGGTAAGAAAGCAAAACTCTAAACTTGAAATTCAGTTTCAAGAATGTGATGAAGAGAGAAGGATGCTTATAGAGGATCTAGAAAAATCAAAGGCTAAGACAAAGAAGTTCAAGGATAAGTTAGAAGCAAAGATCTTAGAATGTGAAAAGTTAGCACAAGAAGTGGCACTACTAAGGGAAGATTTAGAAGACTCCAAATTCAAGCTAAAAGGGTTCAAAAATAGCTCAAAGAACTTGGATAAGTTCATCAAGATACAAAAGCCTACATCAAGCAAAATAGGTCTTGGATTTGAACAAGGACAGAAGAAATGGGAAGGAAAGTCAACCTCAAGTTCTGGAGAAGAAGAAACTTTAGATGAAGACACTTCAGAAGAAGACAATGTAAAATAAAGTGAGACATCTGAGGATGATTTGGACAACAGAAAGTTCAACAAGAACAGGAACAATGCACAAAGAAGATACAGATGGAACAACAATCAGAATAGGTCAAGAGAGACTAAGAGACCAATGAGGTCAAGACAAGGAAGCTTCAATGGAAGATGTTTTTCATGTCACAAGTTTGGGCACATGGCTTCATAGTGTAGGACACATGAAAGATAGGAATATGGGAATAAACAACGTTTCAATGGGTATTGCTACTCATGTAATCAGTTTGGTCACAAGGCAATGAATTGTAGGGTTCATGATAGAAGAGGATATGGCTTCACTAGGAGAAATCCTAAGATATTTGCACCTCCAAGGAATAATAACATTAAGTGTTATAAGTGCAATAATGATGGTCACACAACAAAGTGGTGTAGAGCAGACATTCCAGAATCAAGTATGAACAGGAATAGAAATAGGAACAAGAACATGAACATGGATATGAACAGGAACAGGAACATGGATATGAACAAGAACAAGAATAGGAACAAGAAAATGGACATGGACAGGAACATGGACATGGAAAGAAATAGTCAGAGGAATCAGAAGGATCAGATAAGAAGAAAAGAGGATAAAGGTAAAGAACAATGCTTTATGGGAGTAGAAATACTCCCACCCTAGAATTAACCACCTCAAGAGGAGGTGGGGGAGGGGCTAAGCTAAGAGGCTCATTCTTAGCCCCGAGCCCCAAAGGTGACCCTTTGCCATTGATGTCAAAGGGGGAGAGATTTGAGTAAGGGGGAGAGATTTGGTATTTGAGAAAAGAGGAGAGATTTGAGCTAGGGGGAGCAATGTCCCAGGGGGAGCAGAACCCATAAAAGGTTAAGTTTCTGGTAAAAAGAGTTTGGGTTGCCATCAATGACAAAGGGGGAGATTGTTGGACATTTTGAGGAATATTAGTTGTCATTGATGTCAAAAGGTTCTAAGAAGAATTGCATTTTGATTGGTTCCAAAAGAGCTTTATGTGAAGCATGATTTAAATGGTTTTTCTCAAAACCATTGATGGCAAAATAAAAGGTTTTTCTTAAAACCTATGGAGAGGCCTAAGGAATTAAATTAATTATAATAATTTAATTATATATATTAATTTGTAATTTAATTTAATAATCCTTTTGGTTATTAAATTAATTATAACTTAATTATATTAATTAGTATTATTATTAATTAATTTATAATTTAATTAAATTACCTTATGGTAAGGTTGGCAAAGTTTAAATTTAATTGCAATTGTCTTTTCCCCGTCGACGTCATCAAATTTTGTGGAGCACCGACGTCTAAGTCAAATGATGGATTTCATGTATAAATGCCATGCCAAGGGGCATTCAAACCTTACCTTCATCGATTGATTTTTAGTGACCGAGCAAAGTTTATTTCATGCAAATCATTGAGGAAGAAGACAAAAAATTATTTTGTCTTTTAGCACCAGGAAGAAGACTAGTGGGGAGGGCTTAAGGCCTCACTCCCATTGGACAGTGTGGTCCATTGGCAGCATGCATTTCATGAGAGCATTTTGGAGTGGGAGTGACCATGATCGACTCATGTGGAGGTTGTTGGCATGTTTGTCTTGAGCACCGAGGTGGAAATATATTTGGCATGCACTTTTTAAGTACCAGGCTTGGGAAGAAAGAGCACGTGGTGCTCTTAGCCTCCCAAGCATGTGCCTAGCACATGCGGTGGTCAAGCCCGCAGCTAGGGCGCACGAGGAGGTGGTGGTTGTGGGTTCGAATCCCACAAGTGGCAAAGGTACTTTTAATTAAATATTTTTTATTTGCCTAATGTTTTTCCTAAGGTGAAAAAGGGAGTTATAAGGGTAAATGAAAGGTTACTTGCTTGGTAATTAATTTATGTTATTGGAGTTATAAGGAAAGTGGATTTGATTTTTGCCAAAGTTCTTTTTGCCATTAAATTTAATTAAGGAGGTTTTTGAGTTAATTTTGGTGGATGTTAAATTTATTTTAATTGGGAGATTATAAGGTGTTATTGGACAAATATTTTATGTATGTTGATGGTTGTTTTTAAATATGGAGTGATAAGGTGTAATTGAGTTTTTGCATTACATTGTGAGAGAGATTTATCTTCTAACCTCTTTGAGTTTGGCATAGAAGTGTTTGTGGTTGTGGCAGATATTTGAGGTTCCTTCATCATCAAGAAAAGGTATGAGTACATTCTTCCATAGTTGAGTTGATTGATTGGTTTTCTAGAAAATAAGTTTGGAGTGAAAAGGATTTGATTAGGGCTTCCTTATTGAGTGTGTTTGAGTTAATGCTTCAAGGTTTTCTAGAATAAAGAGTTGTTATTAAAACCTTTTTTTATAAGCATTGTTGTTGAAGTGAGTTGTTGAGCAAAGAACTTGAACTAGGGTTTGAAAAGAACATGAGTATCATTGTTATGTGAGATTTGTTGTTGAGCATTGTTGGAAATATTTTGAGTGAGTGATCATATGCTTGGACTAGGGTTTGTGAGCAAGGATTATTTCATTGAGTGATTGGTTGAGTAGAGTTGGTTGAGCCTAGTCAAGTGGATGTGTGAAGTGATTGTTCAAGTTCCATAAAAACAAACTATTCTATATTATGAATTGAATTGAGAAAGTGATTGAGTTGAAGCATATTGAGTCTCTAACAATTCTCTATATGTTTCTGAAAGAGTGATTGAAAGTGATTGAGCATTGTGATGAGTATAGAGCATATTGAGTCTCTAACAATTCTCTTTATGTTTCTATGAGATTGGACAAGTTCTAGTGTGGACTTGTTGAGAAAATTTGAGATAAGTATTTGAGAAGGCTTGAGAGCAGAGTTGATTGATTGATTTGTTCAAAACCTTGAGTTAAGGTTTGGGGAAGATCCAATAGAGTTGACTTGAGATTGAATCAAGTCTTGAGTTAAGGCTTGAGGATAGATATTGAGGATAGATTTGTGCTAGATCGAAGGACTATGTTTAGTACAGATTCAAGGTAGATTTTGGTGCAAATTTGAGGATAGGTTTGTGCTAGACCAGAGATAGATATTGAGGATATATTTGTGCTAGACCGAAGGACTATGTTTAGTACAGATTCGAGGACAAATTTGGTGCATATTTGAGGATAGATTTGTGCCAGACTAGAGACAAATATTGAGGATAGATTTGTGCTAGATCGATGGACTGTGTTTAGTATAGATTTTAGACAGAGCTTTGGAGGTGATAGAGTTGAAGATAGATATCTCCAGCTAGAGTAGGGAAGACAGGTGTCTTCTATGGATAGAGTTCCATTTGCTAAGGGTAGTGGAGGCAGAGGTCTTCTAGAGGATCACCAGCTAGAGCAGAGACTAGGAGATTGGTGTCTCCTATGGATAGAGATCCACAAACTTGATTTAGGGGATTGGTATCTCCTTTGGACAGAGGTCCATAAACATTGTAATAGGGAAAGGATTCCCAAGAGATTGATTGAGAAAATTTTAGTGAAATATTTTCTCCATGGAGTAGCCCACATTGGGTGAACCATGTAAATTGTGGTGTCTCTATTGTGTGTGGTGATTTGTACATTGCTTTGATTACTGCTATTGATATTGCTATCTTTACATTGCATAATATTGATTGGGAAAGAAAAGTAAAAAGTGGTCTTATACTGTTCACCCCCCTCTCAGTATAAGCTTGTGTTCTTCATTTAGCTTATTTTTTCTCCTTGTTATGCTTCCAATGCTACAATTGATATGTACTCTTCTAGGGCTTGATTTGGAGATTGAAAACCAGTGTTTGTAAATGCCTTGACTCCTTGGACATATAGGGACTTCGGTGTCTCCTTTATTTTGTTGGAAAAAATTTCCTTGTTGCCCCGTTGTAGATAATAATTTTGTCTTTCCAAAATAACAAAAGTGGTGCTTATATAATATATAGTTTTTGCACCAAAGAGAAGAGTTTTTTTACACATAATTTTTTCTATTTTTTCCTGGATGATAGATGATCCAAGTTAATGCTGATTTTGAATAGGAATTCCTGCTTTCTGCACTAAAATGAACCCCTTATAATTTCCTTAAATTTTGAGAATTCTAAGGCCTCGATTTGAGGTTTCCTTAAAGGATTGCAATGGTGGTTTTCTTCTTCACCTTTTCCTTCCAACGGTGGCTTCTATAGGTCATGAAAGTGTTGTAGATTTTGTGCTAATTTTTATGCTTTCAAAAAAATTAATTGAGATAACTAGTTAACAAAACAACTAGTATAGTGCTTAACAATGCACATTTTCAATGGTAACAATAATATCACCTTATTGCTTCACTAATATCTTAAAAATACACTTAATAATTTCACTGTAATCTTTCAAGCATAATATAGAATGAACCCATGCAAAGTTTACGACAAACATAGTTGTAGGATCAAGTCTTCTTTTTATTTTTCAAAGTAGAAGATAAGTAGTTCATAGATAAATATAAAATCTAATCAACCCCAAATGTGCAAATATACCTTAAAATGAACAATTTCTTTTTGTACTTTTGAATACTATAATTCTAATTTCCTTTCTTGCAACTTTAATCTAAATAAGGTTCTCCAATGAATTTAATAAGTAATCCAATTAATGAGGAAGCTGGCACCAATAGTTGCATACCTTTTTAAAATATTATGTAGCTCTTTTTCCACTTATGTAGAGTATGTGTATCTTGGTGTATAATATCACCAAGTTGTTGCTTCGAGTAGGATCTTGTAACTTTTTGTAGACTATCTTGAACAACTTCTTCTTCATTGAAATATGGTCTTGAACTTTCTTTCACAAGCCTAATATTTGGTGGCTTGTCCTCCTCTTGTGTTCTCCTCATTCTGCTATAGATTTGGAGAATTATTTGTCTCTAAAGTGATGCCTTATTGCTATGAGAGGTAATCTTCAAATCTCCTAGATTTGGTGAACTTCTCCTGTCTTCAAGTCTTCTTGTCAAACTCTAACTTCAAGCAGGATCTTCTTCTCAAGATTATGAATGTCTTGAGGTCTTTCACATGATTGTTATTTTGGAATTTGGTACTCCTTGCCAAATTATCCTTCTTGTATTTGAAACTCCTTGCCAAAATCTCCTTCTTGGGCTTGTTTTTGGATGGTGATAATTGTCCCAAGTCCTTCACTATCAGGAGCTTCTCCTTGGTAGTGGATTTCTCCAGTGAGTTTTTTTTTGATGATTTCTTTAGTGAGGCTCTCCTAGAATTTTAATGGATGCTTGATGAGACCTTCCCAGGGTATTTGATCTTGAAAATTATGTTGGGATTCCCTTGAGACCTCTTCAAACTTCTACTCTTAGAAGTGTTAGCGGTGTGATCTACTCTTGGATCTTTGATTCTATTACTTCTAGATTTGAGAAAGACTCTCCTAGTCCTTATTATTCTTCCAAGTTTCAAAGTACTTCAATGAGATATTCTCTTGATATATTTTTATTTAGGTGTTGAATTTATTCTGAAGAAGATACTCTTCCTATCTTTCTTGTAGGAAGTTTCCCAACTCACTGAATCTTCTTTCCTTGCAACAAAAATATTAGTACTAAAATATTAATCTACTTCTAAATTAGATATTCCTTTTAAATTTTTCTTCAGTATCAAGGCTTCTATGGCCTTTATTTCAGTATCAAGGCTTCTGTGGCCTATTCCAATATGAAGGATTCTGTGGCCTTTTCAGTATCAAGGATTCTGTGGCATTTTCAGTTATAAAGGCTTTTGTGGCCTTTTTAGTATCAAGACTTCTGCGACTTCTGCTTCAAGGCTTCTATGGCATTTTCTTCAAGGCTACTATGACCTTTTTGTATCAAGGATTATATGGCCTATTATTCAAGGCTACTATGGCATTTTTGTATCAATGCTTCTATGGCATGTTCTTCAAGTGTGAAGTTATTCGATCTATCAATGGAGATCTTCAGTCTCCTAAATTCACCACAACTCTTCTTCAAAAGTCCTATTTTATAGTGTTCTTATCTTGCACAAGCAACTAATATCTACACTATGAGGGCACACTGAACTTGTTGGAGTCTCCTATATTTCTGTTGTAGGAGTACCAGTCCTCTGAGAATTAATTATCTATAAAAAAATAAAGTTTGAGCAATAGTTATCAAGTTCCAGATATCCTAGATCTTCACTAGATAATATGTCAATGTAGTGGATTGAATTTTGAGTCCTGGTCTTCATGAGTTTTTCTTGTAACTTTATGGAAAGACTCTAGTTAAGTGCAATTTTAGTATTTTCTAGAATTGAAATTTCTTTCACTCTCCTTAATTATACCACCTTCTTCTGAGATATTTTAATAGTGACTGGTCCAATGGTGTTTCAGGTTGACAAAAAACTCAGGCTCAATGATAATGATGGTTTTCCTATTGATCTACTCATACTAGATCTATCATGGCTCTAATACCACTATTATATTTTGATGTAATGACCATAAGAAGATAACAATAATGAGATATAGAATAATATAAAAGAAAGTAAATCTACTAGAAGACTGAGATATGCAATAAAATAAAATAATATAAATGATTACAATGTAGCTATGGAGGAAATGAGCACTCCATTAATAAAGCTACTAAACTACATTGCACCCATCACCACTATATGGTGATCCACATAGAACTGTACTAACCTCTAAGCTATTGTGTCCTCAATTATCTCTTTATATGTATATCTATATTTGTATTATGTCTTTCTTATATAGGTAAAATAGAAATCTTGGTCAACACTCTACCTAACTATGTAAGGGACAACTTGCACATATACAAATTGCACATTGACACTTGTGCATTTATTACATTGCATGAAGTAACTAGATAAATTCCCCCTAAAATAATCTAATGTCCTAATTTTATACCTTGGAAGATACATTTACATGACACAAATGATGTAATAGACTCTATTTATAATAGTCCTCACCTTATCAACATTGTCAAAACTTTCTCAACCTTAGTCACTTGATAGGTAGAAAGAGCTTTAGTCCCTCTCATATTGCTCAACTTTTGATAGCAATTTTGCTCAAAATTCCCTTTCTTAGGCTGGATCCTCTTGATGTAGTGAGACTTCACTACATATGGGCTTTAGGGGTGGAAATGAACCTAATAGCATAAGTATGTGATAGGTTTTAAAGCTTATTACTTAATGTAAACTCATATAAATATGATCAAACAATATAATGAAGTAAAATAGCAACATAGAACAATAAGGAAACTTACATACATAATACTCAAGAAATAATATCTTGAACTTTCATTATGGAAGAAACTTGTACAATCTGGTTATGGAAATTGATGTCCATAATATAAATTTCATGATAGACTTTTTATATTATTGTAAAGACATCTGGCTAAGAAAAACTTAATCTTCTTAGGTATCAAATAATATCATATTTTCTATCACCCCCTTGTATTACATTATTTGATAGAAAATTCTCTTGTGTATAGCTAACCCCTAAATATCTGAAACTTATTTTATCTTAGAGCCTTTGTGAATATATCTATAATTTATTCTTCTATAGGTATATTCTTTAGTCTGATATGATTATTTTGAAAATGATCTCTAATAAAATGACACTGAGCTTCAATGTGTTTAGTTCATTCATGTATGATTGGATTTTTGATCAATTCTAGTACCCCTTGATTGTTAGTGTATTAAAGTTGGAGTTCTTTTGATTACCATGTCTAATAGTATGTATTGTAGTCATAATGCTTCATAAAATACATCTCTTGTTGCACAATATTTTGCTTCAGTAGATGATTGTGCTACTGCATATTTTTTCTTACTATGCTATGATATTGGTCCTATATTAAGATAAAAAATATATCCTGATGTAAAATTTCTATCATCAATATAGCCAACATAGTCAAAATATGAGTATCCTTGGAGGAAAATATCCTTTTTATTCTTAGTATATGTTAGACCATAATCTATAGTCTTATTGATATATTGTAGTATTCTTTTTGTAGCTTTCCAATGGGTCTCTCTTGGTTCTTGTATAAATCATGAAAGATAATTTATAACAAAGACTAGATTCGACCGAGTATTGTTTAATACAAGAGACTACCAATTAATTGACAATATTTAACTGTTGAGACAAGAGATGTTTCATCATTTCTAGATAGTTGAAGTCCTTTTTCCATAGGAGTATCTTTATGCTTACAATTATTCATTTTGTATTTCTCAAGTAGAGTGCATATTTTGTGTGCTGTAACATTGTCTTTATTTTGATGAATTTCTAGACCAAGGCAATAATTCATAAGTCCCAAATATGTCATCTCAAAATCATTTTCAAGATATATTTTACTTCACTCATTAAATTTTCTGAGCTTCCTGTAATCATTATATCATCAACATAAACTATAAGTATTAATATATCATTTCGTATTTATTTATATATAGATTTAGATCTTATATGCTTCACTTAAAATTATGTTGTAATATATGATTATTAATTTTTATATACCATGCCTTAGGAGCCTACTTTAGACCATATAAGAATTTGTTTAATTTACAAACTTTATTTTCCTAACCTCTAACAACAAATCTTTCAAGTTGAGACATACATACTTCTTCTAAATTACCTTTAATAAAAGCACTTTTTACATCCATTTGATAAAGTTTTCAACCATGATGTGCTACTAAAGCACATATTATTCTGATAATAGTCATTTTAGTTGTTGTTGCAAAGGTTTCTTCAAAATCTATTCCTTTAGTTTGAGTATATCTCTTTGCTACTAATCAAGCTTTGTACTTATCTAGATAACCATGTACTTTATATTTAATCTTATAAACCCATTTACAACCTACTACTTTTTTTTTGGAGGTAGATATACTAAAATCCATGTTCTGTTTTTTTGTAGTGATGAATATTTTGACTTCATTATTGTTTTCCATTTTGAACGACTTAAATCTTAACATGTTACATGTTCTATCATTTTAGTCATCAATCCTCTATTTGTTTGAATTAGACTATGAGTTTGAGGTCTTATAGTAGTCAGATCATAAATTTGTTCAATATTTGAATCTCTAACTATATTTCTAGCCCAAATAGGTTCCTTTCTTTGAGGAATCATAGGAATTTCTATATTTTTACTCTATTCTTCTTGAGATTCTAATTTTGTTTCCTCAATTTTTATATTTTCTTCTGAGAATGTTAGAAGAATTTTTGAATCATATTTTTGTTCCTTAATCTCTTCTTTGATTTTTTCATCAAAAATAACATCCCTGCTTATATAGACTTTATTTGCGATTGGATCAATGATTATATATCCTGTAGATTTATCATCATAACCAAGAAATATACCTAACATAGTTTTTTCATATAATTTTATCCTTTTTTGTTTTGGAATGTGCATATAAGCTTTACATCAAAAATTTTCAACTTTTCAATATATATATATATAGTTTGACCATATTTCTTCTAGAGTAGCATTTTTTAGTATCCTTGTATGTAGTCTATTCTGCAAGTATACAATTGTATTAACTACTTTTTCCCAATATTGATGATTAAGGTGAGCTTATTTCAACATACATCTTACCATTTCCATTATAGATTTGTTTCTTATTTCTACAATTCCATTTTGTTGGGGTGAATATGCTATAATAAGTTGTATTCTTATTCCATTATGTTCTAAAAATAGATCAAAATATTTTGACACAATTTCTCCTCTTTCTGTAGACACATAAAATGTGTCATCATGAGGAGACTCCCAAAAAGCCTCCTTTCTAACTCACACAATCCATCTTGGGTAGCCTTAGGGTTAATTCAATGATTTTATCTAGTAGCAAGAAATATTCCCCATGGGAATCCTAGCTGTCTCAACCTTAGGTGATCTCAGGATCATGACCATCTTGACTGAAGATGGTTGTACAAAACCAAAAAAAAAAAATAATGAGCAAAAAAAATGCCTGTCACACAACACCTAATTTTGCATCGGTGCCTAATGCCCGATAGGTGATAATTTTACCTACCACCTATAGTTATTTGGTGGTATCCAATCAAGTTACCTTTGATCGATACTTACCACTTTTTATTGATTGCCCAAAGGCCTATAAAATTATGCTCTCCCCCATTTGTTTAAGATCCTCAATTTTGAATTCCAAAGCCATGAAGTACTATAAAAATAAATCTACCAGGTTATCCTACTACCAAACCAATGTTGTTGGATTATCATTTTGAATTTGAAGCTATCTTCCTCTCCCTTGAATGATCACTCGTATTTATTTGGTGATAACCCACACCCTTTTACTCACTTTCACGCTCACTACAATCCATTAAAAATAACATCCTACATCACCCAAAATTTTGTTCAAGCCTAGTTACACTGAGGCACAGACCTGTGATAGTGATATTCTCATCCTGAGATGATCCACAAATAAAAACTATCTCGAACTAAGATGGTATTAGTTAGGTTACATGTTTTTTTATTTTTGTGAATCTTAGCTTAGATCTACGATGTTTATCTTTACTGTATTTGTTTAGATCTCAAATACCACATGAATGCATCTATTTTCCATTTAGTTTTACATTGTCTATATTGAATATAGGTCCAACCTTGATGGACCCTTCATATGCTATTGATCCACTTTTTTTTTCTTTGTGTGTAGGTAACAAGACTCAAGGACAAAAATATAAAAATACAGGATCTAAATTTCACATGATGGTTACAAAAAAATATGCTCCTCCAACTATGTGTTGGCATAGATATCTTCATATTGCACCTAATATCTTAATGATAAAAAGGGGAATAACACCCCTATTGTATCTATTGTATCGATGGTAAAATCCCCTTAAGGGGATCCTCTTGTAACACTTTGAAATATCAATACAAAATAATATATACACGATTATTTTTATTGGTTAATCATTTTATTTAGTTCTACTTTGTTTTATGGTGCAAATTTTTATCCTTCAGATGGTGATCACGGTGGGACATAGTCCCTATTTTTTGATGCATGTTTGATAAATCTAATTGGTTATTGATTATCTTTTGTTATTGCAGGTTCTTAGGCTTAACCATATCTATCTAAGATGCTCTCTATATGAAAATCATCTTAGTCTAAGATGATCCTTGATAATAAGTAGAATAGTTGTGGATCTATAAAATCTACATCAAATGAAGGCTTTCATGATTAGGGTTTTACACTTCTTTGCCATTTTATTTCCTATTTTTGAAAATAAAAATAAGATATATAACATAGTTGCATTCTAATTAGTTTTAAAATCTATTAGAATTTGACCATATCAGGTCGATATGGTCTCTTGTATGTGACCATCTCAGTAAGAGACGATCTTTCCATTTATTATTGTTTTCTTGCTTTGCTACATGTTAAAAGGACAAATCATCATTTAGGGAAATAATGCATTTTTGCTTCATATTTTGAATTAGTTTAGATCATTGCATGCTCTTTATTTTTACTTTTTTGCAATAACAAGAACTCACACACTCACAAGGCACTTAAACATCAATCAATTGGATTTCATCACCAACTACCAATAGTAATTGCGTGATGTGGGATTTCATCTCCCACCATGAATTGGCCCCCTAAAAGCCATAGTAGCCCTCATTAGAGGTCTTTTAGATTTCATCACCAAAAATCCCCCTAATTTTGGGTCCTGAAGTAGGTCAGGTTTAGATGCCATTTAACCATAGGGTTTAATAATTAGTGGAATGCAACTATTATTTATATATAAGCCCACCCGAGGGTGAAGCAAAATATTGAATGTGCAAGTAGCAGGCTTTAGATAATGTGTCCCCTTCTTTGGAGGGGTATTTTATTCCTATAATGATACCTATAACCATATACCATCTTAGAAAACTATATTGACTGATTGTGTCACATTTATTGATAAGGGGTGTACACAAGCTACCTTTTTCTGTAGTGTTCATTCAATCCACCTTAGTCATTTTAGGAATAGTATTTTAAAAAAGAAATTTGAAAACATAAAAGAAAAATACATAAAAATAAAAATAAAAATAAAAACAAAAACAAAAGAAAATATTTCACAAACAAACAACAACAATAATGATAAAAATAAAATCGCTTGTTTACTTTGCTTGCTTTGTTTATGTAGTTTTTGAAGGTGCACACCATTTACCTAGTTTATGGTTGTGACACACAGTCAAGCTCAATCACGAGCAAACACTATTGAGCCAACACAAAGAGTCATGGATCATTTTCAAGTTGATCTACAAGACCTTGCCATACCTGAGTGGTAACATGTCCCCCATGACTCAAAAATCACTTATCATCCCATTGACCCTGATATATTGTGCACCGTTATTCATATTCCACCTATAGGTCTTGATGATGATCATGATATCAATTATCCAAACCACACCACCTTGCATACTTTCTATAAGGACAACTATTTTTACACTAAAGCACCTAGGAAGTCATTACCATGCATTCACATCCTGACTCATCCTACAACTCCATTAGATCAAATATCAAGTGTACACTCCACATAAATATAGGGATGATCAAGCTACCATAGCTGAGTACCCATGAATGAACCATGAATATGATCATGTGGATATGTACATCGTTCAACATCATAACAAGCCTACCATGTTGGATCATGCATTGAGGGATCACAATCCTAATAATCCCTCTACATCTTATGATAAACCAACCACTCAAGTGCGTTGTGTTTTGACACCACCTACTTATGTGAAATCCATCATGCACAATCAACATCAAGTCAATGCAACCTCTTGTGATCCTATAAAAAAAGTTATCAATATTTTTAAGGTTGAAGTGCAAGTCACACCCAGTCACATCACCAAAACACATGTGAACTGCCCTCACATAGTTGACCAGGTAAATTGCTCTCATCAAGCACCCAAGCCAATCCTTGGTCATCAATAATAGTTATAGTAGATAATGCATCAAAGGTTACCCATGCCGATGCACCAAAAGCAACCAATACAACATCACCATCCACCAACTCATCAACATCAAAATCCACCACCTTAACCTTTTCAAAATCTAATATGGGTGACCAAAATGCTTTTGCCAAAAGCATACCAATTATTGACTGATCATATCAACTTGCTTGAAAGGCAAGTCTTATTACAATTCAACCATCAAGCCACTCATCCATTTGTTCTCTCACCCTCATATCCATCCCATTTTGAGATGCCTAAGTTTGACAAGTTCAAAGGTGAAGATGAGCTACAATGGAGTCACCAACACACTCCTCTAATTCTACAACAAATCTTGAATTGACTCATAAACATTGAGCTATAATTGAGACATCATCAACCTCATCAACCTCATCAAATTCACCCACCTCATCAAACTCATCTACCTTGTCCACCTCATTCAAATCACCAATCTCGTATCTGGACCCCTCTATTTGAGCCCTTGTCAATAATATTTCACAAGTTGTAGGATGCAAAAACAATTGCTTTACCTAACATACACCCTATAGACCCCAACAAACCTAAACCTAGGTCATATAGGGAAAATCACTATTACCTTTATCATCAATAAAAATGCCATGACATCAATGATTGCATTGCATTTGAAAATGTGCTCCAAGATCTTATCGACAAGAAGACCATTACCATAGATGACCCACTTAGCCCATCCAATCAAAACCTTAGTATATACCAAAACCGTAGTGGGGATGCTCATGGTATCGTACCTTCCTCATAAGCCACATTATAAACATAACATAATTTTGGGATACTCAAGGTATCATACCTTTTCCACATTCACCAGTCATAAAAAAATTAAGGATGCTCAAGGTATCACACCTTCCCCACAATATATATATACAAAAAAATAAAAATCATTAAAAAAACATCACAAATCATCAAAAAAAACAAAAAAAAAACAATCATAAATTGCTATAAAGTACACTGCATTCACACATCCAAGCATTACACCTCACATCATTTTCATCACTAATAACACTTTGGTTATCATTCGACTCATACTTTCATCCATTTTTATAGGATTGATTTTATCATATTAATCAATGAAATCTTCCTTTGACTGTTTATCCTACATCATACCTCATTGCACACATTTATGTTACATCCACCAAACACCACTTCATTCAGCCACAAAAACCCTATGACAACTTGTCTTTTCCAAGTCTTTGGTTTGGATAATATTTAGGTTATTTTGGTCACTCATCCATACCTAGTGTCTCCTTTAGCCTACATTGAATTTCATTAGTCCTTGAGTGCTATAGGTATTCCTAGTTACCTCAAGTTTTCTCATTGACCACATACATGTATCACACATTAACATAAAATTTTGGTGCTTAGGAAAGACAAACTCATGAGTCACTATCACCATAAAGCAAATGGTTTTTCCTAATCTTCCTATCATGTGCATGGTATAAAATCTAAGAATTGACAAAAGGATAAGATCATCCCCCTCCCCCCAAATAAAAAATATCTTTTCTCCTCTATAAAATGAGCAAAATCCAAAAAAGAAAAAGAAAAAAGAAATATTGAATCCTTGGAATTCTCAGTCTTGACTACCATGGGGTAACTTCTAGTGGAGCTATAGATGCCTAACTAGTAGTGGAGCATCCCTACATGTGGAAAAACGTCTATCATATTAGTGATATTCTTTTGTATAGATCAATTTTAGCTTACAAATGATCTATATTATAATGGCTTGAGTTATAAATGATGAGTCCAACCTTACCCAAAATCGGTAATGAACAATCACTACACACATTGGTCTTTAAGAAATATGAATAACCTGACTACTCTTAGTATCTTCAAGTGCCTAGTTGATTAATAGATGAGTTTGATCGATGTCAATAGGGTGTTTGAACTTCCTAAAAGTATTTTCAGATTCTTCTTCTCTAAGACACATGAAAGAACAAGTCATGTCATATTAGCCTCCATAATAGCACATTTTTTGCAAAACATTACATAGCATCCACTCACATCCATTTCCCATATATTTCAATACCATTGGGTTGATGCCCTTGATTAACTGATTAAAATCATGAGTAGAAATATATGTCTAAGCATTTTTTTGAATGATAATCAAACATATATGCATACATCTCTCTTATCCATCAATATTTGATCATTTCACTACATCAATCAGGTACAATTTAAACTAGGGGGCTTAATGTCTCACACCTTCCTCAACAATCATATAAAAAAATCAGCCAACTTGGTGGGGGTTCAAGGTCTCACACCTTCCCCATCAATCACATCAAATAATTATCAACACCTTAGGAATGCTCAAGGTATCACACCTTCCCTATCAAAACCATCAATCACTCAATCAAGTACTTTTGCCTCAACACCAAGAATTTGGTGTGGTTTTATCAATCCAAAAAATCAATCAACAAATTAAATATCAGGTTTAAAAGGTTGCTTCCTTTATCTTGCATTTACATCAATCAAAAAATCAACTTCCAAGTTCAAAAGGGTTGTGTCCTTTTGTCAAAGGTTGTGCCCTTTGTCCCGCCTTCACAAAAATAGTACATTTGATTCCATTTACTTTCCTGCATTTTCTTTCTCGTATTCATCGACTAGATTCACTAGCTTATATTATCAAGTGAGCCTTGTATCTAGTAATCTACTCTTGTCACCTAGTGGTTGTAACAACTAGTTATCCATGCAATCCGATAGAATGGGTAGATTACCATAAGGACACTTGTTTATATTATCGTTCATGCAATATACCATAAGGTAAAAAAATAAATTTAGTTCAAAATGCTCCAAAGGAGACACCTCTTTGGTCAATTCAGTTCAAAATGCTCCAAAGGAGACACCCGTTTGGTCAATTTAGTTAAAAATGCTCCAAAGGAGACACCCCTTTGGTCAATTTAGTTCAAAATTCTCCAAAGGAGATGCCCCTTTGGTCAATGTAGTTCAAAATACTCTAAAGGATACACCCCTTTGGTCACTTTTGGTTCAAAAAGCTCTAGAGGCACCAAAACGCTCTAGTCAACATATGGAATAACCTTTTATTTACTACAATAGCTTAGGATTTGCTTTTTCATAGATTAGCTAGCCTAGATTCTTGAGTAAACCTTGTATCTAGTGATTTAATCTAGTCACATAGTGGTTGTAGTGATTGGTTATCCATGCAATTTGGTAGGATGGGTAGATCACCATAAGGATGCTAGTTCCAAAAAAAATATCATAAAACAAATTTTTATTTTAGTCATTTCACCTTTATCAAGCGCTTCATTGCTATCATCCTTTCAAATCTCCTCCATAGACTCATTGCTTGAAGGGGTAGACAATACCTAAAAATTCGCATCTTAAATTAAGTCAATACTCAAACACTCAATATTGGAAATTGCACTCATCCAAGAATCATTACTAAAGACTATCATACACCCTTTTTTTTGCTACGATAAACAACAAAAAAAAATTAGAATAGATAAATACTTGGTATATATAAAGTCTAAAGCTTGTAGACTAACAATGTCTACCTAAGACTGAAAGTTTTACCAAAATTAAATCAAGCTCATCAATTTGTTTAAGGTAATGATTCGACGACATGCACCCTTTCCATGATTGGGGCATCTCAGGTTGACATTATTTTAGACCTGCATCACTTTCCTTCAAGGTCATTTTTCATAAATTAACATAATCCATCATCAATCTAACCATTTTAGATCATCTATTTTTGCTCTACATTATGCTTTCACACAAAACATCTCAAAAAGGGGTATCTATGGACACATAAAATGCATCATCATGAGGAGACTCCCAAAAATCCTTCTTTCTAACTCACACAATCCATCTTAGATAACCTTAGGATTAATTTAGTGATTTTCTCCAGTAGCAGGAAACATTCCCCATTGAAAGCTTGATCGTATCGACCTGAGATGATCTCAAGGTTGTGAAAATATTGACTCGATATGGTCATGAAAAGCCAAAAATAAAAATAATGGGTAGAAAAACTACCTGTCAGCATGGTGCTTGATTACACGCCAGCGTAAGACACCCTGCATGCAATATTTTCACTTACCACCTACAATAATTTGGTGGTAGCCAATAAAGCTACTCCTGATCAACACTTACCACTTTTGATTGATTTTCTAGAGGCCTATAAAATGGCTCTCTCACCCCTTTGTTTAAGATCCTTGATTTTGATTTCCAAAGCCATGAAGTGCTACCAAAATAAATCTGCCAGGTTCTTCCATTTCCAAATTGATGTTATTGGATTACCATTTTGGATTTGAAGCCACCTTCCTATCCCTTGAACGATCACTCACATTACTTTGGTGATCACCTACACCCTTTTACTCACTTTCATGCTCACTAAAATATGTTAGAAACAACATCCTACATCATCCAAAATGTTGTTCAAACTTGGTTACGTTGAGGCGCAGATCCATTATAGTGATTAACTTGTCATGAGATGATCTGTAGATATAAATTATCTCAACCTGATATGGTCTCGGTTAGGTTATAGGTTTTTCCATTTTCTATGTATCTTAGCTTAGATTTGTGTTGTTTATCTTTCCTATATTAGTTTAGATCTCAAATACCACATGCATACAACTATTTTTCATTTAGTTTTGCATTTCTAGATTGAATATGGGTCCAACCTCATGGACCCCTCATATGCTACTAATATAATTTTATTTTTATGGGCAGGTAACAGTTTTCAAGGACAACAAAAGACATAGGATCTAAATTTCACATGATGATCGGAGAAAAACTTGCTCCCCCAACTACGTGCTGTCATGAAGATATTCATATTGCACCCAAACCCTATCTGATAAAAAGGGAAATAACACCCCTATTGTATCTATTGTATCAATGGTGAAATCCCCTCGAGGGGATCCTCTTGTAACACTTTGAAAGATCAATACAAAATAATACATAAAATATTCATTTTATTGGTTAATCATTGTGTTTAGTTTTACTTTGTTTTATGGTGCAAATTTTTGTCCTTCACTATCTGAATGAAGGTTTTTTTTGTTTCTCCCTGATTATTTTTCTACTTGAAGTTTGAATTGTTTAAAATAACTAAAAGCTTTAGACTTATATTACATAAAGTATATGCACATTTTTCTAGAGTAATCAACAAATAACTAAAAATATTTATGTCCTCCAATGCTAGTGATATTCATTAGACCACATAAGTCTAAATATATCAATTCCAAGAGTTGTTAAGATCTATACTAATGAAGTTTGAAATGAATTCTATGTTATTTTCCTGGTAAACATTCTAGACATATAATATATTCCCAAGAAATATTTGGTAAACCTTCTACCATTTGATATTTAACCATCTCATTTAAGGATGATGCACTTGTATGTCCTAACTATTTGTGCCAAAGTTTTCTGATTTCAAATATTCCTATTGAGAGGGCTAAATTTGTAGTTGTATTTAGCACAAACAAACTATTTTTATAGGATCCTAAAGCTATCAATTTTCCCTGTTTTGTAATAAAACATTGTTTCCTTCCATTGATAACTTTAGATTCGACTGACATATTTTGATTTATGAGTTGAGAGACTGAAAGAAGATAGGTGTCAAACCAAGAACATATAAAACATTGCTAATTATTCCTTTTCCATTTATAATATTGATTAGTATATCTCCTACTCCTTTTACTTCATAGGTCTTACTATTTGTTATAACATGTTTCTCATATTTTTCTTGAAGTGTATAAAACCAATGTTTATCCCCGATCATGTGTCTACTAGATACAGATTCTATGTACTAATATTCCATAAGGTTTTTAATGATATTTCTATGAATAGACTTTGTTATATCTCTCTAAATTTTAAAATAAAAAAATTCAATTTACAAATTGTTTTTGTAAACCTTATAGCTCCTTAATTGAATAGAAACTAGAATGTTTGCAAACTTATGAATTCCTAAATTTTAAGTAAAATTCCTTGTCTCTCTGTGATTAAATTATTGCAAATATTCTATGAATTTTAAGAAATAATAAATCAATAAAGCTATTATTTAACCCTTCAAAAAATAAGACTTCAAAAATAATAAAGCCTACTTATCACTCCAAAAAGTAGTTAAGGCATTAATTTCTCTATTAAACTACTTATCTCTCCATTAGACTTATTTAACCTTAGCAAATAAATAATAACTAAAACTATATATTCCTTATTTCTCATTTTAACCTTAGGAAAAAATTAATAATATTTTAAAACCCTAATATACCTCCTTAATGTGTGTAGCTTGGTGAACGATATCTGGCACTGCATTATATGCTTTCCTTGAGTTTAAAAGAATGATTGCTTGACTACAATCATGTGAGGCTTTGATGCATCAAGATTCTTTGCATGAAATAATATTAAAGACTTCTCCAAATATTTTCAAATTCTACCCATTTGCTTCCTTCTTGTCACATGGCAAAATGCATGCTAGAATGGTAGACACTCTTTCTTATGCTTGTAACATTCAAGCATTTCACTTTCTTAGGCACTTAGATCAGGGTATTGCTTGGCTCCAAAAAATCTCTCTTGCACTTCCCTCTCTTGCACTTCCCTCTAGCCACTAATGCGTTACCATTCAATGCTCCTCATAAATGGTAAAAAAATAATATTTGAAGACACTTCTATGATTGTTCTATGCTTGATATCTTTTTCTAGATGCTTGGATTTTGATCTCCCATGGCTCTAGCTCTTTTCTTGTCTTTTTTTTTTTAACTTCCTCGATGCTTTAATTCATGTGAAACAAGTTTGTTGATCAACCTTTCATATCCTAAATCACTCAAAATTTTGTGCACATTGCTCATTCCCTGTGTCCCTTGGTTAGAATCTACTACATCCTTTGCACACCTTATATCACATATCTTGGATGGTGCCTATGTAAATTTGTTGGCACTGGTCCTTAGCATCTTTCTAAATTCTTCTTGTTGCTCAATGGCTATTGCATGAGGTAAACTATTTATTATTTGGTTCTTGATGCTACTTATGACCCTTGATAATGTTGTTATCTTCCTTAGGATAAGTTCTATTGCACTCATTTTTAGAGTTATGTTGACTTGCTATGGTGTTGTTGGATAATGTTGATGCTATTTCTCTTTGTGCATATGCAGATTTAGATGCTTTAGCCTTGATATAGAATGTTCTTACAAACTTAAAATATTAGCTTAATCCTTACAAACCTTTCCTTGGATGCAAAATTTTTCATACTACTATCCAATCTCCCTTCTTGCTTTGTATGACACTTTTAATGGCATTTCTATTAGACTTGTGCAATTATTGTTGTGTTCTCTTTTGGAGTCTCCAAATTCTTAGAAATCTCAAGGTCTATCTTTGAGACCTAAAACTATATTGTAAACTACCTTCTATTTCAAATATTTTCTTGGAATAGGTAAACTCAATTTTTATAAAACTTTATGGGCCTATCGTTGGATAGCGATGATTTCCCAAAAATATTATGCAAGAAAACATCTTGTGGCTTTGATACCACTAATAAATTTTAAAGCTTAATACTTAATGTAAAATCGTAGCAATATGATCAAATAATCTAATGAAGTAAAATAACAACATAGAACAATAAAGAAACTTACATACATAATACTCAAGAAAGAATGTCTTGAACTTTCATTATGGAAGAAACTTGTACAATCTAGTTATGGAAATTGATGTCCATAATATAACTTTCATGATAGACCTTTGATATTCTTGTAAATACATCTGGCTAAGAAACACTTGATCTTATTATGTATAAAATAATGTAATATATTCTAATAGTATGGAGCTACTAGAAACTCATTGAAGGATATATCAAGAGGTTTGTTTCTTCAAGGAGAAGCTTTAGACCTCTCAATGGTGTAACAACCCAAAATAAACCAACATGAGATATATATCTATATCTATATCTATATATATATTTAATACACAAGTAGGTTTACAAGATTCCCAATATCATTTTTTAACATTCTAAAGGCTTCACCACATTTGAGTCATTTGTCATTGTATACGATGCTCAAGTGGATAGGAGTGGCCAATATCCTATATTTCTAGGGTTCACCTTACTAAAAATCATCATTTATAATGACTCCAAATTGGACCCCCTTCTTTCCTATACCCTCATCGGTATAGGACCATTTGACCACAACAATAGGGATTATACTTTAAGGCCCATAACACTTAAAGGGGTATGCCTATTCCCTAGCCTTACCATAGGTTCAACTATGTAGGTTATTTTGGCATAAAGCCTTGGTTCTTAGTTACCACACCTCCATGGGCTAACTAAGGTCATTACCACTCATATAGCAATTAGCATGATCACTTGAACCTTCATGTTTAGTGGACCACCATTTTTGACTTGTGATTGATTTCAAATGACTTTTCAGTTATGGGGCGCTCGATCCTCAACATTCAAGGTACATCAACTCATAAGAATCTGGTTATTGCATCCTTGAAAATCCTTCCAAATTCATGGGTTTCCTAGCTATTGCATTCTCGCAACTCCTAGGACCCCCAAATACCTGGTTATTGCATTATCACAACTCCTATGATTGGATCATTTCTTGACTTAGGGTTCCTATTAAGGTTCTAGATCCATGCCCAAAAACCCTTTTCCAAGATTCATGCCTAATTATAACATTGCTAGAACTTTGTTTCAAAACAAACATAATTTCTAAGCATTGCTACCATAAAAGAATATCTGTCTCTAAATCAAAATGCCATCATAATGCTAACATATAAACACAATGCTAACATAAACATATTTTCTTTTAAAAGCTATTAAACAAGCTTAAATAGATCATAATGTTAACATATAATCCAAATGCTAACATAAACATATTTTCTTTTAAAGGCTAATAAATAAGCTTAAATACATCACAATGTCAACATATAAACCAAATGCTAACATAAACATCTTTTCTTTTAAAAGCTAATAAATAAGCTTAAATACATCACAATGTCAACATATAAACCAAATGCTAACATAAACATATTTTATTTTAAAAGCTAATAAACAAGCTTAAATAAATCATAATGCTAACATATAAACACAATTGCTAGCATACACATATCTTATTTTAAAATCTTAGTAAAACAAGCTTAAATAAATCATAATGCTAACATATAAACACAATGCTAGCATAAACATCTCTTTTTTTAAAAGCTTAGAAAAACAAGCTTAAATAAATCATAATGCTAACATATAATGTTAGGACCCTCCTAACGTAAATATTAATCATATTATATATTATATTGTATTATAAAGGGACACATCCCTTCACCATTCACACCTTTTAAATAGATGTAAATAGGACAAGGAGGAAGCACCAAAGATCATTCAAGAACATTAATTTATTATATTGTGGGTTTATGCAATTCAATACAAACTGTGATTCTATTCAAAAAATGATTCTTTTTTGCATTCAATTCATATTTAAAGTTGTAGGTTCATAAAAACTGGATCAAAGCTAAAAAGACCTAAAAATTTTTCCCCACCCCGCTCTAGTTACTGATAGGCCATTACTTGGCAATGTTTTCTTTTCAGCACACATTCTAACCATTACTGACGGAACTATTACACAGTAGGCCACAATCGCCAACAAAGGTAGCATACATAATTTTTTGGATAGCATCATGCATTATCAGAGTTAGAAAACCCCAACAATGAGTACAGGTGAGGAAAATATCATTCGATGTGAACAAAGAGTAGCAAGTATGCAAAATTAAACATGGTGGAGACAAATATATATTTTTGACAAAATTAATTTTTGCATATTCAAATAACTTATAAACCAACCACACCCTAAATGGCCGAGGGAAGACAATCTCAAGACACAACGAAGGAGATTGCGAAGGAGGTTTCAAAATAAATTACGAAATAACTCTCGCAGTTTTCCAAGGAAATGAGAGACATGATGCAAGGAATGACGTTTTGGAAGGACAATTTAGAAGATAAAATCACTATCAAAATATCATACCTAACCATAAACATCACCAACTTGAATATAGATATATCCACTAAATTGGATGCTACAACCCATTCCATGGACTTAGTACAACAAAATTTGTTGCTCATGCAAAATGGATAATAGAACACTACGCCACCACAACAAACATTAATAGGGGGACCACATACATCAATCCTTCCCCGTACCACAAAACTAGATTTTCTAAAATTTGATGGAGGCAACCCCACAAATTGGATATATAGGGCAGACCAATATTTTACCTTATATCAAATTCCAAAGATTCATAAAGTTCGTATCGCATCATTTCACTTGGAAAAAATTGCTACCCAGTGGTATCAATGGTATGAGAAAACAAAAGGTCCACCCACATGGATCAAATTCACAAAAAACTTAATGTTGCGATTTGGCCCCACTAAATTTGAAGACTTCACAGGAGCCCTCACTAAACTATGGTAAACCTCCACCGTAAGGGAATACCAAGCACAATTTGAGAAATTGGTGAACCTTACAACAGGACTAGATGCATCATTCTTCCAAAGTTATTTCATTAGTGGCCTAAAAGAAGACATTAGAATGGAGGTAAAAATACAAAATCCTATCAATATGAAGCATGCAGTGGCATTAGCACAAATTATAGAAGAAAATAACAATAACCAAAGGCGAATAGGAAGAGTTTTTTCAAGAAAAACACCAAATAACTACACCAGCCAAAAACTGAATAAGGTCATGCCAATTAAACGAATTAGCCAAGAAGAGCTAAAAGAAAGATGAGAAAAGGGCCTATGTTTCCACTGCGATGAAAATTCTACCCCCAACCACAAATGCATCTCACCAAAATCATATATTTTGGACACAGATGATTGCAATCCCAAAGAGGAGGATGACATAGAAGTGGAAGTAATAACTAAGGTTGAAGAAGAAAACCAAGAAGATAAAACAAAAATATCCTTTAACGCATTAGCAGGATACTTGATTCCATAAATAATGAAGGTAAAAGGGTATTTTAAGAAATAAAACCCTATTGTGCTCTTAGACTCTAGTAGCACTCACAATTTTATAGACCCCAGTTTGGCCAAATAAGCTAATTGCTTTATATATCCATGCAATAACTTTGAAGTCGTGATTGGAAATGGAGGAAAAATTGCATGTAAAGGCAAATGTAGGAATATCAAACTCACGATGGGGGAATATAACATGAAAGCAGATATGTATGTACTACCATTAGGAGGATGTGATATTATTTTGGGAGTACAATGGCTACGAATGCTTTGTAAAATTCAATGGGACTTTGAAGAGTTATGGATACAATTTATACAAAACAACCAAACATACACAATTCAAGGTTTAAAAAGAAGTCCCACACAAATCGTACGTTCCCATAGAATGGAAAATATTCTTTGAAAAGGAGGAAGATGCATGGTTGCCCAACTATTTTCCTTGCAAAACACCATCGAAGAGCAACCAGAGGCACCCGAATTAATAGAACTCCTAGAGAAACATGATAAAATATTCAAAGAACCAGAGGGATTACCTCCACAACGAAGCCATGATCATGCTATTCAATTACTTTCTATACACCAACCTCCAAATATTAGACCTTATCGATATCCATACTTACAAAATATGAAAATAGAAAAATTAGTACAAGACCTACTAAGGGCAGGGGTCATTCGACCTAGTAGAAGTCCCTACTCTTTGCCAGTCATACTAGTAAGAAAAAAGGATGGATCATGGTGCCTATGCGTGGATTTTCGTGCTCTCAACAAAATAATGATTAAAGATAAATTTCCTATTCCAGTCATTGATGAACTAATCGATGAACTAAATGGAGCCGCATATTTTTCTAAACTCGATTTATGATCAGGTTACCACCAAATTCGAGTTAAGGAAAGTGATATACACAAAATTGCTTTTCGTAATTACGAGGGATATTATGAATTCTTGGTGATGCCTTTTGGCCTCACCAACGCTCCATCCAAATTTCAAAGTCTTATGAATAAGGTATTTTCTCCCTTCCTTCAAAAATTTATTTTAGTTTTCTTTGACGATATTTTGATTTACAACAAGACATGGGAAGAGCACTTAACACATATAGCACAAGCACTCAAAATATTGGAAGAAAATAAATTATACACAAAGAGATCAAAGTGTTCCTTTGGGAAGCAGGAAATTGAATATCTTGGACATATTGTCTCCAAGGAAGGAGTTAAAGTAGACCCCCAAAAAATTGAAGATGTGGAAAATTGGCAAATTCCAAAAAATCTAAAAGGGTTGCATGGGTTCTTAGGATTAACGGGCTATTATCACAAATTTGTTAAATATTATGGGAAAATAGTAGCACCCTTAATAGACCTACTTAAAAATAATACCTTCATATGGTCTCCAAAATTGAATGAAGCTTTCATGACTTTGAAAAATGCCATGTGTACCACCCCCGTCCTAGCTATGCCAGATTTTTCCCAACCATTAATTATTGAAAGCGATGCTTTCGGATTGGGAATAGGAGCGGTGCTCATGCAAAATGATAAGCACTTAGCCTTTACTAGTAAATCATTTTCCAAAAAGAATTTAGCATGTTCCACTTATGAAAAAGAAATGATACCTATGGTCCATGCTATACAACATTGGAGACCATACCTTATTGGAAAATATTTCATTATCCGCACCGACCACCATAGCCTAAAATACCTTCTTGAACAATCGATAATCACTATAGAATAGCAAAAGTGGGTAAAAAAACTATTAGGCTATGATTATGAAATCATATACAAAAAAGGGAAATATAACATGGTTGCGGATGCACTTTCCAAAAAGTTCGAAGAAACTTCACAATTACATGCTTTTTCCTGCCCCATCCCTACATGGATCAAACAATTCAAGGATGAATGGTATGCGGACCCTACTATACACACCATAATTCAACAGCTACAACAAAATCCCATGAGTAAACCCCACTACTCTTGGCAAGGTAACATGCTCCGTTACAAAGAATTTTTGGTCCTCTCACCTACATCGATTTATCGTCCAAAGCTTCTACATGAGCTACATGCTACACCTACTGCAAGCCACTCTGGATTCCTAAAAACCTACAAAAGAGTGACTAAATCATTTTATTGGCAAGGGATGAAAAATGATATCAAGAAGTTCATCAATGAATGTGAAACATGCCAAAGAAATAAAGGTGAAACAGTGGCAACACCGGGCCTTATTCAACCTCTACCCATACCAACTAGGACATGGGAGGATATTTCAATGGATTTCATTGAAGGTCTTCCAAAATTTGGAATAAAAATGATGATCCTAGTGGTGGTAGATCGTTTATCTAAATACATCCATTTTATTCCAGTAGCTCACCCCTATACTGCTAGTACTATTGCTCAAGTCTTCCTTGATAATATTTTTAAATTACATGGCATGCCTTCTACTATTGTTAGTGATCGTGATCCCACTTTCACTAGTAATTTTTGGAAGGAATTATTTAAACTCCAAGGTACGCAACTTCGGATGAGCTCCGCTTACCACCCACAAATGGATGGTCAAACTAAAATTGTCAATAAGTGCTTAGAAACCTATCTTCGATGTTTTATTTCCACCAAACCCCTTCACTGGGTTAAATGACTTCCACTAGCTAAATGGTGGTATAATACCACATATCACACAACCATAAAAATGACCCCTTTCGAAGCATTATATGGCCGATCACCCCCATCTCTAACCTCTTATCTTCTAGGAAGTACAAAAGTACCAGCTATAGAGATGGAGTTGGTCACTCGAGATAATATCATTCATGATCTGAAGGAAAATATACATATCACTCAACACCGCATGAAGCAACAAGTGGACCAATATCATACTGAAAGGTTTTTTCAAGAAGGGGATATGGTATTTCTTCGCATCCAACCATATCATCAAACTTCATTGAAAATAAAAGGGTTGCAAAAATTAGCACCAAAATTTTATGGCCCTTATAAAATTCTACAACGTATTGGACCTATTGCATATAAACTTGAATTACCAGAATCTTCCAAAATCCATCCGGTATTTCATGTTTCTTGTCTTAAAGCCATAATAGGCACTAACATCATTACACAAACTCAACTTCTAGAATTTTTAGATAATGGAGCTCTCATGGTTGAACCAAAAGCTATCCTAGACCAACGTATGCACCGCCTCCGTAACCGCACCATCACCTAGGTATTAATTCAATGGAAAGGTCTACCTCCAGAGGATGCTACGTGGGAGATGCTCCACCAGATTCAACAACAATTTTTGTAATTCCAGCTTTGAGGACAAAGCTTTTTCAAAGGAGGGTGGCATGTTAGGACCCTCCTAACGTAACTCTTAATCATATTATATATTATATTGTATTATAAAGGGACACATCCCTTCACCATTCACACCTTTTAGATAGATGTAAATAGGACAAGGAGGATGCTCCAAAGATCATCCAAGAACATTAATTTATTATATTGTGGGTTTTTGCCTTTCAATACAAACTATGATTCTATTCAAACAATGATTCTTTTCTACATTCAATTCATATTTCAAGTTGTAGGTTCATAACATATAAACACAATGCTAGCATAAACATCTCTTTGTTTAACAATAAGGATCATCTTCCAAAATAAGGTTCAATCATACTTTGTTTTGCTCACAAACCAAGCTTTCTCTATAATTTACATAAAATATTCCAAGCTTAAAGGACTTGGAAATAAAAACTAAGTATTACATCACAAACTTTTTTTTGGTAAGTTAATAGTTTTTATTAAGGGGGAATTTGAAAGGCACCCCAATGCCTTAGTACAACACAAAAGGAAGGGATGTAGGAAAAGCAAAAGTGCATCCTAGGGAAGCAGAATAGAGAGAAGAGGATGCGAGGAAGACCCAAAAAGCATCCTTAGTAGAAAAGGAAAACACAAAAATACAAATAGAGGAGAGACCAAAAGGAAAGGAAACCCCAAAGGGTCAACAATAAAAACTAGGAAGGCAATTACTCCATGGGAGGCGCATTAGTAGTTGCCTGAATGCCTTCCTTGGTTTCATCCTTGGGCACTTCCTTGAAGACCTCCTTTGTAATTTCAACGACATCCTCCTCCTTTGCTTATGACATGCCAACAACATTAGAGTTTGCAGGGACCTCATCATCAAAGGTATCGTAGAAAAATAACAAGTTTAACGCATTCCTTTGATACTTTAATTGTGAAATGGCTTTATCAAGAGTAGGCCAAATAGTCTCTAGGTGGGAAATGGTAGCAGAGGTGGTTTGGATGACCAATTTCTATAGATATTTCTCAACGGTGTCATTGGAGTCATCCTCACCACCTTATTTGACCTTCTCAAGGCTCAGGGACTCTTATCTCTTTAGACTCTAGGAACTCCTTATGGGAGTAAATTCCATCTTAAACTTTTTCTTCACACTAAGAGATCCCTAGGATTTTTGTTCCTTTCCCTTTCTTTTGGCACCTCTCATCTTAGAGCCAGGTGTGGAGGAAGTGTCATCCTCTATGTTTTCCTGAGTGATAATATTTCCTTTAGGAAATTTTTGTAGTAGATAAGCATACATAATATTGAACAGACCCTGATGAAAAGGCAAACCCTCCTCATTATTGGCATGGGTGGATGTTATAGAATAGTTCATAGACAAGTACAATAATTTTGGTATGTTGAGAAATTTCACGTCTCTGAAGTGATTCACAAATGAAAGATGGAAACTACAAATTTGGGACTCAATATCATCTACAGTAATGTATTCCATGATTGGTTTCATTACCTCCTTCCAAGGTGTAGGTAGGTACTTACAAAATAAGTCCTTCTTATAGAGCTTCCTCAATGGTGATGTAGATTTGAATTGACTAATCTCTACCTCCTAGTTGTGTTTGTTTCTCCTCACAATGCGACCATTAGCAATCTATCTAGTCAACTCTACAAGAAGCTTTATAGACACTTGGAATTCCACTCCATGGATTATGACGAAACCATTTCCCATGATGAGGTAAATGCTATATTGGCATCCCAATAGGTCCCAAAAAACATCTTAAAAAAAGGAATCAATCCTCTGTCCTTAAGGATAGCTTCAATGATAGGATCGATGGAAAAGGTTTCTAGCTCAACAAACGTCATTCTGGCACCTCTCAAATGAAGGGAACAAGTATTTTCAAATAAAACATAGAGGATAAAAGAATGAGTAGGGTATATCCAAAGTAAAGCTTTAGCAGAGTTTATAAAGTGCCTAAGTGGAATGGAATGGTTCAAAAGACCTTTCGCATAACTTCTCACACAAATATTTGTGTGATATTTTTCAATAGTAATATAGAAGAGGTCAAAAGGATATTAGAATTACATAGTAAGATTTTTCAACAGACAAGATCACTGGTGGAAATAGAAATACGTGTTGTGATATGGAGAAGTTGACTAATTGGGATGCTTGGGAAGTTGAATATAGATGAAACAAGGAATGATTTAGAATCCCAAGGAGTTGAAAAGCATAAATGAGAAGAGAAAGGAAATATTCTTGGGACCATGTGATTGGAACTATGAAAAAGGAAGGATCTCAATCAAGCAGAAGAGGTACACACATGGAAGAAAATCCTATAATCATGAAAGGTGATGAAGGAAAAATCCTTTGGCATAATTTTTTTTAAAACCCAGATATCATCTAGCAGAAAAGAGGTGGTGGCATTGGTAATGAGCGTGGGAAATAAGTACCTTCTTGTGGAAATATGACTAGGGAATATTTGAAGAACACAAGCTTATATTGAGAGGGGAGGTGAATAGTATAAGACCACTTTTATTTTCTTTCCCAAATAGTATTATTCAATATAATCGATGGCAATATCAATAGAAGTAACCAAAGCAATGCACAAATCATCACACACAATAGAGATACCAATTTAACATGGTTCACCCAATGTGGGCTACTCCACGGAATTTTTTTTACTAAAACTTTCTCAATCAATATTTTGGAAATCCTTTCCCTATTACAATGTTTATGGATCTCTATCCAAAGGAGAAACAAATCCCCTTAATCAAGCTTATGGATCTCTATCCACAAGAGAACTCTTTTCTCCTCTTGCTATGGCTGGTGATCTTCTAGAAGAAATATTGCCCCAACTACTTTGGCTAATGGATATCTATCCACTAAAGACACTTGTCCTCACTATCCTGGATTATGGATCTCTATACACTGGAGACTATCATCCTCTGTAATCTATCATCTCTAAAGCTCTGTCTCAAATTTATACTAAACATAGTCCTTCGATCTAGCACAAATCTACTTAATATTTTTCTCTGGTCTGGTACAAACCTATCCTAAAATCTACACCAAAATCTATCCTCGAATCTGTACTAAAAACAATCCTTCATTCTAGCACAAATCTACTCAATCTCTTTCTTCAAGCCTTAACTCAAAGCTTGAATCAATCTCAAATCAACCCTACTGGATCTATCCCAAACCTTAACTCAAGGTTTGAACAAATTAATCAATCAACTCTGCTCTCAATTATTCTCAAAGACTTGTCTTAAATCTATTTTCAAGCTTCCATAAAAACTCACACCAATATGTCCTCAAGTCCTCTCTAGAACTTGTTTAATCTTCTCAATAAATTCTCACAAGAACTTATCCAAATATGCTCTCAATATTTACTGTAAGCTTCCACAAAAGCTTATCCAAATTTGTCCACAAGTATTCTCAAAGACTTACCTCAAATATGCTCAACAATTCCACACTAGAAATTGTCCAATATCATAGAAACATAAAGAGAATTGTTAGAGACTCAATATGCTCTATAATCATCACAATGCTCAATTAATTTCAATCACTCTTTTAGAAATATACACAAAATTGTTAGAGACTCAATATGCTTCTCATTCACCTCAATGATCAATCACTTTCAATCACTCTTTTAGAAACATACAGAGAATTGTTAGAGACTCAATATGTTTTAGAATCACCTCAATGTTCAATCACTTCCTTGAATCAATTTAGAATATAGAATAGTTTATTTTATAGAACTTGAAAAATCACTTCACGCATACACTTAACTAGGCTCAACCAACTCTACTCAACCAATTACTCAATGAAACAATCCTTACCTACAAACCCTAGTCCAATCATGTAAACACTCACTCAAAATATTTCCAACAATGCTTATCAATCAATATCACATAACAATGATACTCATGTTTTTTCAAACCCTAGTTCAAGTTCTGCACACAACCAATGGATTCAACAACAATGTTTATAAGACAATATCACATAACAATGATACTCATGTTATTTTCAAACTCTAGTTAAAGTTCTTCACACAACCAATGGCTTCAACAACAATCCTTATAAAACAAGGTTTTAACAACAACTCTTTATTTCAGAAAACCTTGAAGAATTAACTCAACACACTCAATAAGGAGACCTACTTAAGTCCTTTTCACTCCAAACTTGTTTTCCATAAAATTAACCAATCAAAATATTTCACTCAAGGAAGAATATGCCCATACCTTTTTCTTGATAAAGAATGAACTTCAAAACGTGTCTCAATCACAATTTCCTTCTTTCCAATTCCAATGGTTAGATGATAAAATATCTTTCTCAAAAACTTCATGCAAATATTTCACACAAAAATAACAAGTCCTAATTACACCTTATCATCTCCAAGCTTCAAAATTAAGTCCCATTTAAATTTACCAAAACAAATATACATAAACCTTATTACTCCTTTTAAAAAGATATCTCTCTTTTAATAATAATATCTTCAAACTTTAGAACACCTATTGATTCCAAAGTAAAGCTCCTTATAACTCATGACTTATTATCTATACCTCATTACTCAAAATATATATATATAGAGATAAACCAAAATCCTTATGTCTCCCTTACAACATTAGCAATCCTTTATAACTCCAAATCAATGTGTATTTCTCCTATCCTCCCTTTACCATTTCAAAGCATCAAAAGAAAAATTAAAACTACACACCTTAAATGATGCATGTGCCCTTCATGTATTTTGAACTTAAAACCTTGAATGGGATAGTGTATAGTTTACCACTTGAGCTATACACTCTTATGACAACCAATTATGTGCTTCAACAAAATATCTCTGCCACTGATTCACGTAAACCAAAGTGCTTTGTTCCACACAACTAAGACACCCTTAAACATGCCTATTGAAGACACTCTCTAGATTTTTGTGAAACCCTCAGATCACATGAGTTCATCAAATTCCATATGACCCTAACCTGTCGTAATTCTAGTTTATAAATCACCTCATAAAATGCACTGTAGTGAAGGGATTAATCATGCCCTCGTCGAATGCACTGCTTTATAATTTTTGGATTATATTCAAACTGTGTATTTTGTTATATCATTTATATCCTAGCTTCCAACAAAACCTTAGCATATCATCACTTCCCAATATCCCATGAGACTAGTTGTGATGTCCTTTCCCATGAGATGATCCAATGGCTAGGATTTTATGTCCTTGAAAACCTAGCATCCAAAATATTTCTTTGCATTTGATGTCCGCTTCATGGTTATATTATCTTCTGCCCTAGAAACAAAATCAAGTGCTTTCGAATCAATTTCTTTAACTGCTCTCGGATAACCGTAGTTTATCCCAATCACCATTAATCACACATCACACTTTTCCTGAACATATTAGAATTTTCACCTCATGAACGATGACATTTGAAAATTTTTATGCACCACTTTTTATATTCGATGGAAGGCCTTTTATAACTAATACGTCGACAAGTGTTTTAATGTTTTTGATATGTCATAAAATACATTCGACATCGGTGGGAGGTATTAACAAAAAATTTAGCCCATAATAGTTAAACTTCCATAAGAGAAGTTTTAATTAAGATATTTAAATATTTAAATTTAAAATATTTAAATCTTAGATTTAAATAATTCTAAATATTAAATGATTTAAATTCTTAACTCATCTTTAGCCATGATCTTTTTCCCTTTAATATTATAATAATAAATATTATAATATTATGACCTTTAGGTCTTTCCTTCCATTTTTGACCAACCTTCTTTTGCCAAGTCCTACACCAATCACTGACAACTTGATTCCTTGACATCAATGACAATTTAATGGACTCAAAATATCCAAAATTCTCCCCCTTTGTCATTGATGGCAACCCACTTTTTACCATTTTCTTGACTTTTATATTTTATGCTCCTCCTGGGAAACTGCTCCCCTTGACTCAATGCTTTCTCCTTAAACCAAATATCTCCCCTTACTCAAATATCTCCCCCTTTGACATCAATGGAAAAGGGTCACCTTTGGGTCTCGGGGCTAAGAACGAATCTCTTAGCTTAACCCCTCCCCCACCTCCTCTTGAGGTGGTTAATTTTGAGGTGGGAGTATATCTACTCCCAGCAAGTATTGGTATTTACCTTTATCCTATTTTCTTCTCATATGATCTTGCTGATTTCTTTGACTGTTCCTATTCCTATTCCTGCCCATGTCCACATTCCTATTCCTGTTTATATCCATATTTCTATTCTTATTCCTATTTCTGTTCCTGTTCTTGTTCATGTTCATATCAATGTTCATGTTCTTGTTCTTGTTCATATTTGATTATGAAATATTTTCTCTACACCACTTTGTTGTGTGTCCATCATTATTGAACTTATAACACTTAATTTTATTATTCCTTGGAGGTGCAAATATCTTAGTATTTATCCTTGTAAAGCCATATCATTTTTTGTCATGAACCCTGCAATCCATTGCCTTGTGACCAAACTGATTACATGAGTAGCAATACCCATGGAAAAGTTGTCTGTTCCCATTTTCGTATCTTTCATGTGTCCTATACTATGAAGCCATGTGTCCAAACCTGTGATATGAGAAACATCATCCATTTATTTTTCCTTCCCTTGACCTCATGGGTCTCTTAGTCTCTCTTAACCTATTCTGATTGATGTTCCATTTGTTCCTTACTTGTGCATTGTTCCTTTCCTTGTTGAACTTTCTATTGTCTAACTTATCCTCAAAAGTCTCACTCTTTATTTCACTTTCTTCTTTTGACTCTTCTTCTTCTTTGGTTCTTGAGTTTGATCTCCTTTTCTACTTCTTGAGTCTTGATGTTTCCCAAACTATCTGTATTTACTCTTTGATCTTCTTGTCCTGCTTTAGTGCCTAGACCTATTTTGATGAATGAGGAATTTTGAACTTTGGTACTTTTATCACATCTATGTAGCTTGTCCTTAGACTTTTCAACTTCCTTAAATAAACTACCTCAAGTTCTAATATTTCACATACTAATACTTGTGCCTCTAGATTTTCATTAATTCCTTCTTCAATTTTCCTTACATCTTCAACCTTAACCTTAAGGTCAATGATATCTTGTAGAAAATTTGCTTTTGCTTTCTAATCTTCTTGAGCTTGAACCCTTAATCCTGAGTTTTCCTTTTTTAGTTCTTCAAGAGTAACCATAAGTATTTCATGTTCTATCCCTTTTAACTTTGACTGTTCAATCATACCTTCTTCAAATATTCTTACCTTTTCAACCTTATCTCTCAAGTTAGAGAGATCTTGTAGAAGCTTTGTATTACATTTATCATCTTCTTGTATTTGAGCCTTCAATTCTAAATTCTCTCTTTTCAATTCAACAAGTTCCTTAAGAGTGTCTTCCTCTTTTTATTTTTCTGAATCTTCCTCTTCTTTCTTTCTTTGATCTTCTATAGGAGCATCTTCTTTTTCTTCTATTATTGAAAGTAGAGTTTCTTCTTCATACCTATTTTGACTATCCCTGTTATCATTTAGATCTATTTCATCTTCACTATTGTTGAACCCATGACAATATCTTGCATCATGACCAAGTTGACCACAAATAAAATATTCTTCACCTTCTTGTGGACAATAAGCTGCATGGTGACCTGTATTCCTACATTTGGTATAAAACTTTATCAATATGATCTTTTCTCCACTACTTGATTCATATCTTGAATCTATTTCTATTTTTCCTTCCAAAACAATAATATCAAATTCATATTATTTTTCTTTCATGACCATGTGTGTTCTTTTCTTCTTGTGTCTCATGGTTATACCTTTGCATTTCTTTGCCATTTGTGTTCTTTTAATATCTTCCTTCAAGTTGTTAAATATTTTTTGAAGGAACCAACTATGATACCAATTGAAGAACACAAGCTTATACTACGAGGGAGGGGTGAACAGTATAAGACCACTTTTTATTTTTCTTTCCCAAAAAATATTATTCAATATAATAAATGGCAATATCAATAGAATTAACCAAAGCAATGCACACATAATCACATACAATAGAGACACCAAATTAATGTGGTTCACCCAATGTGGGCTACTCCATGGAGAAAATATTTTACTAAAACTTTCTCAATCAATCTCTTGGGAATCCTTTCCCTATTACAATGTTTGTGGACCTTTGTCCAAAGGAGACACAAATCCCCTTAATCAAGTTTGTGGATCTCTATCCACTAGAGAAATTCTTTCTCCTCTTGCTTTGGCTGGTGATATTCTAGAAGAACTATTGCCCCTATTGCTCTGGATAATGGATCTATATCCACTGAAGAAACTTATCCTCACTACCCTAGCTTATGGATCTCTATCCAATAGAGACTGTTGTCCTTAGTACTCTGTCACCTCCAAATATCTATCTCAAATATGTACTAAATATAGTCCTTCGATCTAGCACAAATTTTCTTAATATCTATCTTTGGTCTGGCACAAACTTGTCCTTAAATCTGCACCAAAATCTATCCTCAAATATGTACTAAACATAGTCCTTCGGTCTAGGATAAATCTACTCAATCTCTTTCCTCAAGCCTTAACTCAAATATTGACTCAATCTCAAATCAAATCTGCTGGATCTATCCCAAACCTTAACTCAAGGTTTGAACAAATCAATCAATCAACTCTACTCTCAAGTCTTCTCAAAGACTTGTCTTAAATATGCCTTGTAAGCTTCCACAAAATCTCACACCAATCTGTCCTCAAGTCCTCTCTAGAACTTGTCCAATATTCTCAATAATTTCTCACAAGAACTTATCCAAATCTTCTCTCAATATTTATTGTAAGCTTCCACAAAAGCTTACCCAAATATGTTCACAAGTCTTCTCAAATACTTACCTCAAGTATTCTCAATAAGTCTACACTAGAACTTGTCCAATATCATAGAAACATAAAGAGTATTAGAGACTCAATATGCTCTATACTCATCACAATGCTCAATTACTTTCAATCACTCTTTTAGAAACATACAAATAATTGTTAGAGACTCAATATGCTTCTCATTCACCTCAATGCTCAAGAATTTTTTTAGAAACATACAAAGAATTGTTAAAAACTCAATATGTTTCACAATCACCTCAATGTTCAATCACTTCATAAAATCAATTTAGAATATGGAATAGTTTATTTTATATAACTTGAAAAATCACTTCACACATCCAATTGAATAGGCTCAACCAAATCTACTCAACAAATTACTCAATGAAATAATCCTTGCCTACAAAACCTAGTCCAAGCATGTAAAAACTCACTTAAAATATTTCCAACAATTCTTATCAATCAATATCACATAACAATGATACTCATGTTATTTTCAAACCCTAGTTCAAGTTCTTCACACAACCAATGGATTCAACAATAATGCTTATAAACCAATCTCACATAACAATGATACTCATGTTCTTTTCAAACTCTAGTTCAAGTTCTTCACACAACCAATGGCTTCAACAAAAATGCTTATAAAAAAAGGTTTTAACAACAACTCTTTATTCCAGAAAACCTTGAAGCATTAACTCAACACACTCAATAAGTAGACCTACTTAATTCCTTTTCACTCCAAACTTGTTTTTCAGAAAACCAACCAATCAAAATATTTCACTCAAGGAAGAATATGCCCATACCTTTTCTTTATGAAGAATGAACTTCAAAACGTGTCTCAATTACAATTTCCTTCTTTTCAATTTTAATGGTTAGATGATAAAATATCTTTCTCAATAACTTCATGCAGAATATTTCACACATAAATAACAAGTCCTAATTACACCTTATCATATCCAAGCTTCAAAATTAAGTCCAATTTATATTTACCAAAACAAATATACATAAACCTTATTACTACTTTTAAAAATATATCTCTCTTTTAACAATAATATCTTCAAACTTTAGAACACCTATTGATTCTAAAGAAAAGCTCCTTATAAATCCTGACTTATTATCTATACCTAATTACTCAAAATTTATATATATATATATATATATATATATATATATATATATATATATATATATATATATATATATATATATAGACCAAAACCCTTATGTCTTCCTTACAACATTAGCAATCCTTTATAACTCCAAATCAATGTGTATTTCTCCTATCCTCCCTTTACCATTTCAAAGCATCAAAAACATTAAAACTACACACCTTAAATGTTGCACATGCCCTTCATGTATTTTGAACTTGAAACCTTGAATGGGATAGTGGATAGTTTACCACCTAAGCTACATGCTCTTATGATAGCCAACTGTGTGATTCAATAAAATATCTCTGTTACTAATTCACACAAACTAAAGTGCTCTGTTACACATAACTAAGATACCTTTAACCACACCTATTGAAGACACTCTCTATATTTCTATGAAAACCTAAGATCACACAGGTTCATCAAATTCTAGATGACCCTGACCTATCGTACTTTTAGTTTTTAAATCACCTCATCGAATACGTTGTAGTGAAGGGATTAATCGTACCATCATCAAATACGTTGCTTTATAAATTTTGGATTATATTTGAACCTTGTGTATTTTGTTATATCATTTATATCCTAGCTTCCAATAAAACCTTAGAACCTCGCTGCTTCCCAATATCCCATTGACGTCCTTCCCCATGAGATGATCCTACGGCTAGGATTTTGTCCTCAAAAACCTAGCATCCGAAATATTTCTTTGCATTTGAAATCCTCTTCATGGTTTGATTATCTTCTGCACTAGAAATAAAATCAAGTGCTTTCGAATCAATTGCTTTAACTGCCCTCAAATAACATTAGTTTATCCCAATCATCATTAATAACACGTCACACTTCACATGAACATATTAGACTTTTCACCTCACGAATGATGGCATCTAAAAATGTTTATGCACTCCTTTTTATATTCGATGGAAGGCCTTTTATAACTAAGACGTCGGTGAGTGTTTCAATTTTTTGGATATGTCATCAAATACATTTGACGTCGATGGTAGGTATTAACAAAAACTTTAGCCCATAATAGTTAAACTTCCACAAGAGAAGTTTTAATTAAGATATTTAAATATTTAAATTTAAAATATTTAAATCATAGATTTAAATAATTCAAAATATTAAATAATTTAAATTCTTAACTCATCTGTAGCCATGATATTTTTCCATTTAATATTATAATCTTATGACCTTTAGGTATTTCCTTCCATTTTTACCAACCTTCTTTTTCCAAGTCCTACACTGATCACTGACAACTTGATTCCTTGACATCCATGACAATTTCATGGACTCAAAATGTCCAACAATATTTTTGAGATGAGGCTTCGAAAATGAGGATACCTAGGGAAAAAATTGCTTGGAGAAGACTTTAGTAATTAGGATGATTATAACAACCACCACCATGTTGGAGATATCAGGGCCAATAGTAATTCTTCCCTGTAGAGTTGAGGGCCAAATAAGAAGAGGATCACGTGTGGAGAGAAAATAATTCATTTTTCTGAGAGAGATTTAGATCCAACTTGGAAATATCATCGATGTCACGAGGAAGAGAGTCCATCCAGGTCAACATCCCCAGGACAGAGGCATCAATATTATCTATCTTGTTAGCAACAACATTGGCTTCCCTAAAGGAATATTGAACAATAAATTCCTATTGGCTTAGGAGAATTTTCCCGGCATCCTCAATTAGATTCCTTATTTTCCAACCTAGATATTTGGAGTTTGTTAGGTAGTTAATAATATTTAAATAATCTCCTTCCATGATGCATTTTCTTGGAACCTATTTAATTAGTTGTAAACCTCTCCATAATTTCCTTGCTTCTACAGAATATTTGGATAGTTTCCCTAAAGCATTTCCATCATACACTTTTCATTTAGATAAAAAAAATTCATTTCCATGTAGATTTGAGCAAGTCCATCCAAGTGGAATTTACACCACCTTCTTTTCACAATCCTTCTCATGAAAGGAAACTTCCCCATACTTTAAGAAAAATTTAGGGATCAAGACAACCCTTAATGCAATGCAAATTAATAGGCTCTATGTATAAATGCAAGCAACGATGCAAAATACATTTCAACAATCAAGGAGAGAAGCCCATACTTCTCTATAATGGTTTTATTACCTACTCAAGTATCAGGAAACCATTATAATTGTTTATCCATTCCAAAGCTCAAACCTCAAGCAACCATGCATTTCAACAATCAATAGTTCCCTTACCTACTCAAGTCTCAAAAAACCATTATATTCCAAAGCTTAATCCTCAAGCAACCATGCAATATGCATTTCAAAAATCAATGCACCATACAAGCATTTACATGCAAATACCATGGAAGAATATCATATCTCTTCCAATTACCATGGATTTCCAACCCGTTACACAAAAAGATAACGTTTTCTTTAAAACTCACATTGCAAATATTTCCAACAAGTTGATAATTCCCACTTTTATTATTTCCACTTTCCAACCTTTATAAATATTAATTAAACTTCCTTTACAAAGGTTACCTATTAAATTTAATATTAGCCTACTAATTTAAAAAAATATTAAATCATTCACTTAAACATTATTAATAGCATTATTATTTTCTAATGCTACCAACATTAGAATAGTAATAATTAATTATCTATCCTATAAATTAAATTAATACCAAATGTTAATATTAATTATTAACATTGGTATTAATATTTTAAGTATTAATAATACCAACATTATTATTAATACCCATCTGGATGAAAATATTAACCATCAATTTTCATGCTTTCAAACACATGCATAATACATCCAATGCAAATCAATAATACACCACATTATTTTTTCCTTAAGTAGATAACCAACATTATCACCTACCAAGGAAGGTTCCCTTGCAATAGCAACATCCTTGCCTAATGGGGTATTCAAACAACAATATATATATATATATATATATAATAATATATATATATATATATATATATATATATATATATATATATATATATATATATATATATATATATATATATGCAAATGCATCTATATGAAGGGAATTCTTTTACCCTTGATTTATCGATGAACAAGTCATCAACCATCATTTCTCTTTTTGTCTCTCAATCCTAGTGGTTGTCCCAAACCAATCCACCCATGAGAGCACTTGGTCCTACAACCATAAATTTCATTAGTAGTACCATATTCTAAACATAATATAATCAAAGCATAAAATGCAGCTAAATCACATTCCTTGATAATAAATGAGATTATATATTTGATATCCACATGTCAATATATAAATCAAATATCAAGAACAAGTCCTACCAAGGAGGGCTATTAAAAATAGAGTGAGAAGTCATTCTATATCCATAATAAGGATATCTAAAAATTATTGAAGGCATAATATGATCTTGCCATGTGGGTCTCTTACAAATTTAAGACTCAAAAGAACTTCTACTAATGGGGCATGAGCAACTACTGGAGGGACTTCCTAGTCACTATACCTCAAGAAGCCTAACTTGCTATTTGGATTTGATATTTTCCTAGAGTTAGAATTTTTTAAAGAGGGTGTATAGATGGTACTATAATTATTGCTATAGTGCTAAGAGAAAGGATAGGTACAAAATCTATGAGGAGAACATTGACTTGTTGCATATAACATAGACCTATATGGGACACTCCCAAATGATTTATTGCTTCAAGCACATTGCTAATCAAATGGATAGTCAACTAAGGGTATTCAAGTAAGAGATAAAGTTAACATATATTTCCTATATGGTTTGTCTCATTATCTAAAGAATAAACATTGGTTTTCAACACTATAATTAGACTAGGTGGTTTGGATGGAGAATATTATTTATTTATAGAGTGCATAGGCATACCCTACCGAGAAGTAGACAAGACCTACTATCACTTCTATGATAAGGTGTACAAGGTTATAAATAAGAAATATATAGTATAAGTTCTAATATTTTCTTATGAGACATGCCAATTCCTAAAGTCTACAAAGTGGCCCAATTGGGATTTCTACTTAGAGAAGACTAGGTCATTCATACATATTTGTGGATTCTCAACCATGCCTTTTGAGTTGCTCATTTTTTTCCTTGACTACCTATTCAATATTTAATATTTGAGACAACTCAACTATGTGGATATAAAGTACTTTAAGGGGTAGAAGAAGACAATATTCTACCCATTCAAACAACAAATAATGAAAATCACTTCAAATTTGCATGGGTTCCACCAAGTTATAGAGGTAAAACTAAGAAACTTGGGGGGTGAGCAACTCAAAGAACAATAGTCCTACAGGTAAACAAGGCTCTTCAAAAACACTCTTAAGACCAAAAATTTGGATATCTTCTTTGCACAAAAAGTTATATAGCATTTAGAAAGAGGCCAATCTAAGCAAAGACTTAGCCTTAGTCACCTTGGGAAGCATGCACAAGTATGAAGATGAAATCCAAAGGTGGTAAAACAACTCACCTAAATGACATGCATTTTATATCAAGGCCAAGTATGAGTTCAATCCAAACATTAAAATGAATCATCAGAAGTTGGAAGCCTTAAGAAAATTGGGTACACAAATAGAAAAATATTGGAATGGCAAAAGTTGTGGTATGAGACAAGCACATTAACAAGACCAATTATAGATGGCTCATTTTATGATTAGTTTTACATAATCTAGGATTGCAAGCATTCCAAAAGTTTCAATATGGATAAAATAATTAGTTAATCTATATTTTCCCATCTAGCCTGTAAAGACCAAGGCAAGCACCATCACTAGAAATTGTAATTTTTGCTACACCAACAACATTTATGATGGTTAGATTAGTAGTAACAATAAATACCTATTAAATGGTAAAGGGGATTCAATAAGTATGGATAAATATTTGATAAGGTAGTGATAGCCCAAGAGGAGCAACAAAAGTAGAGACCTCAATTAGATGAGGGTAAATCCCTCAAGAAAGATCCTCTCTTGATTTTGGAACAAATAACATCCTAACCAATCCTATTTCTATTTATACTTCCATAACACCCTCCACCACTCTTCATTTTTTGGCTTTCCTTTCTTCCCATTTATTCTATTTCACTTCTCTCACTCTTCACTAGTGTAGCCCATGTTTCTTTTATAGGTATTCTATCTCCAACCATCTTTACCATACCTAATACCATACATATCACCTCATTTCATGTCCATCCATCCAAATACCCACCACATAACCACTAATTCCATACAAAAAATCTCTTTTATCATCATCTATCTCATCACCAATGGTGTCCCTACTAAATTAAATGCTAATGTAGTTAGTATTGGGACCAAACCCTTCTATTTATGCCATATTTGCCTCCATTTCGATCCAATTTATTCCACCATGTCAAAAAATCCACACCATATACCATCCTAGGCAAGGCACCTCTCTTAGGAGACAACATCACCTATCCTAGCTAAGGAGACTAAGTTAGGAGAAGTATCCCCTCAAGCTAGCACAAATGTGGGACAAATTTAGGCCTTCATTTAGAAGATTTTTTATGAGCTAGAAGAGTCATATGTTGAAAATGTATTCAACATCCTTGATATGAAAGAAAATAAGTTAGAGTACAAGTAACTGAAGGACAAGATTTCCAAGGATCCATTTTTGATGCAGTCATAAATTACATGAAAAGGGATAAGTTCTACATTGTAGAGACAAGAGAATCTAATCCATCCAAGGTTGCAACTTATCCTATTGAATTGATTATCAAAGTTTTCAAGTTGGATCCAAGCCAAATAGATTCATATGAAATGATCCAACTTGGTGATAAAATTTCAATAGGTGTGACCATGAAATTCAATTGATTGGTAGTTGAGGATGGGACACTTGTGATAAATAATTAAGAACTAAAGCATACGTTTCATATCTTAAGGCTCAAAAATACCAACTCTAACAAGAGAATGAGACATTAAGAAAATATACCTTAGAAAGATATCAGTTGAAGAATCAAGTTGAGAACCTTAAATCACAACTTGCTAAGGTGAAGAAAACCATATCATAGTTGGGAGATCTCTTACAATAATATGCATGAAGTAAAATCTAGATAAAACAACTCCAAGAATCCTTGTAAGGGAGGGATCTAAATATTGAGAAATTCTAAGAAAAAATGGCTTCAAAAAAAATAGAGATGACTATAGATCCTAATAAGGCGTTTGATATTCAATAGGTTAAATCTAGACAAAATCAAGGTAGAGGTCATGAATACCTAGGAATACTTTCGCTTCATGGTATATGTAGAGACCAACCTAAATCAAGTCTTAGAGGCCATCGATCAGGTTGAGGAAAGGTTGGCCACAAGGGAAGAGTTCCAAGAGGTACTTAAACTCCTATCCACAATGACAATGTCATAGGTATAACTAGGAATAGACTGAAAGGATCTAGTTAAGAGACTTAAGAAAATCCCTTATGCATAAAGAGACCTATAGGGCTTTAAAGAGAGTTTTAACTCTTTAAAATCCCTAATATATGATATGATAAAGTAAATTAAAGGATTAGTTATTTTTGGGCTACTTGATATATTTGAACCATAAGTATAGTTCTTTGATGACAATATTATTTATGAGATGTTCAAAGAGGAGAAAGACAAAACTAACTAGGGAGATGCAATTAAAAATTACAAGAAATTGGAGCCCATTTTTACCGAACTTTTGAAACTCAAGGGAAAATAAAATGAGTTGTCAAAATATCCATATGAAGATATTATAGAAGAAATCAAAGATCTAACATCCATTCAATTTCCAAGTGATGAAGAGTAGAAAACATTTTTGGGACTACTTCCAAAGAAAGCAAAGTGGGAGACTCAAAATTATGATAATTTTATTAGAAATCCCAATTTCATATAATCCATGCCAAATGATAAAGACAAGATATAGGATCTCCCTCTAGTTGAGCTTGGAACCCCATGAAGTCACAAAAAATATAGTTCCTTGAGACTACCTTGGAATTTGTCATTTTGGAAGGGTATAAAACTATGAATTCAAGTAGTCAATACCTTCTAAAAATCCTTTAAATTTGACTAAGTCCACTCAAGTGATGATTAGTTCAAGAGTGATATGCTTGTAAAGTGGCATGATTGGCTTATGGGAGCAAAGTGTGTAAGGTTAACTAGCGATTCACTAGCAAATTTTAGTGATTTTATTGCTTCTTGGAGAAAAACACTTGCTAGCCAATGGAGGGGTAAAAAAAAAGTGTGGATCCTGAGAAAAATAATTTGAGAGTGATATTTTGACATGTAGTGGCACATTAACTCATGTTGGAATCCTTCTAATCTATTTAGAGGTATATTTAGAGGTGTGTAATATTTAGAGGTGCATCATTTTGCTAGAGATGTTCCCAAATATTTAATTTTATTAGAAATAATATTTTATCACCCTAGGCAACTCATAAGTAAACTCCTACTACAAACAAGAGCCATGGGATCCGATATAGTAATATTTTAGGCATCAAAATTTAAACCTACACTAGGTAAAACTCATGTCGTGCTTTGTATCTCATATAATTAGTGAGAAATTAGAAAGTCCTTTACATTCCATTATTGGAATCACTCTCCTTGTATTATTATGATTATTATTATTGATGTTGGCCGTTTAATCCATATTATTGTTATTTCATGAATGTTATATTCATTGATATTGGCCATTTATATTGATTGCTCTAATATTTGAGTCTACTCAAGATCTTGGATATTGGGACCTATGATTGAATCTAGTTAAAAAACCAATAGTGGTATTAGAGATACATTGTGTAGACTCTATTGGAGCTGCCTAAAGTATTCTCTTAAAGCTAACATCAAAATAATTTTGGTGTGAATATTTGAAGAAATTTTGAGTGATAAGCTTTAGATTTAAAAACTAGCATTATGAGAAAATTCTAGTTTGAATTTGAAGAAAACGTTGCAAAAGAAAAAGCTAGCATCAAAGAAGATTTTTGGTGTGAATTTGCTTGGCAAAGTTGAATATTGAGTGGTTTTTTCTACCTAATATATATTGAAGAAAAACCGGGTCGATATTTGCATTCAAGAATTAAGGATAGTGATCATTGAAGTCATAGTGATTAAAGCTTAAGAAAGCTTGAAATAAAAATTTGAAAGTAAGTATTGAAATAAATTATTTATTGATAAAAGGACTAACTATTGGTCCAAATATTCTAGAAAAGTAATACTAGAAGATGAAATTCTAGAAAGAAGATAATATTGGAGCCATATTTCAATATTTTTAGTCATCTGAATTTGAAATTAAATAATATTGAGTTTGGACTACAATTTTCGGAGAACCAAGGATAATTTTGAGTGGCTAGGAATTCATGAATCCTTTAAGGAAAAGTTCTAGACTTGAAAAAAGAGGGATATACCAAAGAGAAGCAACCAAATAAGTCTACTTGTGATTGCAAACATCAAAGGGGGTAGTCAAATCCACTTAAAAAGAAGAAATATCCTAGAAATAAGTGGCTAGAGGAGTTTTCCTGAGAAGCAAGATGACGTCAAGATTGAAGAGATATTCCATTAGAAATCTTCCAAAGGAGAGAAAATTTGAAAAGATGTATTTGAGGATTCAAATAGGAGCTATCTGAATTGGAGAATATCCAACATTAACCTACCTAGAGCATAAGAGTGAGTAGAATACATTCCCATAGAACAAGGATCACTTAAGCTAGGGTGCCATTGAAGCCAATTGGAGCCATAGTCTTCCAAATCTATTCAAAGCTCTAATTTCAAGCTGCCTTGAGAGAAGAGAGAAGAAATATTTTTTTTGTGTGGAAGAAGGTAAAACAATGCGCAAATATACCCTTGTGAATTTGATAGTGAGTTGTATTCACCAAGATGGTTACATCTGTAGAAGCATTAATTTCCTAATGTCTGTTTTACACTCATTATTAATGCCTAAAATAGAATAGAGACATATATTCAACAAATTCAAAGGATAGAATAGAATACCAAGGTATGATTTCATTATTCCAAAGCAAAAATTTATAGCATGCAATTTTAATTTGAAGTTATTAAAGGCTTTATTTAAGGCACATAATATTTTGGAGTAATAAGGATTATTGTTTTTTAATTTATCAAATGTAGAGTTATAAGGTTAAAGGAATTATTGTATAAATTAGATATTGGAGAGATAAGAAAAATTTAATTATTGAAAATTTGAAATTGATTTAAAAAACTTGATTTTTGAAAATTTGAAAATTGATTTGACAATTTGTTGATTAATTGCTATTAAAATTTGGAGAGATAAGGATTTCTACTCCAAAAGAAAATTTTGAAGATTTGATTTATTGAAAATTTTGTTTAAATTAAAATTGGGAGTCAAAAGGATAATAACTCCAAAGAAATTAATTTGAATGTTGATAGCATGATTGCTTAATTGAAATTGAAGATATTTTTAGTTGCTCAAAGTTTTGAAATTTGGGTGAAACAAGGTCTTCTACTTAAAAGGAAATCATCATAGATAGGAGACAAAGGATGAATGCAATTAGACAACCATATGAATTTAGAGGGCCAAATAATAGAATAAATTTTCATATTTTTTATCAAACATATGAAATAAGATATTTTAAATCTCATCAAAACATTCCAAAATAAAAATATACACAATATATATATTTAGGTGCCAATCATCATATGACTAGAAATTTGCATTGGTTTGAATCATTAGAAATCAAACCAAAAATTCCACTAAAAATTACAAATGATAAGATATATTATGTTCAAGGATTTGGAAAATTTATACCTAGCATGCCATTTTTAGATTTCGTGCTAGATGATATTCTATATTTTCTAGGATTAACAAATAATCTTATCTAAGTTACTCAATTGATTGATAGGTAGAATAGTAGAATTCAAATATATAAATGGAAATAGGAAGTGTGTCATAAATAAACAAGATAAAATTGAATCTATGGGTTTCATAAAGTATGGAATATTTTCTCTAAATACAATGTGATTTTTAGAAGGAATATTAAATGATATTTACCTCCAGAATAGTTTAATGATGATTTGTTTGATTTGAACAAAAAATAGGAAACAAGAAGATGGATTAGACATAGTGCAAGATTGGCAATAAGGGGCTATAGACAAAGGTAGTGGTTGGAGATAAGAGGAAAATATGAAGATGGAGACTGAGAACTAAAGTCTTCAATAGCCAAATAATGTAATACATGAGGGTTTTGGAGAATATTACATTATTTGGTACATGCTAATGTACCCCCATGGTACCTTTGGTACAAATACAAATATTAGTCTATAGTTTGAGGTGTGTGATTTATATTTTCTTACAACATGTGTTTATGTGTAGGATGAGTATAAGTGTCATGTTGCAAGTAAATGTAAGAGTGCAAGTGTGATAAAGTGTGCAAGTGTGTTAAATGTAAGTGTGTAAAAGTATCATATAGTAAAGTGTGTAAGTAAATAGAATATCAAGAGTCATGTATACAAGTGTCAAGATGTAAATACAAGAAGCACAAGAGGTTTATCTTATGTGTGGAATAGTAAAGGATGCATCTATTGAATATGTGAGGAGTGCAATAATCAAGTATTGAAGAGTCACCTTTCTAAGGTTATATTATGGAGATAAACCTCGAGGTATAATAATAAAATAATGTATTGAAGAAAGATATGTGTAACATAAGATTCGTTAGAGAATATTGAAGCTTGTATGCAATATTTTGAGCAATTATATCATAATTTTGCTTATGATTTTTGTTATTGATATTGGTAATTTAATCCATATTACCATTATCTTCATGATTGTTATATTCATTGATATTGGCCATTTATATTGATTTCTCTGATATTTGAGTCTACTCAAGATCCTGGATATTGGTACCTATGATTAAATCTGGCTAAAAGCCAATAGGTTGCATGATTTATGTGATATTATGTAAATATATTGACACATTCACAAGTTTATATTCTATTATGCTTGTGCTTTGTATCTAATCTTCTTGTTGAAGGGTCAATTATATTGGGTGAGGAATATAAAAGAAAGGAAATTCTATGCAATAATTCTCTATTTGGGTAGTAAATCACTTCAATGATGGTCTACCTCCTCTTAACTTAATAGTTAATGGTAATTAAATTTCTTTGGAAATTTTTAATAGATCAAACAAAAAATTACAAGGGTTTGTGTATGTTGACAATCAACACTAATTGAATATGCTATTGGGTGAATAATTCATGATTGAATGTCAACAACCATAAATATAGTTGTGATAGGAACTTTTTAATTCCTCTCATTCACACAATTAAGACATATGGCTTCATGGCTCTATACTGATAGGTTTACTCATAGTAGGGTGGGCATAATTATAATTTAATTTTTACTTATATATTGTAGAGGCTTCCACTAGAGTTGTTAGTATACATCCCAAGGTTGAGAAAAGTTGTTAAGACTTTGAATTATGCAAATAAAATTGATGGTAACTTTTATTTTACTTGCTGAACTTGACTTGTTATGCATGAACTAATTCTATTTATAGAAGAAATGAATCTATTTTGGATGCTATGCTAAAGGGATTCAATCATAATGGAAACACTTGATATCCTTTGTAAAAATTTAAACTTATGGTTGTGTATTAACGAATGGATATGGATGTTGAAATATTCTAAGTTACTATATACACACATGTTATTGGATTGATGTACTATTGCACTTTTATAGAGGACTATAGAAATAACTTGTAAAAGTTGTATTTTAGTTGTTAAACCTTTCGTAGACATATAAACGATATTTCTAGTAAAAGTAATTATATGATAAGAGAATTATAAACTTGAGTGTTGGAAATCACAATATTTTCTAGAAATATACAAAAGCAAACCATTCAGTCATATCTTATATAGAAAGCATAAAAATATGAAAGATATAAAAGTGAGAGACATATAAATTAGGGATTCCCTTGAGTAGCATAAATAATAACTATATTATCTATGGATAAGGCTAACATCACTTTGATATAATTTATGGAGTTGTGGGGGGTATTTATACAAATATCTAATCCCTAAAATCAAATCTATAAGTTTAATTTAAGTTGACATAACAAGAGGGTTTTTAAGGTTAATTGTAAGTTCTAATGAGGGTATGATCATAACAAGGTTAACCATGACCCATAGGGATTATAGAATAAAAAATTACAATAAATTAATTATATTTTACAATGATTTCCCTTAGGCCTATTTAAGATTACATCATACAATGTCAACCTTGGCCATGAATTAGATTACACTTTCAACACCACCCATAATTTGAATTGAGGTACCAAGAAGAGAATACATTAGTGATAGTAATATATTTCTCCCATAATCGATGCTTTGGTGGGCCTATACATTTGAGGTAGATCCTTCGAAACTCCCCTCCTCATCTAGAAGAATCCACCCATATTCAAAATTTTAGCTTTTATTCTTTGCAATTTCAGTGAGCAATTATTCTTTGAATATCCTTCCCTCTTGTATTAATTGTAAATGGTGTTTGATTTATTTGAAGACTTAGCCTAAACCTTGGTACCCTATATCTTGGCCTTCTTATATTTGAATTCATTACATGAGTATGTATTTGTAAAGAACCACCACAATGCATCATACCCACCTAAAAATGAACTAGAGGAGAGAAAAGCTTATCAAGAAAATTAGTTTTTTGAGATTCCAAGAATATAGGAATCACATGAACCATGAGGTTAAACATCTAAAAGGAGATATATTAGCAAGGATAATGTTCACACGTTCTATATCATCTTTATTTTTGCCTCTAGAATATGCAATATCTGATCTTAATGCCTTAAATCTTGTAATATAGTCTTCAATATTATCAAACTTAACCAATTCTAGAGAAGACAAATCTATCTTCAAGTTACCTTAGTAGTATTAAATTTTTTGAATAACTAATGCAATTTTGACCATACATTAATAGGTTCATTTTTCTCTTTGATGTAGATAAACAATTTTGGTTCAATCAGTAAGGAAAATAGGTAAAAAGCTTCTTCTTCCTTATGTTGGTGAGTTTTTTCATCAACACATATTGTTTTATCTTCTTGAAAGATGTACCATAGGTTATTCCTTCATATTTAGGGATTAATGATCAATATTACACAATATGATCCCTAACACTACAATAGATACTTGAATTAACACTACCAATACATAGAGCTCAATAAATTGTGTAATTTTGAAAAAAGTCTCAAAATGATTTTGTATGCAAAAGTTATGTCCTATAGAAGTTTTACCTAATTGACCTTATAAAAGGAAAAATCAAATCCCAAAAACTTAGCAAAGTAAAATCCAATTACTAATTTCCATTTGGTATTTTGTAATTCTTTGGTGCCCTCCATTTATGTCTTACTACTTTAGTGCCTTTAATCCTATGCAATTGTGACAATCGATGTTTTCTATTTGGTTGAAAGGTCTTAATTATGCAATATAAATGTATTATTGGTGCCAAGATAATCCATGTCGGATGACATGCTAAATTTATATCCATTAAAATATTCAAAATCCATGGGGGATGTAAGATGTTGTCTCTCTTGCACTAAACATGATGTGCTAACCGTCATGCCACAATAGTGATTTAGGAGGGACTCACACAATGAACTATTTATCCCTTATCTTCACATAAAAAATGAACTAAAACTATCAACAAGGATTTTAAACATAGGACCTTTCTTCCTTAGAATCAATCCAATATCCAACCTACCACTATAAGCATGTATAACAGAGTCATGATGCCTACATAGAAATAATGTTGAAAGACCTCTTTTGGTGATAAAATAAAAGGTAGGTCTAACTCAAACCTATAATAAACTACTTAAAGCCAACATCACAAACCACCATCCCATTTCTACAATCATGTCAAATGTGGATTACTTAGATCTATGCCATCTTTCATCAATTCTAGATGTGAAAATTGTTTTTTTGCCTCACAAAATCAATTTGTGGTGAATCAAAACTACATTTTCCATTCTATAGAACCTTAGCATACCTTTCTCTAGATGAAATTATGTTTGTTCTAGTTACATAGAGGTACACCTCTTCTTCATGGAGAAGGGCTTTCTGCATCTTGATTCGTGCCAAGACAAAGTAGGGAATGTATGGCAAAGCACACCCTTTTTTGAATTTGAAAAATTCCTACTAATTTTGTGACTCATACAATAGTCTTTCCAATACTCCATTGTTAAATGCATTATAGAACATAATATCATGATCTCTTCAAACTAGAAATCTAAAAAAATTCTTTGAAAATGCAAGGCTTTTATCCTACAATGCATTTGAAAATATGGATACAAAAAATGAGATATCTTTTTACCTCTTGTGTAGAAATGGATTATGATATATCAAGGAGAGAATTGCCAAGGGTTTGAAAGAAATATCAGATGCTCTAAACAACAGTTTTGTGTGAGCAAGTGAGGTAGCTCCATATATGTTATTATACCATGTTGTAATTCACAATATTTTTCAAAAATGGATAGAAGCAAACCATTCAATCAAATATTAAATAGAAAGTATAAAATAACGAAAGGAAAAAAATTGAGACAAAAAATTGGGGGTGCCCTTGAGAACCATAAATAATCACTGTATTATCCATGAAAAAGGGTGGCAACACTTAAATGTAATGGATGGAGTGTTAAGGGGTACATATATCAATACCTGATTCCTAAAATTACATCAATAAGTTTAATTTAAATCAACATATAAAGAGGGATTCAAGGTTAATTATAAGTTATGTGATGGTTTTAAGTATAATAAGGTTAATTGTGGTCTATAGGGCATACATAATAAAATATTACAATAAATTAAATGCATTGTGCAATAATTACCCTTATGCTTATCCAAGATTACATCATAGCATGTCAGCCTTGGCATGAATAAAAAGGTTAATTGTGGTCTATAGGGCATACATAATAAAATATTACAATAAATTAAATGCATTGTGCAATAATTACCCTTATGCTTATCCAATATTACATCATAGCATGTCAACCTTGGCATGAATAAAATTACACTTTCAACATTAGAAACTTGATTGCTTATGGTATTTGTCATACTAAATTCCATTCAATGTTATTGCATTATTAGAGATTGTGACAACAATTTTTTCATAATTTTATCAAAGACTGAATTAAGTTGAACTAAATTTGACACTATTCTTTTCAAGTGGATACATCTATAAAGGTCTTAAATGTAACTAAACATTATATTCAACTATGTGAAACAATTATTAATTATCCTTTTTATAATTAAATTTAAATCAATATGATTGTTCAAACCTTTTATATAGAAGTTAAGAAATAAGATATATTGACTACCTTATGTGATAAGGATACTTGTTTTGTTGATGCATTATGAAGTAAATAGAGGATAGAGTGTTGTAACTCATTTTCTAAAAACACACATACTCTTGGTTGCTATGTTTGGTAGTTTTTTAGTATAATAAATAATGTTTATTTATTTCTTGCATTTAGAAGTATGGAAGAATATTGTTTCTTAGTTGGGTTGCACCAAAATTACACTTAGCTTAAGATTGTAGAATCATGAGAACTTGGTCTTAATTTTGAGAATACATATCAAATTTGTGTACTTATGCTTGTAATAGGTTAAATAAATTTGTATAAATTCTTTAGTTAGGTTGCATTACAAATGGATGATCAATTCAACTTGTTGAAAGGTCATCCACATCATTTATTGACTTGGATCCCAATACTAAATGACAATGAAATCCTTATATTGCTATTAAGTGTATTATTCATGAAGAGTAATGCTTATATGTCATTTTTACCAAGTAAGACTATCTTCATAGTTAGATTATGCTAGATAGATATTAAAAAATAATTAATAAATAAGAATGTCACCTCACATTGTTGAAAAAGAGTTACTAACCATATAATGACCTTAATAGGTTTAAGGTTCTGAGAGTCTTTTGTTATTCCACTCACTTACACCCTAAACTATTATGCCAGTACCTAATTGAATAAGCAAATATATATATATATATATATATATATATATATATATATATGCAAATGCATCTATATGAAGGGAATTCTTTTACCATTGATTTATTTATGAACATGTCATCAACCATCATTTCTCCTTTTGTCTCTCGATCCTAGTGGTTGTCCCAAACCAATACACCCATGAGAGCACTTGGTCCTACAACCATAAATTTCATTAGTAGTACCATATTATAAGTCTCTATAGAGGATTAGGGTGATAAAATCCTAAAATGACACTTATTCCCAAATAACATGAAATATAAAGAGCTACAAGCAAGGGTTTATCTTCTAAGTGATCAATCTAAGTTGAAAAGGAGATTCAACTCTATTTCATATCTAAAAATAGTTACAAGTATTTTTTGGAATCAAAAGTGATGAATCTTAATTTGGACATACATGGATTATTAAATATTAATATGATTTGTTAGCTCAATGGACTATATAGAGGTTAGTTTTGGAGTTAAAAAATACTATATCAAGCTTTGGTGTCAATTTATATCTCTTAATTATCGTGTGATTAAGCTCCTCAATATCAATGACTAGGATTTTCCAAGTGGCAAGCCATTTAGACACATTGATTTTTATGCAATAATAAATAAACAAGAAAAATATTTTTATTTTAGGCCAAACCAAGTAAAGGATTTGTGACAATGTAGGGTAAATATGTCAATGATAAATTATTACATATATCACTACCCCAACGTGTATTCAAATTTAATTATAAATAAACAAAGTAGTGTGATGTCGTAGGCCTATCCCATAATTAATATTATACCTCCCCAATACCATTATATAAATATAACTATAATACTAATTCCTCCATTATTCTAGCCTATAACACCAACAAATTATCATCAAATTATAGTTTCAATGCTAATTTCTCATCAATAACCTATTGCATTTGTATATAACACTATAGTGATTATGGTAGGAAAAACAAATCCTAGACACCCAGTTCCATTAAAATTGTGGCATCATAATAACAATCTACAATAAGAGTATGAGGCAATAGTAGAAGAAGAGGAAGAGGCCATGGATTATGTTAAGAAGGATAAAGGGGCTTCTCCAAAATTGAATAAGGTTTGGATAAATAATATAATACCAATGTGAAGACCTCAACCACCATTATTAGGATTGTCTTCATAAACAAGATCTAAAGGTACTATATGCAAATAATCCAATACTCATAGTTATGTAGAATGTCTAAAGTTAATAGCATATATGAAGAACAAAGACTCTATATATGTTATGGTAGGATCTAATACAAATGGGATGACTAATCACTTAAGAACCTATCGACCTATAGGAAGAGGAAGGAAGAGCATATAGGGTAGAGAACTAAAAGAATTTCAAATGAATGAGGACCTAACAATACCATAAATAAACACATGGAGGAAATTTCAAGAAGATAGTTGCCCAATAAACAATACTATAATTATGATAAATCTTAGTGTCAACATAGATAAAAGAGAATACCCATGGGGTTTATATTCCTCAACATTTAAGGAGGATACCTAGTTTTGAATCTTGTGAAGGGATACATGGATAATATCCAAGATCTTGTAATACTATTTGATGATGATGTAATACATGTGGGTCCCATTTCAATCCCATATAACCAATTGAAAAAAACACAGATAAAAGAGAGAAGAAATATATCATCCAAAAGGTAGGTTAGTATTTCAAAATAAAATATTTGTACCCAAAAATTCATAAGTAAATGGTGAAATAAATTTAACAATGGGTAGAAAATTTTAGAACCTAGAAGAAATACGAATGCCATAAGAGGAAAGCAGGATGACGTCATATCTAGAGAAAAATCAAATGACGTCTTTAAAAGAGAATACTAGACCAAGTTTTAGCATAGAATAATTTAGGATATTAAAGATAAAATGAGAGTAGCCCAATTATTATATAAATATATTAAATTCAATGAATATTGGGATAATGAGACCACATAGACAAATTGGCACCATATACCTAGTGGTATAGAATAAGGATAATTTCACCAAAAGGTCTAGCATGTTAAAAAAGAAAAGGGTATGGAAGAGAACTAGAGAGTTGAAGAGGAATAAAAGATAGAGGATTTGAATTTTTTTTTATATTTATAAAGATACAAGTGTGTAACTTTACCAAGGAAAATTTGATTATAAACCTAGAGGGATATGTAAATGTCACACTCAAGGCAACATGTGTCTACATGGAAATTATTCCTTAAAACCTCCATATTTAGATTATAAAACCCTATGTTATCTTGAAAATATGGGGAAAATATACTTAATATTATATCAACAATTGACTTTATTATAATTTACATGACATAGGCAAATTTCATGTCCTATACCACACTATTCAATTTGGAATGCTTTATCAATAATAATAGCATACTATAAAAAGAATAAAAAATGACACTATAGAATGAAGAATTATTAATGAAAATACAACTAACCATTGGAATAATTACACCTCTCTAGGAGAAATAAGATAAAAAGGAAGGTAAAAAATTGAAGTGATACAATATTTTTGTAAATTTATTACTTGAATAAGTGATGCTTTAGTAGAGTATAATCATTGTATTGATGATGGGAAACTAAGTTAGTAGATTAGACCTTTAGATTTAGAAATTCTACCTTAAATGTCAATATTATTTGTTGGGTTTAAGGATACCATGGAATCAATTCAACATTATCTATGATGTAAGTAGAATACTAGAGGCGTCAATAAAAAGGGTATTTAAATTATACATAGAAGCACCTTACTTGACACTATTTTATGGGTTGGATTTTCTATTAGAATATTCATTAGAATAAAAATGTAGGACTATATGTCCTAAAAATTATAAATAATTATTAGATGACACACTTGTTGAAACCCTTATTTAATGGTGGGGTGCCTTTTTTTTTGCTAGAGAAAAAGGGGTTGTACTCAGGTCCCCCACCCTTGAAAAATTATAACTCTCTCCTTTAGAGCTTGATAGTTTACAAAAAAAATCAATTATCATCTTAATTGAGTTGCTATAGCTAGATACCTACATTTATTTTCATAATAAGTTTGAATTTTTTATTTTCAATTTTATTTGTAAATACAAATATTCCAAAATTTAGCACCCTTCTTGACATTTTCTTGTAGTAGCCTTCACAATACTGAAACTCCACCTCTACTTCCTACACACTACATATTAGTAGAGTAATATTTCTAGAACTTTGTAGTATCATAGCCCTCTTTACCAAATATGGACTATTAGTTTCCTTCCTAAAGTATAAGTGCAACTACAAGAATTGTGATAAATAGTTTATATGAAAACACATTAATGTTATAAAATATAGAAAATATTACCAATGAAAAATATTACATTAAAAATTAATCATTACTTGATTTAGACAATCAACATTTCCTTGTAAATTTTTAAGCCTAACTATCTCAAAATATCACAAGTCCCAATATAAATAAGACACAATATTATAGGTCAAAATATCAATAGTCAAGAGTAGAATTATATATATGAGCAATAAAATATATATCCAGGCCAATATAATAATGAAATAACATTCACTTATAATATCAAATATGAATTTAAATGGCTAAAATCATTCATGTACATGCATGAAGAATACTTACAATATGAATTGCTCAAAAATCTGTATACAAGCTTTATTATCAATTCTTGCTATGAGGTGATCGCTATAGACAGTTTTATCTCTCCTTTTAATTACTTAATTGATATACATTGTGTGGAGCTTTACCTCCATAATATAGACATAATAATATGACTCTTTAATACTTCTCTATTGCACTCACATATCTGGGATGCAACCTTTCCTATTCTTCACTCTCTTTTTACATGCATACTTGACTCTATGAAACTTGCACACAAACATGCACTCCTAATACAAGACACTTGTGCACATCCTCACTTTACATATTTGTACACTTACATACATGACACTTGTGCACATTCTCTCAATACACACTTGCACTCTTACTTACATGACACTTGTGTATTTATTGCACATTGCACTCTTACATGACACTTGTGCATATCCTACACATTGACACTTACATAAAAGGAAAATATAAATCACTCATCTAAACTATAGACACAAACCCTAATATATTACATATTTATATTTTTACCATAAAGGTACCATGGGGGTACATTTGCATGTATCAAATAATGAAATATTTTCCAACAACCCTTGTATTACATTGTTTGGTTATTGATAGGTTATGCATAGCGACGAATTTCACAAATTGGGATGAATTTTAGGATTTTTGAAATTAGAATTTGGCAAAAAAGGGGACCCTAGATGTCGGCCCATTTGCCTAAAATTTTTGGGACCAAATTTTTTTAGGGTCCATTCGCCCGCTATGATATTTATTTTATGGAGCATTCTCGCCAAACATTCACCTTCAAATTATAAAAATTCATTTATCCCATAAAATTTACCTATTATACCCCCATTATATATAGATAACATGAGAGCGTTATTCATACATTTAAAATACTAATTCTCCATGATAGAGAGCAATAAACAACAAGCGATAGATAACAAGTGAGACAATGAGTTGATAAAAGATAGAAAGTAAGCAATAGATAAGACAATTGACACCAACAATAGACATCAGGCTACCATAGCAAACGTCAACCAAGAGAGAACCATAGTAGACCACAAAAAGAAATAAACATAGGTCAGTCTTTCTATATTTTGTTAAAATTTGCTATAGACATCCAGTATTTTTCTTAGTTGCCATATGTCTATCTTTCTATCAACCACCATTTGTTTATCTCCATATGTCAAGCACCATATGTCAAATGCCATATGGTGGTAGATATATGGTGAATGACATATGTCATCTACCATATGGCATCTACCATATGTCATCTGCATTATGGCAAACTCCATATGTCTACTGACATATGTTTATCTCCATATGTATGTGGAATCCATATATCTTCTGCTATATGTCAACCACCATATGGCACCTGACATATAGGGGATGACATATAGCAGATGACCTATGGTGCTTAACATATGGTAGATGCCATATGGCATCCACTATATAACTGTCACTATATGACTGACATCTACCATATGTCATCTACCATATAGTGTTTGTCATATGGAGGACTCCATATGTTAGCTGCCATATGGCATATGACATATCCCAAATGACCTATGGTGCCTGATATATGGTGAATGCCATATGATGATTGATATATGTCATCTACCATATATCTGCTACTATATGGTTGGCATTCACCATATGTCATCTATCATATGATGTTCACCATATGGCGAATGCCATGTAGCAGAGTCCATATGTCTACCACCATATGTCATCTGCCATATGGCAGATAGCACAATTGTTCACAACATAGCTCTATAACTCAAAGACCTTATAAAACTAGGTACGAGGGACATCCATTCTCCTCGAGGTTTCTATCTTCGAACATAAGTGAAATAATTGAAGCTGCCTCTATAACCCCTGACTATCCTTGGTAAACATGGCCTAGTAAATGCAACTCGGAGTAAGGGAGACCCCTAGTGGCTCAGGGTTTGTACCATCATTGTCAATCTGGCATGCACTCAGAGGACTCAAGTTAGACTACTACCTTTGCCCTTATTGAGCATGCCTTAAGGTTTGAGCGTAGGTCTCCTCTTGGTAAGTTGCCAAAGTCTTACCAATCCACATAGCTCTTGGGGATATATGAATGGTTTATGTTCAACATGATTAATTCCCTTGGTAAGTTTAGAGGCATGTTCAAAACCCCTATCTTGCTAATATTAAAAATAAGTGTTAAATAGTTCCATAGTTGATTCTACTAAACTTCCAAATGATAGCATCTATTACAACCCTCTAAATGATGGTATCTATAGGAATCCATGGCATAGAACTTGAAAAAAAATTGTAGTCATATTTGAGCATAAAACTACAAAAGCATGGTATGCCTTTTCCAAGAAAAGTAACATCTGAAGCTTGCTCCTTTAAAATGGATGTCATATATGCTTTCATAAATCTATATCTAAATTTCTCATGATGGATCAGAATTCAAATGATTTAAACGTTAAAAGAGATTTGTTCAAATGTTTTTTTGTAACCTAGATCAAATAAATGGAATTGTTCAATTGGTATCTGTGACATCAAAGGAAAACTACTAGTTCATACAGATTGAAAAAATTATGCCCATTTTAGCAAAAAATTATCTCATCAAATACAAATACCACTGTATTGAGTAGTGGCTATTTTAATCCTTGTTCCTCCCTTCTTTAACATAAATGACTCACCTGATATATATTTTATAAATGCACTAGATCATGAATATGAGGAGTTTTGGAACTATAGAGTGCCTTCTCGTACATTGTTGGAAAGATCCACCATTTAGAGGCAGTAGTTGTTGTGCTTATTATGCTGCACAACTCCTAATGTTTTCAAATTAGCTAAAACAAGTCTTTGTAGGATGCAATATTTATAGAGAATAAATTTATTCTCTAAATGCTATAAGAATATTATATTCTAGTCTTCTATCCATTGGTTAGAGCTGGGACTCAGTTTGGTTGAGATCAGGTTATAAAGAAAGTTTAGTCATTTGACTATAGTTAATTCTATTGAGGATTTTATTTTAGGTGAAGATTTCCATGGAGGGGTGCAAAGATTTATACCGCAACAAGAATTTCAATAAATGTGGTGAAATGCTATCTTGAAAGTAAACTAGAGTCCCTTGAAGTTTTTCTGTGTTTTGTATTGTTGCATAAATAGAAGTACATACCACTATGATTTTAACTTACCCATTTTAATGGCAAGATTCAATATCTATTCAGAATGAAAGATAGGCCACTAGCTAGAAGGCCATAAAATTCTTAAATAATTATATTATTATGCTAATACCATATACTTGGAATCCAATTGTGTGCTTGAGAACCAGTTGATGGGAAAACAAATTTGAGAGCACATGCATAATAATAAACATGATAGGGTGATACACATGATATAGTTTTCCTAACATTATAAACTGAGAGACTTCAGTTTTTATTAAAGAAGCAAAGATGTGTTATTTAGATATGGATCGTTGTTTAATCAGTGGTCAACAATCATGAATGGAACATATTTATAGAGCTAGTAGAGGTAGCAAAAATATTTTATTTGTGAGCTATGAAGGTCTTATTGTCTATAAGTACATATATACTATAATTCTCAAAGGTACCACCATCCTTTCAAAAGAAATTAGATTGAACGATGGTTAACCCACAAAAAAAAAAAAATTGGAATCATATTATCCCTAGAAAATACGACCATAGAAATTAATGGAGGGGAAAACTTTTAATAGTTGTACATGCACTTAAAAAAAAGGAGATTCAAATATATTAAATAGATAAAATTATAATACCCCTAATCTATAACAAAGCCTATTTCCTTTTTGATAAATCAAGAGACTAAGGTCATTTGCAAGTAGATAAAAACCCTAAACCAGAGTATTTAAAACATCGAGAAAGAAAAAATAATAGATAAAAACATTATGAATATTCATAGTGCCAAATTATTTCTTCTCTTTTTGTTTAGTGACTTTGTTTGCTGAAGGCTTCTTGATCAGTTTTTGTTGAGGGTCAATTAGACTGTAAATCAAGCTAGTATTAAATTGATAATTCTAGGGTTTAAATAGGCACCAAAATGCCCAAATACAACAATAATGCCCTAAATTTGTAAATCCTCATACAAATCACATAGGAGCTCAAATAGAGGCAAAATAAAAGAACTTAGCTAACTTAAACCTAAAGCTCGCTAACAACTTAATAATGCCAACTATTAACTAAAACATAGTAAACAACCTATGTGAGGGTGCAAATCACTGGTAAGTGGTAAACAAAAATATAACCTAGAAATTGATACCCTCATCATACCTCCCCACTCAAGAAGCATTGGAATCCAATACTTTTACAATAGGAGTGGAATCTGAACTCACCAAACACTACAATGAAGGCTCATAACTAGGTAGAAGAACATCCTGGAAGCCATGGGATGTCGATGTAGAGATACAACATTGAGAGAACTCCCTTGCCAAATGAAACATGATGACAAGGAGTAAGGACCTGTTGTTGGATCGACGAAGGCTTCTAAACAACTAAAATCTATAAAAATGACATCGCAAGAGGCCACTGTAGTACTCAATGTGGAACAACAGGAGGAGGAACTAATTTTGGAGGAGGAATGACCTCCTTAGGAACAGAAGGATGAATGTCCTTTGGCCATGAAACTAAACAAATCCTTGGTAAAGACTCCAAGAATTGTGTATGTGGAAGATTGCGTATAAGAAAGATCTTACTATGATGATGCAAAGAATAGATTTTATGATAAGAATCATATGAATCTCACTTATCATATTGATAAGGCTAGTTGAGAATCATTCCACATAATTCCATGGGAGTCACGTCACAGATGACTTGATCCACATAATGTGGACCAAGAGCAAATGACAATGTACAATGTTTGGTGATTGGAGGAGTAGTTCCCTCATCCTTCCAACCAAGTGAATATGGAGAAGTATGGGGTTCGACTAGAAATTTTAGATGATCAACCACATCTTGAGAAATGAGGTTTGCCATAGATCCATTGTCGAATATGCAACTCACAGAAAAGTTGGGAAGAAAATAAGATTTTATGAGGAACAAAATCTATCTATATTTTTGTCGATGCAGGAGGACCATTTGGTTTAGTTTTCTTTGAAGTTCTGGATACATCATATCTTCTCATACACAATCAATGGATCCATCTTGTGGTGCCTCCTATTGAGGTTGTGCAAGAAAATTTCTCTTATTTTTGAAGTAGTCAGCTTCATTGTGACCTTGTTTCTTACAATGATTACAAAACTTTTTTATATTATAAGAAGAGGAAGAAGGAGTAGTAGAAGTTGTTGAAGTTCTATCAGAATACTATGGCTATGGTGGTCCTGGTTTGGGTGCCTTGGATGAGGTCCCTAACTTCATAGCAATTTTCTCTTCCTCCAGTTGTGCCTTATTATATACCTCATTCAAAGTGGCACAAGGTGCATATTTCAACTCTCAAAAGAGTTGATAATACAAACCACTCTTAAAATTATTGATAATATTAAGAGTGGTATCAAGGATGCTATTGAGAATCCTCAATTTTTTGAACTTTCCAATGTAATATTGAACACTCATGTTGTGTCCTTGCCTCAAACAAAGCCATTGGAAATCCAAATCCTCAGAAAAATTGAAGGTATAGAATGTATCCTTCAATGCTTGGACCAAATCATCCCATGTGTCTATGGGATCCTAAGTGCTTTGATGATCCTATACCAAACCTTTAGCAATGCCATAAATTTTCAGTTTTGCAAAAGCAACTTGGTCATATTTTTTAATTTTGTTGTAGTCAAACCATAAATCCATGTTGAGAATCCAACTATTAAGAATATCTGGATCCCGAGATCCATTATAAATTTTAACCTCACATTTGATTTGAGGTCGAGGTTCATGAGTTGGACTAGGTGGACTAGGCCCAGTCATGTTTTGAACCTTGTCAGCCAAGAGGCTGACTACATCAGCTATGGTGGCCACTTGTTCCACCAAATTAGTAGCCATCTGACCTCTGGTGTAAGCTAGGAGGGCTACAAAATATCTTCTCAAAAAGAGTTACAAAAATTGGCCTCACAGGGCAATTACAACAGTGCTATGAGTTCCAAGCACAATAAGCCACAAAAAGGCTTACAATTTGTTGCCTTGTAGGCAATTACAAAATCTATCCCAAATGCGTGGGTGGTTTACAAAATTTTGCACAAAAAGTTAACAAAATTTTTAGCCCTATAGGCTTACAATAGGTGATAAAATTGCAAAAATAAAAATTATTAATGCAATTTTGTGTTTTTTAATAACTTAAAAAATTAAATAATTAAATTAATTATTTAAATATCACCTTTTAGCAAAATAGGTGATAAAATTGCAAAATTAATAAAAATTATTAATGCAATTTGTTTAATAAATTAAACAAAATTTAAATAATTAAATTAATTATTTAAACATCACCTTAACCCACGGTGCCTCAAGGGAGTGGGCATGCTTCAACCAAAGGGAAATGCCATCAATCAATAATTCATCGATCTCATAGGTGGTAAGTTGGTACGTGCCTTCCAACAACTCATGAACCACTGCCTGGTGGTCAATTTGAATAAGAAGACTCCCATTTTGTAAAGGGTAGAAATGGTTGTTCCTTGGAGCATGTGGGAGATTTTTGAAAGAAAATCATAATTTAGCACAAACAAGCTGCCCCTTCAGTGATCAAAATCCTTTGTGTGATGCATCTTGTCGGCTCACTTCAAACCATGGTGTGCTAAAATTGCTCTTCACACCAAAAATTCTACAAGGTCTATTGATTTTGCTAGTTTACTCATGACAGAAAAGAATGTCTTCATGGTGGAGGATGTCAGATTTGTGGAAAAAAGGTATTAAGAACCTCTACCATATTCTCTCTAAACAATTCGCTAGAAGAATGTTTCGTCAAACCAGAACACCGTAAAATCCTCATAGAACATGCCCAATGGAAAATCACAGGTAATTCGTAGACGTGCTACAAATTTTTATGTACCCTAGAAATATTCCATAAGAGTTGAACCATGATAATTTTAGTGCATAGAGGTCATCTATTTGAACAATATTCAAGGATCAATTAGTGAGTGATGAAAAATACATCAGTGGCTAAGGTTATTCCATAGAGAGACCTATCTCACTAGTTGTTATGGGGATTCAGGAGGATCCATCACAGGAATAAAAAAATCAAATTGCGATACACATAGTATATCAACATGATGTGATAATTATCCCATATGCACATCGTGAATATGAAGATGGGGGTTTAAAAAATGAGCCCACATAATTGAAGTTGACCATATTTTAGTGGTTAGTCTCCTCTCTCTATGATTTTGTTGTCTACCACATAGCTTTCTTCCCACTCACATGTGTCACCTCATAAATTTGATCTCTATATTTATCCGCATTAGTTGGTGCTCTTCGAGTTTATCATTGGCTATCCTCCTTATCTTGGCTAGTACGGTGCTTGTCTTATCTATTGAGTTCCATTCGTCAAAACTGCCATGTAGGTGTTGATTCCCCTTCATAAAAGTCATCACATAGGCCCTAAGTCCCCATTTATTAGAGCCACCACATAGGCCCCAGCTAGTCTCCTTGAGTTCCCTTCATCAAAGTTGCCATGTAGGCCCCATCTAGTCTGTTGGAGTCCCATTCATCAAAGCTACCATGTAGGCCCTAGATAGTCTGCTTAAGTCCCCTTCATCGAAGCTACCACGTGGGCCCAAACTAGTTTGATTGAGTCCCATTCATCAGAGCCCAACTATCACTGGCTAGTAGTTATCTATAGTTTCATGATCAGTTGGACCCGCATTTGCTAGCTATGATAACTAGTTTAATCAGATGGACCTGCCTTTGCTAGCTATAATAGCTAGTTTAGCCACCTTCAACTAGCGAAGATGTTGAACAAAATAAAAATTATGCCAACACTAATTTATGACCCACCATTTAATGGATAAATTTTCCCTTGGATAAATTCACTTGTCAAATGGCTTCAATCCAAGTGGTATGACGAAATGTAAATGTGAATTCCCAATCATCTATGGAGCCCGATCAGATCGATTGACTTTGATACCAAATATTGAGGCTCAATTAGAATGTAAATGAAGCTAGTGTTAAATTGATAATTCTAGGGTTTAAACAAGAACAAAAATGCCCATATACAACAATAATTCCCTAAATCCATTACTCCTAAAAAATAGGGAGGCAAAATAAAATAACTTAGCTAAAGTATACCTAAATCTCGCTAACAACTTAATTATGCCAACTATTAACTAAAACATAAAGAAAAACCTACTTGAGGGTGCAACTCATGTGGTAAGTCATAAACAAAAATATAACCTAAAACTTGATGCCCTCATCAGTGTCCCTTTTTTTAATTGAAGCATTTTAAGTTGGATTTATGGCTTGTTTTTCTCTAATTAGTAGCCATCGTTTCTAAGAATATATTCCCTTGTTGACACTTGTCATTTATTTTTCCATTTATTGGTAGGAATGTTGTATATCATGGGTACAAGTCATTTTTATCCTTTTGGTGTCTATAAAAATGGAGTTCTCTTGTAAGGATTAAGTTTTTCAAGATTGGTACAAGGTTTTATGTTGAGGATCCCAACTTGCCTTTTTGAAAATGATATGGGTTTAAATTATCCCTTGCTAAGTGATTTTTTTAGAGTTTGTTTATGGAATTTCATTGATGTATGGTTCAATCCCTTTGCACCCTTCATTGCTAGGGGATATTGGTATTTGAGTTGTAGAGCTATGTTGTGAACAACTATGCCACTATTTGAAGGTAGGCTGCAGGCGTCCATGCTATATCGATTGCCACATTGCACCCTTCATTGCTAGGGGATATTGATCTTTGAGTTGTAGAGCTATATTGTGAACAACTGTGCCACTGCATGAAGGTAGGTCACGAGTAATCATGCTATTTTGACTACCATGTGGCGATTGACATAGTGCAACTTATAGCGCATGGCATACCTTCAGGTTGTGGTACAATGCAATCATCATGTGAAGGTAGATCATGGGTTTTCATGCACAGTAGGACCCGTTCAACGTCTATAGTGACAAAAAGTAAATCACTCACTTTTGAAGCCATTTCAACTGTGATTAACGTAACTCCAATATTAAAGCCATTTCAATGTGATTAATACAACTTAATAATGGAGAGGTGACTCTGCATGCTGACTTCACATTTTTTAAATCGATTGGGAGAAAAAGCTATGAAATATTTAGGCAACTTAATAATGGAGAGATCACTCTGCATGCCAACTTCACATTTTTAAAATCAATTGGGATAAATGGTTATGAAATAGTTGGGCACTTCAAATGTGGTGTTATAGATGGTGGTTAATTAATCAATTTATTCCTGTGACAATGGACCATAAATTATAAATGGTACCAAAAAAAATTACATATTAAAAAATCCAACATAATTATAGTTTGAGGATGATTGTTCTTGCTTGATTGTTCTCGATTTGTTCAAATATATAGTCATTTATCGTTTAAAAAGAACTGTTTGAAATAAAAAATATATGATCTCTATCACAAAATCATTTGAAGTTAAAATGAAATAATTTCATCTTACTATTAGTAGCCTTTGTCAAACGTATTATTACATTCATTTACCTAATAATCAATCAATGAAAAATTCATATAATTATTTTTTTAGGAATATGGTTGTGGCACACGGCATCCATAGGCCACGGGATATAGGGCGTGCTATGTCAGCCACCATGTGGCAATCGACATAACATGACCTACTAATCATCACCTGTGAGCTGTAGGCTGCATTATGCCAACTGCCATGTGGCAGTCGATATAGCGTGGTCTACAGCTTGCAAGTAGAAACGGATAGACTGTGTTATGTTGACAGCCATGTGGCAGCTGGTATAGCATGGCCTATAGCTCATAAGCCACACTATATTTTGGTTTTTTAATTTAATTGGTTTAATTAATACCATTTAATTATTTTTATAACTTTTTAATTGATAATTTAATAATTAGTAAATCAAATTGTATTGGTTGTTTCCTACTTAAATTAACTTTTGAAGTAATAATTTAAGTAGGAAGTGGTTTTTTCCTCTAAACTAAATTTTTTTCTTGCCCATAGTTTTTTGTTGTTATTTTTTTTTCAAATATTAGCAGAAATTTACCCCATTATTATAATTTTTGGTTGAAAAAACATTTGCCATGACTTCTACACGAATTTGGGTAGGATTTTCTTGGGTTTTGAAACTAATTCATCCCATATTTATAAATATATTTTAGGTTGGACCCCTTATGCATAACCCTAATTATTGAAGACTTTAGTATTGTAGATGGGGAAAACTACCTACCACGTACGATTATCGGTTGGATCTCCTGGGAGTTGAGGTGAATTATAGGGGTGTGTTATATTCTCTACACTTGGGAACATGAAAGGATGGGTTCAACAGGAACAGTTTTAGGACTCACTCCAAGTCTGGGGTGGAAATATTTGATGTGTCAATTAAGCATACACATATTTTTTGGCCTTTCTAAACTAAAGCTATGAAAAGGAAAGAATAATGCAAGTCACACAAGATGCAAAAGACAAGAACTAACCCTAGTATGATTCTATAATTTAATGATATCTAAACCTAGAATTATAAAATAAAGTCTTTGAGCAAGGGTCTAAGAGATTGCACAAACAATATTAAAACCCTAGATGCACACTATATGCTTTTATTCTTTCATATGCCTAGAAATTCAATCAAATATTTTTCCTTTACTTGTAATATAGGTTTTGGACAGAAAGGAACAAAATAAAACACCAAGGAGCCTAAAGATCTATTTGATCCAAGATTTATATTGCGTCCAAAATATCTAATTGTTTTAAAACTACAAAATAACTTCACAAACCCTAAAAAATTTGATCAAAATTTGGGGGATTGCTTAGGTTGCTATAATATTGAGCTTGGAGGCATAGTAGTCAAGCCCCCTTGGTCCTTTTAGTTGACCGTTCAAAATAAAAATGATCTTTGAACTTTGGGACATGCACAAACAAAGTGAAACATATAGATAACAATGAAATATAATGTAGACAGGGTGGACACAATATAACACTAAAATGCAAGTGCAAAATTAAGGTTTTTGGATGCAAAACTTACCCCCAATCCCTAATTTAAAAAATTCATGCCCTATAAATGTGGATCATGAATTTAGATTACCAAATTCATGCTCTATATGGGCGGGGTGTAAATCTAGTTTAGATACCCTTTTCGGACCCTAAAACAACAAAAAATAGAGTGCAAAATAACAAAAAATAAATTTGCAAATCAACTAAAATAAATGCAAAACCTGATGAGCTAATGGAGGAAGCAAGGAGAGATGAAGATATTATGAAGTACTCCAAGAAGGTTGACCTATCCAATCACTAAGGCTCCTCCACTCAATCCCCAAGGGTAGCAATCACTAAAGCATAAAATAGCAAAATGACTTGTAGCATAAGGACACTTGTTAGCATGAGAAAATGAGTGAGTCAAGAATTAGAACCTCCAAAGAACTTTTTGTGTTTGAAGAGGGAATTCAATCCTCTATTTATAAGAGTTTTAGAGGGTAAAACAAGTAGAAAAATGAAATTTCACTATGGGAAAAGGTCTATCCAAAAATAGGATGATGAGGGGAGGGTTTTAGTGAGAAAACCCCCTAGAATACCAAATTAATGCATAGTAATTATAGGGCATCAATTTGACAATCCAAATTTATGCCTCGTATGGATCGGGTGTGACTTTGGTAAATCTAAGAAAACAAGGTAAAGTGAGAAGGCAAAAAGGCCTCAAATTTGTACTTGAAAGTTTGGGTGGATGACTAGAGATTTAAGGAAGAATTGAATCATTCTAATGGTTCAATTTTCCGTGTCTACATGTTTCACCCTCTTTGATGCATTTATGGAAAAATAAAGGCATAAAAGAAATATGTAGACTCCTATGGGCGAAAGAAGTGAACACAAAAAAGGATGGCCAAGTTTGGATAGAGGGGTGGTGCAAAAGGGGGTGTTAACCTGAACACTGTAAATTTACACGCAAGATGAGGTATTACTACCATTAATGCCTCTAAGGCTAGGGTGCACCCTAAAGGTATGGAAGGAATGTAAAAATTCTATGAGAAATAAAAAAGTATGGACACAAAAAGGAGAGTAACAAAAAAATAAGGTACACACATTATTATTATTATTATTATTATTTTGAGAATCACGAACATAGTGAATGCAATGTAGAATGATCCTAACTAATATGAAATACAATCTATCATGCAAGATAAAATAAATGTAAGATAGAATGTAGGGAAGATAATATGAAAAGAAGAAAATATGGAAATAAATAAAATAAGAAAATAAAAAATGAAATAAGAAGAAAGTGAAAGCTCCAAAAGGTCAAATAAAACAAAAATAAAAGAAATAAAGTGGAACTCTATGAGGATGTATACTCACAAATGGCTGAATGGAGGTTACCCCACACTAGTGGCCATGAAGTTATCCTATAAGGGTGTTATGCTCACAAAGATGGATAGGTGGAGTGGTAATCGCTATGGGTGTAGTGCTCACTGATGGATAGAGAAAAAAGATATACCCGCTAGGATGTATGGTCATAAATGATCAAATGATGTAGGAGCATCCAACGATGTAAGAGTGATCTTGCATCACCCAAAATATATTTAATTTATTTTTTCTAGTGTTTATTTAGGTTTTTTATAGGGTGGAGAAATATATCCAATTCTGAAAGAATCGTCCCAATATCCTGAGCGATTTGGGAGATATGTAAATTTTAGTGTCTCCTACCCTGTAAAGAACTAGTGAAAAACTCCTGCTAGTAAAACTAGTAAAAACTTGCAGGTGAATTTTGAAGGTCTTAAAGGCCAAATTTAAGGATCTTCAATTATACATAGGCCCACTAAGGCCTTCTATGCTTATTTCATCTCATGCCCTTTCCAAAAATATGTTGTCGTAGTAAATTGGAGCAATGAGCATGAAGTTATGACCCTAGAAATTTTGCCTCCAAAATTCAAATTTCAAATGCATTGTTTTAGGTAGGAAAAAAGGGAAAACAGGGTATTAGAGGGAAGTTTCAAAATTATAAAAGGGAATTTTCTTTTGTATCCTCTTTTTGGGCATGGAATTAAGGAAATGATTTGTTCTCTGACTTGTTCAAAGGAAAAACACTTGTGTATCATTTTTTTTTGTGTTGCTTGATCTTCACCAAGTGGTATTAGAGCTAGAGTTCCTGAGTGTGTAAATAGATCACCGAACGTGAGGTATTTTACACTAGGATTTGTGGGTAGGGTTTGTGAGAGACATAAGAAGAATTCCTCCATGAAGAAACCATGGTGGTGGGAGAAATGTGGTGCTATTAGAATATTTTAGAACTTTGCAAAGGCAAGTTTAGGCTCTGCAAGAGAAGCTACATAAAGTGTTTGAGCCAATGAGAGAATATGGCAGTGAATATGAAGTTGCAAAAGAAGAGGACCAGCTCGAGGAAGAAGAAGAGGTAGTAGATCCTACACAAGCCAAGTTATACAGAGCCATATCTCATATTGAAAAGATACCGAAGATAGAGGTTTCTATATATTCTAGAAATCTTGATCCAAAGGAGTTGATTGATTGGATCAATTATTTGGAAGAATACTTTGAGTATGAGGAAGTTGAATATCCTGAGAGGGTCAAGTTTTCTAAGACCAAGATTAAGGGTCATGCCAGTATTTTCTGGAAGGGAGTACAGTTGGACAAAAACAAAAGAGGAAAAGAAAGGATAACAAGGTGGGAGCAGATGGTGGAGAAGTTGAAGAGGCAGTTCATTCTAGCTGACTACGAGTTGGATCTACTAAAGAAAATGTAGGGTTTGAGGTAGTTGAGCAAGTTTGTAAAATAATACACAAAGGTTCAGCAAGGTGCAGCAAAAGTATTTTCATTGTTGTCAACACAGACAAAAATTGATGTAGTTGGAGCAGTGGACAAGAATTCAGAGGTTAGTCAGATCAAGTACAGTGAAATTCCAAGAAAACGAAGTGGCCCAGATTCAGAAATTTGCAGAAAAAGACAAGTAAGAAAACTGTCGCGATATCGCGACATGTTTTCTGTCGCGATTTCGCGACAAAAATGAGGAGAGAGAAGGCACAGCCGAAAATGTCATGATTTCACGACAAAAATGAGGAGAGAGAAGGCACAGCCGAAAATGTCATGATTTCACGACAAAAATGAGGAGAGAGAAGGCACAGCCGAAAATGTCACGATTTCATGACAAAAATGAGGAGAGAGAAGGCACAACGAAAATGTCATGATTTCACGACAAAAATGAGGAGAGAGAAGGCGCAAAAATGTCATGATTTCGCGACAAAAATGAGGAGAGAGAAGGCACAGCCAAAAATGTCACGATTTCGCGACATGCTGGAAGGAAAGAAGCAAAGTTGAAAAACTGTCGCGATTTCGTGACATGTTTCGGGTAAAGGCGCAGGCAATGAAAAGTGTCACGATTTCATGACAGGATCGGAGTAGAAGCAACAAGGCGAAAAAGTGTAGCGATTTCGCTACATGTCGGAGTTTCACTGGCAGAAGCAAAGAAAAAGCGCTAAGTCAAGAAGGTGTAGCGATTTAGCTACAATGTCAAAAAGGCAACAAAGGTGTAGCGATTTCGCTACAAGTTAAAATGCAAGGCAACAAAGGTGTAGCGATGTCGCTACAAGTCAAAATGCAAGGCAACAAAGGTGTAGCGATTTCGCTGCAAGTCAAAATGCAAGGCAACAAAGGTGTAGCGTTTTCGCTACATGTCTTGATTTCGCTAGTGCATGAAGTAAGAAATGTACGGATGCGAAAGATGTCGCGATTTCGTGACATGTTGCATTTTCGTGGGTGAAAAGCAAAGAACAGTGCTAAGGTAGAAAAGCGTCGCGATTTCGTGACATGTTTCGATTTCTTTGAGGCTTGCGGAGAAAAGTGTACGACAGCGAAAAGTGTCACGATTTCGTGACATGTTCCATTTTCGTGGCTACAAGCGAAGCAGAGTGCAGGGAAGCGCAAAGTGTCACGATTTCATGACATGTTCCATTTTCATGTGGAGAGGGAGCAAATGTGTCACGATTTCGCGACATGTTCCATTTTTGCGGGTTGGCGAAGGAGAGTTGTACAGAAGCGGAGAACGTCATGATTTTGTGACATGTTCTATTTTCATGGGTGCATGCCAAGATAAGGTCGAGGAGGCTGAAAACGTCATGATATCACGACAGGTCAGGTTTTCACGGTCAACAGTCCAAAAAAAGTCAAATGGGCAGAAATGTCGCGATATCGCGACAGGTAACAGTTTGGCGGGTAAAAGCCGAAGGAGCATGCACAGTGACAGGTGTCAAAAAAGTGTAAAGGAAAATCATGCAGCCAGTTACGTAAGAGTTAACTGGAGTCAGATCTACAGTTACACAGTGACAGGTGTTGAAAAAGCATTCGAACAGCCGTGTTTGCAGAATTCGAACAGCCGCATATGGAGAATCAAAAATGCATTCGAACAGTCGTATATGCAGAATCGTAAACGCATTCTAACAGTCGTATTTGCAGAATTCGAACAGCCGCATATGGAGAAGAGAAAATGCAATCGAACAACCGTATATGCAGAAACGTAAACGCATTCGAACAGTCGTATTTGCAGAATTCGAACAGCCGCATATGGAGAAGAGAAAAGAATTCGAACAGTCGCACAAGTAGAATAAAAATTGCATGCACGCAGAGAAAGGAATTCAAACAGTCAGAGTATGTCATTCGACTGCATGCAGAATTAGAAAAGTCATAGAAGACGAGGAGTCTCGATGAGGAAAAGGGGTTATAAAAGTACAGTCATGCAGAGATTCAGGTTGCTACTGTTAGAGTGAAATTACTATGAAAAGAGGGTTAGAAGAGGGCCAAGAGAGAAATAAGCAGAGCCGTGAGAGTGTGCAGAGTTTGTTTAATTGCAGACCAGTCAGGGTCGTGTAAACAGTGAAGACATTTTTATGTCATTATAATTGCTCAAAATTGCAGTCCAAGTTGGTGCTTGGTACTAGGGGTTGGTGCTCCTATCTTTGCATCAGAAAATTAAGGGGTTGGTGCTCCTTCCAGTAGATGCTGGTAAAGTGTTTGTAAAATTGGTATTTTGCAAAGACTGGATTTGGATTGGAGTCCAAGCAGTCATTTTTGAGGAGTAGCCAAATTGGTGAACCTCGTTATATTGTGTGTTGTGGTGTGTTCTCTTGTTCAATTTGCTTTTCTGGTTTTCAAGTTCTCTTTGCTTCAGTTTTAAATGCTGTAGATTTGAATTTTAATAGCTACACTGATTCACCCCCCCTCTCAGTGTCATTGTGTGAATATCAATTGGTATCAGAGCAAGGTTTCTTGAACAAGCTTAATCAGCTAAGGTGATCTTGGAAGAAACACAATGGCAGGTGGTGAAGGATTCTCATCCAACAAAGCTCCCTTGTTCGATGGAACTAATTACACTTTCTGGAAACTCGGGATGCGAGACATATCTGAGTGCGTTGGGATACGACATTTGGGATTATGTAGATAGTGGATACACAACACCCACTACTCCTCCAACAGATACTGCTGAGAAGAAAAAATTTGAGAACAACTCCAAAGCAAAGAATGCCATAATGTGTGGGCTTGTAGACAGTGAAGCGATAAGAGTCATGAGCTGCAAATCGGCAAAAGACATGTGGGATAAACTGAAGAGCATCCATGAAGGAGACAACAAGATCAAGGAAGCCAAGCTGCAAACTCATCGAGCTCAGTTCGAAGCATTACAAATGAATGAAGATGAGAACATAGAGGCTTATATGCTGAGAGTCAATGGAATCATTAATGCAATCAGAGGACTCGATGAAGAAATTGATGATGCAGTTGTCATGAAAAAGGTTCTCAGAACTCTTCACAAACGATTTAACTCCAAAGTTTCTGCAATAGAAGAGGCGAAAGATCTAAACAATTTTAGCATGGATGAGCTGCATGGTTCCTTGACTGCATACGAAATGAGAATAGGACAAACTAAGCCTATAGACAGAGAAGCTGCTTTTAAAGCACACAAGAATATAAAAGCTGAACATGAATTTGAGGATGAAGAGACATTGGATGAAACGAAAGCTAATTTTGTTCGAAAACTCACAAAGGGAAAAGGAAAATATAGAGGAAAGCTTCCATTTAAGTGCTTCAATTGTGGAGGAGTCGGTCATTTTGCAGCCAAATGTCCAATGCATGAGAAAACCAAAAATGGTGAAGGGTCACACCAAGAAAAAGGTGACTGGAAGAAGAAACAAAATTTTAGAAAGAACAACTTCAAGAAGAAAAGCTTCATATCCAAGAATGTCAGCTCTTCGAAGAAAGCTCGGGTGAGGATTCTGAAGAAGAAACAGGTGAAGCTCTGTTCATGGCACTTGAAGAAGAAAGAACTGAAGAAAATCAGGAAGGTGATGAAAACTTTAAGGATGAAGCTGAAGTATATCTGGAAGGAGAATTGGTTGCTGCACTTGAAGAGTTGAGTGTAGAAAGGAAAAAGAATAAAAAGTTTTCAAGAAAACTAGAGGATGCCACTGACATAATAAACAGTTTGAAAATACAGACAGAGGAATTCAAGAAAATGTCTGAAGTTCTTGATGAACAATTAACTGTAAAGACAGTTGAATGCAGCAAGCTAGAAGAAGACATTGTTAAGTTAAGGATACAACTAGAGGAGATGAATAGGAAATTGAGCTGTTTTCATAAGTTTGAAGAAAGTACTGTAAAGCTGGATAAAATGTTAAATAACCAAAGGCCTTCCAGCATCAAATTTGGTTTAGGCTTCGATGAAGGAGAATCATCAAAGGGTTCAAAGGCCTTAAATGTAGAACCCATAAAGAAAGAAGAAAAGATCAGGGTTGATCAAGAAAAAACAAATCATGCCAAAGAAAGCAATAATGCCAGACTCAAGAAGAGTACTGACAAAGATGGATTCACAAAAGTCACACATCCAAGAAGGAGAAGATTCATGGCTCCTACTTCAAACTGGCAAAGACCTGCACCCAGGTTTAATCATTCTTTTTCTGGTTATTGTTTTAAATGCAATGCTTATGGCCATAAGATTTCAGATTGCAGTCATAATGTATCTCAAAGGAATTTCATGAGTAGAAATGTTTTTTCTCCTTTAATGAATTATGCAGTTGAATGTTATAATTGTCATAATTTTGGACATATTGCAAGAAACTGTAGAAGCACTTTTGCATCAAATAATTATCAGGGTAGAAAATCTCAACCAAATGGGTTGAAACAAAACAAGAAATTTCCTGAAAAATAGGCACATGCTAATGAAAGGGCAAAGGCAAAACAAGTAGCCAAATCTATCATCAAACCAGAATGGAAAGAAAAAGAATCTTTGATTGTTCGAGACTACTTTTAAAGCACAGAACAAATCTGCACCATGGATACTTGACAGTGGATGCTCCAGTCACATGACAGGTGACAAGCAAAAATTTGAGAAGTTACAGAATTATGAAGGTGGTTCTGTGAAATTTGGAAATAATGATGGAGCAAAGATAGTTGGAAAAGGATCAGTCAAGATCAGTGATGGAAAGATAAAATCAAAAGAAGTCTTGTTTGTGATTGGTCTGAAGCATAACTTGCTGAGTGTAAGTCAAATCTGTGACCGAGGTCATGAAGTCATTTTTAAGAAGGAGGGTTGTGAAGTGAGAAAAGCACACAGTGGGAAACTGATAGCTACTGGATCAAGGACTTCTGGTAATCTATATACTCTCTCAGAAACTAGCAGAAGGAACATGCTTGATTGGACAGGAAGATGAAAATTGGCTATGGCACAAGAGGCTCGGTCATATTAGTTTTGACAATCTGGCAAAAATAAGTTCAAAAAGAGCAGTAAGAGATATACCAACCATTGGCAAACCAGTAAATAGCATCTGTGCTTCTTGTCAAAAAGGAAAGCAAACCAGATCCACATTTAAATCAAAGGAATACTTCACCAGCAAACCGTTGGAGATAATTCATACTGATTTGTGTGGACCCATGAGAACTCAAAGCATAAATGGTGACAAATACTTTATGTTGTTCATAGATGACTACTCCAGGATGACATGGGTATTATTTTTAAAGCTTAAATCAGATGCCTTTGAGATGTTTAAGATTTTTAAAAAATAGGTTGAAAATCAAACTGGAAAGAGGATTAAATGCCTAAGATCAGACAGAGGAGGAGAGTTTATTTCAGAAGAATTTGCAGAATACTGTCAAAAATATGGGATAAGAAGACAATTTTCAGCAGCAAGGACACCTCAGCAGAATGGTGTTGTAGAAAGGAAGAACAGGACAGTGCAGGAAATGGCACGGACAATGTTGGCTGAGAACAAAATAGCTGACAGATTTTGGAAAGAGGCAGTCCATACTGCAGTTTACATTCAAAACAGGTGCATGCTAAGACCGCATGAAAGCAAAACACCTTATGAGCTGTGGTTCGGCAGAAAGGCAACAACAAGATATTTCAAAGTATTTGGCAGCAAGTGCTACATCAAACGGATCGAAGATAATCTCGATAAATTTGAAGATAGAGCTGATGAAGGTATTTTTCTTGGTTACTCAACAAAAAGCAAAGCCTACACATGTTACAACAAGAGGCTAAAGAAAATTGTTGAGAGTGCTGATGTTAAAATTGATGAAGGTAGAGAGCAAGAAATTACTTATCAAGAAAACTACCCTATTTATGAAGAAGTCATTGAAGGAGATGATGAAAAGGAAATAGAAGAGAATCAAAAAATTGATCCAGATGTTTTAAAAACTGACTCAGAAGAAGAAGAAAACAAGAAATTTAAAACAGGCAACTGGCAGAAATATCATCCCGATGGAACAGATTATTGGGGACCCCACAGATGGTATTCAGACAAGAAGAGCAGTAGTGCGGAACTATTCTCTGTTATCTAGCATTGAACCTAAAAATGTTGTCGAAGCAAGCACAGATGAAAGTTGGATGAAGGCAATAAATGAAGAACTAGATCAGATTGAGAAAAACAAAACCTGGGAATTAGTACCACGGCCAACAAATAAAAACATAATTGGCACTAAATGGATTTTTTGAAATAAATTAAATGAAGATGGACAGGTTGTCAGAAATAAGGCAAGATTGGTCTGTAAAGGCTATGCTCAGGTTGAAGGCATTGATTTTGAGGAAACCTTTGCACCGGTAGCCAGACTAGAGGCAATCAGAATGTTTCTGGCTTTAGCAGTCCATAAAAATTTCAAAGTATATCAAATGGATGTAAAATCAGCATTTCTGAATGGAAAACTGGAAGAAGAGGTTTACATTGAACAGCCAGATGGCTTCCAACTTGGTGACAATCCAAATTTTTTTTGCAAGTTAAAGAAAGCATTATATGGTTTGAAACAGGCACCGAGAGCATGGTATGAAAATCTGGATAACTATCTTATTAAACAAGGGTTCAAGAAAGGTTTGGTGGACAACAATTTATATGTCAAAACAGAGAAGGGCCATCTTATTGTTCTTGTTGTTTATGTAGATGATATAATATTTGGCAGCAACATGGATGAATATTGCAAAGACATATCAACTAAAATGAAGAAAGAATTTGAGATGTCTATGATTGGTGAACTTTCTTATTTCCTAGGACTGCAGGTCAATCAAAATGAAAAAGGCATTTTTATTTCTCAAGTTAAATATGTAAAAGAAATGCTGAAAAAGTTCACAATGGAAGAAAGTAAATCAGTTAGCACTCCCATGACAACGAGTCGCAAGTTGAGCAAGGATGACAAATCTCCAGGATGTGGATCAAATAATGTATAGGTCTATGATTGGAAGCCTGCTGTATTTAACAGCCACTAGACCAGATATATTATAGGCGGTATGCATGGTTGTAAGATTTCAGGCTAGTCCAAAAGAAACTCATGTGACAATTGTAAAGAGGATCTTCAAGTACCTCAAGGGTACTATGGATTATGGGTTGTGGTATCCAAAAGTTAAAGACTTCACTTTGATTGCATATTCGATGCAGATTGGGCAGGATGTATTGATGACAGAAAGAGTACCGGTGGAGGAGCATTTTATCTTGGAGACAAGTCGGTAGCATGGCACAGCAAGAAACAAGAATCAGTCTCTCTATCCACAGCAGAGGCGAGAATACATTGCAGCAACAACATGCTGTACACAGATATTATGGATGAGACAAACGTTGAAAGATCTTGGTATTCACTTCAAAGAACCAATATCAATAAAATGTGATAACACTAGTGCTATCAACATATCCAAGAATCCGGTTATGCATTCTAGAACCAAACATATTGCGATCCGGTATCATTTCTTGAAGGATAAAGTTCGCTGAAGGAGAGGTCAAATTGGATTTTGTTCCAACTACAGAGCGAGTAGCTGATATATTCACAAAACCATTGCCCAAGGAAGTTTTTGAGTACCTTCGAAATAAGTTGGGAGTGGTCACAATTCCCAAGAATTGACTATCATTTGGGATCACATTCTCAGGGGGTGCATTTATGCCTATACTTATAGTTTTGCTTATATTTATGATTTTTGCTAACTATAACAATATTTGTCTTAGACTGGTGTGCATAGACTCAGGGGGAGTCTGCAACAGCCCTTTGGTATTATTGTCAAAGGGGGAGAAGAATTACAGGAGAGTGCATAAGTGTTGCCAACAATTCCAAAGGGGGAGATTGTTGAGCAAGGTGCAGCAAAAGTATTGTCATTGTTGTCAACACAGACAGAAATTGATGCAGTTGAAGCAATGGACAAGAATTCAGAGGTCAGTCAGATCAAGTACAATGAAATTCCAAGAAAACAGAAGTGGCCCAGATTCAAAAATTTGCAGAAAAAGACAAGTAAGAAAACTGTCGCGATATCGCGACATGTTTTCTATCGCGATTTCGCGACAAAAATGAGGAGAGAGAAGGCGCAGCCGAAAATGTCATGATTTCATGACAAAAATGAGGAGAGAGAAGGCACGCGAAAATGTCATGATTTCGACAAAAATGAGGAGAGAGAAGCACAAAATGTCATGATTTCGTGACAAAAATGAGGAGAGAGAAGGCAAAAAATGTCATGATTTCACGACAAAAATGAGGAGAGAGAAGGCGCAGCCAAAAATGTCATGATTTCACGACAAAAATGAGGAGAGAGAAGGTGTAGCCAAAAATGTCACGATTTCATGACATGCTGGAAGGAAAGAAGCAAAGTTGAAAAACTATCGCGATTTCGCGACATGTTTCGGGTAAAGGCGCAGGCAATGAAAAGTGTCACGATTTCGTGACAGGATCGGAGTAGAAGCAACAAGGCGAAAAAGTGTAGCGATTTCGCTACATGTCGGAGTTTCGCTGGCAGAAGCAAAGAAAAAGCGCTAAGTCAAGAAGGTGTAGCGATTTCGCTACAAGTCAAAATGCAAGGCAACAAAGGTGTAGCGATTTCGCTACAAGTTAAAATGCAAGGCAACAAAGATGTAGCGATGTCGCTACAAGTCAAAATGCAAGGCAACAAAGGTGTAGCGATTTTGCAAGTCAAAATGCAAGGCAACAAAGGTGTAGCGATTTCGCTACATGTCTTGATTTCGCTAGTGCATGAAGTAAGAAATGTACGGATGCGAAAGATGTCACGATTTCATGACATGTTGCATTTTCATGGGTGAAAAGCAAAGAACAGTGCTAAGGCAGAAAAGCGTCACGATTTCGTGACATGTTTCGATTTCGTTGAGGCTTGCGGAGAAAAGTGTACGGCAGCGAAAAGTGTCACGATTTCGTGACATGTTCCATTTTCGTGGCTACAAGTGAAGCAGAGTGCAGGGAAGCGAAAAGTGTCACGATTTCGTGACATGTTCCATTTTCTGGCTACAAGCGAAGCAGGAGGAAGCGCAAAGTGTCACGATTTCGTGACATGTTCCATTTTCATGGGTGCTGGCGAAGGAGAGTTGTACGGAAGCGGAGAACGTCACGATTTCGTGACATGTTCTATTTTCGTGGGTGCATGCCAAGATAAGGTCGAGGAGGCTGAAAACGTCACGATATCACGACAGGTCAGGTTTTCACGGTCAACAGTCCAAAAAAAGTCAAATGGGCAGAAATGTCACGATATCGCGATAGGTAACAGTTTGGCAGGTAAAAGCCGAAGGAGCATGCACAGTGACAGGTGTCAAAAAAGTGTAAAGGAAAAATCATGCAGCCAGTTACGTAAGAGTTAACTGGAGTCAGATCTACAGTTACACAGTGACAGGTGTTGAAAAAGCATTCGAACAGCCGTGTTTGCAGAATTCGAACAGCCGCATATGGAGAATCGAAAATGCATTCGAACAGCCGTATATGCAGAATCGTAAACGCATTCTAACAGTCGTATTTGTAGAATTCGAACAGCCGCATATGGAGAAGAGAAAATGCAATCGAACAGCCGTATATGCAGAATCGTAAACGCATTCGAACAGTCGTATTTGCAGAATTCGAACAGCCGCATATGGAGAAGAGAAAAGAATTCGAACAGTCGCACAAGCAGAATAAAAATTGCATGCACGCAGAGAAAGGAATTCAAACAGTCAGAGTATGTCATTCGACTGCATGCAGAATTAGAAAAGTCATAGAAGACGAGGAGTCTCGATGAGGAAAAGGGGTTATAAAAGTACAGTCGTGCAGAGATTCAGGTTGCTGCTGTTAGAGTGAAATTACTATGAAAAGAGGGTTAGAAGAGGGCCAAGAGAGAAATAAGCAGAGCCGTGAGAGTGTGCAGAGTTTGTTTAATTGCAGACCAGTCAGGGTCGTGTAAACAGTGAAGACATTTTTATGTCATTATAATTGCTCAGAATTGCAGTCCAAGTTGGTGCTTGGTACTAGGGGTTGGTGCTCCTATCTGTTGCAGCAAAAAATTAAGGGGTTGGTGCTCCTTCCAGTAGATGCTGGTAAAGTGTTTGTAAAATTGGTATTTTGCAAAGACTGGATTTGGATTGGAGTCCAAGCAGTCATTTTTGAGGAGTAGCCAAATTGGTGAACCTCGTTATATTGTGTGTTGTGGTGTGTTCTCTTGTTCAATTTGCTTTTCTGGTTTTCAAGTTCTCTTTGCTTCAGTTTTAAATACTGTAGATTTGAATTTTAATAGCTACACTGATTCACCCCCCCCTCTCAGTGTCATTGTGTGAATATCAGTTCTAAAAAATTTTAATCAGAACAGGCCATTCTGAGGCCAACAAGAAGAAGGTAGCCCATTATATTAATGGGTTAAGAGTAAGTATTCAAGAGGAGTTAAGTCTAGTTAGGATGACCACCATAGAGAATGCTTACTAGTTTGCCTTGAGGTTTGAAGAGAATATGAATAGAAGGTTTGAGAGCAATCAAAGAGGAAGAGGTTATGGTGGAAGAACTGGTGGAAGAAAAAATGGAGGACAAAATGAAGATCAAAATAAGAATGAAGAAGCTAGCAGTAGTCAGGACCAAAAGGGGGATAATGCTTACCGCCCCCATGATAAGAACAATGGTTACCAGAGAGGAAGAGGAAGGTCTGAATAAGGGTTTGGATGAGGATTATTTTGTGGAACCTATTTCCACTATGGGGAAGAAGGACATCGAGCATACGAGTGTCCACAACACCAAGAGAGGACAAATAAGAGGCTCAAAGGTAATTCTCAAGCTACGGTTGTTGATGAAGATGTTGAATCTAAGCACTCTAAAGAAGCAGAAAGAGAAGTGCTTATCATAAGGAGAGCCTTGTTGAATGAGGAGAGAGATCTAGATTAGAGGAAGAGCTTATTTCACACAAGGTGTAAATGTGTAGGTAAGGTCTGTAAGATTATCATAGACAATGGTAGCACAAATAACCTAGTTTCATAAGGAATGGTTACCAAACTGTAGTTAGAGAGGAAGAGACACCCAAATCCATATCGGATTATGTGGTTGTAGAAATACCATATGTCTTTGGTCAATGAGCAGTGCTTAGTAAAATTTAATATTGGAAATTACCATGATGAGGTCTTGTGCGACATCCTGCCTATGGATGCTTGCCATTTGTTGTTGGAAAGGCCATGGCAGTTTGATCGATGTGCAATACATGATGGGCATGCCAAAACTTACTCCCTAATAAAGAATGGAGTGCACCATAAGCTGAAGCCCCTGAAGGAGGTAGACAAAAAGGTATGTAGCAGTGCCAAAATTGTTTAGTTTAAGGTAGAAGTTTTTTGGATGGTTTTAAGCATGAGCATATGTGCTATGCATTAATTCCTAGAGTTAGGGAAAAAGAATATAAAGATACCCCAGTAGAAGTATTAGTTCCATTATAAGAATTCATAGATATTATATCAAATAATGTGCTTGAGGGTTTACCACCAATGAGGAAGATCAGTCAGCATATAGGTTTGGTACTGGGAGCTATTTTTCCCAATAAGGCAGCCCATAAAATGACTCCTATAGAAAGTGAGGAGCTAAACATACAAGTCCAAGAGTTACTAAAAAAAGTACTGATTCGGGTGAGCCTAAGCCCATGTGCAGTACCTACAGTACTTAAACCAAAGAAATATGGAGAGTAAAGGATGTGTATAGGCTCCCGATCCATTAATAATATCACCATAAAATATAGATTTCCATTGCGAAGGATGGATGACATTATGGACTATTTGAGTGGATCCAAGTACTTCACAAAGATTGACTTAAAGAGTGGATACCATTAGATTCGTATCAGAGAAGGGAATGAGTGGAAGACAACCTTCAAGACTAGAGATATTTTATATGAGTGGTTGGTCATGTCATTTGGGCTAACCAATGCACCAAGCACATTCATGCGGCTGATGAATGAGGTATTGAAGGAGTTTTTAGTAAAATTTGTCATTGTATATTTGGATGACATTTTAATATTTAGCAAGACCCTGGAAGAGCACATGATGCATATCAGAAGAGTTTTTGAGAAGCCAAGGGAGGAGCGGTTGGTGATAAATTTGAAGAAGTGCAGTTTTGTGAAGGAGTTAGTGTATTTAGGATTTTTCATCTCAACTTAAGGTCTAAAAATGGACCTAGAAAAGGTGAGGGCTATCATTGAATGGCCTACTCCAAGGAGTATAACTGAGGTAATATCATTTCATGGTCTATCAAGTTTTTACAAGAAATTTATTAGAAATTTCAGCAATATTTGTGCACCCCTAACAGAAACAATGAGAGGGGATAAGAAATAATTTAAGTGGACCTTAGGAGTAGATAAGAGTTTTGATATGTTGAAGAAGAAGGTCACAAAGCAACCTATTTTAGCACTTCTAGATTTCAATAAGGTATTTCAGGTAGATTGTGATGCTAGTGGTAGTGTCATAGGAGTTGTGTTGAGTCAAGAAGGTAAAACTGTTGCCTATTTTAGTGAGAAGCTTAATGGTGTTAGGAAGAAATTTTTTGTATATGAGCAGGGGTTTTATGCTATAGTCCAGGCTTTGAATAAATGGAGGCACTATTTGTTGCCAAAAAATTTTGTTTTATATGCTGATCATTAGGCCTTACAGTATACTAATAGCCAAGGGAAGCTAAATCAGAGGCACTTTAAGTGGGTTGAGTTTCTACAGAGTTATACCTTTGTGTTGAAGCACAGGAGTGGAAAGTCAAATAGAGTTGCAGATGCATTAAGTAGAAGGCAACAGTGTTTGTTGACAGAAATGAAGGTGGAAGTTGTAGGGTTTGATGAACTTAAGGTTTTATACCCTAAAGATCCTGATTCTGTAGAGGCTTGGAGGGCTTGCTTGGCACCTATTACTTTGGACATGACTAAGTGGTTGGATTTTCTAATCCAAGATGGAATTTTGTTCAAAGGAAACCAATTATGCATTCCAAGGAGTTCAATGAGGGATAATATGGTCAAGGAGAAGCACAATGGAGGGTTAGATAGATACTTTGGTCGAGATAAGACCATTTCCATTGTTAGTGAGAACTACTATTAGCCACAGTTGCAACAAGATGTGAATATATTTGTACAAAATTGCAGAGTATGCCAGATGGACAAGGGTGTGAGACAGAACACTGGATTATATCAACAATTACCTATACCAAAGATACCATGGGAGGACATCAGCATAGATTTTGTTCTTGGCCTACCAAAGACACAGAGGGGGAATGACTCCATATTTGTGGTGGTTGACAGGTTTTAAAATATGGCACATTTTATTCCCTGATAGAAAACTAATGATGCAGTTCATGTTGTAGGGTTTTTTTGCAAAGAGGTAGTATGACTTCATGGTCTACCAAAGAGTATAGTTTCTGACAAAGATACCAAGTTTGTTGGGTATTTCTAGAGAACCTTGTGCAATAATTTGAAGACATTTTTGAAATTTAGTTCTGCATACCACCCGTAGACTGATGGGAAAACAAAGGTGGTGAATGGGAGTTTGGGTAATCTACTGAGATGCTTGGTAGGAGATAGGCCTAAGGGATGGGATCTGGTTTTGCCATGGGTATAATTTGCATACAATAATTCTATCAATAGGAGTACTAATAAGTCCCCATTATAGATTATGTATGGGAGAAGGCCAAGGAATTCTTATGAGTTGAGAAATATGGACAGAGGGGAAAAGAGCATTGCTGAGGCTGAGGACTTTGCAGAGCACTTGAAGAGCTTGCATGAATAAGTGAAGAAGAATATTACTAATATGAATACTAAGTACAAGACAAGGGCAGACCAAAAGTGAAAGTTTAAGAAATTTGAAGTGAGAGATGAATTTATGGTCCATCTGAGAAAATAAAGGTTTCTTGCTAAAACCTATAACAAGCTAAAAATGAAGTTTGGACCATGCAAAATCATAGAAAAATGGGATTCAAGCAATGCATATGAAGTGGAATTTCCAAGTGGGCTTAACATATCACCTATTTTTAAAATTTTAGATTTGGTATAATACCATGAAGGAGACAATGATGAGGGACCAGTAGCAGAATTACAGAATATTCCAGCATCTACTCCAGAGACGAAAGTGATAGAAGATATCCTGGATACCCGCATCAGTAAAAGAACAAAAAATAGGCAGAATGAAGAATATTTGGCTAAGTGGAAGGGTAGTCCTATGGATGATTCAACTTGGTTATCAAAGATAGAGGTTGACACCTAGTTTTTCCTCCAAAAATAGAGAAGTGAAGGTCACTTCTAAATTTACCCTGGGTGTCTGATGCAGGAGCATCCAACGGTGTAAGAGTGATATTGCATCACCCAAATTGTATTTAATTTATTTTGTTCTAGTGTTTTTTTAGGTTGATTATAGGGTGAAGAAATGGACCCAACACCAAAATAATCATCCCAATATCCTAAACATATGTAAATTTTAATGTCTCCTACCCTATCAAGAACTAGTGAAAAATTCCTACTAGTAAAACTAGTAAAAACTTGTAGGTGAATTTTGAAGGTCTTACAGGCCAAATTTGAGGATTTTCAATTAGACATAGGCCTTAGAACAAAGATTTCCATGCTAAGTTCATCTCGTGCCCTTTCCAAAAATATGTTGTAATAGTCAATTGGAGCAACGAGCGCAAAGTTATGACCTTGGAAATTTTGCCTCCTAAATTTAAATTTCAAATACATTGTTTTAGGCAGGAAAAAGTGGAAAATAGGGTATTACAGGGAATTTTTGAAATTGTAAAATGGGATTTTATTTTGTATCCTCTTTTAGGGCATGCAAGTAAGGAAAATCTTGGTTCTATGACTTGTTCAAAGGAAAAACACCTGTGTATCATTTGTTTTGCGTTGCTTGATCTTCACCATCAAATGGAGACTATCCCTCACTTATGACCATGAATCTATCCATTATGCAGTGTTGAAAGAAAGTAATTTATTTGAAAAAGTGAGGACTACTCAATAGGGGTGTGGTGTGTGAAAAATATGAGTGAACAGAGGGATATATAAACTATGTGTGCATGTGCTAAAATTTAGAGGGAAGAAATAGAGATGAAGAAGAAGAATGGTGTGTGTGTGTGTGTGTGTGCATCCTTATTGAAGTAGAAGATCAAGAAAGGGGAAAGTGTGAACAAAACATGATTCATAGATAGAAGAAAATACTATGTATCCTTATCTTGATAAAAAATAAAGCAAGGGCCAAGGATACATAGAAGAACTATATTCATTGACTTAGAGAGGATAAAAAGATGATCATTTTATAATTTAAAGTCCGAGGAATATAGAACAACATGAGCGAATGAAATGATGGAAATGCAAGGATATGAGCCCTAGGTTGGGGATTCGTTAGGCATTAGAGCCCTAGTTTGAGTGTAATGCATGTGAGATATGACCTAACTAGGTGTCATCACTTGCCATTGTTGTGCAATCCCAAAAAAATCTATATGATCAACTAATTATGCAAATATGATCAATTAGCAATGCAATTGTATGACAAGCAAATGAAAGGAATAAAATATCATGAAAAACATGCAAAATATGACAAGCAATCATGTAGTATGAACAAGAAAACCAAATGCAGTATGAAAACTAAGCTAAATGTAATATGAAGATACATAGTTCCAAGTTATGCATAGTATCTCTTTAGATGCATTATATTCATTGGTTATTTAAGTTTTGTACCATCCAAAGAAGCTAAATGATAGGCCCCTAAACCAAAATTATATGTTATGATAAATGGTCTAGTAAATTGGGCTAAAATTTACCTTTAAGATTGGACTGAGCATTGGTGTTCTTCTAGTTTTCCTTGAGGACAAGGTCCCTAGCCTCAAAAGAAAGATTGCAAACTCTCTTGGAATAATATCACTTGAGCCTATTTTTATAGGCTCACAAATGCTCTAAGGCATGAATTTTATTTTCATCCAGTAGATCCAATTGATTCAAATGATCTGAGCGATATTCATTATAGATCGAGGCATATTGCAATAATATTCACACCAAAGGAACCTCTAACTTGAATGAAAAGATCACCTTAGTTCCATAGAACAAGATGTATAGATAAGCACCTATAGGAGTTCACACATTGGATTGGATAAAGTTGGATATGCTAGTCACGACCAGTATAACTAATAAAATTCTTGAGGATGTTGATCAAAGAATTTTTGGATGCTTCGAATTTCCTATTACCCTAGGGGTAATACAAAGTTGGCCACCTATGCTGAATCTTGTATTTAGCACAAATTTTATGGACATCCTTATTCTTGAAAGGAGTACCATTATCAAGAAAAATCATCAAAGAAATCCAAAACCAACAAAGGATTTGGTTAAATATGAAATTGGAGATCTCAGCTCCAATCATTGTGGCCAAGGGTATGGCTTCGACCCACTTAGTGAAGTATTCTATTGTTATTATGATAAATTTATGACCATCAGATGACATGGGGTTAATCTTCCCTATAATCCAATCTCCACATGGAAAATGGCTAAGGGAAAGTGAAGAACACAAGCTTATACTGAGAGGGGGGTGAACAGTATAAGGTAAACTTTTACTTTTCTTTCCCAAACAATATTATCCAATGTTATCAATTGCAATATCAATAGTAATAACAAAGCAATGCACAAATCATCACACACATGAGAGACACAAATTTAACGTGGTTCACCCAATGTGGGTTACGTCCATGGAGAAAATATTTCTTCTAAATTTTCTCAACAAATCTCTTGGGAATCAATTCCCTATTACAATGTTTGTGGACCTCTATCCAAAGGAGATCTCAATCCCCAATGCTCTAGTTTGTGGATCTCTCTCCATAGGAGAACTCTATCCCCTTTACTCTAGTTTATGGATCTCTCTCCATAGGATAACTCTATCCCCTTTGCTCTAGTTTGTGGATCTCTCTCCACAGGAGAACTCTATCCCCTTTGCTCTAGTTTGTGGATATCTCTCCATAGGAGAACTCTATCCCCTTTGCTCTGGTCTACTCCAAATCTTTATCTCAACTCTATCTCAAATCTACACCAAACCTCATTACACATATTACAACACAAATCTATCTCAAACCTGCTCTCTATCTATCCAAATTTACACCAAACCTCGTTACAAGGTTAGCACAAATCTATCTCAAACCTACTCTCTATTACTGCCCAAATATGCTTCAAGTCTTCTCACAAATCTGTTCAAATATATCCCTAGTCTTCTCACAAGACTTGCTCAAATCTACCTCAATGCTACTTCAAGTCTTCTCACAAGACTTGCTCAAATCTACCTCAATGCTGCTTCACAAACCTGCTCAAATATTCCAAAATATTGCATACAAACAATGCTTATATCTCTTTCAAAAATGCTTTCTTCAACTAGGCAATTCAGACATATTCTACCTAGAATTCATTTAACCTCTTGAACATATAGAGAATGATATTATCAAATACCCAATATGTTCTTCACATTCACAAATCTTGCATTCATCCAATCCAATCTCTATCTCTTGCAAAACCCTTTCAAATCAAATCAAACTAGTGTATAACTTTGCTTCACAAAACTGGTCTCTAACACTTGCTCATTCACATTCAATGTCACTCACATCAATGCACAAATTCTTCACAAATTCTTTCAAGAAGAATGCACAATTTGTTCTCAAAAACCCTAACTCAAGTGTTTCCAATTTCACTAATCAATGATGCACAATTTGTTCTCAAACCCTAGCTCAAATATTTCCAAAAATACACACTAATCAACCCTTTTATCTCCACCTTATAATTCTAAAATATTTTCTCAACCAACCACCTTAGAGAAGGAATAATGTCAACATACCTCTTAACTTGCTTTGATGAAGATGTGCCCTCAAAACCTGTTCCAAAATAATTTCCTTTTTGCCACCTCAAGAGGTTAGCCAATCTTCTTTTCAAAATAATCACAAAAACCTTTCCTCAAAAATTGTGCCCAAAAATATTGCTCTATACTCTTTTTACTTTCTCAAAACAAGGCTTTTAATTAAAGAACAAAAACCTTTAAACTTTCCTTCACCATGCAAAAATACACACAATAATTAAACCATAAAACACCTTATAACTCCTACTTTTAAAACACACACAATCAACTCATACAATGAAAGAATCCTTATCACACCTTATTTCTCCTTCTAAACAGATTTTAAATTTCAATACCAAAAGACCCTTTTCACACCTTATTTCTCCTATATCAAATGAGCAAAAATTAAATGACAACTCAACCTTATAACTCCCACAAAAATAAAATTATAATTAAAAATTAAATACCTCTTTTATTCTACCCTCAATGTGACTCGAACCTCTCACCTCGTGAGAGCAAGGTGCCCAACCAAGGGGCCACGACCGACTGCGCTAACGCTGCCCATGAGAACACAAAGGTACCAATCACATTTTATTTCCTCCTACCACAAACTCAGCCAAACAAAACAAAAAGATCCATGATGGGTTTCGAACCTGAAACCTCCTCCTCACAATGCCTTCGCATCGGCTCAACCACCAGCTGGTCTAGCTGGCTGGATGGGATTTGATGTACACCAATCCAAACTTAAACCTCCATCGTTCACTGTTGAAAACTATGTTGTCCCTTCCTTTCCTTCTCTACTGCGTGCAACGAATTGGATATCGAGTTAATGCATGCACAAATTTTGAACCACATTTCAAATGACTTTAGGCATGGGTATTAATATATTTAATTTGGTCTTCATCCAATGTCGATGCCACCTTGTCCTTTTCAACCCCATATGACGTCGACCACCTTAATTCAAAATTAATTCGAATTGCCTTCAATTTCTTGGTGCTCAAATAATATTCTAACTTGAAATATTTATATTATAATAAAGATATTATAATATTAATCCTTTAAACCTTACCTTCATATTTAATATTATTGCCTTCAATAATATTAATATCTTGCCTTCATTTTTAAACCATTGTTCCAACGAACTCTTAAGCCTTTTGTCCTTCATTATAATATTCAAAAATAAATATTATAATGCTTTTCTCAACCAATATTATAATAATAAATATTATAATATTTTCCTTGACGTCAATGACAACCAATGACATCTTCTCTTTTGACATCAACCTATGACATCAATCCTTTGACATCAATGACAACACAATATACTCAAAATTTCCAACAATCTCCCCCTTTGTCATTGATGGCAACCCTTTCTAAAAATTCCTTTTCCAACCACTGGATTCCAAATCTGCTCCCCCTGAGAAACTGCTCCCCTGACTGAATGCTCTCCCCCTTACTCAAATCTCTCCCCCTTTGACATCAATGGCAAAGGGACTCCTTTGGGGCTAAAGATAAGACTCTTAGCTCAGCCCCCTCCCCACCTCCTCTCCTTGAGGTGATTAATTTTGGGGTGGGAGTAAATCTACTCCCAACATACAATGCTCTTTTTCTTTTTCAACCTTCTTTTTCAACACCTTTGTAATCATACCCTTTTGATCCTTTTGAGTGTCCCTATTCTTGCTTGACTCTGAAAGTTTTGGAAACTCTGTTCTACACCACTTGGCCTTATGCCCAAGATTATTGCACTTGTAACACCTGATGTTGTAGTTCTTGGAAGGTGCAAATGACTTGAAGTTCCTCTTGGTGAAGCCATAATCATTTCTGTCATGAACCCTATAGTGGATCACTTTATGACCAAAGCGATTACATGAGTAGCAATACCCTTGAAAGAAATATCCATATTTGAATGAGTTGAAGTTCCTCTTAGTGAAGCCATACTCCTTCTTTCCATGAACCCTGCAATGCATAGCTTTGTGACCAAAATGATTACATGAGAAACAATGCCCTTTGAAGAAATATTCATCTTGTCTCTTAGTCCTTTCTTTGCCTTCTCTATGATGATCCCTTTTTCTTGTTTGTGCATTATTTTCTTTCTTAGTGAAGCTTCCATTCTTCAACTTATCCGCATAGGCCTTAGTTTCTTCTTCAATCTCTTCCTCTGAAACTTCCTTTTCTTTTGAGCTTGAGCTTGACCCTTCTTCTTGTTTCCCTTGTCCTTCTTCAAAACCAAGTCCTATTTTGATAAATGAAGATCTTTGTGAATTGATAATTTTATCCAAATCTTTTGAGCTTTTTCCAAACCTGTGCAGCTTATCCTTAGAATATTTCACTTCCATCCTTAGAGAAACCACTTCATGTTCTAATATTTCACATTCTAACTCTTTTGCCTCTAACTTTTCAACCATGACTTCTTTAAATCTCCTTGCCTTAGCTTTTGAGTTTGTGAGGTCTTGTAGAAGCTTTTCTTTTATTTCCTCATGTTCTTGAACTTGAGCCTTCAGTCTTGAATTTTGCTTTCTAACTCTTTTCAACTCTCTGAGAGCAACAATAAGTTCTTCTTCTAGATCAATTGTGCCTTCTTCTTATCTTTCTGAACCTTTCTCTAGGTCTTCAATTATAGGAGCATCTTCTACTTGGTCTTCAATAGGAGTGTTTTCTTCCTCTTCTATTGCCAAAAATAGAATCTCTTCTTCTTCACTATCTGAGAGTCTTTCATCACTATCACTTGAAGCACTGCTTGCCTTTTTAACATAGAAACTCTTCTTGTGCCTTTGAAAGAACTTCTTTTCATGCTTGCCTTGACCATACCTATTTTTCTTTTCATGCCTAAATTTTCTTTCTTCCTTTTTCTTATAATCCTATTTCTCTTCACTGCTACTACTTCCAGCTTGTGGACAATTAGATGCATAGTGACCAAAGTCACCACAATTAAAACATTTCATAGTCTTTATATCTTTGTGTTTTCTTGAGTCCCTCTTATTTCTTCTCACATAGTTAGCTTCTTCATTACTGCTTGACTCATCACTTGATTCTGGTTTCTTATATTTTGTCTTCTTTGAGGCTTTGAAAGCTACCTCTTTCTTGGAATTGTGATATTTTTCTATTCTCATCTCATAAGCTGTGAGAATTCCATGTAACTCATCCATAGTCAACTTATCAATATCCTTCATCTCTTCTATAGCTGAAACCTTTGCATCATACCTTATAGGGAGTGATCTTAATACCTTCTGAGCAACACTAGAGTCCTCAATTTTGAATCCAAGTCCACGCATGGTATTAACAACTTCATCAACACGAAGTAAGTATTTAGCAATATCTTCCTCATATTCCATCTTCAACTCTTCAAACCTCCTCCTGTGAGTTTGTAGTTTTGCCAACTTGACCTTGCTATCTCCTTCATATGTTTGCTTCAATTTGTCCCATATCTCTTTTGTTGATTTGCATTGCATAACTTTCACAAATTTTGATTCACGTAATCCACTTAAGATTCCATTCATAGCCTTGGCATTATTCACATGTAATTGCTTACCATCCTTATCTATGGGAGGAGTAGTTGTAGGTGTGAACCCATCCTCAACAGATTGCCATGTTTCATATCCTTGTGCCATCAAGTAAGTCTTCATCCTCATACTCCAGAAAGCATAATTATTCCCATCAAACAATGGAGCCTTATTTGTTGAAGATCCATTCTGAGATGCCATCTGTGTTCCTGTAATATCTTCCTTCAAGTTGTTAGACTTTTCGAAGGAACCCGCTCTGATACCAATTGAAGAACACAAGCTTATACTGAGAGGGGGGTGAACAGTATAAGGTAAAATTTTACTTTTCTTTCCCAAACAATATTATCCAATGTTATCAATTGCAATATCAATAGTAATAACAAAACAATGCACAAATCATCACACACATGAGAGACACAAATTTAACATGGTTCACCCAATGTGGGTTACATCCACAAAGAAAATATTTCTTCTAAATTTTCTCAACAAATCTCTTGGGAATCAATTCCCTATTACAATATTTATGGACCTCTATCCAAAGGAGATCTCAATCCCCAATGCTCTAGTTTGTGGATCTCTCTCCATAGGAGAACTCTATCCCCTTTGCTCTGGTTTATGGATCTCTCTCCATAGGATAACTCTATCCCCTTTGCTCTAGTTTGTGGATCTCTCTCCATAGGATAACTCTATCCCCTTTGCTCTAGTTTATGGATCTCTCTCCATAGGATAACTCTATCCCCTTTGCTCTAGTCTACTCCAAATCTTACTCTCAACTCTATCTCAAATCTACACCAAACCTCATTACAAGGCTAGCACAAATCTATCTCAAACCTGCTCTCTATCTACCTCAAATTTACACCAAACCTCATTACAAGGCTAGCACAAATCTATCTCAAATCTACTCTCTATTACTGTCCAAATCTGCTTCAAGTCTTCTCACAAATTTGTTCAACTCTATCCCTAGTCTTCTCACAAGACTTGCTCAAATCTACCTCAATTCTGCTTCAAGTCTTCTCACAAGACTTGCTCAAATCTACCTCAATGCTGCTTACATAACCTGCTCAAATATTCCAAAATCTTACATACAAACAATGCTTATATCTCTTTCAAAAATGCTTTCTTCAACTAGGCAGTTCAGACATATTCTACCTAGAATTCATTTAACCTCTTGAACATATAGAGAATGATATTATCAAATACCCAATATGTTCTTCACATTCACAAATATTGCATTCATCCAATCCAATCTCTACCTCTTGCAAAACCCTTTCAAATCAAATCAAACTAGTGTATAACTTTGCTTCACAAAACTGGTCTCTAACACTTGCTCATTCACATTCAATGTCACTCACATCAATGCACAAATGCTTCACAAATTCTTTCAAGAAGAATGCACAATTTATTCTCAAAAACTCTAACTCAAGTGTTTCCAATTTCACTAATCAATGATGCACAATTTGTTCTCAAACCCTAGCTCAAATATTTCCAACAATACACACTAATCAACCCTTTTATCTCCACCTTATAATTCTGAAATATTTGCTCAACCAACCACCTTAGAGAAGGAATAATGTCAACATACCTCTTAACTTGCTTTGATGAAGATGTGCCCTCAAAACCTGTTCCAAAATAATTTCCTTTTTGCCACTTCAAGAGGTTAGCCAATCTTCTTTTCAAAATAATCACAAAAACCTTTCCTCAAAAATTGTGCACAAAAATATTGCTCTATACTCTTTTTACTTTCTCAAAACAAGGCTTTTAATTAAAGAACAAAAACCTTTAAACTTTCCTTCACCATGCAAAAATACACACAATAATTAAACCATAAAACACCTTATAACTCCTACTTTTAAAACACACACAATCAACTCATACAATGAAAGAATCCTTATCACACCTTATTTCTCCTTCTAAATAGATTTTAAATTTCAATACCAAAAGACCCTTTTCACACCTTATTTCTCCTTCTAAATAGATTTTAAATTTCAATACAAAAAGACCCTTTTCACACCTTATTTCTCCTATATCAAATGAGCAAAAATTAAATGACAACTCAACCTTATAACTCCCACAAAAATCAAATTATAATTAAAAATTAAATACCTCTTTTATTCTGCCCTCAATGTGACTCGAACCTCTCACCTCGTGAGAGCAAGGCACCCAACCAAGGGGCCACGACTAGCTGGCTAACGCAGCTCGTGAGAACACAAAGGTGCCAATCACCTTTTATTTCCTCCTACCGCAAACTCAGCCAAACAAAACAAAAACATCCATGATGGGTTTCGAACCCGAAACCTCCTCCTCACAACGCCTTCGCATCGGCTCAACCACCAACTGGTCTAGCTAGATGGATGGGATTTGATGTACACCAATCCGAACTTAAACCTCCATCGTTCGCTATTGAAAACTGCGTTGTCCCTTCCTTTCCTTCTCTACCACGTGCAACGAATCGGATATCGAGTTAATGCATGCACGAATTTTTGAACCACATTTCAAATGACTTTAGGCATGGGTATTAATATATTTAATTTGGTCTTCATCCAACGTCGGTGCCACCTTGTCCTTTTCAACCCCATATGACGTCGACCACCTTAATTCGAAATTAATTGAAATTACCTTCAATTGCTTGGCACTCAAATAATATTCTAACTTGAAATATTTATATTATAATAAAGATATTATAATATTAATCCTTTAAACCTTGCCTTCATATTTAATATTATTGCCTTCAATAATATTAATATCTTGCCTTCATTTTTAAACCATTGTTCCAAAGAACTCTTAAGCCTTTTGTCCTTCATTATAATATTCAAAAATAAATATTATAATGCTTTTCTCAACCAATATTATAATAATAAATATTATAATATTTTCCTTGACGTCAATGACAACCAATGACATCTTCTCTTTTGACATCAACCTATGACATCAATCCTTTGACATCAATGACAACACAATATACTCAAAATTTCCAATAGAAAGAAATAACTTGAAGGTCTTGAGAAGGATAAAGAACAAGATTGTTATGGTGTTGACACTTATCACAATATCGAACATGGTCACATGCATATTTCTACATAGAAGGCCAATAGTACCCCATGTAAAGGAGCTTTTTAGCAATAACATTGTCACTAAAATGGCCTCTACATGAACCTTCATGAGCCTTACTAAGAGCTAGCTAGGTTTCATTGGAGTTAAGGCATCGTAAAAGGGTACCTTAAAAAAAACATCGATACAAGGTAACACTAATTAGAATGAATCGACCTGCTCTTTTGCATAAAATATTATGTTTATTATCATGTAAACCATCAATTTTCCAACCATACTTAAGAAAATTAAAGATGTCAGTATACCATGGATGAAACGGGGAAGCTTCGATGGTTAAAATATATTATGGAACAATATAAGAACTAAGCGATGTGGGTTCCTAGAGTTGTCTAATGATAATTGATGCTTGATCATCATACAACTATAAATTAAATAAATATGTATTAGTGACCATGACATATACATGGTGGTTTGAGGATATAGAAACAGACTCTATGGTTACTTAATTGAGCGTAGATAATAACTTGGTAATAATCTCTTTGTATGGTTTTGGCTTATCATCCTAAGTTTGATAAAAATCTATAATCTAATTGACCATTGTAGACACCTAAAACGCATCATGTCAATGGTGACTACTCATATGGTACATGCTAGAAGACCATATGGAAGACCTTTGGTCAAATACAAGGTATAGCAATGGTTTTTACCACTTATTTGGGCTCCTTGGCCTATTCAGTGCTAACCATGGCTGACACCTACGGTTAGCAAAAGCCTTCATGCTAACTATCATTGAAACCTACGGTTAGCAAAAGCCTACATGCTAACTACAAATGACACCTGTGGTTAGAACTATAACTAAATTGAGTGACCAAAGTCGAGTCAAATAAGTTGTAACAACCAAATTGCAATAGTTTTTAAAAGTGGTTTGGGCTGGGAAGCATCCAAAAGCTTCCTCTCAACTGCCAAATCTTGTTCTTGGCTTCTCCATGAATCTAGAGAAAGTATTTTGGGAGTCTACTTAAGATCTTAATTTTAGAGAGCAAATATCCTGAAGAATAGCTCAATTACACATAGTAGAGCCTTGTCGAATTGGAGAGCATTTCATATCCCCTTAAGGAGTAATGAAGTGCTGTCCAATTGATCAATGACAACTATGCTTGCAACAATGGATATCTCAAGAGCTTGAGAAGCAAGCTTTAAAATTAACACACCTCCATTGCTAATTCCACTAAATTCAACCGCCAATCTATTCCAAAAAACATAGGTGACCCTTGACCATCAATTCCTTAGAGGATTTGAGAGTTTTTGTCCTTGGTTGTAAGATAAAGGACACTTACCTTAGACTTGAAGCTAGGGATTTATGCTCTCCTTCCTCCATTTTAGTAGTAGTTTTCCATTTTTAGTCATGCAATTAGCTTAATCTAGCATAGATCTACATTTTAGCAAACATTTGACCAGTTAATTTAGGAATTAGAGGTAGATTTGCTTCACATTTCCTTGCATTTGTCAATCTAGATTATTTTTATGTAATTCAAGTTTCTAATGGTTAATTAGGATGTTTCCTAGCTAGATTCATGCTTCTTTACATGCTATATTACAATTTCCTCATTTCTTGCATAGATTGATAGTTTTACATGCTTTCTTGATTTCATGCTATTCTTTATGCAATATTCCTTTCAAATCCTCATAAATAGAGGTCTCCTTTGTTACTAATTTCTTCTTGTTGTTTCTTGATCGCAAGGAACATATATTGAAAGAGACAAAGCATACAATTCCTTCCTCAACATGAAGAAGAGGGTCATCGACACCCTAGAGCAATTCATGTCACCCTGAAAGGCACTTGGAAATCACACCTACCCTTGAGAGGGAAAAAATTACACACTCCTATTGTAATATTGTATCAAAATGATTATCCCTAAAAGGGATGTACCTGTAATTTGATTTTGACTTTGAATATAATGGAATAAAGTATATTTCTTCTTGATTTATTTGTTGTCAATTTCTTGTTCTTGTATGCATGTTATACTTTTTTTAATTATTGCAATAGGATACGCCATCGGGTGTGAGCCTTTTTGGTGGTTACAACCATAAGTTAATAGTAACCAAAGATGAAGAGAACACTAACCTTCAAGGCTAAGGCTACTCTAAGACCAAGAATCAAAGCTTTGTATTCTGTAGTGTTGTTCGTGCAAGAAAAAAAAAGCTTGAAGGAAAGGAGGATGAGCTATTTTTGTGGGGTAACTATGACTCCAACACCAATAACCTTCATGCATTGGTATCCATCAAAAAACAAATTCCAAGACTTTGGATCTTTAGCCTCTATGCTAAATCACTCATAGAGAAACTTGATGACTAAAGTATGGGTAAATTCTAGGGGAGTGGAGGCTAACTAATAAGAAATCACTAAAACCTTTATAGCATTCTAACCTATGAAATCTAGATTAAACTCACTAAGGGCTAAAACCCACGTAGAAACTCAACCAGAATGGTGGGGCTTAAACATTAAGTAACATAAATGATCAAAATTTGCAACTACAAATGTCTTATGGCTGAGAATGTAGTGTCTTAACTTCTGGGAAAAAAACACCACAACAATGCAAATTTTCTCTAAGATAGTGTACTAGATTTCATAGTTGACCAGGTTTCTATTGATATAATAGATAAATCACTCTTTGTTTTTATCATGATGTTGAGCTAGCAAGGTTCCCAAAATATGAGCTATGGTTGCTATGTAAAGCATCAAATACTTATCTGATAGATGTAGGACTAAAATAGGTGGGATAATGAGATAAATTTTAAGTTTATCAAAAGGTTACTAACACTTAGAATCCCACTAGAACACATTTTTCCTAAGAATTTTAAGAAAGGGCTAACACTTATCGACTATTTGGGATTTGAACCAATGAGTAGCTTGAATTTGATATTGCAAGCTACACAAATCTATCAGGGTGCATGGAGGAGGCATGTTAGTGATAACCACCATCTTAGCGGTGTCGACTTCAATACCTCACCTAGATATAATGAAATCTAACAACTTGCTAGATGTGACTCCAAACAAAATCTTTGAAAATCAGCAGAGGCTAACCCAACTAAGATGGAAACCCCTCATAATAGTACTTAAACATCCAAGGGAACCTATGCTTTATGCTATCATTCAAAAAATAGGCCAAAAGGTTGTAAACAACTATGCCAAAACAACCAAATTTACCTCTAGGTTTCTAGTGGTAACACTACCAAAAACCTTGATAATCACTAATCAAAACACCCTAGAAGTACCAAGGTAAGAATCACCACCACTAGAGCTAGTTTAAAGTACTCAAATAATCAAAGAGAGATTATAATTCATCCCATCATATGCTACCTATAATGATATCTCCCTTAAATCATTCAGTGTCGTAGGCCATCTAAAGAAATTCATAGTACCAATTTTGGCCTAGGATATCTTGGTTATTCCTAGATAGAAGAAGCACCTAATAAAATCACTTGAAGAAGAGAGAAATTAAGGGCAGCAAGAAGTTGTCATAGTACTACAAATATCAACCTCTAAGTTGAATAGATCCAAGCCCCCCTTCTATCTAACTCTTGTCTACCAAGATAAAATGGTCCATAAGTACATAATAAATTATGAATCTAGTACATCTATTATGCAAAAAGGAGTGGTAGATGCATTAGGTTTAAAATACTACCCCATGGACAAAATAGTCATGTAATTGTATGGAAGCCCAATTCAAATATTGGAAGTCATAAAAAGACTTCCACTTTCCTTGTATGTCTACCCAAGCCTAATAGTTGCATAGGATATATCAATAATCAATATTCCATCATCTTTTGGAATCTACATATCAAGATGTTTTATCACCAATATGGGAGGATATGTGTATCTATATTGGTCCCTCGTGGTCTTAATAACACAATATGGAACCAGGATTAAAATCCTAACAAAACCCCTATATCCTTACCATGTAGAGCAGTTGCCACATTAACAATGAGTGATGGCCAGGTCTTGACAGTTGAAGAAGAATGGCTTGAACTTCAGAAGGATATTAATGGACTATATCCATCTATGAAAAAAGGATAGCTAGATCAATGGGCAATAAAGGTATAGGATTTAAATCCCCTAATAGTATACAAAAAAATATACATGGGATAAGAGTAGGTGATATTGAACCTAATCCCTAGGGGTTATGTAAATATATATAAAATATTTTTAACAAATATTGTCATGAAATATATATTTTTGGAAGCAAGATTAGTTGTTGGGCCACTAATATAAATTACTCTTGGGATCAACACTAAATTTATTGTAATGACAAGACTGCATAAGCCTAAATAAATAATTAAGAGAGATGATATGATTACACATGAATGACCAAAGGATTGAAGATCCTATTGCATCACCATAAACAAATAGAACAATCTTGAAATAAGAATAATATAATGAAAAGAGAGAGAAACAAGCTCAAGGAAAATGAGACTAATATGGGTAGGTGCCTATAAAAGGATATCAAGCACTTTCTAAAGCTACATTCTAATACCTTCACACCCAATAGATAAGGTCTTATGCTCTAGGTTCATCTCCTCCTACAAGTAGAAGGCTCCCTATGAGCTAGAAAATTTGTAGTTAATATTCATTATAATCTAGTTAGTTTACACATGAATATGATGTAAATCCTTGTGCAGAAGTAGGAGCCCTTGAATCATCACAAAATTCCAATAATTCTATGCTAATAATCACCAAGAAGATATCTACAAATGGTGAATACGAGCATACACACCATGATGTTATGCAACAAATATAACAATGGAATTATCATATGTAGGAATTTTTGTGTTACTTAGCCCTTTTGGTTATATATGCACTAGATATTGTTATTTATGGTGGCTAATGAGCCTTTTATCTTATAGCTCAAAAATACCCATCATTGGCAAAGGTTCAACCCAAATGATAGTTGTGGGTGAGCTACTAGAATTGGCTCTCATCCATAATTTTTTGGGTTTGTGGCCTCTTGTACTTCATTCATCATCTCTCCAAAACACCTTCAATGTAATACCTAGTGGTGGGAGATGGTTGAGGAGGAATTAGCAACTGGGGAAAGAAGGTGAGGATTTGTGGGAACTCTACACGAAGAAAAATTGTAGGGCATTTGCTTCTCTATATTTATAAAAATAGGTCATCCAAGTGAAGCTTCTCTTCACCAACCACTCATCCAAGAGGAAGAGAAAATCAAGATGAAAATAAAGTAGAAGACATGAAAATATCCTAGATGGAAGATCTCATGGATTTTAGGAGGACAATTTTTGCTTTCCAACTAGACCAAGGGATAAATGTTCCTAACTAGACAATCTCCAGCCACACTCTAAATATTTAGGAGGAAAATTTTTTCTTTGAGGGATCCCACCTCCATAACCCTTGCATGGAGGTTTGCTAACCTCCCATACCCTCTAGCCGAGGTAGTTGCTACTACCCTAGACCCTAAATGTTATGCAAGCAATCCCTTGGATGTACGATCTTTCTCTAGAAGGAGGTACAACATTTACAACACTATAATTAGTCCTCTAAAGGAGTGACAATGGATTTGAGAACATTAATAGTAGATATTTGTAGTAAATATCTAGCATGGGCAACATGATCTCACTTCCAACAAGTCCTAGTATAATTAATCTTGGGATTGAACATCATCATTACAGAGCACCTTGGGCAAGAATTTTTAGAGAGGGAATTTTGAATCTCATAAGGGGCAAAGGCTCTCAATTTAATCTATAAATTTAAACTCTTATTCTCATCGTAAGTATCAAAATCCCTCTATTATTTTGAGGGATGCTTTCCTTCATTCTCCTCCATGTCTCATCCTGGCCTAAGCCTTGCATGGCCTACCAAGTAGTTTTTGAACCTCTTCCAATTGTGTGTATGTAACTAAGAGTTTGCATTAATAAAAAATGTGTGACTACTTTATTATCTCTATTTTGGTTTTGGTATGGGTGTTATATTTGTACCACATGCTCTTTAAAGGGTCATGTGTTCATCATGCATTGTTAGCCATCGCACATATTTTCATTCAAGCCCACTAGGGTGCTGGGGGATTATTATTATTTTTGTTTGGCACATCACTACCCATTAGGTTAGGCTAGATAGGCTTATGTTTCCTACACTATACTTATTTCCTTTATTTTTCTTGCATTCTATTGCTTTCCATAATTTTATTATCTCATTTTTTCCTTTTCCCACTCTGAGATAGCCTAGGATAGAAGTAGAGTAGCATAGCGAAAGTAGAATCATGAGTTTCAAAGAAGAAATCCATAAGAAAGGAACCATCCTTGGGTGAAAACCCTAGGAGGTTTTTCAATGGGAGTTGTGTCCCATGCTTCCATGAACTTCCCAATATTAGCATTCCTATATAAGAGATGTAGGGCATCAAATGCACCCACTCGACCAAGGAAGTAGTAGATGTTGAAGTTACAAATTCGATGGGTCACAATGCCAGAGGATTTTAAAGGGGTAACTCTTGAACCCCTAATAGTTCTTATTTATATGTTGAGGAAAGGACAACATTCATGTTAGCACACTACATTCAGACCTATTGTGTAGGGAGGTCTTATTTGATCTTTGGTGCATTACCACCATTTTAGCTTAGGTTTTTACTTTTTTTTGCTTTTGTTTTATCTCTTACCCTTGTCCCCCAAGCTATTATATTAGAAAGTTTACTAGAGAAACTATCCTATAAAGAATTCATCCTTTTTCAAAATCCCAAATACCCTCGATTGAGCCAAACCCCAAGTTTTGAAGATTGGCCTTGTTGTGTCAGTCCATGTGAGGTGCAATCTGTCTTGTTTAATTGGTCCACACCACATTCGATGGATGAGAAAATTGGAGATGACAACATATAAAAAATGTTGGGTAGGGATCAAAAATATGGGGTACAAGTCAAAAAAATCAAGTTAAGGTCAAAAATATTGAGCCAAAATTGAAAATACTGAAAGGGCTCCAAGCATAGGAAACAAGTACATGCAAAAAATCATAAAATAGAATAATATAACACCATGACCTACAAGAAAAATAATAATCTAAAACACCACAACCTGCAAAATGATATTATAATTAGCACGATTGGGGCCTATCCTTTCATTCTAGAACAATAGACTTGATTTATATAGGGATCAAACCCTATGTTATCTACTTAATGTTTTGATATACAATATGAGCCTAAGATAAACAATCATGCAAAAAATAATATAAAGTTAAAAATGATAAAAAAATGATAGTAAAGGTGCTAAAAGTGAAAGAGGATTACCAAATGCTTTTGTGTATGCTTACCCTTGTGGTGCACAAATATACATTTATAACCCTTGGTGGTGACTTCCTCTATAGATACTTATAAGATAACCATTAGATAGCAAGAATAACTTCCCTAGAACACCATTGCTTCTCGAAAACTTTTCATATTATTGATTGGAATTTTTGGCACCCCAAGGGGACTTTTTATAGAGGAAAAATAGCTTTAGAAACTCCACAAATGGTGTGCATGAGGTATATCTAATAAGTTTAGTTCAAGGAGGTGAGGTATCTAGTTTAGACCAATTGATTGCTTAGTTAGTTTAGTCTTGCATGGAATGGAGTTAACTATCTTAATTGGTAGTTACAGTTACATAAGTTTATTGGGAGGTGGATTAGGTAGTTTATTACCTTTGATTAATAGTTGCATGAGCTTATTTGGAGGTGTAGTTAACTACCTTTGATTGGAATTTCAAATTAGAAATGTGAGATTAGCTTGATTGCATGCAATATCAAAATATTTGGTGATGACTAAAAATTGTGTCATTAAAAAAAAAATTCCAGTGATGTCTTTGCAAAAAAACCAAGGGCTCACAAAAATATTGAATTCTTGCAAAAATATTGAGTACTTGAAAAAAATTGTCTTCCTACAAAACAATTATTGATGGGTCAAAATTGTTGAATGCTCACAAAATTGATATGGTATTTTTGCAACATAGTATTTTCATACTAGGGTATTTTGAAAGGTCAAAATATGGTCAAACACAATAATTTTTATACTCATTGAAAATATATTTTTGATATCTTTCCAATAGTACTAATTTTTTAAAAATTGGAGGTCAAATAGTTAAGTTTTGTAAATAGGGAAATTGGTGGTGTCTTTTTGCCTTGAATTTGGGTCCAAACTGGCAGTTTTTTAAAATTGTTTAAAAAAGTGATTGGCAACATGTCGAATGGTTCATCTAGAGGTAAAATTGGGTGTCTAGAATGGTGGATGCATGTTTTGGAAGGTTTCTAGGAGAAATTACAAATTTGGACTCTATAGTCAAAGCTTAGTATAATGAGTAGGAGCTATGTCGAGAAACAAGTTGAAATAAGCCATGACTTTATCCACACATTTAACTACTATATAGCTCAAAATCCCAAACAAGAAAGGCATAAAAAATAATAAAAGAATTGCTTTTCATGGATGGTGGTTTCATAAGAGATATTTTATTCCAAGAGGAGAGAAAACAAAAAAGGAGAAGTTCAAGATAAAACATGAGTTGCCTTTAGGGAAGATATATTTGTCAAACCATAGTTTACCAAAGATAAAATAATAGGGCACTATAGAATGAAGGCCCTTCCCCTTACCTCCTTGAGAAAAAAAAGGAACATCAAAGGGAAGGTGAAATAAGAGGAAAGAAAAGTGGTCGATATCCAATATCTAAACCCTAAGAAATACTACCACAAAACTATCAAGGAAAAACACATAAACATAGCCATTAAATGGGGGACAAAAAAAGGCTAAAATTACATAACACTTTAAATAAGAGTGAACTAAATGTTATAATTCATGACAAAATATCAAGACTTATTTTTTACGGATGATATAGAAATTAAAACATCAAAAAATAAACTAACATGATGCACCTTAGAACCTTAAGGATGCCAATATTATAGATAGAGACACTATAGATTTAATCTTAATATCAAATTAAATATGGAATCCCAACCAGATAATATGATGGTTTTAAAATAAAAATTTTAAGTCACAATGTTAATTTGGTAAGCCCCATGATAATACATTACAAAATTTAACAATATTTGTATTTATATAGATTTTATGTCACTTAATAGAGTTTGTAGTACAAATACATCCCCACTACTTTATTGAAGTATTGAATAGGAAGGAAGCTATGTTCCTTCAATAATGGTTTCCCTAGTGACCACTAGGTGAATATTATAAAGGAATATAGACATAAAACAATATTTGTTCTAGATAAGTATCATTGATGTATAACATGATTCCCTTTAGATTAAATAATGTCTCATTTGTTTATTTAAAATAATGGGGTAGAAAATCAGTCATGTTTTTTTGAAAGTATATTTAGATGAATAGACCATATATGGGTTTATAAATAATTAATACAATGATTGAGTTTGATGTTTGGTATTGTTGCTAGCTCCAAGTATCACTCAACTTGAGTGTTTTTTCTTGACACCATATGGCATCATGTTGGAACACATTATATGCAAAGAGGGACTAATAGTAAACCCCACTAAAATATTAGTGATGTTAAACTTCCATCAACCTACAAACTAGAAATAAGCTCATTTTGTACTTATAATGATTAGTTATTATAGAAAATATATTAGAAAGTATGCAAAATTACAATATCCATAGATGATATTCTAAAGAAAATGTTAAGGCTACTTGGTTAAAGGAATATGATGTGGCACTAGACACATTGAAAAATAAATTGGTGAAGACACCAATTCTAATATCTCTTAATTGGAATTATTAAATTGCATTAGCTCAACCATTATATTCCTAAAAATTCAAGGGGTAGACCTAGGTTCAAATATTTCCAACCAATACATGCATAATTGTCAAGTTGTAATGTGTGGTTAATATGTAATACAAGTGAGGCCTATTTCAATCCCATATAACTCATACAAAATATTAATTGGATTTAAGATTTATATTTGTATATTTATGCATCAAGAATAAAAATCAGTGCCATCGTATCCTAGCCATAAAATAACACACATCATCCTATAGAATTTGCAAGGAAGAAGTTGGTGCAAGCATAGAAAAATGTTCAACCACAAAAAAATCTTTGGGTATGGCCTATTATTTTTTTTCAATGAGTTTACACATTTTTTATGAGGGGTCATGGTCCCCTCATACTGAGTGGGGTTTGAACCTTGGACCTTTCAAAGAGAAGCCAAAGTCCTTACCACTATAGTAAGCTTACAATTTCGAGCATGACCTATTATTTGTATAAATATAGATATTATATTTTGTAACCCTTTTTGTTCTATATTGACCATTATCATATAAAATATTAAATTAATTGGACAATGATAAAAGGAAAAATCTACATATGGTTGTTCATGTTATAGGAGTTTGAATTTAAGATTGTAGTTAATTTGGGTAGGTTACATTATATCTTAGATCATTTATCAAAGATAAAGAAGAAATAAAATAAAGGCTTTATATATAATGGCCCACGTAGCATAAACCTATTCAGACTACATATGGGCTAAAGGAATTGGAGGACATAGCAACTATTCAAGAAAATAATGAAAATATTTAAGGGTTAAATAAAGCAAAAAAGTGAAGGGGACAATTAGTCAAAGTCATGAATGATACCATAAGTAAAGGTAATCTATACAAGATGGTAAACTATAAAGTGATAATATCAGTGGCATTACCATATGAGATGTAGGAATACTTAGGGAAGTTCATAAGGAGGTTATTGGAGGAAACTTCACCAGTGAATTTATTTTTAATAAAATATAGTATTGGAATTTGGTGGCCATATGTATTTCAGGATGTCCATAAGTTTTCTAAGACCTATGACATTTGTAAAAGTGTGTGTATGCCAAATCAAGTAAATAAGATATTGCTACACCAAAGTATTACCCTTGTATTATTTAAAAAAATTGGCAAAGGATTTTATGGACCTTATTATCAATAGCCAAAATCTCTAGAAATAGGTTCATAATAACTAAAATTGACTACTTGAATAGATTGATAGAGTTATTTCTAACAAGAAACTACGTAACACAAGTTGCAATAATTTTTTTCTATAAAGTATCATCACCTACTTTACCTATTAGGAATATTACATCATTTTATAATTTGTTAGAAAAGTTATAGAAGGTTACATCTACATATATAATTTTACTGTAGGTAATTATGAGAACCAAATTCATCATGGTTGTATAAATGTATCATTCCTTTGTTAGTATATTTTTTCTAGCACCCTTCGTTGGTCCAATAATGGTATCAGATCAATACTATGTTCTAGAGGTGAGACCAATATTACTAAGTTGGAGTTCAAGTCCACCATTCAATTTTTTTACCAACCAATCTAGGAAATGAAGAAAATCATTTTAGGAGAGAAGAGGACTTCATCTCGACCAATTGATTAAAAAATTTTAATGGCCAAATTTTTTAAAGTTCAAAATTTTTGGTTGTGTGAATATTATTAATATATAGGAATGGGCAATGGTTTATCCTTGATCACAAAGAATATTTCTTTTTAATTTTATTTGTAAGATAGATCATGGGTGGTGCCATGAAGTTATAGAAGTGGAGATGTGAACTAGGTCATTTATCTCATTTGGATAAGAAAGACAAGTAAAAGGATTATTTGAAGTCTTTGAAGTCCATTTTATTTAAATAAATATAGGTTGTATAGTATGTGTGCATGACATCTTACAAGGAAGATAGTTGGCATCTTGTACAAGCCATAAATAAAGTAGGTCATCTAGCCAATTTAAGTTGCATGCCATATAAAGTTATTCACATGTAGGTGAGGGCCATTATTATATACATGGAATATCTCTATAAGTGGTGATCATCTAAAGAGACAAGGTCATTTAGACATCAAGGATCATCTTGTCAAAGTATGATAGGTTGTATAAATGTGTGTAAAGAGACACCATGGAGAGGTGAACTCCATCTATTGAATCTAATAAGTGAGTATTCTATGATAGAAAATTCATGAAAAGAAAATAAAGAGGATAAGCACAAACTATATGGAATTAATAAGAGACTAGCATTCTAGAATCTCTATTACCATGGATGATGAAGATATGTTATAGTGGACCATAATTATCACTAGAAAAAAGGACATTATTTAGTGGGGCAAAATATTTAAGCTTTATATAATGTTCTAAGACGACTATTTAAATTCCAAATATATTATGTCCAACTCTCTTCTACAAGGGAGTGTCTAATCATCTAAATATCACATTGGACAATTTTATGAGATACAAATTATTTGTTTAGACATGAGGAATGTAGTTATTTCTATGTAAATAATATGTTGTTTGTATGGTGATTAAGGAGTGTTATTGATCAACTTAAGAAAGAGATAAATGATGGCAAGCCATCCAAGGTATTAATATTGAGATATTACTAAAGGAGTTCATAATTGGGTGTCATTTGTCTAATTTTTGCAAGTGCTAAAACATTGTATACAAGATGAGAAGAGATTACAATATTTAAAAAATAATATATAGGGTTTAGAAAGTGCAAAATAAATAATTAAAAAGGTATAATGATCGTCTTAGAAATATTTGGAAGAAAATATATGAAGGTGGCAACAACATGTTTCATTGGGATGTTACATAGGATAAAAAACACTATAATTACATCAAATACAATTGTTTTAAATTAGATATTGAACCTATGATGGACATTTTATTGATTATTTTTTATTTGAAGGTATTTGTTGTATTGAAATGGAAAATAAAAGTATTTATCCCGCATAGGCTACGTAACGAGTATTTTTGGAATTTATATAGGATGATACTTATTGTTTTTGTTGAAGCTAATTGTTGTAGAGTACACCTTACACTTTTCAAGTAGTGTGGTCACTATGTTTCCAAGGCATTGATATGATCTTGTCTATGAAAAATTCCTCTCTTTTAATAGATAAATACTCTTTATCCCACATCCATTGTACAAGGAATTATTTTGGATGTTTATAAAGTATATTTTTCCACTCTAAGTTTGGAGACAATCTTGAAGATTTCAATGATGGATTAGAATACTTTTAAGAATATATTATTTTATATAAAAAATATTTTTCAAATATTAGCTTATGTATACTTGTCAAAAAATTTATTTTGAGCATGATACATTTGACATATTTTTAATTCCTATTAAAATATCATTTGATGCACATGATGATAAATGATATAGTTATTTGAAAATCATGTTATTGAGAGGATCATACATTTGATCTTAGATGTGATAGATTAAAGATAAAGAATTCATTTTCTACTACCATCAAATATTATGCTTTGTTCAGAGAGAAGTGAAGGCCCAATCCAACTAGATTTTATGGATAGTAGTATATAACCATTTTTACAAATGATCATGTGAATAGTTTTATGTCCCTGTTCACAAGAAGGTAAAGGTTAAGATGAAAAAATAAATTAGTTTCTGACATCCATGACCATATGAGTGACCCTCATAGAGTATGTGATGCAGGAGCATCCAATGAAAAACAAAATGTCGGCAAAGAAGGAAAAGTGTCGCGATATCGCGACACTTCGACAAAGAAGAAAAAGTGTCGCGATATCGTGACATGTCGCATTTTTGCGACCAAAAGCTGAGAGAAGGCTCATGAGGGAAAAAGTGTCGTGATATCGCGACATGTCGCATTTTTTCTACCAAAAGCTGAGAGAAGGCTCAAGGGAGAAAAAGTGTCGCGATATCGTGACATATCGCATTTTCACGACCAAAGCATGAGAGAAGGCGCAAGGGAGGGAAAAGTGTCGCGATATCGCGACATGTCACATTTTTGTGACCAAAGGATGAGAGAAGCTGCAAGAGAGAAAAAGTGTCACGATATCGCGACATGTCGCATTTTTGCGACCAGAGGATGAGAGAATGCGCAAGGGAGGAAAAGTGGCGCGATATCGCGACATGTCGCATTTTTGTTACCAAAGGACGAGAGAAGGCACAAGGGAGAAGTGTCGCGATATCGTGACATGTCGCATTTTTGTGACCAAAAGACAAGAGAAGGCGCAAGGAGAAAAAGTGTCACGATATCGTGACATGTCGCATTTTCGTGACCAAAAGACGAGAGGAGGCACAGGAGAGAAAAAGTGTCGCGATATCGCGACATGTCACATTTTTACGACCAAAAGATGAGAGGAGGCACGAGAGAGAAAAGTGTCATGATATCACGACATGTCGCATTTTCATGACCAAAAGACAAGAGAAGACACAAGAGAGAAAAGTGTCACGATATCGTGACATGTCACATTTTTGTGACTTAAAAAGGGTAGGAAGGCAGAAAAGCAATAGTGTCGTGATATCGCAACATGTCGCATTTTCGTGACTCAAAAAGGGCAGGATGGCAGAAAATCAAAAGTGTCGCGATATCGTGACATGTCGCATTTTCGTGACGCAAAAAGGGTAGGAAGGCAGAGAAGCAAAAGTGTTGCGATATTGCGACATGTCGCATTTTTGCAACCAAAGAAAATAAAAAGGGCAGGCAGTTACAAGGGCCATTATAGAGGAAATTATTGAGTGATGGGTATATCGAACATCATCATTGGTTGACAAGTAGACAGAGTCTACAGTGGCAGCACTGAACAACACGTGGCACCAAGGTGCAATGAAAGCAGACGAAGATCAAGTTGGAAAGAAAAACGTTTCAAAATCCAAAACAACGAAGAGGCACAGGAAATGAAATGAAGGGCTAGAAAAGGGAAATGGAGAGTCATGCCAGAAATTTTAAAAGGGGAAGCAAAGGCACGCACAAGGGGTCAAAAAACTACCTAGACAGTGTTGCGGACGTGAAGGAAAGAGGGTCATTTTGGACCTATTTGGGCTGTTTTTCTTCTTGGGCGAAAGTTGCTGTAATAGAAAAAATAAAAAATAAACTACCTTTTGGGATAAAGAAGTTTATTTGACAGACTGCTGCCATTATTGTAAATTTTACCAAGTTTTTTAATGAGAATTTGGTTGAGAAATTTTGGTCCCCCATCAAGTGGTATCAGAGTAGGAGTTCTTGAGCGTGTAAAAAGATCACCGAAAGTGAGGCAGTTTGCACCAAGATCTGTGGAAGAGCTTAGGTTTCCTGAGTGTGTGAGAAGATCATCGATAGTGAGGTAGTTTGCACCAAGATTTGTGGAAGAGTGTAGGGTTCCTGAGAGTGTGTAAACAGATCATCAGACGTGAGTCAGTTTACACCAGGATCTATTAAAAGGTTGTGAGAAGAGAGTGAGGAAGAATGCCTCCATGAAGAAACCATGGTGATAGAAGAAATGTGGTACCCAAAGAAAATTTCAGAGCTTTGCAGAGGCAAGTGCAAGCCCTGCAAGAGGAGTTATGAAGAGGGGTTGAACCAAGGATAGAGGAATGTAGTGAAGATGAAGCTTGGGAGGTTGATGATCCATCGGTTGAAGAAGAAGCAATGGATCCTGCAAAAGCTAGATTAGTTAAGGCCATATCTCGGATCGGGAAGAAGGCAAAGTTTGATGTCTCCACGTATTCTAGGAGTCTCAATCTAGAGGATTTGATTGATTGGATCAATGATATGGAGGAATATTTTGAGTATGAGGAGGTTGTAGATCTAGATCGAATCAAGTTTACAAAAACAAAGTTGAAATGCCATGCTTGCATATGGTGGAAAGAAGTGCAGCTAGAAAGAAATAGAAGCAAAAAGGAGAAGATAACTAGATGGGATCGAATGGTAGAGAAGTTGAATAGATAGTTTATTCTTGTAGATTACGAATTGGATCTGTTGAGGAAAATGCAGAGTTTGAGACAATTAAACAAATCTGTCAAAGAATATACATAGGATTTTTACCAGATCTCAATCAGAACTGGCCATTTTGAGGCTAACAAGGAGAAGGTAGCCCGTTACATCAATGGATTGAGAACCAATATTCAATAAGAGTTGAGTCTGGTTAAGATTAACACCATTGAGGATGCTTATCAGTTTGCTCTAAAAGTTGAAGAGAAGATGAACATAAGGTTTGAGGGTAAGTAGAAAGGAAGAAGTCATGGAGAAATAACTAGTGGAAGAATAGATGGAGGACAATATGAGAAGAAAGAAGAAGCTAGCAGTAGTCAGGATCAGAAGGGAGATAATGATTACAGATCCCGTGGTCAGAACAACTACCAAATAGGAAGAGGTAGATATGGAAGAGGAGGATTTTGTGGAACCTGTTTCCATTGTGGAGAAGAGGGACATTGGGCATATGAGTGTCCCCAACACTAAGAGAGGATGAATAGGAGACCTGAGGGTCATGCTAGAGCTACTGTAGCATATGAAGGTGCTGAATTAGAACATTCTGAGGAGGCAGAGAGAGGAGAAGTGATGGTCATAAGGAGAACCTTATTGAATGAGGATAAAGGACCAGACCAGAGGAGAAGCCTATTCTTCACAAGGTGCAAATGTTTAGGTAAGGTTTGTAATGTTATTATAGATAATGGTAGTACTGATAACTTGGTCTCTAAAGAAATGGTTACTAAGTTATAACTAGAGAGGAGGAGACACCCACATCCATACCAGATTGTGTGGTTGCAAAAGGACCATAGGGCATTGGTCAGTGAACAGTCCTTAGTCAAGTTCAATATTGGGAGATACTAGGATGAGGTCTTGTGTGATGTTTTGCCTATGGATGCTTACCATGTGTTTTTGGGAATGCCATGGCAATTTAATAGATGTGTGGTATATGATGGGCACGCGAATACTTACTCTCTGACGAAAGGTGGAGTGCGCCACAAGTTGAAGCCATTGAAGGAGATGGATGAAAAGAATCTGCTGACAAAAATGAGAGTGGAAGTTGTGGAGTTTGAAGAACTTAAGGGTTTGTACCCTGAAGACCTAGATTTTGTTGAAGCTTAGAGAGCTTGTACAGCCCCAGTTAAAAATAAGGTGGCAGAATAGTACAGAAGTGAAGGTCACTTCTCAATCCACCTCGGTTTTCTGATGCAGGAGCATCCAAAGAAAAACAAAATTTTGGCAAAGAAGGAAAAGTGTCGCGATATCGCGACACTTCAGCAAAGAAGAAAAAGTGTCGCGATATCGCAACATGTCGTGTTTTCATGACCAAAATCTAAGAGAAGGCTCATAAGGGAAAAGTGTCGTGATATCGTGACATGTCACGTTTTCACGACCAAAATCTGAGAGAAGGCTCAAGGGAGAAAAAGTGTTGCAATATGTCGCATTTTTGTGACCAAAGGACGACAGAAGGCACAAGGGAGGAAAAGTGTCACGATATCGTGACATGTCACATTTTAGTGACCAAAGGACGAGAGAAGGCGCAAGGGAGAAAGTGTCGCGATATCGCGACATGTCACATTTTCACGACCAAAGGACGAGAGAAGGCACAAGGGAGGAAAAGTGTCGCGATATCGTGACATGTCACTTTTTCATGACCAAAGTATGAGAGAAGGTGCAAGGGAGGAGAAGTGTCGTGATATCGCGACATGTCACATTTTTGTGACCAAAATACAAAAGAAGGCGCAAGGAGAAAAAGTGTCGCGATATCATGACATGTCTCATTTTTGCGACCAAAAGACGAGAGGAGGCGCAGGAGAGAAAAAGTGTCACAATATCGCGACATGTTGCATTTTCATGACCAAAATACAAGAGGAGGTGCGAGAGAGAAAAGTGTCGTGATATCGCGACATGTCACATTTTCACGACCAAAAGACAAGAGAAGGCACAAGAGAGAAAAGTGTTGCGATATCATGACATGTCGCATTTTCATGACTCAAAAAGGGAAAGAAGGCAGAAAAGCAAAAGTGTCACGATATCGTGACATGTCGCATTTTTGCGACTCAAAAAGGGCAAGATGGTAGAAAAGCAAAAGTGTTGTGATATCGCGACATGTCACATTTTTACGATGCAAAAAGGGCAAGAAGACAGAGAAGCAAAAGTGTCACGATATCGCGACATGTCGCATTTTCATGACCAAAGAAAAGAAAAAGGGTAGGCGGTTACAGGGGCCATTACAGAGGAAATTATTGAGCGGTGGGTATACAAAACGTCATCATTGGTTGACAGGCGAACAAAGTCTATAGTGGTAGCACTAAACAACATGTGGCACCAAGGTGCAATGAAAGCAGACGAAGATCAAGAGTCGAAAAGAAAAACATTTTGAAAGCCAAAAAAATGAAGAGGCACGGGAAATGAAATGAAGGGCTAGAAAAGGGAAACAGAGAGTCACACCAAAAATTTTAAAAGGGGAAGCAAAGGCATGCATAAGGGGTCAAAAAAATGTCGAGACAGTGTTGCAGACGTGAAGGCAAGAGGGCCATTCTGGACCTGTTTGGGCTGTTTTTCTTCCTGGACGAAAAATGCTGTAATAGAAAAAATAAAAATAAACTACCTTTTGGGATAAAGGAATTTATTTGGCAGATTGTTGCCATTATTGTAAATTTTACCAAGTTGTTTAATGAGAATTTGGTTGAGAAATTTTGGTCCCCCATCAGTATGTCACTGACCCAATGTCTGATTATCCCACCAAAAGAACTATGGTTACTAAAGTATGGTGTAAAACTCTACCCCCATTGCATTTGAAATCTCAACCTCCTATTTAGAGGATGTACCTATGATTGATTGTGTATGTTGATAGTCAAATATGTGTTATGGATAGATGTCGGTATCCATATTTACAACTACAAAGAAGGATAGTATGTGTGTACCCATCCACATTTGATGTAATAATATTGATAGATGTGTTTATCCCTATCCTTAGTTGAGAATTTAATGAGGTCATTCCCACTTAGGTGAGTAGTTGATTACATCATTGTTCATAATTAATGTAGGTCCTAAGTCATGATATTTATATACTTCAATGAACTACATATGTGTCCTACACTTTAATTGATTGGATATATCTAGATTATTGTGTTGTCTTAATCTATTTACCAATGTTCCTACCTCTATATAGAACATGATATAATAAAGGAAAATACTAGGAATATTATATCATCGTATATATAAGTCATAAACTATGATGTTATAAGGGTAAATATTAGGAATGTTACACCATTGTATAAGTTATTCAATAATTTATAATGTGTTACACCTATATATAAGTTGGTTGTAAGTAGTTATGAGAATCAACTCCATCATGATTGTACAAATGTATTATTCTTTTGTTAATACTATTTGTCTGGCATATTTTTTTGGCCCTAACATTGGACACCTTAAGGTATTTATCAATGATTAGAGAATACAATTTATGAACACCACCATTCCAAATATTCTCAATATGTTTATGATCTAATATAACAAAATCTCCATAAATATTCCCTAAGATAATGGTGCCACAAAGGCATTTCACAAAATATTAGGAATAACATTGAAAAAATTATAGAGCATAGAAAATACTAATTCGGATAAAAGAATACAAATAATAATCTAGGTATAATAGACCACTACAAAATATTGGATAAGTTGATGCTCTTCCAACTAACTTATAGGTTAGAAGGAACTATCTCAATTAGTTATATGGTTCCTAGTGTGAGTATTATGATAGCAAGTAGAATGGGTGACCTATAGTTCCTACAATAAAGGTTGATGGAAATACAAAAAATGGATGAGTCTAGAAGGGAAGCAACATTCTATCAACTACAAAAAATTAGAAGAAAAAAATCATGGCATCACAAGAACCTCAAAATAGACATTATATTGGAAAGGAATATGGAATTAAATTATGACAATGACTATGAAAAACACAAACAAAACCTAAATATTAGATGTTTAGGATCTTATAAAATAGTTTATTTTTAATAAAAATGTAGTGAAAATAGAAACCGTGGATGGGTAGTATTTTAAGGAACTAATTAATGGGGCAACACTCAATCACTACCCCCTAGTAATAGCCTATAAAGAGAACCAAAATATGGTACCATAATAAAGGAAAGATGTTTCGATGGTTAAAATATGGAAGTCAATAAGCCAAGATGAAGATGCATCCTAAGGAATAATGATGATGGGAAGTCCAACAAAAAATAATATATTAAAGAAATTGCAAGGGTAATCTTACCCTTGTCCGTTGCTTATCCAGATGTAACACAAATTACGCCGAATACACACAAATTACCAGCAAGATATAACACCAATATAAGTCGAACAGAATTAGAATAATGGAAACACGAATAAGAATACAGTGCCACTAGGAGGGCAGATCCCGCCGTGAAGGCAAATGCGAAGTGCAGTGAATAAAGATAAAAAACATGATGATTTAATTTAAATAATCTATCTAATATATATATGAAATGTTTACACTTGGAATACCTAGCCGACGGCTAGGTTGGGTATGTAACATGACTCCCCTCCTCGGAAAGCTTTGTCCTCAAAGCTGGAAATGTCTGGAAAATACTTTCAGGTTCCCATGTGGCATCCTCCTCTGGTAAATCTTGCCATTTGATGAGAAATTCTTGAATCTGGCATGACCGTAGTCTTCGTACTCTTTGTTGTAAGATTTCTTCAGGTTGGAGATATATGCGTCCTTCCTCATCGAGCAGTGGTAATTCTGATTGACCTTGTACTTTCTGACCAATTACTTTTTTGAGACACGAAACATGAAATACCGGGTGTATTCTTGATGATAAGGGTAGCTCTAACTGATAGGCTACTTCTCCAATGCGGCGCACAATTTTGTAAGGACCGTAGAATCGTGGAGCCAACTTTTGGCTGGACTTTATCCTTAACGATGATTGTTTGTAAGGTTGCAACCTCAGGAAAACCCAGTCATCAATATTAAAAGTTCTCTCTGATCGGTGCGAGTCTTGTTGTTGTTTCATACGATTTTGTGCTTGGACTAAATTCTCTTTGAGGATGGTGAGTGTAGACTGCCTTTGTTGGAACCAATCATCCACTTTGGCTACTTTGGATGACCCTTGTACGTAATCTGCGACGATTGGAGGCTTGGTGCCATACAATGCTTCAAAGGGAGACATCTTAATTGAGTAATGGTAAGAAGTGTTGTACCACCATTCTGCCATTGCTAGCCACCGGCTCCATTGGTATTGTTTATCTTGAGCGAAAAATCTTAAGTATGTACCCAAACATTTGTTAACTACTTCTGTTTGACCATCCGTCCGTGGGTGGTAGGCCGAAGACATATTCAATTTGGTACCACTAAGTCGAAATAATTCCCGCCAAAAGTTACTAGTGAAGATGGGATCTCTATCACTTACAATATTTTTGGGCATACCATGTAATTTGAAGATTGAATCCATAAATACCTTTGCCACCTTGCTTGCGGAAAAAGGGTGTTGTAAAGCTTGAAAATGAGCGTATTTGGATAATCGGTCTACGACTACGAAGATTACTGTCCTGCCTTCTGATTTAGGAAGACCTTCAATAAAATCCATGGATATATGTTCCCACTGATGCTCAGGGATGGGTAATGGTTGTAACAACCCTGGTGATTTGACTGTTTCTCCTTTATTGCGCTGGAAGGTTTCGCATTCTGCTACCCATTGTTTGACTTCTGCTTTTAATCCTTTCCAAAAAAATGATTGTTTGACCCTTAAATATGTCTTCAAAAATCTTGAATGTCCCGCTGATGGAGAAGCGTGTGATTCATCGAGGATCTTTGATTTGAGTTCTGAATTGTGTGGAATGTAAATGCGGTTCTTCTTCCGGAGGATTTTATCTTCATAAGAGAATAAAGGGTTTGTAGAGGACCCTATAGATAATTCTTGAATTATCTGAGCAGTTTCGCTATTTGATAACCATTCATCCTGTAATTGATTCACCCATTGGAAGCAAGGACCCGAAATAGCGTTGATGACTACTTCATCTTCATATTTCCTGGATAACGCATCAGCGGCTACATTTTCCTTCCCTTTCTTATATTCGATAACAAAATCATAACCCAATAGTTTGGTTAACCACTTATTTTGTTTCGGATAGGAAAACCTTTGCTCAAGAAAATGTTTGAGACTACTATGATCTGTTTTTATAATGAAGCGGCTATTGATTAGGTAGTGTCTCCATTTTTCTACCGCGTGGAGAATTGCCAACATTTCTTTTTCGTATGTTGATCTTCCCAAATTTTTTCCCGATAGTTGTTTACTTTCGAATGCCAATGGATGACCTTCCTGCATTAATATAGCCCCTATGCCTGTGCCTGACGCATCACATTCGATAATAAATGGTTTGTGAAAATTTGGAGTTGCTAAAACTGGAGTTGTACACATGGCCTCCTTAAGAGTATTGAAGGCTTGAGTGGCCCCCTCTGACCAACGAAAAGCATCCTTCTTTGTGAGTGCTGTGAGAGGTGCTGCAATCTTACCATAATTTCGTACAAACTTGCGATAGTAGCCTGTGAGACCCAAAAAACCATGAAGTTTCTTGATGGTTTTAGGTAAAGGCCATTCTTGAATTGCCTTAATCTTATTGGGATCAACTTTGACGCCCTCGTGTGAAACTATATGACCAAGATACTCGACTTCTTGGACACCAAATGAACATTTGGAACGTTTGACAAATAATTTTTCTTTGTGTAAAATGTGAAGGGCCTTATCCACATGATGTAAATGATCCTTCCATGTTTTGCTATATATGAGAATGTCATCAAAGAAAACTAACACAAACTTACGGAGAAGTGGACGAAACACTTGGTTCATGAGACTTTGGAATGTGGATGGTGCATTGGTGAGACCAAAAGGCATGACCAAAAATTCGTAATGACCTTCATGAGTACGATTGGGAATATCTTCTTCTCTGACACGGATTTGGTGAAATCCTGAGCGAAGGTCTAATTTTGTAAAAAATTTTGCACCATGCAACTCATCTAGTAGGTCATCTATGACAGGGATAGGAAATTTGTCCTTGATAGTGAGTTTATTGAGAGAACGAAAATCAGGACACATACGCCAAGAGTTATCTTTTCGTCGAGCCAAAACTACAGGTGAGGAATAAGGGCTAGTGTTGTGACGAATGACTCCATGATCTAGTAGATCCTGAACGATCTGTTCGATTTCTATCTTTTGTGGTTGAGGATAGCGGTAAGGACGACTGTTAGGTGGGACACTCCCTGGAATCAAATGGATGGCATGGTCATGAGATCGTTTAGGTGGTAATCCTTTAGGTTCTTGGAAAACCTCTTCGTAATTTGTTACGATGTCTCGTAAATCTGGAGCAGTAATATCCGAAGTTGCTCGAGATTGTTTTTCCAAACAATTAATTTGAGCTATAAATCCATATCCACCCTTTTTTAACATCTTCTCCATACTATGAGAGCTCACCATTTGTGATGGAGGAGTAGTAATGCCTTGTAAGCGAATGACTCGTCCGTTTTCCTTCCATTCCACAAATAATTTTTTGAAATTGAAGCTAACCGTGTCTAATGTTTCCAACCATTCAACTCCCAAAATGACATCAGAGTTCCCTAAATTCATGACGAAAAGGGATCCAAACCAGGTATAAGTTCCCATTTTTATGGAAACTTGAGATGTTCTACCAACACATTGAGCGTTCACCCCGTTGGCTACTAGAACCTGGAATTTGTCTTTGTTGGAAGAGTTAATGAATAAATTCAAAGCTTTTGCTGTTTTGATGTCGATAAAATTGTGGGTACTGCCGGAATCAATTAGCACATTCACCTTTTTCTGGCAGAGAAATCCTGGTACCTTGATGGTATGGTGGGCGGTTAACCCCATGAGGGCATGCACGGAGATAGCCATTGTATCCTCTTCCTTCTCTTCTAGAGTACTTGGTAGTTCTTCTTGCATAGGTTCTTCTTGGTGGTAAGTTTCTTCCTCTTCTCCTTCATATTGATCGCATTCAATATGAAAGTTTTGTTTTTGGGCACATGCTTGTTCCCTGGGATGATGAGTGCGACATTTATAGCAAAAGTATCTTGATGGTTGATCATTTCTGCGAAAGGAATTGTTGCGATACGAAGGACGACTATAAGTTTCATGTCGTGCATACAACTGAATTCTCTTCTCAGCCAGCTTGGCTATTCTTATACAATCGTTCAACGAGGTTGGATTTTGAATGTCCACCTCCACCCTAATATTTTCTTTCAATCCATTGCGAAAAGCTCCTACCACTGTGTCGGGACTGAGGTCTAATGTATACGGTAGTAAACTGGTGAATTTCGAGACGAACTCACTAACCGATCCTTCTTGTTTAAGAGATAACAGTCTTACTGTGTATGACGATGTAGCTCCTTCATCAAATCTTTCTAAAAAATAGGTAGTGAATTTTTTCCAGTTAATAGTAGCTCCTTTCTCTCGCTTAAGCCATACGAACCATTGGTAGGCCTCAGTGCCTAATTTTGATGCAGCGAAAGGGACTTTATCAAAATCCTTAATTTGGTATAAGTCAAGAATGCCTTCCATTTTGGCTATCCAACCACGAGGATCATGACCCTCAAAAGTGGGCATATCAATGCGTGGAAAATTATTAGGGCCTCTCGGTTGGTGATAACCCATATCCCTCTCCTGATCTTGGTTATATCGTTGTCTATGATAGCGATTCCCGTAATTATCTGGATTGCCTCTTTGCTGCTCCCAATCTTCATCCTGGTCGTCATTTTCTTCATTCCTTTGTTCATGGGAGTGATTTTGGGGATTAGTATTGGGATTAGGTCGGTTTTGTGTGCTCAATAGTTTAGTTAGGTTGACATTAATTTGGCGCATACCATCTAGTAAGTGTCGAAGAGTTTCATCCGTGGTAATGGCCGAGTTGCTTGATTCTCCTTGTGTGATGTTTTCGTGAGTTGGGGGAGGGTTAGTAGCCATAGGGTCTACCAGTGGATGATGTGGATTATAACTGCCAATTTTGAAAGGAGAAGGAGAATTCTTTGTACCTTGGCTTCGATGAGGTCTTCTTGCATTTTTATTGGGGGTCTCCGAGCTTGTTAGTCGACCGTCAGGACCTTTGGTCCAACTTCTACTCATGCACTGTTCAAACTTTCCTGCTTAGTAATCCTTGAGCGTCCAATTCTGAAAAATTTGGTTGAGTTCGAAAAAAAAATTGGATTCCGCTTCAACTGTCGCTCCAACTGCGACGCGGAGTTTAATGTGGCGCGAACCCTTGACTTCACAGATTTTTGTGTAATTCACCTGAACCCGACTGACGCGACCTGACACAGGAGATAGTGAGGTGATTGACAATGAGGATAGTGACTGTGAGGACTGATAGTGACAACGAGGAAAATGATAGTGAACTAACACAGGCGACAGTGATACGACTAACACAGGACAGCGAGACGACTGACTGGGATGAACCGATCGAGCAAGACACGAGCGGACAGACAAGACACGAGACGCGGACAGAAGGACACGGAGGACCGAGCCGAAGGATTTGCTACGCACGGAGGCTCCCGACGTGTGACCGAAGTCACGACGTAGAAGGTGTGACACTTTGCTTTTAAACCCTTCCGCAAACGGAACACCTTAAATGTGGGATAAATAGGCAAACCAACGTACGAAAAAAAAATTTAACTGACGTCAGCGCAGGAATTTTAAAGGTAGACCTTAGGTTTTTTCTGGAAATAATAATAATTTCACGAATTTTGATTGGCTGACGGCTTCTAGAGGGACTGCGATTTATTTTCATTGATTTTTCGAATGATCGAGTGACTGTTAATTTTTGAGGATGGTTGAATTTCTATGCCTGTGGGCTGTGTGTTGTCGGTGGACGCTGACATTTTTGAGGGTGGACGCCTGTGGGCTGTGTGCTGCCGATGGATGGGTGCGGACGTATACGCGAGGATGCCAAACGACAAGACGCCTGTGGAATGCTGAGGACGCCTACGGACTACGGTTCTTCAGGAGAGAGAATGGAATCTGATACCACTTGCAAGGGTAATCTTACCCTTGTCCGTTGCTTATCCAGATGTAACACAAATTACGCCGAATACACACAAATTACCAGCAAGATATAACACCAATATAAGTCGAACGGAATTAGAATAATGGAAACACGAATAAGAATATAGTGCCACTAGGAGGGCAGATCCCGTCGTGAAGGCAAATGCGAATTGCAGTGAATAAAGATAAAAAACACGATGATTTAATTTAAATAATCTATCTAATATATATATGAAATGTTTACTCTTGGAATACCTAGCCGACGGCTAGGTTTGGTATGTAACAGAAATACATATAAATCTATAAAATAGATGTCACCATAAGCACAAGGGGACCACATGAAACAATAGGAGATGGTATCAAATAAAGACAATTGACAAAGCATAGAAATGCATCCATACATACAGACATACACATATATACATGATACATGAAAAGAGTATATATATGGAGCTAGTAATAAAAGAGATATAAGTTGCATACCACTAGCTACTTTAAATTTATAAGGAGTATAAACCAAGTGCACTATAAGGAAGCAATAATGCATCAATAGAAGGTAAAGTGGATGCACTTGAAATAAGCGAGGTTACATTAGTATGAGGTATAGTAGATATACCTAATAGAGGAAAAGATACACCAAATATGTTGGTGTGGATACAAGTGGTGAGAAATTAGTAATAAGAAGGATGGTGTGAATGTAACGGGTGGTGAGAAATCAGTAGTAGAGGATAACATCTATGCAACTATAGTGGTACAAAAAATAAGATACATATGAGGGGATAAAAATAATCTAGTACATGTAGTTTGTACCCCTATTATAGACATGAAAATTTGACCCATCAAGGTGAGTCATTTTCCTTAGATCCTTAGCTTTCCCCTAAAATTTGCCAAGTGCAAGCTTGACCCCATTTTTCCCTTTATTTTTCTTATTTTTCCTTAGCCTTACCAAATTTACACCCAGTCCTTATGGGATGTGAATTTGGCATGCCAAATTTTCACCTTATAAGGACTAGGTGTAAATTTGGCAATTTAGGGTTTTTATCTCAAAAACCCTTTTAAGCATTGGATCTTTGTGATGTCAACACTTGTCAAAGGTTAAATTTTGTTTTCCCATATTTTAGCCCTCCAAAATTTTTATAAATAGAGGTATTGGATCCTCTTTTATCCTAACAAGTTCCCTAGCAATTTTTTTTATCTAAGATCCTAGTATACTACAAGTTATGAACTTCTTCTTTTGTAAAAAGTGCTCTTGATAAACCTTTGCTTTGGATTGTTGTGTTGTTTGTGCTTCTGTGATTCGTGTGATTGGCCACCCTTGGTGAAAAAGTATAGGAGTATTGATAATAGGAGAGGTCTACCATTTTGGTCATTACCTTCACTTTCTCATTGCTCCTTGCTTTCTCCATCAGCTAATCAAGTTTTTATGCATTGTTAGTCTATTTCAAGCTTTTATTTCCTATTTTGCATCACATTTTTGATATTTTGTAGGCTAAAATTTGCTCTAAACCAAATTCACACCCAATCCATATTGGGTGTGAATTTTTCAAGCTAAATTTATACCTCCCCTTTATAGTATGTGAATTTGGCTAATTAGGGATTGGTGGCAAGTTTTATCTCCCCAAACCCTAATTTATATTTTTGTGTGTTCCTTTCTTGTTATGTTCATTTCATTTGAATTTTATTTCACTATTTGCATCTGTTCCATTTCATTTTTTTTGTTCCAAAGGTCAATGATCATATATTTTTCAAAATGTTAGCTAAAAGGACCACGGGTGCTTGACTACTGCACCTCCAAGCTCAATCACATATCAGCCTAAGGATGCACCTAAAAATTGATCAATTTTTTCAAGGGTTTTGAAGTTGTTGGATATTCAGGAAAAATTTTAAAAGCTAGGATCAACCACCATATCAAGTAAGTGTTCTAGCTAGATTTCTTCGGTTGTTTGTTGTTTTATTTCTACACATTTATATTCTATATTTAGATCATAAATAAAAAGAAAAATATTTGACTTTATTTCTTGGCATTTGAAAGATAAAAAGCATAAAGTTTGCATCTTAAGTTAAATCTATTTTTGCATTCTCTTGAACCCTTGCTAAAAGTAAAATGATATTTTTTTTTGTAAAACTAGGGTTTTAGTTCTCAATAAAAACAAAGAATAATTTTCAAGATAGGTTCTTGTTTGCTTACATCATTATTTGTCCTACATCGTTCTTTTATTCTTCATAGCTTAGATCTTAGAAAGACCAAACATAGGTGCTTGTTCAATGAACACATCAAACATTTCCATCCTATACTTGGATCGAGTCCTAAAACCATTCCTAGTGAACCCTTTGATCCCCCAATCCCTTGAGTTTAGAGGATATAACATACCCCATTATCACCTTGGCTCCCAACAAATTCAGTCAAGAATTGTACATGATAGGGCAATTTTTTTCCCTCTATATATTTGGTGAACCCAAAGTGACACATATCCTTAGTGGCCATCTAGAAAGCCTCTTATTTTTGTTCTTTTTTGTTTTATTTTAAACCAAAAATAATAACATTAAAATTTGTTTGATTAGATTAGAAAAACATAAAACTCTTAATAAAATATTTTGTGTCTTTCGCTAGTTTTATATCTTCCTTTGTATCTCCTATATTTTCCTTAATCCTAATGGCTCCCAACCATAGGAGTAAGAGAAATATTTTGGAATTTGATGGGAATCCTCAAGAGGATGATTATATTAAAAGGGAGAATCCCAATCTAGATGTAAAAGAGGACATAGATACCGGTAATGACCTTGATCCTATTGAGGGATCTAATGGACACCTCACCTTTAAATCATATTATAACATATAGTATTTCATTAAACATCATAGGGATGCTTTGATTAAGGCTATGGATGAAGAAGCCCAACTTGAAGATGTTGGGACATCTCATCATCAAACCATTCCTCAAAATATTTGAGTCAATCCTTTGTTCAAATCTTCTCATGATATTAATCCATTTCATAAACCAACATATGCCACTACTATAACCACAATTGTTGGGGAAACCCACAAGTTATTCCTCATTCTATTCCTCCTTATAAAATTTCTTCTATTCCACCAAATTTCAGTTATCCTCCATAGCAACATATCACACAAAACATCCCATATTATAATAGTATTAATATTTCTAAAATTAACCAAATCTCTTTTCAACAATCCACCTATAACCCTCTAGGGAATCTAAGGGTATTACACAACAACAAACTTGAGATGCAAAGCTTAACAAGTATAGTGAAACAATTGGTGTCAAGAATGGATATACTTCTACGTCAAAGTTTCACTTATGACTATAAGGAAATGTGAAATCAACCTCTAGACCCTATGGTCACCACTAGACCTTACCCTAAGCATTTCCCAATGACATTATTACCTGTTTATAAGAAAATAGAGGATCCAATTGCACATTTATGGATGTTTAGAATAACATGCCATGCTATTATATATGATGACATGTTTCTAAAAAAATTCCCTAATAGCCTTGGTGGTATGGCATTGGAATGGTATTATCAACTACCTCATCACTATTTAAGGAATTTTGTAGAGAAAATTGGGTTATTCGTTCAGCAATTTGGAACTTGTTTAAAGAAAAATGTGACTATGTAAGATTTATATCTTTTAAAGCAAGGTAAATATGAAATTTTCTCAAAAAAATTGGTTCAATGGAGAAGTTTAGTTTGATGATTAAGATACACCTTACCTCCTTGACAAATGTTAGATATATTTATTGGAAATTTACAAGAACATATCTCATTTGAGTTGGAAACAACTATCATTGCATCTTTTGAACAAGCAATAGAATTGGTAAGAAGAGTAAATAAAGATCTTATTTGAAGAGGTCAAATTAAATCAAGAAAAGAATAATAAAGGACCATTAAAAGTCAATATAATAATAAGCATGTAGTTGGTTATGGGGTTATGGATAATAGGTAAACCAATAATGTTAATTTTGTTAGTACCTTAAAAAATATGGTACTTTGTAGGTCTTAAAATCCTCCACCAAGGAGTTTTACTAGAATCAACATGCCTATGATAGTGGTCCTTAAGCAACTCTTGAAAGCTAACATGATTAATTTACCTCCCATAAGGTAACATGATACCATAAGAAATTGGTATAGACCTAATTAGCATTGTGGGTATCATAAAGTGGATGGGCATATTACAAATCCATTTAAGATGTTGAAACATGTGGTTCATGACTTAATAGATGATGGTTGTCTTGTCATAGAGGACTCCCAACCTACTCTTAACCATAAACCTCAAACTAATCAAACTCCTACTCAATAGGGACCTAAAACTAATCAAGATATAGAGAAATTATAAAATCCTCTACCTAATAATTAGCAATAGACAACCAACCAGGTGTCTGATCATAATGTGCTACCACCCAACAACAACATGGTTGGTATGATAGTTACTATGACAAGGCAACAAGATCAATCTCAACCGATTCAACAATATCAATAGGATACAAGTTCTACATCCAATGAAACTTCTAGACCTCCTTTAGTTCTCAAAAGTACCCAAAAAAGAAGCACAAGTATAGAAAACCAACCTTAGTATTGAAGCCACAACCGAAAGTCTCCTTTGACATTAAAAAATAGCTAAGTTACACACCAGCCAAGATTTCCCTCTTAGAGCTTTTACAAACTTCTATTCTTAGGGAAGTCTTGTTGAAGCATTAAGTCAAAAATATGTCCCGCAAGACCTTCCCCCTAGTAATCTAGCTAATTTTGTAGGTTCTCTTGGGATTAATCATATATATTTTTATTATGACAATATTCCTTCCTCAAAATTACAAGGGGATTATCCCCTTTACATCACTGCATATATTGGGGATAATTTTATCAAGAGAATATTGGTGGACAATGGTTCCTCCCTCAATCTATGCACTTATAATTTTTTCCAAAATCTTGGATTAAAGGAGGAAGACCTAACCAAATCTGATGTCATCATTAAATCTTTCAATAATGAGTCCCAAGAGACCTATGGAATTTTATCCCTTTCTCTTAGGGTAGGGCCCAAGATATTAGATACCTTGTTTTATATGGTATCTTTCCCAAGAGCTTTCAATATTCTTATTGGATGCCCTTGGATTCATGCAATGAGGATTGTCCCTTCTACTCTTCATCAATGTTTAAAGTATGAATTCAAATATTAGGTTGTCACCATTCAGGGTGACTCTCATCCATTCCAATATTGTTCAATGGTTGAGCAAGCTCAATCAAGTCTTAATTTATATCCATTTTTTCCTCTCCATAAATTTTTTCTACTTCTTCTTCTAACATCATCAAGGAGTTTTAAAATTTTAAAATAAATGAGGAACCACCAACCATAATTTCATCACTAGATCAAATCAATATTCTTTATGAAAGTCCTATTTTAGATCTAGCAAAGCTACCACCTTCACCCCAAACTATGGGTTTTTCCCCTAAAATTTTTGAAGTAGTGCACATCGATATGTGTACCTTTATCTATGTGGGTATGTTCCTTCAAGAGAAGATCCATGGTAGCAACCCCTTTCTTGTAGAGTGTGCATTTACCCATTGTAATCTATCCAATGATTACCCACTTCCTAAGTAGATCCTATCTAGTATGGGATATGCAAGTAAGGGTTTGGATCCACAAAAAAAATGTATTCAAGAACCTTTGGAAGTTGAGCTTTGGCCTAGGATATGTGGCATAGGATATATTTCCATTAAAAACTAGCTCTTACCAACTAATGATGATCAAGTTGTTACTATTGGTGCAAGAAAATTGGTTAATTTCTACGTTGTCACAACCCTTTCACTTAATTATCAACCCAGGTATTTCGTAAGCTTGTGATGTACCAGATAGAGATGTGATTACAGTACCTCTGAAGTGAGTCTGCCTAAATTGTATATTTTTGGAGTGTTGTTTGTATAGCATTAATTCAATCCAAACCTCTTTAATTATTAGAAAGTAAGTAACCATAAAGGAAATCAAACCACACTTGCAAAAAATAAATAAAGTATTTACAAGAAATAACCAAATACAAGAAAATAGAACTAAAACTAAAATAAAATTGTAGGAAAAATAAAGGAGAGGAGAGGAATAATAGCTAGGAGTGGGCCCAGGCTCCAACAAATTTTTTGTCGGTCAACTATGTATGCAGAACACTAAGTAAGAGAACTCTTAATGGATTTATTATACAAAAATGAGTTACAATATAGTCCAATGATTCTACTATTTTTCTCCTCCTTATTGGAAAAGTATATGCATTTATATAATCACATAGACCCCTATATTACAATGCTATTATAGCTATGAATATGATTACAATGACTGCATGCCAAATTGAGGCAATTCAAGCATGCTCAGAGCACTCTTACACTACATAGTTTTTTCTTGGTTTACCAACTTATCGTTCATATTTCATATTTGTTGGAAATAGTAGATTATTTGTTACATCTCATCATCATTATCCACATTCTTTATACGAAAAATCATTACTCTATTTCATGTGGAAATAGGGTAGCTAACATGTTCTATTATTAACGAGAGTTAGGCACCTACTGTTCTAGAGTTAGGTGCTCATTTCACTTATGTGGATTCAACTACCTTTGACTACGTCATAGGGAGTAAGGCACTTCATTCATTGCAATACAGGAGTAAGGTTCCTTTCCATTGAAATATGGGAGTAAAGTGCATTCCCATTGGAAGATGAGAGTAAGGTGCCCACCTGTTAGAATATGGGAGTAAGGCACCTTCTCATTGAATTATGGGAGAAAGGCACCTTATCGTCAGAATATAGGAGTAAGGTGCATTCCCCTTAAGACCATAATCCTTTTTCAACACCTTCGAAAATAGATCATGCCAAGTCCATAAGGGACCTCGACATAATTTATGCAAAAACCAATGAAAATAGTTAAATATACACACAAAAAACACTTTTCACACAAGTTATTTGTAAGAAGTACAAATCTGATATAACAATGACACACAAAATATTAGACATATATGCAAATTATGAGCATTTTTGATACTCATCATCCCCCATGCCTAAATATTATCATATCCTTGTGGTACCTTGTATTGGTAGTCCCTAGTTCTATCCACAACCTCCCAATATGATTTATTCCTTTGCTTCCTCTTCTTGGCAGTGGTATTGTCTCTCTCTTTATCTTGGGGCTTCCTTTTCTTGGTCGTGGCCTTGTTGCATTCCTCATTCCTGGGCTTTGGACCAAACTACGTCTGAGAGGTACTGGTCTCTTGCTATAACTTGTGTTGGCATGGGATATGCTTGATTATTCTTCTAATCCTAGCATTTGTGCTTAGTGTATTTGTGACACATATTTTATAGCCTACTTCTTCCTTCATGTAGTACCCTATGAAAGTAGTGGCCTCTTTATCGAATACAAACTCTGCCTCCTTTCATAACTAGTGATATTGAGGAGAGGGCTCTGTATTTGGGATATTTTAGTTTTTTAAGAAAGGTATATGGGACTCATCCACTACTATGACCTTGTACAATAGGGCCACTTCTATAGGAAGCTTAGCATCTCCTGTACTGTATGACTTTGTGCTTCCTCTAGAAAGTGAATTCTTACTATCTATTTTGTCCTAGGATGTATCTATTATTGTATCCATTACCCCCAATTATTGTAGGTATCTCTTAATCTTGGAGGGTTGGTCTCCAATGGATCCATATATCTCCCAAAACTACTTCTTAATATAAAGATTCACACTAATCCTAGGCTCTATAGTTATCTTCTTGAAATCCTTCCTTACCATATTCACATCCTTGATCTCTATTTGGAGCTTATCAAATTGCTCCTATTGTTTTGCAAAAGCTTTTAGGGATCCAACCCATTCTTTATATGAATCAGGATCTAGCTAGGCCTTTACTTTTGTAGCTCTCGCCCTAGTCCTACACTTGCATTATGGTGCCTTGGTTGCTCTCTTTTTAGGCCTAGCACATAGAGTGCTTCAGGGCTATTATGTGAGGGGAAGTGTCATCCTCATGTGTAGGCGATGTCATTTCATGGATGCCAGAGGGTTCAGGTCCTTGATTATCTATTTTCACCTCGATGAATTTTGGCTTAGCTACTGGTGTCTTAGTAGGTGAATGTCCTATCAATTCTTGCATTGTTTCTATCTCGGCTCCCTGCGTCACCTCCTCCTAAGGTTTTTTTTTGGGGGTTGATTGCTTAGAATCATATTCTAAGACCTTGATGATAGGATATTCTATCTATAAATTAGGGTCCCCCTATCCATCATTAACTATTTTGGTAGGAGTGGATGAAAGATCCCCTACCTTAGTTTCCATATTTTTGGCATCTAATTTGAATGGGACAGAAGAAGGAACCTTCTCCAAAGAGTTTGGAGAAGTTGTGGGTACTTCTTCTACCTATTCCATTTGGATGGAAATGTCCACCTTATCTGTTGATTGGCCTTCAACTATTGAATCTCCAGTTTGAGCTATTGTACTTCTTGCTATATCTAGAGAATGGTACAACCCAATTGATTTTCTATAGCTACCTTCCTAGACACTTCAAAAAGTGTTTCCTCTACTTTGAACTTCCCTTCCCAGTTGAAGGCATACTATTTTGCCTTCTACAACTACTCTTGCAGGTTTTCCTAAGTCTCTTGAGTAGAGGTTCACTATCGGATAGATCCTACAGTACTTGTATCACTGCCTCTATTACGAGGATATCAATTTCCTCATCTCCATAGGGTGGACTGCAGGTGATTGAGGTTGCTAATTACCTCTTTATACTCCTAGTTCTTGGATAACCAGCTACACAAATAGGGATTGGTATGCTCTTACTCACTTCCTAGTGAGTTCATGGAGAAGTAGGTGATGAACTTTACCCTATATCTCCTCTACCTAGGTCATCCTAGAAATTAGGTTCATGTTCTATTGTTGGCTCCCTTGCAGTGGATGGCCCTTTAGAGTTAGGTGCCTCAGCATGTTCTTCCTCTACCTCTCATAAATATGTGTGTACCCCTATAGCCAAATTCTATGGGGAGTTAGGTGCCTCAGCCCTTTTCTTCCTTGCTTATAGCACTTCCTTGAGTGCCTCTACATGTCAAATTAGGGTTGTAATTAACTCATGGTGCACTAGGATAGAGGCTATCCCAGCCTGGTACCTCCTAACATCATCTCATAATGCATAAGGCAGGTAGAATGAGATGTTGATTTTTACTCTAGGCAACATGTGGCTCAGGAACTGCATGTGTTTTATGTTCAAGTGGGTATACTTACCAATGCAAGTAAAGAATATAGCCACCTGGTCAAAAATATACTATCAAAGTTCTGGGAGGCAATGCTTTGGTAACCTTGGGTGTGTTAATTCCATCGGTAGGTTCTCAAGGAGTTGTTATGCACACTTAGCTAGCGATTATTTCTTGTAGATACAGTTCCATGTTTGTGGGAGATCAGTAATGTCTATAACAAACATATCTTTTACTAGGATTTCCAGTCCATGCAATTGAGAAATATCCCCATTCATAGATGTAATTAATTCCTTGGCTGCATCCAAGTCCTGGTTTTAGTTGACTATGTGGTAATAGCCCATCCACCCAACAACTTCAAATTTCTCTCAAACCTCCTCATTCATTCTTGCCATATTATAGGGTTCACTCTTCTTCTGAATGTGGTTTATCAATCTTCCTCTCATTATGGAATTTTGGTTTGTATCTGCCTTTGCAACCTTTCTTAGTTGTCTATAACCAGTTTATCATCTCTCAGTCCTGATTGTAACTACATGAAGGTGCCTATTTGTGGAGGTATATGCATTTATAGTTTACATTGGGGATTGTGAGGGTGGTCTTTTCCAACTATTGCTCAACACACCGAAGAGAGTAGGTACATGGTGGTTGGATGTTTTTACCAATATTGTGATGACACTATTTCAAGAAATATTCTAATTATGAATGTCATATGCATCTAACATAAAATTGTATACATACCTTATTTGTGATCCATGCATGCCAATCATGATGACAATCATGGAGTGCTTAGGTTCATTGTTTCATGACAACTGGAGCAATTGTGTATTTCCCATGTGAGAATTTTCTTCGAACTATTTTCCTTAGATAGTAAAATAATATTCATTCAAAGTCTTGTGCTAAAAAATATGGAATATCAATGGTCTACATGGGTCGGTACACATCCCTATACTGATTTCTTCAAAATGTGTTAAAATACTCCACAAGAATTTGCAATAAGTTCTTATGAATGATCTATCCTTTTTGTCATGTGGTATGTTGATGTGGCTTCGGTTGCTTCCTAATGCTACAAAATTATTTATGTTGCATATAAGGGCTTAAATGAAAGGTAGGCACATTTTCGTTAAGAAATATGCACCTTTAATCGGAATGCAGATGAGCACCCTTCTTCGAATATATGAGATTTAGACATATTTCTAATGGGATTTAGGCACCTTACTCTGAATACATGGGAGTTAGGCACATTACTAATGGGAGGTAGGCACATTGCTCTAAATACATGGGAGTTAGATGCCCTTATAATGGGAGTTAGGAGCCTCGCTCCAAATACACGAGAGTTATGTACCTTATACCAATGTACATCTACATGATTTTCCAATAGGAGTTAGGCACCCTTGAGATACTCAAAAGTTAGGTGCCTCCCTCCTATTGAGAAATTGAATTATTTTGATGTATTCGTATTTGGTGATTCCTGGTTGATCAGACCCGTCAACACTTCCTCCTTTCAAACCTTTCCAACATCTGCACATCTGAACATGCAGGTGGGTATTTTACTCTATGAATATTCGATATCCATATACGTATTTAGGTTGTGATTATTCCCTCCAAATGGGAGCAATTAAGTTCTACTTCTAGAAAGTTGAATAACTACATAGGTTTATGGATCCTGTGCCTGTTAGGCCTAGGTTTCTCCAGTTTCCTACAACATGCACTTAGGGCATCATACCTACAAAAACAAAAAATAAAAACTAAAAAGTAGTAAAAATGTAGGTTAGTGGAATCTGTGCTTGATAGGCCTAGGTTTCCCAGGCTGCTTACAGGTTGCACTTATAGCACCATACCTACAAAACAAGAACACAAGAAAATAAAAGAAAAATAAAAGAAAAAAAAGTCTATTTGGTGGATACCACTATGTCCACTGTTCTACTGAGAATTTTTTTAAAATTTTTTACTCCCCCATGCCTATATTTGACTCCACCAGATTTATAGATATGTAGTAAGATCATAGTCTATGATCATCGATTGTAAACATGGTTTTACTACCATTAATAGTCTTGATACACACAACACCATTGTTGATCAGCTTGATCACTTTGTATAGGCCCATCTAGAGTTGCATTATCTTACCTTTTCGCTCTTGGAAATGGGAATCATACAACAGCATACATTACCCTACCTTAAACTACTTTGACCTGATGTGCCATTCATGCCACTATTTTCTCTACCTTCGGATGACCTCTATTCTATGTAAGGCATCTAATCAATGTTCATCCAATTGGTTCAGTTGTTGAATCCATTCTTTATATGCATCATGCAGGCTCAGGTTTAATTCTACTATAGTTCTAAGGATTTTGATTTCAAATTTTATGGGCATCATTGCACTCTTCCCATACACCAACTAGAAAGGTGTAAAACTAGTGGTGGTTTTCCATGTAGTTCTGTAGGTCCATACTACCTCTGGTAACCTCATGGTCCAATCCTTCTTGTGTTTTTGTACCATATTTATGAGTATATTTTCCAACTCTTAGTTGGTAACCTCAACTTGGCCATTTTCATGTGGGTGATATGGGGTGGTCTTATTGTGTCTGATCCTATACTACTACATGATCTCTTGGATCAACCTTGAAGTGAATTAGGACCCCTAATTAGTGGTGATCTATTTGTGCACCCCAAACCTCATAAAAATATGTGAGAATAGGAAGTCTACTACAATCTTCTCCTTTGAGTCTCTCAATGCTTGGACCTCAACCCACTTAGTAACATAATCAGTACATACCAAAATCTACCTCTTACCTATTGATGGTGGGTTTATTGGCCCTACAAAGTCCATTCCCCATTTGTCGAATGGCTCAATGTGAACATACGGCTGGATGGGCATATCATCTCTCAGAGTTGACCTACCCATACGTTGACATTGATCACATTGATTAATGTTTTTATCTACATATTTGAACAATGAGGGATAGTAATATCTAACCTAGAATATTTTGAATGTAGTTCTTTTCCCTACAAAATGGTCATCGTAGGGTTCATCATGGCAAGATTTCAATATTTCAAGAAATTTATGCTCAACAACACACCTTCTTATAATATGATCAGGTCCTCTTTTGAACAGGCAACCATAGATCCATGAGAAGGTTACACTCTTCTCTATCAATATCTTCCTTTCACAGGGTGAGAGTTCAAGAGATACTTTACCAGTGGCTAGATAATTACCCATATTTGCATACCATGGTACTTGTTCATTTAGAACAAACAGGTATTCATTTGGAAAATGGTCCTCCATGGCCGAATGATCTGGGGGTGTCAATCTAGATAGAAAATCTACCACTACATTATTGCCATGTTTTTCAACAATGGTGACATCAAACTCTTGTAGGATTAGAAGACACCTGATAATCCTACAACTAATTATAATATTTTCATTAGATATATGATGGCTACATTACTAGTGTGTATAAAAATATTGGACCCTATAATATAGTGGTAAAATTTGTTAATTTTATAGACGATGACAAGGAATTTCTTTTTTGTTACAATGTAGTTGAGCTTAGCCCCAGTGAGGTGCTTGTTGATGTAGTAAATGGCATAGAATTCTTCACCATTCTTCTTATCTAAAACTACCCCTATTGCATTATTGGATGCATCAAAATAGATATGGAATGGGATGGCCCAATTTGGGCCTCTTAGTATTGGAGAAATTATTAGCTTCTCTTTCAAAATTTGAAAGGCTTTTTTGCATACCTCTATCCAAACGAATTCCATATTTTTAGATAGGAAGGCATGCAAGGGCTTGGTAATCTTGTTGAAATATTTAATAAATATCTGGTAGTACCCAGCAAAGCCAAGAAAACTCCTAACATTCCTCTGCATTATGGGATTGAGTAGATCCTTAATAAATTTGATATTTCTCTTATCCACCTTTATCCCTTCTATCAATATGTGATGTCCCAGAACTATCCTTTCCTACATCATCATAAAACATTTTTCATTACTCAAGGATAGGTTGGTTTCCTCACACCACTAAAGCACACATTCTAGGTTTACCATGGAATTTTTGATGGTCTCACCATAAACAGTGAAGTCATCCATTTACACCTCCACTACTTCTCGCATCATATAAAAAAAATGCTTAGTACTACTCTCTGAAATTTGGTTGGTGCATTGCACAGTTTGAAGGGTAGGACTATGTAAGTGAACCTGCCCCATGGACAAGTGAATGTTGTCTTTTCATTATCCTCTTATCCAATATGGATTTGATTATATCTACTAAATCCATCTAGAAAGGAGAAGTATTTCCTCCTGTAGAGCTAAAAATACGACACTATGTAGATATAAAATTAAATAACTCAAGAGACAATAGTTGCACAAAATATAATTTTATTCAATAATAAAAGGGGGGAGCTGAGAAACTCCTTGTTACAACTATTATGTCCAACAAAATTATTTTTTATACAACAATTACAAATGCCAGGGTTATCCGAAACCCTAGCTACATAGATTTGAGTGTCTTTAGTGTGTTTCACTCCCAACATATTGAGTGGGCTTTGGTATCCAATTTCGGGCCACTCCAGTTTCAGCAGCTATCCACTAATGAATGAAACCTATAGATCTACACACATACAAATAAAATAAGAAGTTAGTAATTGTAGCACCCTAAAATTGGCGTAGTAAAATTGTCATAATTACATTCACCTTAGTAAATAATTTAAAATTCAAATTTAACCTCCCAAACCGCCCGTTAACCGTCGGGTAATCCGTTTCCCCCTTTTCCATGCCATTTTTAGAGGTTGTTTTGACCGTTTGACGATATCGTCGCCGATCAGACGATATCGCCCCAGATCTGACGATTTCGTCTGGGCTAGGACGTCCAGACGATCTTGTCGCAAAACTGATTTTGCAAAATTAGCTTCTGTTCCAACGGGCCTCTAATCCGGGTAGAAGCGTGTCTGCACCGTTAGAGACCCTCCCCCATTGGAGATCTCCCAAATAGGGATGATCTCCAACCTCCTAACTACTCCCCTAAGCCTATTTAGTCCCTAGGACCTTCCCTTCCCAACCCCTGGCTGAAATTCTCTGTAACTTAGCTTCATGCACGTTAAATCATCCTAAGTTTTCATTTGCAGTAGTCCTATATCAATTTTGTTGCAGGTATCATCTTGTTTTTCAGTCGGAGCAAGCATACATCGTCGTCGACGAACCTGTTCAGATCGGAGGCGATCCTGTCGAATCAGAGATGATTTTGTACTGATGCGAGACGATCTCGACTACAGTCCACATTGAGGCAATCAGTGCCATAAGTTTGCATTTCTTCACCTTTTCTCTGTTGTTTTATTCTGCAAATTAGCTAGTTTATTTGATATTTTATATTATATTGCATTTTGGAGTTCACCCATCTAGATCAAAGGCATAATTAAACCATAATTGTGATTTAATTAGCATCATTCATACATGTTTCGGTCTTTAAGTTTTAGTTCAGTGTTGTCACTGTTATTTTGCATAGTTTCCCTCAACTAGAACAGTAGTATTCTTTGTATTTTGCATCTATTCTTCTGTTTGCAGAGTCTCGTCGACGAATTCGTCAGATCTCAGATGATCTTGTCTGATCTCAGATGATTCTGTCGAATTCCAGACGATCCTGACTGCTTCAAACATCAGAATCTTCATCAGACATCCGGATCAGGTATTCTTCTTATTCTTCCTTAATTACTTTGTTTTTTTGTCTTAAATTTGTTCTCTGTATTCATTAAATCTGCATTTTCATTTAGATTAATTTAGACTCATTTGGCCAAACCTAGGATATGAATGCTTAAGGTTAAAAATGAACACATAAAAACACATTCCAAACCTAGGCGTGGAAACTGCCATTAAATGTTTCCTGGTGAACCCACCATCCATCGAAAAATCATCAAAATACACCTCCCTTGAGAGGCGGGACCTTCGCAAAGTCCTCTCGATCCGAGGTACCGCGACATCCTTTTCCCATCCCCTTTCGGGCACGGATCCTATAGCCTGAAGGTAAGGATGCGAAAAATTTGGAGCGATACATTTTGGTGAACCCGACGTGAATGCATTTTAAACCTTTTGAAAACAAAAAACAAAAAAATATATATGTATACAAGAAAAAAAAAAACAAAATCATCATTTCAAGTTTGTATGTTTTAGATTCAATTCTAAATAGTAGATGCTAAATATTACTTTTAGAAGTACTAAAGAAACCATGAGTTTTTACTCAAATCAATATGAGCCCATCAGTAATGTTGGAAGAATTCAGCCAAATACATTTGTTGATTATGACCAACCTCATCCCTATTCAACATCACCTCCATCACACTTTTCTCATTTTTCATCCTTAACCCAACAAGACAATCCCTTTGCCAATCCTCTTCATAACGATATTATCTATTCTCCCATATATCCATATTATGTCTATCAATCCACATATAATCCTCCACCACCCTTTCAATATTCTTCTTTCAATACAACACATCCATTTCAACAAGAAAATACTTATTCTTCCAATTCTACCATGCACTCACCTCATACTTCGCAATCTTCCTATCATCATTCTACCCATAATAAAGAAAGTAGAGGTGAGAAACCATTAGGTCCTTTTATGACGAAATTCCTAAGGCATTTATCAAAAACCTCTCAAAAACCTTCATCACGTAAATTTACTAAGCTCAATCAACCAATGGATATAATTCTCAAGTATTTACTTGATACAAATAAGATTGAACTCCCTTCCATAAGACAACTTGATACCACAACAGATTGGTTTAAACCTGAGCTACATTGTGAATATCATAGAGTAGATGGACATATGACACAAAATTGTAAAGATTTAAGATGTGCAATTCAAGATTTGATTGATAAGGGTCTTTTTAATATAAAGGAATTACAATCTACAACTGATTATAAATCTCCAGTAAACAATCAAACTCCTACACAACAAATACCAATAATCAATCAAGACATGGGGATCTCCCAAGAACCCCTATTCAATTATCAACAACAAGAAACCAATCAAATATTGCATGTTAATGTGTCCCATCATGATGATATTATTAATATTGTAACAAAAACTACAAATGAGCAACCTCAAGTTCAATCAACTCAATCTGATATTCAAGATATGGATTCCTCATTTGACCAACCTTCAAAACTATCTTTGGCTCTAGAGAATGATCCAAAATGGAATGTAAGCATAGAAAGCTCATCTTTAGAATCAAAATCTCAATCTGAAATCCACTTTGATAACCAACAACAAGTGATTAATCCTCAAGCAAAGATATCCCTTTTAGAAGTATTACAAATTTATCACAAGGAAATTTTGTTCAAAATACCTAGCCAACAATTTGTTCCTCATCATATTTTCTCTAAGAACATAATTAATGGTGTAAACCCTCTTGAGGTTAACCATATTTCATTCTATGATGAGGATATTCCTTCCTCTACTCCACAAGAAGACTACTATCTTTACATTACAAGATCTAGTAAAGAAACACTTGTTAAAACTATCATGGTAGATAATGGCTCCTCTCTTAATTTATGCACTTATCAATTATTCCAAAAACTCAAATCAAAGGAAGAAGATATTAATGAATCAAATGTTATTATAAAATCTTTTAACAATGAAATTCAAGAAGCTCAAGGTACTATAATTCTTCCCTTTAATATTGGATCCAAGATCCTGGATACTTTATTTTATGTAGGATATTGTCCTTCACCTTACAACCTACTTCTTAGAAGTCCTTGGATTCATACGATGAGGGTTGTCCCTTCCACTCTTCACCAATGTTTGAAGTTTGAAATTGCAAATAAAATTGTTACCATACATGGTGACCCAACACCATTTGAAGAATATTTAATGGTTGAAACATCAAGTTCTATACATTCTCTATTATCACAATTATCTTCTATCCATCACTTTTCTTCATCCATATATGATCATCCTTGTTTACCAAATAACATCCATGCATATCTTTCACATATACTCTCTCCATCTTATCAAGACTTGGAATATAGTGATAAGAATGAAGAACTTTCTTATCCTTCTTACATTTTATTTTGTAACATGATCAATTTTCCACATATAAAAGTCAAATCTTTTGCTACATTATTCTACATTATAACAAAGCTTTTGTTATCACTACCTTTTATTCATCACCTTTTGTTCTTACCTTCACCTCAACCAGATTATCCTTCAAAACCTCCTTTGATTTTGAAGCAACCTTAGACATGCTATACTCAAATAACCTTGTATAGTGTATATAGATCATCTTGTATATACCACCAATTTCAATTCATAAATTAAAATCAAAATACAAAAAAATCAAAATCCTCAAAATCTTCAAAAAAATACTAATGCAACTAAGGACCTTAAAGGTAAATTTGAGCCCAACTGGCTTGGACCATACATTATCATTGCTAAATTTGAATCAGGAGCATACAAATTATCTACCTTAGATGGTAAAGAACTTAAAGAACCCATGAATATTTTGCATCTTAAACGTTACTATGCATAAATTTGGTCATTTCATCCATGTATATATTTGTTCAAAAATTTTATCTTATATTTCTTTCAAATTTATAAAAATTCAAAAACATCAAAAACATTCATAATCATCAAAAATCTTCAAAACTATTTGTTGCATTTATTTATGGCACTTGTTAAATTTTTTGCTCAAAAACAAAAATAAAACCAAAAATCAAAATAATGATAAAAATATAAAAACAACAATATGCTTGACTCTTTCGAAACCAAAACAATATAAAGAAGAAAGAGAGAGTCAACATTCTCAAAACTTCTCAAAAGTGTTTATATATATTTTCTTACAAATGTTGCGGTTATATGTTTCAAATTATTTTTGATAAATTAGCATTTATTTGGAATCCCTCACTTGCACACTCACAAAAATAAATATCTTGATTTTATCTGGCATGATTACTAATCTCTCTTATATCAAAGTCCACAAAATTCAATTAAATAAAGTTTGAGCATAGAGAATTGATCTTGTTATTTACTTAAACCAAGCACATCTTTTCACAATAAAATGATTATATTTGTAATTTCCATGTTTTGCTACATAGTAGAAGTGATTTCTTGAGCGAAAAGTTTCCCCTGCTATCCTATCATGCACATGGTCTAGAATCTTTGAGAATTGGCAAAAGGACAAGCTCACCCCTACCCAGAATAAAAATCCCTTGCTCTACGACTAATCCGAGCAAGTATCCCTAGCAAAGAAAAAGAAAAGAAAAGTTCAAGAAAAAAAGAGAAAAGAAAAATGTTATTTTATATCATTACAACAATATTTCAAGCACTATCTCAAAAATCAAGCAAAAAATACAAAAAGAAAAAGAAGCAAAGTTCAAAAGAAAAGCAAAAGCAGAAAGCAAGAAAGCAATAAAATCCCTTTCCCTACCCTTTGAAAAGAAAAGAAGGGTTGATGAGCTTGAATCCCTGGAATTCTCAATTATTCGAAAACCGTGAGGTAAGCCCCATAACAGGTGGTTTGTGCCCAACTCCGCTTGGCCTTGGGTAACTCCTAGCGTGGTGATATGTCTGTCACATTAGCGACCTTCTTTTGTACAGACCTATGTCTGCTTATGGATTAGCTAGCTCTTGATAATCCGACCTACATAGTAGTCTAGTATGGTTATATGCATCTACATCATGGTTAATGAACACTTATTTGGTTTCTTCAAATCACTTGTATCATATTATCTTGCTCAAAACTAGGTAAATGCACAAAGCAATTGCACACACATTTGTATTTGAGAGATTTTGTGTATCATTATGATAAATCAAGATCGGAAATGAATTCACATATGCACATGGGATTCCTTATAAATCTAACTTTTGTCTTCAAAATACTTTGAAATATTATTTTTGCAACTTGTTTGGAATAAATCAAGTACAATTGTTTACCATAAAGACAACTATATAATAGAAAAATCAAAAATTTCTTTCAAAATATACACTCAAAACATATATATCTGGTTGACTTTCGCGACGATGGTATAGTTCCAAAACCAAAATTGGAATTTTATGCCTAGCGCAAGTCCTCATTTTCATATTTTCTGTTTATCAAAAATCAACCATGCAATAAAACTATCTTTTTTTTGGATTTTCGCGATGATGGTATAAGTCTATACCTACATATTCTATGCCTAGCGCAAACCATCGTAACAAATTTTTATTCCCCATTTATTAAAATCATGAAAACCATATGACTTAAATCATTATGTTACACAAATTATGCTTTTAAAAAGCAAACACATTTTCATTATTTCATGTCATTATGTCAACCTTCAATTTTGCAAAGATGGTATAATTCCTAAAGAATTATCCAAAATTTTATCACACTTAGGAATTTATGCCTAGCAAAAATCATTTTAACATTATTTCATGCATACTATTTTCATGAAAATCTGAAAACAAACCATCATCATCATCATCATTTGCACTATTGCACCAAAGTCTTAAGACAGTCTCTTAAGCACTCTTTTACTTTTAACAATATTTCTATACTGGGATTAGCTTGACGACCGAGTGAGCGACGACTCCATGAAATGGTCTATAATAGCGACAATGTCCTTTGAAATTATTGTTAGAAGTCTCTTTTTATTTTTTATCACATCTCATCACAAACAATCAATTTGTTACATCAGATTATTTCATTTAAAATATTATAGCATGACATCAAAGTTATAAATTTTCAAAACGACATAATTTCATGAATCCTCAATCCAATTATCAAATTAATCAATCAAACATAAAAGCATCATAAGCATACACATAATACAAGTCATATGATCAATAACATATCATATATATGTCAACAGTATATATACATCATCAAAACTGGATTGGTATGCCACAATCTGTACCTCGGCATACTCAATCCTCTATCAACAAAAAAATAATAATACAATGTCAGTCTGTACAAAGCTGTGCAGCCCTCTAGCCTCGAGAGCCCCTCGAGCTCTCCGCCTCATCTCCTCCCCCACCCTGAGGTGGACGAGGTGGCCCCATCGCAATCTGAGTAGTCCTAGTCCTCGACCGGGACGTGGTCCTCGATGACCCGATCCTGATCGGATCTGCAATGTTGGTTGGCAGGGGTAGTCTATCCGCCTCTGGCACCAGCTGATAATACAATGTCTGATAGAAAGTGAGTTGGGCGATAGCCCGTGTCAGCTCTCCAGAGCTCGCCCCTCCACCCCGTGCCCTGAGGCATGCAATCTCGTCTCGTAGCTGTGCCACCTCAGCTCGGTGGCGTGCAGCCTCATCCTGTAGAGTCTGCACCTGTGCCTGGAGATGATCTCTCTCCACCCGGAGAGTAGCCATCTCGCTACTCTCTCCTATGTCAATGCCCTTGCCCTTATCGAGCGATGGTGGCCTCTCCCTCTATGGAGATGGGGGTCTCGCCTCCCTCCTCTCCCTCTGTCGTGGCCTCTCCTGTGCCTGTGGCCTCCTCGGCTCTCTCCCGCCGTGACCCTGGGCCGCCTCCATCGCTGCCTGGCACCGCCTCCCTATCCGATGCACAACCGCATGTATCGGACCCTACGCCCTCGTCATCCGAGGAGGGCGGATGCCTGCGTACCAGGCATCGTAGCCATCGGCTACACCTGCGTCGTCACCATCCACTGGCTGGATGGGGGCATCGTCTGCGTCCTGGCTCCAGAACCGCTGCATGTCTGGAGCCCCGCTAACCGTGGTGTTATCCCGGATAGTCCGAGAAAACTCATAATCCCTGAGAGATGGGATCCCCTACTGCAGACCGAACTGACGCAAAACTCGGTCATAGCGGTGGAGCTCCACCTCTCCCCTCTCCATCCGTAGCCAGCAAACTCGCCTGACGCGAGCCAACTCCTGTCCATCCTCGGCCCACCCTGGATGCTCCCTCCATGGCCTCCAGGTGATCTGGTCTGGGACTAAGTCATCCAATAGTCTCCGGGACATAGGGAGGTCGATCCGCCGTTGTGACCCTCTTCGGAGCCACCAGTAGAAGACTCGAGGCCTCTCCCCGTCTACCCCTATCAGAGGAAGCCCTACCGGCCTCCGCACTGCAATGTGCTCCCAGCACCAAACCTGTAGGAGCGATGTCATCACCAGACATCGGCCGCCCTTGTACACGACCCCATACAGGATCCTGTACAATCGGCATAATACATAGCTGCCCCAAGAGAACCTGTACCCGTGGTCTCGCATATCGTAGATCACATCTGCCAGCATCCACGGCACCCTGCACCCGCTCTGGTGGCACAACAAAAGTCCACCAACTACTCCAGCTAGCACTCGTGTGAGTCTAGATGCCCCAGGCATCTGGCGCAGTGCCTCGATATTAACTCTGCCCTTCTCCAGGGCGAAGCTCGGGTCACCACACAGTCGTCCCATAGCGTGGCCCTGATTGGCCGTAGGAGTGATCAATCATCCTTGTATGGGGATTCTTAGAATCCTCCATACATCCTCTAGAGTGGGAGTCATCTCCCCTGTCGGTAGCCAAAAACATGAGGAACCCGGATACCATCTCTCTGCTAGGGCTGTTAGTAGCCCCATATCTGTGGACACCTGTGGCATCTCTGCCACATGCTGCAAGCCGGCCTGTGCCAGTTGATCTCGCTCTGCCTGTGTGAGAGTGGCCAAGTCATCCCTCAAACCTCCATACTTCCATTCCCTGCTCTTTAGCAAACCTCTCTGCAAACATAAACAACAAAACAACAAACAATCATTAATAAACAATTCAAGTAATTAATAATGCAAGTTAAAATTCAATTTTATGCAATTGATGATATCGCCCACTATTGGACGATATCGTCCCAAATTTGAGCAGAATCGTCTCCGATTTTGCAAGCCGAAATCGTCTCTAATTTGACGAAATCGTCCCCCTTTCGCCGATTTCGCCCTTGGGCGAAATTGACGAAATTGAGACGATTTCGTCGAAATCGGGACGATTTCGTCCCGATGACGTCGACGGCCCAAAAATGGCCGTGATGCTCAAAATTCATCTAAAAATTACCTACAAAGCATGTAAAATTAAATTAAAGCATTCTAGTTAAGTCTAGACTCTTACCCGTAGACCGCGTCGGACCTCTGTCGATCTGTGCGTCGTCTCCACCATTTTTGCTTCAGAGCTCTAAAAAACCAGAAAATGAACAGTAAAAATGAATTAGGGTTTTACCCTATTTTTCTTAATTTTATTCAAAAATAATTTTTTGCTTTTTCGCGTTTTTACCTCAAACGTTCGATTTGGGTAAAAACACGGAGGGGGCACCATAGTAAGTTGTCGTACGATTCGACCAAGAATCGTCGCCTAAAAAATGGGAATAATTTTTGCTTTCTCGTAGATCGAGAAGAACTCATCTTTAACGCATTTTCTTCGAAAAATTCGCTAAAGAGGGGGCAAAATGTAGCACCCTAAAATTGGCGCAATAAAATTGTCATAATTACATTCACCTTAGTAAATAATTTAAAATTCAAATTTAACCTCCCAAACCGCCCGTTAACCGTCGGGTAATCCGTTTCCCCCTTTTTCGTGCCATTTTTAGAGGTTGTTTTGACCGTTTGACGATATCGTCGCCGATCAGACGATATCGCCCCAGATCTGACGATTTCGTCTGGGCTAGGACGTCCGGACGATCTTGTCGCAAAACTGATTTTGCAAAATTAGCTTCTGTTCCAACGGGCCTCTAATCCGGGCAGAAGCGTGTCTGCGCCGTTAGAGACCCTCCCCCATTGGAGATCTCCCAAATAGGGATGATCTCCAACCTCCTAACTACTCCCCTAAGCCTATTTAGTCCCTAGGACCTTCCCTTCCCAACCCCTGGCTGAAATTCTCTGTAACTTAGCTTCATGCACGTTAAATCATCCTAAGTTTTCATTTGCAGTAGTCCTATATCAATTTTGTTGCAGGTATCATCTTGTTTTTCAGCCGGAGCAAGCATACATCATCGTCGATGAACCTGTTCAGATCGGAGGCGATCCTGTCGAATCAGAGACGATTTCGTACTGATGCGAGACGATCTCGACTGCAGTCCACATTGAGGCAATCAGTGCCATAAGTTTGCATTTCTTCACCTTTTCTCTGTTGTTTTATTCTGCAAATTAGCTAGTTTATTTGATATTTTATATTATATTGCATTTTGGAGTTCACCCATCTAGATCAAAGGCATAATTAAACCATAATTGTGATTTAATTAGCATCATTCATACATGTTTCGGTCTTTAAGTTTTAGTTCAGTGTTGTCACTATTATTTTGCATAGTTTCCCTCAACTAGAATAGTAGTATTCTCTGTATTTTGCATCTGTTCTTCTGTTTGCAGGTCTCTGACGAATTCGTCAGATCTCAGATGATCTTGTCCGATCTCAGACGATTCTGTCGAATTCCAGACGATCTCGACTGCTTCAAACATCAGAATCTCCATCAGACATCCGGATCAGGTATTCTTCTTATTCTTCCTTAATTTCTCTGTTTTTTTGTCTTAAATTTGTTCTTTGTATTCATTAAATCTGCACTTTCATTTAGATTAATTTAGACTCATTTGGCCAAACCTAGGATATGAATGCTTAAGGTTAAAAACGAACACATAAAAACACATTCCAAACCTAGGCGTGGAAACTGCCATTAAATGTTTCCTGGTGAACCCACCATCCATCGAAAAATCATCAAAATACACCTCCCTTGAGAGGCGGGACCTTCGCAAAGTCCTCTTAGTCCGAGGTACCGCGACATCCTTTTCCCATCCCCCTTCCGGGCACGGATCCTATAGCCTGAAGGTAAGGATGCAAAAAATTTGGAGCGATACAAGAATATCTATGAGGGCTCCATAGAGTGAGACCCTTAGTATCAATAAAACCCTAGTTGTTAATGAATGAAACTGCATACAAAAACCTATAGATTATGCAATAAAATAATGATTTACCTTGCTGGACTTTATGATTTGTTGCTTCATGACAGATTTGGTGGCAAGGTGCTCCAAAAACACCTGATGACTTGATGTAATAGACTTTGGTTCACATTTGATAATTATGGTAGGCTCTGGTGCAAGCTTGGTAGGCTCTGGAGCAAGCCTACAAAATTACAGTCTTTGGTAGGTGCTTGGCAGGCTCTGCAGTGAGCTTGGCAAGCTTTGGAGGGTGCCTAGGATATGGTAGGCTCTATAGTGAGCCTACAGGTTAGGGTTTGATCTATAATAGTAGATCATGGGGATGTGAGGGGAACAATGAAAGTGATGTGGTGGCGGTGATAGAGAGTGGATAAATGGGAGATTATGATGGCAATGGGGGATGGATGTGGAGGTGGCTGGAATGGTGGAAGTCCTATGGCAAGCTAGGGTTTTGGATCTTCAGGGCTCTATAACCTTCTGCTTCACAAGGGCTTCTTCAATGATCTCTTGAGGACTGTGAACATCTTCCAAGGCATTCGGTTGGAGCATTTCGCAAATGCCCTATCTTATAATCCAACCTAGGGTTTTCTTAGGGTTTTAGCCTTACACTTTTAATCGTGTGGCTAAGATTAAATCAGATCCTAAGGCTGAGATTACACTTTAGATGTGGCATGGATTAATGAAGATGGACGGTGGAGATTAGATTGGATCGGACGGTTGTGGTTAATTGGGTTTATAAATACATATTTTATAATAAATATATTATAATATAATATAAAATATTATATTAAATATAAAATAATATTAAAATAAGCCCAATTGGGTTAGGAAATGGTGGGAAAGGGCTAAAGTGGGCCTTTTGAAGGGAAAAAGTGGCTAAATGGATGGTGGGAAAGGTGTATGGTGGACAAGTGGGTGGTGGGATGGTTAGGATGGAGGATTAATGGCTGTAATTTGGTGTCTACAGATGCCCCTTTTGTACCATGTTGCGTGAAACACAATATGGTGCAAAAATACGAGACACCTGCTTGGGCTATGGGCGCAAAAGCAGCTTCTCTCTATTGTTGGATTTGAGCACTGATGTTGAAGACAAAAGAATAAAGAATTTTTGGAATTTGTGTAGCTTACCCCCTCAATTGGCGAATGAGAAGCATCTCACGAGCCAATTGAAAAATAATTTTGTGCAAGTGATGAATGATGTGATGAAATGTTATGTGATTGTAGACGATATGAATGATGTAAAGGAAATTGTGTTGACTGTATATGAATGATGTAAAATGTGATACCATTTTTTGCCCCAATGGTGGAAAGGGGGTTGGTGCAAAATACCATGTGATTGTGGATGATATGAATGATGTAAAGAAATTCCATTTATACTCCCCAACGTGAAAAGGGTTTTGTCCAATGTCATGATCATGTGAGATGTATCCCATTATGGGAAATCATAATCAAATTGTAGTTGCCCCAAATTTTGGGATGATTCGATGTTGTTGAATAAGATGTCGCAATGGCGTCATTGAGTATGCAAGGTATGAAGATGCATGATGACTAAGTCAACGTAGGGGTGGGGTAGTGACTGTGGAAAATTCTTTGCCAATTCCATAATGGAACCAATCAACCTACCAATATAGCCTGTATTGTGATTGTTGTCAAATGAATGAGTGTTTGTGATTTTGATTATCCATGTTTTCGTGCCCCATGGAAGAGGGCATCAATGACTGCCTTTGAGCAAATTGTTCTTGGCAAGGTTGCACTCAAAATGTGAGGTGCCCAATGTGATTGTGATCTTGGAAAATGAGATAATTGATGATGATCATGGTCAAGTGTCCTTATTGTAGATTATTCATCTTACCGAATTGCATGGATTACTATCGCTGCAATCACCAAGTTTATAGAATAACCCACTAGATACGAGGTTCGCTTGAATGAACTGAACAAATGGTGGATGAAATGATTGATGGATTGAAATATGGTGATGGAAGAATGAATGGATGAATGAATGTTGTGCTTTCACTAAATGTAGAGTTAGTTGACGTATGATTTGTATTTTGTGCTTCTTTTAGTGTTTCACTTTGCATGAACATGAGAGATTTATTGGTCAAATCAACTCCAATTTTCATGAAATTATGTGGGATGATGAAGAATATGATGTAGAATGGTCAGATGTTAGTTTTGTGAAAATTTGGATTGACTTGATGCATTTTGTGACTCAATTTGTGTATTTTGAAGATTTGGTTTGTTCTCAAAAATTATGCATGCAAAATGATTTATGTTTTCACAAAACCTGATTTTATGATGTGCATGATGTGTGGATGAAATTTGGTGAAATTTGGAGGAGGTAAGCTACTATTTTGATTGATTTTGTCTTTATGCCTTTTTGGGGCCAGACGCCTAGCTGCACCTATGGCATCCCGTAGGTGCACAGGTGCGCCTAGGTGCCCTGCGATCTACGGATTGCAAGTGTAGGCCTACACCTGAATGCACTAAGGAAAGCTATAAATAGCTTTCTGAGTGAATCGTGAGGCTCACTTGTGCATTTTAGACTTTGAGAAGCTGCGTTTGAGGAGTGGAGTGGATTTGTGAGCTTAGTGAGGCTAGTGGGAATCTATATGGAAGCTATGGTGGTAGAGGGATCGAATGCTGCTGGTGGAGTTGAGGCACCATTTGCCCCGATAATGTTTAAAAACACTTTGTCTTTTGTGCAAATTTTTTTTTTTTTTGAAATAGTATTAATAAAAATGTTTGTTGTTGTAGTTGAGGGACATAGAGCCTCGACATCGGTTCTCTCCTCTTGTTCCTGGGATGAGGAAGAAGCTCACGGATGGGGATTGGGAGCTATTGGGGAAGGTGGGCCTGGAGGGGGTAGCTAGGTTGGATGTTGTGAGGGCGGATGAGGGGTATCTCTCATCATTGATAGAGAGATGGGACTCTGATAGGGGGACATTCCAACTACCGACTAGGGAGGCTACTATCACCCTTGAGGATGTATACCACATCCTCAAGGTGCCAGTAGAAGGGGAGAAGGTGGTGGTTGGGCATGACAAGAAGGTTGAGATGGAGAAGATGTTTGGGGATCGATGGTGGGAGGCTCGGATGGGAGATGGAGGTATATGCTATCTGAGCATGTACAAGGTGAAGGAGTTGGATGCACTCCTAGCCTTGATCATGTTTGTGTTAGCAAACATAGTGCTACCTAATAAGCACTAGCTATAGGTTCCCTTGGAATCTATTAGGTTTTATGAGTGATCTACTCATCGATCGCAAGGGAATATGCATGGGCTCCTGTGTTGTTGGCATAACTATATCAGGAGCTATATGAGGTGACACATAGAAGGAGGAAGGGGATTGGGTGCAGCTTCCTCCTACAGTGTTGAGCTTGGGAGCATTTTAGTGTGGCTCGACTAGAGGGGTTACCATGTCAGGCATGGCAGATGAGGGAGCCCTATGCTAGGTGATGGGTAGTGGTAGAGGAGGTACAACCGAGTCGAGAGGTGCATACCAACCAATGGTATCGGGATATGTGGTCGAGGTTGACTCGGGCTGACGTGATATGGAGGCCATGGTGAGGAGCTCTATGGGATGGTGATAGGGAGCAGCTACATCGGGTGAGGTAGGCTCAATGGTTGATTGGGTGGAGGGATGAGGAGGTGGAGTAATTTTAGTACTCATGGGTGTTGAGGCAATTTGGCTTACCTCAAGATGTGCCAGATGAGTCGGTGTTGTATCGACATCGACGGGATGAGGTGGGGCTCCCATGTGCAGAGCCATGGTGGGTGCATATGGATGATGATGAGCAGTAGGAGGTCCCCGATGTAGATGATGTCGGGGTGACTTCAGAGTATGTAGCTTGGTTTGGTGCCCAACTAGTGTGGGTACCAAAGGTGGTGAGTGGTGATGCGGTAGCTATGGGGTCGAGGGGGACTCCGAAGAGGATGAGGCCTCAGTGATCGATGAGTCAGAGGTGGTCGAGGGGAGCAGCCTAGTAGGCTCTAGATATGGGGTTGGTGGATGAGGAGAGGGAGGATGATGAGGATATGGGTGAGATATCTGAGGTGGCTAGGTTATGGGTGAAGGTGGAGCAGCTTCACGAGGAGTGAGAGACTATGCTTGAGTCTCATAGGGAGTCCTTGGCTACTATAGCTCGGATGGAGGTGGAGCGGGAGTTGGGGCTAGTGATCAGGAGATGGTCATGAGGCTTCAGGAAGAGATGTTGGTGAAGGAGCATCGACATCAGATGGACCTATAGTATCTATAGGCCAGTGAGGCGTATGCACATTCCTTGGAGGATTTGTGTATGCGTAACCACATTACGTTGTCGGATCCTCCTTCTTCTATAGCCGAGTCATCTAGGCATACTGAGTCTAGGTAGAGTACTAGGCCTAGGGCTCCTACTAGATCTCAGGAGTCCTCTCATGGACATTAGCTTAGTGCTTAGATGCACTATTTTGTATATGAGCCTTGGTGCTCCCTTGTAGCCTTTTTGGCATTTATTGTATATGCGATATTTATACATATATATACATGGATTTTATTTTTGTGTTATATTTTGTGTGAATGCAATCCTATTTTATGTTTTATGCAATTTTTGATTTAATGTTTTATGGATGATTAATGCAAGCTAATTAATGATGTATATGCATAATTTTTATATGGATGATTAATGCAAGCTATATGTATGTGCTATGATGAATCTAAACTATATGAGAGGAATGCATGTTGTTCGAATGATCTTTTATAGTTCAGAAATTTTATTGGCCATTTTTGTTGTCCATTGTTTGTCAATTGGGGGTACCCAATTTAGTGGCTTTATGCAACTTGAACTTGTAATGAAGACATGGATGTTGACATGGAAGAAGATATGGATGTTGATATGGAAGAAGATATGGATGTTGATATGGAATATTGAAGGATTTTCAAAGACTCAAACATACTAGTGTCCTCAACCAAACTCACTAAGGTTGTCTAACTTTCTTTAGGACCAAATGTGTGTGCGAGTGAGGTTCAATTACCAAATATTGAGTATGAAAATGACCCTATCCAATCAAGCACCAGTGTGTGTGCATGTGAAGTTCATTAACCCATTATGAGTAAATTAGGCATGACCTATTATGGAGATGACCCAGAGGCTAGCCTGTCCTTATGTGCGGTCAGAGGTCTCTCTTTTTGTGAGAGAGACATGTCACCTCGCATGAGCTTACTCCACTGCCAGTCAAGCATCTATAGCCTCGGTGGAGATTCACTCCATAGTCCAATGGGATTGATATTTTAGGCCTTGGGGATGACTACCCATCCTTGTCAGGGGAATGTAGTATGATCCTTACAACTTTAGGGATCGAGGGTGTGGGGGTTGAATTTGTTAATTTTGTATAGAGCTTTGGGGAATTGGATTCTCAACCGAAGTGTGATGAGAATTTTGACCCTATCCTTACTACTCTATGTTTTTATGTTTATGTTTGGAGAGCAATTGTGGTAGTGGTGAGAACCACTATTTTTGGACTATGTTGCATGATGGGACAAGTGAGGATTATCTCCTTTTTACCTCAAGGTGCTACCCAAGTATGGTACTAACCCTCCTTAGCTCAAAATGTTTTTAAGATGTGATGGAATGTGGTTGGTTCAAGATTGTTTTGTGATCAATCGACAATACTCAAGACTTTCTTAGTGTGTAAAGTGTGTTTTTGGTCCTAAAGAAAATCGGACATCCATTTGGAGGTTGCTTGCTACACTAGTAATGGCTGAGTGATTGAAAATCTAGGCCTTATGATTTTTGACACATGATGTGGTTGACATATGACTTTTGTGAGAGTTGCATGATTTCTTCAAACTAGGTACCCCCAATTGTTATAACTTGACTTTTTGTTTATGGCCATATCATCATTACTATGCAAGATCATTGAACATGGGATGGGATGAATGCAATTTGTACAATGAATGAATATGACGTGATGAATGCAAGTATGAATTTCTATATGTATGAATGCAAGTGTAAGTAAAATGCATGCCTATATGTATGCATGTAAGTGTGAAAAATGCATGTAAATATGCCTATATGAAAGCATGCCTATGTAAATGAAATTTGTTTTTGTTGTTTTTTTTTTAGCCATGTATATATACATATAAAGTGTCACTTTTAACAATAGAATACCTTTAAATGAAGAACATTAAGTGGTTTAGGGTCCTCTATTCCCTCTAAATCGGCAAGTCTATAAGTACCATTACCCACTTTTTGAGTGATTATATATGGACCTAACCAATTGGCTACAAATTTGTCACGAAGATGTGGCAAAGCATTGGTGTTTTGTTGGTTCTCTTTGAGTACCAGATCCCCTACTTGAAATTCCTGAAGATGGACTTTAGCATTGTAAGCACGCTTTAGGCGGTCTTGATAAACTCGTAAATGTTCTAGTGCATTGACTCACCTTTCATCTAGGAGAGTGAGTTGGTCAAGTCATGCTTGTCTAGCTGTATCATCATCTATGAATTCCTGCAAGGAAACTCGTAAGGAGGGAATCTCAAGCTCAAGAGGCATAATAGCTTCTGCTCCATAGACCAAGGAAAATGGTGTTGCTCCTATTGGCATTCAGATGCTTGTTCGATAAGCCCAAAGTGCCAAAGGAATTTGTGTATGCCAATATTTATGATTTTCTTTGATGAGTTTCTTAAGAATGGCAATCAAGGTCTTATTGGTAGCTTCAACTTGTCCATTTTCTTGTGGGTAATAAGGAGTCGAGAAACTATGTTGGATATTATACTTTTTGCAAAGTGCTCGAACATCCTTGTTCTTGAAAGACTTACCATTATCAAAAATGATTTTAGAGGGAATGCCAAAGTGACAGATGATATGGTGGAGTATGAAATCCATAATTCGAGGTCCTATCGTACTGGTTAGAGGTATGGCCTCAACCCACTTTGTGAAGTATTCTATGGTGGTGATGATGAATGTATGTTGTCCCGAAGAAGGAGGTAAGATTTTTCCAATTAAATCTAGGCCCCATTGTGAAAAGGGCCAAAAGATTTGTATAGGTTGTAAAGCTTGTGATGGTACATGAGTTAAATTGGTGTGTGTTTGACATTGTTTGCAATTTTTGACATAGTTGCAACAATCATGCTCCATTGTGGGCCAATAATAACCCATGCGTAATAGATGCTTTGCAATGGCCATTCCACTAAAATGACCACCACAAGTACCATCATGGGCTTCTTGTATGGCTCTTTGAGCCTCACTTTGTTCGAGACAATGAAGAAGGATTCCATCATAACCTCATTTATACAACACATCACCCAAGAGAATGAAATGGGCTACTTTTTGCTTGAAAGCATGTTTGGTAGACCGAGACATGTCAGATGGGAGTGTTCCAAATTTTAAGAAGGCTACTATGGGGCTTGACCAAGACTCACATGGTTCCATATGGATAAAGCAAATATCTTTTCCATCCATAGGGTCAGCACGGACAATGGTTGCTTTAGAGATTGTTGAGATTATTAGGGGTTGTACCTCTCCTAAGTCATTCTTTGGAATCAATGATCCAAGAGAGGCCATTGCATCTGCAAATCTATTAGTCGAACGAGGTAAGTTGTTGATTTCATACCATTCGAATGTTGAGAGCAATTTCATTGCTACTTCATGATAAAGCTTAATGGTAGGTTCTTTGCATTGGTATTCTCCGGTTACCTATTTGACTACAAGTTGAGAATCCCCAAATATTTGAATACGCTTAATACCCATAGCTATAGCTGATTGAAGACCTAAGATTAAGGCTTCGTACTCTGTTGTGTTGTTTGTGCAAGAGAAGTCTAGCTTGAATGATAAGGGGATGGGAATCCCTTGTGGTGTATGAAAGACAACTCCTGCACCTTGACCTTTCTCGCACTTAGATCCATCAAAGAATAAGGTGATATCGACATCTTCCTTCGGAATGACATATTCTTCTAATTCAGTGACTAAAAATACCGAATCATCTGGGAGCTCTATAATCAAAGGATGATCACTAGGTAGTGGAGCTTCCGCAAGTTGATCGGCTATCACTTGACCTTTAATGGATTTTTGGCTAATAAATTTGAGATCAAATTCTATGAGGAGCATTATCCATTTAGCGGTACGAGTGTTGTTATAAGTGCGAGACATCATGTAACGCAGAGGATTTTCTCTAGCTATGACATAGGTTGTTTGGCTTAGCATATAATATTGGAGTTTCTTAGTGGCCAAGACCATTGCTAAGCATAGTTTTTCTATGTAAGCGTATCATGTTTCATAACTCACCAATGTTCGACTAATGTAATAGATTGCTTGCTCTCGATTTTATTCATTTTTTTGTGCAAGCATTGTCCCTAAAGCAACCTCTGTAGCTGAGACATAGAGATGAAAAGGGACCCCCGACCTAGGAGGAGTTAAGACTGGCGGTGAAGTTAGGTATCGCTTGATGTCATCAAATGCTTTTTGACATTCTTCTATCCATACGAATGGCACCCCCTTTTGTAGCAAGTGGTTAAATGGCCTGCATTTATCGGAAAGTTGTGCAATGAAGCATTTGATTGATTGAATTTTGCCTTGCAAGCTATGCAATTCCTTGATGTTAGTTGGGGGTGGCATTTCCATGATGGCCTTAACCTTATTTGGGTCCACTTCAATGCCTCTTTTGGAGACAATGAATCCTAAAATTTTACCAGAGGTAACACCAAAGACACACTTTTTGGGATTTAACCTCACCTTGTATTCTAGAAGTCGATCAAAAATATTTTCCAAGACATCAATGTGTTCTTGTCGAGTTTTAGATTTAGCCAAGAGATCATCTACATAGTCTTCGATGATTTTATGCATGTAATCATGAAAGATGTAAGTCATGGCTCTTTGATAAGTAGCTCCTACATTTTTGAGGCCAAAGGGCATAACCCTAAAACAAAATGTTCCCCAAGGTGTTGTGAATGTCATTTTGTGTTGGTCATCAGGATTTATTCGAATTTGGTTGTATCCTAAAAAACCATCCATGAGGGAAAGCATTTCATGGCCTACGTAGGTGTCGACAAGAGTATCAATGTTTGGTAGAGGGAAGTCATCCTTAGGACACACTTTATTTAGATCTCGAAAGTCATTGCAAACGTGTATCACCCCATTAGGCTTACGAATGGGTACCATGTTTGAAAGCCACTCAGGATAGTCAATAGGAATGATAAAATGTACATCTAGTAGCTTTTGTATTTCCTCCTTGACTATGAGGGCCACGGTAGGATGCATTCTCCTAAGATTTTGTTTGACCGGCTTGGCATCAGGATGTAAGGTGAGGTTATGGACCACAAGATTAGGGTCAAGGCTAGGCATATCCTTGTAGGACCATGCAAACACATCTTTCTTTTTCTTGAGGAGAGCAATGAATTGCTCTTGTTCATCGGGTGTTAAAATTTTTCCAAGCTTGACAACTTGGGGATTGTCGGGATCTGAACTAAGGTTCACATCGATGGTATCTTCAATGGACATATGTGAGCCTTCCTCAAGTTGATGTGGTGTTGGGATCAGATTTATGTCATCTAAGATGTCATCCAACTTTTCCTATTTATCATTGCCTAACTCTGCCTGAAAGACCTCGGGACCGTTAGTGGAAAGTGATGGGGGTGAAGGTGGCGGTGAAGGAGGAATGTAGTTGGTCGAAGCCCTTAGAAATTCCTCAGATAGGATGAGCTCCAAAAAGGAGGGTGGGGAAGAAATCTGGTCCAAGTCAATAAGGCTAATGTCAATTGGAATTGGCCTAGCCAAATCGTATGGATTGCGGAGCGGGGTGAATAAGTCAATAGGATTCATATTGACCTAGCGGAAGGAAGGATGGCTTGGATGAATGGGTAGATGGAATGATTGAATCTGAACTGATGTCGAGTCATGTTATCCCTATAATAATAGATGTGAAATTAACATGAGAGCAACACATATTTTTGTTTTTTTTATTTTTTTGTTGATTTTTTTTTGAAATATGTACATATGTTACAATTCTTGGCTTATGTGTGTGGCTCAAGGTGGATTACCAGGCGGGTCCGCTTGTTCTTATGGAAGAAGTAAGTGGAATATGGGATGATGGATGGGGAACATTCGGAGGTAAAACTCTTCCTATTGGGTGATGGGGACAATGGGTTGTGACTCCTCTTCAGAATCGTCAGAAGCGTTTGACATGACTTCAAACTCTTCGTAACTTTCATCATCGGAATCAAAGATAGGATAGGAGAAGTTTATGGGATCATCCTCGTCTACTTCATCAATGTGAAGTTCTTGAAGGGCTTGTTCAAGAGAGGATGTTGAGGGTAATGGATGGGTGGGGTGATCTTCATCATTGAGGCTAAGCTTTTTAAAGGCTTGCTCAAGAGAAGAGGTGGAAGACAATGGGGTATAGCCTAAACCAAAATGATCATGGGTGCCTCTATATGGGACATCTAAGATATCATGCATCCCTTGCTCATGGGAACCTAGACCTTGACCTTGCCAATTAACCATGTTAAAGTAGCGGGATGGAAACTCCTCCATATTAGGTATGTTGGCATGCCTAGGCTCTTTTGGTTCTTTGGGTGGGTTTGCTCCAGTTGAGAAATCCAACCCTCCATAAACAAATTTAATGCTATTTGGAGCTACACTCATGTCATAAACAACACCTATGGTTAAAGAACGATCCCGGGGACGTCCAAAATCCTTAGCTATGGGAATGGCTAGGGGTGTGATGGTGACATCTTGGACCACGTACTCACCTATACCAGGATTGGTGATGTGGAATTTGACTTGGGTTGATGTGGTTGATGATGGGGACTCAAATGGTTCTGGATTGGTTGTGGATGGTGGTGAATTAAATATTTCATAATCTGAAAGTTTGACTTGTGAAACATCAGCTGATGGAGTGGGGTTGGATGGCGATGTGGAATTAGAAGGTGATGGATGGGGTAATGATGAAATAGAAGAAGTGGTTGTAGAAGAAGGGGTAGTTGTGATGTACGATGTGCTAATAGTAGATTGACTATGACCACATGTACAAGAAGAAATGGATGTTTGAGGAGGTGATGTGATGGGTAGCTCCTCTAAGATGGGAGCTTTAGAAGAAGATGTAGATGGATTAGAAGAAGGTGGATTAGAAGATGATGTGGATGGATTCGATGATGGGGCCAAGAATAAATGGGTGGAAGGTAACATGGATTCATAAGGATTTGAAATGAAATTACAATACTTAAAAGGTTCGACATCCGTGGGGATGCAATGGACTTGTCCATCATGAACATATTTCAAGCATTGGTGGAGAATCGAAGGAACACATTTCATTTCCCTCATCCAAGGTCTACCAAGGAGTATATTATATGCCATGGCTCCTTCCAAGATGTGAAACATTGTGTGCAATGTTTTGGCCCCTACTTCTATGGGTAAAACAATAGTGCCAATTGTGGTACACAAAGCATCATTAAATGCTTTGAGGGTGAATGATGATTTGGAAATGTGGGATGGAGGTAATTTGAGGTGGCTAAGGGCAGTGGTAGTGATGATATTGATGGATGAGCCGGTATCAATTAGGACTCTTTTGAATGGCTTTCTATCTATTAAGGCCATTATGTGCAATGGAGGGTCTACTGATTCTGAACTCATTGACTTTATCTCAAAGTCATAGAAGGTGATTGATGGCTCCATGCACGTCCTAACACTCCCTACAAAGTTGTTGAAGGCATTAGAGTCTTGGGATTCTAACTCAATTGACTTGAGTATTTCCATTAAAGCTTCTCTATGCCTAGGGGATTGTTGGATAAGCTCATACATAAAATCTTGGTTGATGCCATTTTCAAACTAGTGGTTAACCGACTGGTTAAGGTTACCGCTGGCCTTATTGGATGAAGGATGGGTTGATTGGATGGATTGGATAGATTGATTGGTGGAGATGGATTTGGTGATGTTTGTATGGGAGGTGGATTCGAAGGTTGTTGAGCATTTTGTTGATTTTGTCATTGCCCTCTAGTGACCACATGGACCGCTCCTACAAATTTTTGGTACTGTTGGACATGATTTACTTGGTTAGGAGGTGCTTGTTGATTGTTACCTCCTACATTATGTTGGACCTCCCCATGGTTAGGTAGAGGTGTTTGATATATGCCCAAGTTTTGGTTTTGTGGAGCTAAGGGGTTATCCACGTTAATGGCCCCTAGGTCTATGAGGTCTTGCACTATGTTCTTGAAAACATGGCAAGAGTTAATATCATGCCCATTTTGCCTATGGTATGGGCAAAACAAGTGCTCTCTATAACTTTTAGGCCTTTTAGTGGGGTCATCGGGCCTGATTTTTGACAAGGCTAATTTATTAGTCTCATACAACCTTCGAAACAAGGATGAATACGACTCCGCTAAGGGAGTGTATTGTCATTGGGGTCGATTGTATTGGTGATGGGTAGGTTGTTCCATAGTTGGCATTATGTTTTGTACCATTGGTGCTTGGGTTACTGATGGGACCGCATGATAGGTAATTTGTTGTTGCACCAGATTTTGAGCCACTACGGGCTAGCTCATCACCACTTGATTGACTTGATTAGTTGTGTTAGTCATTGAGGCTTGTGTTGATTTAGTTTGGCTGGATTGATTATTTTGATATTGGCCCTTATTTTGCCATTCCTTTTTCTTAGGCTTAATGACACCTTCTTGGATTTTTATCTCCTCAATGACACTAGCCTGTGCTAAAGCTTCTTCAAATGTTCTATAGGTATTTAGTTGTAGCATCCAAGAGATGGGTTTTAAGCAACTCTTGGTGAAAAGTTTTATTAACTTCTTCCATTGGTAGGGAGAATGGCAACTTTGTTATGACTGCCCTCCAATGGTTTCCAAAATCATAGATAGGCTCATCATCCCATTGTTTCAAATAATATATGTCCGATAATGATACCTTCTTTCTAATATTGAGAGCAAAACGTTCAAAGAATAGGTCCATCAATTGGTCAAAAGTATAAATACTATGTGTAGGCAATTGATTATACCATTCTATGGCATCTCCCCTAATGTTTGAGGAAATGTTCAGAGCATAAGAGCATTATCATCATTAATCCGAAAACATGCATGAACAAATGAACTCACATGCTCCTTGGGATCCTCAGTTCCCCTAAACTTGTCAAACTTTGGTAACGTAAAATCTATCGGATATGGCGGTGATGGTACCGAAGGGTGGATTGGTTGATGGATCAGTTGGCTTAAGGTTAGATTTTGGCTTGTTATGCCCGGTGAGTTTTGCATCAACTGATCAATTTGTTTTTGTATTGCTTGGAATCTAAGGTCTTCTGCTGGAATGTGAGGACCTTGGATTATGTGATGGTTGGATGATGGGTTGGATGAGAGATGTTGTGGTGTAACCAACATGGTATTGTGAAATGAGTTGGGTTGGGGATGAGGTGAATATTGATGGTTAAAATATGGGGATGATTGATGAGGGGGTTGATGGAAGAATTGGTTGTGTGGTTGGCTAGCAGCAATGGTAATTGGTGTGGTTGATGTGTGGATGTGCGGTGGATTAGGAATGGAGACTATGGAATATTGGGGAACCCATGCTAGATTTTGGTTGGTGGTTGGAGGTTGGCTTGGAACTGTTTGGATCATAGGGTCTATATGGACTGGTTGTTTACCTCTTGTTCATTGTGAAAGCAACCTATTTATGAGACCTAATGTATCCGTAAGTTCTTGATCTGACCAGGTGTCAAAGGATGTGGTTGTGGCTAGGTTAGATGATGGAGGGGTGGATGAAGATGGATGAGAAGACATGGGCATGGAGCAAGTTGCATTTGATGTGACAACTTGGGGGTTGGGTACTTGTGAGGCAGCATTGACATACTCCTCATACAATGGGTTGGAATATGTGGATGTGGGGTAAGTGTTAAGAACACTTGGATTTTGTTGTGATTGGCTCATGGAAGAAGGCATACCATATTCATAAACAGAATTATGATGTCCTTGGGTGAGGTAGGAGGTAGCCAATTTGGGTTCTTCAAAACCCTCTTGGCTAAGGGGCTCTAAGACATAGTTGGAAGACTTGTAGATGGCCTTCACTTTGTCCATGTCTATGTGGGTGGTGGTTATTTCCACATTGTGTGGAAGGGATCCTACTTGAGGTAGGGATGGATATGGTGATCCAGATGAAGTAGTCTGAACCATACTAGATAGGTTGGCTACCGAAGTAGCGGGAGAATGGGAAATATTTTCCATTAAATAATTTTGGTTTATTACTTTCTTTTGTTGTCTCGTTAGTACCATAAAGTATTTAAACCAAAAATTTAAAGCTTATCAAAATTACACAAACTGAAAACTTTTTCAGAATTTAAAGTAAAGAAAACAATCAATCCTAGGTTTTACCATGTGTGGCTTACCTTGTTCATTAATTATTTTCTTTCGTTAATGTGAGATTCTTTTTAGAATTGTAGGCTTGTGTGTTTTGATGTAACTTAATCTTGCTTAAAGAAAACAAAGGTAAAAAACTATGGTTGGTTGGGGCAACGAGATTCTTGTTGGTAATGACCTCCAACAAGTTTGCTCAGGGGTAATCCTATGGTTTCTAGGGTAGATATTGGTGGATGGAAATCACTGCCACCATCACCAAATCTCAAGCAATGGTTGGTGATGAAATCCAACCACTACTGTTAAAAAGTGAATCGTGCAAGTGTGTGTGATTAATTTTATTAAATCTCTTGTTCTCTATGGTGTTCAAACAATATTAAAGATGACTAAATTTACTAATCTAAATTAGAAGCCAACATAAAGATGCAAATTTCACCTAAAGAGAGTGGAGTACACCGCTCAAAACCCCTACCTACAAATGATACCAAATGATATCAAAAGAGCAACCGGAGGGTTCGTCCACCTCTCTACCAAAGGGGTCAGCCTAGGGCAGGATTAATTTATGTGTCAAGATGTTGTTCCTATTTAGATATAAAAAATTTAAGTGATCTTTAACTCCTAAATGCAAAATCTAGAATGCTTTTATGTTTCACATGCACTACAAAATGCAAACAATCACCTAGATCTACAATTTTAGAACAAGAAATGAAATTTGTGTAAATAAATGCACACAAACCCTAAATGTAATTTTCTAAGGATTCTTTCCCAAATTACTTAGTGTTAAGTTCCTTTTATAACCCAAAAACAGCAAAAAACTAGAAAATACAGAATACGTAAATCATGAAATGAAAAACTAGGGTTATGGGACTTACTCGAAAGCCTTAGCTCTGCTCCAAATCACTACCAAGCATATTGCCTATGTAGCTCCTATGTAGCACTACTTGGTTGTCTACAATCACCATCGAATGCCTATGTAACCTCTGAAAGTGCTGCAGAATGCTACAGAAACCCTAGCGGTGAGATCGATGACTTCTGTACTTCTAAAAATCCCTACAACAACCAGAAATAAAATCAAGTTAGCAAAGTAAATCAATTTAAATAATGAAACCCTTGTGGGGTCCCACCGTGATCACCATTTGTAGAGCTAAAAGCACAACACTAAATACAATATAAAATTAAATAACTCAAGAGACAATGTAATTGCACAAGAAATATTATTATTAAATAATAGGGGGAGCTAAAAAACTCCTTTGTACAATTAATTCTACCTTGAAATAAATGTTGTGATACAATGAATACAGATTTCTAGGGTTCTCCGAAACCCTAGCTACAATGAAAGAGTGTCTTCAATGTGCTTCGCTCCCAATAGAATGAGTGGGCTTTAGGTATCCGATTTTGGGCCACTCCAGCTTTAGAAACTATCCAATAATAGATAAAACCTATAGATCTACATACATACAAACAAAAAATGAGATTAGTAACACCTGTGAGGGCTCCATAGTGTGAGACCCTCAGATATCAATAAAACCCTAGCTATCAATAAATCAAATGGCATATAAAAATCTATAGATTATGCAATAAAATAACACCAATGATGATTTACCTTGCTTATGATGATACGTTGCTTCATTATTGTAAATTCGATGATAGATGACTTGATGTAGTAGACTCTAGTTTGCATTTGATGATTATGGTAGGCTCTAGTGTGAGCTTGGTAGGCTTTGGCATGAGCTTGGTAGGCTTTGGCATGAGCTTGTAGCTCCTGAGCATACAAATCAGGCTCTCGTGTGCCTGCAGTCTCACATGAGCTTGGAAAGCTCTGATCTGTTGAAGGCTCTTAGAGAGCTTTAGGTTAGGGTTAAATCTACAAAGCATATCATGGGGATGTGAAGGAATAAGGATATGATGGGATGAAGAGATGGATAAATGGGAATGATGACGGAATGGGGAATGGATGTGGAGATGGCTAGAATGGTGAAGTCCTATGACAAGCTAGGGTTTTGGATCTTTATGGAACTATAACCTTATGCTTCACAAGGGCTTCTTCAATGATCTCTTTATGAACAAAAACATTCCAGGTGTTTGAGCATTATGAATGCTCCTATTTTATAATCTAGCTTAGGGTTTTCTTAGGGTTTTAGCCTTACACTTTTAATCGTGTGGCTAAGATTAAATCAGATCCTAAGGTTGAGATTACACTTTAGATGTGGCATGGATTAATGAAGATGGATGGTGGAGATTAGATTAGATCGGATGATTATGGTTAATTAGGTTTATAAATACATATTTTATAATAAATATATTATAATATAATATAAAATATTATATTAAATATAAAATAATATTAAAATAAGCCCAATTGGGTTAGGAAATGGCGGGAAAGGGCTAAAGTGGGCCTTTTGAAGGCGGAAGGACTAAAAGTGGCTAAATGGATGGTGGGAAAGGTGTATGGTGGACAAGTGGGTGGTGGGATGGTTAGGATGGAGGATTAATGGCTGTAATTTGGTGTCTACACCTCCCTACCAGTGTGTCAAGAACCTAGTCAATGAATGGCGATAGAAAGTGATCCTTTTTTATTGCTTTATTCAACGACCTGTAATCAACATAGATTCTCCATTTCCTATTCTTTTTGGGTACCACTACCAGAGGTGATACCCATTCATTGTTAGATATAGGATAGATAAATCGTACTGATAGGAGATTTTATAATTTTGCCTTAACTATCTCTTTCATTATGGGGTTCATTCTTCTTTGTGGCTGCCTACTCGAACTTGTCTATTCCTCCAAGCGAATTAGATGGATACAAACTTTTGAAGCAATTTATTTCATGTCTAATTAGTCCTAAGAAAAGGCCTAATGATGTCTAGCTAGGATATCCTTCAATGTAGGTATTTTAACAAGTGTCAACTTAATGCTAACATTCAACATTTTTCTAGGCTCAATATAAATCTATCTGATGTGGTGGTATTAGATGACTACCAATGGTGATTCTGGAGTGATGTGAGAAGAAAATCCATGAAGGAAATCCATGATTATCCTATCCTCATCCACCTCCTTTTCCAATTCAATTAGTGTTATTATGGGTTGTATCATGGACAGTGATCTATCATCCTAATTTTCCCAATCAGGCTCCCCCAATGTATCAACAAACTGTGCAGGTGGAGAGATGGTCAATTTTTTGACATCCTAACCATCTAAAATGGCCATCTATCCATTTTAGTAGCTTATGTAAGTATCAACTATTACCATCCATAGCCTTCCCATGATGAGTGGATAGCCTCCTAGGCTAAAATTGATTATAGTACCAAGAAGTCTATTGGGTACTCCCAAGCATCCACTGTCACGATAATGTCTTCCAACATTCCATCCAATGATCCTGTTGATATATCATCTAGTTGTGGAAAAATCTTGGTGGGCTTTAGGCCTATGATCCTGAGCTTATCCATGGTATATTTTTGTATGACATTGATAGATGCTCCTATGTCCACTAAAGTGTTGGCCAATGAGTGGCCACCAATATTTACTATTAAGACTGAACTACCTAGGTCTGCATACTTGAGGTGGCAGGTCCTTCCAAGCATCAAATCTATCAATTTCCCCACCACATTGATTTTTTGGGTAGGCTTGTAGCCTGGCCTTATCAAACATAACTCTTTGATGACCTTGGTGTAAATTGGGACATATCTTATGGCTTGAAATAATAGAATTGTTACAATCAATTTTTTTAGACTTGACAAGATGTCAAACTCGAACTACAATGGTTTCCTCTACTCCTATAACCTTTTGGGAAATGGATGTGGTGAGAAAATATTACGTTCCGAAAAACATTCATTTCTCTTCCATAAATTATCAATCTAGTAAGTCTATAAATTTATGAGTGTCACACACAGTATATGCCTGCAGTTTTGGGGAACAAATCTAGTTGTACCTTATTTATTTTGGTGGGGAGTTTTGTGTAATTTGATTCCAGCCAAACCAAATAAACTAAGTGCGGGAAATAAAATAAATAAATTATAAACAAAAAGTAAAGTGCTGGAAATAAAATGCGAGGAAATAAACACACACAAATAAAATTAAATAAAGCAGTAAACTAATCTACAGAAAGCAAATGCACAAATTAAACATGGGAGGACTACTATAGGGAGTGGGCCCAAGCTCCCGCAGATAGTCCGCCTAGCTAGCTACATAGAGCTTGCTCGAATAAGAGGAGTTGCACTCTTAATTAATTAAATAATAAAATAAAATAAGTTGTGTAAAATTAATCATTCATCTCCCCCCTTGTTCATCTGGCCTGCGTATTTATATAAAGTGCAACCAGATATCATTACAATAACAAATCAATCTATTTTAATCATGTGATGTGATTTAGTTACAATTGATTCTACACATATTTTATTCTTCTATTTTAAAGTATGTTTGTTCACCAGAAGGATAAATATAAACATCCTTAGGTGTACATAACAACAAATCCTAAACTAATGCATCCTAAAAATAATAATATGCTTTAAGAGCTTTACAAGTTCAACCGGCCAATCGGTTGATAATAATAACAAGCACTTTATTCTATTTAATAAATGCATGATTAAAATAGATCTCCTTTGTCTTCACGTGCAACCTCCTCCATAGTCCTTGGTCAACCAGTCAAAGTTGACTTGGTAAATCTTGCAAAGTATGAAGGCATGGAGGCACCTTCCGTATGAGGAAGGTGCCTACTTTTGTTGGGTGCCTTCCTTATAAGTAAGACGCCTACTTCTGTTGGGGGTACCTTCCTTATAAGAAAGGCGCCTAATTCTATTGGGGGTGCCTTTCTTATAAGGAAGGCACCTACTTCTACTGGGCACCTTCCTTGAAGAGGAAGGCACCTACTTCTTCTTGGTACCCTCCTTGAAGAGGAAGGCACATACTTCTACTGAGCACCTTCATTGAAGAGGAAGGCACCTGCTCTCATGCCTTAGTCTCTGAAAGCAGAAGTATATTAGGTCCAAGTGGATGTAGACTGGAAAACACCATATTAGTAATAAAACCTGCATTTATACACATTTCCCACTAAAATCACCAATCAAGCATAATACCGGATTTTCTATCAATTATATGCATAAGTTATATAAAATACATCTCATATGCTAATTGAACCAGTGATAATTCTCCTTAACCCTGTATATAAAATGAGCATTTTTGGTGCTCATCATCCCCCCATGCCTAACATGTGCCACGCCCTCATGGCACCAAAAGGTGAAGTTATCCCTCTCGTAGGCTGACCATGCCAAAAATTTTATCATGTCTTCATGACAACAACCCCTGGGATATATATTATTTTCTTATTTTTTTTTTAATGGCCTTTAGCATCTCTGTTTCTCTGCCGCTAAGTGCTGTATTTTTTTCCATTCAACACTACTATTTTTTTCCTTAGTACTATTTTTCTATTCAGCACTGTGTTTTTTTTTTATTGAGTTTTGCTATTCTTCATCCATAGAGCGATGCAGCACCAGCAGAAGTTAGAAACACATCCTGACTGATCATTGCGGATAAATAGTTAAATTATGACCACACTATTTAAGGCAAATTACCACTACACTAATGTTGGCATTTTCTAGTGTTGCACATTAGTCAGATTTGGTGAGACCAAATTTGTTTAAAATAAGTGCAATCACCAGCTACTACTTTTACCCACATCTGAAACATATTTGGCATCTCCAGAACATCCTTTGTGGTAGAGATTAGCATCATTTATATGTGTTCGCTCAAGATGACTAGGAGGCAACAATGAAAATGATGCCAAATTTATTCATGTAGATGCCATAGCCTTTTTTTTTTCAATTATATTTTTTTCAAGGCACATCATGTGTTTGAATTCTAATGGGAGATTTTGAAAAACTATGGAGGTGTCGACTGGTATTAGCATAGAAATGATTTTAAAATAACTATACACATAATTAACAAGAAAATCAGTACATACTCGGGTGAATTTCATAGAATCTGATATATATGATGCTGGTGGTGTGAGACGTCTTCACGTTGGTGCTCCTAGAGATTTTATTTATTTATTTATATGTATCTTTATCTGTTCTACCATGAATAGAATAGATCTTGACTCTCTCCCTTTTTTTTTCATCCTTTGACATGTGTGCATCCAAAATGATCTCCCCTCTGAATTATTTTTTTTGCATGCATAATTGGAACAACATTGCATTCCTTTGTTTTCTAGAGTGAGGAAAAAAAATATTTCTTTCATCATTCATGACATCTATCAGGTGCATTGCTGAGATGTATGTGATGTATGTGCTGGAATTGGTAGGATGTTCTCATCTATTGGTGCGAGCCCCAAATTAACCTACATGACGTAGAGTTGGAACTGCACCAATTTTTGTTGCCCACATCATGCTTGTCTAGTCAACGGGCGAAGAACAGGGGTGCCTTCCCTATGAGGAAGGTGCTTGCCTTCTAGTGGTGCCTTCATGTCGGTGCCTTCCTGTGAGAGGAAGGTACTTGCCTTCTAGTGGCACCTTCCTATGGTGCCTTCCTATTGGTGCCTTCCTATGGTGCCTTCTTGTTGACACCTTCCTATGGGCACCTTCCTATCGTACCTTCTTGTCGATGCCTTCCTGTGGTACCTTCCTATCGACACCTTCCTGTGGGTGCCTTCCGGTGAGAGGAAGGCACTTGCATTATTTTGGTGCCTTCCTGGAAGAGGAAGGCGCTGAAATTCTATTGGTACCTTCTTGGAAAAGGAAGGTGCTTATCTTTTCTTGGTGCCTTCCTAGAAGAGGAAGGCGCCTACCTTCTTCTAGCACCTTCCTTGAAGAGGAAGGTTCCTGCTTACCATGCGTTGATTACGAAGGAAACAAATATTTGACATCTATTTTTTTCAAACTCCTCCCCTATTTTATTTAGCTACTAGTTGGAGGTTTCTCATTTCCCTTTGGGACTAGGCTGGTCCTCGGGAAAGAGGATACTCTCTTCCAATGGGTAGAAAAAATAAAACTTTGCTTCTGATTTGCATTTCATCATGGAGCTATTTCAACAAAAGGTTTTTTTTTTCATAGGAGTAAGTTAGGCGCAGAAAATAAGGACTTTTTCCCTCATGTCTAAAAATTGTCACGTCCTCATGACAACAGCCTTCCGAACTCCCCTTTTTTTTTTTAGGCTGAGCCTTCTTCTATTGGTGTTCCTATACAAGCTTTGTTTCTAATTTGCATTTCAATTGGAAGTCAAACAACAAAAGTTTTTTTTTTTAGTACGGGAGGTTCTGGTTCACCCGCATCTTCCCCTAATTAAATTAGTGATGCTCTTGTCACAAGTGTCAGGTCCCTCTGTACAACAAGTTGCATCCCTCTGAACATCAGGTCCCACACTAAGCAACAGGAACCTCCATCAAAGGAGAAGAACATTGCTTATTGGTACCTTCCTCCAAATGGAAAAAGGCACTACTATATTGGGCTGATTGTAGGCACTCTCTTCCTAGTGGGAAGTAAGTGCCTTTTCCGCTTTATTGCGCTCCTAATTGCAAGGCATGGGATGTCACATTTGTTAGGCCTAGTTTAAGCCGGCTCTGCCTACAAATTGTGTTCATGACCATGTCCTACGAAACTATACACACAAAAACAAGAAAACAGGGGTCATGACTCCGTGCCTATTAGGCCCTGGCTCTCAGGATGCCTGCAGCTTGCATTCGGTTCATGATTCCCTACAAAGCAATAAGAAAGCAAATTTTTATGCTAAGTAGGACATGTTCTATGCATTTTTTTTTTTTTCATTCACTGGGAGGATTTGCATTTTTTTTTTTATCAAGGCACCTTTACTATATGCCATCAAGGTGCCTCGTCACTTTTTGTCTTTTTTTTCTTTTTTTTTTCTTTGTGCCATCGAACCACCCAGGTGCGAGAAATGGATCAAGGCACCCTAGATGTCAAGGCACCTACTTTCTATGGAAGGTGCCTGCTTGTCGTGGAAGGTGCCTTCAATGTATGGCACATTCTTGATGCGGAAGGCACCTCCAATGTATGGTGCCTTCTTCATGCGGAAGGTGCCTTCTTGATGAACAAGGCGTCTTTCAATTTTATTTTTTTTGTGTGGAAGGTGCCTTCAATGTATGGCATCTTATTGATGCGGAAGGTGCCTCCAATGTATGGTGCATTCTTGATGCAGAAGGCACCTCTAATGTATGGCACATTCTTCCTGTGGAAGGCACCTCCAATATATGGCGCCTTCTTCATGCGGAAGGCGTCTTCTTGATAAACAAGGCGTCTTTCACTTCATTTTTTTTTTGTGTGGAAGGCACCTCCAATGTATGGAACCTTATTGATGTGGAAGGCACCTCTAATGTATGGTGCCTTATTCATGTGGAATGTGCCTCCAATGTATGGCATATTATTCATGCGGAAGGCACCTTCTTGATAAACAAGGCGTCTTTCACTTCATTTTTTTTTTCACGCATCCTCCCTTTTTTTCTTCCTTTTTTTTGTCTTTTTTTTTTTGATAAATGAATGATTGAGCATTCATTCTAGCTATTGGTATGGTATGGAGTTTCCCCCATGCCGATTTCTAATCCACTCTCGTAAATGTGAGGTGATTTTTAATGGAGCTTGTTGACCGTTACTCGAACATTGTCTCAGCACTCTTCTCTTGTACGTGGTGTAGCATCTTTGACTCCGCTCATCATTTACTTAGGTTGTAATAGTCACACACCTTGCAAATTTTTTTTTCCAAAGTTTCACAAGCACCTTGGACTGGAAGCCTTTCGAATGATCAGGGTTACTTAGTCTATCTTCCGGTGCTAATGTTGTCAAGGTAAAACTCTGCTAGCTTTCACCTACTAGATTGGATGCTACATGATTAGGTACACGAGATAGTTCGTATAGTGTTATTACAAACTCCATGTATAAATCTCAATTCACAAAATCTTCACAAACACCTCCTTATTTGTCTACATCGCACTTCATGTTGTCCTGCAAAACATAAAAGAAAAATCTAAACTAAAGGCATTAAAATAAAATTCTAACTAATTTTTTTCTATATATTTTTTTTCTCTTTTTTTTCACGAACACTATAAATAGCGTTCATTATGTTGTTGGTGGAATTGATGAAGGTGGGGTCTCCCCCATGCCTACATCTGAACTAGTCTTCTCGAAATATTTTTTTTTCAACTAGTCTGATATTTTTTTTTTGGTAAATAAAAGTCTTCATTAATTACCGGGTTTTGTAGGTTAACCCAAAACCTATTACAATATCCAACCTTCTACTGAGATTGTAGATCCTAGTCATCCTTGAAATTTTATTACCAAAACTTGTGTTGAATCCCCTACAACACCCTACTAACAAGGCACACCCATACCTAAACATAACTATAAACATTACTTACATTGACAGAAATTGAAGTTTGGAACTTTGCACTTGTGAAACTTGTTGCTTGCCCATTTCCTATTCTTTATCGGAATATTCCAAGGCTTACACCCTGTTACCTTCATTTCCAATTTGGTATGATTTAGAGGGAAATCCCATAGTTATTACCAGCTCCATGGGAAAATAACACCCATTCATATTTCTTCTTAATAGGTAGGTTTCTTTTCATGATTAATAATGTTTTCCACTTCACGTGGCACACCTTGTGTCCATGTCACCAAACTACCAATATCAACACCTATGTTGGCTAATTTTTTAGTTGATCTGTTGGCCTCACAGTACACATGACAAGCCCTCCTATTATGTCTTATCACAAAAAGGATCCTCGCTTCATGAATGACTCCCTTGATTCTCCATGGAGGTTTTTTTCCATTGGTTAAAAGGTTGATGATGTTCATAGAATCACCTTCAATCATCAAGTTACCTTGAGTTGCTTGGGCTACTTGCAACCCTCTCCAAAGAGCTCTAGCTTCTGCTTCATTATTAGTTTTGATTCCCAATGGTTTAGCGAAGGCCTTGACCATATTTCCTTGATGATCCCTGATTATTCCTCTAGCTCCAGCTCTTCCGGGTTCTCCTTGGTTGCACCATCAAAATTTAGTTTAAACCAACCCCGGGGGGGTGGCTCCCAAGAAATCCCATTTTTGGGATTGGGAAAAGGAATGGAAGGTTTGTCCTCAATACTTAAGGCCCGAGATAATTGTTTTTCTTGGGGATGAATTGAGTGGTTCTCATCCACTAAGGTGCTCAGTTTTTCTTTCACAAAGACAATAATCCTGTTGAGGATAGTTTTTGGGTTGTGAATGGTATCCTTAAAGGCTCTATGGTTTCTTTCTAGCCAAATCTGCTAGAGAAAATGATGCCAAAATATTTTCCATAGGTACTTAAGTTTTAGGCTAACAAGGGCTGAGGTCATTGATGGAACACTTCAGATATAAGAGCAGGCTTAACCCATGAGATCCTAAAGGCTTGGAAAAGTTCATCCAGGATGGATTCCGCTATCGAAAACTCCAGAAACAAGTGTTGGGTTGTCTCCCACCCTAACCTGCACATGTAGCAACGGTTAGCAATAACCATATCTTTGGATAACATATTGTCCATAGTGAAGATTTTTTCTTGAATCACCAGCCATAAAAAAAGGATATTTTAGGAATTAAGCCTTTGATCCAAACCAAACTCGGTTGAAATTGTTGACCTTCCACATTGAGAAGCAAATTATAGGTAGACTTAACTGTGAAGTCACCACTTTCAGTCCCATCCCAAATAATGTGATCTTTATCCTCTCCAGAGGGAATAATTTGCTGAGTTAAAATGTTATAAAGCTCTTCAGACTCCGCTTCAAAACCCTATACTCTGATGTGTTTCCACCTGTTGATATTTATATCCTACCACCTATAATTTGCAACCTTCTTCCCAATATGCTGCTCCACATGCTCTTGAATCCTAGCCAATCGAGGATTCTGGGATAACTCCTCAGCTCTCACCCATCGATCCTTCCAAAAGTCTATATGGCTTATAGGAAATGGGCAAACTAGTCTGATATGTTGTAGCATGAGAAGAGTATTTTCCTTCATGGCCTCACAACCAAACTTATTTCAACATAATGGCAAAGTGTGCAGGCCATCCAATGACTATCTGCGAGCTAACAACCTGAAGAAAACATGGCATAGCAGTCTATTAAAAAACACATTCTAGTTTCTGATTCACCAGGTCGCCTTAAGCGCAAGTGAAGAGCATACTCCATAACAAGGCTTTCTCTTTAAATTATGCTCTATCATTTTCCCTGCATTATTGATTTCATCATAAAAAACATTTACCAATACGTTGCAAAAATTTCAAGACTATAAATTTTTTTAATTTAAAACCAAGCTTCTAAAGGCACAATTTTTCAATGGTTTCTGTATAAAAACACATCCCTAAAAATTTTCAATCAGACTTGGGTTGTGCTTTTTCTTTTGATTTCTTGAAAATATTTAGAACATTATGGAAATCCTTCAATGCCAGATTTTTCGAATTTTGTTTTTTTTTTCAACAACACATTTTATTTCTACTTCTACACTTAATTTGGTACATCAGGTTCATTCCCACATTTACCTAAGAATCTATAAAATGCAAACAGTTGCCAATGGAATTTAGCTTTGACTGTGCTGGAAACTATTTTTGGCCTTATAAAAATGCCCTTGCTGGACTCACACTTCTCAGGTAAAATATCTACAGGTAATTTTAAATAGGCTTTTTATCTGACCTGTAAATCAGAACACTACAATTTAGACACTCCACGACAACAGCGCCAAAATGGTGAGCAAAAATTACGTTTTGAAAAACATTCATTTCTCTTCCATAAATTATCAATCCGATAAGTCCATAAACTTATGAGTGTCATGCACAGTATATGCCTGTAGTGTTGGGGAAAAAATATGGTTGTACCTTATTTAGTTTGGTGGGGAGGTTTGTGTAATTGGATTCCAGCCAAACCAAATAAACTAAGTGCGGGAAATGAAATAAATAAATTATAAAAAAAAAGTAAAGTGCTGGAAATAAAATGTGGAAATAAAATGCGAGGAAATAAACACACACAACTAAAATTAAATAAACCAGTAAACTAATCTACAAAAATCAAATGCACAAATTAAACAGGGGAGGACTACTACAGTGAGTGGGCCCAAGCTCTCGCAGATAGTTTGCTCGACTAGCTACATAGAGCTTGCTCGAATATGAGGAGTTGCACTCTTAATTAATTAAACAATAAAATAAAATAAGTTCTATGTAAAATTAATCATTCATCTCCCCCCCTTGTTCATCTGGCCTGTGTCTTTATATAAAGCGCAGCCAGATCTCATTACAATAACAAATTAGTCTATTTTAATCACATGATGTGATTTAGTTACAATTGATTCTACACATATTTTATTCTTCTATTTTAAAGTATTTTTGTTCACCAGAAGGATAAATATAAACATCCTTAGGTGTACGTAACACCAAATCCTAAAATAATGCATCCTAAAAATAATAATATGCTTTAAGAGCTTTACAAGGTCAACTGACCAATCGGTTGATAATAATAACAAGCACTTTATTCAATTTAATAAATGCATGATTAAAATAGATCTCCTTTGTCTTCACGTACAACCTCCTCCATAGTCCTTGGTCAACTAGTCAAATTTGACTTAGTAAATCTTGCAAAGTATGAAGGCATGGAGGCGCCTTCCGTATGAGGAAGGCGCCTACTTTTGTTGGGTGCCTTCCTTATAAGGAAGGTGCCTACTTCTATTGGGGGTGCCTTCCTTATAAGGAAGGTGCCTACTTTTGTTGGGGGCACCTTCCTTATAAGGAAGGAACCTCCTTCTGCTTGGTACCTTCCTTAAAGAGGAAGGCGCATACTTCTGCTGGGCACCTTCCTTGAAGAGGAAGGCACCTGCTCTCATGCCTTAGTCTCTGAAAGCAGAAGTATGTCAGGTCCAAGTGGATGTAGACTAGAAAACACCATATTAGTAATAAAACCTGCATTTATACACATTTCCCACTAAAAACACCAATCAAGCATAATACCAGATTTTCTATCAATTATATGCATAAGTTATATAAAATACATCTCATATGCTAATTGAACCAGTGATAATTCTCCTTAACCGTGTATATAAAATGAGCATTTTTGGTGCTCATCAGGAGGAGATTCTTCTATTTTATTAGCAGCTTTTCCTTCCTCCACCTCTTATATCAGATGTGATCCTCCTATTGAAATATGTATATCCTCCTCTTCTAACAGAGTAGGAGCCTCTACTCCTATATATTTACCTAACCTCAACTATACATGATTACAATTTCTAATTATACATAGAAAACACCTCATCTTCCAATTTGCAGGCTTACTGGTTTGTCTTGTTATTGTTAGGATTGATTGTAGGCTATTATGGGAGTTACACAGGTCCCACTACAAAGGGAACTGGTAAGCTTTGCTATAGTGGAGCCTGGGCTGCATTTTGTGGAACTACATTCCATGGACTGTAGTCTCTCCATTGTTGCCCTAGTTGTTGATATGCCATCCATGGGTACTGGTTTGGGAATGTAACTCCTTAGGAAGTATTTATCCAAGGTGGTTGTCCCAACCATCCCATATTAGGTGGTTGGACCTGCCCTTGTGGAATGTAATTTCCCCCTTCGTAAGGTGGCATTCCTATTGGTATATTCCCCATAGGGGCTATTGCCAGTTTCTCTGGTTCCCCATAAAATAAGCTTCTAAAACTTCAATATTTTACTTGGTGGTCGATAGCTATGGGTACAATTTGGTCTTATGATTATTTTGAAAAAAATCACATACCTAAACTTATCTTCAGAACAAGAGTTATTTTCATGCTTTCCTCTACATTTAAGATAGAAGTAGGCCAATGTTGCTTAATTATATTTTTTTTTTTTCTAGTAGGAGCATGTCTATTTGTAGCACTAGGAATAAAATAATCTCACTTTTTAGGTCCTCCAACATGTGGTCTATTTGATTAACAACCAATTTTATATGATAGAAAACCAAGAGTAGGCGAGAAGCGATGTTCTAGGGTTTCTGGAGCTAAGGAAAATCCAGGGCATCTGGTGGGTTGCCGTAGTGTTTTTCTGGTTACTGTGGATCTGAAGGCAAGTCTGCTACCCCAGGAGGGTCCAATGGGGACTCCTCCGGATCCTCTCACAGGGAGAAAGAGCTCTTTTGCAGATTTGCTAAAAGATAAATCTCCATCTACTAATGACGAAGCACAGAGAAATGCTCTTCATATGCTCTTCAAGAACGCTGGAAAGAGATCAACAACCCAACGAGTCAATGGATGCCTTCCGTAGTCCGAATCAAGGCCCAAGATTGTCATCGAGCCAAGGATGGTCGAAGAAACAGTCTTATACAGAGCCAATCACGATCTGATCTATAAATTCATGGGTATTCGCCCTACCCTGAATTTCTTGCATTCCTGGGTCAAGCAAAACTGGGAGCCTCATGGTGAGTACTCCTTATGGTTTATTAGCAATGGGTATTTCATTGTTAGTTTTTCTTCTCTGGCCGATAGAAATAGGGCTTTTGAATCAGAAAAGAGGAACCATGGTCCGACAGGGTTATTTGTTCAACCCTGGAGAGTGGGTTTCGATCCTCGTATTGAACCCACGGTTGTCCCGGTTTGGATCCAGTTGTATGCTCTTCCAATGGAGTTTTGGGGTGAGCAGGTTTTGGAAATGATCGGTAACTCCCTTGGAAGACATTTGGGTGTCTCCAAAGACACCATAGAAGGAAACACAACTATTTTTGCAAGAATTTGTGTGGAAATGGATATTAGCCAGCCTCTACCGACAGAGGTGGAACTTGAACTGGCAGGACTATCTTGGATTCAACAGCTAGATTATGAGGCTCTGCCCTTCAGATGCAGAGTTTGCCACAAATACGGGCATTTGGCCCGGTTTTGCCCAAATAATTTGAACACAAAAATGGAGGCCCCGCTAGGAATGCCAAATCTTCCCAGGGAGGGTAAGTCAACTCTAACCAAAGAACCAACCAATACTCCTCAGGGTAAAGAAGTTCAGAGAGATGGCTTTGAACAGCCCAAAAGAAGGAGAAAGCAAAAGAAAAATGGTAAAGAGCAAACACAACTCAAGCCAGCCAATAGGTATGAAATATTTAAGACACTAGTGGACCAAGAGGATCAAGTCATGGAAGGAGTGGATGGGAATACTAAAAATAATAACATCCACGCTCAAGCTTCTCCTTCATCTCCCACCGTCATAGAACAGGTAATTGAGTACACTGAGTTACCGCAGTCAGAGAGTGCAGGGGCATTGATAGTGCATACCCAAGCGCAGCCAATAATCAAGGATGTCAGCATGGGAATAGCAGAAAAGAACAGAGAAAGGCCAACTCTAGGGATAACTCAGGTGGAAAAGAGATAAAAAAATAGCAACTCTCAAGGAGTGGGTAGAAAATCAAATAAGGACCTGCTAGCAGTTCAAGGAGACAAACTGATCACTGGAGGATCGGTGAGGCCAATTGATTCTTACTGCTCTCAAGGTTATCAATGATTATACAATCATGGAATGTTAGGGGTTTAAACAGTAGAACCCATCAATCTGCTGTTCAAAGACTCTTAGAAAAATGCAAAACAGATTTTTTGCTTATCCAGGAGACAAAAATGTCGTTAGATCTTATGTGTAAAACAGTTAACAGAATTTGGAGGGGCGCTGGTCATATGGATGTGGCTGCCCAAGGTGCCTCAGGGGGGATTGTTACTCTTTGGAACTCTCTGGAATGGACTGCAATAGAACATATAGCTTGGAGGGGTGTTCTCACATCTCATTTTAGGAATAATGTCACAGCTGAACATGTTTTAATCACAAATTTTTATGGGGCTCAAAACCTTGATGGCCAGAGGCTTCAATGGAAAGTTGTGCATAACATGAGGATCTCAAGGGAAGATTTAGACTGGATTATTGTTGGGGATTTTAATGCTAAATTATCTTCTAGAGATCAGGAAGGGGGAACCCCAATTTTGGACCCAAGGGATCGACTTCCGATTGCCCAAGTCCAGGCTTTTCACTTAGTGGATATTAAAGGCCCTGGAACCAACTTTACTTGGACTAACAAGAGGAGGGAGCCACATAGCAGGAAGGTAAAGCTAGACCATTTTCTGGTTTCAGAGGAGGCATTTGTAAAATGGAATACAAAATTTTAGATTTTGGAGGGTCCAGTTTCAGATCACTTTCCCATTTTGTTGGAGGGAGGGATTAAGACAGGGCAGCATCACAAACCTTTTAAATTTGAGAATTTTTGGTTACAAAAAGAGGATCTTCGAAAGAAAATTCCACAGTGGTGGGAAGAAGGTCGTCCACCTTTTGGGACAACAATGTTTAGATTCCACAAACAACTTCATTATGTCAAAGCTCAACTAGAAACAATGGAGGCGAGCTAACAAGACAGACTTCCAGCTCCAAAGAGCTCCTTTGGTGGCCAGATGGGATGAGGTTCAAAAACACTTTAGGGAAGGAACAATTACAGAGCAGCTCAAAGCCGAGGATGATGCCTTGCGTAAAGCGGTTGAGGACATTGACAACCAAGAGGAGACCTACTGGAAACAGAGAGCAAGAACCACTTGGTTATTAGAAGGTGATAGAAATACCAAATTTTTCCATCGGACAACTTGTGCTAGGAGACAGATGAATAACATGGAAGCTCTTCAAGATGAGAATGGACACTCCTTTGATACTCTTCCTGGTATGCATTCCCATTCAATGGATTATTTTTCTAAACTTTTTAAGGAAAGTATGGAGCAAGATGAAGAGGCTCAAAATGAAGTTATTGATGTCATACCCTCTGTTATCTCTGAAGAAGAAAATCAGACCCTTCTTAAACCCATTGATAGAGAAGAACTAAAGAATGTGGTCTTTGGAATGAGCACCGGCAAAACTCCAGGACCAGATGGCTTTCCAATTGAGTTTTTTCAGGCCTTTTGGGATACTTTGGAGGAGGATGTTTTGGTTGTCATAGAGGAGTCCGAGAGGTAATAAAAGAATGCTTAAGGCATTAAATCATACCTTCATCACTTTAATTCCAAAAGGGGAGGAGGGGGTACATATTTCAGATTATAGACCTATTGCCTTATGCAATGTGATTTATAAAATAATCACAAAGGTAATGGCTGAACGGCTAAAACCTCTTTTACATAACATTATCTCCTCAGAGCAAGGGGGTTTTGTAGAGGGTAGGCAGATCTTGGATGGGGTGGTTCTTGCTCAGGAGGCAATCCATACAATGCAAAAATCTGGTAATAAAGGAATGTTCATAAAATTAGATATGTCAAAGGCTTATGATAGGGTGGAGTGGAGTTTCTTGTCAAAGATGATGGCAGCCTTTGGTTTCTCTCAGGATCTGGATAGAATGGGTCATGAGTTGTGTTTCTACTCCGTCTTATTCAGTGTTAATCAAGGGTCTTCCCTCGCAACCTTTTGGAGCCACTCGAGGCCTTCGTCAAGGGGACCCTTGCTCTCCCTATCTTTTCCTCATTTTGGCTGAAGGATTAGGTAGACTTTTCTTGAGGAGAAGACATCAAGGTTTGCTAACAGGTATCAAGGTGGGTGAGGAATTTTTGACTCACCTACAGTTTGTGGATGATACAGGATTGGTTGGAGTGGCCAGCTTCAGGGAAGCAAGAGTGATCAGAGATACTCTTAATGTCTACCTTAGGGCTTCAAACCAAGTCATCAATGATAAAAAATCCAAAGTGGTCTTTCTCAATCTTGATCAAAGGCTCCGGGACAGAGTTCTAGAGATCTTGGGATTCACAAGCACTTCTTTCCCAGTGGTTTACTTGGGGGTTCCTTTGCATTTTAAAAAACTAAAAATAGATATCTGGAAGAATCTTTTGGATTGTATCAAAGATAGAATGAATCATTGGTCTCACAAATGGTTAAGCTATGGGGGTAGATTAACTTTTTTATAGTCAGTCATTCAAGCCATGCCAATTTATAAATTCTCTATCCTGGCTGCCCCACATACTATATGGAAAGAGCTGGACAAGATGGCTAGAAGATTTTTATGGGAAGGAGTAAAAGGAGAGAGGAAATGGGCCTTAGTTGGTTGGGATAAAGTAACCCAGCCCAAGGTAAAAGGAGGGCTGGGACTGAGAAGATCCAAGTTAAATAATAAAGCTTTGGCTGGAAAGCTGTACTGGAGGTGGATTTCCCAACCAACCTCCTTATTCAATAGAATCCTAACTAGTAAATATTTGGGTCATGTTAACCCCAATGAGGTGGGCCGTTTCCCTTTGGATGGTACTGGATCCTTAGTGTGGTAGGCTCTCAAGCTAGGATCTCAGGTAGTTAAAGATCGATTGTTTTGGAAAGTGGGGAGAGGGGAGAAGGCACGTTTTTGGACAGATTCATGGGATCAATACCCACCCATCATTGTTGAATTTCTTGAATTGCAACCAATAAAAATAGCCATAGAAACCAAGGGATGGGTCCAAATTGAAAGTTATTTCATCACTAGTCAGCTGGGGGAGTATAAGTTTAAGCAGTTTAAGAAGTTGGAGGAGTGGCCAATTTCAATCCCTCCGGAGTTGGCACCCATCATGACTAAAATCTTGTCAGAAATATTTCTCATAGGTAGAGACGAGGAGGATGAATTAGCTTGGGGCTATGGGAGCCTTGGTGTCTATACAGTGAAGGACGGATATGACAAGATCCTCCCAGAGCCTCCCCCCATTCATATCCGATAGAGGATTGGAGAAAGATTTGGCACTCCAAGGGCTGGCCGAAAGTAAACTTTTTTGCCTAGTAGTTTATGCACAATGGAATTCTCACTTTTGACAATCTCAGATGTAGAGGAATCATCGGTCCATCTCAATGTGTATTATGCTACAAGAACGAGGAAACAACTGATCACCTGATGTTTGAGTGCCCTTTCACGCGTCAGATTTGGAAGCGATGGCTTTTTTATTATAAAATTCAAGTTAATGGTGACTTGAATCGGACTAATATCTGGGAAAGATGGAAGAGGGGTAGATTTAAATCTAAAGCTCTTCGAATTGGTTGGGAGCTTGGATTAAACTTCATTTGGTGGCAAGTGTGGTTGGAGAGAAATGCTAGAATTTTTAGAGGAATTTTTTCCTCGTTAGATGGAGTTTGGCAGGTCATCTGGAGCAAAGTCACAGAAACTGTTGTCGTCTATGCTAAAGAGGAAACTCAGGTTGTTACTGGGCCAATGGAAGAGGGAGTTGAAGAGCAAGAGGGACAGGACAGAGCTAGTTGGAAACCACCCCTAGAAGGTTGGATTAAAATTAATACTGATGGAGCTGCAAAGGGCAATCCGGGTAGTGCCAGAATTGGAGTGGTTTGTCGGAATCATGATGGATCAGTGCTCTATTGGGAACTGCAAGGCTTGGGAAGAGCCACAAACAATGAAGCAGAAGCCATAGCTATCAAATCTGCTTCTATTTGGGCAGTTAAACAGGGCCACAGGAGGATAATTCTTGAATCTGATTCTCAAATAATGGTTGGAGCTCTAGATTGCATGAGGAACTTTGCTTTGAAAGCATGGAGGTTGAGGATTCTTGTCACTCAAATTAAGGAATTATGGAGGGAATTAGATGATGTGATTCCAGTTTATGTGAGTAGAGATTTAAACAAAGCGGCCGACTTCCTGGCTAAGATGGGTGCTGAGAAGGAGGTAGGGGTGCAGCTGCACAGTGACATGGCTATTGAGGATGAGGTGATTAGGCAGGGTCTTGAAAGGTCCTTGAGCCAATGATCAAAGAAAAAGCAAAGGGAGGAAAGTTGTCACGATATCGTGACATGTTGCGCCGTCGTGGCCACTGGAGGAAAGTTGTCGCGATATCGCGACATGTTGCACCGTCGCGGTCACTGGAGGAAAGTTGTCACGATATCATGACATGTTGTCACTAGAGGAAAGTTGTCATGATATCATGACATGTTGCACCATCATGGTCACTGGAGGAAAGTTGTCATGATATCACGACATGTTGCACCATCGCGGTCACTAGAGGAAAGTTGTCACGATATCGCGACATGTTTGCATGGTCACTGGAGGAAAGTTGTCATGATATCATGACATGTTGCTTCGTCGCGGTCACTGGAGGAAAGTTGTCATGATATCATGACATGTTGCTCCATCATGGCCAAGGGAGGAAAGTTGTCATGATTTCATGACATGTTGCTTCGTCGCGGCCAAGGGTGGAAAGGTGTCACGATTTCATGACATGTTGCTTCATCATGGCCAAGGGAGGAAAGGTGTCATGATTTCGTGACATGTTGCTTCATCGTGGCCAAGGGTGGAAAGGTGTCATGATTTCGTGACATGTTGCTTCATCGCGGCCAAGGGTGGAAAGGTGTCATGATTTCATGACATGTTGCTTCGTCGCGGTCAAGGGAGGAAAGTTGTCATGATTTCGTGACATGTTGCTTCATCGTGGCCAAGGGTGGAAAGGTGTCATGATTTCATGACATGTTGCTTCATCGCGGCCAAGGTGAAGGATGTCACGATATCATGACATGTTGCATCGTCACGGCCAAAGGAGAAAAAGTGTCACGATATCGCGACATGTTGCATCATCATGGCCAAAGGAGAAAAAGTGTCACGATATCGCGACATGTTGCATCATCACGGCCAAAGGAGAAAAAGTGTCACGATATCGCGACATGTTGCATCGGCAAGGCCAAAGGAGAAAAAGTGTCACGATATCACGACATGTTGCATCATCGCGACCAAGGGAGAAAAAGTGTCATGATATCGCGACATGTTGCATCGTCACGGCCAAGGGAGGAAAGGTGTCGCGATATCGCGACATGTTGCATCGCAGCCAAATGGGAAAAAGTGTCGCGATATCATGACATGTTGCATCATCGCGGCCAAAGGAGAAAAGTGTCACGATATCGTGACATGTTGCTTCGTCGCGGCCAAGAGAGAAAAAGTGTCACGATATCGCGACATGTTTCATCGTCACAACCAAAGGAGAAAAAGTGTCACGATTTCGTGACATGTTGCATCATCGAGGCCAAAGGAGAAAAGTGTCACGATATCGTGACATGTTGCATCGTCGCGGCCAAAGGAGAAAAGTGTCGCGATTTCGTGACATGATGCAACATCGCGGCCAAGAGAGAAAAAGTGTCGCGATATCGCGACATGTTGCATTTTCGCGGCCAAAGGAGAAAAGTGTCGCGATTTCGCGACATGTTGCATTTTCGCGGCCAAAGGAGGAAAATGTCGCGATATCGCGACATGTTGAATTTTTGCGGCCAAAGGAGAAAAGTGTCGCGATATCGCGACATGTTGCTTTTTCGCGGCCAAAGGAGAAGACGGAAAGAGTGTCGCGATTTCGCGACAAGTTGCATCAACAGACCAAACCGATCCCTCTGCTAGCTAGTTATTGGTTCAAGAGATTTGGCTCCATTGCAAATCTTCTTTTACTCTTGTAATCATGTGTTCTCTCTGATTTCGGCTGGGAAGTGTCTCTTCCCAAATTGTAATTGATCTTTGTTTTAATACAAGTTTTTTCAAAATTTTCAAAAAAAAAAAACATGTGGTCTATCTCTATTTGTGTGATTGAGGTTGCTGACTTCATGGATCTAAGTTTTGGTTTACCTTTTCTCCAAGAATAATTCTGACATAACTATCAGATGTCTGACATCTAGTGCTGGTAAATGTCTCCTCTAGAGATCATATTTAATGCTTCAAGAGACCTATTGGTCAGTCCCCTTAATAAAATGCTTTTGAGGGACTTATCACTCAACTTTGCATGGGGAGATATCTGTAGGTTGAAACGAAATCTATCCTAGTATTCCTCCAGGGATTCATCCTCTTTTTGTGTCATATTTAGGACCTCCTATTTGGAATACCAAGTCCTAATAAAGTCCTAGTATTTCTTTAGGGAGAGCTTTTCCATCTCTTGAAGAGCATGAAAAATAGTGCACCTAGCAAATGAAATTGAAATGCATCTAATGTTCTATTCAAGCATGCAAAAGAGATGATAAAGTAAACAAGTAAATGAAAAATAAGTTAAGAAAAAGGGGGGTTCTCTTTGTATTTATTAATTTTTCAAATAGGAGGTTACAATACATCCCCTTGAGGGCTTTCAATTTGATACATTTCAAGTTACAAAGTTTGAAGGATCCAATCCCTCCATGAACCTATGGTGCACTTTCAATGTTCCTCTCGCACTCACAATGAAGAGCGGGCTTGCGCTATCGCTGCTTTGAGCTATATTTCTTCTACTATTTAGCTCCTCCCTCATGCACTGGAATATCTATACCTACACACAAGGAATTAAAATATGTTAATAGCATATGCATATGATGATAAAATCTATGAAATGCATGCAATATTGAATTGAAAAAGTGCAATCAACATATCTAAACTACTCCAAATGACATGAAAACTTAGTATGATGTATATAATATGATTTTGTAAATATCTAAGTAAAAATTAAAGTGATATTATGAGCAGAACCTGTGGCCATCCCTGAGAGGGCCAACTAGGACTATAATCACAAAAACCATAATTACCAAATCAAAACCACTCCAAACTTCACCAAATTTAAATATGATGCTAATATAATGCTATTAAATTGATCTATACTAAAATTGGATCAAAATTGTGGGCCAATTCATGGTCATCCCTGAGAGTTCCAACTGGGACTGTTAACCATCCCTAGTGGGGATGACCACAAAATAGGGTGGTTTTTGCCACCAATTCCACTTGGATCTGGTCTAGAATCCTCCTAGGGGTGTTGTCATCAAATTTGGTAAATTAACTCACAAGAATTGATAGGTTTTGAAAAGGATGAGCATATTTGGGGATGCCTTGAAAACACCTTTGATTGACGAGGTTTCCAAGGGCAAATATGAGGGCAAAAGGTGAGGGAAAATATCGGTAGCACTTCATGGTCAATAATTGCAAAAGTCTCTCTCTAAAATTGAGTGCAAACACTCCAATTTATAGCCCAAGAGGGCAAAGGGGGCAAAGGGGTAAGTTTGGGCATGCAAGGCAAGTGCTGCCACTTGTCAATGCCTTTGCCATGCATAGGGTGGAAGAGGCTTCCCATTTGGACCTCCAATTTGTAGTCCCTAATGGCCATGACAGCCTCCCAATCTGTCATGAGTGATTGGGTGGGATAAATGGTAGAAATTGATTACCATTTATCCTACCCTTTGACTTTTGAGGGGTCTAGATCATGGTCATCCCACCCAGGGATGGTTTCTTGTGGTCATCCCTGGGTGGGATGACCATGAACTATGGTCATCCTAGGGTGGGATGACCATGGCTACATGGCCCAAAACCTTCCAAAAGTGGGGTAAACCTTCCCAAAAGTGGTTAGGACCCCTAATTAACCCCTGAGGGTTGCCCAATGGGGCCATATGGTGTCGATAAGAGTGGCACCTTGGTAGTCTTATCCGATTTACATGATTTTAGTGTCTACAGATGCCCCTTTTTGAGATGCGTTGTGTGAAACAGAGTGTGGAGTAAAAATAGATGACTAAATCATCAAATGATTAAGGTTATTCAGTAACCTAACCAAATTTAGATGCCTCCATTGTGGAAAGAGCATACATTCTTGGAATCCTTGCTTTTGACATAATTGAAGGATTGATTTTGGTATACCTTTCAACCACTCTACAATGGTAGTCATAGGGGCTTAGGGTATACTTGGTCTTGGTTCCTTATATTTCCTATATTGGGATACATGACCCAAGGCTTCAAGTATACCAAGACTTTGTTTTGTTGAATTTGTTGATTATTTGCCCTAGTGTAGGCTTGAAAATTTATCTTTGGCAATGATTCTTTTGAATGTATGCAAGTTGCACTTTTGAGTGTTTAAGTGTTGATTTTGATTATGAATTCATTATTATGACTACCCCCTCAAGTGATGAGTCTATGAGGGCATGACCAATGATGAAAGAGATGAGTCACTTGACCCATATGACTTGATTGGGATAACCATCAATTTTACCCATTATAAGATTTATCAATTTTGTGAAGATTTTGATCATTTTGTTGATATTTCATGGAAGAAAAGGACTAAATACCTCATTCCTGTGGAGTGGTCCAGATACAATGGCCTTCTTGGGGAGTGAAGTAGAGACTTTTCAATTCATCCATGAACACTTTGAATGCAATCTTGATCCTTTGTGAAATTCATCAATTTTGACCTGTTTTTGGTGGCTTTTAGGCCCTTTTTTTGATCTTTTTTAGCTGTTTTTGTGAGGTTTTTTGGTGGCCGTCCCAGGGTGGTATGGCTGCATAGTTTATGGTCATCCTAGGGTGGGATGGTTGGCCAATTTTCCAGCCATCCCACCCTAGGATGGCCATGCTTATTCTAGTGCTTTTTAAGCCCAAAATTGGGCAAATGAGCTCATTTTCACATTTCTAACTTAGAAAACTGAGAGGTGAAGAGTAGGAGGTTGATTTTTTGAAGTGGAGCACTGTTGAGAGTACCCCACAATCACTATGAGCTAGCCACAGGACTCGACGAGCGGCGGAGCCGATGTGAGATGGGTAAGGGTTGCATTTTCTCCTATTCTTTATTGAATATGAAATTGTAATTAATTGCATTTTTCCAACAAGAACACACTAATTATTGGGTTATTCCATTTTTTTTAAGTTTTCTTGCTATTTTATGGTTGTTTTGGGGGTCAAAATGACCCATTTTTAAGCATTTTTTGGGGTCATCCCTGGGTGGGACGGCTGGTGGTCATCTATGGATGGGACAGATGCCAAATTAGGGCCATCCCTGGGTGGGATGGTCATAAAATTAGGGCAAAAAGGTCCCTTTTTGAGTCTTTTTTTGGTATTTTTGGGCAATTTTGATGCATTTTTGGTGCATTTTTGTTAACTTGCTTACCTCTGCTAGGTGGTTAAGAGTCGATATCAATTTTTGACTCTCTTTTAGACCACTAGGGACTTATTGATAGAGGAGTATTGGAAATGGCTTGATGCCATTGGTCTTAAGAAAGTGACATGGTTAGAGCCCATGGTGGGCGACCGAGCTTATATGACTACTTTGATAGACTTATGGGATCCTCGCACCAACACCTTCCACCTACCTACAGGGGAGATGACAGTGACTCTAGAGGATGTCTATCAGATTTTGTGCATTTTGATAGAGGGGTGACCTATTGTATCTACTCACCGAGATCTGAGAGATATGGTTATGGAGAGATACTTTGATAGGGATTGGTAGGAGGCAGTACATGACTTACTTAGAAAAGGTATACTAGTGGAGTTATGGTATGAGGCTGAGGTATTGACCATGAGGTATGCCTTATTGATGATGTTGATCTCCAACATGTTGCTACCAGACTCATTAGGAGCCAGGTTCCCCTAGAACCTTTTGGAGTTGGTATTTACACTTGTGGAGTGCACCATAGAGTAGTCGCTAGTGATGGCTTGGGGTACTACATTGCTAGCACAGTTGTATGATGAGTTGTATGAGATCCACTCCCATGGGTGGAAGGGCTTAGGATGTAGCTTTCTACTATAGGTGTGGGGATGGTAGCATATTATTATGGATCGACCATGGGGACTACCTTGGATGACACGAGCACAACTTGTAGATAGGGAGATAGGCTATGGGATTCTATGGTAGTGAGACTAGGAGATAGGTCAAAGCCATCACTTTGTAGGTGAGATTGACCATTACGCATAGTCCTTTGCATGACTCAGGGTAGAGGAGGTGACTTGGAGATCCTACAAGGATTATCCAGCATGGCTTGAGGCTGAGGCACAACTTCATCGGGTGAGGCAAGGGAGATGGTTAGTTGGGTGACATGGGACTGAGTGGGAGTACTTCTTGTATGCTCGAGTCCTATGGTAGTTTGGGCTACACCAGGGGTTTCCTAGTGAGCCAATGATCTACCGATATCATGAGGATGAGAGGACACTTGGTTGGCCTACAGTTGAGGTAGTGGGAGAGGAGGTAGATCCTATAGTGGATATTTTTTATCTAGATGATGCTGGGACTACAGTAGAGTATGACTCTTGGTGGGTGATGCACCAGTGGTGGGGAGAGGGGCCACTAGGAGGTGATATAACTATGGTGATGGAGGAGGCTCACAGGGATGCTCCAGATGAGGGTCATGATGAGGCTCCAGATGAGGAGGAGCCATATGTAGGTGAGCGACATGTGCATCATCAAGTAGATTATGAGTGGATAGATCTCATTGATGTAGGGGATCCATAGGATGACTTTGATGAGGATTACTTTGATGAGTAGGGAGTGCAGGTACAACTAGTAGCATGAGATGCTACTATTATTGAGCTACAAGGTGAGATAATTAGGGGTAGATGGGAGCATACCAAGGAGAGAGCTCTCCTACAGACATAGGTATAGAGTGCACAAGCTGAGATTGATAGGCAGGCAGTAGAGATAACTACTCTTTAGGCATAGGTTAGAGCATGGAGCCCTAGCCATGGGGGATCTAGTAGTGGTGAGATGGCTAGGCTATGGGAGGAGGTGACACAGCTCCAAGCCTTAGTGGGGGACTTCTAGGCTCATTTTCGAGAGGAGCGAGCATACACCCAAGATTTGGAGGATGAGATAGTGTGCCTTAGGGGGTGCTTACCAGCTCATCCTTCTACTAGTGGGTCACACCAGAGTTAAAGGAGTGGTATAGGATAGTATTCTACAAGGATGGGGACTCCTAGTATCACACAGAGGTTAGATAGGGTAGGGAGTAGTAGATCTAGGAGTTCTCGATAGACTCTAACTGAGGGTAGGGGTGAGAGTCATAGTGTTGGTCCTACATGACCATGGCTTTGGAGACTCTTATGGTTCTTTTTGGATTTTGGGAGTGTGAGGTCTGAGGACCCACTTTATTGTAGCCTATGGGTAGTTTTTGGATTATGATGTATCTTTTGGTTCCATACATATATATATGATATTTTATATTATCATCATGTGTTTCCTTACTACTTTATGAGATGTATGTAATACTTATATTTGCTTTATTTATGCTTTTATGGATTCTTATCATGTATGCATGTATTGTAATATGATGTGATTTTATGATATGTATATGTGTGTATGCATAATGAAATGGATGATTTGTTAATATGTATGATGAATTATGACTACTATTTGACATACTAGATGCTAGCACCATAGACTGTACAAAATTTATCTCATCATTTTAATGTTATCATGACACTATGTAACGGCTTGTGTAACATAATGTAACAAACATGTGATAGCATGATATGAAATGAAATGAATAATATAATGTTATATGATGTGTTTGGGATTTTTAGGAGACTCAAACACTCTAGTTACCTAATCAAAAGTTGTATATTAACCATGCAAGACTTTTTGGCAAAGTATAAATCTACTAAGATGACCAAGATATTCAATATCCCTATGTGTGCATGTGAGTTCATTGCTATGATAATGCATAAAGTTACCCCAGTGCCAAATAGGATTGATGCAGCCCATCTATACTAAAGATCACCTTACAAGTATCATTATCCTAAGTTTTGTACATAGTTGGATTAGACCACTAGGCAATATAGGCTACCAAAATCTAGCTCATCCACATGCAAACATTGGTCTGTACAAAAGCAAGTTGCTTATGTGATAGACATATCATCATGCGTAAGGATACCACCATTTCCAGGTAGGCTTGATGCCACCTAACCTATAATGAGGATCACCTTATGGTTGTCAAATGCTGAGAATTCTAAGGATTCAAGTTCAGTACTCCCTTCTTTTCTTTTATCTTTGAATTGCTCTTAAGGAATTTTCTCATTTTTGTTTGGTGAGCAAGGGATTTTGGTAGTGGTGAGAACCACTATTTATTTTGATTTTTGCTAATGGTGAAAACCACTTTTTCTTTTGAATATTTTTAAGTGGTAACAACCACTATTTATTTTTCTCTTTTGGATACTTGCCCCAATTTGGCATGAAGCAAGGGATTTTGATTATTTTGGGTAAGGAGGAACTTGTCCTTTTGTCAATTCTCAGCATCTTTGAACCATTCACACAGGGGGATGAGTGAGGTAAACCTTTCACTTAGGGTAACATGGACCACTTTGTAGGTTTCATATTTCCTTGTGCAATACTTGGATTTATTAGTGTGAAAATGTGTTGGGATTTTGACATATACAAGGTACAATCTAAGTAGGATTCTACCTTCTAAAAATTATGATAGCTTTCTACAAAATCTGAAAAGAAAACTAGAGATGGTTGAGTGACCGAAAACCCTAAATATGCCTTATGAACAATGGCTAAGTGAAGGGAAATAGACACATAGTATGGAATGTGGATGGAAATGATAAATATAATGTAAACATGTGGTAAAACTAACCTTTGACAACATTGATTTTGACAGATGCCTAGTGTACATACCTAGTGCTAGACATGTATGATCAACTCTAAAATGCAAAATGCAATGATGGGTATGCCTAATGCAAGTGATGTTATAATGCAATGATATGAAATGTAATGCAATGCAATATTTTTGTGTTTTTGATATTTTAATGATGTTTTTGGATTTTTGATATATATATATATTATGTATATACATTTGACCAATGGGCTTAGTGGATGCCATTGGGGCTTTTGGGTGACAAAAGGGTTTATAGATACCTTTGGGGATTTTTGGGGTGACCAAAGGGTTTATAGATACCTTTGGAGCATTTTAGGGTGACCAAAGGGTCATAGACACCTTTGGAGCATTTTAGGATGACCAAAGGGGTGTAGACACCTTTGGAGCATTTTAGGGTGACCAAAGGGTTATAGACCACCTTGGAGTATTTTAGGTGACCAAAGGGATCTATATCACCTTGGAGCATTTTAGGGTGACAAAAGGGGTCATAGACCACCTTTGGAGCATTTTAGGGTGACCAAAGGGTTCATAGACCACTTTGGAGCATTTTAGGTTGACCAAAGGGGTTATAGACCACCTTGGAGTGTTTTAGGTTGACCAAAGGGATTGTAGACCACCTTGGAGCATTTTAGAGTAAAGGGGTCATAGACACCTTTGGAGTATTTTAGGGTGACCAAAGGGATTATAGACCACTTTGGAGCATTTTAGGGTTGACCAAAGGATTTGTAGACACCTTTGGAGTATTTTAGGTTGACCAAAGGGTTCATAGACACCTTTGGAGCATTTTAGGTTGACCAAAGGGATTATAGACCACCTTGGAGCATTTTAGGTTGACCAAAGGGATCATAGACACCCTTGGAGTATTTTAGGTTGACCAAAGGGGTCGTAGACAACCTTGGAGCATTTTAGGGTGACCAAAGGGGTCATAGACCATCTTGGAGCATTTTAGGGTGACCAAAGGGGTCATAGACAACATTGGAGAATTTTAGGGTGACCAAAGGGATTGTAGACCACCTTGAGCATTTTAGGTTGACCAAAGGGGTCATAGACTACCTTGGAGCATTTTAGGTTGACCAAAGGGGTCGTAGACCACCTTGGAGAATTTTAGGTTGACCAAAGGGGTCGTAGACTACCTTGGAGTGTTTTAGGTTGACCAAAGGGGTCGTAGACCACCTTGGAGCATTTTAGGTTGACCAAAGGGGTCGTAGACCACCTTGGAGCATTTTAGGTTGACCAAAGGGGTCGTAGACCACCTTGGAGCATTTTAGGGTGACCAAAGGGATGGAGCATTGTAGGTTGACCAAAGGGTGGAGCTTTTAGGTGACCAAAGGGTGTAGACCTTTGGAGCATTTTAGGGTACCAAATAAATTTGGATTATTAGACCACCTTGGACATTTTAGGTGACCAAAAGTCATAGACCACCTTGGAGTATTTTAGGGTGACCAAAGGGGTCACATTACACCTTGGAGCATTTTAGGGTGACCAAAGGGGTCGTAGACAGCCTTGGAGCATTTTAGGTTGACCAAAGGGGTCGTAGACCACCTTGGAGCATTTTAGGTAGGGCATGATGCTCTAAGCATGGAAAGGCTATAGGTGAAGGATATTCAAGGGTTCAGGCTCCTCACATCCTTCAATGGAAGCTAAGCGATAAGTTCTAGGTCCAATATGACTAGTAATAATGTATGGACCTAACCAATTTACCATAAATTTATCTCATAGATGGGGTGGCAAATTAGAATTTTGTTGGTTCTCTTTTAGAACTAGATCACCAACCTGAAAGTCTCTAGGGTGGACTTTCATGTTATAAGCTCTCTTAAGGCACTCTTGATAAACACGTAGATGCTCAAGAGCATTAATGTATCGCTCATCAAGCAAAGTTAATTGGTCTAGATGAGCTTGTCATGTGGTATCATCATCGATGAACTCTTGCATGGATATGCATAGTGATGAGATTTCCAACTCTAAAGGTATGATAGCCTCAACACCATACACTAGTGAAAATGGAGTTGCCCCAGTGGGAGTTTGAATACTAGTGTGATAGGCCCAAAGGGCAAGAGGTAATTGATTATGCCAATATTTATGATTATCCTTAATAATTTTCTTTAAGATTGTAATTACTATTTTATTTGATGCCTCTACTTGCCCATTAGCTTGTGGATAATAGGGCATAGAAAAGTTGTGTTGTATGTTATATTTTTTTGTTAAAGCATGCACATCCTTATTCTTAAAAGGTGGCCCATTATCTAAAATTATCTTGGATGGAATACCAAAATGACAAATGATATTATGCAACATGAACTCCATGATGCGAGGTCCAATCATAGTGGTAAGGGGAATTGCTTCCACCCATTTTGTAAAGTACTCAATAGCCATAATGATGAACGTGTGATGGCTTGAGGAAGCGGGTGAGATTTTTTTGATTAAATCAAACCCCCATTGTGCAAATGGCCAAACCGATTGAATCGATTGTAAGGCCTGAGAAGGTACATGTGTCAAATTAGCATGGTGTTGACACTTTATGCACTTCTTGACATAAGTGCAACAATATTGCTCTAAAGTTGGCCAATAATAGCCCATGCGAAGAATGCGCTTTACGATGGCCATGCCACTAAAATGGCCACCACATGTACCATCATGTGCTTGGGCGATGGCCCAAACTAACTCTTGATGGTCTAAGCAATGAAGGAGGATACCCTCATAGCTTCGATGATACATTATATCTCCAAGTAAGACATACTTTGCCACTTTTTTCTTAAATGCTTATTTTATGGCATGTGACAATCCAGAAGGAATACTTCCAAGTTTTAAATAATATTTTATTTGGATGGACCAATATTGCTTTGAAGAAGCCTCAATTGTATGAATTACATGATCCTTTTGACGTTCATCTCTCACAAATGTTGATTGAGAGAGAACTTGTAGATATAGTGTTGTGCTAGTATCAAAAGGATTTTGAGGGAACAAAGTCCCCCAAGTGGCATTATTCAAATAATTGTGAATTTGAGAGAACCGTTCATGTGAAGGTTCAATCTGAATCATGTGGAATTTTGGCATGGAGTTAAGCTCATCATGCTTAGTCACATGGATTGTGATAGCATTTTGACTTGAATGGTTGTGATATCATCAGATGGGTTCTATAGGATTAAAGACCCTAAGGAGGCCATTGTGTCTACAAAATGGTTAGATGAATGAGGGAGTGCCTCAATATCATACCATTCAAATTTTTCCAAAAGTTTATCCACTAGGGCTTTGTAGGCTTGCAAGACTGGGCATCTACACTAGAATATTCCTTTGACTTGATTGACTATGAGCAAGGAATCATTAAAAATGTTGAGCTTGGTTATTTTCATGGTGATTATCATTTGAAGGCCTATGAGAAGGGCTTCATACTCGAAATTATTATTGGTGCATGAGAAATCAAGTTTGAATGAAAGGGGTATTGGAGCCCCTTGTGGTGTGAAAAATATAATTCCCATGCCACCCCCTTGCTCACATTTAGAGCCATCAAAAAATAGAGTTATATCAGCCTGTGACTCAGGCTCTTCAAGATCAGGTGACTCTGACACTTGAAAAACTCCATCATCGGGAAGCTCTATGCTAAGAGGTTGGTCATCCTAGAGGGGAGCCTCTGCGAGTTGATCGGCTATGACCTAACCTTTAATTGATTTTTATCCTATGAACTCTAGGTCAAATTCCATCAACAACATAATCCATTTCGTCATGTGACTGTTATGGTAAGTTTGACTCATCATGTATCACAATGGATTCTCTTTTGACACTACATACGTGGTATGATTGAGCATGTAATGGCATAGCTTTTTAGTGGAAAAACCACTGCTAAGCATAGCTTCTCAATGTATGCATAATTTATTTCATAGCTGACCAGGGTGCGGCTAATATAATATGTAGCATATTCTTTATGCAATTCATTCTTTTGGGCCAACATGGTGCCCAATGCAAGCTCAGTAGCTGAGATGTAAAGATAGAATGACACTCTTGGTTGGGGAGGAGCCAATACTGGTGGTGAAGCTAGATATTTTTTAATCTCATCAAAGGCAGCTTGACACTCATCATCCCAATGAAATGTGACCCCCTTGTGTAACAACTTGTTCATAGGTCGACACTTATCCGATAATTGTGCTATGAAGCGCTTTATGGATGCGACCTTTCCTTGCAGACTACGTAGTTGCTTGATAGTAGTGGGGGAGGCATTTCTAGGATTACCTTGACTTTATTTGGGTCTACTTCTATGCCTCATTTAGAGACTATGAATCCCAAGAGTTTTCTAGATGTGACATCGAAGACGCACTTCTTGGGATTTAGCCTAACATTATGTTCAATGAGGTGATCTAAAACCTTGTGCAATACATCAATATGCTCATGGCATAGTAAATATTTAGCCAATAAGTCATCTATGTAATATTCCAAAATTTTATGCATGTAGTCATGGAAGATATAGGTCATAGCTTATTGGTAGGTGGCACCAACATTTTTGAGGCCAAAAGGCATGACCTTGTAACAAAATGTCCCCCAAGGCATTGTGAATACCATTTTGAGTTGGTCTTCTAGATTAATGTGAATTTTATTATATCCAGAGAAACCATCCATGAGGGATAACATTTTATGGCCTATTGTGGCATCTACCAATGCATCAATATTTGGCAAAGGAAACTCATCCTTAGGACTTGCTTTATTGAGATCTCTAAAATCAGTGCAAATGTGAATCCTCCCATCGGGTTTCTTGATAGGTACCATGTTGGAAACCCATGGTGGATAATCAACTGATATAATAAATTTGGCATCCAATAGTTTTTGCAATTCATATTTCACCATTAAGGCTACTATTGGATGCATCTTACACAACTTTTTCTTAATTGGTTTGGCATTTGGATCAATTGTAAGATTATGCGTGACTAAATTGGGATCTAGTCCTAGCATATCTTTATAAGACCAAGAAAAAGTTTATCTTCTCTTTTAACAACTTTATGTAATCAACTTGTTCAATAGGGGATAGACCTTCCCCTAGCTTGATGTTTTGGGATTATCAAGATCTATGCTGATATCCCTATCAATTGTTGGCTCAATTGACATATGGGATCCCTCTTCCAACTGATGTGGAGTAGGGATCAAATGAATGTCATCAGCTAGGTTTACATCATCAATTGGAAACTCATGCTCAACCTCAGCATGAAAGACATTTTGAGTAGATCTTGGACAAAAATGAAATGGTTGTAACATTTCATCACAAGGCCAATACTCAAATGGATATGGGGGAGAATCTCCCTGATCAAATTCAATTACCTCAAGGTCAAGGTGCAATGGATTTGATGGGTCATTCAGATCATGCAATGGTGTAATAAGATCTATGGAAATCATGTTGATGGATAGATGATCTCCATTGGATGGGCGAGTGGGTCTAGAGACATGAGGTTGTCTCTTGACTCATGGGGGTGGTTGTGGTGGTGGTGGAATGATCGACGGTGGTCGATGTGGAAGGTGATGAGCTTTCTCTTCAAGTGGTAAAAGCTATCACCAGATGGGATGTTGCACTGGGAATATACGCAGATAAAACTCTTCTTCATCATCCAATGGGATGACCTACTCATGTTCCTCATCTGAACTTGGGTAATTGATGGGTGCTATACCATAGTCTGACTCATCATCTATTGTCCATTCATGAGGAGGACCTTGATCCTCTTCCTCACTATCATATGGAAGGGTATGTGAACCTTCACCCACTTCCTGAGATTGGGTAAAATCGTAAGATAACCCTTGATCTATCATATTTATGGGAAAGTAATCTCCCAATGAGTAGACATGATTTGGATTAGCATAGGGATCATGTGCAAGCTCATCCCTATAGTTTAGACCTAGGCATTCTAAACTCTCTATGAGGACATCTAAAGGTACCAACTTGTTGTGTCCCAAACTAGATTTATCATATGGTAATTGATATTGTGGCTGGAAAGGAACATGAGTACCTTGTTCATATAACCCTAGACCATAGCCATGCCAATGGTAGTGATGTAGATATCGCAAGGCGTAGTCAAGATTTGACATGTAATTTATGTCCTCAGAGAAAGGTTCCTCATCTTCTTCTTGCTGAGGAACTGGAAATGTTCCATATTCAATACCCCCATATATAAAATTCATTTGATTGGATGGTATGCCTAGAGGTACGATGCTACCTATGGGGAGATGAGGTCATCCCATATCTTGCACCATCTCAATGGCTGGAACTATTGTAATGTTTCTCACTAGGTACTCTCCTAGACCTGTATTGGCTAAATGGATTGTAACCTGGGATGATGAAGGTGGAGGAGATGGAAGTGAGGTTTGAGATGACTCAATGTGTACCTCATGAGATGGTTCCTCATCTGCTAGACTAGGAATATATTTTATAGATATGGTGGAAATGATGGGAGGGATCTCATCAATTGGCCTCTTCGACATGTTCCTCTGTGGAGGATTGGATGATGATGAAGGTTTTTCTAAAGTTACCAATGATGATGATGGTATGGAGGAAGACGGTAATGGGGTAATGGAAGGTGATGGTGATGGAAGTGGACCCTAAATAGATGTTTTTAGTTGGAAGTACACATAATTTGATGGTATTACTACATCAAGTTGTAGTACTTAAAGGTATCAAGGTCTACAAAGATGATGTGTACCTACCCTTCATAAGTATACTTTAGACATTGACGAGTGATGAAGGGGACACACTTCATGTCCAAAATCCAAGGTCTATCTAGTAATATTTTGTAGGCCATTGCACCCTCCAAAACATGATACAATGTCAGTATAGTTTTACATCCTACCTGAATGGGTAGGACTATAGTGTCGACTATGGAGCATATTGTATCATTGAATACTCAGAGTGTGTAGGTAGACACAAAAACGTGGGATGTTGGAAGTCCTAGGTGTTTGCCTAGGGTGACATTGTAACTCGTAGGAGAATTTGCCTTTTGAGGAGGCATTGCTTGCATAGGCCCTAGGACATTGATGGCAACTTGATTGACCATTTCCAGATTTGATGGCTTTGGATTTTCCTTTGGATTCTTGGTTCACTCCTTGTGAGGTTTTGATATCTTCCCCTCTTGAATCTTAATCTCTTTTGGGGTTCTAGCCTATGCTAGAGCATCTTCAAGGGTGGGATACTATTGGATTTGTAACAATAATGATATTGGTTTTAGATAACTCTTTGAAAACATCCGAGTCAACTCAGATACTGGAAATAGGTAGGGTAGCTTAGGTAGAAGTGTTTGCCACCTATTACCATAGTTTGTGATAGACTCATCTTCATATTGTTTTAACCTTGTAAAGTCAGTTAAGGTTACCTTTCTCTTGGTATTGAAGGTGAAACATTCCAATAATGCATCTAAAAATTATTTGAAGGTATAAAATTTGGACTTATAAGTTGATTAAACCACTTAACGGTTGGGCCAAAGAGGGTAATCAAAAATATTATCAGGAGTAATGCATCATTCTCCTGGATGTTGAAGCACTGGTCCATGAACCTACTGATGTGCTCCTGTGCATCTTCCTCCCCCTTAAATCTGTCCAATTTGGGCATTTTAAAATGCTCGAGGTATGGAGGAGAAGGTATGGATGGATGTGGTGGTTGATTACACAACTGGTGTAAGGTGGAATTTTGAATTCCAATCCAAGCTATCTTACTCTCTATAGTTTCCATGCACTCAAGCAATGCTCAATATGCATTTGAGGATTTAATATCCTCTTCTTTATTTTGGACCCACAGAGGTGGGTAAGGAATATTAAGCATATGTTGAGGTGGTTGATTGTCATCAACCATGCCTCCAAATAGTGCTTCTAGGTATTCCTCATCTTGTTCTAAATCATCATAAGCCCTGTAAGGTGTTTCTTGAATGGTCCTACAAGGAGGAACTAATTATTGTTGAAGGTGATCTATGTTAGGCCTAGTAGGTAAGTTCTGATCAGGCCTAGGAGGTTGAGATGGCAAAATTTGATTAGGCCTAGGAGACCTATTTTTATGGAAAGTGGGTTACCTCTGATAAGCCTCCTATCTATGTATGCTTGGGGTAGGAACCCCATTACATAATATTTCTTGAATATGCTATTCAAGCCTTTGTCTTTCTAAATACTACCATTGATCTAAGAGATCCAAGCAATATTTATCTAACTAAAGTTGATTAAACTTAGCTTGACGATCAACATACCTTTTAACTAGTTAGTTTATTTTCTTAGCTATGTGAGGCCTATATACCCTAGAACTATTACCCTAATACCTATTCTATTCAGGAGGATTTGTGAGGTCTACTATGAGTTTTCTTCAATTGAAATAAGTCACATTTACTTGAGGCTCACTCCTGAACATATGTTCTTGGTATTCCATTGGTGCAGAGGCACATTGTGCTTGCATGGAGTAATTATGTTGAAGATAGTTGATAATTTTTTCATGCTTCCCTTCATCAATGAGGAAAGCAGGGAAAAAATTGACTCACCTTGCATGATGAGTATCATACTCATCTTGATATTTGTACTTTGGAGAAGGGCAATTTGAGAGTGTGATGTGATCATTTAGCCCCACCCTTGGTGTATAGTATTTATCCTGCATATAAGTGTGCAAGGTAGACTAAGCAGGTATGTGAATGCATGGTATTGCTCTATGTGTAGGTACCTCATTGTGTGGTTGCCATTCTTGAAACAAGGAATTTACATTATTTATGCTTGGAAAATAATTTACCAAATTAGGACCACAACCTGTAGGGGTGTCCCTCATGGGGGTCCCTTGAGGGCTAGGTTCCTTATCTAACCTTCTAGGACTTGGGAGAGTAGGTGGCCACCAAGGAGGTATAACCATATCCTTGGGATCAAATCAGATATGATCCATATCCCCTTACCTACTCCTCATAGTTTCAACCCATGGGCTTGGCTAGGGATATACGATGACTACTTTTTCTAAATCCCTATGTGATTATCTCCTTTACAAATTTTAATGATTCAAACACACAAAAATAGAAACACAAAATAATAGAAATGTTTCTCTTTTAAATATTAATATGTGTTCCTAAAATATTTAGTGTATTTTTTATTTGTTATTTTATAAAAAATCTATTTCATGTGTTTGAATATTGTTGATGTAATTCTCAATTGTTCAAGGGATTTCACCTATATACTCATAGCTCGACAACTAAAAATGAAAGTCTTGTCACGTAAACCAAAAAAGGTATAGAGATGAAGCCCATACCTTATTAAGGATTACAAGTCCTACCAGTCCTCACCTAGTTCATCATGGTCAGTGATATACCTCTCTAAAGAGAGATACGTGCTATATTCCACAAGATATGACTGCTCTTGGAGCTGGTTTTGGTCAAAATAGGGTTTGTAGGATTTGAGCCAATGGGTGGAGATGAAACCTACCATCGTTGAACTCTATTAGTGGTTGGGTATTAATTCCTGTATCACTCCAAATTTTTTGCATCCTTACCTTCAGGCTATAGGATCCGCACCCGAAAGGGGGATGCGAGAAGGATGGGACAATACCTCGGACTGAGAGGCCCTTTGAAGGTCGTGCCTCTCGCAGGATGGGTATAAGGGTGAATTTTTTATGGATGGTGGGTTCACCAGGAAACTTTTGAGTGGCAGTTTCCACACCTAGGTTGAGAGTAGGTTTTATGTGTTCATTTTATTACTTTAATCATTTAATTCCTAGGTTTGTCCAGGATGAATCTAAGCCATTCTATATGCCAATGTTGATTTATATGAATATAAAAAACATGAATAACTTCTAAACATAGAGAGTATGCTAAATAGGACAGAATATACCTAATTTCGGATGTCTAATGAAGATTATGAGGTTTGTAGAAGTCCAAATCATCTCAAATCGTACGTAGATATCAGTAGATCGTATGAGATTAGATGAGATCATCGTCGATCTGACAAATTTGTCAGATGAATTTGTCAAAAACTTGTAGTCACAGAAACAGATACCAAAAACCAAAAATGCAACTGCAAAAGCAAAGGAAAATGATAGAAATGATAGTAAATTTGCCTAAATGATAGATCCAGATGGTAATTAAAAGAAATGCATTAATTTAATAATTTGTTTTAAATTTATCATGCATCTATACTAAATGAGGTGAACTCCAGGATGCAAAAAAGGAATAAACCAAGTTAATGCATAAATAAATGAAGAGAGAAGATAAAGAAATACAAACTCCAGGTTCTGATTGCCCCCAATCTGGACTACAATCGAGATCACCTCTAATCATACGAGATAATCGTCGATCTACAATAGGATCATCCAAAATCATCTAGAATCGCCTGTGATGATCCGATCTTGCTCTGACTGAAAAATAGTAAAATCCTACAAGAAAAATTGAAATACGCAATGCAAACAAAAGTGTGAAGGTATTCTAATTCACGAAAAGTTAAAGTTACAAAATAAATCAGTCAGCCAGGGGGTTCAGGGGGATAAATTGAGAAAATCCCAATTTATATAATATTAGGGAGAGGTTAGGAGGTTGGAGATCATCCTAATTTGGGAGATCTCCAACGGGAGAGACTCTAACTGCACAGACACGCTTTCTTCCCAAGTTAGAGAAGCTGTTGAACAGAAGCTAATTATGAAAATTCGATTTTGGGAAAAAATCGTCTGGACGTTCTGTTCTAGAAGAATTCGTCAGATCTGGGATGATTTCAATTGATCACCGACGATATTGTCCAATGATCAAAATAAATCCTAAAAATGGCATGAAAAATAAGGAAAGCGGGTAACAGGTGGTTAACGGGCGGTTTGGGTTAAAATTCAAATTTTTATCTTTTTACTAAGGTTTAACTGTGCCAATTTTAGGGTGCTACATTTTGCCCCCTCTTTAGTAAATTTTCCAAAGAAAATGCATTAAAGACAATTTTTTCCCGTTTTATGAGAAAACAAAAATTTACTCAATTTTCTAGATGACGATTCTTGGTCGAATCGTACGACTGTTGACTATGGTGCCCCCTTCGTGTTTTTACCCAAATCGAACATTTGAGGTGAAAGCACGGAAAAGAAAAATTAAAATGTTGTTTTTAAATAAAATTAAGAAAATAGGGTAAAACCCTAATTCATTTTTACTATTCATTTTTACTGATTTAGAGATCTGTAGACAAAAATGGTTGAGACAGCACACCAATCGCTAGAGGTCCGGCGCGGGCTATGGGTAAGGATCTAATCCTAATGAATTATGTTTTAATTTATTTTGTGCAATTTTTAGTTTTAAATTTAGACTATTTTGGGGCATCATAGCCATTTTTAGGCCGTTGATGACATCGGGATGAAATCGTCCCTATTTCGTCGAAATCGTCCCTAGATCGTCGATTTCATCTAAGGGCAAAATCAGTGAATGAGGGGTGATCCTGTCCAACAAGGGGTGATCCCCAAGTTATGAAATCAAATATGATTTCATCCTACAAAGGATGATTTTGCCCAATTTAGGATGATATCATCCAATAGTGGATGATATCATCATTTCTATGAAATTAAGCTTGCATTTAATTGCATTTAATTGATTTTAATGATTGGTTTATTAATGAATTTTATTATTTTATTGTTTATTTTGTAGAGGGGATTACTAAAGAGTCAGTAGTGGAAATACATGGGGCTAAGATATGACATATCTACGCTCGACCAAGTGGAGCATGACCAACTACCATAGGTCAGATTACAGCATGTGGCAGAGATGCCACAAGTATCGACGGACATGGGGCTACTGACAGCCCTAGCAGAGAGGTGGTATCCGGGGTCATCCTACTTTTGGTTACCGATAGGGGAGATGGTTCCCACACTAGAGGATGTATGGAGGATTTTGAGGATCCCCATATAGGGACGGTTGATGACTCCTACGGCCAATCAGGGCCAGGCGATGATGAGGCTGAGCGGAGACCCGAGCTTTGCCCTAGAGAAGGGTGAAGTGAACATCAAGTCTCTAAGGCAAATGCTTAGGGCATCTAGGTTGACTCAAGTGTTGGCAAGGGTAGTGGGTGGCTTACTACTATGCCACCAGAGCGGGTGTAGATTACCCTGGCTCCTTTTAGATGTGGTCTGTGACATGCAAGACCATGGGTACAAATATTCATGGGGTAGCTTTGTACTGTGCCGCTTATATAGGATCCTACACGGGATCGTATAGAAGGGAGGCCAATGTCTAGTTGTGACATCACTACTATAGGTTTGGTGCTGGGAGAACATCATGATGCAGAGGCCAATAGGGCTCCCACTGATAGGGGTTGATCGAGATAGGCCCCAAGTTTTCTACTGGTGGTTATAGAGGGGGTAACAGTGGTGGATAGATCTATTGATGTCATAGAGGTTGCTATATGACCTCATCCCAAACCAGATCACCTGGAGGATATGGAGAGAGCATCCAGGGTGGACAAAGGATGGGTAGGAGCTATCTCACATCAGGCGAGTCTACTGGTTGAGGATGGGGCAGGGAGAGGTAGAGCTCCATCGCTACGATAGAGTTTTGCGGTAGTTTGGTCTTCAGCAGGGGATCCATTCTCTTAGGGATTATGATTACTCTTAGACTATCCGAGATAGTACTACACTGAGCGAAGATCCAGATATGCAGTGATTCTAGAGTCAAGACATAGATGATGCCCCCATCCAACTAGTGGATGGTGACGACATTGAGGTTGCCGACGGATATGATGCATGGTATGCAGGAATCCACCCTCCTCGAATGATGAGGGCATAGGGTCCGGTGCACACCATGGTGCGATGAATGGGGAGGTAGTTCCAGGATGCTATTGAGGCAGCATGGGGTCATGACGGGAGAGAGTAGCGATGGTATCCATAGGAGAGATGCCATAGGATGGTACAGGCTCCACAGAGGCCGCAAAAAACATGGAGGGAGGAGAGATTTCATTCTCAGTAGGGGAGAGGCCACCATCGCTCGATAAGGGCAAGGGTGTCGAGGTGGAGGAGAGCAACGATATGGTGGCTCTCTGATCTAAGAATGTCTGCCTTTAGGCTCAGGTGCAGACACTACAGGATGAGGCTACATGTCTCAGGGCTTGGAATGGAGGGGTGAGCACTCGAGATCTAGCGTGGGCTATTGCTCAGACCATGTTCTACTAAGGGTTGTACTATCACATGGTTCCAGAGGGGTAGAGGATACCATTTCTAGCCCCCATTGCAGAGCCGATCATGATGGGATCATCGAGGACATCCTCATGATCGACGACGAGGACTCGAGACACAGCCCGGACCTCTATGGGACCATCTCCTCCACCTCAGTTCAGGGGAGGAGATGAGGGTGAGAGCTCGAGGGATTATCGAGGCTAGCTACTATAGACTATAGATTGTATATATTATTATTACTTTTTTAGGGGATTGAGTATGCCAGGGTATTGATTGTGGCATACCAATCCAGATGATGTACATAATTGATTGATATATAGATTGTCTTTTTGATGATATGACTTGTGTATATGTTGTATGATGCTTTAATTTTGAATTTTGTGATTGATTATTCATGTAATTATGTCATTGGAAATAAGTTATAATGTTATGTCATGCCATAAAATTGTAAATAATATAATCTGATGTGAATAAATTGGTTGTTTTGTGGTGTGATTTGATGAAAAATAAAAGGGACTTCTAACAATAATTTCAAAGGACATTGTCGTTGTTATAGACCATTTCATGGAGTCACCGCTCACTAGGTCGTCAAGCTAATCCTAGTATAGAAATATTGCTAAAAGTAAAAGGGTGCTTAAGAGACTGTCTTAAGACTTTTGTGTTGTGATGATGAAAAATGATGATGGTGATGATTTGTTTTTAGATTTTCATAAAAATATTATGCATGAGATATTAAAAGAAATATGATTGTTGCTAGGCATAAATTCCTAAGTGTGATAAAATTTTTGAATAAGTCCCTAGGAACTATACCATCATTGCAAAATTGGATGTTGACATAATGACATGAAATAGAAAAATTTGTGTTCTTTTTAAAGCACAATTGGGTAACATAATGATGTAAGCCATATGTTTTTATGAATTTAAAATGAATGGGAAATAAAATGAGAACAATGGTTTGTGCTAGGCATAGAATTATAGGTATAGACTTATACCATCATCGTGAAATCCAAAAAAAGAATTTGATATTTTAGTTTTATTGCATGATTGATTTTTTGGTTTTGAGATAAATAGAAAATAATAATATATAAACATGACTTTATTTGTGATATTTTTGAAGATGTGAAAGAAAATTTTTGTTTGTTGGAAAGACATATATTTAATTTTTTTATGCTAAGAAAATGTTCTTAAATAAGAAGATGAAATGATTCGAAAAGAATTGCAGAGATATTTTAAATTATCTCAAAGACAAAATGTAGATTTATAAGGAACCCTCATGTGCAAATGTGAGTTCATTACCGATCTTGATTTATCATAATGATACAAAATATCTCAAATACAAATGTGTGTGCAATTGTATTTTTCATTCACCAATTTTGAGCAAGAGAATTTGATACAAGTAATTTGAATTAACCAAATAAGGGTTCATTGACCATGATTTATATGCATGTAACCATACCAGACTACTATGTAAGTTAGGTCATCAAGAGCTAGCTAATCCATAAGACGACATAGGTCTATACAAAAGAAGGTCGCTAATGTGACAGACATATCACCACGCTAGGGATTACCCAAGGCCAAGCGGGTTGGGCACAAACCACCTGTTATGGGGCTTACCTCACAGTTTTTGAATAATTGAGAATTCTAGGGATTCAAGCTCATTCACCCTTCTTTTATTTTCAAGGGGTAGGGAAAAATATTTTATTGCTTTTTGCTTTTCTTTTCTCATTTTCTTCTTTTCTTTTTTTTTCTTTTTTTTTTTGTATTTTTTCTTGGAACTGAGACAATGCTGAAATATTGCTGCGATGGTACAAAATAATATTTTTCTTTTTCTCATTTGCTTTGAATTTTTCTTTTGCTTCCTAAACTAGGGATACTTGCTCGGATTGGCTGTAGAGTAAGGGATTTTTATTCTGGGTAGGGGTGAGCTTGTCCTTTTGTCAATTCTCAAATATTCTAGACCATGTGCATGATAGGATAGCAGGGGAAACTTTTCACTCAAGAAACCACTTCTACTATGTAGCATCATATTGAATTTGCAATGAAATCATTTTAATGTGAAGAAATATACTTGGTTCAAGTAAATAATAAGATTAGGTCTTCTATGCTCAAAACTTTATTTAATTCAACTGTGGACTTTGATATAAGAGAGATTAATAATCATACCAAATAAAAGCAAGATATTTATGCATGTGAGTGTGAAAGTGCGGGATTCCAAATAAATGCTAATTTATCCAAAATAATTGAAAATATAACTGCAATACTTCAATAATTTACAAGTACGAAAACAAACAATGTTTTGAATATTTTGATGATTTTGAAGTTTTTATATTTTGATTTCAATTTATGAATTGAAAGAATAAACAATATTACTTTTTTTGAAATTTTTATATGGATGACTAAAAGAAAACAAGATGCAAAATATCAATATATACAATGATGAAATGACCAAATGTTATGCATAATAGCGCTTAAGATGCATAAAGTTCATAGGTTCTTTAAGATCTTTACCATCTAAGGTAGCTAATTGGTATTCTCCTGAGCCAAATTTAGCAGTGATGATATACGTTCCAAGCCAGTTGGGCTCAAATTTACCTTTAAGGTTTTTAGTTGCATTAGTATTTTTTTGATTTTCTTTTAAGACAAGGTCGTTGATCTCAAAGGATCAATGATGAAATTTCTTGAGGTATGCTCGCTTGAGCTTGTTTTGGTAGGCACAAAGATGATCCAAAGCATTGATGTGCTTCTCATCTAGGAGTTCCAGCTGGCTAAATCTGCCAGCACGATATTCATCTCCTACTTCAGTATCTTGAAGTAGTAGAGCCAAAGAAGGAAATTCTAATTCAAAGGGAAAAACAACTTCAGCACCATAAACCAAAACAAAAGGTGAAGTACCCGTGGGGGTGCGAACGCTAGTTCGATAAGCCCACAAAGTAGGATATAATTGAATGTGCCAATCTTGGCCAGATTTATTGACCAGTCTTTTTAGGATTTTGATAAATGTTTTATTAGATGCTTATGCTTGGCCATTACCCTGAGGATAATAGGGAGTGGACCAACGATGTTGAATTTTATATTTTTGACATAATTTTTTGACATGTTTATTTTTAAAACAATTTCCATTATCTGAGATGAGATTTGCAAGAATTCCGAACCTACAAATAATTTGATTAAAAATAAACTTAGAAACTTGGGTTCTAGTGCAAGAAGCTAAGGGCATAGCTTCAACCCACTTCATGAAATACTCGGTGGTGGTTATGATGAATTTGTGTCCATCAGATAACACAGGGTTGATTTTTCCAATGATGTCTAAGCCCCATTTTGAAAAGGGCACAGGGTTGATTTTTCCAATGATGGTTCATGAGTAGTTTCGTTGATGAGAAACACATCCAAAGGTTCTAAGCATGATTTATTTGAAGCGGGTTCTTGGAGTCGACAAATAATTATGGTAGCATATTCATCATCTAACTCCAAGGGCAAAAGAGATGCAGCTGCAGCCATAGCATTAGCCGCACGATTGCTAGTTTGGGGAATAGATTCCAAGGTAACTTGATAAAATAAAGATAATAATTGTAAGACATGCTTTATATGGATGTAATTTATCATCTTTGGTCTGATGAACATCATTTATTTGATTTATGACAAGTTGATAATCACCGAAAACCAATAAATTTTTAATTTTTAGTGCTAAGGCAGCTCGTAATCCAAGGATTAGAGCCTCATATCCAGCAGTGTTATTAGTGCAAGCAAACATTAATTTAAAGGATAGAGGTATAATATGTTTCTATGGAGATATTAAAATAATACCTGCACCAACCCCACTCATGCATTGGGCTCCATCAAAGTATAGGGACCATTGCTCTGGATGGTCTGCCTCTAGTTTAAGGCATTCATCAGGAAACTCAATGATGAGGGGATGGGTAGACTCTAAGGGTGTAGCAACTAATTGATCTACTATGATTTGACCTTTAACAGACTTCTATCCTATAAACATGAGTTCAAACTTGCTTAGCACAAGAACCCACTTTGTTGTGCGACTAGATAAATAAGGTCAACTCATGAGATATCGCAAAGGGTAGAATTTAGCAATGACATACATTTTTTGACTAAGCATATAATGGAATAATTTCTATGTAGAAAATACAACTGCTAGAAATAAATTCTCTAATACTATATAGCGAGTTTCATAACTGATTAAGGTTTTGCTAATGTAATAATTAGCATGTTATTTCTTCTCATCATCAAGTTGAGCTAACATAGCTCCTAAGGCAAAATATGAAGCAAAAATGTACAAGATAAATGGATGATCAGATCTAGGTGTTGAAAGCATCGGTGGTTTAAGGAGATATTGTTTGAGGAGTTCAAATGCTTCCTAATATTCGTCGTCCCAATGAAAAGAGACATCTTTCTTAAGGAGCTTAAGAAAGGGTCCTATTTTATCTGCCAACTTATCGATGAAGTTGCGAATAGCTTGAAGCTTACCTTGTAGACTTCGTAATTCAGATTTATTTGTGGGTGCGGGCATATCAGTGATAGCCGTAATCTTGAGAGGGTCAATTTTAATGCCACGTAAAGAAACTATAACCCCTAATAATTTACCAGACTTAACTCCGAATATACATTTGGCTAGATTCAATCGGATAAGATATTCCCTTAATCGATCAAATACTTTTCTCAAGTCATCTAAATGATCATCTTCTTTGATGGAACGAGCTATAATATCATCTACATAATCATGTAGAATATCATGCATCATATCGTGAAAGATATAAGTCATGGCTCGTTGATATGTTTCACCTGCATTCTTCAAACCGAATGGCATCACTTTCCAACAAAAGGTTCCCCAAGGGGTAATAAAGGTTGTTTTATCCTGATCTGATTATATCCATAAAATCCATCCATTAGGGATATCATTCCACTCCCAGTAGTAAAATCAATGATCTAATCCATATTGGGAAGAGGAAAATCATCTTTAGGGCATGCAAAATTAATATCTCTAAAGTCTGTGCAAACCCTAACTTTGGTAGCTTCTTTCTTATTTAATGGAACTACATTCGAGATCCATTCAGCATAATCAATGGCTTGTATAAAAATAACCTTCAAGAGTTTTTCTAATTCCCCTTTGACTAGTAAGGCCACTTTAGGATACATTTTTCTAAGTTTATGTTTAATAGGTTTAGCATCCGGATGGACTACTAGGTGATGCATGACTACAGAAGAGTCTAATCCTGGCATATCCTCATATGTCCAAGCAAAAACGTCTTCATATTCTTTAAGGAATGCAATGTATTTATCTTGTTTTTCTTGACTCAATTTTGATCCAATGTTGATTATGTGAGGATTATCTCCGGTTCCAATGTTATTTTTTATGACATTCTCTACATCCATATGTAGATCTATTTCAAAATTAGGTGGGGTGGGTGAAACGCCCAATTCTTGTAATTCTTTCAAGGCTAGCTTAGATAATTCATCTTGAGGAGTCGTGGTATCAAGCTAGGCTATACTAGGTATAGAGCCATCGAAATAAAATTCATTATGTAACAATTCCTCAACGGAGACATCATGGAAGATATCTCCCTCCAACTCATCATTGGATTCAGCGATCATCTTAGGGTAAGCTATGGATAGCATATTACATGTAAATGGCTTATTCATTAAACATAAAGCATCATGTTTATCCAAATAATATTGGTAACATATGAGATGGTCATCATCCTCAAATGGGAAGGGCTGACCTTTACTAGAAAATAGGCCCACACCACATCGGGCAGGCCATGGTTCTACCTCAAAAGGTTCTTTCATACCATTCTGGAAAGGTCCCAAACCTTTCCCTTTATATCCCAATTTAAGCATTATAGGCTTAGCTTTAATATACTCATTAGCAAAATAACATCGAGCATATCCATCATAATGTGTCTTGATGTTTCTAGGTATTCTTCCCCAATCATAGCCCTTGTAAATAAAAGCACAGCTCCCGACTTGGTAAATACTTCCCATAGGTTGTGGGAGGCCCAAGGTATGAGGAGAGGGTGGCAAATTATTTAAAATAAGGGAATTTTGCATAGCAACATTTGTTTTTTCTGATATAAAATTTTTAGATAAATCGGGTAAGAGCTCATCAGTAAGAGTGTAAGAGGTAGAAGGAACATTTCCTATATCTTCGAATGCAAAAAATATGCCTCTGGTAGGTGTTGTAGAGATGTCTATGGACGGATCTATAGGTAGGGAAGTTATAGGAGTAAAACAAGAAGCATTGGTTGTGGGTTTAGGATATTTTTGAGGTCCTAATGTGGTTTGTTCGGAAGATGGTTGAACTATATGTAGAGGTGGAGTTGATGGAGTAGATGATGTTATGAGTGTGTGTTTCACACGTTTAGACGGATGATTAGAATTAGGATGTGTGGATGACAGAGCAGGGCAAAATTGAACTCCAACAGGTTCTGCAAAAGCACACATATCAAAGGGTCTAGGATCACCATGAATGGTAACCAATTGATTCTTAAATTTGAATTTAACACACTGATATAAAGTTGAGGGAACAACCCGCATCGTGTTGATCCAAGGGTGACCCAAGAGTATATTGCATGATGTATGGCAATGCATAATAAACACGGTCGTGTATAAGGTTCTTGGACCAACTTGCAATGGGATAGTAATAACTCCACACATTTCTTGTGTTTCATCATTGAAGGCTTTTATAATCATATCACTTCTTTTCATTTTGTCACTTCTAAACCCAAATCTTTGGTAGAATTCAAAAGTGCCAATGTTTAAATATGAACCATTATCAATCAAGAATCGTTTAACTGCTACATCTCCAATTAGGGCAGTAATATATAAGGGGTTATCATTATGTAAACTATGTTGTGGTATATCTCTATCCTGGAAATCAATACAATCGACTTCTCGAGTTATGATAGTATTGGACATGGCTTCAGATTGAATATTTTGTGGTACCATCATTTGGCTTAATGTGAGCATTAATTCATCCCTATGTGTAGGAGAAGATCTTAAAAGGTCCAAAAGGGAAATTCTAGCTGTAGTATTTGATAATTTTTCATTAATATTATAAGGAGGTTTAGGTTGAACATTAGGTGCATGATTCCCTTTATTAGGAATTTTCAAAACAAATGGAGTCGATCCATTATTCTGCATTTGATCTTGTTGAGATTTTTGAGCTTGTTGTCTAGTAACAGCTTCGATGGTACCCACAATATTATTTTACGGATGATGAATGGGTCTTGGTCTAGCATTTATGGCTTGTTAATTAGGAAGTAATTGGTGAGAAGATGGTCGAGTAGTGACTCTTCTCGAAAATGGTTCTATAGCACCCTAAAATTGGCGCAGTAAAACCTTAAATAATTACAATTACTCTAGTAAATATTCAAATTCAAATTTTAACCCCAAAACTGCTCCTAAATCGTTGTTTAACCCGTTTCCTCATTTCTCGCACTATTTTTAGAGTTTTTTTTGACTGTTTGACGATATCGTCGTCGATCAGACGATATCGCCTCAGATCGAACGATTTCATCTGGGCTAGGACGTCCAGACAATCTTGTCCCAAAACTAATTTTTCATAATTAGCCTCTATTCCAACGGCGTCTCTAATCCAAGCAGAAGCATGTCTGCACTGTTAGAGACCCTCCCCCATTGGAGATCTCCCAAATTGGGATGATCTCCAACCTCCTAACCTCCCTCCTAAGCCTATTTAAACTTAGGACTCCCCCTTGGCATCCCCTTAGCTGAAATTTCCTATAACACAAGTTCTACGTGCACTAGACCATCCCAAATTACTATTTGCCTCCATATTTGTCCAATTTTATTTGCAGGAACCTTAGTATTTTTTAGCCGGAGCAAGCTCAGTTCGTCCTGGATGATCCTGTTCAATTCGAGATGATTTCGCACCAATTCGAGATGATTTCGACTGCAGTCTACATTAGGGGCAATCAGTGCCCAGAGTTTGTGTTTCTTCATTCTTTTCTTGTTGCATTATTCTGCATTCAGTTAAACTTATGATTATTTCTTATTATTTTGCATCTTGGAGTTCACCCATGTAGTTTAATTGCATAATAAGGTCATGATTAGCTATTAAAGTGTTGCAACTTACTTGCATTTCTATTCGGGATTATCTGTTAACATCCTTATTGTCATTTTACATCATTATCCTCTATTTGCATTGCTACATTTTTTTGTATTTTGTGTCTATTTCTCTGTTTGCAAGTCTCTGACGAATTTGTCAGATCTCAGACGATCCTGCAGGTCGGAGACGATCCCGTCAAATTCCAGATGATATTGACTGCTTCAAGAATCAGAACCTCCATCAGACATTTGGATCAGGTATGGCTCTTTAATTTAGCCTTTTCTCTCTATTTTCTGTTCAAATCTGTTTGTTGTATTTCATTTAGTCCGCATTTTCATAATAGAAAAACTTAGATTCATTTGGCCAAACCTAGGACTTGAATGTTTAAAGATAAAATTGAACACATTAAACACATTCCCAACCTAGGCATGGAAACTACCATTCAAACATTTCCTGGTGAACCCACCATCCATCGAAAAATCACCATAATACACCTCCCCCGAGAGGCGGGACCTTCGCAAGGCCTCTCATTCCGAGGTATTGTCCCATCCTTTTCACATCCCCCTTCCGGGCATAGATCCTATAGCCTAAAGGTAAGGGTGTGAAAAATTTGGAGCGATACATTTTGGTGAACCCGATGTGAATCGAACACGCAACCTTTTGAATAATGCTTAAAATGGGATATAAAGGGAAAGGCTTGGGACCTTTCCAAAATGGTATGAAAGAACCTTTCAAGGTAGAACCATGGCCCGCCCGATGTGGTGTGGGCCTATTTCCTAGTAAGGGTCAACCCTTTCCTTTTGAAGATGATGATCAACTCATATGTTATCAAGATTATTTGGATGGGCGTGATGATTTTCCTCTAAAAAATCATCCATTTACATCTAATATGCTATCCATATCTTATCCTGAAATGATTGCTAAATCCGATGATGAGTTGGAAGGAGATATTTTCCATGATGTCTCCATTGAAGAGATGTTACACAATGGGTTTTATTTTGATGGTTCTATACCAACTATAGCCTATATTGAGGCCACTAATCCTCAAGATGAATTATCCAAGTTAACCTTAAAAGAATTACAAGAATTGGGCATCTCACCCACCCCACCTAATTTTGAAAGAGATCTACACATGGAAGTAGAAAACGTCATTAAAATAAACATTGGAACTAAGGATAGTCCCCACATAATCAATATTGGATTAGAATTAAGTCAAGAAAAACAAGAGCAATACATTGCATTCCTTAAATAATATGAAGATGTCTTCGCTTGGACATATGAAGATATGCCAGGTTTAGACCCTTCTGTCGTCATGCATCACCTAGTAGTCCATCCGGATGCTAAACATGTTAAACAGAAACTTAGAAAAATGCATCCCAAAGTGGCTTTACTAGTCAAAGGGGAGTTAGAAAAACTCTTGAATGTTGTTTTTATACAAGCTATTGATTATGTTGAATGGATCTCGAATGTAGTTCCAGTCACCAAGAAAGAAGCTACCAAAGTTAGGGTTTGCACAGATTTTAGAGATATTAACGTTGCATGCCCTAAAGATGATTTTCCTCTTCCAAACATGGATCAAATCATTGATTTTACTTGCTGGGAGTGGGATGATGTCCCTAATGGATGGATTCTCCGGCTATAATCAGATCGGGATAGCTCCTGAAGATCGAGGCTAAAACAACCTTTATTACCCCCTGGGGTACCTTTTGTTGGAAAGTGATGCCATTCGGCTTAAAGAATGCAAGTGCAACCTATCAACGAGCTATGACTTATATTTTTCATGATATGATGCATGATATCCTACATGATTATGTAGATGATATTATAGCTCGCTCTATTAATGAAGATAATCATTTAGATGATTTGAGAAAAATTTTTAATCGGTTAAGAGAATATCTTATTCGATTAAATCCAGCCAAATGCATATTTGGAGTTAAGTCCGATAAACTATTAGGGGTTATAGTTTCTTTACGTGGCATCAAAATTGACCCTCTTAAGATTGCGGCTATCACTGATATGCCCGCACCTACCAATATATCTGAATTACGAAGTTTACAAGGTAAGCTTCAAGCTATCCGTCGCTTCATCGATAAGTTGGCGGACAAAACCGGTCCCTTTCTTAAGCTCCTTAAGAAGGATGTCCCTTTTAATTGGGATGACGAATGTAAGGAAGCTTTTGAACTTCTTAAACAATACCTCCTTAACCCACCTGTGCTTTCACCGCCTAGACCTGATCGTCCGTTTATCCTGTATATTTTAGCTTCAGATTTTGCTTTAGGAGCTATGTTAGCTCAACTTGATGATGAGAAGAGAGAACGTGCTAATTATTATATTAGCCAAACTCTAATTAGTTATGAAACCCACTACACAACGTTAGAAAAACTATGTCTAGCAGTCGTCTTTTCTACGCAAAAATTATGCCATTATATGCTTAGCCAAAAAATGTATGTCATTGCTAAATATGATCCCTTGCGGTATCTTATGAGTCGACCTTATTTATCGGGTCGCACAACCAAGTGGGTTCTTGCTCTAAGCGAGTTTGAACTCACGTTTATAGGACAGAAGTTTGTTAAGGGTCAAATCATAGCAGATCAATTAGCTGCTGCACCCTTAGAGTCTACCCATCCCCTCATCATTGAGTTTCTTGATGAATGCCTTCAATCAGAGGCAGACCATGTTGAACAATGGTCCTTATACTTTGATGGAGCCCGATGCATGAGTGGGGCTGGTGCGAGTATTATTTTAATATCTCCACAAAAGCACATTATACCTTTGTCCTTTAAATTAACATTTGCTTGCACTAATAATACTACTGAGTATGAAGCTCTAATCCTTGGATTACGAGCCGCCTTGGCTCTAAAAATTAAACATCTGTTAGTTTTTGGTGATTCTCAACTTGTTATAAACCAAATTAATGAAGTTTATCAGACCAGAGATGATAAAATGTGCCCATATAAAGCCTATGTTTTACAATTAATATCTCTATTTGATCAAGTTACCTTGGAAGCTATTCCTCGAACTAGCAACCATGCGGCTGACGCTATGGCCGCAGCTGCATCTCTTCTGCCCTTGGAGTTAGATGATGAATATGCCACCATCATTATTCGTCGACTCCAGGAACCCACTTCAAATAAGTCATGCTTAGAACCTTTGGATGTGTTTCTAATCAATGAAACTACTCTTGAACCTTGGTATACGGATATATTTGATTTTCTTCAAAATGGGACTTTCCCTGCCAATTCTAATAGAAACCAGCGTCGGTTATTACGTAGACGAGCAAGTCAATTTGTAATAATTGGCAATACTTTGTATAGGAGATCTTTTGAAGGTATCCTATTGAGATGTTTGAATCTAGAAGAATCCAAATCAACCTTGAGTGAAGCCCACGATGGATCTTGTGGAGGACACTTCAATGGTAGTGTCATTGCTAAAAAGCTCCTTAGGATAGGATACTTTTGGCCTACCATGGAGAATGATGCACATGATTATGTGCGCCATTGCGACAAGTGCCAGAAACATGCTGACCTTGTCCATGCCCCTGCACAAGAACTGCAGGCTATTTCATCTCCTTGGCCCTTTTCAAAATGGGGCTTAGACATTATTGGAAAAATCAATCCTGTGTCATTTGATGGACACAAATTCATCATAACCACCACCGAGTATTTCATGAAGTGGGTTGAAGCTATGCCTTTAGCTTCCTGCACTGGAACACAAGTCTCTAAATTTATTTTTAATCAAATCATTTGTAGGTTTGGAATTCCTGCAAATCTCATCTCAGACAATGGAACTTGTTTCAAAAATAAAGATGTTAAGAAATTATGCCAAAAATATAAGATTCAACATCGCTGGTCCACTCCCTATTATCCTCAGGGTAATGGCCAAGTAGAAGCTTCAAACAAAACCTTAATCAAAATTCTCAAAATATTGGTCAATAAATCTGGCCGCGACTGGCACATTCAATTATATCCAGCCTTGTGGGCCTATCGAACTAGTGTTCGAACCCCCACTGGAACTTCACCTTTTGTTTTGGTTTATGGCGCTGAAGCCGTTTTTCCCTTTGAATTAGAAGTTCCTTCTTTGGCTCTACTACTTCAAGATACCGAAGTAGGAGATGAATATCGAGTTGGCAGACTCGATCAACTGGAACTCCTAGATGAAAAGCGCATCAATGCTTTGGAGCATCTTCGTGCCTACCAAAACAAGCTTAAAAGATCATATGCTAAGAAAGTTCGTCATCGATCCTTTGAGGTCGACGATCTTGTTTTAAAAGAAAATCAAAAAAATACTAATGCAACTAAAGACCTTAAAGGTAAATTTGAGCCCAACTGGCTTGGACCATATATTATCACTGCTAAATTTGAATCGGGAGCATACAAATTATCTACCTTGGATGGTAAAGAACTTAAAGAACCTATGAATATTATGCATCTTAAACGTTACTATGCATAAAAATTGGTCATTTCATCATTGTATATATTTGTTTAAAATATTTCAAAAAATCACTATCTTGTATTTCTTTCAATTTATAAATTCAAAAATACCAAAAACATTCACAATCATCAAAATCTTCAAAACCATCTTTTTTTATTTCTTGTACTTCGCAAATTGTGACATATGTGCAGTTATATTTTCAAATTATTTTGGATAAATTAGCATTTATTTGGAATCCCGCACTTTCACATTCACATGAATAAATATCTTGATTTTATCTGGCATGATTACTAGTCTCTCTTATATCAAAGTCCACAAAATTCAATTAAATAAAGTTTGAGCATAGAGAATTGATCTTGTTATTTACTTAAACCAAGCATATCCTTTCACAATAAAATGATTATATTTGTAATATCCATGCTATGCTACATAGTAGAAGTGGTTTCTTGAGCGAAAAGTTTCCCCTGCTATCCTATCATGCACATGGTCTAGAATCTTTGAGAATTGGCAAAAGGACAAGCTCACCCCTACCCGAAATAAAAATCCCTTGCTCTACAGCTAATCCGAGCAAGTATCCCTAGAATAGGAAGCAAAAGAAAAATCAAGCAAAATCAAGCAAAATCATTTAGCACTATTTCAGCATTATCTCAAATATCAAAGCAAAAGATACAAAAAAAAAAAAGAGAGAAAGAAAAGAAAGCAAAATGAGCAAAAGCAAAAGCACTAAAATCCCTTTCCCTACCCTTTGAAAAGAAAAGAAGGGTTGATGAGCTTGAATCCCTGGAATTCTCAATTATTCGAAAACTGTGAGGTAAGCCCCATAACAGGTGGTTTGTGCCCAACCCGCTTGGCCTTGGGTAATCCCTAGCGTGGTGATATGTCTATCACATTAGCGACCTTCTTTTGTATAGACCTATGTCTGCTTATGGATTAGCTAGCTCTTGATAACCCGACTTACATAGTAGTCTGGTATGGTTATATGCATCTCAATCATGGTTAATGAACACTTATTTGGTTAATTCAAATCACTTGTATCATAGTATCTTGCTCAAACCTGGTAAATGAATACTACAATCGCACACACATTTGTATTTGAGAGATTTTGTGTATCATTATGATAAATCAAGATTGGAAATGAACTCACATATGCACATGGGATTCCTTATAAATCTAACTTTTGTCTTTAAGATACTTTGAAATATTTTTGCAAATTGTCTGGAATAATTTCATTTTCTTCTCTGAGAACAGTTGTTTAGTATAAAGACAACCACATGCATTACCAACAAATCAAAATCATTTTTCAAAAACATGCAATAAAGTTACATATAACTTTTGACTTTTGCGACGATGGTATAGTTCCAAAACCAAAAGTGGAATTTTATGCCTAGCACAAGTCCTCATCTTCATATTTTCTGTTTATTTTCAACAATTAAAAATCAACCATGCAATAAAACTATCTTTCTTTTTGGATTTCGCGATGATGGTATAAGTCTATACCTAAATATTCTATGCCTAGCGCAAACCATTGTATTAATTTTATTCCCCATTCATTTAAAATCATAAAAACATATGACTTAAATCATTATGTTACACAATTATGCTTTCAAAAGAACGAACATTATTACTATTTCATGTCATTTTGTCAACATGCAAAATTGCAATGATGGTATAATTCCTAGGGAATTATTCAAAAATTTTATCACACTTAGGAATTTATGCCTAGCAAAAATCATTTCAAAATATTTCATGCATACTATTTTTATGAAAAGTCTGAAAACAAATCACCATCATCATCATCATTTGCATCATCACAACAAAGTCTTAAGACAGTCTCTTAAGCACTCTTTTTACTTTTAACAATATTTCTATACTGGGATTAGCTTGACGACCGAGTGAGCGGTGACTCCATGAAATGGTCTATAACAGCGACAATGTCCTTTGAAATTATTGTTAAAAGTCCCTTTTATTTTTATCAAATTATCATCACAACAACCAATTTGTTTACATCAGATTATTTCATTTAAATTTTAAAAGCATGACATTCAAACCATAATACTTTCCAAATGACATAATTACATGAATCATCAAATCAATCACACTTCAAACATTAAAGCATCATAAAAACATATAAACAAGTCATATCATCATAAGACAAGTCATATGATCAAAAATATCATATATATATATATATATATATATATATATATATATATATATATATATATATCTCAACAATGTATGTACATCATCTCAAAACTAGATTGGTATGCCACAATCTACATCTTGGCATACTCAATCCTCTCAATCATATATCCTATGTGCAGTGTCTCGAGAACCCCTCGAGCTCTCAGCCTCATCTCCTCCCCCACCTTGAGGTGGACGAGGTGGCCCCATCGTAGTATGTGTGGTACTGCGAGTCCTAGTCCTCGATCGAGATGAAGTCCTCGATGACCCAATCTTGATCGGGTCTGCAATGTCGATTGGAAGTTGTACCCTCTGACCCTCTGGCACCATCTAGAAGTAGATACCCTAGTAGAACATGGTCTGAGCAATCGACCGTGCCAGCTCTTGAGTGCTCGCTCCTCCGCTCCATGCTCTGAGGTGTGCAACCTCATCTCTGAGCTGTGTAGCCTTCGCTCGATGTCGTGCAGCCTCATCCTGCAAAGTCTGCACCTATGCCTAGAGATGGACAGTCTCCACCCGGAGAGTAGCCATCTCACTACTCTCTCCTATGTCCACACCCTTGCCCTTATCGGGCGATGGTGGCCTCTCTCTCTATGGAGAAGGGGGTCTCTCCTCCCTCCTCTCCTGCTGTCATGGCCTCTGCTGTGCCTGTGGTCTCCTCTGCTCTCTCCCGTCGTGACCCTGTGCTGCCTCAATGGCTGCCTGGCATTGCCTCCCCATCCGATGCACAACTACATGAATCGGACCCTGAGCCCTCGTCATTCGAGGAGGGCGGATGCCTGTGTACCAGGCATCATAGTCGTCGGCTACCCCTACGTCATCCCCATCCACTGGTTGAATGGGGGCATCATCTACGTCCTGACTCTAGAATCGCTGCATATCTAGAGCCTCGCTAACTGTAGTGTTATCCCGGATAGTCCAGGAAAACTCGTAGTCTCTGAGAGATGGGATCCCCTGTTGTAGACCGAACTGCCTCAAAACTTGATCGTACCGGTGGAGCTCCACCTCTCCCCTCTCCATCCTCAGCCAGTAGACTCACCTGATGCGAGCCAGCTCCTGTCCATCCTTGGCCCACCCTGGATGATCTCTCCAAGGCCTCCAGGTGATCTGGTCGGAGACAAGGTCATCAAGTAGTCTCCGGGACACTGGCAAATCTACTCGCCGTTGTGCCCCTCTTCGGAGCCACCAGTAGAAAACTCGGGGTCTCTCCCCGTCAATCCCTATCAGTGGGAGCCCTACCGGCCTCCGCACCATGATGTGCTCCTAGCACCAAACCTGTAGTAGCGATGTCATAACCAGACATCGGTCGCCCTTGTATACGACCCCATGAAGGATCCTATACAATCGACAGAGTACAAAGCTCCCCCAAGCAAACCTGTATCCGTGGTCTCTCATGTCGTAGACCACATCTATCGATAGCCATGGCAGTCTGCATCCACTCTGATGGCATAGCAACAGACCACCTACCACCCCAGCCAAAACCTGTGTCAGCCTAGATGCCCCAGGCATCTGGCGTAGAGACTCGATGTTCACTCCGCCCTTCTCCAGGGTGAAGCTCGGATCTTCGCATAGTCTCATCATCGCGTGGCCCTGATTGGCCATGGGAGTGATCAACCATCCTTGTATGGGGATCCTCAAAATCCTCCATACATCCTCTAGTGTGGGAGTCATCTCCCCTGTCGGTAACCGAAAACATGAAGAACCCGGATACCACCTCTCTGCTAGGGCTGTCAATAGCCCCATGTCTGTAGACACTTGTGGCATCTCTGCCACGTGCTGCAAGCCGACCTGAGCTAGTTGATCTCACTCTGCCTATGATAGAGTGGCCAAGTCATCCCTTAGTCTACCGTATTTCCATTCTCGGCTCTTTAGTAATCCTCTCTGCAACATAAACAACAAAACAATCAAAAATCATCAATAACAATCATTAATCAAACATTCATTAAAAAATTCAAGTAAAGCAAGTGTAATTTCATATAAATGATGATATCGCCCACAATTGGACGATATCGTCCCAAAATTTTGAGCAAATTCGTCTTCGATTTCGCATGAGGGAATCGTCCCTTATTGGATGAAATCGTCCCCCTATCGTCGATTTCGCCCTTGGACGAAATCGACGATATCGAGACGATTTCGGTGAAATCAAGACGATTTCGTCTCGACGACGTCGACGGCCCAAAAATGGCCGCGATGCTCAAAAATCAATCAAATCTAATCTAAAAAGCATGAAATTCTAAATTAAAGCATTCTAAACTAAGTTTAGACCCTTACCCGTAGCCCGCGTCGGACCTCTGTCGATCTATGTGCTGTCTCGACCATCTTGTCTCCAGAGCTCTAAAAACTAGGAAAATGAACAGTAACAATGAATTAGGGTTTTACCCTATTTTTCTTAATTTTATTCAAAAAACAATTAAAAACATTTTAAAATTTTGCTTTTCCATGTTTTTACCTCAAACGTTCGATTTGGGTAAAAACACGGAGGGGGCACCATAGTAAGTTGTCGTACGATTCGACCAAGAATCGTCGCCTAAAAATGGGAATAATTTTTGCTTTCTCGTAGATCGAGAAGAACTCATCTTTAACGCATTTTCTTCAAAAAATTCGCTAAAGAGGGGGCAAAATGTAGCACCCTAAAATTGGCGCAATAAAACCTTAAATAATTACAATTACTCTAGTAAATATTCAAATTCAAATTTTAACCCCAAAACCGCTCCTAAACCATCGTTTAACCCATTTCCTCATTTCTCGCACCATTTTTAGAGTTTGTTTTGACCGTTTGACGATATCGTCGCCGATCAGATGATATCGCCTCAGATCGGACGATTTCGTCTGGGCTAGGACGTCCAGACGATCTTGTCCCAAAACTAATTTTTCACAATTAGCCTCTGTTCCAACGGCGTCTCTAATCCGGGTAGAAGCGTGTCTGCACTCATTAGAGACCCTCCCCCATTGGAGATCTCCCAAATTGGGATGATCTCCAACCTCCTAACCTCCCTCCTAAGCCTATTTAAACTTAGGACTCCCCCTTGGCATCCCCCTGGCTGAAATTTCCTGTAACACAAGTTCTACGTGCATTAGACCATCCTAAATTACTATTTGCCTCCATATTTGTCCAAGTTTATTTGCAGGAACCTTAGTATTTTTCAGTCGGAGCAAGCTCAGCTCGTCGTGGACGATCCTGTTCAATTCGAGATGATTTCGCACCAATTCGAGATGATTTCGACTACAGTCTGCATTGGGGGCAATCAGTGCCCAGAGTTTGCGTTTCTTCATTCTTTTCTGCTGCATTATTCTGTATTTAGTTAATCTTATGATTATTCTTTATTATTTTGCATCTTGGAGTTCACCCATATAGTCTTAATTGCATAATAAGGTCATGATTAGCTATTAAAGTGTTGCAACTTACTTGCATTTCTATTTGGTTGATTATTATCATTTTAATATCCTTATTGTCATTCTACATCATTATCCTCTATTTGCATTGCTGCATTTTTTTGTATTTTGTGTCTATTTCTCTGTTTGCAGGTCTCTAACGAATTTTTCTGACGAATTCGTCAGATCTCAGATGATCCTGCAGGTCGGAGACGATCCTGTCAAATTCTAGACGATCCTGACTGCTTCAAGAATCAGAACCTCCATCAGACATCCGGATCAGGTATGGCTCTTTAATTTAGCTTTTTCTCTCTGTTTTTTGTTCAAATCTGTTTTTTGTATTTCATTTAGTCTGCATTTTCATAATAGAACAACTTAGATTCATTTGGCCAAACCTAGGACTTGAATGTTTAAAGATAAAATTGAACACATTAAACACATTCCCAACCTAGGCATGGAAACTGCCATTCAAAAGTTTCCTGGTGAACCCACCATCCATCGAAAAATCACCATAATACACCTCCCCCGAGAGGCGGGACCTTCGCAAGGCCTCTCAGTCCGAGGTATTGTCCCATCCTTTTCACATCCCCCTTTCGGGCACGGATCCTATAGCCTGAAGGTAAGGGTGTGAAAAATTTGGAGCGATATAGGTTCTTCCAAAACCATAGAATTTGTGATAGGTTGAATAGCATCTGATTCATCTTCAAAACTATTCAATTTATTTGAGGTGATTTCCATGTCACTTTTAGTCTCATATTCTGTATCACTAAGATCAGGTGTCCGAATATTATATAGAGGTTTGGTCGTAACCATGGATAAAATTGTGTCAAATATTTGCGAATCATGAGCAGGTAAATGCCCACTAATAGTCCCTACATATCGGGTAGGATGGGGAACATTATGATGCTCAATTTTATTAGCCACATCTTTACCATGCTTTGGTAAAGGATGTTGAAATATGTCTAATGATTTATTTCTCTGTTTGCAGGTCTCTAACGAATTTTTCTGACGAATTCGTTAGATCTCAGATGATCCTGCAGGTCGGAGACGATCCCGTCAAATTCTAGGCGATCCTAACTGCTTCAAGAATCAGAACCTCCATCAGACATCCAAATCAGGTATGGCTCTTTAATTTAGCCTTTTCTCTTTGTTTTTTGTTCAAATATGTTTGTTGTATTTCATTTAGTCTGCATTTTCATAATAGAACAACTTAGATTCATTTGGCCAAACCTAGGACTTGAATGTTTAAAGATAAAATTGAACACATTAAACACATTCCCAACCTAGGCACGGAAACTGCTATTCAAACGTTTCCTGGTGAACCCACCATCCGTCAAAAAATCACCATAATACACCTCCCCCGAGAGGCAGGACCTTCACAAGGCCTCTGAGTCCGTGGTATTGTCCCATCATTTTCACATCCCCCTTTCGGGCACGGATCCTATAGCCTGAAGGTAAGGGTGTGAAAAATTTGGAGCGATATAGGTTCTTCCAAAACCATAGAATTTGTGATAGGTTGAATAGCATTTGATTCATCTTCAAAACTATTCAATTGATTTGAGGTGATTTCCATGTCACTTTCAGTCTCGTATTCTATATCACTAAGATCAGGTGTCCGAATATTATATAGAGGTCTGGTCGTAACCATGGATAAAATTGTGTCAAATATTTTTGGATCATGAGCAGGTAAATGCCCACTAATAGTCCCTACATATCGGGTAGGAGGGGGAACATTATGATGCTCAATTTTATTAGCCACATCTTTACCATGCTTTGGTAAAGGATGTTGAAATATGTCTAATGATTTATTTCTCTATTTGCAGGTCTCTAACGAATTTTTCTGACGAATTTGTCAGATCTCAGACGATCCTGCAGGTCGGAGATGATCCCATCAAATTCTAGGCGATCCTAACTGCTTCAAGAATCAGAACCTCCATCAGACATCCGGATCAGGTATGGCTCTTTAATTTAGCCTTTTCTCTTTGTTTTTTGTTCAAATCTGTTTGTTGTATTTCATTTAGTCTACATTTTCATAATAGAACAACTTAGATTCATTTGGCCAAACCTAGGACTTGAATGTTTAAAGATAAAATTGAACACATTAAACACATTCCCAACCTAGGCATGGAAACTGCTATTCAAACGTTTCCTGGTGAACCCACCATCCGTCGAAAAATCACCATAATACACCTCCCCCGAGAGGCGGGACCTTCACAAGGCCTCTGAGTCCGTGGTATTGTCCCATCATTTTCACATCCCCCTTTCGGGCATGGATCCTATAGCCTGAAGGTAAGGGTGTGAAAAATTTGGAGCGATACAGAGTTCTTCCAAAACCATAGAATTTGTGATAGGTTGAATAGCATCTGATTCATCTTCAAAACTATTCAATTTATTTGAGGTGATTTCCATGTCACTTTTAGTCTCGTATTCTGTATCACTAAGATCAGGTGTCTGAATATTATATAGAGGTCTGGTCGTAACCATGGATAAAATTGTGTCAAATATTTGTGAATCATGAGCAGGTAAATGCCCACTAATAGTCCCTACATATCGGGTAGGAGGGGGAACATTATGATGCTCAATTTGATTAGCCACATCTTTACCATGCTTTGGTAAAGGATGTTGAAATATGTCTAATGATTGATTGGCATTCTGGTTCTAATTTTGAGGGATGTTCTTTTGAGCATTTTTATGAGGATTTTGTTTAGGTTGAAAGGCCTATACCTCCATCTCATTGTTATCAATTAAATCTTGTATTTTATGTTTTAATATTTTACAAGAGTTGGTAGCGTGTCCAGGTCCTCTATGGAAATCACAATGTAAATCAGCTCTGTATCCGGGTATAGTTGGATTAGGTTCTCGAATATTTGGTAATTTGATCAAACCTCATTCTAATAATTACGGGAGAATGGTTGATAGAGGTTGATTTAACCTAGTAAATTCTCGGGGTGGTTTATCAGGAGGTTTCAATATAAACTTCTCTGTTGTTTTTGCAGCATTAATAGTAGCGATATTTCTTCTATCAGTGACTCCATCACCCACAACTTGTTTATTTTTATATTGATTTCTGGATGTTTTCTCATCATCTTTATTTTTAAGATGACCTCTCCTAATGAGAGCATCTTCCACTCTTCGAGTTAAATCTATAGCTTGATCGAAGGTGGTCAAGGTAGCACTTGATAATTTATAGGATAGTTGTTCTTGTAAATTATTGATAAAAATATCTAGCATTTCTCGATAAGGTAAAACAATGTGCAATTTTCCTATCAAATATCTCCATCGAGCTAGGAAATCAGCAAAACATTCATCTTTTTCTTGTTTTAGGTTGTACAAATATTTAATGGTTACATGTCTTTCAATGTATGCACTAAATTGATGCACAAAAGACTCGGCTGTCTCTTCAAAATTCCTTAAAGAATGAGTGGGTAATTGATAATACCACTCTAATGCCATTCCTCCTAAAATTTTTGGGAACATTTTTAGTAATAACAAATCATCATGTGATATATCATGACATGCTATCCTAAACATATGAAGATGCTCTATGGGATCTTTCGTTCCTTTGTATATAGGTAGGACAGGCATAGGAAAGTGTTTAGGATATGGTTGTGCTACAACTATAGGATCTAGAGGCTGACTACACATCTCTCGATAATTGTATGAGGGACGGTAGGGATCTATCTGGTCCATGTGAGAGACTAACTATTTCACCATGGCTTCTAGATTACTAGTTTGTCCACCATATTGGTTCGATGGTACATGAGTATGGGATTTGTGAGCGTAGGATGGTGTGACGTAAGGATTAGATGCTATGTTGTTGTTATGCAAATAGTTGGTAGGAAGAGTATTATGAAGAATATTTGTTGTAGCATTATGTTGTATCCCAGATTGTTGGAAATTGGTGTTTGGTTTTGTTTTAGGCTTTTGTTGATTTGAGGTATGTTGATCAATAACTTGGTGAAATAGAGTAGTGAATGACAGTTTCTTTTGTGTGGGAATAACCCTAGGCTTGGTAATAGACACTCTAGATGGTTGGGTAACCTATTTTTGTTGCATGTTCTGGATTATAGCGGCCATATCCAAATTGGATGGTCCAGCTTGATCACTTTCTTGATCAACGAAGGACAAGGTATTAGTGCGTGTGTGATATATTACTTCTAGGGTTGCTTGTCACTAATTTGATCCTTGTCCATATGGACTGCCCTATTAAGGGTTCCAATATTAGTATTAAGGAAGTTCCAAAAATGTTCCATGTTCTCAAAAGGAACAGCTCCTTTCAGAGACATTTTAGGGGATGAGGATCCTTCCTCTCTAACAGTTTCTCTTTGTTCATTTCCTTCAGCAAATTCTTCTTCTTGTTGGTCTAGGGTTCCTTCTTCCTGAATTGGGTCTTCAGGAAGGACATCTGGTTTATTTACTAGTTTTCCTAACCAATCTTCTTCTACTTCAATCTGTTTTCCATTCCTGAGTCTAGTCATTATGCTTAAATTTAGATTTTAGCAAATATATATTGATATATATATTTGCAACAAATTTGGGAGGTATATATTTTAATTATATACCTACTATAATACTTAAAAGAAAATGTTTTGATTTTTGTTATATTTTGTTTTGTTTTTGTTTTTATGATAATATTATAAAGAGAACAAACAACATACTAAATGCAAGAAATAATAATAATAAAAGAATGGCTTATTTTTCTATAAATAGTTTATAGATGGCATTGATGGGATCAAGTTCATCAGGAGTCATGAAATGCTCCTCTTCAAATTGGAAATGGTTTTTCAAGAATTTGACAAAGTGTGCTATGGTGATGTTATCTACTTCTGACTCTGAATTGTAAAAATAGAGCTCATGGCAATACTCTTGATATAACACAGCTCTATTAACTCTATTCCATCTCTTTCTATCCATAAGAACGACCTCTTTATCATCTATACGATATAGAAATTATGTACTACAACTGCATTGTCGAGGTATTCCTCAAAGGTGTACAATTCGAAAGACACAAGCGCTCTTTTATCAACTAACCACCTATGGTAAGCTCTCTGAAGTTCATGGTATAAGGTCACTTGATCAGGATCCAAGATTCTATCTAGGACAAACCTCTTGATTTGCCTAAGTTTAGTTGATCTAGATGAAATAAGATTCAATCTCCTATTAAGTTTGTCCCATAAAGGTGGGACTCTATATGTTTAAGATACTGTAAGCAAAGAAGTAATCTCTATAGTTGCTAATTGATTCTCAACATTAATGGTGACAACTCGTCTTTTATTATAATCTACCATCTAAATATGATATGCAACTTAAATTGTTTGTCTTTTGATTCTAAATGCATTTATGTTTTGTTTTTTTTTTTTTGGATTGTTTTCAAAAGGTTTTTAGTTTTCACGTTGGGTTCACCAAAATGTATCGCTCCAAATTTTTCACATCCTTACCTTCAGGATATAGGATCCACACCCAGAAGGGATATGTGAGAAGTATGGGACAATACCTCGGACTAAGAGGCCCTTTGAAGGTCACGCCTCTCGAGGGAGGGGTATAAGGGTGAATTTTCGATAGATGGTGAGTTCACCAGGAAACTTTTGAGTGGCAGTTTCCACACCTAGGTTGAGAGTAGGTTTGATGTGTTCATTTTATTACTTTAATCATTCAATTCCTAGGTTTGGCCAGGATGAATCTAAGCTATTCTATATGCCAATGCTGATTTATATGAATATAGAAAACATGAATAACTGCTAAACACAGAGAGTATGCTAAATAGGATAGAATATACCTGATTCTAGATGTTTGATGAAGATTTTGAGGTTTGTAGAAGTCCAAATCATCTCAAATCATACGTAATCATCTAAAATTGCACAGAATCATCTCAGATCTCAGTCGGTCATCTGAGATCATACGAGATCGTCATCGATCTGACGAATTCATCAGATGAATTTGTTAGAAACCTGTAGTCACAGAAATAGATACCAAAACCAAAAATGCAATTGCAAAAGCAAAGGGAAATGATAGAAATGATAGTAAATTTGCCTAAATGATAGATCCAAATAGTAATTAAAAGAAATGCATTAATTTAATAGTTTTTTTTAACTTTATCATGCATTTATGCTAAATGAGGTGAACTCCAAGATGCAAAAAAAGAATAAACCAAGTTAATGCATAAATAAATGAAGAGAGAAGATAAATAAATACAAACTCCAGGTTCTGATTGCCCCCAATCTGGATTGCAGCCGAGATCACCTCTAATCATACGAGATCATCACCGATCTACGACAAGATCATCCAAAATCATCTGGAATCACCTGCGATGATCCGAGCTTGCTCCGACTGAAAAATAGTAAAATCCTGTAAGAAAACTTGAAATACACAATGCAAATGAAAGTGCAAAGGTATTCTAATGCACGAAAAGTTAAATTTACAAAATAAATCAGTCAGCCAGGGGGTTCAAGGGGATAAATTGAGAAAATCCCAGTTTATATAGGATTCGGGAGAGGTTAGGAGGTTGGAGATCATCCTAATTTGGGAGATCTCCAATGGGGGAGACTCTAAATGCGTAGACACGCTTTCTGCCCAAGTTAGAGAAGCTGTTGAATAGAAGCTAATTATGAAAATTTAGTTTTGGGACGAAATCGTCTGGACATTCTGTTCCAGATGAATTCGTCAGATCTGGGATAATTTCGTTTGATCGTCGATGATATCGTCCAATGGTCAAAAAAAATCCTAAAAATGGCACGGGAAACAAGGAAAGTGGGTAACGGGCGGTTAATGGGCGGTTTGGGTTAAAATTCAAATTTTTATCTTTTTACTAAGGTTTAACTACACCAATTTTAGGGTGCTACAATTCCAACTCACTAACATTTAGAAGTGACATGGTGTGTGTGGTTCCTTTTATAATTAATAAAAGAAAACAAAATAGCATTTAATGATTTTTTACTAAATGAATAAGGATCATTTTACTTTTAGAATTAGATGTATAAATAAATAAGGTACGCACAAAATATTTAGCCTATATGAAAACCTAACCCTTAGACAAGTCACATCCAGGCAAACCACTCAAATGCATATCTAAGATTGTTATTTTTCCTATTTTTCTTTTGTTCATTATTTTGGAATTTAGGAAATGGAAAATCTAGCTTTCAATCAACTAAGAAAGACATGAAAAAATTCAATTTACCCTTTTCTAAACAACCCTAATGCAAATTGAAGGTTTAGGTACTTACCTTGTCTATTCTGGAAGTTGATTTTTCTGGAAATTTGAGTAGAAAATCCTTGGTTTTGTGGCCATACTTGGATGGGATGGCTGTAAATTTGGAGGTTGTCCCTAGGTGGGACAATTGTTGTGGCCAACCCTGAGATTTACAATTAGCAATTCAGGGGTCGTTTTAGTCCAAAACGACCAGAACCTGAAACATCCAAACTGCAAAAACAAGGTAAAAATTAGAAAAATTGAAAAAGGACAAGGGTCCCACCATGATCACCACTGAAGAGCGTGAAAAATGGTGCACCTAGAAAGTGAAATTGAAACGCATCTAATATTCTATTAAAGCATGTAAAAGAGATGATAAATTAAACAAGTAAATGATAAATAAGTTAAGAAAAAGTGGGGTTCTCTTTGTATTCATTAATTTTTCAAATAGGAGGTTACAATTCATCCCCTTGAGGGCTTTCAAATTTAATACATTTCAAGTTACAAATTTTGAAGGATCCAATCCCTCCATGAACCTATGGTGCACTTTCAGTGTTCCTCTCACACTCATGATGAATAGCAAGATTGCGCTACCACTACTTTGAGCTATATTTATTCTACTCTTTAGATCCTCCCTCATGCATTGGAATATTTGTACCTACACAAAAGGAATTAAAATATGTTAATAGCATATGCATATGATAATAAAATCTATGAAATGCATGTAGTATTGAATTGAAAAAGTGTAATCGACATATCTAAACTACTCCAAATGACATGAAAATTTAGTATGATGCATATAATATAATTTTGTAAATATCTGAGCAAAAATTGAAGTGAAAATATGAGAAAAATTTGTGGCCATCTCTGAGAGGGCCAACTAGGACTGTAAACATAAAAACCATAATTACCCAATCAAAACCCTTCCAAACTTTAGAAAATTTAAAGATAATATTAATATAATGCTATTAAGTTGATCTATACTTAAATTAGATCAAAATTGTGGGCCGATTCATGGTCATCCCTGAGAGTTCCAATTGGGAATGTTAATCGTCCCTCGTGGGGATGACCACAAAATAGGGTGGTTTCTTCCACAAATTCCACTTAGATCTTTTCTAGAATACTCCTATGGGTTTTATCATCAAATTTTGTAAATTAAATCATAGGAATTGATGAGGTTTCCAAGGAAAAATACGAGGGAAAAAGGTGAGGGCAAATATCGATAGCACTTAATGGTCAATAGTTGCAAAAGTATCTCTCTAAAATTGAGGGCAAAGGGGTAAGTTTAAGAATGCAATAAAAGTATTACCACTTGTCATCACCTTTACCATGCATAGGGTGGAATAGGCTTCCCATTTGGGCCTTCAATTTACAGTCCCTAATGGCCATGATAGCCTCCCAATATGTCATGAGTGATTGGGCAGGATAAATAGTAGAAATTGATTTCCATTTGTCCCACCCTTTAAATTTTGAGGGGTCTATATCATAGTCATCCCACCCAAGTATGGTTGCTTATGGCCATCCCTAGGTGGTACGACCATGAACTGAGGTTTCCCTGAGGTGGGACGACCATAGATACATGGCCCAAAACCTTCTAAAAGTCAGGTAAATCTTCCCAAAAGTGGTCGGGACCTCAATGGGGCTATATGATATTGATAAGAGTGGCACCTTGGTAGTATTATCTGATTTACATGATTTTAGTGTCTACACCTCCTAGGTGGTAATCTGCTTGTTCCCTAGGATGATGAACCAGCACAAGGCTAAATCATCTAGCATTTATGGAAATAGCTTCAACTACACAAAACATCAAACTTGAATAAAAATAGGCCAAGGTCTTCTATTGGGTATCCTTTAAAGGTGGGAATATGGGTAGGGGATATATTTTTCATTTTAGTGTCTTCCCTAGCCTCTTCTATGAGAAAGCTAAAGCTAGTTGATGTCTCTTTTCCCTCAGCTATTTTTCAAGAAATATGGTCTTTATTGTCCTTGAAATAGTTTCTAAGGCATTATAGTCATTCTAAATTTTCTGCACAAGAGTCTTTAGGTTAGCTGGTGGAATGGTTCCACCTTCAACAACTTCCCACAATAGATCCTCTTCTGATTGTGTTCTCTTAAATAAAGGATTCCGTATGATCTACCCTTCTCTCAGGTCTGGGTACTTAAGTGTGGAAGATGTTTTTACAAAAATTGGATGTTCAGACAAGTGCATGGCTAGGGATAACCGAGGGGATACTACCTCAATTTCATAATTTATAGATAGCTCAGACTCAATTTGTGGGTCTTTCCCCTTTAGAAAATTAAAATTTGGTCTTCTTTTTCTTGGTGGACTCATACAAGTTCATATGGAAAAGGTTTTGCAAATTGGATCATATTTTCTACAAAACTAGGTATTGTAAATTTATCTAGTATAGGCACATCCCCAATAATAGTGCCAAAATGCTTGGGCAAGAACATTGGTTAATTTCTACATTGTTGTCACAACCCTTTCACTTAATTATAAACCTAGGTATTTTGTAATCTTACGATGTACCTAATAGAGATGTGATTACAATACGTCTAAGGTGAGTTCACATAAATTCTATAATTTGGGGGTTTTGTTCATATATCATTCATTCAATCCAAACTTCTTTAATTCTCAGAAAGTAAATAACCAAAAAGGAAATCAAACCACACTTGCAAAAAATAAATAAAGCAGTAAATAAATCAATTTGCAAGAAATAACTACATACATGAAAACATAACTAAAACTAAAATGAAATTACAGGAAAAATAAAGGAGAGGGGAGGAATATTGGCTAGGAGTGGACCCAGGCTCAAGAGATTCTGTCCAATAAACTATGTATGCAGAACACTAAGTAAGAGAACTTTGAATGAATTTATTGCATAAAAATGAATTACAATACAGTTCGATGATTCTGCTATTTTTCTCCTCCTTCTTGGAGAAGTCTTGTGCATTTATATAATCATACAGACCTCTCTGTTACAATGTTGTTATAGCTATAGATATGATTACAATATTTGTATTCCAAATTAAGGCAATTCAGGCATGCTAAGATCACTCTTACACTACGTATTTTATTCATGGTTTACCAGCTTATCGTTCATCTTTCATATTTACTAGAAATAGTATATTCTTCATTACATCTCATCATCATTATTGATGTTATTTATACCAAAAATTGTTACTCTATTTCATGTAGAAATAGGGTAGCTGATGTGTTCTATTATTAATGGGAGTTAGGCACCTGTTGTTCTAGAGTTAGACACTTCATTCTACTTACATGGAGTCAATTGCCTTTGACTACATCACAAGGAGTAAAGCACTTCATTCATCGTAAGATGGGAGTAAGGCACATTCCATTAAAATATGGATTAAGGTACCTTCCCATCGAAATATGAGAGTGAGGTACCTTCCCATCTAAATATGGGAGTAAGACACCTTCCCATTAGAATATGGGAGTAATGTGCCTTCCCCTTAAGACCATAATCCTTTCTCAACTACTTCAAAAATAGATCATGCCAGGTCCAGAAGGGACCTCGATGTAATTTATGTAGAAACCAATGATAATAGTTAAATATACACACAAAATGTGCTTTTCATACAAGTTAGGAAATATACACAATTTACCATTAAATACATATAAATATTCATAAGAATTACAAATATGATATAACAATGCTACACAAAATGTTAGACATATATGCAAAAATATGAGCATTTTTTGTGCTCAACAGTTACCTTTGTTGAATTCATTGATCATCATGGCTTGGAGTGGAGTGATGAGTATGAGGGATCTCCTTATCCCTTCAACATATTTTTCTACAATGAGATAACTTTGGTGCACCCTGAGTTAGTTGTGACCTTAGGGGAGTATATTGAATGAGATACTTTTTGTGATATGAATCATGAAGATGTTTTCTAAAATAGCTTATTTTTTTATGGGTTAGTCCCTTGTGTTTCTCATGGTGGGTCCTCTAGTTCTCAAGAGGATTATATTCCTATATATCTATAAGATATTAAGATATTATAAGTTGTCTCTATCACTAATAAATACAACATAATCTACGAATATGTTGATTTTTACCTAGATCATTTGAACCAATTGGAACTGCTAGATGAGAAGTGCATTAATACCTTAGAGTATATTCAAGCCTATTAGAATAGGCTCAAGTGATCTTTCTCCAAGAAATTACACATTCATTATTTTGAGGTTGGGGACCTTGTCCTTAAGGAAAGTGAAAAGAACTTACATGCTTGTGTATATTTGAAAGGAAAATATTAGCCCAATTGGGTAGGCCCCTTTTTCATAATGACCAAGTTTGGCTTAGGAGCCTATCGTTTAGCATCATTAGATGTAAATAAATTAAAGAAACAATGAACATAATGTACCTAAAATTATTTTATGCATGATTTTGCATCTCCACTCTTCATCCTACATTTATTTTGCTTGTTCACATTGCATGCCTACCTGTCATATTTTACATGAATTGTTTGATATATTGTTCTATTTGCATATTTTCTTGTCATATAGTTGCATTATTGTTTGATCATACTTGCATGAATGCTTAATCATATAGATTCTTGGGGACTTTATGATGAGGTAAGTGATGAAACTTAGTTAGGTTCTAACTCACATGCATTGCACTCATACCAGGAAACTAATGCTTAGTGAATCCCTAACCTAGGGCACACCATGTATTTTTTCATGAGTGCATTTGCTCATTACTTATCTTCTTTTATTTTCTCATATATTCCTTGACCTTGAAAGTTTCATTGATTTTTAATTTCTCCAAGTCAAGAGATATCGTTCTTCATTTCTTGTATATCTTTTATCTTTTGAAAGTTTACAATCATTTCTTCTCTTCTCTAATACAAAAGATATATGTTCCTTCTATCTATGCATTTTTTTTTTGCTTACACTTTTACTTTTTGATATTTAAATTGTTAAGGGATCCTCATGGGATGGGGTAGTTACCACATGAATATCATTTAGGGTGTTCATATAGCCATTGATTATTTTACGTACATCTCTTAGCTATTGAAATTTCAAAAGGGACACACACACATTGTTCTATTATGCTTTGCTCTACATACTCATATTTGGTACACACCATATCCCTATTGGTTTAGACTTATTTTGGTAAATCAATAACATCATTACACCCATTACAAGGATAACTTCATGGTCACTAGTGAGGGGTAGCCTCCATTTAACCATTTGTGAGCATACATCCTAGCGGGTATCTCTTCAACTTACAACCATTACTGAGCACCACACCCATAGTAGGTATAGCTCCATACTTGATCACTTTATGAGCATAACACCCTTAAAATATGGGTTCATAGCCACAATTGAGGGGTAACCTCCACATCTAACCATTTTCAAGCATACATCCTTATAGGGTTTCACTCATTTTTTCCCTATTTTCTTTATTTCCTTTTGACCTATTTGGAACTTTGCTTCTCTCTTCTTTCTTCTTCCTTTGTTATTCCTTTCTCTTCCTCCTATTCCTTTTATTCTTCTTTCTCTTCCATCACCTTCTTCTTTCCATCCGCTCATCCACTTGTTTCATTTGCATTCATTTTAGCTAGATTTCATACATGCATTTCATTAGTTAGATTCATTTTCATTCTACATTTCATTTAGTTAAGATCATCATGCATTGCATTCATTATGTTTGTGATCATCATGTATAACTAAAAATAATAATGTACACATAATGCACATACATTTCACACCATAAGTAATAAAAGTGATATGTATTACTTGTAAGTGTGTGTCAGCCAATCAGTGTGTCATAGTGAAAATCTTGGCACACTCGACCATACTCTGGGGATGCATACCATAAATTAAAACTGACATGTCATCCTAATCCCTAACCTAGCCATGTGACCATATTTTCTTTGCTATACCTACTAGAGGTGGTCCTAGTTGGGGTATGTTCATGGATCATGAAACAACTTGTGTTCGCAACTATGAACGACTCTGTGATCATAGGGATGATGATAGTAGGATACTATAATCTATTAGAACTACCTAGAAGTACAATTCTTTGTAGAAGGACTCACATTATATCATCACCTTGTGTGCCTCCCTCACTCTCTCTAGATCCTCCTATGGTAGTTAGAACACCTCACCCTATTGGTTGCCTATGATTATAGCCATCCCCTCTGTTTGGGTCTATTGTCTCTCTTACTCTAGTCAGCCCATTTCTCCTCTAAGATGCTCTACCTTAGCCCTCATCGTGTCTTAATCTACTTGGTTTTGGTCTATCTATGTATGGATGGAGTCCATATCAGCCTGCATAGCTACCATATTAGCTTGTAGTGTCTTAGCCTCTCTCGTTGGGTCCTTCTAACCTATAGCCTTTCTAGATCCTTCCTATGTTACCATGGGGGCACCTTTGAACACTTGCCTTGATCCAAAGAGGATGATGGTAATACTCATGCCTATTACCATATCTATATTTATTTGTACTCATGCCTACCTATGAGGGTCTACACCCCTTTGGTATTGATCTATTAATCATTAGTTAGCCTCTCAAAGTGTCAAATACACTCATCAATCCATGACCTAGTGTATCTACTCTAACACTAGTGGGGATATCCTCAAGGTTATAATATCCCTATACCATATCTTATACTCGAGAGCTACCCTAACATTATCCACTCCTAGATTTATGTAGAGAGGATCATATAGGTACCCCTACATGAACCACCCTACATAAAGATCCCTTTGACTCTTAATGGGTTCCTCTAAACCTACTTCAACCAATAGTTATTGAGATATGGAATATCTTGGATAACATTGAAATATCATTATACTTGGTCAAACTGATATAACTCCCACTCACTCTTCTCCATGGTGACCCATTAGATCCTTCAAATCCAAGCTAGTTCCTTTGCATCCTCAGTCCATTTAGGGTGTATATGCCATGGTCACCATATGATTTGGTGGTCCTATAGCTCATCTATTATTCGCATCCCTAGTGGTAGGATACTTGCATATGCTTTGTGCCAACACTTATAGTGTTGGCCCCACCTATATTTTGTTGTTCGCTATGGATTTGCAAATGGCCCTAGTAGTGCATTCAATATTTAAATTGCTATGTACTCCTATCATCACACCCAAATCAATGTTATATGGACCAATATTGTATGCCATTTATACATGATGTCATGCAAAGTATTGCATAAATGGTCCAACACATATGGTCCCCATGTGAACCTATCCTACTAGTCTCACATGTCTTCCACTACTCTTGTCAGTCTCTGTGGTAGGTTTTGCCTACTTGTATGGCACACTAGCATCCCTACCACCACTCTACAAAGTATGGAAATTAGTTCCCCAACTCTATATCATCACAACATATCATCTACATAAAATTTTCTTTATTGGATTTCATGTGTTGCTTCCCTTGATAATCTCTCTAATACTACCTATGGAACCCATACCATGTAAATTGTCCTCTCCCTAATGGATATCCTCAATATGCATCACACATCCTCCAGTGTGATGGTCATATCCATTATATATAGCTAAAATATGGATAACTTTGAATACCACCTCTCTACTAGGGTCATTAGTAGCACTCTATAAACCTCAACTCAAGGTATCTCTACCAAATGTAGTAGCCCCATGTCTTATAAGGTATCCTGGTCTGCCATTGTGAGTCCTTTCATAACCTCCTCTAGAGTTCTCTATTTCCACTTTCTACTAAAAATTACATCATATTGTATTCATAAACATTCAAAAAAAAATTATTAGTTCACCATTAACATTTTACATTATTTTTTTTTAACCTTATTTTTTACCAAAAATGAACCCTGTTCGTATAGGGTGTCAATTTGGGACTACCATGCAGCAAAATTTACACTCAACTGTTGAATTTACATATTTCATGCACTTGATATAAGTGAGGTTACATTAGTGTGAGGTAGAGTAGACATACCTAAGAGAGGAGAAGATACACCAAATATGTTGGTGTGGATACAAGAAGTGGTGAAAACTTAGTAATAAGAAGGATGGTGTGAACGTAATGGGTGGTGAGCACTCATTAGTAGAGGATAGCATCGATGTAACTATAGTTGTGCCAATAATAAGATACACATGAAGGGAGAAAATAATCTATTATATGTAGTTTATACCCCTATTAATCTTAGAACAAGGTAAAGGATTTAAGTTAGGGGAAGAGAAAATTGAAATGAGGTACAAAGTGCCTAGTGACGAAGATGATCCTAAGTTTCTCTCCCCTAAATCAAGTTTGAAGATCCCTATTTATAAAAAAACCCTTGGATATATGAATAAATATTCCAACTATTCTAGGTTTGAGTTTAGACATCGGTCTCTTAGACAACTCAAGCATCAAGAAAGATCTATTAATGCTTGGGGTGCTAGTTGCTCCAAGAAGGTGAAGATCGAAAGGACCCCCTCGAAGGTGTCCCCTGAAATAAATTTTTATGATGGAAATTTTCCTGATCAGAGCTCTTCCATTGTGCTCAAGAATTCCATTCTCAGCCATGTTTCTAGCTTTGTGGCCAATCTTTCTACTGCCAACAATGCTGCTAAGGCTACATGGACTATCTACCACCAAGCTACAAAAACCTTAGATGATCTCCATAGCTAACTCAAGAAGATGTTCAAGAATGAATATGATGCAAATGAATCCCAAGAGGAGGTTACCAGTGATTGATATGCTGCTTTCTTATTTGTGATCAAACCCTCCTGGTTCTTTTTATCTTGAGTTTTCTCACAGTTTTGTATGTCTGGGATCTTCCCTCTAGGATGACCTACTTCTACTTCTTGTGTTTTTGTTTTGGGTTTTCTACCCCAGGTAAGTCATGTGACTTTGTTTTGATTTTTTTGTTGGGATATCCCCTCTATGATGGCCCAGTTCCATTTATTGTGCTTTTATCTAGCTGTATAAATGTTTTTTTGTAATAATATTTTGGGGCTTTTTCAAAACCTATTAATCAATCTACCAAAAAAATGGGGTATAAATTTCAAGGAAGGAAAAAAAGGCTCATAAATTTAACTTATAAAATTATCCTAATAAATATATTAAGATATCAAACATGATTTTGAGTAATCCTTGTGTATTAGAAGAAATCCTTTATATTTATTAGAATATTAAAAAAGAGGATGGTAATAGAATCTAATCCTAATTAACCTTAGGTATTGATGGTATAGCACCATAAATATATTGGAATTATGGGTTAAAAAAACACATAAAGAAGCTAGCACAAAATAGAAATGCAATACCATTAGGTTTACAGTGGAAGTAATGTGGTGCCATAGAAAAATGACATTATAAAGACATAAATATAATTTAAGACAACTATATAAGATTATGTAAACATATGAATAAAGGAACAAAAAATATTCATTTTATATGAAGAAAATTTAAAAAGGTATTCCAAATATGGGTGTGTGCTATCAAATAGCATGAGTTAAAAGAGTTAAATTCCTCAAGTTTCATTGAGAAGACCCACGTTCGAATCTTGAAAAGCAATACATGCATAAATTCCAAACTATTGTGATACCATTGTATGGTCATTATGTAATATGTATGGGACCCATTTCAATATCAATTAACCAATTAAAAAGTAAAAAATAAAAATATGGGTGTGATACCAAGCATTAGAAACAAAAATTAAAAGAGACATTACAAGTGCCACATATAAAAATATATATAAGAAATCTAATATTTAGACTTTATTAAGGTATATGAAAAGCATAATAGAGATTGTTTTTTTGTTTTTAAACCAACCACGAGAAATATATTGCCTCGAGGAAAATTAAAACAAAAAATTACAGTATCCCATATAAGGTATGTCATCCACCTAAGGAATAGAATGGTAAATGGGTAGAAATATTTATGATAAAATATGACATATTTGTATTAATAGACAAGGAGAATGAAAAGGAAGAATGCTATTTAAAAACTCAAAAAATATTATTTTTACACCAATATAAATCTAAATGAAGTGCAGTCATAGCAATAAGAAAGTATGTAAAAATGACACTTAGAATAGGAGATAATTACATACAAGTTAGAAGATAAGACAAACTAGGAAATAAATTGTCACATCCAACCATGTCATCAAATGATAAGAGGAATCAAAAGGCTCAAAATCATCCAAGATTCCATAAGAGATGTAATCTAGAAATACTTAGCTAGGTAGATAAGGATTTACACCATTAGAATTGAGGTTTCTTACAAGTGAGTTTGCAACATATTTTTTGCATAACTAGGTCTACATATGCCCTTAAGAGGATTGAGGATTGTGCATATGTTTCAATAAAAGAGATATCTCATGAATTTATCCATTTTAAAGTTTAGTGTATAAAGAATTATGATGGATCCTAGAGGAGAGTTGAGTGCCTACATACACCTAAAGTACAATTTATGTATTAAACAAAAATCCCTTATTTCCACTTATTATCTAGCTTGTCGACCCTAATACTAAGTCAATAACACAATAGTGGGTTGTAGTTGGATAAAAATTATCCAATTAATGAAAGGGTTATAGTAATAATTTGGTTTTATGTATTTGAAGCATAGACACAAAGGTTTACAATAGAAAACTAGTAAAGATGTAAGAGATTTATGATCTACTCTAGATGACACAATTTATGTGAGACATCATATTATAGGAATTTATTGGCCTAGAAAGTATTCTTAAATTATTGGAGGAATTCCATCATAGTCATTCTAGGCAAGGTGGCATATGAGATGGTATCTAGGGACAAGTTGCATGACATTTTAAAATCCTTCATCACCAATTTTTGAGCAAACACTAGGGACATTAGGAATACATGAGATAATTTATTGTTCAAGTATAATACCTTTATTATATTGATAAAAACATATTGAATGCATAACATCCCAAAAATAAAGGACACCATTAGTTCCAGGTATAGTCATGCATTATCATCCAAATTAGGCACTTGAGGAAAAATCTGCACACTTGCTCTAATATTGAACTCACTTTTATATGGGAAATATTCATATCCATGATGGTGCAAGACAAGGAGAGAATTTTTCTTTCCACTTTATAATAATTTACCCAATAGAAATAATGTAAATAGTTTTTATGTCTATAGGATGAAATATACAGAGTCTCTACATCATACCCTATGCCCAATGATGTGGATTATGCCACCATATAATCATATGCATAGAAGGTGAATTATAAAAAATTAAATATGCATGATACAAATAAGAGGTTCAAATGTATGATTAGATAAAGAGTCTCAAAATCTACAAGAAGGTGATGGAAGTAGAAGAAGAAGACAAAGAGAATGGCACCAAGGAAGTGTTAGATTTTTAGCCAAATTCAATCATAGGTCCCAATATCTAGGATATTGAGTAGACTCAAATATTAGAGAAATTAAAACAAATGGCCAATATCAATGAATATAACATTCATTTAAATTGTATACAAGCTCAATATACAACTACTTTTGTTTCTTAAATGATACATTTCATGGAGCTTTATCTCCATAATATAACCTTAGCAAGGTGACTCTTAAACTCTTTGCATATTTCTTTCGTCACATATCTAGGAGATGCAAATTTTCCTATTCCACACATAAGATAATCCTCTCATACCTCTTGGATTCACATATTTCCACTTGTATACATGACTCTTGACACTCTATTTACTTGCACACTTTATGACACTTGCACACTTGCACACTTTACTATATGACACTTGTGCACTATATCACATTACATAGTTGCACACATTGTTACATGACACTTGTGCACATCCTACACATAGAAACATACATAAGGGTAAATATAAATCACACACCTAAGCTATAGATTCACACCCTATTCTAATATTTACAATTGTACCATGAGGTACCATGGGGGTAAATTCACATGTACCAAATAATTTAATATTCTCCAACATCCCATTATATTACATTATTTGGTTATTTAAGACTTAATTCTTCAATCTCTAATTCTTGCACTTGTTCTTCTACTCTAGCTCTAGCACTACTCAAAAATTTTATGTTGATCTATTGAACTTTTTTCCTACAATTTATTTAGCTATTTTCCTCTCTTTTTTGTTTCTGTGCTATGTTACTTTATATCTTGGTGTTGATCATGTTCTCGATTTTATTTTTTGTTTCTTCAAAATTTCTCAATAGGTCACAATCATATGACTCATGTCCTTTATCAATATTTATTTGACTGCTATCTGATGTAGAATATAAGAGTATATTATTTTCACATTCATTTCTTATTGCAAAGCTTTTGAAAGTTGATGATTCTTTTATTCTTCTTTGATATTGAATAGAGTAATAACATATTATTCCTATATCAATAAGTATTGTACTTGTATTTCTAGATTCATCACTTGCTTCAAATAACTTAGCATCTAGATAATTTTCAAATGCTACAAATCATTCTTTCTCAACTTCTCTAAAAATTATTTGTAAGATTTTCTTAAGTTTTACATCCTTTTGTTATTCAACATTCTTAATCATACTTTGTGTATAATATTTTATTCATATCATATTCAATGTTGGTCAATGGACTATGATATTATCAAATGGCTAGTAATAGAATCATTTAAAGCCAAGAGGAGTCTTAGACAAGCAAATCCTTTCTCACTATATATATTTATTATTATGGTAGATGTATTGAGAAGGAACTGTAAGAATGCATACAAAGATGGGATAATAAGAATACTTAAGGCTAGTAATAACATTGACAACATCACCATCAACGATGTGCAGATGATATAGCCTTTTTTGGGAGGGTAAGAAAAACAAGGTCAGAGCTTTGAATTACTTATTAAATGAATATAAAAGAGCATTTTTGTAGAAATTTAAAAGTACAAAATCTAAAACTCACTTTCTAAACACTCTAGTTACAATGAAAGCAGGGATATGTAGGTTACTTCAAATGGAGGAGAAAAATTTACACACAATATATATAAGGATGCCCTTATTAGAGAGGAGAATAAGGATAGAATTGTGCAACCTAGTTATAAGTAAAGTTTAGAATAAACTACTAGTATGGAAAGGTATACGGTTATTGTTAGTAGGAAGAATACATCGAATTAAATCAGTTTTATAGGCAATTCCAACATATTATATGTCCTTGCATATTATGCCAAAATTAGTAGAAAAAAATTTAATCTATATTATGTGATTATTTTTATGGTTTGGATTACAAGATAAAATAAAAATTCCTTTGGTTAAATTAATCAATGTGTATGATGATTAAACTATGGGAGGTCTCAGTTTAAGAGTTCTTATAGATGCAAACTTATCTTTAAAGGTAAAATTAACTTTGAGATCGTACAAAGAGATTATTCTAAGTACAATAAGACCAATAACCCAAGATTAATATTTACTACATTCTCACTACTAGATGGTTCTTTACTATGGAATTAAAGGTCTAATATGTGTGGTGGAAATAGGATAAAAGAATTATATTTGGATGGATAGTTGGTGTGATTAAATACCACTCAATCTAGATCCAACTTTGAAACCATGGATGAGATTACTTCAAGATAAATATGGTGTTGGGATTTCAAACATTATATATAAGGATTAGGAAGGAAGATACAAATATAATGAAGATTTTTTATAAGTATATCAAATATTATTGGTAGGAGGTAGTTAGTAGAAATATAGCAATAGTGATTATTTTGAGGCAATCCAAGGATAAGCTGATATGGAAGTTGAATAACTCAACAAAATATACAACAAGAAATGGATATAATTTAAAGCACCAACAAAATAGAAATACCACAAGAATATAGAGAGATATTAGGGATATCCCAAGAATTCCAAAATTAATTTTTTTTTATAACTAATAGGTCATAAGAAATTTTTATCCTGGGATAACTTAATGAAAAGAGGTTTTCAAGGCCTCTCACAATGTGTTATATGTAAAAAGGAAGAGGAGAGTATAAACCATATCTTGGGATAGTGTTTAATAATATGGAAATATGGCAATGGATTCTTAAAATATTTGGTAAATGTATGTTGATGAATGGTAAAAATTGAAGAATTGATAAACCAATGGTAGAGCACTTTTAAAAGTGACGAATTATAGAAAATATGGGATACATCGAAAGATACAATACTTTGGACTATATGGCTAGAAAGGAACAAAAAAATATTTAAAGAGAAGCATATTACTTTAAAGGTAATTAAAAGGAATTATTATTTACCAATAGAGGAGTCTAAACCAACCCTATAAACTCACCTAATTCCTAATTTTAGAGCAAATATCCTTTATAGATGGATTCAATTCATCAATTGGAATCATGATGGTCGGTATAGGAGAAAAAAAAGGAAGGAAAAGAATATAAAGTGGAAACCACAAGAAGTAGAGTTGGTCAAATTGAATTTTGATGGAGAACATAAAGGAAATCTAGGATCAACAAGAGGAGGAATAATTAGAAATACTAGGGGTGATATTTTATCATATTACACTTTCAATAGTGGATTTAAGATAAATAATGAAGTTGAATCTTGGGTGGATTTCGAAGGATTAAAAATATGTATATAAATGAAATGGAACAAAGCATTTATGGAATTCAATTCACTAATAATAATAAATGCAATTTTGAGAAAAGCAAAAGCTCCATGGAACATATAAGGGATAATTATGGAAATACAAGACCTTGCTATAGAGTTTGAAGAAATCAAGTTTACACATACATTAAGGGAAGGGAACAAATATACAGATAGTCTAGACAATAGAGAGGTTTTAATATAGAATCATGAAGTTAAATTATATTTTCCATGGGTAGAGGAAGTGATAAGTTTAGCTAAAGCTAAAAAGAAAAATATGAAAGGAGCAAATTAAAAATAATGTTTCAAAGGACTACAAAATGTATCAGGGAATCTATTTATATATCAATGCATTGGAGGAACTAATAGTCTAGATTTGGTAAAGCAGACTATGATTTCATGAAGTAAGTAGAAGTTTTATATGCAAAAGCTGAAGAAGATGTTATCAAAAGGACATCATGGCTCAATGTATTATTTTATTTGTTGTTTTTTGGTTGGATTATGGGATAGAGTATGGATTGGAACTTTCAACTTTTTGAGACTACTAAACTATTTATTAAAATAATACCATTATTATTTGTTAAAATATCATTATAATATGAATGAGATTCATTTTATAACTCATTATAATGATAACATATTTTCTTAATTGGATATTTATAATTAAAATGAACTCCACTTGGATACAACCTTATGAAGTCAGACATTCAAAACAATGGCGGTGACTATTTTTGAGTCACGAAAAACAAAATTCTAAATATCTATTAGCCAAGGTTCAGATGATGGGAGGAGAAATTAAGGGCTAGTATTATAGTGAGGCAAGACACTTTTTCTAGGCATAGAAGTTTTTAGCTAAGTTTCTTTTTCCATTTTTTTTTCTTAGAAATTTTGCAAGCAAATTATTTTAGGTTTCTTTCATATATTATAATTACTATAGGATATTCTGGTACATTTCAGTAGATTTTGAGTATTATTTTCCTTCCCATGGACTAATTTATATCTAAATCCTTATAAGCATCTCTAGTAGTACATGTTAGCGAGTTCCTCATAGAGGATCAATCCTCTTATCTCAAATATAGGATAGTTTTTGATAAATTTAATAGGTCTTGGCCAAGGGCTTCAACCTTGAGAAAATGTATTGATAGGATTTGGAAGTTTTCAAAAGTGATTATATCCTTTCTTCCCAAAGGTTTCTTCCTAGCCATTTTTTGTACCATGGAGGGAATATATAGAATCCTAAAAGGGGGTCCTTGTTTATGGGAAGAGTAGGACTCTTCCTTACCCGTTGGTACGAAGGCTTTGCACCTAAAAATGTAAATTTATCCCTAGTAACAATATCTATTAGGATGTATGGATTGCCCATTGAATTTTAGGAAATATAAACCTTAAATGCAATAGGCAAAACTTTGGAAAAATTCCTTGAGATTTCAAAAACTACAAAAGATATATTCTTGGCTATTTATGCTCGAATATTGGTCATGATTGATATAAGTAAACCTTTATGGTCCCAAAGTAGATATTCACAAGGCAATGCCATTCTTTTATTTGATCCTGTGCATGCCCTGTTCATTATCCTAGTGTTTGATCCCACTCTTTCTATTTATTTTCTTGACCTACCTCTATCTTTTTACCTGTTTGCCACCATGAAAGAGCACAAACCTGTTTACATTGAGCCTGCTATGTTCCAACTCCATCCTTTAGTTCATGATTTATGGACAGACAAAACAATAGTACTTTGATTGAATTTTTTAAGCTTTTCATTGGGGTTGATGACAACATAACAAATGCCTTTTTTGACTCTTGGGATAAGGGTTACGTCACAATTCATGGTGTCCAATTTCACATCTCCATTGAGTTGTTGGCGGGCCTGATAGGCCAATCCTTGGAGGGTAAAGTTATTCGGCGCAACAAACACAACTGGGAGGTTGAGCTATATTTCTTCAAGAAGAACTCTGAGGTTTATAAAAATTACAGCAAAGGTTTATTTCGTGAACACCTTTCCCCTCCTTTGTAGCAAATTCTTGTTCTTGTAATGCAATATATTTCCTGTGATAATCCAAATTCTCAATTATGTTGTATTCACCTTGCCTATGTGAACCATTTTTGTGAAGCCAAAGCCATGAACATCCCTACTGCTATTTTTTGGTCCATCGACTACACCATTACGTCTACCCGCAAAAAGGAGGATGTCCTTCCCAGTCACCAGGGGATTTTCAAAGTCCTTTATCATTATCTCCTCCTTCATTTCCCTAGTGGCAACATTCCTAAGTCTGATTTTGGAGAAGATAACTCTTCCTCTACTCCTAGCCCCCAACCTTCTAATCCAAAAAAAAGGAAAATAAAAAATGATAAGCCTCACCCTGTTGCTAGGAATAAAATCAAAGTTGAAACAACCCTTGTTAGAAGCTCTCAACGACTGAAGCTTAAGGATGTAGCTGAAACCCCATCGTCCATCACTGGAAAACCTCATAAAGCTCAGTCTACTTCACCTGATCTTATTGAAAAGTTCCTTCATAAATTAGTTATCCATGCTACTACTGCATCAATCATCCATCTGGAAATGACTTACATCGCCATTGGTAAGGCCATTGCTAGCCTTAATGAATAGAGGCATAATCTTAGCATTTTCTTCTTCTGCAAAAGTTTCAATGGTTCCTCCATGGTCTCTGCTACTGAACCCACTTTTGATGTCAAAGGGGGTGCTCAATAAGATGTAGTTGAAATTTCTCAAGATGCCTAACTATAAAATATAAAGGAAACTTCAAAGGATAAAGAAAACTTGAAGGATGAAGTGAGGACAATGTTTTGGAAATTGATGTTCACAACATTCTGCAACCCGACGCCCTTCCTTGATGACATTCATGGCTTGCTGCTAGTTTTGATCTCGACTGCATTGCTCTTCCTTGGTCTGTTGGTGTGCAAGATGTTTTGTTCCAGATCTCCTTTGTGTTTCTTTTTTTGGTGGTGTTCCTTTCTATTCCTTTTTTCCAAAGGATTGTAATGGCTTTTAGCCTTTCTGGCCTTTTTGTTCTTAGTCTTTCAATTTTATTGGGTTTGTTCTATTTACGGAGACTCGTTTATCTCTATTGCATTCCTCTTGGTTCCTTGATGTAAAAGGCGATAGGGCACCTTTCAAATGCCCTTTTTGAAATAATACAAATTAATTTACCAAAAAATGATATAAGTAAATCTTTACTAAAATCAATAAATCTTAAGTATGGGGGTAAGTTGTTGATCTTGTTGTGACCATTGCACAACTTACCCCAAGTTTGGGGACCCACCTTTGATCCTATTATTTTGGGGATTTTCCTAATATTTGAGTGGTAATTTTGGTAGGTGTGCTGGTTAATTTTTAGGATGTTTTAGTTACTTCGTGACTATGTTATCAAGAAATTAAATTATTTGGGAAATGTTTGAACCATGGTTTTGGGTATGTCCCATTTTATTTTTCATTTTATGTTCTATTTTATATGTGTGGTTTTTTTTTACGATTTTTTTATGTTTTTCAATGATTTCATTTTATGTTTTATGTTTGTTTTATATTTTTATCGTTGCATTTCTCCATAGTCTTAGGAAGGGGGTAGGTTCTATTTTATTTCTTATAAATATATAAAAAGTAAAAAAAAAAATTCTTAAAAAAAATAGGTTGGTGTCGACATACCTTTTGATTAAATTGTTCTAACATTTTATATTTATAATAGACTAATTGATTAATGTTCTAAATGTTTACATTTATGATTGACTAAACATGCCTTTCAATTATGGTTCTAATATTTATATTTATAATATACTAATGTTCAATGTTTATACTAGCAAGTTAAAATGGACGGATGAGATGGTGCTGACGTGTGAAACTCAACAACATACATGGTGTATGATATTGGATGGAACAATCGTGAGACAAAGATAGCAGAGGAATAGATTATTTGGACAACTCACACCTGTGCTAGCATGGAACCAACGATGCACATAGAGATGGGTAAACAAGGTGATGATGCAAATGTGTGATGTGGATCCATGTTTCTACTTATACATATCGAATGGGGATATGGATGATAACACCTGGATCAAGGATGGGCATGTGCTAACATAGGTTGAGTGACAAGGATGTAGTGACAACTCGAATTACAGTAAGACCTATGGATAAACCAGAGGATGACCACTTAGGCAAAGATACCGATGGTGCACAAGAAGACCTTGATATCATGGGTGCGATCAGTTAGATGACTTGGACTAATGCATACGGTTGGGATTTGTTCAACTTGAAGTAGGCAATAAAATAAAAATGGTCAATGATTATCATAAGCATGGGTATGATATGGCTAATAATAGACATCATGCGTTTAGGTAGGGGTCAAAAACCTCACTGACAGATACGTTAGACAATTATGACCATGACATGGATAGATAGAAATAAATGACGTGGTGACAGATATAAATGGATGATGCAACAAAATTATCAGTGATCTTCTTGACGATGGTGTGGATAAAATTAATTGAAAAAAAAATAGACTTCAATGCTTCGCTAGGTTCCAGGAGTTGTTATAAGGAAATTTTTGTCTACGTACGCAGAGGAGTTAGTGGCAAAATTGAAGTAGGTAGTTCGAGTGTACTAAGTTTCCAAATACAAATTTGACAACTACCAATAATGATAAATTTGATATGTTTATCTGATTTATTATCACAACAACATTTGTGAGGGGTAATATTGGAGGCATGGTAGTTACGAACAAGTGAGCAAGGGTGTCAGTTATAGAGAGAGGACAAAGATATTTACTGCATATGATAAATCAATTGGAGATTGACCCAATCAAGATGGCTATTTATGATTTATAAACTTGAATAAAATAAATGTCACATTATGGTATAGCAGTATTTAAACAAACATATGAGAATATGTAGAAGAATCTCAATTTTCTCCTATATGGTATTGCCAGTATGTAACGGTTATTAATCGAGAAGAACTTAGACGTCATGCAATACTAGCAACATGGAATTATCGAACCTAAGTTGATGATTAATCTTCACACATGGTAGGATATGTTTAAGGATGCACAACTGTAGTAGGGAATGTTAGTACATTACACACAAAATATGGGTCATTGAACGGAGAACAAAATCATCGTTAGAGATGCGCTAGAATGACAGTTTGAATCGAAGAGTAGCAGAGAGTGGACAACAACCATTTTGATAGTGGGATTCTAGTGAACACTACAAAAAAACATGAAGATTGGTGCCCATGAAGGATGAAATAATTCATATTTAATTTTATTTTCATATAAAAATGCTCATTATCTAAAGTAGTTAAGGTTTGACCAGTGATGGGTGATGTGGAGACTATGATATCTATACATTATAGGTTTCTAAGGGTCTAGGGATCCATTACATAATAGTTATAAAGGTGAACGCTTTTGGAGAAATAAGAAGTTAAAAAAATCAATAGATAAAATACAAGAAAGTGAAGCAAAGAGTATCCATGGATAGAAAGAGGAGACGAAGAGTTGCTGCACAAATATATAAATACCCCTAAAAAATAGGGGGTACATGCTGGAAAGTAGGGAATAGAGGTCGTGAGAAGATATTGAAAGGCTATCAGATTGTTGTCAAAGTTCTGGTCATCATTTTGTATGCAGAAAGCCAAGGTTTTGGATATTATAGAAGACTATTTTTATTGCATATTTGTTTGTCTTCACATGTATTGAGCTTATTTTTATGATGTTTATGCATGAATTTGGTTGCATTATGAATATATTTTTAATGCATGTTTCTAATCCTTAGACTCTTGCCATAACTAGTTTTTAGATTGTGTGAATGCAGGTCTAACCTGGTTGTGTTTCTTATTCAGGATCTAACTTTTCTGCAAGTGTAGGCTGGAATATTTTGTAGTAGTTGTTTCTTTGGTTTATTTCTCACAATCTGGTCCATTTTCTAGATTTTAAGTTTTATTTTCTCTAACCCTAGTTGTTTTATTTCTTTTAATCTTGTGTTGTTTTTTCTATTTTAATCAAACACTTGAATCCTAACAGATCCATGATTGTTGTTTTAAAGTTAGGATTTTGAAGTTATAAGATCTCCAAATAGTTTTATTATTAATGTTAATCCATTAAACTTATTTGGACATTTATTTCTATTATTCAAGCACTCCACAGGGTTTTCATTTTCATGCATAGTTTTGTTTAAGGATAAAAGGAATCAATATTTCATAGTTTTTCAGCATTTCCTTTTATCAACTAAAATCAAGATAAAATAAATCTGCAAATCAAGGAGGGATCTACTGACTCCAATTTCACATTAAAGCAAATATAAAATGAAGTGGTTATCCACAACACTTGCTAACTGCACATTTTAACTTTAAATAAAAGGAATCAGCTAACAACAAGTACTGACTCTAACTTCATTTTAAACCAAAGATAAAATGAAGTGGTTTTCCACAACACCTGCTAACAGAATATTCTTAACTAAAGATAAAAGGAATCTGCTAACAGGGTTTTATGGGTAAATCACATTGATAAATCAAAAATAAAATGAACTAGGATCATTTTCAAGCACTTTCATTTTTTATTTTTGCACATAAGGGAACTCAAGCCCTTTCATTTACATAATACATGGCAAATCATTCTAACCAGTAGGCCCCTTGTTAATAGTTATTTGCAAATCACTGAGGTGTTCTAAGTTTCATTTTGATATATCAAGTGTAAGGAACCTTGGAGAAATATTTCATTTCTTTGCAAGAGAGGGTTTTTGCTAACGAAAATCCTAACTATGAGTGTGGTTTTGCAATAGGGTAAAATTACCACTCAACATTTTGGTGCTAGAAGGAGGGCCTAATTGAATGATTTTATTATTGATATTTTAAATGCTAACTTGTTCTTGAAAGGTTGTCTTGAAAGTATTATTTTGGACTAATGTGGTTTTGTTGATAGGTGATTGTGATCATTGATTAGAAATCATTTTGATTGATAATGCATTGATGCTAACCATTTTCTTGAGAATATTTATTGTTGTTATGGTTTAGTTGATGCATTGTTAATAAATGTGTTGTTGTTATCATTGTTAAGCTGGAACCAAAGTGTATCATTACTAGAGCTAAGGCTATAGAAGATACTATCTTCCAAAGCCTATCTCCTACTTATAGACCAAAGAAAACCCAGACTCAAGTAGTGGTTATCCCGTCTAGTGGGGTTTCAGTTGGACCACCTATTGTCCTTATTACCTATTGTCCCTTTGGTTACCCCTCAACCCAATCCAATGGTTGTAAATATTGCTTGGTATGGGGCACACAACAATCCTTTGTTGCTTGCTGGAGATGCTCATGATTTACCCAAGGGCATAGATAAAATTTTGCCCAAGTATAAGCATGATGGTATAAGACTTGCAGAAGAGCACATTCGAGCCTATAAGGATACATTAATTTGATTGCAAGTCGAACATGAAGATGTGGCTTGTAGATTATTTCCATTGAGCCTAGATGATTTGGCGTATGATTGGTACATCAGTCTACCCATAGGTTCTATTACTTCATGGGCCCAATTAGAAACATCTTTTGTAAACCAATTCAGGTTATCCTGAGATCCTACTATAATTTACAATCAATTCATGACTTGCAAAAGGGGACCGAATGAACCCATAAGGATGTTTAATACCAGGTTTTAGAAGCTCTACACAAGGTTGACTGGTCACTTTATCATTACATCCAATGTAGCTCTTCAAATATACTTTGGGGCTTTAGATCCTTTGACCACTATGTTTGCTAGGAGGAATCCTTTGGTCACCACTTTGGCCCTAGCATACATGGAGGCCATGACTATTGAGCAACAGTTGATACCTCAAGGTTATGGGATAGGGAAGCTACCTATGGTAGGACAACTAGGGGCCTACAACCAGATTCCTATGATAAACCAGGCTTTGTCAAATTTGAATCCGATGTTGAATACTTTACCCCATAATCAGGGTTATCCTACCATACCCAATTATCATCCTACAATCGCTTATCCGAACACACCTTTACTATTAGAGAATCATTTGGCCACTCATGGAGCCACATAAACAAGGTGCTCAGGATTTGCCTACTTGTGTCAATCCAACACCCATACAGGGATTGAATCCATTTTTGAACCCAAATCTTCAAGCTCAAAACATGGTACAGGATCCAAATGTCCAAAATCAAAGTGTTGTACCAAATCAGAATATTCTAGGTTTTTAGAATCTAACTAATCCTACCACTTCTACTACCCAACCCAATGAGCTTGAGTCAGAGGTCAAAGACCTAAAGAGGTTGGTCCAGAATTTAAGTAGTGATATGGTTCAGTCTCAAAAGTAGGCATCGCAAAATAAGAACTTTAGTTTTCAAAGGAAATAGTGGAATACCCGACCAAATAATGGGGGGGTGCCTAGTCCGGTTACCAATCAGAATAATACTAGCCAATCTCAAGTGATTGTCAATATTTTAGATTTTGCTAGGAGAAACTGGTGTAGGATGCATTCCACTAACGAGCATAACGAGAATGAATACCTAGTGCTTCAGTAGTCTAGAGGTATTTTCCAACAAGATATTGATGATTTGGAAATAGTTCCTAATAATGATTGTTCACATGAAGCTAGTTCGAGCAAAGGCAAGAGTCATGCTTTAGTGGTTGAAACCTTTGATCCTGATAATGATGAAGAAGAGGAGGAGGATGATCTCGTAGAAGAAGAAGTCCAAGCTTTTGGGCAATTTCAAAAGGGGAATCACAACTATCACTTGAGGAATAAGAGTAAGACCTCGAATACATCTTCTACTCCACCTAATAGCTCTATCATTCCACCAGACACTAGGGCCAATAACAATCCTGCACCTCCTACTAGGATGGATTCATCTAAACCACCTCAAAAGGTACAAAGTATTGATAAAATAGCTTATAACATTGTTGAGGATTTGAAGAAAACAAAAGCTAATATCACTTTGTTTGAGGTGGCACAAATGACTAATCAACAAGATTTGTTGATTAAGGCCTTGGGTAATTCGAGCAAAATTGATACAAGGAAAGCTATAGAGACTCATTTTGCTTTGCAAAAGGATAAAGGAGAGGTTCCTCCTTTTCTCCTGATAGTCCGAATTGCAAGGAATAATCTACATAATTGTTTGGTAGATTCGGGTGCATCAGGTAATGTCATGCCTTATGTTATTTGTAAGAGGTTGGGCTTGAAACCTAATCCTTTAAATAGAACGGTGATACAATTAGATAGGTCTGAGGTAAATGTGGTAGGTATGCTTCATAACATCCTTATTCAAGTGTCATCTAAACCTAGAATTCAGCAATATATTGACATTCATGTTGTTGACATTCCTGATAAATATGGTATGTTATTGGCTAGGGATTGGAGCAAAAATTTGAATGGTTACCTCACCATGGATTTTTCACACATGTGGTTACCTTGGAAAGGGGTAGCCAATAAAATCTAGGTTGAAAGGGAGCCTAGGCTCAAAGAGATGATCACAGACTATAATAGACCAAATGAGACTCTTTATAATGAGTCGGAATTGGGTGTTTACACCTTGGATACCAACTTGGTCACAAATGAATCTGATGCTGAAGTTCTATCTTGTAGCTCCCTTGATGATGATAATCTTGTTTGGACACTGAAGTTTGATGGTTCTAGATCCAAACAGGGTAGTGGAGCTGGAGTGGAACTCATTAGCCCTAAAGGGAAGTCTTCTCTTGCTGCATATAGACTACAATTTCCATGCACTTGTAATGTAGCAGAGTATGAAGCTTTGATATATGGATTACGATTAGCGCTAAATAAGAATATCAAATGCTTGAAAGTCTTAGGAGATTCAGTGCTAGTTGTTAAGCAAGTGAAAGGGGAATACACATGTCGAGATGAAATATTATCCCACTACAAAACTAGAGTTAGAGATTTGATTGATGAATTTGAAGCTTTTAATATTTCTCTAATCTCTAGAAAGAGTAATCGGGTCACTGATTCTTTGGCAGTTGCTACAGGTACTCTAAAGCCCATCGATAAGAGGAAACTAAAGAAATTTTTGATAGAATTGGTCCCTTGTCCGTCCATACCTGACAATGTTAAAAACTTACAGGTTTTTGAAAGTGATAGACACCTCTTTGATTTTGTGACTAATTCAGGTGTCTTTGAGAATCAAGTGATTGATGAAGATCAAATATTACAAGAGGATGAGGATGAAGAAGAGAAAATAATGAAGAAGGTTAATGCCATCCCAAAAGGTATTGTCTCTCTTGAGAAACTTTTTGATATTGACTATCAAGGCAAGAAATCTAGCAAAATCTCACCAAGAGATGACGCCTATGATAGTGTCAATATTGGAAATAATGAGGAGTCTCATAATGTACTCATTGGGAAGGCTTGTACACCCCAGGAAAGGGAAGGAATAGTGCATGTGCTTAGAGAATACATGGATTGTATTGCATGGACTTATGAGGATCTAAAAACCTATAATCAAAATATTATCATGCATACCATCCCTCTGAAGCCAGATTCTAAACCTTTTAGACAGAAACAACGTATAGTCAACCCATTGTTGGAACCACTCATAGAGAAGGAAATAAAGAAGTTGTTAGATGCTAAGATTATATTTCCTGTTTATCATTCCACCTAGGTTGCTAACATAGTTCCTGTTAGGAAGAAAACTAGTGAGATTAGACTATGCATTGATTTCAAAAATCTCAATAAAGCTTCACAAAAGGATAATTACCCTCTTCCTTCTATTGATAGCATTTTACAAATGGTCAATGGATCTGAAATGATGTCATTTTTGGATGGATATTCTGGTTATAATCAGATTCTCATTGACCCTAGAGATAGAATGAAGACTGCTTTTACCACTAAATGGGGTACATTTGCTTATAAGAGAATACCTTTTGGTTTGCTCAATGCAGGTGCAACTTTTCAGCGTGCCATGGACTATGCATTTAGAGACCTCATTGGTAAGTGCATAGTTTTTTACGTAGATGATATCCCTGTTTTCTCAAAGAAAAGAGAAGATCATATTGGTGATTTGAGAAAGGTCCTTCAGAGATGCAGAGAACATGGAATCTCACTTAATCCTAAAAAATGCATCTTTGGAGTGACCGAAGGGAAATTATTGGGGCATGTGATATCGAAAGAAGGTATTTCTATAGACCCTACATGAATAGAGGCAATACAAAGAATCCCTTTTCTAGGTAGTAAAAAGGAGCTTAGGTCATTCTTTGGGAAAATCAATTTTGTTAGGAAATTCATTTCTGGATTTGCTGAAATCGTTAAACCTTTGAATGACATGTTGAAAAAGGATGTGAATATTAAGTGGACATGTGAGGCTAGGACTACCTTTCAAGGTGTGAAAGATGCTATTTCTAATGCACCTATTTTGGTAAGTCCGGATTATAAGAAGTCATTCTTTATCTACACTTTTGCATCTGATCATTCGTATGCTAGCGTGCTAACTCAGAAAAGTGAAGGTAATTCTGAAAACCCTATTGCTTTCATGAGTTCACCATTAAAGGATGCACAAGTAAGATATACCATTCTAGATAAGCAAGCATATGCCTTATTTAAAACTGTTAAAAAAATTAGGCATTATATTTTGCATAGTAGAGTCTTTGCTATTGTACCTGACCCTACTGTAAAAAATATGTTAATGCAGAATGAGTTGGGTGAAAGAAGAGGGAAGTGGATGTCTACTCTACAATATTTTGACCTTGAGATCCACCCAATGAAGTTGGTTCGAGGCCAAGGTTTGACAAAGGCCCTTGTGGAGATAGATCCTCAAATTTCTTGCCAACATTACAATGTAGAGGACATCACGCAAGACGAATGGTATGTGGATATTGTGTACTTATTATTGAATGGTAAGTGTCCTCCACACTTGAATTCTACACAAATAAGGGCTCTTCATCTAAAATCCATGAACTTTATGATTAACGCTGGTATATTATACAGGAAGAATCATGAAGGAATATTTCTTCATTGTCTAAACAAAGAAGAATCTATGCATATCTTGCATGAATTCCATGGTAAGTATGGGATGGGGCATGGTTCTGCCAATGCCACAGCACACCAGATCCTAAGATCTGGTTACTATTGGCCCCATATATTCAAGGATGCCCATTCCCATGTGAGGTCTTGCCACATCTGTCAGATTATTGCCAATAGAGAGAGACAAGCACCGATGCCATTGCAACCTATAGTTGAAATGAGACCCTTTGCCCAATGGGGCCTAGATTTTGTAGGGGTTATTAGTCCTAATTCTTTAGCTTCCCATAAGTACATCCTCACTACTTCTGATTATTGTACTAGATGGATTGAAGCCATCCCTACCAAAAATTGTACTACAAAGGTCATCATTCAATTTTTGGAAGACTACATCATGACCAGGTTTGGAATACCCCATTCTATTGTTTGCGATAATGGTTCTACTTTCATTTCATCTCATTTTGCAGAGTGGGCTTATGATAACAAGGTGAGCATCAAGCATTCTTCTAATTACTATCCTCAAGGTAATGGATTAGCTGAATCTTCTAATAAAAACTTGTTGTCTGTCATAAAAAAATTGCTTGAACATAACCCTAGGGATTGGCACAATAAATTAAAGTTTGCATTGTGGGCTGTGTTGTGGGCCAAACAAGGTGAATGGTTTCCTATTTTTTTCACATGCCCGTGCATTTAATTATCAACCTAGGGAGATTCGTAAACTTGCAAAGATTCGTAATTAGGTTACTACAATACCACTGGAGGTGAATCTGCTAATCCTACATTTGGGGGGTGTTCTTGAAATGGTTGTCACTCATTCCTGCACTCCTCAATAAATTATGTAAGAAGAACAGAATTCAATCTACATAAATAAATCATGTACACATTCCTAAAAATAAATCTACTGCAAATGCTGGAACTAGCAAACTAATGAACGTTCTTATGAAAGCAATAAACTAATTAAAATAAATAAACAAAAAGGAAATGGGGAAGAGATACTGGCTTGGAGTGGGCCCAGGCTCCAGCAACTTCTTCCCGATCGAACACGCACTTAGAACTTCTGGAACTATAATATATTTATCAATGTATTACAATCTATCTTCTGTAACTCTAAATGGATCTTTATTAATTAATTCTATATATTCCTCAGAGCAATTTGCATGTGTTTATGTAACACACCCACAGAACTTCTATTATAGAAGTGGTTACAACAGTCGATTCTTCCTAGACTAAATTAGAACAGTCTGGCGAATGCAATCGACGTCTGGCATTTTGTTCTAATGGCGGCATGTTCATTTTAGTTCATGCTTTTCCTAGAATTAGTAAGACATTTTGATACGTTGGTGCTATCTCCAATTTAGCTCTGCATGACATAGAGCTAGAACTGCACCAGCCGCTGCCATCCACGTCATTCAAATCTAGTCAACGTGCAAAGAATCAGTGGCGCCTTCCTTATGAGGAAGGTACCTTGTTATCACGATGCCTTCTGGTTGTAGGGAGGTGCTTGCATTCTATTAGCACCTTTCAGTTGTGGGGAGGCGCTTGCCTTCTATTAGCACCTTCTGACTGTGGGGAGGCATTTGCCTTCTATTGGCGCCTTTTGACTATGGGGAGGCGCTTGTCTTTGGTTGGCGCCTTTCGGTTGCAGGGAGGCGCTCGCATTCAGTTGGCGCCTTCCGACTATAGGTAGGCACTCGCATTCAGTTTGCGCCTTCCAACTGTAGGGAGGCACTCGTATTCATTTTGGTGCCTTTCGATTGCAGGGAGGCGCTTGTTCCCTTGGTGCCTTTCGGTTGCAGGGAGGCACCTATGTTCTCTACATTGACCCCCAATGAAATAAAGTGCCAGGTCCATCAAAAGGACCTCGACCATTCCAAATCTAACTAAATCAACTCCAATTCCACAAAACATACTAAAAACACACAAATTAGATAACACGCATAATTATATCAAATATCTATATAATCATTCATAAAAGTATGCAATCCTTATTATACAGTCGCATATTGATCAAAGAAATATGTACAAAATATGAGCATTTCTGGTGCTCATCATCCCCCCACACCTAACATATGCCACGCCCTCATGGCATCCAAACTATAGGTAGCCCTCTGACTTTTCATCGTCACCATCTCTTGGAGGATTCAACTGCCCCTGCGGCCCGAGTCTGTCTTTTCATACCGACATTTGAAGGTGTGGTTCGCCTTTGCCTATGGGAAACTATGGCTATCAATTGTCCTCTTCTTGTTCTGGCCACTACTGGTGGTGGTCTAGCCAGCGTTGTTCCTGTCGATTGAAATGCAACTTCGAAGCTTGCCAGAGGTTGGTGTCTGGAGGTCTGACCACTGCCAGAGGGATATCCGAGTTATCCCCTCTAGAAGGCACTACTTGGGCCTTGTATAATCCGGTCGCTTTAGGGGTAAGCCCTGCATTCTCCTTTGCAATTGCAACGGCCTCCAATTGTGGGCCATATACTCCCCACCATTCCAAGTACCTCCTCATCATGGAAGGCCGCCCTCGAGATGAACCATAGATGTCCCAAAATTTGTTGTCTTCTATCAGATTAACGTAGATGCCAGAATCTCCTTTTACCCTCGAGGATGCCTTCCTGGCCTCCTTGGATGCTTTCATTTTGTTGTGTAGCTACTCGAAATATTTTTACCTTTCAGCAAATAGCTGCATGTCCCATTCATCCTCCTCTGACTCGACGAAGGTCACTTTCACCTTCTGTCGAGCCGTCTTGGGCCTCTTTGCCTTGGCCTCTACAAAAAATGTGGTGGCTCAAACCGGGGTCTCTTCTTTCTCCTTTGGGGACTTCTCTTTACTCCAAAGGATCGGCTGTGCTACTATCTTCGGGGGTGATCCTTCATTCTCCTGTCTACCTGGTGTTGACCCCTCAGGCTCTTCTCCTTCTTCAGGCCTGGGGAGGTCCTCATTATCCTCTGTGTCTTATCTGTTGCTGGAGACCTTTGTCCTACTCTATGTCACTCAGGATAATGACAGGGGGCATCGTAGGACTTCTTTCCTTTTCACCCCTAAAAATAGAGGAATCCTCCCCTACCTCCGGGCTGCTCTGTCGGGCATCCGATCGAATCTCCCCCGAAGAGAATACTCGTTCGATGGATGTGGGAGAGTTCATCGACACTTCTTCTGCCCAATCAGTCTGAGTGGATGCCTCCTATCTTGCTATTCCTCTATCCTGGAGCATTTTATTTTCCTCCTACAACTATCGGACCAGCTGCTCGAGCTGAGCAATTCACCTATCTCTTTCCTCCAATTCCCTTTTATGTTGGTTTTGGCAATCTTCCAGAATCTGTTGTGCCATCCAACAATCGGTTTGCCATTCGAGTGCCTCCTCCAAGGCCGCATCGATCTGGTCATTACTCCCGAAATTTCCTTCATTCTATGGGCTTCGGTTCATTAATTCTTAGAGGGTTTGGGCAGCAACATATATCTCTGGGTCACTCTGTCCTTCCTCTATCAAGAGGAATCACCACAGACGTTTCCTCCTGGGGATTGGTTTGTCCTCACCACCAGCGAGTGGCGCTCCTTCCTCCTCATACTCGGGCACTGGGGAATGCTCTGCTCCTCCTAGAAAATAGGGCAACACCAATTGCCCGATGTTTGTTATCTCCTTTGCATGGGATGCTTCGTCTTGCCCTAATTCGAAAACTGCATTGTGTTGCTCTATTTGGCCACCATCTCCCTCTACGTCGTGGTTCTGTCCTTGTGCTTCTGCATGGTGGACCAATGCCGATATCATCCCATGGTGGGCTAAGGTGAACGGTGCCCCTTTCTGGTACCAAGCCGCTTCATATTTCAGAGCATTCACCAGGTAGAAAGGTATGTTTAATTTTCTCCCATGCACTAGGTGATTGAGGAAGTGCACATGATTAATGTGCAGATGGGTATACTTTCTTGTGCATGTGAAAAATCGAGCAATCTGCTCAAACATCTTCCACATATTCATGGGGAGACTATTTTTGAGTAACCCCTCCCTGTCTATCTGCACATTTCCTCCTGGCAGTAGTATTTTGGCGTATAGTTTTAACACTCCACCCTTGTATGTACATTCCCCCGTGAGAGGCAATCCAGTCGCCTGTGAGATGAAATCAGGGGTGACTAGAATTTCCACCCCTCATACTTGGGCCGCATCGCCCCTCAAAGAGGTAGCGAATTCTCTAGTTGCCTCCACGTCTTGGCCCTGACTGACCATGGTGCAGTATTTGAGCCACCCCTCGGCTTCGAATTGGGTCTTCACTGCCCCTCTGATCCCATCAGTATCACTGGGTTCATTCTTCTTGATCGCGTGGTTCTTGGACCTTCCTCCCATGGCGCCTTCTGCTGCTATATTTTTTTTTGTCCTTCCTTCTTCAGGAAGGCACCTTCTTATAGAAAATACGCCTAACCCTAGAAGTTATGGAAGATGCCCTATCATTGGCACACAATTTTGGCTATGGGGGGATACGATCTCTATGACGATGGTATATTTTTCGGTACTATGTATTTATAAATAATTATATAAATGATTTGATTTAGTATGTGCGTACCTGATTCGGCATTCCAGTCATCATGGTAGCCGCTGATTTGCTGACTTGTGACATGAGGGAGGGGTATGGTCATTTGATGTTGCTTATTCGTGCGATGCTTCGTTTCGCTCAAGGCATCCGGTAGATGTAAATGTTGCACATAGGAGGCGTTCTTTGGTACCTTCCCCATGTGGATGGTGCCCTTGTAGCGCCTTTCCAATGTTGTCGGTGCTCTTCTTCAAACGAATGCACCTTTCGATGCTACGAGGTGCCTCTGATTGGTGGGAGGCACTTTTGCCTGCATGTGTCTTCCCAATGTGGGAGGCGCCTCCTTCTGGTTAGCGCCTTCTTGATGTTGGAAGGTGTTCGTCTTGATGAATGTGCCTTCCTGATGTTGGAAGGCGTATTCAGCTAGATGAACGTGCCTTCTTGATGTTGGAAGGTGTCTCGACTAGATGAATGCACCTTCTTGATGTCGAAAGGCGTCTCGGTTGGATGAATGAGCCTTCTTGATGTTGGAAGGCGTATTTGGCTGGCTTTTTTTTTTTTTTTAAGACTTGGTGCCTTCCTGCCACGGAATGCGCCTACATATGTATATATATATATTTTTTAATAGAACTTCTGAATGGATGGAAGGCGCTGTCTTTCAATTTGGTGCCTTTTGGATGCAGTAAGGTGCCTTCTTCTGGATGGGCACCTTTCGGGTGCAGTAAGGCACCTTCTTCTGGACTTGGCGCCTTCTGGATGCAGTAAGGCACCTTCTTCTGGATGGGTGCCTTTTGGGTGTAGTAAGGCACCTTCTTCTAGACTTGGCACCTTCTGGATGCAGTAAGGCACCTTATTTTGGATGGCAATTTGACTGGAAAAAGGGTGATCAAGCCTTCCCAGTTTTTCATGCTGCCTAGATTCTACCTACGAGCCGATGTCGGAATGCTGAGCCGAATCAGGCCTGGTTTCCCAGATACCTATCCCTCATGCTATCAGGTCCTCCACCTACAAAAAGCAACCGAAAAAGAATGGAAAATAAATGCAGTTAGACGCGTTCCATGCCTGTTAGGCCCTAGATTAGGATGCCTACAGCTTGCATGCGGGCGTTGTCCCTGCAAAAACACACATTACAAAAAAAAACTATATTAACTAAAAAATTTGGGTGAGCACTTTCGTACCCACCATTTCACCTGTGAGATTTCGGTCCAGATCTAGCAAGATGGGGTCTCCCCCACACCTACTATGGATTCCACCTATAACATTTCAGACGTATTATAGGGGCGTAGTCGGTGGCCATTGACTGTGAACATGGTGTTGCTGCCGTCAATTGTCTTAACGTGCACCGCCCCGTTCCTAATGAGCTCTGCCACCTCATACGACCCCATCCACCTCTGCATAAGTTTTCCCTTCCTTTCCTGGAACCGGGAATCGTACAATAGTACCCATTCCCCTACCTGGAATTTCTTTAGCTTGATCTATCTGCTTTTTTATAATATTTGTCCTCTACAAAGCATCCAGTTAGAGTTTGTCTAGCTGATCTAGATGGCGAATCCTCTATTTTTGGGCTTCTTCCAAGCTCAAATTTAATTCTGAAGCCGTCCTCAGAGTTTTGATTTCAAACTCAATGGGCATCATCACATTTTTTCCATAGACCAGTTGGAAAGGTGTGCATCCTGTGGTGGATTTCCACGTGGTGTTGTATGCCCAAACTACCTTCGGCAACCGTGTGGCCCAATATTTCTTGTGTTGCTACACGGTTTTGGTCAAGATGTTTTCTATCTCCTTGTTTGTCACTTCTACTTGCCCGTTCGCCTGTGGATGGTAGGGCATGGTTTTATTGTGCCGAACTCTATACTGCTCCATCAGCTCCTCAATCAATTTGGAGGTGAATTGGGGTCCTTGGTCTGTTGTTATCTCCCGAGGAACCCCAAATCATGTGAAAATATGAGCAAATAAGAAATCGATGACCATTCTTTCCTTTGAGTCCCTTAATGCCTGCACTTCCACCCATTTGGTGATGTAATCCGTGCAGACCAAAATAAACCTCCTTCCCATTGAAGGTGGATTAAATGGTCCCACGAAGTCCATGCCCCATTTATCGAAAGGTTCTAAGTGTACCTGGGGCTACAAGGGCATTTCATCTCGATGGGTTGGTCTACCCATCCTCTGGCACTCATCACACTTACTGGTATACGCTGCCGCATCCTTGAATAGAGTGGGCCAAAAATACCTAGCCTATAGGATTTTATAGGCATTTCATTTCCCTGCAAAGTTTCCTTCGCATGGCTCATCATGACATGCCTTGAGCACTTTTGAAAACTCCTGTTCTGCTATGCATCTTCTTATAATTTGGTCCTATCCTATTTTAAATAGGAGACCATCCATCCAAAGGAATTATGCGCTCTTCTCTATGACCGCCTGCTTTTCTCGATAGGAGAGAGCAAGTGAGGTCCTTCCGGTGGCCAAGTAATTGGCTATGTCTGCATACCACAAATTTTGTTTACTAATAGCGAACAAATGTTCATCTGGAAACTAATCTTCCACTGCTTGATGATCTGCTAGTATCAATCTGGATAGAAAATCTGCCACAATGTTGTCCTTGTCTGGTTTATCGACTATAGTGATGTCAAATTCCTATAATAGCAATAGCCATCTGATAATTCTACCACCAATGGCTGGCTTGCTCATCAGATACCTGATAGCCGCGTGGTTTGTATGGATGAAGACCTTGTATCCAATTATATAGTGGCTGAATTTGTTTATTGCATGGACAACTACGAGGAATTATTTTCTATCATTGTATAGTTGAGCTCTGCTCTCACCAAGTTTTTACTGACATAATAGATGGCATAAAATTCTTTGTCATCTTTTTTCCCGAGGACTGCTCCGATCGCGTCGTTAGATGCATCACAATAAATATGGAATGGTATGGCCCAATTCGGTCCTCTCAAGACCGGTGCAGATATCAATTTTTCTTTCAACAATTGGAACACTTCTTCGCAATCTCCCGTCCAATTGAACTCTACATCCTTAGAAAGTAGGGTGTGCAGTGGTTTGGCAATCTTACTAAATTTGGCGATAAATCATCGATAGTACCCGACTGATCCAAGGAAACTTCTTACCTCCTTCTGTGTTCTGGGGCTAGGTAGGTCTCTGATGACCTCGATCTTCCTCTTGTCTACTTTTATTCCTTCCGTAGAGAGGTGGTGTCCCAACACGATGCCTTCTTGCATCATCATAAAACATTTTTCATTACTTAGGGACAAATAATTTTCCTTGCTCCTATCGAGCACTCTTTCCAGATTTTTCATTGCCTCCTCGAAGGTTTCTCCATAGGCGGTGAAGTCATCCATGTATACTTCCACCTCTTTTCCTATCATATCAGATAATATGCTAAGCACCGCCCTTTGAAAGGTGGCCAATGCGTTGCACAGTCCAAAATGCAATACCTTATAGGCAAACGTTCCCCATGGACAGGTGAACGTTGTTTTATCTTGATCTTCTTCCCCTATCTGGATCTGGTTGTAACCACTAAAACCATCCATAAAGGAGAAGTATTTTCTTCCTGAGAGTGTTTCCAAGACCTGATCGATGAACGAGAGTGGGAAGTGGTCTTTCTTAGTCACATTGTTCAATGCTCGGTAGTCCACGCAAATCCACCATTTCCTGTTCTTTTTGGGGACCACCACTAATGGTGATACCCATTCACTATCAAAAATTAGATATATGAATTCGACAGCCAAAAGTTTGTGCAGTTCTTCTCTGATAATGTCTTTCATTGTTGGGTTCATCCTTCTTTGTGGCTACCGACTAGGAGTTTCCTGGTCATCTAAATAGATCCTATGGGTACATATTTTTGGGCTGATGTCGTGCATATCTACGTAGTCCCATGCAAATGCTTGTTGGTGTTTTACCAGAAGCTCTTGCAATTTTTCTAGCTATGTGGGTGTCAACCTGCTGTTGACATTTAATATCCTCCCTGGACCAACATGTATTTATCGAATGTGCTGATCTTGGGTGCCAGTCAACGGTGATCTAGGTGTGGGGGTGGATGATTCTCCATGGAGAAACTCCATGATAGCACCATCCTCGTCCTCTTCTGCCACCTCCTCCAAGGTCATCACCAGCTGGATTATGGATAACTCTATAGTTTCATGCTTGGTGATCCTGGGTTCTTCTACCGAGTCCATAGACTGAGCTGGCGATGAAATTGTCGACCTTTTGACATTTTGCCCATTGGAGATGGTCATTAGCCCATCCCGGTAGCTGATGTAAGCATCAGCTGTTGCCAGCCATGGCCTCCCCAAAATGAGCGGGTAACCGCCCAACCTGGTCTTGGTTTGCAAAACTAAAAAATCAACTAGATATTCCCATGCACTGACTGTTAAGATCACATCTTCCAGCATCCCTTTTGGTGACACGGTTGATCGATCGGCTAACTGTAACATTGTCATGGTTGGCTTTAGGTTCGTGAGTTGCAACCTCTGCATGGTCTCTTGAGGCATCACATTGATGGCTGCCCTAAGGTCAACCAATGTGTTGGACAGGGAATGTCCTCTAATTTTTATGGTTAGCACTGGGCTGCCTGGATCTGCATACTTCGAATGACGTGTTCCACCCATCATTAGATCTGCCAGTTTACCCACGACGTTGATAGTCTGGGTAGATTTTCATCCCGGTCTCCTTAGACACATTTCTCTAATTGCCATGGTGTAAATGGGGACATCTCGAATTGCTTGAAATAATGGGATTCTCATCATGAGATTCTTCAAGCTCGACAAGATGTCGAATTTTGACTATGTTGTTTTTCTTTGTTCCTACAGCCGGCTAGGAAATGGAGCCTCCACTATCTCAAGTGCTTTTCCCTCTTCTACCAGAGGTGTCTCCTCTATTTCTTCCTCCTCTTCTACTAGTGGAGGTGTCTCTACTATTTCTTCCTCCTATTCTACCAGAGGTGGTGTCTCTACTCCTAGCTACCTACCTAATCTAAGCTGAATATTGTACATATGATACATCTCACCTTCTACATTGTATGTCGGTTGATTTACTCTGTTGTTCGGGTTTGTTGTCGGTTGTGCTGGTAGCTATGCAGGTCTCATTGCTGGCAATGCTGGTAAGTTCTATTGGATGTGAGTAGGCACTGCACTTTGTGGAGTCTGATTCCATGCATTGTGGCCTCTCCACTGCTGCCCAAGATATGGATATGGCATCCATGGCTACTGATTCGGAAATGCTACTGGGGGTGCGTTAGTCCAGGGTGATGGTCCCCACCACCCCATATTAGGTGGTTGAGGGGGTCCTTGGTGCATGTATCACCCTCCCTCATATGATGGCATTCTGATTGGTATATTCTCTATGGTGGGTTGTGGCCAACTCTTTCTATTGCCTATGAAGTAGGCCTCCGTGCTCTCAGCCGCTTCCTGGTTACTGGGCAGTTGTGGGCACAATCGACTTTTATGATTCAGCCTAAAAACTGTGCATACTCTGACCTTGTTTTTTGGACATGCATTCTTTGCGTGCCTTCCTCTGTATTTTGGGAAAAAATAGGCTAATTCTGCGTCATTTTCTTGTTTCTTCTTTTCATGTTGAGAGCCTCTAGTGACTCATTGGTAAGTCCCCTCAAGAAGATGCTTTTGATGGACTTATCAGATAGATTCGAGTGAGGGGACCGTTGAAGATTAAAGGTGAATCTCTCCCAATACTCCTTGAGAGACTCATCTTCTCTTTGTGTCATGCTTAGGACCTCCTCCCTGGAGACTCTTGCTCTCTCAAAATATTGATATTGCTCTAGAAAGAGCTTCTTCATCTGGTCCCAGGTGGTGATGTGTTTGTCTCCCAGACCAATGAACCATCGTAGAACTGCATCATCTAATGTAGAAGGAAATAATTTCAACTTTTATGTGTTTGATTTGTAATCCACAGACCTACACAAAACATCAAACTTGAATAAAAATAGGTCAGGGTCCTCAGTCGGGTGTCCTCTGAAGGACGAAAGGTGAGCAGGGGATATGTTTTTCATTTTGGTATCTCCTACTCCCTCCTCTATTGGGAAACTAAATCCAGATGAGACTTCATCATTATCTACCATTTTTTCAAGAAATGTGGTTTCTAATGCAACGTTTATGGCCTTTTGATCATTTAAAACTTTTTGAGTCAATGCTCTAAGGTTGTCTAGTGAGATCATCTGATCCTCCACAGCCTTCCACAATAGGGCTTCCTTTAGAGGAGTCCTATTAAACAGGGGATTTATGATGATTCGTTCGTCCCCTTGTTGATGGGATGAGGTGGCACTTTGCACAAAGTGCGGTTCCTCACTCCAATGGACTGCTGGTAGGTCGGGCGAGTCTAACTCAAATCCAAAATGCTTGGTTGACTCAGGTCTTGATGGATTAGTTCTTATAAAGTGACCGTCAGGTCCTCTTCTTCTCGAAGAACTCATACAAGGTCAGATGGAAGGTTTCAAGGTATTGTAAGTAATCTAATTAAGACACTTCCTCGGCAATGGCACCAAAATGTTGCGAGCCAAACAAGGTGAATGGTTTCCTATTTTTGTCACATGCCCGTGCATTTAATTATCAACCCAGGGAGCTTCGTAAACTTGCAAAGAGTCAGAATTAGGTTACTACAATACCACTGGAGGTGAATCTGCTAATCCTACATTTGAGAGGTGTTCTTGAAATGGTTGTCATTCATTCCTACACTCCTCAATAAATTACGTAAGAAGAACATAATTAAATCTACATAAATAAATCATGTACACATTCCTGAAAATAAATCTACTGCAAATGCTGGAACTAGCAAACTAATGAACATTCTTATGAAAGCAATAAAATAATTAAAATAAATAAACAAAAATGAAATGGGGAAGAGATACTGGCTTGGAGTGGGCCCAGGATCCAGCAGCTTCTTCCCGATCGAAGACGCAATTAGAACTTCTGGAACTGTAATATATTTATCAACGTATTACAATCTATCTTCTGTAACTCTAAATGGATCTTTATTAATTAATTCTATATATTCCTCAGAATGATATGCGTGTGTTTGTATAACACACCTGTAGAAATTCTGTTACAAAAGTGGTTACAATAGTTGATTCTTCCCAGACTAAATTAGAACAGTCTGGCGAATGCAATCGACGTCTGACATTCTATTCTGATGGTGGTGTGTTCGTTTTGGTTTGTGCTTTTCCTGGAATCAGTAAGACATTTTGATACATTGGTTCTATCTCCAATTTAGCTCTGCATGATGCAAAGCTAGAACTGCACAAGCCGCTACCATCCATGTCGTTCAAATCTGGTCAACGGGCAAAGAATCAGTGGCACCTTCCTTATGAGGAAGGTACCTTGTTATCACGGCACCTTCTGGTTGTAAGGAGGCGCTTGCCTTCTATTAGTGCCTTTCGGCTATGGGGAGACGCTTGCCTTCTATTAGTGCCTTTCAGCTATGGGGAGGCGTTTGCCTTCTGTTGGTGCCTTTCGACTATGGGGAGGCACTTGTCTTTGGTTGGCGCATTTTGGTTGCAGGGAGGCACTTGCATTCAGTTGGCGCCTTTCGACCGCAGGGAGGCGCTCGCATTTGGTTGGCACCTTTCGACTGTAGGGATGCGCTCGTATTCGGTTTGGTGCCTTCCGATTGCAGGGAGGTGCTTGTTCCCTTTGCGCCTTCCAATTGCAGGGAGGCGCCTATGTTCTCTACATTGACCCCCGATGAAATAAAGTGCCAGGTCCATCAAAAGGACCTCGACCATTCCAAATCTAACTCAATCAACTGCAATTCCACAAAACAGACTAAAAACACACAAATTAGATAACACGCATAATTATATCAAATATCTATATAATCATTCATAAAAGTATGCAATCCTTATTATACAGCTGCATATTGATCAAAGAAATATGTACCTAGATGAAAAACAAGAGGAGGCATTGCTTCATTTTAGCAAACATCAATATATTGTTAAAATATGGTTTGATAAAAGGGCTAAAATTAGAGAGTTCACAATTTTTTATCAGGTTTTGCTTTGGGATAAGGCACATGAAAAAAAGGTGACCATGATAAATTTGATTGTCTTTGGATTGGTCCTTACAAAAATTTTAAAATTCTTGGTGAGAATAATTTTTGGTTGAAAACCTTAAGTGAATATGATGTTCACTTGTCTATGAATGGGTAGTTTCTTAAGCACTACTTTCACCTATTAGGCATCCAAGTTCTTGTGTCTTTTGTACCATTATTGTATATAGTTGTGGGATTTTGTACTTTTGGCTTTTATCATTGTTTCGGTATGGCACTTTGGTACATCTATTTTGCAAGATTGTTCTTTTGCTTTCTTATTGGTTTTCATTAGTCTAGAATAGGGTGTTGCTTTGTAGTTTATCTTATTTTCCATTTGTTGGTAGTATTGATAGCGGTGGTCACTAATTTTTGGTTTCTTTATTGATAATTGGTCCTTCGTTAAGTAGGTTGGATTGCCTGATTTAAAAATAGGTAAAACTAAAGAAAAATGAGGTGAAATTACTTAGTAATTATTCTTATATTTTAGGATTAAAATGGTGGAAAGTGGAACAATGAAACGTTTATCTAGAGCTCCACATGTAAATCATATTATTAAAGGATACTCTTCAAAGTCTTGAAGTATGAAGTCATTTTTGTTTGTAAATTAAGTCAAAAATCTAACTTACTCCATATTTAGCCTTGAATGGTCTCTAACCTAGGTTGCAGGAGAATTTTGCAAAAACAATTAAAAATAATTAAAAATAAAAAGAAGGTAACAACAAAGTTAATCTAAAACCTGGGTGATTCATATAATCTCTACCAGGGCTATATATGCCTGGCTAGTAGTAGAGCAAAGTCTAGAAGAGATTGAGGTCACCTCCATCGGGGCTATAGATTCCCAGTTGGTAGTGGAGTAATGCTAAGGCACATATTTAATGAGTGATACTTTATATCCTAAATGCAAATCAGGTGATGGAATCTAAATGATTTCTAGAATGCTAAAATGAATCACATTCCACACACTAAGCAAAGGCAAATGGTTTAGTTTTTTTCATTCGAAGCTGTCTAAATCCCATATTCTCTAGATAATGTTGAAAAATTCTTATTCTGTTGATCTTTTGTTTTAGTTTTTTCAGGTTGAGTTATTCATCCAAAATTCTCAGGAGCATTTTCTAGTAGATTCACCATTTGTTGTGACCATTGCACAACTTGCCCCAAATTGGGGATCCACCTTTGATCTTGTTATTTTAGGGATTTTCTTGTTCTTTGAGTGGTAATTTTGGTAGGTGTGTTGGTTAATTTTTAGGATGTTTTAGTTACTTCGTGACTATGTTATCAAGAAATTAAAGTTTCTGGGAAATTTTTGAACCATGGTTTTGGGCATGTCCCATTTTTTTTTCATTTTATGTTCTATTATATATGTGTGGTTTTCTTTTATGATTTTCTTTATGTTTGTCAATGATTTTATTTTATGTTTTATGTTTGTTTTATATTTTATCATTGCATTTATTCATAGTATTAGGAAGGGGTAGGTTCTATTTTATTTCTTATAAATACATAAAAAGTAAAAATAAATAAAATGTTTCTTAAAAAAAAAGGTTTGTGCTAGCATAGATTTCGATTAAATTATTCTAATATCTATATTTATAATTGATTAATGTTCTAAATGTTTACATTTATAATTGACTAAAAGTGCATTTCAATTATGGTTCTAATGTTTATATTTATAATCTACTAATGTTCAATGTTTGTACTAGCCAATTAAAATGGACACCAACATATGAAATGGTGCTGACATGTGATAATCGACAACATACATAGTGGATGATATTGGATGGAACAACCATAAGATGAAGATAGTAGAGAAATGGACAATTTGGACAGCTCACACCTGTGCTAGCATGGTATTTATGACACACATATAGATGGGTAAACGAGGCAATGATGCAGATGTGCGATGTGGACCCACATTGCTACTTGGATGTACCATATGGGGATATGGATGGTAACACCTGGATCAAGGATGGGTGTGTATGTATGTAGACTAGATGATAAGGATGTAGTGACAACTCATATTACATCAAGACCTATGAACCAACCAGAGGATGACCACTTAGGCAAAGACACCGACGGTGCATAATATGACCTTGACATCATAGGCACAAATAGTTAGATGACTTGGACTGATGCATATGGTTGGGATTTTTTTAAATTTTAGGCAAAAAAATCAAAATGCTTAGCAATCATCATAAGCATGGGTATGACATGGATAATAATATACATCATGCGTTGAGTTAGGGGTTGAAAAATTCACTAACGGATGTGTTAGATGACTTTGACCATGACATGGATAGATAGAAACAAATGACATGGTGGTGGATATCAATTAATAACATGAAAAATATATCAATGATCTTCTCGATGAATGGTATGAATAAAATTAATTGAAGAAATAATATACTTTGGTGCTTCGTTAGATTCTAGGAGTCGTGACAAGAAATTTTTTTGTCTACATATGCGGAGACAATGGAAAAATTGGAGGCAATTCCTATATACTAAGTTTCCAAATACACATTTGAGAACTACTAGTAATGATATATTTGATATGTTTTCCTAATTTATTATCACGATGGCATTTGTGAGGGCCAATATTGGAGGCATGATGGTTACAGAGTAGTTAGAAAGGGAATCAGTTACAGAGAGCAGATGAAGATATTTGTCACTTATGATAGATTGATTGGATATCGAACCAATCAATATGGTCATTTATGCTTTGTAAATTTGAATAAAATAAATGTCATAGTATGGTCTAGAAATATTTAAATAGACGTGAGAATATGTAGAAGAATCTTAGTTTTCTCCAATATGGTATTGCCAGTATGTAACGATTATTAACAAAGAAGAACTTGGGCATCGTGCAATGCTAGAAGTGTGGAATTATCAAACCTAATTTGGTGGTTATGCTTCACATATGGTAGGAGACGTTTAAGGATGTGCAACCATAGGAGGGAATGCTATTATGTTATACAAAAAAATGGGGGTCATCAAACAGAGAATAAATTCATTTTCAAAGATGCACCAAAAGGATAATTTGAACCAAAAAGTAACGGAGAGTGGAAAACGACCATTTTGATAGTGGGATACCAGTGAACATTACAGAAGAACATGAAGATTCATGCCCGTGAAGGATGAAATAATTCATATTTAATTTTTTTTTTCATATCAAAATGCTTGTTATCTAAGGTATTAAAGGTTTGACCAATGGTGGGTGATGTGGAGACTATGATATCTACATGTTACAAGTTGCTAAGAGTCTAGGAAGTCATTACATAGTAGTTATAAAGGTGAAATTTTTTGAAGAGATAAGGAGTTATGAAACTCAATAGACATAATACAAGAACATGAAGTGAAGAGTCTCCATGGATAGAAAGAGAAGATGAAGATTTACTATACAAATCTATAAATACCCCTCAAAAAAAGGGTGCACGGGTTGGAAAATTGAGAACAAAGATTGTGAGAAGAGACTGAAAGGCTATCAGATTATTGCCATAGTTTTGGTCATCATTTTGCATGTAGAAAGCCAAGGTTTTGGATATTATAGAAGACTATTTTTATTGCATATTTTTCTGTCTTCACATATATTGAGCCTATTTTTATGATGTTTATACATGAATTTGGTGTCATTATAAATATATTTTTTGTGCATGTCTCTAATACTCAGACTTCTGTTATAGCCAATTTTTAGATTGTGTGAATGCAGGTCTAAATTGGTTGTTTTTCTTGTTCAGGATCTAACTTTTCTACAGTGTAGGCTGGACTATTTTGCAGTAGTTGTTACTTTGGTTTATTTCTCACAGCCTGGTCCATTTTTCAGATTTTAAATTTTATTCTTCTAACCCTATATATTGTTTTTCTTTTATCTGTGATGTCTTTTTTGTTTCATCAAACACTCAAAGTCCTAACAAATTTGAGATTTCTGCATTAAAGCTAGGATTTTTAAAGTTATAAGATATCCAAATAGTTTTAAGTTAATGTTAATCCATTAGATTATTTGGACATTTATTTCTGTCATTTAAGCACTCCTTGGGGTTCTCATATTCACACAAAGTTTTTTGTAAGTTCAAAAGGATAAAAGGAATCAGTATTTCATAACTTTTCTGCGTTTTCTTTTATCAACTAAGGTCAAGATAAAATAAATCTGCACTCAGGGAGGGATTTTATTGACTCCAAATTTCATATTAAGGCAAAGATAAAATAAAGTGGTTATCCACAACACTTGCTAACTGCATATCTTAATCTAAAATAAAACAAATCTACTAATAGTAAGTACTTACTCTAATTTCACCTTAAATCAAAGATAAAATGAAGTGGTTTTCCACAACACTTGCTAATAGAACATTGTAAGTTAAGATAAAATGAATCTTTTGACAGGGTTTCGGGGTAAATCATTTTGATATATCGGAGTTAAAACAAACTAGGATCAATTTAAAGCACTTTTCATTTATTATTTATGCACATAAGGGAACTCAAGCCCTTTCATCGATATAATGCATGGTAAATAATTTTAACCATAGGCCCCTTGTTAACAGTTATTTTAAAATCACTAAGGTGTTCTAAGAATTTATTTTTTGCATATAAAGTGAAAAGAACCTTGGAGAAATTTATTTTTCTTTGCAAGAGAGGGTTTTTACTAACAAAATCCTAACTGTGAATGTGGTTTTGTAATAGGGTAAAATTACCACTCAACAAACCTAAACCATAGATTATGAAAGCATATCTTTTAGATGTATAATATTTCATGAGGTGGGGCATATTGAAATACCATGCCCTAAGAAGAGTCCAGTAGAAAAATATGTATAAAATTGTAAAAGAAACTTACAAATAGATGTGGATGAGGATGGTTTTCAACTTCCAAAAAATAGGTCTAGGTAGAAGAAATTAAATAAATAGTGGAGACAAATAAGTAAGGATATTGGAATAAATACCTATTCTTTTTATGCTTTAGCCTATGAATAACAAGTAGATCAAAGCTTAAAAGACATAATACAACAGGTTCAAAATAATATCAATGAACCATCTATTCAATATGATTCTAATTTAAGGATGAATATTCTCAATGAACCTATGGAATGTGTTTGATGATATTTTGAAGACTCTCTTAAAGTACCATGCACCATTCAAGATAATAAAATTGGTATAAAAAATGTAGTGTCATATGTTAATACCTCTATCATTAATAAGGAAATACCAAAAAATGAGTAGGATAAGTAAAAAAAATTCATAGTAGATTCGAGTGAGGATAAGTCTAATGGAAAGGAAAGTTGTATAAGAATTTTAAGGACTAGAATAATAAGACCTACTCCTAATATAGATAAGGAAAAAAGAGGCAAACCCTTAAATTATCAAGCGAGTTCCAAGGAAGCAAGAGAAAATATAGAGAAAGGAAGAAAAACTAAGTTGGTTGAACTTCTCTTTACCAAACAACAAAATGATATTGGTAATTCATAGGTATGACTAGTAGGCCATAATGAGACATGGTTACTATATCATGTAATATAAGGGGTGCTAATACCCCTTCAAAGTAGAGGTGTATCAAGGACCTTTGTTTAAGTAATACATTTGATATTCTTTGTATCCAAGAAACTAAAATGACAAAGGAAGAAGTTTCCAAAACTATGAAAGAATTATGGGCAATATGTGAATGGGATGTTATTGATTTTGAAGGAGCGATAGGTGGAATTCTAACATGTTGGAATCCTATTAGATCCTCCTATGTAACCATTCATAAAACTAGGCATTGGATAGCCTCTTTAGTCACATATTTTATAGATATTTGTTTTATCCTTATCAATGTATATGGACCTACAACTCAGTCAATAATATTACAAGTATGGATTGGGATTGACCAAGAAACTCGATTCATGATCATAGGATATTTTCAATGCCATAACCAAGTTGGATGAAAATTTTGGGGAATTTTGAAAATTGACACAAAGTATGATATATTTCTCAGCTTTTATTCATAATAATAATCTATGGGAGGTTGATTTTGAAGAAGACAACTATACATGGACCAACAACTAGAGAGGCCATAGTCTAATAGCAAAATTAATATATAGATGCATACTCTCATATCATTGGCTAGATGAAGGAAATTGTGCTAAAATTAATACCTTGACAAGGATTGGTTTAGATCATTGACCAATAAGAGTTAAAATGGTTGTAAGTGAATTCAAAAAAATATCATATTTTAAATATGAGTAGATATGGGAAGACCATCCTCAATTTGTTGATATGATAGCACAAACATGGAATTCTTTAGGAAATGGTAGGTTGTATACACTTACTAATCTAATTAAATCAATGACATCTAGATTAAAAGAATGGAACAATAACACTTTTGGAAATATTTTTTAGAAGAAAGAAGAACTTAAAGATAAACTTTCAAAATTCTAAAAAGGTGATCATAATAATGCAAGCTCAGAGGAAATAGATTTGCTTAGTGAATATCATAATATTTTAAGGAAGAGAAATTTTGGAGATTAAAATTGAGATGAACTTGGTTAAAAGGAGATAAAAATATAAAATTTGTTCATCGAGTGGCAATAGTACAAAGATAAGCATCTAGAATTAGTATAATTAAATTCGCATAAGGGGTTGGATTGAAGACCGGAGTGAAATCAGAAAAGAGGTAAGATTTTTTACCATAATATTCTAGGATATAAGGAGTTTTAAGTTCTTAATGATAAACTACTACAAGAAATACCTTCAGTTATAACAAATGAAGATAATAGGAAACTTTTAAAGCCTATTACTCTGTAATAAGTTTATTTAGCTCTTTTATCTTTTGAAAATGATAAATCCCTAGGTCCAAATGGACTTTGTACAATATTTTATCAACATAATTAAGATATAGTAGGATTATTTATTGGTGATAGTGGAATAGTCTAGGTTAAAACAATACATTCCTTATCAACCAAATGCAACATATCTTACTCTAATTCCAAAAAAGAAGGATACAAAATTGTTTGATTCATTTAGGACCATAAACCTATGTAATATGGCACATAAGATTATCTCCAAAGTAATGGAAAATCGATTAAGACCTCTATTAGATAAAATTATTTCAAAAGAGCAAGGAGGATTTATGAAAGGGAGATATATTCTAGATAGGATCATAGTAACTCACAAAGTTGTACATTCAGTAGCTTTAAGAAAAGAGAGCAATGATCTTAAAACTTGATATGATTAAAGAATATGATATGATTAAATGGGATTTTATTTTTGCAATATTAGAAAATTTTGGATTTGTCAAGAAATGGGTTATATGAATTAAAGATTATATCTTTAAGGTTTCAAATTCAATGTTGGTCAATGGGTTAGTAATAGAATAATTTTAAGCCAAGAGAGGTCTTAGATAGGGATATCCTCTTTCATCATATTTTTTCATTATTATGGTAGAGGTTTTGGATAGGAACTTGAAGAAGGATAATAAATATGGGCTGATAGGTGGTCTTAAGGCTAGTAATAACATTGATAACATCACCCAACAATAGTTTGTAGATGATACAATCCTTTTTGGGAGGGTAAGGATAAAGGAAGTCAGAGCTTTGAATAACTTATTAAAGGAATACAAAATAGCTTCAAGGAAAAAATTTGATAGGAAAAAATCCAAAATTTATTTCCTAAACACCCTAGCTAGAATCAAAGTAAGCATATGCAAGTTACTTCAAATGGAGGAGGAAAATATGCCAGCAACTTATCTAGGGATGTCCTTATTTCAATGGAGAATGGAGATAGAATTGTGGAATCTAGTTATAAGTAAATTTTATAATAAAATACCATCATGAAAAGGTAGATGATTATTGTTAGTAGGAAGAGTGCAACTAATTAAATAAATCTTACATGCCATTCCAACATATTATATGTCCTTGTATACTATGCCAAAATTGATAGAAAAAGTTTAATCTATATTATGTGATCCTTTTTGTGGACAGTTTTACATGATAAAAAGAAATTTCCTTTGGTGAAATGGAGCAAGGTGTGTGATGATAAAACTAGGGAAGGTCTTGGTTTAAGAGTTTTTATATATGCAAAACTAGATCTTAGGGGAAAAGTAATTTGAATATTGTACAAAGAGAACCAAATACAATGGGCAAGAATTTTTCTAAGTATGTTGATCCCAATGACCCAAGCTTATTATTTACTACATTCTCTCTTCCAAATGGTTATGCTCTATGGAATGGTTTAAATAAATCTATTAACCTAGTGATTAAATATCTAATTGGGTGGTGGGAACTAAAGAAAAGATTTCTATTTGGATGGATACTTGGTGTGATAAATAATCACTCAATATAAATCCAATTTTAAAACCATGGATGAGATTACTTCAAAACAAATATGATGATAGGTTTTCAAACATCATGTACAAGGATTAGGAAGGAAGATACAAATAGAAAGAATATTTTTTTACAAGTATACAAGACATTGATGCTAGGAGGCAATTGAATATAAAAATAACAATAGTGATTATTTCGATGGGATCCAAGGATAAGCTAATTTAGGAGTTGAATAGCTCATGAGAATACACAACAATAAGTGGATATAATGTAAATCATTAACAAAATAGAAATATCAAAAGAATATCGAGAGATATTTGGGATAGCTTGAGCATTCATAAAGTCAAAATATGTTTTTGGCTAGTAGGTCATAGAATAATTTTATCTTGGGATAACCTTATGAAAAGGGGTTGTCATGGTCCCTCAAAATGTGGTATTTATAAAAGAGAGGATGAGAGTATAGACCATATTTTTGGACATTGGTCAGTAGTCTACAATCTATGGCAATGGATTCTTAAAATATTTGGTAAATGCATGGTGAAGAATGGAAGAATTGAACAATGGTTAAAGCAATGGTAGAGCATTTTTAAAAGTGAGGATTTATAAACAATCTTGGGTATATCAAAATATACAATACTTTGGACTATTTTGCTAGAAAGGAATAGAAGAATATTTAAAGGAAAGGAAAGCAATTTAGAGGTAATGAAAAGAAATATTTATTTAGCCATAAAGGAGTCTAAACCAACCCTATCAACACACCCAATCCCTAATCTAGAATTAGATAGTATTGATAGATAGAGTTAAGTCATAAAATAGAATTATGATGTTGGGTAGTTAAGTCATAAAATAGAATTATGATGTTGGGTACAGGAGAAAAAAAAAGAAGGCAAAAAATATAAAGTGAAAACCACAAGATGTGGAGTTGGTCAAGTTGAATATTGATGGAGCATCTAAAGGAAATATTGGACCAACAGGAGGAAGAGGAATAATTCGAGGAGATATTTTGTCTCGTTATGATTTTAATAGTGGATTTAAGACAAATAATGAAGTTGAAGCTTGGGAATATTTGGAAGGGTTAAAAATATACAAACAAATGAAACGGAATAGAGCATGGATGGAAGGTGATTCACTCAATAATAAGTACAATTTTTAGGAAAGTAAAGGCTCCATGGAATGTACAAGAGATAATAGTGGAAATTCAAGATATTGCTATAGATTTTGAAGAAATTAGGTTTATTCATGCGTTAAGGGAAGGAAAAAATGTGTAGATAGGCTAACCAATAGAGGGATTTTTAATTAAGGATCGTAAAATTAAATTCTCTTTTCCATGGTTAGAGGAAGTAGTAAGTTTAGCTAAAGTAGTAAGATTTAATTTAATATTTTTAATTTGTAATATTTACTTTATTTTAGCCAAGCAAAAAGAAAATATTATGAGAGCTCTTCATAGTTGCATCTCCCTGATATTATAGGGTTTCTATGAAATAGAAATGGATGCTTACTATGTGTCGGTGGGTGAAGCTTTTAAATTGGAAAAACGTAGGAAGGTGGTTTTTTAGGGTGAGAAAGCTAGCAGAGTGGAGGGGTTCAACAAATCCTAGGAGGTATTTTGTGCTGGTGGTTTACCAATTATGGGGGTGGTTGCTTAAATGGCATGTTTTGGGGGATAGGCTCTCAGGTGGTGTTTGCAAAAGGCACGGGTGAAGTCAGTGTGGTGGTATGTCAATAGGGGCCTATGGGGTATGTAGTTAATCATGGGTTTACTATTATCACCTATGAGGGTGGGGACCATAGCTTGGGGTATTACGTGCTTCTTAAGTTTTTCAACCCAAGAAATTCATTTGCTTCAATGGTGAAAGGCACTAAGAGTTGTGGATGAAAGTGCCTTTTTTATCTTTCCCTGGTCTAGAACAATATTAGGGTTCCAGTAGATTTGTTGAATATTATGCTATACGAAGGCACCTTGAACTTGGTGGGAAAGTTTCAATGGGATCGACTATATATAGATTCCATTCAAAAAATGGTCAGTAACCAAATGGAAGTTATTGGGATCACTAGAAATAGTTATGATGCCTAAATTTTTATTTATTGTTAAACTAAATTGTGAAGAGGATTCAAAGCAAATAATGGATGGAGGTCCCTTGTTCTTTGTAAAAATATGACTATTTCTCAGAAAATGGGTGATCGATTTTGACCTAAATATCTAAAATATTAACTCAGTTCCCCCATGGGTTCCAGGCCTTCTCTTCCACCTATGCAATGAGCATATTCTTCGGGGTATGGCCAAGGAAATAGGGGATTTTATTTTGATCGATTCGACCACCAACGTAAAAATGAGGATGGTCACAGCTCGAATGGGGATAGAATTATGGAATATAGTTATAAGTAAATTTTATAATAAACTACCAATGTGGAAAGGTAGATGGTTATTGTTAGCAGAAGGAGTGCAACTAATTAAATCGATCTTACATGCCATTCCAAAATATTATATGTCCTTGTATACTATGCTAAAATTGATAGAAAAAAACTAATATATATTATGTGGTCCTTTTTGTGGACATGTTTACATGATAAAAATGAATTTCCTTTGGTGAAATGGAGTAAGGTGTGTGATGATAAAACTAGGGAAGGTCTTGGTTTAAAAGTTATTATATATACAAACCTAGATCTTAGGGGAAACGTAATTTGAATATTGTACAAAGAGAACCAAAGATAATGGGCATGAATTGTTCTAAGTAAGTATGTTGAGCCTAATTACCTAAGCTTATTATTTACTACATTCTCTCTTCCAAATGGTTCTACTCTATGGAATGGTTTAAAAAAATCTATTGACCTAGTGATTAAAGGTCTAAGATGGGTGGTGGGAACTAGAGAAAATATTTCTATTTGGATGGATACTTGGTGTGATAAAGAATCGCTTAGTCTAGATCTAATTTTGAAACCATGGATGAGATTACTTCAAAACAAATATGATGTTAGGTTTTCCAACATCATTTACAAGGATAAGGAAGATACAAATAGAAAGAATATTTTTTACAAGTATACAAAACATTGATGCTAGGAGGCAGTTGAGCATAAATATAACAATAGTGATTATTTCGAGGGGAGCCAAGGATAAGCTAATTTTGGATTTGAATAGCTAAGGGGAATACACAACAAGAAGTGGATATAATGTAAAGCATCAACAAAATAAAAATATCAAAAGAATATCGAGAGATATTTGGGATAGCTTGAGCATTCCTAAAGTCAAAATGTTTGTTTGACTAGTAGGTCATAGAAATTTTTTATCCTAGGATAACCTTATGAAAAGGGATTTTCATGGCACCTCATAATGTGGTCTTTATAAAAGGATGAATGAGAGTATAGATCATATTTTGGGACACTGCTTAGTAGTTTGCAATCTATGGCAATGGATTTTTAAAATATTTGGTAAGTGCATGGTGAATAATGGAAGAATTGAACAATGGTTAAAGCAATGGTAGAGCACTTTTAAAAGTGAGGCTTTATAAACAACTTGGGTATATCAAAATATACAATACTTTGGACTGTTTGGCTAGAAATAAATAGAAGAATATTTAAAGGAAAGGAAAGCAATTTAGAGGTAATTAAAAGAAATATTTATTTAGCCATAGAGGAGTCTAAACCAACCCTATCAACTCACCCATTCCCTAATATACAAGTAGAGAGCATTGATAGATGGATTTAAGTCATCAAATAGAATTATAATGTTGGGTATAGAAGAAAAAAAAGAAGGCCAAAAATATAAAGTGAAAACAACAATATGTGGAGTTGTTAAAGTTGAATATTGATGGAGCATCTAAAGAAAATCTTGGACCAGCAGGAGGAAGAGGAAGAATTAGAGGAGATATTTTGTCTCATTATGATTTTAATAGTGGATTTAATACAAATAATGAAGTTGAAGCTTGGGCAGGTTTGGAACGGTTAAAAATATACAAACAAATAAAATGGAATAGAGTATGGATGGAAGGTGATTCACTCAATAAAAATTACAATTTTGAGGAAAGTAAAGACTCCATGGAACATACAAGAGATAATAGTGGAAATTCAATATCTTGCTATAGATTTTGAAGAAATTAGGTTTACTCATGCGTTAAGGGAAGGAAAAAAATGTGTAGATAGGGTAGCAAATAGAGGGATTTTAATTGAGGATCATGAAATTAAATTCTCTTTTCCATGGTTAGAGGAAGTAGTAAGTTTAGCTAAAGTAGTAAGATTTAATTTAATATTTTTAATTTGTAATATTTGCTTTATTTTAGCTATGCAAAAAGAAAATATTATAGGAGCTCTTCACAGTTCAGATCCCTAACATTAGAGAGTTTCTACAAAATGGAAATGGATGCATACTATGAGTCGATGGGTGAATCTTTTAATTTGGAAAAGCATAGGAAGGTGGTTTTTCAAGGTGAGAAATCTATCAGAGTGGAGGGGTTCAACAAACCCTAGGAGGTCTTTGGTTCTTGTGGTTTACCAGTTGTGGGGATGGTTGCTTCAATGGCTTCTTTTGGGGGGGTGGGATCTTAGGTGGTGTTGCAAAAGGCACGGGTGGAGTCAGTGAGGTGGCATGTCAAGAGGGGCCTATGGGGCCTATAATTAATCATGGGTTTACTTTTATCACCTATGAGGGTGGGGACCATAGCTTGGGGTATTAGGTGCTTCTTAAGTCTTTCAACCTAGGAAATTCATTTTCTTCAATGGTGAAAGGCAGTAATATTTGTGGATCAAAGTTTCTTTTTTATCTATCCTTGGTCTAGAACAATATTAGGGTTCCAATGGATTTATTTAATATTATGTTGAACGAAGACACCTTGAACTTGGTGGGAAAGTTTCAATGGGGTCGACTAGATCTAGATTACATCCAAAAATGGTCAATGACCAAATGGAATTTATTGGGATCATTGGAAAAAGTTGCAATAGCTAAAGCTTTCTTTATTATTAAACTAAATTGTGAAGATGATTCGAAGAGAATTATGGATGGAGGTCCCTTGTTCTCTAGCAAAGGAGGACTATTTATTAGAAAATGGGTAATCTATTTTGACCAAAATATCCAAAATATTAACTCAGTTCCCCTATGGGTTCCAAGCCTGCCCTTCCACCTATGCCATAAGGATATTATTAAGGGTATGGCCAAGGTAATAGGGGATTTGATTTTGATCGATTCAGCCATAAAAGTAAAAATGAGGTCAAAACTTGAATATGCGTGATGGTAGAACCAAAATTTTAACTCCCCTCTTTGTTTGAATTAGAAAACCCTTTGGACTCCTAGACTCAGGTCATTGTATACAAAAATAGACCTAGTATCTATTTAGTATGTAAACTGTGAGGCCATTCTCTGGAGCACTATTTTCAATGAGGGTTAGGGCTGAAACCTAATGTATGGAGGGTGCAGAACCCTAAAAAATAGATCCATAAATCCTCCAAGAAACCTATGATTCATGCAAACTTGAGGAATAAAATATATGGACCAAAACCCACTAACCTTGTAGTTTTTCCAATTCCCCTAGATCTCCAAACGGTGGTAGAGGAGTCCCACCAGCTAGGAGACATGGTCCCTAGAAATAGTCCTAGGCAGAAGTTGAAGGATGATGTGGTCCATGAAGTATTAGGTGGGAGTCTAATGAGGGTTTGGTGCCCCCAACCCAACCAAATGTAATTTCTCTAGTTATTATTTCTGAGGTAAGCCCTTCAGATATTATTATTGAAGTCTTGGTGTCCAATGATCTCCTTCATAATTAATTTGGTTATTTTTGGGAGGATGAACCTATTTTTTAGATGGGTTTTCATCCTTCTAAGTTGTTGGAGGTTTCTCCAAAAATCAATTTGGTTAAGGGATCTCTAGGTCCCAAAAATCATAGCCAAAGGAAATGCTCGATCAATATCAAAGTTGAGAAGAAGGTTGGGAGACCTTCCAAAAATCCCTCGAGAAGAAAGAGTTAGAATTAGATGTTTTTGATGGGTCCTAAGCAATCCTGAAAGTAGATATGGTAAAATATGTGGAATTTAAGCAACTTAAAATAGAATCATTTTTCCAGCAAGCCTTAGTGGCTTCAGGAGGTAAGAAAAAAGTCCCCAAAACCTGTAAATGAAACTCTTATAATGGTTTTGTAGATGTTGGAGTTTATTTATTCTGAGCCAGGGAGGGTTGGAGTTTCCTTCTTAGTTATTAACTTTGGAGTATTTCCAATTTTATTTAGATGTTGGGTCATTTTGTTAATGTAGAAGTTTTTTAGATTTTAATAGATGTTGGAGTTTATTTATTCTGATCTAGGGAGGGTTGGAGTTTCCTTCTCAGTTATTAAATTTGGAGTATTTATAGTTTTATTTAAATGTTCAATCATTTTATGGATCAAAAAGTTTTTAATTTTTCAGATATTGGAGTTTATTTATTCTGATCCAAGGAGGGTTGGAGTTTCCTTCTCAATTATTAACATTGGAGTATTTCCAATTTTATTCGGATGTTGGATCATTTTGTGGATCTAAAATATTTTTAGATTTTGTAGATGTTGGAGTTTATTTATTCTGATACGAGGAGAGTTGGAGTTTCCTTCTCTGTTATTAACTTTGGAGTATTTCCAATTTTATTTAAATTTTGGATCATTTTGTGGATCCAATTTTTTTTAGATTTTGTAAATGTTGGAGTTTATTTATTTTGAGCTAGGGAGGGTTGGAGTTTCCTTCTTAGTTATTAAATTTGGAGTATTTCCAGTTTTATTTAGATGTTGGGTCATTTTGTGGATCTAGAAGATTTTTAGATTTTGCAAATGTTGGAGTTTATTTATTTTGAGTTGTGGAGGGTTGGAGTTTCCTTCTCAGTTATTAAATTTGGAGTATTTCCAGTTTTATTCATATGTTGGGTCATTTTGTGGATCCAAAAGTTTTTTAGATTTTGCAGATGTTAGAGTTTATTTATTCTGATCCAAGGAGGGTTGGAGTTTCCTTCTTAGTTATTAACTTTGGGGAAGGTCTCTATGGATCTTCTCTCAAAATTAGTGAATTCAGTGGTTTTTTAGTGTAATATATGTGCTATTGGTTGCTATTTCAAACTATAAAGATGTAATTTTCAATAGTAAAAGTTATTATGGCCTTAGGATATATGACCGGTGGTTGGTGGAGCTCTCTTGGTGAGATAGAATTATTTTTGGGGTTTTCTAAAGCTCACCAACAATGTTCTAATTTTATTTCTTGTATCAAGTTGTAGTTGGTTTACTTGGTTATGGGTGACTAGTTGTAGTACTTTATAGTTGTTCTTGTCCATTATTGGTATTAAGCCATGTTTTGTAGGGTTTATCCTATTGTAAAAATTTTGAGGACCCTCTAATCAAAAATATATATTTTCTTTATTTTATAACATTAATGTGTTTTAATATAAACTATTTATTATAATTTTTGTATTGCACTTATCCTTCAAGAAGGAAACTAGCAATCTAGATATGGTAAAGTGGACTATAATAGTGTGATGTTTTAGAAATATTACTCTACTAAGATGCAATGCATAGATAGTAGAGGTGGAGTTTTGATATTGTGAAGGTTGTAGGAAAATATCAAGAAAGATGTTGAATTTTAGAATATTTATATTCACACAAAAAATTGAAGAAGATCTAGAAAATAAAAATCAAGAACTCATACATTTTATAAACAATAATACCTCTTCTGGGTTTGATTTATAATTTAATAAGGGATGAGGAGCGGTGGAGGAAGCGGAGGAAGTAGAGGAGGAGTAAAAATGGTAGGCAAGAATTTTGAACCAACGGAATGAGAAGATCCAGAGGCAGGGTAGAATGCCATAGCTGGAAAGGAAATGGATTCCCTATCAACTCAGTTTGAAAAGGCTAAAGGTATAGATCCTCCAGATAAAACCTCAGACAAAGAGTCCCACTGAGGTTCAGGAGCTAGAAACAAGGGCCCAACCTTTTTGGAAATGCTGAAAGGGAAAAATAAGGAGCCAGTCAGTGAACTACTGCCCATAATACCAAATAATAACAGGTTAACTGCACCAATGTATATTATGGAAAGATTCTTGGATATGCAGGCATCATACTTAGTTGGCAAGTTTTGGGGAGTAAGGCCAGACATTGAGACTATTTGCTCATGGGCCGTAGCAAAGTGGAAAACTTTAGGAAGCTTAGAAATCATAGCCATGTCAAGAGGTTTTTTTATGATAAGACTCAACAACAAAGATGATGCAGAGCGCATCTTGATAGGAGGACCCTGGTTTCTAGGAAGGCGTAGCCTCTTTCTGAGGAAGTGGGGGGAGGATTTCAACCCTGAGAAGCAGAACATTAATATAGCACCCATTTGGGTCTACTTACCAAACTTCCTAGCCCAGTTTTTTAATGAGTACTGGGTTAGTGGAATAGCAAATATGATAGGAGAGCTCATGGCAATAGACCATTCAACCCGGGTAAGGACTAGACTGACACATTCCAGGATCTGTGTAAATGCAAACTTGGATTTTGATCTACCTTCTCAGGTGGAACTAGAATATGGAGAGTTTCTAAGGATTCATCTTGTGGAGTATGAGAAAAATCTGGTATTTTGTAGCATGTGCAAAACCCAGGGCCACCTTCAAGCCCAATGTCTGACAATAACTACAAATAAGGAAGCTACAAGTGAAGGTTTTCTGGGGAAAGCTAATGGGAGAGGGATCCCAAAGTTTCAAGGACCGTGTCTTAACTTGGAAGGATATAGATAAGTTAAGAATAACCAGGCTGACCAAGCCAACACAGAACTGGCAAAAATCTAGGAGAAAGGAAAGCAACATAATTAGGGAAGAAAAAATCATAAGGTATGTAATAATATCCCAGCTTGAACATGTTTGATATCCTAGAAAATATAGAAGTTGAAAAATAAAATAGTAAGGATGATACCATCAGTGTCAAGTTTCCTGAAACCCTAGACTCCCCATCCAAATCGGGACCATCCATAGTTATGACAAAAAGCATTAAAAAATATGCTCAAAATGAATAAAAATTACCAGGTCATTTTAGTTTAAACATGGAAAAAATAGAGTCAAGACTCAAAGTTGTGGAAACAAGAGGTAAGAATAATCTGGTAGTGGAGAAAATTAACCCTTATCAGATGAGCCCAATGGTAAAAGGTTCCTTGAAGGAAAGACCCTTATTTAGAAACCATATAGGAGAGGTGAACCAAAACAAGGCTGAGGATGAAGAGGGAATTGAAAACCCCAAAAATGAGGAAGAAGGTTCAAGCCCTAGACTATCATAGTATATGCCCCCTCATTTCAATCCAAAATAGACTAGAAGCACTACCAAGCCTTCAATAGATTATGGAAGTGAAAGAAAGAAAGGGAGAATATCTACAGCAGAGCACTATAGAATGAGAATCAATGAAGAAATTGCAAACGAAAAGCAAAGAACATTGTTAGAGCAAGCTATTCCTGGCCAGGATAATAGTAAAATTGACAAACCCCCTTTGGCTCAGGGAAGGGGGCGGGGAAAAAATATCAAACAGTCTAAATGAAGATTCTCTTAGGGAATGTAAGAGGCCTAAACGGCCCACCAAAACAAAGGATGGTGAAGTTTATAAGGAAGGATTGGAATCCTACTATCATTTTTCTTCAAGAAACCAAAACAGATGTGGCACAATCAACACTTATAGCTAGAAGGATTTGGAATCAAGGGGAAGTGGCATTTCAACAGGCGATAGGAGCATTTGGGGGCCTCATGATATTATGGGATCCTATTAAAATAGAAGGAAGTATTATTCAGGAAAATGAAAGAGTCTTAAGCATATTATTTCATGATTTTGATACTAATAAGAATTGTATTATGTCAAATGTTTATGCCCCCACCTCTGTCCAAGGGTGGTCTAAACTGTGGGAGTTTTTGGGGCATTTGAGCCAAGATTTTAAAGGCATTCCTTGGGTGATTGGGGGAGATTTCAATACCTCCCTTTACCCATCTGATAATAAGGGAGGATCTGGGTTACCCTCAAGGAGCATGGAGGACTTCAATGAATTCATTAACACAAATGAATTGATGGATGTAAGACTAAAAGGAGCCAAATTTACATGGATTAACAAGAGGATAGGAAGTCAGCTGATTCAAGAAAGGTTGGATAGGTTTTTTTTATCCAAGGAAGCTACAACAATGTTTGGTGATTTAGCATTACAAGCCCTTCCTAAATGTGCTTCAGACCATAATCTTATTCTATGGGAGGTATTTCAAGCTAAATCCTTTAAAAAGCCATCCAGATTTCTGTCAATGTGGGTTAAACATCTGGAATTAAAGAAACAAATAGAGGAATGGTGGCAATAGCCTATCCAGGGAAGTGCTTCCTTCAAACTATCTCAAAAACTTAAGATGGTGAAAAACAACCTTAGAATTTAGAATAAAGAAGTCTATGAAAATATTTTTGAGAATAAGAGAGAAGTGGGGGAAAATTAGAATAATAGAAAGCAAAATCCAAAATCGAACCTATGATGAGGTGACAAGGACTGAAGAGAAGGAAACCCTTTGTGATTTTTATAATATTTTAGCTTGTGAAGAGATGAATTGGAGGCAAAAATCAAGGGCATTATGGCTAAAGGAAGGGGACTCTAATTCAAAGTTTTTCCATGTTACCACATTGAGAAATAGAAGCAACAATAATATTAGAAATTTAACTATGGTGGATGTATCCTCAAATCAAAACATTTAGGAGATCAGAGACGAGGCTGCTAATTTTTTTAGTTCATTATTGGGTGAAGAACGAGCCTGTAATGCCCAAGCAAAGGACTCTCTCCTTCAATTCATTCCACAACTCATTGATGAAATGATTAACGAGTCTCTTACAGTAGATTTTTTAGACAAAGAGATCAAGGAGGCTTTGTTTAACATGGATCTTGACAAAGCTCCTAGGCCGGATGGGTTTTCACCATGGTTTTTCCAAGTTTGTTGGGATATTGTTGGAGCAAAAGTTATTGCTGCAATCAAGGAGTTCCAAAATTCAAATCATATTCCAAGGGGTTTCAATTCAACTTTCATTGATTTGATCCCTAAAGGCCCCAACCCCAAGACTATGGCTGACTTTAGGCCGGTTAGCCTGTGTAATATATCCTATAAAATTTTGTCCAAAGTTTTAGCCAACCGTTTGAAGAAAGTTCTACCGGTTATCATTGATCCAAGTCAAGGAATTTTTGTACAAGGAATATCAATCTTAGATGGAGTTATTACTTTTCATGAGGCTCTTCATACAGCTACTCAAACCAAAAAAGTAGTCATGGCTTTAAATTTAGACATGAACAAAGCTTATGACATGATAAATTGGCAATTCCTAGAGGCATTTTTATTAAAATTTGGCTTCAACATGAAATGGGTCAAGTTAATAAGAGAGTGTATTTCTAAGCCTTGTTTTTTAGTTTTGGTTAATGGGTCTACTGCAGGTTTTTTCAAAGCAAATGTGGTCTAAGAAAATGAGATCCTATAAGTCCTATGCTATTCATCATTGTAGTTGAGGCCTTGGGAAGAACCATTAAGGTAGCAGCGGTAGTTGGACTCATATCTGGTATCAAGACCACGTCGCTAACTACCCTGGTGACACATCAAAAATTTGTTGATGATACATTGCCACTGACTTTGGCTTCTGTGGTTGAGGCAAGAAGGATTAAAAATATTCTCATAATGTATGAAGCGGTTGGAAAGAAAGTGAATTTTGATAAGAGCAAACTTTATTTTGTCAATACCCCATTCCTAGGCAAAAAAACATAGCAAGGATCATGGAATGTCAGATTGAATCCCTTCCTACCTCCTATTTAGGTCTTCCCCTATTTACGGGGTGTTGTGGCTGCTCCACAACGTACCCCCAAAATTGGGGACCCACCTTTTTTTGCATGTTTTCCAAGAAGACCGAAGTGGCCCATATGCTAAAGATCAAAGAAAAAGCAAAATACCACAAGGAGAAAAAGTGTCGCGATATCACGACATGTTGCAGTTTCACGGTCCAAGGCAAAGGGAGAGAGCAAGGATGAAAAAGTGTCACGATATCGTGACATGTTGCACAGTCATGGCCAAAAGAGAAAAAATGTCGTGATATCGCGACATGTTGCACTGTCACGGCCAAAAGATGAAAAAGTGTCACGATATCGCGACATGTTGCACCGTCGCGGCCAAAAGAGAAAAAGTGTCGTGATATCGCGACATGTTGCACTGTCGCGGCAAAAGAAGGAAAAAGTGTCGCGATATTGCGACATGTTGCATGGTCATGGTCAAAAGAGAAAAAGTGTCGCAATATCGCGACATGTTGCATTTTCGCGACCAAAAGAGGAGAGAAAGAACGAGGAAGAAAAAGTGTCGCGATATCGCGACATGTTGCATTTTCATGGCCAAACAGGAAAAGTGTCGCGATATCGCGACATGTTGCGTTTTTGCGGCCAAAAGAGAAAAAGTGTCACGATATCGCGACATGTTGCATTTTCATGGCCAAACATGAAAAAGTGTCGCGATATCGCGACATGTTGCGTTTTCGCGACCAAAAAGGAAAAAGTGTCGCGATATCGCGACATGTTGCGTTTTCACGGCCAAAAGAGAAAAGTGTCGCGATATCGCGACATGTTGCGTTTTCGTGGCCAAACAGGAAAAAGTGTCACGATATCGCGACATGTTGCATTTTCGCGACCAAATAGAGAAAAAGTGTCGCGATATCGCGACATGTTGTATTTTCATGGCCAAACAAGAAAAAGTGTCGCGATATCGCGACATGTTGCATTTTCGCGGCCAAAGGAGAAAAAGTGTCGCGATATCGCGACATGTTGCATTTTCGTGGCCAAAGGAGAAAAAGTGTCGCGATATCGTGACATGTTGCGTGGTCGCGGCCAAAAGAGAAAAAGTGTCGCGATATCGCGACATGTTGCATGGTCGCAGTCAAAAAAGAAAAAGTGTCGCGATATCGCGACATGTTACATTTTCGCGGCGAAGGGCCACAAAATGGAAACCAAAGCACACGCATACAAGGGAAGGTGAAACGAACAGCCATACGAAAGCGAAACGAACCGTCATGGAAGGAGAAACAATTTTTTCAGAAGTTTAAATACGCCATTCAAAGAGGCCAGAAGAGGGTCGGAAACCGCTGCAAGCAGGGTTATAGGGTTGCAGAGTTGAAGGCGAGAAGGCCATTCTGGACCTGTTTGAGTTGTTTTTCTTCCACATACTGGTTTGGAAAAACCAAAAAAAATTCTATTGTAAAATGACATATTTTTAATGCAGAAGTTTTCAAAAATTTGCATCTTGTGGGCAAGAAAGAAGGAGATTTTCTTTGCATGCTATGGATTTAATGTTTATTCTTTCATTTTTCAGATTTCGAATTTATAGATAATGTTAATGCCATTTTTTTTGGGTTACATTAGGCGAATATTTGAAATCTGAATTTTATTTCGTACCCTAGGAACCAGACACTTAGTCTATGGGGATTGTGCTTGTTTTGCAAGTCCAATAGGTTAGGTTGCATGCATGGAGACCTCACATCTTCGATTTTGTCGAAATAGGATAGCATCATACTGAGTGCATTTTATTTTCAGTTTTTTGCATTTCATTTTCATTTTCTGCATTTTATTTTTTTTCCAAAAATTTTAACTTATTTTAAATTCTCAGGCATTAAAATAAACATTTAAAAATTTCAAAATCCAAAAAAACAATGAACAATCACTAAAGTTTCATGATGAAATAAACCAACATTGCCCCTTGTTTACAGTTACTTGCAATCACTAAGGTGTTCCAAGCATTTAAATTGAATATCTTTATTTGAGATTACTAATACACATATGCAAATGCTAATACAACGGAGACCTTGGAGAAGTTGTTTGTTTAACTTCTTTGCAAGAGGGGATTTGGAACCCAAATCCTAAAGGAGAGTGTACTTTCACAATTGGGTGAAAATACCACTCAACAGATTGGCGCTAGAAGGAGGGCCTGAATTGTTTTATTTCAGAGTGATTTAAATGCTATAGGGATTTAAATTTTGAATATTTCATGCCCTATTGATTATTATCTTTAGCCCTCTTTTAATAATACAACCTTGTACTGTTAAAAGGAGGACATGAATTGCTATGCATTGTTCTAACACTTTTGATTGTTCATACAGGAATAATGTGTTTTGATTTGATTTAAAAATAAAAAAAAATTTTGGTCTTGACTAACGAGGTTGTCTCCATGCAATTACTTTCATTCAATTTTAATGGATACACCTCTTGGTTGATGCTAACATGATTATTCATATGTTACATGTTTAATATTTTCTAGTCATTTCATGCTTATTTGTAAGGAATTATTTTTTGTCTAAAAATGTATTTGTTGTCGGTATTATGCTCTTCACCTGCGCGTAATGCGATCTTGTGAATCAGAAAGCCTACAACACTAGGAGTATGCTCTTCACTTGCGCATATGCGATCTGGTGAATCAGAAACTTACATTTTTAGAATACTACTTTGTCAAGGTTCCTTCTTTCATGACTAACAAATTGATTTTGAAGTTATTCTTTGAATTTCATTAATTGTAGGATTTTTTGTGTGTCGTAGGTTTTCTTTGAGGTATTGAGAGTTTTGTCAGGTTCTTGTAGGGTTATCATCATCGATTTTGAATCAAATGGCCCAACCTCCACCACCTCCTTGGTACGGAGCCAATAACATTCCTTTGAATATTGTAGGGGATATTCATGAGATCCCTAAGAATATAGAGAGATTTTTGCCCAAATACAAATCGGATGGCCCAAGGACCGCAGAAGAACATATTCAGGCCTATAGGGATGTTTTGATAAGATTGCAAGTTCAACATGAAGATGTGGCTTGTAGACTCTTCCCCATGAGCCTAGACCAAGTGGCCTACGAATGGTATATTTGCTTACCTACTGGTTCCATTATGTCATGGACGCAAATGGAGAATGCTTTTGTCAACCAATTCAGGTCACCATTAGATCCCACAATCATCTATAATCAGTTCATTACGTGCAAAAGAGGCCAGGGTGAGCCAATCCGAACTTTTAATCAGAGATTTCAGAAGTGCTATAATAGAGCAATTCAACATTTTGCCATTGATCCCGTAGTAGCTTTGCAAATATATTTTGGGGCATTGGATCCTATGACGGCAATGTTTGCAAGGCGAAATCCTCAAGTTACCATGCTTGCTCTAGCCTACAATGAAGCTATGACCATTGAACAACAAATGACACCACAGGGTTATGGGTTTTCCCAGATGCCTATGGTAGGACAATATGGTCCATATGGTCAAGCTCCTATGATGAATCAGATCATGGCACCACAAATATTAGGCATAAATGCTTTGCCTTATCAACAACCATATTCATCAACACCCGCTTACGCACCCAATCCAATTCCGATTCAAAGTGTGAATCCCTACGCAAATCAAGTGGCTCAAAATCCAACTCAAATGTTAAGTCAAGATCTCACCAATTACGCAAACCCTACTGGAACTAGCAATAACATAGCTCAACCAAAAGAGATTTATTCAGAGGTTGAAGAGCTCAAAAAGATGGTTCACAAATTGAGTAATGATTTGGTTCAAAAATAGAAGTATGAATCCCATGCCCCTCACCCAAATCGAAACTCCAACAATAGATGGAGACAATAGAATACGAAGCCAAACAATGGGGGTGTGCCTTCCCCTATTGCTAATCAGATAGATACTTTTGTAGGACCAAGTCACTCTAGTTCCATTCTTAATATTTCTGATTTTGCATGGGAAAAGGGGTGTAGATTGCATAATACAAAGGAGCATAATGAAAGGAATTGTCCCGAAATTGCTAGGTATACCCATTGTCTCCAAGCTCAAGTGGATGATGTGGAACTTGTGCCAAATAAGGGTCCACCCCAACATCAACAAGGAGAGGACAACATTTTGGTGGTGGAAACTCTATATCGTCAAGAGAGTGAGAATGAGGAAGGTGAAGATGAATGGGGTGAGAAACATGTTGATGAATCAGAAGATGAAGAAGAAGTACTTGAGCGTCACAACTTGAACTTGGAGGATGATTACTATGATTCATGGAAGAAATGGGAAGAATATTATCAATCTAAATCTTCTAATAAACTTGTTGTGTCAATTAATATGCAGGATAACTCAATTGCTTCCTCACATGAGGATACTATAAATCCTGTACAATTTGAGAAAGTTTTGGAAGAGGAATTAGAATCTCATCAAATTTTGGAACATGATAAGGATTCTACAACCATGAATCAAGAAAGAGAGTCATTTGCTTTAGATTCCTTTGAAGGAAAAGAAATTGAAAATCTTGATCCACTTACTTGTGCTACAATGATTATGCCATTTCAAAATGAGAAAATTACAAAACCTAAATCATTTGGGTTTGATGTCATTGATGATCCAATTGAAAATCTCATGTTACCCAAAACAACCCAAGTGATTGATCACGGAAATGTGTTAGTTAACCCACCCCTAGATAGACAAGACTTATGGTTTGAAAGGGATGGACATATTTTCAATTGGGTACCTAAGTTTGGTGCCTTTGATAAACAAGTCATGGAGAAAGAACAAGTGCTACATGATGATGAATGTCATGAGAGAAAAGAGGAATTTTCAAATCCACTTCAAGTAAGGTCAAATGAAAACATGCCAAAGGTAAAATCTCACCTTTTTGGTTTCACCATGCAAAATTCGAATGAAGGTTTGCCTAATGAATGGTTTGATTCAAATATTATTAATGTTATGGCTTTATTGAATGAAAATGAAAGCTTATTTCTACACCATGAATCAAAGTGTGGAATGGACATCTTAAAGAATAGACATAAAGGAATTGAATATCAATCATTGTCTAATCAATTTGAAAACTTGAAACTCCACCATAGGATTATTAATGAAACTAAATCAAATTGGTATGGTGAGAGGGGCAAGTGGAAGTTTGTTTCTTTGTTTGGTTTGATCTTGTTTTTGTTGGATTCCTACAAAACTTGGTATGCATATCACGTCATACATCTTTTAAAGAATTCCAATCAGGTTTGGGATCCGAGAAAATGATAATCCAAACTTTTGCACCATCTTGCATTATATTGTACATTTGTATATACTTTTGGTTTTCGTGTTTTGGTTTTGGATTGGATTTCATTTTGGTTTTAAGTTTTGTGTGTTGGTCCTTTGGACACTTTTGGTTTGTCAATAACTAGGTCCTTATGAATGTTGACTAAGACTAGGAGAATATGAAACATCGGAATTGTATTGCAGAAAGCTCCACGAGTATCGCAAACACATTAAAGAGTATCATTTGGAACTTGTGATGCATGAAGTTGTCAGTTTTACACATTATGGTAAAGTAGGTGATATATACTCCATCCGCATTTCAAAAGGAGCAATGCATTCATATCTCATGTTACATTCCACATTGCATATACATTTCATCTCGACTTGCATCTTCATTTCATATACAATCATTGAAAAGGTGTCAAATCCTCTTAGGGTTATTACATAACATATATTAAAAGGATCCTAAGGTTGGGAACTGATGCCCGAACTATCTTGAACCAAGCACGTTCTACGCATATTAAAGAGGATCTTGAGCAAAATGGTCAAAACCATACTTGGAAGAAAAGGTGAGGCGAAAGGAGTATTTCGTGTCCGTCCTATCATGCAACATAATCCTTAAAACAATGGTTTTTACCACTCCCATAATGCTTAAAGCCTAAAATCAGAGTAGTAAGGATAGGGTTAAATCCTCATCGAACTTAGGTTGAGGATCCAATTCCCCAAAGCTCCGATTTGACCTTCATGGAGTAGTAAGGATAGGGTCTAATTCTCATCTCGCTTAGGTTGAGAATCCGATTCCCCAAAGCTTCTATTTTGCCCATTCAAGAACTTGAAATTCCAAAGAAAATATTTTTTATTTCTTTATTAATATTGGATTGGAAGGATCGTACTACATGTCCCTTGCAAGGATGGGTAGTCATCCCCAAGGTCCAAGAAATCAAAAGTAGAGCCAAATCCTGGATTATGGGGTTGATCTCCACCGGGGCTATAGACGCCCGGTTGGCAGTGGAGTATGCTCATGCGTGGCAACATGTCTTGTCTAAAAGCAAGACCACTGATCGCTCAAACGGACAGGCTAGCTCGATAGTTTCATCCATAACAAGTTAAATCATTTTGTTCAAGATGAGGTAATGAAATCCAGATCAGAGTAGTAAGGATAGGGTTAAATTCCCATCTCGCTTAGGTTGGGAATCCTATTCCCCAAAGCTCTGATTTCACTTACACTTGCACATGGGTTCAAGATGGTAGTGACACATAACCAACTTTGGGATCTAGTAAATTAATTTAGTAAGCATATATTTGGTCCTAAGAGGGTTTGACAGTTTTAATATGTTTGTTCATGATACTAGAAGGTCTGAGCCTTTGCAAAGTAGGTTGTTATATCTCTAACATAGTTGTCATACATCAAATCCTGCACAAATCATTCATAGCCTTGCATACGAATCATAAGTGAAACTGATAATGGAAAGTTGAACGAGTTTCAAATGATAGGGAATGAAGCACATTGCACACACCGAGCTGATGCTTAATAATTCTAATGCTTCATGTATTTCTCGTCTAGTTTTATTCTTGGGATATTTTTTGACGCTTGTATTTGAGTCTGTGTGTTTTTTAGGTTGAGTTCTCACCGAAATGCTCAGGAGCATTTCCCAGTAGAGTCGCCATTTGTTGTGGCTGCTCCACAACGTACCCCAAAATTGGGGACCCACATTTTTTTGCATGTTTTCCAAGAAGACCGAAGTGGCCCATATGCTAAAGATCAAAGAAAAAGCAAAATACCACAAGGAGAAAAAGTGTCGCGATATCGCGACATGTTGCAGTTTCATGGTCCAAGGCAAAGGGAGAGAGCAAGGATGAAAAAGTGTCACGATATCGTGACATGTTGCACCATCACGGCCAAAAGAGAAAAAGTGTCGCGATATCGTGACATGTTGCATCGTCGTGGCCAAAAGATGAAAAAGTGTCACGATATCGCGACATGTTGCACTATCACGACCAAAAGAGAAAAAGTGTCATGATATCGCGACATGTTGCACTTTCATGGCCAAAGGAGGAAAAAGTGTCGCGATATCGCGACATGTTGCATGGTCACGGTCAAAAGAGAAAAAGTGTCGCGATATCGCGACATGTTGCATTTTCGTGACCAAAAGAGGAGAGAAAGAACGAGGAAGAAAAAGTGTCGTGATATCGCGACATGTTGCATTTTCACGGCCAAACAAGAAAAAGTGTCGCGATATCGCGACATGTTGCAGTTTCGCGGCCAAAAGAGAAAAAGTGTCGCGATATCGCGACATGTTGCGTTTTCGCTACCAAAAGAGAAAAAGTGTCACGATATCGCGACATGTTGCATGGTCGCGGTCAAACAAGAAAAAGTGTCACGATATCGTGACATGTTACATTTTCGCGACGAAGGGCCACAAAATGGAAACCAAAGCACACGCATACAAGGGAAGGTGAAACGAACAGTCAGGGAAGGTGAAACGAATAGCCATCGAAAAGCGAAACGAACCGTCATGGAAGGAGAAACAATTTTTTCAGAAGTTTAAATATGCCATTCAAAGAGGCCAAAAGGGGGTGGAAACCACTGCAAGCAGAGTTGCAGAGTTGAAGGCGAGAAGGCCATTCTGGACCTGTTTGAGTTGTTTTTCTTCCACATACTGGTTTGGAAAAACCAAAAATTCTGCTATTGTAAAATGACATATTTTTAATGCAAAAGTTTTCAGAAATTTGCATCTTGTGGGCAAGAAAGAAGGAGATTTTCTTTGCATGCTATGGATTTAATGTTTATTCTTTCATTTTTCAGATTTCAAATTTATAGATAATGTTAATGCCATTTTTTTGGGTTACATTAGGCGAATATTTGAAATCTGAATTTTATTTCGTACCCTAGGAACCAACACTTAGTCTATGGGGATTGTGCTTGTTTTGCAAGTCCAATAGGTTAGGTTGCATGCATGGAGACCTCACATCTTCGGTTTTGTCGAAATAGGATAGCATCATACTGAGTGCATTTTATTTTCAATTTTTTGCATTTCATTTTCATTTTCTGCATTTTATTTTTTCCAGAAATTTTAACTTATTTTAAATTCTCAGGCATTAAAATAAAAATTTCAAAATCCAAAAAAACAATGAACAATCACTAAAGTTTCATGATGAAATAAACCAACATTGCCCCTTGTTTACAGTTACTTGCAATCACTAAGGTGTTCCAAGCATTTAAATTGAATATCTTTATTTGAGATTACTAATACACATATGCAAATGCTAATACAACGGAGACCTTGGAGAAGTTGTTTGTTTAACTTCTTTGCAAGAGGGGATTTGGAACCCAAATCCTAAAGGAGAGTGTACTTTCACAATTGGGTGAAAATACCACTCAACAGATTGGCGCTAGAAGGAGGGCCTGAATTGTTTTATTTCAGAGTGATTTAAATGCTATAGGGATTTAAATTTTGAATATTTCATGCCCTATTGATTATTATCTTTAGCCCTCTTTTAATAATACAACCTTGTACTGTTAAAAGGAGGACATGAATTGCTATGCATTGTTCTAACACTTTTGATTGTTCATACAGGAATAATGTGTTTTGATTTGATTTAAAAAATAAAAAAATTTGGTCTTGACTAACGAGGTTGTCTCCATGCAATTACTTTCATTCAATTTTAATGGATACACCTCTTGGTTGATGCTACATATCAATTATAATTTTATAGTCATTTCATGCTTATTTGTAAGGAATTATTTTGTCTAAAAATGTATTTGTTGTTGGTATTATGCTCTTCACCTGCGCGTAATGTGATCTTGTGAATCAGAAAGCCTACAACACTAGGAGTATGCTCTTCACTTGCGCATATGCGATCTGGTGAATCAGAAACTTACATTTTTAGAATACTACTTTGTCAAGGTTCCTTCTTTCATGACTAACAAATTGATTTTGAAGTTATTCTTTGAATTTCATTAATTGTAGGATTTTCTATGTGTCGTAGGTTTTCTTTGAGGTACTGAGAGTTTTGTCAGGTTCTTGTAGGGTTATCATCATCGATTTTGAATCAAATGGCCCAACCTCCACCACCTCCTTGGTACGGAGCCCATAACATTCCTTTGAATATTGTAGGGGATATTCATGAGATCCCTAAGAATATAGAGAGATTTTTGCCCAAATACAAATCGGATGGCCCAAGGACCGTAGAAGAACATATTCAGGCCTATAGGGATGTTTTGATAAGATTGCAAGTTCAACATGAAGATGTGGCTTGTAGACTCTTCCCCATGAGCCTAGACCAAGTGGCTTATGAATGGTATATTTGCTTACCTACTGGTTCCATTATGTCATGGACGCAAATGGAGAATGCTTTTGTCAACCAATTCAGGTCACCATTAGATCCCACAATCATTTATAATCAGTTCATTACATGCAAAAGAGGCCAGGGTGAGCCAATCCAAACTTTTAATCAGAGATTTCAGAAGTGCTATAATAGAGCAATTCAAAATTTTGCCATTGATCCCGTAGTAGCTTTGCAAATATATTTTGGGGCATTGGATCCTATGACGGCAATGTTTGCAAGGCGAAATCCTCAAGTTACCACGCTTGCTCTAGCCTACAATGAAGCTATGACCATTGAACAACAAATGACACCACGGGGTTATGGGTTTTCCTAGATGCCTATGGTAGGACAATATGGTCCATATGGTCAAGCTCCTATGATGAATCAGATCATGGCACCACAAATATTAGGCATAAATGCTTTGCCTTATCAACAGCCATATTCATCAACACTCGCTTACGCACCCAATCCAATTCCGATTCAAAGTGTGAATCCCTACGCAAATCAAGTGGCTCAAAATCCAACTCAAATGTTAAGTCAAGATCTCACCAATTACACAAACCCTATTGGAACTAGCAATAACATAGCTCAACCAAAAGAGATTTATTCAGAGGTTGAAGAGCTCAAAAATATGGTTCACAAATTGAGTAATGATTTGGTTCAAAAATAGAAGTATGAATCCCATGCCCCTCACCCAAATCGAAACTCCAACAATAGAGGGAGACAATGGAATACGAAGCCAAACAATGGGGGTGTGCCTTCCCCTATTGCTAATCAGATAGATACTTCAGCAGGACCAAGTCACTCTAGTTCCATTCTTAATATTTCTGATTTTGCATGGGAAAAGGGGTGTAGATTGCATAATACAAAGGAGCATAATGAAAGGAATTGTCCCGAAATGGCTAGGTATACCCATTGTCTCCAAGCTCAAGTGGATGATTTGGAACTTGTGCCAAATAAGGGTCCACCCCAACATCAACAAGGAGAGGACAACATTTTGGTGGTGGAAACTCTATATCGTCAAGAGAGTGAGAATGAGGAAGGTGAAGATGAATGGGATGAGAAACATGTTGATGAATCAGAAGATGAAGAAGAAGTACTTGAGCATCACAACTTGAACTTGGAGGATGATTACTATGATTCGTGGAAGAAATGGGAAGAATATTATCAATCTAAATCTTCTAATAAACTTGTTGTGTCAATTAATATGTAGGATAACTCAATTGCTTCCTCACATGAGGATACTATAAATCCTATACAATTTGAGAAAGTTTTGGAAGAGGAATTAGAATCTCATCAAATTTTGGAACATGATAAGGATTCTACAACCATGAATCAAGAAAGAGAGTCATTTGCTTTAGATTCCTTTGAAGGAAAAGAAATTGAAAATCTTGATCCACTTACTTGTGCTACAATGATTATGCCATTTCAAAATGAGAAAATTACAAAACCTAAATCATTTGGGTTTGATGTCATTGATGATCCAATTGAAAATCTCATGTTACCCAAAACAACCCAAGTGATTGATCACAAAAATGTGTTAGTTAACCCACCCCTAGATAGACAAGACTTATGGTTTGAAAGGGATGGACATATTTTCAATTGGGTACCTAAGTTTGGTGCCTTTGATAAACAAGTCATGGAGAAAGAACAAGTGCTACATGATGATGAATGTCATGAGAGAAAAGAGGAATTTTCAAATCCGCTTCAAGTAAGGTCAAATGAAAACATGCCAAAGGTAAAATCTCACCTTTTTGGTTTCACCATGCAAAATTTGAATGAAGGTTTGCCTAATGAATGGTTTGATTCAAATATTATTAATGTTATGGCTTTATTGAATGAAAATGAAATCTTATTTCTACACCATGAATCAAAGTGTGGAATGGACATCTTAAAGAATAGACATAAAGGAATTGAATATCAATCATTGTCTAATCAATTTGAAAACTTGAAACTCCACCATAGGATTATTAATGAAACTAAATCAAATTGGTATGGTGAGAGGGGCAAGTGGAAGTTTGTTTCTTTGTTTGGTTTGATCTTGTTTTTGTTGGATTCCTACAAAACTTGGTATGCATATCACGTCATACATCTTTTAAAGAATTCCAATCGGGTTTGGGATCCGGGAAAATGATAATCCAAACTTTTGCACCATCTTGCATTATATTGTACATTTGTATATACTTTTGGTTTTCGTGTTTTGGTTTTGGATTGGATTTCATTTTGGTTTTAAGTTTTGTGTGTTGGTCCTTTGGACACTTTTGGTTTGTCAACTTAGGTCCTTATGAATGTTGACTAAGACTAGGAGAATATGAAACATCGAAATTGTATTGCAGAAAGCTCCACGAGTATTGCAAACACATTAAAGAGTATCGTTTGGAACTTGTGATGCATGAAGTTGTCAGTTTTACACATTATGGTAAAGTAGGTGATATATACTCCATCCGCATTTCAAAAGGAGCAATGCATTCATATCTCATATTACATTCCACATTGCATATACATTTCATCTCAGTTGCATCTTCATTTCATGTACAATCATTGAAAAGGTGTCGAATCCTCTTAGGGTTATTACATAACATATATTAAAAGGATCCTAAGGTTGGGAACTGATGCCCGAACTATCTTGAACCAAGCACGTTCTATGCATATTAAAGAGGATCTTGAGCAAAATGGTCAAAACCATACTTGGAAGAAAAGGTGAGGCGAAAGGAGTATTTCGTGTCTGTCCTATCATGCAACATAATCCTTAAAACAATGGTTTTTACCACTCCCATAATGCTTAAAGCCTAAAATCAGAGTAGTAAGGATAGGGTTAAATCCTCATCGAACTTAGGTTGAGGATCCAATTCCCCAAAGCTCTGATTTGACCTTCATGGAGTAGTAAGGATAGGGTCTAATTCTCATCTCGCTTAGGTTGAGAATTCGATTCCCCAAAGCTTCTATTTTGCCCATTCAAGAACTTGAAATTCCAAAGAAAATATTTTTTCATTTCTTTATTAATATTGGATTGGAAGGATCGTACTACATATCCCTTGCAAGGATGGGTAGTCATCCCCAAGGTCCAAGAAATCAAAAGTAGAGCCAAATCCTGGATTATGGGGTTGATCTCCATCGGGGCTATAGATGCCTGGTTGGCAATGGAGTATGCTCATGCGTGGCAACATGTCTTGTCTAAAAGCAAGACCACTGACTGCTCAAACGGACGAGGCTAGCTCGACAGTTTCATCCATAACGAGGTTAAATCATTTTGTTCAAGATGAGGTAATGAACTCCAGATCAGAGTAGTAAGGATAGGGTTAAATTCCCATCTCGCTTAGGTTGGGAATCCTATTCCCCAAAGCTCTGATTTCACTTACACTTGCACATGGGTTCAAGATGGTAGTGACACATAACCAACTTTGGGATCTAGTAATTTAATTCAATTTACATATATTTGGTCCTAAGAGGGTTTGACAGTTTTAATATGTTTGTTCATGATACTAGAAGGTCTGAGCCTTTGCAAAGCAGGTTGTTATATCTCTAACATAGTTTTCATACATCAAATCCTGCACAAATCATTCATAGCCTTGCATACGAATCATAAGTGAAACTGACAATGGAAAGTTGAACGAGTTTCAAATGATAGGGAATGAAGCACATTGCACACACCGAGCTGATGCTTAATAATTCTAATGCTTCATGTATTTCTTGTCTAGTTTTATTCTTGGGATATTTGTTGACGCTTGTATTTGAGTCTGTGTGTTTTCAGGTTGAGTTCTCACCGAAATGCTCGGGAGCATTTCCCAAGAGAGTCGCCATTTGTTGTGGCTGCTCCACAACGTACCCCAAAATTGGGGACCCACATTTTTTTGCATGTTTTCCAAGAAGAGCGAAGTGGCCCATATGCTAAAGATCAAAGAAAAAAGCAAAATACCACAAGGAGAAAAAGTGTCACGATATCGCGACATGTTGTAGTTTCATGGTCCAAGGCAAAGGGAGAGAGCAAGGATGAAAAAGTGTCACGATATCGCGACATGTTGCACTATCACGGCCAAAAGAGAAAAAGTGTCGCGATATCGTGACATGTTGCACTGTCATGGCCAAAAGATGAAAAAGTGTCACGATATCGCGACATGTTGCACCATCACGGCCAAAAGAGAAAAAGTGTCATGATATCGCGACATGTTGCACTGTCATGGCCAAAGGAGGAAAAAGTGTCGCGATATCGCGACATGTTGCATGGTCACGGCCAAAAGATAAAAAGTGTCGCGATATCGCGACATGTTGCATTTTCGTGACCAAAAGAGGAGAGAAAGAACGAGGAAGAAAAAGTGTCGTGATATTGCGACATGTTGCATTTTCACGGCCAAACGAGAAAAAGTGTCGCGATATCGCGACATGTTGCGTTTTCGCGGCCAAAAGAGAAAAAGTGTCGCGATATCACGACATGTTGCGTTTTCGCTGCCAAAAGAGAAAAAGTGTCATGATATCGCGACATGTTGCATGGTCGCGGTCAAACAAGAAAAAGTGTCGCGATATCGTGACATGTTACATTTTTGCGAAGAAGGGCCAAAAAATGGAAACCAAAGCACACGCATACAAGGGAAGGTGAAACGAACAGTCAGGGAAGGTGAAACAAATAGCCATCGGAAAGCAAAACGAACCATCATTAATGGAAAAATAATTTTTTCAGAAGTTTAAATATGCCATTCAAAGAGGCCAGAAAGAGGGTGGAAACTACTGCAAGCAGGGTTGTAGAGTTGAAGGCGAGAAGGCCATTCTGGACCTGTTTGAGTTGTTTTTCTTCCACATATTGGTTTGGAAAAACCAAAAATTCTGCTATTGTAAAATGACATATTTTTAATGCAAAAGTTTTTAGAAATTTGCATCTTGTGGGCAAGAAAGAAGGAGATTTTCTTTGCATGCTATGGATTTAATGTTTATTCTTTCATTTTTTAGATTTCGAATTTATAGATAATGTTAATGCCATTTTTTTGGGTTACATTAGGCGAATATTTGAAATCTGAATTTTATTTCGTACCCTAGGAACCAACACTTAGTCTATGGGGATTGTGCTTGTTTTGCAAGTCCAATAGGTTAGGTTGCATGCATGGAGACCTCACATATTCGGTTTTGTCGAAATAGGATAGCATCATACTGAGTGCATTTTATTTTCATTTTTTTGCATTTCATTTTCATTTTTTGCATTTTATTTTTTCCAAAAATTTTAACTTATTTTAAATTCTTAGGCATTAAAATAAACATTTAAAAATTTCAAAATCCAAAAAAACAATGAACAATCACTAAATTTTCATGGTGAAATAAACCAACATTGCCCCTTGTTTATAGTTACTTGCAATCACTAAGGTGTTCCAAGCATTTAAATTGAATATCTTTATTTGAGATTACTAATACACATATGCAAATGCTAATACAACGGAGACCTTGGAGAAGTTGTTTGTTTAACTTCTTTGCAAGAGGGGATTTGGAACCCAAATCCTAAAGGAGAGTGTACTTTCACAACTGGGTGAAAATACCACTCAACACGAGGAAACCTAAAGGATCAATGTGGAACATAGTTCTAGAGAGGATCCAAAAAAAGATAGCAGGTTGGAAAGGACATCTGTTATCTCAAATAGGCAAAGTAGTTTTAACTATGGCTTCACTTCAAAGTATACCTGTTTACTTCCTATCAGTCTTCAGAGCTCCCAGCAAGGTGTATCACAAAATTGAGTAGCTTCAAAAAACATTTCTCTTTTCAGGGACTGAGGATAATAAAAGGATCCATTTAGTAGGTTGGAACAAGGTTTGCAAACCTAAAGTTGATGGGGGGTTAGTGTAGCACCCTAAAATTGGCACGGTTAAAACCTTAGTAAACAGATAAAATATTAAAATTTGAATTTCAACCCCAAACTGCCCGTTAAACCACCTTTTACCCGCTTCCCCCATTTTTCGTGCCATATTTAGGATTTGTTTTGACCGTTGGATGATATCGTCTCAGATTAGACGAAATCATCCCCGATCTGACGAATTCGTCTGGAACAGAACGTCCAGACGATTTCGTCCCAAAACCAAATTTTCATAATTAGCTTCTGTTTCAATGACCTCTCCAACTCGGGCAGAAGCGTGTCTGCGCAGTTGGAGATTTCCCTGTTGGAGATCTCCCAGATTGGGATGATCCCCAACCTCCCAAACCTCTTCCTAATCCTATATAAACTAGGATTTTTCTAGTTTATCCCCCTGACTCTCCCTGATTCCCCCTGGCTAATTCTCACTGAACCCCCAACCCCTTAGTTGATGGATTTCATTGCAGAGTTAGCTCCTTATTCCCTCGCACTATTTTGCTTGCATTCGGTATTTTTGTATTTTTATTGTAGGAACTCTACTATTTTTTAGTCGAAGCTAGCTTGGATCGTCGCGGATGATCTCGGACGATTGCAGACGATCTCGTACGATTGGAGGTGATCCTGAATGTAGTCCAGATTGAGGGCAGTCCGAGTTTAGAGTTTGCATTTTCTTAGCTGTTTCTGCATTTTTCATATCATATCTCTGCACTATTTTAAGTTATTATGTTTTATGCATCTTGGAGTTCACCTCATTTAGCATAATTGCATGATAAAGTTAAAATCAATCATTAAATTTACTGCATTTCCTTATCTGTTATTATAATCTATTATTTAGGCATGTTTGTTGTTATTTCTACCATTATCCCTTGCTTCTGCATTTGCATATTTGGTATTTTGTGTCTATTTTTGTGATTGCAGGTTTTTGACGAATTCGTCTGACGAATTCATCAGATTTCAGATGATTCTGTCTGATTTCAGATGACCTTCTATGATTTGGGATGATCCCAAGAAATATCAGATGATTACGTACAAACTGAGATGATCTGAACTGCTACAAGACTCAGAATCTCCATCAGACATCCGAAATCAGGTATGACATCTTCTAGTTAGCATATTCTCTATCATTTGCATCCATTTCTATTTTTTGTATTCATTTAAATCAGCATTGGCATATAGAATAGTTTAGATTCATATCGGCCAAACCTAGGAGTTGAATGATCAAGCATAAAAATGAACACATCAAACACACTATCAACCTAGGCATGGAAACTGCCATTCAAAAGTTTCCTGGTGAACCCACCATCCATCAAAAATTCACCCTTATACACCTCCCCCGAGAGGCGGGACCTTCAAAAGGCCTCTCAGTCCGAGGTATTGTCCCATCCTTTTCACATCCCCCTTTCGGGCATGGATCCTATAGCCTGAAGGTAAGGGTGCAAAAAATTTGGAGCGATACATTTTGGTGAACCCGACGTGAAACAGAAACCTTTTGAAAACAAAAACCTTTTTAAAAATAAAAATAATAAAAACCAAAACATAAATGCATTTAGACTTAAGAAAATTTGCATGTCATATTTAGATGGTAGACTATAATAAAAGACGAGTTGTCACCATTAATGTTGAAAATCAACTAGCAGCTATAGAGATTACTTTTGTGCTTAGAGTACCTCAAACAAATAGGGTTCAACCTTTGTGGGACGAACTTGATAGGAGATTGGATCTCATTTCATCTAGAGCAACCGAACTTAGGCAAATCAAGAGGTTTGTCCTAGATAGAATCCTGGATCCCGATCAAGTGATTTTGTATCATGAACTTCAGAGAGCTTGCCATAGGTGGTTAGCAGATAAAAGAGCCCTTGTGTCTTCCGAGTTGTATACCTTTGAGGAATACCTTGAGAATGCAGCCATAGTACATAAATTTATGTCTCGTGTAGAGGACCAAGAGGTCGTTCTTACGAATAGAAAAATATGGAATAGAGTTCCCAGAGCTGTGTTATATCGAGAATATTGCCATGAGATTTATTTTTACAAAACAGAATCTGAAATAGATAATATCACCATAGCACACTTTGTTGACTTCTTGAAAAACAATTTCCAATTTGAAGAGGAGCACTTTATGACTCCTGATGAACTTGATCCTATCAATGATATCTATAAACTATTTATAGAAAACTAAGTTATTATTTTATTATTGTTATTTCTTGTATTTAGTGTGTTGTTTATTGTCTTTATAAGCATAAAAACAAAAACAAAAACAAAAAAAATCATAACAAAAAAAAAAATCAAAACATTTTCTTTTAAGTATTATAGTAGGTATATAATTAAAATATATACCTCCCAAGATCTATTGCAAATATATTAATATATATTTGCTAAAACCTAAATTTAGACACAATGACTAGACTCAGGAATGGAAAACAAATTGAAGTAGAAGAAGATTGGTTAGGAAAAACCACAAATAAACCAGATGCCCTTCTTGAAGACCCAATTCAGGAAGAAGTAACCTTAAACCAACAAGAAGAAGAATTTGTGGGCGCAAATGAACAAAAATAAAATGATAGAGAGGAAGGATCCTCATCTCCTAAAATAACTCCAGAAGGAGCTGTTACTTTTGAGAACATGGACCATTTTTGGAAATTTCTCAATAATAATATTGGCACCCTTAATAGAGCAGTTCATATGGATAAAGATCAAATTAGTGATACTCAAGCAACCCTAGAAGACATATATCACACACGCACTAATCCTTTGTCCTTTGTTGATCAAGAGAGTGATCAAGCTGGACCATCCAATTTGGACATGGCTGCTATAATCCAAAACATGCAACAACAACAGGCTACCCAACCACCTAGAGTGCCTATTACCAAGCCAAGGGTTATCCCCACACAAAAGAAACCTTCATTCACTACTTTATTTCACCAAGCTATTGATCAATATACCTCAAATCAACAAAAGCCTAAAACAAAACCAAATACCAATTTCCAACAATCTGGGATACAACATAATGCTACAACAAATCTTCTTCATAATACTCTTCCTACCAACCATTTGCATAACAACAATATAGCATCCAATCCTTATGTCCCGCCTTCCTACGGTCACAAATCCCATACTCATGTACCACCAAACCAATATGGTGGACAAACTGGTAATTTGGAAGCCATGGTGAAATAGTTAGTCTCTCGCATGGACCAGATAGATCCCTATCGTCCCTCGTACAATTATCGAGAGATGTGTAGTCAACCTCTAGATCCTATAGTTGTAGCACAACCATATCCCAAACACTTTCCTATGCCTGTCCTACCTATATATAAAGGAACTGAAGATCCCATAGAGCATCTTCGTATGTTTAGGATAGCATGTCATGACATATCACATGATGATTTGCTATTACTAAAAATGTTCCCGAAAAGCTTAGGGGGGATGGCATTGGAATGGTATTATCAACTACCTACTCATTCTTTGAGAAATTTTGAAGAGACTTCTGAGTCTTTTGTGCATCAATTTAGTGCCTATATCGAAAGGCATGTAACCATTAAATATTTGTACAACCTAAAACAAGACAAAGATGAGTGTTTTGCTGACTTCTTAGCTCGATGGAGACAGTTGATAGGAAAATTACACTTTGTGTTACCTTATCGGGAGATGTTGGATATTTTTATCAATAATTTACAAGAACAACTATCCTATGAATTATCAACTGCTACCTTGACCACCTTCGATCAAGCTATAGACTTAGCTCGAAGGGTGGAAGATGCTCTCATTAGAAGAGGTCAGCTCAAAAAGAAAGATGATGAGAAAACATCCAGAAATCAATATAAAAATAAACAAGTTGTGGGTGACGGAGTCACTGATAGCAGAAACATTGCTAATGTTAATACTACGAAAACAACAGAGAAGTTTATATTGAAACCTCCTGATAAACCACCCCGAGAATTTACTAGGTTAAATCAACCTTTATCAACCATTCTCCCGCAATTACTAGCACGAGGCTTGATCCAATTACCAGCTATCCGGGAACCTGATCCAACTATACCCGGATACAGAGCTGATTTATATTGTGATTTTCATAGAGGACCTGGACACGCTACCAACTCTTGTAAAATATTAAAACATAAAATACAAGATTTGATTGATAATAATGAGATGGAGGTGCAAGCCTTCCAACCTAAACAAAATCCTTCTAATAACGCTCAAAAGAGCATTCCCCAAAATCAGAATCAGAATGCCAATCAATCATTGGACATATTTCAGCATCCTTTACCAAAACATGGTAAAGAGGTGGCCAATCAAATTGAGCATCACAATGTTCCTCCTCCTACCCGATATGTAGGGACTATTAGTGGACAATTACCTATTCATGATCCTCAAATATTTGACACAACTTTATCCATAGTTACGACCAGACCTCTACATAATATTCGGATACTTGATCTTAGTGACACCTAATATGAGACTGAAAGTGACATGGAAATCACCTCAAATCAATCGAATAGTTCTGAAGATGAATCAGATCCTATTCAACCTATCACCAGTTCTATGGTTCCAGAAGAACCATTTCCTCGAAGAGTCACTACTAGACCATCTTCTCACCAAATAATTTCTAATGAACAAGCCATAAACGCTAGACCAAGACCTATTCATCACTTGCAAAATAACATTGTAGGAACCATCGAAGCCGTTACTAGACAACAGGCTCAAACCTCTCAACAGGATCAAACTCAGAACGATGGATCAGCCCCATTTGTTTTGAAAAATCCCAATAAAGGGAATTATGCGTCTAATGTTCAACCTAAACCTCCTTACAATATTAATGAACAATTATCCAATACTACAGCCAGAATTTCCCTTTTGGACCTGTTAAGATCTTCTCCTACCCATAGGGATGAATTAATGCTCACATTAAGCCAAATGATGGTACCACAAAACATTCAACCTGAAGCCATGTCCAATACTATCATCACTCGAGAAGTCGATTGTATTGACTTTCGAGATAAAGATATCCCGCAACATAGTTTACATAAGGATAACCCCTTATATATTACTGCCTTAATTGGAGATGTAGCCGTTAAACGAGTCTTGATTGATAATGGTTCATCTTTAAACATCTGCACTTTTGACTTCTACCAACGATTTGGGTTTAGAAGTGATGAAATGAAAAGAACTGATATGATTATAAAAGCCTTCAATGACGAGACACAAGAAACATGTGGAGTCATTACTATACCCTTGCAAGTTGGTCCTAGAACCCTAGATACGACCGTGTTTATTGTACATTGCCCTGCATCGTACAATATACTTTTGGGTCACCCTTGGATCAATGCGATGCGAGCGGTTCCATCCACTTTACATCAGTGTGTTAAATTCAAATTTAAAAACCAGTTGGTTACCATTCATGGTGATCCTAGACCCTTTGATATGTGCGCTTTGGCAGAACCTGTTGGAGTTCAATTTTGCCCTGCCCTGTCATCCACACATCCTAATTCTTATCATCCATCCAAACGTGTAAAACACACACCCATAACATCATCTACTCTTTCAACTACACCTATACATATAGCTCAACCATCTTCTGAACAAACCACATTAGGACCTCGAAAAGATCCTAAACCTACAACTAATGCTTCCTGTTTTACTCCTATATCTTCCATACCTATAGACTCACCCATCAATATCCCTATGACATCTACATCCACTACAGGCATCCTTTCTACACCCGACGATGTAGGAAATGTTCCTTCTACCTCTTATGCTCTTACTCATGAGCTCTTACCCAATTTATCTACAATTCTTATATCTGAGGAAGCCAACACTGCCATGCAGACTTCCCTCCTTTTAAATAAACTTCCACCCTCTCCTCGTACCTTGGGCCTCCCACAGCCTATGGGAAGTATCTACCAAGTCGGGAGTTGTGCTTTTATTTATAAAGGATATGATTGGGGAAGAATACCCAGAAACATTAAGACACATTGTGATGGATATGCTAGATGCTATTTTGCTAATGATTATCTTAAAGCTAAGCCCATAATGCTTAAATTGGGATATAAAGGGAAAGGTTTGGGACCTTTCCAAAATGGTATGAAAGAACCTTTTGAGGTAGAACCGTGGCCTTCCCACTGTGGTGTGGGCCTATTTTCTAGTAAAGGTCAGCCCTTTCCATTTGAGGATGATGACCATCTCGTATGTTATCAAGATTATCTAGATAAACAAGATTCTTTGTGTCTAAAGAATAATTCCTTTACCTGCAATATGCTATCCATAGCCTACCCTGAAATGATTGCCGAATCCGACGACGAGTTGGAGGGAGATATCTTTCATGATGTTTCCATTGAGGAATTGTTATATAATGAATTTTATTTTGATGGCTCTATCCCGAATATAGCCCAGCTTGAAGCTACGACTTCTCAAGATGAATTATCCAAGTTAACCTTGGAAGAATTACAAGAATTAGGTGTTTCATCCGCCCCACCTAATTTTGAGAGAGATTTACATATGGAAGTTGAAAACGTTATAAAAATTAACATTGGAACCGAACATAACCCTCACATAATCAATATTGGATCAGAATTGAGTCAAGAAAAACAAGATAAATACATTTCATTTCTTAAAGACTATGAAGATGTCTTTGCTTGGACATATGAAGACATGCCAGGTTTGGACCCTTCCGTAGTTATGCATCATCTAGTAGTCCATCCAGATGCTAAACCTGTTAAACAAAAACTTCGAAAAATGCATCCTAAAGTGGCCTTACTAGTCAAAGGAGAACTAGAAAAACTGTTGAAAGTCATTTTTATACAAGCCATTGATTATGCCGAATGGATCTCTAATGTAGTTCCAGTAACTAAGAAAGAAGCCACTAAAGTTAGGGTTTGCACCGATTTCAGAGACATTAATGTTGCATGCCCTAAAGACGATTTTCCTCTTCCCAACATGGATCAGATCATTGACTTTACTGCTGGAAGTGGAATGATATCCTTAATGGATGGATTTTTTGGTTATAATCAGATCAGGATAGCTCCTGAAGATCAGGCCAAAACAACCTTTATTACCCCTTGGGGAACCTTTTGTTGGAAAGTGATGCCATTTGGCTTAAAGAATGCAGGTGCAACCTATCAACGAGCTATGACTTATATTTTTCACGATATGATGCATGATATCCTACATGATTATGTAGATGATATCATAGCTCGTTCCATCAAAGAAGATGATCATTTAAATGACTTAAGGAAAGTATTTGATCGGTTAAGGGAATATCTTATCCGACTAAATCCAGCTAAATGCATATTCGGAGTTAAGTCCGATAAATTATTAGGGGTTATAGTTTCTTTACGTGGCATTGAAATTGACCCTCTCAAGATCGCGGCTATCACAGATATGCCCGCACCCACCAATATATCAGAATTACGAAGTTTACAAGGTAAGCTTCAAGCTATTCGTCGCTTTATCGACAAGTTGGCAGACAAAACTGGACCCTTTCTTAAGCTTCTTAAGAAAGATGTCTCTTTTCATTGGGACGAAGAATGCCAAGAAGCATTTGAACTCCTTAAGCAATATCTCCTCAAACCACCAATGCTTTCCCCACCTAGATCTGATCATCCTTTTATCTTGTACATTTTTGCTTTTGATTCTGCCTTAGGAGCTATGTTAGCTCAACTTGACGATGAGAAGAAAGAACGTGCTAATTATTACATCAGTAGAACCTTAATCAGTTATGAAACTCGATATACCATATTAGAGAAATTATGTCTAGCAGTCATATTTTCTACACAGAAACTACGACATTATATGCTCAATCAAAAAACGTATGTTATTGCCAAATTCGACCCTTTGCGATATCTCATGAGTCGACCGTATTTATCTGGTCGCACAGCCAAGTGGGTTCTTGCGCTAAGCGAGTTTGAACTCACATTCATAGGACAAAAGTCTATTAAAGGTCAAATCATAGCTAATCAATTAGCTGTTGCACCCTTAGAATCTACTCATCCCCTCATCATTGAGTTTCCTGATGAATGCCTTAAACTAGAGGCAGACCATTCAGAGCAATGGTCCCTATACTTTGACGGAGCCCGATGCATGAGTGGGGCTGGTGCGGGTATTATTTTAATATCTCCACAAAAACATCTTATACCTCTGTCCTTCAAATTAACATTTGCTTGCACCAATAACACTGCTGAATATGAAGCTCTTATCCTTGGATTACGAGCTGCCTTGGCATTGAAAATTAAAAGTTTATTGGTTTTCGATGACTCCCAACTTGTCATAAATCAAATCAATGATGTTTATCAGACCAGAGATGATAAATTACGCCCATATAAAGCATATGTTTTGCAGTTATTATCCTTGTTTGATCAAGTTACTTTGGAAGCTATTCCTCGAACTAGCAATCGTGCGGTTGACGCTATGGCTGCAGCTGCATCTCTTTTACCCTTGGAGTTAGACGATGAATATGCTACCATCATTATTCATCGACTCAAGGAACCCGCTTCAAGAAAATCATGCTTAGAACCTTTGGATGTGTTTCTCATCAATGAAACAACTCCTGAACCATGGTATACTGATATATTTAATTTTTTGCAGAAAGGAACCTTCCCTGATGGTTGTACTAGCAACCAACGTAGGTTATTACGTAGACAAGCAAGTCACTTTGTGATTATTGGTAATACCTTGTACAGAAGATCTTTTGAAGGCATCTTACTGAGATGTTTGAATCTAGAAGAATCTAGATCAGCTTTGAATGAAGCCCACAATGGATCTTGTGGGGGACATTTTAGTGGTAGCGCCATTGCTAAGAAACTCCTTCGGATAGGATATTTTTGGCCTACCATGGAAAATGATGCACATACTTATGTGCGACATTGCGACAAGTGCCAGAAACACGTTGACCTTGTCCATGCGCCTGCACAAGAACTACAGGCTATTTCATCTCCTTGGCCCTTTTCAAAATGGGGCCTAGACATTATTGGAAAAATCAACCCCTGTGTCATCCGATGGACACAAATTCATCATAACCGCCATTGAGTATTTCACGAAGTGGGTTGAAGCTATGCCATTAGCTTCTTGCACTGGAACACAAGTTTCCAAGTTTATTTTTAATCAAATTATTTGTAGGTTTGGAATTCCTGCCAATCTCATTTTCGATAATGGAACTTGTTTCAAAAATAAAGATGTCAAGAAATTATGTCAAAAATATAAAATTCAACATCGTTGGTCCACTCCCTATTATCCTCAGGGTAATGGTCAAGCAGAAGCATCTAATAAAACCTTAATCAAAATTCTCAAAAAATTGGTTAATAAATTCGGTCGAGATTGGCACATTCAGTTATATCCTGCTTTGTGGGCCTATCGAACTAGTGTTCGAACCCCCACTGGAACTTCACCTTTTGTCTTGGTTTATGGTGCTGAAGCCATTTTTCCCTTTGAATTAGAAGTTCCTTCTTTAGCTCTACTACTTCAAGATACTCAAGTAGGGGATGAATATCGTGCTGGCAGATTTAGTTAGCTAGAACTTCTCGATGAAAAGTGCATCAATGCTTTGGAGCATCTTCGTGCCTACCAAAATAAGCTTAAGAGAGCATATCTTAAGAAAGTTCATCCTCGATCCTTTGAGATCGGTGACCTTGTCTTAAAAGAAAATAAAAAAATACTAATGCAACTAAAAACCTTAAAGGTAAATTTGAGCCCAACTGGCTTGGACCATATGTCATCACTGCTAAATTTGGATCAAGAGCATACAAATTATCTACCTTGGATGGTAAAGAGCTTAAAGAACCTATGAACATTATGCATCTTAAACGTTACTATGCATAAAATTGGTCAGTTCATCATTGTATATATTTGTTTTGCATATTATTTCCTTTTTAGTCACTTATTTAAAACATTTCAAAAAAAAACAATTATCTTGTATTTCTTTCAATTCATAACTTAAAATTAAAAACATCCAAATCATCAAAATCTTCAAAAACATCTTTTATTTTGTACCTGTCAAATTGTGAAGTATTGCAGTTATATTTTCAGTTATTTTGGATAAATTAGCATTTATTTGGAATCCCGCACTTTCACATTCACATGAATAAATATCTTGATTTTATTTGGTATGATTATTCATCTCTCTTATATCAAAGTCCACAGTTGAATTAAATAAAGTTTTGAGCATAGAGAACTGATCTTGTTATTTACTTGAACTAAGTATATCTTTTCACATTAAAATGATTTCATTGCAAATTCGATATGATGCTACATAGTAGAAATGGTTTCCTGAGCGAAAGGTTTCCCCTGCTATCCTATCATGCACATGGTCTAGAATCTTTGAGAATTGACAAAAGGACAAGCTCACCCCTACCCAGAATAAAAATCCCTTGCTCTACAACTAATCCGAGCAAGTATCCCTAGCATAGGAAGAAAAAGAAAAGTTCAAGAAAAAGAAAAAAAAAAGAAAAGGTTATTTTGTATCATCACAACAATATTTCAGTATTTTCTCAAATATCAAGCAAAAATACAAAAGTACAAAAAAAAAAAAAAGAAAGAAAAAAGAAGCAAAAGAGAAACGCAAAAGCAAAAATGCAATAAAATCCTTTCCCTACCCCTTGAAAAGAAAAGAAGGGTGAATGAGCTTGAATCCCTGGAATTCTCAATTATTCGAAAACTGTGAGGTAAGCCCCATAACAGGTGGTTTGTGCCCAACCCGCTTGGCCTTGGGTAATCCCTAGCGTGGCGATATGTCTGTCACATTAGCGACCTTCTTTTGTATAGACCTCTGTCAACTTATGGATTAGCTAGCTCTTGATAACCTAACTTACATAGTAGTCTGGTACGGTTACATGCATATAAATCATGGTCAACGAACATTCATTTGGTCAAGGCAAATTACTTGTATCAAATTATCTTGCTCAAAATTGGTGAATGAACAATACAATCGCACACACATTTGTATTTGAGAGATTTTGTATCATTATGATAAATCAAGATCGGTAATGAACTCACATTTGCACATGAGGATTCTTTATAAATCCATATTTCTCTTTGAGATAATTTAAAATATTTCTGTAACTCTTTTCGGAATAATTTTATCCTTTTATTTCAGAATTTGTTGTTTGTATAAGAGCAATTACATACATCTTCTCACAAAATCTTAAAAATAATTTCAAACAAAATTTTCATATTATTATTTTTCTATTTATCAAAGGTCAAAAATTCATCTTGCAATAAAACCAACAATCTATTTTCTTCTTTGGATTTCGCGATGATGGTATAAGTCTATACCTATAATTCTATGCCTAGCGCAAACCATTGTTCTAATTTTGTTTTCCATTTATTTTAAAACAAATTCATCAAAACATATGACTTGCATCATTATGTTACACAATTATGCTTTACAAACAAACGAACACTTATTCTATTTCATGTCATTATGTTCAAATTCAATTTTGCAACCATGGTATAAATTCTAAGGAATTGTTCAAAATTTTATCACACTTAGGAATTTATGCCTAGCAAAATCATATTTCTTTTCATATCTCATGCATACTATTTTTATGAAAATCTGAAAACAAATCATCAAACCATCATTATCTCCATCATTACAACACAAAGTCTTAAGACAGTCTCTTAAGCACTCTTTTACTTTTAACAATATTTCTATACTGGGATTAGCTTGACGACCGAGTGAGCGGCGACTCCATGAAATGGTCTATAACAATGACAATGTCCTTTGAAATTATTGTTAGAAGTCTCTCTTTTATTTTTTATCAAATCACACCACCACAACCAATTGTTTACATCAGATTATTTCATTTAAAATCTTACAGCATGACATCAAATTATACTATTTCAACACGACATAATTACATGAATCATCAATCCAATAAGCAAACAATTCAACCATTAAAGCATCATAAAAACATATGAACAAGTCATATCATCAGAAACAAGATCATATATATACATCAAAAAATTATATACATCATATCAAAACTGGATTGGTATGCCACAATCTATACCCTGGCATACTCAATCCTCTCAAAAATCTCTCAAAATCTATAGTCCATAGACACCTAGCCTCGAGAAGCCCTCGAGCTCTCAGCCTCATCTCCTCCCCCACCCTGACGTGGAGGAGGTGGTCCCATAGAGGTCCGGGATGTATCTCGGGTCCTCGTCGTCGATCGGGAGGATGTCCTCGTCGATCCCAGCCTGACTGGTTCTGCAATGTTGGCTGGCAGCTGTACCCTCTGGCCCTCTGGAACCAGCTGAAAGTATACACCCTGGTAAAATGTAGTCTGCATCATGGACCGCACTAGATCATCCCTGCTCGCTCCTCCACCCCGAGCTCTGAGCCGTGTAGCCTCATCCTGCAATGTCTGCACCTGAGCTCGGAGGCGGGCAACCTCAGCCTGGAGAGCCACCGTCTCGCTGCTCTCCCCTGTGTCAACACCCTTGCCCTTATCAGGCGATGGTGGTCTCTCCCCCTACTATGAAGGGAGTCCCTCCTCCCTCCACCCTATCTCCCATGGCCTCTGTGGAGCCCGTGCCATCCTCTGGCATCTCTCCTATGGGATCCACCACTGCTCTCTCCCCCATGACCCCGCGCTGCCTCAATAGCAGCCTACCGTCGCCTCCCCATCTGGTGCACCATAGCATGCACTGGACCCTGCGCCCTCATCATCCGAGGAGGGCGGATGCCTACGTACCAGGCATCGTAGCCATCCGCAACCCCGACGTCGTCACCATCCACTGGCTGGATGGGGGCATCGTCCATGTCCTGACTCTAGAATCACTGCATATCTAGAGCCCCGCTCAGTGTAGTACTATCCCGAATAGTCTAGGAGTACTCGTAATCCCTGAGAGAAGGGATCCCCTACTGTAGACCGAACTATCATAGTACTCGGTCATAGCGGTGGAGCTCTACCTCTCCTCGCTCCATCCTCAGCCAGCAGACTCGCCTGATGCGAGCCAGCTCCTGCCCATCCTCTGCCCACCCGGGGTGCTCTCGCCATGGCCTCCAGGTGATCTGGTCTGGGATGAGGTCATCTAGCAACCTCCGTGACATCGGTAGATCTATCCGCTATGACCCCCGTTGTAGCCACCAATAGAAAACCCAGGGCCTCTCCCGGTCAACCCCTATCAATGGGAGCCCTACCGGCCTCCGCACCGCAATGTGCTCCCAGCACCAAACCTATAGCAGTGATGTCAAAACCAGACATCGACCTCCCTTGTATACGACCCCATACAGGATCCTATACAAGCGGCAAAGAACAAAGCTGCCCCATGCAAATCTGTACCCGTGGTCTCTCATGTCGTAGACTATGTCTGAGAGCACCCATGGTAGTCTGCATCCGCTCTGGTGGCACAATAGTAAGCCACCGACAACTCCTGCCAAAACTCGTGTCAGCCTAGATGCCCCAGGCATCTACCGTAGTGACTCGATGTTCACTCCGCCCTTCTCCAGGGTGAAGCTCGGGTCTCCCGTGAGCCTCATCATCGCCTGGCCCTGATTGGCCATAGGCGTCATCAGCCATCCTTGTATGGGGATCCTCATGATCCTCCATACGTCCTCTAGAGTGGGAGCCATCTCCCCTATCGGTAACCGAAAGCAGGATGACCCCGGATACCACCTCTCTGCTAGGGCTGTCAGTAGCCCCATGTCAGTCGGTACTTGTGGCATCTCTGCCACATGCTGTAGACCGACCTGTCCAAGTCGGTCACGCTCTGCCTGGTCAAGCGCGGCTATGTCATCTCTTAGCCCATCGTATTTCCATTCTCGGCTCTTTAGTAATCCCTTCTGCAAAACAAACAATAAAACAACAAAATCATTAATAACTCAATCATTCAAATTAAACAACTTAAAATCAAATTTAAAATGATATCGTCCACCATTGGATGATATCGTCCCCAATTGGGCAAAATCATCCTTTGTGAGGATGAAATCATCTCCGATTTTGCAACTTGGGAATCGCCCCTTGTTGGACGAAATCGCCCCTAATTCGCCGATTTCGCCGTCAGACGAAATCGACGATCTAGGGACGATTTCGATGAAATCGGGACGATTTTGTCCCGACGACGTCGATGGCCTAAAAACGGCCGTGATGCCCCAAACAATCAAAATTTAAATCAAAAGAATTGCACAAAGTTAAATTAAACCTAATCTACTAGGATTAGATCCTTACCCGTAGCCCGCGTCGGACCTCTGTCGCTCTGTGCGCTGTCTCCACCATGTTTCTTCTCTGTAGAGCTCTGGAACAGTAAAAGTGAATAGTACAAATGAATTAGGGTTTTCCCTATTTTCTTTAATTTATTTAAAAATCAGCATTTTAAATTTTTGCTTTTTCGCGTTTTTACCTCAAACGTTCGATTTGGGTAAAAACACGGAGGGGGCACCATAGTCAACATTCGTACGATTCGACCAAGAATCGTCGTCTAAAAAATTGAGTATATTTTTGCTTTCTCGTAAAACGGGAAAAACTCGTCTTTAACGCATTTTCTTCAGAAAATTCGCTAAAGAGGGGGCAAAATGTAGCACCCTAAAATTGGCATGGTTAAAACCTTAGTAAACAGATAAAATATTAAAATTTGAATTTCAACCCCAAACTGCCCGTTAAACCGCCTTTTACCCGCTTCCCCCATTTTTCGTGCCATATTTAGGATTTGTTTTGACCGTTGGACGATATCGTCTCAGATTAGATGAAATCATCCCCGATCTGACGAATTCGTCTGGAACAGAACGTCCAGACGATTTCGTCCCAAAACCAAATTTTCATAATTAGCTTCTATTTCAACAACCTCTCCAACTCGGGCAGAAGCGTGTCTGCGTAGTTGGAGATTTCCCTGTTGGAGATCTCCCAGATTGGGATGATCCCCAACCTCCCAAACCTCTTCCTAATCCTATATAAACTAGGATTTTTCTAGTTTATCCCCCTGACTCTCCCTGATTCCCCCTGGCTGATTCTCCCTGAACCCCCAACCCCTTAGTTGATGGATTTCATTGCAGAGTTAGCTCCTTATTCCCTCGCACTATTTTGCTTGCATTCGGTATTTTTGTATTTTTATTGCAGGAACTCTACTATTTTTTAGTCGAAGCTAGCTTGGATCGTCGCGGACGATCTCGGACGATTGCGGATGATCTCGTACGATTGGAGGCGATCCTGACTGTAGTCCAGATTGAGGGCAGTCCGAGTTTAGAGTTTGCATTTTCTTAGCTGTTTCTGCATTTTTCATATCATATCTCTGCACTGTTTTAAGTTATTATGTTTTATGCATCTTGGAGTTCACCTCATTTAGCATAATTGCATGATAAAGTTAAAATCAATCATTAAATTTATTGCATTTCCTTATCTGTTATTATAATCTATTATTTAGGCATGTTTGTTGTTATTTCTACCATTATCCCTTGCTTCTGCATTTGCATATTTGGTATTTTGTGTCTATTTTTGTGATTGCAGGTTTTTGACGAATTCGTTTGATGAATTCATCAGATTTCAGATGATTCTGTCTGATTTCAGATGACCTTCTATGATTTGGGATGATCCCAAGAAATATCAGATGATTACGTACAAACTGAGACGATCTGAACTGCTACAAGACTCAGAATCTCCATCAGACATCCGAAATCAGGTATGACATCTTCTAGTTAGCATATTCTCTGTTATTTGCATCCATTTCTATTTTTTGTATTCATTTAAATCAGCATTGGCATATAGAATAGTTTAGATTCATATCGGCCAAACCTAGGAGTTGAATGATCAAGCATAAAAATGAACACATCAAACACACTATCAACCTAGGCGTGGAAACTGCCATTCAAAAGTTTCCTGGTGAACCCACCATCCATCGAAAATTCACCCTTATACACCTCCCCCGAGAGGCGGGACCTTCAAAGGGCCTCTCGGTCCGAGGTATTGTCCCATCCTTTCCACATTCCCCTTCTGGGCACGGATCCTATAGCCTGAAGGTAAGGGTGAAAAAAATTTGGAGCGATACAGTTAGGATTGATGAGAGTTGCTCATCTCAATACAACTCTGTTAGCCAAACAAGCATGGCTGTTATTGACTAACGTCGATAATGAATGGACTACCATAGTTAGGATGAAATACCTCCAAGGTGTGAACTTCCTTAATGACAACTTAGCAAGAAGGGTGTCTACTTTTTGGAAGGCAATCCTCACGAGGAGGGATCTTGTCAAGAAAGGTCTTAGATGGATTCTAGAAAATGGGTAAATAATAGACTTTTGGAAGGATCAGTGGGTGAGAGCTAGGGATTTACTCGTTTGGCTAGGATTCAAGAGCATATGGAGCAACATATTGGGAAGAATGTTGCAAATTATATGTGGTAGGATATAAATATCAACAGGTGGAAACACATCAGAGTACAGGGTTTTGAAGCGGAGTCTAAAGAGCTTTATAATATTTTAACTCAGCAAATTATTCCCTCTGGAGAGGATGAAGATCACATTGTTTGGGCTGAGACTGAAAGTGGTGACTTCACAGTTAATTCTACCTATAATTTGCTTCTCAATGTGGAAGGTCAACAATTTCAATCGAGTTTGGTTTGATCAAAGGCTTAATTCCTAAAATATCCTTTTTTTCATGGCTGGTGATTCAAGGAAAAATCCTCACTATGGACAATATGTTATCCAAAGGTATGGTTATTGCTAACCATTGCTACATGTGTAGGGTAGGGTGGGAGATAACCCAACACTTGTTTCTAGAGTGTTCGGTAGCGGAGTCCATCCTAGATGAACTTTTCCAAGCCTTTAGGATCTCATGGGTTAAGCCTGCTCTTATATCTGATGTGTTCCATCAATGGCCTCAACCCTTTATTAGCCTAAAACTTAAGTACCTATGGAAAATTTGTTGGCATCATTTTCTCTAGCATATTTGGCTAGAAAGGAACCATAGAGCCTTTAAGGATACTGTTCACAACTCAAAAACCATCCTCAATAGGATTATTGTCTTTGCGAAAGAAAACCTTAGCACCTTAGTGGATGAGAACCACTCAATTCCTCCCCAAGAAAAACAATTAGCTCGGGCCTTAGGTATTGAGGACAAACCTTCCATTCCTTTGCCCAATCCTAGAAATGGGATTTCTTGGGAGCCACCCCCCCAAGGTTGGTTTAAACTAAATTTTTATGGTGCAGCCAAGGAGAACCCGAGAAGAGCTGGAGCTGGAGGAATAATCAAGGATCATCAAGGAAATCTAATCAAGGCCTTCGCTGAACCATTGGGAATCAAAACTAATAATGAAGCAGAAGCTAGAGCTCTTTGGAGAGGGTTGCAAGTAGCCCAAGCAACTCAAGGTAACTTGATGATTGAAGGTGATTCTATGAACATCATCAACCTGTTAACCAATGGCAAAAAACCTCCATGGAGAATAGAGGGAGTCATCCATGAAGTGAGGATCCTTTTTATGGCAAGACAGAACAGGAGGGCTCATCACGTGTATCGTGAGGCCAATAGGTCAGCTGACAAATTAGCCAACATAGGTGTTGATGTTGGTAGTTTGGTGACATGGACACAAGGTGTGCCACGTGAAGTGGAAAACATTATTAGTCATGAAAAGAAACCTACTCGTTAAGGAGAAATATGAATGGGTGTTCTTTCCCCATGGAGTTGGTAATAACTATGGGGTTTCCCTATAAATCATACCAAATTGGAAATGAAGGTAACAGGGTGTAAGCCTTGGAATATTCCAACAGAGAATAGGAAATGAGCAAGCAACAGGTTTCACAAGTGCAAAGTTCCAAACTTCAATTTCCTGTCAATGTAAGTAATGTTTACAGTTATGTTTAGGTATGGGTGTGCCTTGTTAGTAGGGTGTTGTAGGGGATTCAACACAAGTTCTAGTAAGAAATTTTTAAGGATGAATAGGATCTACAATCTCAGTAGAAGGTTGGATATTGTAATAGATTTTGGGTTAACCTGCAAAACCCGATAATTAATGAAAACTTTTATTTACAAAAAAAAAAATATATAAAAAATAATGTAGGTATCTAGATATAGCATCTCAATTGAGATGAGAATTGAGTTTGTTTGTAAAATATCAATGTCTAAAGAAGATATTTGTGACTTTTCAAGGTAAGGGGATCCAAGTACAAACCCTTGTTATTATATAATGATCCATAGTTGAATTATTATGCATATATCCCTTGATAATATTTAAACATGAATTTTCAATTTTTTGAGGTTGTTAAACTATGTATTATAGTTCTAATGGTTGCACTTATGCTTCAAGAAAGAAACTAACAATCTAGTGCTAGTAAAGCAGACTATGATAACATGAAGTTTTAGAAATATTACTCTACTAATATGTAGTTCATAGACAACAGATGTGGAGTTTTGGTATTGTGAAGACTATTGTAGAAAAATGTTAAGAAGAAGGATATTGAATTCAAGAATATTTGTATTTACAAAAAAAATGATGAATATCCAAAAAATGAAATTCAAGAATTCAAAAATTTTATGAAAAGAGATGTAGTTATCTAGATATAGCAACTCAATTGAGATGAGAATTGAATTTATTTCTAAACTCTCAAGCTCTAAACGAGAGACATGATTTGTGAAGGATAGGGGAACTTAGTACAACCCCATTTTTCTAGTAAATATATATAATTTGAGAGCAATTGCAAGCCAATATTGAGCCATGTCTTTTCTTATTTTAAATATTTAGGAAAGAGTAGAGAGAGTGCAACTCTAGATCAAGTACAAGAAAGGAGTGAATCTTATCTTTTGTTGCTACAGGTTTTCTAGGAAAATTTAAAAATAAAAATATTTATATAATAAAAATCTAAGTAGCATGGAAGGAAATCCGTATATGAGAGCCATAATTAGAAGGATCCCATTTATATAAGTATGGATGCCCAATTTAGAGGTAAGAGGAATATTTAATATATGGAAAGCCTAATCTAGGCAATAAATGTTACAATAGAAGTGAATATCAAAGATGAGAACATCAAGCATGATATAATGGTTCTTAAAAGCATAGGATCAATGTGTAAGTTCCATGGATATTGGCTAAGGTTTTCTAAGATTCAAAATTGGATCAAGATTCAATTCAAATTACTCCATGAATTTTTTCATAAAGATTTTTTCCTCATAATATTTTCTAGTTTGGAAATTAGGGATAAAATAATAGATAATGATCCATTTTTTAGAGGAAGAGCTCTTTTTAAAAATCTTCATAGGCTAGGCTTTTTGGACTTCCATATCAACTTATCAATAAGGATATTTTGAATAATATATAAATACCCTTAGGGAGTTTGTCTATGAGGAACCAACTCTAAGGAGCAAAATCATGCTATATAAACCCAATATGTGTTATTATGGATATTCTAAAACCATTGCTAAAATCCATTAATATTAATTTTGAATCAATATAATGGGATCAACAAGTGTATTATAAAAATATTTTATTTATATGTCACAAATGTTATGAGACTGGACACATGGAAATTCATTGTGAAGTGAAAACAATGAAAAAATATACAAGAAAAAATGATCATGAGATAGACTTCAAGATGAAGGAGACAATATTGTAGAGTAATTTGATTAGTTAAAGTATATTCCACTCCCAAAAAAAAAGGCAAATAAATCCTATTTCCAACATCAAATAGCAAAGTCCATAATAATTCACTCATATCAGCCATTAGAAGAAATAAATAAGGATACAAGAGATGAGAAGGTACAATGTATAAGTCCAAATTCAAAAAGATTTAAATATTCAACGAAATATGTGGAGAAAACTTTTAAAATAGTAAAGTTAAAAGACGACAAAGTTATTCCATGCAAATCATATTTGTTTTCTCAAGCATTATATATCCTCTCCTTGCAATAGAAAATAAAGTAGTATAGAGGTTGTACCTTGCATTTTATGGTTTCAAGAGTAGTATTTTAAAGAAATGAGAATGGAAGATATTTATAGAAATTTAGAGCTTTTAAGGAAACATAAAAATGTAACTACTATGGAGTAACATCCTTAGACTTTAGGGTTTCTAGGGAAAAATAAATAAGAAAGTGTTTTTTAGGTTATTCCTTGCACTTCATATCCTTTAGAGAAAGAAAATCCTATATATGGCAAGTCTCACTATTAGTGACATGAAAAAATATAATATATTGATGAAGGTGAAACTATTAATGGTAATGAAAAATAAAAGGAATACCAAAGAAACAAAAACAAAGATAAAATGCATCTCAAAGTCATATTGATATGGAAAAATAAAATACAATAGTGCAAGTGTTACCAGGAAGAGGGGATAAGCCTAGAAACAAAATAAAAAAATAATTATGCGAATGGTATCTTGGAAAATTAGAGGCATGAATAAGACCCCTAAAAAAAGAGGCATAAGAGAATTAGTAGGTTGTTATAGCCAACATATTTATAAAGAATAAAACTAGGTAGAAAATATCTAAGCTAATCGTGATGATGATCTTTGTCTTTGAAAAATTTAAATTTTAGAGGGCAACAAGTAGAGTGAGATTTTATATTTTAATGAAAATGGTATCAAGAAAGTTATTTATGAAAACATAATATTTTGAGGAAGATGAATAATATATTTTATAAAAAGGCTAACGAAAAACATCTTTATTAAAAATGCCAAGACATATATGGTTTAATTAACTTGATAGCAACGTAATGACGACAATGTAATATTTTTTTAATTTTTTGATGGGAATGGCCCCTAGTAAAAGCTACATATAGCTTTTTTTTTTTAAGTAATTCATGTTGAAATATATTACATTATTTGGTACATGCTAATGTACCACCATGGGTACATATTTAGATTAGGATTTTGTCTTAGATTAGGATTTGAGTATTTATTTTATGCAATGTAATAAATGCACAAGTATTATTAGAATGTACAATGATGTAAATGTGCATGTTGTCCACATGTACATGAGTCCTTAAGAATAGGAAGATGAAGATTCATAGGAATATGAAAGGCCAAGAGTCATGTCTCACTATATATAGGCCTTCTTATAGGAGTAACAAGAGAGAGAAATAGAGAGAAGGTAGATAGCATTGAGTAGAATAGTAGTAGATACAATGTAGAGCATGTATGCAATATGGAGAGTTTGAGACCTCCATTTTTATCAATGTAATATTTTCATGAGCTTTCATTAATGACTTTTTTATGAGTAGTTATAGAATTTTCTCATGAGTTTTACATGCTTAGTATATTTTCATTATCATATTTAAAATATTGCATGCTCATTTTATACCTTGTGGTTGCATTTCCTTTAATATATAGCATCAAAAGCTAATAGTGGTATCAGAGCACAAGGTATATTGATAGGATATAGGGAGAGCCACAAGATATATTGAGAGAATATAGGGCGACATCATTTTTAGAACTTTAAAATTTACTTTTTGGCTATATTATTTCCACAGAGTTGCAAAAAAACTCATGAAGACTAGAACTTAGCATTGATTCCACTATTTTGACAAATAAACTAGTGAAGTTCATTATATTTAGATTTAAAAAATTTCCATTATCATTTTCTAATACTTTGTTGCATAGAATATTTGATTCAAAGAAAGTTGATAAGCTTCCTACAATATCTAGGAAGAATATCTTCTTTGGAATTGATCAAATATTTGAAGTAACAAGTCAAATATTGAAGATTGAGAAGAGAAGAAGAGACCAAAGGAGTCCTATTACAAATTGAAGATAGAATATTGAGGAAACTCAAGAAAGAGATCTCCATAGAATATTGAATATTGAGGAGAGCAAAGAAGAAGGTCCTCATATAAGTTTACATATTGAAGACTTCTGATTGAAGAAATAAGAAAATAGCTTATTGATTACCGAAAAGGAGAATATCCAAGAGAAAAGGTCTCAAGAAAACTTGGAAGGAGAAAGAATAAGAAGTCTAGAAAAGCTCTATTTAATAACTTGAAGAAGTGGTCATTGGAGAAGATCTGAAGAAAGATCAAGGTAGGCGATTACAAGGAGTAGCTCCTAGAAAAGAAGAATTTAGAACAATTGTCGTCATCTAAAAATAATCCCAAAAGGAATAAGGATTTGGCAAGAAGTTTGCCAAATTTTGGAAAGGTTATTTGAAGATCTCAAGACATTTAGATTCTTAAGAAAGAGGCTAGTTTTGAAGCTAGAATTTGAAAAGATTTAAGGAGTTGGTAGTAAAATAAGAAAGCATTAGAAGGAGAAAAGAAGGGTGAAAGGTGTTTGGAAACAAGATTAGAGTTGATAATTGGAGGAGTTTCCTAGAAAATTTGAGAGAGTTAAGGATATTAAAATGGAGGAATAGGCTGAATTAGAAGCTAAAAATTATAGAGTTTAGGACAAAAAGAGGGTAGAAATTTGGGTGAAACTAATAGCTGCAAATTTTAGAGTCTACAAAAGCTAAGTTGAAGGAGAATTGAATCCATAAAATTAGACTCTTGGAAAAAAGATAGAGCTACAACATAGTCAATTTTATGGCAGCAAAGCATAAGGAATCAGAGCTGCAAATTTTATAAACTTAGGGTAGAAAATAGGTGAGTCAAATCACAAGGAAATCTAGCTTCAAAAGAGACCAAAATGTATACAATACTAGTGAAATAAAATTTTATTATTTAGCTTATTATAAAGTATTTAAAAGCACCGTATTTGAGGTTTAAAAGTAGTAAGAGGAAAGATCTCAAGTTTATGTCTTCAAAGTTGAAGAAGATAGCATTACAAGGGATTAAAACCTGCACAAAAGAAAGGAGAAGTTAGATATAATACAAGGAAAAGAAAATATCAACTTCTTACTATCTATTGGAAAATAAACAAGCCAATACTATATAGCAAATATTGGATACAATAAACTATCCAAAAGATAAAAAAATTGGCATAAATTAGAAGCTTGAAGTCACCATAGAAGAAATCACCAAGCATTGATCCAAGGAGGAGTCCTAGTAAAAGAGTAGCCAACAAGGAAAAGGTGATGTGGAAGAGAAACCACCATTACCACATCTTGGTAAAGAGGCATCACCATTATTAAACAAAAAAAGGTCATTTGATAAAGGATAGAGGCCATCAAATAGATTGGATAATGTAGAAGAATATATACAATAATTTTGGAAAGCTGTCATAGATTAAGCAAGATATATAAGGAATGTCCAAGAGAGCACGCAATTGTTAAAGGCTTGAGTTACAATGATAAATATTTAAGGAAGAGTAGCATCAAAAGTTGAGCACCCCAGAATTGGAAGGTGAATGGACCAGTAGACAAGCCTAGAAGAACCACCACATTCAGACAATTCAAACCACCATTGAAAGATAGAACCACTAACCCAAAAAAGAATATAGAAGGAAGAAAGAGTGTTACGATTGAGCATCATTGGAGATAAGTCAAAGAGACACATCAGCTGAAGGCAAGAGACTATAAAAAATTAAATTGCATTTTGAATTACTGAAGCATGTAATAAATAGTCAAGAGAATCTAAAGGGTGTAATAGACATTTGGAGCATTAGGGCAAAGAGGAACGAGCACCACTAGGTAACTTCATTCTGAGCAAGTGAAGAAGCTATTTACCACTTATCATATCACAAAAGGAGGAGAGACGAATATAGATGAAAATCACTCATTATTGAGTGTTACATTGCAAGGAAGAGCGTTGATCAACATACCTATATGGTTGGTAAATCAAAGGAGTAAAGTTGTTACTTGCCACTTGGCACGATAGAGGACCAATCACTAAACATAGTCTGAGAACAAGGGAATTTAAACCACTACTATAAAGAAGATAAGTAAGTACAAAAATGAGGAATATAGAACATTAACCAAAGGGATGTTATAATTCATGAGCAAAGGTGCATACATGGAGGAATCAAGAGAAAATTGAAGCTCATACGTGGAGGTGTTTAGTACCTCAAGCCCACATGCAAGAGCTATGTTGGAGAAGAGTGAGAGTTACATTGAAGCACACTAGAAGAAGCATCAAGATTGAATGCCAAATATCCAAGTAAAAAGAAGCACCAACCACCACATTCGTAATGCCTTCTTACACACAATAAAGGCACACTTTAGAAATCTATAAATAGGGAAAGAAAAATGATCGAGCAAGGCGTGTAAGGATAGTGCACAAGCATTGCAAAGTAGAGGAGGAGATGTATTGAAGAGTCAAAATATTGAGCACCAAGGAGCATTAAATGTAGGGAGAGCATATTTAGAACACAGGTCATAGAGTCAAAGAGCAACAAGTTGAAGCTTTAGGCACCATATTCAAGAAGGTAAGAAATATTTAAATTGAACCTTTGCAAAGTTTAAGGAGGAATAAGGCATAATATTTTTGAAGTAAATATTAATTAATTATATTTAAGGTTATTTGAATAATAGGAGAAATAAGGTGATAACCTTGTCAGATTTGGACCAGGAGGTAATAGAAAATATTGAATAAATCTTAATATTAAAATAATTGCAGAGTCTAATTACAACCATAGGAAATGCCCATAATATATACGGAGAGAATAGGGAGAAAGTCGACGGAGAGAAAAGGAAGGGAGGTTGGAGGAATAAGGGGAAAGAGAGTTGGAGGGATAAGGAGGAAGAGGGAATAATGGAGGAAATGGAGGGATAAGGGGAAGAATTTATTGATTTTAAATAAAAAACCTGTCGACATTATAAACTTGCCGACAATGCTAACCTAACCTAACCACTAAAGGTGTTCACATTTGCTACATTCTCCCCCTTAAAGTTGAGAGGTCTGACAATACAGTCTCTCAACTTTACAAATTGAGCTTTAGCCGGCGTCTTGGTGAAGATGTCCGCAACATTCTCCAAAGTGGGGCAATAGTGAAGCTCAACAATTTCAGTTTCCACCATATCTCTGATGAAGTGGTACTTCATATCAAAATGTTTGGATCTACTATGGTGGACAGGATTGTATGCCAACTGAATGGCACTAATTTTGTCACAAAATATCCTTGTTGGACCACTTTGCTGCTCTCCAAGTTCTTCTAATACCTTTCGTATCCATAGAGCTTGAGTACTAGCATGAGTGACCGCTATATACTCAGCTTCTGTTGAAGATAGTGCTACTACTGTCTGCTTCTTGGAACTCCAAGTTATTAGTCCTTATCCCAGACTAAAATAGTTCCCTGAGGTTGATTTTTTGTCATCAATGTTGCTACCCCAATCACTATCATTGAAGCCTACAAGCTTGATAGTGTTACATTTCTGGTAATGGATTCCAAAATCCCATGTACCCTTTGCATATCTAAGAATTCTCTTAGCTGCCTGCAAATGCAACTCAGAAGGGTTAGACATAAATCAAGAAACAAGAGAAATAGCATACTGTATATCAGGTCTGGTGTTGGCGAGAAACATCAAACTCCCAACCATGCTTTTGAAAGTGATCACGTCAACTTTTGATGCTCCATCATCTTTGCTTAATTGGATCCCATATCCAACTGGAGTTGCAACTAGTTTGCAATGCTCCATAGCAAACTTCTTAAGAATGTCCCGAACATACTTATGTTGACAGATGAAGATCCCTGTATCTGATTGATGAACCTCCATTCCAAGGAAGTAGTGCATTAAGCCAAGATCCTTCATCTCAAACTGCTCCATCATGGAGTGTTTGAATTTCATATTCAATTTTTCATTACTACCCATGAATATGAGATCATCCACATACAAGCAAACTATGATGATGTCATTTTCTTGCTGTAGGTAGTAAAGGGTGGGTTCATTTCTACTTCTGGTGAACCAAAATTCTTTGAAGTACCCATCAATGCGTGAGTACCAAGCTCTTGGTGCCTGCTTGAGGCCATAAAGTGCCTTCTTTAGTTTGTAAACAAGATGTTCCTTGTCTTTTTCCTCAAATCCTTGTGGTTGCTCAACATACACTTCTTCTGTCAAGTAACCATTGAGAAATGCACTTTTCACATCCATGTGTTGAACTTTCCATCCCTTATTTGTAGCTAAGGCAAGAACAGTTCTAATAGTCTCTTGTCTGGCTACAGGAGCAAAAGTCTCTTCATAATCAATTCCATATTTCTGAGTGAATCCCTTTGCAACTAGTCTCGCCTTGTGCCTTTCAATGCTACCATCAACATTAAACTTGGTCTTGTAGACCCACTTACATCCAACACATTTCTTGCCTTTAGGAAGCTTTACCAGCTCCCAAGTGTCATTTTTTATAGAGGTTATCTCCTCTTTCATGGCATCTTGCCATATTTTTTGATTACATGCCTTCTCATAACTAGAAGGTTCAAGCTATGCACTAGTTAACAAAGCATAGTTAACTTGATCTCCCCTAGGTTCCTGCTGGGAGACATCATCACCATACAAGTGCATACTTTCTAATCTGTGTATAACAGATTCCATTTCACTAGCTTGACTCCTAGTGTATCTTCTTGAAAAAAATTAATCCAAAATCTGAGATGATGGATGATACTGTAGAGTTCTCTTACCTTTGGATGGAGAATCAATGTCCATTGGTGAGGAACTTACTGATCACTACGAAGAAGGACTTGGTGAAGAATTTGAATCAGAAGATGGACTTGGAGGATTTGTGGGAGGAGACTTCTTTCCTTTCTGTGGTATCTGTGGTTGCACCTGCTGAGCAACTATATCAGTGGCCTCAACATCATTGAATATTTTGGGCTTACCCCATTCTCTTCCTTCATCAAAAATCACATCCCTGGAAATCACAAGCTTTCTAGTCCTGGTATTATAGAGTCTGTAAGCTTTTGTATTCTCACAGTATCCGACAAAGATACATGCCTAACTCTTTGGATCGAGATTCTTCCTAAGTGTTGTGGTTGATCCACAACACACCCCAAAATTGGGGACCCACATTTTTTGCATGCTTTCAAAGAAAACTGTAGTAAGCCCAGATGCTAAAAAATCAAAGAAAAAAGCAAAAATTTCACTAAGGAAAAAAAGTGTCGCGATATCGCGACATGTCGCTCTGTCACGGCCCAGGCAAGCAGGAAGAGGCATTGATCAAAAATTGTCACGATTTCATGACATGTTGTGAAATCATGGTCCAGAGAGGAGAGAGAAAGTCAGAATGGAAAATTGTCGCGAAATCGCGACATGTCACAAAATCATGGTCAAACCAGTCAAACAGGGCAAGGCACTAAAAGCGTCGCGATTTCGCGATAGAAAGCAGCAAAGGGGCACAAAGCGAAAAAACGTCACGATATCGCGATAGGTCGCTTTTTCGTAGCTCTAAGCAGCGAAGTGGTATGGAAGGAAAATATGTCACGATTTCGCGACATGTCGCATTTTTGCGGCCAAATACAGCAAGAGCAGCCCGAAATAGAAAGCGTAGCGATTTCGCGACAGAAAGCCTCAAGATAGCCCCAAGTGAAAAATGTCGTGATTTCGCGACAGGTTGCGGCCGAAGGCGTACCAAGTGAAAAATGTCACGATTTCATGACAGGTTGCGACCGAAGGCGTACCAAGTGAAAAACATCACGATTTCATGACAGGTTGCGGCCAAAGGCGTACCAAGTGAAAAACGTCACGATTTTGCGACAGGTTGCGGCCGAAGGCGTACCGAGTGAAAAACATCGTGATTTCACGACAGGTTGCAGTCGAAGGTGTACCAAGTGAAAAACGTCATGATTTTGCAACAGGTTGCAGCCGAAGGCGTACGAAGATGAAAAATGTCACGATTTCATGATAGGTTGCATTGGCAAGGCTGCTGGCAAGAAAATGTCGTGATATCGCGACATGTCACGTTTTCACGGTGAAAGTAAAGGAGCAAAGCTGCATGCTATTTTTGTCGTGATTTACATGGGGCCGTTATAGAACATGCAAAAAAGTGTGGAACACGTGGCATACATGTGTAAGGGCTGCAGAGGCGTTACAGTTCACAGAGTAGATCTCGAGCATGAAGTCAAAAGCAGTGGAAAAGCGGGGAAGGTGAAACGAAGCAATCTGGAAGACAAAACGAATCGATCGGGAAGATGAAACGAAGCATCACAAGGCGAAGTAGAGAGCCATAGCAAAAATTTTAAAGGCACAAGCAAATACAGGCACAGGGGTCAAAAATCGCTGTGAGCAGGGTTGCAGAGTTGATGGTGATTAGCCGTTCTGGGCCTGCTGTGGAGTGCTTTTCTTCCACTTTTGCTGGTTTTGAGAAAAACCAGAGATTTTGCTATTGTAACAGGACATATTTTTAATGCAGAATTGTTCAAAAATTTGCATTTTATGGACAAGAAAGGATGAGAAATCTTCTGCATGCTTCATTTTAACTGTTCTATTTTTCTACTTTCAGATTTCATATTTATAAATGAAATACATGCCATTGTTTTGGGTTATTTCATGTGAATGTCTGCAATCTAAAAATTATTTTAAACCCTAGGAGCTAGCACCTAGTTTACTTTGATTGTGTTTGTTTTGCAGGTCAAATAGGCTAGGTTGCATGTACGAAACTCTCACGTATTCGGTTTTGTCGAAATAGGATAGCATCAGACTAAACGTGTTCTATTTTTAATTTTCTGTATTTCTTGTTCATTTTATTTTATTTTCCAGAGGGTTTAATTTATTTAAAATGAACATTAATAAAATTACAAAATCTAAAAAAAAGTAAAATAATGAACAATCACTAAAAGCTTCATGGTGAAATAACTCAACATTGCCCCTTGTTTATAGTTACTTGCAATCACTAAGGTGTTCCAAGAATTTAAATTGATTATCTTTATTCAAGATTACTAATACACTGTTGCAAATGCTAATACAGTGGAGACCTTGGAGAAGTTGGTTGTTTAACTTCTTTGCAAGAGGGGATTTGGAACCCAAATCCTAAGGAAGAGTGTAATTTCACAAGTGTGTGAAAATACCACTCAACACTAAGCTCATCAGGAATGTGAGAATAGGCCAGCGAGCCAAACACTATGAAATGCTTAACATTTGGATTTTTACCATACCATGCTTGGTAAGGTGTCTGTCCTTCCAAACTTGAAGTAGGACTTCTGTTCACAATATACACACTGGTCTTGGCTGCATCTGCCCAATATAAATTAGTCAAATGCTTCATTTGAAGCATAGACCTTGCCATTTCCACAATAGTGCGATTCTTTCTCTCTGCAACACTATTCTACTATGGAGTGTAGGTAGCAGTGAACTGCCTCTTAATGCCATGTTGCTTACAAAAATTCACAAACTCATTAGAGGAATATTCTCCTCCTCTATCTGAGCGAAGACATTTTACAAAATGTCCACTTTCACTTTCAACTCTTGTTTTGAAATCAAGAAAACATTCATATTCTTCATTCTTATGTTTCAAAAAATATATCCAGCACATTCTAGTATAATCATCAATAAAGAGTAGAAAGTAAGAGTTATTACCCAGACTCTGTGTTTGCATCGGACCACAGATGTCAGTATGCACTAGCTGGGGTGGATAGCTGGCCCGCCATGTTTGTCCATGAGGAAATTTTGATCTGGCATGCTTTCTAAGAGCACACCCTTCACAGACTTATTTACCATCCTGAAATTTAGGAAGTCCAGTGACCATGGCTTGGGAAGTTAGCATTTTCAAACTAGCATAATTCAAATGGCCATATCTCAAGTGCCATAGAACACTTGGATTGGAAATAGCAACACTTGCTAACTTATCTCCCCCTAGTTGGCCAAACTTTAAAGGAAACAATCTATTCTTTGACATTGGCACTTGAGTAATGATTCTATTATTGTTATTTTTATCAAAAATAGTGCATTTACCCTCATCAAAAAGCAACTTGTAGTTCTTTTCTAACATTTGTCCAACACTTAAAAGATTATGTTGGAGATGGGGTGTATAATAGATATCACTTACTTGTTTGACTCCTTCTTTAGTTGGAACTACCATAGCTCCAATGCCTTCTACTGCCAATGATTTATCATCTCCCAATTTGATGCTAGATTTGTAGGAGTTTAGAGTAGCAAAGAGCTCTTCTTTGCCACTCATATGGTTTGAACACCCAGTGTCCAATATCCATGTATCATTCATGTTTTGATTTGTTTGACCATATGAGAGAAAGATATTTGTGGCCTCTTCCTCTTCTCCAAAGTTTCCAAACTGACTGCTCTGGCTGCTACTAGCTCCCTGTGAAGTCTTAGTCCAACGATCCACGAGCATAATGGCCAAGTTTGCCACAATTGTAGCAAGATTGTTTTGACTTATCTCCTCCTTTACCTCTGCCTGATTATTTCCCTCTATTTTGTTGTCCTCCTCTATTCTGTTGTTGTTCACTGTTGTTTGAGAATCCTCCTCTATTCTGATTTCCTCCTCTATTAGGAGTTCCACCTCTCTGATTATTTCTGCCTCTTCCTCTAGACTTTCCTCTACCACGACCTCTACCTCTACCTTCTTGAGAAGCAAAGGCTTTATCATCTCCTCCGTAACTTGTGGAAGGATATGGTTGTAATCTCTCCTCATGTGAGAGAAGTGAGCCAATGATGGTTTCGAAAGACAAAGAAGTTAGGTCTTTAGATTCCTTTATAATGATAGCTACTGAATTCCACTTAGAAAGAAGTGTTCTCAACACTTTCTTCACTATAACTTCAGGCTTTACATCTTCTCCTAAAGTGACTATCTTATCTACTACGGCTTTCACATGCACGTAGTAATCACCAACCTTTTCATTTTCTTGCATTTTAAGAGTTTCAAACTCTCTTTTCAAGGTTTGGAGTTTAACTTGTTTGATTTGGTCACTACCCCTATAACTGTCTTGTAAAGCTTTCCAAGCAGATTCAGCAGTTTTAAAAGAAGCTATTCTAGGGAAAATACTTTTATCAAGGGTGGTGTGAATGTGATAAAGGGCAAAAGAATTATTCTTCTGTGCTTCTTTTCTAGCCCTTTTATCAGCACCACTCAAAACTGCCCACTCAGCACTGAAGGTTCAGTATATCCCTCTTCAATCACATCCCAAAGACCTTTGCCAATCAACAGAGTTTGCATTTTAATTGACCAATACTCGTAATCACTACCATTGAATTCAGGGATTGGTAAACTAGTATTGGAAGCCATTTTAGAAAGCAACTTTTATTTCAAATTCAAAGCTGTACAAGAAGTACAAAATAGATTATTGATTTACTGATTTAAATCAAATCTAGCTTTCTTAAAATTCTCACTGATTTGGCGTTCTTCTTGAGGATCTCCCAAAACTGGAAAGGTGAAGTTGTTTGTCTCGTCGTCACTAATGATAATGACTTATTTTGCTACTGCTGTTGGCTCAAGACACCTTTTGAGAACAACTCGTTCTTCAATTGTAGGTTTCACCTCCACTGGTTCTTTTTTCTCTGCTTCTGCTTCTGCTTCTGTTGGTTCTGGATCAGGAGAGCGAGGTGTATAGCTCTCACTCGTTTCAACTTCAGGCACTATAGGAGTATAATTGTCACTTGATTATCCTTCAGGTACTATTTCAACCGTCTCGGATTCAACTACTCTTTTCCCGAAGATATTATCTTCTAAATCTGCCTCGTATCCAGAATCTGGTTTTCCCTGATGTGCACTTACTTGGTTTTCCAACTGACAAAACACAGTATGAAGTCCACTCTGCTAGACTTTCCTGTCAAAGGAATCAGGAGTCTCTCTTCTCAACAGAGATAGCAAAGCATAATAGCATCCAGATGACCGAATCATCTACCCACAAATTTCACCGCATGCACTGGGTTACAATAATGATGCTAAAAAAAAACTTTTCACCCCTTTTTTAAAAAATAATTTTTCAAAATTTGTTAAAAAAGTCCCTTAAAAATTTAACATTTTTTTATATATATTTTAAATTAGTTTTTTAAATAAAAGTTTATTTTAAAAAACTTAATAAAAAATATAAATAAAAAACATTAAATTTTTTAAAAAACTTTAAAAAAACCTTTTTTTTGTTCGTCGCGACCCCGACGAGATTTGAAAGCAGGACCTCCACATCCTACCCGCAGCCTTTAGCTGCTACACCACGTGGCGCCAGTGAAACCAAAGGGGACAGCCGCCGATTTATAGTCGCCAACGTCCGAAGTTTAAAAAAAAAACAACAAAAAACTTTGTTTATTCCCCGACGGGATTCGACCCCGGGACCTCTCCTCCGCAAGCCAAAGACTCAGCCGATTGCGCTACGCCCGTCGGCTGAAATGGAAAGGAATGGCGGTTCCTTATTCTATCGTCGGGCAAAAGTTTTTTTTTTTTTAAATGTGGATTTGTCCCACATTCACAGGGAAGAAGACTTTCTAGTCTTCTTATATGCGCACGGCTGCATATATTATCGATTGCCTTCGGGCAATCGCTCCTTGACACTATACGTTCTCCTCGACCAATCCTCGATCGCCACGTGTCACTCTCAGACTAATCCATGTCCGCCACATGGACAAACAAGTTTTTGCCACCGCACACGCTCTGCTTGCCATGTTGACCACCATGTCAGTGCTCTGTCAGCACTCGCCATGTGTCGGCTACTACCACCTCAATGTCCACCTCAATGCCTTGATCCACGTGTCCACGTCAACTGTCACTCTGCCTACCACGTGTCACCTCAAAATCCATGTAGCATCAAAGTCTGTGCCCAGCTCTGCCACCTCCTCGATCCGCTTGCCAACTCCTCGGGATGCATGCCCAACCAGTCACCGCCAGCTCCTTGGGATGCATGCCCAACTAGTCATTGTGCATCCTCGAGAAACATGCCCGTTCGATCTTGGGAATCGTGCCCGTCGGCTCTGATACCAAATGTCAGATTTGGACCAGGAGGTAATAGAAAATATTGAATAAATCTTAATATTAAAATAATTGCAGAGTCTAATTACATTAACCATAGGAAATTCCCATAATATATACGGAGAGAATAGGGAGAAAGTCGGCAGAGAGAAAAGGAAGGGAGGTTGGAGGAATAAGGGGAAAGAGAGTTGGAGGGATAAGGAGGAAGAGGGAATAATGGAGGAAATGGAGGGATAAGGGGAAGAATTTATTGATTTTAAATAAAAAACCTGCCGACATTATAAACTTGCCGACAATGCTAACCTAACATAACCACTAAAGGTGTTCACATTTGCTACAAACCTTAGAAAAATATTGAGTGCCTTAGAAGATATTTGAAGTAAGAAGTATTTTGAAATTTTTATTACTCTATTCATTCTTGGAATTAATATTGCATTGAAATATTTGCAAAAATATTAACTTGGAGAAATAAGGACTTCTACACCAAAAATTGAAATATTATTTGCAAATACCATTGTTTCTAAATTTTCAACTAGGGAGTTATAAGGAGTTCAACATCAAATTTAAGTTATTAAAATTTAGAAATTATATTATTGAAACTTGAAAGAAGCAAAACATAGAATTTCTTGAAAGTTGAAAATTTATTTTTGATATTAGTCTCTTATACAAATTAAAGGTACATACATAATCCAACTTAAATATTTTGATATAGATAATATTATTAATTGAGATTACATCAAAACTATATTTAGCTTTCTATAAGAAGAAATAAAGTGCTTGTCTTAAAGAATAGGAGTTGAACATTATGTTGAAATTATCATCAGAACATTAGGGAGACAAAAGGTATTCAACTAAAATGGAAACCTATAAAGCTAAATACATCATCAAAACCATTCAATATTCAAAATACTAGGGAGTTAAAAGGAATTCTATGGTGTAAACTCAACTACAAGAGACCAAAAAAATGGACTCCAATCACATAACACAAATGCAATAATGGAAGAAAACTAAAAATTGATATTCTTCTCATTCCTAAATTCACACCACCTCTACAAAATATTACAATCCATCATATAGCAACCGAAAACCAAAGAAACCCTAAAGAAACCCTAAAAATATCTTTTTTCTAAAACTGCTAAAAATAGATCTTCTTTCTAAAAACTTCTAAAAATATAAATGAGTCGAATTGCGCCCAAATTCGGTGTACACATCCCTCTTACAATAAAAAAACTTACTTTTAAAAAAACTTACTTTAAAATATTAGGTCTCAAATTAAGGTATAACAAAAGATAATAAACTTCTAACAGCCAAAAAAACCCAAAAAACCCGGGAACCTATTCTAAAAGCTAATTTTGGGACACTATATGGAGGAGTTAGGTCTCAAAAACACTTTTTTTGGAGATTCAGGCCAATCAAAGATTCACCTGATGTAGAACACACACACAAAACCACTTGTTAAATTTCAAGGCCAACGGGCGTACGGTTCACAAGTTATGGCTCGGCAAGGTGCATCATTCTACCTAAATATTTGATTCTACAAAACTTGAAAATTGAAAAGATATTATCAAATTTGATCACATACTTAAAACTAGGGAGTCATAAGGAAGTCAACCTCAAAGGTTTAGATATTTTAAATTCTACCAAAATTGTTCTTTTTAAATCAAAGAGTAACAAGAAATATTACTTTAAAAGAACTATAGGATACAGGATTCAAGGAATCAAAATGGTTTAAAGACATACTTGATTTTAGAAATGATAATAGGGAAAATGCAATTAGAAGAGAAGAACCCATATGGCTTAGAAATATTTATGAGAACTCAAAATCTAATAGTTTAGAAAAAGTAGATTCTATAGAGACATATTTCAATGACATGATAAAAGAAATTGGTGACAACTATATTAATGGATATATTGAAAAAGTAGAAAAAAAAATAGTGATTAGAAATACATCCTAAAAATATATGAAATACGTAAATGCAAAGTAGCTTCAATTGTACACAAATGGTTTTACAATTTTATCAAGGAAATGGATGAACTTGAATTTCCAAATATAAGTAACAAATAAGTAGGAATATTTTCACAATGTACTTATTGCAACAAGATTTGTCATGAGAAAGTAAATTGTTGGACTTTTCATCCATATAAATATTGTGGAGTAAAATCTCACTCATCTTTTTCTATTACTACAAAGATAATTGCTATAGAAGATTTGAAGAGATATTGACATATTAGATTGTCTTTTTCAAGTTATTATTTTTGAAGTGTCTACTACTAATGAGTTCAAATTTGAAGTTTCTGAAGAACAAGAAGAAAGGTCATCCAAAGAACAAAAGGAAATAAAATAAATTATGATCCACTTTGGACTTGCAAGATAATGAGATATGCTTTTCATAAAAGATACTTGAATAAATTCAAGAACGAAGATCTTATCAATCACTTTTAAATACAGAGAAGCAGTGGAATGAAGAAGACAAGGAAAGATAGCATAAGCTACAAGAATAAAATGAAGACTGAACCAATAGAAGAACATGAACCAGATCAAGTTTAAGAACAGCTTAAATATGAATACCATATTGAAGACTAAAGTCTTCAATACACAAATAATGTAATACATGGGGGTGTTAGGAATATATTACATTATTTGGTACATGCCAATATACCACCATGGGTACATGTTTATATTAGGAGTTTGTCTTAGATTAGGATTTCAGTATTTAATTTATGCAATGTAATAAATGCATAAGTATTATTATAATATGAAATTATGTAGATGTGCATGTTGTGCACATGTACATGAGTCCTTAAGAATAGGAATGTAAAGAGTCATAGGAATATGGGATGCCAAGAGTCATGTCTCACTCTATATAGGCTTTCTTACAGGAGTAACAAGAAAGAGAAATAGAGAGAAGGTAGATAGCATTGAGTAGAATAGTAGTAGATACAATGTAGAGCATGTATGCAATATGGAGATTTTGAGACCTCCATTTTTATCAATGTAATATTTTCATGAGCTTTCATTAATGGTTGTTTTATGAGTAGTTATAGAAGTTTATCATGAGTTTTACATACTTAGTATATTACCATTATCATAAATTTAATATTGCATGCTCATTTTATGCCTTGTGGTTGCATTTTCTTTAATATATAGCATCAAAATCTAACAATTCATTTATTAAAAATAAAAAATAATACTAAATAATAAGAAAATATATATTCACATAATATGCCATTTGTTTTTTTTATTATTTTTATTATATGCAATAAGGGGTTTTTAAAGGATCCCCTAACCTTTTATAAAGAAAATATTACAACGGTTCTTGGTCCAAAACCAAGGAACAAAACCTAAAGCTAGCATAAAAGAATACCACGCACTCTGCTAATAGGAATATAACCACAACCAAGGAGGAAAGGGACCAACATAACAACATCAATAACCAAAAAGAGGATCAACCTCTTTAAAATCAATGAGCACACTATCCAAGAATGATGCCACAAGTAGAGAGTCAAGACAAGAAGAACCAAAGATCATCAGGACATCAAGATCACAAAATAAATGGCTCAAAACTAAAGAAATGTACAAAATAACACCATCCCACAAAAAAAAAATTAAAATTAAAATTTGAAATTAAATTTATCATAGAGAATAATGACACTCAACTTACCTGAGACTTGTTTGGAACCTAGCATCTTGGCCAAAAGAACAAAAACCTTGAATTCTAAAATCATCTAACACACTATGACCGTTGCTAGAATCTAGGCTCCCTACAAGAAAACAACTTTCATCAAACTCCCAAAGGAACCAAACATTTGATTATGAGCAATAATGATGATAAACCAAAAAAACTTCCTGACAAATTCAAAGAAAACAACCAAAGAATCCAAAAGAAAAACCCCAACCAAAACTAAATAAAAATAAAGAGGGTACCAAACCAATCATAAAAGAATCCAAAAATCATCTAAAGAACCCAAAAAAAACACATCATTTACAAGGCTTAGGAGGCAATTCCTACCTTAGAACGAAGGCATGGAAGACCAACAAAAATATTAAAGCTTTAATTATCTGCCTCCATAATCCAAACGTTTCCCAGTCACCAATAAGGAATGAGATCTAATAGTATCCTTAGAGACAATATATCTCTTTCTAAGAGATTTAAAAAAAGGCCTTCCCATATTTCTCTCAACTCCCACTTTAATTGACCCCTTTTTTGATTGCGTGTTTTAGGACTAGGAGATTTTCAAGAGAGGATTAGGATAAACCACTCGTGACTCACCATACTGATCCCCTAAATGTACCACTGGCTCATCCATATCTTGATTAGAAATTAAACCCAAATAATCAAAGAGTTTGGAGAATATCATTAGCAACTAAAGCATCAAATAGAATATTATTTGAGCTAACCTCCTTCAAAGAATGATCGAATGATGGATCCTTCATGATCAGACTAGGAAACCTCTCAAACTCCTCCTGAGGGTGGCAGTTATTTTTTACTTCTAGAGATTTCTCTTTATTATCAGTAATTCTTACCTCACCATCCTTGAGCAGATTCTTCAAGGATGATGGGGCCTCCTCCCCTATTTCTGGTAAGGCTTCTAGCCAACTATAGGTTGAGCAGATTTTAGAATCCACTTCCTCTTTTTATTTATCCTATTATCATTTTCCTCAAATGAAATATTGGAGGGACATTATTCCAAATTATGACCATGACTCTTACAAATCGACTTACAAAGGAAAATATCATTTTTACCATAAAAATAAGGACCTACACCTAGAATGTACCTAAAATCCTCTTCAAAATTAAGCTTGATTAAAAAGAAATATTTTGGAATTGCCACAATTTTTGAAGAGCCCAGAGGCTTCTATTTTGATAACACCTAACTTCTAATAGAGTTCAAGTTTGACCTACTCCCCTAAAACTTACCCACAAGGTTCCATGAACCTTCCCCTAAGGTAATATTGAGGAGGTCTCCCAAACAATGCATCTTATTTCTAATTAGAGCTAGGTCAAAAGAAACTTGAGACCTACAAAAAACACCACTTTTGGCTGCAATAGTAGCATAAGAGCTACATAGGAGAAAAGGCTTACCAATAGACTGATCCAAAAAAGGAGGCCCACCACATTTCTTAGTTGAAAATCACTCATGATATTCCCCAATAGCAAATGAACCTCCACATTTCTTAATTGGTTTTTACCCATGACAACCCATAGGAGCTGATAAACCCCCACTCAAATCATAAGGAACTGTTGGCATTTTTGCCACATTGATTCTCATTGATTAATGCATTAGTGTATTATTGAAAATCTGACCCCTATACAGGCTTTAATGCGGTTTATGGCGAAAAAAGGAGGAAAATTGAGCAAAAAATGGTTAAGTCAAAAAACTGCAGCGACACGCTGACATGTTGCAGAATCGCGGTCAACGCAGTCAACGCAGGCAGGTTGGGCGGAACCGTCGCGATATCGCGACGTGTTCCGGAATCGCGGGTCGGTCGGCGTCAAAAGCATTAAGTCGAAAACTTGCAGCGATTCGCTGACATGTCAGCGAATCGCGACCCTGAAGCTTCAAAGGCAAAGTTGAAAATTTGCAGCGCGTCGCTGACATGTCAGCGAATCACGACGGAAAATGGCGATTGGTACGGCGAGAAGAAACATGTAGCGAAATCGCTACATGTTCCGTTTTCGCGGGGCAGAGCGCAGGGAGGAGCCAACGACAAAAACATGTAGCGAAATCGCTACATGTTTCATTTTCGCGGGTCTTCAGCAGCGAAGCGTACGGCATAAAAATATGTCACGATTTCGCGACACGTCGCGATTTCGCGACCCATCGCGTTTTCGCGACCTGTAACTGTTTTCCCGCCAAGTGCAGTATGAACGGCCGAGGAGATATTTTTGGTTTCCGATGATTTAATATTGACCCGAATTAAATGCTTTGTGGATTTCCGATGCGGTTAAAGTCGAAGAAGCACCCAGGCCACCAAAATTAAAGTTTTATGTATTCAAAGCTGTTGTTCGTGGATTATTTTAACGGCTTCATGCACATGTTCAAAAAAATGAATTTAATGAAGGTGCCCACGAACGTTTCATTGCCTTTAATTTTTGCTTCCTCGAGGCTGTAATCAAGGGATCGTGTGCATAATTTCCAAGATATAATTGTGGATCACAAGAAAGTTGGTTTTAAATATTTAATGCTGCAAAGAGGACGGACCTCTATAAAAACCAATGTAATTCTCATTTACAAGGGTTGGAAAAACTTGCTGCTAGAAACTGGAATTGTATCTGCGGGAATAAAAGGATCAATTTCTAATTTTTCAAGCGTTGCATGGATGAATTTCTTTTCTGTTTTCTGCATTTCTAATAGCATTCGTACTCCTGCATTGCTATTACATTTAAATTCTGCATACTGGATTTAAATACTGCGGTCAGGGTACGATTCCTGGAATGTGGGTTTGGAGGGATTTGCGGCATGTGATTGTGCGAAGATTAAGTTGATTTCTTATGTTACTTGCTGTTGTTGCGTTTGTAGTTTCCTGCTGTTGTTTTTCTGATCCCATCACTTCGGCCTGCGGCCATATTTCCCATTTCTTTACGCAACCTTTTAAATCTCTTTCCAGCAACCCTATCTTAAACCCAATTTTAGAATAGTAGAGGGAACCAGCCCACTCTGGAGATTGGTCTGGGAGCCATTTCTTGCTTCCAGCCTTTCAATGTTGGCCGGGTCTAGGGCGCACTTGTAAAATCCTTTCCTGTGGCAGATTCGTGACCAACAGTTTTTGGCACGCCCGGTGGGACAGACTGTTTCTGTCTCCAAGAATTCATAATCGGTGGGATACGCATAATTTTCCAAAGTGATAAACCCACCGATGCCAACAGTTTTTGGCACGCTTTTAACACCCGGAGGCCTCAAGATTTGATGAGCTGTCTTGACCTCACAGCGAAGATTTTTAAGTTCATCTGGCGACTTTGCTGAGTTGAAGATCTGTTCGTGGATGCCTATTTTTGTTTAAAAAAAAAAAACATTTCAAAGAATGTTCATCTGGCGACTCTGACCTAATGGCGATGGTCGTGATTCCGTAGACCACTGCCACAAAGGCGAGGGTTTTTCCTAGATGGGATGATCCTGGCCCTTTGAATCTCCAAGTTCGACATGAAATTCCCGAAGGTGCCCTGAAGAACCTGGCAAAATATGATGGTACCGAAGGCATGGCTCTGGCACATGTTGAAGATATTGCTATTCTATCCATGATCCATGTCATAGAACATGAGGATGTCATGATCCGACTTCTGGTTCAGTCTTTGGAAGGAAGGGCATTGCAATGGTACATATTGCTCAAATGTCAAAGCATCAGTTCATGGGATGATCTCGCGGGGGCACTGATCAAAAGATTTGATGAAGATCCTTTCTACAGTTCTTTGGATCTCTACCAATTTTTCATGTACATCAAGAGAGCACCTCAAGAGAGCATCACAGACTTCAATGTCCGATTCTTAATAAGTTGGAAGAGAATTCCAGAGAAGATCCATCCATCACCCACCCAAGCCCACCTCTTTTATGTTCGAGCTTTTAATTCTGACATAGGTCTCTTTTTGCTGCAGTCAGGTGAACAACGATTCCCACAAATCTTTGAGGGAGCAGTGCGAGCGGAATAGTTATTGCTCTTATCGAGAAAGTTATCGTGGGGAGAAACTCCATTACCTTCTTCGGTGGTTGCTGCTCCTGTCTACCCTGCACAATACTTTTCATGCCAGATCCCTTATACTGAGCAGAAACCTGAGATGCAGTCATGTGAAGTTCAAGGGACAGATCTCATCCAAAGTCAAGGATTGGTACATGCAAGCACTTTTCCAGCAATGAAAAATATGGTTGCTTGCAGTTTTCATCAAGAGATGGGCCAAGTAGAAGAACAAGTGCAAATTTTAGAGTCTGAGGAGATCCCAGAATCTGAGTTCTCACTTGAAGAGCCCTGTGATCACATCAAGGAGTTAGAGGAGCCTGTACTCAACCCACACCGAGTAAAGTCTGCAAAGTGGTGGTGTTGGTTCCGACTACTACATCCAGCACTTGAAGAAGTCCTCCATGTGGGTACTAGTAAGAAGGATAATCTGCCGCATTGCATCCTATTCGCACCATGGAGAACTTCAGGAAGGAGCCGGCCCAATTTCAAGGACCGACTTAAGTATGATCAAATCTGGTCGGGACATTGCAGATTTACCGGATAACATTCTGAGATTGGATGTCTGGTTGCGACATGCCAATCATGTCGTGAATTATTGTATATAGTATTTTGAAAAAAAAACAAAAAAAAATAGAAAAAAGAAGAGAAAAAAAAAAAAAAGTGGTATTGTTTTTATTTATTCATCTCGGCTCTTGTTGCCTGCGAGCCGTAGATGCTTGTTTTCCTTTGTTTTTCTCCTCCCAACAGTTTGGTGGCTTTCTAGCACTTTCTTCTTTTCCCTTCCCCATTTCCTCTCTTTCCTTTCTTCATCTTCTTCCTTCTTTTTCTTCTGCATTAAAACAAAATAAGCCACAGCTGTTGTTTCTTTTTCCCTTTTCTGTTTTTCCCCGTCCCTTCTTATCCCTTTCCTCTAAGTTTAGTTTTTTTACGCATTTGCTAACAGTCTAGTTCATTTCATTTCACAGCTTTCCTAGTTCCATTCCCACTCCATAACTTCGTTCATTTTCATATCACTCCATTGCAGTCACCGCTTGCGCAACCGCAAGAGCTCATTCCATTTCCATTCCATTTGTTTCATTTCACAACAAGTTGCAGGTCCTTCCAGTTTCAATTTTTCAGCGAGAACATGTATTGCGACGGCCCGCCTTCCGTTCGGATATGACTCTATGCCCAATGGACTAAGGCCTGGATTCTTGCATACAGCGAGTTGTATACCCCGTGAGCCGCCAAGAATGTTGGCATTTTTGCCACATTGATTCTCATTGATTAATGCATTAATGTATTATTGAAAATCTGACCCCTATACAGGCTTTAATGCGGTTTATGGCGAAAAAAGGAGGAAAATTGAGCAAAAAATGGTTAAGTCAAAAAACTGCAGCGACGCGCTGACATGTTGCAGAATCGCGGTCAACGCAGTCAACGCAGGCAGGTTGGGCGGAACCGTCGCGATATCGCGACATGTTCCGAAATCGCGGGTCGGTCGGCGTCAAAAGCATTAAGTCAAAAACTTGCAGCGATTCGCTGACATGTCAGCGAATCGCGACCCTGGCGGCTTCAAAGGCAAAGTTGAAAATTTGCAGCGCGTCGCTGACATGTCAGCGAATCGTGACGGAAAATGGCGATTGGTACGGCGAGAAGAAACATGTAGCGAAATCGCTACATGTTCCGTTTTCGCGGGGCAGAGAACAGGGAGGAGCCAACGACGGAAACATGTAGAGAAATCGCTACATGTTCCGTTTTCGCGGGTCTTCAGCAGCGAAGCGTATGGCATAAAAATATGTCACGATTTTGCGACATGTCACGATTTCGCGACCCGTCGCGTTTTCGCGACCTGTAACTGTTTTCCCGCCAAGTGCAGTATGAACGGCCGAGGAGATATTTTTGGTTTCCGATGATTTAATATTGACCCGAATTAAATGCTTTGTGGATTTTCGATGCGGTTAAAGTCGAAGAAGCACCCAGGCCACCAAAATTAAAGTTTTATGTATTCAAAGCTGCTGTTCGTGGATTATTTTAACGGCTTCATGCACATGTTCGAAAAACGAATTTAATGAAGGTGCCCGCGAACGTTTCATTGCCTTTAATTTTTGCTTCCTCGAGGCTGTAATCAAGGGATCGTGTGCATAATTTCCAAGATATAATTGTGGATCACAAGAAAGTTGGTTTTAAATATTTAATGTTGCAAAGAGGACGGACCTCTATAAAAACCAATGTAATTCTCATTTACAAGGGTTGGAAAAACTTGCTGCTAGAAACTAGAATTGTATCTGCGGGAATAAAAGGATCAATTTCTAATTTTTCAAGCGTTGCATGGATGAATTTCTTTTCTATTTTCTGCATTTCTAATAGCATTCGTACTCCTGCATTGCTATTACATTTAAATTCTGCATACTGGATTTAAATACTGCGGTCAGGGTACGATTCCTGGAATGTGGGTTTGGAGGGATTTGTGGCATGTGATTGTGCAAAGATTTAGCTGATTTCTTATGTTACTTGCTGTTGTTGCGTTTGTAGTTTCCTGCTGTTGTTTTTTTGATCCCATCACTTCGGCCTGTGGCCATATTTCCCATTTCTTTCTGCAACCTTTTAAATCTCTTTCCAGCAACCCTATCTTAAACCCAATTTTAGAATAGTAGAGGGAACCAGCCCACTCTGGAGATTGGTCTGGGAGCCATTTCTTGCTTCCAGCCTTTCAATGTTGGCCGGGTCTAGGGCGCACTTGTAAAATCCTTTCTTGTGGCAGATTCGTGACCAACAGGAACCTACCCAAGACCCTTCACAGGAACAAACAAAACACCATCCTACTAACCAAGATCCCACTCAAAACACACCATAATAATAACCAAACCATGAAGCTCAAACCCAACCCCACCATCCAAACCTCCCAATATAGAATCCAACCAAGATGAATCTGAGATAGCCACCATGCTTACTTGCTCTCACAACTTCTCCACAATCTTGCACACACTCATTTTGAAACTCTTTCAAAGAGACTCAAAATAATTCTAACATAATAAGGGGTCTCAAGAATCCATTTGTTATATATAAGTTTTTTTTTTTAATATATGATATAAGATATAGAATTGAGATAAATTGTCATATAATTAAATAATTATGCATAGCCACAATATTAATAACAAGATCAAAAATATTATACCCAAATCAAATTGTATATAACATAACATGATATTGTCTATTAGCCAAAAACAATACAAACTATTAGCCCTTTTCAATATCAATAGGAGAATGCCTTAAGTGTATTGATATATCTAACCTTATAGGTATTTTTAAATATATGTACATTCAAAGTAAGAAAAAATATGGGTACACCTTCAAAACCTCTTCTATTAATAGCAAAACCACCACTTTATATCTATATATAGATATAGTATATATTATATATACCTTTTCTTCTTAGGTGTCCATATTAAAAATGCATTTTCTTTATATAGCCTAACAAGTTTCCCTTAGAGGAGATATATATTTAGCATACTAATTAGCCTATCACCATTACTAACTAATCATTGGCATTGACTAATACTATGGTACCATATTATGTCTTAGTGCTATTATATGATACTAAAAAAGTGGTTGGCATAAGCTATACTTATCCACTTAATAACATGCTTCCCAACTTATCTACCTATCTTGCCTTGATACAACCTCAAAAATAGTCTCCTTGAGTTTAAAATTATGGGACCATGGGATACTTTATGGCATAGCCTAATATGGCTATAAATATGTTGACATTTCAATAAACTAGAAAAATGGAAATTCTCCTTGATATTTCTCTAGAAGATGACCCATATTGTAATCATATCATGAATACCATTGTAGAGATGCTTACTCCTTATTCAGTTATCTATTGACACTAATCATCCAATACCTAAAAATACGAAGGCCTATTCTAATGCCTTGTAATCCAAAACAATATCCCTCAAACCTAAAAGTGGGTTACCATTTTCCCTCAGCTCCATAACTCATCTAGCATATTTTCCTTCTACTATATCCTCTAGTCGACATTGAATTTAGCTCTTATATATTTTTTTGGATATCCCTATACTTTGGATTAATCATAATTATGAATGTTCATTTCTACTAGTTTCAATTTGTATATTTACCATGTCTTTGCCTAGTAGGGTTATGTAGTTGTCAACTTTTTGGAAGAGGTTATAGATAGCCTTTGTGTCATGGTGATTCTCCTCAAAATTTTGTAATACCAACTATAGCTCTAAATGTAATTGATGGAGGGATAGCCTCTACTATTCCATTTTTTATTTTTCATATGCTCTTGCCTTGCTCTAAAGCTAATAGTAAGACTATAATATATTAGTTATGGCATCTTGTATTTGAGATCCTAACAAGAATGATGTTCCAAATCTAATTATAGAATTTTCCCCTATAATTATCTAGATTTATCATTTGATATTATCCTAAATTTATTAGTGTTACACTATCTCCTTTAGCAAGTCCTCCTTGGTTATCTCGTGCATTAGTAATCTGATAAAGTATTTATCATAGAGATTCATTCTTGTGAAGTTTAATATGTCATTCGTTTAATTCTTAGTAGTTGTTTTATTGGTGATCTAACTCGTACCTATCTTGATCTACCTTATTCTAATTTGTTTCTTAAAATAGGTCTACCATAGCACTACCAAGATAATTCCTATAAATATCTATGGTGTCATCATCATGTCACAATGGTACTAGAAAGGATTATATAAAGTCAACAATTGAGACAACAATTATAAAATTGACACTACTAACAAGGGCATTCATAGTACTAGTAATGATCAAAGTGAAAGGTCTTATGTTGATCTCTCTAACCATGCTTATAGCTTGGGTTACAACCTTTGGTACAAGAAGAAAACTATTGAGTATCACTAGGTCTAGAAGTATAAAATGTTAAAACCATAACTCTTGAGATAGGATCATTGTATTATTCCTTACAATAGGGATCGAGGTTGCTCCTACATATATTTGGCCTTAAAAAATTCTCTATGTCCATTATGACAACCTAAAATTATGTTATGGTAGAGCTCCATGTGCACAGTACAACCAATCCCTCAATGCTCATATCTTGCACTTCCTCCCTAATAATGTACTCTTTGTATTAATAATTGAAGCACCCTTGTCTTCCTTTATGGTGCCAACTACTTGTCCTACCATATTCATGATAATGGATAAATTTATTAGAGACTTTCCTTTGCCCCTAAAATTGGATTGGTGTCCAACATCATGATGATGGGTGGGTATATGTCTATGAACTATTGCATAATAATTATCTTTACTAGTTATAGTAGTGGTACTACCTTATTTTCCTTCCTCTTGAACCTCTTTTTATTGTAGTAATAGGGAATAGTTTTATGGAAAAATAGCTTGAATTTATACCAAAAGTTATTTATGGAAGCTATCCCATGAGAGGAGGGATCAACTATACCCCTACTAGCAAAGATCCCCAATGTTAGTTGGTAACTTAGCAGTAAATTTAGTTGCTATTGCATAGTCAATATGTAGTTACTAAGTTATTATTTGTGTTAAATCTTAACTACTAGGTGACTACTAGAAGTCTTAATTATGGCAACCCATATGGAATTAAGGACACTAAGTCTATTGTGGACACAAAAATAATATGGGACCCACTAATTGGAGTAACAAGGTCATGTTAGGGACTTCCTTTAATGCTAGAGGAAGGGATTTGAAGGATTTTTTCTTCTAATACTTGAACTCCTAGGAGATTATGATTTACCTTTATCTTTGATTGTCATGTCTCTTCCTTTTTATTTTGGTGATTTAGTAGGCTAGGAAATATGGATTCCTAGGATCAAATATTCTAGTGATAGTGGTGACTAAACTACAATAATATTTTTGTTTTTGAGCCTTATCTTTCCTATATTTTTTTTGATAAAGGGATGATTATTTGATAGAGGGAAAGTATGACTATTTTAGTCCTAGAGGATCTCCTTGGCATAGATGCTTATTCTAGTGGCTTGGATTATTTTAGCACCTTAGTGCTACTACTCTCTCCTTATTCATTTGATATATTCCCTTTTATTTCATACATATCCTATTGGTAGACAAACAACCTTTTATCCAAACACATTACTTTGTTTTATAATGCTATCATTTGTCACCACTCTTGTTAGGTTCACGTGCATTAAATACCTTTAGACTATATTCTAGTCTAGCTCATAAGGAAAATAATTTAAATGTAGCTTCTTATTATCTCTTGATTTGTTGATATAGTAGTAATATGTGTCACACCTTTCCCAAATGTAAGATTATCAAGTAATTAATTCTTGGAAGGTTATCCATGGAAACCTATAGCTCTCAAGTAAATGCTTTGCCATCCACACCATCCACACTAGAAATTATAGATGTAATCACACCATTAAGATATCTAAAGTATCTTCGTTGAACTCCAATGCATGTTTGGGGTTGGTAAACATATTTTTTAAACCTTTCTAACCTAGTATATATTAACATCATGGCTTCTACAATCAAGGTGGTGTATTTTAACACTATTATTTGGTCATTGTTGACCTCTTGGATGTCCTTGATGCTCATCCAAAAATTGAAAATTATTTTTTTCTAGGTTGTGCAAACTTTATTTTATCACCATATCATAATTGACCTTCTTTCTTATTACTATAATTGAATATCTTCTACAGTTGTATAACATATTTTAAGAAATTACTTTGATAATTAGTCATTCATTTCAACTATGGATATAGATCAAGGTATCCACTTGTGCTAACTCATATACTTCTTTAATTGTGACTAACACCTTTTCTCTAATAAACCTCTATATTGATCCAAAACTTACAAATTTCAATCACCCAGGCCACCACATATGGTAGGGTACCTAGGAATAGATATTTGGGAATATATTATTATATTGTATAAGGGTTGGCATGGGCCACACATAAACCAAGGTTGATTGTATTATAACATTATATTATATTATAATATTATATTATATTAGTAGTAGGCTCCCCAAAGTAGAACAAGAATATGGATATATAAAGAAGATATATTTGTCATTGTAATTATCATGGAGATGAATCTTATGTAATCGTCTTTGCCCATGAAGTGGCTTATGGGAATTTACCCTCCTTAAGTGGCCTCTCATATTGGGAGATCTTGTGGAGTGATTCCTTCCTTAAGGAGTATTATTTGTGTTTTCCTACCTTAAGGCTATTATCTATCTCTCTTATTTTTGGATTTTCTATTGTGGTTAATTACTTGTGGATGAATGATTTGATATTTCTGCATATTGGTGAATGATTTATGTTAATGATAATAAATTTTTGCAACAAGTGGTATCAGAGTAACAATTTTGGCAAAGTGGGATTTTTGCATGAAATTACAGAATTAGGGAAAAAAAAATTTGGAAAAATGTCTCATATTTCAGGAGCCATATCTTTGCAAAAGTTTATCCAATTCATGCAATTCTTGGATCATTTTGTACAAAATTTGAAGAGCTTTAAAATGAGTGGTCATATGATGGAATATAAGCAGTATTGAGGGAGATATAACCTTATGAATTCAATCATATAGAACAAGGGCACTGATAAATTTTCAAATCACAATTTTCTTTTTTTTTCACAACTTTTTGGAAAAACATCTCATCTTTCAAGAGCCATATCTTTGCGAAGGTTTATCCGATTGGGACTAGTTTGTGAAAAATTTGAAGAGATTTAAAATGAGTGGTCATATGAAAGAATCTAAATAGTATTTATGGATATATGACCTTTGTAATTCAGCCATCTAGAACAAGTGCAGTTACAAATTTTCAAATCACGAATTTCTTGGAAGACAAAATTTGTTAGTTCGGGTAAGCAAATTAGTTTTGTTTGTAAGAATAATTGTAGATCTAGTTGTCTATGTGGAATTTTAGCTTCAGATCAATGGGAAGATATTTATTTCCATAAAACCATAGTTTGCATTAGGGCATGCTATATATTGCCAAAAAACCCTAGTTGCATTAGGGCATCAACTATGGCACTGCAAAATTTTAATGGAGAAGATGATATTGATGTTAGGGATTGGTGGAAAAATTTTACATGGATGTATAAACCTATTTGGAAAATTATGCTTCCTTGATTTCTTGGAGGAGAAGCTCTCTCTTGGTTTTATAGTTTTAATAGTGCCATCACTTGGGATGAAATGGAGCATGCATTCTTGAGTAAATGGGACCCATATAAAAATATAGCTAGTTTGAAGGTCATCCTCAAGGATGATGAAGATAAAATAAACATGCTTCAAGAAGAACTAGAAAAATATCTTGAGGGAAGGGATAAAAATATAGATAGCCTATTAGATGTCATCAAAGACCTTGAAAAGAAACTATAGGGAATTCAAAATGAGTGGAATGAAATAAAAGGAGAATGGGAAGTTTTCAAGAAACAAAATGAAGACTATGAAAAAGAAATAAAATTACTCGATATGGAGAAATAGGAAAATGTTAAGGAATATAGTGAGAAGAATGAAGCCACATATTTAGATTTTCAAAAGCAAGTGAAGGATCAAAAGGGTTTAAATTCATCTAAAAGTTCTATTTTGCAGGTTCATGGAAGCATTCAAAAGGAACAAGTTATTATTTCCATTGACCCTAGTAGCAGATATAATTTTATTAATATTGCTTTGGCTAAGAGGTTGTAGGTTCAAGCAACAAAAATTAAGGACATACAGTTGGAGGGTGAGAATTTTCAGATTTTTGAAGATTTAAATATCACCATGGATAAATATGTTTTACATTCAAATTTTCAGGCTATTGAGATGCATGATGAGGATATTATTTTAGGTTATAGTTGATTAGATTATTTTGGTACTATTAACATTAATGTGCAAAATAAGTTTATGAATTTATGGTATAGGAAAAATAAGATAACATTATAGGATATTTCTTAGTTTAAAGAGCAAGTATCCAAGGAAAAACAATAAGTGGTTGTAGAGAAACAAATTAAAGAACAAATAGAAGAACCTAAAATAAAATCCAAGAAGGTAGTAGCAATCAAGCCCATGGAAATAATAGTAACAAAGTCCAAGGAAGCATGATAGAAGAGAACAAGGACACATCAAATAAAGGGATAATGAAAGAACAATGTGTATAAGAATTTAGAATAGTGGGGCCAAATCTTGAGGAGTCGAAGAAGGCATAACATCAAGTTAAGGCTACACCATATCGCCATACACACCACCATGAGCAAAAAAAATTGTGGAGGTATGGTTCAAGGCAATAATATTATGGTTCTACATGGAATCAAAAGGGCACCAACTATGGCAGTGTTTGGCAGAGAAATCATAGTGATCCTAGTTTTCATAATAGTTTATTAGCATCAAGGAACAAGTGGATCCATCATTCAAGTTATCAAAATACAGTAGCAGAAGTGTGGAGCCAATGAAGCAGATTTGGATACTCAAGTAACAAAATGGCATACCAGCATCAACATGTTTCACTTGGATGGATGGATGATCAAGATTGGTACCAGTTGCTAAAATTGCTTAGCAAATCATATTATCTTATTTCTTCACATATTTCAAGGATGAAACATTTGTAAGGAGGGTGGCATGGTAGGGTACCTAGGAATAGTTATTTGGGGATATATTATTATATTGTATAAGTATTGGCATGGGCCACACATAACCCAAGGTTGATTGTATTATAATATTATATTATATTAGTAGTAGGCTCCCCAAAGTAGAACAAGAATATGGATATATAAAGAAGAGATATTTGTCATTGTAATTATCATGGAGATGAATCTTATGTAATCATATTTACCCATGAAATGGCTTATGGGACTTTGCCCTCCTTAAGTGGCCTCTCATATTGGGAGATCTTGTGGAGTGATTCCTTCCTTAAGGATTATTATTGGTGTTTCCCTACCTTAAGGGTATTATATATCTCTCTCTCATTTATAGATTGTTATTATAGATAATTACTTGTGGATGAATGATTTGACATTTCTGCATATTGGTGAATGATTTAATGATAATAAATTTTTGTAACAACATCATCATTGATAGGATAAAATTTGTAGACACCTAAAATGTGTCATGTTTAGGGGAGCTACTCATAGAGACACATTCATAAGATCACATGACATAGTCTTGGACTTTCCAAGCATCAAAAGTGGTTCTCACCACTCATCTGGGGCATTTTAAGCCCATCCAAGCCTAGTCCGCTCAAGACTAGAGCGGCCAAAAGTTAGCCACTCAAGCTTAGAGCGGCCAAACCTTAGCCACTATAGATGATAGTGACCAGATCTTAGCCACTGCAGACGACAATGGCTAAGCCATAAAAAGCATTTTGCCGACAAATATACTCAATCACGGGTGGAAGTGGTAGTCTGCATGCAATAAAGGTGAGCGGGAGTAACTTTGCATTCCCTTTCATGGCTAGTTCACATAAGAGACTTGAGTTTGCATTTAGACTTTAGTTAACCGGCCTCCAAACATAGACAAAGACAAAGCTGCTCATGCTAACGACCAGTTTGCATAGGAGACTCAAGTTTACAGTTAGATTTTAGTTAACTGGTCTTTAAACATAGAAAAGACAAAAATCTTCTCATGCTAACCTTCACTACGCATGAGGGATTCAGTCCTAGGGCTTGGGCATAGACCTAGGGTTTCACACACTTTAAAAGGTGCAAGCCTGAGAGCACCAGATATACAATTTTTGAGAAAGGAGACGATCTTGATACAAGATGGAATTTTGATCAAAGAGAGGGAGAGTCCACTTGAGGGTTTCCCACATACAGGATATTCAACATATCGAGCAAAGCAACCATCATTTCAACATCGGATACAAGCTTCGATCCATAGCCTTGAAGCAAAGAGGGCAAGATTCGCTTTAGCGATTGTTGTCTTGGACAGTGGCCTGCAGGCCTAGCTTAGGGTTTTATACATTAGTTTCATTATTATGTTTAGCATATCATTAGCATAGCATCATTTCATTCATTTAACTTCATAGCATAGGTTTAATTTGCACTTGCTTTCATTTTGGTATATTCATTACTAACAACCTCATCCAGGGAGGCATTCTTGGACATCTAAGCGTGTGTTGTTGTTTCATTGCTTACAGGGCCATAGGTTCATCGAATGAAATATGCAACATACGAGAGCAAAAAGGGATCCCTCTAGGGAATAGACCTGGAGAAGGAGGCATCTATAAGCCCTCATACATTTCTATGTGTGGAACCGGGGAGCTTGTGATAGTGCACCACCCCTTTGCGAGGGGACATTTTACCCACTTGTAACCTCATTGTATCAAAATGGGTATCCCTAAGAGGGACCGACTTGTAACCGGGTTTCAATACAAATAAAGAGACATATCTTTGTTACTTCCATGTTATATGCTTTTTCATGGTCTTTCATTTCATTTTTGGGTTTAAACACATTTGCAAGTAGGGTAAGAGCGGTGCGTGCACCCGGGGTCGCTACAGATGGTGATCATGGTGGGACATCCACTAAATTTTTATTTTTCTACCTAGATACTAACTTAATTTTGTGTGCAGGCCTAGCCGCTCTGATCTACAATGGCCAAAAATCAGCCACTCTGAGCCACAATGGCCAATAGAGCCTTAGTCGCTCCTGCTAACAGTGGCCAGGAACCAACTACTTTGGTCGACAACGGCCAGCATTGGAGTGTAGCAGAGGTCAAAACACCGACTCTCTGAGCTGGATCAAAGGTTGGTATAGCTTCTCTAATATTTTATAGCTTTTTGTCTACTTATGTGTGTCTAAAATAGTGAACTTAAAGCACATTTCTATTTGGGAATTGAAAGAATAAAAGAAGAAAGAATTAGGTGATTGCATATCTTAGATCTTCTTTTAGATTTCCACTAGGCATTGCTAGGAACAATGGCTTCTATCTATAAATTTCACCCTAGAATCCAACGTGCTAGACATTGTATGGTTGGTTTGCTTGTTTTGAGGCCTTTCTAAAGGCCATACTTGCACCCGATAGAGTGCACTCATTAATTTCATAGTAGTTCATGCATATTTCTGAAGATTGAAATGCATTTTGCATTAGGCATATAGGGAAAGTTCATGGCTGCTATATGATGCATTCTTATTCATGCAATCTTAAAATGAACCACACACACGCATGTTTCTTCTAAACATTGGGGAGTTGGATTTCATCACCAACCCTCAATTCAGTCCGATGACATTGGAATTCATCTCCTTCCACCGGTTTGCCCCCTAGATTCTCCTAGAAATGGATTGAAGAACTTCTTCATAGTGGTACTAAGGTACTGGTGTTCAAACTATCTCCCACTATTGGAACATTCATTGGTTCAGAGTGGAAGAGCTAGGCGAACCCCCCACTGGGATTTCAGTGGTGTACCCTAGTCTCTTTTGGGAAATCATGTTTGGCATGAGTACTCTTGATTATCACTATGGATGAGTCTCCTCATTCCAAATCCGAAGCAAGAAGCAAGAAACAACAAAACATCAAAATACATCAAATAGTTAGGGCACACTTAAATCTATAATCAAGATAAACATTTGTGTGATATTGTTTGATCATATTTAAAGTGCAACACAAAATCTAAATTCCAAAATGATGGTTAAAACAAGAAGTAGACATCCCTGGTCTGACATCGAGGGAGGGTCCAAAACAACACATACCCTTAGGCGAAGTCATAGTAACATTGAAAGACCTACTCGAAAGACCGTAAGATGTAGTTCTATGAGTCTAAGGGGTGATAACTCAACCCTTGGGGGATCTCCTCGAGAAACCCCACATAGGGAACCACAACATGAAACTACATCTCATAAACACAAAGAGGCCTCATGACCATCATCATCAAGGAGACATGAGGAAACCTCAAAGGCTTCCTCTAAACACACAGAAACATCTTAGAGACATGAGGAAGCTTCAAGAGCTTCCTCCTCACATAGACATAAAGAGGGTTCTAGACCTCGTTCTTCACATAGAGATGATGAGGTTTCTCCTTCTCCATCCTCATGGAGGGTAGAAAGGACTACGAAACCCTCATCACCAAAAGGGCACATGAGAGTCGAAACATCTCAACATTCACATGAAACACTTAGAATAGATCAGCCCACTAAGGGGCAAGAAACTAGAAACACATCCAGTCATAGACATCAAACAGAAGATATCCTTCAAACAAGAGGAAGGATTCCATTAGACTATGACCTCATTGGAGTGAATGGCACCCCATGGGATCAGCCATGGAGAACAAGACAATTGGATGAGTTGGATCGGTTGCATCCGAGGCCACCTCCTAGAACCATAGCCATAGAGAATTCTACATCTGGAAGCTCACAAACCATGACTTCTAAGCCCACTTCTCAAACTAGGGGTACCTCAAGATGACCCCATAGCAAACACACAAAATATGATCATAGAGACACTCAAAAATATACTAAAAAAATCACATTGGCTAGCGAGAGTGAGGAAACAATAGAAACCTCTAAGAGAGATCTACAAATCAAAATGACTAGGACAAGGTCAGATAAGCATGAGTCCTCTATGACTGTGCAAGTTAACCATGTGTGACGGTTAGAGAATGCCTTATACAAAGAGTGAGAGCTTGTGGATGCTCTTGAACAAGATAAATAGAGAGAACGGTTGTTGCACCAACATGAGCAATGTTTGAGAGAGCAAGCTGAGCAACTAGCTCACAACAACCAACAAACAAGTGGAAGTGATCATCAAAGAGATCAACATACTGACTCACCAAGAGAGGAGCGCATTAGACAAGAAAGTAACTTGCAACAAAGTCACCCTCCAAATCATGAGAGGAACCCAACTGAGGGGGAATGGGTAAACTTAATAGAGTTAGATCAGGCACATCTTGAATCCCCTCATGGAAGGGAAGAAAATAGAGCCAATCAAATGGATAGAGTGTTACCTCCACCACCACCATGGGGGGTCTGCAAGAGGAGGAACTCCTCGCTTCAAAGGCATTTTGAGAGCTTGTTGAGAAGATGAAAGCCTTTGAGAAACAAGAGGTTGTTGGGAGCCAACCAACATTGAACAAAATACACAACCAACCATTGTGTCCATCAGTTCCTAGCCCTCCCTATCCTAAGCACTTTGAGATGCCTAGGCTAGAGAAGTTTAAAGGTGAAGAGGATGCACAAGAGCATGTCACCAATTTCATCAATGCATGCTTTCATCTCGAAGACCATGATGCTCTTATGCTCAAGACATTCATCATGACATTTTTAGGCGTAACCACCCAATGGTTCAACCAACTGCCCAAGCATAGCATAGCAAATTTTGAACAACTAGTGAACGCTTTTCTAAAGCATTTCTCTTTTAGTGTTAAGAGGAGAGTGAACCTTTCAGACCTGGCCAATCTAAAACATTATGATGATGAGCCAATAATGGATTACGGGAATAGATGGAGAAAAATCATGGCAAAATTATCATTCTCCATTCCCACAGAAGAAATCATCCGGATGTTCACCAAGAGTTGTTCCAAACACATTTCCCTCTTGCTACAACTACAACAATACCCCTCATTTGAGGAAGCTTTGGCACAAGCCAAACTCATTGAGGACATCAAAGTAGATGAGGGAACCATAAAACTCTAGACCAAGAAGGAGTGGAGCAAAAATGACAAGAATGGCAAATATAAGCAGAAGCAGGCAAACCCTACCCTAGTTAATCAAGTGGTATTGGCTACGCCTAAGGATGGGGCTATGCAGCAACCCCAAAATTATCAAGCACAACCCCCACCAGCTAACTATGATCCAAAGAACAATCAGGGTCAAAACAAAGAATGCAAACCCCCTCATTATTTTACACCATTGATAGAATCAATGCAATCAATCTTCAATCAATTGAGTGAGGTGGGAAATATCAGATTCCTTGATATACCTCTTATAGATCCCAACCATCCTAAGCCAAAAGGATATAGGGAAGATCAATTCTACCCGTATCACAAGATACCAGGATAAATCAAGTTTGGTTGGTTTCAAAAGGGAAAATGTGGGGGGGGGGTAAGGGCCCCCCCAAAAAATATGGGCATCTACAAAAACCTATTACCAAACCATGAGGTCCCTAGAGGGCAAGGTGCACAAGTCAATCAGGTCCAAATTGATACGCCTACCCATGGGTGTGTTGGGATGGTTGAAATTGTCAATATAGCAACCAAGACTAGACGGTATGGTCAACCACAACCTCCCGCAACTCCCATCAACATCCCAGCTACACCTAGGTAGAGGCAGGGGCAAGACAACCTTCTAGGTCCACCAACCCGACTTGTGGTAACTATCCGGAGTAGACTTGAGCAAAACTTACAAATGACTCCGACTAAGCTATCCATTTATGAGCTCATACAATAGTCCCCAAAGCATCGGGAGACCTTGATGGAGATTTTAAAGTCAATAGAGCTCCAACCACAAGATCTGAATGCATTCACCCATTTTGTGGGACAAGTACAAGAATTCCAGGAACCTGTAATCTGATTCTATGATTATGAGATTAAGATAGTATCTACTACCTTACCAGACCCTCCGCTGCACATCGTGGCATCAGTTAATGATTTTCTATTTAAGTGGGTCTTGATCGATATAGGTTCATCAATCAACATCATCACAACAACAGCAATAGAACACCTTAAGATCCCCAAGTCCAATATCATTCTGGGAGCCTACACATTAAGAGCTTTCAATGATGCTTTATGCAATACTATGGGAATGATAGTCCTACCTATCAAGGTGGGGCATAAGACCATCCCCGTGATGTGTCATGTCTTGGAAGGGGCCATGCAATACAACATCCTCCTAGGGAGGCCTTGGATAAGGGACATGAGATGTGTTCCTTCGATCTTACACCAATGTGTCAAGTATGTGCATGATAACAAAGTCTACATGGTGTTGGTCGATGAAGAGCCATTCAAGTATGTCCACCAGGTGGATTGTCTAGGAGAATTTGTGATTCCTTTAGCCCACTTGTTGGTAGGACCTTCATCTCCAAATATTCGACTGGATAACAAAGACAAAGGGGCACAAAAGGACCCATCCACATCAACACCTCATCTTACACACAAAACAACTAATGCTTCTAGTAAACCATTAACGCCTAAACCAAAGAATGATCAGAAGCTAAAGGCACCTATGGTTGAGAAAAACAAACTCAAGGAAATGCTAACCATAGCTATTGAAGAGATTCCAACTCCCATGGAGGAAGAAGATCACCAAGACCAAGTCGAAGATGATGACTACCATCCCGCTTCGCTAGTGTCATCCGTGGGGTCATCCACCTCACATGCAACTATACACTTGGCAAGCATAGGGATAGGAGAGTATCTTGTGTAGAACATAACTTTTACACCTATCATAGAATCTGCACAGGACATGGGATGACCGAAAGATCTAAGACCACCAGTGGGAATAGTGGTTCCACTTGGAATCCCTCCTAACCAGACAAACTTCATCTACGTTGGCCTAGATTGTGCCCATAAATCTATGGATATAGACGAGGACAATGATGAGCTATTCACTATCAATGTTCGCTACCTCTCTAATCCTGAGTTTGCTCTGACCTATTTTGAGCATTGCCATTGGCATGGTTATGGCCTTGGTATATATGAGCAGGGGTGTAGGTGGCCATTCGAGCTACAATACCAACTCCCATCTGATATATTTGGGCTAGGATATCACATCAAAGGTCGAGATGACCCTCTAGCAGTAGCATTAGATAGATTAACCTTGGGGTTAGGAGAAGACATCGATTTTATTCCTTATCATCCACCAAGTGCAAGATATCTGGACAACAGACAAGTGGCTATGGCAAGCATACCACCTCCTGAGACTTATCATCCAAGATCCACAATTGATGTCACCCCAATAGGTTACAACTCATGGGATGATGAGCAAGAAGAAAATGCATATGTGGCAAGTGATGATGAAGCACAAGAGGGCTTGGCCTATCATGAGCCTCGCTATTTACAAAGCTTTACCTGGTCCGGACACCATGAGAGTGGATACATATCGGATGAAAGTGACTATGAGTCAGAGGACTCAATAGAGAGAGCCTACTTAGGGGTAAGGCAATGGCCCCATGACTTGGGGCAACATACTAATGCAAATGGATTCTTCATAAGTGACGAAGAATATGAGGATGAAATAGAGATGGCTTACTTAGGGCCAAGACATGAGCCCCTCATCTTGGGACCGCATACTAATGCTAATGGCTTCTGGATAAGTGATGATGATTTCGAGGATGAGACTGAGATGGCCTATCTTGGGCCTCGCCATTTATGACAAGTCAATATGTTGGTGGAAAGAGAAGTAGTACTTCATGCCATAGACCCTGGCTTGCGGTTTTTGGGGATACCGGTTGACTTAAATGCCATTCATCGCATGGTCAATCCCCCTCCACCTACATTCAGATAGCTCTTAGAGCCTAATGATCCTATTATCCGACCAGCTCATGGACCAGATCCAGAGATTCCCATTCCTCTAGAGCCTCATCATGAGCATGGAAGGGAAACCTCGAAGATAAGATTTCACCCATGTGGTCCTGGAGATTTCATCCCATCCATCAATACAATCTCCATTGATTTGACCACTCCACTTCATAACCTAGCAGATCCCACTAAACCTTTGTGTCTCGACATGTAGGCTATTGATTGGGATCACGCTAATTCACCAATAGAGCTTGGAGATCTTTTCCCTAATGAAGAGATGTTACAACCATTCCATTTTGCATCAGGTTGTGCATATGATGTGTTCCACGCTGGTTTGGATCCTGAGTCAGTAGGACCTATAAATCCCATCGATGACATTCACTTGATACCCATGCCTCACCAGTTGGAGGATGGGTCACGTATGGCTATAGAAGTGACTTTCAAAGTGGACATTAGCAATGATCCTACTCAACCAAAGAAAGTCAAGTTTAGGGAAAGTCTATCTCCAGAGGAACAAGCCATCATAATTCCTCTCCTAAAAGAGAGGCCAAATTTATTTTCTTGGACTTACAAGGATATGCCTAGGATAGATCCAAAGTTAGTCATTCACAACCTTTCATTGGATCCCCTAAAGAAGCCAGTTAAGCAAAAATTGAGGAAGATGCATCCAACCATCGCTTTGATGGTAAAGAACGAATTGCAAAAACTAATGGATGTAGTTTTCATAGTTCCTATCGACTATCCTGAGTGGGTATCAAACATGGTGCCCATAGGAAAACTAGATGGAAGAGTCTGCATTTGCATAGATTTTAGGGACTTAAATAGGGCAACTTCGAAGGATTCATTCCCATTGCCAAACATAGACGCTCTTGTTGATGCCACTGCAGGTCATGAGATGCTATCCCTAATGGATGGGTTTTCTAGATACAATCAAATCTGAATAAAACCCGAAGACCAGCACAAGACTACTTTCATAACTCCATGGGGAACTTTCTATTACAAAGTGATGCCATTCGGTCTCAAGAATGTTGGTGCCACATACCAGTGGGCCATGACATACATATTTCATGATTACATGCACACAATCTTGGAAGACTACATGGATGACTTGCTAGCCAAATCATTGATGCGGCAAGAGCACACCGAGGTCCTTACAAAAGTTTTTGATCACCTCATAGAGCACAACGTCAGATTGAATCCTAAGAAGTGCATGTTTGGCGTAACTTATGGTAAGCTCTTAGGGTTCATTGTTTCCATGAGAGGCATTGAAGTCGATCCGAAAAAGTAGAAGCCATAATGGAGATGGCTGCCCCTACCAACATTAGGGAATTAAGAAGCCTACAAGGCAAGGTAGCATCCATCAAATGGTTCATCACACAACTATCAGACAAGTGTCGACCCATGAATCGGTTGCTACGCAAAGATGTCCCATTTCATTGGGATGAAGAGTGCAAACAAGCCTTTGCAGAAATCAAAACATACCTAGCAATGCCGCCAGTGCTAGCTCCACCAAGGCCAGACGTACCATTTTTGCTATACATATCGGCTACTAATTTTGCTTTGGGCACCATGCTAGCCCAAAATAATGTGCAAGACAAAGAGCAAGTCGTATATTACATTAGTCACACATTGGTAAGCTATGAGCTAGGATATGCGTATGTAGAAAAGTTGTGCTTAGCAGTGGTCTTTGCAACCAAAAAGTTGTGACATTACATGTTGAGCCATACGACTTACGTTATATCAAAATAGAATCCTTTGTAGTATATGATGAACAAGACATATCACAATACATGTACTACAAAGTGGATCATGCTATTGATAGAGTTTGACCTAGAATTCATAAGCCAAAAGTCCATCAAGGGACAAGTCATAGCAGATCAGTTAGCAGAGGCACCTCTTAAGGATAGCAAGCCTCTCATGATAGAATTGCCTGATGATGTAGTCTTCACATTATCAGACCCGCCAGAACCCGAAGAACCTGAGAAACAAAGAGAAATGGTGTTATTCTTTGATGGTTCAAAGTGTGAACAAGGGGGCAGAGTAGGGATAGTCTTTATTACACCGTAGGGCGCTCCATTGCCCTTATCATTCAAACTAGACTTCCCTTGCACAAACAATAACATAGAGTATGAAGCCTTGATCTTGGGACTCCAAACAGTAGTTGCAATGGGCATTAAAAGATTGAGTATCTTTGGTGACTCCTTGCTCATAGTGAATCAAGTCAAAGGATTGTTCCAATGCAAGTGTCCACTCCTAAAATCTTACAAGGAGCTTGTTGACACTTACCTAGCCCGATTAGAATGGTATGACATCGAGGCAATCCCTCGTACATCAAATAGATTTGTAGACACCATGGCATCTTTGGGATCCTTAATCCCTCAGAATCCATCCATTGATTTCACAACCGTTCATGTGAAAGTGCTCATATTTTTTGCAATACAACATGAGGTTATTGACAACCTAGAGTCAGTCAACATGATCCAAACCGAGCCAAATCAGGATTGGTCATTCAAAGTTAGAGCCTTCTTGCAAACAGCCCCTTGGGAGTCTTTGATCTCTCAAGGTCCCATGGAATGTGGAACAACCATTCATCACAGGATTGCTTCCCAATCAGTGTTCACAAGTGTTGGATCGCAAGGAGAGCACGCAGTTTTATCCATAGAAGTAGTAGCTTATCAGGATTGGCTTTCCCAATTGTGGGATTTCTTGAAGCTTGGAACAGTACCGCAAGGCCTGTCATAGGCTAAAAAATGAACATTTAAGCAAAAGGTGACTAGATACATTTTTCTAGGAGAGATCCTTTATAGACGAGGTTACGATGGAATGCTCCTTCATTGTCTTGAGCCCCAAGAAGCATCTTGGGCAATTTTGCAAGCTCATGATGGTACATGTGGTGGTCACTTCAGTGGCATGGCCATCATTAAGCGTATTTTGAGAATGGGTTATTATTGGCCCACTATGGAAAAAGAGTGTTGTGAGTATGTCAAGAAATGCATAAAGTGTCAACATCATGCAAACCTCACTCACTTGCCATCGCAAGCCCTGCAACCCATCCAGGCGGCATGGCCCTTCTCGCAATGGGGATTAGACTTGATTGGGAAGATATCTCCCCCATATTCAGGCCGACACACGTTCATCATAATGACCACTGAGTATTTCACCAAATGGGTCGAAGTGATCCCTTTAACATCGACAACTGGACCAAGGATTGCGGAGTTTATACTCCACAATATCATAAGTCGATTTGGGGTCCCTTCAAATATTATATCGGATAATGGACCATATTTCAAGAACAAAAATGTGCATGCTTTAATGAACAAATACCATATTCAGCACAATTTTTCAATGCCTTATTATCCACAAGCAAATGGGCAAGCAGAAGCCTCAAACAAAACAATAGTCTCCATCTTGAGGAAAATAGTAGTAGATAATCATAGGGATTGGCATTTGTAGTTGCCTCTGGCACTATGGGCATACAGGACTAGTGTACGGATGCCCACTGGGGCAACACCATTTTCACTTGTATATGGCGCTGAGGCCATCATGCCCCTAGAACTAGAAATCCCAACCTTGCGCATAGCATTAAAGGACTTCATAGATAATGACACAGCATGGCAAGACCACCTGGATCAGTTAATGCTTCTGGATGAATGATGGGTCAATGCCTTGGAGCATCTCCATGTTTACCAGAATCACCTTGCATGAGCATACAATAGTAAAGTCCATTTGAGAGAATTCAAAGTTGGGGATCTAGTGCTCAAAGAAAATCAGTAGAACTCAAACCTACCATCGCATTTGTGAGACAAATTTATGGTAAATTGGATAGGCCCCTACATAATTTCAGAGAGAGTCGGGCCTGGAGCATACCGCCTAACATCTTTGGATGGTGTTGAAGAGCCTGAACCTCTCAATATCATTCATCTAAAGGTATTTCATACATAAAATAAAAAACATTCAAATATGTCATAAAATCAAAAACATTCAAATATGTCATAAAATCAAAAACATTCAAATATGTCATAAAATCAAAAACATTCAAATATGTCATAAAATCAAAAACATTCAAATATGTCATAAAATAAAAAACATTCAAATATGTCATAAATCAAAACATTCAAATCAAATCACAAAAAGGCTCCAAGGGTATCCAATCCGCTTGGTCAAAATCAAAGTACAAAAAGCTCCAAAGGCATCTTAAAGCCCTTTGGTCAAATCAAAAACAAAGAAAAACCAAAAATACAAAAAAAACATTTGCATCTTACATTCGCATAATTGCATATTCATACATATCCATTGCATTCACTTATGTTATGATCACAATCTTACAAACGATGCCACAATTTGTATTTCAATCACAATATACAAGTTATCCTCATCCATGCATCCATGTGTGTAATTGTGTTTCTCAACACAACCAAATAATGTTGCTATACGAAATATGTAAAGGTTTCCTATTATTTCAACCATGTCTAGTGGTCTTATCAACTTTTGTAGAAAGCCATTTTGATTAGTAGTAGAGCAAGGTCTAGTTATAGTACCTTGGATATTCAGGATCCCATCACTAATTGAAACACTAAAATCCTAGTTGATACAAGGGAAAGATGAAAACTACAAAGTGGTCTAGGTTACCAAAAGTGAAAAGGAACTTCCTTGCTTATCCCCCTGTGCAACCGGTTTAAAGGTGTTGAGAATTGGCAAAAGGACAAGTTCTGCCCTACCCAGAAATGAGTGATTATCATCACTGCATACATCCCTTGCTTTCATAAAATTAAGCAAAATCCCGGAACAAGGCCAAATTCAAATCTCAAAATCGAAAGTTCAAATTCTTCAAAATTCAAATATCAAAACCAAAGTCATAGTTCAAAATATCAAAGAAAATCAAGCAAAATAAATAGTGATTATCATCACTACAAGAGTCCCTTGCTCAAGAGAAAAAAAAAAATCAGTCAAAATAAATAGTGATTTTCATCACTAAGTATGAGCAAGTATCCCAAATGAATGAAGAAAAAAAGGGAATAGAACTTGAATCCCTGGAATTCTCAGCATTGCACAAAACTGGAAGGAGAAATCCTTATGCATGATGATATGTCTATCACAAAAGCTCCTAGCATTTGTATAGACCAATGTTTGAATGTGGATGAGCTAGCTTAGGTAACTCAAAACTGCCTAGTGGTATAGTCCAACTAAGTCCAACATAAGGATAAGATAAAACACTTGAGAATCCCTGATCTTAGCAATGGGCTGAAAGAATCCCGCCTGACATCGGAGGAAATGCTTGAGTTATATCAAAAATATATTCATTTGCACACACAGAGAGAATGAATATCCAGGTACAGAGTGAAAGTCTTGCTTTACAAAAATCTTGTATGACCAGTACATAATTGTTGATAGGGTAACTAGAGTGTTTGAAGTCTCAAGAAAAACCCGCAAACAAATTTCTACCATAGCAACAATTCATATCATCAATCACATCATCAAATTTCTTTATAAGCTTCTATAAATTAGGGGGTATTAATAAAATAATATTAAAATAGATACCGAATATATGTCAGAAATGACGTCTAAACGACCACTAACTATTTTACATCTCTTAAATTATAGAAGCTTATCCAGAAAATGCATACATTCCACACCATTACATTGCACATATGGAGGATTTAAATAAATTAATTCTTATGAGTAGAATGATTCATGGTTGTTATACTTTCTGTGGTATCACCCATTAAAATTGTCAAAATCATGGCATAGGCATCCATTATGTTTTAAGTAATTGAAACATACAAGTTCATTCATGTTAAATTACATACTGCATTCACCATATCATGGCATGAGTTAGATGTATAAATTAAAACAAAATTAAACATACATTTAACAAAAACATTTCATTCATAAATACGTAGGTCATGAATCATCCATTTACATCAAAGATCAAATCATTTGCATTTCATTCATAAATACGTAGTTCATAAATCATCCATTCACATCAAAGATCAAATCATTTGCATTCATCAATACATAGGTCATAAACCATTCATTCACATCAAATATCACATCGTTGCATTCACCCATACAAAGGATCACAAATCCATCATCAAATCAACTCGAAATCCATCACGTAATGCCACAATAATTAAATCATAAAAGCATCTCCATAAACACATACATAAGTATCCATCTCAAATCCACATCAGCATAAATATCATCTATCATCTAACACATACATGTATCAATTCATCATAATACCATCATCCATCGCATCATAAAACAAAATAAAACAAAAACATAAGCAATAAATGATACACATAATGAGTCATAAAGCAAATATATCATATAAAGGTGTGTATCAGGTCCATAAAAGGTACAAAAATACCCATAGGCTATAGTCAGGTAGGTCAAGCCGACCTCAAAAATGAATCAAAAGTGCCACCATCAATCAAATACAAGGGTTGAGCCCCCGACATCACCTCCCCTAGTGCCACCTCCCCCTATGGTGGTGTCACGAGTCGAATGGTGTGAACCTGCTGGCCTCTCTGTCTGAGTCCGGGTCCTCTGGCTAGGATGGGCAGAAGACTACCCTGAGGTGGATCGCCCACTGACCTGTGAACCACCTGCGCCTGGTGCCTCCTTAGGGACAATCCCATACCTCTTGAGCTACATCTGGAGAATGGTAATGTGACCAACATGATCTTAAATCTACCCCTCATACTCATCCAATAGTGACTGCAGGTGTAGGACCTCTACCCCTAGATCTATCTCTAGAGCCCCCTATGGTGTAGAAGGAGGAACAACAAACTGCATCCTAGTAGTACCACCCTCGATAGTAGCCTACAAAGCCTGTATCTACGCTATGAGCTGCTCTATGGTGGCATCCCATTGTGCTATGGTAGCATCTCACTGCTGCACCTGGATCTGGGTCGACTGGAGCTCGACCTCGACCTCATGCAACTATGCTCTCAGAGGAGAATCTCTCTCCTTGAGCTCCAACTCCTCCTCATCCTCCTCAGGAGCCTCCTACTCCTCCACTACCACCTGCTCTACTGGTTGGCCCCATACCTCAGTCCTGGCTTGGACTCTGCACCCTATCGGATCTGCACCATCATCCCTACCATCATCCTCGTGACCCAAGCTATCGATACCATGCCACATCAGATCTCCCCACCATTAAGTGTATGCCTCTGTAACACCCCCAATGACTCCTGGGTCAACTGCTATGGGGCATCCTCCTCATCTAAAAGCTCTATAATCTACCACGGGGGAAGGTCCTTCTCCACTATGAGGTGCCTATACAAAAATGGAACAAGAGGCACGTCCTGCTGTAGCCCGTACTGATGGAGAACCCGAGAGTAGAAGAAATACTCCTGGATGACAACCTTGTAGCCAAGGAGCCACCGCTCATGCCGTATCCTAGCAGTAAAACTGGTTGGATCATCCCATACCGGGCACTCATGATATGGGCGCCACATAACATCCTCGACCTACAGCCCAGTGAAAGTGGTAGTATAATGGGAAAGCTCCCCCACATGATGATGGCTCTTATGTAGCTCATGCTCTCGAGCCCATCTAGTAGCATAGCACTACATCCACTCCTCCACAACTGTAATCTCGGTAGGAAGCCCTCTAGGGTGATCTACCTAGATGTGCTCCCATCCCCAAACCTGTAGAAGCAAGCTGCAAGCAATGCCGATGTGACCTCATCGATGGATGTGGTACAACTCATCATAGCACTGAGCCAATAAAGACCTACCCCATGCATAGATGATAGGCTCCTCACTATCCAACAAGTCCTGAACCATCACCAAGAGGTTCCATGGGAACCTCAAACCTGAGCAATCTAGAATCAAGATATTGTTGATGACCATCAACAACACCGCATGCCTCGTAGAGAAGACACCCTCATCATACCAATGCGAGATGGACACTCCCCTAGATTTGGTGTCCTTGAGAGCCTCCGTAGAGCACCCTCCAAACACCCAAGTGAAAATAGCAACCTGATCATTAGTGGCCGAAGAGACAATGGCCACTCCATCAAAGGGGATCCGGAAGATCCTATACACATCTTTCGATGTGATGGTCATCTCATCGGTAGGAAAGTGGAAGGTATTGGTCCGAGGGTCCCATCGATGGACCAAAGCCATAAGGTAGGCATGATCTACCATAATGGTGGGTAGTCTGGTGACATACTATAGCCCATGGGATTTGAGCCAAGCCCAGTCATCGCCATCCAAGAGGGGCAGAAGTGTATTCATGAGCTTCAGGTCCCGAGCCTGAGTAGTAAGAATCTAAGCAAAAGAAAATAAATCATAACTACAATGCATCTAAGGCATAACACACAATAAACATGAAAATGGTGCAAATAATGATGGGCTATCCTAAGTCTAGGCAAAGAACAAAGTTGCACCTACTCAAACAAGTCAAAACTTCAAAAAAATCAATAAATCAACCCAAAAAATTTAAAAAAAATCAATAATTTCACTAAGGGTTCTTGGCCGCTATCACCTACAATGGCCAAAAATCGATCGTTGAAGCTGACAGTGGCCAAGCCCCAATGGTCAAATTTTTTGACCATTGGGATTCAAACCGATCGCTGCCAATGACAACGGCCAAGTTGCAGGCCTTCTTGGCCGCTCTGATCGAGAGTGACCGATGGGTGACGAGGCAGACGCATCAACCCTAGGCCAAAAAATACCAAAAAATATATAACAAAAGCTAAAAATAAAATGGGGACAAGCCCACCACATAAAAACCTAAACTAAGCCTAGCTACGGGTTTTGATTCATTGCCAACAAGCTTAATGAGGTTCAATTACCGATTACTTAATGTGGTTCAGTTTTACCCAAAAACAAAAATAAACAAGCAAGGTTAAGGGTTGAGGGAGTACTCAAGAAGCTCCGGCTCCTCCACCCAAAGATGCTTCACCCCATGCAGCCATGATCTTCCAAGTCGTAGAAATGCTCCAAATCATAAAAGTCACTTTCACCTTAGAGCCCAAGAAAGCAAACTGACAACTAGCAAAGTGAAAAGACAAAACCCTAGGATTTACTTTTATATTGCCTTGGCCACTGCTGATGTCAGTGGCCCGCATCGCTTGGCCGCTCAGGATGAGAGTGGCCAGGGCCAGGCCTTTGGTGGTCGTTGGACCTGACAGTGGTCAAGATCCTAGACAAAAACAACCACAACCCCTCCATGAGAAGCAACAAAAACATTCAGATAAGCACATTTTGAAGACTTCTAGTCATCATAATGACCAAAATAACATTAAAAAATCACATAAAACAAATTCTTGAGTCAGCCTCATATCCAGTCACTTACTCTATCGACTTAGCGATTGCAATGACTTGCACTCCATGTAATTCGGTAAGACGAGTAAGTCACCATAAGGCTACTTGGGGCAAAAATATTCATTTTGGAATCATGATGTATCACTTCTAACCCAAAAAAGACCAAGATGGTCGAACTGCTCCATGGGTACGATAGGATCATCCTCATTCCCTTATGACATCAAAAACACTAAGCCAAAGTGATACAATATGAGCATGAATAGAATCACTCATCCTAACTCCCTAAGAAGGCTATTGATGGTTGGACCGCTCCTCGGGATAGGGATGGATGATTATCATAAACAATTGGAATCACACTTGGATGGAGGTTCACCCATTGAAGGAACAAATGCTAGAAAGGAACCAGATTAAGTCATATTGGTCAAGCGACTTGTCGCTTCATTCATTGTCATTTCTTCACCAATTCGTTGGGTGAAGAGGTAGTTCAAATTTTCAAAATAATCATAATCAAAGTCAACAAAATATCACTCGATCATAACAAAATCGTGTTCATCCTATGAATCATTGCATACAACAATCACATAATTTCCCTTGTTTGCTGGGAATGTAAGTAGACATGACATCTTCAATAGTAGCTCTCCTACCGGTCGGAACTATTGTAGCAGCTAAAGCTACCCGATTGAGTTTGAGGAATGAGTGCAATTTAACATGTCCAAGCCACTGAGCTAAGTCCTCCAAATGTTGAGGCAATGATTCAAGGGGTGCACACCATCTTGCATGATTGGGCCATCCAGCGTTGATCAGACCATTGATCACCATACACCCTACAAATAGATCAGTCTACATTTTTGCTCAGCGTTGTGTTTTCCACATAGTGCATCGCAAAAAGGGGCATCTGTAGACACCTAAAATATGTCATGTTTAGGGGAGCTACTCACAGAGACACATTCATAAGATCACATGACATAGTCTTGGACTTTCCAAGCATCAAAAGTGGTTCTCACCACTCATCTGGGGCATTTTAAGCCCATCCAAGCCTAGCCACTCAAGACTAGAGTGGCCAGAACTTAGCCGCTCAAGCTTAGAGCGGCCAAACCTTAGCCGCTGTAGATGACAATGGCCAGATCTTAGCCACTGTAGACGATAGCGACTAAGCCATAAAAAGCATTTTGCCAACAAATATGCTCAATCACGGGTGGAAGTGGCAGTCTGCATGCAATAAAGGTGAGCGGGAGTAACTTTGCATTCCCTTTCATGGCCAGTTCACATAAGAGACTTGAGTTTGCATTTAGACTTTAGTTAACTGGCCTCCAAACATAGACAAAGACAAAGCTGCTCATGCTAACGACCAGTTTGCATAGGAGACTCAAGTTTGCAGTTAGATTTCAGTTAACTGGTCTTTAAACATAGAAAAGACAAAAATCTTCTCATGCTAACCTTCACTACGCATGAGGGATTCAGTCCTAGGGCTTGGGCATAGACCTAGGGTTTCACACACTTTAAAAGGTGCAAGCCTGAGAGCACCAGATATACAATTTTTGAGAAAGGAGACAATCTTGATACAAGACAAAATTTTGATCAAAGAGAGGGAGAGTCCACTTGAGGGTTTCCCACATACAGGATATTCAACATATCGAGCAAAGCAACCATCATTTCAACATTGGATACAAGCTTCGATCCATAGCTTGTGATAGCGCACCACCCCTTTGTGAGGGGATATTTTACCCACTTGTAACCTCATTGTATTAAAATGGGTATCCCTAAGAAGGACCAACTTGTAACCAGGGTTCAATACAAATAAAGAGACATAGCTTTGTTACTTCCATGTTATATGCTTTTTCATGGTCTTTCATTTTATTTTTGGGTTTAAACACATTTGCAAGTAGGGTAAGAGTGGTGTGTGCACCCTAGGGTCGCTATAAAATCTATCTAGCCAAAAGGTTGTCATAATGGTAGTAACTTAGGATGATCAAGTTTGAGAGAAAGTGGAGATTAATAATTTATTTTCTTGTGTCATAATCTACATGTCTACAATGCGTAGAACTTCTTCCTTTGTTTATTTTCAGGTTTAAAATTCTTCTAGCTTTTACATATAACAATGCATGCTAGATTTTGCAATGGAAATACAAGCATAATCCTCAATCCTCTCTTGTACTTAGGTAATATAGGTTGTCCCTAATAATTGGACTCTAAAATTAATTAAGGATGGAATCAATACCAAGGATCTATCAACCTCCCCTGCAAATTAAAATCCTTAATGTATTAGATGCAATATCTCTAAGGATTTGTATTTATCCTTCAATACTATTGTTTTAGATGACCACATGTTCTCTAGTCTCACTAATTAAAATAGTTATTAAATTATTTTATGACAACATGGGAAAATTCTTTGCTTGATCACATACTTTTCAAATTAAACTCTATGTATCCTCTATAGTTGCCTAAATAACTACTCTCACCTGAAATACTTAACAATACGTTTAAACTCAAATTGATACCAACTATGTCATTTTCTCATATATATTTAATATTATTTCATATCCTCAAAATTAAAGTATGGCCCATTAGCTAAGTTTTTTGTCACATAGGTGTCATACCCTAGATTGGATGTCCTATGACTATATTAACTACTATGACTTTTTCTTCTCCAAGTGGTGTCTCATTCATGATTAACCATAGAGTTTGAGGTTTATTCTCTTATCTTTTTTTATGTTGTCCTAATAAATTATAAATTTAATACTTTTCCAAATCTAATTTTGTCACATGGTTGCATATTATCTCTTTCACTAACATTAAGTATGGGATTTAACATCACTTCACCTTAGCATAAACTTTTCTTCTAATTTTTTTTCTTGCACACTTATGAAAGTTAATTATTTATTTTCTATTTTCACCATAAATATCACCATGACATTATTTAGATGTTACCTTTTCTTCTTCTTAGATTTCATCTTCTCTTATAACACCAACATTCTTTTACACTAATTCATTTTCACAACAATGTTATTATTGCCTTATATTATGATGTCTATTACCCCATGACATATTTTTCTTTAGAATTAATTCCCAAGAATATAAAATTTCCTAGGATAATATTCCACTCCTATCCTCTTTCCAAGATTTTGAGAATAGAAATTATTTCTTTATATACATAGGTATTTCTTCCCAATCAAGTTTGATATCTATAGGGATGTCAAATTAAATAGACTAAGTATATTAACTCTTGTACTAAATTGAAATTTTGTCTTCTTAAAAATTATTATGCTTTTCTGCTTCCTTTGAATACCTTAAGGTATTATTTTGGCGGAGAATGTATCTTGCATACTACAGAAAAACCAGAGAAACAAGAGCCCAAGATTTGTATTCAATACTTTGGAAGAATTTACATGAATATACAACATAACAGCCATGTGCCAACCCCCTCTCCTTACAATCCATGGGTTTTTATCAATGTCCCGACCCTCTGTGCTTCCCCACTTTCCACGATCTGCAATCGCCACTTGGAGCAATTTTCCCAATTTGCATTGATGAGACTCGAGTTGAGGTGCGCGACTAGCTGCCATACCTCAACGAAATCTTCTTCTCGATCTGCTGCTTACTGTTTGTTGCTATAAATGCATCTCCAGATCTCATGCGAGAGTGGCCAACATGCCCATTGAAACCCTTCTTTGAAACTGTTGCTTTACTGCCTCTAACTTGCCGCGCACTAAGGGGTGTCTTTATGAAACTGGAAGTGCGTGTCTTTCTGTTTGGTCGCGATATCACGACCATTTTCCTCCAGCACATTCTCTCTCCATTTTGGTTGTGATATCGCGACATGTCGCGATATCACGCCGTTTTTCCCATCGGCCTCTGTTCTCCCGTTTCGATCACGAAATCACGACATGTTGCGATTTCGTGACCATTTCTTCCCCGTGCCTTGGTTCCGCTACAGTGGCCGTGATTTCGCGACATGTCACGAAATCGTGACATGTCACGATTTCGCGACCATTTCTCCCCGCACCTTGGTTCCGCTGCAGTGGCCACGATTTTGTGACCATTTCTTCCCCGCGCCTTGGTTCCGCTGCAGTGGCCGTGATTTCGCAACATGTCATGAAATCGTGACATGTCACGATTTCGTGACCGTTTCTCCCCGTGCCTTGGTTCTGCTGCAGTGGCCGTGATTTCGTGACCATTTCTCCCCGTGCCTTGGTTCCGCTGTAGTGGCCGTGATTTCGCGACATGTCACGAAATCGCGACATGTTGCGATTTCACGACCCTTGTGTCCCTCGGCCTTGCCTTCTCCATTTGGGTCACGATTTCGTGACCCTTTGGCTCGACTTTGCTTTCCTCCGACTTGGGTCGCGATTTCACAACATGTCACGAAATCGTGACATGTCATGATTTCGTGATCCTGTGTAGCACTTAGAAAAATAACAGCAAAAATAATTTTGTTACTTAGAAAAAAAATAACAACAAAAGTTTGGTTGATGCTCGATTGCTTTGCTGCCCTCGGATGCTCCTACATCAGACACCCGGGGTGGATTGAGAAGTGATCCTCACTTCTGATCTTTGGGAGGAAGACCCAGGCGGTCAACCTCTATTTTTGACAACCAAGTTGCATCTTCTACGGGTCTGCCCTTCCACTTGATTAAATACTCAGAATACTGTTTGTTCCTTGTGCTTCTGCCTTCGCGAGTATCTAATATTTCCTCTATTTCTTCTTTGGCTGGGCTAGACGCTGGAATGTTCCACAATTCAGTGCTTGGTGCCTCTGTACTATCTCCTTCATGGTACTCTACTAAATCAGATATGTTAAAAATAGGTGAAATTTCAAGCCCACTTGGCAATTCTACTTTATATGCATTGCCTGAATCCCGTTTTTCCAGTATTTTGCATGGTCCGAATTTCTTCATTTTCAACTTGTTATAAGTTTTGGCTGGGAATCTTTCTTTTCGGAGATGCACCATGACTTCATCCCCCACTTTGAACTCCTTGGACCGCTTCTTTTGGTCTGCTCTTGCTTTATACTGAGTATTCATTCTTGTGATCTGTTTCCTCACTTCTTCATGCAGGCTTTTCATCTGTTTTGCAAATTCCTCTGCCTTCGCACTGCACTTTTCTCCTTTATCCAATTTCCTCAGCTCAAAAACGTTTCTTGGACTATTTCCATATATTATTTGGAATGGAGATTTGTTTGTACTCTTGTTGACAGAATTGTTGTATGCAAATTCTGCCTGTGGCAAAACTAAATCCCATCCCTTATCTGCTATCAAGCATCTTAGCAGATTTCCCAGACTTCTATTTACCACTTTTGTCTGTCCATCAGTTTGTGGGTGGTATGCAAAACTAAACTTTAGATCTGTCTTTAGCTTCTTCCACAATGTTCTCCAGAAATACCCAACAAATTTGGTATCTCTGTCAGAAACTATGCTTCTTGGTAGACCGTGCAGTCTTACTACTTCCTTGAAAAATAACCCTGCAATGTGAACTGCATCACTTGTTTTCTGGTAGGGAATGAAGTGTGCCATCTTGGAGAACCTGTCAATTACCACAAATACAGAGTCATTTCCCCTCTGTGTTCTTGGCAATCCAAGAATAAAATCCATGCTTATGTCCTCCCACAGCCTCTCAGGTACAGGTAACGGCTAGTATAATCCTGTATTTTGCCTTACACCTTTTGCTGTTTGGCATATTCTACAACTTTGCACAAACTTTTTCACATCTTGCTAAAGTTGCAGCCAGTAGTAATTTTCATTTACCAGGGCAATGGTCTTATCTCGACCAAAATGCCCAGCCAGTCCTTCGCTGTGCTTTTCCTTGATTAAGTTCTCCCGCATGGAACTCCTTGGAATGCATAATTTACTTCCTTTGAACAGCATTCCATCTTGGATTAAGAAATCCAACCATTTTGTCCTGTCCATAGTAACAGGTGCCAAGCAAGTCGTCCAGGCTACTACAAAATTAGGATCTTCAGGATAAATGCCCTTTAGCTCTTCGAATCCGACTACTTCCACTGTCATTTCAATCAGCAGATTTTGCCTTCTGCTTAAAGCATCTGCAACTCTGTTTGATTTCCCGCTCCTGTGCTTTAATACAAAGGTATAGCTTTGGAGAAAATCAACCCATTTCATGTGTCGCTAATTCAGTTTTGTCTGGTTGTTGATGTACTGCAATGCCTGACGATCAGTAAATAGAACAAACTCTTTTGGCAACAAATAATGCCTCCACTTCTTCGTAGCTTGAACTATGGCATAAAATTCCTGGTCATAAACTGAATACTTTTTGCGAGCATCATTGAGCTTTTCACTGAAATAAGCTACAGGTCTGCCTTATTGGCTCAGTACAGCCCCTACTGCACTGCCACTGGCATCATAGTCGACTTGAAATACTTTGTTAAAGTCTGGAAGTGCCAAAACAGGTTGTTATATGACCTTTTTCTTTAATGCATCAAAGCTCCTTTCAGCCCCTAAGGTCCACTTGAATTCTTTCTTATCCCCTCTCATTGTTTCTGTGAGGGGTGCACAAATGTTGCTGAAGTTTCTTATAAACTTCTTGTAAAAGCTGGCTAGACCATGAAAGGATCTCACCTCTGTTGTGCTTCTTGGAATAGCCATTCGATGATTGCTCTTACCTTCTCTGGGTCCATTTTCAGACCTTCTTCTAAGATCACAAATCCCAGGTATACTAGCTCTCTCTTGACAAAATTACACTTTTTTAGATTTATCAATAACTGCTCCTCCCGCAGCTTTTCAAAAACCCTCCTAATGTGCATCAGGTGTTCCTCCAGGGTTCTGCTGAATATTAATATGTCATCTAAGTAAAAAATGACAAATTTTCCCAAAAACTCTTTCAGTACCTCATTCATCAGCCTCATGAAGGTACTTGGTGCATTAGACAGCCCAAAGGGCATGACCAACCACTCATACAAGCCCTCTCTTGTCTTGAAAGTTGTCTTCCACTCATCTCCTTCCCTGACACGGATCTGGTGGTAACCACTCTTGAGGTCAATTTTGGTGAAGTACTTGGCTCCACTCAAACAATCCATTATGTCATCCATCCTTGGCAGTGGAAATCTATATTTTATTGTTATCTTATTGATGGCTCGAGAGTCTGTGCACATTCTCCACTCTCCATCCTTCTTGGGTGCTAGTACTTCAGGTACTGCACACGGGCTAAGACTCTCCCTAATCAACCCTTTCTCCAGCAACTCCTATACCTGCCTGTTTAGTTCTTCAGTTTCTATAGGTGTCATTCTATGTGCAGCCTTATTTGGCAAGCTTGAACCTGGCACCAAATCAATATGGTGACTGATTTTTCTTATTGGGGGTAAACCCTCAAGCACATTATCAGATATGATATCTAGAAATTCCTTTAACAACTCTTGGACTTCTGCTGGTGCATCTTTGCATTTTGTATCCCTGGCTCTAGGAACTAATGCATAACACATATGCTCATGCTTCAAATCATCTAAAAACTTTCTTTCGTCAACCAAGCAAATTCTTGCACTGCCACATACCTTCTCTTCCACCTCCTTCAGGGGCTTCAACTTATGATGCATTCCATTCTTGGTCATTGAATAGGTGTTGGCTCGGCCATCATGAACTGCACACCTGTCAAAATGACACAGCCTTCCCAGCAGCAAGTGGCACGCATCCATGGGCAGAATTTTGCACAGAACCTCATCATGGTAATTTCCAATATTGAACTTCACCAGGAACTGTTCATTGACCAAAACTTTGTGGTCTTTCTGCAACCACACAATCTGATATGGATGTGGGTGTTTCTTTCTATCTAGTTGTAGCTTTGTAACCATCCCCTCTGAAACTAGGTTATCTGTGCTACCATTGTCAATGATAATGTTGCAAATCTTACCAGTGCACTTGCACCTTGTGTGAAATAAACTTTTCCTCTGACCTACAGCTCCCTCTTCATTCAGTAGGACTCTCCTTGCAATCATTACCTCTCCTCTCTCAGCTTCTTTTGAATGCTTAGACCCAGCATCTTCATCCATGACTACTACTCTGGCATTTCCTTCTGGCCTACGATTATTTCTTTCTCGCTGCTGTGGGCACTCATACTGGTGATGTCCCTCTTCACCACACTGGAAGCAAGTCCCTCGAAATCTTCCTCTTCCTTGACCTCGTCCAGCTCTGCCTCTTCCCCCTCGATAGCCATTATTCTGATTATGGGTGCAGTCTGCATTTTCCCTCCTTTGTTCTTGATTGTTGCTACTTTCTCCATTTTTTTGAGATTCTTCATTTCTTCTTCCACTGTTCCTTCCGTCGGTCCTTCCACCTCGACCTCTTCCTCTTTTCTTGTTTTCAAACCTCCTATTGAGCTTCTCCTCAACCTTTAAAGCAAATTGGTAGGCATCCTCTATGGTGGTCATCCGGACTAGACTTAGTTCCTCCTGAATGCTGGCTCGTAACCCATTAATGTAATGGGCTACCTTCTCCTTGTTGGCCTCTAAATGGCCTATTCTAATCATTATTTTATGAAACTCTTCTATGTATTCTTTGACATACTTGCTTGATTGTCTCAACCCTTGTATTTTCTTTAGCAAGTCTAACTCATAATCACCAGGGATGAACTGCCTATTTAGCTTTTCTGCCATTCGTTCCCACTTATTTATTCTCTCTTTCCCTCTTTTATTTTGCTCTAGCTGCACTCCCTTCCACCAAATGCTGGCATGACCTTTCAGTTTGGTCTTTGCGAATCTGACCCTATTAGGATCCTCAACTTCCTCGTACTTGAAGTACTCTTCCAGGTCGTTGATCCAGTCGATCAATTCTTCTGGATCAAGGTTCCCGAAATATGTGGAAACCTCCATTTTTGGCCTCTTCCCAATCTGGGATATGGCCTTGTAAAGTCTGGCCTGAGCAGGATCTACTGCTTCTTCTTCTTCCTCAGGTTGGTCTTCTTCTTCATCATCTTCCTCTTCACTGCCTTCATCTCTTCTTGGCTCCATTCTTCTGCGCATTTCTTCTTGCAGAGCTTGCATTTGCCGCTGCAAAGCTCGAACATCTTCTGCTGCTGCCATGCCTCTCCCACCAACAGGATTTCTCCTTGGAGGCATTCTGTTCACCCGATCTCAAGCCCTCCCACAGGTCCTGGTACAACTTCCTCTCCTTCGATGATCTATTGCACGCTCAGGAACTACTAGCTTTGATACCACTTGGCAGAGAATGTATCTTACATACTACAGAAAAACCAAAGAAACAAGAAAGAAAACAGAGAAACAAGAGCCCAAGATTTGTATTCAATACTTTGGAAGAATTTACATGAATATACAACATAACAGCCATGTGCCAACCCCCTCTCCTTACAATCCATGGGTTTTTATCAATGTCCCGATCCTCTGTGCTTCCCCACTTTCCACGATCTACAATCGCCACTTGGAGCAATTTTCCCAATTTGCATTGATGAGACTCAAGTTGAGGTGCACGACTGGCTGCCATACCTCAACGAAATCTTCTTCTCGATCTGTTGCTTACTGTTTGTTGCTATAAATGCATCTCCAGATCTCATGCGAGAGTGGCCAACATGCCCGTTGAAACCCTTCTTTGAAACTGCTGCTTTACTGCCTCTAACTTGCCGCGCACTAAGGGGCGTCTTTATGAAACTGGAAGTGCGTGTTTTTCTGTTTGGTCGCAATATCGCGACATGTCGCGATATCGTGACCATTTTCCTTCGACACCTTCTCTCTCCATTTTTGCCATGATATCGTGACATGTCGCGATATCGCATCGTTTTTCCCATCGGCCTCTGTTCTCCCATTTTGATCGCAAAATCGTGACATGTTGCGATTTCGTGACCGTTTCTTCCCCATGCCTTGGTTTCGTTGCAGTGGCTGCGATTTCATGACCATTTCTCCCCGTGCCTTGGTTCCACTGCAGTGGCCGCAATTTCATGACCATTTCTTCCCCATGCCTTGGTTCCGTTGTAGTGGTCGCAATTTCGTGACCGTTTCTCCCTATGCCTTGCTTCCGCTGCAGTGGTTGCGATTTCGCGACCATTTCTCCCCGCGCCTTGGTTCCACTGTAGTGGCCACGATTTCATGACCCTTGTGTCCCTCGACCTTGCCTTCTCCATTTGGGTCGTGATTTCGTGACCCTTTGGCTCGACTTTGCTTTCCTCCGACTTGGGTCGCGATTTCGTGACCCTGTGTAGCACTTAGAAAAATAACAACAAAAATAACTTTGTTACTTAGAAAAAAAAATAACAACAAAAGTTTGGTTGATGCTCGATTGCTTTGCTGCCCTCGGATGCTCCTGCATCATATTTTCTCTTAACTTTACTCCCTCTACTTACTTTTCATCCTAAGAAAATTATAGAGTGAGAGTGTACACCCAATTTTTATTGATGTCCTACCTCTTATTTCTTGTACGATTTTGTCTACGTCCTTTCTACTTTTTTGGAAATTTTTATCCTTTATATATGACTTAGTTGTTGTTTCACCCTCTATTACATCCATGCCACCCTATACTAGTGATTCATCACCACTAATTGGTGTATTCATACCACCTCCTAATGATGCATCCTTCCTACTTTTTGGTGCATACATTCCAAATCTTTATTTATTTTGTTCTATATTATCTAATTTTGATAAGTTGTAGAGTTGCATTCTTTTCTTATATTTTTTTCTTTTGATGTGAGTTTTAATATATAAGCATCTTATATTGTTAAATTTACTCACTCTTTTGTTGGATCTTTATATTTTATTATACCCTCTTCCTCTTATGGAACCAAAATTTATGTTATTTTTCATGGCACTACCCTTACCATGATGTCTTGATGATGGTATATCTATAGTATTAGTTGTAATCAAGAGTCAACTATTTAAGTTATTGTCAGGGTTATGCATAAAGGATAGGACCCGAAAGGTATTTGTAAAAAATGGTGAATCTATTGTGAAAACCTGATGAATCTTGTAAAACTGCATGTACGATGGCATGGCGAATGACCTTAATTTTTCAAAAATAAATGGCAAAAAATGGTAAATTTCAAAGTTATAATTAGACCAGGTGGAAAATGAGTTTTGGCAATGTTGTCCATGTTACAAATCATGATCCGCTCTTTTATTGGATGCATAATATGATCTGGTCTCAGATCGTATGCATAATATGATCTTGTCTTAGACCAAATGCATAATATAATCCGATCTCAGATCAAACACATAACATGATCCAGTCTTGGACCGAACACATAACATGATTTGATCACCGATCGGGTGCATAATATGATTCGATCATTGATAGAAATCATAATATGATTCAGTTTTGGATCAGATGCATAACATGATCCACCCACTGATCGGATGCATAATATGATCCAGACACTGATCAGATGCATAATATAATCTAGTCATTGATCAGGTGCATAATATGATCCAGTCATCTATCAGATGCATAATATGATTCGGTTTCGAACCATATCTAGAAATTGATCTGGTCTTGGATCAGGTGCACCATATAATTCGATTAGTGACCAGATGCACAATAGGATCTGATTTGACACTGGGTACATAATGTGATCTGATTTAATACTGGATGCATATTATGGTCTGACATTGAACCAGATGCAAAATTTGTTTTGATTCTGGGGCGGTGGGCCTCATGTGAAATAAGGTCCAGTTCGGCTACCACCTGTTACATGTTCATTCAGCAAAACTACATGTCCAATACAATGTTACCACATGTCAACCATGTTTCTTCAATCTATAAAAGGACATCAACTATCATTTTTCCATTTCATTTTTGCAACTACAACAACTAGAGCTATCCTTTCCAATCAACATTTTGATTCCTAATACCTTTTATTTGGATTCCAACTTCTTGCGATGACCAATACTTCCACCCCTGCACCAAAATTCAAGACTCTTTCTTGCTCTATGATTTCATATTTGATGACAACCCCAGGTATGGACTTTACATGGCTTAATAACACAGGTTTTATAATCCTTGTTTCAATGCCACAATTCAAAATAGATAAAGTACTCCTGCAACATATAATAGCCGATTATGACCATGACAGGTCTACGGTGAGAATCAAAGTATGAAATAGAAATATCCTTTTCACCATAACCCCTGTAGATATTAACAGAATGATAGGTCTTTCTTTCATTGATTTTTCTCAAGTATCGACGAGGTTCCATATGACAAAGCATACCTAAAAAGCAAGTACAGTCTGTCATCAGAATATTTGGTAAGTATAAATCTTGTTAATTATATTCTATTAATGTTCAAAGTTTCAAATTTTAAATTGTCATCTAATTTTGTTTTTGCAGCTTCTGTCACCAAGTGAAAAAGTATTTTAGAATTTTATTATCATTAGCATAAATCATTTACCAATATGCAAAAATATCAAATCATTCATACACAAATAATTATCCACAATAAAAATCCACAAATAAGAGAGATATAGATAATACCCTTAAGGTAGGCAAACACCAATAATAATCCTTAAGGAAGGAATAACTCCACAAGATCTTCCAATATGAGATATGCCTCTTAAGGAGGGCAAAGTCCCATAAGCCACTTCATGGGCACATATGATTACATAAGATTCATCTCCCATCATGATTACAATGACAAATATCTCTTATTTATATATCCCTCTTCTTATTCTACTTTGGAGAGCCTACTACTAATATAATATAATATTATAATACAATCAACCTTGGGTTATGTGTGGCCCATGCCAACCCTTATACAATATAATAATATATCCCCAAATATATATTCCTATGTACCCTACCATGCCACACTACTTACAAATGTTTCATCCTCGAAATATATAAAGAAACATGATAATATGATTTACTAAGCAATGTTAGCAACTGGTACCAATCTTGATCATCCATCCATCCAAGTGAAACATGTTGATGTTGGTATGCCATTTTGTTACTTGAGTATCCAAATCAGCTTTGTTGGCTCCACGCTTCTGCTACTGTATTTTGATAACTTGAATTATGGATCCACTTGTTCCTTGATGTTGATGAAATGCTCTAAAAACTAGGATCACTATGCTTTCTCTACCAAACACTGCCATAGTTGGTGCCCTTTTGATTCCATGTAGAACCATAATATTATTGCCTTGAACCATGCCTCCATGATTGTTGTTGCTCATGATGGTGTGGATGGCGATATGGTTTAGCCTTAACTTGATGTTATACCTTCTTTGACTCCTCAACATTTGGCTCCACTATTTAAATTCTTCTACACATTGTTCTTTCATGTTCTCTTTGTTTGGTGTGTCCTTGTGCTCTTCTATCAAAGCTTCCTTGGACTTTGTTACTGTTATTTCCACTGAATCAATTGTTGCTACTTCTTCCATGGACTCTGTTGCTACTACTACCTTCTTGGATTCTGTTTCAGGTTCTTCAATTTGTTTCTCTACAACCACTTCTTTATTTTCCTTGGATTCTTGCTCCTTAAGCTAAGAAATATCCTAAAATATTTTCCTCTTTTTTTCTGTACCATAACTTCATAAGATTCTTTTGCACATTAATGTTAATAGTACCCAAATAATATAACCAAGGATAACCAAGAACAATATCCTCATCATCCATCTTAATGGCATAGAAATCTAAATGTAAAATATATTTATCCATGGTGATATTCAAATCTTCCAAAATATGAACATGCTCACCCTCTAGCTATATGTCCTTAATTTTTTTTGCTAATAAAATTATATCTACTACCAGGTTCAATGGAAATAATAACCTCTTCCTTTTAATTGCTTCCATGAACCTATAAAATAGAACTTTTAGTTGAATTTAAAACTTTTTTATTCTGCTCTTGCTTTTGTAAATCCAATGATGTGCCTTCTATATTCCTCTCATTATCTTCCCTGGACTTTTCCTCTTTCTCTTTGAGTAATTTTATTTCTTTTTCATAGTATTCATTTTGTTTCTTGAAAACTTACCATTTGTAGATACCTAAAACACGTCATGTCGAGGTGAATACTCATATGGGACATGCTAGAAGACCATATGGAAGACCTTTGGATAGATACAAGGTATAGCAATGGTTATTACCACTCAATTAGGCATATTTGCCTAATCAATTCTAGCCATGACTGACATCCACGATCCTAATCTACTAATTGGGGACCACAACTACCACTCGAGGTTAATATTGTTGGCCATGGATGACACCCACAGTTAGGACTGAAGTTTATTTGGCCTTCATCTAACCCCAAAATTTGGTTGCAATGACCAATTGGTTGCAGATTGGAGTGGTTTGAGCGAGGAAGGATCCAAAACCTTCCATCCAACTAACTCAACTTCCCAATATTGATATTGGCTTCATGAGGAACCCACCCCTCGCCCAGGGCAATTGCTATAAGATACCTCTCTAAATTAGGGATAAAAAAAGAGAACACTTTTATCAATTAAGAAATGAAGCCCTATCGAATTGCATACTCATTTGCATACATTGAGAGTGACACTTTTTCTACCCAATTGGAGATCAAATCGCAATGGAAGCCCTAGAAGCCTAGGAGAGCCAAGAAATACAAATTCATGCAATTAGTTCATAATTCAAATAATTCAATTGCCAAATATGTCAAAGGATATAGAGGAGACCCTTGACCATCAATTTGGCAAGGAGGATCGAAGAGGAATCCCTAATTTTGAGGGCAAAACTACTCAAAGCTCCATCGCGGCTATCAGTCACGGTCTACAATGTTGACCACATCTCAGACCCATGGTGAGCAAATGGCTATGAATCTCATTGCTCTTTATTTTGCAGTTTATTTAGTTAGGATAGATTAGCCTTTCTGTTGATTCAATTAGCATTCTAGAGACATTTAGTAGATGGATTAGGTGTTAATTGCAAGTTCCTTTCATTGTTGTAGTTTAGATATAATGCATCTTTTCCATGCTTCCATGCTTCTAATTTTACAATCAAGCCATTAAATAGTTAGATATGCTTCAGTTTATTTGTTTTATAGATTTCTTTATATGTTTTGCATAGTTTTAGCATCTTTCTTGCATTTTATTGATTATTTCTAATCATGTCATATTTTGTGCAAATATCCTTTTAAGGCCTCATCAAGAGAGGCTACCTTTACTTTTAACAAGTTGTATGTTGTTTCTTGACCACAGGAAATATATTTGAAGGAGATTCAATCATCTAATTCCTTCCTCAATGCGAAGAAGAGGGTCAACTCCACCCTAGAGCAGTTTGTGACTATTTAGGGAGCCTTAGTATTGTGCCTACCCTATTGGGGGCTTTGGAATTGTATCAATTGTATCAACATTTGGATGACCCTAAGAGGGGCATGATTGTAACCAAGATTCATTTTCAATATTAATAAAATAAACATCCATTTTCTCGTTATTTGCAATCTTGTTTATCATTTTATGCTTTTTATGTTGATTCTAATTGATGTATTAGATAGGTGCATGCTTTTTGGATAGGTCAAAAGGTGATCATGGTGGGACTCTACAAATATTGCCATGTTTTACTGATTGTGGTTTGGTTTTTCATGATAGGTGATCACCGTGGTTGATAGCCACAGTCAAAAATTTGGCCTACGACACAGTCTATAGTGGCGGCCACACATCAGAGTTGTGGTTAGCACATAACACAACAAATAGTAGGATATCAAAGCTAGATCAAATGAGGACTTGATGTAGGCCCTTTTGACACTCTCTATCTTTATATTTTGCCTCTGTTTTTTTCTAGAATGCATAAAATAGAATTAGGACACCTTAAAGAAAAAGGGAAAATGAAGTAGGTCCTAGGATTTCATTTTATTATACTTTAGCTAGGTGTTGCTAGGAACAGTGGACCTCTGAGTGCAGTCTGCCCTAGACTCCAACATGCTAGAATATTTCATGTGGTGGTTTTGTATGCTTGAGGCCTAATTAGAGGCCATTCATTGTAACTTGCATTGTCAAAAAGATCATATAGGATGTAGCATGCATACTTCTTAAATATAAAATGTTCTTTTTATGCATATCATTTAGGAAATGATCATGTGAGTGCTATATTATGCATCTTTCCTTTTATACAATCTAAAAAGAACCACACACACCATGTTTCAATTAAACACTAGTGAGTTGGAAGTGACATCCAACCACTAGTAGGGTTTCAAAAATGGTGGAGGTGATTTCTATCCGTTGGCCCAACTCCCACGTACCCTATGTTCTAGACCAATACCAGATCCAAGAACCTTTTGTAGCCTAGAAAATTTGCATATACTCCTCTTCGAAGGGTATGACACTGACTGGGTAAAAATGGGTGAGGATCTAGGAGGACTTGTGCTCCTTGACCATGTATGGGCTTCATTACCACACATTATAGGTTGGATTATGTGACTTGGAGTTTATAGCCAAGTTTTCGAGCTACGAGTATACAGGTGAAAGTCAATTAAACTAAGATTATCATCAAAAAATCTTTCAAATACAATAAGAGTTTCTAATACTGACATAATAAATCATGAAACAACATCAAATAGTTTAGGGCTCACTTTTAAAATGTAAAGGAGATAATCACATCATTTGCATTGTATAATTCTTTATTCCTTAAATCATCAATATAAGGCCTTCCTTGAGACCAAAATTTTAGTAAGAGAGGTTTCCTATCAAGACTTGTATAGTTGGCGCATCATGAAAACTAGGCATAGTCGAGCTCAATCACGAGCTAATGACTCAGAATATGCAGGGAGAGGCCCTCAATACCTTCAATATTCCCCTGAGGATCTTTTAGATCTTGCATGCCTCCTTGCTAGGTGTCATACGTATCATTCACCTGAGGATCTAATCCTCCTAGTACGACATTCTGATAGTCATCATGAGCCTCCTTCGTCATGCAAGGGGTCCACCCATATATGCCATGGGGTTTTTTCACACAAATATAACCATCATCATTAGGTCTCCCTATAGTAAGACATATATTTGTGGATCCTACTCCACGAGTGGGTCATATAGGAAACCGAAGTCTCATACAGTCCATAACGGGTGACTACTCCAAATTCAATTAGAGGAAGCATGCACTTAGCAATAATTCCTAGAGCGTGAGTATTAAGAGCAGAAGAGATCACATCAACAAAGGTTGGATAGGTTCCAACAATGTGAAGGGAGGATTTACCAATAGAAATTATGTGAAGAACAATCATGTGAGGTAACTCCTAAAAATGACCTCATACCTAGAGTGCTTAGGCAACAAGTCGATGCAATGCACCCTATGCATCATCAATAGTTACCTCTTAAGCAAGTAGATAGCCATTCTCTTAGATAGATAGACATATCGTTGACTATTTATAAGTGACAAAAAGATATGCTTAAGGATCCCATGCTCAAGCATGAGGTTGAAAGTAGTCAAGTTAGACAAGTGAGCAATGTCAATGCTCAAAATTTGTCATAGTCCTTGGTGCATATACAGTGTATTTCACCATTTAAGGAACCTGTGATTTCCTTCCATAAATAAGAATTCAAACCTATCACTATCAAAGAATATGATCCTCCACTTCACATCATAGCGAGGATAAATCAAATTGCATATAAGCAAATTTTGGTTGATACAAGATCGTCTATTAATATTATCACAACCTCTATGTTCAAACATCTCAAAATTCCACCTTCCCACATCAAGGCATCAAATTTTCTACTATAAGCTTTTAAAAATGTGGAATCCCCTATAGTAGGCACAATAATCCTTTTCATCGGGGTGGGACAAAATATTATTTCTACATTATGTTATGTTTTAGAGGGATCAAGACAGTATAACCTACTACTTGGAAGGCCATGGATAAGAGCCATGGAGTGCATACCATCCATAGTGCATCAGTGCATTAAGTACACTCATGCAGATAAATTTCATGTGGTTCAGGCAGACCTAGATCCTTTTAAATATTACAAACCATGGGATCATCCATAGGAACCTAGTGGGGCACCCATGTATCTGAACACTAAATGTCATGAGTCTATCCAAAGTTTGGATGCAACCTTGTAGACTATTGTGGAGTTATCGTCGCCATCATTTTCACCTGTGGAGTCATCTATAACTCCTTCATCTTTGGTCTTTCGTAATAGGGAAGGTTTGATGAACTCAATCACAAATATACTCATAGCTACCTTAGATGTGTCATTAGAGGACCCTCATACTCCTATCGAGGGGGAAGTACCTGATAGGATCATGGATGCACCTGAGTGTATCACACCTTCATCATCCATCATGTCACAAGGTAGATCTCATGGGGACGATGGTGAATGTACAGAGCATATGGATGCAGATACCATGGTGTCACCCATCATGGAGACTATTAAGGATTTAGGCCAGCTTCTTTTTTAGTCTCTACCTATTGAGCCTATCCTTGATGCATCGAATGAGCATGAGGAAGAGTTAGGTGTTACAATTGAGACACTACAACCCAATAGGTTGACGAGTCACCTACGACTCATAAAATGGTGGAATCATTTTCTCATAATATTATGGGAATGATTGACATTAAGTTAGAGGATTGAGTGACTCTAGGGAAAATAGAGCAGGAGATGGGTCAATCAAACATTACTTCCATAGTTAAGGGGTCTGAATCTTTAAAATTAGTCACTCCTAACTCATTTCTTGTACCACATTCTGAGGGACAAGAGCAAGTGTGTATCCCATATCAGATTGGGGGTACTAAATCTGGCACAGTTCAATTATTTCAAGTCAATCAATAGCATGAACTAAGTCATGCACATGAGCATGTGGATAGCACTGATGAAGTTTATCATCAAGAAGCATATGCATCAACCCAAATGAATGAAATAAGTGATTTGCAATTATCAAATGGATCTCTAGCATCCACTTTTTAGTTTTTTTCAATAGACAAAGGTATTTCAAATCAGTCATTGGAAATACATATGAACTCTTTGTCAATATTTCAAGCCATTCTAAGTCATCTGGAATATATGGAACATAGAATGGATGAGCAAGATGAGGCATTGCATTGTATCATGAACCAAATTAGAAAATTAGGATCACAAAAGCATCCCTTGTCTGAGGTTGAACCACTTCCTATGCAAGTACAAGAAAAGCCTCAGTAAAAGCAAGAGTCGATTCAGCCAACCCAATCATAGAGTGATCAAAATGAACCAATGTGGGTTATGTTCCCATGACATTCATAGTGCATTTTGACTCATTTAAGCGAGTCTATGTCTGATATTTTTTAGAAACTGCAAGAGTCTGAGATCATCACCTTGCTTCACATAAAACCTATAGACCCAAATCGAGTCAAACCTGAGGGTTATAGAGAGGATCATTATTGTCTCTATCATCAAATGGAGGGTCATGGCATTCCTGATTGCTATGGATTTAAGCATAAGATTCATCTCCCATAATGATTACAATGATAAATATCTCTTCTTTATATATCCATCTTATTATTCTACTACTAATATAATATTATAATACAATCAACCTTGGGTTATGTGTGGCCCATGCCAACCCTTATACAATATAATAATATATCCCCAAATATCTATTCCTAGGTACCCTACCAAAAAGAGGTTTATCAATCAACAATGTTAACCATCAAACTCTGAAGGTCATTATCGAGTTCTTCCAAGCCAGAATAATTTTTATGGGAAGACCAAAAATTCTATTTTGGGCACTGGCTTATATTGTTCAATTTGAGCACAATCAAAGGTTCGATTGGTGCATGTATATTTTGGATCGGATCAGGTCCGAGTTACACACCGTACAAATGGCAACCAACAAGACACAACCCATTGTGGGCACTATTAATTTTATTTTAGCACTCTATTATGAGTGTTTTCATAATTTTCAAACTACTCTTGTACCAACTATAGTGCATGCAACACTACAGGCTATTGCTATGTCAGTAGAGGAATTGAAGGTAATAACTGTATCTTTGACCTTGACATACTATTTTATATTTTATCACATTTTATTTTTTTAATTTTTCTTTTCATCTATATGTAGGATAAGGTAGACAATACAAAGAGTAAATAGGATGCTGCCAATAGGGGTCATAGGCCAGAACAAAATGGTGATTATGAATACATGGGCTCAGAAGCGACACCATTGCAGAGGCCGTATAAACATTCCAGGCAAGCCGCTACTCTTGGGGGTTCTCGTACACCTAGGTATGCACAAAATGTGCAGGCTGAATCTAGTGTGGCCAAACCCTCCCCCATTGGAACACAAATTCAACATGTTTCATCATCTTCAGGTAAATCTATGTGTAGTTAATTTAAATTAAGATCTATTTTATTTTTTGAAAAATTGTAACAAAATATTTTTGACTATTTTTAGTTGATTCTCAAAATCAATGACAAGTACAAACACCGCAAGTGAGAGGCCATATGCTGCCACCACCTCCATCACAGCCACCATTTGCATCACACCCACCGCTTGCACCACAACCATCACTTCCACCACATCAATGATAGGCACAACCTATGCCAATGTGAGGGCAAATCCGTGTTGGAAAACAATTATTTTCACAGATATCATAGGGGACTGCACAAAGTTTTGGGTATGGTTTTTCACACTCATAGAGATCACACATGCCAGCACCAAGTTTTGGGTATGGCTGGTCATAATTTACATTTACAATAAATTCATAGGCACCAGAAGTTTCAACTACGAGATTGGATAATATTCCACTTGATGATGATTTTCTTTTGTAGGGCAACATTGTAGGCTTCAAGGCAACAGATGTGCTTAGATATCAAGCAGAACAAGGAGAAGCCCCTATCTCTACATTTGAGAAGACATCATTGCCATCAGCTCAAGGAGACAACCCTCATCCTCAGGGTCCTCAAACTGAGGATGATATTGTAAATTTTAATGAAAATATTTTAATGATTGAAAATATTGAAGCAACTATTAAGTAGGTTGTGCTTAGAGATTTGTAGGAGATGAAGGAATGGGAATATTGGGCAAAGGTCCTTATAAGGGAAATTAATACCTGATATAAAAATTATGTAAAAAGAGATTCTCTTTATTCTTTGGTTCAATATGAACCAGAAAAGCTTGATGGCCTGCTAAAACAGGCCACATCAGGATCAGTAAAGTCTGATTTTATTTATGATGATGATGTTTTAAATGTTGTTGTTGGTATATTGGAGAACATTAATGTTGAAGCCCAAGCATTTTATAACCATTGGGCTTTCGATAAGGAAAAAGTTGCAGTTGTTGAGGCTACAAGGGAAATGGTTGAGGTAAGAAAAGTTTTTTATGTTTCAATTTTCTATTGCAGTTAAATTTTTATATTTCTTGAAAATATGTAATAATTTCAATATAACCCTTTTGAATTATGTTTTCAATTTGTTTTTGTAGTCAAATTTTGAAAACTTAAAAACATAGGTTAAGAGCATGGACGTCAATATTAATAGGGCGAAGACATTTTTGAATAATGCAATGGAAATGAAAAAGAAAATGCAAGCAAAAATAATAGAAAATAATCGTTTAAAAAAATACATCAGGGAGAGGCTCAAAGAAGATCCAAAAAAGGTGCTTGAGAAAACAAAAGAAACACTTCCAACAATACTTGAAGATCCAAACAAAGAAGAAGCAGCATTGGTGGCGAGTATTGTGAAAGTACATGAAAACCTAGTCAGAGCTGGAGCACTTCCAGAAGAGAGTGTCACAGAAGCAGATAAAGAAAAAGAAATGACAAATCCAACCGATAGTGAAGCATCAAAGCACCAATCAAATGTTTGACAATGTAATATGCTATCAAGTTGACTGTAGTCAACAATTTTGTATGATGTAATATATTTCTATTCGAACTAATGAAAATGACATTTTCTCATTTTGTGTTTTCCATCATTCATAGTTTATTTGCATTTATAAATTTGTGTTGCAATTTTAGTTTATTTTTGGCTAATATTGTTCACTATGTTCATCTCAAACAACAAAAGCATTATAGATAACATTATAGATCAACATTAATATACCAATAATAAGATTTAAAACATGAAACATAAATATTTATCAATGAAGAGAGTTGAGACACTAAGACATAAACATACAATTTTAAAAACCACAAAAATATATAAGACATGTAATTTTTAAAACAATAATGTGATATAAAAAACAATTCTTTGAAATCTTATAAATCTGGAACAATATTGTGAAATCTGCTATCAAATCAATTCGTGTTTATCAATGTCAATGAAATCATGGAATAATTATCATTAAGGTAGTTGAAACATATCAGCTTGTCCAGAATCATTATGAAGCATAGCATAAATCTGTGTCTCCACCATCTGATCACTGAAAGCATCATCATCGTAGTTATCGATCGTATTCGATGTACCTCTTCTGTCTTCCAGGGAACTCCAGTGTGCCAAAGCTCTGTCATACAAAAATTTATCCAACTGATACGAAGACACATAAATTCTTAAATAATTTTCTAAATTTTTGTCGAGTCTATTGTGGAGTTTAGATTTAACAAAAGAAAGTGCACTGAAAACTCTTTCATCTTCGATTGACCCCAAAATCATTGTTTCACATAATTCATATAAACGAAAGTATTCACTTATTGTATCTTGTAAGATTGTACTTGGATATAATTTTTGCCACAAACATGCAGTGGAACCAATCTCATGGACACCTATCATAAGTGATGTTTGCACAACCATTGTTCTTCCAAAATGCGATGATTGTTGTTTCAAAAGATCACTATTGAGTATACCTCTAATTTCAACACCATTGACTTCCACACTCTTACTAAAATGGTTAATGAGGTTACCCATATATTTAATAAACAACTCATTTGTAGAATTGTATTCAGTACAAGGATCCCAAAACATGGGGTTAACCACACCCATGGCCTCGAGCAACTCATCTCTCTAAAACCGTTCTCTTATCTCACCTATCAAATATTTTACTATTTTTGACAAATTACACTTAGTTTTCTGTACAATAACATGAAATCTATTGTGTGTTACAAGAACTTCTTCAAAATATTCCACAACTATACTTGATTGCCTTTCAAAACAATAAAGTGGTACCATCTTTCCATGAACATTAATACAAATATGATCATTGATGTCAAACTTCAAAAAGCTTTTTGGATTGTTCACGTTTATCAATGTATTCCAACTATCAAACAAAGGTTCTGTAAAATCTGCTTTAGACACATATAATGTATCAATAAGCATGCATATTTGTTTTCTCATCCTCATGAAATCAATGATATAGATGGATCTCTCTTGTGCAAGTTTAATTAATCTGTTCATTTCTTGTAACATTGGAAGAATACCACATAAGGTCAAAAGTGTTTCCAAGTCAGTCAAACGGAACAACATATCTTTTGCCTTATCAACTATCCTATGATTTGCATGCATAAACCCCATCAATGATTGATATTCTACAAAAACTCTCTAAGCAGGTTGATACAGTGAAATCCATCTTGTATCCACATATTTTAACAATTTTTTTCCTTTCGTAACTCCTAGTGCAAACTGTTGAAACTCTACAAACCTTTTTGGGCTGAATGAGAAATAAGAATGAATTTCATGAATAAGGTCTTCCACTCTAGCAACATTTGCAAATGTGCTCACGATTTTATATGCAAGATTCACTCTATGAGCCATACAATGAATGGGAATCATATATGGGGCAACTATGGTTTGGAGTCGAACACAAAGACCAGACCTGTGACCTTGCATAATAGTAGCACCATCAGCTCCAACACAAATTAACTTTGTTGCTATGTCTATATCATTCATTCCCATAATATTCTTTAAACTATTGACAACAACATTATAAATATTTTTTGCATTTGAACTTTCCAACATCTTATGTATTCCCAACAAAATAGGCCTTCTAATATGATTTTGAAATGTGTACACATGCATGCAAATCCAAGATGTGTTGTCCATAGTTGTTACCTCATCAATTGAAAGTGAAATGAATATGGCAAGTTTTACTTGCTCCCTTAGGTCTTCTTTCTCAACCAAAGATAGACATTTTACCATTTCCCAACCACTTCGATCTGACCAATGGGAACTAGGAAGGTTTTGCACATTAAATAGGTGTAATAGCTGCTTATAATCAATAAAATTGGACATTGGTCTACCTTTCTTGAGAATATTATAAACAATGACAAACTGCATACTTTTTGAAGCTAAGATGGTCTTTTAAATTTTATGAAATTGGGCTGCAATTGTTCCACCTTTCTCAACAAGAGATTGTTGTTGCTTTAAGTGATTGTCATATTCTATAGCATATCTTAAATGCATACATTTTGATGCATCCTTCCACTTAACTTCTTTACTAACTTCACCATTACTTTTTATAACTTTTACATAAGCTTTGCCAACATGTTTTTCAATTGTATCAATCTTATTTTGCAACCTATGATCCTTACCGAGTCTCCAACTTGCAAATTTTGCATCTACATTCTTTTTCATCGATTTGGTTATCCTCAGTCAGGATAGGCTCAAGCCAAGGAAATATTTCTGCCCATTCATTCTTAAATCCCCTTCCAAGTATCCAGTTAGATGCTTTTCTTTTTTTAGACTTTTTGCTTGAAGATTCATATGAAGCTTGTAATGATTTTGATTTATCACTTTCATTTTCAATTGTAATGTCATTTCGAGGGTTGTCTTCAAGTGTTTGTTGGATGTCATTGTCAAGGGGATTTTCATTAGAAGGCATCTCTTGTTGGGGAATATCTTCAAGTGGAGGCATATCAGGATCGATAGGGTATTCTGCATAGTAGCATACCATAATATTTTTTATCATTCTTGGATAAAAAAATATACAAAAAAATATTCATATCGTCAATCAAGCACATACTGGGAAGTCAAAAATCATTTGTACCTTGAATTTGCATGGATGTCGTTGGCTCATTGCATTTCAAAGTTTGGCTAAAATATTTGAGGATACTCTTTTCAGCAAAAGATTTGGCCCCCTTCTTTCCATCACTGGGTGACATTTTACTTGTAAGAAAAATATTTTTCAATTTAGTAGAGTAATAAAATGTTGAAGAGGGTGTACTTTCGGTAGGCCTTAAGATAATATTGTAAATAGAATAAACAAATGGTTGGGTGGTAGATTATACATACTTGTTTCCTACCATGCTTTATTGTGATTTTATCAGTTTATGCCACTGGTTCATTTTTTGGTGAAAGCACTTTAACTGACAAGAGCACAAAGGTAATTAACATTCAAATTGAAATCAATTTAAGAAAAATATTCTTTATGCAAAAAATAATTGGAGATACGTATGTCAAAAAATATCATATTATAGCACAAAATGGGCTAGAAATAGAGAATCAAAATATCTTCAGAGAAACAGAGCATCAATATGTCTTTAGAGAACCAAAGCATTTACACATGTATAATCTTAGCAAGGAAAAAAGATCTGAATAGAAACTAAGAATCAAAGAGTTTTAAAACATGCAGAACAGGGCAAAACAGAGAAAACATGGGAACAGAGCAATGACCATCCGGATGCAGAAGAGGGCTCGGATATTGGTGTGGTGCAGAATAGGATTGAAAAATCATTAAAGATACATGTCAAAAAATATAAGATTATGGTACAAAATGGACTAGAAATAGAGAATCACAATGTCTTCGGTTCACCTATTCATAAAGAATCAAAGAGTTTTAACAAAAAGAGAGAAAATAGGGGATAACATGCAGAACATGGAAAAATAGAGAAAAATATGGCAAGCAGAGTAGTGATAGAGAACCTGGTGTAGAATGAGGTCCGGATGCAGAATAGGGTCCAAAAATTGGCCTGGTGTGGAATAGGATCTGATTGTAGAAAAGGTTCTAGTTGCAGAAATGGTTTCGGCTGGTTGTAGAATAGGTTCTAGCTGCAAAAATGGTTTTGTCCAGTTGCAGAATAGGGTCCACTTGCAAAATGGTTCTGGATGGTTGCAAAATAGGTTTCGACTGTAGAAGTGGTTCTCGATTGGTTGTAGAATAGGTTCTAGCTATAGAAGTGGTTTTGGTTGATTTCAGAATAGGGTTCGCTTGCAAAATGGTTTCAGTTGGTTGTAAAACTAGTGTCGAACAGTTATAGAACTGGTGTCAATCGATTGCAGAATAGGTTTTGGTCTAGTACAAAAATGGATCCAGTCCTACCTTGATCTGTAAAGGTTCTGGTCTGGTGCTAAAATGGTTCCGATCTTGTGCAAAACTAGGTCGGTATATTCGTCGGGTGTAGAACAAGGTTCAAAAATGAAAATGTATCCCTAGGGTGTTAATTATATATAGAGGTATACTTGGCGAGTTGGGCGGGATAATTTAGAAATTTTAAAATTTTAGGGTGAAAAGGGTACTCTATTTAGGTGGGATTGCTTTGAATTTTTTCAAAATAACCATGATACTCTTATCAAAGCATGACGAACCGACACCTAAAATTTATTTTTCCCAAAAAATTTGGTTAAATGGCCGACGTTCGGGTCCCCCAAATTTTGCAAATTTGAATTTTTGAAAATGCTACTTTTTGCCCAAATGGTGAATTTTTGCCGCTATGCATAACCTTGGTTGTTGTTCTATATTTTTCTTATTATAAATAATTATTTTAGATGGCCTCCCAAAAAATTCAATGCCATAGGAGGAATAATATCTTTGGCTCTCTAACCATCTTTTTCTTCTTAACCTCTCTTTGATGTGGGATCTAGTAGAAATTCAATCTTTACCACATTTACTAATTCTTTGAATGGTTCATAATTCAACATTTCAAATTTAACTAATTCATTCTTGTAGATTCATACCACTATATAGGGTCCCAAAATCTAAGTATTAAACTTGCTTGAATATTATTTATAGTGAATATCATATAGTAGTTCCATATCCCCTCTCAAAAAAATTTGGCTTTTAATATTGTCATCCTAACAATTCTGTCTTCTTTTTTCCTATAGTTGATGTAACTTGACTTTCCTCCTAGATTCATCTAATCTAATAATTTTCATAAATATTTTTTGGTAAGGATTTAGATCATACATTTATGTTTCTATGAGAATCCTTAAACTAGGGGTTATATAACTTGCTTGAATAGTGCTTCTAGCTTATATATCAATTGAAATGATGTTAGTTTATTCAATCATTTATATGTATTTTTGCATACCCATAGTATTATTAGTATCTACTCACCCCAATTAGTCTTTGTTACATCACATACCTTGGTCAATATTTTCTCCATTATTTTGTTGAATGTTTTATCATGCCATTGTTTTAGGGATGATAGGGTGTGTTCATACTATTTTATATCATGACAATATTTAGAATCTTCATTACTATGGAATTAATAAAGTGTTTTAAACTTAGTCATTCATTAATCACTTGGGGGTTCTAAATCAAGTATTTGCATGATTATATAGAAGCTTGTATTTACCTAAGTAGTACTATTTTGGATGCCATTGCCTCATCCCTCCATGTCAAGTAATCCACTCCTATTATAATGAATGTGATATCATACCTTTTAGCTATAGCATATATATTTGGATGGATTACTTGGATGATGGGATGAGGTGATGACACCCAAAAAAGTACTACTTAGGTAGATACAAGTTATATATATATATATATATATATATATATATATATATATATATATATATATATATATATATTACATTTATTAAATTCTTACAATGGCATAATGAATGTAATTACATCTTATTCCTCATGTTGGGCTCTCATACCCTCTAACATATATCACATCCTCTAATAAATTTATGGACATATTTATAGTATCGGCCACCTTCTTAAAGTTATTTTTTTTTGTAATTAGGTATCCAACAAAATGCCCTCCTATTCTTCCTTCATAAGCTTTTCATGGGTAGTGATACTCATCTTATTATCTCATGATATTATATATTGTTGTTGGACATTTTGAGTCCCTTAGCAAAAAGTTGTCATTGATGTCAAAAGGATCTATGTAAGTAAGCACTATGTTTGTATTCCAAAAGGAGCTTCAAGGGAAGCTTAGCAAAAGGTTTTTATTTAAAACCATGGATGGCATATTTGAAATGGGTTTTTCTTAAAACCCAGGTTGGCTTTTCGTTTCATCGAAAAAGGAGTCCCGGTGACAAAGTTATTCAACTTTGAAGTTTAAGTTTTAAATTTTAATATTTTAAAATTTAAATTTAAATTTCCAAAGTGGAAATTCCCGCCGACGTCATCAAATTCGATTAAGGGCCGACGTATGAAAATTCAAGGCAATATGTATAAATACCATTGCCAAAAATTCATTTGGCAATAATTCGAATGTGTGTGAGTTTCGTTCGAACAAAGAGAAAAGATATTTTAGCACAATCGAAACCTGCGAAGAAAGGGAGAAATAGAAGGAAGGGAGGACCCTTCCCATACACCGTAGGTGCTTGTGGCCTAGTGGCAAGAAGGAGGTAGTCAAGTTGTTGAGCGCCAGGAGATCCGAAGTTCGAATCCCGTCGACGCTGGTTTTTGCGAAGTGGAAAGGAAGTACACCTTTTGGCGCACGTGTCTTCTGGGGCACGTTTGGAGGAAGGAAAGCATAGTGGCTGTGCTCACCATTTCATGTGAGCGGTTGGCTCACATGGTTAGTGGCACCATGGTTAGAGTGGTGCTTGGACAATGACAGGGGATCGAATCCCACTGAGAAGAAAAAGGTAAGTTAAATTTTTATTTTAATATTTGTAAGAAAAGCTTTGAGGAGAAATAAGGCTTATGAGTTGTTTTAGAAAATTCTGAAATTACTATTCCTTTTAATTTTGGAAGGGTAGCATATTATATATCATTGGAAAGAATTTTTCAAGAGCTATTTAATTAACTTGCTTAGAAGGAGAAATAAGGGTTGTGTAAGAAGATATTTCAGGTTTTGTCAAGGAGTTTCCAAAAGTAAGTTTGATCCATTCTATTGAGGGTTTATTTCTTGCATAAAATAACTTTGGTGGATGTTAAAATAAAGTAGGAGTAATAAGGTGTTACTTGGATATTTTTGTTGTGTTATTACTCTAACCCTTGTTGAGAGTTGAAAAGAAAGTGTGTTGAGTGAGACAGATTTTGTGGACAACAAATAAGGCATCAAAAAGGTATGAGCAATATTCTCCATTGATTTTATTTGGGTGGTTGATTTCTGAAATATCATTGGAGTGAAAAGGATTGATTGTGGTTTCCTTTTTGAAAGTGGTTGAGTTAATGCTTCAAGGTTTTCTGGCTTGAGTGTTGTGATTAAACCTTATTTTATAAGCATTGTTGTTGAAGCCATTGGTTGTGCAAAGAACTTGAACTTGAGTTAGAAAAGAACATGAGTATCATTGTTATGTGAGATTTGTTGTTGAGCATTGTTGGGAATATTTTGAGTTGATTGATACATGCTTGGACTAGGGTTTGTAAGAAAGAGTTGTTCCTTGTGGTGAATGGTTGAGTTGAGTTGATTGAGCCTAGTCAAGTGGATGCAAGTGGTTGTTCAAGTTCCAAGAAACAAACTATTCTATATTCTGATTTGAGTTGAGATTGAGATTTGAGAATAGAACATATTGAGTCTCTAACAATTCTCTTTATGCTTCTATGAGATTGATTTGAGTTGAGATTGGGATTTGAGTATAGAACATATTGAGTCTCTAACAATTCTCTTTATGCTTCTATGAGATTGATTTGAGTTGAGATTGGGATTTGAGTATAGAACATATTGAGTCTCTAACAATTCTCTTTATGCTTCTATGATATTGAGTTGAGATATTGATTGAGCATTGAGTATAGAACATATTGAGTCTCTAACAATTCTCTTTATGATTCTATGAGATTGGACAAGTTCTGTGGACTTGTTAAGCAGATTTGAGGCAAGTCTTTGAGAAGGCTTGTGGACTGATTTTGAGTAAGCTTTTGTGAAAGCTTGCTATGCAGATTTGAGCAAGTCCTAGAGAGGACTTATTGAGCATATTTGAGCAGGTTCTGAGTGAGCCTATTGAGCATATTTGAGCAGGTTCTGAGTGAGCCTATTGAGCAGATTTGAGCAGGTTATGAGTGAACCTATTGAGCAGATTTGAGAAGGTTTTGAGTGAACCTATTGATAGAGCTTTGGAGGTGACAGAGTATAGAGGACAGAGTCTCAGTGGATAGAGATCCAACAACCAAGACAATTGAAGATAGATCTGAGTGAGGAGTCTTCAAGTGGAGAGAGATCCACAAGTTAATGCAGTAGAGAGACAGAGTCTTCTAGAAGATCACTAGCCAGAGCAGAAGGGGAAAGAGTTCTCCTATGGAAGAGATCCATGAACTTGAGATTAGGGGATCAACATCTCCTTTGGATAGAGGTCCATAAATATTGTAATTGGGAAGGATTCCCAAGAGATTGATTGAGAAATTTTTAGAAGAAATATTTTCTCTGTGGAGGTAGCCCACATTGGGTGAACCACATTAAAATTGTTGTGTCTCTATTGTGGATGATGATTTGTGCATTGCTTTGATTATTGCTATTGATATTGCTATTTTTACATTGTATAATATTGATTGGAAAAGAAAAGTAAAAGTGGTCTTATACTGTTCACCCCCCTCTCAGTATAAGCTTGTGTTCTTCAATTGGTATCTAGAGCGGGTTCCTTCAAAAGAGTTTGACAACTTGAAGGAAAAGTGGTCTAAGAACACAATGGATCAAAAGGATCAAAAGGATGGATCATTCAATAATGTAGTACCAGTATTTTATGGAAGTGACTTCTTGTATTGGTGTATGCTGATGAGATTTCACCTGATGGCACTTGGAAATGAAGTTTGGGATGCAGTGGAACTTGGATATGATTCTACAATCAATCCTCCTATAGATAAGGAAGGTAAGCTTCTAATGCATGCAAATTCAAGAGCTATGAATGCAATTATAAAAGGATTGGGTAGATCAGAATCTATGAAGGTTATGGATTGTAAAACAACAAAAGATATGTGGGATCTATTGCATGACATATATGAGGGTGATAAAGGTGTTAGGAAAGCTAAGATCAAAAATCTCAAAGGAGAATTTGAGAACTTAAGAATGAGAGATGATGAAAATATTCATGATTATCTCAATAAGATTGATGAGCTTGTACATGAGATGAGAGGTCTTGGAATGAAGGTTGATGAATCTGATGCTTGTGATAAGATCTTGAGAACTCTTCCAAAAAGGTATAGTGAAAAGGTTTCTGCTATAGAAACATCAATTGATAGTGATTCTTTGATAAGGAATTCTTTGCTTGGCATGCTTACTACTTTTGAGATAAGAACAAAAGATCCTATTCCTACGAAAGAAGTTGCATTCAAAGTGGATAAAAAGAAAAAGGGTAAAAAGATAGAATCAAGTAGTGAGTCATCTAGTGATGAAGAAGCTAACTATGGTAGAAGAGATAAAGGTTCCAAAATATCCATAGATATAAGATCTATTAAGTGCTTCAATTGTGGAAAGTATGGACATTATGCAATAGAGTGCAAAGAGCCAAAGTACAACAATGATGAAGAAAAATAGGATCACAGGTACAGGGAATCAGAAAGACACAAGTACCGGAAGAAAGGCAAGGATGGACAAAATAGACAAGGAAAGAAGTTCTTCCAAAGGCAAAAGAAAAGCTACTATGTAGATAATGCAAGTAAGTACTCAATTGATAGTGATGCTAGTTTTTCAGACAATGATAGAGATGAAGTCCTATTTATGGTTAGAGAGAAAAGGACTCCAATTATTCTCAAATGTTTTAGATGTGGTAAATTTGGACATCTTGAAGATGATTGCACTAGGGATGGCTATAGTTTCAGTGATGATGGTTTTGAAGATGCACTTGAAAGACCAGATGAGAATCTTCTAATGGCTTTAGAAGATGAAGTAAGTGATCCTATAGAAGACAAGCCAAAAGGAAGTAATGATAAGGACAAAGGCAAAAAAATAGAGGATTACTCAATAGAGAATGGTTATGATCTCAAGGGAGAACTTATCTATGCCCTTGACATAGTAAAGAAGGTAAGAAAGCAACACTCTAAGCTTGAAAGTTAGTTTCAAGAATGTGATGAAGAAAGTATTATTGCTCATAGAGGACTTAGAGAAGTCAAAGGCTAAGGCAAGTAAGTTCAAGGATAAGTTAGAAGCAAATATTTTGGAGTGTGAAAAGTTAACACAAGAAGTGGCACTACTAAAGGAATATTTAGAGGATTCCAAGAAAAAGTTGTACAAATATGTGAAAAGTGCAAAGAGTGTAGACAAAATAATCAAGATACAAAGAGGAACAACAAATAAGATAGGTCTTGGTTCCAAACAGGCTCAAAAGAAATGGGAAGAAAAGTCTACTTCTAGTCTTGAAGAAGAAAGAAATTTAGAAGAAGATACTTCAGAAGATGACAGTGTAAATGAGACATCAGAGGACGAGTTGGACAACAAAGAGGTCAAAAATAGGAACAATGCACAAAGAAGATACATATGGAACAACAATCAGAACAGGAGACCAATGAGGTCTAGGCAAGGAAGCTTCAATGGGAGATGCTTCTCATGTCATAGGTTTGGGCACATGGCTTCACAGTGCAAGTCATATGAAAGATAGGAATATGGGAAAGGATAACTTTTCCATGGGTATTGCTACTCATGCAATGAGTATGGTCACAAAGCAATAAATTGTAGGGTTCATGGTAGAAGAGGATATGGTTTCACTAGGAGGTATCCTAAGACATTTGCACCTCCAAGGAATAATAACATTAAGTGTTATAAGTGCAATAATGATGGACACACAGACAAGATGGTGTAGAGAAAATATTCCAGAAATAGGCAAGAACAGGAATAGGAACAAGAATAGGAATATGAAAGACTCAAAAAATAATAGGAACAAGAACATGGATGAGAACAAGAATAGGAATAGGAACAGAAATGATAACAGAAATAGGGATGATGGCTTGGAAAGAAATAGTGAGAGGATTCAGAAAACTCAGAAAGGAAGAGAGAAAGATAAAGGTAAAGAGAAGTGCTTTCGAGGAGTAGAAATACTCCCACCCTAGAATTAACCACCTCATGAGGAGGTGGGGGAGGGGCTAAGCTAAGAGGCTCATTCTTAGCCTCGAGCCCCAAAGGTGACCCTTTGCCATTGATGTCAAAGGGGGAGAGATTTTGTGTATATTGGGGAGAGTTTTATATTGGGGAGAGATTTGATATTTGAGAGAGCATTGAGCCAGGGGGAGCAAAGTCCCAGGGGGAGCAGAAAAGAAGGTCAGATTTCAATAAAAGGATATGGGTTGCCATCAATGACAAAGGGGGAGATTGTTGGACATTTTGAGTCCCTTAGCAAAAAGTTGTCATTGATGTCAAAAGGATCTATGTAAGTAAGCACTATGTTTGTATTCCAAAAGGAGCTTCAAGGGAAGCTTAGCAAAAGGTTTTTATTTAAAACCATGGATGGAATATTTGAAATGGGTTTTTCTTAAAACCCAGGTTGGCTTTTCGTTTCATCGAAAAAGGAGTCCCGGTGACAAAGTTATTCAACTTTGAAGTTTAAGTTTTAAATTTTAATATTTTAAAATTTAAATTTAAATTTCCAAAGTGGAAATTCCCGTCGACGTCATCAAATTCGATTAAGGGCCGACGTATGAAAATTCAAGGCAATATGTATAAATACCATTGCCAAAAATTCATTTGGCAATAATTTGAATGTGTGTGAGTTTCGTTCGAACAAAGAGAAAAGATATTTTAGTGCAATCGAAACCTACGAAGAAAGGGAGAAATAGAAGGAAGGGAGGACCCTTCCCATACACCGTAGGTGCTTGTGGCCTAGTGGAAAGAAGGAGGTAGTCAAGTTGTTGAGTGCCAGGAGATCCAAAGTTTGAATCCCATCGGTGCTGGTTTTTGTAAAGTGGAAAGGAAGTACACCTTTTGGCGCATGTGTCTTCTGGGGCACGTTTGGAGGAAGGAAAGCATAGTGGTTGTGCTCACCATTTCATGTGAGTGGTTGGCTCACATGGTTAGTGGCACCATGGTTAGAGTGGTGCTTGGACAGTGACAGGGGATCGAATCCCACTGAGAAGAAAAAGGTAAGTTAAATTTTTATTTTTAATATTTGTAAGAAAAGCTTTGAGGAGAAATAAGGCTTATGAGTTGTTTTAGAAAATTCTGAAATTACTATTCCTTTTAATTTTGGAAGGGTAGCATATTATATATCATTGGAAAGCATTTTTCAAGAGCTATTTAATTAACTTTCTTAGAAGGAGAAATAAGGGTTGTGTAAGAAGATATTTCAGGTTTTGTCAAGGAGTTTCCAAAAGTAAGTTTGATCCATTCTATTGAGGGTTTATTTCTTGCATAAAAGAACTTTGGTGGATGTTAAAATAAAGTAGGAGTAATAAGGTGTTACTTGGATATTTTTGTTGTGTTATTACTCTAACCCTTGTTGAGAGTTGAAAAAGAAAGTGTGTTGAGTGAGACAGATTTTGTGGACAACAAATAAGGCATCAAAAAGGTATGAGCAATATTCTCCATTGATTTTATTTGGGTGGTTGATTTCTGAAATATCATTGGAGTGAAAAGGATTGATTGTGGTTTCCTTTTCGAAAGTGGTTGAGTTAATGCTTCAAGGTTTTCTGGCTTGAGTGTTGTGATTAAACCTTGTTTTATAAGCATTGTTGTTGAAGCCATTGGTTGTGCAAAGAACTTGAACTTGAGTTAGAAAAGAACATGAGTATCATTGTTATGTGAGATTTGTTGTTGAGCATTGTTGGGAACATTTTGAGTTGATTGATACATGCTTGGACTAGGGTTTGTAAGAAAGAGTTGTTCCTTGTGGTGAATGGTTGAGTTGAGTTGATTGAGCCTAGTCAAGTGGATGGAAGTGGTTGTTCAAGTTCCAAGAAACAAACTATTCTATATTCTGATTTGAGTTGAGATTGAGATTTGAGAATAGAACATATTGAGTCTCTAACAATTCTCTTTATGCTTCTATGAGATTGATTTGAGTTGAGATTGGGATTTGAGTATAGAACATATTGAGTCTCTAACAATTCTCTTTATGCTTCTATGAGATTGAGTTTGAGTTGAGATTGGGATTTGAGTATAGAACATATTGAGTCTCTAACAATTCTCTTTATGCTTCTATGAGATTGAGTTGAGATAGTGATTGAGCATTGAGTATAGAACATATTGAGTCTCTAACAATTCTCTTTATGATTCTATGAGATTGGACAAGTTTTGTGTGGACTTGTTAAGCAGATTTGAGGCAAGTCTTTGAGAAGGCTTGTGGACTGATTTTGAGTAAGCTTTTGTGAAAGCTTGCTATGCAGATTTGAGCAAGTCCTAGAGAGGACTTATTGAGCATATAAGGGGGGGGGAAAATTTGGAAAGTTTGAGTGAGCTTGTTGAGCATATTTGAGCAAGTTCTGAGTGAGCTTATTGAGCAGATTTGAGCAGGTTCTGAGTGAGCCTATTGAGCATATTTGAGCAGGTTCTGAGTGAGCCTATTGAGCAGATTTGAGAAGGTTTTGAGTGAGCCTATTGAGCAGATTTGAGGAGGTTCTGAGTGAACCTATTGATAGAGCTTTGGAGGTGATAGAGTATAGAGGATAGAGTCTCAGTGGATAGAGATCCAATAGCCAGGACAATTGAAGATAGATCTGAGTGAGGAGTCTTCAAGTGGAGAGAGATCCACAAGTCAGTGCAGCAGAGAGACAGAGTCTTCTAGAAGATCACTAGCCAGAGCAGAAGGGGAAAGAGTTCTCCTATGGAAGAGATCCATGAACTTGAGATTTAGGGGATCAACATCTCCTTTGGACAGAGGTCCATAAACATTGTAATTGGGAAGGATTCCCAAGAGATTGATTGAGAAAGTTTTAGAAAAATATTTTCTCTGTGGAGTAGCCCGCATTGGGTGAACCACGTAAATTATTGTGTCACTTTTGTGGATGGTGTTTTGTGCATTGCTTTGATTATTGCTATTGATATTGCTATTTATTATATTGATTAATACTATTTGGAAAAGAAAAGTAAAAAGTGGTCTTATATTGTTCACCCCCATATCAGTATAATCTTGTGTTCTTCAATTGTATGAATGACCTTAAAATAATATTTAAGTTTAGGTTTTTATTAATGTGGTTTTCCTTTTGATCTCATCTAGATCTAGGAAAATTCTCATTTACCAAAAGTACCACTATTTCCTCTAAATATTATGATTTAGATCTATCTAAATAGGTTGATACTAGGTAGTCACTCATAAATTAGGCATCCTTCTTATTCATTTCTTATTATGGATATATGATCTAATACCATAATGTAATTGTCCTAGATTTACTATCTATTTTGAATTCAAATTTATAAAATAATAAAAGCCACCTACATAGTTTTCCTTTTATTCCTTATCAATTGGTTAGGTATTTTTGTAGTTCATGGTTTGTATAGAACATAAAGGGAATTTTAATGAGATAATTTCTATATTTATAAATTTTGTACATCATCCATATAGTTTTCCTCTTAGTGGTACTGTAATTATTTTTTATTTGCACAACCCTTCTATTAGAAAATATTATTGAGTTATCTAGATAATCACGTGGTTTTGCAAGGGTGGCACCAGTTGCTATCCATGATGTACCATTGTGTAGTTTCAAATCTTATTTATAATTAAATAATATAAGTGTTGGTACCTTAATCAACCTATATTTCAAGATATATAATGTAATGTCACAATTCGTACACCATGTGATTGTAGTGTTAATTTTAAGAAACTCTTCAATTAGCATCATAATATTCATGTAATTTTGCATGAAATTTTGATAGTATTATATCATCCCTCATAAAAAATTTATTCCCTTTTTATCCATTAGTAATGCAAGTTTAGAATGCTATATTTTAGGTTGGTTAAACATTAGTCCTTTGTCACATGTGATATGACCAAGTATGATGTCATATAGTGTCAAGAAAATACTTATTTAGGTGTAGTGATATTTGAAGCTGGAAATATTGTTCAAATATTAACTCAAATATTGGATATGATTTTTTAATAGGCTATATATGGCCCAAACATCCAAGTATATCTCAAGGGATTATGAATAAATTCTTTGAAAGCATTAAACATAATTCTAAAAAAAATATGAAGGGATATTCTTTAATCCAAATGGCACAATATTATACATAAAATATCCACATTCCATAGCAACGTTAGTTTTAAAATTGTCTTCCTTACCAGGCTTCAATTGATGATAAGCTAAGAAACCATATGTGAATGAATAGACCTCCGTTCTTACTATACTCTCTGGTACCTTCTTTATAAATGGGATTGGGAAGGGGTGAGTGCCACATGCTATATATAGTATCTTAAAATTTTTACAAATTCAAACATCTCTTATTTTCTTGTTTAGTATTACTTTGGGACTAATTTAATCAAAGTTATGACTTGGTGAGATAATCCCTACTAGCAAAATTTTATCAATTGGGCCTTGACTTTTTTTCACATTGGTGTTCATTAAATAGAGTTTATGTTTAATGTGCTTGGCATATTTCTTGGTCTTAATATGAATGACATCAAATTCTTCTTCTATCCCATTCATTTTAGTATAGTCCCTAGGGAATAACCCTCGTATTTTATCATCGGTTCTATTATAATACTATTTTTTCCTAAAATGATTGATATTATTGTATTATTAGGATTTTCTTTTATCACTATATTGATATGTTTTTCATTAAAGTATTTGTGGAAGTATTTATCAAGAGCATACTCTTGGATATCTACTATTTTTTTCTCCATAGTTATCTCCATATCAATATTTTTTTGGAGGATCTAAAGAAAATACGAGACTAGTATGACGAGGAATAATTAGAGATAATAGGGGTGAGATTTTGTTGCATCACAGTTTCAATAGTGGATTTACGACAAATAATGAATATGAAGCTTGGGAAGCTTTGGAAGGGTTAAAAATATGTAGACAAATTAAATGGAACAAATTATGGATGGAAGGCAATTCAATAATAATAATAAATACAATTTTTAGGAAAGCAAAGGCTCCATTGAACATACAAGATATCATTGTGGAAATACTAGACCTTGCATTCGGTTTGCACATACATTAAGGGAAGGAAATAAATGTGCATGTAGGTTAACCAATAGAGGGTTTTTAGTAGAGGATCTTGAAGTTAAATTCTCTTCCATATTTAGAGGAAGTTATAAGTTTAACTAAAGTTTGTTGGAAAATATTATTTGGTACATGAAAATGTACCCCTATAGTACCTTTATGGAACAAATGCAAATATGTAATAGATTAAGGTTCATGTTTATAGTTTATATGAGTGATTTATATTTCCCTTTTATGTAAGTGTTAATATGCAAGATATGCATAAGTATCATGTAAGAGTGCAATGTGCAAGAAATGCACAAGTGTCATGTAATAAATAGTGCAAGTGTGTATTAATAGAATGTGCACAAGTGTCATGTATGTATATATACAAATAAGTAAAGTGAGGATGTGCACAAGTGTCTTATATTAGGAGTGCATGTAGAAGTGTGCAAGTGTCATAGATTCAAGTATGCATGTAAGAAGAGAGTGAAGAGTCTAATATACAAGCGACAATATGAGAATCCAAAGGTTAAAAATAGTAAAGGTTGCATCTTGCAGATATGTGAGTGCAATAGAAAAGTAATTAAGAGTCACATTACTATGTCTATATTATGGATACAAATCTCCATACAATGTATATCAATTAATTAATTAAAAATAAAGATAAAATGATATGTAGTGATCACCTCATAGCAAGCATTGATAATAAAGCTTGTATACGTATTTTTGAGCAATTCATATTTTAAGTGTTCTTCATGCATAAATGATTTTGGCCATTTACATTCATTTTTTATATTATAAGTGAATTTTATTTCATTATTATAGTATCCTTGATATATTTTATTGGTCATATATATATTTCTACTCTGTATTATTGATTTTTCAACCTATAATATTGTGGCTTATTCATATTGGGACCTATGATATTTTGAGATAGTTAGGCGTAAAATCCAATAATGGTACAAAATCTACCACTTAAGTTTATCTATTTTTGATAGAGTTATATTTTAGATCCACCATAATATTGGAGTCTATCCACTTTGAAAGCAATGAATACTTGGACTCTATTTTAAAGGTTTGATTGAGTAGATATTGAGGGGACAAGAAAAGTCACCCTAATTTGGATGCTAGGGCCTTTCCACTTGGTTCAAGGAAAACCAATGAAGACTAGGACTCAGCTAGAATTTATTAAGGGCCAACTCAAAATAAATTTGAATGTTCAAGGAAATTCAAAGTCACCCTAATAATATTTTGTTAGTTGTTTAAGCCTTACCACCACAAAATATCATAGGTCCCAATATAAAATAGCCATAATATTAAAAGTCAAGATATAAATAATGAAGAGTAGAATATATGAACAAGTTAATATGTATATCAATACCAATATAATAATAAAAATAGAAAAAGAGAGGCCTATGTGGTTGATTGTCATATTCTCAATGATGTTGTGGAGAACTCCTAGACCTTATCCTGTCTTGAGGTAGTTGAAAGTAGAATTGAGGAATTCATTGCTATTAATTGTAATTTGAAGCCTTTAATCTGAGTGAATATGTTGAGGTCTTTAAGGTTGGAAGTTAATTGGGAATCCCCTCTAGATGGGTGGATCAAATTGAATGTGGATGGCACTACGAAAGAGAACCCAAGGTGTGCTGGTGTGGGTGGATTGTTTTAGGAATTTTAGGGGGATGGTTGTGCAAGCCTTTGTTGAACCTCTATCCATCCAATCCAACCATTTTTCTAAGGCTCGGGCCTTTTTATATGGGTTAAGCTAATCAAATAAGGGTGTTATAGAAATATTATTATGGAAGGGGACTCCCTAAACCTTATAAATATTTTGAAATGAATATAGGAAGCTAGTTGGAGCATTACATATATGGTTGTGGGGGTGAAACAGATCATGTAATCTTTTCATAACCTTCAGTTGAAGCATATTTATCAAGAGAGGAATGGAGCTACAGATTTGATGGTAAACATGGGGGTGGAGGCTTAGGATATTATTATATGGGAAGATAATTTTCCACTTCAACTTATTGAATTTGTGGCTAAGGATAATTCAAAGTGGCCTAATGATGTTCAATTTCCAGTTGGAAGAAGCTAAATTTTTAGGATCAGCTCTTGGGGTAGAATGTTATGGGTGACCTAATTTATATGTGGTAGACTGTTATGTATGTAAATTCAATTGTTGTCTAGTTATTCTTTTTATTGGTGATGTATTTTGTATATTTCTTTATCAGATGTTTTAGGTTGGTTCTTTATGATTATTAATAGTTTAGATGGACTTGGCACCCTATTTTCTATCTTTTATGATCTACTTGTAAGGAAGTTTATGTAAAAGGGATGGGGCCCTTTCAATCCCCTTCTTAACCTATTAATCAAAAAAATAATAATGAAAATAACATTCACTTATATAATAAAATATGAATGTAATGAAGAACACAAGCTTATACTAAGAGGGGGGTTGAACAGTATAAGACCACTTTTTACTTTTCTTTCCCAAACAATACTACGCAATATATCAATGGAAATATCAACAACATTAATAAAATCAATGGAAAAATCACCATACATAATAGATACACAAATTTAACATGGTTCACCCAATGTGGGCTACTCCACGGAGAAAAAATTTCACTAAAATTTTCTCAACAAATCTCTTAGGAATCCTTTCTCTATTACAATGTTTATGGACCTCTATCCAAAGGATACACCAATTTCCTAATCAAGTTTATGGATCTCTATCCACAAGAGAACTCCTTCTCCTCTACTCTGGTTGGTGATATTCTAGAAGAAATATTTCCTCCATTACACTGGATTATGGATCTCTATCTACTAAAGACTCCTACCCTCACTTAGAAAGCCTATCTTCACTACCTTGGCTAATGGACCTCTATCCATTAGATATTTCCATCTTCTATACTCTATCACCTCCAAATCTTGATCTTAGCTCTATCTCAAATTTGTACTAAATATAGTCTTTTGATCTAGCACAAATTTGCTCAATATTTATCTCTGATCTACACTAAACACAGTCCTTAAGTCTAGCATAAATTTGCTCAATATCTATCTCTAATTTACACTAAACATAGTCCTTTAGTATAGCATAAATATTCTCAATATCTATCTTTGATTTGTACTAAACACAGTCCTTCGGTCTAGCACAAATATGTTCAATCTCTGTCCTCAAATCTGCACTAAACACAGTCCTTTGATCTAGTAAAAATATGCTCAATATTTATCCTCAAATCTACACTAAACACAATCCTTCAGTCTAGCACAAATCTATTCTCAAGCCTTAACACAAATCTTGACTCAATCACAAATAAAATCTACTAGATTTACCCCAAACCTTTACCCAAGGTTTGAATAAATCAATCAATCAACTCTGCTCTCAAGTCTTCTCAAAGACTTATCTTAAATCTACATTGTAAGCTTCCACAAAATCTCACACTAATCTATCCATAAGTCTTCACAAAGACTTGCCTCGCATCTGCATTTTAAGCTTCCACAAAAGCTCACACTAATTTTTCCACAAGTCCTCTCTATAACTTGTCCAATATACTCAACAAGTCTTCACCAAAATTTATCTCAAATATGCTCAACAAATCCTCACTAGAACTTGTCTAATCTACTCAACAAGTCTTCACTAAGACTTGTTAAATCTACTGAATAAATATTCACCAAGACTTACCTTAAATTTGTATTTTAAGCTTCCACAAAAGCTTATTCAACTCAACTCAATCTTACACAAAATCCTCTTCAATCACTTACACAAGCTTCAAATAGAATCTTGTTTAATCTCACAGAAACATATAGAGAATGGTTAGAGACTCAATATGCTTCACACTCACAATACTCAATCACTTTTAATCTCTCTTACTTTACAATAGAAACATATAGAGAATTGTTAGAGACTTAATATTTTTCACACTTAATAACTTTCAATATCTTTCTCAAATCCATTCAGAATATAGAACAATTTGTTTCACATAACTTTAACTATTACTTCAACACTTTCATTTAACTAGGCTTAATCAACTCCACTCAATCAATCACTAAATGAAACAATCCTTTCTTACAAACCCTAGTCCAAGCATATGAACACTCACTTAATTATTTCCAACAATGCTTATCAAACAATCTCACATAACAATGATACTCATGATCTTGCACAAACCCTAGTAATACATATGAAGGTTCATTTAATATTTCCAACAATGCTTATAAAACAAGGTTTTTATCATCAACTTTCACTCAGAAAAATCTTTAACAATCAAACTCAAAAATGCTTATTAAACAACTCTTTTCACTCCAAATTAGCACTCACAACATCCAACAATCATTCACAAGGAAGATGTGCCCATACCATTTTGTTTGATGAAGAATTGACCTTAACAACTAGTCTCAATCACAAGTGCTCTCTTTTCCAAACATAAGGGTTAGGTAGCAAAAACCTTCTCAAAAATTCAATCAATAATTCCATCACAAATTATTCCTACCATAAAAAATAATAGATCTCAATTACACCTTATGACTCCTTTCAAATATTAAACACAATAAGACTTTATTTTAAAATAACATTTAAAACCCTCTAAAGCCTTATTAATCCATTCAAAACTTAATCACCAAAATCACAATATAAAATTTAATTTTTATAAACCATATATCTCCCTAAAATATCATGCCAAGAAAATCATAGGACAAAAATTAAATTTAAAAATTTAAATACCTTTTGCCCTTAGTGGGAATCGAACCCACGCTACGCTACCACCAGCGCCCTAGTCATGACTTCAATTATCGCATGATCTAGGTGCTCACCTTGGAAGCAAGAAGTACCTCGTGCACTTTATTTATTCCATTTGGTGCCTAAGCCAAAAACTTTTACTTCCCTTCTTGGTGCCTCAACAAAAACGTTCACCAAAACTGCCATCGAGATTCGATCGTGGTTCCTCCCACTTGCTAAAGCTCTAAGTCACATCCGATCAACCATTTGGTTTGTTATGAGGCTTAAAGCCTCACAAACCTTGTCCCTTCAGTGGCACAAATAAGACAAAAACTATTGTCTTCTACCTCGCACGAAAATAGCAGAAATCACAAGCTTAATGTTATTCGAATGAAGGTATTTTCTTTGCCATCAAGGCACGTGGTATTTATACCATTGTACCACCACCATATAAGACGTCGATGGAGGAAATAATGCATGACGTTGAAGCTTTCATTTTTTCCCTCATAACCCTAACTTTAGGATTAATTAAATTAATAATTAATTATTATAATTAATTTATAATTAATTTAATAACTATAAAGTTAATCAAATTAATTTATAATGAAATTTTTAAAATTAATTTATAATTAATTTAATTTCTTTAGGGCTTGCCATTAGACCTTTAAAATTATAATAAAATATTATAAAATTATTTTTCTTGGGCCTTATTAATTCTCTGGTAGACCTTATCTGATCACCTTCCTATTTTTGAAACTGACTCTTGACATCCTTCCTCTTGCACTGCTCACTGAAACTTATTCTTGAAATCAATGACAACAAATCTTGCTCATATTTCCAACATGAAAATGTTCCAAGTCATTCATGAACTATACATGAAGAAAACTTACAATATTAATTGTTCAAAATTTGTATAGAAGCTTTATTCCTTTTGTGTACCTCTTATAATAAAATAATAGGATATTCTTATTCTATTTTGAAATTACATTTTCATGGAGTATTATCTCCATAATATATCCATAGTAATGTGACTCTTAAAGTACTTGACTATTGCTCTCCATATGACAAGTTTCATGACCTTTGGCTTATCATCTTACCACTTGCATACTAGAAACTTCACTTTCTTCTTGCATGCACACTTTACTCTATGACATTTGCACATATCTACATGAATTTTGCACTTCTACATGCACTCCTAATCTGATACACTTGTACACATCCTCACATTACATATTTGCACACTTACATACATGACACTTGTGTAAATTCTCTCAATCTACACTTGCACTCTAATTTACATGATACTTGTGCATTGATGCTTACATGAAAGGAAAATATATATCACACATCTAAACTATGGGATTCAGCCCTAATATATTACATATTTAAAATTATACCATGAAGGTACCATAAGGGTATATTAGCATATATCAAATAATGTCATATTACTCAACACCCCCTTGTATTACATTATTTGGTTATCGAAGACTTTAGTCTTCATATTTATCTTCAATCAACTTCTTTCAAACCTTTATCTAAATCTTCAATGTACGAACTTTCTTCTATTGTTTATCCATTTCTTTTGTTGTCCTTTATTTTGTGCTTTCCTCTATTCTTCTTTCTTCCTACTCTCTTCATCTTTAGCTATGCTATACCTGATAATGTGCCTTATAAACATTGAGTTAGTAAATCATCACAATAATACAACCTTGATTTCAATAATTCCTCATTAAAGCTAACATAAGCTTCATTCAAGTTGTATGTGCCATATTTCTTTTCTTGAATTTTTTCTTGAAATATTTCAAATATAAGTAATGACAAATACACCATAAAGTGTTCTTCTCAGGAAAGTATAATGGTGTTTTGTGAATTCCACCATGTTCTAAAAAGTTTTTCATGAAGATAACTTATAAGCTTTGTGAAATTTTCATACTTTGTATCTTTGAGAAATAAAGATAGTTTTATTTTAAATCATTTCTCATTTGTTTTTTTGTTTGAATTTACTGGTGGAATTGGTAGCCGCCACAAATCCGGGTAGGTTGTCCAGCTTTTTATGGCCGCCATAGTATTCTACGATGTCCGCCCACACAGATCTTCGTGCAGTCCACCCCTATAACCACCATGCCACAATCATTTTAAACCTTTTATGCCGCTAAAATCACTAGGAAAGGGACAAGCATTCAGTCCAACAAGGCCTAAGATTTGAACCTTGGACCTCCGCCCCCTTATGGGGTTTGGATGAACCAATTGGTAAAAATTCATAACATTATTAACTATTATCATTTTTTTTTGTTTTTAAGAAAAAAACCCTTATGAAGCTGCCTTGGTCTGAGAGACCACGAACAGGGGGTTTTACACCATGAAAGTCACCTGGGGGTCGCACCCGACCCTGCCCGCATCAACATTATCAATTGGATTTTAGATACCCAATTCAGATTTTTGGTAGGGTGGAGATTTGAACCTGGGACCTCCCTTGGAGGATTGCCCTCTCCTCTCCAACTCACCTACAACACCTGGGTCTCATTTCTCATTTGTTTTCTTTCATCAAAATCATCTATTAAATTTTGAGAATAAAACTTTAGCTTGTTCACCATTTCTTCACTATCTTCATTGAATGCATTTCTAATAATTTCTTCCATGATATGAATCAAAGTAATTCCTTTGAAGTAGTAAACCTTATATCTCCTAATTTTAATATGAAATCTGCAAATTCTAAATTTTATAAACCTTTGATATAGAAATCCTTTTAACTCCCTAATAAATTAAATTTCAAAAATTTCAAAACCTTTTAATATCTTTTTTAATTTCAATTTTTTTCAAAAAATGAAGAACTTAAGAAAATAAATATTTTGTCAAATATTTAAAAACTTAATATCAAATCTATGTAGTAACCATTATTACTCCATACTTTGAAAAATTCAAGTAATAATTTCAAGTTATAAAAAAACTTATATTTCCTTCTAAACCTTATAACTCCTCCAACTAATTAAATCACTAACTTATCACTCCACTTAATTAAAGCACTTAAATTTTTAATTTGAACTAAGGTAATATTACTAACCTTGTTCACCACCTTAGTTGACTTACCTTTCTCAATCGTCTTCGCTTGTTTTTTGATTCAAATTGGTTTGGATGCATTAACATCTCCTTAAGACTTTAAATAGCCTCTTTTAAAGAATCATTTCAACTTCAACATTAACTCCATGTGTTGTTTTGCATGTTGTTTTTTAATAGTGAACTCTACAATGTATTTTACCAATGAATAAGATTTTGGTAACACTAGCTTCTTGTTTGATGCATCAGATGCCCACTAGGTAGTACTATTGTTGTCCAGTTGCTAGTCTTTTGTGCTAGTTACAGAATGCATTCGATTCTTCTCAACGTCTCCATTAATAGTTGAATTCATTTCTACTTCAAAATATGAGAGCATCTCTATTGAATTTAATTTTCCCTGTCTGCTTTGATATATTAATATATCTCCATTGAATATTGAGAATTTAGTTGTTCTATGTCACCGTTGGATGTTGTAATTTATCTCCACTAATTTTTGAGCACCTGAGTTGCTCTACGTTGCTACTAGATATTATAATTTTTCTCTATTGTATGTTGAGCAACTAGGTTGCTCTACATCATTGGACTGAGTATCTGAGCTTCACTTTAATATTTGCACATCTCCACTAGGATAGTAGCACTTTATAGTGTTCTTCTAATGATGCCTTATAATATCAATGTAATATAGCATTGATTTTTTACTTCCAAAGACTCTTAGTGCTCTGTTAGCATTGGTCTTGTTTTTCTTTTGCAATATTCTTGTATTTTTTTTATTCAAATCTTAATTCTTTCTAACATTGTAATAACATTGATCTTATCTCTACTTTATAAGCATCTAGGTAGTGTTCTCTATATCACTAGCTCTTGGATAGAGCTACATCTATTCTCTATTATGCAAGCACATAAATCTATGTTTTGCTAGTACCTAGATAGTTCTTAGGATTTTTTTTTCAGCTAGAACTTGGATAGTACTTATGCTTTTCTCTGTTTAGCTAGCACTTGTATAACACTTTAGACTTTTCTCTATTCCACTACTATATTTGGTAGCACTTAGTATTTTCTCTGTTTGAATAGTACTTGGATAGCACTTTAGACTTTTCTATGATATTCTATGAATGATAGCACCTCAACTAGTGCTTAACTAAGTTCTCTCTATTAGTACTTGTATTCTATGTTCCTTTTACTTTATTGTTTAGACTCGATCTCATTGTTCTTGACCACTTAGGCTATTCTTACTAAGATTGAACCCTTAGGATTTGTTTCACTAAGCTTGGGTACTTAGGCTATTTTTACTAAGCTTGACCACTTAGGCTCTTATTACTAAGCTTGGCCACTTAGGCTCTATGTGGATTATGGCTCCACTCAATATATACTCTATTATTATCTTTGCTTGCTATCTACTTTATGACTCTAGATAGAACTTTGATAGTGCTATTATCTACTATAGAATAATATATCAAGGTCAATTCAATCTTGACCTTGTTCTTCAATATTCCTTTATCTTAGAAAGATTACAATGGTTTATTTTTCTTCTCTGTACTTACTACTTTTTTCTGCTTTAAATCTTTGTATTCAAGAACCTTTGAATGCTTCTCTATCATTGGAAGATAAAATGCTTCTCTATCTCTATAGGAATATATGATGCTTCTCAATCTCTGTAGCAATGTTGCTCTATCTTTTGGAAATATTCAATGTCATAGGTCACATCTAATAACCAAATATGATTGTCCTCCTTGTTAGATATTTGATATCAATGTCAAGGTGACTCTGATTGTCCCCAAATTACCAACTTTATCCTAATTTTTTTCTTCCTCAATCATAAATAACAATTCCCCTATTTTCTCTAGAGAAACCTAAATATTATTAGGGTGAATTTGCATGTCCCTAAATTTCCAATTTCCAACTATCTTCTGAGTTGTATTTCATTCAATCAATATCCAACTATCTTCTAAGTTGGATTCCAATCTATCAATATCCAACTATCTTCTGAGTTGGCTTTCTCTATCAAATTTCTAACTTTTCTCCTAAGTTGTCCCTTGCTTTCAATATAGTTGAGTCCTGGTCTTCATTGATCTTTCTTCAACCAGGTGTACATACCCTAGCATTTAAATTAATGTGACTATTCCTTATCCCCTCAATTTATACTCAATCATACCTTTCAAAACTGAGTCCAAGTCTGCATTACCTTCAAAGTGGACAAACTCTAAATTAACTTTATCAAAAATGGATAAATTTAAATATTGATAATGGTGGCTAATAAAATGAACTCTATCAAAATAAAGTTAGGTGGTAGCTATGATACCACTGTTAGCTTTTTAATCCTTTCTACCACAATAATATAAGTCCCAATATAAAATAGCCATAATATTAAAGGTCAAAACATCAATAATGAAGAGTAGAATTTATGAGCAATTTAATATCGACTCTATGACATTTGCATACATCTACATGACTCTTGCTCTTCTACATGCACTCCTAATCTAAGACACTTGTGTACATCTTCACATTACATATTTGTACACTTACATACATGAAACTTGTGCACATTCTCTCAATTTGTGCTTGCACTCTAACTTGCATGACACAGGTATTTCCTACATATTTCACTCTTACATGACACTTGCACATTTCCTGCACATTGACACTTACACGAAAAGCAAATATAAAGAACACATATAAACTATGGACTCAATCCTAATCTATTACATATTAACAATTATACCATGAATGTACCATGGGGGTACATTAGCATGTACCAAACAATGTAATATTTCTAAACATATTTTGGATTATCTAAAAAATAGGGAGAATCACTATTGAAGATTGAGAGAGGCAGCTCAGGAGAAATTTGGATGTGCGGTGACATTCATAATCACCCTAATATTGATTTTGTATTCCATAGAAAAGAGGATAATAATATAGTTATTAGGTGTGACCTAAGACATCATAGTTATATTATGAAATATTGAGAAGCATCAAAGCTTCTAGAGATAGAAAATCATCTTAGATTCCTAGGTATAGATATTGAGAAGTAGTATATAGAGAAAAGAGATAAGTACTAATAAGTACAAAGAAGAATCCTCAAGAGGAAAGGCATATAGAGACATAAAAGTTAAAGTTCTAGTTAATAAAATAACACTGATTGGAAATTTTACATATATTTTAGTCTTGTCCTTGGATTAGTTTTTTGAAGAAGTATTCTTTCTGTATCCATTTGAACATAAAATAAGAAAAATACTACCATACAGGAGTTGCATAAGAATATAAAGAGTCATAAGCACCATCATAAGTGCTACCATACATCAGATCTCTAATATCCATAAGCGCTACCATATAGTGGCTATCTAAGAGCCATAAGCCATTATCATACAATAGATATCTAAGAGATATAAGTATGACTATCTAAAATATATAAGTGAAGTTATCTAAGTGTCATAAGAGCTAAGCTATAAGTGTCATCCTACATCAGTTACCTGCAGCTCTACCAAGAGAATTGTAATAAAAAAATGAGTGGTAACAAAGCTCTAGAAGAAAGGAGAATAGTCCAAAAGGGAGAATGCAGTACAAAGAGGAGCAACATTGTCTAGAGAGGAGCAACATTGTACATAAAGGAGAATCATAGTCCATGAGCAAATAGAATAGCATTATCAATGTAATATTGTCCAAAGAAATAATATAATATACTAAGCACATTCCTAACATGCTTTATATTAGAAGAGAATGAGTGTGTTTCTAACATGTCATCCAATAAAAGATATCAAGAGTGCACCAAGTGTGTTGTCTAGCAGGAGAGACCAAGAGTGCTTTAAGTGTCTTGTCCAGCAGATGCAACCTTAATATGTTATCCAACTAAAGAGAATCAAGCCAAAACATGAGAATGATATAATATTGAGCACCATGCTTTGGAAAAATCAAACACCATCTAATCTGAGTGAGTGTAAGCATTACAGTTGAAATAGAGCACAAGAGGATTCAACAAAGGTAACATCCATACATTACTAATTAATAGCATTAATCAGAGGCATTATATGTTTAAATGCTTCAAAAAGGAAAGGCACATTAAATTACCTAGTGCACATTTATTTATTTTTGGTAGATAAGATACTATAGCATTAATACCGGACTTTATAGGTTGACCCAAAACCTTTTACAAAAATCAGCCCAGGGCTGTTGATGAACGTATCCTTACTAAGGTCCTATATATGTAAAATCTACATGCCGCCAAAGCCATTACATCCAGTAAGGCACATAGCCTGTTATCAAAAAGAAACTTCCCATAAAACATTTTGGGTATGCCCCGAGAAAACACACATGCATAATAATTACAAAAAAGAAACTGACAGATCCCTTCCTTGAGACAATGGAGAAACAAAAAGCTGCAGACACACATAACAGAGTACTAAAAAAAAATCCCACAAGCTCTCGTATTGACAGCTTACTCTTAATAATTCTTTGGTAATTGCTTTCTTCCGTATATGACATGCTTTGGTACCACATACTATCTTGGCCAATCAGCCTTAGAGAAGTGAACTTGCTGGCTATATTTATGGCGGTGGCTATCTGGCGGTCCACCACCTTTATTGCTTGGAGGGAAAGAAAATAATTTGAATTTAAATTTTAATAATTTTTTAACAAAGATTTCCAAGGTTTTCTATCCTAATAGTTTTTTAAGTTTATTTTTATATATATTTTAAAAGTTTATTTTTAAAAAGATTTAAATTTATTTAATTTTTGGAGTGAAAAGGATTTCTACTAGGGTTTAAGTGTTTTTTAATTTAAAATTGATTTTTAACATTTGAGTATTAGAAGACTTAAGTTATTTGAGTTTTTAAAATATTTGAAAGTTGAGGAGTTAAAATTTTTTGAAGAAATTTGGTTATTTTAAGTTCTTTTAACTTTTTGAATATTTGAAATTTAGAGAAAATTCTAAAACTTGAAATTTTGAAAATTGAATTTACCAAGGAGTTAAAAGGATTTCTACATCAAATTTTTAGAAAATATTAAAAATTTAAAAATTTATTATTTGAGTGCATATATGATTTTTTTGTGAAATTACAAGCTATTATTGATTTGGGAGATATAAGGATTTCAACTTCAAATAAATCAAAAAATTTGAAAATGAATAAATGGCAAAGAAAAATAGGAGTTTCACATCATAGGAGAAATCTTAAAGAACCATATTTCATGAAAGGAAGATTTCAAAATCAAAATATGTATCAAAAAATATATATTTTGAGTTCAAAGGGCAAAATCATAAAATATTTTTTCAAAATTCTTATCAAAGATGTGAAATAATATCACTTGAATCTCATAAAAAAATGCAAAGAGAAAAATATGTTTGGTATATAGATTCAGGTGCTAGTCATCATATGACTGGAAACTTACATTGGTTTGAATCCTTAAAAGTTGTGGATAATTTTCACTAAAAATTGCAAATGATAAGATGTATTAATACCTAGCATGCCATTTTAATATTTTGTGCTAGAAAATGTTTTATATGTTTATGGATTATCAACTAATCTCATCTTAGTTTCTTAATTAGTTGAAAAGTGAAGAACAGTGGACTTCTAATATACAAATGAACATAGAAAATGCATTATCAAGAATCAAAGCAAAAATAAATCTACAAGACCAATCAAGAATAAAATATTTTCCTTAGATACAACAGAATTCTTTCAGGATATCATTGAGCATATATTATCTCAAGATCAAATTAATGATTGTTAGAGTAGGTGTTTAGACTCTAGCTCATGCTCACCTAGGTACTTTATTTTTATATTAATTTAGTTTATTTTTCCCCACCCACTTTATGTGTGGATATTTTTTTATCTTATTTAGATATTATAGGGATATTTGGCATTCCTAGGGAGTTACACTCATTGATTACATTTGGAGGGTTAAGATCTTTTCTCCATAGATTATATCATACCTCCTTGTTTGTATGATGGATATTTATCCTTATCTCTTTGTTGATCCTATGGCTATGATGGATATTCCTTGCCTATTTAATCAAGGTTTATCCATTGTATTCACAATAAATTCTGACATATGATATGATATTGTAATTTTTGTATTAGCTTCCATTATCATGTTTTTGTTTTTTAGTCACTCTATTTTGGTTAATGTGGTGCTACTTCAACCCCTTGATAATTGTGGCTTGGTTTGGTGTTTTGCATTTTTCCATCATTATTTTCATGGTATTAGAGCTTTGAGTACTATTAGAAACATCCATTGTTGAGGTTCGTGCAATTGGATCATGTTGAAGGTTTTGTTGTTGGAGATTGGAGGTTTCTAAGTCCTAGAAGATGAAAATTGAATTTTTTCTCTTCTATTTTTTTGTGAAGATCTTCTATATATTTTTTAGCGCTTCATTACATCGTGGTTGATCCCTCTGACCATGGGGATTGATTAGAAAGGTTCTATTTTTTGGAGTTTTGTTTTATATTTTTTGTGGGTTGTTTTAATAGTTGCAGAACCATCGATGACCCTATTCACCTAACCATAATCGATCCAAAACCATTGTTAATCACTTTTGACAACCAATGGCCACTGTTGTATATATATTTTTTCTATATCTAGGGTTTTTCTTACACATAGTCCACGAAATATCTGGTTTTTTACAATATCTGAATTTGCTTGTTGTAGATTTAATTTTTTGAGATCTGCAACCTATCTTCTTCACTCTTGTGTTCTTTCCAAATTTCCAACTTAGATCTATATTTAAGTTACTAACCAAGTTTGCTAAAAATACATTTTTTTTGTTAAACGTATTTTTCTAGCAGTTATTTGTATTTAAAAATAACTTTAGAAAATATTTATTTTGTGAATTTGTTACTCAAATTTTTTTCTTTTAGATCTAAAAAATTTTATTGATTGTAAAAATTATATCTAATCATATACTCTTTGTAACGCCTGAATTATAAAGGCATTTGATTTTTTGGGGGGCTCCTATTTCTAGAAGCATTGAATAAAAAAATTTTGGGAGTGGTGTCTTGGTATTGATTTGAACATCATATTTTTGGATCTTGCATTATATTTCTTGTGATTAAAAAATAGGCATAGAGGATTTTGAGCCACTTAACTCATGTAATTATCACATATGGAAGCCACACATGATGACACTTAGTCAATCTAAAAGGTTATCAAGATTAATGCAAGAAGAGTTGCCTGAAGTTACAAAAGAGTATCATAAGTTTATTCATGAGTGTAAAATGGATGAATGTAAGGGATTGATTGGGATGCATGTGAGTGACAAATTTTTTTTTCATATTAATGATTGTGACACTCCTTTTCAAATTTGGAAGAATCTTGAGAAGCTATTTGGACAAGTGGACACTTTGAGAGTTTTACATATTGATGTTGAACTTAGTGCTCTCAATCCAGATGATTTTCCATCTATGGGTGATTTTCTCACTACGTTTCAATCCTTGCTTATACTTTTAAAGGGTAGTGGAAAAACTAAAATGGATGAAGAATGTATATGTAGTGACCTCGAGGCGCACACACCGCTCTTACTCTACTTGCAATGTGTTAAACCCAAAATGAAATGAAATACCATGAAAAAGCATATAACACGGAAGTAATGAAAGATATATCTCTTTATTTGTATTGAAACCCGGTTACATGTCGGTCCCTCTTAGGGATACCCATTTTGATACAATAAGGTTACAAGTGGGTAAAATTTCCCCTCGCAAAGGGGTGGTGCGCTATCACAAGCTTCTCGGTTCCACACATAGAAATGTATGAGGGCTTACAGATGCCTCCTTCTCTAGGTCTATTTCCTAGAGGGATCCCTTTTGCTCTCATATGTTGTAGATTCTGTCCGATGAACCTATGGCCCTGTAAGCAATGAAACAACAACACACACTTAGATGTCCAAGAATGCCTCCCCGGATGAGGTTGTTAGTAATGAATATATCAAATGAAATCAAGTGCAAATAAAACTGATGCTATGAATGCAAATGAATGAAATAATGCTATGCTAATGATATGCTAAACAAAATAATGAAACTAATGTATAAAACCCTAAGCTAGGCCTACGGGCCACTGTCCAAGATAGCGGTCGCTAAAGCGAATCTTGTCCTCTTTGCTTCAAGGCTAATATCAAAGCTTGTATCCGATGTTGAAATGGTGGTTGCTTTGCTCGATACGTTGGATATCCTATATGTGGAAAACCCTCAAGTGGACTCTCCAATCTGACAGGGCTTCGTTGTAAAAGATGATCTCCAAGGGAAGCTCTTCTAAGTCTCGAAAAGCTCTCCTCAATGACCTATTCTATTCACTGCATGATCTTGATATGTGATGATTATCGATCCCTTGGTGCTCTTAGGCTTGCACCTTTTAAAGTGTGTGAAACCCTAGGTCTATGTTCAAAACCCTAGGATTGAATCCCTCATGCATAGTGAATGTTAACATGAGAAGCTTTTGTCTTTTCTATTTTTGAAGGCTAGTTAACTGAAGTCTAACTTTGGACTTGAGTCTCCTATGCAAATTGGTCATTAGCATGAGAAGCTTTTGTCTTTTTCTATGTTTGGAGGCCATTTAACTAAAGTCTAAATGCAAACTCAAGTCTCCTATGTGAACTGGTCGTGAAAGGGAATGCAAAGTTACTCCCGCTCACCTTTATTGCATGCAGACTACCACTTTCGCCCGTGATTGAGCATATCTATTGACAAAATACTTTTTATGGATTAGTCACTGTCGTCTATAGTGGCTAAGATCTGGCTGCTATCATCCATAGTGGCTGAGGTCTAGCCACTCTAAGCTTGAGCAGCTAAGGTCTAGTCTCTCTAGTCTTGAGCGGCTAGGCTTGGATGGGCTTAAAATACCCTAGATGAGTGGTGAGAACCACTTTTGATGCTTGGAAAGTCCAATATTATGTCATATGATCTTATGAATGTGCCTATGTGAGTAGCTCCCCTAAACATGACATGTTTTAGGTGTCTACAGATGCCCCTTTTTGCGATGCACTATGTGGAAAACACAACACTGAGCAAAAACGTAGACTGATCTATTTATAGGGTGTATGGTGATCAGTGGTCTAATCAATGCCAGATGGCCCAATCATGCAATATGGTGCACACCCTTTGAATCATTGCCTCAACATTCAGAGGACTTAGCTCAATGGCTTGGACATGTTAAATTGCACTCATTCCTCAAACTCAATCGGGTAGCTTCAGTTGCTACAATAGTTTCGACCGGTAGGAGAGCTACAATTGAAGATGTCATGTCTACTTACATTCCCAACAAACAAGGGAAATTATGTGATTATTGTATGCAATGATTCGTAGGACGAACATGATTTTGTTATGATTGAGTGATATTTTGTTGATTTTGATTATGATTATTTTGAATATTTGAACTACCTCTTCACTCAACGAATTGGTGAAGAAATGACAATGAATGAAGCGACAAGTCACTTGACCAATATGACTAATCTGGTTCCTTTCTAGCATTTGTTCCTTCAATGGGTGAACCCACATCCAAGTGTGATTCCAATTGTTTATGATAACCATCCATCCCTATCCCGAGGAGCGGTCCAACCATCAATAGCCTTCTTAGGGAGTTAGGATGAGTGATTCTATTTATGCTCATATTGTATCACTTTGGCTTAGTGTTTTTGATGTCACAAGGGAATGAGGATGATCCTATCGCACCCATGGAGCAATCCGACCATCTTGGTCTTTTTCGGGTTTGAAGTGATACATCATGATTCCAAAATGAATGTTTTTACCCCAAGTAGCCTTATGGTGACTTACTCGTCTTACCAAATTACATGGAGTGCAAGTCGCTGCAATCGCTAAGTTGATAGAGTAAGTTACTGGATATGAGGCTTACTCGAGAATTTATTTTTATGCAATTTTTATGTTATTTTGGTCATTATGATGACTAGAAGTCTTCACAATGTGCTTATTTAAATGTTTTTGGTACTTTCTCATGGAGGGACTGTGGTTGTTTTTACCTAGGATCTCGACCGTTGTCAGGTCCAATGGCCACCAAAGGCCTGGCCCTGGCCACTCTCATCCTGAGTGGCCAAGCGATGTGGGCCACTAATGTCAGTAGTGGCCAAGGTAATATAAAAGTCAACCTAGGGTTTTGTCTTTTCACTTTTCTAGTTGTCAATTTGCTTTCTTGAGCTCTGAGGTGAAAGTGACTTTTGCGATTTGGAGCATTTCTATGACTTGGAAGATCATGGCTGCACGGGGAAAGCATCTTTGGGTGGAGGAGCCAGAGCTTCTCGAGTACTCCCTCAACCCTTAACCCTGCTTGTTTATTTTTATTTTTGGGTAAAACTAAACCACATTAAGTAATCGGTAATTGAACCTCATTAAGCTTGTTGGTAATGAATCAAAACCCGTAGCTAGGCTTAGTTTAGGTTTTTATGTGGTGGGCTTGTCCCCATTTTGTCTTGTTGCTTTTGTTATATTTTTTTGGTATTTTCTGGCCTAGGGTTGATGCATCTGCCTCATCACCCATTGGCCGCTATCGATCAGAGCGGCCAGGAAGGCCTGCAACTTGGCCGATGTCACTAGTAGCAGCTGATTTGAATCCCAACGATCAAAAAATTTGACCATTGGGGCTTGGCCACTGTTAGCTTCAATGGCTGATTTCTGGTCACTGTAGGCTACAACAGCCAAGAACACTTAGTGAAAAAATATTGAAATTTTTTGGGTTGATTTATTGATGTTTTTGAAATTTTGACTTGTTTACACTTAGTGAAAAAAAAAATTGAAATTTTTGGGTTGATTTATTGATTTTTTTGAAATTTTGACTTGTTTTATTAGGTGCAACTTTGTTCCTTTACCTAGACTTAGGATAGTCCATCATTATTTGCACCATTTTCATGTTTATTGTGAGTTATGCCTTAGATGCATTGTAGTTATGATTCATTTTCTTTTGCTTAGATTCTTACTGCTCAAGCTCAGGACCCGAAGCTCATGAATACACTTCTTGCCCCTCTTGGATGGTGATGATTAGGCTTGTCTCAAAGCCCGTGGGCTATAGTATGTCACCAGACTACCCACCATTATGGTAGATCATGCCTACCTTACAACTTTGGTCCATCGATGGGACCCTTGGACCAATACCTTCCACTTTCCTACCGATGAGATGACCATCACACCGAAAGATGTGTATAGGATCTTCTGGATCCCCTTTGATGGAGTGGCCATTGTCTCTTTGACCACTAATGATCAGGTTGATGTTTTCACTTGGGTGTTCGGAGGGCGCTCTGTGGAGGCTCTCAAGGACACCAAATCTAGAGGAGTTTCCATCTCGTAGTGGTATGAGGTGAGGGTCTTATCTATGAGGCATGCGGTGTTGCTGATGGTCATTAGCAATATCTTGATTCTAGATTGCTCAGGTTTGAGGTTCCTGTGGAACCTCTTGGTGATGGTTCAGGACTTTTTGGATAGTGAGGAGCCTATCATCTATGCATGGGGTAGGTCTTTGTTGGCTCAGTGCTATGATGAGTTGTACCACATCCATCGGTGAGGTTGCATTGACATTGCTTGCAGCTTGCTTCTATAGGTTTGGGGATGGGAGCACATCAAGGTAGATCATCCCAGAGGGCTTCCTATTGATATCATAGCTATGGAGGAGTGGATGCAGTGCTATACCACTAGATGGGCTCGAGAGCACGAGTTGCGTAAGAGTCATCCTCATGCGGGGGAGCTTCCCCATTATACTGCTACTTTCACTAGGGTGCAGGCTGGGGATGTTATGTGGCACCCATATCATGAGTGCCCGACGTGGGATGATCCAGCTAGTTTTACTGCTAAGACATGGTATGAGCGGTGGCTCCTTGGCTGTAAGGTTGGCATCTAGGAGCATTTCTTCTACTCTCGGGTTCTCCGTCAGTACGGGCTATAGTAGGACATACCTCTTGTTCCATTTTTGTATAGGCACCTCATAGTAGAGAAGGACCTACCCTCATGGTAGATTACAGAGCTCTCAGATGAGGAGGATGCCCCAACAGTTGACCCAGGAGTCATTGGGGGCATTACAGAGGCATACACTCAGTGGTGGGGGGATCGGATGTGGTGTGGTACCGACAACCTAGGTCATGAGGATGATGGCAGGGATGATGGTATAGATCCAATAGGGCATAGAGTCTAAGCCAGGACTGAGGTATGGGGCTAGCCAGTAGAGCAGGTGGTAGTGGAGGAGTAGGAGGCTCCTGAGGAGGATGAGGAGGAGTTGGAGCCCGAGGAGAGATATTCTCCTCTGAGAGCATAGTTGCATGAGGTCGAGGTTGAGCTCCAGTCGACCCAGATCTAGGTGCAGTAGTGAGATGCTACCATAGCATAGCGGGATGCCACCATAGAGCAAATCACATCATAGATCTAGGATTTGTAGGCTACTATCAGGGGTGGTACTGCTAGGATGCAGTTTATGGTTCCTCCTCCTACACCATAAGGTGATATCGAGGAGATCCTGGGGTAGACACAGGGGTAGAGGTTCTACACCTACAGTCACTATTGGATGAGTATGAGGGGTAGATTCAAGAGCATGTTGGTCACATTACCATTCTCCAGATGTATCTTAGGAGGCATGGGATTATCCCTAAGGAGGCACCAGGTGCAGGTGGTTCATAGGTCAGTGGGCGATCCACCTCTGGGTAGTCTTCTACCCGTCCTAGCCAGAGGACCCAAACTCGGAAAGAGAGGCCAGTAGGTTCACACCATTCGACTCGTGACACCGCCATAGGGGGAGGTGGCACTGGGGGAGGTGATGCCGGGGGCTCATCCCCTGTATTTGATTGATGGTGTTCTTTTGATTCATTTTTTAGGTTGTCTTGACCTACCTGACTATAGCCCATGGGCATTTTTTTTATTCATGCACTTTGAGATACTTATTCTAAGACTTCTTTTGAGACAAGCACATTTATATGAGACTTTGCATTTATATTTCATTATGCGTATCATTTATTGCTTATGTTTTGTTTTCTTTATGCAATGTTATGATGGGATTATGATGTGGTGATATATATATGTGTTAGATGATAGATGATATTTATGATGATGTGGATTTGAGATGGATGCTTATGTATGTGTTTATGATGATGCTTTTATGATTTGATTATTGTGACATGATGTGATGTATTTTGAGTTGATTTGATGATGAATTTATGATTATGGATGAACAATAGATATTGATGTATATGAATGTTATGATGTGCTTTATGGATATAATGCGCAGACGCATGGATGATTTATGACCTATGTATTTATGGATGAAATGTTTTTGTTAGATACATGTTTAATTTTGATTTAATTTATACATCTAACTCATGCTATGATATGGTGAATGCAGTATGTAATTTAATGTGAATGAACTTGTATATTTTAATCACTTAAAACATAATGGATGCATATGCCATGATTTTGAAAATTTAATGGGTGATACCACAAAAAGTATAACAACCATGAATATTTAATAATCATTCTACTCATAAGAATTTTAAATCCTCCATATGTGCAATGTAATGGTGTGGAATGTATGTATTTTATGGATAAGCTTCTGTAATTTAAGAGATGTAAAATAGTTAGTGGTTGTTTAGACATCATTTCTGACATATATTCGGTATCTATTTTAATATTATTTTATTAATACCCCCTAATTTACATAATCTTATAAATAAAGTTGATGATGTGATTGATGATATTTGTTGCTATGGTAGAAATTTATTTGTGGGTTTTCCTGAGACTTCAATCTTTCTAGTGACCCTATCAACAATTTTGTACTGACCATACAAGACTTTTTGAAAGGCAAGGCTTTCACTTTGTACCCGGATATTCATTCTCTCTGTGTGTGCAAATGAATATATTTTTGATAGAACTCAAGCATTTCCTTCAATGTCAGGTGGGATTCTTTCAGCCCATTGCTAAGATCAGGGATTCTCAAGTGTTTTATCTCATCCTTATGTTGGACTTAGTTGGACTATACCACTAGGTAGTTTTGAGTTACCTAAGCTAGCTCATCCACATTCAAACATTGGTCTATACAAATGCTAGGAGCTTTTGTAATAGACATATCGTCATGCGTAAGGATTTCTCCTTCCAGTTTTGTGCAATGCTGAGAATTCCAGGGATTCAAGTTCTATTCCCTTTTTTTCTTCATTTCTTTTGGGATACTTGCTCATACTTAGTGATGAAAATCACTGTTTATTTTGACTGATTTTATTTGTTTTTTTTTTTTTTGAGCAAGGGATTTATGTAAGGATGAATTCACTTGTTTGTTTTGACTATGACTGATTTGATTTTTGATTTTTTGAAATATGACTTTGAGACTAGAATTTTTAAATTTGTACTTTTGTTTCGGGATTTTGCTTGTTGTAATGAAAGCAAGGGATTTATGTAGTGATGATAATCACTCATTTCTGGGTAGGGCAGAACTTGTCCTTTTGCCAATTCTCAACACCTTTAAACCGGTTGCACAGGGGGATAAGCAAGGAAGTTCCTTTTCACTTTTGGTAACCTAAACCACTTTGTTGTTTTCATCTTTCCCTTGTATCAACTAGGATTTTAGTGTTTCAATTAGTGATGGGATCCTGAATATCCAAGGTACTACAACTAGACCTTGCTCTTCTACTAATCAAGGTGGATTTCCATCAAAGTTGATAAGACCACTAGACATGGTTGAAATAATAGGAAACCTTTGTATATTTCGTATAGCAACATTATTTGGTTGTGTTGAGAAACACAATTACACACATGGATGCATGGATGATGATAACTTGTATATTGTGATTGAAATACAAACTGTGGCATCGTTTGTAAAATTGTGATCATAACATATGCGAATGCAATGGATATGTATGGATATGCAATTATGTGGATGTAAGATGCAAATGTTTTTGTATTTTTGCTTTTTGTTTTGTTTTTTGTCCTTTTGATTATTATGATTTTTTTTGTGTTTTGATTTGACCAAAGGGCTTTAAGATGCCTTTGGAGCTTTTTGTGATTTGATTTTTGACTTGACCAAAGGGCTTTAAGATGCCTTTGGAGCTTTTTGTGTTTGATTTTGACCAAGCGGTTTGGATACCCTTGGAGCATTTTTGTGATTTTGATTTGACCAAAGGGCTTTAAGATGCCTTTGGAGCTTTTTGTGTTTGATTTTGACCAAGCGGTTTGGATACCCTTGGAGCATTTTTGTGATTTTTATTTTTATGACATATTTGAATGTTTTTGATTTTATGACATATTTGAATGTTTTTGATTTTATGACATATTTGAATGTTTTTGATTTTATGACATATTTGAATGTTTTTTATTTTATGACATATTTGAATGTTTTTTATTTTATGACATATTTGAATGTTTTTGATTTTATGTATGAAATGCCTTTAGATGAATGATGTTGAGAGGTTCAGGCTCTTCAACACCATCTAATGATGTTAGGCGATATGCTCCAGGACCAACTTTATTTGAAATTATGTAGGGGCCTATCCAATTTGCTGTAAATTTGTCTCGCAAATGCGATGGTAGGTTTGAGTTCTGTTGATTTTCTTTGAGCACTAGATCCCCAACTTTGAATTCTCTCAAATGGAATTTACTATTGTATGCTCATGCAAGGTGATTCTGATAAATGTGAAGATGCTCCAAGGCATTGACCCATCGTTCATCAAGAAGCATTAACTGATCCAGGCGGTCTTGTCGCATTGTGTCATCATCTATGAAGTCCTTTAATGCTATGCGCAAGGTTGGTATTTCTAATTCTAGGGGCATGATGGCCTCAATGCCATATACAAGTGAAAACGGTATTGCCCCAGTGGGCATCTATACACTAGTCTTGTATGCCCATAGTGCCAGAGGTAACTGTATGTGCCAATCCCTATGATTATCTACTACTATTTTCCTCAAGATGGAGACTATTATTTTGTTTGAGGCTTATGCTTGCCCATTTGCTTGTGGATAATAAGGCATTGAAAAACTGTGTTGAATATGGTATTTTTTCATTAAAGCACACACATTTTTGTTCTTGAAATATGGTCCATTATCCAATATAATATTTGAAGGGACCCCAAATCGACTTATGATATTGTGGAGTATAAACTCTACAATCCTTGGTCCAGTTGTCGATGTTAAGGGGATCGCTTCGACCCATTTGGTGAAATACTCAGTGGCCATTATGATGAACGTGTGTCAGCCTAAAGATGGGGGAGATATCTTCCCAATAAAGTCTAATCCCCATTATGAGAAGGGCCATGCTACCTGGATGGGTTGCAAGGCTTGTGATGGCAAGTGAGTGAGGTTTGCATGATGCTGACACTTTATGCATTTCTTGACATACTCACAACATTATTTTTCCATAGTGGTCCAATAGTAACCCATTCTCAAAATATGCTTAATGATGGCCATGCCACTAAAGTGACCACCACACGTACCATCATGAGCTTACAAAATTGCCCAAGATGCTTCCTGGGGCTCAAGACAATGAAGGAGCATTCCATCATAACCTCGTCTATAAAGGATCTCTCCTAGAAAAATGTATCTAGTCACCTTTTTCTTAAATGTTCATTTTTCAGCATGCGATAGGCCTTGCGATACTATTCCAAGCTTCAGGAAATCCCACAATTGGGAAATCCAATCCTGATAAGCCATTGCTTCTATGGATAAAATTGCGTGCTCTCCTTGCGATCTAGCACTTGTGAACACTGATTGGGAAGCAATCCTATGATGAATGGTTGTTCCACATTCGATGGGACCTTGAGAGATCAAAGACTCCCAAGGGGCCATTTGCAAGAAAGCTCTAACTTTGAAGTGCCAATCTTGATTTGGCTTGGTTTGGATCATATTGACTGACTCTAGGTTTTCAATAACCTCACGTTGTATCACAAAAAATATAAGCACTTTCACATGAACGGTTGTGAAATCAACGGATGGATTCTGAGGAATTAAGGATCCCAAAGATGCCATGGTGTCTGCAAATCTATTTGACGTACGAGGGATTGCCTCGATGTCATACCATTCTAGCCGAGCTAGGTAAGTGTCAACAAGCTCCTTGTAAGATTTTAGGAGTGGACACCTACATTGGAACAATCCTTTGACTTGATTCACTATGAGCAAGGAGTCACCAAAGATATTCAATATTTTAATGCCCATTGCAATGGTTGTTTGGAGTCCCAAGATCAAGGCTTCATACTTTGTGTTATTGTTTGTGCAAGGGAAGTCTAGTTTGAATTATAAGGGCAATGGAGCACCCTACAGTGTGATAAAGACTATCCTTGCTCTACCCCCTTGTTCACACTTTAAACCATCAAATAATAATGCCATTTCTCTTTGTTTCTTAGGTTCTTCGGGTTTCGATGGATCTGATAATGCAAAGACCGCATCATCAAGAAATTCTATAGTGAGAGGCTTGCTATCCTTAAGAGGTGCCTCTTCTAACTGATCTGCTATGACTTGTCCCTTGATGGACTTTTGGCTTATGAATTCTAGGTCAAACTCTATCAATAGCATGATCCACTTTGCAATACGTGTATTGTGATATGTCTTGTTCATCATATACTGCAAAGGATTCTATTTTGATATAACGTAAGTCGTATGGCTCAACATGTAGTGTCACAACTTTTTGGTTGCAAAGACCACTGCTAAGCACAACTTTTCTACATACGCATATCCTAGCTCATAGCTTACCAAGGTGCAACTAATGTAATATACGGCTTGCTCTTTGTCTTGCACATTATTTTGGGCTAACATGGTGCCCAAAGTAAAATTAGTAGCTGATATGTATAGCAAAAATGGTACGTATGGCCTTGGTGGAGCTAGCACTAGTGGTGTTTCTAGGTATGTTTTGATCTCTACAAAGGCTTGTTGGCACTCTTCATCCCAATGAAATGGGACATCCTTGCATAGCAACCGATTCATGGATCAACACTTGTCTGATAATTGCGTGATGAACCATTTTATGGATGCTACCTTGCCTTGTAGGCTTCTTAATTCCCTAATGTTGGTAGGGGCAGCCATCTCCATTATAGCTTCTACTTTTATCAGATTGACTTCAATGCCTCTCATGGAAATAATGAACCCTAAGAGCTTACCAAAAGTTACACCAAACATGCACTTCTTAGGATTCAATCTGACATTGTGCTCTATGAGGCGATCAAAAAATTTTGTAAGGATCTCAACGTGCTCTTATCGTATCAACAATTTTGCCAACAAGTCATCCATGTAGTCTTCCAAGATTATGTGCATGTAATCATGAAATATGTATGTCATGGCCTGTTGGTATGTGGCACCAACATTCTTTAGGCCGAATGGCATCACTTTGTAACATAAATTTCCCCATGGAGTGATGAAAGTAGTCTTGTGCTGGTCTTCGGGTTTTATTCGGATTTGATTGTATCCAGAAAACCCATCCATTAGGGATAGCATCTCATGACCTGCAGTGGCATCAACAAGAGCATCTATGTTTGGCAATGGGAATGAATCCTTCGAAGTTGCCCTATTTAAGTCCCTAAAATCTATGCAAATGTGGACTCTTCCATCTGGTTTTCCTATGGGTACCATGTTCGAGACCCATTTAGGATAGTCGATGGGAACTATGAATATTGCATCTAATAGTTTTTGCAACTCATTCTTCACCATCAAAGCGATGGTTGGATGCATTTTCCTTAATTTTTTCTTGACTAGCTTCTTTAGGGGATCCAATGAAAGGTTGTGAACAACTAACTTTGGATCAATACCTGGCATGTCTTTGTAAGTCCAAGCAAATAAATTTGGCCTCTCTTTAAGGAGAGGAATTATGATGGCTTGTTCCTCTGGAGACAGACTTTCTCCGAACTTGACTTTCTTTGGTTGAGTAGGATCATCGCTAATGTCCACTTTGAAAGTCACTTCTATAGCCATATGTGACCCATCCTCTAACTGGTGAGGCATGGGTATCAAGTGAATGTCATCGATAAGATTTACAGGTCCTACTGACTTAGGATCCAGACCAGCATGGAACACATCATATGCATAGCCTGATGCAAAATGGAATGGTTGTAACATCTCTTCATTAGAGAGGAGATATCTTCAGGCTCTATTGGTGAATCAATCATGATCCCAATAAATAGCCTATGTGTTGAGACACAAAGGTTTAGTGGGATCTACTAGGTTGTGAAGTGGAGTGGTCAAATCAATGGAGATTGTATTGATGGATGGGATGAAATCTCCAAGACCACATGGGTGAAATCTTATCTCTAAGGTTTCCCTTCCTATGCTCATGATGAGGCTCTAGAGGAATGGGAATATCTGGATCCAGCCCATGAGCTGGTTAGACAATAGGATCATTGGGATCTAAGAGCTCCTTGAATGTAGGTGGAGGGGGATTGACCATGCGATGAATGACATTCAAGTCAATTGGTCTCCCCAAAAATCACAAGCTAGGGTCTATGGCATGAAGTATCGCTTCTCTTTCCACCAACATATTGACTTGTTGTAAATGGTGAGGCCCAAGATAGGCCATCTCAGTCTCATCCTCAAAATTGTCATCACTTATCCAGAAGCCATTAGCATTAGTATGTAGCCCCAAGGTGAGGGACTCATGTCTTGGCTCTAAGTAAGTCATCTCTGTTTCATCCTCATATTCTTCATCACTTATGAAGAATCCATTTGCATTAGTATGTTGCCCCAAGTCATGGGGCCATTGCCTTAGCCCTAAGTAGGCTCTCTCTATTGAGTCCTCTGACTCATAGTCACTTTCATCCAATATGTATCCACTCTCATGGTGTTTGAACCAGGTAAAGCTTTGTAAATAGCGAGGCCCATGATAGGCCAAGCCCTCTTGTGCTTCATCATCACTTGCCACATATTCATTTTCTTCTTGCTCATCATCCCATGAGTTGTAACCTATTGGGGTGGCATCAATTGTGGATCTTGGATGATAAGTCTCGGGAGGTGGTATGCTTGCCATAGCCACTTGTCTATTGCTCATATATCTTGCACTTGGTGGGTGATAAGGAATAAAATCGATGTCTTCTCCTAACCCCAAGGTTAATCTATCTAATGCTACTTCTAGAGAGTCATATCGACCTCTAATGTGATAGCCTAACCCAAATCTATCATATGGGAGTTGGTATTGTGGCTCGAATGGCCACCTACGCCCCTACTCATATATACCAATACCATAACCATGCCAATGACAATGCTCAAAATAGGTCAGAGAAAACTTAGGATTAGAGAGGTAGTGAACATTGACAGTGAATAGCTCATCATTGTCCTCTTCTATATCCGTAGATTTATGGGTGCAATCTAGGCCAGTGTAGATGAAATTTTTCTAGTTGGGAGGGATTCCAAGTGGAACCACTGTTCCCACTGGTGGTCTTAGATCTTTTGATCATCCCATGTCCTATGTAGAATCTATGATAGGTGTAAAGGTTATGTTCTACACAAGATACTCTCCTATCCCTATGCTTGCCAAGTGTATAGTTGTATGTGAGGTGGATGACCCCATGGATGACACTGGCGAAGCGGGGTGGTAGTCATTGTCTTCGACTTGGTCTTGGTGATATTCTTCTTCCATGGGATTTGGACCCTCTTCAATAGCTATGGTTAGCATTTCTTTGAGTTTGTTTTCCTCAACCATAGGTACCTTTAGCTTCTGATAATTTTTTAGTTTAGGCGTTGATGGTTTATTAGAAGCATTAGTTGCTTTGTGTGCAAGATGAGGTGTTGATGCATATGGGTCCTTTTATGCCCCTTCTGGGCAGACTTCTACCCGTCCTAGCCATAGGACCCCGACTCAGACAGAGAGGCCAACAGGTTCATACCTTTCAACTTGTGACACCGCCATAGGGGGAGGTGGTACTGGGGGAGGTGATGCCAAGGTCTCAGCTCCTGTATTTGATTGATGGTGTTCTTTTGATTCATTTTTGAGGTCTTCTTGACCTACCTAAGCCCACGGGCATTTTTATACCTTTATGGACCTGATACACACATTTATATGATATATTTGATTTATGACTCATTATGTGTATCATTTATTCCTAATGTTTTTATTTTATTTTATTTTATGATGCGATGGATGATGGTATTATGATGAATTGATATGTGTATGTGTTAGGTGATAGATGATATTTATGATGATGTGGATTTGAAATAAATGCTAATGTGTTTATATATGTAGATGTTCATATGATATGATGTGATGTATTATGAGTTGATATAATGATGGATTTATGGTTATATTCAAATGAATATTGCTTATATGTTTTATGATGTGCTTTATGATGTAATGATGGATGATTGATGACTTCTATATTTATGGATGTAATGTTTTTGTTAAATACATGTTTAATTTTGCTTTAATTGTATGCATCTAGCTTATGTGATGGTATGGTATGAATGAACATGTATGCTATAATCACTTTAAAACATAAGGAATGCATATGATATTAACAATATTAATGGGTGATGCCACAAAAAGTAAAAAAATAATCATGAATTTAAATAATCACTCCTATCATAATAATTGATTAATTATTCGTATGTGAGACGTAATGGTGTGAAATGTATGTATTTTCTAGACAAGCTTCTGTAACTTAGGAGAGGTAAAATAGTTACTGGTCGTTTAGACATAATTTCTAACATATATTCGGTATCTATTTTAATATTATTTTATTAATACCCCCTAATTTACATAATCCTATAAATAAATTTGATGATGTGATTGATGATATTTGTTGCTATGTTAGAATATGTTTGTGGGTTTTCCTGAGACTTCAATATTTTTAGTGACCCTATCAACAACTATGTACTGACCATACAAGACTTTTTTAAAGGCAAGGCTTTCACTCTATACCCGGATATTCATTCTCTCTATGTGTGCAAATGAATATATTTTTGATAGAACTCAAGCATTTCCTTTGATGTTAGGCAGGATTCTTTCAGCCCATTGTTGATATCAAGGATTCTCAAGTGTTTTATCTCATCCTTATGTTGGACTTAGTTGGACTATACCACTAGGCAGTTTTGAGTTACCTAAGCTAGCTCATACACATTCAAACATTGGTCTATACAAATTCTAGGATCTTTTGTAATATACGTATTGTCATGCATAAGGATTTCTCCTTCCAGTTTTGTGCAATGCTGAGAATTCCAGGGATTCAAGTTCTATTCCCTTTTTTTCTTCATTTCTTTTGGGATACTTGCTCATATTTAGTGAATGAAAATCACTATTTATTTTGACTGATTTTTTTTTTGAGCAAGGGGTTTATGTAAGGATGAATTCACTTGTTTGCTTTGACTATGACTGATTTGTTTTTTTTATTTTTGAAATTTTCTTTTGAAGCTGGGATTTTGAATTTTTTGTGTTTTTTTTTTGGGATTTTGCGTGTTGTAATGAAAACAAGGGATTTATGTAGTGATGATAATCACTCATTTCTAGGTAGGGCAGAACTTGTCCTTTTGCAAATTCTCAACACCTTTAAACCGGTTGCATAGGGGGATAATCAAGGAAGTTCCTTTTCACTTTTGGTAACCTAAACCACTTTGTTGTTTTCATCTTTCCCTTGTATCAACTAGGATTTTAGTGTTTCAATTAGTGATGGGATCTTGAATATCCAAGGTACTACAACTAGACCTTGCTCTTCCACTAATCAATATGGCTTTCCATTAACGTTGATAAGACCACTAGACTTGGTTGAAATAATAGGAAACCTTTGTATATTTCTTATAGCAACATTATTTGGTTGTGTTGAGAAACACAATTACACACATGGATGCATGGATGTGTATAGCTTGTATATTTTGATTGAGATACAAATTGTGGCATCGTTTGTAAAAAATGTGATCATAGCATATGTGAATGCAATGGATATGTATGGATATGCAATTATGTGGATGTAAGATGCAAATGTTTTTGTATTTTTTATATTTGTTTTATTTTTGTCCTTTTAATTATTATGATCTTTTTTGTGTTTTGATTTGACCAAAGGGCTTTAAGATGCCTTTGGAGATTTTTGTGATTTGATTTTTGACTTGACCAAAGGACTTCAATATGCCTTTGGAGCTTTTTGTGTTTGATTTTGACCAAGCGGTTTGGATGCCCTTGGAGCATTTTTGCGATTTTGATTTGACCAAAGAGCTTTAAGATGACTTTGGAGCTTTTTGTGTTTGATTTTGACCAAGCGGTTTGGATACCCTTGGAGCATTTTTGTGATTTTGATTTTTATGATATATTTGAATGTTTTTGACTTTATGATTTATCTGAATGTTTTTTATTTTATGATATATTTGAATGTTTTTGACTTTATGACATATTTGAATGTTTTTGACTTGATGACATATTTGAATGTTTTTTATTTTATGACAAATATGAATGTTTTTGATTTTATACATGAAATTCCTTTAGATGAATGATGTTGAGAGGTTCAGGCTCTTCAACACCGTCTAATGATATAAGGTGATATGCTCTAGGTCCAACTCTTTCTGAAACCATGTAAGGGCCTATATAATTTGCCATAAATTTGTCTCTTAAGTGGAATTTACTATTGTAAGCTCATGCAAGGTGATCTTGGTAAACATGAATATGCTCTAAAGCATTCACTCGTTGTTCATCAAGAAGCATCAACTGATCAAGGTGGTCTTGTCGTGCGGTATCATCATCTATGAAGTCCTTCAATGCTATGCGTAGAGTTGGAATTTCCAACTCTAGTGGCATGATGGCCTCAGCATCATATACAAGTTAAAATGGTGTTGCCCCAGTGGGCTTCTGTACACTAGTCTTGTATGCCCATAGTGCCAGAGGTAACTATATATGCCAATACTTGTGATTTTCTTGCACCGTCTTCCTCAAGATGGAGACTATTATTTTTTTTTAGGCTTCTGCTTGCCCATTTGCTTTTGGATAATAAGGCATTGAAAAACTATGTTGAATATGGTATTTTTTCATTACAGCACGCATATTTTTGTTCATGAAAGAGGGTCCATTATCAGATATAATATTTTAAGGGACCCCAAATCAACTTATGATATTGTGGAGTATAAACTCCGCAATCCTTGGTCTAGTTGTCGATGTTAAGGGGATCGCTTTGACCCATTTGGTGAAATACTCAGTGGCCATTATGATGAATGTGTGTTGACCTAAATATGGGGGAGATATCTTCCCAATCAATTCTAATCCCCATTACGAGAAGGGCCATGCTACCTGGATGGGTTGCAAGGCTTGTGATGGTGAGTGAGGTTTGCATGATGCTGACACTTTATACATTTCTTAACATACTCACAACATTATTTTTCCATAGTGGTTAAATAGTAACCCATTATCAAAATACGCTTAATGGTGGCCATGCCATTAAATTTATCACCACACGTACCATCATGAGCTTTTAAAATTGACCAAGATGCTTCCTGGGGCTTAAGACAACGAAGGAGCATTCCATCGTAACCTTGTCTTTCCTATCAAAATGTATCTAGTCATATTTTGCTTAAATGTTCATTTTTAAGCATGTGACAGGCCTTGCGGTACTATTCCAAGCTTCAGGAAGTCCCTCAATTGGGAAAGCCAATCCTGGTAAGCCATTGCTTCTATGGATAAAATTGTGTGCTCTCCTTGCAATCTAGCACTTGTGAAAATTGATTGGTAAGCAATCTTGTGATGAATGGTTGTTCCACATTCGATAGGACCTTAAGAGATCAAAGACTCCCAAGGGGACTTTTGTAAGAAATCTCTAACTTTGAAGGACCAATTATGATTTGTCTTAGTTTGGATCATATTTACTGACTCTAGTTTTTCAATAACCTCATGTTGTATCATGAAAAATACGAGCACTTTCACATGAATGGTTGTGAAATCAGTAGATGAATTTTGAGGAATTAAGGATCCCAAATATTCCATGGTGTCTGCAAATCTATTTAACGTATGAGGGATTGCCTCAATGTCATACCATTCTAGCCAGGCTAGGTAAGTTTCAACAAGCTCCTTGTAAGCTTTCAGGAATGAACACCTACATTGGAATAATCCTTTGACTTGATTCACTATGAGCAAGGAGTCACCCAAGATATTCAATCTTTTAATGCCCATTGCAATGGTTTTATAGAGTCCCAAGATCAAGGCTTCATACTTTGTGTTATTATTTATGCAAGGGAAGTCTATTTTGAATGATAAGGGTAATGGAGTGACCTACGATGTAATAAATACTATACTTTCTCTGCCCCCTTGTTCACACTTCGAACCATCGAATAATAATTTTATTTATCTTTGTTTCTTAGGTTCTTAAGGTTTTGACAAATCTGATAATGCGAAGACCACATCATCAGGCAATTCTATAGTGAGATATTTTCTATCCTTAAGAGGTGCCTCTTCTAACTGATCTGCTATGACTTGTCTCTTGATGGAATTTTGGCTTATGAATTCTAGGTCAAACTCTAACAATAGCATGATCCACTTTGCATTACGTGTATTGTGATATGTCTTGTTCATCATATACTGCAAAGGATTTTGTTTTGATATAACATAAGTCATATGAATCAACATGTAGTGTCTCAACTTTTTCATTGCAAATACTACTGCTAAGCACAACTTTTCTACATACATATATCCTAGCTCATAGCTTACAAGGGTATAACTAATGTAATATGTGGCCTGCTCTTTGTCTTGCATGTTCTTTTGGGCTACAATGGTGCCCAAAGCAAAATCAGTAGCCAATATGCATAGCAAAAATGGCATGTATGGCCTTGGTAGAGCTAGCACTGGTGACGTTGCCAAGTATATTTTGATCTCTACAAAGGCTTGTTGGAATTCTTTATCCCAATGAAATAGGACATCCTTGCGTAGCAACCAATTCATGGGTCGACACTTGTCTAATAATTGCACGATGAACCATTTGATGGATGCTACCTTGCCTTGTAGGCTTCTTAATTCCCTAATGTTGGTAGGGGTAGCCATATCCATTATAGCTTCTACTTTTATCGGATCAACTTCAATGCCTCTCATGGAAACAATGAACCATAAGAGCTTACCAAAAGTTATGTCAAACATGCACTTCTTAGGATTCAATCTAACATTTTGCTCTATGAGGCAATTGAAAACTTTTGTAAGGATCTCAACGTGCTCTTACCGTATCAATAATTTGGCCAGCAAGTCATCCATGTAGTCTTCCAATATTGTGTGCATGTAATCATGAAATATGTATGTCATGGTCCACTGGTATGTGGCACCAACATTCTTTAGGCTGAATGGCATTACTTTGTAACATAAATTTCCCCATGGAGTGATGAAATCATTCTTGTGTTGGTCTTCAGGTTTTATTCATATTTGATTGTATCTAGAAAACCCATCCATTAGGGATAGCATCTCATGACCTACAGTGGCATCGACAAGAACATCTATGTTTGGCAACAGGAATGAATCCTTTGGATTTGCCCTATTTAAGTCCCTAAAATCTATGCAAATGCAGACTCTTCCATCTAGTTTTCCTACGGGCACCATGTTCGAGACCCATTCAGGATATTCGATGGGAACTATGAAGATTGCATCCAATAGTTTTTGCAACTCGTTCTTCACCATCAAAGAGATGGTTGGATGCATATTCCTTAATTTTTCTTGACTGGCTTCTTTAGGGGATCCAATGAAAGGTTGTGAACAACTAACTTTGGATCAATACCTGGCATGTCTTTGTAATTCCAAGCAAAAAAAATTGGCCTCTCTTTAAGGAGAGGAATTATGATGGCTTGTTCCTCTAGAGACAGACTTTCTTTGAACTTGACTTTCTTTGGTTGAGTATGATCATCTCTAATTTCCACTTTGAAAGTTGCTTCTATAGCCATATGTGACCCATTATCTAACTGGTGATGCGTGGGTATCAAGTGAATGTCATCAGTAGGATTTATAGGTCCTACTAACTTAGGATCAAGACTAGCATGGAAAATGTCATATGCACAACCTGATGCAAAATGGAACGGTTGTAAAATCTCTTCTTTAGAGAGGAGATCTTCAGGCTCTATTGACAAATCATCATGATCCTAATAAATAGCCTGTGTGTTGAGACACAAAGGTTTAGTGGGATCTATCGGGTTGTGAAGTGGAGTTGTCAAATCTATGGAGATCATGTTGATGGATGGAATGAAATATCTAGAACCACATGGTTGAAATCTTACCTCAGAGGTTTCCTTCCTATACTCATGATGAGGCTTTGGAGGAAAGGGAATATCTAGATCCAGCCCATGATCTGGTTAGACAATAGGATCATTGGGCTCTAAGAGTTAACTAAATGCCAGGGGAGGGGGATTGACCATGCGATAGATGATGTTCAATTCAACAGGTCTTCCTAAAAACCACAAGCCAAGGTCTATGGAATGAAGTACCGCTTCTCTTTACACCAACATATTGACTTATCGTAAATGGTGAGGCCCAAGATAGGCCATATCAGTCTCATCCTAAAAATTGTCATCACTTATCCAAAAGCCATTAGCATTAGTGTGCAACTCTAAGATGAAGGGATCATGTCTTAGCTCTAAGTAAGCCATCTCTATTTCATCCTCATATTATTCATCACTTATGAAGAATCCATTTGTATTAGTATGTTGCCCCAAGTCATGGGGCCATCTCCTTACCCCTAAGTAGGCTCTCTCTGTTGATTCCTCTAACTCAGTCATGTTCATCCAATATGTAGCCACTCTCATGGTGTCCTTACTAGGTAAAGCTTTGTAAATAGCGAGGCCCATGATAGGCCAAGCCCTCTTGTGCTTCATCATCACTTGTCACATATTCATTTTCTTCTTGCTCATCATCCCATGAGTTGTAACCTATTGGGGTGGTATCAATTATGGATCTTGGATGATAACTCTCGGTAGGTGGTATGCTTTCCATATCCACTTGTCTATTGCTCAGATATCATGCACTTGGTGGGTGATAAGGAATAAAATCGATGTCTTCTCCTAACCCCAAGGTTAATCTATCTAATGCTACTTCTAGAGAGTCATCTCGACATCTAACGTGATATCCTAACCCAAATTTGTCAGATGGGAGTTGGTATTTTGGCTTGAATGGCCACCTACGCCCCTACTCATATATACTAAGACCATAACCATGCCAATGACAATGCTCAAAATAGGTCAGATCAAACTCAGGACTAGAGAGGTAGTGAACATTGACAGTGAATCCCTCCCAACCAGTGTAGATGAAATTCATCTGGTTGGGAGGGATTTCAAGTGGAACCACTGTTCCCACTGGCAGTCTTAGATATTTTGATTGTCCCATGTCCTATGCAGATTCTATGATAGGTATAAATGTTATGTTCTACACAAGATACTCTCATATCCCTGTGTTTTCCAAGTGTATAGTTGTATGTGAGGTGGATGACCCCATGGATGACACTGGCGAAGCGGGGTGGTAGTCATTGTCTTCGACTTGGTCTTGGTGATATTCTTCTTCCATGGGATTTGGACCCTCTTCAATAGCTATGGTTAGCATTTCTTTGGGCTATCTTTTCTCAACCATGGGTACCTTTAGCTTCTGATTGTATTTTAGTTTAGACACTGATGGTCTATTAGAAGAATTAGTTGCTTTGTGCACAAGATGAGGTGTTTATGCAGATGGGTCCTTTTGTGCCCCTTTGTCTTTGTTACCCAGTTGAGTATTTGGAGATGAAAGTCCTATATACAAGTGGGCCGAAGGAATCATAAATTCTCTTGGACAATCCACCTGGTGAACATTCTTGAATGGCTCTTCATCATCCAACACCATGTAGACTTTTTTACCATGCACATACTTGACACATTGGTGCAAGATCGAAGGAACACATCTCATGTCCCTTATCCAAGGTCTCCCTAGGAGGATGTTGTATTGCATGGCCCCTTCCAAGACATGACACATCACAGGGATGGTCTTATGCCCTAACTTGATAGGTAGGACTATCATTCAAATAGTATTTCATAAAGCATCATTGAAATCTCTTAATGTATAGGCTCTCAGAATGATATTGGACTTGGGGATCTTAAGGTGTTCTATTTTTGTTGTTGTGATGATGTTGATTGATGAATCTATATCGATAAAAACCCTCTTAAATGGTAAATCATTAACTGATGCCATGATGTTCAATGAAGGGTCTGGTAGGGAAATAGATACTATCTTAATTTCATTATCATAGAACCAAATTACAGACTCCTGACATTCTTGCACTTGTCCCACAAAATGGGTGAATGCATTTGGATCTTGTGGTTGGAGCTCAATTGATCTTAAAATCTCCATAAAGTTCTCACTGTGCTTTGGGGACTATTGTATGATCTCATAAATGGATATCTTAGCCAAAGTCATTTGTAATTTTTTCTCGAGTCTACTCTGGATGGTTAACATAGATCGGGTTGGTGGACCTGGAAGATTTTCTTGCTTCTGCCTCTCCCTAGATGCAGCAAGGATGTTTATGGGAGATGTAGGAGGTTGTGGTTGGCCATATCGTCTACTCCTAGTTGCTATATTGATAATTTTAACTATCCCAACACACCCATGGGTAGACATATCAATTCAGATCTGATTGACTTGTGCACCTTGTCCTCTAGGGGTCTCATGGTTTGGCAGTGGGTTTTTGTAGATGCATATCTCTATTGTCAGGGGCTAGTGGTTTGTCCACTTTAAGTTCTCCCACCTCAATCATGTTTTGAACCTAATGTTTGAAACCAACACATACCTCGATATTATGCCCCAGTTGTTGAGCAAGGTGCAGCAATAGTATTGTCATTGTTGTCAACACAATCAGATAGATATGTTGATGCAGTGGACAGGAAGTTCAAAAGCTATTCAGATGCAGAAGACAAGAGTTCAAAGGTTATTCAGAGCATGTACAGTGATTTTCCAAGAAGACCGAAGTGGCCCATATGCAAAAGATCAAAGAAAAAGACAAGTAAGAAAAGTGTCGCGATATCACGACATATATAGCAGGCAAGAAAAACTATCATGATTTCGTGACATGTTGGAAGAGAGAGAAAAAGCAAGAAAAACTATCACGATTTCGCAACATGTTGGAAGAGAGAGAAAAAGCAGGAAAAACTGTCACAATTTCATGACATGTTGGAAGAGAGAGAAAAAGTAGGAAAAACTATCGCGATTTCGTGACATGTTGGAAGAGAAAAATGCAAGTGGAAAAACTGTCACGATTTCGTGACATGTTGGAAGAGAAAAAGGCAAGTGGAAAAACTGTCATGATTTCATGACATGTTGGAAGAGAAAAAGGCAAGTGGAAAAACTATCGCGATTTCACAACATGTTGGAAGAGAAAAAGGCAAGTGGAAAAACTATCATGATTTTGTAACATATTGGAAGAGAAAGAGAAAGCAAGAAAAAGTGTCATGATTTCGCGACAAGTTTGAATAAAGAGAACAAGTAAGAAAAGTGTCACGATTTCATGACATGTCGCATTTTCACGACTAAAATAGGAGAGAGAAAGTAAGTTGGAAAAGTGTCATGATTTCACGACATGTCGCATTTTCGCGACTAAAATAGGAGAGAGAAAGTAAGTTGGAAAAGTGTCACGATTTCGCGACATGTCGCATTTTCGTGACTAAAATAGGAGAGAGAAATTATGTTTTGAAAGTGTCACGATTTTGTGACATGTCATATTTTTGTGACTAAAATAGGAGAGAGAAAGTAAGTTGGAAAAGTGTCACGATTTTGTGACATGTCACATTTTTGTGACTAAAATAGGAGAGAGAAAGTAAGTTTGAAAAGTGTCACGATATCGTGACATGTCGCATTTTCACGACAAAAGAAAGAGAGGAAGCGTACGGAAGCAGAACTATCGCGATTTCATGACAAAAGCAGAAAGAAAGACTTCAGAAGTAGAAGTGTCGTGATTTCACGACAAAAGCAGAGAAGAAGACATCGAAGGCAAAAGTGTCACGATTTCGTGACAAAAGCAGAGAAGAATACTTTGAAGGCAGAAGTGTCACAATTTCACGACAAAAGCAAAGAAGCTAAGTACGAAGCAGAAGTGTCGCAATTTTGTGACAAAAGCTAAGTTGAAGACTACGGAGGCAGAAGTGTCATGATATCGTGACAAAAGCAAAGTCAAATTCTATGGAAACAAAAGTGTCGCGATATCGCAACAAAAGAATAGAGAAAGCATATGGAGGCGAAAGTGTCAAGATATCGCAACATGTATTTTCGTGGGCCTAAGCAAAGAAAAAGAACAAGGAGAAAAAGTGTCACGATATCGTGACATGATGTATTTTTGCGGGCTTAAGCAAAGAAAAATAGCAAGGAGAAAAAGTGTCGCGATATCGTGACATGTTGCATTTTTGCGGGCCAAAGAAAAGAGAAAGAGGAGAGAGAAAAAAGTGTCGCGATATCACGATATTTGGCATTTTTGCGAGCCAAAGCAAAGAGAAAGAGGAGAGAGAAAAAGTGTCACGATATCATGACATGTGTTTTCGTGACAACAGCAACAAAATAATCTTTAGAGGCATAAATGTCTCGATTTCGCAACAGGTCATATGTGTGCAAGACAAGAAGAAGAACCCAACTAAAATGAGAAGTATGACAGTGGACTGACATCTCTATAGCATTTACAGGGGTAGATACAAAGTGAATTCATGCAGCTAAAATATGAAGAGTTAACAAGAGTCAGTGCAGTGGCTACAGGGACTGTTACCGAATGAAATCTTCAAGCGATGGAATTACCGAATATCTTCATGAGTTGAAGCCGACTAAGATAGATTACAGTCGACTAAGATTAGGATTTACATTTGTTATGCAAGCCAACTAAGATTAGGGTTTTCATCATGAAAATATTGTTATAAAAGGAGGGTTGTTTGGAGAATTGTGAAGTCGTTGCATAAGTCGTCGAATGTGTGTTGAAGTGTGAAATGTGGTCGTAAGAGTGTAGAAAGCGCAAAAATGACGAGATGATGGTGAAGTGCACAAAGTGAGTGAGAGTCATGTCGAATTGTCCTAAGTGCGTCTATGAGTGTGCAGATAGAGCAAAGTGCGTAGAGAGCGAAAAGGTTGAAATTCGACCAAGTGCGGCTGTGATTGCACAAAGAAAGTAGAAGGCACAGAGAGTGCAAAGGGAGAAGACGAACGCAAAGTGTAGCTGTAAGGGCGCAGAGTGTACGAAGTCAGTGCGCAGAGGGTGCATAGAGAAGTGACTCAAAGAAGGTGAAGTGTGGCTGTAGATCGTAGAAGATGTGTCTATTCCATAAATAGTGAGAGATATAGGGTAAGCAATAGACCATTCAAGGTCTTGTAAAAGTGAAGGTGTCTTACAGACAAACTTATAAATTCAAATTGAAGTCCAGGTTGTAGCTTGGCATCAGGGGTTGGTGCTCCTTTCTATTGGTGCAGATAAATCAGGGGTTGATGCTCCTTCCAGTGGGTGCTGGTAAATTGATTGTAAAGTTGATGCTTGGCAAAGGCTGGATTTAGATGGTAGTCCAAGCAGTCATTCTTGAGGAGTGATGAACCTTGTTAAATCTTGTGTTGTATGATGTTCTCTTGTGATACTTGCTTTATTTGGTTTTAAGGTTTCATTATTTCAGTTTTAAGAGCTGTAAATTCAAGTTTAAAGAACTACACTTCACACCCCCTCTTAGTGCCATTATAAGACTAACAATTGGTATCAGATCCAAGTTCCCTTGTCAGGATAAATCAGTCAGGGTTGATCTTGGATTAGTATGCAATGGGTAAGAAGAATAGATCCTCCTCCAAAAGGGAATCTCAGTCAGTTTCAGTTCTTGTGGAAGAGAAAATTGAACCATAAAAGGTTGAAGGCTTCTCATCAAACAAAGCACCTTTGTTTGATGGAACTAATTTTGTGGTCTAGAGAATTAGGATGTAGACATATCTTTGTGCTTTGGGATACGATATATGGGATTCAATAGACAGTGAAAACATAATACCCATCACTCCTCCAACTGATGTTGTCGGTAAGAATCTGTTTGAGAATGACTCAAAAGCAAAGAATGCTATCAGATGCGGATTAGTAGACAGTGAACTGGTAAAGATCATGAGTTGTAAAATGGAAAAATAAATATGGGACAAATTGAGGAGTATTCATGAAGGAGAAGATGAGATCAAGGAGGCCAAGTTACAAACACATCAAGCTCAGTTCAAAGCTTTAAAGTTGAATAACGATGAGAACATAGAGGTATATATGTTGAGAGTTAATGAAGTCCTAGAGGATGATTCTAAAAAATAAATATGTGGAGGTCTTTTCATGACACTTGAAGAAGAAACAAAAAAAGAACAGGAATGTGATGAAGAAGAAATTGATGCAAAAATAAATTTGAAAGAGGAACTAATTGCAGCTCTGGATGAATTGAAGATAGAAAGAAAAAGGAATAAAGAAATCTCAAGAAATCTTGAGGATGCAAATGAAATAATAACCAGTTTGAAAGTACAGGTAGAAGAATTCAAAAGGATTGAAGAAACTCTCAGGTCATAGAGAAAGATATTGGTTGCTGCAAACAAGAGGAAGAGATTGTTTTACTGAAGAAACAACTAGAAGAGGCCAATACAAATCTCAAATTTGAGAAGAGCACAGAGTTGCTAGATAAAATTATAATCCAACAAAGAAGCTCCACGGATAAGTGTGGTCTTGGATATGAAGCTGAACAAACTTCATCTTCCAACTCTGCAGAGGCAGAAGTGTCATGATATCGCGACAAAAGCAAAGTCAAAGTCTATGGAAACAGAAGTGTCGCGATATCGCGACAAAAGAATAGAGAAAGCGTACGGAGGCGAAAGTGTCACGATATCGCGACATGTTGTATTTTCGTGGGCCTAAGCAAAGAAAAAGAGCAAGGAGAAAAAGTGTCACGATATCGTGACATGTTGTATTTTTGTGGGCCTAAGCAAAGAAAAAGAGCAAGGAGAAAAAGTGTCACGATATCGCGACATGTTGCATTTTTGTGGGCCAAAGCAAAGAGAAAGAGGAGAGAGAAAAAAGTGTCGCGATATCGCGACATGTTGCATTTTTGCGGGCCAAGGCAAAGAGAAAGAGGAGAGAGAAAAAGTGTCACGATATCGTGACATGTTGTGTTTTCGTGGCAACAACAACAAAAGAAGCTTCAGAGGCAGAAATGTCACGATTTCGTGACAGGTCGTATGTGCGCAAGACAAGAAGAAGAACCCAACTAAAATGAGAAGTATGACAGTGGACCGACATCTCTACAGCATTTACAGGGGCAGATACAGAGTGAATTCATGCAGCTAAAATATGAAGAGTGAACAAAAGTCAGTGCGGTGGCTACAGGGACTGTTATCGAATGAAATCTTTGAGCGATGGAATTATCGAATATCTTCATGAGTTGAAGCCGACTAAGACCGATGACAACCGACTAAGATTAGGGTTTACATTTGTTATGCAAGCCGACTAAGATTAGGGTTTTCATCATGAAAATATTGTTATAAAAGGAGGGTTGTTTGGAGAATTGTGGAGTTGTTGGATAAGTCGTCGAATGTGTGTCGAAGTGTGAAATGTGGTCGTAAGAGCGCAGAAAGCGTAGAAGTGGCGAGATGATGGCGAAGTGCACAAAGTGAGTGAAGAGTCATGTCGAATTGTCCTAAGTGCGTCTGTGAGTGTGCAGATAGAGCAAAGTGCGTAGAGAGCAAAAAGGTTGAAATTCGACCAAGTGCGGCTGTGATTGCACAGAGAAAGTAGAAGGCACAGAGAGTGCAAAGGGCGAAGACGAACGCAAAGTGTAGTTGTAAGGGCGCAGAGTGTACGAAGACAGTGCATAGAGGGTGCATAGAGAAGTGACTCAAAGAAGGTGAAGTGTGGCTGTAGATCGTAGAAGATGTGTCTGTTCCATAAATAGTGAGAGAGATTGGGTAAGCAATAGACCAGTCAGGGTCTTGTAAAAGCGAAGGTATTTTTTTGTTAAACTTCTAGATTCAAAATTGAAGTCCAAGTTGCAGCTTGGCATCAGGCTTGGTGCTCCATCCGTGGGTTTGGTGCTCCTTTCTATTGGTGCAGATAAATAAGGGGTTGGTGCTCCTTCCAGTGGGTGTTGGTAAATTGATTGTAAAGTTGGTGCTTTGCAAAGGCTAGATTTGGATGGTAGTCCAAGCAGTCATTCTTGAGGAGTAGCCAAATTGGTGAACCTCATTAAATATTGTGTTGTGTGATGTTCTCTTGTGATACTTGCTTTATCTAGTTTTAAGGTTTCATTATTTTAGTTTTAAGAGCTATGAATTTAAGTTTAAAGAACTACACTGATTCACCCCCCTCTCAGTGCCATTGTAAGACTAACAATTGGTATCAGAGCCAAGTTCCCTTCTCAGGCTAAATCAGTCAGGGTTGATCTTGGATTAGTATGCAATGGGTAAGAAGAATAGATCCTCCTCCAAAAGGGCATCTCAATCAGTTTCAGTTCCTGTGGAAGAGAAAATTGAACCAGAAAAGGTTGAAGACTTCTCATCAAACAAAGCACCTTTGTTTGATGGAACTAATTACGTGATCTAGAGAATCAGGATGTAGACATATCTTTGTGCTTTGGGATACGACATCTGGGATTCAGTAGATAGTGAATACACAATACCCATCACTCCTCCAACCGATGATGTCGATAAGAATCTATTTGAGAATGACTCAAAAGCAAAGAATGCTATCAGATGCGGATTAGTAGACAGTGAACTGGTAAAGATCATGAGTTGTAAAATGGCAAAAGAAATATGGGACAAACTGAGGAGTATTCATGAAGGAGACGATGAGATCAAGGAGGCCAAGTTACAAACACATCAAGCTCAGTTCGAAGCTTTAAAGTTGAATAACGATGAGAACATAGAGGCATATATGCTGAGAGTTAATGAAGTCCTAGAGGATGATTCTAAAAAAGAAATAGGTGGAGGTCTTTTCATGACACTCGAAGAAGAAACAAAAAAAGAACAGGAATGTGATGAAGAAGAAATTGATGCAGAAATAAATTTGAAAGAGGAACTAATTGCAACTCTGGATGAATTGAAGATAGAAAGAAAAAGGAATAAGGAAATCTCAAGAAAGCTTGAGGATGCAAATGAAATAATAACCAGTTTGAAAGTACAGGTAGAAGAATTCAAAAGGATTGAAGAAACTCTCAAGTCACAGATCAATGAGAAAGAGATTGGTTGCTGCAAACAAGAGGAAGAGATTGTTTTATTGAAGAAACAACTAGAAGAGGCCAATACAAATCTCAAATTTGAGAAGAGCACAGAGTTGCTAGATAAAATGATAAGCCAACAAAGAAGCTCCACGGATAAGCGTGGTCTTGGATATGAAGTTGAACAACCTTCATCTTCCAACTCTGCAGAGAAGAAGAAGTTCACTGTTGAAGGATCGAAGCAAGAAAAGTTTGAAGTCGAATCTTCAAAAGGAAGAAAATATCAAAGGAGATCTACAACAAAGCAACCACAACAAAAGAGGTTCTATCACTCTCACTCTATTCATAATAATACTTTTAATGGCTATTGTTTCAGATGCAACCAGTATGGTCACAAGGCAACTTATTATGGATTGAATAATAAATCAAAGAGTTATCTTGGTAGAAATACATCTGCGTTTTTGAGTGAACACTATGTACAATGTTTTCAATGTAATGGTCATGGGCACATAGCAAGGTTTTGTCCAAGCACTTTTGTATCTAATCTAAGGCAAAATAGTAGATTTCATCAGATGCAAAGAACGCAACACAGACAGGGAATAAATCATGTACATAAAAGAAAGGAAAATAATCATTCATCAAGGATGCACAAGAGACAACCACACAAGAGAAATGTTCGAGTTCATGAAAAGGTGCAAAACAGGGATGTAGTTGAAAAATCCAAGCCCGAGTTCAAGAAAGTTTGGAGAAAGATAGAAGAAAGGAAATCGTGTCTCCTTGGACCGAAGGAGACTACTCCTCTATTGCACTAAGCAACTCCGGGTAGCACATCCTCAGGGGGAGCAATCTTGAAGTTTCATTTTAATGCTCCTATGTATTTGTTTGATTACCTGAGGATGAAAGGCAAGTAGTCGGGGAAGTTGTCGTATAGTTGTCGAAGTGTGTTTTCAGTTCATGTAGTTGTTTGTGGAAGTGTCGTGAAGGGTGGTGATTAAATTAAGAGTTGTCATTATTGGTAGTATTGCTATATGTCATTGTTGTACTGGTGATGGTTCTTACTACCACTATCCAAAGTTAAGGATTATAATAGTTTAGATAATTTGGTTAGTGAAAGAATGTTGCCCTAGCTGCATATATGTGTTTCGATAAAAGTAGTGTGTATTTGAACTACACATTGACGTGAAGATTGTTAGATCTATTATGACGTTGTGGTGAAAAATATTGAAGTCTGATTATTGATTCATGTTTAGCTCATCAAGATGAGCAACTTTGCTTTGTGAATCATACCTATCCGAGGTCCGAAAGTATGAGTTTGAGTAAGGTGCACTATAGTTGGCCGTGAAGTGTTTGACAAAATGTTGTCTCCTGATTCGAACAGTTGAAAGTAAGGTGTGACCAGCGGTGACTGTAGAAAACATAGACCAAGTTGAAAATGTAAAAAGGGATTTGGTTGGTGTTGTGGTACAGTGTTTGATGCTTGCACAGAGTTGGTAGTAAAATTGCAGTGTCGATACAGTGTTGGACAAAAGTTGGTACAAGTGTGAGTCACTTGACAATTTTTTTTAGATGTGAAATTAGCATTTTTGAATGGGAAGCTTGAAGAAGAGGTTTATATTGAGTAGCCAGATGGTTTCCAGCTTGGTGATGATCCCAACTTGGTTTGTAAGTTGAAGATATATGGCTTGAAATAGGCACCCTGAGCATAGTATGCATGGTAGCATGATTTCAGGCTAATCCCAAGGAGACTCATGTGATAGCAGTGAAGAGGATTCTTCGGTACCTCAAGGGTACTATGGAGTATGGGTTATGGTATCCGAAAGGTAAAGACTTCACCCTTATTTCATATTCAGATGCAGATTGGGCAGGATGTGTCGATGATAGAAAGAGTACCAATGGAGGTGCATTCTATCTTGGAGACAGATTGGTCACGTGGCACGATAAGAAACAAGAGTCGGTTTCTTTATCGACAGAGAGGCAGAATATATTACAGTGACAACATGTTGTACGCAGGTATTATGGATGAAACAAACCCTGAAAGATCTTGGTATTAGCTTCTGAGCCAATATTAGTTAAGTGTGATAACACCATGCAATTAACATCTCCAAGAATCCGTTATGCATTCACGCACAAAACACATTGCTATCGGTATCACTTTTTGAAGGAGAAAGTTGCGGAAGGTGAGGTTAAGTTGGATTTTGTTCCAACTACAGAGCAAGTAGCAGATATCTTCACAAAACCATTGCCCAAGGAAGTTTTTGAGTACCTTCGCAATAAATTGGGAGTGGTCACACTTCCCAAGAATTGACTAGCTACGGGGATCACATTCTCGGGGGGAGCATTTAAGTATTTGATTATCTTTTTGCTCATGTTCATGATTTTTGCTAAGTGTAATCAATTTTGCCCGAGAATGTTGTGCATGGACTCGGGGGAGTCCGCAGTAGCCCTTTGGTATTATTGTCAAAGGGGGAGAAGAGTTACAGGAAATTGCACATGTGTTGCCAACAATTCCAAAGGGGGAGATTGTTGAGCAAGGTGCAACAACAATATTGTCATTGTTGTCAACACAGTCAGATAGATCTGTTGATGCAGTGGACAGGAAGTTCAAAAGCTATTCAGATGCAGAAGACAGGAGTTCAAAGGTTATTCGAGTATGTACAGTGATTTTCCAAGAAGACCGAAGTGGCCCATATGCAAAAGATCAAAGAAAAAGACAAGTAAGAAAAGTGTCGCGATATCGCGACATATACAACAGGCAAGAAAAACTGTCACGATTTCGTGACATGTTGGAAGAGAGAAAAAGCAGGAAAAACTGTCATGATTTCGCGACATGTTGGAAGAGAGAGAAAAAGTAGGAAAAACTATCGTGATTTCGTGACATGTTGGAAGAGAGAGAAAAAGCAGGAAAAACTATCATGATTTCGTGACATGTTGGAAGAGAAAAAGGCAAGTGGAAAAACTGTCACGATTTCGCGACATGTTGGAAGAGAAAAAGGCAAGTGGAAAAACTGTCGTGATTTCGCGACATGTTGGAAGAGAAAAAGGCAAGTGGAAAAACTGTCACGATTTCGTGACATGTTGGAAGAGAAAAATGCAAGTGGAAAAACTGTCATGATTTTGTGACATGTTGGAAGAGAAAGAGAAAGCAGGAAAAAGTGTCGCGATTTCGCGACATGTCACATTTTCGCGACTAAAATAGGAGAGAGAAAGTAAGTTGGAAAAGTGTCACGATTTCATGACATGTCGCATTTTCACGACTAAAATAGGAGAGAGAAAGTAAGTTGGAAAAGTGTCACGATTTCGTGACATGTCGCATTTTCGTGACTAAAATAGGAGAGAGAAAGTAAGTTGGAAAAGTGTCATGATTTCATGACATGTCGCATTTTCGTGACTAAAATAGGAGAGAGAAAGTAAGTTTGAAAAGTGTCGTGATTTCATGACATGTCACATTTTCATGACAAAAGAAAGAGAGGAAGCGTACGGAAGTAGAACTGTCATGATTTCGTGACAAAAGCAGAAAGCAAGACTTCGGAAGCAGAAGTGTCACGATTTCACGACAAAAGAAGAAGAAGTATTCGAAGGCAAAAGTGTCATGATTTCGTGACAAAAGAGAGAAGAAGACTTAAGCGAAGTGTCACAATTTCATGACAAAAGCAAAGAAGCTAAGTACGAAAGTAGAAGTGTCACGATTTCATGACAAAAGCTAAGTTGAAGACTACGGAGGCAGAAGTGTCACGATATCACAACAAAAGCAAAGTCAAGTCTATGGAAGTAGAAGTGTCACGATATCATGACAAAAGCAAAGAAAGTGTACGGAGGTGAAAGTGTCACGATATCGCACATGTAGGCCTAAGAAAGAGGAGAAAAAGGCCAAAAAAAAAAGAGCAAGGAGAAAAAGTGTCGCGATATCGCGACATGTTGCATTTTCACAGGCCAAAGCAAAGAGAAAGAGGAGAAAAAAAGTGTCGCGATATCACGACATGTTGCATTTTTGCGGGCCAAAGCAAAGAGAAAGAGGAGAGAGAAAAAGTGTCACGATATCGCGACATGTGTTTTCATGACAACAACAACAAAAGAAGCTTCAGAGGCAGAAATGTCACGATTTCGTGATAGGTCGTATGTGCACAAGACAAGAAGAAGAACCCAACTAAAATGAGAAGTATGATAGTGGACCGACATCTCTACAACATTTACAAGGAGATACAGAGTGAATTCATGCAGCTAAAATATGAAGAGTGAACAAAAGTGTCGGCTACAGGACATACCGAATGAAATCTTCAAGCGATGGAATTACCGAATATCTTCATGAGTTGAAGCTGACTAAGATAGATGATAGCCGACTAAGATTAGGGTTTACATTTGTTATGCAAGCCGACTAAGATTAGGGTTTTCATCATGAAAATATTGTTATAAAAGGAGGGTTGTTTGGAGAATTGTGGAGTTGTTGAATAAGTCGTCGAATGTGTGTCGAAGTGTGAAATGTGGCCGTAAGAGCGCAGAAAGCGTAGAAGCAGTGAGATGATGGTGAAGTGTGCAAAGTGAGTGAAGAGTCATGTCGAATTGTCCTAAGTGCATATGTGAGTGTGCAGATAGAGCAAAGTGCACAGAGAGTGAAAAGGTTGAAATTCGACCAAGTGCGATTGTGATTGCGTAGAGAAAGCAGAAGGCACAGAGAGTGCAAAGGGCAAAGACGAACGCAAAGTGTAGCTATAAGGGTGTAGAGTGTACGAAGACAGTGCACAGAGGGTGCATAGAGAAGTGACTCAAAGAAGGTGAAGTGCGGCTATAGATCGTAGAAGATGTGTCTATTCCATAAACAGTGAGAGAGATTGGGTAAGCAATAGACCAATCAGGGTCTTGTAAAAGTGAAGGTATCTTACAAACTTCTAGATTCAAAATTGAAGTCCAAGTTGTAGCTTGGCATCAGGGGTTGGTGCTCCTTTTTGTTGGTGCAGATAAATCAAGGGTTGGTGCTCCTTCCAGTGGGTGCTGGTAAATTGATTGTAAAGTTGGTGCTTTGCAAAGGCTGGATTTGGATGGTAGTCCAAGAAGTCATTCTTGAGGAGTAGCCAAATTGGTGAACCTCATTAAATCTTGTGTTGTGTGATGTTCTCTTGTGATACTTGCTTTATCTGGTTTTAAGGTTTCATTATTTCAGTTTTAAGAGTTGTGAATTTAAGTTTAAAGAACTACACTGATTCACCCCCCTCTCAGTGCCATTGTAAGACTAACACCAGTATCCTATGATAAGGGTAAAATTGATCTTCCCTATATCCTTTTGGTTTAGATGATTGGGATCTATAAGAGGTATGTCAGGGAGCCTGATATTTCTCACTTAACTCAATTGGTTGAAGATTGATTGCATTGATTCTTTCAATGGTGTATAATAACAAGGGGGTTTACACTCTTTGTTCTATCCTTGATTTTTCTTTTGATCATAGTTGACTGGTGGGGGTTGTGCTTGATAATTATAGGGTTGCTACACAGCCCCATCCTTAGGCATAGCCAACACTACTCGATTAACTAGAGCAAGGCTTGTCTGCTTCTTCTTGTACTTGCCATTTTTGTCATTCTTGTTCCACTCCTTCTTGGTTCACAGTTTGATAGTTCACTTGTCTACTCTTATATCCTCAATGATCTTGGATTGTGCCAAAGCTTCCTCAAATGAGGGGTATTGTTGTAGTTGTAGCAATATGGAAATGTGTTTGGAACAACTCTTGGTGAACATCCGGACGATTTCTTCTGTGGGAACGGAGAATGATAATTTTACCATGACTTTTCTCCATATATTCCTATAATCCATTACTGGCTCATCATCATAATGTCTTAAATTGTCCAGGTCTGAGATATTTATTTTCCTCTTAGCACCAAATGATAAATGCTTCAAAAAATCATTCACTAGTTGTTCAAATTTGGATATGCTATGCTTGGTCAATTGGTTAAACCATTGGGTGGTTGTGCCCAAAAATGTCATGATGAATATCCTTAGCATAAGAGCATCATTATCTTCAATATGAAAACATGCATTGATGAAATTGGTGACATGATCTTGTACATCTTCTTCACCTATAAACTTCTCTAGCCTAGGCATATCAAAGTGCTTAGGATAGGGAGGACTAGTAACTAATGGACACAATGGTTGGTTGTGTATTTTTCTCAATGTTGGTTGGCTCCCAGTAGCCTCTTGTTTCTCAAAGGCTTTTATCTTTTTAGCAAGCTCTCAAAATGCCTTTGAAGCAAGGAGTTCTTCCTCTTGCAAACCCCCTCATGGTGATGGTGGAGGTAGCACTCTATCCATTTGATTTGCTCTATTTTCTTCCCTTCTATGAGGGGATTCAAGATGTGCCTGATCTGGCTCTATTAAGTTTACTCTTTCCCCACCAATTTGATTTTGTTCATGATTTGGTTGGTGGTTTCGTTGTGGGTTACTTTCTCATCTAGTGCACCCATTCTATTGTGAGTCAGTGCGTTGATCTCTTTGATGATCATATATATTTGCTTGTTGGTTGCTATGAGCTAGTTTCTCAGCTTACTCTCTTAAGTGTTACTCATGTTTGCATAATAATAATTCTCTTTTTTTATCATGTTTGAGAGCTTCTACAAGCTCTTGCTCCTTATGCAAGGCATTTTCTAACTTTTGCATGTGGTTGACTTGCGTGGTCATAGAAGACTCGTGCTTATCTGACTCCATTCTTGTAGTTCTGATTCGTAGATTCCTCGAAGAGGTTTTTGCTATCTCTTTGCTTTGGCTAGCTAGTGTGACTTTTTTAGTATATTTTTGGGTGTCTCTATGGTAAAACTTTGTATGTTTACTACAGGGTCACTTTAAGGAACCACCAGTTTGAGAAGTGGGTTTAGAAGTCATAGTATGTGAACTTACAGATTCAGAGTTCTTTATGACTATAGTTTTGGGTGGTGGCCTCGGGTGCAACCGATCCAACTCATCCAACTATCTTATTTTCCATGGTTGATACCATGGGGTGCCATTCACTCTAATGAGGTCATAGTCTAATGGAATCCTTCCTCTTTTTTGAAGGATATCTTCTATTTGATGTCTATGACTGGATGTGTTTCTAGTTTTCTATCTCTCAGTGGGCTGATTTGTTCTAAGTGTTACATGTGAATGTTGAGATGTTTCAACTCTTATGTGTCTTTGTGGTTATGAGGTTTTTATAGCCCTCTCTACCCTCCATGAGAATGAATATGGGGAAACCTCATTGTCTTTGTGTGAAGAACAGGGTCTAGAACCCTCTTTATTTCTATGTGAGGATGAAGCTCTTGAAGCTTCCTCATGTCTTTGAGAAGATTCTATGAGTTTAGAGGAAGCTCTTGAGGTTTCCTCATGTCTTCTTGATGATGATGGTCATGAGGCATCTTTGTGTTTATGAGATGTAGTTTCATGTTGTGGTTCCTTGTTTGGGATTTCTCAAGGAAATCCCCAAGGGTTGAATTATCACCTCTTAGACTCATGAAGCTGTATCTCATGGTCTTCCAAGTAGGTCTTTCAATGTTACTGTAGCTTCACCTAATGGTATGAGTTACCTCAGATTCCCTTTCGTTGTCATACCGAGCGTATTTACTCTTTATTTTGACCATTATTTTTGGAAGCTTTAGCTTTTGTATTGCGCAAATAATATCAAGCAAATGTTTATCTTGCTTACAATTTTAAGTGTGCCCTAAACTGTTTGTTGTATTTTGATGTTTTATTGTTTCTTGTTTCTTGTTCTTGCTTTGGATTTGGAATGGGGAGAATCATCCATAGTGATAATCAAGAGTACTCATGCCAAACATAATTTCCCAAAATATACTAGGGTACACCCCTAAAATCCCAGTGGAGGATTCACCTAGCTCTTCCACTCTGAACCAATGAATGTTGCAACAGTGGGAGATAGTTTGAATACAAGTAACTTAGTATCACTATGAAGAAGTTCTTCAATCCATTTCTAGGAGAATCTAGGGGGAAAATCAGTGGAAGGAGATGAATTCCAACGTCACTGGACTAAATTGAGGGTTGGTGATCAAATCCAACTCCCCATGTTCAAATGATACGTGCATGTGTGGTGTTCATTTTAAGATTACATGAAGTAAAGTGCATAATATAGCAAAATTGACTCTTTCCTATATGCCTAAGTGTAAAATATGTTTCAATATTCAGAAAGATGCATGAACTACTATGATTTGTATGGGTGCACTTTATTTCATGCAAATATGGCCTCTTGCAAGGCCTCAAAGCAAGCAAACAACATACAATGTCTAGCACATTGGATCCTAGGGAAAACTTTTCAAGCATAAGCTACTATTCCTATCAACACCTAGTGGAAATCTAAAATAAGATCCAAGATATGCAAAACACCTAATTCTTTCTTCTTTATTCGTTCAATATCCAAACAAAAATGTGCTCTAATTTCACTATTTTAGACACACATAAGTAGATAGAAAGCTATAAAATATCAAATAAGTTGTACCAACCTCTAATCCAGCTTAGAGAACCAAGGTTTTGTCCTTTGCTACTCTCCAGTGTTAGTCGCTATCGACCAGAGTGGTTGGTTTATGTCCGTTGTTAGCAGGAGCAGCTAAGGCTCTATTGGTCGTTGTGGCTCAAAGAAGCTAATTTTTGGCCACTGTAGACCAGAGAGGCTAAGCCTGCACACAAAACTAAGTCATTATCTAGGTATAAAAATGAAAAATCAATGGATTTCCCATCGTGATCAACATCTATAGTGACCCTGGGGTGCACACATCGCTCTTACTCTACTTGCAATGTGTTAAACCCAAAATGAAATGAAAGACCATGAAAAAGCATATAACATGAAAGTAATAAAGATAATCTATTTATTTGTATTAAAACTTGGTTACATGTCGGTCCCTCTTAGGGATACCCATTTCGATACAATAAGGTTACAAGTGGGTAAAATGTCCCCTTGAAAACAGGTGGTGTGCTATCACAAGCTTATCGGTTCCACATACAAAAATGTATGAGGGCTTACAGATGCCTCCTTCTCTAGGTCTATTTCCTAGAGGGATCCCTTTTACTCTCATATGTTGCAGATATTTTTCAATGAACCTGTGGCCCTGTAAGCAATGAAACAACAACACACATTTAGATGTCCGAGACTACCTCCCTAGATGATATTGTTAGTAATGAATATATCAAATGAAAGCAAGTGTAAATAAAACTGATGTTATGAATGCAAATGAATGAAATTATGCTATGCTAGTGATATGCTAAACTGAATAATGAAAATAATGTATAAAACCCTAAGCTAGGTCTACGGTCCACTGTCCAAGACAGCGGCCACTAAAGCAAATCTTGTCCTCTTTGCTTCAAAGTTAATATCAAAACTTGTATCTGATCTTGAAATGGTGGTTGCTTTTCTCGATATGTTGGATATCCTATATGTGGAAAAATCTCAAGTGAACTCTCCAATCTGACAAGGATTCATTGTAAAGTATGATCTCCAAGGGAAGCTCTTCTAAGTCTTGAAAAGATCTCCTTAATGATCTATTATGTTCACTACATGATCTTGATATGTGATCATTATTGATCCCTTGGTATTCTTAGGCTTGCACCTTTTAAAGTGTGTGAAACCCTAGTTCTATGTTCAAAACCCTAGGATTGAATCCCTCATGCATAGTGAATGTTAGCATGAGAATATTTTGTCTTTTCTATGTTTTAAAGACCAATTAACTGAAGTCTAACTTTGGACTTGATTCTCCCATGTAAACTAGTCGTGGGCATGAGAATTTTTGTCTTTGTCTATGTTTGAAGGCCAATTAACTGAAGTCTAAATGCAAACTCAAGTCTCCTATGTGAACTGGCCATGAAAGGAAATTCAAAGTTACTCTCACTCACATTTATTGCATGCAGACTACCACTTCCACCCATGATTGCGCATATCTATTGGTAAAATATTTTTTATGGCTTAGTAATTGTTGTCTGTAGTGGCTAAGATATGGTCGTTATCATCTGCAACGGCTAAGGTCTAGCTGCTCTAAGCTTGAGCATCTAGGGTCTGGCCACTCTAGTCTTGAGCAACTAGGCTTAAATAGGGTTAAATTTCCCAAGATGAGTGGTGAGAACCACTTTTGATGTTTGTAAAGTCCAAGATTATGTCATATGATCTTGTGAATGTGCCTATGTGATTAGCTCCCCTAAACATGACATTTTTTAGGTGTCTACAGTATTTTCATGATATTGTCAAAAGTTAGGGTCCATTCCATCTGTTTGCCTCTACAATTTCTTCCAATATGGATTCCATGGATTCTGATCATAAAATAACTACTTTTGAGAAGTTTTATGCCAATATTTTGAGGGAAGAATCCAAAGTTCTTAACATTTAGCATTACACATCCTCACATAAGGCATTTATTGCATCCTCCACTTCTACTTCCAATGGAAAGAGAACATCCAAGTCTAAATCCCAACCTAATTCTTACTCTTCTACTTCATTTCATCAAAAACCAAAAGAGTCACATCAAAAAGAGTCATCCTCCAAAGATACCAATCATAAACCTAAGCAGTCCAAAAGCAAAAATAGGTCAAATGTTACTTGTTCATATTGTGGATTCAATGGTCATTCCAATGACAAGTGCTGGAAAATTTTACAAGACTTAGAGGAAGCCTTTAGGAATAAAAAATCATCCTTCACTCCTTCAAAATATAAGGTCAAGGTTTTGAATTCTTCTGGGAATTCATATAAGACTATTTTTGAGGATTGGATTTTGGATTCAGGTGCAACTCATCACGTGACTTCATCCAGGGAGTCATTTTCCACCCTATGTTCTACATATTGCATTGAGGTTGGATATTCTTCTTATGTTTTAGTTAAGGGAAAAGGTGACATATAGGTTGATGGTGGATGCATTAAGAATATTCTTTATGTTCTAAATATTTCCACCAATTTTCTCTCTATTTACTAAATTTTTCATTCTAAATGAAGGTAAAACTGTGTTATTTACACCTCAAGGAGTTGAGATTAGAGATTTGAGTGACCCATAGTCTATTGTTTCACAAGGATTTACTGACCATATATTACGTCTTTATCACTTTGAGGGTTTTTATTATTCACTTGGAGGTATTTTTTTGGTGGCTCATGCAAATTCAGAAAGCAATATTTGACATGAGAGATTTGGCCATCTCAATTATAGATTCTGAAGGATTTAAGCACTCACGATATGGTCATTGTATTACCAAATATATCTTGTACTTATGGAGTTTGTCCAGGTTGTGTACTTGGAAAACAACATAAATATCCTTTTCCCAAAGGTAAGTGCCAAAGAGCTTCTTTCCATCTTGTGTTAGTGCCTAGTGACTTGATGGTTTTTCCCACTCATTTTTTGGGAGCTAAGTATGCACTCACCTTTATTGGTGATTTCTCAATGAGAACTTGGGTATATTTTCTCAAGTTAAAGAGTGAATTTTTAACCACATTCAAATTCTTTAAGGCTTTTTTTGAGAATCAATCTTCTATTTGCATCAAGAAGCTTTGCACAGATAATGGGATAAATTATTTCAATAAGGAATTTTTCTATTTTCTAGCCCTTCATGGGATTCTACATCAACACTATGTCCCACATACACCACAATAGAATGATGTAGCTAAGATAAAAAATAGAATGCTCAAGAAAATGGTAAATTATATGATACACTCACGAGATTTGCCTCCCAAGTTTTGGGTCTAGGCAGTCAATTATGTGAATTACATTCAAAATCGCACACGTCATCGAGATCTTGAGTAGATGACTCTAGAGGAGCCTTTGACAGGGACCAAGCTTGAAGTTTCTCATTTCCAAGTTTTTGGGAGTCAAGCATGGGCTCATGTTTCAAAGAATAAAATGATAACTTTGAATATAAATAGCAAGCCACTCATTTTTTTTGGCTATTGTGAGGATATGAGGGCTTTTAGATTATTGGATCCAAATACACATAATTTTTTTTGAACTCATATTCAATTTGATGAGCATTATTATCCAACTAAGCCCACTCTTTCTACTCTTTCTCCATCCTCATCTACTTTTTATTTTGAATATGGTTTTTTTTATGATCACAATAAGGATGAGTAGATTGTTGAGATAGTTGCAAAGGTTCCTGAACATGTTACTCCCATGCCTTTATGGGCTCAAACTACAATTGATGAGGCAATACCTTTTATTAAGAGTCTCCCACCTTCAAGGCATACTTCTAATTTTGGCATGGATCTCTTTTATTAGCCAGTTTTTGTTGATCCATAGAGGTTGGATGAGGCCCATGGCATTTGGAAGTTGGATGATGCCATGGATGATGAGTATTCTTCCTTAATGAAGAATCATACTCAATATTTTATTCCTTTTCTAAATGGAAGAAAAATGGTGATATGCAAATGGGTGTATCACACCAAATATGTAGCAGATAGATCCATTCATAGGTACAAGGTTTGACTTATGATGAAGGTTTTTCATAGGTTGAGAGGGTTTATTACTTCAAGATGTTTGCCCCTATTGCCAAGTTGGATTATGTTTATCTTGTACTCTCTATTGTTTCATCATAGGGTTGGTTAGTTTAGTATATGGATGTGAAGAGTGCCTTCTTGCATGGATATTTGCAAGAAGAAATTTATATGGATCAGCCTCTAGGATTTTTTCAAGATTATTCATTGGTGTGTAAATTATAGAGATCACTTTATGGCCTCAAATAGGTCCCAGGGATTGGTATGATAAGATGTGTTTTTTTCTTCTATCTTATACATTTTTGAGATGCCATTTTGATCCTATAGTTTACACTTTTAGGGATAGAGAGGACATCATCATAATTGTCTTATATGTTGATGATTTATTGATCATAGGTAGTTCTAATTTATGCATCCAAATTGTGTAGCACTCCTTTTTTTTAGAATTTTTAGATGAAAGATCTTGGACTTCTACACTTTTTCCTTAGGTTTGAGATTTCATTGTTAGCTTTAGGGATATTTATTTATCATCAAAAGTATATCTTGTATTTGTTTTAGTGATTTGGAATGGCTAGTTGCAAGCCATATTCTACTCCTTTTTAGTTAGGTGTTGTTTTGAGTGCCACATGTTCTAATCCTAGAGTTTATACAACCATTTTTATATAATTGATTGGAATTTTTATTTACTTAACTCACACTCATCTTGACATATCATTTATAGTTGGTTTGGTATCCTAGTTTTCATATGATCCACATGATAGTCATTGGTAGGCTACTAAGCATATTTTACGGTATCTTCAAGGGAATTCAAATTTTTCCTTCACTTTTCTAAGGGGATTTACAATTGGGTGGGTATGCATATTCCAATTGGGCAGGCTATATTGATACTCAACGGTCTACTTATGGTTATGTCTTCTAACTTGGTTCTTCACCTATTGCTTGGGCATGCAAAAATCATATAGTTATTGCACTTTCATCAAAAGAGGTAGAATATCGAGAAACAGTATTGGCTAGTCAAAATATTATTTGTATGTTATAGTTTTTATAGATCTTGGCTTCTCATAAGATTAGTTCAGCACTTCACTTTGGTGTGACAACCAAAGTACCATACATATTTATTGTAATCCTATTGAGCATTAGAGGACCAAACACATTGAGATTCATATGCACTTCATTTGATAGCTTATCCAGGATGGAGTGATCAGCTTGGACTACATTCCTACTCAACAATAGATTGTCAACATCACTACACCAAAAATGGACTTTAACGGCGGCTAAAATAAGACGGTTTTTTACAACAGTAAAAAAATGCCCTAATAGATCCTAAGAGGGTAGTTTAAAAATACCCTCTTTGGATAACTACCCTCTTAGGGTAACACTAAGAAGGTGGTTTAAAAATACCCTCTTTGGATAACTACCCTCTTAGGGTCACACTCAGAGGGTGGTTTAAAATCACCCTCTTGTTAGATTTTGATGAGTATATGATATAGGAAATGCAACCACGAGATGAAATATAAGCAAGCTAGGATATCTATATGATAATGACACTATAATATGCAAGAAAATAAATAGATAAACTTATGCAATAACTCATAAATATGCCATTAATTAAAGTTTACAAAAATAGTACAATGCAGTACAATGGAGGACATGAAAACTCAATTTTTTTTAAAGAAACTACATTGTACTCCTCTACCAATCTATACTATGCACTCTATATTCTCTCCTATTTATTTCACTCACTATAAGGCCTTTACATAGTAAGATAGGTTTTTTGGCCCTTACTATACCTTTGACTCTATCCTATGACTCATGTACATGTGGACTACATGCACATTTATATCATTGCACATTCTAACACTTGTGCATTTATTACATGTTGAAGTAACTACTTAACTTTAAAGTAAACTCCTACTCTAGTAATGTACCAAATTTGGTACATTTATATGTACCCAATAATGTAATATATTCTCTAACACCCCCTGTATTATATTATTTGGATATTAAAGACTTTAGTCTTCAATATGGATCTTTGATCTGGTTGTGAAGTTTGTGTTCTCCTTATTTGCTTTTTGTATCCTATTCAAGAAAGTAGTTAGTGTCTTCATAAAATGTTATCTTTTTTGTGAGAGCTTTAACTTCATGTTCATCTATTGGTTCTTCTAGTTCTTTAATTTCTTAAATCCTTTGAGCTAGATGTCCTTTCTGATTCTCTTCTCGATATTCTAATTGAGGGTAATTGTATGGATGCTAAAACTATTGCTAATGAGGATTATTTTGAGCTTGATATTACCTTGGTTGGAATGCCCTATTTGGTTGGCTTCCATAGTTTATCTAATTTTCCTGATTTTGGTTTCTAGGATTGAATCTGCAATAATTAGTGCTATGTCCTTTTCTCCTGCATACATGACAATATCTATTATTCCATGGTCTTCATCCTTTTGAGGATGAAGCAACGTTTCCATGTGGATTATCTTTTGAAACTAATGCATTTTTAGTCATTTCATCTTTAATTGTATTTTCCACCTCATATTCTTGAGGAATATTGACTAACTCATCAAAATATATATCTTTACTTAGAATTTGTAAAGATGTAAATAAATTCTTGTAGCTATCTGGAAGATCTATCATAGTTACTTGAACTAGAAACTTATCTTCAATATTTTCTCCTAAGGTTAATAATTTTCCATTTATACCTATTATCTTTCTTAGGAATGGTTCTATATTTTTGCCACTATTCATTTTCAATGAATGTAACTTAGTTTGAATATTTAAGATGGTGGCTTTATTATCCCTTCAAATATTTTAGATAAGGTTTTCCAAGCTTCTATAGATGTTCCTGCTGAACTAATGTAAGGTTGTATTTCATCTATAATGGCAAAAGTTATTATCATTAATGCTTTTACATCACTTTCTTCAAAATTTCAAATATGTGTTTCATCTATAGTAGGTTTAGTTGTTTTTCCTTTGACAATTTCCCAAAGTTTTTCAACTATCAAAATTGCGTCACTTTATTTTTCCATGAGTAGTAATTTGGACCTTTAATTAGTTGAGATTATGTAAGAAAAAAAAAATTTGTTGTCATGATGGTCCTTGTAGGCTACCTTATAACTCTTTGGTCTAGAGTATGTGAACTACTTTGATAAAACCTTTCTAAGACTTAGGTTTTGTAGAATCCCTTATGTCTCCCTAATTAGAGTATGTTATAATATTGATAAAGTGCTTTGATAGTAGTCTTAGCTTGACTTAGTTTGAGTTGAATTCCTTTTGTCTCCCTAATGGTTTGATGATAAGTTTGATGTAATGTTCAACTCCTAATTCACCTTATTTCTCCCTATTGAAATATGCACTTTTCAATTTGATGAAGTTATCTATGGTTGGATTTCTTTTGTCCCTTTAATGTGAGTATGAGACAAGTATAACCAATTAATTCCAACTCTTTTGAATATTTAATGAACTTCCTTCTTCAACCTTTAATAGTTCAATTTTCTAAATTCCAATAAACTAAGGTTTGATGCAGTATAACTTATAACTCCCTAATTTAGAATTTTAGAAATTAATAATATTTACAAATTAATATTCCAATTTACCAAAGCTTAAAACCTTGTCTCATAATTAATTATTTACAAATATCTCAATGTTTGAATATAAAGCAATTTATCATAATTATTATTATTAACTCTTTGAGTTTTCGAGCTCTGGCGATTTGGCGGGAAAACTTTTGAACCGGCGTCGGGCGCTGCTCGAGGGCCTCTGGCCCGACAGATCTTCCCAGAGCCTTTGTTTGATTGTTTCTGCACTACTCTGAAGACTTGTAAGCTGTTCCGGGAGGGCCCGATGGGGTCTCCTCCAGTCTCTTCTGCTGGAAAAAAGAGTTCATACGCTGAGATGCTGAAAGAAAACCCCTCGCCCTCCATTGGTGAAGCGCAGAGGACTGCTTTTCAGACGTTACTCAAGAACGCTGGCAAGGGTGCTTCCACACACCGAGTTAACGGTTGCCTTCCGCAATCAACTTCCAGACCAAAGATTATTATAGAACCAAAACTGGTCGAAGACACAATCTCCTATCGTGCTCATCACGACCTGATTTGCAAATTCATGGGTATCCGTCCCACTCTGAACTTTCTGCACACCTGGGTTAGACAAAATTGGGAGCCACTAGGTGAGTACTCCTTATGGCCTATTAGTAATGGATATTTCATTATTAGTTTCTCTTCTTTAGCAGATAGAAACAGAGCTTTTGAATATGAGAAAAGGAACCATGGCCCAGCTGGGTTATTTGTCCAACCTTGGAGAGTGGGTTTTGACCCTCGTATTGAACCTACGGCGGTCCCGGTGCTGGATCCGGTTGTATGCTCTTCCTATGGAGTTACGGGGGAACAGGTTCTAGAAATGATTGGTAATTCATTAGGCAGGTTTATAGGAGTCTCCAGAGATACTATAGAGGGAAACACAGCTGTCTTCGCTAGGATCTGTGTTGAAATGGATATTAGCCAGCCTTTACCAGTCGAGGTGGAACTCGAGTTGACAGGGCTTACCTGGATACAACAGTTAGATTATGAGGCCCTTCCTTTTAGATGCAGAGCCTGCCATCAGCACGGCCATCTGGCGAGGTTCTGTCCAAATACCCTGAACACAAAAGTGGAGGCTCCGCTTGGAAATCCAAACCGCTCCAGAGTGGGTAAGTTTACCCCTGTCCAAGAACCATCTAGTATTCCTCAGGATTCTGGTCTCCAGAAAGATGGTTTTGAACTTTCGAAGCGAAGGAAAAATAAGAAGAAAAATTCTAAGGAGCATGCACAACTTAAGTCAACCAATCGGTATGAAATCTTTAAATCCCTAGTGGATCAAGAGGACCAAGTTATGGAGGGAGTGGATGGGAATGTTGAGGATACTAACATTCACTCCCCGGCTTCTCCATCATTTACCCCTGTCTTAGAACAGGTAATGGAATCCCCTGGGACTTTGCTGCCAGAGAATTTAGGGGCACTGGTCATCCACTCCCTAGCACAGCCGGTTATCAAGGATGTTACTATGGGAAGCTCTGAAAAGAACAGGGAAAGGCCGGTTCTTGGGATTACCCAGGTGGAGAAGAGGTCTAAAAATAGTACTTCCCAAGGAGCAGGCAGAAAATCCAATAAGGATCTACTGGCAGTGCAAGGAGATAAGCTGATCAATGGAGGATTGGTGAGGTCCATTGAGTCCTACTGCTCTCAAGGTTCTCAATGATTATTCAATCCTGGAATGTTAGGGGTTTAAACAGTAGAACCCATCAATCTACTGTTCAAAGACTTTTAGGAAAATGTAAAACAGACTTTTTGCTCCTCCAAGAGACCAAAATGTCAGTAGATCTTATGTGCAAGACTGCCAACAGAATATGGCGGGGTGCTGGTTATATGGATGTGGCTGCTCAGGGTGCCTCGGGGGGGATTGTCACTTTCTGGAACTCTCAGGTTTGGACAGCTTTAGAACACATAGCTTGGAGGGGTGTTCTAACTTCTCTGTTTAGAAATAATGTCACAGCTGATCATGTTCTCATTACAAACTTCTATGGGGCTCAATGCTTTGATGGCCAGCGGCTCCAATGGAATGTTGTACACAATATGAGATCCTCCCGGGAAGTGTTTGACTGGATCTTAGCTGGGGATTTTAATGCCAAATTGTCTATTCGGGATCAGGAAGGTGGGGCCCCAGTTTTGGATCCAGGGGACCGGTTCTTGATTGCCCAAATCCAGACCCTTAACCTGGTTGATATCAAAGGCCCTGGAACCTACTTTACTTGGACAAATAAGAGGAGCGAGCCACACAGTCGGAAGGTAAAATTAGACCGGTTTTTGGTCTCTGAAGAGGCATTTATTAAATGGAATCTGAAGCTCCAGATTTTGGAAGGCCCTGTCTCAGATCACTTTCCCATTTTGCTTGAAGGAGGGATGATGATAGGTCAACACCACAAGCCATTTAAATTTGAAAACTTCTGGTTGCAAAAGGAGGATCTCCGTAGGAAAATCCCCCAGTGGTGGGAGGAAGGCCGCCTACCCTATGGGACAGCTATGTTCAAATTCCATAAACAACTTCATTTCGTCAAGTGTAAACTGAAACAGTGGAGACAAACCAATAAGTTGGACTTCCGGCTCCAGAGGGCTCCCACGATGGCAAGATGGGAGGAGGTGCAAAAACACTTCAAGGATGGCTCCATTTATGAGCACCTTAAGGCGGAGGATGATGCTCTATGCAAAGCGGTTGAAGACATTGATAACCAAGAGGAAATTTACTGGAAACAGAGAGCTAGAACCTCCTGGTTATTAGAAGGTGATAGAAATACAAAATTTTTCCACCGCTCAGCTTGTGCTAGGAGACAAATGCATAACATGGAAGTCCTTCAAGATGAGAATGGCCACTCTTTTGATACTCTCCCTGGAATGCATTCCCACTCAATGGATTATTTCTCAAACCTTTTTAAGAATAGTATGGACCAAGATGTGGTTGCTCAGAATGCAGTTATCAATGTCATCCCTTCTCTCATCTCTCAAGAAGAGAATCGGATCCTCCTTAGACCCATTGACAGTGATGAACTAAAGAAAGTGGTATTTGGGATGAGCACTGGAAAATCGCCAGGTCCAGATGGCTTTCCTATTGAATTTTTCCAGGCCTTCTGGGATACTCTGGAGAAGGATGTTTTGGCTGTTGTTGAGGAGTCCAGAACTAACAAAAGAATGCTTAAAGCTCTCAACCATACCTTCATCACTTTAATTCCTAAAGGGGAGGGGGGGGTTCATATCTCTGATTTCAGACCGATTGCCTTATGTAATGTTATTTATAAAATAATCACGAAGATTATGGCTGAGCGGCTAAAACCTCTTTTACAAAAAATAATTTCCTCGGAGCAAGGGGGTTTTGTGGAAGGTCGACAGATCCTGGATGAAGTGGTCCTTGCTCAGGAGGCAATCCACACAATGCAAACTTCAGGTAACAAAGGAATGTTTATAAAGCTGGATATGTCTAAGGCTTATGACCGGGTGGAGTGGGGCTTCCTGGCTAAGATGTTGGCTGCCTTTGGCTTTTCTCAGGATTGGATTGACTGGGTCTTGAGTTGCATCTCCACTCCCTCTTTCTCTGTTCTAATCAAAGGGCTCCCCTCGACTCCTTTTGGCGCCTCTCGGGGTCTTCGTCAAGGAGACCCTTGCTCCCCTTACCTCTTCCTCATTTTAGCTGAAGGATTAGGCAGACTCTTCCTGAGAAGACGTCATCTCGGTTTGATAACAGGTATCAAAGTGGGGACAGAAGTCTTGACCCACTTACAGTTTGTGGATGACACAGGATTGGTGGGAGTGGCCAGCTTCAGGGAAGCCAGAGGAATCAGAGATACTCTTAACATCTACCTTCGGGCATCAAATCAAGTCATTAATGATAAAAAGTCCAAGGTGGTCTTCTTCAACCTCGATCGAAGGTTACAGGACAGAATCACTGAGGTTATGGGATTTACTAGGACCTCTCTACCATTACTTACCTAGGGGTTCCTCTGCACTTCAAAAAACTAAAAATTAATTTCTGGAAGGATCTTTTGGATGGCATCAAAGAGAAAGTGAATCATTGGGCTCTTAAATGGTTAAGCTATGGAGGCCGATTAACGTTCTTACAATCTGTTATTCAGGCTTTGCCAATTTATAAATTCTCCATCCTGGCTGCCCCACATTCTATCTGGAAAGAGCTTGACAAAATGGCCCGAAGCTTCTTATGGGAGGGTGCTAAAGGGAAGAAGAAATGGGCCTTGGTCGGTTGGGATAAGGTCACCCAGCCCAAGGATAAAGGCGGGCTGGGACTGAGAAGCTCCAAGCTTAATAATCAAGCTTTGGCTGGAAAATTATACTGGAGGTGGATTTCATAGCCAACTTCCCTTTTTAGCAGAATTCTATCTAGTAAATACCTGGACCATGCTCACCCCAATGATTTGGGACGTTTCCCTTTGGAAGGTAACGGATCCTTAGTGTGGCAGACTCTCAAGCTTGGAGCTCAAGTCATCAAAGATCAATTGTTTTGGAAAGTGGGGAGAGGGGAGAAGGCCCGCTTTTGGACTGATTCCTGGGATCAGCACCCTCCTATTATTACTGTGTTTCCTGAACTGCAACCCATTAAATCAGCCATAGAAGACAAGGGCTGGATTCTTATTGAGAGTTATTTCAATACCAGTCAAATTGGGGAATACAAGTTCAAAAAGTTCAAGAGGCTGGAAGAATGGCCAATTCCAATTCCCCCGGAGCTGGCACCCATCTTGGAAAAAATTTTGACAGCTAGGTTTCTTACTGGACGAGATGAGGAGGATGAACTTGCCTGGGGCTTTGGGAACCTTGGGGTTTATACTGTGAAAGCGGGATTCAATCAGATTCTTCCAGAGCCTCCACCTCACTCTTTTTCGGTCCATGTCTGGAAGAAGATTTGGCACCCCAAAGGCTGGCCAAAGGTGAACTTCTTTGCATGGCAATTTATGCATAATGGAATCCTCACCTTTGACAATCTCAGACATAGAGGTATCATCGGTCCTTCTCAGTGTGTGTTATGTCGCAAGCAAGAGGAAACTGCTGATCATTTGCTGTTTGAATGCACTTTCACTCGACAGATTTGGATGCGCTGGTTCTCCACCTTTAAAATCCAAGCCAACAGTGATGTGACTCGGACCAATATTTGGAGCAGAGATGGAAGAGAGGCGATTTAAATCCAAGGCTCTTTGCATTGGCTGGGAGCTCGGCTTTCTTTTTATTTGGTGGCAGGTGTGGTTGGAGAGAAATTCCCGCATCTTTCGTGAAACTTTTTCTTCTCTTGAAGGAATCTGGCAGGTCATCTGGAGCAAAGTAGCGGAAACGGTTGCTATCTACGTGGAGGAGGAAAAACAGGTTGTCTCTGCGCCATCGGCTGAGGGAGCTGTTGATCTTGAAAGACAGGCTTTTGATAGATGGCACCCTCCCCCTGCAGGCTGGATCAAAATTAACACTGATGGTGCTGCTAAGGGAAACCCGGGTAGTGCGGGAACTGGTGTTGTTTGTCGCGATCATCTTGGGTCTGTGCTCTATTGGGAGCTGCAAGGTCTGGGTCATGCCACAAACAATGAAGCGGAGGCCTTGGCCGTTAAATTTGCCTCTATCTGGGCTGTAAAGCAGGGCCATAGAAAGATAATTCTTGAGTCCGACTCTCAAATTCTGGTGGGTGCTCTTGATAGCATGAGGAACTTCAATTTGCAGGCCTGGAGGCTGCGGTCCCTTGTCTCCCAAATAAAGGATCTCTGGAAAGAATTGGATGATGTGGTTCCCATCTATGTGCGTAGAGACTTCAACAAGGCGGCTGATTTTCTTGCTAAGCTGGGTGCCGAGAAGGAAGTTGGAGTGCAGATGCATAGTGATATGCCTGTCGAGGACGTTGTGATTAGACAAGGCCTTGAATGCCATTTATGATCATGTGTAAAGATTTTTCTGCTAAGGATGGTTTTCGTAGCGATTTCACGACTTGTAACGACGTCGTGGCCTCTGGCGGGAAGTTGTCGCGATATCGCGACAGGTTTTGCCTTCCCAGCCTCCGCAGAAAATAGGTCGCGAAATCGCGACATGTCGCGAATTCGCGACATGTCGCGATATCGCGACCTGGCGCGCTGCCGTTGTCTTTGATGCAAAGTTGTAGCGATTTCGCTACCTTTTTGGCTGATGAGGTCTTCTTTGAGAAATTGTCGCGATTTCGTGACCTGCTGAGCTTTCGCGGTCTGGGGATGGAAGTCGTCGCGATTTCGCGACGTTTTTGGCGTAGGGGAGTCAAGGTTGAAAATTGTCGCGATATCGCGACCTGTTTTGTTGTCGCTGCCTTCACTTGGAAATGGTCGCGATATCGCGACACTTTTGCTGGCTGGGAGCTTCGGAGGAATTTCATCGCGATTTCTCGACGTGCCGCGATTTCGCGACATGTCGCGAAATCGCGACGCTTTTGGCGCAGGGGAGTCGAGGTTGAGAACTGTCGCGATATCGCGACCGGTTTTGCTGCTGCTGCCCTCACTCGAAACTGGTCGCGATTTCGCGACATTTTAGCAGGTTGGGAGCTTTGGAGGAATCTCGTCGCGATGTCGCGACCTTTTCGAAGACTTGATGCTTCTTGGAGTTTTGGTCGCGATTTCGCGACTTTCTTGCCGACCGGGCGTGGAGGCCTTGGTTTGTCGCGATATCGCGACATGTCACGATTTCGTGACATGTCGCGCTATCGCGGCTGAGGGCGCTGCTGCGGCCGCGACTGGGTTGTTGCCCGCGATTCCGCGACATGTCGCGATTTCGCGACATGTCGCGGTTTCGCTCCTTGCTGCCTTCTTTGCTTTGTGGGAGTTTCCTTTGTGCTCCTTGCTTGTTGTTCAGTTCTCTGCTATTTTTTTGGGATGAGTTATCTCCCTGTTGTATTTGCCCCTTGTTTTAATACAAGCTTTTCAATTTTTTTCAAAAAAAATATAAAGCAATTTATAATATCTTCAACCTTTTCTAAAATTGCTTTCTTAATTCTAAGGTTGATATTTCAATGCAATAATAATCAACTTTCAACCTTATACTAAACACCTTATAACTCCTAAATTAAATGAAAGTAAGTATTAAATGATATATGTATTTTACCTCCCTTCAACATATAGTGAGTGAGCTAATTGGCCTACGGTAAGGCTTCTAAGTTCAGGCGTTGATTTTTACTATGGGATACAAGCATTCAATGCTCTCTTTTGAATGACACTGGTCTTTTCCTCACAACTTGAGCATTCAATGCTCTAATTCCTTTTGAACGATGTTGTTCTTCACCTTACAACTCAAGCATTCAATGCTCTACTTTGATCATGTTGGTATATAGCAGTCCCTTGATATACTTTGACTCCAATCGTGATGCTTCATTGTGTGTAAGCGCTTCGATGTTGGATGAAGATCCTCACTTTAATGTTTTGAGCATTTTGACTTGGGTTATTAATAGTGATACATCCCTTCTTGGGATGTAATTTACTTCATGCATTACTATACCTTCTCCCTTATTGATGCTCTTGACACTTGGTGCATACATTGCTTGAATATGTAGGTGGAAAATAGATGTTATAATCTCTTCGAACATAAATTTATGAGGCTTTAATGCTCTCTTTTTGAATGAAATGATTATTATACCTTCAACCTTCAAAATATGCCTTAAACACTTCCAATATGAGTGTTTCATCTATTCTGAGTGCTTTCTCCCTATGTAGGCATTAGAAGAATTATGATACACCTTCTTTCGTTATACCAAGTGGAACTTGCATGTGAGGACACCTTCAACGTCTCTTTAGCCTTCTATAATTCTTCCTAGTGGATGTAAGTTATTTAATCTTGGCTTCAATTCTTTTCTCCTTCTTACCAAAGAGTGCAAGTTGTGCTTTTCCAGTGAGCAATGATGATATTCTCCACAACGCTAGCTCCAACTATGGTAATTCAAGGGTTCTCCAACACTACCCTTTTGGCTGAAGATTTATCTCCAATCGATGGTCATTCTTGGCTACTTCGGTCGCTATCTTCCTAGTTGGTGATCCAATTCCAATCAATGGTAGCTCTTGAGATGTTTAGCTAGTGGTTCGACTAAGATATGGCTTGGTAATGCACCTTTCATTTTTGCTATAACTTCCTTATTTTGACTATAATGAGTTGTTCTTAAGCATTGTTCCTTCTATGTTGATATACAATATATGATAAACACTTTAAGTAGATATTGTTATGATATCCTTCTTACATGGATATGCATTGGATAATGGGCTCCTTACGTTGGCTCTAATGTTGTAGATATGCTATGGATAATTGGCCCTTATGTAGACCTTGTATACTATAGGTTTGTGTTGTTGTAGGTGTTTGATCTGACAATGGATTTGGTGTTTTATAATGCCTTAACGAGCTGAATACTGAGTCTTATAAATGTCTCTTTACTCAAGTACCTTGGGTTGTGCTTCCCTTACCAATGGTGGATATTGAGCCCTTCGATTGGCTTATTTCTTACGCACCTTAACTAGTGCTAATGGAAAATGTTGAGCCCCTATGGAATGGATCATCTTCAAGCACTTTTGCTAGTGCTAATGGTGGTCACTTGTAGATAGGATGATAGGCTACGTAGAGTATCATTAAGACGCTTAACCTTTGTCTCCCTTTCATGTAATATAATATAAGCTTGGTTCTTGAATAACAACCTATAATATATTCTTTAGTTGCATCTAAAACTTGAGACTCTCCTAGCCTTGTTTTGTAGCACCTTCTACTAGTTTTTATGGCAGGTTTCTTCTCCACTCCTTGGAGGAATATCACCATGTTTGATGGCTTCTCTAGGCCACAAAATGTAGTAGGTTTTGTATGCTCAATAGTGTCTCTAAACACTTTGATAGTGTGTTGATTTGTGCTCTTTGGTCTTAATCTTAACTTAACAACCAATGCACATAATAACCTTTGATATTAGTCAATGCACTAATTTTTACATTTGATTAATCTTTAATGCACCTAAAAAATATATGAAGAACAACTAGTATAGTATACTACTAACCTTACCTTATTGCTTCTTCAAAGTAACTTGTAAGATGCACTAATAGTAACTCTTTAAGAAATCTCAAATGCACTAATAACCTCTGTAACTTTCACTTAACAATAATATCTTCTTTGCTTAAACTAAAAAATAGGAGGATGATATGTTTATTTTTGTCGAAATATATCTAATATCCTATTTTAATGTGTAGGTATAAACTTTAAAAGAAACTTCCTTCTGCACTCTCTTGAAGACTATAATATGCAACCTTCTCTTTGCAACTTCTTAAAAACTCTAATATGGTGCTTAATGGAAATTGATAATGAATTAAATTAAAGTTCAACTAATGAATCTATTTGCACCCAAGTTTCTTACCTTAATGATATTTGTAGATGAAGGATTACAAGGTGATTAGATTCACCCTATTGTTACCTTTTACTATATGAACTTGCAGTTCTTCTTTGTTATCCAATACAGCTTCTTAACACACCAATTTGTAGCTTTGTACCTCCTTATATATTGGTGTCTAAGACTATAGTTTAGTGGCTTCAACATTTAGGATGTATCTTGGAAATCTAAAACTTAGTAGTTATTGATGCTTCCTAAGTTATTGCTTTCTTGTTATCCTCAAATCTAAAATTTTTAGATTGTAAAGCTCTCCACTAAAATGTTGTCCTTGAATCTCAAAAATTTGGTAGGGAACTCCTCCAAATCACAACTAAGATCTTCTTAAATAATCCTTCAGTTTTCTAATGTAGAAACTAGCAGATCTCCTTTCTTCGAATGAGCCTTCTAGCCTTCAAATGTAATCTTCAAACCTCTCAGGTTTGGTAGTAATGTATGGCTTATTTTCCTTCAAGTCCTTATCAAATTATGACTTCAATGAAGGCCTTCCTCTCAAGAATATAAAAGTATTGAGGTCTTCACCAATCTCCTTAAAAATTTGGCAAACTTCTTGCCAAATCCTTCTTCCTTGGTCTCGTTGTCAAATGGTGATAATTATCCCAAGTTCTTCATTTATCATAAACTCCTCCTTAGTGGTAAATTTCTCCAATGATTTCTCCTAGGAATTTATTTAATGGTCTTCTTCGAATATTCTTTAATGAGGCTCTCCAAGACTTCTCCTTATTTCTCCTTAAGACCTCTTTTCTAGGGTCTTCTATCTTGCAGCTTCTCTAGTATTTTCAATGAGATATTTTCTTCAATCTTCAAACTGTGGAAGTTTGGCAATGAGATCTCCCTCTCAAATATTTGAAATTTGCTACTTCAAGAATAGGACTTTTAATAGTCTTTCTCTTTCTCTTCCAACACTGGAATTTCTTCAAAGGGACCTCTTTTAGGTCTCTTCAACTTCTCAAGCTGATTTTTCTACTCCTTCAAGGTGAAGTCTTCAATATTCAATGGAGATCACCAATATCCTATCTTCACCAAGACTCTTCTCTGTAGTATATTCTACTACTTTTTGTATTAAATGGATATCACCAACCTACTATATTCTCCTAGACTCTTCTCTAGAGTTTATTCGTTGAATCTGCAACAATATCCCTATGGTCTTTTCTTATTTTGCACTCTACAGGTCTACAATATCTAGAAATGAGACCTCTTCTTTAGACCTTCAAATATTCATTCTTTTGTTTGTTGCTTCTGGTGCAAGACTGATTGTAAATAATATATTCTTTCTAGATATTTTGTACGAAGCTTCTCAAATTTCTTTGAATATCCTTTTTCTAGCAACAAAGTATTAGGACTGTAATGGAAGAAACTCTAAATCTAGAGATAATCAATCTTCACTAGTTGATTTGCCAATCTAATGGTATTAATATTGATTCTAGTCTTCACAACAAGGTTATGCATAAGGGGTAGGGCCCGAAATGTACTTGTAAAAAATAGGTGAATCTATTTCGAAAGTGCGACGAATATTGGCCAACCTAACGTCAAAGGCAATGGAGAATTACCTTGGTTTCAAGGAAAAAAATAGGAAAAAATGGTGACTTTAAAAGTTTTTTTCGGATTGAATTTGGGTTGATGCATAACAATGTCTGGTATTAGTCTTATGTAAAACTAGAACAATATTTGTACTGATGCATAACTAGAACAAAATTCAGACTAAGGCATAAGTATGGTGGTTCGATCTGATACATAACTAGGTATAGGTCTGATTTGATGCATAGGTCCGGTGTTCGATATGATGTAGAACTAGATCGATGTTCAATATGATGTAGAATAAAGTGAAGTGATCCAGTCTGATGCATAATAAGATATGGATTGAATCTGATGCATAATATGGTTCGATTTAGGGTCTGATGCACAATAAGGTCTAGGGTTGAATCTCATGCATAATAAGGTCTGGGGTCAGGTTCTGATGCACAATAAGATCTAAGGTCAGGGTCTTATGCACAATAAGGTCCGAGTATTGGGCCTGATGCAAAATATGGTCTGAGATTCATCTTGACATACAATTGGCCACGTGTCGACTATGATTTTTCTATCTATAAAAGGGAATTAATGTTATTTTTTGTGTCATTTCTACCACTGCACCCAGCCAGAGAAAACCATTATCGAGCAACCAAATTTTCCTATTTTTCTTGTTTCTAAGTTTCCAAATTCTAGTAATGGTCGCCATTTCCACCCCAATTCTAAAATTCAAAAATCCTTCTTGCATATTAATTTCATGTTTGTTAATTACCCTAAGTACAAATTTATCATGGTTAAATGATGCAGGTTTGACAACCCTTGTGTCAATGCCACATTTCAAATTGATAAAGTCCTCTTGCAGCATATCATTAGTGGTTATGACCATGACAAGGGGATTTTCAAAATAAAAATATGGAATAGAAATCTGTCATTTAGCATCACAGCTGTAGACATAAACAGATTGATAAATCTTCCTTTCGGTGATTGTCCTCCAATGTCAGCAAAGTCCTAGCTCTCTACAGAAGATAAAGTCTACCTTGAGAAAACATACGAACTCACCATAGATTATTTGGAAGGTATAATTATTGTCTTAGAATTTTTTAATACTAAATAATTCAAAATTGTAAATTGTTATCTAATTATTTCTTTTTGTAGCTTTTGCCGCCAAGTCAAAATAAGGGTTATCAATCACCGATGTTAAGAATCCAACTTTGAATACCATTATTGAGTTCTTATAGGTAAGACTAATTCTGCTTGGAAGATCCAAAAAAATTTTCTAGGGACTTTCATATGTTACTCATTGTCAACATCATGAAAGGTTTGATTGGTGAACCTATATTGCAGATCGTAATAGGGTCAAGATGCATACGGTACAATTGCAAACTGAAAACACACAGCCCATTGTGGGCTCTGTTGATTATATTTTAGCTCTTTATTTTGAAAGTTTTCATAATTTGCAAGATAATCCTCCTCCTACTGTAGTACATGCAACACTACAAGCCATTGCCTTGATACAAGATGAATTGAAGGTAATCAGTCTATCTTTGACAATCAAAACGTATTTTATATTTTATTATATTTTCATTTTTAAATTTTTCTTTTCATCTAAATGTAGGTTAGGGCAGCTACAATAAGGAGTAAACAATATGTTGCCAATAGGAGTCATAGGCCAGAACAAACTGGTGATTTTGAGGACACTAGATCAAAAAATTCACCATTGCAAAGGGCACCAAAACATCCAAGGCAATTTTCTTCACTTGGTGGATCTAGTGTGGCCACACCCTCCCACATTGGTGCCCATATTCATTAGATTTCATCATCTTCAGGTAAAACAATGTGTATTTACTTTGAATTAATTATTATGGATGTTCTCTATTTTATTTTTAGAATAATCTAAATAAAAAAAATTTATGTTTTTAGCCACATATCAATGCCAAACTATGAGAATGAGATGCCATATGGTACCACCGCTTTCACCACAGCTACCGCACCAACAAAAATAGTAGTAATAATAGCAGCACCAACAATAGCAATAGTAACAAAAAAATTAGTAGCAACAATAGCAACAGTCACGTTCACTGACACATCTTGGGCCTACACATATGAGAGGTCAAACGTGGATTGGAAAAAAAAAATTTATAGAGATCATAGTCGACTCAAATTTTCAAGCCTAGGTTCTCATATTTTACATTTCACACTTCTTCACAAGCACCAGAAGTTTCATCTGTTGGGTTGGATAATATCCAACTTGATGACAATTTTATGTTGCAGGGAAACATTTTAGGTTTTAAATCAATAGATGTGCTTCAAGATACACTGGTTGAAGCACAACAATATGAAGCCCCTGCAGTTGAGCATAGTTTATTTATAGCTCCGAAGAGAAATGACCCTTATCCTCAAACTAAGGATGATATTGTTAATTTTGACAAAAATATTTTAATGGTTGAAAACACAAAAGCAACAATCAAATAATTTGTCCTTCAAGATTTGGAGAAAATGAAGGATTAGGAATATCAGGACAAGGTTCTAATCAAACAAATAAATTCCTGATATAGGAATTATGCAAAGAGAGATTCAATATATTCTTTGGTTCAATATGAATCAAAAAAGCTTAGTGGTTTGTTGAGTCAGGCCACAACAGGAACAGTGAAGTCTAAAATTGTTTTTGATAATGATGTTTTAAATATTGTTGTTAGAAAATTAGAGAATATTAATGCTGAAGCCCAAGATTTCTATAACCAATGGACTTCTGATAAAGAAAAAATTGCACTTGCTGAGTCTGCCAGGGATTTGGCTGAGGTAAGAAAATCTTATTGATTTTTTATTTTGCTTTTGCACTTTATTTTTAGTATTTCAATTTTCTTTAAAACAAGTAATATTTTTTATATAGTTATTTTGAATGATTTTGCATTTTATTTTTTACATTCAGATTTTGAAAACTTAAAAAACAAGTAAACAACATGCAAGTTAATATCATTGCAGCAATTTTTTTTTTGCAAAATACAATGGAAATGAAGAAAAATATGCAATTAAAAGTGGTACATAATAATATTTTGAGAATATATATTAGGGAGAAGCTCCATGAAGATCTGGACATTGTACTACAACACCAAAAATAAAAATAAAAACTTCTAATAATACACGAAGATCCAAACCAGCAAGAAAGTGTATTGTTGGAAAGTATTGTGAAAGGTCAAGAAAATCTAGTCAGACTTGGTGCACTACTGGATCAAGGACCCAAGCAAGGAGAAAAAGAAAAACAAGTCACTGTTGAAAGTGAAAGTTATGTTGCTATGGAAAAATAAAATATTTTAGTTTTACAATGTAAAAAAGTTTTGAAGTTGACTGTAGTCAATGATTTTGTATAATGTTATATATTTTCAATGATATTAATGAATACTATATTTTCTAAATTTGTGTCTTGAATTCTTCAATTACTCAAAGGTTGTTTGCATTTGTGATTTTGTGTTGCTATTATTATTTACTATATTTATCTCAAACATCAATGAGTATTTTTTTTTATCATAAATGGTAACACTTGTAACTACTAAGAGCAAACACATCACATATGCAATATTTTGCAGATCGGATGTATAAAAAGATCTGGTAGCGGAGCAGTTGCATAATACATACCGGTAAGGGTTTGGATGCATAAAAAGATCCATCCACAAACCGTATGCATAAAGAGATTTGGACACTAACTGAATGCATAAAAATATCTGAGTCGTGGATCGAATGCATAAAGAAATTCGATCGCTAATTGTATGCATAAAGATTTTCGGGCCTGTATCGGATGCAAAAGAATATCAGGCTGTGGACCAGATGCATAAAAAAATTTGAGCCTATACCAGATGTAAAAGGAGATAAGGTCATGGACTAGATGCATAAAAATATCTGGAATCGGTCCAGATGCATAAAGCGATCCGATCACCCTTTGCAAAAATATTCACCCTTTGACTAGTTACCACGTGTCACACGTTCGATCAGTCGCACTGCATGTCCATTACGATGGTGCCATGTGTCAAATCCACCTCTTCTCTCTTTAAAAGTTCATCAATGATTCAATAATTATTTTTCCAGCTCATTTCTGCGAGTATAGCCAACCAGAGCTAACCTTTCCCAATTTTTCCAATCCAATTTCTTTTGCTAAAAACTTCTTACAATGGCCACCCCTTCAAACCTTGCACCAAAGTTCAAGAACATTTCTTGCACTTTGAATTCAGATTTACTAACAACCCCATGTATGAAATTTTTGTGACTCGATAACACGTTTGATAACCTTAGTTTTGATGCCATGGTTCAAAATTGATAAAGTCCTACTATAGCATGTCATTGTCGATTATGACCATGACAGTTCTACAATCAAAATCAAAATCAAAAATGGAAATCTAAATTTTACCATCACACCTACCGACATTCATATATTACCAAATCTTCCTTTCACTGATTTTCCTCAAGTGTCAATGAGGTTGCAACTAACTCTAGATCATAAAGCATACCTCGAGAGGAACTATGGACTGACATCAAAATATTTGGCAGGTAAGTATTATTAGCAATAAAATCAGCAAAAAACTAAACACGTGATTCATAGAATATACAAAATCAAAGGCCAAATGTCGATCCTTCAAACACAAATTATCTAAGAGTTAACGGTCCTAGTTTGTCAATGCTCTTTCCCTGGCCCCTCAAGCAATCTCCTCCTCTATCTCATTTTTGTTACTTGTCTCAATATAGGATGTTTCTTGTATCCATTTGTATATCCTTTATGGCAATGATATACTCTCTTTCCAAGAGACCCTAGTCCTCTTCTCCCATACCCACTCTAAGTTGCTCCATCTTCTCTTTGTATATCTCTAGCATCCACACTCACTTGCACTCATTGGTCCTCCATGTCAACTCCTTGGGAAATAGGTTAAAGCAATACTTGTCTTATGCCACTAATCCCTAATAAGATATTTTTTAATGATGGTTAAGAAGTGTAATCTATCATATTCACACCTTCTCTATTGTCTTAATGTAGGCCTCTTCTTGAGCATCTACTTGGAGGCATATAGTTGGGTTGTGGTCTAATATTTAAAGCCTTATTTGATGTATATAATTTCTCAAAATAAGGACTCCACTACTAATCATGGTCAATATCCCCTTGTGCTTATTGCTCAAGTCATCCTAATGGTGCTTATGATGCTAGTGGTATTGCTTCCATTTGTGTTGATGTTGTAAGTCTATGCATGTATGCAACTTTTATTGAATGCTTTCAAGGCTACTTGAGGTTGTCTCAAGGATCTTGCTCAGTTGTTTTTGTTGAGCCTCAAGTAGTGGTAATGTATGAATAGTATGCATCCACCAAACTATGTTACAAATAAACGTGCATATCAAACCATGTCAATAAATATTTAAGTAATGTTTGTTGTTTCTTTCTTGTCTGCACTTATGCTTGGTCCTAATTTGCACCTATAACTAGTTCAAAGGGCATCTAGTCTACTTGTATATGTGCCATCATCATAGTTGGCATCCAAGTGGATGTTACCTCCAAGTGGTGTCTCCAAAAAGTATTTACGATTTGACTACTTTGATACACTTATGCATTCAATGGTGTATATACGTAAAAAACGAATCATATATAGTTCATCACCATAGTTATTATTTACAAATTTACCTTTTGTATGCACTCAATAGCATATAGATCATGATATGATATGCATATGATCTATGTCCTACATGCAATTTGTATTTTAGAATATTTGGGTTCCTACTTCATCACCTTATATAAAAATTATACTAGTGATGTTGACAATCAATTCATAGACTTACTATAGTATATTTTGCCAAATAAAGCCTAGTTCCACCCTCATTCCTACTAGCAGATCCTTCTAGTACTACTAATTGAATAAATGTACATTACTACTTCTCAAATGTAGACTCTCTCATTAACCTCTTTTCTATCCTCATCCTATCTATTGATGATGTCATGTCCAATCTCTAGCCTCTAACCAATGGTTGTATCAAGTACTACATATTGGGCAATGTAATGCTTCTCTATAGCATCCCTACCTATTATCCATTTGAACTGTTGGAAAAAAGCTCTTACACCCTAACTAATCTTTCCATAATCTTCCAAATAGAATTGAATGTTTTTTACCCATGTGATCACACTCAATCTATGGCCTCTATCAGTGTCTAATCCTCTATTGTTAGTTTATGAGTCATCATACTTGTCAAGGTCGTATTGCCTGCAAAGATAATTCTCATGTGATTTGACTCATATCCTTGTTTTCTCTCCTCAACATTTTCCTAGTCCTCTTTGTCTTGCTAATGAGGTCCTCATTTTCCCTACATCAACAAAAAGTGCATTAAAAATAATAATAATAAATTGTGTGTGGGGTCTACCGATAAGGATGCCACTTGCATTATCAATAATGTGACCCGGGTTCAATCCCCACGGCGGATATGTATAAGAAGTATTATGCAAAAAAATAAATAAATAAACATTTTTATTAATGATCACTTGATTGTCCTTTTCCAAGTCGGCTATTTGCATTCTCATCATTTTTGTGGAATGATTATTTTTTCAACTATCATATTTTTTCTTGTTAGGATTTTAAAGATCCCTAGATTTTTGAACATGAGGGCGATATTATTTTCAACTCATTGTGGCAATAGATTCTTTATCAGAACCCTTATATTTTTACTAAAACTCATTTTTGTTTTCTCACATGAATTGTTATGGTGGTGTATACACATTTGGCACAAACATATAATTTCAAATAAATGTCAAGATGAAATACTAGTCATGGATCACATAAACAATGTGTCATATAGGCTCATGGACCAATACAATATTCAAATTTAGGTCATGGCCCATAAGTGAGGATTACGCAAACCAACATCCCCTCTTAAATTTAACTAGGGTCATAGATTGAATTTATTATTGCAAATTATGCTCTTCCACTTTAATACTTTGACTCAAACGAGTGAAGATAACCTTAGGTACAAACGTGTAAATTCAAATAAATGTCAAGATGAAATATTACTCATGGATCACATAAACAATGTGTCATATAGGCTCATGGGCCAATACAATATTCAAAGTTAGGTCATGGCCCATTAGTGAGGATTACACAAACCAACATCCCCTCTTAATTTTAACTAGGGCCATAGAATATATTATTGCAAATTATGCTCTCCCACTTTAATACTTTGACTCAAACGAGTGAAGGTAACCTTCATGATGTCTTTGAGTTGATTAGTTTAAGTTGAATATACTTGAAGAAGATGGCTTTGGATGTGAAGATCCGTAAAATTATGCTTTGAATGTAATTGATCCATTGGTGCAAAACCGAATTGCATATCAGCTTGATAGTGCTCTAAATATTAAAAAAAGAAAGTTACAGGATCTCATCAAGGGATCTTGCATTTTTATTTTAAAACAAAAACGACAATATTTCCTTTGTAGTAAACCTATCATTTGAGTAGCCTAGGAAATATAGGTGCATCCCTTCAATTGGACAACATACACCTTGGGATCCATTACATATAAAATCATCACTTCATTTATTAGAAATGTTGCCACCATTGTGTAGAGCTCAAAAGATGTATAATATAAAAAGATAAGCCAAAATTGATTTTAGAAAATGAATATACAACCACTGAAATATTAGCCTTATTGATACACCCAAGGTATAAAAATTTAAAATTTGAACAGTTGCTTTTCTTTCCAATTTAACATATCATGTCACATGGCATGCTAGGGAAAGGACCCAAGGAAACCAGTTGAATGTTCTCATGTGTCAAAGCAAGGAAATAAAAGAATGTCTAAGCTATCCCACTTGGTGAGATGAGGGGGTGCAAAAGGGATTCCATCAATGGGCCAAAAGAGTAAAGAGGTCTAAGATGCACCACATGGGACCAGAGATCCAAATGGACCGAAAGCAACTTGCACCCATAAATTCCAAGGTGGGTTAAAAGAAAACCATAGCAACAATGATCAAGCCTTGGCCTTTCACAACATTCACCCATAAATTCCAAGGAGGGTTAAAAGAAAACCATAGCAACAATGATCAAGCCTTGGCCTTTCAGGATGTGATGGACCCAAGCTAATTAAGCTCGTTGATTCCTCATAACCACGTCATTCATACTAATGGGCCCCATGATAAATGAACCTTTATCCCTTTCATGACCCATGAAACATGCCAATGGTTGGGTGTACGCTTGCACTCAAGAGAATTGACACAAGAAAATGGGCATGAAAATTTGTTTCCCTCTCAAATTTGATTTAAAATTACTTAATTAATTAATTTAATTTAATTTTTTTTTAAATAAGTGATCGCTAGAGCTACATTGAAAAAATGGATGAAAATGAACTTTTCAAATAAAATGTTGACCTTGACCCATAAAATGCATCACAGTATCTAAATATGAGCTTTGCTCTAAAATATTCCTTATAGCACAAGGCAATTTGTTGTGGTTGAGAGTAAAAGAAGGTAGTTATTCTTTTATAATATTGTATATTGACTATTTAAAACCTATAAAGCATCTTGAATGGACTCAAAAACCATTTAATGCACTAAGAAATACCCAAAAGCATTAAATTTTAGACACAATATTTGAAGAGACGAAAAGCATCCATGATGACCTCTTTAGACAAAATCATGAAACTCGCCCTAACTTCCTTATGCTTCTATATCATGAATCCAAATGAAGCAACACCCATGCCCTTGGATCGAAAAGTTCATAATTTTTTTAAAAAACCTAAAAAAATGGAAGATGATTCACAATGACTTCCTTACTATTACATATCTCAATGTGCATGACACCTTATTATCTATTTCAGCCCACTTCTCATCTTTGGTTGTATAAACAAAATCACATAGGAGTACTATGTACAACCATCCAAGAGAATCACAGAATTCAAGGTAATATTTCCCAGTGGTCTTTGTGCATGTACTATTTTAGGAGAAATATAACATAAAATGTATATTGTTAGGTGTGGAGTAGCAGTGTCTTATTTGTGAATATTTGAATACTTATATCATAGCACTTGACAATCTGAACAGAAACCCATTAAACATTTTGGTTTCAATATCAAGTCCAGTGGTAATTGCTATGATTGACAAGTACAAACACATGAGAAAATCCAAGAGAGTGGCTTTTATCTTCATCTGAGCATGTGTGGCATGGAAAACCGCATAAAAAGACACTATGTTTGCAGCAAGTGGGGAGGCTTTTAAGGAAAGATAACAACATTTAGACATGATTGAGGCAACTGTGGAAAATGGTTAATAGTCCCAAAGAGAAGAAAGAAGAAATAGAGAGAGCATTTTAGAGGAAGATATATATGTTTTGCAAGCAGTGAAGCCCAATGAGGAGACTGGTACTTCAGAGAGATATGTTCAAGAAATTTGCAGCAAATAGCCTTAGAGCATGGAAAGAAAACTACAGAACTTTATTTATCATTTAGTATGTTGCAAAATCAAAATACCACAATATGGATATGCAAAAACCAAAATGGGATGGACAGAACCAAAATTTTAAAAAAGGTATTTGAAGAGCATCCAAATAAATTCAAGTGTATGTTAATTTAAAACTAAAGCTATCATAGCAATCTTAGGTAGGAAAAATGATGACACGTGGAAGGAATAAAGGAATCCCATAGAAGATACAAAAGGACTAGCTAATGAGGAGGAAGAACAATGGTCCTTTGTGAGATGGCAGACAGAAACAACATATTAGGGAAGGCATGCACAAGTTTTTATAAATGCGACAATGAGACACCCACCCTGCTGTTGGGAATTTGGTGGAAGAAGTGTCGAACATTGTCATGATTAAAAGTTGGAACTGATGCAACCTGTTATGCCAATTTTCATGGAATATACAGATTTACTCACTCTGTCATTTATAGACTTGAAACAGATCACAGGATAAATCTGTAAACCCAGGATCAAGTTAAAACCAAGATCCAACCCTATAAAACATTAACCGTATCCACCTACTTCAAAGTTCATGGAGATGAAAGCAACAATTAAGAAAGGACATTGTAGTTATTATTAAAGGATGAAATGTTAGAATCAGTTTCACCCATGGTGTGGCCCTATGAAAAACATCTGCTTTCCCAAGTTGAACACAGTTACAAAGAAAGTCCTTGACCAGTAACCTTCACTAACAGAATTTTAGATGATGAGATAGGACACAAAATTTATCCTTTTTTGGATAGACTCCCAACATATGCTCATCAGTATCATAAAGGCACACAGCTTGGGAGCTACCTGCATGTAAAAGAAGGGATGTATGTGTATAATTTGAAGACATGAACTTTGCAACACAAAACATTTCGCTAGAAGCACGAGTGTTTCTTGACACTTGGCCTGTAAACAAATGCAATTATATGCACACAAAACCAGTAACAAAATGTATGGGCACGTGCAAAAATGGCTTCTTGCACTGAATCCAAAGAAGTGTGTTTCCAGTACATAAGGGCACAGTTGATTGGATAGTTTTCAATATAAAGCTTGGACCACTAAAGATTTTTCTTAGACGTAGGGGACTACACAGTTTTGTTAAAAAGATTCCTACAATCAGCATTTGTTTAGACAACTTGTTGAAGAAGAGTGTATCTTTCATCTCGAGATTGAAAGGAGTTTTTTTATGATAAAAGCATTGGATATCAAATGTGTCAGTCACAATTTGGAAAAAGAATTTTAACAAAGAATTTGTTGAAACTTATACAAAATGCCAAGGTATGGGGAAGCATCTCAACTGATTTTGCAACCATACAAGCAACTTTATCACAAGAAGTTCTTAAGTGGGCCTAACGGTGGAGAACCCAAGGTTTGAATCCTGCATGGGATAGGGTTGTACACCATACTTTGCTAACAGGAGTATGGTTGGATAACCATACATTAGGTAAACAGCATCCTCCATAAGGGTCATCTTGTATGGCCTATGGCCTCAGGTTAGGTCTCTTAAATATGCACTAGTGAAGAGAAGGTAAACTTACACATTCAAGGACAAGAACTCAAAAATGTGGGTGGAAATTGAAGCACTACAAGACAACTCAGCATGAAACACACAATGATTCTTGTATTAGAAATCATCAAGAGATTATGATGCCTTCTCAAGTTGTCATTTGATAGAGGATCAGGGAAGCCCTTAAAGAAAATTATATAGCACCTAAGAAAGGAGTTAACAATATTTGTCAGAGCCCAAGGCAATAGTATTTATGAAAGCAAATAGGAAACCAAAATCAATGAGCATTTAACAAGGTTGTAATGAATATCTCCCTTAAGACATTTTAGATTTATCACAACAATGATGTTGCTCACAGTGTTTTGGGTTTTATAATAGTCTTGAGTACTAGTTCTAATCATACTGCGTTTCATTTAATACACAGAGATGATGCAACAGTGCCTATTGAGTCTGTGGTCTCAAGCCTTTGCACTGTGCATGGTGCCTATTTTGTCAAGTGGCCTTGAGCCTTAATTAATTTACAGACATGAGGCAAGGCTAGTCTGAAATTAATAGCACTCTTACGTACCCCATGTGTGATTTCACACACATATTCATCCTCACTGCAATTAAAAAATCAGGGCTTAACACCACTAAAAGCACTGCTGCATGTTTCCAACATGAACACCTCTTGCTAGGCTTCAAATTATTAATTTATAGATCTTAGAATCTTACTTCCTACATGTTCTTCCATTACTCAACCTTCAAAACAAATTGGGTGGATGGGTACAATCAATGAAAGTAATCTATTTCAAAGTTGGAAGCAATAAACTAGATTCTTCATCAAATGAAGAGTAGCATTGTGTGATCAAAGTTATGTATGGCAATGATATTTACTGGGAAGGTGCCTAAGGTCAAAAGGTCATTTTAACGCTCCCAACAACAAAGACACGTACATTTAACAGTCAAAGTATGATTTAATGACGCGAAACTATAATTGAGTCCGATGGATTTGTCCAAGCAATGGTCTATAACACAAAAAAAAGCACAATCTCAATCCAAAAAATGAACATATCTGAAAATTGAAATACCAACCCCATAGTAGAAAAAATCGGAATTGGCACAAAATCGGCAAATGATTGACTCTAAAAAAATCAAGAAACAGAAAAAAAAAATGGGAAAAAATCGGCAAAAAAAAAAACCGAATAAAACGCAATTTTCATTATAAAAAAGTTTTTTTTCATACATATCACAATGAATTAACATTATGCAAATCAAATATTAATGATGTAAGACTATAAGCTTAAACTACACATGAAAGTGGCAAGTGATACAAACTTAAAGCCTTAAACTACACATGAAAGTGACAAAACACATCTTAGATAAAGAAATTTTAATGCTTCCAAAATTCAAATATTCTTGTATTGCTTATAATATAAAAAAGGTGCAAATTACAAAACGTGTCATGAGTCATGATATGATAAGACTTTGTATCTATCTTCATGCAAGATAATATTTAATATTATCTTCATGAGAGATAATATTTAATTAGTTATTATAATAGAATATTAAATTAGTTATTCTAAATTAGTATCTTCTAAAATAAAGAGCATGTCTTATTTTAAAAAAGCATGCCTTCTAAAATAAGCATCATTGTACTCCTTTATAAGGACTAGATATCAATAATATTGAATGTTGTACTCCTTTATAAGGACTAGATATCAATAATATTGAGTGTGTGAATTTTCATTGAGAAAAGTCTCTTTCTTTCTCTTTCAGTCTATCTATCTTCTATGAATTTTCATGTCAATTATTGCATAAAGAATTCTTGCTCATATCAACTGGTATCAAAGCCTAGCGATTGCAACCTCAGATCTGGTTTTCTAAAAGATTGTAGCAGCACAATCTTCACCCGGATCCATCATCTCAGGTTGCCAAAGATCTAGCCTCCTCAAGGGTTTTCACATATTACCCTTTCTAGATCTCTATTCGCTTTTTCTCAAAAAGCCAAGCAATAGCAGCCTCAAATCTGGTTTTCTAAAATATTGTAGCGGCACAATCTTTCACCCAAATCTCTCATCTCAGGTTGCCAAAGATCTAGCCTCCTCAAGGGTTTTCACATATTACCCTTTCTAGATCTCTATTTGCTTTCTCTCATAAAACGCTACTCTGTTTGCCAGAGCTATATCATTCTATCTAGCTGTCAAATTTGCAATATTCTTCCACCACCGTGTAGACCATTTCGAGTACTACAAAAATGAGTGGTCATAAGCCAAATACTAAGGAATATTGAAGAAATTATTGTTGTTTAAAGTTGGGCTAACAGTGCTGTTATTATTTATCATGCGCGAAAATTCGTCAAGCGAAAAAAAAAAAAGTCGAGCTTATTTTTAGAAAAAGAAAAAGGGGTACTTTATTATTTTTAAAGTGTTTTATTCTAAAAGGGGTGTTTTATAATTTTTAAAAGTGTTTTATTATAAGTGCTTTATTTTAAAATAAGGCAATTATGCAAGTGTTCTTTTATGAATTTTAACCACTTGTAAAAATTGTGATTGTAAATAAGGTGCATTATCGACGAAGTCCGACACCTTCATTATTTTTCAAGTTTTTGCGAGTAATATTTTGCAACCATCCCTTTGGAAATGGCTCCTAAGTGGGATATCAATCATGAGGAGACTTTTGAAGTATTAGTGAATATGAGTACGGTCCAACAAGTTTAAGAAGAAAGCCACAAACATTTCATGCAAGATCTTGTGACAATATGTCAATCAATGCTCCAACATTTAGCACATCGTGTCACTCATCCACTTACAAAGGATAATACAGGGCATTTGATACCCTCTGCTATCAAGAATTTGGTTGAGCGTTACTTAGATGTAGACACTTATGTGAAAAGCCAAACTAAGTTTGCCATAAGTGCAATTCTTAAACAGGGAGGACAACAACAATCATCCCTTCCTATACGGCAACACCATTGGCCAATTCAACAGTCGTACTCTCAAGTGCAACTATCTTGACATTCCTTGCAACAGTTTAGCCATCATCTTCGAACAACATAGGACAAGCCTCATGTGCAGCCACATATAACCCCTATTGTGCCGCAAGTTCTTTCTTGTTTGTAGAAACATCTTTTCCTCCCTACTCTTTAACAAAAGTCACAATAGCTATCATAGTCAAAACAGTTTTCACAACATGTACAGTCACCAACACAATTGCAACCACCACCACATCACCATGATGCACTACCACAACTCTTATTATTTACAGCAACAGTAGCATTCGAGTACCACTACATACTTGGTTGGTCATACAGGTACACAAACAACCCAAGCACAAGGGGTCTCTATGCCATATTTTTCACAACCTTTTCCCCCTATTCTAATGAAAGTGGGAACACAAGCAAGGAGAGTCTTTGTGTCATATTTTTCACAGCCTTTTTCCCCCTATTGCATTAAAAATGAGGACACGTTCCACTAAACAAGGAGGAATTGATAAGACTTGGTATCTATCTTCATGCAAGATAATATTTAATTAGTTATTATAATAGAATATTAAATTAGTTATTCTAGGAATAGAATATTAAAATAGTTATTCTAAATTAGTATCTTCTAAAATAAAGAGCATGTCTTATTTTAAAGAGCGTATCTTCTATAATAAGCATCATTGTACTCTTGAGTGTGTGAATGTTCATACCAATTCTTGCTTGTATCATGATAAACACAATGTCTCAAGATCTTTGAATGCCTTCACCCTTTGCCCTAATAGAAGTTCTAATCTCTCTTTGTCGTTGTGTCCATGCCTCTTTTTGTGCCTTGGTTGCTAACGTCGATCACCACCTGTGTCGAGGGTCAAGGGTGTGAAAGCCCCCTTGGGGGGTTCAATGGGCAATGCCTCTTGTAGGGTCGAGCGACAACAGCCTTCACGGGTATAAGTCAGTTTACACATTTTTCTCATTGCATCTACTTATTTATATTTGTTTTCTTCAATGGGTTATATGGGATTGAAACAAGCCCCACCCGTATTACATTATCACCACATAGTGGTATTACAACAAAGCTTGGATATTATCCATGTATCATTTGGCAAGATTCGAACCTAGGTCTTCTCCTTGAATTGTTGAGGAACCTAACCGATTGATCTAATGCCACTTGATTACTTATTTATATTTGTTGTTTGAGTTTCTGAGTTCTTTTTTCCTTCTCTTCGAGACTTAAAACTTTCTTAGTTATAAATAAGAGGAAGAGTAGCGACTTTTATTTTGTAGCTCTGGTTTTTTATCATTTAGCACCATGCTAGTGAATGGTCTTAGAGATATTCATATTTTCTTATCAGCCTCGAGAAAGATTATAAAAAGAAAATGCCTACTTGATAACAAAAAATGAACTCAATGGCAATACTATTAATCCCTTCACTATCTGAACTAAATTTTTCAATAAACAAGCATACAAGCATATCATTTGTGGTTTTAAATATTACTCCTATATACAAGCATATTAAACAATAAGGTTAAATTGATTGTTCAACATCTTTTTATGGAGAATTTCATCAGTTAATAATGTATAGCATTGTCGTTGGTGGTTGTTGTTGGCTGCCAGATTCCTTCAAACCACAATCCGCTCGCTCTTAGGATGCCCTAGCATGTTTGGGTCGGGGTGGTAGCAGGTAGGCAGTGTCTTTTTCTTGTTTGGAAGAGCTTACATTGAAAAAATGAGTGAAAAACTGAACTTTTTCACTTAATTGGTCATACCCTCTACCCGTACAGTTGCAGCCGATTTTTTAGCGATTATAGGCAAAACATTGACAAAGAATCACTGACTCAATGATTCGATGCGATTTGACTTGGCAAATCATTGAATCGCCTCGGAATTGCGATTTTGCTGATTTTTTTTGCCGATTTCCACTACTAGGCCCAATTCATTTAATGAGATATTATTCAACAGCAAATCAATATTAAATGGTAAGCTTAAACGTGAACTTAAACTCTAATAAAGAACAGAAAGGGCTACCATTGTCAAAGCCCATATACAGTACTTTAAAAAATAAAAAATAATTTATGAACTTTATACAAATAGTCATCTCCTTACCAACTTAAGGTTTTAACCAGTTGACATATAAATGCCAATGGAGAAAAAAAAACTTGTCAAACTAAAGCTTCCTTTACAAAATTCACATTCACTGGAATAGCATGTTATGTGCTGCCTGGAATGTAAATTCGATGAATTTTACTCATTGTAAGTTTCCTCCAGCATGTTGGGCATTTCTTTTGAGCTTGAATGGCACTTGTTATGCACTTATTACAAAATGCATGCCCACATATAGTTGATGTCTCTTCTTTTCATGTTCTCCATACAAATTGCACATGAAAACTTCATTTCTTAGACGTCACCGAGCGCAAAGGTTTCAACTTCTGGACAAAACATAAGCATACCAAAATATTGTAACTGAAGTCCATGAGTCCAAGACTGTATCCAAAAAATTCAGAATCTTAAAAATCTAGACAACAAACATTGAATGGTATTGTAGTCTATACAATACACTTTCTCTGCAGCCCTAAAATAAATTGCAACTGCGGAGGTTCAACAACATTGAAAATGCATGATGCTTAAGAAAAAATGGAGATACAAAACCTAAAAGGTTCTTCTAATCACCTATCCCTTTGGTATTGACATGATTTCAAAGGCAACAAATGAAACTGCAAGCATTTGATGAAATACATCATGAAAAGGGCACAAAATGCTAGTACTCACTGGCCAGGATAAATATCATTCAAAATTAACAACAAAAAATCATGAAGCGTATAAATCTCAAATCTAAATTATACAATGCTGTATGCTAGAAACAAGTCCTTCCCTCATGTTATATTAGAGTGCTTATATGTCTTCTTATTAAATATTTATTATAGAACTATCGGAGATGGCAAAAACATTGCATAGGATTTGATGATTCATTTCAGCTTCCATTCATAAGAACAGTGGGTCTCCCCTTATGACAAGCCAAGCACCACACTTCTGCCCCAGCATACAGCTTATAACTCAGCTCTTAGAAAATGCGAACTGGCAGATAAGCAATTTTAAAAACAAAATTTGCAAAGCACTTGCACATTGCCAAGAGATGCCAAAACTGGAAGAAGAAACAGCAGCTCAATGTACTCTACAAATGACATTGTAATAAACTAAGTAACCTTGATTGGCTTAGCAGTCTCTGTTTTCTTCATGACTGCCATCTGCTGGCAACTAGAGACCACTGCAAGACAAGGCGTTCATTATAAGAGAAGAAAATGTATGCATATGTTGAACAAGTTGTCTGACTGATTCATGGTCCTGGGTGTGCTGGTGAACATTTTCTTCTGTTTGATATTAAAGAATTTGAATAATATTTTCACTGAGGCTCAAAATTCAAATAATATAATGATAACATTTGGAAGAGCAAGATTACCACAGTATTTGAACATTGAAATCATAGGTGCAGTTGTAAAGCCAAAAGCAGTTTTTGAGGAAGGTGTGGATGCCAAGGAAAATTATGACTTCACAAATCAAGAAACTCTTCACAGTTTTGAAACTTTCAGTGACAAATGAGATGCTGCCAACATCTCCAGATCCTGGGAATCCTTGGATGTGTGGAAGAGTTCGAAGGAAAATATCAGACTTTCAGATAAAAGGAAGGCTTTTTATTTCACTTTAAATAATGTCCTCTTTTCTCTTGAAATGGAAGAGAGAGATCCCCTACAGCACCACCTCATAGCTATAAAGGACATTCAAGATCAGCTAACTGCCATTCGCCATAGGATTGAATAAGATGTGGTTCTAATCACTCAAAGAACAAAAACTCATTGTAATATTTAATCAAACATCAGAAAACAACAGTATATGAATTGAAAGATTGAGTAACAACCATTTGCAGAAGGAAAGGACGGTGAAACGATTTGAAAAAAAAATAGAATCATTCTCACAAAGTGCTTCTGCTGTCCCAAAAAAAATGGCATGTAAAGAAGATTAATCCATCTGACAAGGCAAGGAGAAAGGAAGTCAATTTGACGTTTCTACATCTGCACCTAAATGTGTCCATTCTTATTCCTACCATAATATGGCTAGTTTACAAAAGGCTTGTAGGGAGGAAAAGCGGCTAGAAAATAAATATATTGACCCTGGTGCTAATAAGCATATGACAGGCAAAAACTATTGGTTTACTATGTTTGTTGCAAACAACTCTTCGTTTTGAATATAATATTAGAGGACGAAAGCTCACATTATATGGAGTGCTAAGAAAATATGCAACTAAAACTTGCAGGAAAGTAAGAAAATTACCTTTCAAAAGGTATTGTATCTACCCTATCTAAAAACTAGCTTTGTATGAGTCAAACCACAAAACAAGGTTGTCTCAAGGTTAGATCCTATGAAAATAGATCTTTTACGAAGGGAAAACGGTATAATAAGGTCATACTCTCTAGAGAATATAGTTCTTCTAAGCATTTCAATATAGGAATATTATATACTACTTGTACCTGAAAAGCATGATAAACTGCAATCTCAATGTAAAATAATAACATCCATTAGATATAATGATGATTCTAAGGAATATTGAATATAAATGATATCCCCACAAATAAGCTGACCATTAATAATGATGTCATCATTGATGAAAATGAAATTTTGTTTTAACCTGGTATTGATATTCAATGCCTGATTGACACTTGTATGTCAGGACAACCTGCAGGGTCCGCATGTGCAACTCAATGATTAGAGGTCTGATTTGCAACTTTGGCTGATTTTGTGGCTGAAATTCTTCTCATAGAGGAGTTTGTTGATGGTTTAGATCAGCATATTGCAATGGTGATAAATTGACCTAAATCACTATCAAACATGGTTACCGTATTTGGCAATACTCCTACTTAGATACCCATATCCAAATATCAGATACACATACCGATATCATACTTCTCAGATAGCATATCACGACATATCCGAATGCATGGGTATTGTATCCAGATGTATCTAATACATGGGTATGGTATTCAGGTGTATCAAGATACATGCCCCTATTTTTTCTATATTTTGTACGTCCGGATATGGCCTAGGCACATCTAGAGTTGTATCCCTGACATGAGATCAAAAGAAGTTTTTTTTAAATTGGTTATATAGAATGGAAACAGGCTCCACCCGTATTACAACATCACCACAATGGTATTACAACAGCTTGGCTAGTATGCATGTATCACTTGACAATATTTGAACCAGGGTTTTCTCCTTGAAAGCCAAGGAATTTAACCAGTTGACCTAATGCCATTTGATTAAATGTTAAGGTTCACCTATGGGATTGGAACATGGGTCTAAGATGTGAAACTCATCACTCCTAACCAATTGCCCCAAATCCCTTGGGCTTCAAATGTTAAGGTTCACCCATGGGATTCGAACCTTGGTTGATGTTATGAAATTCTTCACTTCCAACCAATTGCCCTAAATCTCATGGGCAAAAATGTAAAGGGTGATTTGAACCTTGGTTTATGGTGTCAAATTATTCACTCTAAACCAATTGTCCTAAACCCATGGGATTGAAACCTTGGTGGATGGTATAACACTCTTCACTCCCACAAAATTGCCCTATACCCCATGGGCTAGATTGAAAAAAGTTTGCACAATGTTTAAAAATAAGTTTTAAATTTTAAAGACTAACAATTATCTTCTTAATTAATAAAAATATCCTCTATGAAACTCATCTCTGTGTAAACATTTCTGTATTATATGCTTCAGCTTTTAATCTATAAAATATATATATTTTTTATAATGTTTTATCCTGCGATATCTATATTAGGGGTTCTTGAAAATTTGTTGGATACCATCTCTATATTGGATACCATATCCATTCCCATGCAACTTAGCTATCGAAGTAAAAGAAAGAAATTTCTCAAAGCACTTTGGATTGATGACCCAAATGTCAAAGCCAAAGGGTACTGAATTTTGATGATAATTTTGTATTACATCATTCTTGCTTTGATGGCTAACATTGGTTGGACCTTGTTCCAATAATGAAGGGAAACAACAAGAATGGGAAAGTGTGATGAGGTGGATATGGCGCCTTTATGAAAAATAAGACCTGCATTGTTGCTAAATTGCCTCCAAGAATGAAGCCCATTGCATGTAATTTGTGTATAGATAAAAATAAATAAATAAATGCAACGCAAAAAGATCCTTAGACAAGAACAAAGCAAGGTTGTTGACAAAGAAGAATAAGCAACAAAAAGGCATAAATTGTGAAGAGTACTTTGCTCCAACTATAACGATAGTAACAATCAGGATAGTTCTATCCATTGTCTTACAATTTGGTTGGAAAATTTACCAAAATAATGTAAAGAGAGTCTTCATCAATAGAAGTTTGGAGGAAGAAACGTTTACATCTCAGCCATAAGGATTTGCAGTCGTAGTTTGGAGACTAGCCAAATCTCTCTACAGGTTAAAACGTACTCCAAAATGCTGGTACATCAAAAATTATCTCCATCTTACCAGATGTGGATTCAAAAGAATTTATTTTGACACAAATCAAAATCTCAAAGTACAAATAATGATCCATTCGTTCTCATAGTGCACATGGGCAACTTAATCATCATAGGCCATAGGACAATCATCATTCAGGATGCTCCCTATAGCTAGTCCAAAAGATCATCTATGTGGGGAGGCAGAGGATACCTTTTCCCCATTGAAATATTATTGAGGGCACAATCATCTTTGTATAGGTGCCAAGTACCATTCTTCTTGATGGTAGCATGATGAGTCTGCCACATGGAGATGAACTAGATTGTATGATTCAAGCTACTAGAGCCAGCTATCCAATTTTTCCACACTTATCCAATGTGAGAAGACAGGAGTGTTGATGTTGGTCTGGCACCTTGTGCAGATGTGGCTCTGAAGAAGGGCAAAAGTGTGGGCAGTTGGTGATCCCATTTGAATTATGAGATCCCAAAACAATCAAAACAGTGTTTCTCTATTCTTCCAATGTTCTTAAATGACTTCTTGATGTTTGGTTAAGATGACTTTGCAGCATTGCCCATATTTCCATGTGAGAAACATTCTTCTGGGTTATCAAATACAGAACCAGGTACGGGCGGACATCCAACAATGAAGCATGCTAAAAGACTCCAATTCAGGTGGAGAAGTGACAAGTAACAAGGATTGGTGTTGCTTTGATACCAATAGTCCATATTGACAAGGCCCAAGAAGGTGGTACGAAGGACAACTCCCTAACAAAGCTAAAGAAGTCAGATGATTTATGCTTCGGAGTTGTGCAGCAAAATAAGGCACAACCAACACTTCTTTGTGCAACTAAATATTACATGGAAAAAAGATATAATAGAAGAGATCTTGATCAAGAAAACACAATCTAAGTCAAACCTAAGAAAATAAGAAAATACTTTTATCCATAGATAATACAAATGAATGCACAGTACAAAACACTCACGACATACAGTTGGCAACAGCACTGAACCCTAGTTACAGTGTTGCAGGTGCTAAGATGGCATGCATGTTGGATGCTAAGGTTTTGATTCCTATTCCTCGTCTTGCTTAAGCAAAATCAAGAAGCCTGTAGACATTAAGAGATCCATAGGGAGATCCAAAAGAAGCTAAACTATGCTCAACTGCAGACTATGGACTGCCATGTACGATACATTTACAAGGATCCATTGAGAAGTTGAAATGGTTCCCCATTCGAATAGTTACAAAAAGACAACAGTGAAGAAACAATTGCAAAATGGTTTGCATGTCTGCTTGTGATGTTAGCAAAGGTAACTAACAATTTGATCTGCCATCTGGTCCATAGAAGTTGACACTGGAGATGTGGTTATTATCCTCATGAAGTGCGAGCTTCTAGAACTGGCGCCAAGCATTTTCTAAATACTGGCATTGGTGCCATAGGCATTGATGTCATGTTCAGCATGGGCATTGCCATTCATGATGGTCATTGGCATCAGGTGCCATGGTACAAAGGATTGTCTCTTGCACTAACATTTGGAAGAGCAATATTACCACAGTATTAGATGGGCATTGTCCTCTGCTCAGATCAATAGGCTTGTCTAAAAGCTGAATATCTTGATGGACAAGTGAAAGCCTAGAATATCAAATTTTTTGGTTACATTTTTATGATAAAGAAAGAAATCAAATCTGGACTCAAGGATTTAGAAAAGGCTGTGGAAATAAAAGGAATATATAATAAAAAAAAAAAACAATTACTACCCAATTCTCATAAAATATAACGAAAGAAAGAGACATGGACCCAAAAAACCGAAGTGAGATAGGTTAAGAAAGGTGAACGAAATACCAAATTTTTCCATGCTGCAGACAAAACAGATTCATTTTTTTGGCAGATCAAAAAAAACTCGACTATGGATGGAAGGCATATCGAGAATGAAAAGGAGCTTATGCAGGAAGCACTATATTATTTAAAAGATATTCTATCAGAATATAGACAGCATAAGAAGGCTATAAAACTTTCCATCAATTATCATTTGAGGACATAATGAAACGACGAAGATTTTGATGAAAGAGCTAAAGTATTAGTAGTTTTCTCTCTCCCTCCTTGCAAGGCACCTGATCTTGATGGATTCCCTACAAGGCAACTAGTCTTGCAATAGCTAGAAAAGATGTCAAGCACAGACCAAACAAATATGTTCTATGTTGTATCAACTTATCCCAAGAGCTCGAAGCAAATGAGATCCAACACAAAGATTCTAGTTTAAGAACACCTATGGGACAAATATGCCCATAACATCCTTCACATGCTAAATCAAAGTGCATAATTAAAGACTAGTCTCTCTAAACTACATATTCAATTGTGCAATCTATAAAGACAAAAACACCAAAAGATATAGCCATATTGCCAACACATAGATAACACAAAAGCACTATAGCATGTACCATAATGATCATGCAGAATATCAATAACAATTATGTATGAATAATTAAATTCAGTGTGAGATCTTAAATATCTTATAAATTAAGATATCAACAGCCAATCACTTCTAATAGTCTTAACATCTCACAAAGGAGGCAGGTTTGGAAAGAATAAATCCTACCAACGTACTATAAATCTTCAACATTTCCCTCATCTCCAACTGGAAGAATATCATAAATAGTACTTAAAGTTTAACAATGTTAAAAAAGTAAATAACTTAAAATATTAATAGCTACTTTCAACAACTAAAAACAAATTCAATATGAATTCCACTTCCTTTTATTGGAAGGATAAGCCAAACCCATTAAAAAGTATCAAGAATATAAGCCTAATAAAAATTACAACCTTTGACATAGTAGAATCAAGCAACTGACACTCATCATTTGCATTGGTGAGATCAATTGGATTATTGTAAGGCAGTGTTTTGTTTTCCAAATATGGACTGCCATGTGCTCCATGCCTTGTCCTCCTGGGTTGAATTTGTGGTCCTAATCAAAGGCACAGAATCGAGCAAACATCCGATATCCGCTACATAGTTTCAATATTAACAACAAAAAATATCATGACAGGCCAAATGGGGAAAGCAAGAAATAAATAGCATGGAATTGCTTTTTGCAACTTTGAATCATTACAAACCTGACATTGCTCTTTGGAACTTTGAATCATTAGAAACCTGATAATTTAACCTTAAATAATTTAAAATTTCGTCTGATTTTGAGTCCAGTCCAATTCCCTCTCCGTAAAAAATTGGCTAACTAGCTGCAAGATTGCTTTCAATGCATAATATCTTTATATCTATAATTCTGAGACTATCCAATCTGCCAAGGGCTAATTCATTGCTATATTCTCTTTCATTATAAGTAGACATGATAGTTCTAAAGCAGATTAGTATATTCTGCATAATGCAGGTCTTATAATGCACCACTGGAATATACGGCCTGAATCAACATATGGGAACCCTTTCCCTTTCTCTTTCGGGTGTGCTTCCTTTGTTCTTATTTGATGTGGATGACATCCATTCATCTCTTTTTTATATATCATATTATACATTGGATCCCTTACAGACCTCATGTACGAGACATACTGACACCTGATAAGCACCCTCAAAGTCATGCTCTGGAAACTATGGTTTGACTTCTAGTTTTATTAGAACCTGTTTTGCATTTGTAGCCTATGCCCCTCCACCTCTCTCAAATATTTTTCAGTTATCTATAGCTGTTTTGACTGATACTTGATTAACAACTGTCCAAGACTCACTAAGACCTGCTTGACATTCAATAAAAATCTGCCTGCACAAGATATGGAAGGTTACAGCCCAAAGCATAAAGGTTGCAATAAAAAATACAAAAGAATGCAACCCAAGATACAAAGGGATGAAACCTGAAAGAAACAAGGTGCAACTTGAGATTCAAACAAGCACCAAATATGAAAGGAGGTGACCTGAGAGACAAGCAAATTAGACTCGAGGTACAGAAGGACACTATATATGAAACGACATCAAGACGTAATGTCTCCTCTAATTAACTAATTGTAAAAAGATGATACAAAAGTTTATGGACATACATACAAGGGAAATCCTATGTTGATGAGTTCTTTCATAGGTCTTGATTTTATATACAAGGCAAGATTTAACCTGCCAGAATTGAAGAGATTTTCTTGGGCAAATCATCCACGCAAATCCTAGGAAAAGATTGCATAAAGGATCTAAATAAAGCTTTGCCAATGAAAATAAAAAATTCATGAATGTTTGTAGGATCTTGGTAAACAAAAACAAGAAATATGTTTGTTTGTTATATCATAATTTGTTAAATCATAATCAAGTTTTACTCACAAAAGACAAACAATTGAAGAATAATCAAAATCCGCCACATAAAGTCACAATTTCAATTATTGAGAAAGAAGCATGTGCAAGTGAAATTGAGTACGTACACAAGATTGTTGTTACTAATGATGCATGATGACCATTATTAAGGGCCACCTTATTAGCATACCAAAAGTAAGAGATGATTCTTGTCAAACTATTCTTGAAAGACATCCTAATAAAGCCCTATAGACATCCTAAGGATAGAAAACGGTGTTGACACTCCATTTATCAACACCCGTGTCATTCTAAAAAATCAAAAACTTTTAGTTCTTATTGAAAATTAAAGTATTTTCTGCATAATCAAAGGAATACATGGATTTGAGATCAAATCTGTTTTTCTTGATACTTATGTTTAAGTTATGTGCTTCTCAAGATTGATTTGGATCGGATTAGTCCTAATCCAATGGCGCACATTATTCTCAATATTTATGACACTCGTATACTAATATATATTCATATTCTTCAAAAAAATCAATCATTTGTTAACACTTGTGTTATGGTACCTTGGGATAGATATACGGATCTGATACTATATTGTATATGGGTATTATACATAGTTTGCATGGGCCACGCATAACCCAAGGTTTATTGTATTGGAATAATATATTGTAATAATCAGCTAGATAAGGGTTTAGTAGTTGGCTAGGGTTAGGGTTATACGCTCCCCAAAGCAGCTTTAGATGATGGGTATGTAAAGAAGGGTTATTGTCATTGTAAGGAATCATCAATCATAGATCATATCAAGTATTGCTTGTGATTGTCTTTGCCCACGAAGTGGCTTATAAGACTTTGCCCTCACTAAGTGGTGCTCGAATCTTGGCAGATCTTATGGAATTATTCTTTCCTTGGGGAGTATTGTAAATTTTCCTAACCCTAGATAACTGCTGCCCTATATTTATAAATAAAATCAGATCTGAGATGAATTTATTTTAAACATACAACAGTCACACAAATGGCTGGAAAAATAAACAGAATGAACAGCAGAAAATATACTACAAGACCTGCATATTATATATAATAGAGGAGGTTACAGTTACAACAAGACAGCCTACTTTCTTGTTGCCTTTCTGGCCACCAAATATCCCTTCACCTCTGCACAATAGCCTTGCAGTTCTCCTTTAGCAATCTGTTCACCTTCTTTTTTTTGTGTGTGTAAAACACTCTTGACTTTCTCCTTTTATCCTTAAAAAGATAACCCTAATATTAGCTCTCATCTCATCTTGAGATGTATGGTTAAAAATAGAAAATCACTTAAGTGAATTACAAAATAGAATCACTTAAGTGAATTTCAAAATAGAAAATCACTTAAGTGAATTTCAAAATAGAATCACTTAAGTGAATTACAAAATAGAATTCGAAATGTCTCGAACCACTTCTAGCACGTTCATACTGAAGCCTGCGCAAGAAGTTCCTATCCGAGCTACATTTCTCAACACTCCCTCTTAGCGAAGAAGGAATTCTGCACCAATCCAAGTTTGTCTCTCAATGCTTCAAACTTCCCTTTCAATAAGGGCTTGGTCAAAATATTAGCTACCTACTGATTTGTGGGAATATATTGGAGCTTTACGGCTCCCTATTGAATCTTGTCTCGTATGAAGTGATATTTGATGTCTATGTGTTTGGACTTGTCATGAAATATTGGATTCTCAAAGAGTTTGATACAACTTTGATTATCATAGTATATCACCATGGGATCCAACTCTTGATCAATCAATATTGTAAGCAACTTGTGAAGCCAGATGGCCTCACAACTAGCAATACTGGCTGCCATGTATTCGGCATCTGTTGAGCTAAGTGCCACAAAAGTCTGCTTCCTCTTGAACCAGGATATCATGCCTGATCTTCACCATCTCCAAGGTATCTCATACCATACTCCACCGTGCCCCTAAAGTATCTGGGCACGTGTTTTTCTGCTACCCAATGCTCCTACCTTGGCTCCACCATGAACTAACTCAAGGTGTTCACTGCAAAACATATATTTGGTCTAGTGTTGACCAAATACATCAAGGATCCTGTGACCTACTTGTACAACGTAGGGTCCACTAATCCTAAATCTGAAGTTGTCACCTTCTTCAGATTAGTGATCATGTGTGTGGTTGTAGGTTTGCAGTCCTCCATCCGAAACCTCTTCAGGATCTCAACTGCATACTTACCCTGCCCAAGGAAGAATATCTCCCCTGGTCTTTGTTGGAAATTTGAGCATGTTTTGTTGTCATTGATGTCAAGAGGTTTGATGTCCTAATTTGATGGAATTAATGTCAAAATGTTTGATTAATATCAAAAGGTTTGATGTCCAAGTTGGTTGATATTGCACATAAGGCATAAGGCAGCAAGGATCCAACTCTTGATCAATCAATATTGTAAGCAACTTGTGAAGCCAGATGGCCTCACAACTAGCAATACTGACTACCATGTATTCGGCATCTGTTGAGCTAAGTGCCACAAAAGTTTGCTTCCTCTTGAACCAGGATATCATGCCTGATCTTCACCATCTCCAAGGTATCTCATACCATACTCCACCGTGCCCCTGAAGTATCTGGGCACGTGTTTTTCTGCTACCCAATGCTCCTACCTTGGCTCCACCATGAACTAACTCAAGGTGTTCACTGCAAAACATATATCTGGTCTAGTGTTGACCAAATACATCAAGGATCCTATCAGCTGCTTGTACAACGTAGGGTCCACTAATCCTAAATCTGAAGTTGTCACCTTCTTCAGATTAGTGATCATGGGTGTGGTCGTAGGTTTGCAGTCCTCCATCCGAAACCTCTTCAGGATCTCAACTGCATACTTACCCTGCCCAAGGAATATCTCCCTTGGTCTTTGTTGGAAATTTGAGCATGTTTTGTTGTCATTGATGTCAAGAGGTTTGATGTCCTAATTTGATGGAATTAATGTCAAGAGGTTTGATTAATATCAAAAGGTTTGATGTCCAAGTTGGTTGATATGGCACATGAGGCATAAGGCAGCAAGGAAAAAGATAACTCCTTTCCATGGTGTTTGAGAAAAAATAATAAGGTTATTTGATGAATTTTTGCTAAGGTGATGGTGGCAAAAGTTTCCCCTTAAAGGCCTAAAAGAGTTTTAATATTTTAAATTGATGAAAGGCCCAAAAGAATTTAGATATTTAAATTATAATATTTAAATTCATTGAATTTAAATTATTATAATTAAAATATAATATAAATCAAAAGCCAAAGTTTGATTTTAAATGCGCCGACATTGGATGTGAATGCCTTCAAAGGCATATTAATAGTGCAAAGACTAAGGTGGAAAGTGTGTTCAATAATCGATATATCATTCGCCCTGTTCGTCGATCGAATCACGATAGAGAGAGAAGAGATAAACTTTTGGTTCAGTTTTTGAGGCAGGAAAGGGATAAGGACAAGTGGCTTCATAGTTTGATTCCATCTGGGTGGATAGCCCAGATGGTGTTTCCCTTGGTGCTAGGTCGTAGCAGCAGGGAGGTCTCGGGTTCGAGATGCGATGGCAACAGAGAGTGAAGTTTTATTTTAAAGAGTTTTGGCGCCAGCGGAAGGGACAAAGGAGAGTGGGTGCAATAGTGGTCTCGTGTGAGCGCTTAGCTCATGTGGTGGTTAAGCCATGGCTAAGGCGTAATGGTAGAGGCAGCGAGGGTTTGATTCCCGTGGGAGGCAGCACGCAAGGCATTAATTTTTTATTTAATTAAATTGATGCCTAAGGTCCTATGTTACAAGGTATGCACCTAACTTGGGAGGTATAAGGTTTTAAAATTATTTTTATTTTTGCCATCAAAAGGGGTTTGAAATAATTTGGCTTTTGATCTAGTGAAGTTGTTAAGTGCCTTGGAATATTATTTTGAATGGTGGTTATATTTCTTTTGGAAATGCATTAATGACAAGTAGGAGATATAAGGTGTAAATGAAAAATTATTTGTGTAATTTGTGATCTTGTTGGGTTGATTTAATTTGCAATATTAGGAGTTATAAGGTGTAAAATTGGTTTGAATTTTATTGTACCTTTTGCATTATGAAGAAGAGTATTTGTGGGATTATGATGAAACTTTAATGCATTTTCCTTGAGATCAAAAGAAGGGTTCTAGAGTATATTTTTCAGATTTCACTGAGCACATTTTGGAAGGAATATTTTATGGATGTTTTGAAATAGATTGTTGCTATCTAACCCTTGGAGTGGCACAAGGAGGATTGGTTGGTTATAAGATAGGTTTTGAAGACATATCTCCATCAAAGCAAAAAGGTATGGGCACATCATCCTTTGTTTGAAGTGTTTGTTGGATTGAATGTTGTGAAACATAAGGTGGAGTGAAAAGGATTGTTTGATAAGCATTGTTGGAAATATTTGAGTGAGTTTTTATATGCTTCATTATTGAATGTTGTGAGAACATTTGAGATAGATATTGAGAATTATTTGAGTTAGGGTTTGAGACCCACATTGTGCTCTTTGTTTGAAGAAGTATGAAAACACTTGTTTAGGGTTTGTGAGCAAGTTGTGTTTCATTGGTTGAATGATTGAGTGAAACTTCTTGAGCATTGGTTTTGAGTGATATTAAAAGTGAATGTGCAAACATTAGAAAATAGATTTGTGAAAGCAGAAGTGTAGATCAGAAAGATAGGTGTCATGTGCTAGATTGAATCTATATTTAAAAGAGCAATAAAAGTAAGACATGTGGAAGCGACAGACTTAATGATTGAGTAGAACATATTGAGTTTTGATAGAGTACATCATTCTCTATATGTTCCAGAGGTTAAATGAATTCTGGATAGAATATGTCTAAACTACTTCAAGTTAAAGGAATTACTTTGAATATTAGACAAAGCATTTGATAGCATTGTGAGGAAGATTTGAGATTGATTGAGCATATTTTGTGAGTTATTTTGAGCATGTGTTAGAGCAGGTTTGAGCATGTGCTAGAGCATATTTGAGCAGAAGACTTGAAGGAAAATTTGAGCAAGTCTTGGTGAAGACTTGAGAGCAGATTGAGCAAGTTCTTGAGAGGACTTGAAGGTAGATTTGAGCAAGTCTTGTGAAGACTTGAAACAACATTAAGAGCAGGATTGATTTGTTCAAGCTTTGTGTTAAGCTTGTTGGGAAAAACTAGTGAATAGTGATAATTGATTCAAGCTTTGTGTTAAGGCTTGAGGATAAATTTGAGATAGTTAGATTTGTGAGTAGAGATAGAGCAGATTTGTACTAGACTTGGGATAGAGTTTGGTGTAGATTTGAGATAGAGTTGAGAGTAAGCTTTGGAGGTGATAGAGTAAAGAGGACAACAGTCTCCAGTGGATAGAGATCCATTAGCCAAGGCAGTGAGGACAGAGGTCTTTGTGGATAGAGATCCATTAGCTAGAGTAGTGGGGGTAGAAGTCTTCTAGAAGATCACCAAATAAAATTAGAGGGAAAGAGTTCTCCTATGGATAGAGATCCATGAACCAGAGCAAGGGGAAAGAGTTCTCCTATGGAGTGTGATCCATGAACCAGCTGGGAAGATAGAGTTCTTCTATGGAGAGAGATCCATGAACCAGTTGAGGAGATAGAGTTCTCCTGGATCAAGTTCCATGAACCAGAGAAAAGGGGAAAGAGTTCTCCTATGGAGAGAGATCCACAAATCAGAGCATAGGGGATTGGTGTCTCCTTTGGACAGAGGTCCATAAACATTGTAATAGGGAATTGATTCCCAAGATATTTGTTGAGAAAATTTTAGTAGAAATATTTTCTCCATGGAGTAGCCCACATTGGGTGAACCACGTTAAATTGGTGTCTCTATTGTGTGTGATGATTTGTGCATTGCTTTGATTACTACTATTGATATTGCCATTGATAATATTGGATAATATTGTTTGGGAAAGAAAAGTGAAAGTTGATCTTATACTGTTCACCCCCTCTCAGTATAAGCTTGTGTTCTTCAATTGGTATCAGAGCGGGTTCCTTCGGAAGAGTTTAACAACTTGAAGGAAAAGTATACAGGAACATAGATGGCATCTCAGAGTGGATCTTCAGAAAATAAGGCACCATTGTTCGATGGGAACAATTATGCTTTCTAGAGCATAAGAATGAAGACTTACTTGATGGCACAAGGATATGAGACATGGCAAGTAATTGAGGATGGATTCACACCTACAACTAATCCTCCCACAGATAAATATGGTAAGCTCTTACATGTGAATAATGCCAAGGCTAAGAATGCAATCTTAAGTGGTTTACGTGAAGCAGAGTTTGTAAAAGTTATGCATTGCAAATCAACAAAGGAAATTTGGGATAAACTAAAGCAAACATATGAGGGAGACAAAAAGGTCAAAATGGCAAAATTGCAAAATCACAAGAAGACATTTGAAGACTTGAAGATGAAAGAAGAGGAAGACATTGTTGCATACTTACTTCATGTGGATGAGGTTGTTAACACCATGCGAGGACTTGGATTTAAAATAGAAGAATCTGATGTTGCTCAAAAGGTTTTAAGGTCACTCCCTATGAGGTATAATGGAAAGGTTTCAACCATAGAAGAAACAAGAGATATTGAAACTTTGACTATGGATGAGTTACATGGAACTCTCACAACTTATGAGATGAGAATAGTAAAGGATCATATTCCCAAGAAAGAGGTAGCCTTCAAAGTAGCAAAGAAGACAAAATATAAGAAGCCAGATTCAAGTGATGAGTCATCCAGTGATGAAGAAGCAAACTATGGCAGAAGGAACAAGAAGGACTCAAGAAAGCACAAAGGTACAAAAATAGTTAAGTGTTTCAATTATGGTAAATATGGTCACTATGCATCTAACTGTCCAGAAGATGGAAGTAGTAGTAGTGAAGAGAAACAAGATCATAAGAGAAAGGAAGCAAGAAAATCTAGGTATGAAAAGAAAAATAGGTATGGACAAAGCAAGCATGAAAAGAAGTTTTTTCAGAGGCATAAGAAGAGTTTTTATGTGGACAAGACAGGCAAGGTTTCAAGTGATAGTGATGAAAGATCCTCAGATAGTGAAGAAGAAGAAATTCTCTTTTTGGCAATAGAAGATGAAGGAAGTGATCCTATTGAAGATAAATCTAAAAAATATGAAGATGCTCTTGAAGACAAAGAAGTAGAGAAAGAATCATAAAATGAAGAGGAAGGAGTAGTAGATCTAGAAGTTGAACTTATTTTTGCTCTAAAAGAATTGAAAAAGGTCAGAAAGTAGAATTCAAGATTCAAGGCTCAATTTCAAGAATGTGATGAAGAGAAAGGAAAGCTTATACAAGATCTGACAAACTCAATAGCTAAGACAAGGAGATTTAAAGAAAAGTTAGAAGCAAAAGTCTTAGAATGTGAGAGATTAGAACAAGAAGTAGTTTCTCTAAGGAAGGAAATGGAAGAGTCTAAGGACAAGCTACACAGGTTTTGGAAAAGTTCAAAGACTATGGATAAGATTATCAATGCACAAAGACCTTCATCTAACAAAACAGGACTTGGTTTTGAAGAAGGACAAGAGAAACAAGAAGAAGGGTCAAGCTCAAGATCCAAAGAGGAAGAAGCTTCAGAAGAAGAGAGTGAAGGAGAAAGTGAGACTTATGAGAATAGAAGTTTCACCAAGAAAGGAAACAATGCACAAACAAGGAACATGGAACATCACAAGGAAGAAAGGACTAAGAGACCAATGGGTCCAAGGAAAGATTTCTTCAAAGGACATTGTTTCTCATGTAACAGGTTTGGTCACAAGGCTATGCATTGCAGGACTCATGGAAAGAAGGAGTATGGTATTACTAAGAGGAACTTCAAATATGGACATTTCTTTCAAGGGTATTGCTACTCTTGTAATCAATTTGGTCATAAAGCAATTCACTGCAGGGTTCATGACAGAAATAGGTATGGCTTCACCAGGAGGAACTTCAAGATATTTACACCTTCAAGGAACCACAACATTAAGTGTTATAAGTGCAATAATGTTGGGCATAAGGCCAAGTGGTGTAGAACAAAGTTTCCAGAGCTTCCAGAGGCAAGCAAGAACAAGGATACTCAAAGGGATCAAAAGGGTATGTTGAGAAAGAAGGTTGACAAAGGAAAAGAGCATTGTATGTTGGGAGTAATTTTACTCCCACCCCAAAATTAATCACCTCAAGGAGAGGAGGTGGGGAGGGGGCTAAGCTAAGAGTCTTATATTTAGCCCCAAAGGAGTCCCTTTGCCATTGATGTCAAAGGGGGAGAGATTTGAGTTAGGGGGAGAGCATTCAATCAGGGGGAGCAGTTTCTCAGGGGGAGCAGAATTGGAAAAAGTAAAAGGAATGCTTAAATAAAAAGGGTTGCCATCAATGACAAAGGGGGAGATTGTTGGAAATTTGAGCATGTTTTGTTGTCATTGATGTCAAGAGGTTTGATGTCCTAATTTGATGGAATTAATATCAAAAGGTTTGATGTCCAAGTTGGTTGATATGGCACATGAGGCATAAGGCAGCAAGGAAAAAGATAACTCCTTTCCATGGTGTTTGAGAAAAAATAATAAGGTTATTTGATGAATTTTTGCTAAGGTGATGGTGGTAAAAGTTTTCCCTTAAAGGCCTAAAAGAGTTTTAATATTTTAATTGATAAAAGGCCCAAAAGAATTTTGATATTTAAATTATAATATTTAAATTCATTGAATTTAAATTATTATAATTAAAATATAATATAAATCAAAAGCCAAAGTTTGATTTTAAATGCGCCGACGTTGGAGGTGAATGCCTTCAAAGGCATATTAATAGTGCAAAGACTAAGGTGGAAAGTGTGTTCAATAATTGATATATCATTCGCCCTGTTCGTCGATCGAATCGCGATAGAGAGAGAAGAGACAAACTTTTGGTTCAGTTTCCGAGGCAGGAAAGGGATAAGGACAAGTGGCTTCATAGTTTGATTCCATCCGGGTGGATAGCCCAGATGGTGTTTCCCTTGGTGCTAGGTCGTAGCAGCAGGGAGGTCTCGGGTTCGAGACGCGATGGCAGCAGAGAGTGAAGTTTTGTTTTAAAGAGTTTTGGCGCCAGTGGAAGGGACAAAGGAGAGTGGGTGCAATAGTGGTCTCGTGTGAGCGCTTAGCTCACATGGTGGTTAAGCCGTGGCTAAGGCATAGTGGTAGAGGCAGCGAGGTTTCGATTCCCATGGAGGCAGCATGCAAGGCATTAATTTTTTATTTAATTAAATTGATGCCTAAGGTCCTATGTTACAAGGTATGCGCCTAACTTGGGAGGTATAAGGTTTTAAAATTATTTTTATTTTTGCCATCAAAAGGGGTTTGAAATAATTTGGCTTTTGATCTAGTGAAGTTGTTAAGTGCCTTGGAATATTATTTTGAATGGTGGTTATATTTCTTTTGGAAATGCATTAATGACAAGTAGGAGATATAAGGTGTAAATGAAAAATTATTTGTGTAATTTGTGATCTTGTTGGGTTGATTTAATTTGCAATATTAGGAGTTATAAGGTGTAAAATTGGTTTGAATTTTATTGTACCTTTTGCATTATGAAGAAGAGTATTTGTGGGATTATGATGAAACTTTAATGCATTTTCCTTGAGATCAAAAGAAGGGTTCTAGAGTATATTTTTCAGATTTCACTGAGCACATTTTGGAAGGAATATTTTGTGGATGTTTTGAAATAGATTGTTGCTATCTAACCCTTGGAGTGGCACAAGGAGGATTGGTTGGTTATAAGATAGGTTTTGAAGACATATCTCCATCAAAGCAAAAAGGTATGGGCACATCATCCTTTGTTTGAAGTGTTTGTTGAAATGAATGTTGTGAAACATAAGGTGGAGTGAAAAGGATTGTTTGATAAGCATTGTTGGAAATATTTGAGTGAGTTTTTATATGCTTCATTATTGAATGTTGTGAGAACATTTGAGATAGAGATTGAGAATTATTTGAGTTAGGGTTTGAGACCCACATTGTGCTCTTTGTTTGAAGAAGTATGAAAACACTTGTTTAGGGTTTGTGAGCAAGTTGTGTTTCATTGGTTGAATGATTGAGTGAAACTTCTTGAGCATTGGTTTTGAGTGATATTAAAAGTGAATGTGCAAACATTAGAAAATAGATTTGTGAAAGCAAGAGTGTAGATCAGAAAGATAGGTGTCATGTGCTAGATTGAATCTATATTTAAAAGAGCAATAAAAGTAAGACATGTGGAAGCGATAGACTTAATGATTGAGTGGAACATATTGAGTTTTGATAGAGTACATCATTCTCTATATGTTCCAGAGGTTAAACGAATTCTGGATAGAATATGTCTAAACTGCTTCAAGTTAAAGGAATTACTTTGAATATTAGACAAAGCATTTGATAGCATTGTGAGGAAGATTTGAGATTGATTGAGCATATTTTGTGAGTTGTTTTGAGCATGTGTTAGAGCAGGTTTGAGCATGTGCTAGAGCATATTTGAGCAAGTCTTGGTGAAGACTTGAGAGCAGATTGAGCAAGTTCTTGAGAGGACTTGAAGGTAGATTTGAGCAAGTCTTGGTGAAGACTTGAGAAATGGAAGTTGAGATGAAGAATTGAGAAGTCTTGTGAAACTTGAAGTAGATTTGAGCAAGTCTTGGTGAAGACTTGAGAGCAGATTGAGCAAGTTCTTGAGAGGACTTGAAGGTAGATTTGAGCAAGTCTTGTGAAGACTTGAAACAACATTAAGAGCAGATTGATTAGTTAAGTGAACAATGATTTAGCAAAGAAAATTGATTGATTGATTTGTTCAAGCTTTGTTTGTTAAGGCTTTGGAGGAAGATATGTCTAAGAAGAATTTATTGGTATTTGATCAAGCTTTGTGTTAAGGCTTGAGGATAGATTTGAGATAGAAGTTAGTGCAGATTTGTGAGCAGAGATAGAGCAGATTTGTACTAGACTTGGGATAGAGTTTGGTGCAGATTTGAGATAGAGTTGAGAGCAAGCTTTGGAGGTGATAGAGTAAAGAGGACAGCAGTCTCCAGTGGATAGAGATCCATTAGCCAAGGGTAGTGAGGACAGAGGTCTCTAGTGGATAGAGATCCACTAGCTAGAGTAGTGGGGGTAGAAGTCTTCTAGAAGATCACCAACCAGAGCAAGGGGAAAGAGTTCTCCTATGGATAGAGAACAAGCCAAAGCAGAAGGGAAAGAGTTCTCCTATGGATAGAGATCCACGAACCAGAGCAAGGGGAAAGAGTTCTCCTATGGAGTGTGATCCACGAAACTAGGGGGAGATAGAGTTCTTCTATGGAGAGAGATCCATGAACCAGTTGAGGAGATAGAGTTCTCCTGGATCAAGTTCCACGAACCAGAGAAAAGGGGAAAGAGTTCTCCTATGGAGAGAGATCCACAAATTAGAGCATAGGGGATTGGTGTCTCCTTTGGACAGAGGTCCATAAACATTGTAATAGGGAATTGATTCCCAAGAGATTTGTTGAGAAAATTTTAGTAGAAATATTTTCTCCGTGGAGTAGCCCACATTGGGTGAACCACGTTAAATTGGTGTCTCTATTGTGTGTGATGATTTGTGCATTGCTTTGATTACTGCTATTGATATTGCCATTGATAATATTGGATAATATTGTTTGGGAAAGAAAAGTGAAAGTTGGTCTTATACTGTTCACCCCCCCTCTCAGTATAAGCTTGTGTTCTTCAGTCTTTGCCAAACCTCCAAACCCAAGAAGTAATGCATCATGCCAATGTCCATCTCAAACTCAGTTGTCATATCTTCTTTGCACCCTGCAATGAGCTTCTCTGCACCTGCAAGAAACAAGTCATCTACATATAGCACCAAAATGAGATCAGTCCCAACAAATATGTAATATAGATTGGGATCTGCATCACTTTTGGCAAAGCCCACACTGCGCAAGTATCCATCTATTATGGAATACCATGCTTTCGGTGCCTGTTTGAGTCCATATAAGGCTTTCTTCAGCCTACAAACATGGGACTTCTCTCCATTTACCTCAAAGCCCTGAGGCTGCTCTATGTACACTTCTTTCTCAATGATCCCATTAAGGAAAATTGTCTTCAAATCCATTTGATGAATCCGCCATCCCATAGATGAATCTAAAGACATAAATGCTCTAATGGAAGTGTATATGGCGACTAGAGCAAAAGTCTCCTCATTGTCCACTCCCTCTTTCTAGGAGAACCCTCTCGCCACAAACCTTGCCTTGAACTTCTCGATGTTGCCATCTGCAACATGCTTAATTTTGTAGAACCATCTGGAACTCACAACTGACTTCCCCTCCGGTCTTGGCACTATGTCCCAAACATCATTCTTCATGATGGAGGTGTACTCCATCGTGGCATCCGGCCAAACCTGCTGGTCTGTTGCCTCCTGAAAACTGGGGGGCTCTAAATTTATGATGTTACTCATCAATGCCATGTAGTTTGAAAACTTCCTTGGCGATCTGTTCTCCCTAATCATGTTGCTAGGAGCCTCAACATACTCCTGAGCTTGTGTAAGCCATCGAGGTCTCTTGATATAACTAGAAGGGGCTAATTTCTCCTCCTCCTCACCTAGAGGTTTTTGTCTTGAACTGGAAACCACTGGTGTCTTTGGTGACCCTGGCTCAACCTTCGAAGCTTCCTTCTCCTCATTCTCTATCACTGGAATACGCTCGTGGGACTTCCTGGATGCAACGTCCTCCTCAAACTTTACATCCCTGCTCATTATTGTCTTCCTCTTCTCTGGAATATAAACCCTATAAGCTTTTGAAGTCTCACTATAACCTACAAATAAACCCTTCCTACTGGAGGGCTCCAACTTGGTCCTCTTCTCTACCGAAACATGGATATAAACTAGACATCCAAAGATGCGGAAATGACTCACCTCTGGTTTCACACCAGTGAATGCTTCCTCTGGTGTCTTGTCCTCCAAGATCCTGTGAGGACACCTGTTCTAGATGTAGACTGTTGTGTTGCATGCTTCTACCCAAAGAAACATCGACAAGCCTTGGTCATGAATCATGGCCCTAGCAACCCCTATGATGGATCGATTCTTTCGCTCTGCAACCCCATTCTGTTGTGGGTTGTATGGAACAGTCAGCTCCAACTTGATTCCTGCCTGCTTGCAGAAACCATCGAACTCCTTGGAGGTATATTCACCCCCATTGTCTGATCTCAAGACCTTGATCTTCTTCTCTGTTTGGTTCTCAACTAGAGCTTTGAACTCCTTAAACCTGCTAAAGACTTCATCCTTGGTCTTTAAGAAGTAAATCCATGTCTTGCAAGAGAAATCATCAATAAAGAAAACATAGTGCATGCTACCTGAATTGATGTTGCTGACATCGATCCACAAACATCCAAATGTACTAGATCTAGTATCTCCTTAGACCTATGCTCATTGTTTGGGAAAACAGCCTTGGCATGCTTGCCAAGCATGCACCCTCTGCATACTCCTTGTTGCTCAATGTTGAACTCTGGAAGACCTGTGACTATCTCCCTCATAATAGGCAACGCTCTATGATGCAAGTGCCCCATCCTCTTGTGCCACAACTCACACAAGTTGTTACTGCTTATGAACTAGGGCTCGAACAGATTCACCCTGCAACCTGTATAGACTACCTTCTCTAACCCCTATAACTTGTGTTGTTTATGGGCTAGATTCTTTTGGTCTAATAAGGACATGTTGGTTCTTGAACTCCACTGCATAACCCTTATCCTCCATAACCGAAACTGAAAGCAAGTTCTTCCTGAGACTTGGAACAAACAAAACATCATCAAAGTCTAAAGAGTTACCTGACTGTAGTTGAAAATGAATGGTACCAATTCCTTCAATTGGATATTTGGTATCATCACCAAGCACAACCTGAACCCCTGAGTCCTGCTTTTGTAGATTGGTAAAACATTGTCGGGTTGATGTCATGTGTCGAGATGTCCCACTGTCCACATACCAAGCATCCCTCGAAACCGTGTTGGTCGAAAGGCAAGAGACCAACGAGAAATCCTTCTCGAATTTGGCAACAAACTCGCTCATCTGAGTTTCTGCAAAGGTTGCGTCTGTTGTTGTTTCCCTTTGCCCTTCTTGTCTGGACACTGTGATACATAATGGTCGTGCTTATGACAAATGAAGCACTTGATCTTGCTCAAGTCCTTCTTCTCTGACTATGAGGTTGACTCCTCACTCTTTACTTTACCCTTGTTAGGTCCTTTACCTCTACCCTTCTTGGTTTGCCCAAAGAGAGCTAGGTTATCGTCACCACATTTCTTACTGGCCTTTGCCTCCATTCGACTCTCGTCCTGGATGAAATCATCCCATAGTTTCTCAAAGGTGGGAAGGTGCTCACGAGCACATATGCCTTTGACAAATGGTTCCCATGAAGTCGAGAAACCATTAAATGCCACGTTCACCAACTCTGTGTCTTCAACCTTCTCCCCAACTGCTGCCAGTTGATCACAAATCTGCATGATCTTCATCAGGTGACTGGTAACGGTGTCATATCTTGTCATCTCCACAGATCTGAGTTTGTTCCGCAATATCATCTTTCTATTTATGTTCTCGCTCTGGTAGAGGCTAACTAGGGCATCGAACATCTCCTTTGTCGTAGTCTTCTCGGATATGTGGGAAATCAAGTGATCCTTCACTGCATCCAGGATCATCTACTTGGTCTTCACTTCCTTCTTTCTGTGAGTTGTCAATTGTTGCGGATTTGCAGGCAAAGTCATAGCATCCTTGACAATATCCCATAGATCATTCTCTTCCAATAAGAACATTACCCTAACTTTCCAAGGCAAGGAATTGGAGGCACCCTCCAATCTATCCTCAAATTTGAGGCTAGTTTTTGTCATCTCTGAGATCTACTACACAAACTTTCAAATCTGATATAAATGACTCAAAAAAATTTGTCTTGCAAATAAGCTTAGTCCTTCAAGCAAAAAATATGAAACCCTCTAACTGTTGGTTTTTAATATCCAGCAGTGATCTACTGTTGTAAACCCTTGAGGATCTCAATCACAGAACCTAGCTCTGATACCATGTAAATTTTCCTAACCCTAGATAATTGTTGCCCTATATTTCTAAATAAATTCAGATTTGAGATAAATTTATTTTAAAAACACAACAATCACACAGATGGCTGAAAAATAAACAGAATGAACAACGAAAAATATACTATAGAACCTGCATATTTTATATAATGGAGGAGGTTACAGTTACAACATGACAGCCTGCTCTCTTGTTGCCTTTTTGGCCAACAAATCACTTTTCACCTCTGCACAATAGCCTTGCAATTCTCCTTCAACAATTTGTTCACATTCTTTTCTTTGTGTGTAAAACACTCTTGACCTTCTCCTTTTATCCTTGAAAAGGTAACCCTAATCTCTCTAACCCTAAGATTATATCTCATCTCATCTTGAGATGTATGGTTAAAAATAGAAAATCACTTAAGTGAATTACAAAATAGAATCACTTAAGTGAATTTCAAAATAGAAAATCACTTAAGTGAATTACAATACAGAATTCGAAATGTCTTGAACCACTTCTAACACATTCATACTGAAGCCTGTGCAAGAAGTTCATATCTGGGCTACATTTCTCAACAAGTATTATTGGTGTTACCCTACCTTAAGGGTATTATTGGTGTTACCACACCTTAAGGGTATTATTAGATTCTAAAGCACTTGCTTTATACTCACCCTCTGTTGCATCTGTATGGTATAATTCACTACAGGTCTCTTTAAGCTTTGAATGCATGCTCAAGAATTTCATCAGTTACAATAGTGTGACACATAATTTGAAACCAATTCCCTTGCTTAAGTTGACATGAGTATAAAACCCATCTGGGATACAGCATTTAGATAACTCTTTGTGATAAGGGAACCGGTCTAATGAATCCAACATCAAGGGAATATAAATCAGCAGCAGCAACATGGGTATAAAACTCTATGTTTCATGAAAATTTTGGGATGGCAACACACATTTTGGGGCCATCATGATGCATATCCAAGACAACCCCCAAATCCTTGGACGTATCCCCATGGAACATAGGATTAACAGTGTTCCACGGGGACGCGTCCCCCAGCACGGGGGACGACAAGGGGGACGTTTCCCCCCGTCCCCCAAAAAGGGGACGGTTGGGAAAAGTCCCCGGGACGGTTGAGGCCTATGGCCTCCCGTCCCCGAGACGTCCCCTTTTTTGGGGCGTCCCCGGGGATGGCCAGCCGTCCCCGGGGACGGTTGGACCCATTGGGGACGCTCAGACCGTCCCTAGGGACGGTTGGGCGTCCTCAGGGACGGTCTGAGCATCCCCAATGGGACCCAACCGTCCCCCACAGCTAGGTGTCCTCACCAAACAGAAAATTAAAAAAAAAAAAAAAATTTAATAAAAAAAAAGGTAAGGGATGGGACCCATTTTAAGTCTCACCCCCCCCCCAAACACTAAACCTAAAAAAAACTCTATATAAACTTATACAATCTTTATTAGCAGTATTGGAAACAAGAACTTGCAAACAAGAAACAGGGATTTCCACATACAGGAATGGTTTGGGTACAATTCCAGTTGGAATTTTAGATTTATGCCTATGGAAAAGCAAGGAAAAAGGTAAGGAAAGGAAATGGAAGGAAGAAATTATTTAACCATGTAAGAACCATGAAACAAATTAATTAAAAACCTGGAAATATCCCTTCAGAAAAAAAAATGGACCAGGAACATCCTTGGAAAAGCCTCAACAATAACATCACCAAGTTGCATTTATCCCCTCTTGAAACTGTTAGTGAAATACATAAATTTAAGTACATGCAACTTTACCCTAATTGTGGATGTTTCCAGTAAATCACTTTTTGGGGCCAATTATATGGTAAGTTGTTATTTTCAATTTCACCATCTGGCTTTATGTAGTAGATTGAACTATTTGTATCAGACGATCAATTGCTTTTAAGTATGAAAATCTTTAAGACGTTCCTCAGAAGTATTCATATGCTAAAATTCAGCATATTACCCACTGTTATTGCTTAAAGTGGATTTTGGGCAAATCAATAATTATAAGAGATTAATTCAGCTTGGTACGCTGCCTAGTGCTTATTGTAGGCACATCAAGAATTAGCAGAGATTAGTTCAGCATTATACATCACCAGCTTTGCGACTAGTCCCTCAAACAATGGGAGGTGTGAGACAGTCTTTGTTTGAACATTGGTGGCTGAAAAAATCATGACTGTTATTACCTAAAATGGTGGCTGTTTGAACATTGTTTGCACTTGATATCCTTGGCTGAACCTTAAAGTTATAGTTGTTGAACTTGAAACAATTAAATGGCTGCACTTAGTAACTAATATGAATATCCTAATACCACTTATGTGTTAGTAACTAATATGAATATGAATGGCTGCACTTACATAATTGCTTACTAATATGAAATATTATTTTTATTGGGTGTAGAATTCTGAATGTGTAGATTATTCTAAATTTCTAAAAAAATTCAATTTTTATAGTATTATACCAGCCGCCCCCCCCAGCCGTCCCCTAAAATTGGCCTGTCGTCCCCCCCAGCCGTCCCCTAAAATTGGCCTGTCGTCCCCCGAAACCCGTCCCCCAGGCTCGTGGAACCTTGGATTAAAACTACTTATTGAATCTTGAACATAATACATTGAAATGAACTATCCAGGCAAGAAACATAGGATGTGTAGTCTTCCAAACCATGCAAAAATGGATTTTATTGGCAAAAGAAAAAAAGGATAAAAACATGCTACCTTGTGCAGTGATCTATCTTACCAGTAGCCCGGATTTCTTGCAGAATAGTCTCACACATAGATCAGCATAAGGTTATGAAGAAATAAATCTTTGAGAAAGACCTGTGCTGGAAACAAAAACTGTTGTCAATGATTCAGATCGCCTTTCTTGACCAATCGTAAGGACAGATGACACTCATACAAATCTGAGCTCCTTATATAGATAGCAAAATGCATACAAAGATGTCCAGGCATGGATCCCCATACAATAAGAAAACCAATTAGACATGAGATCCAACTCTCCACAAGTAGCTAAGAAAATAACCTTCAAGCTCCATATCTGTCTTTAAGGACACTGCAAAACTACATCAGAGTTGTTAATTGTAAACAATTAGTTTGAAATTGGGCAAATTAGTCTACATATTCAAAAATCGGCACCTATATACCACAAGGAAACTTTGATCTTAATAACAAGGAAGTTCAAGATTAAGATTTCACTGCAATCACAACTAAGACATCTGCATCTCCACTATATTAGTTTCCTTACAACTTATTCTTAAAATCAAGTCACTTGTCTACAGGCTGTTGGAGGGTCCAACAAACTGCTTTAATATTTAGCCTTAGCATGAACCTTATGGCTGTAAATAAAGACATGGTAATTTTCACTATATGCTGCATGCAAAGGTCAACATAAAGAAAATATTTTAATTTTTTAAGAAGTTATAATAGCATATTGCACAACCATGAGGTGTGTTCATTCTTCTAAATTTTTGACTACAGATAACTTTATGTTCATATAAATGGTAGTAACTGAATCATCTCTCTCTTTAGCTGTTCATGCTACATGAATTTGCAAATGCAATTAACAGAACCATGTTAAAAAAAAAGAAAAAGAAAACAGAATTTATTCTTAAATACTTACTCCTTTCATTAATATGGAAATGCATTTCCTTCGTCTCACATACATACAGGGTTATTGATACCATAAAAAATAATTCATAACCAGTTAATTTTTATGCATATAGCTCCATTCCTGTTTGAGAGGGGAATGCAAAATTAATGTGCTAAAGCAATTCATTCATAATTACTAACTGATGTCTGCTACATAAAAAACTAGGCAGTTGATTTTTAATGTTTCTTCAAAAGTTGTTTCTGAAGGAGTTTCAAAATGAAAAAATAGTTATTATTTGTGTTACTCTCTTCTATCCATTTGAAGTCACACCACTTTCATTTTGAAACTGCAAACCAGGTCTGATAAGGGATGCCAACCTTGTGTACACAGAAATATCACAATTGCTCATCTTTGAAAATGAAAGTCTGTGAATAGATGGCAACTAAATGAATCGCAAGCCAAGCTGGCATACAATCAAACCGAAAAAATAGGGGGGGATGCAACATTAGAAGTGGGCAATTAACAGAACAAATTAACACTACAATTCAATATTATCACCAGAGGAATTTTTCATTTGAGACATAAAACTCTCATAATAATAATAAAGAAGATTAATATTCACATAAAACATTAATGCAAGAAAAGTTTGACATATTGGAAGCATTCAAGGTCACAAAGGTACTGTATGTTACACATTTTGACCTTGATCCTGGTAAGAAAAGCAAAAAACAGAACGCAAGCAAAGTAAATTAGTTGATTTCAATTACTCAAATGTGGTCGTTGGAGAGGAAGATCGCCGCTTAGTCTACCAGACATCTTAGTGATACAAGTTCCAATATAGTTACAGTCAGTACAATTATTTCATTCTTCTCTTGACAATTGAACCTTTCTTATGCACTCATAATTGAAAAGGCAGTGCGTCCAATCTTTCCATACAGCTCCTCTAGAAATATATCGTTAAAAAGAACAGTCTGTCTGATTTGTTTCATTCTTCTCTGAACAATTCAGCCTATCATACACATGCATTGAAAAAGGCAGTGCATCCAATCTTTTCATACAGCTCCTCCGAAATACATTGTGATGCCAATTCTTAACCTACCCATTGCAACAGATTCAATCCCTGTTAATCAAAAGAATAGACTAATAAGTAAAGAGCCAACACTTCCTCCGAACAAAGAAAAATTAAAAAACAAACAGAAATGCTCTATTACCCAGAGACATAATCTACCCTTTAGAACTTAATTAACTAAACATCAAAAAGGCTTTCCATGACACTGGTACACAAAATAAAAAAACATAATAATGATAAGGAAAGGCTTCCATACCAGTACTTAATCATCCCATCCCACCCACAGGTTGCAACCTTGCTTTGCTCCAGAGGATGCCACTCGCAGCCTATGCAGACACTTTCATGGCATTTTAGCGTTCTAAACACTTTGCACGTCTTCCAGTCCCAAAACCAGCACCTTCCCTCGCCATCGCCAGACATCACAAACCTCCCATCGGGAGAAAAATTAACTTGGCAAGCATAACCTGCCGCAATGTGCCCCGCAAACCTCTTCTTCTTATTGAGCTGGAACCTCTCCCTAGTGCTGTAGATGAGAATCTGATTATCCAAACTCTGTGCTGCAAGCCAGTTCGTGTTGGGATGCAGAGCAATCGAGGGCATCGAATGCATGTGAGGCTCGCTTATGTACTTAATAACCACAGGGATCCCAAATTCCCAAACCCTAAGAGACTTGTCGTCACTAGATGTCACAAACCTTCTGTTATTGTCAACAAAGGTAATGGTATTGACGGCGCCCAAGTGCTGGTCGTACTCTTGGGTGATCTCCCCGCTGTTCATGTCCCATTGCACAATCTTCTTATCACTCATGCCAGCAAGCAGCACATTCTGCTTGTCCTCGTCAGGGTTGAGCTTCACGACATAGGGGATTTTTCCCGTGGAGAAAGTCGAGATCACCTTGCCTGTTGGTGTTGGAGAAAATAATGCTTAATGTAAATAGCTATAAAGGCAACTGAAAAAAAAATAGAAGAAAGAAATTGACAATAAACAAAACAAAAAAAAAATTGCGGGGTCTTCATTTCCCCCACCTGTCTCCGTGTCCCAGAGCTTGATGTTCCTGTCATAACCTGCACTCAAAAACCTGGTGCCGTCATTGCTGAAGGAAATGTCCCTCACGGCCTTGGAGTGGCCCATGTACGTCCTCATGCACTTTCCGCTGTTGAAGACATCCCAAATCTTGACCTTAGTGTCCATGCTAGCAGAAAGCAAAAGGTGCCCATGCTTGGGGAAGAAGCGGATCGCTGAAACCCCCTTGGTGTGCCCGCTCCACGTGTGCACCCACCGCTTGGGGATGTAGCAGTGGTCGTTGGTGGCCTTGGCATCCTTGGGAGGCGTGATCCATGACCGCCCCTGATAATCACTTTCCTCCTTGCCATGAAAAGTGCTCTTGTCCGCCGTTAGGGTTTCAGACTTTTCCTTCCCCTCCTTCTTTTCCGCATGCTCTTCCGCGTACTTCTTCTGCTCCTCCGTCAGCTCCGTCTGCAGCCCCTCCTTCTTCCCCGCCCAGGGGCTCCTCCTGTTCTTCCTCAGCCACTCCTCCGACGCCGGATTCTCAGCTTCTTCTCCGCCATCGCTTTCATCTTCGTCCTCCTTTTTATCCTGCTTGCGCCGCTTGTGCTCCCTCTGAGGGAGGTTATACACGGACAAACCCTGGTTGCGTTTTAGGGCTTCCATGTCACCTACGATATTGTTGTCAGATAAGGACGCGGAGGGATCGGCGGCGTAGCCATACCTGTGAAATGTATTGTACTGCTCGTCGAACATGAAGGGCTCGATGGCGGCATCCTCGACAAACCCTAGCTTGTGGTTTCGCATGCCCTGGGCGATGCCGTCCTTGGCGTAGGGATGGGCGGGTCCGTAGATGGGCGCCCACAGCTGGTCATATGTGGGATTAAAGGCGACGGTGTGCTGGACCGGGTCGATCGGCCTGCCGTGCGCGTCCTTGGGGGCGCCCGGGGCTCCCAGCGCCATTAGAATTTCGTCCACCTTCGGGGCGCACGATTTTCTGGGGAGAGTCAGGCGTAGGGGAGACGAGTCCGGCGAAGAGGAGGCGGAGGTCTTGTTTTCGGCTCCCGCGGCCGCAGAAACCGACAGCGCCGCCGCGTTTCGTGGTTTCGAGTTCGAATCCCCGCTGTCGCTGTCTTCGTCCTGGTATTTCCGCAGCAAATCCATGGCCTCCGGCTCGGTTGAATTTGGGCTTTCTGAATTTTCAGAACTTGATGTAAAAAATGGATCTTGATGATTTCGTATTTTTGTGGTTCCAGAAGAATAGAGACCGAAAAGAAGGGATTCATGAAGGTTTCGAGGCAGAAGCCATTGTTCTTACTTCCAGAGAAGATTTGAAGTCTTTATAATTTTTGAATTTTCTAAAGTGGAATATTTAATTAAATACTTTATTGCCGTGAAGGGAGACGAAGCCCCAGTTGCTTTTATAGAGCGACCCTTATAGACTGGCTTACTTGCTTTAATATTTATTTTATTAATATAAAAATATGAATGTATCTATTACTCTGCTTGTCGCTCCTAAAGCATGATCGTCAACATTGCGAGTGACAAATCCCTTCAAGACGAACCTGAAGCGTTCTAACGGTGTTTAAACTAGTATAAAAGGCCTCTGTTTTACAGTGTCCAGCATTCTGGCTGTAGAAAGGTGAATATGTTAGAAAAGGCAGCCGTGCAAGGCTTTGCCTGAAATGGTTTTCAAATAAAAAGATATATATAGATGTTTATATTTTTTAAATAAAAAGCATAAGTTTATTAGATTATATACTTTATAAAAAAAAATTAAAATTTGATTAAGCAGGAGCGTGTCTTGGGAAGGATGGGTCCTATTCTATCTCGTTTAACCCAGAAGCCTCTTGCTGTCAAGTGGTGAAAAGGTTTGTTGGGAAGTTCCAGGCAAGGTTTTTTTGTTTAGTTCCAAAGGGTGATAAAATCATTGTTCCAAACGAGCTCGTAAAATGTTTGTAGCCTAAGGAGACCTCTGTTTGGTAGTAAGTTTTTTTGTGCCAACCTAGATTTGGATGTTATTTGGTTATGGGCTTAATCCAAATGGAGGGTTTTAGGAGGGCTAGATATTGTAACCATGCCAAAAAAAAAAACTTTTTTATTTGCTTTAGCTCAATGGAGGATGTGGAGCAGATTCTTCAACAAGGTCCCTGGTTCTTTGGTCATCGTGGTTTGTTTCTTAGGCGTTGGTTGACTAATTTTAATCCAAACACCCAAAGCCTCAATCAAAGCTTTGATTTGGGTTAGGCTCCCATGTCTTCCTCTGTATTTATGGCATGAAGACATTTTTCGAGTATAAGGCATCGTTTGGGTTATTTTGTGGCTATCAATCCGGCAACCTTGGCCAGGTCTAGGTTTATTCATGCCAGAATCTATGTCAACTTGGATATGGAACAACCCCCTTTGAAATCCATTGAACTAGTCTTTGTGCTTGGATCTTGGATTCAAACTTTGGAATATGAAAATTTATCAGTGAAATGCAGCTCATGCTCAAAAATTGGGCATTTGAAGAGGGACTACCCTCATTAAAATAACCCCACCTTCTCATTAACGTCAAAAGAAGACACTCGATAATGGGGAAGAACCTTCTGGAAATTCATTGGGGGTTAAGAATAGAGCGGATGAGCTCTCTAGGCCCAAGCCATCCTCAAGAAGTGGAGCAGGAGGAGAGTTTGAAGAACCCAATCTTTATGTAAGTACTTTTAATGGTCCTGTTGATTTAGTTGTTGTTATCACTCAAAACCACTTTGAGAGTTTAGTAAATTCTCTGGAAGTTAGAGATCTGGAACTCCCAAATAAAGATTTGACCCTTAGGAGCAATGTTGTGTTGGAAGAAACCCAGATGAACACAAATGCTAGAGATTTGGATGTCTTAAATGAAGATTTGATCCTTAGGAGCAATGTTGTGTTGGAAGAAATTCAGATGAACACAAATGATAAAGATTTGGATGTCCCAAATGAAAATTTGACCCTTAAGAGTAGTGTTGTGTTGGAAGAAATTCAGATGAATACAAATTCCTCCTCGAAACCAAATATCCCTAATAATAATCTAGGGTCCCCTCCTAAATCTCAAATGGTAATTAAATACCTAGGGAGCCCTAATAGGCCCACTAGGAGCTCAAGAAAGAATCAGGTCGATATGGGAAAAGATAAATTAAGAGGTAGGCCTTCTCAAATTGAAATCAGGGAAAGGAAAACGAACAAAGAAGTGGAAAATGGAAAACAGTTAATCCTAAGATTGGATGGTAAAAAGTCCCCTTCCAAATCCAATAAATGAGAATCATATCATGGAATATTAGAGGGCTTAATGCTCCCTCTAAACTTCGTTTAGTTCAAACTCTTAGGAAACATCTAAATCCCCAAATCTTGTTATTGTAAGAAACTAAACTAAATTACCAGAATATATAAATAGTTAAAAGAAGTGTGTGGAAAGAAGCAGTTTCTATTGCTAGTGCAACAAATGGAGCCTCGAGAGGTCTCCTTTGTTTGTGGGATGGTAATCAAGTAGAAGGGAAAGTTATTTTAACCATTGACAGATTAATTAGTGTGCTTTTTCATTGTAGAATCACCAAGGCTAGCTAGATTTTAACAAATGTTTATGCTCCAAATATTGTCTCTAGTAGAAGACATCTTTGGAAGGGTCTTACCTCTATGAGGAAATCCTTACATAGTTTGACCTGGGTCATTGTTGGGAACTTTAATACCCCTCTCTACCCTTTTGACAATTTTTGTGGTATCCTCGATTGGTCTGATAGTATGTATGATTTTGAACAGTTTGTTTCGAATAATGGGCTAATGGATACTAGCCTTAGAGAGATCAAATTCACATGGAGCAACAAAAGGTTGGGCAGTCAACTCATTCAAATTAGACATAATAGATTCTTAGTATCCAAAGAGGGCATGATCAATTTTGGGAATGCCTCTTTATTAGCTCTTCCTAAATTTGTCTTGGACCATAATCCTTTGGTTTTTTACGTTCATTCAAACAATAGAAGGTTCTTCAACACCTTTAGGTTTGAGGCTACATGGCTCATCAATGTTGGTATGGAGCAATGTATCAAAGATTGGTGGAATTTGGATTTTTTTGACCCTCTAGATTCCCAAGTGGCCAAAAAAATCAGATTTATCAAATTCAACCTTAAAGGCTAGAATAAGCATGTTTTTTTAAATTTGTTTCAAAAAATGACCAATCTAAAACAACTTTTAGCTTTAGAAGTGAAAATGAATGAAGGAGGATATTCGCAAGAATTAAGAGACCAGGAAAGATTTCTCTTCTCTGACTACCACAACACCTTGGCTTATGAAGAGACCTTTTAGAGACAAAAATCTAGCGCTCTCTAGCTCAAGGAGGGAGATAGGAATACCAAAATTTTCCATGTTACAACTTTGAGACATAGAAGCCATAATAACATTAAGGAAATTATGACAAAATGATGGATCCATCACTGAAAACATGTGGAGATTTGTGAGGAGACGGTTAGCTATTTTAGAAATCTCATTGGCACTACTAAAAATATGGTCGTAGATGAGGCTCCCCTTTTTCTTCAAAATATTCCTCAACTTGTCTCTATAACACCCTTCCTTGGCAGAACTTTTGTGGACAATGAACTATGTATTGATTTATTGATGTAATGACATAGTTTCTTTCATGATGATTAAATAATGAAAGGATTACTCTCTTTAAGCATGGAACATGGTACTACTGATGTATTTGTGGATGCAGGATCAGGTACCTTCTCCTTGGTGGGGGCTATAGGTAAACCACCTACCATGAGGGATACCTAGGAAAATGATGATGATGACTTGCTCATCAACAACTTAGGGTAACATGAAAAACTACCCTTCATTTAGATGCATTGCATTTTGTTTGTCCTCTTGTTTCACACCGTTGGGCCAAGAAGTTGCTTATTGTTAGAGTTAGAGTATATTACATCATTTGGGTCATGTAAATGTATCACCTTATGTACATAGTTAGGATAGGAGATTACTTTAGGGGGAAGTTATCTAGTTACTTCAAGCAATGTAATAAATACATAAGTGCCAATGTGCAAGGTGTCCCCTTGTACAGCTAGGTAGAGTGTTGGCCAAGGAATATATCTTCTTATATAAAGGGCCTCATAGTAGTAGATTACAATCATCTTCATATTATCATCTTCATCTATCAAGTACTCCTATATGGAGTACAATGTAGCTCTTTAGCTCATATTAATGGAGTGACCATTTCCTCCATATTGCATTGTATTTTCATCACTTCTATTTATAGTATATTTTATTCATATTGCTATTCCACTTTCTTTCATATTTCTTGTATTTCATTGGGACCTGTGTTAGATCTCTCCATTGCATATATCCTCAAAAGCTAACATTGGTATCAGATCCACGGTTAATCGAGATAGGAAGACCTACATCCATTATAATAGAATTCCAGTAGGTCAAGAGGAATAGGGAGAGTCACCATTACTACTGTTGGCATGCATATTTACAAATCGGATCTACCATTGAGTGTTACTGCATGCAAAGTTGTCATTAGGATTGATTGATAGAAAAAGTCATAGTAGTCAACAGGATTAGGAAAGTGAGGACTGAAATAAATCTCAGTTGCAAAAAATTTGAGATTACTTTTGGCTAGGATCTTTCCACAAAGTTGCAGAAAAAACTTGTGAAGACTAGGACTCAACATTTAAGCCACTAGTTTAACAAATCAACTAGTGAAGATTATTATCTCCAAATTTATAAGTTCTTCCATTCCAGTCTCTAACGGCTTGTTGCAGGAAAAGGAGATTCAACAAAATATTGGAAAGCTTCCTACAAAAGAGTTAGGAAGAATATATTTTTCGAATCACTCCAACACTTGCAGCAACAAGGAGAAGACTAAAGATTTCAAAGACCTCGAGAAATACCTCATTACAAGAGCTACAATCCTGCAAATTGCATAAGTAAATAAAAGGCCACGATAACCTTATAGCAAACTCAAGGAATAAGAGACTCCAAAAGTTGAGTCATAGGAAAAGATAGGATATTGGTGATATTCATTCAATATTATTACCTATAGAGTGCATAAGAAGAAAATGCCAAAGAAGACTTGAAGAAGAAAAGGTCAAAGAAGCTTAGAAGAAGAATAGGCTAGAAAAACCTAGAAGAAGAAAAGACCAAAGAAGCCTAGAAGAAGAATAGTCCAGAGAAGCCTAGAATAAGAAAAAGCCAAAGAAGCCTAGAAGAAGATAGGCCAGAGAAGCTTAGAAGAAGAATAGGCCAGAGAAGACTTGAAGCATAAAGAGCCTTGATCAAGAAGAAGGCCATAGAAGCCTTAATTTTGAAGAAAACTTCAAAGAAGAATTCCTATTTTAGAAGGAAAATTCTTGATTCAAAAGAAAAACTCCATAAATGAGTTCCTAAAGAAGACTCTAGAGAAGAGTCCAAGAAATAGGAGATTGGTGATCTCATTTACTGATTAAAATACTTCTCTCAAAAGAAGCTGAAGAGATCAAGAGAAGATCTCATTGAAGAACTTCCATTCTTGGAAGAAAGAGAAGGACTAGGAGAGTCCTATTCAAATCCAGAAGCAACAGAATCAAAGATCCTTGAAGATCTCATCACCAACACTTCCATAAGTAGAAGGTTGAATAAAAGGTCTCAGTCAAAAGACCAAAGAAGCTGCAAGACAGAAGACATTGGAGAGGTCTCAAGGAAGAAAAATAAGGCTTGGAGAGTCTTGTTGTAGAGCCCACAGAAGCATCATCAAAAGAGTTCCTAGGAGAACTAATTGGATAAATTCACTACCAAGAAGAAGCCCTTGATAGTGAAGGACTTGGGACAATTATCGCCATTCGACAACAAGCCCAAGAGAAGAAGAATTTGGCAAGGAGTGCCAAATCCCTAAAGAAGAATCTAGTGAAGACCTCAAGAAAATCAAAATCTTGAGAAGAAGATCTTGTTTGAAGTCAGAATTCGATAAGAAAATTAAAGGAAGATTCAGACAGAAGAAGCCTACCAAATCCAAGAGATTTGGAGATTACCTATCATAATAAGGAGGCACATTTTAGATAAAGGAGTTCTCTGAATTTACAAAAGAAATATAGAAGGTCACTAGAAGGATCAAGCCACAAAATCCAAGGCTCAATATGGAAAGTTTTAGGCTACAAATTAGTGAAGCAGGAAGTTGTTCGGGACAACCAACAAAGAAGTTGCGTATCCATTTACTACAAAGTAGCAACTTGGTGAATCAAAACACCAAGATCTACAAAATCCATAAAAAAGGTAAGCAACTAAGGTGCAACTAGTTGAACTTCATATTAGGGTTCATTATCAAATTCCATTAAGCACCATATCTGGATTAAAAGTTGCAAAAAGAAAAAGGTTGCATTATAGTCTTCAAAAGTGCAAAAAGGAAAAGTTCTTTTAAGATTCATTTGCACATTAATTTGGAGTTGAATATATTTTAGAATTGCAACTATCTATCAACTACCTATCATCTACTTTGGAAAAAGAAAAAAGACTAGATCCTACAATTTTGTTTGTAGTGAAAATTTGCAAAATACTTATTAAGGGTTCATTACATATTACTCTTAAAAGTTGTTGAGATTATTAAGTGCATCTGAAATTATTTCGAGAGTTCATTTACTAGAGCAATAAGGTGAGATTATTGTTATCATTAAATGGTGCATTGGCATTATACTAGTTGGTCTCTAACTATTTACTCTAAAAAAGGTTAGTTTGTATTTGTTGATTGTTAAGGATCAAGAGCACAAAAACCAGCAGATTAATCAAAGTGTTTAGAGACACTATTTGGTGCACATAACCTGCAATATTTTGTGGCCCAAAAGAAACCACCAAAATCGGAGCAGATTCCTCCAAGGAGTGGAGAAGAAAGCCACCATTAAGATCAACAAGAGAAGCTTCAAATTGAGACTTGGTGAGTCTCAAGATTCAAAGTGCACTAAAAACTATTTAAAAAAAGGGGTGCAAAAATTACTTCTACAAAAATAAGCTTCTATCTATGTGGTTACAAGTTTAGGTTCATTAGCCAAATATCCAAGCAAAAAGGAGAAAGGTGTCTAATCAAAATACAACCTCAAGATCCCTCATTGCCTTTAAAGAAAACTATAGTCAAATCAAAAAATTAGATTTGCAAAAGGAGTGCAAAAAGAAGTGCAATAAGGGTATTTTTATATACAAAATATATTACATGATCTTGCACTATCCTAATATGTTTTACATAGGAAAAAGAGCAAAGTTTAAAGTGTCTAAAAGACACAATCTTCTCAAGGCATAACAACCCACAGTAGTCGAATACTTGCACACTCCAAGCAAGGCAAAATAGCCCCATAGAAGGCTTGAGTCCTCTACATCTTGGACAACCAAATCTGCAAACAAACACAACACAATACAAGGCAAAGAGAAACATTATATTCAAGGTCAAAGAGGAGAGCATAATAGGTTGAAGCAACGTCTAAGCCCCTAACAACCCCGTCGAGAAAGTAGCCTTATGGAAGGAAATTAGCTTGATGAGAGAAGCCTTTGCCCCCCTACCCTGGATCTTGGCTGGGGACTTCAACAACCCCTTGTTCCTTTTTGATAAAAGTGGGGGCTCAGCGGTTCAGGGCAAGAGCGTGGAGGACTTTGGAGCCTTTATCGCCCTCAATGAGCTCATGGACATCAATCTGAAAGGAGCCAAGTTTACTTGGTCCAATAGAAGAGCAAGAGCAAATCATATACAGGTCAGACTAGATAGAGTTTTCTTATCCAAGGAAGCCCTTCCCATGTTTGTCGATGCCACCCTGTTGGCCCTCCCCAAAATCGGGTCTAATCATAGCCCCCTCCTCCTCGAAACCGACCATCGCCCCTCCCCCAAGAGGCCTTTTTGGTTCGAGTCTATGTGGTTGCATCACCCTGACTTTCGAGCCCAGGTAGGCCGTTGGTGGGCTCCCCCAGTCCCTAGTCTCCCCACTGAACAAGTTTTTCACAAGCTGAGATGCCTCAAAGAGCAACTCAAGGTCTGGAATAAGGAGGTGTTTGATAATATCTTTGAAAATAAAGCAATTCTTAAAGATAAGCTCGAAGACCTCGAGTCCAGATTTCAAGCAGGCTCCAAAGACCCGGGGCTCAGGGAAGAGGAACGCCTTGCTCTCAATGAGTATCACAACATTCTAGCCAAGGAAGAAATCTTTTGGTTGCAGAAGTCGAGAGCCCTATGGCTCCAAGATGGTGATGCAAACACTAAGTTCTTCCACGCATCGACTCTCAGGAACAGGGGTTCCAACAGAATTGCTGAGTTGGTGGGTAACGATGGTAGAATCATCAAGGAAGAAGAGGACATTCGGGTTGAAGCCACCCACTTCTTCCAGGAGCTCCTGGGTGATAGCCCCCCATGTCCCCGAAAGCAGTTGAATCCCTTATGGAACACATTCCTTCTTCTATCTCGGCCATGGCAAACGAGATGCTTATGCAACCCTTGTCTGACTCCAAAATCCATGCTGCCACTTTTTCCATGAAGGCGGAGGCGACCCCGGGCCCGGACGGATTCCCTCCCTCAATTCTTCCAATCTTTCTGGGACATTGTTGGGCAAGAAGTGTGCGCAGCCATTCGAGACCTACAGACTACCAACTCCATCCCCAGAGGTATCAATTCCACTTTCATAGCCCTGATCCCCAAGACCCAGGCAGCCAGATCCCTCTCGGATTTTTGCCCCGTCAGATTGTGCAATGTACTGTATAAAATCTTAACTAAATCCATGGCCTCCCGCCTTAAGGATATCCTTTCCTTGATTATTACCCCTTGTCAGGGCAGCTCGATCAAAGGCAGACTGATCACAGATGGTGTTATAATCATGCACGAGGCCATTCACTCGGTCGTCCTATCCAAAAAAGCCTCCTTTTTGCTCAAGCTGGATATGAACAAGGCCTTTGACAGGGTTGACTGGGCTTTCCTGTCCAAGGTCCTCCTTAAGTTTGGGTTCCACCCCTCCTGGGTCAGGCTCATCAGCAACTACATGTCCTCCCCGTGGTTCTCCATCCTCGTCAACGGATCCCCTGCCAGGTTCTTCCCTAGTTCCAGAGGCCTCCACCAAGGTGACCCCCTGTCCTCGATCCTCTTCATAATCCTGGCTGAGGCCCTAGGGTGTACCATCTCAGGTGCTGTAACCCACGGTCTCATCTTGGGCATCAGGCCTGCGCCAGGCCTTCCCCCTGTGTCCCACCAGCAGTTCGTGGATGACACCATCCTCGCCACCTCTGCATCAATCCCTCAAGACAAGACCCTCAAGCATATCTTGACCCTGTATGAGGATGTGGTCAGGCAGAGAATCAACCTTTGAAAAAGCAAGATTTTCTTCATCCATACTCCCTTGGCTAGGCAAATCAGAATCGGGCGGATATTGGGCTGCACTCCTGGTTCCCTTCCCTCCTCCTACCTCGAGCTTCCCCTGTTCACAGGTGCATCCTCCAAGGCCTTGTGGGGTGGGGTGATTGAATGGATTCAAAGGAAGCTGGCCCCCTAGAAAGGTCACCTCCTCTCACAGGCTGGCAGAGCCACCCTCCTAGCGGCAGTCCTGCAAAGCATTTCGATATATTTCATGTCGATCTTTAGAATATTGGCTTCCATTGTAGCTCACATCGAACAAATTCATAAACAATTTCTCTGGTCGGGCAGCGAAGATAAGAAGAGGATTCCCCTAGTCTCCTGGCCCCTGGTCTGTTGCCCAAAATGTGAGGGAGGGATTAGGCTCAGGTAGGTGGTCCCCATGAACAAGGCCCTCTTGTCCAAACACGCCTGAAAGGTGCATACCAATACCCTTGATGAGTGGGTCAGCATCGTGCGCAAAAAATACTATCATAACCAGCCCTTCCTCAATGATTCTCAGCCCTGTGATGGATCAGCCTTCTGGAAGTCCCTGATCTCCACCAAAGACATAATCCAGAAAGGGACCAGATGGATTCTCGGGGACGGAGCCAAGATCGACTTCTAGGAAGACAGATGGATTCATGATGAGGCCCTGACTGCTGATAGAGATCTTCTCATCCTCAAACCAGGGCTTGTGGACACAGGGCCTAGAGTGTCGGGATATCTTTCCCAGATCTAAGGGCGAGCTACCTAGAAACCCATTCTGAATCCCAGGCACCCGCTCCAAGCTGCCAGGCTTCAGTGCCTCCTCAAGGTGATTGTCATCCCGTCCTTTAGAGGAAACGACAGATGAGTTTGGCATGGCACACCCAGTGGAGTCTTCTTTGTCAAATCTGCTTACAATCTCCAAAGAGTCCCTGACGAGGCTCCCTTTCCAACCTGTCAGGTGTGGGCCAAGAGGCTGATCCCCAAATTCAGTCACTTCGTTTGGGCAGTCGTCCAAAACAAGATCTTGACGCTCAAGAATCTGATCAGGAGGGGCTTTCAGATCTTGAATAGATGCTTCCTTTGTTGTGCTACCTGGGAGTCCACTAATCACCTCTTTATCAACCGTCCCTTTTCATCTAAAGTCTTGGGCCTCATTCTTTCCTAATTCTCCATCCAGTGGGTGGCCCCCTACTCCATCCCTGATCTTCTATCTCAGTGGCCCAACCCCTTTGCCCATCCCTTCATCCGCTTCCTCTAGGGCTCCTGCCTTCCCCATATGCTCTGGCAACTCTGGCTGGAGCGCAACAGCAGAGCCTTCTCCTCCCTAGCCCATTCCCCCTAATGGATAGCGACCAAGGCGGTGTACTTCGCCCTTAATAATTCTCATTCCATCCCCTTGATCGAGGCGCCCCGACGGCTGGGCGAGGTCACCCTCCTATCATCCCTTGGAGTTCAACTTCCCCCTCGGTCCCCCTCACCCCCTCCCGATGTTCTATGATGAGGTGGATTGCCCCCCTGGATGGGTCAAGCTTAATTTTGATGGAGCTTCTAAAGGAAATCTCGGGCCCTCTGGAGCGGGCGGGGTCATCAGAGACTATCACGGGGCCCTGATCGCGACGTACGCTGCACCGCTTGGCATCTAGACTAACAACTTTGTTGAAGCAACAACTCTCCTCAGCGGGTTGACTGCCCTCAGGGAGTCCACCTCAAAAGTCATCATCGAGGGTGATTCCCAAGTTATTATCAAAGTCACCCGTAGCCCAAGAAACTGCTCTTGGCGCATTCACAACTCCATCGAGGAAAGCCTCACCATTCTCCAAGGACTCCCCGACCACACCTTTCAACATGTGTATAGAGAAGGCAACAGGGTTGCTGACTTCATGGCAAATCAAGCCATCTCAGCTGAAGACTCCATCTCCTGGACCATGAACTTCCCTGAAGCTCTGGTCCAAATAGCTTCGCAAGACTATACTAGCATCAATGAAGGCCCTAGTGCTTAGCCCGCCCCGATTTGGGGCCCCGAAGTCTCGTTGTAGCGCCCCTCAGTGGCTAGAGGATTTTCTTATCTATTCCACCACGTCGACTGGCCCCGTCCTTTTCTTGCCCATGAGGCAAGAAGGACGATGGCGATGGCAGGAGCGGGAGCGGGAGCAGGACTGGGAACTGGTTCAGATACTGGTGTAGGTTTCTGGGCAGGAGCAGGGTCGAGATCGGAGTCGGGCGCATCAGGGCCCGGACCCGATCCCGTAGGGCCCTCTGCAGGCGTTGAGGAGGGCTCAAAGACTGAGCAGAATGGTGGCCAGGGTGGGGACGACATCTTGGGCTCGGGCCCTCAGGCCAGCCTTGATGCATCATGTCGACTAGCCCCCATCCTTTTCTTGCTTGTGAGGAGTGGAGTTGATCTGTCAGGGTGGGCCCCGTCTAGGCCAGGCCCGGCTGCAGGACCTCTCGGAGTGACTACGGTCAGTTTTTGCAATCTTGGCGTTTGTTGTTTTACGACTTTTTCTTGTTTTGGTGGCCATAGGCCAAATGTTGCTGTTTTGTTTCTTAGTTGGCCTGATTTTTGTATGCAACAAGGCCCTGGGCCCCGGACCGTTGCCTAAGGTTTTCAATCTTAATTTCAGCCTCGACTGTGTATGTAACTAAGGTTTTGGGATCCTTCTTTAAAAAACCCATTGTAAATATATTGCTACTTATAAAAAAAAATAATAGGTTGAAGCAATATCAAAGCTAGACGTACGTCCAAGAAGCATTTTATACCATTATTGGAAATTCACCAAAACTCCACAAAAGCTCCACCAAATCATTGCTCTTCACTCCAGTTGGAACCAACTCATAAGCAAGCGCTATCGAACAAAGGAAGAGTTGAGTATATTACAACGTTTAAAGGTGTTCCAAAGGTACGTTAAAGAAGCGTTAGAGAAATATCTCATGCATAATGAGGAAGTGACACTGATCACTTGAAAAGAAATCATAACGTTCCTTACATGAGCGCACATATTTAATACGTTCGAGCAAAGGAACGTTACTAGCAAGAAAGGTGGTATGTTAGAACAAGAGAGACACTTGTATTTAAAGAAAATAAGCGCTCCTCCAAGGTTGTAACGCCCATACATTACCTATAGGTGGTTTCAAGCATCTTTATTCCCTCCAAACACTTAAGTAACTGTCGTGACACTTGTCACATAGCACAAGACCCCGCTTCTATTAAAACGTGCCAAAGACCAAGGAAGTCCACATATTCCATATTCCAACATTTACTCACAACACAGGCCGAATTACAACATGGAAGAAAGGTGAAAGATCATTAAAATCTCTGGTCAAGGAGGTAAAAGAAGTCCAATGTTGAAGCCAAGGGAAAATCAATGTACATCATCCTCCATAACTGCTTAAGGGAAAGGCATTAAAGTGGTTTGTCATATACGTCTGAAATCTACAACGAATACGTAGAGAATACAACATCAAAGGTAAGGTCTCTACTTTATTAATTTTTCTTTTATTAATAGGGAGTTATAAGGTGTAACATTAGGTTGAAACACTAAAGGAAATAAACCATATTTGAAAGCAATATAAAAGAGAGAAACACATATTAAATAACCTAATATTTGTAATATTATAACATAGGAGAAATAAGGAATTCTACTTAGAAATTAGAATTTCTATTATTGCAAATTTAATTGTTTTCTAATATTCCATATTAGGGAGTTATAATGAATACTACATCAAAGTAGGTAATTGGAATTTAGAAACACTAATATCAAATTATTAAAGACTATAAAAGGAGGCTTATTAATGAAAATCGAGAGTTGAAAATTAATTGGTATACTTGTCTCAAAACGCATTAAAGGGACAAAAGGAATTCAACTATTAAAACCTCATCAAATTAGAAAGTGCTTAAAGTTCAATAGGAGTAATAAGGTGTAAAAGAAGTTGATTTTTGTTATTCACAAAGCTTTACAAAATCAACCCAAATTTGAATTATTATTCTCAAAAACACTTTATCTATCATATAGCATTTCCAAAATCACTAGGGAGACACAAGGTATTCTAAAAAAACTTGATAACAATAGCATTCATCAAAGATTATCAAGTACTAAGGTCTCTACAAAATATACAAGAACTTTATTGATTCACATCTCTTAACTAGGGAGATATAAGGAAGCCTACAAAGCCTAAGCTCTAAAAATATTCTATCAAATATAAGCTCATACTTCTAGGGAGTCATAAGGTAGATTACCATAAAGGATTCTGTTATATCACAATGGAAAGTATATCATATTCTCAAGAACTAGGAACACATATTGCATCTCGCCATAAATGTAAAAATAACTCTAGCATGAATAATTCAACAAAGCAAAAAGATACATTGTACATTGACTCAGGAGATAGTCATCACATGATTAGAAATTTACAATGGTTTGACTGTCTTGAAATCACTAATGGTTATAGACTAAGAATTGCATATAGTAAAACTTATCCTATACATGGATATGGATGTGTAACACCAAGCAAATCATTTCCAAACTTTCTACTACAAAAAGTATTGTATGTTCCTAGATTAACATTCAATCTCATTTCAATAAACAAATTAGTAGAAAGCAATTGGACAATCAATTTTAGATATATGAATGGGATCAATACATGCCTTATCATGAACCAAAGTGATATATAAGCAACATGATCAATCTATAGAAATACATTATTCTAGATTCAATGGAAATATCACAAGATGTTGTATTTCAAAAGGATACTAACATATTTCCTGAGGAACAGGTTGAAGAAAATGAAGAACCAATGCTACATAAAGATAAGCATAGAAGAATCAAAATTAAAAGGATGAGAGGTCAAAAACACTATGCTATACTCAGCCATATGAAATATGAATAAGCAATAGGAACAAATAAAGACAAAGGAGGATGGATAAAAGAGGACAATATTCCTAAGTAAGATGAAGAACATCTCAAAGAAGAAGATCCATATTGAAGATTGAAATCTTCAATACCCAAATAATATAATATAGGGGGTGTTAGAGTTAGAGTATATCAAATCATTTGGGTCATGTAAATGTACCATCTTAGGTACATAGTTATGATAGGATATTACTTTAGGGGGAAGTTATCTAGTTACTTCAAGCAATGCAATAAATGCACAAGTGGTAATGTGCAAGGTGTCCCTTATATAACTAGGTAGAGTGTTGGCCAAGGAATATATCTTCCTATATAAAGGACCTCATAGTAGTATATTACAATCATCTTCATTAATCAAGTACTCCTGTATGGAGTACAATGTAGCTCTTTAGCTCATATTACTGGAGTGACCATTTCCTCCATATTGCATTGTATTTTCATTACTTCTAGTTATAGTATATTTCAGTCATATTGTTATTCCACTTTCTTTCATATTTCTTGTATTTTATTGGGACCTATGTTAGATCTCTCCTCTACATATATCCTCAAAAGCTAACACTTACAACGAGCCTCCTTAATTTGGTCGACGATAGTATTAGTCTATCTTTAAGGAGATCATCCACTTAAGGATAAAACAATGGTGTGAAGAATTATTGAGTGCAACTCCTTGTTTTTCTATGTTATGCTCAATTCTGTGTATGACCACTTGGATTATAGGTTTAATATTTTAGAGTAGTAAAATATTAAGTAGTCTTTTTAAAGCTTTTAGAGAAATAATATATTTAATACTTTAGAGTAGTGAAGTATTAAATAATATTTCTAAGCTTGAAGAAAATTATTAGAAGTATTATGGAGATTGATTTTAATTATTAGTTGTTTTAGTAATTAAGGAAAAAAATTAATACCATGGAGGAATTAAATCATGATGGAGGCAAATTCTATGTTAAGGACATTAATGGTTTCAAGAGCGCATTATCGGCCAAGGTGGTGAATGTATTTGGTTAATGCCTTCTTGAGCATTTCAAGGCAGCCACCCCATGGACGTCGATGGTTGCTCTCCCTCTTGACGGTTTTAATATTGAAGGGAGGGAGGTTTTAGGTTAGGAAAAATGAGGACAACTCAAATTTCTGGAGGGAAGCAGTGCTTGATCACAACAGTAACACTTTGTGGAGGTATAGGAAGTCTTACGTTGTCAAGTATTTTCATCCTTCGCTTTGCTGCATTGTAATGCTTTTCGTAGCTTTGTTAGCAATCCTTTACTACCTTGTTTATGCTCTAGTTAAGCTTTGCATAGTGCATCAATGTGATGGTCTTTTTGGTTTTAGTTGCTTTATCTCTTTGGTCGCTTTATGTTGTTTATATTGGGTGTCTTGGAGCACGGGTATGTGTGTTTTTCCTTGCTACTTGGGTGCTTTTATACCCTTGTTTTGAGCCTTTTTTGGAAGAATTGTTGCATATATAGTGTAATCGATTCGTATTTGTTGAGCAATGTGTGCTCTGCATGTCTTTTCTTTCCATCATGGGATCTTTAGCCAATTGATATCTTGGCTATCAAGATTGTTGTTGTGTGCTATGTGTTGACTCTTGCTTGTTTTCGTTGGTCGTTGTTGTATTTTTGCATCCTCAAATAGCTAGCCCTACGGGAGGTTGTAACATGGTGCTAGTTGTCCTTTTAGGATTTGCTTTGGTTATCTTTCTCTACGTGTTAGTAGAGTGGTGTATTGCTCCTTTGGGTTGATGCTTTGGAGAGAGCACAGTCTTACCTTGTGTCTGACCTTCTTGTTGGTTTTGGAGGTGGCGTAGCTTGTCCTTGTTGTTTGAATGCACTCGTTGGTTTTTAAGGAGCATAATATTTTTGTGGTTGTGAAGAGATTAGGGTTTCCTTTGGTTTGTAGCTTCTTTTTGTGTTGAAATTTTTAAGCCATATTTTGGTTGATGTTATAATGCTTTGATTATTTGGAGATTAATAAAGTATTAGATAACTTTAGATTGGTTGATGTTATAATACTTTGATTATTTGGAGATTAATAAAGTATTAGATAAATTTAGATTATTTGATGTTATAATACTTTGATTATAATGATTTTAATTAAGTGTTTATATGTTGTAATGTTTTATTTTGGTAGATTAAAAGAAAATATATTTATAGTGATTCCTAAGATCTATGTAGATTAAGGGATCATTATAAAAAGAAGTATGAGGTTCTTTGTTTTGAAAGTCTATTATTGACTAATTGAAAAGGAAAGCTAAGATATTGGTTCTAGAGTCTTTGTTGAATTCATTGGGGTAGAACCCTCTACTTTTAGCTTGCTTATGTTATGTGCATGGTTGCTTGCATAGTAGAGTAAGGCATGAATTTTAGTTGCATTGCACATCAAGTTGTTATGATCCCTAAGTATGCTTTAAAAGTTGTGGGTGGTTGTTCCCAACAAAGAAGTTAGCAAAGACTTAGTTGGCTGGAGATCTTGGGAAATGTTCTAAAGCTTTTATTTTAGTGTTGATGTAATTGAGCAAAAGCTTGTAAATGCTCAATAGAATTGTAAAACTATAACTCTTGTTTCAAAGAAATATTATGATATTTTATTGTTTCCTTATATTGTGAGCATTGTAGTGTTGATTTAATATTGTTCTCAATTTTGAGCAAAGTTGCTTTAAATATGGAAATAAATATTTTGTTGACCTCTTTTGCTATCTCATCTTGGTTGATAGAATGTTTCTTTGAAGTATTTTGATAAGTTGTAATTAAGTAATGTGCTTTTGGAAGCTTTTGCTTAATCGTTATTTCAAGCCTTATGTAGTGCATAAATATGGTTTTAGTAGAGGAGCTTTTGAATTATTTATCAACATTTCATATATGATGTTATGTATCAAGTTTCTTGTTAATGGTTTTTGAAATGCTTAACTATCCTTGGGTTGGGTATAAAAGATCCTCTAGTAAGCCATAAAGCCTAAACCTGAGAGGAGTTTGAGAATGCAATAACTAGGGTACTTATGAATTATCGCACCTCGATCATGTAGGGTCAGGTGTGCCCCATCTAGTCATTGAGAAAGTCATTCACAAGACAATAATGGTGACCTCCTAGATCATGTAAGATCGAGTGGTCATGTCAGTTGTCATAAAAGTGGCAATGATCTTAGTTAACCTGTGGAGGCATGGTAACTAAGCACCAAGACTCTATGCTAATTAACTTGCCTAGATGGACTTAGAGTCAGGTTAGGGAATAAGCATCCCCCTTTAGGTGTGTAGGTCTTAAAGGATAATACCTACACTATGGTCGCATGGTCCCATGTCATGAAGGGTATGGGAAAGGTGGGGGAATCACTATGTGTCCTTCCTAAATGGGTAGGTTTAGTAAGGTGAACCCAAAAAAACCATGGGAGTTGGCCACTCCTATCCACTAAATATCGTTTGTAGTGACTTAGAACTCAAATGTGGTGAAGCATTGTATGTTGAGTTAGTGAAATTAAGGGTGTTTTCCTCGTGATTCATTGTGTGTTAGTGCTCCTTTAATTAAAATGGGTTGGTAGTTTTGGGTTGTTACAGTCTCCATCAAGAATAACTTGTTCTTGAGTAGCCCATTTTTTAAGGATAAAATTAAAGGTGTTGTTTTTGAGATGGAAGAAGATAAAGGACCTGGTCCATACGACTTCCAAGCCATATTATTCCAAAAAATTTGGCATATTGTGGAGAAGTTGGTTTGTGCAACTATTTTTGGGAATCAAAGAACCTTATTTATCCCTCAGGATGTTAATTCCACTTTTTTGGTGCTCATTTTGAAAGTGGTAGGTGCCAAGGACTTCAAGAATTTTTGCCCAATTAGTTTATGTAATACTTTTTATAAAATTCTTACCAAGGTGTTAGCCAACAAGCTTAAAGTCATTTTGCCTTTCATTATTAGTGCTAATCAAGGGGGGTTTGTCTTGGGTAAATAAATTTTAGATGGAATTATTACTATCCATGAAGTGCTCCATTTTATTGATAAAAGTGGTTTTGTTGGCCTCCTTTTGAAACTAGACATGAAAAATGTTAGGGTAAAAAGTATTTTCTATTTTTACCACTAGGTTATTCCATTATTTACTATGATTTACCATTGTAAATATCATTAACTATTTTATTATGGTTAATGATATATATTGTTAAGTTGATTATTCACATTGTAACGTGAATAATAACTTGTTAGTTGTTAGCATCAATTCCTAGGTTGTTAGCTGACTTAGGGGGGGACTTCCTACTTCACACCTATTTCCTACCTAAAGGGGAAACAATTGCCATTTGGCTATTTCAAGCCTATGGCCTATGTTATATAAACCTTGGCATATAATATAATTTGTTAATATTTCCTAAGCTAATTATTTGCAATCCATTTGTCATTATTAGCATCAGAGCTACGGAGGCATTTTCTGGACAAGGTGCATCAGGGCAAGGTGGGAGATGATCTCGTTCCAAGCTGGACAAGGTGAGAGACTTCTCATTCCACACATTTCAAGGAGGAAGCACTATGGTTTGATTTAATTTGTTTTTATTTAGAATTATTTTCCTAACTCTTCTAAATTTTTTTGGGGGAGATTTTTTTCCCCTGAATTCTCTAGTCCAGACAGCTCGTAGACTGGACAGCCTGTCAGGCTGTTGGCAAATCAAGGGAACCTGTCCTGACTTGGCCACCCTTAGACTAGTGACTAGAGAGGAGCCTTCGGTGTCCTCTTGAGGTAGCCACCTAGAAAAGAGGGTAGGAGCACCCTCTAAATCTAGGGGGACTACGACAAAGGGGACCACCATCCTATCAGCCCCAACATAGACTGGAGACTAACAAAGGGGACCACCACCCTGTAAGCCCTGATGCAGACTAGAGACTGATAGAGGGGATCAGCCTATCAGCCCTAACGCAGGACTAGAGATTGATAGAGAGGACCACCTTATCAGCCCCGACATGGGACTAAAGACTGACAAAGGGGATAGCCCTATCAGACTCTAACTCAAACATAGGGTAGGAGCGCCCTAACACACACCTCAAGACAACATGATACCACCCAACAGATGTAAACCCCTAGACACTGCTACTACGATACTGATGTGGTCATTGATAGCTGGCAAATGATACGAGTATCAAGATACTAATGTGGCAGGATAGCTGGCAAACGATACGAGTATCAAGACAATGATGTGGTGGGACAGCAAGTGAATGTCATGCGTATCGAGGATTTTACATGGTGGGAGACGATCAACTGGTGATGTGGCATGTGGATGGACAAGTGGTGGCTGATTGGATGAACTCGATAATCAAGGTGCTAGTTGGTATTTCGTGATTGGGTGATAATGTTTTCGTTTCTCTATTTTAGGATTAAGCGGTAAAAGGCATTTGAAATTAACTGCCCAAAGGTAGTCACTTAGAAAGGGGTAAGCTTCTTCTTTGAAAAATCTTAAACTTGCCCTCACGGGTGATGTGGGATTAAACCCACTTATTTTTTTTCTTCGCGTGCCCCACGCAAAGAAATAAAAGGCACAACTTGTGCCTTCCTTCCAAGGTCAAGTCTATCCCGACCGGTTGATCGGGTCGGGCTAAGGCTTTGCATGCGAAGTCGCCAGTTTAACTCCCGACGCCTCAAAACTATACCATCTAAAAAAAAAAAAAAAAACATTTTTTTTTGTATTTTTTTAATTTATTTAGTATTTAACTTAATAATTTAATCATATTTTGAATTAAAAAATCATTTTTTTTAACAAATCAAATGTTTTTTTTTCAAAATATGTATTTTATTAAGTTTATTACTAGATTAATTTAAAACTATGCATTAAAAATTTGAAAAACAAATCAAGGCTCTTTTATGTTGCAAATTTATAAAAATTGTTGTTTTCTTTTGTTTTCTCCAAATCCAAGGGGGGATAAGAGACAAAATTTGAAAGCCCAATTTCTTTTGCAACAAGTTGAAATTTGTAAACACTTTGCTCCAAATTTTTGTTTCTAATCATTTTTTTGAGAGTACAAGTTTTATTTCATGAAGACAAAGCCTTGGATTCAAAAAGCTCTTCGTCATCAAAGAGTTATAAGAAAGAGGAACGAACTTCGACGACAAACAACAAGATCTCTTTTTCGTCGTATGCTTCGAGAGCATAGAAGAAGTTTACCTCATTTCAACACTTACACAGATCCTTGGAAGGGTTTGGATCGAAGTTATGGTCCCATGAGGATTAGAGAACCTTTCAATCCTCATGCCCCTCCAATTTTTGAGTGTTGAAGCCTCAAAGGGTCCACTAAAACCAAGTCATTTGTCGACTGGTTCTGGAAAGCCTTTCAAAAGCTTGTCGTGTGTCGACTTGTCTTGAAAGGTGAGCTACTTTGTTATTTTTGCAAAACAAATGGGGGATAATTGATCTTTGATAAATTGTCTTTTTGCAAAAATTGTAACACAAAGGGGGGAGAATTTGAACTTCAAAATTATTTTTTTTGCAAAACACAAATACATCTTTTGTTGCAAAAACTAATAATTAGGTGCATTTTCGATATTACTCGACACCTATATTAAAAATTGGCATTCCTAAATAAGGTGCATTTTTGGTTGCATCCGACACCTTAGTGATAAAAATTTTGTGGGTCCTCTTTGATTGATTATTGCATTTACTTTCTTGTCTTTTGCAATTAAAAGTCATCAAAATCAAGAGCACTAAAACCCCAAAATTTCACAATAATTTGTGTAACTCATTGCACAGGTTTAAAAGCCAATTTGTTCTTAATATTCTCTCCTACATAAAAATCCCTAATTCACTCTTTTTTGTTTGGCTTAATTCCCTCAAACTAACTATCCTTCTTAGGAAGGATTTTTAGGCAGGAGCCATTAAATATCACTAAAGAGTGAATTATCTCTAACTTTCTTCTTGTTTGGCTTAAATATCCTCAAACTGATAAATCCTTCACAAATATTTTTTAGGCAGGTGCCATTAAATATCAAGTAAAGAGAAAAAGAGAGATCATCTTGGAACCATTCTAGAACCTTCATCATGGCAACTATCAATAAATACTTAAATGATACACAATTGCTTAAGGGTTCTAATTTTTCAGCATGGAAAACCAAGATGAAAGCAATACTTACTGTAGAGGAAATGTGGGATTTAGTGGATGGCACTGATACAAGACCCACATCACCAGGAGCAGATCAGAAAGCATGGGATAAAAAGAACAATCATCTTCTCATGTTGATTCTCCTAGCTACTACTGATGAGATCCAACCTCACATAAGTGAAGCTAAAAATGGTAAAGATGCATGGGATGCACTTTGTACCATTTTTGAAGGTAAGAATCAATCGACTATTCTACACCTTCAAACACAACTTCATACACTCCATATGAAGTCAGGAGAATTAGTAGAGCTATTTCTTTGTAGAGTGGTAGAACTGAAGTCAAAGTTGAATGCTTTAGGAGCCAAAGTAGAAGATACTATTCTGACTTCAGTAATATTGAGGGCTCTTCCTGAATCCTATAAGATGTTAATAACATCCCTTAATGTATCTCAAAGAATAGTCACCTTTGTGGAGTTAGTCAATTTGCTTCAAATAGAAGAAGCAAATCAACTCCAAAGTGATGAAGTGTCAAACAATGCACTTTACACAAACAAACAGGGTGGAAAGAAGAAAGGTAACTTTCAAAAGGGAGGCTCATCTTCAGGATCATCATCAAGAGATAAAGGCAAGCAACCTCAATCTCAAGGGAAGTATTGCACCCATTGCAAAATGGACAACCATGACACCAACAGGTGTTGGTTTAAGAACAAACAAGACAAAAAGGGCAAAAACAAGCCACAGAAGAACAATAGACAACAAAGAGGACATGTTGCTATTGAAAATTTTGATTCTGATTCAGAAAGAGCACACAAAGTGCTCATGACCCATACAACTTCTACTCAGAAGGATTCTGTTTGGTACATTGATTCAAGCGCCAACAAACACATGACTGGTGACAAGCAGTGGTTTGAGACATTTGTGGCAAGAGAAGGCAAACCAATAACAATTGTTGATAATAAGACCTATCGTGTCCAGGGAGAAGGTAGTGTCATTATTTCCCTTCCAGATGGAAAGTGTCATATTCACAATGTCCTTTATGTTCCAGGATTGACAAACAACTTGTTGTCAGTTCCACAAATCCTGGATAAAAACATGATTGTCAATTTCAAAGTGGAAAATGGACTGAAACGTTGCTATATCACCAAGCAGGGTAAACACATAGCAACCGGTTCTTACAAGCATGGCTTGTTCACACTAGATGTTGTTTCAATGCCTCATGTTGCCATGACAGTCAACACGAAGGAGGCCACTTCTCTTTGGCATAAGAGATTTGGGCATCTTAGTAAAGGGTATTTACTTGAGCTAAGTAAATCTCAAATGGTGAAGGGACTTCCCACCCTTTCATCTACATTGCCCATCTGCTCGGATTGCTTAGCAGGCAAGCAACATCGAGCACCATTCGAAGCTAGCTCTTCTAGAGCTAAGAAACCATTGGAGTTAGTGCACACTGATTTGTGCGGTCCCATGCCACCAAGTTTTGGAGGCAAAAGGTATTATCAGTTGTTTGTAGATGATCACTCACGAAAAATGTGGGTCTTCTTTCTTCAACTAAAATCTGAAGCATTTTCCTACTTTCAACAGTTCAAGCAACTAGTTGAGAAAGAGTCTGGATGCTACATAAAGACCCTCCACTCAGATCGAGGGGGGAATATACCTCAAATGAATTCTCTTCATTTTTGAAAACACATGGGATCAAAATATAGCTAACCACAACCTATTCTCCATAGCAAAATGGAGTTGTTGAAAGGAGAAATCGTTCCATCATGGAAACGGTTCGTAGTATGCTTAAAGGTGCAAATCTTGAGCAACGCTACTGGGCAGAAGTTGTCACAATGACAATATATCTTTTGAATAGGGCACCCACAAAGGCCCTTAAATATATAACTCCACAAGAAGCATGGAGCGGTAGGAAGCCCTCCATCTCTCATCTAAGAGTTTTTGGGTGTAAGGCATTTATGCATATACCTAAAGAAAAGAGAAAGAAACTAGATGAGAAAACCTTACAATGCATTTTCCTTGGCTATGATGAATATTCTAAAGGGTATCGATTGTATGACCCTAGAACAAAGAAAATACATGTAAGTAGAGATGTGGTGTTCGATGAGGCTTTCACACCTGACATCACATCCACTGTATACCTGGAAGATGAGGAGCCACATAAACAAACTCCTCCACCTCAGAAAAAGGTGCCGAAATGGTATACAAGTATGGTGAGAGATTCAAAATTGACCTCACCTCTTGATCTTACTCTGAATCATCCTCGAACTCGTAGCATGTCTCGATAGAAGAGAGCAGAAGCATCACCCATAGTTGATGACCTTTGCCAACATTTTGAAGAGCTTTCTGTAGAGAGAGAGATTGATAGTGGAGAAGACATGGAGATTGATGATGAGAGGGTTTATATGTCTTCATATGATGAACATGAACCCTCCATGGTCAAAGAAGCACTTAGTGAGCCACAATGGAGGGCAGCTATGGATGCTGAATATAAATCTCTCATTAAGAACAATACATGGAAGCTGGTTAATTTACCTTCAGGTAAGAAACCCATTGGCTGTAAATGGGTTTACAAAATGAAATACAAGGCAGATGGAACCATTGACAAGCATAAGGCCCACCTTGTGGCAAAGGGCTATGCTCAAAAGGAAGGCATCGATTATGAAGAGACCTTTGCACCCACTGCAAGGATGACCACCATTCATGTTCTTTGTGCTATGGCAGCACAATACGGATGGAAACTTCATCAAATGGATGTAAAGAGCACCTTCCTAAATGGTGATTTGAAAGAAGAAGTATACATGACTCAACCACAAGGATTTGTTGAGGAAGGCCATGAGCAACAAGTTTACAAACTGGTTAAATCCTTGTATGGGTTGAAACAAGCCCCTAGAGCATGGTATATAAAGATAGACAATCACCTTCTACAACATGGATTTAAGAGAAGTCCTTCAGATGCAAATCTCTATGTTAAGAACATTGGTTCTGAGATAGTGATACTTGTACTCTATGTGGATGATTTGATCATAACCGGAAACTCAGAGACATTGATAGACGTCATGAAGAATGACTTGAGAGAGTCATTTGATATGACAGATTTGGGACTTCTCCACTATTGTCTTGGTCTGGAGATTGAACAGAAAAAGAATTACCTAAGGGTAACTCAAAAGAAGTACGCCAAGACACTGATAGAAAAGTATCGTATGACTGATTGCAAGCCAAAAGCAACACCGATGGAACAAGGGCTTCAGTTGTCACGATACGATGATTCACCTCAGGTAGATGGCACACTTTATCATCAAATGATTGGGAGCCTTATATACCTGACAAACACTAGACCAGATATCACATTTGCTATGAATTATCTTTCTTGGTTCATGCAAGAACCAAAAGTTACTCACTGGAAAGCAACAAAACGTGTTCTCCACTATATCCATGGTAATGTGGAGTATGGTTTAGAGTATAGGAAGAATGACAAATTCTTCTTACAGGGTTTCATGGACTCTGACTATGCTGGATCAATAGATGATCGAAAGTCAACATCTGGATATGTTTTTCATCTAGGATCCGGACCTGTCTCATGGCACAACAAGAAGCAACAGGTGGTTGCTATATCTTCAACAGAGGTAGAATATCGTGCAACACGAGATGCAGTGTGTGAAGCCATATGGTTGAGTCGCATCATAGCAAGTATGGGTTTACCCAAGAAACTTTCAATTCACTTGTTCTGTGACAACCAAGGTGTTTTGAACTTAGTGAAGAATCCAGTTCACCATGAGCGCACCAAACATATTGACACACAATGTCATTTCATTCACGATGAAGTTCCTAAACACAACATCAAGCTCCAATTCATTCCCACTGATGAACAGGTTGCAGACATCTTCACAAAGGCACTTGGACGTGTCAAATTTGAGTTGTTCAGAAGTACACTATGTATTACAAAATAATGTAATAAAGGGGGGATGTTAGGGTAAAAAGTAATATTTATTTTTACCATTAGGTTATTCCATTATTTACTTTGATTTACCATTGTAAATATCTTTAACTATTACCTATGGTTAATGATATAATTGATTATTCACATTGTAACGTGAATAATATTAGTTAGTTGTTAGCATCAATTTCTAAGGTTGTTAGCTACCTTAGGGGGAGACTTCCTAATTCACGTTGTTTACTACCTAAGGGGGAAACAGTTGCTTTAGGCTATTCATAGCCTAAATCATATGTTATTTAAACCATTGCATTCAATATATTTTCTAATGATTCTAGCTTAATTATTTCTCACTTCATTTGCCATCAAACAAAGCATATAATAGTTGGCTGGGATTTTTTGCTGAAAGTTCTCTCTAAGTTTGGATTCCACAAATATTGGATTAGATTAATAAAAGAATGTATCTCTTTCACAATATTTTTAGTTTTGATGAATGGGGAAGCTACGGGTTACTTTTCTAGTCAAAGGGCTTAAGGCAAGGTGAACCTCTATCCTCCTACCTTTTCATTATTATGGTAAATTATCATAGTAGAGTTATCAATACTACCATTGAGTCTAGAAATATTGTTGGTATTAGGTCTGCCACCTCTCTACATCCAATTTCCCACTAGTAGTTCATGGATGACACAATTCTTACCACTTTCGCTTTTGTCCCCCATGTTAAAGAAATCAAATATCTTATGAATAGCTATGAATCAATAGTAGAGAAAAAAATAAATTTATTGAAAAGCAAAGTCTACTTCTTGAATACTCCCATGAGAAGGTAAGGTAAAATAACTAAAATCTTGGTTTGTGAAGTTGGATGCCTGCCAACCACTTATTCAGGAATGCCTATATTCAAAGGAAGCTTGAAGCCTACTCTTTTCGATCTTATGGTGTAAAGAATTAGAATGAAACTGGTGGGTTGGAAAGGGTCTCTTCTTAGTCAAACTGGAAAAGCACAATTAGTTAAATTTGTGCTTCAAAGTATTGCAAATTATTTTTTATCCCTATTCAAAATACCTTCTAGAATTGGAACAACCATTGATCAAATTAAAAAATATTTCCTTTGGTTTGGCACAGAGGAAAAGAGAATATCATCCCTTGTGGTGTGGGATCAGGTTCATATTCCCAAGGAAATGGGAGGCCTAGGTCTAAGAAAATTAAATTTGATGAACAAGGCATTGATTGCTAATGGGATAGAAATTGCTTATAAATGTCAAACCAGAGTGGCCTAAAATCCTCATAGCTAAACACCTGAAGAATGGAAATAATCTTATGAAAGAGCTTAACCCCCTCAAGGATCTTACCTTTGAAATCATTTTCTCAAATCCAAAACCCTTCTCATAAGAGGTGCTTGTTGGAAAGTTGATGATGATAGTAATATTGATTTATGGAAGGACTGCTGGTTACAAGAGTCTCTATTATTTGAGAATAAAAATCTTGTCATTCTAGAACCTCACCTCACTCAGAGTTATTGTAAGTTGATTTCAAACTTCATGCAGAAGGATGAGAATGGGAAAATTTGGAAGCCCATTCATATTGCAAACTTGGACCAAAATGGTAGACAAGCTCTAGAGGATCTTAAATCATTGTTGAGAGTGAGAACTCTAAATTGTCATAGAGAGTTGGATACCCTTTTCTGATAAAAGTATAAGCAAGGGTAGTTTACTAGAAGGTGATGAAGGGGGTTAGTTTTTGGCTTCCAAAATTTAGCTCAAAGTCCTTACCCGTAAAATCAATTTCTTCTATTAGCTTTGTGTTCAATATAAAATCCTCAATATTGATAACTTCCACAAGAGGAGGATGGTCTTCCCCAAAAAATGCTACTTATGTGAAATAGATTATGAAAGTATTAAGCACCTGTTTTTAGAATGTCCTTTTTCACTAGAAGTGCTTTCCATAATATTCAAGAAGTTTAATATTTTTTGGGTCTTACCAAATATAATGGTTAACCTATACCTCCAATGGTATTTTCCCTTTCGAAGCTCAAGATTAAAATACCTTTGGTTGTTTAGTCTTCCTCATGCCATGTGGGTCTTTGGAAGGAAAGAAACAAGAGAGCATTTTGTAGATGTATCACTTTTTTTTGGAATAAAAATTCAATCAAATGTTTTTTGTTCCTTTCCTAACTTGTCTCTCTCTTTAAGTTAATAATCCCTCTTTTTCTTCCTTCTATTTTATAATATGTTTTTTTTATAGCTATTATGCTCTTCACTTGCACGTAATGTGATCTAGTGAACCAGAAAGCTTGCAGCACTAGGAGTATGTTCTTCACTTGCGCATCTGCAATCTGGTGAATTAGAAACTAGTTTACGTTTTTAGAGTTTTGCTTTGCCATGTTTCTTTTTTCATAAATATTTGTGCCAAAATTTGTGCTACCCTGGTTGAAAATATTTAAATCATTGAATTTAAATATTATAGAGAGGAAAAGGAGGAATTAGCTATTGTTATCCATTATGGGCTAGCTAGGCCTATGGAATGTTATGGCCAGTCTCTTTCTTTGATTAATTCTCAAACCAAATGGAAAGTATCACCAATTGGTTGGGCTAAGTTAAAATTTGATGGGGCAGCAAAAGGTAGCCCTAGTAGAGCTAGCATTGGAGGAGTGATCAGGGACTAGGGAGGACTTTTAATTTTAGCGTTTGTGAAAGGTTTGGGATTTCAAACTAGTCACTTCGCAAAGGTTTGAACTTTATTTCAAGGAGAACTAGTGCTAAAAAGACTAAATATTAATATAATTGTGATAGAAGGTGACTCACTAAATATCATAAATTACACTAAAGGCCTTCAAGATCCTAGCTAGAGCATACAAGACATGATAAAAGAGCTTAGATAAATCTTGTAGGTCTTGAATAGCACTCAGGTAACCCATATCTTTAGAGAAGGAAATGCAACAATAAATATTATGGCCAACATAGGGGTGGATTAAGAGGATCTTTCAATTTGGAATCATGAATTTCCTCCTACTCTCTAGGAGGTTATTAGAAAGGAAGTGTATGTGCCTAATAATGTTGATAGGTTGGTATACTGAAGGTGTTTTTAGAGAGTTCCCTGGTAGTTATATTTTTACCTCTTTGGCCCATGGTTGGAGTTGTGTATCCAAGGATGAATAGAATATTAGTGCATCGAATAGGAGTGGGTATTTTAGCCCTCGCCCAAACTCAATGTCCAATGATATGGTGAATTTATTTTGGAGATATTGGAAGGTATGGCTCCAACTTGGTTGCTGGATTGAACCTGGGTGGGCCCCTCCTCATGATTTTTTTTTGCTATATGGGATTTGGACCCCTCGTATTTAGATTTCTGGATGGGGATGTTTATGTGGGATAGGCTAAGGAAAGTGGTGTTTAAGAAGGTCTGGGCCAAAGTTTGTTTTTTTCAAAGCAAGGAATTTCAAAGCATTTATATGGGGTGGGAATTCTCTAGCAGTGTTGTGAATCACTCTTTTATTTAGAATTTCCTAAGCTCCTCCCAAGGTGTCATATCAATCCAGAAGGGGTGCAACGATGGCAGTTTTATTGTTAAAAAGGAAAGAAATTAGAATCTAGTTTCAAGCCCTTATATTTATAATTATGAGAAACATTACTTCATTAGTACTCCCATCCCCAAGATTGTTAACAATCCAATTATTTACTGGAATGGTGAAAATGCTGCTACCTTTAGAGTCATGATCATAATCATGCTTGTTGAAAAGAGGTTTGATTATAATGCTCATTCAATGAGGTTTGGGTATGTTGATGGGCCATAGGGTGTTTGGGTGTCAATTGGTCAAAAGCCAATGTTTTCTTGGAATTTATCATGTTGGTTTTGGAATGGGGTGCTTCCCCTATTTCTCAGGCCCCTCTCCTTGATAATGCTTTCGCTTCAACTACATTTCTTTCCCAAACCAGATATGTCAAAAGATTATTGTGTATGATGTGGCCTTTTTCTTTGTTGGAAACTCTTGTGTGATGGACCAATGATTCATCTTCAAAATTGGAGGACAACAAGGTTATCCCCACATGTTTGTTGAAGCTAGATCAATATGTCACATGATAAGTTCTGGCCTAAATAGGATATGTTTATGGTTTCATAAGAAGGGGAGTAAATATTTTTCTAGATTTATGGTGTTGCTCTAGATTATGATCATAGGAGGTGATATGTGCAAATTGAAACCAACTAAGATGTTGATTAAGAAAGATGTGTGTGAGATTCTGGAAAAAGGTGGTCTTTTGTACTGTATCAAGAAGTTTGATGGGCATGATGAATATTTGTCATTTCAGTTTACCCATTCTTGGATGGAAGGGAAGGTAAAAGTGGAAGGTATTGAATTTATGGTCAACACAATGCTAATTGTTGAAGCGACATCCTTAGTTGCAAAAGGAGGATGTATCAACCATGAAAAGCATTCCCTAGCAAGGGAATTGGAGAAATTTCTAGAGAAGAATGCAAAAACCAAAAAGATTAAAAATAGTGTTTTGAGAGATTCTCTTCCCAAACCTTGGGATACGGTGGTTATCCCTATCATGAGATACTTCAATATGAATAGGAAATTTAGCCTCGTTCATAGCTTCCATGTGGTATTCTTAAATCATCATTGTTGTGGAAAGAGGCTCAATATCCCTACATTTTTTATTTGCTCAATTCATAAGTCCATGGGGAATATCCAATGTGGGAAATCCTCCAACCCATTACATTAGGGGCTCTTGAAATTTATTTTTACTCATATCGCTGAGAAAAGAAGTCTGCAAGGTAAATTGAACATGGGTTTGGACTGACTCCCCTTCGATTTCAAAGGAATGTGTTAGTGCTTCTAAGGAGAAGTTTTGGTGAGATTCTCCCTATTTATGAAGATAAGGAGAAGGAACCGAAGGATGAATCCTCTGATTATATTCCTAGTTTGAAGTCTAAGAACCACAAGAATGATGTTGAGAAATTCCTTGCTCTCTATGAGGAAGTCAAGTCTTTCATGGAGACGATAAACTCCAAACATCTGAAATGGCCTCAGGAGCAGTGTAAGAAAACAGATGTCACCCTCCATGTCATATTTGACCATGACTTAAAAAATTTGAGCAAGGTGAATCCCAAAGTCTAGCAACGCAAGTTGTCTTCTAACAAAAAGCCCCCTTCTCCTTCAGGAAAAAAAAAATTGGAATCTAATTTTTTAATGGGCAAAACCTTGATGAAGATGAAGGAAAAATATTACTATTTGGACCTCTTCTTTTTTTGAGTTGCATAGCAGCTATGAAATAAATAAGGATATGAATAAATCAATGCTTATAATTAAAAGAATGGTGGGAATGATGAAGGAGATGACCACCCACCTCATAACAAACCTCCTTGGCAGGACTCGTTATTGACAACGAATTATGTATTGGAGTGGATGTTTGATGCATAACTTTATTTTATGCTATCAATGTGATTGGGTAATTACACTTTTTGCTTGGAATATGGTATTGTTGATGTATTTGTGGGTGCAGGACCAATTACTCTCACTAGTGGATTTATAAGGGTGAAATACCTGAGTTGGGAGATATTTTGAAAAATGATGGTGATGACTTGTTCATTGACAACTCTAAGGTAAATATTACTTTCATGTAGATGCATTACATGTGTGCTTGATTTGATAAATACAATGTTGGACCAAGAGATCGCTTTAATGAAGGAGTCATATTTAGTATGATGGGGACAACGTTTTAGTTATCTTAAAAATCCATATACTTAAAGATAAAACAACATTGTATAATTTGGAATGGTAAATTTTTGTCTTGATTGTGTTGGAGAATTTGGATTTAGTGGTTGGTTAATAAAAGTATTAATAGGGTTAGTATCATTAATGCTTAATATTAATTTTAGTTTCGATAATTCATATTGACTTATGGTATTAATTAATAAGTAGTCGATCCTTCCACAATGTTAAAGAGCAATTCTATCTTGGATTAATTATTGTAATTAATTATTTGTTTTGCTTTTATAAACCATGCTTAGCAACTAAAGAAAAGGCATTAAAGGATAAATTAATCCAAAAGTTTCTAAGATTGGAAATTTAATTATTATATTTGCATGAGGAATTTATTTTGGCTTCATTAAATTGCACAACCCATAACTTCCTCGCTTGGCCTCGATGAGTCTTGGTAATGCTCTCCAAAACGTACCATCGAGCTAGAGCACATTGGTAATGGTGGCCATCGAATCCAAGAAGGAATAGGAAGGGACTCCCACTTGTTACAAGGATTCAAATTACTATTTGAGAGGCTCGATCAGTTGTTTCGAGGGTCACTAGGAAGCAGAGGAAAGTAAGGAGCTTAGAGAATGCAAGGGATTGGTTTTGGAAGCTTGTCGATAAGAGGTAGGCTCTAGTTTACCTTATTGCAGTGCTAAGTTTATGTATGTTTTTTGTTGTTTCCTCATTTGGTTGTATGTAAATGTATGTGTTGCTTGTTGAGTTTGTCCATCAGATTATAGTTAGGTAGTTTGGTGGCATTGTAGCCATGTAGATTATGGCATTGGGTGTAGTCATGGATTACATTGTGATGTTTTATGCCTTGAGATATGGGCCACCTGAGCTTTCTACCACCTATAGGTGTTAGTTTGTTTTGTGTTGCCTAAGCTAGTCTTCAAGTTCGAGTGGAGCTATTGGTGAGCTCTTACAACAACGGGATGTAGTTATCTCATTGTTAGGTGGATGTTGGCTAACATTTGATGTGTTGGGATGTTGCTTTGGTATTCTATTTTACCTTCTATTTTATGAGTATAGTGCCTACTTTGTCCTTGTATTACATATCCTAAGTTGGATTAGGTAACGTTGGAGTTATCCTATAAACCTTTAGTGTCTCTTGTGGGGGCTTTGATGTGATTCATATCTCCCTTAATTGCTTGTTTGAGGTCAACATCTGATAGGTGCTTTTTATCTTTTGGTGCATGGTGTTTTGAGTTGTTCATTTAAACCTGTGCTTGGTGCATGTTGTTAGTGTTGGAATATATTACATTATTTGGTTTTTTACTAATGTACCCTAATGGGTACATATTTAGTGTTGAAAATATGGAGAGGTTGTGACCTCCATTGGAAGGCATTGTATAATTTTGTAAGCTCTCATATATGAGATTTTATTGAGCACTGCATCAAGTTATATATCATATTTTAATGCATATTAGTTAGTCATTATCATAGTTATAACATTACATTGTTATTTCCATACTTGTGGTTACATTTCCTTTAAGTTTAAAGCTTCAAAATCTAATAGTGGTATCACAACACATGATAGATCAATAGGAAATAGAGAGAAGCCACAAGAGTGATTGAGAGGAGATTGTAAATCTCATTTTTTAGATTTTTGAAATTGTTGTTGGCTAGATTTCTTCCACAGAGTTTGCAAAAAAACTTGTGAAGACTAGAACTCAGCATTGAATCCACTAGACTGGCAATCCAACTAGTGAAGATTGTTTTATATAGATTTACAAATATTTATATTTCTAATATTTTTGTTGCAGGATATTAACTCCCAGAAGTTGAGAAACTTCCTACAATAGATAAAGAAGAATTTCACCTTCATTTCCTAAAAGTCTATGTGCTTTCCTCATGCAGGGATTAGTTCTTTGTTGCAAAAAATTAGAGATTGAATATTTGAAGGCCTAAGGAGAAAGGTCCCATTGAAATATTTATGGATTGAAGACTCCAAATTGGAGATTGAGAAGAGATATAGTGGCCAAGGAAGCCACATTGAAGATTACAAATCAAGGAGGAGGTCTTGGAAAGAAGACCTTATTTAAGGAAGGAGAGACTCAAGGAAAAAAGTCCTAGTGAATATTGGATATTGGTGATCTCCATTGAATATTAAAAACTTCACATTGAAGAAGAGGTCCATAGAAGGCCCTATTGAAGAACTTCCATATTTGGAAGATTGAGCATTGAGAATGATGAATAAAAGTCCTATTGCAAGATTTTAGCAGCATCAGATTTAGAAGATCCAAGGAGGAGACCTCATTACAAAAATTCCATAGTTGAAGATTGAAGAGATCAAAGAAGGTCTCGTTGAAGTTTTAGAAGCTGCAATATTAAGACCTTGGAGAGGTCTCAAGGAGAAACAAGGATAAGGCTTGGTGAGCCTCATTGGAAGAGTTCCTAGAAGAACTCATTGGAGAAATTTACTACAAAGGAGAAGTTTCTGATAAAGAACTTGGGACAATTATTGCCATCCGACAACAAGCCCAAGAGAGAAGGATTTGGAAAGAAACTTGCCAAATTTCAGATAAGAATAGAAAGCAACCTCAACATAATCAAAATCTTGAGAAGAAGGCCATTAGATAGGCCAATATTGACGTCAAAATTTGACAAGGAGAAAGGATATAGAGAAATCACCAAATCTGAGAGATTTGGGGATTATCATTGAAGGTTTCTTGAGTGAATATCTCAGTTGCGATTTGGAGAAGTGTCCTACCAAATTTTTTAGATTCAAGGACAATGTTTCATTGAAGGTTTTGATTGCTTTACAATATGAAAATTTTCAAATTTGAGTGAAGAACACAAGCTTATACTGAGAGGGGAGGGTGAACAGTATAAGATCACTTTTTAGTTTTCTTTCCCAAATAGTATTATCCAATATAATCAATGGAAATATCAATAGCAATAACCAAAGCAATGCACAAATCATCACACATAATAGAGACACCAATTTAACGTGGTTCACCCAATGTGGGCTACTCCACGAAGAAAATATTTCACTAAAATTTTCTCAATCAATCTCTTGGGAATCCTTTCCTTATTACAATGTTTATGGACCTCTGTCCAAAAGAGACACCAATCCCCTAATCAAGTTTGTGGATCTCTATCCATAAGATAACTCCTTTCTCCTCTTGCTCTGGTTGGTGATCTTCTAGAAGAACTGTTGCCCCCACTACTCTGGCTAATGGATCTCTATCCACTAAAGACACATATCCTCACTGCCTTGGCTAACGAATCTCTATCCACTGGAGACTATCGTTCTCTATACTCTATCACCTTCAAAGCTCTATCTCAAATTTGTACTAAACACAGTCCTTCGATCTAGCATGAATCTACTCAATCTCTATCTTTGGTCTAGCAGAAACCTGCCCTCAAATCTACACCAAACTCTATCCTCAAATCTATACTAAACACAATCCTTCGATCTAGCACAAATATATCCTCAATCTCTATCCTCTGATCTGCACTAAACACAGTCCTTCAGTCTAACACAAATCTATCCTCAATATCTATCCTCTAATTTGCACTAAACATAGTCCTTCGATCTAGCACAAATATGTCCTCAATATTTGTCCTCAAGCCTTAACATAAAGCTTGATCCAATCACAAATCAACATTGCTAGATCTGCCCCAAACCTTCACTCAAGGTTTAGACAAATCAATCAATCAATTCTACTCACAAGTCTTATCAAAAACTTGTCTCAAATTTGCCTTGTAAGCTTCCACAAAAGCTCACACTAATATGTCCATAAGTTCTCTCTAGAACTTGTCCAATCTGCTCCACAATCTCTGTCCTCAAATCTGTATTATAAGCTTCCACAAAAGCTCACTCAAATCTGTCCACAAGTCTTCTCAAAACTTACCTCAAATCTACTAAATAAGTCCACACTAGAACTTGTCCAATCTCAGAGAAACATAAAGAGAATTGTTAGAGACTCAATATGCTTCACACTCATCACAATGCTCAATCACTTTCAATCACTTTCTTACCATAGACACATATAGAGAATTGTTAGAGACTCAATATGCTTCACACTCACAAACTCTCAATTAATTTTAATCTCTCTTTTATCACATAAACATATAGAGAGTTGTTAGAGACTCAATATGTTTCTCATTCATCAATACTCACTCTCTTTCTCAACTCAATTCAGAATATAGAACAATTTGTTTCATAGAACTTGAACTATCACATCAACACATCCACTTGACTAGGCTCAACCAACTCTACTTAAAAAATCACTCAATGAAATAATCCTTGCTCACAAACCCTAGTCCAAGCATATGAATACTCACTCAAATGTTTCCAACAATTCTTATCAATCAATCTCACATAACAATGATACTCAAGATCTTTGCAAACCCTAGGTCAAGTTCACTCAACTTAATCACTTCGACAATAATGCTTATCAAACAAGGTTTTATCAACAACTCTTTATTCCAGAAAACCTTGAAGCATTAATTCGAAACACACTAAAAAATGCTTACCAAACAATCATTTTCACTCCAACTTAGCATTCATAACATTCAACAACCATTCACTAGGAAGAATATGCCCATACCTTTTTGATGTAGAAGTGCCCTTAGAAAACCCTGTCTCAATCACAATTTTCTTCTTTCCAATTTCAATGGTTAGATGACAAAATATCACTTCAACACTTTCTCAAATATTTCTTAAACACAAAATAATCAAAACTCAAATACACCTTACTCTTTTGAAATAAGCATTCACCAAAACACATAAAAATATTAAATCTTAAATACACCTTATAACTCCTTAAGAAAATTAAATCACTTCACCACACAATTAAATAAAAAATAATTATTTAATTTCTCACCCTTCTATCTCCTTAAGACTCAGTATTAAAGCATATTCAATTTCCAAAAGAAAAAGACACCCTTATAACACCCAATCAATCTCACATAACAATGATACTCAAGATCTTTGCAAACCCTAGTTCAAGTTCACTCAACTTAATCACTTCAACAATAATGCTTATCAAACAAGGTTTTATCAACAACTCTTTATTCCAGAAAACCTTGAAGCATTAATTCGAAACACACTAAAAAATGCTTACCAAACAATCCTTTTCACTCCAACTTTGCATTTATAACATTCAACAACCATTCACTAGTAAGAATATGCCCATACCTTTTTGATGTAGAAGTGCCCTTAGAAAACCTGTCTCAATCACAATTTTCTTCTTTCCAATTTCAATGGTTAGATAACAAAATATCACTTCAACACTTTCTCAAATATTTCTTAAACACAAAATAATCAAAACTCAAATACACCTTACTCTTTTGAAATAAGCATTCACCAAAACACATAAAAATATTAAATCTTAAATACACCTTATAACTCCTTAAGAAAAATTAAATCACTTCACCACACAATTAAATAAAAAATAATTATTTAATTTCTCACCCTTCTATCTCCTTAAGACTCAGTATAAAAACATATTCAATTTCCAAAAAAAAAAAGACACCCTTATAACACCCGATAACACCTAACCATTAATTTCAATACAATAAAAATAAAAATTTTATAGCAACCATTATAACTTCCGAATTCAACTATCCAAAAGTAACTACCCAACCATTAATTTCAATACGATAAAAATAAAAACTTTATAGCAACCCTTATAACTCAATAAAAATAAAAACTTTATAGCAACCATTATAACTCCCAAATTCAACTATCCAAAAGCAACTACCCAACCATTAATTTCAATACGATAAAAATAAAAACTTTATAGCAACCCTTATAACTCCCGAATACATAAAAACTTTATTAATTTCAATACGATAAAAATAAAAACTTTATAGTAATTTGTTGAGGATACCCCTTTATTAATTTCAATACGATAAAAATAAAAACTTTATAGCAACCCTTATAACTCCCGAATACATAAAAACTTTATTAATTTCAATACGATAAAAATAAAAACTTTATAGCAATCCTTATAACTCCCGAATACATAAAAACTTTATTAATTTCAATACGATAAAAATAAAAACTTTATAGTAATTTGTTGAGGATACCCTATTGCAAAGGGGTACTTTTTTTCTCAAGCGACTAAATATTGTTTGCGGCGAATCGAACTCGCCGCGTCACCGATTGTAGTGCCTCCAACAACCAACCACTCTACACTGCCAAACGAAACAAATAGAGATGGATATTTTTTTTGTTTACTGTCACTCTGTCCTTCAAACTGTGCAAAGCTTATCACGTCGTTTAATGAAGTCAAACATATACTGTCCGTCAACTGTGCATAGCCTCAACAAGCGTGTATCTCGATAATCGTGCTCCACCGTAATTTCCCCATCGCAGGGGTTCTATGCATAAACGTCTTACTGTTGCGACATGGTTTACCTTTGCCACATAAGGACAATTACTACCCGTGCTCTTCGTTTGTTTTATCCTCCTCGGGAAACGCATAAACCTCTATCCTCTTTCTTAACACCGAAACGACGAATCACGTTTACACTTTTTCACGGATCAAATTAATCTTTTAGTGCGCAATTTATTATTTTTCTAATCTTTTGAAAGGCTCCTTATATAGTATGTCTCATGGTTGGTTTTAATCAAAAGACGTCGACGGGGAAGTTGTTCATGACATCGGGAGAATAGTGGCTGGCCCACTATACACTTAGAGGATTTAAAAGTTTAGTCTTTTCAATAAACCATTGGTACCTTAAATGAATTGGCTCCCAATATTTTAGAACTTTAAAACTTTATAAAGAAAACTTAATTAAAATATTAAAATTTAAATTATTTAAATCTTTAATTTAAGTATTAAATAATTTAAATCCTTTAAATTAAGTAACTCCTTTAAGTCTTTTGAACCATGGTTATCAAACCTTTTTACTTATCAACTTAGGTCTCATTGTCCTTTTCTTGGTATCATAGAATATTGACCATGTACCTTTAATATCAATATACTTTTGTCTTGCACTTTTGACATCAATGACAACATATCTACTCAAAATGTCCAACATTCAGGACAGGGAGACAACATCAATTTGGGCAGCATTAGTAGCTTCTAAGGTTCAGATTTCAAAGGTACATCCTGAAGGAGTATTGGAGCCACCAAATCATAGTTTCGAGCAACAAATTAGTGGAGTGTTAAAGCTGCAAAAAGGTGAGCCAAAGAGCTAGTTTTGGACAACCTATAAGAGTTATAATATAATCTATAAAAGGCAACAATTTAGGTGACTTAAATCACCACCATCATCATCATCTATAAAGGAGAAAAGGTATGCAACAAAGGTGCAAAATGTTCATTAGTTGAACTTTTATATTTAGTTTTTTATCAAGTTTATTGAGCACCTATTTCAAGGTTTAAAAGGTTGCATAAATAGCATTCATTCAAGTCTTCAAGGTAGTACAAAAATTACTGTCTACAAGTTTCAACCCTACACAAGAAAAAAATAGAAGTTAGATATGTGTTGAGAGAAAGAAACATATCAACATTATATTGACTATTTATAAGCAAAAGTAGACTCTAAAATTTGCATATACTATAGTGCAAAATCATTATTGGAAAGCTTGGATTATTAAGTGTGAAAGCAACCAAGTAGGAGGAGTATTACCTAAAGTTTTGAAGGCAACATTGACTCTAGTTTCATCTTAGCATTTTAAGAAGCTATGAGATCCAGTTTAGGAGCACAGGGGGGCAAACGTCTACACCATCTCATTCTATGTTTGCACAACATCTCATTAGAGCCACTCAATAGAGCTCTAAAAGTGAAACATCTTCAAGGCAAAGGGAGATATCTCAGACATCATCTACCTGTATTTTATTCACTAAAATCAAGAAGAGAAGTCATTAACATAAAGGTGAAGAAAGTGATTATTTTTTAGACTTCTAATAATACGTATTTATTGAAATATCATTGAGCAAAAAGTAGGAGAAGCTATTAGATAAGCTAAGGATGTCAAGCAAAATACATCCTACATCTTGGAAGCCTTTGGTAAAGGAAAAATAAGACACATTGAAATATATATTACATAGTTGATAGCCTTTGGTGAAGGCAAATCAAGGAGGACAACAAAGTCTACATTCAAGCATCAAATGACACATCATAGTTGTGAAGGCATTGTAGTACTCTATCCACAAACTTACGTTGGAAGAAACTACGTTGGCACCAAGTCTAGCCACCATTTTACCCACGCAATCATGCAACTTGCACCATTACAAAGGTTCATCTAACTCGGATATCCAACATGGAAGATATCTCAGATTGCAAGGCAGACGTAGTAATCCAAATAGAATATACAATGACCATCACACAATGTGAACAACAAGGAAGATTCAATTTCAATAAGGTTTGTTTTTGGAGGAGAATACTCATCATATGAAGCCACATCATAGCCTTTATTAGCAGTCATTCGAAGTGTTGGAGGAGCAACCACTTCTGCCATAGAAGTGTTGGAGAATAACCATCATTATCCTATCAAAGAAGCGTTGGAAGAGGAACAAGAAGGGCATAAAATAAGCATTGGAATAGCCTACATCAATTAGGGCAAAAGAGGTAAACTACTTGCACCACATGGGAGAATACATTGCATGCATTCGCCTTGACATCAAGGACAACTCAAGAATCCTTGGATAGTATTCACGCAATGCTCTTGAAGAAGCATCATTTGCAAGTCAAGGACTTTGAAAGAATATATAACATTAACTGATACCACTTACTTGGTATTTCCTATAGCTTACTACAAAATATGCTCTCAAAGAGAAGCACTTGTATAGCGTTCATAAAGAATGATATCCATAAGAAGCTTGAGGTAAAAAATTAAGTGCATTTAAGTCTTGAAATGACGAAGAAATCAAAGGTGAACAATCAAGTATTTCATCAAGTACTCAGGCTAGCACAACTTCGTCAAAGAGAATCACACACAATAGAGATTGGAGTGTGTAAACCATATTACAATGTGAAATAACACATTTGCCAATGAGATAGTATCTTGAAGGTTAAGCAAAGTGATGACAAATATAAATCAATTATCCCTAAACCAAAGTAAAGTAAAGCACGTTCACCAAGGAGTAGATACTTGTAGGTTGAACATCAATCTGAAAGAAGCATACGTAGGTCTAAATCAAACATTGGAGGAAGCGCACATACTGGTGAAGAAGGAAGGAACGACTTTACGTTGTATATTAGAGTTGACAAGAAGTCAACCATTACTAAGTCGTAGAAGGTCGAATCTATTGTAGAGAGCTTGCAATGTTGAAGGTGTTGCAAGTTTATTAAAGTTGTAAATCAAATTATTCTAGAGATATTGAATGATAGAAGTAATAAGGTGTTAATCTCTAGAAAGCATTTTGATTACCTTGAGAAGGAAGTAGAAAATAGAAGCATTAAAATATTTATTATTATTGCTTCAACTATTTGAAAATTCATAAAGACAAGGAGTTATAAGGTTAGTAAAACTTAATTTGCAAATATATAGTATTTCTAAAACTCCTAACTAGGGAGACAAAAGGAATTCAACTCAAGTCTCGAAAGCCAATCATTCTATCAAATCCATAGTTCATTTATCTTCAAGGAGGAAAGATCTTTTACAAAATTGGAAAACTATTTCTAAGACTGATTCGATGAATCGAAGGAGAGTACTAATTATCTTACTAAGGAATCATAAGGTAGACTATCTCAAAAAAGATTCTTTAAAAAAAATTATTCTCAATATATAAACTAGGGAGCTATAAGAATGTCTACTCCAAAGAACTCACTAGATAATACAATTAGAAAAGGAGCAAGGAAAATACCAATATGGCTTAGAAATACACTTGATTCAATGATTGATAATTTAGAGAATTCATTGGATAATAAGGAAGATGAAAATGGAAGAGAAGAATCAATGGAATTTAAAAGGATTTTTGAAAACTCACAAACTAATAGTTTGGTGAAAGTAGATTCTTCAAGAGCATCTTCTGGTGAAATAATAAAGGAAGTTGATGATAACTACACTAATGAAGATATTGAAAAGGTAGAAAAGAATATTGATAAAAAAGATCTCATACATTTTTATGAAGGAAATAAATATGGCATAGCTTCAATTGTACACACATGGTTTAATTATTTCATCAAGGAAATAGACAAACATGATATTCCTAAAAGAGATAATAGAGAAGCTAGGATACCTTTGCTATGTACCTATTGCAAAAAATTTGGGCATGAGAAGATAAACTGCTGGAGTTTCCACCCATGTAAATATTGTGAAGAGAAATCTCATTCATCTTTTTTTGATACGTGAAAGATTTTATATCAAAACGGGTTTTTCAGGTTGACCCAAAACCTTTGTACAAAGTCAGCGTAAAGTTGGGGACCAGAACCATAGACCAGCAGAGGATCCTTGACCTTCTAACCTTACTAGCCAAAGGTGGCTTACAACACCGCGAAAATGCAACATGTCACGAAATCGTGACACCTTTTCCATCGTGCTCTCTTTCTGCTCTGTTGGTCGCGAAAAAACATGTCGCAAAATCGCGACACTTCTGCCTGCTTGCTACCTTTCGATGCTTGTAGCCACGAAAATGCGACATGTCATGATATCGCGACATATTACCTCCTATGCACCTTCTCAAAGCTTCGGACCGCGATGAAGCAACATGTCGCGACATCGCGACACTTTTTTGCCTTAGCTCATTCTCTTTGGTTTGGGCCACGAAAAAACATGTCGCGAAATCGCGACACTTCTGCCTCCTTGCTCCCTTTTGACGCTTGTTGCCGCGAAAATGCGACATGTCGCGAAATCGTGACACTTTTCCTTGTATGCTCTTTCTTGGTGCAACAGACCGCGATGATGCTACATGTCGCGATATCGCGACACTTTTTCCCCTTAGCTCTTTCTCTTTGCTTCGAGTCACGAAAAAACATGTCATGAAATCGCTACAGTTCTGCCTCCAAGCTCCCTTTTGAAGATTGAAGCCACAAAAATGCGACATGTCGCGAAATCATGACACTTTTCCTTCTTTACTCAAGCTCCAAGCTTTGGGCCGCGACGAAGCGACATGTCGCGAAATCGCGACAATTTTTCCCCTTAGCTCATTTTCTTTGCTTCGAGTTGCAAAAAAACATGTCATGAAATCGCGATACTGCTGCCTTCTTCCTTCCTTTTGATGCTTGAAGCCGCGAAAATGTGACCTGTCGCAAAATCGTGACACTTTTTCATCTTTGCCCTTACTCGGAGCTTCGGACCGCGACGGAGCAACATGTCGCGATATCGTGACACTTTTTCCCCTTAGCTCTTTCTCTTTGCTCTGAGTCATGAAAAAGCAACATGTCACGATATCGCGACACCTTTGCCTCCTTGCTCCCTTTTGATGCTTATAGCCGCGAAACTGCGACATGTCGCGATATCACGACACATTTGCTACTTTGCTCTTTCTGGGTGCTTCGGACCGCGACGAAGTAACATGTTGTGAAATCGTGACACTTTTTCCCCTTAGCTCTCTCTCTTTGCTTCGAGTCGCGAAACAACATGTCACGATATCGCGACATTTCTGCCTCCTTGCTCCCTTTTGCTGCTTGAAGCCGCGAAACTGCAACATGTCGTGATATCGCGACACTTTTCCTTCTTTGCTCTTTCTCATTGCTTTGGCCCGCGACGGAGCAACATGTCGCGATATCGCGACACTTTTTCCCCTTAGCTCATACTCTTTGCTTCGAGTCACGAAAAAGCAACATGTCGCGACATCGCGACACTTTTGCCTCCTTGCTCCCTTTTGATGCTCGTAGTCGCGAAAACGCGACATGTCGCGATATCGCGACATTTTTCCTACTTTGTTGTTTTTGAGAGCTTCGGACCGCGACGAAGTAACATGTCGCGAAATCGTGACACTTTTTCCCCTAAGCTTTTTCTCTTTGCTTCGAGTCACGAAACAACATGTCGCGATATCGCGACACTTTCGCCTCCTTGCTCCCTTTTGATGCTTGAAGCCGTGAAACTGCGACATGTCGCGATATCGCGACACTTTTCCTTCTTTGCTCTTTCTCATTGCTTCGGCCCGCGACGAAGCAACATGTCATGAAATCGTGACACTATTACCCCTTAGCACATTCTCATCACTACGGGCCGCGACAAAGCAACATGTCGCGATATCGCGACACTTTAGCCTCCTTGCTTCCTGTTGATGCTTGAAGCCGCGAAAATGTGACATGTCGCGATATCGCGACACTTTTCCTTCTTTGCTCTTTTTCATTGCTTCGGCCCGCGATGAAGCAACATGTCGCGATATCGCGACACTCTTTCCCCTTAGCTCATTCTCATCACTTCGGGTCGCGACAAAGCAACGTATCGCGATATCGCGACACTTTAGCCTCCTTGCTTCCTGATGGTGCTTGAAGCCGCGAGAGTGCGACATGTCACGATATCGCGACACTTTTCCTTCTTTGCTTTTTTCCATTGCTTCGACCCGCGACGAAGCAACATGTCGCAAAATCATGAGACTTTTTCCCCTTAGCTCATTCTCTTCACTTCGGGCCGCGACAAAGCAACGTGTCGCGATATCGTGACACTTTGGCCTCCTTGCTTCCTGTTGATGCTTGAAGCCGCAAAAATGGGACATGTCGCGATATCGCGACACTTTTCCTTCTTTGCTCATTCTCAAGGCTTCGGGTCGCGACGAAGCAACATGTCGCGAAATCGTGACACTAATTTCCCTTAGCTCTTTCTCTGTGCTTCGGCCCGTGAAACAACAACATGTCGACACTAGGAGGATCGAAGCACAACTGACAAAGCAAGAAGAGACTCCTCTTCCTTTTTCTGACCCCCACAGATGCAACATCAATGGCGGTCATTTTGAATAATCCCTTCCACGTCCGACGGTAGGTTACCCGTCCATGTGATCAGTCTGTCAACGTCCATGCCTATGTTTGCACATTTGTCTGCCACCTTGTTGCCTTCATGAAATACGTGGTTGGCCACGTTGTCATTTTTGTTTTGTAGAAGGATCCTTGCTTCCCTAATGCAGGCCTCAAATTTCCAGGGAGGATCCTTATCATTGTTGAGGAGATTGACAATCATTTGGGAGTCTCCTTCAACCATTAGCCGCTCTCGGATGTTCTGAGTAAGGTGAAGACCGTGCCAAACTGCTCTGGCCTCGGCTACATTGTTGGTGGAGAGACCCAGGGGCTCTGCATAGGCCATGATGGTGTGACCTTGATGGTTTCGAACGATACCTCCAGCCCCAATGCGACCCGGATTGCCCTTGGTAGCTCCATCAAAATTCAACTTAAGGTGCCCGACGGGGGGAGGGATCCACCTAACCTCGCCTCTAGGATTGGGATTGCCTCTTTCATCGTTACAAGGGAGATTCAGGGACTGGGCTAGACATTTTTCTCCAGGGGGAACAGAAGGGTCCTCACCAGAGGACGACAAGGTGTTTTCTCTGGCAAAGGCGAGGATTTTGTTCGTGATGGTACCAGAATCTCTAGACGATTCATTGAAAACTCTAGAGTTCCTTTCAAGCCGGACTGCCACAAGAAATGGTGGAGACAAATCTTCCACATGAATCTCAATTGGGGGTCGGTAAACGGTTTTGGCCATTGATGGAAAAAATCTTGAATGGAGCCAGGTCTGACCCAGGCTATATTGAAAGCTTGGAGGATACCATCTAGGATTGAGGAGGCAATCGGGCACTCTATGAAGAGGTGGTGGATTGATTCCCAATCTGCCCTGCACAAGAAACACCTGTTAGGAACAGTCAAACCACGCTTCATCATGTTGTCAATAGTAAGGATTTTCCCTTGGACAACTAGCCAAGTGAAAAAGGATACTTTGGGAATTAGTCCCTTGATCCAAACTAGGTGGGTCTGGAAGCGAGGAACATCGGGATGGATAAGCAGATTATATGTGGATTTGACTGTGAACCTCCCACTATCTGTGGTTGTCCATCTTATCTTATCATCGCTCGAAATTGTGGGGACAAATTGATGTTCCAGAATACCCTTGAGCTTTTGAGTCGCTGCCTCCATCCCCTGAACGACAATCGGCTTCCATTGGAGACTGCCCCTATCCAACATAAGGAAGTCAGCCACCTTAGTCCCAAACCTCTCAAGAGTGATGTTTCTTAGCTGAGCCAAAGAGGGATCGGAGCAAAGAGCCTCTGCCCCTGCCCATCTGTCCTCCCAAAAGTTGATTTTTTGGCCATCACCAAGGGTCCACCTCATGCCATTCCTCAGCACGTCCCTGCAAGACAAGATTGCTTTCCAGAAGGCTGATCCCCGAGATGGACAGGCATTTCTCAGGAGATCAGTGCCTTGGAGATATTTTTGGTTAAGGATAGTGGTCCATTCGATCCTCTCATTGGAAATCAGATGCCAGGCTTGCTTAGCAATAAGAGCCAGATTGAGAAGAGAGACTCTCCTCAGGCCAAGCCCACCAAGATCCTTAGGTTTGCACACCTTGTCCCACCCAACCAGGTGGATTCGTTGCTTTTCTTCTGAGCCGGACCAAAGGAAATTCTTTTGGAGCTGTTCAATTGACTGATATACCCGAGCAGGAGCTTTAAACACCGATAGGAAGTAGACCGGGATACTTTGAAGGGAGGCCATGGTAAGAATAACCTTGCCTGCTTGGGAAAGCAAGTGGCCCTTCCACCCGACGAGCTTCTTTTGGATCCTCTCCAGGATGATGTTCCACATGGAGACCGTCGAAACCCCGATGAACAAGGGGAGACCAAGGTAAGACGTAGGAAGAGTGGAAATGGAGCACTCAAGGATCCTGGCTATTTTAATTTGCCTCGTGGGGGGGTGTTGAGAAAAAACACCTTGCTTTTATTGAAGTTGACTTTTTGCCCTGCAAGCATCTTCATAGAGCTTAAGGATATGCTTAATGTTCTTGGCCTCTCGCCACCGATGCCGCGATCAAGCAGTAAGGTGTCATCCACGAATTGCTGATGGGAAACCGGTTTCATGAGAGAAGTAGCTTTAATACCTGAAATTAATCCAGAGGCACGGGCAACTTTGATGGATCTTCCTAAAGCTTCGGCCACGATGATAAACAACATAGGGCTAATAGGGTCCCCTTGCCTGAGCCCCCTCCGACTTTGGAAGAACTCGGTCGATGACCCATTGACCAACACTGAGAACCAAGGCGACCGAATGCACCCACTGATAAGTCTGACCCAGTCGAGGTGGAACCCAAATTTCAGCAAAATGGCGTTCACAAAGTCCCAGCTGACACGATCGAAGGCCTTATTCATATCAAGCTTCAGCGCTAAAGCCACCTTCTTGGTCTGGGACATAGAGTGAAGAGCTTCATGGACAGTGATAACACCATCCAGGATCGACCACCCCTGAACAGAACTGCCCTGGCAGGAATCAATAATTTGGGGCAGAATCCCTTTCATATGATTTGCAATGGCTTTAGTGAGGACTTTATATAGCACATTGCAGAGGCTGATTGGTCTAAAGTCAAAAATGGTTCTGGGAGCCGGACCTTTTGGGATCAGGGCTAAGAATGTGGAGTTGTAGCTGCAGGGAATATGCTTAGAGACTTGGAACTCCCGGATGGTGGAACACACCTCATCTCCAAGGATGTCCCAATAGGTTTGGAAAAACCTGGGGGGAAACCCATCGGGGGCCAGGGGCCTTGTTAGGGTTCATGGAGAAAAGGGCCTGCTTGATTTCCTCATTGGAGAAGGGAGCAGAGAGCATTTGGTTGGTGTCATCCTCGATCCTTCGGGGAATGAATTGGAGCATAGAATCTCGGGCAACAACATGATAGGGAGGATCCTCACCAAGGAGGGCACTGAAGTGGGACAGGGCTTCGTGCATAATGTCCTTGTTACCCCGAGCATTGGATCCATCAGATTTGAAAATCTCTTTGATACAGTTGTTGCTCCTATTTCTGAGAGTGGTGATGTGGAAGAACTTAGAGTTAGAGTCTCCATATTTGAGCCAAAGGGCTCTCAATTTTTGCCTCCAGAAAGTTTCCTCACTCACCAGGATGTTGTGGTAATTAGCCATAAGCTTCCTCTCTTCGACCCTGGTCTCTTCATCAAATTCACCATGTTGGATCTTGCTATCAATGGCTTTCAGCTTTTCACCCATTGTCTTCTTGTTTTCGAAAAGGTTTCCAAACACCTCTTTGTTCCACCGCTTGAGATTGAGCTTGACCACTTTCAACTTTTGGGACAGTTTATAGGACGGACTTCCCTGGAAGGGTTGATGCCACCAGTTGATGATTTGGTTTTTCAGGTCCGGGTGCTTGATCCACATAGCCTCAAACCGGAATGGATGGCTGCCCCTAGAGTTGGCCACTTGAGGGACCTCCAACAGGATTGGATTATGATCAGACCCAACCTTGGGGAGGGAGTGCAGAGAGGATTCTCCAAAGACCTGGATGGCTTCCTGCGAAAGCAAGACCTGATCAAGCCGCTCTTGGATGAGGTTGCTGCCCAGCTGCCTGTTGGACCAAGTGTACTTAGCGTCCTTGAGCTTGATATCCATCAGCTCATGGGAGTGGACAAAATCACTGAATTCCTCCATGCTCCTAACCGAAAGCCCTGATCCCCCCTTTTGTTTGACGGGTATAGGGGGGTGTTAAAGTCACCTGCAATCAACCACGGGATGTCCTGAAAGGCCTTGCTCATGTGGCTCAGAAGCTCCCACAGCATGCCTCTACCTTGCACGGTGTTGGGCGCATAGACATTTGAAAGGATCCAGGAGTTATTGCTGGTTATGTCATGAAACAGGACAGTAAGAACGCTGTCATCCGCCTGAATGACGCTGCCTTCCAATCTCTTGGGGTCCCAGAGGACCATAAGACCACTAGAGGCTCCTATGGAAGCCTTGAAAACCATTTCCCCTTGATCCCAAATTTTGTGAGCTAGAGACAAGGAGCACACTTCATCTGATTTCGTTTCTTGGAGGATAAAAATAGAGGGGGAAGTCTCTTTCCTTAAAGCTTTGACAACTCTCTGCTTGGGCAGGCCATTAAGGCCTCTCACGTTCCATGAGAGGACCTTCATTTAGACTATTTTGGATTCCTCCCTCTACCCCGACCTTGGGGTGGGGGAGGTTTGTTGATCTTGTTGGCCTCAAAGGTGGCCATGTCCTAAGGCACCAGAGTGCTTTGCTTTCCGTTTGCAATCTCATTTTCAATTTTCATTCTGTAGTGTTCTGCATCTGGGATTCTTCCCCTCCTTTTCTCGCTGCCACAATCTATAGCAATAGTTGAACTGCGGGTTTGCTTTGGGCTAAACTTCGGGGTGGGGATTTGCAGCTGGGTCGAGCAAGATCCACCTACACCCGCTGATGGATCTGCCACTAACTGCTCACCATTCAAGCTCTGGCCGACACCATCAGACTCCAGGGGCATGCCATAAGGGCAGCTTGGGGTTGGGTGGGGAGAGGGCCTACACGGGGAAAGGGGAGGGGAAGCAAGGGTTTTAGGGAGCCCCAAGGCTGGATCTTCAACATGGGGGCGAGCCGAATCGATGACAGGTACAACAAGGATTTCAAAAAAATTTGGGTCAAAAAATGAAGGACGAACCTGAGAAGCCGAGCCGAAATCCATGATTTGTTTTCCTTTCCATTTCTGAAGCACGGGATTTTCTTGGGGTTTCTGTTGGTAAACGCCTCTGGGAGCTGCTTTGTTGGGCCTGGCCCAGGGGCGGAGGGGTCTTCCCTGCCTATTTGTAGAGGGACCTTTAGGATTACTTCTAAATGGTGCTTCCTTGGTAGCCACCAGATCTGGACACTGATTCCTCAGGTGTCCTTGGGATTTGCACTCTGAGTAGAAGGTCGACTTGTTTTCATATTCAATGGGTTGCCTTCTTGAATAGTCCTCGTATTCCAGATCTATGAAGGATGGGAGCTCTGACTCCAGGTTTTCCGTTACACACATCCTTGCATGCGTCATGCGAGACCTAGCAAGGGTAGGGTTGTCAATCATGACCAGATCCCCAATGGCTTTGGCGATTCCTCTTAGGAAATACTCATGGAAGAACTGGGTCGGGAGGTTGGGAAGCCTGACCCAAATAGGGGCTGAGTTTATGCTCTAGTTTTTTGGATCGAAATCCTCTCCCCAAGGCCTAAGGAAAAGGCTGCGCCTGCCCAGGAACCATGGCCCGCCAGAGAGAATACGGTTTGCATCTTCTTTATTCATGAACTTGATAAAAAAAAACCCCTAGCCAATGCGACGATTTCCAAGCTTCCTGCAAGGCGCCATTTGGACAAATCCCAGGACCTTATAGTTTCAATGTCGGGCCTCCCACCCAAAAACTTGCCGATAAGGGACGAGGTCTCGAGGGACAGAAACTCTTCCATAGTGGAAGCATCAACCCTAAGCTTATTATTTTTTGGAGACAAAGATGAGAGAGATTTTGATGGGACGGTCCCATTACCTTTCAGGGTCTAGGCAAAAGAAAGTTTCCTCGGGGGGGCCGAAGCCTAGGACCCATTGTCTCGATTTTTTTCAGGTGGGTCCGGATCCCATAGTTTTTCGACTGACGCCTGAGGGCCCTCTATGTCCTTCGATGGCTCCGAATCCTCGCATCCTGTGCAACCAAGGGCACTACCAGCCAAGATCCCAGATCTGTCGGGTCTGCCTAGCCCACCTGGCCCGCCTGCCCCACCAGCTCTGCCTGCGTCCATGGTTAGGAAACCCTAGCTCCTCCTCTGTGCTCGAATCTCCCGCTCTGCTCCGCTCCGATATTCTCGCTCCTATTCAAATTCAAAAAACATAGCCTTGGTATTATTACAAAGGACAACAAATAAATGTTATGAAATCTCATTCATCTTACTCATGTTACTACAAAGACAAATACTACAAAATATTTGAGGAAACACTAATATTCAAATTTGATTGTTTCTTCCAAATTATTGTTTCAAAAGCATTTACTAACAATGAGTTCAAGCTCGACATTTTTGAAGATCAAGGAAATAAAACATACAGAAAACCAGGGAACAGAAAAGGAAGCAGTGTTGATCCACTTATGGCTTACCATATTATGAGATCAATAGTTCATAAAAGTCACCTAAAAGACTACAAGGTCAAAGACTCTTCCAAATACCTCGAAATAACAAGAAGCAATGGAATGAGAAAGACAAGAAGAGACAACAGGAAGATAGAAGCAACAACAGAAGAAGAATCTTATCTAACTGAAGAACACTCAAAGGATGAAGACCTCTTTGAAGACTAAAGTCTTCAATACCCAAATAATGTAATACAGGGAGGTGTTGGAATATATTACATTATTTGGTTCTTTACTAATGTACCATAATGGGTACATATTTAGATTAGGAGTTTATTAGGACTTAAGTACTTTATTAAAGAAATGTAATAAATGCACAAGTGTTAGAATGTGCAATGATGTAAATGTGCATGTAGTCCACATGTACATAAGTCCGTATAATAGAATCGTGAGGTGTCATAGGAATATTGGAGGCAAAGAGTTGTATCTCATTATAAATAGGCCTTCATAGAGTAGAAGTGAGTGAAGATTTTTTGAGTGTATAGGTAGAGTAGTTGTAGTTACAAGGTAGATCCATTTTGCAAATATGGAGAGGTTGTGACCTCCATTGAAGATCATTGTATATTTTCATGAGCTCTCATATATGAGCATTTCTTGAGCATTGTATCAAGTTTTCTATCATATTTTCATGCATATTAGTTAGCCATTATCATAGTTATAACACTGCATGCATATTTGCATACTTGCGGTTACATTTCCTTTAATTTTAAAGCTTCAAAAGCTAACAGGTTAGTTTGATCTTAGCACTTGATTCAGGTGCTTTGGGAGAGGTTCTTATCCTCAACCAATTATTTTCTCTTGTGTGTTTGGCAGATTGTGTTTAACGTTCCTTTTTAAGCTCATGTTTGTATTAGGTTAAAGGTTTTTGGAATGTGCAAATGCTTTAGGTAATGCCTTTACGTATTTTATTATTATAAGAGATTTTAGGTTCTTAAATATGATTTATATATAATGCTCTCTTGGCAATATTGTTGTGGATAATGAAAAGTGATGTATGTTATAGTTGTATTCTTTAAGAGAAAAATTTTGCTTTGGAAAAATGGTTAGTAAAATTTGTTTAAAGGTTATTTTTGGATTTGTAAGAAAAGAATTGAGTATGGGGATTAAAAAATTATTAAAGTTTTGTTTTATTAGAGAAGCTAGTGCCTTATTTTATTTTTGGATGTTTTCCAAAGTAAAATATAAATGGGTTCTTTGTTGTGAATGTTTATTTTGGATGTGAAATTATAGTGGTCTCTTGAGACTTGAGTAGGTAAAGGGAGCCATTATAAGAGAGAAGTATGAGATTATCTTCTTGTTGCTTGTTTCCAATGTTTGATTTAATAGCTACTTGCATCATACCTAGAGCATATTAATCTGCATTACATAAAAGAGTTGTGTTGATCCCTTAATGTTCCTCAAGTTCATGGGAGAACTTTTTTATGAAGAAGACCGTGAAAAGAAGACGATGTAGGAAGGATTTAGGAAGAATGATCTTGATGTTTCTTGGGTTGAAAAGTTGTTATGAAAACAAGAAATTGTTTTGTGTTCCTTAGATATCTTTTTGAAGTAACTTCTCTCTAAAAGAGAGTGAATATGATAGTTTTGTAATGTATATTTGGTTCAAGTTTATGCAAGAAATGATTTGATTTGCAATATTTGTCTTGCAAAAGTATTCTTTTGCTATGGAGAGTAATAAATGATTATGAGGATAGCTGCAAGCTTACTATAGTGGTAAGGGATTTGGCCTCTCTTTGAGAGGTAAAGGTTCAAACCCCACTAAGTATGAGGGGACTGGAACCCCTCATTAAAACATGTGTAAACTCATTATAAAAAATTATTATGAGGATATTTTTATGTTGGAAAAGTTTTATATATGTATTTATGATGATGCTAGCATAGTATATAATTGAGAAGAATGCTTCTTTTACATCATTTGTTATAGCTCTTATATTGATGGTTATGAATGCTTTATAGTGATGGCTTTTTATTTGAATCTCATGCTAGATTTATGTTGTAATGTTTAATTTTGAGGTTTATATTAAACATATTTTTAAGTGAAGCATTTATATCTAGAGAGAGTTGTTTTCTTCACTTGAAAGTTATCTCAGGTTAGGGAAGAATTCTTGGGATGAAACTAGAATATTATTTTAGGACCAAAGTCAATGAAATATCCCAATCCTAGAAGGAGTTGCATGAATTGAATAACTAGGTAGAAGTGGTTCATAAGAGTTGTGAGGATGCAATAACTAGGAGCTTACAAATTTGGAAGGAGTTGCGTGAATGCAATAGCCAAATTCTTATGAAATTATACACCTTGAAAATTAGGATTGGTCGTTCCCTAAATGGGAAGTTAATGGAAATCATGCACAAGACATCAGTGGTGGTCCCTTGAACAAGAAGGTTTAGGTGATCATGTTCATTGTCAATGAGTGGTAATGACATTAGTTAACCCCCAAAGGCGTGGTAACCAAACATCAGGACTTTACACCTTATTAACCTACCTAGATGGACTTAGGGTAAGGTTAGGGAATAAGCATTCCCATTTAAGTGTTATGGGCCTTAAAGGATAATCCCTACACTATGGTTATATTATCCTATATCGATGAGGGTATAGGAAAAGCGGGGGACCACATTGGCTCCTTCTAAACAAGGAGGTTTAGTAAGGTGAAACCCATAAAAAAAGAGAAGTTGGCCACTCTTGTCCATTAAGTGTCATATGCAATAACATAGAACTCAAATGTGGTGAAGCCTTGATAATGCTGAGAAAATATTGGGATTCCTTTTGTGAACCTTATAAAAATTAAAAAAAATTATCTCTCTTGGGTTGGTTTTAGATGGGTTGTTATTGTTGGTATTAGAGCTCTAGGTTGTAGGGATAGAAGCTTCCATAGAGTGCACCTAGGATGAGCCTTGACTTGATGTGCTAATTTAGGGAGACTTACTCTTTTAGGGACTTTAACATCATCTAGGATACAATAAGAATTGTATGTTTTTGGGACCGGTCAGATCAATGAGTAAAAATATTGGAGGATATAGTTTCTTATTGGGAATGGCACCTTGGAGGGAGGTAAGTGTGACCCTAATAATTATCAATTAAGTGATAATAATCTATGCTAGTTCATAAGGATTATGAAGCTAACTAACTGTAAGTACAATTGAGGTGAAATTATAACTTACCTAAATCCTTTTTATGGATAGGATATGCCATCTATTTTAAAAGTAAGTTCATCTAAGAAAACCAGGATGGTTACATAGGAGGGAAACGTAGTGCAAAAGTCTAGCTGAATTATGGACTATAGCAAGAAAATTGAGAGAATAACAACTCCTAGTAAAAGGCTTGAGAGGACAATGGACCCTAACAGGGACACCAGGGGAACAATAGGTTTTGATGGGTAGAAAATCTCTCCTTCATAGTAAAGTTGCTTCAAGAATGGTTGGAGCAGCAGCAAAAAATAATAGAAACCCTAATCAATAAGGAAGCCAATACTATAAATATAGAGTGTAGGGAGGAAGATAACCATCTTAGAAGAAGCCAAGAGGGCAAAGATCATATAGATATTGAGCTAGCTAGAGACCTTAATAATGTTAAAGTAACAAAATTTAATGGGAAAGAAGGAGGAGATGCAGTTGAGTTGTGGCCGAAAGAGTTAGAAATATTCTTTTCCATAAAATTTTACTCCTCTAAGTCTCAGACTATGTGGGTTACCCTTCATATTTTGGATGTAGCCCTAGAATGGTGGGACGCATTCAATACAGGGAAAAATATCCAAGCCACAAAACTTAAGTAGGATGATTTTGTTGGGGATTTTAAGAAAAAAATTATTTTTTATTAGTTTTATATAGAGAAGTTTAAAGAATTCTCTACACTTCAACAAGAATCACTATCAATAGAGGTGTAATTTTGAAGTATGTATTGGAGTATGAGAACAATGAGCACCTAAATATGCATAAGTTCATTTTAGGGGTAGACCCTAAGATAAGGACAATGATTAATATGCTCAAACCTAAAACTTTGCAAGAGGCTTATGACTTGGCCAGGCAAGAAGAGACTAATCTCCAAACTAAAAAGTCTTACTCTTTCTTCAACTACTCAAGGTCAACAAAGACAAAGATAAAGGAACTTAAGAAAATAAAGAGTGCAATATTTATGAAATGGGATAAGGAACAACACAAGAGAAATAAAAGAAACCAAATTTCAATAGTAGGAACAATAAGAATCAAGGACAAAAAAAGAAGAAGATAAGTTTCATTCCTCATCTTCCAAAGCAAAATATTTCGGCACAAAAAGAAGAAATAGGGGAGAAAAGATAGAAGATATCTTAGGCACCTAGAGTAGGTTGCTACATATGTGGGGGTCCTCATTATGCTAAAAAGTATCCCTAAAGATCAAAGTCAAGTCATAGAGTAGAGGAGTAGTCACACCAAATATATGCCACCATCGGGAGTCACAACCTAGATGGATAAGCAACATTGATGTTACTAAATGGTAAGTTGTTTGATAAAGATGTTAAAGTTTTAATAGATAGTGGATCTACAAATAGTTTTATTTCCACTAGTATTATTGGGGATTTGTTAGAAAAACTAGGATTTTTGGCATAAGGGTGGAAATTCAAGTTTGGTTCTGGGTGGATCAATGTTTACCTACAACTAAGATAACCCTAACCAATGGATCCACTATATGACGCTTACATGTGGAACAACTCCATGCTTTTGATATTATCCTAGGGATGGATTGGTTGAAGGCTTATGTAGCCTTAATCAACTTCCAAGATAGGTGGATTAACTACACTGGAAAGTATAAGAGGAGAGTAAGAGTTCAAAGTAGGTAAAGTTATTTTCAATCTCACTTATTTTTAGCTATGCAGTTAAAGAAAGCCATTAAAAGAGGTGGTATGTTGTATGTAGTGAAGATCAATGGAAATACTGGAGAAAAGGGGGATGAAGAAGTATTTAAGAAACATCCAATTCTACATGAATTTCAAGATGTATTCCCTAAGGATATATTGGGTCTGCCACCTCGACAAGAATTTGACTTCACTATAGAGTTAATGCATGGGGCTGAAACTATTGCAATGACACCTTATAAAATGATCCCAATCAAGTTGCAAGAACTGAAGGTGCAACTTCAAGATTTATTGGAAAAGGTTTTGATCAAACCTAGTGTGTCACCTAGGGGTACTCCACTATTATTTATGAAAAATAAGGATGGATCATTGAAATTACACATAGAATATAGGATGTTGAATAAGGTAACCATTAAAAATAAGTATCCTTTACTAAGAATTAATAACCTCTTCAATCAACTAAAGGATACTTTTATATTTTCAAAAATAGATCTAAGATTGGGGTATCATCAGTTAAAATTTTGAGAATAGGATACCCATAAGATAGTATTTAAGACCAGATATGTGCACTATCAGTTCATAGTATTATAATTTAGGTTGACAAATACACTGATAAATTTTACTAATCTAATGAATAGTGTGTTCATAAAATATATAGATCGGTTTGTCTTGGTATTCTTAGATGATATCTTAATATATTCTTGCACCAAAGAAGAACATGACCATCATTTGAGGTTAGTGTTATAGGTGTTGAGGAAAAACTAGCTATATGGAAAGTTGTTTGAGGGTGAGTTTTATATCTCACAGGTACAATATTTAGGACACATTATCTCGATAAAAGGAACTATCATGGATCCAAAGAAAATTGAGGCTATATTGAGTTGGCCAGCACCAATAAATATGTTCTAAGTCAGAAGCTTCATGGAACTCATTGGGTATTATGGACATTTTGTGAAGGATTGTTCAAAGATTGCTTATTCTATCATCAACCTTCATAATAAGGGAAAGGACTTCAAATGGGTGAATAAGTATGAGGCCGCCTTTGAGACTCTAAAAAATAAACTAACTTCAACACCGATTCTCAGGATACTGTATCATTCCAAATTTTCTGCACCCTTACCTTCAAGCTAAAGGATCCGCGCCCGGAAGGGGGATGCGAGAAGGATGGGACGATACCTCGGACTGAGAGGCCCTTTGAAGGTCGCGCCTCTCGGGGGAGGGGTATTAAGGTGATTTTTTGACGGATGGTGGGGTTCACCGAGGAAACGTTTAGTGGCAGTCTCCACGCCTAGGTTGGGAATGTGTTTGATGTGTTCAATTTTATCTTTAATCATTCAAATCCTAGGTTTGGCCAAATGAATCTAAGCTGTTCTATATGAAATGCAGATTTAAATGAATATAGAAAGCAACAATGAATATCAAGTACAAAGAATATACTAAATAAAGACAAGTTAAACCTGATTTTGGATGTTTGATGGAGATTCTAAAACTTGAAGCAGTCCAGATCGTCTGGAATTTGATAGGATCGTCTCTCATCTAACAGGATCATCCCTGATCTACTGATCTGACAAGATCGTCCCTAATCTGACAAGATCATCTCTAATCTGATGAAATCATCTCTAATCTGACGAAATCGTCTCTAATCTAACGAAATAGTCAGACAAATTTTTTAGAGACCTGCAATTACAGAAATGGATACCAAGAACAAAAAATACAATTGCAAAAGCAAGGGAAAATGATAGAAATGAAAGTATGAATGCTAGAGCGACAACTTTAGATAACAAATTAAGTAAAATGCATTGTTTTAATGACTAACTTTGACTTTATTATGCATCTAGGCTACATGAGGTGAACTCCAAGATGTAAAGCAGTAATAAGCTTAACTAATGCAAAGCAAAAATAGTAGATAATGGACAGAGAATGCAAAATCAGGGTACAGATTGCCCCCAACGTTGGCTGCAGTCGAAATCATCTGCAAAATACAGAATCGTCTTGAATTGTGGCATGATCGTCCGAGATCGTACAGGATCGTTTGCAATGATCTGAGCTTGCTCCGACTGAAGAATGACAAAGTTCCTGCAAGAAAATTCGAAAAGGGACAAAGGCAAACAGTAGTCTAAGACATTCTAATGCATGTAAAACTCGAAGTGCAGTAAAATTCAGCCAGGGGTATGTCAAGGGGAGGGCCTAAGATTAAATAGGCATAGGAAGGAGGTTGGGAGGTTGGAGATCATCCCAATTTGGGAGATCTCCAATGGGGGAAGTCTCTAACCGCGCAGACACGCTTTTGCCCTGGTTAGAGACGTCGTTGAAACAAAAGCTAATTATGAAAAATCAGTTTTGGGATGAAATCGTCTGGATGTTCTTCTCTAGACGAATTCGTCCGATCTAAGGCGATATCATCTGATCGGTGATGATATCGTCCAACGGTCACAACAAATCCTAAAAATGGCACGGAAAACAAGGGGAGCGGTTTAACAGGCGGTTCGGGGTTGAAATTTGAATTTGAATTATTACTAAAGTAATTTTAATTATTTGCTAAGGTTTACTGCATCAATTTTAGGGTGCTACATTTTGCCCCCTCTTTAGCGAATTTTTTGAAGAAAATGCGTTAAATACGAGTTTTTCTCGTTTTACGAGAAAGCAAAAATATACTCAATTTTTTAGACGATGATTCTTGGTCGAATCGTACGAATGCTGATTATGGTGCCCCCTCCGTGTTTTTACCCAAATCGAACGTTTGAGGTAAAAACGCGAAAAAGAAAAAATTAAAATGTTTTTAATTGTTTTTTGAATAAAATTAAGAAAAATAGGGAAAAACCCTAATTCATTTTTACTGTTCATTGATATATATATATATATATATGATCTTTTTTTTATGATATGACTTGTTCATATGTTTTTATGATGCTTTACTTGTTTGAATTGTTTGCTTATTGGATTGAGGATTCATATAATTATGTCATTTTGAAATATTATAATTTTGATGTCATGTTGTAAGATTTTAAATGAAATAATCTGATGTAAACAATTGGTGGTTGTGGTGTGATTTGAAAAAAAAATAAAAGGGACTTCTAACAATAATTTCAAAGGACATTGTCGCTATTATAGACCATTTCATGGAGTCGTCGCTCACTCGGTCGTCAAGCTAATCCCAGTATAGAAATATTGTTAAAAGTAAAAGAGTGCTTAAGAGATTGTCTTAAGACTTTGTGTTGTAATGATGAAGATAATGATGGTTTGATGATTTATTTTCAGATTTTCATAAAAATAGTCTGCATGAAATACGAAAAGAAATATGATTTTGCTAGGCATAAATTCCTAAGTGTAATAAAATTTTGAAAAATTCCTTAGAATTTATACCATGGTTGCAAAAACTGAATTTGAACATAATGACATGAAATAGAATAAGTGTTTGTTTGTTTGTAAAGCATAATTGTGTAACATAATGATGCAAGTCACATGTTGTTATGAATTTTATTTTAAAATACATGGAAAATAAAATTAGAACGATGGTTTGCGCTAGGCATAGAATTATAGGTATAGACTTATACCATCATCGCGAAATCCAAAGAAGAAGATAGATTGTTGGTTTTATTGCAAGATGCATTTTTGACTTTTGATAAACAGAAAAATAATAAGATGAAAATTTTGTTTGAAATTATTTTTGAAATTTTATGAGAAGATGTATGTAATTGCTTTTATACAAAACAAAATTATGAAATAAAAGGATAAAATTATTTTGAAAAGAGTTATAGAAATATTTTAAATTTTTTTTTTTTTTTTTTTTTTTTTTTGGTATAAGGTAGAGGTGGTTATAAGGTCCACAAACCTTTTACAAAGTCAAAATGGGCTGGTTCTAGCATCAAGCCCGTATAATCAAAATACAAAATGGATCTTTCTAAGACTCACATTAAGCCATACTTAGAGTCCACAATCCTATACTTGTCGCTTGACTATTCAGATAAAACAAAAACCAAACAACACCTAGCACTTACTAACACTAGGTTGTCTGTATCGTACACTTGTCACCTCCCGTGCCCCAAAGAAATGGGATGCCTTTTCTCGCCTAATTCCATCTCGTCGGATTACTCATCATCAGCCCCTCCGATCTCCCCGATGCTCTAACGAGTTTGATCTTAGCTCTTCTCTAGCAACCAACACCAATAGTTCTTGAGGGAAGTTATCCTTCCAAATTTGCATCTCCCCAACGAAACCGCAATATTTGCCATTAGATCCGCCGCTCGGTTCCCTTCTCTCAAGGTGTGTTGGATTCGGGCATTAACCAAATGAGATTTATGAATCTTTGCTTCTAGGATAAGCTCCAATATGGTCCATATGGGGTCTTTATCCTCCTTAATTGCCTTGATTATATTAAGCGAATCCCCTTCAAAGATAACTTCCTTATAACCCTCAAGTCTGGCAATTCTCATTGCTCGCATGCGAGCTCGGGCTTCGCAAAATGATTTGTTTGAGTTCCCAAAGGCTCGAGAAAGGCAAGGACCACTTTTCCTTCCTCATTTCTCAAAACTCCTCCCGCTCCCTGCAGCCCTGGATTTCCTTTAGCTGCCCCGTCAAAATTAAACTTAACCCACTTTTGTGTGGGGGTATCCACTTGACACCATCCCGTGGGTTGGTTGTAATGTCTAGGTCTGGAAGTTCCTCTCCCCAGTTCCGCAAAATCCTCCTTTCCCTTAGAGACATGGTCTCATTTTTGAAGAAGAAAGTTTTCCAGCTTTTCTTTCAAAGCTCGATTATTTTATTACCACATAACCTCGGATCTTTCTTACGTCCTTTAAATACTCTCTTATTTCTCTCATTCCATATCCCCCATAAAAAATGGGGTAAGCCGAGCTTCCGGAGCCAAGTCAAAAGCTTTGCCCTGAAGGGGGAAGCCCACCGTATGCGTAAGTCGACATGCTATTTGGACAGACCCAATCTATATGAAATTTGGACAGGATCATTTGGAAGACTCTACAAGAAAAATCACAAGTTAGAAATATATGACTTACGATTCTATTGCTTTCTCACACAAGATACATCGATTGATGAATTGGAAACCTCTCCTTTGCAGATTATCTATTGTCGGGATCTTATTTTGAACTCGCCAACCAAAAGAAGAAAGCTATTTTTGGGGTTAAATTATTTAACCAAATAACGTAAGTCGGAGTCCAGCCATTGAATCCTGAGTGGATTAACTTATAGGCGATTTTTATTGAATAGATCCCACTTGTAGTTTTGCCCCAAATCGCCTTGTCTCTTCCTCCCCAGGAATGATCAGGAACACCCTTAAAGCATCATTGAGTTTGGTTAGGGCCACCTTCTCTTGCTCGACTGATTATGAACCGTGATTTTCTTCCAAGAAGAAGTTTCCGTGCTACAAGAATAAAATCCCCTACTTTTCCTCCCATTTCCTTCGAAAGTTTATGTTGGAGGACCCGAAGGTCTAAGTTATCTTTCGTAGGGGCCTCTTCCAACCACGGGTCTTTCCAAAAGTCCACTTGTCTTCCATTACCAATTCTCCATCCGATGCCTTTCCCGACTACCTCCCGACATTCGAGCAAACAATTCCAAAAATAGGATCCTCTAGGAAGATTATCACTTTCAGAAGTCCCGATTATTTCGATATATTTTGCCTTAAGAAGTTTTACCCATCCCAATTGATCATTATTGATAAATCTCCATACCCGTTTGCCAATCGTAGCTTGATTCAATTCTTTCATTCTCTTTAACCCCGTGCCCCCTGATCCTTGCTTGCACACACCTGATTCCATGCTACCAACGAAATTCTCTTTCTCTCCTCTGAACCTGACCACAAGAAGTTGCGTTGAATTAGCTCCAATGTAGCTCGGACCTTTGCAGGCATTCTAAATAGAGACATGTAGTAAATTGGAATGCTCTGTAAAGTAGTTTGAACTAATAAGGCTTTTCCTGCGGAGCTGAGAAGGCTGCCCTTCCACCCTGCTAACTTTTTGGAGATCCTGTCAATGACTGAGTTCCACAAAGTAGCCTTCATTCTTCCTTCGAACATAGGCATGCCTAGATAAGTTGCTCGGTAGAAGCTCCTTTCCACAACCGAAGAGGTTAGCTATTCTTTCCTCCCTCCCACCAGGCGTGTTAAAGAAATAGATGCTACTCTTCTTATAGTTTATGTACTGTCCTGCTTCTGTCTCATACTTGGTTAGAATTCTCTTCAACTTCCTAGCTTGAGGCACCGAGGCTTTGGACACAATGATTGTATCATCCACAAACTGTTGGTGAGACACTGGCCCCGCTCGTTGAGGCTGGTTTAAAACCTTCCAATTGACCATCTGCCACCGCTGCTGAAATGTTCCTACCCAATGCTTCCGCTAAAATAATAAACAAGTATGGAGACAAAGGATCTCCTTGTCGCAACCCCCTTTCACTCTTAAAGTAACCGGAGGGTGACCCATTCACCATGAAAGAAAATCTTGTAGTAGAGATACAACTAAAAATCAACTTAATCCACTGGGGACAGTAACCAAACTTACCCAAAATCTTGGTGAGGAACCGCCATGAGACCCGGTCGTAGGCTTTATTCATATCAAGCTTTAGTAACATACCTGCTTCCTTACTAGTCACCATTGAATGAATAACCTCATGAATTGTGATGATACCATCCAATATTTGTCGCCCTTTCACAAAGCCACCTTGGTTCATATCAATGATGAAAGGAAGGATAACCTTCAACCTATTGGCGATTGTTTTTGTGAGAATCTTCATCAGAGTGTTACATAAACTGATAGGGCGAAACTGGAAAATTCCATTGCTCCCACTAGTTTAGGGATGAGAACTAAAAAAGTAGCATTAACTCCTTCCGGGATTTCCATGTCCTTTTGAGCCTCAATTATAGCTTCCACTACATCATTGCCTAGGATATCCCAAAACTTCTCGGAAGAAAGCCGCAGGGAAGCCATCCGGTCCCCGGGGAGTCGTTACCATCCATGTCAAAAACGACCTTCTTGATTTCCTCCTTTGTGAAAGGACTAAGTAAGAATCCATTAAGATTATCGGTTACGAGGGGTGGAATGGCTGCCAACAGAGAGTCCTCTTCTTCAATAGTCGGATTTACATCTTCTAGCAATGATTTAAAGTACTCAACCGCTTCCCTCCTTATGTCTTCCATATCTTTGGTGTTAGACCCATCGGCCATCTTGATCTCCTTAATTTTGTTAGTACTCCCGTGGCGAAGAGTAGAGACATGGAAGAACTTTGTATTTCTCGTCACCCTCCTTTAACCAACGCAATCTGGATTTCTCGCCTCCAAAAGGTTTCTTCAAATCCTAGCATCGTGTGGTATTCGGCTAATGACTCCCTCTCCCGGTTTCTCAAATCCTCCGTAAGTCGCTCCGACTTCAACTTCTCCCGTAGTTCATTGATCTTGTCTTTTAGTTCTGCCTTTTTAACAAAAATATTGCCAAAGGAAGTTTTGTTCCACTCTCTAATGTTAGCCTTCACATTCCTTAGTTTACATGCCACTTGGGCCGGTTTCGAACCATTATACTTTTTGTCCCACCATTGGGCAACCGGATCCTTGAGATCCCGATGTTGGAACCACATAAGTTCGAATCGAAAGGGTCCGATGTATCTTTTCTTAGAGTCCTCCCCTCGTTTCCCATAGAATTGGGTTGTGATCAGACCCGATTCTTGGGAGTGCCGTTAATGAAGAGTCCCCAAACCTCTCCGGGTATTCTTGAGAAAGAAGAAACCTATCTAATCTTATCTCGAATTTGGTTTTCCTTCAATCTTTTGTTAGACCATGTATAGGAGAATCTACGCAGTCCACATCCATCACCTCATGTTGCTCAACAAAATCTCTAAACTCGTAGATATCAGCAGCTATTCTTTGAGAGCCCCCCAATTTATCTACAGGATTAAGGTAGCAATTGAAATCCCCCGCCACAATCCAAGGGTAGTTGGGGACCGTCTCCCTCAATTCAGCTAGTTGACTCCAAAGAACCCTTCTCGATCCCTCGTCTAATCGGAGCATATACATTCGTTAAGATCCACTCTTCCCGTGTGGTTTTATCCACACATAAGAGACAAATAAACCAACTAGACATCGGAATCACTCTACTATCAATCACATTTTTGTTCCACATAACCAAGAACCCTCCTCGCTGTTCCAGTGGCCTCTTGGCATACTACTTCAGCTTCTCGCCAAGTCCTATTCTTAAAAGGAATAACTCTACTCTCCTCCATTTTAGTTTCTTGCAAGAAAATCATATCCGGTTTGTGTTCTTGTCTAAGAGCATACAAAGCTCTTATTTTTGGCAGGATTACTCCCACGAATATTCCATGAAAGGATCTTCATTTATGGGCTTTGGATCCTCGAGCCTTCGCCCCAAAGAGCAATACCGCTTGAGTGCCATCGCCCACTCCTCGCTCGCTTCTTTCTGCCTTAAGGCAGCATTGCTAGGTTTCCCTCTTCCTACCGAACCATATCCCCATACATCCGCTCTAGGTTGAAGTTCCTTGGGATTCACTTGGCTTCTAGTAACCATCTTGGGTAGGTCAGTCTTGGTATTTGGGGTAACAATCTGGCTTTCCAGGTTAACTGGTCTTTTTGACAGTGGAGATGATTCCGTGCTCTTAGCTTCTTGATTAGTAGATTCTTTTTTCCCTGCTTTGGGGTTACACTGATCTTGGTGGTTCACCTCTTCCTCCTGGAGTATCCTTGCTCGTATTATTAGTTTCCTCGCTCCTTCCTCCGATTTTTCTCCTCTAAATCCTTCTCTTGAGTCTCCTCTACCTCAGATTCCACTTCTTGGCTGTCCATCTGATCTCCCTTCAAATGATTTAATGCATCAAAACTGTTCTCCACTGGGATGTTGATCTCCTTGGAATTTCTTCCCATAAATTCCTCTGCAGGACATGGGACCACTTCCACCGAGCCTCCATAGGCCTCCCGTATCACCCAATCAAACTTACTTGCCCTGTGGCGTTGATCTATGGGGTTCTTTCCTTTGTGATTTGGATCTGAGGCTTGTCGTATCATCTTAGGAGCAAAGTTGAGCTTGAGGGTTCCCATCAAAGGGACCAGCTCCCCGGTGAGAGGGTTTTGGGGCATAGGAATTTTTGGGAGGAGGGTTAAAACGTTGCCTCTTGCTTACAATAGGGCGAACAGTGTCTCTGATATTCGGATTTCGAGCTCCACGTCCTTGAGGCCCGAGGTTGGGTAGGAATGGAGATCTCTGGGGGAGGGATATTATTCTGGGTTTGAGGATCAGTATTTTGGAGTGGGGGCTGGTTCTTGGAAATGCAGTGGATACCCTGGTGCCCTACCTTCCCACAAACACTACACTTAAAAGACATATTTTCATATTCAAATACCTGAGTATGAAGGCCAAACATAGACGACAAAATAATGGATTTAGGGAGCTCTTTACTCAAGTCCGCCAACACACACATGCGAGCAGACAGGAGTCTTGTTTTGCTCAAGGTTGCAGGATCAATAGCTATTAGTTCTCCAATCTCTGTAGCTATCCCACCCAATATTTGTTCGTTCCAAAAAGCAGAGGTAATCCCGGCATCTTAACCCAAATAGGAGCCAAATCCAACACTCGAGTCTGGGGGTTGAAATCGGGGGACCAACGCTTCAGATACAAGCCCCTTTTCCCAAAAAACCAAGGACCTCCTTGGAGAGTCCTTTCCATGTCCTGTTCACATTGAAATGTCACCAAAAGAAAACTCTTGGGTAAAGCCTTAATCATCATACCGGCCCTTGGCTGCCATTTTTGGATGGCCCATCTCCTTATGACTTCCATGTCCGGCCTCACCCCCATAAATTTAGCCACCAAAGATGTTCTGCCCTCCATAGCCACATGCTGAGCTAAGGAATCCGGGACGTGCAACCTACCATTGACAGATTTTAGATTAAAACAAGAGTCGGATAATTTTTGCTTACCGCGAAGAGCATTAAGATATGAAGGTCTCCAGTTTCTAGGTTTCTCTTTGTCTCCTTCTTGGGTCTTCCTTTGATCCTGACGCATAGAGTCCTGGTCCCCCTCGGAGAAATCTTCAACCGCATCCGCCCAACGCCCTTGGACCGGTTCCAATAGAACTTCCTTGTCCACATCCTCCGCCCGGGGGCCTGCTATCTCGCCAGAGCCCCCACCTGCCGCGTCTGCTGATCTGCCCTCTGAAGTCCCACACCTAGGGTTTGATGCCCCTAGACCTCTCGCTCCTCCTCCTTGCTGCTCCATCCGTCCACACTACTTGAGAGTCATTGGTTCACTATAGAAATATTTTAAATTATCTCAAAGAGAAATGTAGATTTATAAGGAATCCTCATGTGCAAATGTGAGTTCATTACCAATTTGGATTTATCATAATGATACAAAATGTCTCAAATACAAATGTGTGTGCGATTGTATTGTTCATTTACCAATTTTGAGCAAGATAATTTGATACAAGTAATTTGCCTTGACCAAATAAATGTTCGTTGACCATGATTTATATGCATGTAACCGTACTAGACTACTATGTAAGTTAGGTTATCAAGAGCTAGCTAATCCATAAGCCGATAGAGGTCTCGTACAAAAGAAGGTTGCTAATGTGACAGACATATCGCCATGCTAGGATTTACCCAAGGCCAAGCGGGTTGGGCACAAACCACCTGTTATGGGACTTACCTCACAGTTTTCGAATAATTGAGAATTCCAGGGATTTAAGCTCATTCACCCTTCTTTTCTTTTCAAGGGGTAGGGAAAGGAGTTTATTGTATTTTGCTTTTGCTTTTCACTTTTGCTTCTCTTTTTTTTTTTTGTATTTTTGCTTGATATTTGAGATAATGCTGAAATATTGCTATGATAATTCAAAATAACCTTTTTCTTTTTCTCTTTTTCTTGAATTTTTCTTTTATCCCTATGCTAGGGATACTTTCTCGGATTAGCTGTAGAGCAAGGGATTTTTATTCTGGGTAGGGGTGAGCTTGTCCTTTTGTCAATTCTCAAAGATTTTAGACCATGTGCATGATAGGATAGCAGGGGAAACTTTTCGCTCAAGAAACCACGTCTACTATGTAGCATCATATTGAATTTGCAATGAAATCATTTTAATGTGAAAAAATATACTTGGTTTAAGTAAATAACAAGATCAATTCTCTATGCTCAAACTTTATTTAATTCAACATGTGGACTTTGATATAAGAGAGATAAATAATCATGCCAGATAAAATCAAGATATTTATTCATGTATTATGAAATGTGAGGGATTCCAAATAAATGCTAATTTATCCAAAATAACTGAAAATATAACTGCAATACTTCACAAATTGGATAGGTGCAAAAATAAAAGATATATTTTTTTTGAAGATTTTGACAATTTTGATGTTTTTGTATTTAGATTTTAATTGATGAAATTAAATTGGTGGTATATACAAGATGATCTATATACACTAGACAAGGTTATTTGAGTATAGCATGTCTAAGGTTGCTTCAAAATCAAAGGAGGTTTTGAAGGATAATTTGGTTGTGTTGAAGGTAAGAACAAAAGGTGATGAATAAAAGGTAGTGATAACAAAAGATTTGTTATAATGTAGAATAATGTAGCAAAAGATTTGATTTTTATATGTGGAAAATTGATCATGTTACAAAATATAATGTAAGAAGGATAAGAAAGTTTATTTTTATCACTATATTCCAAGTCTTGATAAGATGGAGGGAGCGTATATGAAATATATGCATGGGTGTTATTTGGTAAACAATAGTGAATGTATAGAACTTGATGTTTCAACCATTAAATATCCTTCAAATGGTGTCGGGTCATTATGTATGGTAACACTTTTATTTGCAAGTTCAAATTTCAAACATTGGTGAAGAGTGGAAGGGACAACCCTCATCGTATGAACCCAAGGACTTCTGAGAAGTAGATTGTAAGGTGAAGGGAAATATGCTACATAAAGTATCCAGAATCTTGGATCCAATATTAAGGGGAAAAATTATAGTACCTTGAACTTCTTGAATTTCATTGTTTATAATAACATTTGATTCATTAAGATCTTCTTCCTTTGATTGGAGTTTTTGGAATAATTGATAAGTGCATAAATTAAGAGAGGAGCCATTATCTACCATGATAGTTTTAACAGGTGTTTCTTTACTAGATCCTGTAATGTAAAGATAGTAGTCTTCTTGTGGAATAGAGGAAGGAATCTCCTCATCATAGAATGAAATATGGTTAACCTCAAGAGGGTTTACACCATTAATTATGTTCTTAGAGAAAATATGATGAGGAACAAATTGTTGGCTAGGTATCTTGAACAAAGTTTCCTTTGATGAGAACTTTGTAATACTTCTAAAAGGGATATCTTTGCTTGAGGATTAATCACTTGTTGTTGGGTATCAAAGTGGATTTTAGATTGAGATTTTGATTCTAAAGATGAGCTTTCTATGCTTACATTCCATTTTGGATCATTATCTAGAGTCAAAGATAGTTTTGAAGGTTGGTCAAATGAGGAATCCATATCTTGAATATCAGATTGAATTGATTGAACTTGAGGTTGCTCATTTGTAGTTTCTATTACAATATTAGTAATATCATCATGATGGGACACATTAACATGCAATATTTGATTGGTTTCCTGTTGTTGATAATTGAATAGGGGTTCTTGGGAGATCCCCATGTCTTGATTGATTATTGGTATTTGTTATGTAGGAGTTTTATTGCTTACTAGAGATTTATAATCAATTGTATATTGTAATTCCTTTATATTAAAAAGACCCTCATCAATCAAATATTGAATTGCACATCTTAAATCTTTACAATTTTATGTCATATGTCCATCTACTCTATGATATTCACAATGTAGCTCGGGTTTAAACCAATATGTTGTGGTATCAGGTTGTCTTATGGAAGGGAGTTCAATCCTATTTGTGTCAAGTAAATACTTGAGAATTATATCCATTGGTTGATTGAGCTTAGTAAATTTACGTGATGAAGGTTTTCGAGAGGTTTTTGATATGTGCCTTAGGAATTCAATCATAAAAGGGCCTAATGGTTTCTCACCTCTACTTTCTTTATTATGGGTAGAATGATGACAGGAAGATTGTGAAGTAGGAGGTGAGTGCATGGTAGGATTGGAAGAATAAGTATTTTCTTGTTGAAATGGATGTGTTGTATTGAAAGAAGAATATTGAAAGGGTGGTGGAGGATTGTATGTGGATTGATAGACATAATATGGATATATGGGAGAATAGATAATATCATTATGGAGAGGATTGGAAAAGGGATTGTCCTGTTGGGTTAAGGATGAAAAATGAGAAGAGTGTGATGGAGGTGATGTTGAATAGGGATAAGGTTGGTCATAATCAACAAATGTATTTGGCTGAATTCTTCCAACATTACTGATGGGCTCATATTGATTTGAGTAAAAACTCATGGTTTCTTTAGTACTTCTAAAAGTAATATTTAGCATCTATTATTTAGAATTGAATCTAAAACATATAAACATGAAATGATGATTTTGTTTTTGTTTTTCTTGTATACATATATATATTTTTTTGTTTTTTTATATTTTGAATCAGAAAGATGCCTATGTTATTCACGTCGGGTTCACCAAAATGTATCGTTCCAAATTTTCCGCACCCTTACCTTCAAGCTAAAGGATCCACGCCCGGAAGGGGGATGCGAGAAGGATGGGACAGTACCTCGGACTGAGAGGCCCTTTGAAGGTCCCGCCTCTCGGGGAGGGGTATTAAGGTGATTTTTTGATGGATGGTGGGGTTCACCAGGAAATGTTTAGTGGCAGTCTCCATGCCTAGGTTGGGAATGTGTTTGATGTGTTCAATTTTATCTTTAATCATTCAAATCCTAGGTTTGGCCAAATGAATCTAAGTTGTTCTATATGAAATGCAAATTTAAATGAATACAAAAAGCAGCAATGAATATCAAGTACAGAGAATATACTAAATAAAGACAAGTTAAACCTGATTCTAGATGTTTGATGGAGATTCTAAAACTTGAAGCAGTCCAGATCGTCTAGAATTTGACAGGATCATCTCTGATCTGACAGGATCGTCCTTGATCTACTGATCTAACAAGATCATCCCTAATCTGACAAGATCATCTCTAATCTGACGAAATCGTCTCTAATCTGACTAAATCGTCTCTAATATGATGAAATAGTCAGACGAATTTGTCAGAGACCTACAATTACAGAAATGGATACCATGAACAAAAAATACAATTGCAAAAGCAAGGGAAAATGATAGAAATGAAAGTATGAATGCTAGAGCGACAACTTTAGATAACAAATTAAGTAAAATGCATTGTTTTAATGACTAACTTTGACTTTATTATGCATCTAGGCTACATCAGGTGAACTCCAAGATGCAAAGCAATAATAAGCTTAACTAATGCAAAGCAAAAATAGTAGATAATGGACAGAGAATGCAAACTCCGGGTACAGATTGCCCCCAATGTTGGCTGCAGTCAAAATCGTCTGCAAAATACAAAATTGTCTTGAATTGTGGCGTGATCGTCCAAGATCGTACAGGATCGTCTACGACGATCTGAGCTTGCTCCGACTGAAGAATGACAAAGTTCCTGCAAGAAAATTCGAAAAGGGACAAAGGCAAACAATAGTCTAAGACATTCTAATGCATGTAAAACTCGAAGTGCAGTAAAATTCAGCCAGGGGTATGTCAAGGGGAGGGCCTAAGATTAAATAGGCATAGGAAGGAGGTTGGGAGGTTGGAGATCATCCCAATTTTGGAGATCTCCAACAGGGGAAGTCTATAACCGCGCAGACACACTTTTGCCTCGGTTAGAGACGTCATTGAAACATAAGCTAATTATGAAAAATTAGTTTTGGGACGAAATCGTCTGGACGTTCTTCTCTAGACGAATTCGTCCGATCTGAGGCGATATCATCTGATCGGCGACGATATCATCCAACGGTCACAACAAATCCTAAAAATGGGATGGAAAACAAGGGGAGCGGTTTAACAGGCGGTTCGAGGTTGAATATTTGAATTTGAATTATTACTAAAGTAATTTTAATTATTTGCTAAGGTTTACTGCGCCAATTTTAGGGTGCTACAGATACCATATCCTCTGGAGAATTTTACAGTATGTATGGATGATTCCCTACAAGGATTAGATGGGGTATTATCCCAAGAAGAGGCTATAATAGCATATGAGTCTAGAAAGCTCAAGAAACATGAGGTAAACTATGCTACACATGACCTAGAACTGGAAACAATTTTGCATGCCCTAAAGGTTTGGAGATACTATTTGTTGGAAAAATATTTTGAGCTAAGGATAAAACATCAAAGTCTAAGGTATATTTTTACCCAACACATGTTGAACACAAGACAAAGAAGATGAATATAGTTCTTAGTAGAGTACAAATTTGGTATTGAGTATATCAAAGGGAAAATAAATAAGGTTGTTGATGCCTTGAGTAAGAGAAGCCACATAACACCATTAACCCGAAATCATATAGACTTGATGGATTAAGTCAGAGAAATGCAACTATAGGACCCATACTGCATTGAAATATGGGATTAAACCAAGAGAAATCTTGAAGAGAATAAGGATTTCAATATAAAATATGGATTTTTATGCTTCAAGGATAGGGTGGTTATACCCAAAACTGGTGATTTAAGGAGATTGATTATGTAAGAGGTATATAATTCTCCTTATTTCACCCATCCAAGAGGGTCAAAATGAGGGAAATCATGAAGAAGATATTCTATTGGGTAGGAATGAAGCAAGATATCATCGGATTTACTGCAAGATGTTTAGAGTGCTAAAAATTTAAGGCATAACATCATCATCCAATAGGGAAATATTAGCTACATGATATACCTACATATAAATGGTAGGTAATATCCATGGATTTTATTGTGGGATTACCTAAGACTAGGTACCAACATGATGCAATCCTAGTAGTGGTTGATAAGTTGACCAAGGTTGCATATTTCATACCAGGGAACATCAAGGATGATGCACCGGTATTAGAAAATAAGTTTGCTAAATAAATTTTTAGGTTACATGGGTTTCTTGAGGTGATCATATTAGACAAGGATTCTAGGTTCACATCCGAATTCTGGCAAGCTCTTCACCATGCAATGGGAACTAAGTTGAATATTAGTTCTACATATCATCCAAAAATTAGATGGTCAAACTGAGAGGGTAAACCAAGTTTTAGAGGACATGCTTCACATGTATTGCATGGACCAAAAGTTCAAATGGGAGAACTTTTTGCAATCTTGTGGAATTTGCATACAATAATGGTTACCATGCATCTTCGAAAATGATCCCATTTGAAGCCTTGTATGGCAGGAGATGCAAAACACCTCTATCATGGGACAATATAAAGGATTGAGTGGTGATCAGACTAAACACCATCAAAGAGATGGAGGAGTAGCTCAGAATGATCCAACTTAGGCTCAAGGAAGTGGTCGATCACCAAAAGAGCTATGTCGATTTGAAAAGATCACCAAGATAATTCTTTGTGGGAGATAAATTCTTGAGTTAAACCCATGAAAAGTGCCATCAAGTCAACTAAGTTGGATCCTCGCTATGGTGGATCCTTTGAGATAATTGATAAGATCAATCCAATAGCCTTTAGGCTCACCTTGCCACCCAACCTGTAAAAAATCCATGATACTTTTACACAATATCCCTGCTAAGAAAATATGTTGTTGATCCTACTCACGTTTGAAATGTTTCTAAATTATAGATGGAAAATCCCTCAACCATTAAGGTGAGACCAATAAATATTCTAGGGTTTCATTCCAAGATGTTGAGGAAACAAATCCTAGATCAATGTAAGGTCAAATTTGATTGGTACTCTTAAAATTGTGCAACATGGGAAGATGCTAAAGAAACGAGGAAGCAATTCCCATAATTGTTTGAATGAAATATTTAGTTATTCACTTGTAAGAAACACAAAGGACTATGTTTAGCACAAGGGGAAAGTATGTAACAACCCTCCTTTACAAGACTCATTATTAACAATGAATTATATATTGGTGTGGATGTCTAATGCATAGCTTTATTTTGTGTCAATATGATTGGGTAATTGCACTTTTAACTTGGAATAAGGTACTACTAATGTATTTGTGGGTGAAAGACTAGGTACTCTCATTCGTGTATTTATAAGGGTGAACCACCTGAGTTGATAGATATTTTGGAAAATGATGGTGATGACTTGTTCATCGATAACTTTAAGGTAAAAATTACCTTCATGTAGAGGCATTGCACGTGTGCTTGATTTGATAAATACAATATTGGGCTGGGAGATTGCTTTAGCGAAGGAGTCATCTTTAGTATGATGGGGATAACATTTTAGTTATCTTAAAAAGCCATCTACTTAAATATAAAGCAACATTGTACAATTTGGAATGGTAAATCCTTGTCTTGATTGTGTTGGAGATTTTGGATTAAGTGGTTGGTCAATAAAAGCATTAATAGGGGTAATATTATTAATGCTTAATATTAATGTCAATTTAGATAATTCATATTGACTTATGGTATTAATTAACAAGTAATTGGTCCTTCCACAATGTTAAAAAATAATTCTATCTTGGAATAATTATTTGGTTTGCTTTTATAAGCCATGCTTAATAACTAAAGAAAAGGTATTAAAGGATAAATTAATCCAAAATTTTCTAATATTGGAAACTTAATTATTATATTTGCATGAGGAAGTTATTTTGGCTTCATTAAATTGCATGATCCATAACTTCCTTGCTTGGCCTTGATGATTCTTGGCAACGTTCGAGCATTGTTGGCAATGGTGGCCACCATCGAGCTGGAGCATGTTGGTAATGGTGGTCACCAAATCTAAGAAGGAATGAGAGGGGACTCCCACCTATTACAAGAATTCAAATTGTTATTTGAGAGGCTCAATGAGTTTTTTTGAGGGTCGCTAGGAAGCGGAGGAAAACAAGGTGAAAGTAGGAATTTTGCACCATATAAAAGCAATAAAATTGAAACACGATGATTTAAACAATAAAAGGAATATTTTATTAATTTATCTTTTCAGAGTGTTACAAGAGCACTCCCTCGAGGTATCTTATCAATGATACAATAGATACAATAGATCAACAGAACATCTCCAGGTGCAATATTTAATATTTTTGTACCAGCATAGTTGTTTGGTGAGAAGATTTCCTTATGACTATTGTGTAAGAGTTAGATTTAAATTTTTTTGTTGTCTTTGAAGCATGTAACCTACATAGAAGGAAATAGTAGCAAATCAATAGCATGGGCAAGGTCTACCTAGGTCGGACCCATATTTGATCTAAAAATGTAAATGAAATAAACAATGATAAAATGCATGGAATGAGAAGGATCTAAGCTAAAATGCAAATTGTAGATTAAGATTGAAGCTACCATGCAAGAAAAAAGTAAAAATTGATCACCTGATTGTGATCTTCTCGGGTCAAGATGATTTTGATTGTAACCATCTCAGATTGAGATGGGTTCTCTACGGATCATCTCAGGGGGAGACCGTCGCTATTGCAAGTCTACATTTTGGCATAAATAGGTCTAGGAAGAATTTGAGATGATACGAGGAGGTATTATTAATTAATTTTTGGTGATTTTGAAGGCAAGTTTACAGGTTTGAGTGATCTAGAGTAGCAATGTTGATCAAGATAGGGAGAGGAATGTAGCTTCACATCTAAGGTGAGCAATCCAACAACATGGTTTTTGATAGTGGGAAAGCATGGTGGATAATTTCAGCAACACTTCATTGCTTTGGTATTCAAAATATGATCTCTCGAATAACAAGGAAGAGCCTAGTTTTATAGCCTCCAACATGAGTTAAGTGAGGAAAGGGGGAAATAATAGTAGGTGGATTGGATGCCAAATTACTAGTAGTTGTTGATTACCTGTAGGTTGTCCCTTTTGTTGTTGGCATATGACTACAGGGTAGCGTGCAGGTAGGTGCCAAATATTTTCTTATTTACAATCACTATCAAGTAGTTAACTACCATTTTTTTTTAAATTTGATTTTGTGTGACCATATCAGGTTGAGACAGTCAAGAGAATGTGACCATCTCGGGTCGAGATGGTCATGACCTTAAGACCATCTTGGGTCGATATAATTAGGGTTCTTATGGGGAAAGATGTTGAACTAACCCTGAAGTTGCCCAAGATGGGTTGTATGGGTTAGAAGGAGAGATCTTTGGGAGTCTCCTTGTGATGATGCATTTTAGGTGTCTATAGATGTCCCTTTTTGGGATGCTTTATGCCTAAGCACAATGTGAAGCAAAAATAGATGATCTAAAATGGTTGAGTTGATGATGAATGATGTTAATTGATGTAAATAACCTCAAATAGGAGTGATGCAGGTCTAAAATAAAAGTCAATGTGGGATACCCTAATCATGGAAATAGACACACGTCGTTGAATAATTACCTTTGATAAATTGAAGAACTTTATTTTGGTTAACTTTTTAGCCAAGTAGATAGGATTTTAGTCTACAACATTTAGGCTTTCAACTATGAATAGACAATATTTTAGTCTACAAGATTTTAGGCTTTAGGTATACCAAGTGTTGGTTTGATTTAAATTTTGTTATTTATCCCAACAAAAAGGGTTTATGATAGTCTTTGGTAATGGTTTTTGGACAAGCACAATTTCTAATATTGAGTGTTTGAGTATTGACTTGATTTGAGATGAGAATTTTGAGATATTGACTACCCCCTCAAGCTATGAGGCGATGGAGAGGTGTGAAATGATGAGAGCGATGAAGCACTTGACAAAGATGGAATGGTTAGCATGAAAATTTGTTTGGTAATTTTTTTATGAGTGGCCTTATGGTAATCTACCCATCCTACCAGATTGCATGGATAACTAATCACTGCAACCGCCAGGTGACTAGAGTAGATCACTAGATATGAGGTTCACTCAAGGTTAGGCTAGCTAATCTATGATCAAAAAGCAAATTCTAAGCTATTTTAGGAAAGAAAAAGCTATTCTAGATCTTGACCATGGGGTTTGGTGCCTCTGGAGCCTTTTGAACTAAAATTGACCAAATTATTTTGGTGCCTTTGGAGCATTTTGAACTGAATTAACCAAAGGGATTTTGATACATCTGGAGTATTTTAAACTGAATTGACCAAAGGGGTTAGGTGCCTTTGGAGCATTTTGAACTGAATTGACAAAAGGGGTTTTGATGCCTATAGAGGATTTTGAACTGAAATTAGATTATGATCTTCTGGTAAATTGCATGAATGATGATCTAAATAAGTGTCCTTATGGTAATCTACTCCTACCAAATTGTATGAATAACCAATCGCTGCAACCGCCAAGTGACTAGAGTAGATCACTAGATACAAGGTTCACTTGAGAATATTTTGACCAAAGGGGTTTGGTGCCTTTGGAGCTTTTGAACTGAAATGTGACCAAAGGGGTGAGATGCCTTTGGAGCCTTTTGAACTAAATTGACCAAAGGGGTTAGGTACCTTTGGAGCATTTTGAAATGAATTGACCAAAGGGGTTTTGATGCATCTAGAGCATTTTGAACTGAAATTAGATTTTGACCTTATGGTAAATTGCATGAATGATGATCTAAACAAGTATCCTTATGGTAATCTACTCCTCCTTCCAAATTGCATGGATAACCAGTCGCTGCAACTACCAGGTGATAGAGTAGATCAATAGATACAAGACTCACTTGAGAATATTTTGACCAAAGGAGTTTGGTGCCTTTGGAGCTTTTGAACTGAAATGTGACCAAATGGGTGAGATGCCTTTGGATCATTTGAACTGATTTTACCAAAGGGGTTAGGTGACTTTGGAGCATTTTGAACTTAAAGTGACCAAATAAGTGTTCTTTGTTGGAAATTCTGAGTAAGTTGTGTTGTCATTGATGTCAAAAGGTTGATGTCAGAGAGCACTTTGTATGGCAGGAATATTCTTCTATGGTTGATATGATTGGAATTGATCAAGGCAAAGTTCATCCCAAAAGCAAGCAAATTGGTTGAAAGAAGAGGCCATGGTTTAAAAGGAAAGACAAATATTATTATAATATTTTTCAATATTATAATAATTGGGTCCAAGAAATCATTAAAAAAAGAGATATCATGGACAAGGTTTATTGAGCTTTTATAAAGGTTGCAAAGGTTTTTAAATTATTTAAATTAAAATATTTTAACAAAAGTTAAAATTTTAATTTAAAATAATTTATGGCGCCAAAGTTTCAAATCGAATTCAAATTTAAAAGCAAGAGAGGACCGACATTTTTTAAACCAAAGGAAAGAGTATTTAAAGGAAATGATTTTTCATTTCCAAAGGTTCATAATTCAAATGCCCATGTGGAGGAGATAATTTGTGCGCTCCATTTTCGAAAAGAAGAACACATTCATGAACCTTAAAGGAAAGGGAGGTAGATTTGTGTTGAAATTCGCTTGGAGCGAAAGAGATATCTCATAGCGCTGCATGGCGCATGTGGTAGGAGGAACGTGGCTAAGGCACTTGTGAAGGGAAGGTTTCCATTTCGAATCCCACGAAGATGTTTTGCAAAAGGATAAAGCACCTTTTCATTTTCAGCGAAGGCAAATTTCAAATATGAATTCATGGACATTTGGTTTCGTGCGGGTGTGTAGCCCAGGCGGCAACCTAGCCTTGGGCTAGGGCATTATGGTGGCTTAGGTTGCAGGTTCGAGCTCGGGTGCTGGTCATTGAGACATGCACCGCATAATATTAAAAGGTATGCTTTTTAATTGATGTGCTTCTATGGTCTTGGAATACGTGATTTGACTTTGAGGCTTCAAAATCATGAAAGGGAAATAAGTGAAATTGTTTTGGGAGTTATAAGGTAAACATTTTTAATTTTGATAAAAGGGATGCATGAAATAAAGTATGTGGTGTTATTTTGAAAAGGAATTTGGAGTATAATAGTTTCATTGAAAATATTTTTAAGAAAGGAGGTAAAAGGTGTAATAGTGAAAATTAATTGTGTGATTTGTGTTCTTGTTGGGTTTATTTAATTTGCAAGATTAGGAGTTATAAGGTGTAAAATTGGTTTGAATTTTATTGTACCTTTTGCATTATGAAGAAGAGTATTTGTGGGATTATGATGAAGCTTTAATGCATTTTCCTTGAGATCAAAAGAAGGGTTCTAGAGTATATCTTTCAGATTTCACTAAGCACATTTTGGGAGGAATATTTTGTGAATGTTGTGAAGTATTCATTTTGAGGTTTTGAGATAGACCATTGTTATCTAACCTTGGAAGTGGAAAAAAAGGAATTGGTTGTGAGTAAAACTGGTTTTGAAGACATATCTCCATCGTAGTAAAAATGTATGAGCACATTATCTTTTGTTTAGAGTGATTGGAATGAATGTTGTGAAATATAAGGTGGAGTGAAAAGGATTGTTTGATAAGCATTGTTGGAAAAATTTGAGTGATTTTTTTATATGCTTCATTGGTGAATGTTTAGAGAACATTTGAGATAGATATTGAATATTATTTGAGTTGGGATTTGAGACCCACATTGTGATATTTGTTTTAAGAAGTATGAAAATACTTGTTTAGGGTTTGTAAGCAAGTTATGTTTCATTGGTTGAATGATTGAGTAAAATTCTTGAGCATTGGTTTTGAGTGATATTGAAAGTAAATGTGCAAACATTAAAAATTAGATGTGTGAAAATGACGGACTTAATGATTGAGTAGAACATATTGAGTTTTTGATAGAGTACATCATTCTCTATATGTTCCAGAGGTTAAACAAATTCTAAATATAATATGTCTAAACTGCTTCAAGTTAAAGAAATTACTTTGAATATTAGACAAAACAATTGATAGCATTGTGTGCAATATTTGAGATTGATTGAGCATATCTTGTGAGCTATTTTGAGCATGTGTTTGAGAAGATTTGAGTAGGTCTTTGATAAGGCTTGGAGGCAAATTTTAAATAATTATTGGTGAAGACTTGAGAACAAAGTAAGCAAGTTCTTGAGAGGACTTGAAGGCATATTTGAAGCAAGTCTTAGTGAAGACTTGAGAGCATATTGAGCAAGTTCTTGAGATGACTTGAAGGCAGATTTGAAACAAGTCTTGGTGAATACTTGAGAGCATATTGAGCAAGTCCTTGAGAGGACTTGAAGGTAGATTAGAGAAAGTTATTGAGAGGACTTGAAGGTAGATTTGAAGAAAGTCTTTGTGAAGAATTGAGAGCAGAGTTGATTGATTTATTTGTTCAAGATTTGTGTTAAGGCTTGAGGTAAATCTAAGCAGAGTTGATTTATAATTTTTTCAAGCTTTATGTTAAGGCTTGGGGTAAATCTAAGCAGAGTTGATTTTTTAATTTGTTTAAGTTTTATGTTAAGGCTTGGGACAAATCTAAGCAGAGTTTATTTGTGATTAGATCAAGTTTTATGTTAAGGCTTGAGGATAGATTTGAGACAAAAAATTGTACTACAATTGGGAAAAATTTTGGTGTAAATTTGAGATAGAGTTGAGAGCAATATTTGGAGGTGATAGAGCAAAGGATAAAAGTCTCCAGTGGATAGATATCCATTAGCCAGGGTAGTGAGGACAAAGGTCTTCTATGGAGAGAGATCCACAAGCCAGAGCAGTGGGGACATAAGTCTTTTAGAAGATCATCAGCCAAAGTAGAGGGGAAAGAGTTCTCTTATGGATAGAGATCCATGAACCAGATCAAGGGTAAAGAGTTCTCATGTGGAGCATGATTCATGAACCAGCTGGGAAGATAGAGTTCTTCTGTGTAGAGAGAGATCCACAAACCAATTGAGGAGAAAGAGTTCTCCTGGATCAAGTTCTACGAACAAGAGAAAAGGGGAAAGAGTTCTCCTGTGAAGAGTGATCCATAAATCAGAGCATTAGGGTATTGGTGTCTCCTTTGGACAAAGGTCCATAAACATCTTAATAGGGAAGTGATTCCTAAGATATTTGTTGAGAAAATTTAGTAGAAATATTTTTTTTGTGGAGTAGCCCACATTGGGTGAACCATGTTAAATTGGTGTCTTTATTGTGTGTGATGATTTGTGCATTGCTTTGATTACTGTTGTTGAGATTGCCATTGATAATATTGGATAATATTGTTTGGGAAAGAAAAGTAAAAGTTGACCTTATATTCTTCACCCCCTCTTAGTATAAGCCTGTGTTCTTCATCCTTATGATAATCTACCCATCCTACTAGATTATTGTTGGACATTTTGAGCTCATTTAGTTGTCATTGATGTCAAGGTAAAAAGTTGTCATTGATGCCAAAGTGAATACATGAAGTTGTCATTAATACCATGGAGTACATCATCATTAACACCAGGAAGCAATGCAAAGAGATGGAGAAAAGTTATCCAAATATGTTTTTATAAGGGTTTTTGTTAAAACCATGGTGGCACATTAAAAGGTTTTTTATTAAAACCATAATGATAGTTCTCTAATATTGTGATGGCAGAATTAAGGTTTTTATTAAAACCAAGATGGCAAAATTATTTTTCATCAACCCAGTGAAGTGCAAATGACAATTTGATATTAACTCAAAGAGGGCTTTAATTTTTTATTAAAGTCTAAAGTTTATAAATTAAATTTATAATATTTAAATTCTTTTGAATTTAAATTAATTATAAATTATAATTTATACAAGTCGACGTCATCAAGTCGAATCATCCATCGACGTTGTATGCAAAGCAAATGAAGGGTATTTAAACCCTAAGACAAACCTTAGGGAAGATGGCAATTCGAATTTGTACACAACAAAAAATCTAGAGCCTCCAAAATTTGTGAGTGGTGTATTGCGAAGTAGGACAATGCATTGTAATCAAGGTAGCGCATCGTGATCGAGGTAGCACATCGTGTTCGAGCAAGGAACAAAGCAGAGGGAGAAGCGCTCATGGTCTAGCTTGGCGCTAGATGTAGGAGAAGGCCAAAGGCTTTGAAGCCTTTGTGAAGAGGCTTAAGCAACCTTAGGGCTTAAGCTAAGCACGTGGAGCGCTTAGCTCACACGGCTAGCAAGCCGCAGCTAAGGCGCCAACCGAGGGAGAAGGCACAGGGTCGAAACTCCGAAAAATGTGGAAGGGGGTTTCATCAAAGGTTTTTATGATTTAAATTTAATTTTTGCATAATACTAAGGTTTAGGAGGCATAAGGGAATATTTGTGATATTTGATCATTGTGCTAAGGTTTTAAGGGTGTTTGTGGAATTTGATTAATTGTGCAAAGGTTAGGGAGTTATAAGGTGATATTAATTTATTTACCTAAGTGGTAAATAGGTGCTTTATTAAGGTAAATATTATTTTACCTTAGGAGATAGAAATTAAGTTGGAATATCAATTTTGTGAAATTGAGAAATTGAAGGTGTGTTTTGAAAAGGAAATTTCTATGAAGATATTATTGTCAAATATTGCTATTGAGATGGAGTGATAAGGTGTATTTGAGTTTTACATTATATTGTGAGAAATATTTATCTTCTAACCTCTTTGAGCTTGGTATAGAAGTGTTTGTGGTTGTGACAAATTTATGAGATCCCTTCATCATCAAGAAAAAGGTATGAGCATATTCTTCCATAGTTGAATTGATTGATTGGTTTTCTAGAAAATAAGTTTGGAGTGAAAAGGACTTGATTAGGGTTTCCTATTGAGTGTGTTGAGTGAATGCTTCAAGGTTTTCTAGAATAAAGAAGTGTTGTTAAAACCTTGTTTGATAAGCATTGTTGTTGAAACCATTGGTTGTGTGAAGAACTTGAACAAGGATCTGAAAAGAACATGAGTATCATTGTTATGTGAGAGTTGTTTTATAAGCATTGTTGTTGAAGTGAGTTGTTGAGCAAAGAACTTGAACTAGGGTTTGAAAAGAACATGAGTATCATTGTTATGTGAGAGTTGTTTTATAAGCATTGTTGTTGAAGTGAGTTGTTGAGCAAAGAACTTGAACTAGGGTTTGAAAAGAACATGAGTATCATTGTTATGTGAGAGTTTTTTATAAGCATTGTTGTTGAAGTGAGTTGTTGAGCAAAGAACTTGAACTAGGGTTTGAAAAGAACATGAGTATCATTGTTATGTGAGATTTGTTGTTGAGCATTGTTGGAAATATTTTGAGTGAGTGATCATATGCTTGGACTAGGGTTTGTGAGCAAGGATTATTTCATTGAGTGATTGGTTGAGTAGAGTTGGTTGAGCCTAGTCAAGTGGATGTGTGAAGTGATTGTTCAAGTTCCATAAAACAAACTATTCTATATTCTGAATTGAGTTGAGAAAGTGATTGAGCATTGAGTTGAATTTGAAGCATATTGAGTCTCTAACAATTCTCCTTATGTTTCTAAGAGAGTGATTGAAATAAATTGAGCATTGTGATTAGTATAGAGCATATTGAGTCTCTAACAATTCTCTTTATGTTTCTATGAGATTGGACAAGTTTTGTGTGGACTTGTTGAGCTGATTTGAGGTAAGTCTTTGAGAAGACTTGTGGATAGATTTGGTGTGAGATTTTGTGGAAGCTTACAATATAGATATTGAGCAGATTGGACAAGTTTTGTGTGGACTTGTTGAGCAGATTGGAGCAAGTTCTATGTGGACTTGTTGAGAAGATTGGACAAGTTCTATGTGGACTTGTTGAACAGATTTAAAGTTCTTGTGACTTTTGAGAATTAAGCAAGTTTTATGTGGACTTGTTGAGCAGATTGAAAATTTATGTGGACTTGTTAAATTTAAAATTCTGTGGACTTGTTGAGGATTTGACAAGTTCTATGTGGACTTGTTGAGCAGATTTAACAAGTTCTATGTGGACTTGTTGAGCAGATTTAAGCAAGTTCTATGTGGACTTGTTGAGAATATTTAAGCAAGTTCTATGTGGACTTATTGAGTAGATTTGAGGATAGAGTTTGGTGCAGATTTGAGGATAGATTTGTGCCAGACCAGAGATAGAGATTGAGAAGATTTGTGCTAGACCGAAGGACTGTGTTTAGTGTAGATTTGAGATAGAGCTTTGGAGGTGATAGAGCAGAGAGGATAGTAGTCTCTAGTGGATAGAGATCCATTAGCCAGGGTAGTGAGGATAGGTCTTTTGAGTGGGGACAAGAGTCTTCAATGGAGAGAGATCCACAAGCCAATGTAGTGGAGGCAGTAGTCTTCTAGAGGATCACCAACTAGAGCAGAGGAGAAGGAGTTCTCCTATGGATAGAGATCCATGAACTTGATTTAGGGGATTGGTGTCTCCTTTGGATAGAGGTCCATAAACATTGTAATAGGGAAAGGATTCCCAAGAGATTGATTGAGAAAATTTTAGTGAAATATTTTCTCCATGGAGTAGCCCACATTGGGTGAACCACGTAAATTGTGGTGTCTCTATTGTGTGTGGTGATTTATGCATTGCTTTGATTACTACTATTGATATTGCTATCTTTACATTGCATAATATTGATTGGGAAAGAAAAAGTAAAAAGTGGTCTTATACTGTTCACCCCCCTCTCAGTATAAGCTTGTGTTCTTCAATTGGTATCAGAGTGGGTTCCTTCAGAAGAGTTTAACAACTTGAAGGAAAAAGCTAACAAGAACACAATGGATTCTAAGAATGTGTCCTCAGATAATTCAGCACCAGTATTTGATGGAAGTGACTATATGTATTGGAGTATGAGAATGAAGATCTACTGAAAGCAGTTGAATTTGGATATGATCCCTTAATTAATCCTCCTACAGATAAGGAAGGTAAGCTCCTACAACATTACAATTCAAAAGCAATGAATGCACTTTTGAGAGGTTTGCATAGAACAGAGTCTATGAAAGTTATGCATTGTCAAACTGCTAAAGACATGTGGGATAAATTGCAAAATATATATGAAGGAGATAAATGTGTCAAGAAAGCAAAGATGTAAAATCTCAAAGGACAATTTGAAGAGTTAAGAATGAAGGATGAGGAAAACATTAGTACTTATCTACTTTGAATTGATGAGGTTGTTAATGCTATGCAAGGACTTGGAATGAAGATTGATGAATCGGATGTTTGTGATAAAGTTTTGAGAACTCTTCCAAACAGATTCAGTGAAAAGGTTTCTGCTATAGAAGTGTCAATGGATGGTGATACTTTGACAAGAGATATGTTGCTTGGTATTCTTACAACACATGAGATAAGAACAAAATATCCTATTCCCCAGAAGGAAGCAACATTCAAAGCAATCAAGAAGACTAAGGGTAAGAAGTCAGAATCAAGCAATGAGTCATCCAATGATGAAGAAGCAAATTATGGTAGAAGGAATAAGGATTCAAGAAGATCTAGAGATACAAGATCTATTAAATGTTTCAATTGTGGAAAGTATGGTCATTATGCAACTGACTATCAAGAAGCTAAGAATAACAATGATGAAGAGAAACAAGATCACAAGAACAAGGAATCAGAAAGATATAGGCACCAAAAGAAAAGCAAGGATGGATAAAATAGACAAGGAAATAAGTTCTTCCAAAGACAAAAGAGGAGCTACTATGCGGATAATGCAAGTAAGTACTCAAGTGACAGTGATGCTAGTTTTTCAGATAATGATAGAGATGAAGTCCTATTTATGATTGAAGAAAAAGAACAAGTTAAGAAAAGGACTCCAATAATTCTCAAGTGTTTTAGATGTGGTAACTTTGGACATCTTGAAGATGATTGTACAAGGGATGGCTATAGTTTCAGTGATGATGAATATGAGGATGCATTTGAAGGACCAGATGAAAACCTTCTAATGGCATTAGAAGAAGAAGTAGGTGATCCTATAGAAGACAAGCCAATAGAAAATAAATATGTGGACAAAGGTAAACAAATAGAGGAATATTCAGAAAAGGATGGATATGATCTCAAAGGAGAACTTATTTATGCCCTTGACATGGTAAATAAGGTAAGAAAGCAACACTCTAAACTTGAAATTCAGTTTCAAGAATGTGATGAAGAGAGAAGATTGCTTATAGAGGATTTAGAAAAATCAAAGGCTAAGGCAAAAAGGTTCAAGGATAAGTTAGAAGCAAATATCTTAGAATGTGAAAAGTTAACACAAGAAGTGGCACTACTAAGAGAAGATTTAGAAGACTCCAAAGTCAAGCTAAAAGGGTTCAAAAATAGCTCAAAGAACTTAGATAAGTTCATCAAGATACAAAAGCCTACATCAAGCAAAACAGGTCTTGGATTTGGACAGGATCAAAAGAAATGGGAAGGAAAGTCAACCTCAAGTTTTGGAGGAGAAGATACTTCAGATGAAGATACTTCAGAAGAAGACAATGTAAAAGAGAGTGAGACATCTGAGGATGAGTTGGACAATAGAGAGTTCAACAAGAACAGGAACAATGCACAAAGAAGATATAGATGGAACAACAATCAGAATAGGTCAAGAGAGACTAGGAGACCAATGAGGTCAAGGCAAGGAGACTTCAATGGAAGATGCTTTTCATGTCACAAGTTTGGGCACATGGCTTCACAGTGCAGGACACAGGAAAGATAGGAATATGGGAACAAATAACTTTTCCATGGGTATTGCTACTCATGTAATCAGTTTGGTCACAAGGCAATGAATTGCAGGGTTCATGACAGAAGAAGGTATGGCTTCACTAGGAGAAATCCTAAGATATTTGCACCTCCAAGGAATAATAACATTAAGTGTTACAAGTGCAATAATTATGGTCACACAACAAAGTGGTGTAGAGCAGACATTCCAGAATCAAGCATGAACAGAACAGGAACAGGAACATGGATATGAACAGGAACAAGAACAAGAACAAGAACATGGATATGAACAAGAACAGAAACAAGAACATGGATATGAATAGGAATAGGAACAAAACATGGATATGAAAAGGAACATGGATATGAATAGGAACATGGATAGGAACATGGACATGGAAAGAAATAGTCAGAGGAATCAGAAGGATCAGATAAGAAGGAAAGAGGATAAAGGTAAAGAAATAGTGCTTTTTGGGAGTAGAAATACTCCCACCCTAGAATTAACCACCTCAAGAGGAGGTGGGGGAGGGGCTAAGCTAAGAGGCTCATTCTTAGCCCCGAGCCCCAAAGGTGACCCTTTGCCATTGATGTCAAAGGGGGAGATATTTGGTATTTGAGAAAAGAGGAGAGAGCATTGTCCTAGGGGAGCAGAACAAAGGAAAGGTCAAGTTTTTGGTAAAAAGAAGTTGGGTTGCCATCAATGACAAAGGGGGAGATTGTTGGACATTTTGAGCTCATTTAGTTGTCATTGATGTCAAGGTAAAAAGTTGTCATTGATGCCAAAGTGAATACATGAAGTTGTCATTAATACCATGGAGTACATCATCATTAACACCAGGAAGCAATGCAAAGAGATGGAGAAAAGTTATCCAAATATGTTTTTATAAGGGTTTTTGTTAAAACCATGGTGGCACATTAAAAGGTTTTTTATTAAAACCATAATGATAGTTTCTAACATTGTGATGGCAGAATTAAGGTTTTTATTAAAACCAAGATGGCAGAATTATTTTTCATCAACCCGATGAAGTGCAAATGACAATTTGATATTAACTCAAAGAGGGCTTTAATTTTTTATTAAAGTCTAAATTTTATAAATTAAATTTATAATATTTAAATTATTTTGAATTTAAATTAATTATAAATTATAATTTATACAAGCCGACGTCATCAAGTCGAATCATCCACCGACGTTGTATGCAAAGCAAATGAAGGGTATTTAAACCCTAAGACAAACCTTAGGGAAGATGGCAATTTGAATTAGTACACAACAAAAAATCTGGAGCCTCCAAAATTTGTGAGTGGTGTATTACCAAAGCAGGATAATGCATTGTAATCAAGGCAATGCATCGTGATCGAGGCAGTGCATCGTGTTCGAGCGAGGAACAAGGCAGAGGGAGTAGCGCTCGTAGTCTAGCTTGGTGCTAGATGTAGGAGAAGGCCAAAGGCTTTGAAGCCTTTGTGAAGAGGCTTAAGCAACCTTAGGGCTTAAGCTAAGCACGTGGAGCGCTTAGCTCACATGGCTAGCAAGCCACAGCTAAGGTGCCAGCCGAGGGAGAAGGCGCAGGGTCGAAACTCCAAAAAATGTGGAAGGGGGTTTCATCAAAGGTTTTTATGATTTAAATTTAATTTTTGCATAATACTAAGGTTTAGGAGGCATAAGGGAATATTTGTGATATTTGATCATTGTGCTAAGGTTTTAAGGGTGTTTGTGGAATTTGATTAATTGTGCAAAGGTTAGGGAGTTATAAGGTGATATTAATTTATTTACCTAAGTGGTAAATAGGTGCTTTATTAAGGTAAATATTATTTTACCTTAGGAGATAGAAATTAAGTTGGAATATCAATTTTGTGAAATTGAGAAATTGAAGGTGTGTTTTGAAAAGGAAATTTTTGTGAAGATATTATTGTCAAATATTGCTATTGAGATGGAGTGATAAGGTGTGTAATTGAGTTTTACATTACATTGTGAGTATAAGATTTATCTTCTAACCTCTTTGAGCTTGGTATAGAAGTGTTTGTGGTTGTGATAGATTTATGAGATCCCTTCATCATCAAGAAAAAGGTATGAGCATATTCTTCCATAGTTGAATTGATTGATTGGTTTTCTGGAAAATAAGTTTGGAGTGAAAAGGACTTGATTAGGTTTTCCTATTGAGTGTGTTGAGTGAATGCTTCAAGGTTTTCTGGAATAAAGAAGTGTTGTTAAAACCTTGTTTGATAAGCATTGTTGTTGAAACCATTGGTTGTGTGAAGAACTTGAACAAGGGTCTGAAAAGAACATGAGTATCATTGTTATGTGAGAGTTGTTTTATAAGCATTGTTGTTGAAGTGAGTTGTTGAGCAAAAACTTGAACTAGGGAAAAAAAAGATAGTTAGAGTATTTTTTATAACATTGTTGTTGAAGTGAGTTGTTGAGCAAAGAACTTGAACTAGGGTTTGAAAAGAACATGAGTATCATTGTTATGTGAGAGTTGTTTTATAAGCATTGTTGTTGAAGTGAGTTGTTGAGCAAAGAACTTGAACTAGGGTTTGAAAAGAACATGAGTATCATTGTTATGTGAGATTTGTTGTTGAGCATTGTTGGAAATATTTTGAGTGAGTGATCATATGCTTGGACTAGGGTTTGTGAGCAAGGATTATTTCATTGAGTGATTGGTTGAGTAGAGTTGGTTGAGCCTAGTCAAGTGGATGTGTGAAGTGATTGTTCAAGTTCCATAAAACAAACTATTCTATATTTCGAATTGAGTTGAGAAAGTGATTGAGCATTGAGTTGAATTTGAAGCATATTGAGTCTCTAACAATTCTCCTTATGTTTCTAAGAGAGTGATTGAAATAAATTGAGCATTGTGATTAGTATAGAGCATATTGAGTCTCTAACAATTCTCTTTATGTTTCTATGAGATTGGACAAGTTCTATGTGGACTTGTTGAGCTGATTTGAGGCAAGTCTTTGAGAAGACTTGTGGATAGATTTGGTGTGAGATTTTGTGGAAGCTTACAATACAGATATTGAGCATATTGGACAAGTTCTGTGTGGACTTGTTGAGCAAATTGGACAAGTTCTATGTGGACTTGTTGAGAATATTGGACAAGTTCTATGTGGACTTGTTGAGATTTAAGAAAGTTATGTGTGGACTTATTGAGCAGATTTAACAAGTTTTGTGTGGACTTGTTGAGAAGATTTAAACAAGTTATATGTGGACTTGTTGAGAATATTTAAGCAAGTTTTGTGTGGACTTGTTGAGCATATTTAACAAGTTATATGTGGACTTGTTGAGCATATTTAAGCAAGTTTTGTGTGGACTTGTTGAGCATATTTAAGCAAGTTCTGTGTGGACTTGTTGAGAAAATTTAAGCAAGTTCTATGTGGACTTGTTGAGCAGATTTGAGGATAGAGTTTGGTGCAGATTTGAGGATAGATTTGTGCCAGACTAGAGATAGATATTGAGCAGATTTGTGCTAGACCGAAGGACTATGTTTAGTGCAGATTTGAGATAGAGCTTTGGAGGTGATAGAGTAGAGAGGACAGTAGTCTCTAGTGGATAGAGATCCATTAGCCAGGGTAGTGAGGATAGGTCTTCTGAGTGGGGACAAGAGTCTTCAATGGAGAGAGATCCACAAGCCAGTGTAGTGGAGGTAGTAGTCTTCTAGAGGATCACCAAGCCAGAGTAGAGGAGAAGGAGTTCTCCTATGGATAGAGATCCACGAACTTGATTTAGGGGATTGGTGTCTCCTTTGGATAGAGGTCCATAAACATTGTAATAGGGAAAGGATTCCCAAGAGATTGATTGAGAAAATTTTAGTGAAATATTTTCTCCGTGGAGTAGCCCACATTGGGTGAACCACGTAAATTGTGGTGTCTCTATTGTGTGTGGTGATTTGTGCATTGCTTTGATTACTGCTATTGATATTGCTATCTTTACATTGCATAATATTGATTGGGAAAGAAAAAGTAAAAAGTGGTCTTATATTGTTCACCCCCCTCTCAGTATAAGCTTGTGTTCTTCAATTGCATGGATAACCAACCACTGCAACCACTAGGTGGCTAGAGTAGATTACTAGATACGAAGCTCACTTAAGGATCTATGTTAGTGAATCTAGTAGATGAATATGAGAAATAAAAATACACAAAAGTAAATGGAACTGAATGTGTTGTGTCTATTAATGTGAGGAAAAGGGCACAACATTTGACAAATGAATGCAACCTTTTGAACCTAGAAATTGACTTGTTGATTGATGTGAATGCAAGGTAAAGGGTGCAACTTTGGATAAAAGGAAACAACCTTTCGAACCTAACAACTGATTTGTTGATTTAATGTTTACATTGATAAACTGCACCATGGTCTTGATGGTAGTGCAAAGCATTTAATCGAGTGGTTTATGGTGTTGATAGGGAAGGTGCGATACCTTGAGCATTCCGAGGTGTTGAGAATTGTTTGATGTGACTGATGGAAAAAGTGTGAGACCTTGAACCTCCCTAGTATGCATTGAACTATATATGTATGTGATGGACTAATGGCATTTGAATGATGCAAAATGTGAATGTTTGTTTAAATAATGGAATGATCATGACTAAAAAAGTTATGCAATAACAAACCAAGCGTAGGCACTATAGAATATATGAAAGTCATAAATCAAGATGTAAATAATTTCATCCAGGGCATACACTTGAATGAAATCCAAACAAGAATAGATATGCAATGCAAAAATATGATGATAGTGGATTGTGAAAAGCGAGAGGTCACAAGTGAACAACAAGGCTTTTAGGAGACTCAAACACCCTAGTTGACCAATCAAAAGTTGTTTACTGACCATGCAAGAACCTGAGAGATAAAAATCTACTAGGAAGACCAAGATATTCAATATCCTTGTGTGTGCATAGTGAATTTCATTAATCTGACTTTGTACTTGGTTGGACTTAACTACTCTATAATGCAAACTATCAATAGCTAGATCATCCACAAGCTGATATTGGTCTATACAAAAGAAGGTCGCTTATATGATAGACATGTCACCACATGTAAGGTTACTTCACTGTTAGGAAGATGTCTATAGCCTATTTATGGCAATGGAGATCACCCCATGGTTGTCAAAAACTAAGAATTCCAAGGATTCAAGCTCTTTGCCCTCTTTTTTTAGATACTTGCTCATTTTGTGGAAGAGCAAGGGAATTTATTTCTCTTTGAGGGTTTTGCTCATTTTGGAGAGGAGCAAAAGGAATTTTTTTAGGGGCTTGCTTGTTTTGAAGAAGAGTAAGGGATTTTATTGCTTTTGGGAACTTGCTCATTTTGTAGAGGAGCAAGGGGATTTTTTTTTTGGGAGAGGGAGAGCTTATCCTTTTATCAATTCTTATATTTTTAGACCATGAGCATAATAGGAGAGCAAGGGAAACCATTTGCTTAAGGGGCGAGAACTATTTAGCAATTTCATCTTTCCTTGTTCAAAAATTATTTTTAATAGTGTGAAAATGTTTTGGGATTTTGAGATAAGCAAGGTACAATGAAAGCAAGACCCTTATTTCCAAAGATCAAGGTGACGTTCTACAACATTTGAATGGAATACTAGGAATGGTTGAGTGACCAAAAGACCTTTTTGGACACCTTGTGACAAGCACTTAGGGAGAGTAAGAGAGAGAACAACACACACTAAGAAATGAGAACATAGATGAGAATGAACAATGAGATGGAATGTATGACCAAGATAGAAGAGGTTTCATCAAGGCAAACAACAATCGTACAAACATTGTGCTATTCTTAATGCTCACAAGAAAAGACTAATGCAAGTGTAGTGATACCAATGTATAATGCAATATGACAACAAGTGCAGCTAAACACTTATAGAATGCAAAAATGATAATAGTGAAGTGCATGGTGCGATAAATGGTAATATGCAATGCAATGGTAATGTGAAATGATATGTGATGCATGGTGAAATGAGAAGATGTATTTTTGTTTTTGTTTTTTTACTATGGGGAAGGTATTATACCTTGTGATGAGGACTGGATAAGCCTCATTTATAGCATGTTTTAAATAGTTAAAACTGCCTAAAACTCTTGTGAATTATCTTATATGCTAGTTAAGTTGATTTAATATGTTGTGTATTAACTTGTTTGCATGATTGAAGTGTTAAGGACATTATATTCTGATTTTTAACAGTTCTTGTATAGTTTTATGTTATCTTGTCATGCTTAGGTTGACAGCAGCACTTCAGTAGTCTTATTTTGATGATCATTAAGCATTAGTTTCTCTAAATTCAGCAAATAGTACAAAGACTTATTATTGTGCAACAGAAAACTGGTTTTTCCATATAAATTCCAGCAAGCTGCCAATGAATGGCAAGGCATGGAATTCACATCCAAGGAAGAATGAAGACTATTGCAATCTGATCCTGAGGGCTAATCCACCTGAGAAATGCAGCCAAAACCATTTGGAGTCAACACAGTTGGTCATTCTAAAGATCTTTGAAATGAACACAGTGTCTTCAGAATGAACACAGTGTCTTTGAAATGAACACAATGTCTTCGAAATGAACAGATATCTTCGAAATGAGAAAACACAGTGTCTTCGAAATGAGCGGATCTTCGAAATGAGAATTGCAATATCTTCAGAATGAGAATTGTAGTATCTTCGAAATGAGCGGATCTTCGAAATGAGAATTGCAGTATCTTCGAAATGAGCCACTTATCTTCGAAATGAAAATAGAATGTGCTTTTTGACTTGTTGACTGAATTTTGGCGGTGGAAAAGGGGATAATAAGGTTGATAAAGTTAAGGGAAAATATCTCCCATCTAACTTTGCCGTCCTTGCCATCCAAAGCCACCATTTATGGAAAAGATCAAATTGATCCTCTTCTAGGATAAACCCAGGAAATTCTACAGGATATCAAGAACAACATATTTTATGTTTGTAATTAGATTTTAGGCATCTATAAAAGATAGCTCCCATCCAGGTTGAGCTATTAGAATATATTATATTATTAGATTAGATAGAGGAGATAGAAAATAAATAGGGAGATAATAGAATAGTGATTTCAGACCTATAATAGATTTTAGCAGAATTGTAATTATGTTTCTGAAGCAATAAAAGTGCGGTTTCATTCCATTTATTTTGTTATGTCTGAGTGTGAGTAAGACTTAAAGAAGAATTCAAACCTTCTTATGAGAAAGGAGGCTGGCCACTTCCAGACCTAGGAGGAGGACTGATAGACAAGTTTTATTCTGATTTTGCTATAGCAGAATAAGTTGTGAACTTGTCATTTTCATTCTTTTGCACAACTAACATTCCTAGTTGTTTAATTCTTGTTCATAATGTTTTTGTGATATGATTAGTGGTAGATCTGGTTATTCTTTTCATTCCCAACAACTTTCCAATTCACTGCAAATTTCCATTTCCAGCAATTTACAAGTTTTCTGTAATTTCCCTGCATTCTTGTTTTCGTTGTCAAAACCACCTGCAAGAAGATTGATGACCTTACATTACAGAGCATTGACAGGATCTAGTTTTTATGCTTCATTTCAATTATTGCAAGATTAAATAGACTTTCAATTATGCAACTATAACTAGAGTTTCAATTCTGTAATTTAATTAGATTTCATTCTTGCAATCTGTAACTAGGGTTTCATTTATGCAATTAGCAATTAGTTTTCATTCTTGCAAATAGATTAAAGTTCAATTTATGCAATTTAGGGGTAGAAGTGACACAAAACCCCCACACAATCAATTCCACCAATAAGACCTGCTGCTTCCAAATGAACTGAACTACAACCCTGCTTGAACTTTCTCTCGTAAATAGCCTTGGACACCACCCTGGATTGATAAATTCATTGAGAATTAATGATGTGCTTAACGATAACCCATCATTTTGGCATCATTTTCGAGGAACACGGTGTTGTTAGAAGGTGAAAAGCAGTCCAATAATTATTAAATATGCTAAGTTGTGAATTTTAGAGTAAAATCTGAATGTAATGACTGGTATAAGTAATTGTTATTGGTAAATTGTATTTCAGTCCATTTAGGAAATAAGCAAGAAACCACAAGAAGAAAAATTTCACAAGAGGTTGAAATTATGTCAAAAATGTCTAAATTTTTTATTTCCAAAAATGTTGGAATTTTCAAAGAATCCCAATCATCCACTTCCAGCACTTCAAGATCCTTTGAGAAATCATTACAAGGAGGAAAATTAAGTAGTTCAACACCATTTTCTCTTGACAAATCCATACAATCAGGAAAATTTGACAAGATTTATAATTGTTTTTGGGAACCTACAATGGAAGGCTCACAAGAGAATCAAGGTAGAGCCAACAATGTGCTCCACCCTAGTGCAACTAGTGCACCTGCCAGAACTTTTCAAAATCCCATCCAACTAGATCTTAATCAAAATGCTCCCATGAAGGTCATTTCACCTGCAGTATTACCAACTTTCAAGGGAATTACATCCGAAGATCCAGATATGTTTTTGTTTGAGTTTAAAATTGTATGTCAAGCTCATGATTACACTAATGACAATCAAAAGCTCAAACTATTTCCTTCCACTCTTAAAGAGTTAGCTCTACGATGGTTTATCACCTTAGCACCTGACTCAATTAGAACTTGGGATGAGATGGAAAACATATTCTTGGAGAGATACCAAGAATATTGTCAAGTCAAGAATCAAAATGATGAAATTCTTACAATGAAACAAGAGGAAAATGAAATCTTAGAAGATTATATAGACAAATTTTCTTTTGTTCATAAGAGATGTGGAAGTGTTGAACCTGAAATTTGCAAAGTCATATTCTTAAGGGGACTACAAGATGAATCTAGGGATGCATTGGATATCTTGGGAAGAGGAGATACAAATGCACTTAAATTTCAGGAAATTATTAAACTCTGTAAAAATTACTCTCATTCAAGGCATAGAAAACACAGAATTGGTAATGAAAAACATGATTTGAAAGAATGCATGAAAGAGGCTGATATTTTAGTACATGATAGAACATTAGATGAAAAAATGAATCTACTGAATCTTCAACCATCTATTGTTCAGAATGTAAAAAGCAACACTCTCTTCATGATTGTCCTTTGAACAAAATATTTATACCTGCTACATGTAGCATTTGTCAATTAGGACACCCCACAGATCAGTGTAGTTTATTGCCAGAACTTAAAAGTGTCTTTGAAAAATAGTCTCAACCTATGAAAAAATCAATTTTGTAGGACAAGGACAAGGGAATAATTTTCATAAATTTCCATATCAGAATGCTTCTCAATTTCCTGCACATTGGGGAAATAATCCTTGGTATATGCCATGGTCTGCTTGAGGTCCACTTCAACAATGTTGGAGTCAACCACCATGGGCATACTCCCAAGCATGGTCTCAACATGGATGGATGCAACAACAATGGAATCAACAACATCCACCATGGTTGCAGCCAAAATTACAAGGATATCAATGGGTACAACATCAAAATCTATACAAAGGGCAGCAACATTGTCAAAAACAAAAATCAAATTTGTTGCCTAATTATATCCATAATTTCTATCATGGACAACAACAACAAAAATTAAAACAACCTCTATTTTCAACTCAACCTGTGGTCAGTCCAAATCATGTTAAACAGGTAACCCCTGTCTCTATGGTTGAATCAAAAAATACAACCCTAATAAATGTTAGTGACTGTGTTAAAACTCAGTTGTGTTCAGGTGAACCATTGCTTGAACCTATTCCACTTATCAGTGTAGAAAGTGAAGTTAAAAAGAATGAACATGAAAACAAATCCACACTAAAACAACATCAAGAAGAACAAGATACCTCATCAAATAAAGTATCATATTTTGAACAGTTTGAGATATCAAAAATAACATCTTCACAATCAGATTTGATAAAGGAATTAGAACATTTAACTATTACAATCCCTTTACCTCAAGTTGTACCAATCATTAATAGGATTGTTCAAGAAATGTGTTTTAGCAAACCAAGAAAAAAGAAGAAAGTATATCCTAAAACCATACAAAAAGGTGGAAAATTAGTTAACTTGCTTTCAGGTAAACTTATTACACCTAAGTATGATTGTACAGAAAGCCCACAGTTTCTTAGAACACATAAGGAAAATGAAAAGAATACTTTAGTTTTGGCCTCCATTGTTGTAAATAAAAATGTTTCTCCAAGAACCAATTCAAATCAGACTGGTACAAAACAAACTGAAATACAACCAAAACAACCTTTGAACAACAATAGTTGGTTGACTAAAAACCAGGGAGCAAATTTGTTTGATATATTGGTGCAACATCCTAATGCTTTACTAACATTTTATGCATCTTTAGCAGTTGGCATTGAGTTGTTGCAGGTACAAAAAAAACAAATTTTGCAGTTGAATGCATTTGATGAACTTTGGTTGGAAGCACTTCACCAAATAGAGTTCACTCAACAAAAATGGAAAATGTGGCATGATGATCACATTAAGAGTAGCAAGGATGAACCAGGGGAGTTTGAGAATGAAGTTGTTCAACTTTCTTTAGTTGATGATTTAAGGAGGATATTAGTGGTGAATGGACATCTTTTACAGTTGTACCATAAACCACTAACAAAGGTGGAATTTGCTCGGTATTTCACACGATTACATTTGACAGAAGAGTCTTCTTCTTCTGATGAAGATTCCAAATGATCATATCTTTGAATCTTAAAAGAAAAAAAAATCAAAAAAAGTAGAAAACAAAAAGATGAATAAATTCTGATTATGAATTCCTTCATGGGCATGATTTCAGGGAAATCATGAAATCCTTCATGGGCATAATCAGAATCAAGAAAAAAGAGAGAGAAAAGGAGAGGAAAAAAAAAAAGGAAACCAAGAAAAAAAAAAGAGAGAAAAATGAATAACTCAGCAGTGAAAACCTTTTCTAAGGCACTACTGGGTTGGTATGCATGAAAACCAGTTTTCTGGCATGCATAACCTTGAAATTTCTGAGTCACCATTGTACAAATTCACCAACTGCACTTGTTTTTGAAGTGTTGCAGGAAGCCTCAATAGAATATCAACAGAAGCAGTCATCTTTCAAAACTTGCATTAACTTGTTTTAAACCAAGTATATATGTTTCTTGCACTTTTCTCATTGTAAATATTTGATATATAGTATATGACAATTAACCATTAGTATAAAAGTGTTCATAAGAGTTGGCATAAACAAAACATGCTTGGAGAAAGAGAAAAATGTTGGTTTCTGCTATGTCTTCAGAATGACTGTTGTATCTTCAATAACCGTGGTATCTTTGGAATGAAGCCTTTGTCTTCAGAATGAAGGTTTGTCTTCGAAATGAAGGTTTGTCTTCGAAATGAAGGTTTGTCTTCGAAATGAAGGTTTTGTATTCTTAATGAAGGTTTGTCTTAAAATAAATGTCTTGAATGAAGGTTTATCTTTGGAATGAGGTTATCTTCGAATTAAATGCCCAACTTAGTCTTCATAATGAAACATAATCTTCAGAATGAAGATTTAACAGTCTGTTTCCACGTGGCATCCAAGGAGGGAGAAAAAGACATAGTCAACAGAATTGTTTTTACTCCATGTGATCATTGACACATGTCAGCTAGCTTGCGGTTAGATTCATCTCATATTTTGCACCCATCAAGGAAGTACGAGAATCACAAGGAAAATAACCAACAAACATGCCACCACCATTCATTGCTAATAACCACTCATGTGGGAAAATTTGCATGCAGAATGGAGGAGCTAAAAATAGTAAAGAAAATTTGATGGCAAGGATGTCCAATGATTGATGGCCAGGTGTTCAGAGCATAGAATAAGGAAGTGTGCCATATTTTCTTTCTGAAGACATATTTGCTAATGATTACAAGGAAAAGTAAAAAAAATTAAAAGTTCTTTTTGAAGAAGAACAAGAGCAAACCCTGTAATTCTGTAGAAACCAGAAATCAGTGACCTAGCAGCAGAAGAGAGCAGTCTTCTCAGCATCAGAACAGAGAAATGAAGTGAAAAATGAAAAAGGGCCAGCCTACAAGAACCCTGGAATAACGTAACCACATGGGTTACCAGATTTTTCAACCTGTGAAGGGTAGTATGTAATTTTGTCAGGGCATCATTTCAAAATTTTAAACCACCTCAGGCATGGTAGGCAACAACCTAAATTTAGAGTGAATTTTCCAGCATACCTGCACCGAGAACTACAGAGCATGGCAAAACATTATCAAGAGGAAAAAAAGAGCCCTCATCATCATGGTCTTATTAAACTGGTGTGCCAACATCATTTTATGGGAAACCCTAGAAGCTTTAATAGGTTTTATTCTACCCTGACTAATGTAGTTTTTGAAGAAGAAGATGAAGGAGAAGAGGATACAGATGTTGCTATAAAAAATATGCTACTGAGGAAGAAGAAAAGGCTAAAAAAAATGCTATTGCAGAGAAGGAAACACACCAAGCAAAAGCAACAAAGCATTTTTCTCTAGAACCATCAACCTCACAGACTAAGAAGAGAAGGGCTGAAACTGACAGCAAAAAAATAAAATAGAAGAGGGTTCATTTTTCTAAAGATGTTATTTATCTGTCAGAATAGGAGAGTGAAGTTCCCAGTGAAGAGCTTGAAGCTATCCCTACAGCCCTTGTTACCACAAGAAAATAGGGCAAGAAGAGAAAATATACATTAAGGACTAGGAGGTCTGCAAGACTCCAACAAAAAGAGATAAAAGAACAAATGATTGAAGAGAAGACCAGAAAGGATAGCCCTGATGTCATAGAAGTGCAACAAGCCACTGAGAATTTGGATGTAATCATAGATAATTTCATGGAACCTCCTGTACAGGAGTAGGGGTCTGAAGCAGAGGATGAGATCATTGTTGAGCAGCAAACTGTAGTTGATTTGTCAGTATTAGGTTTTGAGTCAAATGAAGAAGAGGAGGTGGACATCACAAAACAACTGAGAGCAGCCAAGAGTGTTATAAAAATACAAATGAGATGGATTGAGGAAAGAAAAGATGTTATTGAAAAACATGAAAAGAAAATTAGAGAATTATAGCAGAAAGTGGAGAAACTAAAAAGCAGGCTGTCACAAGTTGAAGAACAATCAACTACATCAGATAAAGAGGAGGATTTGGTTCAGTTACTACTTGGATTATCTAGGGAAGATGAAGACATAGGTGCTCATTCTGAAGTAGTGCCCCTCCACTTTGAAGCAGTGCCCTTCCATTATGAGGCATTGCCTTCTCAATCCAGAGAAATACCTTTATGCAACATTATTGGGTAGGTCTCAGATTCAGGCCTCCAACCATCATTACTCTAGTTCCATCCTATTTTGAAGAGGATTCCCAACTAGATGATCAGTTTGAATAATGACTCAGAAACCTTCATGAGAAATTACACAGGCACTAAATTGTTCTATGAAACATGGAATATGAGTATGGACATTTGTGACTCCATAGCCCACTGCAATGCATGAGGGCATGCATTAATATAAGTTGGGGGGAATGATGAGGCCTGGATAAGCCTCATTTATAGCATGTTTTAAATAGTTAAAACTGCCTAAAACTCTTGTGAATTATCTTATATGCTAGTTAAGTTGATTTAATATGTTGTGTATTAACTGTTTGCATGATTGAAGTGTTAAGGACATTATATTCTGATTTTTAACAGTTCTTGTATAGTTTTATGTTATCTTGTCATGCTTAGGTTGACAATAGCACTTCAGTAGTCTTATTTTGATGATCATTAAGCATTAGTTTCTCTAAATTTAGAAAATAGTACAAAGACTTATTACTGTGCAGAAAAGCTGGTTTTTCCATATAAATTCCAATTGCCAATGAATGGCAAGGCATGGAATTCACATCCAAGGAAGAATGAAGACTATTGCAATCTGATCCTGAGGGCTAATCCACCTGAGAAATGCAGCCAAAACCATTTGGAGTCAACACAGTTGGTCATTCTAAAGATCTTCGGAATGAACACAATGTCTTCGGAATGAACACAGTGTCTCTGGAATGAACACAATGTCTTCGAAATGAACAGATATCTTCGGAATGAGAAAACATAGTGTCTTCAAAATGAGTGGATCTTCAGAATGAGAATTGTAGTATCTTTGAAATGAGAATTGCAGTATCTTCGAAATGAGCGGATCTTCGGAATGAGAATTGCAGTATCTTCGAAATGAGCCACTTATCTTCGGAATGAAAACAGAATGTGCTTTTTGACTTGTTGACTGAATTTTGGCGGTGGAAAAGGGGATAATAAGGTTGATAAAGTTAAGGGAAAATATCTCCCATATAACTTTGCCGTCCTTGCCATCCAAAGCCACCATTTATGGAAAAGATCAAATTGATCCTCTTCTAGGATAAACCCAGGAAATTCTACAGGATATCAGGAACAACATATTTTCTGTTTGTAATTAGATTTTAGGCATCTATAAAAGATAGCTCCCATCCAGGTTGAGCTATTAGAATATATTAGATTATATATATTAGATAGAGGAGATAGAAAATAAATAGGGAGATAATAGAATAGTGATTTCAGACCTATAACAGATTTCAGTAGAATTGTAATTATGTTTCTGAAGCAATAAAAGTGCAGTTTCATTCCATTTATTTTGTTATGTCCGAGTGTGAGTAAGACTTAAAGAAGAATTCAAACCTTCTTCTCAGAAAGGAGGTTGGCCACTTCCGGACCTAGGAGGAGGACTCGACAGACAGGTTTTATTCTGATTTTGCTGCAGCAGAATAAGTTGTGAACTTGTCATTTTCATTCTTTTGCACAACTAACATTCCTAGTTGTTTAATTCTTGTTCATAATGTTTTTGTGATATGATTAGTGGTAGATCTGGTTATTCTTTTCATTCCCAACAACTTTCCAATTCACTGCAAATTTCCATTTCTAGCAATTTACAAGTTTTCTGTAATTTCCCTGCATTCTTGTTTTTGCTGTCAAAACCCTGCACAGAAGATTGACGACCTTCTGTTATAGAGCATTGATAGGATCTAGTTTTTATGCTTCATTTCAATTATTGCAAGATTAAATAGACTTTCAATTTTGCAACTATAACTAGAGTTTCAATTCTGCAATTTAATTAGATTTCATTCTTGCAACTGTAACTAGGGTTTCATTTATGCAATTAGCAATTAGTTTTCATTCTTGCAAATAGATTAAAGTTCAATTTATGCAATTTAGGGGTAGAAGTGACACAAAACCCCCACACAATCAATTCCACCAATAAGACCTGTTGCTTCCAAATGAACTGAACTACAACCTTGCTTGAACTTTCTCTCGTAAATAGCCTTGGACACCACCCTGGATTGACAAATTCATTGAGAATTAATGATGTGCTTAACGACAGCCCATCACCTTGAGCATCCCAAAATTATTTCATGACTAGGGAAGGTGTGATACCTTGAGTATCCCCAACTTGTTTTGTGATTGGAGAAGGTGCGATATCTTGAGTATCCCAACTTGTTTAATATCTGTGATGTGGTTGATGGGGAAGGTGTGATACCTTTAGCGTCCCCACTATGGTTCTGGTGGATACCAAGGTTTTGATTGGATGGGGCAAGTGGACTGTCTTTGAAAAAGACCACCTTATCGATAGGATCTTGGACCATATTTTTGAATGCATAGTAATTGTTGATGTCGTGACCTACTTTCTGATGATAAAGGCAAAAGTGATCTTCCCTATATGACCCGGGTTTAGGTCTTTTAGGGTTTTTAGGGTGTAAGTCAGGTAAAACAATTATTTTTGCATCCCATAACTTGTAAAATATTATCGATAAGGGCTCAAATAGGCAGGTCCAGGTACATGATTGACAATTTGAATGAGGCAAATAAGGTGGATGAGGTTGATGATGTCTTAATTGTAGCTTGATGTTTGAGTCTATTCAAGATTTATTATAGAATTAGAGGAGTGTATTTGTGACTCCATCGTAAATCATATTTGCCTTTGAACTTGTCAAATTGAGGCATCTCTGAATGGAATGGATCTAGGTATGATGGAACAAATGGATGAATGGGAAAATGGTTGAACTGCCATAAGACTTGCATTTTGAGGGAGTTGATGCAATCAGTTAGCAATTGATAAAATTTTAGCAAAATCATGTTGGTTTCCCATCTTGGATTTTGAAGAGGTTGAGGTGGCAGATGTTGTTGTTGATGAGGTAGTGGATGGTGATGTTGTATTGGATGCCTTTGATGATTTTGTGCACCGACCCTAGAGTGGTTGGCAATTTATTTTCTAGGACCATGCACAACCCCCTTATCCTGATGTTGGGGGTGACTGATAGGTTTCGCATAGGTAGGTGGCATAGAAGCACAACAAACTTGAGCAGATTGTCTATCAAATAAAGTAAAGGAATGATTTTGATCAAAATCCCTCAACACATGAGCAAATGTGGATGGTTTATTATGATTTCATCCAATATATTTATCCACATGCCCATACTCATGGTTTGGCTCTGGGTGCTCAACTATGATAGCTTGAGCATCCCTATTTTGGTATAGTATATACACATGTTCTTGATTCAATGGAGACGTAGGACAAGATGGAACATGGATACATGGTAACGACCTCCTATGTGTTGTAGTGTGTGAATATGTGTTCTTGTAGAAGGCGCATAAGGTGGTGATGTTTAGTTAGTCAATATCTTGATCTCTAAGTGATGTGGGTTGATTCAAAATGTGGATGCTCGACATGATGGGATTTGTGGGATGGTAAATGATGTTAGAGTCATGCTGGACCTGTTGCCACTCAGGTGAGCCAAGTTATTGATGAGAGGGCACCTTGAGCCAATTGTCCTATTGAGTTGATTAGAATTGGTCCATGACTCTCAGTGATGAATCAATATTGTGTGCTCATGATTGAGCCTAACTACGTGTTATGACCTTATGCCTAGGCAAATGGTGTGTAAAGAGCCATGGTAATCCTTTCAAGCACTTTTTAAGATATGAAAACAACAACAAAAGAAAACAATCAAGAAAACACTTTTGTTTTTTATTTTTAAATTTTGATTGTTCTCTTATATTTAGATTTTTTAGATTTTTGGGAGTGTCTTTGTTTTGAATGTCTATTCCTAAACGACTAAGACAAATGAAAAGAATGCTATAAAAGGTAGTTTGTGCACAACCTTTGTCGAGGAATGTGATACAAATGATAAAAATTCCTTCCTATAGTAATATATGAGTGATAGGTAATGTTATAATATTAATAAATACCCCTCAAAGAGGGGTTGCACTATCTAAATCCTGCTACTTTCCCAACCAGGATTTTGCTTCACACTTGAGCGTGCTTGGATACAAACAATAGTTGTGCTCCATAAATTATTAAGGCATGTGGTTAAAGGATGTCTAAACCTAACCTACTTTTGGATGCACCCAAAAGTAGGGGGCTTCTCAGTGATGAAATCCAAGAAATTACTTATGAGGGCTACTATGGTGTTTAGGGGGCGAGCTAGCGGAAGGAGATGAATTCCAACATTGCTAGTATCGATTGGGGGTTGGTGATGAAGTCCAACCTTACCAATGTTTAAGTGATATGTGAGTGTGTCTATTCCTTTTATTGCAAAAATAAAATAGAGAGCACACAATCATTATAACAAATGCCATCTATGAAGCAAAAATGTAGTTATTTTTTTAAAATGATAATCTGTTTCTTTTATCAAGCAATAAATGCAAGGAAAATAGTGAAAATACAAAGATCGTCTTGACCTGATATGATTACAAAATAGGGATTGTATCGACCTAAGACGGTCACAGTCTGACAAAAAACTAAAACAAAGAAACATGCATGCAACTATGCTATGTGTTTTTCTTACTTTTCTTTGTTTTTCTTTTCAAAACATGAAATAAATGATAAGGAGGTCTAAAACCCTAACCTTGAAAGCCTTCGTTCAATGTTAAAATATAGATTTGTAGATGTTTCAAGACTCTGATCAGTGAGGTGCACGATGGTGTGGTTAAGTAATCCCTAACCACACACTACTCTTGATTAACAACCATATCAAGGTGAGACGGTTTCAAAATAGGGACCATATCGAGGTGAGATGATTTCAAAACAAGGACCGTCTCGGGTAGATACGGTTAAACCTGCAACCTATAATCATAGAAATAAACATCAATTAGCAATGTAATGAAAAACAAGGACTAGTGATGAGTGTTGAATTGTGATTACAATATGCAGTTTTATTCTAGTTTTTAGATGTAGATTTTATGGTTATGAATATGTTTTGATGAAATTTATGCATAATTTACATTATTTCTAATAAAACTGATCCATGATATATTATGTTACATATGCTGGTAATTTTATATAAATTATGCAAGATTACTGGGTTTTTAGAAAGTGGATATTACAGGTAGTCCGTAGGAAATGTTACAACCAAATGCAGATGAATCAACTTGCAAGAAAATACATCAATAGTAGGTTACAAAAAGAACCTATGAAAAGGTGCTATGGAAATGTGCTATGAAAAGGTGTTATAGAAAGGGTCTACAAAAAATGATTGATTGTGTAAATTTGTTTGATGCGATGGAATTTCCACATATGCTGACAACTCAACTAGCACAACATGTATTGCATAGTCAGCATGGTCATTGTCATGTTGACATTAGTATTTGGAATGTAATCCAATATTTTTTATGTAATTAGTTATTAGATATATAATTTGTTAGTTGTTAGAAATTTCCATAATTGAAATGTAAAAATTACTACTTTGACCTGCATGCATGTTGGAACCCAATTACCTGCATGTAATTTTAGAGTAGTAATTTTACTTTCCCTTGGAAGCAAATTTTATTTCTAACGTGCATGTAGGTCAGAGTGGTACAAGAAGTTCTAACAAGTGTCTTCATCTCAACATTACCAAGTTCCATTTTCTTAAGATTGATTTTACTGCTTTTCTAGTTAGCATTTAATTTCACCAAGTTATTTTCTATTCATTGTTGTCACATCTTAGGTCTAGAAGATTTAACCTTATATAAGGAAGTAGGTGCAACAAGATCATACCGAAGTGCTTCTTAAAATCAAGTAGTGACAACAATTTAGTCTTTAATCCAACATTTTTTTTTTAGCAAATTTACTTTTAGCACTGTGTGGTTGTTACATACTTAGGTTTAGAAGCGTTAATCTATAAAAGGTAGTAGGTGCGACAAGATAATACCGAAGTGCTTCTTAAAATCAAGTAGTAACAACAATATTTTACTTTCCCTTATTGTGTTAAAATTGGTTGTTGTATTTCAAGCCTGGTTTTAATGGTAGTAAGATTATTTTAAAGTAGTAATTTTACTTTTCCTTGCTATATTAAAATTGGCTGTTACCTAGGTGTTGTAGGTGAGTTGGAGAGGAGAGGGCAATCCTCCAAGGGAGGTCCCAGGTTCAAATCTCCATCCTACCAAAAAGCTGAATTGGGTATCCAAAATCCAATTGATAATGTTGGTGTGGGCAGGGTCGGGTGCAACTCCCGAGTGACTTTGACGGTGTAGAACCCCTGTTCGTGGTCTCTCAGACCAAGGCGGCCCCGCAAGGGGTTTTTCACTTTAAAAAAAAAAAAATTGGCTGTTGTATTTTAATCTTGGTTTTAATGGTAGTAATATTATTTTAGAGTAGTAATTTTACTTTCCCTTGCTATGTTAAAATTGGTTGTATTTTAGACCTAGTTTTAATGGTAGTAAGATTATTTTAGAGTAGTAATTTTACTTTCTATTGTTGTGTTAATATTGACTGTTATATTTCAGATCTGGTGTTAATAATATTAAGATTGTTCTGTTTGGAAAATTTTTTATTTCTAAAAATTACATTTTGCTCAAAGGTAAAAGGAAAAAAAAGAGAAAACAATACCGTGAAAACTAAAAACTAAAAAAAACAAAAAAGAAGTACACTTGCTAATGGTGGAAAGTCATATTATTTAGTCTGCATTAATAGACCTTAGAAAACTATTTCTAGAACAAGAAATCAACCTAATTTTTGAACAAAGACACAGGTCATCTTGGAAACAATGGAACCACATGTGGGAACACCTTGATATTATTAGGGAAAGGTTAGAAGAACTGGGTAAAATTAAGAGGATCAATATAACTAGAGCCCTAGGTGTAGATTATCACTCACCATACCTTGATCTCTTGAGGAGTTGTGAATATTGGCTAGGGGATAGAAGAAAAGAGTAAACTCAACTACATATCCTTGGGAGCATTACTTTAAGGATTCCTTAGTTGTCCACAATGTCTTAGCAGATATAGAAAATAGAGAACTGAGTCTGGAATATAACAAAAAATACCACAAAGCACCTAAAATTATATACTTTAGAGAGTTGTGTCACAATTTACAGTTTGAAAAAGCTAGCACAATTCAAGGACAAGCCTTTATTTTTCAACTGATTCATCTTGTAAAATGAGACTTTACATTTGAAGAAGAATATTACATGACCCTTGAATAGTTAGAACCAATCAATGATATGCATAAATATTTTAAGGAAGAATGAATGATTTTGTTGCAGAAATTAAAGCTTTGTAAATTTATGAGTAGACCTAGAGATTCGAAAGGAAGGTTCATCAAAGTCTACAAAGAAAACAAGAAGAAAACTCTAGTGAAAATCTTGATATTACTAGATTAAAAGATATTGATATTGTAGTGATTGAGGATTCTCCAAAAGAAAAAATTGAACTGCCATTAACTCTACTTGATCAAAATCCTAAAATATTTTTATTTCTAGAACCTGAATTTGATAATCATATATATCCTTCAACTATCTTTTCTAAACCCATACCAGGTCCAATCTTAGAATTCCTTCAATCAGTCATGGATGACCATAATAGTGAACAGAGGGAAGTAGAAGGAAACCAAATAAGGTATAGGCAAAGGAGTAATGATAATGGAGAAGTAGAAGAAAACCAAAGAAGTAGGCAAAGAAAAACCTTTGCCTTTCCCATTCCTTCTCCAAAATATAGACTAACGAGAGAACCAAAGCCCACCTCTGCTACCATTTTACCTACCTTCCATGGGAAACCACATGAGGAAATTGATGCTTTTATTTTTAAGTTCTAAGTGGTATGCCAAGCCTATTTCTACACAACTAATGAATAAAAGTTATGACTATTTCTCTCTACACTTAAGGATGCCGCTTTAATATGGTTCATGAATCTAGGTGAATGCATTTGTAACTGATGAGATAGAGACAAGGTATTGAAAGATATCAAGATTGTTGTAGACTTAGGGATAAAAACATTGAATTATTTTGTATGAACCAATGAGAAGAAGAATCCCTTGAAGACTATCTTTAAATATTTTAGTTTGTAGGATCGAGAGTCAATATTGAGCTTGATGAAGAAATATTAAAGGAAATCTTCCTGAAGGGATTAAAAGAGGATGTCCTTGAAATTTTAAACCTTATGGCTAAGAGATATATTCATAAGATGGCACTTGGAGAGATTATGAATCTTTGTAAGAACTATTCAAGGAATAAACCTCTTAGAAATAACAAATACTCATCCACAGGAGGAGTGACAAGAGTAGAAGTTGGTAACATGTTGTAAAGTATGAAGACTGATTTGTTGAGTACATTAACTACATCTCTTGAACTCATGGAAAAGAAACCAAAAGAGTAATATATTAAGGAAATATATGATCATATATGTAGGAAAAGACACAATTTAAGAGAATGCCCTCTTAACATCACAAATATCTCCAATATTTCTGCTAGTGTAAAATCTGTGACAAGAATCATATTACTGAAAATTGCAAGTATATTTCAACTGTCAAATTTATTATAAAAGAACCCAAATTTGAGGAAGTAGAGGATATTTATTTTGTAGCCCAAAGAAGAGGTGGCCCACTCAATGGTCCATCTAATTGGTCAAATTCTAGTTATTCCAACTAGAAAAGACCTAACCAATGGTCAAATGCATCAAATTGGATAAATTGGAACCCATCTAATTATCCAAACAATCAAGAATGGAATATAAATCCATGGGCTCAATTTATGGCCAACTCATATGGGAGTATACCTCCATGGACTCAAGGAATTTTAGGTCAAAATATGTCTAACGGGAATATGAATGACCAATATAATCAAGGAGGACCTAGCTGGTCTCAAGGACCACCTGAAAAACATACTTTTCAAAACTAATTTAGGGGACAAGCGCCTCAGACCCAACCTCAAAATAGACTCTTACCACATCTAAATAATGTGAAAAATCCTCCTAAGTAGCCACCTTTACCCACTCAACCAGTACCCAATCTTAATAATAACAAAACAGTGCAACAAGTCTATGAAAATAATGAAACATGTTCAATAACTACAATATATTGCCAATAGATCCAATTAAGATCTGAAAATGTGTTGGATAATAATAAGGTTACTCTCACAAAAATTGAATAACCTACCCATATATTGTTTGAAAAAGTAGACAAAGATGAAAAACCTGAATATGAGGTAGAAACCTCACCAGAAAATGTTCTAGCAAAGCAAAGAGAGATCCAAGTCCCTCAAAGGAAAGAAATGAAAATATCATTTCTTGAAATATTGATAATACCTAAAGAACCCTCCAAACCAACTTTCAATTTCCTTAAAGAACTAGAAAATGTTACCATTAAAATTCCTCTTTTACAAGCTATCAAGGATATTCCTATTTGATCCAAGTTACTAAAAAGTATGTGCACAACAAATTTAAGAAGGAAAAATAAAAATGAAGCTCAAAATATTCAAGTTATTGGAAAATTATTTGAGATAATGACTGGAGATAGGTTACTGCAAAAATATACGGATCCTGGAGTACCTATACTCATAGTCCACATTGATAAAATAGCCTTGCAGAATTTTTTAGTAGATTTAGGGGCTGCCATCAATGTTATGACAAAACACAACACAATATTTAGGGGTACATATGTTACAAATAAACCTCTATAGTGTTTCAGCTTGCAGACAGATCTACCATTAAACATAAGGAAAGTTAGAAGATATCATAGTCTTTGTAAGTTATGGGAATATCCTATAGACTTTGTAGTCCTACAACCAAAAAAGAAGTTAGGGGGACATATCTTAATTCTAGGAAACCCATGTCTTGCAAAAGCTGATGCTTACATTACTTGTAGGTCTGGAAATATGACTATCTCCAATGGTAATCACACTAAAGATATGAATCTATTTCCTGAGTCAATATTAGATCAAGGCTTTTCAAAACAACTTTGGTATGATTTTCTTGATGATTTGGATGATATTCAGACTATATCAGTTAATGTATTAAGTGAACATTTACAAAAAGATATTGAAGGACCACTATCACTACTATTAGATGATCAAGAGGAAGATCAAGATCAAAACACTAGTTGTCCACTTGACTTTGCCTTGACTAATTATGAAGCAAGTACAAGTCAATCTCATCAATTAGTTCCTTATAACTATCAATTAAATATTCTTGAACATGAAATAATAGGAATAGATGAAAATCCTAAGAACTGCAAATAGATAGACATTACACCTGGAAAAACTTTAAACATTAATAATGCACTCACAAGCATACAAGAGTCACAATTGATGGATGTACTTAGAAAACATCCTGCATCAAACAACATTTGCATGGAACTATGAGGATATGAAAGGAATACATCCAAACATTTGCACCCATTGTATATTCATCATAGAAGGTTGTCATCCAATGAGACAACCTCAAAGAAGACTAAATCCAACTATAAAATATATAGTTTAAGATGAGATTATTAAGCTATTGAATGTAGGATTTATATATCCAATTTCTGATAGCCAATGGGTGTCATCACTTGTGATAGTTCCCAAAAAGAATGTAAAATGGAGAATTTGTGTAGATTATAAGAAACTAAACAAGGTAACAAAGAAGGATTATTTTCCTTTACCCTTCATTGATCAAGTCCTTGATACCTTGGATGGAAAGATGTACTTTTGCTTCTTGGATGGTTTTAGCAAGTACAATTAGGTCTCAATAGCAAAAAAAGATCAAGAGAAGATAATTTTTACATGTCCTATAGGTACCTATGCTTAAAAAGTTCTACCTTTAGACTATGCAATGCACATGCTACTTTTCAAAGGACTATTTTGGCTATTTTTGTTGATTTAATTAATGAATGTGTAGAAGTCTATATGGACAACTTCATAGCATATGATAACACCTTTGAAGAAACCTTTGAGCTTTTAAAAATTTCTTGTTAGATGCCAAGAATAAAATCTCTCCTTGAGTTATGAAAAATGTTTCATGATGATGAAAGGAGGAATTGTCTTAGGACATTCTATATCTGAAGAAGGTGTTAAAGTGGATCTTGCAAAGATCCAAGTTATTTATTCCCTCCAACCTACAAGGAGATAAACCGAGGTAAGGATATTTTTGAGACATGCAGGATATTATCATAGATTCATTAAGGATTTTAGTAAAGTAACCCCTCCTATGATTAAGATCTTAAAAAAGAAAAGTTAATTTAATTGGACAAAGGAATGTCAAAAACCCTTTGAAATTATAAAAGATAAATTAACTACTGCTCCTATTTTAAGGGGACCAAACTGGGAATTGCCCTTTCATATACATTATAATGCTTCAGGTTATGCAATAGGAGTAGTACTTCAGCAAATTGAGAACAAAATACCTTATGCTATCTATTATGTGAGCATAAATTTGCATGGGGTAGAACTTAACTACACAGTCATTAAAAAAGAATTTTTAGTGGTAGTTCATGCCACTAATAAGTTCAAACATTATATAACGGGGTATGAAGTATTTGTTCACACTGATAACTGTGCCATTAAATATTTAATGAACAAAGCTAAAGTAGGAGGAAAAGTGGTTAGATGGCTTATATTATTGCAATAATTTAATATCATAATTGTAGATAAGGCAGGTAAATATAATTTCATTGCAGATCATTTATCTCGTATGCAAATATTTGATGATGATGAGTTGATTCTTGATAATTTTACAGATGAAAATTTGTTTGCTCTTTCTATTTTTACTCCTTGGTATGCTAATATTGTAAACTATTTGGTAACAAGAAAAATGCTACAAAATTTAATACCGTATGAGCGTAGAAATTTAGTGCATCAAAGTGTCCCTTATACATGGATTAATATATTTTTGTTTAAATCTTACCCTAACCATGTGATTAGGAGATGTGTGTAAGAAGATGATGTATATGACATTATTCGGGCAACACATGAAGAACCTTGTGGAGGTCATTATACCGCTCAAAGAAAAATTAGTAAAATACTTCAGATAGGTTATTTTTGGTCTACCATACATAAGGATGCCCATAAATTTGTTGATATATGTGATGCTTGTCAAAGGGCTAGTAAACCTACATCCACAATGGAGATGCCTTTGGTACCACAAATAATGTTTGAACCATTTGAGAAATGGGGAATTGATTTTGTTGGGCCAATAGATCCTCCAAGTAAAGGCAATAAACATATACTTGTATGCATAGATTATGTCACCAAGTGGGCTGAAGTGAAAGCCTTGCCACAAGCACAAGATGAACCTGTAGCTGATTTTATTTATACACATATCATGCAACATTTTGGAGCACCTAGAGAATTGGTTTCAGATCATGAATCTCAATTTCTCTCCAAAGTGATTGAGCATTTTATTAAAATATATCAAATAAAACATAGGAATACATCACCATATCACCCTGAAGCTAATGGATAAGTAGAAGTTACAAATAAAGAACTTGAAAAGATTATAACAAAAACTATAGCTGTAAATAGGGTTGATTAGGTAAAAAGACTAAAAGAAGCCACATGGACGTATAATACAACTTGGAAAACTACCACAAGACTATTGCATTATGATATGGTCTATGGGAAGCAAGCCATCATGCTTATTGAATTTGAAACAAAAACTCTTTACACAGATACAACTTGATATAGATTTGGATCAAACACAAAAGGCTAGATTGGAACACTTAAAAATATTAGATGAAAGAATATTAGGTGGCAAATTTGCTCTATATCAAGGCCTAAAAGACATAGGTCTATTTCTAAGGGATTCAAAAGGTGTTATCATCATCTTGTTATCCATAAAATGACCTATAAAAAGCTAATAAGCAATGCTGCACGATTTTTTTTTGTTAATAATAAGAGCATAAACTATAATGCAATATAAACAAAAGGAGAAAGATTACAACTGTAATTTAAAACAAAAGGTCATAAGAGAATAAAATAATGACGAGAAAATTAAGATAGCACTCCACCAAGACCACTATGCCATGTCACCTATTATTCCTTTAAAAACTTGTGGAGTAGATGAGCAAAGTCTAGAAAAATTTTAACACCTTAGAGAGTTTTGAAATGAAATCTAAGCAACACTTTGTTACTTGAAGAAGTTGTCTTCAAATTCCACCCCAAGGGGGCAATTTATAGAAATTAGTAGCCACTAGGGGAGGGATGATGTTTCAATCCATAGTGAGTTGAGGGGTGTTTATTGCTTGTTAACTACCTTGACTGGCATTCATAGGGGATTATTGAAGGTCAAGGAGGTCGTTAGAATCTTATTGCTAGTTAGAATATGTTGATTTGGAGTTTTGATTGATGAGTCATCTAGACATGACTAACAATTTTCTATGTTGACTAGGTATGACACAAAGGGCTAACTACTTGTGTTAGGTAGTTGCTGCCAAGCAAGAATGCTAGACCTACACTAAAATGAATATATCACATGTGAATATTCCATTGATGAATTCATTAGCCAATAAATTTGTGTCACTTGATCATTAAAGGTCAAGTTCAATGAAGGAGACAAAAATTGGGTGGGAAAACTAACTTTTGTAAATTCACCACCTAAGATGGTGAATTCATTACTTGGGAAATTTATCCTTAGGCAATGAATTCATCAGATGTTGATTTTACTATATAATTTTACTTTGGAGGTGTACATGGTTGACTTAATTGCTTTGTGTATTTGTAATGCTATTGGTTTAATTATATGACCTGATTTTAGGTATCTGTAGGGACAATAGAATACTCGAAAGTCACCTAAAGAGAAACAAGAGCAAAAAGCAATCATTATGGAAATAGTGGACATAGAGCCAAAAATTGTTCAATTGAGGATTCAAAATAAGCCATTAGAAATTCCAAGGCAAGTAGTGATCACTCCTATAGGTATGGTTATACTTGATAACCATAATGCAACAATTTAAAGATAGATGTAGAGGTTCCATTACTTAGAGGAGAGAATCCATACATTTAGGATTATGGAAGAGAAAAACATGGAACAAGTTAGGGAGATAACTAGACTTTGGACTAAGTTGAGAGATGCCTACCACATTGCAGATAGGCTAGTAGAATATAAAGTACTAGCCAAGTTTTATAGTTTGTTCCTAAGGGAAAAATTTTAAATGTGGAAGGTAATGAGAATTAGATCAACTTGTCTTATGAATTAGATTCCGTTCAAAAAATTCTTGAAGCTTTCTTACTAGTCCAGTGGAGCAAAAAAAAATATTATCAAAATTTTATTTTCATAGGTATGCTCTCCTTAAATATGTATGATTCCTTCCCATATTTATACTATGGACGTGTAATTAGAGGATTTTTCTTCTCTCCTTCACAATCAAATTCACTAGCAAGACAAAATGATATAATATAGAGCTAATGAAGTAGAAGTGGGCTTACTATTGCAAAATGAACAACTTAATCTCAAGGCCCTTATTAGTGCTTACTATGCTTTGGTAGGGAATGAAGTCATCAAGAGTTAGTATGATTTCCATATGAATGACTATTTAAGATACTTCAAAGAATATTATAGGGAATACCTAGACAGGGCAAGAAGTACATGTAGATAAAGGTGGGATGAAATGGCTATCAGACTAAAGAAAAGAGAATCAATTTCATCTATAAATTAAATGTCATCTCACAAATGGGTATTTGTAGTGATGGATGGATTTTTGCTTAAAATATAAATGGATAGGCCTCAAAATTTGGATACCCACTATTCTAACCCCTGTTCCACCATATGAGCATACTAGACCATAGAGTGAAGCCCAAAGAAACTAAATAAGTGCTCTAAAGAAGCTAAAAAATCCAAAGTATCTATACACCAAAGGACTTCTATGCCAAATGATGAGCACAAAAAATACTCATTTTTATCACAATTATGAGGGTATTGCATGGTATATATAATACCCAAAATACATTTTTGTATGATTATTGCATGTGTTTAATAGAAAATGATGTATTTATATCTGATTGGTATTTTTAGTTGAATATGTGTGTAGATGCAAGTTTTTTTTTTAGTAATACTTCTTAAACACATCCACCATGGGGATTGAACCTAGGTCACATCACCAATAATGCAAGTGGCATCCTTACTGGTAGACCACACTCACGGGGATAGTAGATGCAGATTTTTGTTACTTATTTTACATTTTTCAATCGATGTTCCACAAGGACCTAGTATTATGCAAATAATATAACATTTTTAGAGTACAAAGACATCTTAAAGGAGACTATGGTGAATGAAGGAGGCGCCTATATCCTGCTAAGGGTAGGGTGAATACTTCCCACAAGGAAGAAGATGCCTACATCCTAGATGTAGGAAGGCACCTATGTCCCAAGCGCAAGAAGACACCTGCATCCCAGACATAGGTAGGCACCTACGTCTCGAGTGCAGCCAAGAACCTACATCCTAGATGTAGGTAGGTGCCTATTTTCAATGAGTATATAGTATCTATATTCCACGTACTGACTGATTGACTTGTTGGTCAAGAATCTACCGTAGGATAAAATGTATGTATGCACCCTAGACTCGACCAACATTGAAAGGCTAAAGGAAAGAAATGTCCTTCAGGCCAATCTCCAGAGGGGGCTGGTTCCCTTGCTACTCTAAAAACTGGTATAAATATTAGGAAAATAAATTAACAAAAAGGAAGGGAAATATGGCTATAAGCCGAAGAGATAATGTGGGGATGAATTAATAGCAAGATTAACAACCTAGTTTAAACTAACAACATTCAATAGAAGGATAGAACAAAAACTAAACTTAGATCATATTATAAAGCATGACTTCCAATAGCATTCCAACATCCATTACCCATTGAAAAACTAAATCCAGACTCAGAATTTAATCCACCAATGATGATATAAATCTAATAGAAATGCAGAGTAGAAAGTATAAACATACATAAAATGATCAGGAACTTAGAGCCAAATAGTCCTTGAATCAAAGCAAATTTTTAAACTGTGAGAGTTTCACAAGAAAATGTCCATCCTATTTTTACATCAAGTTTCCTAGTATTTATAGAGGATTTCACCTCCAAAATTGAATGATCATTAAATAAAATGATGGCAAGTCAAAGATTGGTCGGCAGCAATTTTCTCCTCGGTAGCAACAACGAACCAATCTGGTGGTACATTGGGAAGCAATGAGCAATTTTAGTAGATGGCATATCGGGACTTAGCTAGAATCATCGGTAAAATTTTCATCTTCATGGTGGTGCCTCAAAAATGAGCATTCACCATAGTGGACGGTGCCTCAAAATTAGCAAGATCACACCAGTCAAGTTGAGAGTGGACAACATTTAATTTTGGCAATCCTCTGGTTATCTATCGAATCTGATTTTTGTCAGCAATAATCCTGGAAACATTAACTTCTTTGCCCAAAAATTGAATTTGTCGGCCTTGAAATTCCCCCCAAAATGATCTTCGCTCAAAGTGCCATCGAAAATGACTTTTGCTTGGAGGAAATGGCAAAAATTAATTTCACCAAGGTGATGCCCAAAATGTGCTTTCACTGAGGCGTGGGCCAAAATGGGCTTGTCGCCATGATTTTTCCTGAAATGGGCTTTTCATCACGATTTCACTCGAAATGGGATTTTTGCCACATTTCTCCTAAAATGGGGTTTTCACCAGGGCAAAGCCCAAAATAGATATTTCTACTGAGAATGAATCTTACTCGAAATGAAATTTCACCAGAATATGAACCATCATCTACTCGAAACTGAATTTTTTGCTCGAAAATGCTATTTTGCTCAAAGCATTACCCAAAAATGGATTTCGTTGAGCGAAACTCATTGCACACTTGGGTAAAATTTTTAAATCTAATTTTAGTGTGGCAAAAATACCAACACTTCTAGTGGCTCACGGGGTATTTAGCTCACCTGAATACAATTGAACCCAAGGCCTTTATCCATTGGGCTCAAAATCACCATCGTCGGCTACATCATATTGTCTACTACTTGCACCAGTCTCTTCCTACCCTTTGAGATGTGAACATGTAGTTTCATATACTATGATGGCTTTGGCCCAAGCATCAATACTAATCACCTGACGAGTCTGGAGTGTATCAACAATGTATCGAAAGGTCTGAACTTACTCTAGGTCAATGTAGTTGGCCCTATGGTTGAGCTCCAATAAACCAGACTCGATGTGAGTAAGCCTCTTCATCAATGGCAGCACATGCTCTTCGGTGATGGGCTCTTCCCAACCATCAATCTTTGAAGTGTTATTTTTGAAAGCAGCCCATATTGCATCCAGGTATTTCTTCGCCAGAATATTCCCTTGGTCATTAGTGAAATTGGGGAAACCATTGTTTGCTACAATCTCAAAATAGACCAATGAAATGCGCCTCTCTTGTTCAAACATATCTAGCAAATTTTGGGCTTCCTTGATCAGATCCAACCTAGAAAAATAAGTGCGTAGTGTTATCTTGGCATTTGTCCAAGCTCGAGCCATGTCGCTCATTGGGCTAAAATTGAAATCCATTTTAGCCATTGTTTGGATCTTCATCACCATCTCCAATTTTGGTTCAAAGTCCTCTTCTAAATACTCCACTACGTGCAAGTCGTACAAAACAACCTACCACACCTCCTGAAGGAACATGAGAACCAATGTTGCTTTTGATGCCATTATTGAACAATCGGTAAGAAGATGACTACGAGCCTCCTTGACTTTTTCCTTCATGAGAGCTACCGATTGCATTGCCTTGTCTGCCAACTGATCTTGCAGACTCTAGATTTGGTCCTTCAAGGCTTGGACTTATTGCTTTGCTTCTTGTTGTGCTGCTTGATGTTGTTCGACCGCTTGCTTGTATCCTTCAATTTCACCCTCCAGGATTATCACTTTCTACTGCCATCACTGAGATTTTGACTGTGCAGTGTCTAGTTGGGCCTTCTTCTCAGCTAAAGCGTCTTCTAGTTCTGCTATCTTCACTTCAGCTTGGAAGAAATGATCCTTGAAATGTTCACCGTGCAAGTAGATTGAACTCATATTCACCTGTATGTTGCCCATTTTCTCAGTCGTATCAATTTTTGTGAGGTCCTCAATGATGAACTGATATGAATAATCATTCGACATCATTTCTCCTTGGAGTTTCTAGACTTGAGGGACCATATTCACAATGTGTGCCTCCATAGCCTTCGGATAAAAAGTCACCTTCTTCACTGTCTTAGCTGAGGCTTGTATGTCCTTTTGCTTGCAGCTTTTCAACCATCATGAGGAACTTTGTTGTGCTCATGTGATCTTCTCTGCTATGGGGTGCTCCGATAGAAGTTCCATTTCTAAAGCTAGTGGCTCCTATGATGCAAAAATAAAGAAAAATAGGAAGAGAGCTTGTTGAGGGTTTGGCTCAACAGAGGGAGCAGAAATGGAAGGCACTACAGTTACACTTACCCTTGGAGGGGCTTGCATACTTATAGCGATAATGGGGTTGATAGGGGTGGAAGACAAAATGGAGGATAATGGAAGGGAAAATAGATTAGGGGTAGATGCAAATGAACTAAAAGATAGAGGAATGGAAGGAATGAAAGAAATGGGAGGAGCATTGGTGACCTACGACTATGAAATGGATAAGGAATCAAAAGAGATAGATACGACAAATAGAAGCAAAGTGGAAGTAGAAGCTATAGGATGAGAGGTAGCGGTCACCAAATGCTTGTTATTGAGATAAGAAGAAAGAAAATGTGTACCTATGGGCTCCGATGCTGTTTGAGCCGATGACGAAGGCTGTTGCATTGCAGGATATTTCTCTTCCTACTCTTTCACTACCTTTACTTCAAGATCTACCAACTTCACCATCTGGATTGGCTGTCCTTGTTGAGTCGAAGAGGGTGCCTCCCTAAAACTAGTATACTCAACCGAAAGTGAAGAAAGAGGGTTTGTGCTAGAAGCAAAAACTGCACCACTTCTAGGCTTCTTTACAATATTAGGGAAAGATAACTTTGTACCCATGCTCATTTTTTTGAGTGAAATTTGTTCTTCGGGCGGTAGGTGTTCCTCTTTTTCTTCTAAAACTAGCTCCTCTTCAACCAATGACTTATCTTCTCTTGCCATGACCTCTTCATTATCAGGACTTTGAATACTTTGAGGCACCAGGTCAGCGAAAGAGATGGGTTGGTACTTATCACAATGCTCATCATAAATTTGTAAAAACACTTCATCCATAGCCAACGGGTAAGCTGACCTAGGCTTCCCTCAGTGAACCCTCATGATCCACCAGTTGGCGATCTTCTCATCAGACCATTCGAGCAATTTATATTTCATTTGATTAAACAAATCCTTAGGAGGAACCTGCTCTGGATGATTTTGGGATCATACTCAATTTCCACTTCATAGAAATTATGCCAAGGAGGGAGCGACATCATATTTTCAATATGCCACTCAAGGTCACATCCCTTGGGATTGTTCCTTTGCTGCAAGATATCTTCTTTGGAGCAACAATGAAAATTCTTAGCCTTGATAAAATTCTCGAAAATTCCCAAAGGGTCGTATCACCATCATTGGGGAAGCTCAATTAACCCATGGTCATACAACATTTCGGCAATCAACTCATTCTACCTGCATTGAGTCACTTCAATGTCACCAAAGCGAAAAGGCATGGTGCACGTGGTTGGCTTTCTCCTGCCTGACCCATATGTGTCATTGGTAAAGTCATTATGTTGGGCTACTTCCAATGCAAATAGATGCTCCATGGTAAAATACGATAAAAGAAAAGGCTTACCGAAGAAACCAAAAATTCTAATGACAACTCCTTGCATCAGCAAAAATACATCACCTTTCTCTTTTTCAACAATCTCCTCCTTCATCACTTTCGACACTCTATCACATGCATCGTAAATGAGTTCGAGGGCGGGTCCCAAAAATATCCGATTAAAATTATAGTAGGATTCCTTCTTTGATAGATTCTAGGTCCATGAATAAACCGATAATATTTTGCCTACTTCATCTATTTTCTTCACCGCTACAAAGGTAAAATGATGATGCATATAATAAAAGAAGTACCAAACTAGAAAAGAATAATGCCTAAAGGTGACGTCTTCCCCACTCTGCACCTTCTCCAACTAAGTGTGCATCCTTCGAGCTACAAAATCTACCCAATCAAAGAAAATTGGATTTGTGTTCACCTTCATGGCAATCGAGGCATAAAACTCAACCTATGAAATGCATTGTGCAAGTGACGCTTACCACTTATATATTGTGGAGTCTATGGATAGTCCGACAATCCATGCCAACATCGAATATAGGTCTGGGCTCTTAAAATATTTTAGCAACTTTGGCAAAGCTGGCAATTCTCCAAACTGAGGTATTTTTAGCAATTGATTTTCCATGAACTATCACATGGGCACTATAGATTGGTATCTTTCCTCCTACTCTACAAGATTGAGCTTCTTAAAAATGACGTCAGAAGGAGGTCTCATGCCACAAGCGAAAGCTTCTCTAACAGAGTTGGCTAAAATGTTGAACAACCTATCTCTGTTGGCGTTTTGAACGACTCTCATAGAAGAGTCATAAAACTAAGCAATTGCCCACACCAACTCTCGATATGCAAGCACCGACATACAAAGATACCACAAAACATGAGAATAAAATGTTGTGGTGTGCAAAATTTCGGTGGATACCTTATGAAGAGCAAATTCGATATCTTACTACAATTTTTCCACACCTTTGTTCATGATTACACAATTACTGATTTTTGCAAGTCGGTCATAATAAGACACCGGTTCTTCTTCTTCATCCTTTTTGGCTTTTCATTGCTTCTTTCCTACGTCAGCATTATTTTGGGCCTTCTCTTTCTTGGCTTCTATGGTATTCCTTTCCATATTTGACCTTCTTTCTTTAATAGATAGCAAATAATTCTATTCCTTTGAGCAAAAGCAATTCTATGCCTTTGAGCAGCAACTATGTAAACATGAGATCAATAATTTTTTTTGTTTATTCAACTAAAGTGTTCACCCTTTTATAGCTTTCTGACCACACCTACCAGATTTAATGCATGTGGTGCACCTACTAAATTTGAGATGAATGTGCACCTAGGTCTTGGGGCATGTCATGCTCTCCCATGATTTTAATGGTTTTGCCCATATATTTTTTGAGCACCGTGATAGGTTATTTTGTTTTTTCCTTTTTGGGGTGCGCAACCTGTCATTAACGATTATCCTTGGAAAGCGTGATTACCTACTTTTTCACCTTGAACTGTGTGATAGGAACTTATTTTTATTTGATGTGGAGTGCCAACATTGCTTTTTAGTGGTTCAACTATTCAAATAAGCACGAATTATCTCCATGCATCGAAAAAGTAAAATGTTTTAAAATAGGCATGTGTTTTCACTAATTTTAAGGGTAAAAAATACCTTTTGATGTCTTCACTACTGAAAAAGTAGGGCGTGTAGGCGAGAGAGCACTTTTGGGTGAAATTTCCAACTTGGGCACCAAAAATCACTTTTTGGTTTATCTATGTGTGCAAAAACAATGCTTTTGGGCGAAGTTCATGTCTTTAGCTCCAAAAATAGGAAGGAGTCAAGAGGATTTTCGTTGGCGAAAATGATTTTCACCAGTGAAAACACTCTTGCCTAGCAAAAATAACTTTTGCTCATGGAAGACTTGCCCCACTCTTTTTTTTACAAAGTCAAATGGACTATATACATATTTACAACTTGGATGTTCCTGCATTTCTTTACTAATAATAGGCCTTTAGATGAAGACCATTGACTGGAATCAATAGAACACAACCTTCCATGTCCCACAAATAGAATGAATTAAATTGATTACTACTAGCAATATGGAATGGACCTTCCCATATTACCTCAAATTTATAATGATTTCCCGACTTGGCATTATTTTCATTCCACTTCAACACAAGATCACCAACACTGAAAGCTTTGTCTAAAGTTTTCTTACTGAACCAATTCTTAGTCACCTGGATATGCTTCATGAATGTAGTATATGCTTTCTCTCTTTCCTCTTCCAACTGCAAGAGCTGAGACAACCTTGTACTCATAGGATTGAACTCCCCCTCTTCACTGTCAAGAAAGTGCAAAGACTAGAGCACTGACAACTCTATATGGATAAACCAAATCGCTTATTTTCCATACACCAAAGAGTACGAAGATGTTTTGATAGAATTATTAATTGAGATGTGATCAGCCCATAGAGCTTGATTCAAGAGCAAATGCCAACTCCACTTGTTATCTTCTAGAGTTCTTTTCAAAATCCTTAGCAAATTTTTATTTATCAACTCAACCAATCCATTTCCTTGTGAGTAATAGTTGGATGAAGTCTTCAAATATATTTTGTACTTGCTTGCAAATTCATTAATTTTGGCTCCAATGAATGGAGTCCCATTATCTATCACAATGGCATCTGGTACACCAAAGTGCATTATCAACCCCTCTAGGAAAGAAATAACAACTTCTTGATCTGCTTTCTTAGTTGGCACTACTTCTACCCATCGGGTGAAGTAGTCAGTGACTATTAATATATATTCATGCTCAGTAGATGAATTAGGGTCAATAACCCCAATAAAATCTAAGTCCCATTGTTGAAATGGTGCTTCTACTTGAATTGGGTTAAGTGACAAAGAAGCATTTCTGCTTCGACCAACATAATTTAGCATTTGTCACAACTTTGGCCAACCTTGAATGCATCAAAAAAGAGAGTAGGCAAATAATAACCTATCTTTATGATTTTTAAAGCCATGGGTCTACCTGCATAATGTCCTCTTGATTATCCAAAATGGAATTATTCTAGGTTCTTCTATTTCTCTGACTATTTGACACATCTCAGAAGCACTCCATCAATGTTCTTGTGGAATAGCCCATTTGTCAACATGACATATCTACAAGCTTGCAGCCTAAACCTTTTTTTTTGTGAAGCATTAATATGAGAAAGACACCTTCCTGTATTGAAGTATTAGACAAGGTCTTCTATCCAATCTTGGTTGATTATGGGCTGATTAGTAAGATTACTTTATTGCATTGGACCTTCAAACTAGCACACTATTGTTTTATAAGTAGCACTCCTCGTAAACTCTTGACATAGTGCTCGACCTCGAACCAACTTGGTTGACCGAATCTTTGTTGGAAATTTTGAGTCCCTAACTCAAATTTTGTCATTGATGTCACCAAAAGAAGTCATCATTAATGTCAAGGAATTTGACAAGAAATAAAGTCATCAAAGGTGTCACTAATATCTAGGAAGAAGCTTCAACAATGCAGAAGTTAAAGGCAAAAGGGCTCCATAATATTTTAATATTATATGAGAGCATAAGTTAAAAAGGGTTTTCATAAATACCCAAGGAGGCCTATTGCAAAGTTCAAAGGAGGTCTAATATTTATTTTATAAAATATTTAAATTCAAAAGGAATTTAAATAAATAAATATCGTCAATACAAAGTTGTGAAATAAGAGAAGACCTTAAAAGCCAAAGGTTATAATTATAATTTATAAAATTTAAATTCCTTGGAATTTAAATCATTTATAAATTACAAAGGTTAAATGCGCCGACATCATCAAAAAATTTGGAGCGCCGATGTTTGAAGAAAATGGCAGCTTCGTGTATAAAAGGGAGGCCAAAAGACCTTTGCAAATTATCCCTCATTGTTTTAATTAATGCGACCAAGGAAAATTTGCATGTGCGAATTCGAAGGCAAGAGTGAGGAAGAAGACGAACGACTTTTTCGTCTTATGTGCAAGGATTATAGCGAGTAAGGTTGGTGCCCAAGACAAAGGTGGACATGGTGGTCCATTGGCAACACATGTTTTTTCTAAGGCATTTGTGGGGAGATGGACCCGCGTTCGAATCCCGTTGAGTATGTGCGCAAAGGGGAAAGGTTTCATGCTTCACATTTTTTTAGTTAAGTTGCCAGGGAAGGAATAAAGTGCACGTAGAGCCTTTTGGTTCTCAATGTGCATTGAGCACACGTGGTTGTGGAGCCCACAACTAGGGCGTTCACGGAGGCAGAGGTTAAGGGTTCGAAACCCGTGGAGAGGCAAAGGTAATTTTTGTTAATATTTTTAATTGCCTAAAGTTTAAATTAAAACCTTTATTAGGAGTTATAAGGGGTGTTAAAAGGTTTTTAATTAGGCAATGAGATTAGTGGTTAGGATAAATAAGGAGTGATAGTAAATTGCTATATGTTGAATTGTGATTTATAAAAAGGGAATATATTATTTTTAATTGGAGTAATAAGGTAAAAAATTAGTTTGCATTAAGGATATTTAAGGTGTTTTCTAAAGACCTATTTGTGGGTGTTAGATTTATTTTTGAGATTGTGGAGTTTATAAGGTGTATATATGACTTGGTATCTTTGTATGAAAAATAATCTTTGAGCAAGCATTTACAAGGGATTTAAAGTGAAGATTTTGCCACCTAACCATTGATGTTGTCAAAGAAAAATTGAGTGTGATTGGAATAGGTTTTGAGATCTATTTTTCTATCTCCAAGAAAAAAGGTATGGGCAAATTCTTCCATGGTTAAGTTGATTGGTTGGTTTTCTGAAAATAAGTTTGGAGTGAAAAGGACTTGATTAGGGTTTCATTTTTGAGAGTGTTTGAGTTAATGCTTCAAGGTTTTATGGAATTAAGTGTTGTGATTAAAACCTTGTTTTATAAGCATTGTTGTTGAAGCCATTGGTTGTATGAAGAACTTGAGTTAGGGTTGTGCAAAAGAACATGAGTATCATTGTTATGTGAATATTGTTTTATAAGCATTGTTGTTGAAGCCATTGATTGTGTGAAGAACTTGAGTTAGTATTGTGCAAAAGAACATGAGTATCATTGTTATGTGAAGATTGATGTATAAGCATTGTTGTTGAAGACATTGGTTGTGCAAAGAACTTGAACTAGGGTTTGAAAAAAACATGAGTATCATTGTTATGTGAGATTTGTGGTTGAGCATTGTTGGAAATATTTTGAGTTGGTGTTTACATGCTTGGACTAGGGTTTGTGAGCAAGGGTTGTTTCTTGAGTAATTGGTGGAGTAGAATTGGTTGAGCCTAGTCAAGTGGATGTGTGAAGTGATTGTTCAAGTTCCATAAAAAAAACTATTCTATATTATGATTTGAGTTGAGAAAGTGATTGAGCATTGAGTTGAAACATATTGGGTCTCTAACAATTCACTTTATGTTTCTATGAGATTGGTTAAGTTCTATGTGAGCTTATTGAGCAGATTTGGACAAGTTCTATGTGGACTTGTTGAGAAGAGTTGAGCAAGTTCTGAGTGGACCTATTGAGCAGATTGGAAAAGTTCTAAGTGAACTTGTTGAGCAGATTTAAGCAAGTTCTATGTGGACTTGTTGAGTATATTTGAGCAAGTTCTATGTGGACCTGTTGAGCATATTTGAGCGAGTTATGAGTGGACTTGTTGAGCATATTTGAGCAAGTTCTATGTGGACTTGTTGAGTAGATTTAAACAAGTTATGTGTGGACTTGTTGAGCAGATTTGAGCAAGTTCTATGTGGACTTGCTAAGAAGATTTAAGAAAGTTCTGTGTGGACTTGTTGAGCATATTTAAGCAAGTTCTATGTGGACTTGTTGAGAAGATTTGAGCAAGTTTTGTGTGGAATTGTTGAGTAGATTTGAGCAAGTTCTATGTGGAATTTTTGAGCATATTTGAGCAAGTTCTATGTGGACTTGTTGAGAAAATTTGAGCAAGTTTTGTGTGGACTTGTTGAGCAGATTTGTGCTAGACCGATTGGACTATGTTTAGTACATATTTGAGACAGAGCTTTGGAGGTGACAGAGTAGAGAGGATAAAGGTCTCCAGTGGATAGAGATCCATTAGCCAGGGTAGTGAGGATAGGTCTTTTGAGTGGGGATAAGAGTCTTTAGTGGAGAGATATCCACAAGCCAGTGCAGTGGAGGCAATATTCTTCTAGAGGATCACCAACCAGAGTAGAGGAGAAGGAGTTATCCTATGGATAGAGATCCATGAACTTGATTTAGGGGATTGGTGTCTCCTTTGGATAGAGGTCCATAAACATTGTAATTGGGAAGGATTCCCAAGATATTGATTGAGAAAATTTTAGTGAAATATTTTCTCCGTGGAGTAGCCCACATTGGGTGAACCACGTAAATTTGGTGTCTCATGTGTGTGTGATGTTTTGTGCATTGCTTTGATTTTTGCTATTGATATTTCCATTGATATATTGCATAATATTTATTGTGATAAGAAAAGTAAAAAGTGGTCTTATATTGTTCACCCCCCTCTCAATATAAGCTTGTGTTCTTCAATATTGATATCGTATTCTTGGATCTTAGAGACCCAACCAACTCTCTTATCTCCAAGTTCTCCCTGGATAATGAAACTTCAAACATCAGGATGTACAACATGAACTATCATTTTTCTCTATGAAATAAAATGCTAAAACTTCTTCAAAGATTTCATCACTACATACACTTGCTTCTCAATAAAGTTATATTTTCTTCATGCGATTGAATCACTTGACTCAAGAGTGCAATAGGCCATTCATTTACATCTTCTCACTTCTGTGTAAGGGCATTCACATAACTTTATTGCTCTCCAATAGCATAAAGGATGAAATCCTTAGAAAAATTAGGATTCACCAAGGCGAGAGCCTGAGAAATCCTCTCCTTAATCTCTCTAAATGCTTCTTTCTTTTCTTTGTTCATTTGAACTCAATATTCTTTTTCAGGAGTTCAGTTATTGGCTTCACTACTTGAGCAAAGTCTATAGTAAACTTCCTAACAAAGTTGATCTGGCTGAAGAAATATTGAAAACTTTTCTTGTTAGCCGATAATGGGAGCTTTAAGAGAGCTTCGACTCTAGCTGGGTCAACAACTAACCCTTTCTCAAAAATCACAAGGTCCAAGAGCTTTCCTTCTTTTACCATGAAAATGAACTTCTTAAGGTTGATGGATACCCCAAATTATCGACACTTCTCAAATACTTGTCATAAATGTAAACCTTGTTCTTCTCTTTTATGGGAGAAAACTATCATATCATCCAAATAAATGATAATGATTCGGTTCAATAACTCATTGAAAGCCAGGTCCATTGCTCTCTGAAAGGTTGCTTTGACATTTGAGAGACCGAAAGGCATTCATTGGTAAGAAAATGTTCTCCACTTTGTGGTGAATTCCATTTTGTATTGGTCTCCATATTTGACGTAGATTTGATTATACCCAGAGAATCCATCTAGCAGAAAAAATATTTGCGCTCCTACAACCATGTGGAGAATCTGATCAATATGTGGTAAAGAATAATGGTCCTTTAGGGAAGCCTGATTAAGATTTTGTAAATCCATGCATAAGCAAATATCTTCGTTCTTCTTCCTCACAAGGAAGAAATTTACTACCTAGGAGGAGTGCTTAATAGGATTAATGATCTTTACTTCGAGCATCTTCATGAGTTCTGCCTTCATCAAGGTCTTGATTTTGGGGTTGATTGGCCTCTTCTTTTGTCTAAAAGGTTTTACTCTTTCCTACGGTTCAATTGTATGCTATATAACATCCTTGTTGTACCCTTTGAGGTCCTGATAACTCCAAGCAATAATATCTAGGAATTATTGGCATAGTTTCTTGATTTGCTCGAGTTATTTAGGTGTGTAGTCAGTCCCAATTATTGTGACCACTTCACAACATCCCAAATTTGGGGACCCACCTGATTTATTTTTATATTTAACGAGTTTTGTTTGTTCTGTTTATGTTGATTCATAATTTCATGAAAAGTTAGTAAGGTCTGAGGGTTTATGATTATCGCAGTCTCCTTAGGAAAGTTCTTTGGAGATGAATTCTTCTCATGTTTTGCGTAGTATCTTTTCCAAAGGCTTGTCACAAAAATACTTCACATTTAAATTAAAATATGATTAGAGCCCCACCCTTATAATCGTACATTTCCTATTTACATTATGAATCACATAAACATGGTAGTTGAACAAACATATTAATAAAATTAATAAAAATAAATAAAAGATAAAAGAAAATAAAAATAAAGAAAAATATATATTATTATATATATACATATGTAATAATAATAAAATAAAAATAAAAAATAAAAAATAAAAAACTTAAAGTAGTGTTGATAAAATACATAACATATAATAAAATACAATGACATTTTCATGTTGGATTTTCGTTTCATTTTAATTATTATTCAAGTGGTAATTTATATGTCTATTTTGTTTTGTAGAGGTATTCAAGATGAATAGATGACCAGGTGGACAGACCCAGATGACGTAGTTAGAGTGACTCAAAGGGACATGACCTACTGTGATGATGCGATAATCAAGGGTACGATATAGTGTGAAAGCGAAGGTTCACCGATGCATATGATTCTTACTCTGTGTGAAGTCACATAAGGTCTCCATCAAATACATACCACATTTCATAGTGGTACCTTGAGGCTCGAGCGAATGGCTGAAATAAGGCAAGTCTACAATAGTTGGAAGCAAGGAGCATCACGGTAGACGTAGTGGTGGTTACGCAGTAGTGAGGACATCAAATACACAGGTTTGACCAAATGGGATGGTGGCCGTAATTTTGTTAGAACGGGCAGAGTAGAATCAAACAAAAATATGAACATTGGAAGCATCACCAGATATAGCCATGGATGTGGAGGATTGTGTTGACGGTGAGTGCCAAATAGATATTCAGTTCTAGATATCAATCACTCAAACAACACTGGTGGTGATGAAGAATTTCAAGGAACATGTATTCGGGGTATTGGTGTCATAATCTATTTTATCAAATCAGGTTAAATGGATTTTATATTTTTTTAAATAAACAAAATTTAGGATAGCAAAGTGCTATGTTCACCATGAGACATCATAAGTTATCAAATTTTAGCTAGACAGGTTCGCAACAACAATGAGACAATCACAATAAAATCAATATTATACAGCAGTAACTAAATTCCATCACCCACTGTTGTTGGGAATTTTGTATCTATGACATCATTAAGAGATTTGGTAAAATAGCACACCTTATTGGATTTACGTGAACAAAATATTGAGAGAAAGACTTTTATTTCAAAGTATCATGTTTCATTTTGCGGAGGCTAAGAGAATACTATAGAACAATATTTTGCGTTGTGTAAGTATATTTTACAGAGGCAGCGACTCTCGTATGTCGTGTTATATTGGGTATGAATTCACCAGATGGAGAAGTTGTAAATGAGTAGTAGGTGAATGTCATCATAGGAGAGCTCCTAGTTTCGGAGTACAAGGTTGCAGTGTTTAACATGATAGACACAATATTAATATACTCAAATGATGAATAAATAATACCTATTTCAAAGTCTCACTACATGTTGTGATCATTCAATTGTTGAGGAGAATAAACTTTGGGCTAAACACATCATGTTGAGAGTTACATTGAATAGAAGATGATTTAACCAATTATCTCATATTTTGCACATGACGATGGTTGATTGAAGCTGACGCATATGCATGGGGAACCTGCACATAAAAGATAGCTAGGAATATATTATTGTATTGTCAATACACAACAATGCGTTGGGTGTACATGGTGGGTAGATCAGTTTCACAATGATATGCAGATGTGTGAAGAGAATAGATGTATGGATGCATTGGATGATCGTCACCATGATGTAGAGCACAGTAGGAATAAAGCGACTCAGTTCACATATGGGTGTTGACGTATTAAGTGTATGGAAAATATATTTTAAGGGTAAGTTTGTTGAAAATTAGGTTTTATAAACACATATTGCGGATGTTGTTATTGTGGCATAAAGTATGTGCACACCAGAGGTGAAACATGATGTAGCAAGGTGCTATGTTAATAGAAATATGAGAAAAGACCCCATACAAATATTCACTACAATTGCATGTGTTGTTTCAAATGGTTATCACAAAGAACATGCCAAAGATAGAGCTGTGTGGAATAATGTATAAAAAATTTAAGGTGGTAAAGTGGAAGGGAAGAAAAGCATATTTATTTTTTTATAAAATTCAACATTTGGAAAATGTAAACAAAAGAAAGAACAAAGTTGCTATTATATTAAACTGCTTGGAACTACACGAATGAAATATGAAACTACCACAACAGAATTGCTTCATCTATAAATGAGAGAATGAAAACCAAAGAGGGGTAAGAGACTTTGGGAAAATTGCAGGTGAACAACACGTTGGCACTTGAATGTTTTGGAGCCTCTCCTTCCACGCTGGACTGAAGTTTCACCATGAGATGATGTTTATGCATAGAGTATTCTGTATTTTTTAGAATTTATTGAAAATCTTATTTTGTAATATTTTGGAAATACATGAGTTTTATACATGCTGATGGTTAACTCATTTATTATTTTTCAATATATTGCATTTATCCTTAGAAGATTGCACTACATTAAATGTCAGATTGCATGAATTCGGATCACATTTAATGTTGGTTTTGCAGGATACAAATATTGCAGGGTCTATGAACATTTTTAAAGTTTCAACATTTTATTTTATTTCTTTAGCCCTAAATTTAAATCATTTTTTAAAAGTTTTTTAAATTAAAATAAAAATAAAAAACCGTTATTTAAAGCAATTTCTATTTTAGTTTGAAGCAAATTGGAAATTATAAAATTATTTATAAAATTCACATTTTTAAGGAATTTTATAATTTCAAAAGCTTTATTTTACATTTCAAGTTTTGAATTTCATTTTCAAGCAATTAATTTACCTTTATGAAAATTAATTTCATTAAAGGAGGTTATTTATATGGCATTCAAAAGGCCATTGTTTTAATGCTATAGATTAACTTTCCTTTATGAAAATTGTAATTTCATCAAAGGGGGGGTTAATTTATAAGTTATTTCAAAGGTTATTATATTTCAAGGTTAATCATTTGGATCATTTTTATTTCATGTTTAAAGCAACATAAAACCAAGTGTTGTAGGTGAGTTGGAGAGGAGAGGGAAATCCTCCAAGAGAGGTCCCAGGTTCAAATCTCCACCCTACCAAAAAGCTGAATTGGGTATCCAAAATCCAATTGATAATGTTGATGCGGGCAGGGTCGGGTGCGACTCCCGGGTGACTTTGATGGTGTAGAACCCCTTGTTCATGGTCTCTCAGACCAAGGCGGCCCCACAAGGGGTTTTTCGCTTAAAAAAAAAAAAAGCAACATAAAAGTCAATTCACTCATCATTTCATTAAGTTTCATGAACAATTAATAGCAGAGCATAATAAAATAATACCAAAAAACCCCCTTGTTAACAATTATTTGCAAATCACTAAGGTATTCTAAGCACTTATTTGATTTGACACATTTTCATAACATACACACATTAAGTAAAGGAACCTTGAAGAAATGTTTATTTCTTTACAAGAGAGGGTTTTCATTTTAAAATCCTAACTGTGATGGGGATTTTGCAATTGGGAAAAATTTCCACTCAACACCAACCTTGATTAATTTTTTAGGTTCTAATTGCAACTCTTTGACTCCTTTTCATCCATATCGATCTTATGTTTTATTATTCTGTCATTTTGATCAAAGATACTTTCAAGTGAAATCAATCCTTTTGGGATGTGGTTATTTTTCATTTGGATCAATCCCTTAGGTTCTTCTTTATCAAATGTTCTCCCTTCAATACTGCTAGCTTCGTTTATCAAGAATTTCACAATATGCTCATCATTATCGAATGCTTGCCAATGAATATCCTTATTAGGAACTGAAGACCTATAAATAAGCTTCACAATCTTTGATTTTTGCATCATGTATTCAATTGGGGTGAACCTGGCACCAATGGATGCCAAGATATTGGCATACTTATTTTGTTCCCGCAAAATCACTTGGATATTTAACACCGTGTAGGCTTCAAATAGGTCCCAAAATTTGTTGCGATACACCTTCAAATAGTGCTATTTGGAGACACACTTGTTAGTCACTTGATTGAAAATCAACTTTGAATCTCCAAAAATCTAGAGTTGTTTGATCCCAAGTTTCTCTACTTTCTTCAAACCTAAGCACAATGCTTCATACTCGGTAGCATTATTTGTACAGCTCCATGTTAGTCGATATGAATATATCTTCTATATTCCATAAGGGAAGATGAGGACAATCCCTGCTCTAGTACCATTTTTACATCTTGCACCGTCGAAGAAGAGTTTCCACAACTGATCTAAGACATGATCTCCATCACTAGATACCTTCACTTCCACTTTTTTAGACCTCATAATGGCATAGAAACTAATCTCAGTTTCAATCATTGCGTTGAAGTAATTCATGGAGAATTCATCTTCTATGTTAATGTTACATACCCCAACTAATATAGCCGTCGACTATATTATTACATTTTTAATATTACTTGTATATTCCCATGTGTAGAACTTTGATTTGAATAATCTATCATCTATATTTATTTGTTATCTACGTTTTCATAATTTTGCCCAGTGCTGTAGGGATCTGGCCTTCTGGAGTGGCAAGTTACTTCATTGAATTTATCTTATTTGCAATCATGTTTGAAAAAAAAAATTAAGAAAAGGTAGTGATGGATTCATTGCTCAAATTAATTGTATGGAAATGCAAACACAAGATATACCAAACATCCAATCAGAAGATCTACAAAATATTGTGGCCAATTATGATGAGGTTTTCCAAGAACCAAAAGGACTACCTCCAAAAAGATCCCATGACCATGCCATACACCTAGTTTAAGGAAGTATTCCACCTAATGGTCATACTTATTGATATCCCCAACCTCAAAAAATAGAAATTGAGAATATTGTCCAAGAACTATTAGAACATGGTGTCATCCGTCATAACACTAGCCCCTATTCTTCACCAGTAGTTTTGGCCTGTCGAAAAGATAATTCCTGGCGTATGTGTTCGGACTTTCATCCTTTCAACAAAGTCACCATAAAAGATAAATTTCCTATACCTGTCATTGATGATTTATTAGATGAACTACATGGTGCAATTTTTTTTACCAAATTAGACTTACGTTCAGGGTTTCACCAAATTAGACTTAGGGAGGAGGATATCCCCAAAACAACTTTTCACACTCATGAAGGTCATTATGAGTTCTTGGTCATGCTCTTTGGTCTCACTAATGCCCCATCTACATTCCAAAGCCTCATGAACCATGTTTTTCATCCATTCCTTCACAAATTTTTCCTAGTCTTCTTTGATGACATACTCATATATAGTAAATCTTGGAAGGATCATTTGATGCATGTGGGAAGGGTTCTTCATATACTACACAAGGAACAACTATTTTTCAAATTCTCTAAATGCTCTTTTGGTGTTCAAGAAGTTGAGTACCTCGGTCATATAGTATCTCAGGAAGGTGTTAAAGTGGATCCCAATAAGATTAAGGTAATTAAGGATTGGCCTTTACCTAAAACCATCAAGAAACTTTGTGGTTTTTTGGGTCTCACCGGCTACTATCACAAATTTATGTGCAACTATGGTAAAATTGTAGCTCCTCTCACAACACTCACAAAGAAGGATGCTTTTAATTGGTCAGAAGTAGCCACTCAAGCCTTCAAGGCTCTCAAAGAAGCAATGTGTACTACTCCAATTTTGGTAACTCTAGATTTTCACAAACCATTCATCATCGAATGTGATGCTTTAGGAACAGGTATTGGGACAATATTAATGCAGGAAGGTCATCCCTTGGCATTCGAAAGTAAATAACTTTTGGAAAATAATTTGGGAAGATCTACATATGAAAAATAAATTTTGGCTATTCTACACGTAGTGGAGAAATGGAGACACTACTTAATTAGTAGCCGTTTCATTATAAAAATAGATCATAGTAGTCTCAAGCATTTTATAGAATAAAGGTTTTATTATACAAAACAAAACAAGTATTTGATTAAATTTTTGGGTTATGATTTCATTATTGATTACAAGAAATTGAAAGAAAATGTAGTAGCAGATGTATTATCTAGAAAATATGAAGATGAAGTGGTCATTAATGCTATTTCAGGTCCTTGTTCTCAATGGGTGTCTCAGTTACAGGAAGAATGGTTATCCAATAGTGAAACTGCTCAAATAATTCAAGAGTTGTTATTGGGTTCATCCAAGCACCCTATTTTCTCCTATGAAGACAATATATTAAGAAAGAATATTCACATTTACATTCCACACAATTCGACAATCAAATTAAGGATTCTAGATGAGTCACATGCTTATCCATCAACAGGACATTTAGGTTTTTTGAAAACTTATATGCTGGTTAAACAATATTTTTGTTGGAAAGGATTAAAAGCAGAGGTCAAACAATGGGTAGCTTAATGTGAAGTATGTCAACTCAATAAGGGTGAAATAGTCAAATCACCAGGGTTACTTCAACCATTACCCATTCTAGATCGTCAGTAGGAACACATTTCCATGGATTTTATTGAAGGTCTTCCTAAATCAGAATTCAAAAAAGTAATTTTTATGGTAGTTGATCGCCTCTCCAAATACGCTCACTTTCGGGCCTTACAACATCCATTTTCAGTAAGCAAAGTGACTAAGGTATTTATGGACTCAATTTTCAAATTGCATGCAATTCCAAAAAATATTGTAAGTGATCGAGATCCCATATTTACTAGCAATTTTTGGAGGGAATTATTTTGAATTAGTGGTACCAAATTAAATATATCTTCTGCATACCATCCACAAACAGATGGTCAAACAAAGGTAGTTAACAAATATTTGGGTACCTACCTAAGATGTTTTATTCAGGATATGTAATATCAATGGAGTCAGTGGCTATCATTGGCAAAATGATGGTACAACACTTATTACCATTACTCCATCAAGATGTCTCCTTTTGAAGCATTGTATGGAACTAAGACACCAACAGTAGTAGATTATGTACCAGGATCCTCCAAAGTGGCCCAAGTAGATGATTGGTTTCAGTAGTGACAATCAATGCTCACCATTATCAAAGATAATTTGGTCCACACACAGAATCGTATGAATCAATAGCAGGACACACATCATTCAGAAAGAGCATTCAATATTGGTGATATGGTGTTCTTATGTTTGCAACCCTACAAGCAATTGTGATTGAAGATCAAGTCAAGCCAGAAGTTGGATCCATGATTTTATGGTCCTTAAAAAATTGTGCATCGCATTGGGGAAGTAACATATCAACTAGAGTTACCTCAATCATCACGCATACATCCAGTATTTCATGTATCTTGTCTTAAGAAGGTGATTGGCCAAAAAGTACAATCTCAGTCAGAATTATTAGCACTTTATGAAGAAGGGCGTATATATCTCCAACCGAAAGAAATTTTACAAAGTAGAACACGCACATTGAGATCTCGTGACATCCAAAAATTTCTCATCAAATGGCAAGACCTACCAGAAGAAGATGCTATGTGGGAACCTGAGAGTTTTTTCCAAACATTTCTAGCTTTGAGGATAAAGCTGTTCGAGGAGGGGAGTCATGTTACATACCCCAACTAATATAGCCATCGACTATATTATTATATTTTTAACATTACTTGTATATACCCATGTGTAGAAATTTGGTTTGAATCATCTATCATCTATATTCATTTGTCATCTACGTTTTCACAATTGTGCCTAGTGCGACGGGGATCTGCCCTCCTAGAGTGGCAAGTTACTTCATTGAATTTATCTTATTTGCAATCGTGTTTGAATATATTTCTGCCGTGCATACTATTTTTGATTGGTTGATTAATTGAATAAATCTCATATAGTTATGAAGAGAATAGCAAGGGTTATTCTCCTGTGAAGTTCACCTAGAGCTTCTTCCATTAAATCTAAATTTTCCATCTCTTTAATCATCAAATTAGAAGAATCCACACGCTTTTCTTCATCCTCGATCCTTTCTATATGAAATGTGGAAGGTTTCTCATTGTAGATCCAAATTATTTTCCCTTTGAAAGTAATTTTCATATGGGAATAATCTAGAGAAAGGTAGCCTCCTAGCTTGATAGTGAATTCTCTCGAGACACACATACTAAAGTATGGTTCCAAATCAACCATGACCACCTCCTGGATCACAGTGATTTGAGGTATTTTATGCAACACAATTGGTATATATTTAATAACACCAACTATTTTCATAGGGGTTCCATCCAACTGCAAAAATTCTAGGCTACTTCTGGTATACTCCATGCCAAATCGCTTTCATCATGATAGTCATTACAACACCATAGTTAATCATGCAATTATGTACAATCCAAACTTCCATCCTGGGAGACAAGTAAAATGGTGGTGGTATATTATTTCTAGTAGCTTAAGTTGTAAGTGTTTGAGCTAACATAGTATGAGTAGAATTTTTCTTTTTACCTTAAACAGACTTCAAATATTCTTGCAACAAATCAACCTATCCAGACAATTGCAAAGCATCATAGAGACTAACCTTGGCAAGAATTTTCTTTAATTCTTCAATAATGTTGTACGTGGATGAACTAGATTCTCTTCCTTCATTAGCAGCCTCATACTTGCTCCAATATTGCTACGTGGCTTCCACCCTCTGACACTTGGTCAAATATAGGTATTTAAGGTATTCTTTTACTTGTTCCTTCATCTCAGATTGTGTTTATAAAGTTGATGCCTTTGCCTAAGATATTCTCTCTTTTGCTTGTGCGGGAAAGATATATTTTAATAGAATAGATTCTTTTGAATTAGGTGCTGAGCTAGGTGCCTTTGCCTATGCTTGAATATTTTCATTCTATACCTTTGGCTTAGCAGGTATCTACAATGGCTCCATCTCAACTGGGTCCACTATGATAAGTTTTTTTCCATCTCTCATGAGAACTGAAACTTGTTCTATGGAAGGGATCATAAAATTATGATCAACTTCTCTAATCATATTGATCTGACCATCGAAAGAGCTATTTGCCAATGTTTACACATTGTTCAGATGAACCATACAAGTTTATTTGCTATATGAATCATTGCAGATAAAACATCAATACATTTTGTCTAATGAGCCAACTTCTTCATTTGTCAACACAATTGCACTCCTTTCAGGAATCTTGCTAGTAGAAGTTGCTTGCTCTCTGGTGATTTGTGGAGGTTGAAATATCCTAGACTGGAAAATTCTCTCAACTTATTTTTTCTTCAAGACTGTGATCTCATTTATCATCATTATTATTGCTGATTGCATATCTTGTATCATCTTCATTTGAGGATCAAGGATTTGAGGGTGCTGGAGGAGCTGGTAATGGTAGTGGTACTAGCAGAGATGATAATGATAGGAATAAAAATGGAGTGGGTAGTTGTGGAATGGAAGGGGAAGGCAATTATGGTATAAAAATTATCAAGGTTTGAGAGGAACTAGGATTCCATGAAGGAACTAGATACATGGGGGACATTGGTAAAGATTGAGAAGATGCATTGGGATATAAATGTTGTGGGAGATCAAGAAATATCGACATTGTAATTTTTTATGAGAGCTTACCAATAACAATTAAATCAGATTCAACCTTTTACACTTGGGAGTACAAGGTAAAAAACGTATCAACATTGGACTAATGGATGACCATGCTAATTTCAGAATTAAAGACCCAGAGATAATAAAATGCAGCTTATTCAGGAGTCAAGCAGAGACCATCAAGGACTCTCTACCAAGTTTGGGTGAACCTAACATTGAAGTCAATGATTTACTCCTATGGATGCCTCTGAATATTAGTGAATTGATGCAACAGAGAAAAATAATCTGCTTGTTCATTGAAGTCTTTTATTATTAAATTAGCCAATTGGTCCCATGTGGTAATAGTGGCAGATGGTAAGGACCGATACCAATAAAGCATCTTCCATTTGAGAGAGATCATGATCAATATGACCATGACATCTTTGTTTGTGATGCTATGAATAGTTGCCAAAGAAGCCACATATTGAACATACTCATAAGCTATTTTTCCCATACCATCGTAAGTAGGCAAAGCCTTTAATGCTACTATCAAGATTGGATTATGAGCTTATAGATTCAAAGCTCTGAAATGATTCCATGCTAAAAACTATCATGGTGGATTTTGAGCCATTTGGACCGAATAATTTGCTCAGGGAGGAAAGCTAGTGGTAGTGCTAAAGGAACTTGAAGGAATGGAAAACACACCAACTACCTATGAAGACATTACAATTGATGGGATAGTCATAGTGATTAATATAGGATGCTCTCCCAAGACTTGGGTGTTGAGCTCAAAACACTCAATAGGATTTTATAAATTTTTGGTCTTCAATATTGTGATCATGAAGTAAAGCTTTTTCCAACTTCACATTCAAAGGCTTATGGGTAAAAATGAGTTGCCATATGTTCTAATCAAACAACAAAATATGAACATAAAATATTAATACTACTTAAGGTGGACCTTTCGGGTCCCACCGAGCGTGTCAAAAACTATTGGTCAAGATTCTTCCCTAAGATAAAATGTATGCATACACCCTAGACCCAACCAAAATTGAAAGGCTAAAGGAAAGAAATATCCTTCTGGTCAATATCCAGAGGGGGTTGGTTCCCTTTCTACTCTAAAAAGTGGTATAAATATTAGAGAAAAAAATTAACAGAAAGGAAGAGAAATATGGTTGTAAGCTGAAGAGATAATGTGGGGATGAATTAACAACAAGATTAACAATACAGTTTAAACCAATAACATTCAATAGAAGGATAGGAAAAAAATTGAATTTAGATCATATTATAAAGCATGACTTCCAACAACATTCCATCATCCATTCTCCATTGAAAAAAAACTAAACCCAGACTCATAATTTAATCCACTAATGATGATAAAAATCTAATAGAAATGTAGAGTAGAAAGTATAAACATACACAAAATTATCAAGAACTCAGAGTCAAATAGTCCTTGAATCAAAGTAAATGTTTAAATTTGTGAGAGTTTCACAATCAAATGTCCATCCTCTTTTTACATCAAGTTTCCTAGTATTTATAGAGGATTTCACCCCAAAAATTGAATGATCATTAAATAAAATTATGGTAAGTCAAATATTGGTTGATAGTAATTTTCTCCTCGGTAGCAGCAATGAACCAATCCGGTGGTACATTAGGAAGAAACGAGCAATTTCAATAGATAGCGTATCGAGACTTAGCTAGAATCATCAGCAAAATTTTCATCTTCATGGCAGTGCCTCAAAAATGAGCATTTACCATCGTGGACAATGTCTCAAATTATCCAGATTACACCAGAGTCTAGAGTGAAAATCATTTAATTTTGGTAATCTCCTGGTTATTTTTCAAATCTGATTTTTGCTCAGCAATAATCTCAGAAACATTAACTTCTTTGCCTAGAAATTGAATTTGTCGGTCTTGAAAATTCCCCCCCAAAATGATCTTCGATCAAAGCGCCATTGAAAATGACTTTCACTTGGAGGAAATGGCAAAAATTAATTTCACCAAGGTGATGCCTAAAATGTGCTTTTACCGAGGTGTGGGCCGAAATGGCATTTTTGCCACGATTTCACCTGAAATGGGCTTTTTGCCATGATTTTGTCTAAAATGGGCTTTTCACCATGATTTCACTTGAAATGGGTTTTTTGCCAGGGTGAAGCCTGAAATAGATATTGCTATTGAGAATGAAGCTCGCTCGAAATGAAATTTCACCAGAAGATGAACTGTCATCTGCTCAAAATTGAATCCTTTTCCTAAAAATGGTATTTCGCTCAAAGCGTTACCCGAAAATGGATTTTGTTGAGCAAAACTCATTGCACACTTGGGAAAAATTTTAAATCTAATTTTAGTGTGGCAAAAATGCCAACATGACCAAAAGACCACATGATTTTTAGAAAGAAGATGTTGTGAAAAATAGGGGAGCATCATTCTTATCTTTCAATGATTAAATTTGGAAATGACCACTCCTTTAATAGATGAAAATCATAGTTGTGCATGCACCTATCGTAGCGAATCATGATTTATGATTAAATTAGGCATTTGGAATAAGCTATTCTTGTAACAAGGATCGATCACATTCTGTATAAGAACGTAGGCCATTCCTAAAAATAAAAATCCATGAACTCTGAATAATTTTGTACTGCATTTTTATTAATCAAAGTTTTTGAGTGTTTTCATTTCACGTGAGCTAAAGGAGTAATTTCTAAGTAATCAACCAGGCAGACCAACTACGGGAGCTTGGGCCCACTCCAGGTAGTAATCCTCCCCTATTTTATTTTTTTCAGTTTTTATTATTTCTTGCTTTATTATTTCATTCAGTTGTGTGTTTATTTTTCTATAATTTATTTTCAATCGTGTGTTTATTTTTCTACAATTTATTTTTAGTCGTGTGTAATTTATTTTCATCTTGCAATTTATTTTTAGTTGTGTGTTTATTTCCTGCATTTTCCTTCTATAATTTTAATTTAGTCTTTCATTTTAGCAATTTTAATTTTGCAAGTGTGTGTTAATTAAATTATTTCTTTACGCATTTATTTTTCTTGCTTTAATTAAATATTTAATTTGCTTTATTGGGTTTGGTTAAAACTAAAACTACATGAACAAACAAATTCACCACCAAACCAATAGATGCATAGGGACTCATCTCCCACACTATAGGCATATACTATGCATAGGTACTCACAAGTTTACGAACTCCTAGATTGACATAGGTGGACAGACTTAGCACCTTTTATAGAACACCATTTTGGCATCATTGTTGAGGAGTGCCAACTATAGTGTTTAGGATCCATAGGTTAGTCAGCCTGAACGTAAATGTTCTGACTATCTACCCATAGATCCCCTACCTGAGAATGCATGAGTACACCAAGGCCAAGAGGACCTGATGGATATTTTATTAAAAGAATAGAAGTCACCTCACAATTACTAGCAATACCTTCTGAGGAGTCTAAAACACTTCCTGAGGAAAGACAATCATCTCCACCCGATTCACCTTGGCACATTAATCCAATTTATGGGACATCTAGTAGATCAAACCAAAATCATAGCCAACTTGAGGATTTACTGAATAACCAAAGGTGGAAAGTACTTGAAGAGGGGACTATCTCAGATTTTGATTTAAGAATATTATTGGAAGATAAGAAAAATGAGTGTGATGCTCTATTAGCCATTGTAGAAGTAGCCAGATTAGAACCTACAACCATGGCTAGAAACGATGAGGCTTCCACTAGTTTTGAATTCTTGATTGAAGAATCTAGAGGAGACACTAAAATGAAACATATCTCTCCTACACACCTTCCTATATTTAGAGGACTACCAACAGAATATCCTGATCTATTTCTCTTTAAATTTGATGTTCTTTGTAGATCAATTGATTACAAAATAGATGCCCAAAAATTAAAGCTTTTTCCCTCCACATTAGATGACTCAACATTACATTGGTTTATCAATTTAGGGAATAAACAAATAACCACCTAGGAAGACATGAAGAAAATATTTTTAGAACAATACCAAGATTTTGGAAGGGCAAGGGATGCTCGAGAGGAAGTCCTAGATATGTCACAGAAGGAGGAAGAGTCATTAGAGGATTACTGGGGTAGATTCAATTTTAATCTCCAATGCTCACCCCATGCAAAATTGGGAGAAAAATCCTTAAGAAGTATATTCTTGAGGGGTCTCATGAATGAATCATTAGAAGCTTTAAACTTATTAGTGGGAGGTGATATTTACCAAGCCCAAATGTCAGAAATCTGATAGTTATGTTAGAATTACTCTAGGAGAAAAGGTAAACCCATCACTCGAGGGACTAAAACAACAACCTCAATAACAAAAGTAAAAATAGGCACCTTGCTGGAAGACATGAAGAGTGATATTTTATCATCTCTTGTGATCCAATTAGATACATTCTAGCTTCAAAAAATAAGTAGGAAACCGAAGCAGCATTAGTCTTTTTTTGCCCAAGATGTAGGAAGAAGCACCCAAGAAATGAATGTCCAGAATACAAGGTCCGAGTTTGTGCAATTTTTCAAATGGACCATAAAATGAAGTTGTGCCCAAAATTAGCAAACATAAAAGAGGAACCAGAAGTAGTTAAAATATATTTCATGGGTAATAGGAGGAATTGGCAACAGTCTCCTATGGGAGGTGGAATGCTAGGAGTAGCACCACCATATGGTGGGTCTAATTTTATGAACCAAGGGCAAGCCCAAACACCCAATATGGGGTGGTGGGGTTAGCCACCTTGGATGAACACCACCCAAGGTCCTACTCCCTATACACCATACCCATGGATGCCATACCAACAATCTGGCACATAGTGGAGGAATTTTAATACATGGACTTCACCTCCATAGACAACAACACAATCCCCACTATAGCCTAGTTTATTGGCACCACCTACTTCCAGGCCACAACAACTACCGACACAACCAACCCCAAATCCTAACAACAACAAGATAAATCAAACCACTTATCAGGTAGACACGAGGATGTATCCTATGTATCATATTAGTGTAGAGCATGTAGATTGTAGTCCAATACAACTTAGATCAGGTAGAGAAGTAGGAGTAGATCCAACACCTCCAATAGTGGAGGAGGAGGAAGTAGAAGAAGTAGAAATAGAACAAACACCTTTGGTAGAGGAGGTAGAAGAAAACCCAACTACTGAACAGTTAAACAATGAAGGGGTTCCACCTTTCCCCAAAAGGTTACAAGAAACTAGGAAAAGGATGCAACCAGAATTTGACATAATGGAAGGGTTGAAAAACCTTACTATCATGATTCCCCTCTATCAAGCTATAAGAGATGTGCCTATTTATATGAAATCCATTAGAGAATTATGTCTCAAAAGACCAAGATGAAGACAACAACCAAAAGTAGTACAAATGGTAGGACAGTTAGCTGACTTGATGTTAGGAAACACCTACCACCCAAAATATTCTAATCTAGGAAGCCTAGTCTTAACAGTTAGAATTTTAGGCTTAATAATACCCAATACTTTGGTAGACCTAGGTGCAGCCATAAATGTAATGCCTAAGGAAACCATGCATAAACTATAGTTAACAGACATGAGGTCAACAAAAATAGTCTTACAATTGGTAGATAGGTCCATAGTACTCCTAGAGGGAATGCTGGAAGATGTAATCATAACTATAGATGCATGGGAATACCCAACAGACTTCCTAGTCCTAAAGTCAAAATCAGGATTGGGTGGTTATCCACTCATACTAGGATGTCCTTGGTTGGAAACAATTGATGCCTATATTAGTTGTAGGACTAGACAAATGACTATATCAGATGGATGAAATGTTAAAAATCTAGTCATTTATCCTCTTACACAATCCATCGATGAATTGGGAGAGCCCAATTTAGAAGTCATAAATGATGATGCCCTGCCTATGTTACAACAAGTGATGGCTCTAGATGAAGTGGAAGATGAAACAGATGAGGATTTAATCATAAAAAATTTTCTACAAGGAGAATCTTCACATCCTCCCATGGATTCCCCACTTGTTGGTAGTAGGGAACATCAAGTGAAATAAATTGAGATAGAACCTAGAAGAGTATTAAATATTGATAGTGCATTGACAATTATTCAAGAAGAAAGGTTGAAAGATATATTAAAAACCCATAAAATTCTTTTACCTAGGACTATAGAGACATGAGGGGTATTGCACCTGAAGTATGCACTCATAGAATTTACCTAGAAGATGATGCAAGACCAGTAAGGCAACCTCAAAGGTGGATGAATCCAGCCATGAAAGAGATAGTAAAGGTTGAATTGCAAAAACTTTTATCTACTAGATTCATCTATCCCATTTTAGATAGTCAATGGGTGTCACCTTTGGTGGTAGTACCCAAGAAAAATGGCAAATGGAGGATCTATGTGGATTACAGGATGTTGAACAAAGCCACCAGAAAAGACCATTTTCCCCTACCTTTCATAGACCAAGTCCTAGATACCTTGGTAGGATGAAAGTACTTTTCATTCCTCGATGGATACAATGGATATAATCAGATCCAAATAGGGGAAGAGGACCAAGAAAAGACAACATTTACCTATCCTTGGGGTACCTTTGCCTACCGTGTTTACCTTTTGGGTTGTGTAATGCACCTGCAACTTTCCAATGAGTAGTCCTTAGTATTTTTTGGACATGGTAGGAGAGACTGTAGAGGTTTACATGGATGATTTCATCATTTATGATGAAAGTTTTGAGGAAGCTACAACAAGTCTAGAAAGAGTACTCCAACATTGCCAAGAAACTAACCTATCCTTAAGTAATGAGAAATATTTCATGCTAATGATGGAAGGGATAGTCTTAGGACATCATATCTTTGCTGATGGGATAAAAGTAGATAAAAGAAAAATAGAGGTCATCAAAGAACTACCTACCCCCAAAAATAGAGAGATGTTCAAAGTTTCTTAGGCTCTATTGGATACTACCGATGATTCATTCAATATTTTAGTAAAATTTCCAAACCACTACACACATTATTAACTAAAGATGTCGAGTTTATCTAGACAAATGAGTGTGAACAAGCATTCCAAATATTAAAAGAAAAACTGACAACTGCTCCCATGCTTAGGGGTTCAAATTGGAACCTCCCCTTCCACATTTATGTGGATGCATCTAACAATGCTATAGGGGTAGCACTAGGATAGAAAGAGGAAAATGAAGTATATGCCATTTATTACATCAGTAAAAACCTTATGGGCACTGAATTAAATTACACTATCATAGAAAAAGAATTCCTTGTAGTTGTACATGCTATTAATAAATTCTACCATTATATCATAGGCTATAAAATATTTGTGCATACTGATCATGCAACCATCAGATATCTGATGAATAAACCAATGGTAAGTGGTAGGATTATTAGATGGCTTTTACTCCTACAGGAATTTGATGTGACTATTGTAGACAAACCTGGAAAAGATAATATTGTTGTAGATTTTTTATCTAGATTGATCTCTCAAGATAACACTACAATTGAGGATAGATTCCTAGATGAGCATATCTTTGCTCTAGATAACCAAACACCATGGTATGTCGATATGGCTAATTACCTAGCAATTCGAGTAACCTGCACTCACCCCCAAGAAGCTCAAACATTAATTGAAAAGAGTGCAACCTTCTCATGGATTGATGATTGCTTGTTTAAAATAGGCCCTGATCAAATCATGTGAAGATGTGTGGCAAAAAATGAAACCCAAGATATTTTAAAAGCCTATCATGATGAACCATGTGGTGGATATTTTGTAGGAAAAATAACTACATTTAAAATCTTACAAGCAAGGTATTATTGGCCCTCATTATTTAAATATGCAATTAAATACGTCAACCATTGTGATCAATGTCAAAGAATGGGTCGACCAACCGCACGAGAAGAAATACCCCTCCAGCCGCATGTGCATATTGAACCATTTGATAAATGGGGGATGGATTTTATTGGGCCTATCAATCCATAATCTAATGGTAAGAGGTATATTTTAGTGTGTACTAATTATGTTACTAAGTGGGTTGAAGTGCAGGTATTATGGAGTGCAAAGGAGGAGAATGTAGCACAATTCTTGTATGAGTTCATCTTCACTAGGTTCGGTGTTCCCAGGGAGATTACCACCGACCAGGGAACTTAGTTCACTTCAAAGATGATACAAGAACTGATGCAGTAGTTCCAAATACAACACAACAAAACCACCCCATATCATCCACAAGCTAATGGCCAGGTGGAGGTTACCAACCATGAGTTGGAAAATATTCTAACAAAGACAGTGCAACAACATAAGAATGGGTATATTAGACTACATGGAAGTCAACTACGAGATTTACACCATTCCAATTGGTGTATGGTAAGAATGCAATGATGCCCATCGAATTCAAAATAAAAACTCTATGGACTACTATAGAACTTAATTTGAACCTAGATGCTACACAACAAGAGCATATTCGCCAACTAAATCAGTTGGATGAATATAGGCAAGATGCGTTGCAACACACATAAGTAATGCAAAAGCAGAGAGCAATGTGGCATGACCACCACATAAGGCCCAAATAGTTTAAAGAAGGAGAATGGGCATTATTATACGATTCCCGATTCCAAGAGAGAAAGGGGAAACTCATGTAGAGGTGGATGGGCCCATACGAGGTGGTTGAAGTGATCAACAATGGAGTTGTCCATATTAAAATAATTGATGATAGTGGAATAATTCTTATGGTCAATGGCCATTGATTACGGCCTTACCATGCACCTCAAATGCATGAGATTAATTTAGATGCAGGCATGGGGGAGACCCCATTTTTAGAAATATTTTTAGCAGTTTGATGAATGCTCACGCGTTCACAAAAAAAAGAGAAAAATAAATAAAAGAAAAAAGTATATATATAATGCTTTCTAATGTTTTAGATAGATTTTATTTTATTTTTATTTTCATTTTGTAGGGCCACATGGAACCCATTGTAGACTGTAGGCATCTGGGACAACTGGGCCTATCAGGCAAGAGCTATGTACCCTATTTTTCTCACTTTCTAGGAGTGTAGTGATGCGAAAAAGGTGCCTACTTCCCACCAGGAGGGTGGCACCTATATCCGGGCCAGTCTATAGGTGCCTACTTCCCACTAGGAGGGTGGTGCCTACATGCGAGTCAACATAGAGGTGCCTACTTCCCACCAGGAGGGTGGTGCCTATATTTGGGCCAACATAAAGGTACCTACTTCCCACTAGGAGGGCAACACCTATATCTAGACTAGCGTAGAGGAACCTACTTCCCACCAGGAGGGTGGCACCTATATTTAGAAGTAGCACCAATAGCATCGACTTCCCACCAGGAAGATGGAACCTAAATTTAGAAGCAATAGAGGTGCCTACTTCCCACTAGGAGGGTGACACCTAATTCCACAATAGAACCAGAGGTGTCTACTTTCCACCAGTGGTACCTACGTCCATGCAAAAACAATGATATCTACTTTTTTATTGATAGATTATACCTAATTTATAGTTACAAAAAACTGAGTACACCTACTCCTGAGATATTAATCATAGAGGTCACCTACTTTTGAATTCCCACAAGGAAGTGTGTCTTCCTACGATGAACAATCAATGTTTCTCATTTTTAGCATGAGATCTCAAAACTTATAATTATGTAGTACCCAATAAAAATAAAAATGAAAAAAATAAATCACCTTTGATGGATCACACAACACGAGGAAGAGTGCAAATCATCGATTCACTGGTACATCAAAATCATGCATCAACCAGTCACGTTGCACCACCAAGCATCATACACATCATGTTCTATGAAATTCACCCAGGTATGTACTAATTTTTCTATTAAAAATATGCATGATTATCCAAAAAAGTATTTTTGTGTTAAGTTCCAAAATGTGCCCTGCAAATATTCCATCCATTCATACGAACCCATGTCAGTAGTCCATCATGTGGCACCAATCAGGCATGAGGGAAATTACAATTGAATCCAACTACATTTGGGTGCATGACTCGAGATTAATTATGAGGACATCATAATTATTGCTAATAATGCAGGTGTAGTTGCCCACTACAAGCATGAATGTAGTCACATGCTTCAACATGTTATTAATATGAATGTGTTACAATCACAATGACACTGAGAGGGGGGTGAATCAGTGTGTTCTTTAAAAACTTAAAAGCAATTTAGACTTTTAAATAAACTGCAGTAGATTAAAACAGAAATAATAAAAGTACTAAGAGCATCACACATAACACGACATTTTAACGAGGTTCACCGATGTGGCTACTCCTCAAAAAGACTGCTTGGAATACCATCCAAATCCAATCAAATGCAAAGCTACAACTTTACATAATCATTCACCAGCACCAACTGGTAAGAGGCACCAACCTCTAAATTTTATCTGCTACAACAGAATGGAGCACCAACTCCAATTTTTCCAGCACCAACTGGAAAGAGGCACCAACCCCTTTTTCAAGCTACAACTTGAAGATAATAATAAAAATTGCAGAATGTAAACTTTCACCTCAATTATCACGATCTGCTATTTTTCTGCGATCTCATTGCTTTTCGACGATTCGATCGCATCGTGAAAAATGATTCACACTTTTTCAACCACTCCTCTATATCTCTCAGCGTTCTATGCTGTAACTTCACAGAAATATTACTTCTACAGCCAACACACTGTCATTTCACACTCGAAACACGACTTCTGCATACCACGTTCTTATCTTCTCTTTGCACCACTCACTCTGCTACACCTTCCATGAAATCTCACTTCTACCATCTACGTATTTTTGCCTCGGACTTTAAACACGTCGTCTGCATATCGCTCTCTTTGTTCTTGATCAGTCGATACGCACTCACTCACTATCTCATTCTTCTTTTTCTTCGATTCCCATTCCATAAGGGTAGACACTAGCTCACCCTCTAAATCAACTTCAGCCTCAACTTCTTCAACTTCAGAGTTCATTCCTTCTACCATTTCTGGTTCAATTTTCTCAACCATAGGAACTGAAACTGGCTGGGATGCCTTTTTGGATGAGGATCTATTCTTCTTAGCCATTGTGTACTAATCCAAGATCAACCCTGACTGATTTAGCCAAAATTGGGAACCTTGCTCTGATACCAATTGTTGTAATCACAATGACACTGAGAGGGGGGGGTGAATTAGTGTGTTCTTTAAAATTTCTAAAACATATGATTTTAAAACCAGTAGTAGTTTAAAGAAGATAAAAGAGATACTAAATGCATCAAGAAAGCATCACACATAACACAACATTTTAACGAGGTTCACCAATGTGGCTACTCCTCAAAAATACTGCTTGGACTACCATCCAAATTCAGTCAATGCAAAGCTACAACTTTACATAATCCTTTACCAAGCACCAACCGGAAAGAGCACCAACCCCTTAACTTTATCTGCTTCAACAGAATGGAGCACCAACTCCTATTTTACCAGCACCTACTGAAAAGAGGCACCAACCCCTTAACTTTATCTGCTTCAACAGAATGGAGCACCAACTCCTATTTTACCAGCACCTACTGGAAAGAGGCACCAACCCCTTAATCCAAGCAACAACTTGGAAGACAATAATAAAAATTACAGAATAAAACTTTCACCTCAATTTTCACGGTCTGTTATTTTTTTTTTGCATTATGCTGCTTCTGCGCAAAATGAGTCGCACTATTCCACCTCTTCTCTGTACTTCTTTGCACTCTCTACTGCATTTAGATGATCAATAACTACTGTAAACTGCGCACTGCCACTTCAGACTTAGAACACAACTTTTGCACATCGCGCTCTTATCTTTGCACAAGTCACTCTACTCGCTCTTTGCACATTATCTCATCGCAATGCACATCTTACTGTAACTCCAAAGAACTATCACTTCGATCTCATTCTGAATCGAAACGACTTGCTCTCTGCTCAACACGAACTTCACTTTCACAAACACTATGCTCACATTTGCACTTTATCTTTACACCCCATTTTTCAAACTCGAAGAACCCTTGCTTTTATAGAAGAAATTTTAGAAACAAACCCTAGAATAACGTCGACTGAGAAACCCTAGAATTTGTCAGCTGCCAAACCCTAAAATCCGTCGACTGTAACCCTAAGAATGTCGGCTACAAAACCCTAGAAATTGTCGGCTGCCAAACCCTAAAATCCGTCGGCCCAGATTTAACTTTGTCGGCCTCAAACTCTTCTCCACCTTCATCACCTTCCTGTAGCTTATTGCAGCGAAATAGTAACACGTCGGCCCTTTTAATTTAATTTAATATTATAATTTAAATTTTAAATAAAATAAAATTTAAACTAAATATTTAAAATTAAATATCTTCATCACCGGGGCATCTTTTTCAACGAAATGAAGAGCCAACTTGGGTTTTAAGAAAAACCCATTTCAAATATGTTATCCATGATTTTAAATAAAACTTTTTATTTTGACTGCCTTGGTTTTCACAAAAAACCTTTTCGCTTCTTGACATCTCAGGTTCTGAAGACTTCTTCTTCTCATTCTGAATTATGTTTTCTATTTCTGTGCATCTATCATTTAAGGACTCATGATCTGACTAACTTTTGAACTTTATCCTCTGCATCTGAGTGACTTCTGAACTACCTGTCCATTGCATCATTAGATCTAACTAACTGTATTGACAATAATGACAATCCTCCTGCAACACCTTGCTCAACACTGAACTCCTATCCATTGTACTTTGGCTGCACCTTGTTGTTCAATAAAATCTTGTCCATTGCATTAATAAATCTGTCTGACTGTGTTGACAAAACTTTTGAAATTTATCCTCTGCATCTGAGTGACTTCTGAACTACCTGTCCATTGCATCATTAGATCTAACTGACTGTATTGAAAACAATGACAATCCTCCTGCAACACCTTGCTCAACACTGAACTCCTATCCATTGTACTTTGGATGCATTTTGCTGTTCAATAAACTCTTGTCCATTGCATTAATAAATCTGTCTGACTGTGTTGACAACAATGACAATACTGTTTGCTGCACTTTGCTCAACAATCTCCCCCTTTGGAATTGTTGGCAACACGTGCAATTTTCTTGTAAATCTTCTCCCCCTTTGACAATAATACCAAAGGGCTGCTGCAGACTCCCCCTGAGTCTATGCACAATATTCTTAGACACAAATTATTACAATTAGCAAATATTCCAAGCATGAACAAGAAGAAAAAAAATACACAAATGCTCCCCCTGAGTCTAAGACCACTTCATTTCACTGATTGACAACATCATGATAAGCATAATAGGCATCAATAAAATCAACAATGTGAATAGCAGCAATAACCAGTGAATGACACCATCATCGTCAACTTCACCAATATAACATGTGTAAGAACATGATTGAACCACTGTCTTCTGTGCAACTACCCTCTATTGCTTTGCAAACTCAAACTTGTCCACTGTTAGTGAAGGCATACAATAATCTTATATAGCCGACTTTTTGTTCTGCAATGCCAGCAACATCTGCATACAACTTCACCATGCATCTTGGATATATTCTCAACAAGCTTGAACCTAATGACAGCTGTTTGTCTCTCTCTGCAGTGAGAATCCAGCAAGCTACCTAAATCCACTTTCAACTCTATGCAAGTACCAAACACTTTACCACAGCACAACCATCTTTTTTTTTTCAACCAATTAGGGCTTTAGCAACAATTCTTATAGACAAGGTTTAACCAACATCATTCAACTCAAGATTAACCTTGAAGCATTCAACCAATCACTACATGAAAAGGAAACTAGAAGACATCCTTTTCCTTCCAAAGGTATTTGAAAAAGACAGCCACCAACATAAATCACCGAGGCAAAGAATAACTTGCTTAAATCAAACTCAATGGAGTAAGCCCAAATCATGTATCAAGAAAATAATTAACTTGATCAAAACAACCACTATGAAAGCAACTCAACTATTCATCACCAGGCTAGAAATCATCTGGCTGCTCATTAAAAAAAACTTTTTCTTCAATCTTCCCATTCAACATGCTGATTTCACTTTTGTCAACAGAATTGACAAGTGACTCACATCTGTACCAATTTTTGTCCAACACTGCAATTTTACTGCCAACTCTTACTTTCAACTATGCATGTCGAAAGAAGACATTTTGTCAAACACTTTATGGCCAACCGTAGTGCACCTTACTTAGCCTCAAGCTTCTTATCCTTGGACTGGCATTAAATCAATAGTTAAAACAAAATTGTCTGTGAATTAAATATATTCACCAAGGTGTCATGAAAGATCTGGCAATCTTCACATCAAAGAGTAAAAACAAATACATGCTGCTCAAAACACATATACACAGCTAGGGCAAGCATTCTTTCATTGAGCAAATTATCTGGACTATTATGATTCGTAATTTTGAACAGTGGTATTAAGAATCATCAATAGTACAACAGTGACATATCTCAAAACTACCAATGGTGACAGCTCTCAAATTAAACACCACACTTCACGGCATTTCCACAAACCACTATATAAACTGAAAAACACACTTTAACAACTATACAACATTAACCCGACTGCTTACCTTTCATCCTCAAATACCTAGACAAATACATAGGAGCATTAAAATAAAACTTTAATATTGCTCCTCCTGAGGATGTGCCACCTGGAGTTGCTTAGAGCAATGGTAGAGTAGCCTCCTTCAGTCCAAGGAGACACAATTTCCTTTCTTCTGTCTTTCTCCAGACTTTCTTGAACTTGGGCTTGGGTTTTTCAACATCCCTATTTTGCTCCTGTTCATGAACTTGAACATTTCTCTTGTGGGGTTGTATCTTGTGCATTATTGATGGATGATTATTTTCTTTTCTTTTATGCACATGATATGTTCCTTGTCGGTGTTGTCCTCTTTGTGTCTGATGAAATCTAGGGTTTTGCCTTAGATTAGATATAGAAGTGCTTGGACAGAACCTTGCTATGTGCCCTTGACCGTTGCATTTAAAACATTGCACATGTTTTATTCCCCGTCCGTATTGCATTCTATGTGTATGATGAAATCTATGGTATTGCCTTAGATTGGATACATGAGTGCTTGAACAAAACCTTGCTATGTGCCCATGGCCATTACATTTAAAACATTGCACAGGGTGTTCACTCAAAAAAAATAGAAGTATTTTTATCAGCATAACTCTTTGGTCTATTGTTCAGTCCACAATAAATTGCCTTGTGACCAAAGTGGTTGCATTTAGAACAATAACCATAAAAAGCATTATTATTAAAAGAGTGAGAGTGAGAGAACCTCTTTTGCTGTGGTTGATTTGCTGTAGGTCTTCTTTGATATTTTCTTCCTTTTGAGGATTCAGCTTCAGACTTTTCTTGTTTCAATCTTTCAACCGAGGACTTCTTCTTCTCTGCATATTTGGAGGATGAAGGTTGTTCAGCTTCATATCCAAGACCAAACTTAGTTGTGGGGCTTCTTTGTTGATTTATCATTGTATCTAGCAACTCTGTGCTCTTCTCAAATTTGAGATTTATATTGGCCTCTTTTAGTTGTTTCTTCAATGAAACAATCTCTTCTTCTTGTTGGCAGCATACAGTCTCTTTCTCATTGATTTGAGACCTAAGAATATTTTCAATCCTTTTGTTCTGTTCTACTTGCAGCTTTAGATCAATAATAACCTTTTTATATTCCTCTTCACTTGTGTCTGTATACATCATTCTTATTATCCAGGTGTGTCTTCAAGGCTTCTTCTGATTTCTTGGCCTTTTGAACTTGTAGGAAGAGATCTTCAATCTCATCCTCATATTCTTCTAACTTCTTGGACAGTCTTTTGTTCTTTTTCTTTTCTATACTCCACTCTTCAAGTGCAGATATCAAATCTCCTTCAAAATCTACTTCACCTTCGTCACCTTCCTATAGCTTATTGCAACGAAATAGTAACACGTCGGCCCTTTTAATTTAATTTAATATTTTAATTTAAATTTTAAATAAAATAAAATTTAAACTAAATATTTAAAATTAAATATCTTCATCACCGGGACATCTTTTTCAACGAAATGAAGAGCCAAATTGGGTTTTAAGAAAAACCCATTTCAAATTTGTTATCCATGATTTTAAATAAAACTTTTTATTTTGACTGCCTTGGTTTTCACAAAAAACCTTTTCGCTTCTTGACATCTCAGGTTTTGAAGACTTCTTCTCATTCTGAATTATGTTTTATGTTTCTGTGCATCTATCATTTAAGGACTCATGATCTGACTAACTTTTGAACTTTATCCTCTGCATTTGAGTGACTTCTGAACTACCTGTCCATTGCATCATTAGATCTAACTGACTGTATTGACAACAATGACAATCCTCCTGCAACACCTTGCTCAACACTGAACTCCTATCCATTGTACTTTGGCTGCACCTTGCTGTTCAATAAAATCTTGTCCATTGCATTAATAAATCTATCTGACTGTGTTGACAAAAAATTTGAACTTTATCCTCTGCATCTGAGTGACTTCTGAACTACCTGTCCATTGCATCATTAGATCTAACTGACTGTATTGACAACAATGACAATCCTCCTGCAACACCTTGCTCAACACTGAAATCCTATCCATTGTACTTTGGTTGCATCTTGCTGTTCAATAAACTCTTGTCCATTGCATTAATAAATCTGTCTGACTGTGTTGACAACAATGACAATACTGTTTGCTGCACTTTGCTCAACAAAATGTAGTTTTTTAAACCACAAAAAAGCAAGAAATAGAGTGCGTTAGCCATGGGATGACCTTAAAAGAATCATACACAGAAAAAAATGGGCCTATAGATCTTACAGGCACCACAATATTTGTTTAGGAGTAATTTGAAGCTACAGGATGGGTAGATTACTATAATTTTTCCAGCCATAGCCAAGACCTAAGGGATTTCATTATACTAGTGATGGAGGAATACATAGAAAAAGTCACTGGTCTTCCATGCACAAGGGAGTAGTATATAAAGGAGATAAAATTGAGCGATGCACTCAACAGTTCTTTGGGAAACCAATGACACATTTGAAATGTTCATGATTTCTAAAGTAATGCCTTCCAGATTCATGGAGACTAGTGTACAAGAAATTGGCTTGATTCTTCACCTGCACTAAGAGATGTATGTTCCTTAATACAAACTGTATTCATTTTTTGAATCACTTATTGCATGAGTACCAAATCAACATCTTGTATTATATTATGAGCACCCTATAGTATGAATCAAGGAGATACAAGGCACACATATGGTGTTAGCTCATCCCGAGCTCATTTTAGTATTGATCTAGCATGCAGAAGGTAAACACACTATGTTAGCACCATTAGCCACTACAAAAGAGAAAAATGAGTTAGAATCATCCAAAGAAAAACACATGTGAAGAAATAGAGGCACCTAATTCTATACATAGTAATTCATATGGGGAGGTAGGGCAACCTAAATTAAGCCTATTTTGGGAAACATCATCACCTACATCTAGGGTTGAGATGGAAGTAGGCATGTTGGTTGATTACAGTTTGTCAAAAGAAGAAGAGAGCCAAATCCTAGGGGATGAACATGCTACCCAAGTATTGCAAGGTTTTGTATATGTTAGAGTACCCTATAGTGGATCTTTCAAGGAAGACCTCCAAGATCAATTACAGGATATTCAAGAGCAGGCATCCAGTTGGGAGGAAAAATATAATGGAGTATAGGCAAAATTTTAAATTGTTTTAGTAAGCCACCATAGTTGAGTAGTGGGAAGTAGACCACATTATGCAACAACTAAAAAATATGGTACAACAATTAGAAGATAGTGTGGCAATTATGGTAGTGGCTTGTTGAAAAAATAAAATAGGGTAGATGCTACCATTCATATAGAGTGGGCCATGGACCCAAAAATTTTCTCCAAAATTTCTAAGGAAAATATGGCCTCTACATAGGTATATCAATTTTATGCAAGGGGGATAGCGTCAGATGACAAATAATCCAATGCAAGAGTATAACAAGATGAACCTATGGTAAAAGAGTCTGAGAAGAAAGGGAGCCTTGTGCTCCACAAAAAACCAATATTCATTGATATCTCTAACAATGAGGAGACTATGGTTGTCCAATCAACTAATGAGTCAATCAAACAATCTATAGCTACCTAGTTAGTTGATGAATCAACCAAACAATATATGACTATATAGTTAGATAATGAGTTAGCTAAACAATCTACTACTACCTAGTCAGCTGGTCAACCAACAACTAAACACTTTGCAACTAAATTCTTTGAACGACCAGTTGCAAAACCATACATAGCAAAGCAGTGCATGTCAAAAAAATTAGCCAAAATTTTTGTGATAAGCCATACTACTGATAAATCATCTGAATAATCAATGGAGGATTATCAATAGATTCTACCTCAAGGGGAATATCTAGTGTTCCCTCCTAAAGTACCTATAGCCATAGGTGACAAGAAAGAAATAGAGTAGAAGAAGATGAAATCCATCTAGAGACAAAGTCGAAAGAAGAAGATAAAGGCACAATTTAATGTCCATTTCGATGAAGAATGCGATACCTCAATGCAAGTGTTTAATGCCGATAAATGTTAGCTAGCTAAGCTCAAATACAATCTAAAGTAAAATAAGGTACCACAATGAGCTGACACATGAAAGAATAGAGAACCAAGTATCATTGTTAACCCAACACACCTGATACAACTCAAAGTAATATATATTTTTGGTAATGAACATCTATCACCAATGCTAGAATATTTCCATCGAATGGGTCTATTCAGAATAGCACCTATGTGGACACCACCAATGGTGATAGAAAATACTCTACCTCCTGATTATGAGGATATCAAGAAAGCAACTAAGAAAGGGGTTGATGCAAAAAAAGAAGCACCAATAGAGGATCCCCATATGCTATTTTTACTTGAAGCTCGAATAGTTGATGTCACAATATCCACTATGGAATATTCTAGAAATTGCAGATGCAGAGCGTATACCCAAAGACTATTTTTTGTGGAAGCAAGTAGAGCCAACACTTCAATGAGTAGTCAACATAGCTTCTCAACCAATGCCAGGAGCTCCTAAATGACCAAATATTTGGCCAAACAAAAAGAGGCCATAGCCAAAGAGTGACATCATTGAAATAGGGCATCTTGGAAGGTCATCAAAGAAATAGGGGCTTACTTGCCAAAGGTGACATGAGGAAATGTAAATGGTTAGGCATGAGGGTATGATGAGAACAAAAAATGCTCATTTTTATCACGATTATGAGGGTATTGCATGGACTTATTTAACACCAAAAATACATTTTTGTATGATTATTACATGTGTTAAATACAAAATGATATATTTATATTTGATTGGTGTTTTTAGTTGAATGCATATAGATGCAGGTTTTTGTTATTTTTTTTTTAATATTTTTCAATCAAGGTCCCACAAGGACTTGGAATTGTGCAAAGAATATAATGTTTTCAAAGTACAAATATGTCTTAAAGGAGACCATGGAAAATGAAGGAGGTGCCTATATCCTTCTAAGCCTAGGGTGACTACTTCCCACAAGGAATAAGGTTCCTACATCCCAGATGCAAGTAGACACCTACATCCCAGGTGTAGGCAGACACCTACATTCTAGATGTAGGAAGGTGCCTACATCCCAGACACAGGCATGCACCTACATCCTAGGCGCAAGCAGGTGCCTACATCCCAAATACAGGTAGGTGCCTACATTGAGCAAGTATATAGCACCTATATTTTATGCGTTGATTGGTTGACCAAAATACCACATGATATTTAGACAGATGTTATGAAAAATAGGGGGCATCATTCTTATATTTCGATGATTAAATTTGGAAATGACTGCTCTTTTAATAGATGAAAATCTTAGCTATGCACGTACCTATCATAGTGAATCATGATTTCTGATTAAATTAGGCATTTAGAATAAGCTATTATTGTAATAGGAATCAACCACATTCTGCATAAGAATGCAAGCCATTCCTAAAAATAAAAATATTCGTGCTCTGAATAAGTTTGTACTGCATTTTTATTAATCAAAGTTTGAGTGTTTTTATTTCACGTGTGCTAAGGGAGTAATTTCTAAGTAATCAACCAGGTGGACCAACTACGAGATCTTGGCCCCACTCCAGGCAATTTTCATTCCCTATTTTTTTATTTAGTTTTTATTATTTCCTACTTTATTATTTCATTCAATCGTGTGTTTATTTTTTTGCAATTTATTTTTAGTTGTGTTTATTTTCTACATTTTATTTCCCGTGTTTTCCTTCTGCAATTTTAATTCAATCTTTTATTTTAGCAATTTTAATTCTATGCGTTAACTAAATTATTTATTTATGCATTTATTTTTATTGCTTTAATTTAAATATTTAATTTTCTTTACTGGGTTTGGTTAAAACTAAAACTACATGAACAAAAAAATTCCCCACCAAACCAACATATGCATAGGGACTCATTTTACATACTACAGACATATACTGTGCATAGGTACTCACAAGTTTACGGACACTCAGATTGGCATAGGTGGACATACTTAGCACCTTTTATAGAACACCATTTCTACTCACCACCAAAATGCCCATGTTCTAGAGTAATCTGAGTGTCAGTTGTGTGCTAGAATAATCCATGTGCTAAAATAGTTGAATGTTGGGCTTGCTCTAGAATTATTGTGCATAGGTCATAATAAAAAAGCAATAAACAAATTTTTTTATATGCACAATGCCCCAATCATTGACCATGAATATCATCAAGATTGTTGAAAAACTTAGTGCAAGGATTTGATTTATTGACCATGCATAGTGCTAAGGATGTTAACCAAGTGAAGAACTAGAATTGTCAATTTTATGTAGTTCCAGATTAGTATATTGCACACACAATGAGGAATAGGATGAGCACAACCAAAATGGAGGAAGAGACAATAGTTTCAAGACCATTGTAACCAATAAACAAAAATAATATAGTAAAGGAGTAATTTTTCTTTTATCAAAATGGATAAGCACATGTGCATTCTATCCAATCAAATTTGTTATAGTCTCTTATATGGTCAAAATGTGTAGGATTATGTTATTAAGTTGGAAAAAAATTTCTAGATCTATTAATAAACAAAAAGCCTGAGAATAAGTTGTATAGTTAAATAGATCTTTAAAAACAAGAATTTATGCTAAAAAGGTAAGATTTTGGTGAATGTGAATGATAAATTAACTTTCAGCCCCTATTCTAAACTAGAAATACTTTGTTCTATTTTATGTATGACTTTGATTGTGTAGACTAGTTTTTGTTATTGAATTTTTCTACCTCCCGTTGGACCTCGGAGCAAGGTCCCACTCTACTAGAATAGTGGAAGGGATTTTTAGGCATAGTTATATGTTTTATTTCTATTTTTCATTTCAACAAGAGAATAATATTTCTATATGTTCAAGTATGATAATTATTTCATTACAATTTTGGATTATGTTTCAAATTAGTTCTATTTTAATTCAAGTGTGCAATTCATTTTATTTTAGCTTTATTTTACTACAAGTTTACATTCCATTTAATTCCATTTACTACAAACAATTTTTTTTCAATTCATTTTACTAATTTGTGAACTATGTTTAATTTTAATCTTTTTTTTTGCTTGATAATAAGGGGTTGTACTCGGGTACCCCACCCTTGACAAATTACATCTCTCTTCTTTAGAGCTTGAGAGTTTACAAATAGAAATACTATAGCTAGAAATCTACATCATTTTACATAGAATATCTAAATTCTTGATTTTTATTTTTTGGATCTTTTCAAATCTCTGTATGAATACAATTACTCTAGAATTTAACATATTCCTTGACATTTTCCTATAGTAGCCTTCGCAATACCAAAAATTCACCTCTACTATTTGTGCCTTGCATCTTAGTAGAGTAATATTTCTAAAACATTGCACTATCATAGTCCACTTTACCAAATTTGGATTGCTAGTTTCCTTCCTAAAACATAAGTACAACCATAAAAATTATAATAAATAGTCTAAATTAAAATACATTATTGTTACAAAATAAAATAGATATTACCAATGGAAAATATTAAAGTAAATATTACTCATTAATTGATTTAGGCAATCGACATTTTTTTTCATCTTCAACTAAACTTTCTACTTCCTCTAACCATGGCAAGGAGAATTTAACTTCACGATCCTCAATAAAAACACTTCTATTGGCTAGCTTATCTACACATTTTTAATTCCCTTAATATATGTGTAAACATGAATTCTTCAAACTCTTTAGTAAGATCTTGAATTTCCACAATTATCTCTTGCATGTTCCATGGAGCCTTTGCTTTTTTCAAAATTGCATTTATTACTATGAGAGAATCACCTTCCATCCATAATCTATTCCATTTAATTTGTTTACATATTTTTAACCCTTCTAAAGTTGCCCAATCTTCAACTTCATTATTTGTCTTAAATCCACTATTGAAAGCATAATGAGACAAAATATCTCCTTTATTATTTCTAATTATTCCTCCTTCTCCTGCTGGTCCTGGATTTCCTTTAGATGCTCCATAAAAATTCAATTTAACCCACTCCACATATGGTGGTTTCCACTTTATATTCTTTACCTTATTTTTGCTTCTCTTGTACCCAACATCATAATTCCATTTAATGACTTGAATCCATCTATCAAGACTCTCTGCTTCCAAATTAGGGATTGGGTGAGTTGATAGCATTGGTTTAGATTCCTCTATGGCTAAACATATCTTCTTTTTAATTGCCTCTAAACTACTTTTATTTCCTTTAAATATTATTCTATTTTATTTCTAGCCATATAGTCCAAAGTATTGTATCTTTTGATATATCCCATATTTTTGTAAAGCCTAACTTTTATAAGTGCTCTACCATTGCTTTAAACAATGTTAAATTCTTCTATTCATCACCATGTATTTACCAAACATATTAAGAATCCATTGCCATAGATTCCAGACTATTGAGCAATGTCCCAATAGATGGTCAATACTCTCCTCCTCCTTATCATAGAAAACACATTGAGAGAAGCTATGAAAATCCCTTTTCATAAGGTTATCCCATGATAAAATTATTCTATGACCTACTAGCCAAACAAACATTTTGACTCTAGGAATGTGTGGGCTATCCCAATTTTATTCTATTTAAATTTAGGAATATGTTAAGTTTTAATTTAGTTTTTTTTAGTTTCATTTAGTGCAATGAGGGTTGTTGTTTAATTTATTTTATCACATGGATTAAAATTTATTTATAAGACTTACTTTATAGCAAGGTGTGGATTTAATTGCATTTCATTAAAATTATGTTGCGAAGATGTTTCAATTATCTATTTCTATAAGATGAATTTAGATGATCCAATACCCAAAGTATAATTCTTAGATCTCTAACGCATACAACCTTAGGATTCCACCCTATATTGGTGAGCTACTTGATGTGTATTCTGCTTGTAAGTTTTCCTAATATAGAGTATACAGGTGCCAAGCCCATTAGCCAACTACTTTATTAAGTGTTGTGAGAGAAAATAATAGATATTCATTTATATTTATACTTTTAATATATTTGTTTATTATTTATTTTAGTAAAATCCTAATATTCACTTGTCATCCATTTGTAGTATTTAAAAATTGTCCTAAAAGAAATATCTACTATTGTCAAAACATTACACGATTCAAATATTAAACTCCTATCTATCCTAGTTGCATGAGTTAAGTATAGTCCATGCATCCTAGGATTATAAAATTCATTTCCTATTTTATGTTTTGTGCAACCCATGCTTTCATTCAACTATGAATTGGAAGATTATGTGCATGAGAAGTTCCATCCCTAAAATGTTAAACAACTACAATTTAAGTCATACTTTTGTAATCGTCTAGAGGATGATATTTAAGCATGAATATCATAATGATGATTTTGGAAGAAAACTAATATTTTTATTGAGGTCTATGAATATTTAGAACAATTTTTATTTTCTCCAAATCTAAGATTCTTTCCAAGTTTGAATTACTAATCATTTTGTAGTAGTGCTCTTCAAGCTTAGAATATAATTGGTAATACAAGATTGAGGAAAATGTTAACCATCCATATTAAAGGCATGGTGAATAAGAAGACATAAAGGTTATGAAAACTACCAATGATGAGGGCATGTAACATGCAATACATGCTAAATAATATGTAACTAGGATCATTAAAATTTTAGAAAGATTTATCTCACAAAACACCAACAAAAAAAGAAGATGACATGGATCTAAACAATTACATTAGATGCATGTGTTAATATTTTGAAATTTAGTTTTACTAACCATAAATTTTTATGAATAGTCTAATGGACAAGTCTAGCATAATGAATAGTTAAGCTTTGTATCAAATGTTTAGTCACTGAATTTAAACCATAAAATAAGAATATGTCATCTTATATTCATTTATACCATAGCAAAATAAGAATATATTACAACTCAAGAAAATATTAAAACATCTAACTCAATATCTATAAAAATAATTTACCTATAACATATTAAGCAATGAAAGTTGTCAATCTCATCCATCGATCTTGGCAGTTAACACCATGTTCAAAAATAATTCATTGTATTAGAACACATATATCTATATATAGAAAGTTCCATTCAAATATACCACTAAATATATATCTCTCATGAACATTATGTGATTTTATTTCTATTATAACAAACATATAAAAAATATTATGTATCATCCATGTGTTGTAGGTGGGTTGGAGAGGGTAGGGCAATCGTCCAAGGGAGATTCCTGGTTTGAATATTTACCATACCAAATGCACATCGGGTACCCAAAATCTAGTTGATAATGTTGGTGCTGTCAGGGCTGAGCGTGACTCCTAGGTGATTTTGATGGTGTAGAACCCCTTGGTCATGGTTTCTTAGACCAAGGCGGCCCCGCAAGGGGTTTTTTGCTAAATTCAAAAAAATATGTATTAAATATATAAATAAGGTTAAAAAAGAATATATACACACATAATATTATATACTTTAATTCAAAAAAAGACTAGATTTACATTAATTTCTATAAATGTAATCATACATTCAATAAGAAGTAACCTCCACAATTTTTATAATTCCTTGTAGGTCTACTTGTAGTGTAAATGAAAAATCAATAATTTTGTGAAATATAACACACTAATATCACAAAACTTTATTCTCGTAAACATAAGTCATCCATAAATATACTAAAATACCAAATAATTCATATACAATGTAATAATCTACACAAAGAAGACAAGATAGATAATAGCCTTAAGGTACATAAATATTATTAATACTCCTTAAGAATGGAATAATTCCACAAGAATTCCAATATGAGAGACCCACTTTATGGGCAATGACAAACAATATTTGATATTATCAATGATTCCAATAATAATACACCTTCTTTATGTACCCATCATCTAATGCTACTTTGGGGAGAGTATAACCCTATACCTAATTGACTCATAAAACCTTTTTATTTTAATTGATCATATGATATTGAAATAATCCCAACCCATATTACATTGTTACCATACAGTGTTATTATAATAAATTCATAATTTTGCATTTATCGCCTGACAAAATTTTATCTTGCATTATCAAAGAGGTATTGATTCAATGATTGAGACATGTAAATGATGTAACCCATACCAAGGTTCAAATATCGATGGCACCTAATAGGCTATATAGCCTGATATTATGTAAAAGAGAAATGGAAACCCTTTCAAAACCCTACTTTTCAAATCATTTAAAAAAATCATTTTGGGTGTCCTTAAAAGTTGAGAAAGTTAACATGTTGATTTCATACCATTTGATTACTTCTTTAAAATATTCCAAGAATCACATTTCTAAGAGTCCAAGAGTAACCTTTCTAAGGTTATATTATGGAGATAAAGCTCCATGTTATAAATCATCACAAAATAAGTCATTCAAGCATTAATAATAATAAAGCTTGTATGCATGGATTGAGCAATTATATTATAAGTTTTTTTCATGTTATTTCAAGAATGATATTTGTCATTTTACTTCATATTGTTGTTATGAATGTTATGTTCTTTAATATTGGCCATATATTGAATGCTTAAATAACAATATTATATTTTATTCTGAACATTGGGACCTATCATAATCCAAATAAAAAACCAACAACAACACAAGGAAGAACCAAAAGAAAGACATAAGAAAGAAGAGCATAAGGAATAATTCAAATTAGAGGAACAAATGGTTGAAGATTCAAAGAAGTAAAACATCAAGAGAAGGTTGCAACATATCACCACCCATATTAACCTAAGAGTCAACAATCATGGAGACATGAAATAGAGCACCATAGGAATTAGTATGAGCCTACTTAGAATAAAAAAGGATTAAGTATAGTAGTACATGAAAGAAAAAATCAACAATTATGGACATCATAGTAGTAAAACTACAACATGGAACCAAAGGAGCAATAATTATAGATTTCAAAGTGGTGTAACTATAGCATGGAACCAAAGGAGAAATACTTATGGTTATCAAAGTGGCACAACATTTAAAAATTTAAATTCACACAAAAATGCTAGTTGATGCTAGCTTTCAAATATGACTCCTCCAAAATGGATAGAGTATGGTAGTTGTTGTCCTGAGATTTTCAAAATTTAAATTCACACCAGAATGTTTCTATGATGCTAAATTTTAAATATGACTCCTCAAAAATAGAGTATGGTAGCTATGATATCATTGTTGGCTTTTTAACCAAATTATCATGTCCCAATGTTCAAGATCAAATATATAATTAATATTTGAGCATTCAATAGATATAGCCAATATTAAAGAATATAACATTCATAATAATAATATGAATTAAAATGGCCAATATCATTCATGAAATAACATGAAAAAGTTTACAATAGAATTGCTCAATCTATGCATACAAGCTTTATAATTATTAATGCTTGAATGACTTCTTTTATGATGATTTACAACATGGATATTTGTCTCCATAATATAACCTTAGAAATGTGACTCTTGGACTTTGTCTATTGATCTCCTCACATATTTGGGAGATGCATATCTTATTACAAACATAATACAAGCCTCTCATGTCTCATCTTGGCACTTGTATACATTACTCTTGACTCTCTATTTATTCTTGCATACTTTTCTCTATGACACTTGTGCACATCCTACACATGAACACATAAATAAAGGAAAATATAAATAACACTCCTAAACTATAAACTCACACTCTAATATATTACATATTTACATTTGTACCATAAATTTACCATGGAGATACATTAGCACGTACCAAATAATGTAATATTATCTAACCATCGTTCCAAAATATTTCTTAGAATTTGTTTTTATTTATTTCTTAAACTGTATTTTTGGTTCTTCACTTGACTATTCAATTTTTTTTGCTATAATACATTCTTCTTGTTTCTTCTCTGATCCTTTCTTTCAAGATAAACAATATTTTCCAATGTTCTTCTTTTTCCTATACCATAGCTTCACGAAACTTTTTTGCATATTAATGTTAATAATACCCAAAGAATCTAATGAAGGTTAACCAAGAATAGTATCCACCTCATCCATTATTATGCCATAAAAAATTGAATGTAAAACATAATTATCTATGTTTATATTTAAATCTTCAAAAATCAAAATATTTCCATCCTCAACCTATATGTTATTGATGTTCTTTGTTTGAACCTGCAACCTTATAGCCAAATCAATATTAATAAATTTATACCTACTACTAGGGTTTATGGAAATAATAATATTTTCTTTTTGAATTCATACAAAAACCTATAAAATAAATTTCTATATATAAACAAACCCCCTTGGTCATTTTATTGTTTATTTAACACTAAAGATGTGGTTCCTTATCCTTCACATTGTCATTCATATTCCAACCTTTCATTGCCTCCTTGAAATTTTCTAAATCTCTTTGTATTTATTTATATTCCTCACCAATACTTTTATTTCTTCTTCTTATACATTGATGATATCCTTCAAATTAGTTGTATTGCCCTTAGCTCCCCATCTACTAAAAAATGCTTGTTCAATTTCTTCCCACGTGCGTTGCAAATTGGAATTCTTCCACCAACACAAAGCTTCCCCTTCAAAAATATAATAATTAGTGACTTTTCAAAAATATTCTTTAATATAGAGTATATATTAATTAACCACTCTCTAGCATAAATATCATTCTATCTAGAAACTTTGGGCACATTCATGAACTCACACCCCCAAAAACTAATAATGAGAACTAGATTTTATCAAACTAGGATTTCATAAACTATACTTCATAGCATTCCTCACCATGTCCCATATAGGAAATGACACAAACAATTTTATTTGAAAATTTTCTTCAATATGCAATAAGCAGTGCTTAATCTACTTACTTAGGCTGAAATCTGTCTTAATTTTTATTTTTTTGAAAAACCACAATTTGAAAATTATCATTGTCCTTGTTCCAAATGGTTGATTTCATAGGGTCTTATCTCCCTAAATACTACTTGTATTAATTTATATTACCATTTATTTTAAAATTATTCAAAGTCAAAAAACATGAAATAATAATCATCTATATATGATAACTTTATTAAAAGATATGGATCCTAGAAACTAAGATATTTTTCTAGAAAAAGTAAACAAGAATTTTACAAGCCTAAAAGCAATCCAATTATTTAGGAGTTGAAAAACACACTATCCAAGGTAAACATGCTAGATGCTTTAGCATTATCTATTCAAATAGATTTTCTACAAGAGTTGTTAAAGGAATAGGAATGAAGTTATACCAATTGTAAAACCCCTACCATTGATAGCTAGTGCAAGGTATTTGCACAAAAAAATATAATGGCATAAGATACCTCAAACATATAAGTGAATGTTTTAGATTTATTAAACACTTTGAACCCAAAATGAAACCAAATCCATTTTATATTACTCTAAATATTGAAAATTACATTCCTAGGTTCTACATTGTCAACTCTAGAGCAACAACAAAAATCATTCCCTAAACTATTTGTGAAGAGATAAAATTGTTATATATGTCAATGGCTAGTAGGCCAATACAAATAAAAGTAACATATATAAATTTTTTTGGTGTGCTAAAATATCTAGTGATGGTAATGGCTAGACACTCGGAGGTAGTAGTAGTCCAAGAAGTGATTGTAGTTTATCTCCCACCCTATTCTCAGATGTTATTATCTAAGGAATGGATCAAGAAACTATCAAAAATAGGTATTTTAAAAATTGAATACATACATATGAAAGTTCCTTAATATAAGAATATGTTTTACATTAATAATGAGTCCCTTTAAATTACCTCTTACACAAATTGAGTTATGGTGGGATAATTAACTGGAATGGACTTCTTAAATTTATTGAAGATGAATCAACTAAAGGAGATTTAATTTCTAGGATAGATATGATAATAAAAATATTGTAATACAAGGAATTAAGTGATGTATTCAAATACATAGGGTTATAAAACTATCTAGTATTAGAGAAACTAACCAAGATCCCAACCTTAACTAGTCAAGAATCCCAAGTGTCCAATCAAGCATGGACTATGTACTTTGATGGTGCCATGATAAGAAGTGAGGAAAGTGTTGGGTTTCAAATAATTAGACCTCAAGATGAGCAATGAAATATGCCTATATACTTCCACTTTATTATTGAAAATGTAGTTGAATATGAAGCCTTATGCACTAGATTAAGAAAAACCAAAAAAATAGGGTGCTAAAAGTTGAAGGTTTTTGGTGATTCAAAACTTGTTACAAGTTAGGTAAATTCAATGTGTGCTACTAATTATAAATGAATAAAATACTATAGACATTAATATTAATATATCTTAGAGATTTTTGACACCTATGATATTTCCATAATACCAAGAGAAAAAATTCTAAGGTCAATGAACTAGCAACACTAGCCATGAAGGTTGATCCTAATATAGATATATGGGATAGACCAAAGTATTTGGATTTATTGTTCCAACCTATAGTATAAGATTAAAAAAAAATAGAAAGTGTTAAATAATGATGAGCAAATCATTAAATTATTGGTCAAGGAATATCAGTATGCCAAAGAGAAGAATGAGCATGAATACAATAATGAAGATGGGTGATTAAACCTTAGATAAACCACTTGCTAAATAGACTAATCATGTTGGAAACTATGTTCAACCAATATTATAATGCCAAGAAATTTAGCATTAAGGTGAAACCATCATTATACCATCCTATACAATTAACTAAAGGAAGTAATCTTCTAATGGGAAAGGAATGCACTAGGGAAGAGGTATGTGTATTCAAATAGATATGTGGCCAATCAAATTATGTGATTTCCTACATATATGAGTATTTGAAGGCATGTAATAGAAAGAAAATTGAATACACCATTGATCTAGATCCAAGAGTGAAAGTGTTTTCATAGAAATAAATAATAGTAAATCTAAAAATAGAGGTCATGATGAAGAAAGAGCTCCTCAAATTGTTACAAGTGTAAATCATATTTCCTATAAAGTATTCCATGTAAATGGTTAACCTAGTCCCTATTAGAAATAAAAATAGAGATATCAAACTATGTGTCAATTTTAGGAACAAGAAAAAGGCCTATTTAAAATATCATTATCCACTTTTGTGTAGGGGTTAAATTTTCCAAGAGGTGATATGATCATAAATGGTATCACTTTTGGATGGGTTTTTAGGGTATATTAGATATAGGTGAAAGGCAATGAACAACATGACTTCTTTCTCAACCAAATGGGGAACATTTGTATATCAAAGGACAAGGACACCATTTGGATTGTTAAACATTGGTGCAACTTTTCAAAGAAAAATAAACTTTGCATCTATAGATTTGATTGATGAAATAAAACCAACATATTTAGATGGCCTGATGTTTTTTCAAAGGAGATATCAAAGAATATCAAGCATTTTGAAGCAATTTTTAAAAGGCACATAATTTGGCATATTGCTAAACCCTAAGAAGTCCATTTTTGTATAGGAAGAAATTATTTTATGCATGTGACATCCAAATATAGGATTTTTAATGATACAAAACATATTAAAGCTATACAAGGGATACCATTACCATCCTTATTAAAGTTATTAGGTCCTTCATACATCAAATCCAACTTGTAGTCAAATTTATCATAAACTTTGTATAATTGGTCAAACCTATCACCAAAATGTTGAAGGATGTCAATTTACTTGGATTAAAGGAAAAGGGAATTATATGAGATCAAAGAGGCTATTATAAAAGTGATGCAGGAGCATCCAACGAAAAGCAAAATACCACAAAGAAGAAAAAGTGTCGTGATATCGCGACATGTTGGCAAAGAAGAAAAAGTGTCGCGATATCACGACATGTCGGAAAAGAATAAAAAGTGTCGCGATATCACAACATGTCGCATTTTCGTGACCAAAAGATGAGAGAAAGCGCAAGAGAAAAAAGTGTCACGATATCGTGACATGTCGCATTTTCATGACTAGATGACTAGAGAAGGCGCAAGAGAGAAAAACTGTCACGATATCGCGACATGTCGCATTATCACGACCAAAAGACGAGAGAAGGCGCAAGAGAGAAAAAGTGTCACGATATCGCGACATGTCGCATTTTCACGACCAAAAGAGAAGAGAAAGAGCAAGAGGGAAAAAGTGTCGTGATATCGTGACATGTCGCATTTTCATGACTAAAAGAGAAGAGAAATAGTAAGAAGGAAAAAGTGTCACGATTTTGCGACATGTTTTTTCGTGACTAAAAAAAAAAGGGTAGGCGATTACAGGGGTCATTACAGAGGAAATTATTGAGCGATGGGTATACCGAACGTCATCATTGGTTGACAGGCGGACATAGTCTACAGTGGCAGCACTGAACAACACGTGGAACCAAGGTGCAATGAAAGTAGACGAAGTCAAAGAGTTAGAAAGAAAAATGTTTCGAAAGCCAAAACAACGAAGAGGCATGGGAAATGAAATGAAGGGCCACAAAAGGGAAACGATGAGTCATGCCAAAATTTTTAAAAGGGGAATCAAAGGCATGCACAAGGGGTTGGAAATGGTAGAGATAGAGTTGCATATTTGAAGGCAGGAGGGTCATTCTGGACCTATTTGGGCTATTTTTCTTCTAGGGCAGGAAATGCTATAAAAAAAAAAACTATCTTTCAGAATAAAGGAGTTTATTTGACAGACTGCTGCCATTTCTATAAATCTTTCCAAGTTTTTGAATGAGAATTAGGTTTTATTAGAAAGCTTGGCTCTCCATCAAGTGGTATCAGAGCTTAGGGTTCCTGAGTGTGTGAGCAGATCATCAAAAGTGAGGCAGTTTGCACCAGGATCTGTGGAAGGGTTATGAGAAGAGAGCGAGGAAGAATGCCGCCATGAAGAAACCATGGTGGTGGGAGAAATGTGGTACTAGAAGGAGATTTCAGAGCTTTACAGAGGCAAGTGCAAGCCTTGCAATAGGAGTTGCGAAGAGGGGTTGAGCCAAGAAGAGAAGACCATAGTGAAGATGAAGCTTGGGAGGTTGATGATCCATCAGATGAAGAAGAAGCAATGGACCCTACAGAAGCTAGATTATTTAGGGCCATTTATCGGATCGAGAAGAAGCCAAAGTTTGATGTCTCCATGTATTATGAGAATCTCAATCCAGAGGAGTTGATTGATTGGATCAATGATATGGAGGAATATTTTGAGTATGAGAAGGTTGTAGATCCAGATCGGATCAAGTTTGCAAAAATGAAGTTGAAAGGCCATGCTAGCATATGGTGGAAAGAAGTGCAACTAGAAAGAAATAGAAGCGAAAAGGAAAAGATAACCAAATGTGATCGAATGTTAAAGAAGTTGAAGAGGCAGTTTATTCTTGTAGATTACAAATTGGATCTGTTGAGAAAAATGCAAAGTTTGAGATAGTCAAGCAAATCTATCAAGGAATATATAAAGGAGTTTTACAAGATCTCAATCAAGACTGGCCATTCAGAGGCTAACAAGGAGAAGGTAGCACGTTACATCAATGGATTGAGAAACAATATTCAAGAAGAGTTGAGTCTGGTTAGGATGAGCACCATTGAGGATGCTTATTAGTTTTCTCTAAAAGTTGAAGAGAAGCTAAACAAAAGATTTAAGGGTAAGTAGAAAGGAAGAGGTCATGGAGAAAGAACTGGTGGAATAATAGATGGAGGACGAGATGAGAAGAAAGAAGAAGCTAGCAGTAGTCAGGATCAGAAGGGAGATAATGATTACAGATCCCGTGGTTAGAACAACTACCCAAGAGGGAGAGGTAGATATAGTCGAGAAAATGGAGAAAGAGGGTTTCATGGAACCTTCTTCAACTATGGAGGAGGAAATCAAGCATATGAGTGTCCACATCACCAAGAGAAGCCAAATAGGAGGCCAGCGGGTAATTCTAGATTTCCTATTGTAGATGAAAGAGCTGAATTAGAGTACTTTGAGGAGGCAAAGAGAGGAGAAGTTATGGTCACAAGGAGAACCTTGTTGAATGAGGAGAAAGAACCAAACCAGAGGAGGAGCCTGTTTCGCACAAGGTGCAAATGTTCAGGTAAGTTCTATAATGTTATTATAGATAAGGGTAGTACTGATAACTTGGTCTATGAAGAAATGGTTATTAAGTTACAGCTAGAGAGGAGGAGACACCCGCATCCATACCGGATTGCATGGTTGCGGAAGGACCATAGGGCATTGGTCAGTGAACAGTCCTTAGTCAAGTTTAATATTGGGAGATACCAGGATGAGGTCCTATGTGATATCCTACCTATGGATGCTTGCCATATGCTATTAGGAAGACCATGGTAGTTTGATCGCCGTGTAGTCCATGATGGACATGCCAACACTTACTCCCTAAAAAATGAAGGAGTGCACCATAAACTAAAGCCACTGAAGGAGATGGATGAAAAGAGTTTGCTGAAAATAATGAGAGTGGAAGTTGTGGGGTTTGAAGAACTTAAGGGTTTGTACCCTGAAGACCCAAATTTTGTTGAAGCTTGGAGAGCTTGTACAACCCTAGTTACTTTGGATAGGACTGTCAATAGGAGTACTAGTAAATCACCATTCCAGATTGTATGTGGGAGTAGTCCAAGGAATGCTTCTGAGTTGAGAACGATGGATAAAGGAGAAAAGAGCAGTGCTGAGGCTGAATATTTTGTAGAGCACATAAAGAGTTTACATGAAGAGGTACAAAAACATATCAGTAAGATGAATACTTAGTACAAGGCCAAAATAGATCAGAAGAGGCATTTCAAGGAGTTTAAGTGGACTACAAAGGCAGGTGCAAGTTTTGAGATGTTGAAAAAGAAGGTGACAGAATAGTACAAAAGTGAAGGTCACTTCTCAATCCACTCGGGTGTCTAATGCAGGAGCATCCAACGAAAAGCAAAATATCGCAAAGAAGAAAAAGTGTCGCGATATTGCGACATGTTGGTAAAGAAGAAAAAGTGTCGCGATATCGCGACATGTCGACAAAGAAGAAAAAGTGTCACGATATTGCGACATGTCAAATTTTCGTGACCAAAAGACAAGAGAAGGCACAAGAGAGAAAAGTGTCGTGATATCACGACATGTCGCATTTTCGCAACCAAAATACGAGAGAAGGTGCAAGAGAGAAAAAGTGTCGCGATATCGTGACATGTCGCATTTTTGTGACCAAAAGACGAGAGAAGGTGCAAGAGAGAAAAAGTGTCGCGATATCGCGACATGTCGCATTTTCGTGACCAAAATATGAGAGAAGGCGCAAGAGAGAAAAAGTGTCACGATATCGTGACATGTCACATTTTCATGACCAAAATATGAGAGAAGGCGCAAGAGAGAAAAAGTGTCACGATATCGCGACATGTCGCATTTTCATGACCAAAATACGAGAGAAGGTGCAAGAGAGAAAAATTGTCGCGATATCACGACATGTCGCATTTTCACGACCAAAATACGAGAGAAGGCGCAAGAGAGAAAAAGTGTCGCGATATCGCGAAATGTCACATTTTCGTGACAAAAAGATGAGAGAAGGCGCAAGAGAGAAAAAGTGTCGCGATATTGCGACATGTCACATTTTCGTGACCAAAATACAAGAGAAGGCGCAAGATAGAAAAAGTGTCGCGATATCGTGACATGTCGCATTTTCGTGACCAAAATACGAGAGAAGGTGCAAGAGAGAAAAAGTGTCGCAATATCGCGACATGTCACATTTTCGTGACCAAAAGACAAGAGAAGGTGCAAGAGAGAAAAAGTGTCACGATATCGCGACATGTCGCATTTTCACGACCAAAAGACAAGAGAAGGTGCAAGAGAGAAAAAGTGTCGCGATATCGCGACATGTCGCATTTTTGCGACCAAAAGAGAAGAGAAAGAGCAAGAGGGAAAAAGTGTCGCGATATTGTGACATGTTGCATTTTCACGACTAAAAGAGAAGAGAAAGAGTAAGAAGGAAAAAGTGTCACGATTTTGCGACATGTTTTTTTGTGACTCAAAAAAAAAAGGGTAGGCGGTTACAGGGGCCGTTATAGAGGAAATTATCGAGCGATGGGTATACCAAACGTCATCATTGGTTGACAGGCGGACAGAGTCTATAGTGGTAGCACTGAAAGCACGTGGCACCAAGGTGCAATGAAAGCAGACGAAGACCAAGAGTCGAAAAGAAAAATGTTTCGAAAGCCAAAACAACGAAGAGGCATGGGAAATGAAATGAAGGGCCACAAAAGGGAAACGAAGAGTCACACCAAAATTTTTAAAAGGGGAAGCAAAGGTATGCACAAGGGGTCAAAAACAGCAGAGACAGAGTTGCATATTTGAAGGCAGGAGGGCCATTCTGGTCCTATTTGGGCTGTTTTTCTTCTAGGGCGGGAAATGCTGTAAAAACAAAAAATAAACTATCTTTCGAAATAAAGGAGTTTATTTGGCAGACTGCTGCCATTTCTGTAAATCTTTCCAAGTTTTTGAATGAGAATTGGGTTTGATTAGAAAGCTTGGCTCTTCATAAAAAAGTGCCATCTATTATCAAACTTTATTTATTGAAATAATTTCAACTATACATATTTGTCAATGATGAGAGTATAGTCATATCGTTGCTTCAAAAGGATGACAAAGATGAAAAAAATCCCATTTCCTTTATGATTTGGGTGATATCTATTAATCAATAAAGGGTTTTTTTTTGAAAAATAGGTGTTTTCCATGATGAAGACACTAAAGAAATTTATATAATATCTATCTTCAAGAAAAACTACCATTTTTTTCATACATTTAGATGTCAGGTTTGTAGTCTTCCATGGTGAATTAGGGAAGAAATGAGAATGGTGGATAAATAAGATATAAGAATATTATATTGAGATTAAGTCAACTAAATTTATAGAGGAATATCCCTTTGTAATATCCTAGCCATGAAAACTGAACATATAGTATTGGCCAAAGAACTTGATTTAGAAGGGTTGACTAGATGGATGGGTGATATCAAATAGTACATGTGATAGGTGAGTTTCCTAGAAGACTGACTATGAAAAAAAGGGATAGATTCAAATGGAAGTCCATCGAGTACATGTGGCTAGATTACACCCTCTATATAAGGGACTAAGATGGGATTTTTCTAAGATGTGTTAGGGAAGGAAGAGTCAAATACCTCTTAATCAAATATGACGATGAAGGAGGTCGTTATTCTACCCCAATGATAGCTCATTAAAATTTGAGAGTAGGATATTATTGGCTAACCATGTTCACATATTGATTTAATTCAATTAATATTTGTAATGTGTTCCATCTATGTAGGGATTGGAGGAAGAAATCCTCTATTCCATTAAAACCTATTGTAGTGACTAAATATTTTTAGCAATGGGGGCTATATTTTATTGAAATATAAACCCATTACCATGATCACAATTATCTATTTTACCATATGGGTAGAAGTTATTCCAATCAAAGTGGTAAATCAAGAGTCTATTTTCCAACTAATAAATGACATAATAACTAGGTTTGGAATACCTTTAGTGATCATCATAGATAATTTCACCTTATTCACAAGGGAAAAGTTGATCCAATTTGAGCTAGAGTATGGATTCTTCCTTATAGCCTCTCCAAATTATTATCCATAAGATAATGACTTAGTTGATTCTACAATTAATAATATAATTAGTATCCTAAATAGCACAACTACCAAGTTAAAAATATATTGACATATCAAATTAAAAAAATTCATGTGGGTTTATTAGGTTATCCCAAAGTTGTCAATTAAGACCCCTTATTACAAGATGGTTTTAAAAAAAAAGGTAGTGTTACCCTAAAATATAGAAATCCCTTCCAAATGTACTAGTAATTGAAACTTGAAGGTACTAACCTTTCATCCTTGCAAGCCCACCTCAACATATTATTGCAATTAGAAAAAAAGAGAGAGAAATCCTTCCAATGGTTTGTGGATCATCAATAAATTGTCTATAAATTGTTTGATAGGAAATATGTAGATATTTAGTTCAAAGGAGATATGATGATTAAACGAAATCAATATAGAACCAAGACAAGAGAACATAAGAAATTTTGATTCTTTCTAGAGTGGGCCTTAGTAGATCAGTAAGGTTCAAGCCTCGAATACCTATAAATTAGTTGCAATGGAAGGAAGAATGTTGTCTATCTTAGTTAATGGGTAATACATATACCCCATGTAGACATAAACGGATAAGAACCCTTTGTAAATGTGTACATATCAATCCTCATTTTCTAGTTTTCCACTTTTTATCTCTTTTCATTTTTTAAAAAGTATCCATTTCTACTAAGTGAAAATCTCAAAAGAGTCACTTAGTTCTCCTCTTCTTGATTTTATTTCTAGAAAGTATGAACTTTGATCAAATGGTAGAAATCATAAAATTAATCAAAAGGAGTGTAAGAAAATTTTCAAGTTAAAATTTTATTGATTTTATATACATGTCTAATAATTTATTAGGTTTTGGAGAGTGATTTAACCCTAACATTAGTAAAATTATAGTAGGTTTTTCACCAAAAGTTGAGTAAAAAATCCATCAAATTCTAATGATTCACTAGATCTAGGTTGGTGCAATGAAATGCAAGGATCAACTCCTCCCAAGGCATCAATCCATCAGATAAATGATGTGATTCATCATATTATGTTATGTCATGATGACATATGCCTAAAAATATTAGCACTTAGGATAGGGAAGAAAGATAAATGACCTCACTTTGATGATGGCATGATTTGTTGGCATAACAAACCATAGAGGTACCTAATGAATTCAACATAAGCTATCATTGATTCATCAATGTTAGAAGGAGGAAGCACCTAGAAGAATTATGATGTCATCCAGAACCCTATAAATTCATCATCTTTGAAATAAAAGGGAGACAAGGGATGGTGATATAATAATGATGTCATCCAAATTTTTGATGATCTGTCAAATAGAGATGGCATACCAACAAAAAAATATTTCATGCCTTGTGATCTAATGTTACACATGATGGGTTTCCTAGAATCTATTTTATTTTATTTCAACCTTTTGAAACTTGCATCTCAGAGTTCATATGACCTTGTGCACTCACCAACCTCTTGTCCATGTAGGATAGTGACCAAAAAATACACTAAATACTTTGTTATATCCATTATTTTCCTAAAAAAGGACTATAATCAATCAATAGTAGGATTATTTAGAACCCTAATGTGAGCCAGCAAAAAACCCTATCTCTTGTTCACTTATTAATCCAATGAGCATCACAGTAGTTTATCCCAATTATTTTTACCATTGACCTAATAGAAAACAACTATGAAGGAGACCCTCACTATTGTGGCTCAGTTTGTCACAAAGGTGAACTTAAACTTTGACTATCATTTGTAATGATTTGAAAGGTGATAACTCACTAATCACAACCCAAACCACACACTGGAAGGGTTAAAATACCTTAACCCAACCTCTAGAGTAGGCTAGTATACCTTGTCAACTTGATAGATGTTGACTCTTTTATGCTTAGAACAATAAAATATTAGGAAAAAGAGTGAAAGGGTTAAGAAATGAATGAATTAATTATGGACAGATAAAACCAATAACATAGGCATCCATAGAGAACCTCTAACAATTTTATTTCCAAAAAATAATACTTGCGACTAACATCATTCAAGACTCAGTAATCTTCATCATTAATAACATTTGCATGCTTCAAGAATAATTCCAAATATATAGGGTACAAATAATCCATATTAGCATAATTAGATTGATACTCTGACTAACAAAAATATAATCCTTTCCAAGCATACATTCAAACATGAATCATTCCAATTTGCTCTAAGTTAGCAATCCAAATTAGTAGAATACACTAACCATAGCAACAATAGTAGAAATAACTTCAAGAGTTTAGCAATCCAAAGGAAAGAAGATACAAGTCTGAGTCAAACATCCAAGTAATGATCCTATTATTTTATAGAGAGTACGCAACAGTGACACAAAAAATACTTTAGAGATGACCCATAAAAATGAGGGTTCAACCTCTATTTATAATTTTACATTTATTTCTTTTATGAGCATTACAAGGAGTTTAAGAGAGAATTTGAAACTTTGCAACTTGCTTTGAGTCTGGTGATCTCCAACTAGACTTTATTGAAATGGTTTCAACAAAGTAGAGAAAGATTAATCCTGGTTGCTCTCTATTCTTGCAACACAGTCATCATTGTAGATCTATAACTAAAATTGGTTGAGTAGTTTATTTTAAAAGCTTCCATGGCATCTAGTTCTCTATTTTCTTCCTTCTCTGTCCCATGGTCACACAAAATCACATGTAAAATTGGATATCCAAGGCAAGGTTTGTATTAGCCATTGATTTGAATATGAACGGTTCTGATCAATTAGTGTACCTTAGATCACAATTGCAGCTTGACCTTTATATTTCTTGAAATTGCTCTTGATTTAGATTTTGGAGCCTTTTAGTGGATTTGGACACAAAATGGGGTAAATTCATGATTTTTTGCTACCTTCCTTTTATATTGCTTGATATGTGGTTGTGTACCTTTATAGAGATTGCTCATGAATGTGGGTACCATACTTTATTTCTACTTTTCTCTCTTTGATGTGCATCATACAAATAATATTTTGTCATGAGAGAAAGTAATCTCAATTGAAGTTGACTGTGGCAAAATATAAATTCTGTCTTTAAGACTTCACTTATACTTTTCCTTTAGCCATACCTTAACAAATAAAACCTTGTAGCCATGCTCAAAAATAACATTTAGCTCATCTTGGGGATTCAAACCATTATTTCATGAAAATCCATAATTTTCAACACTATCACCTTTGTTTTTTACCTTGTGGTTTGCAAAGGGAGTTGCAAAATTGCACACAAAATGAAAAATTGGCCAAGGTTAACCAAACCAACTATGGATTTCCAAAAAATTGCACATTTTAGCTAACCTTAGCTATGGTGCTTGCAATCTCAAAAAATCTCATTATCTTAAAACTTACAAAGGAGCTCCTATGGCCACACGATGAAAATTATTCAGCACAAGTTGAACAAAAATCTCATGATATAGTTGGAAATGGTAGTCTTGAGATGAATAACTCACTGTCACAAACTTTCTTCTTCTAGGCTCCTTTTCACTGAATTGAGCACAGTTTGACCAAAATTCATGGTTTTGGGCTCTTTTTGATACTTTGTCAATTTTTTGAAAAATTTCAACTTTCTTTCTCTTGATGTAAACTTTTTGGCCTACATTTTTGGTGCCTCTAAGGGATCTTTCCTTGTAAATTCATAGGAACTCAGAGCCTTATTCATTGGGTTTAATGGAATAAAAATATGAATGGAAAGTGGAAAGAGAAATGGAGTGATGTAAAATGAATAGAAATGTGGAATGAACATGAATATGAGATGTGCAAAATGGAAAGAAAGAATCATGAATGGATGAATGAGATGGAATGGAAGCGATTAATATAGAAATAAATGAAACAAATGGATATAGATCATAATAAAGGAGAGGTGAACGACTTCTAGTTTGTTTCTAATATTATCTCCTTATGACTATTACCCTTTCTATTTTTTTTTTAAAGGATAACGGTTCATATAGAAATAAAATGAGAATCCAATTATTTACTTTATTCACCAAAGCATTCAATCCTTATTTATATATAAAATCATTTATGATTTTAATCTGGCTCTGACTAGTCATGTGTTTCTAATGTTGCAAAGACGACCAAAATCAGAGTCATGCCAAAAATGGTGCCTCCTCATGCTTCTCTTGCTTTGGTGTTGTGTTTTCCTATTTCTACTCTTCCTTTTATCCTTATTCTTTTAATTCTCCTTCTTAATATTAAATTTGAATCACTTCTTCTTTATCTTGGATCATTTCTTCCTCTATGTATTCCCTTTCCTCTTTCGATTGGTATTCTTGGTCACTTTCATCTTCCTGCTCTCCCTCATACATTTCATCATCACTCAACAATTGGACAACATCCTCTAGATCTTTACAGACATCATCTCAAGCTTTTTGGGAGGTCTTAGGTATTGACAATATCTATTTGTGAATATGCTACAACTTGGTAATTTTTCATAAGATAGTTGATAACCATCGTTAGCCATTTCAGCTATCACATATTTAACCTCTGTTAGGTCTTTGATCAACTAGATTACCTGCTTTTTTTGAATTGCTTTAGGCCATTTATCAATCTCATATATATCCTCAAAAATCAATGTGAAGTTTACCTTCAATTTTTCTCCAATGAATTGCTGATATTCTCCGCAAAAGTGTGGAAAACCATGGAGTTTGATTTGAGTAAGAGATTACAGTATTTTATTCATCTTGGTTTCCAACTCATCCACCAGTTGCCACCCTTTCATTACTAATATATTCTTACTTAGAATATCTTTGGTAGTACACCAATTTTTACTTGGGATGACTCTTGTTGCATCCCTGAACCTTAATTTTTCCAAATTACGAATCTTCTCAACTATATTAATATTATGTTGAACTTATCCTTGAGTGGCCTTAAAAGCCTTCCTAGCACTTACAACCACTTCACTAATATCATCCAAGAAAATGAAGATAGGCTTAAATTATAACCCCTATTGTTGGTTATTAGACCAAATCTCTCTCCTTATTTTAATCATTGTAAATCTTCTCTTTTTGTGAGCTAGCTAGATTCTAACTTAAAAAATCTTGCGAATCTAGACAAATGACATAATATATCTACTTCACTTTATCATTTGAAAATATTGAGGACTTAGCATTTTCTACCAGTAAGTACTATTGCAATTGGTTATTTTGCTCAATAAGGATTTTCTTCTATGCTTGTGCTTCTTCAGCCTACTCTTTAAATTTACTCAACTCTTGGAATTTATCTTGCCACTTCTTCACTTCATTCCTCGAAGCTTTTTCTAGATTATTTTGTTCTCTAAGTGCAACATCAAGCTCTTCCACCTTTTATTCCAATTTCTTACTCTTCTCCTTATAAATATCCCCTTGAAGGTATACAATATCCATGTGAGCCTTAGCAACATCCAACTCATCTTCCATGTACAATTGAGTTACATCTTCTATCTGTTCTTCCACCTAGTAGTCATCCAAGGTCATGTACATATTACGTGTGTTCACTTGGGGAGTAATAGTCATCTTTGATTTCTTATGAGACACTGGGTCTACCATTTTGGTTTGTCTTTTATGAGTGGTCTTTTGAGAACATTTTGCAAACTTTTAATTCCACCAATATTGTGCACTCAGTGAAGTATTATTGTAATTATAGTATGAGGTAACAGTAGGATTGGTGGTGGATGAGTATGTGGAGACCAAGATGGATACAAATGGAGGTGGATTATGTAGAATAGTCATGATGCTAAAATCTGAAGTGCTAGGAGTTGTTATCTCGACTAATTTTATGAAAGAAGGTAAGGAGGATGGCGCTTCTTGCTATTTTGTTGAGACAACCAATGGTATTGATATTGGAGGGGAAAGGTTTTGGATTGGATGAGATAGAACTTATGATTCTATTAAAAAAAGTGGTGGAGAAGGAGGTTTAGATGAAAGTGGTAAGGAAACTTATGGAGGGGATGTACGAGCTTGAGGAAATGATGACACTTCAAATCGCTCTTTAGAAAGGGAAGGATACTTCCTTGGGGATCTTAGAGGAGAGTTAGGAGAAGAATTAAGAGAAAGAGGAACATTACCTAAGTCCTTTGGTGGGAACAACTATGTTGCAAGGTTTGGATCTAACTTCTTTGTTTGTAGAGGTTGTATTTGTTCAACTGTTTGTAGTATCTATCCCAAACTTCTCTTTTTACTATCCTCTTTAGTGGTTACTTCCACTGAATCATCAACCTTCCTCTCAAAGATAATGGTAGGGATAGAAATATCAACTATAGCTACCTTTAGATGTTAATACTTAGGAAATACCATTATTTATATTGGTGGTGATGGTGGCTTAAGAGGAGTTGGACTGATGAAGTTAACTTTAGAGCCACTAATAATGGATGATATTTCACCCTTAGATGATTCTTCTATCTTCATGATTTGTGTCCCTAAGGCTAGATGATGTGGTCTTACTTGAACTTGAAGTATTTTAGTTGATCCTATATCTCCTACACCAAGGCATTTTATATCATAGCCTATATTTTGTATTATTGTTTCTCCCACTGAATATGTTTGCAACTGTTCAAGGGTTTGTTTAAATACACCTCGCATTGGTTTAGCTCTTGCAAAGGGAGTTGTCATTACAATACTCTATTTTTTAGGAGATTATGGGGGGAAATAAATTAGGATTTCCTTTCCCTTTACATTGGTTGCTACCTTCTCTATTTCCTTGGCCTTTGATGATTCACCTTTTGGAGTTGTGCTTATGTAACTTAATACCAAGAATTTCCCATCATTCACCTTCTAAGATTTATTATATTTATCATATCTAGTATTGAATTCATTATCCACCTTTGTGGAATATCTGGAATAAGTGGTTTTAGTCTCCACTCTCATTCTCCACCACTCAAGTATATTGGAATGATCCCAATTTTTCTTTTGCATTTGTTGTATCTTGGATTCCTCCAAAACATGTTGCTTATTATGTTTAGGGTCATAATATTCCATTTATTCATAAAAGTCTTTGCATGGAGGCAGAGCTTCCATTTGAACAAGGTTCCATTCCAATTTTGAGTATTCCTCATTATTTTTTAAACTTTCAACATGGGGTATAAGAGTTCTTTTAAATTTAGGAGCTTTCCCAATATTGATCTGGTTCAGTTTGTTTCAAGACTTTTCATCAAGATAATATTTCCATTTATGAGGGAGTTATTTCAATCCTAATTTCTTCATTGTTGTAGTAATGCTATCATATTGCCCTTTCTTTGTGATAATAATGTCTCCCTTATTGAATGGATAAGTGCATGTGCCCCTCTTTTGCTAACCCGTGTCATAAATATAATTGATAAAATCTGTCTATCTAAAATACTCTAGGGCAAACAGTCTATCAGTGACAAAGTGAGGTAAAACAAATAACTTCCTTGCAAAGCCATAAAACCAAACTATTGTTACCTTTATGATTATGTACCAGTATCCTTCCTCTGCCTCTTTTATCCTCGAATTTATCCTAGCCAAGGGAGGCAACCTAGGTATTTATCCATAGATTATTGTTGGTGCCAAAATCTGACCTAAAAAAAAGGATAGAGGTTTGCACACCTGCAAAACTACACCAACATTTAACAATTATGGGATCGAGAGGTTGATCTCTAGAGAAGGCTTATTTTTGGGAAGTTCTAGCTAATGAAAAAGAGAGGGTAAAGGGAGCAGAAAGAGAGGGAAGGAGGTCATACCTAGAACTCACAAGGATGGGTTCAGCCACATCAATACATATGTACAACAAATATGCACCATTACAGGAAGTAAAAGTAGACCACCTAACATATAATCCAACCTTACCCCTACTTATTGTTGAAAGCACTCTTATTGAAAGCAAATTTTAGAACTAAATGAAATGCAGAAATCCAAGATGTAAAATTAGAGCATACACATTCAACTAGATATAAAAAAAATAAACCTTAAACATTCACATACACACATAGGAGTTGTTTTGGAGACCAAACAATGATATACTTGTATTTCTAGAATGATAAAAAATTTACATATGAATTATAATGGCTAAAAATCTACCCTTTGGAATTTCTTGCATTCCATTATATATAGACCTTACAATAAATGTTGCATTCAATACGGTGGGTGGCATATGAGACATTGGGGTCATGCTAGTGGGGGTAGCCATGATATAAATCTCCTCAAATATTCTATAAAATGTAGTGGAAGATGACTACCGAGAGTATGCTAGCTAGACTGCATGAATCTAGACTCTTGATTAGTCTGATTCCTCGTAGTAACTCTATCAAGCAATAATTTTACTACCTATGAAGAACACAAGCTTATACTAATATGGAGGGGTGAATAGTATAAAACCTCTTTTTACTTTTTCCTTTATATTACAAAACAGTAAAGCAATATACCCACAGCAATATCAAAGCAATGCATAAAAACAAAGTGACAACAATTTTAACGTGGTTCACCCAGAATGGTTGAGCTACGTCCACGGATAAAATCTTTCACTAAATTTTATCAATCAAAATTCTGGGAATACCTTTCCCGATTACAATGTTTATGGGCACCAACCCAAAGGAGACACCAATCCCCTAATCTCGAGTTTGTGGGCACCAACCCACAAGAGACACCAATCCCCTAGCTCTGCTCTGGCTGGTGATCCTCTAGAAGACCTCTGCCTTCGCTGCCCTTAGCAAATGGAACTCTATCCATAGAAGACACCTGTCCTCCCTGCTTTGGCTGGAGACCTCTGTCCTCAACTCTATCACCTCCAAAGCTGGTCCTCGAATTTGCACTAAACACAGTCCTTCGGTCTAGCACAAATGTCCTCGTTCATCTTTCTTTGATCTGCACCAAACACAGTCCTTCGGTCTGGCACAAATTTCCTTGCTTCTGCACCAATCTCTGTCCTCAATTGGTTCTCAATTCTGGTTCACAAAAGTGGTTCACAAGCTTTCACTAAAGCTTGCTTGATCTTCACCCAAGTCTTCACCAAGACTTGTCTCGGATCTGCTTTGCAAGTTCTCACTAGAACCTGCCCAAACTGCTCCACAAGCTCAACAAAAGCTTGCTCAAATATGTCCAACAAGCCCTCTCAATGACTTGTCCAAAACCTGCTCACAAGCTCTCAAAAGGCTTGCTCAAAGCTATCCACAAGTCTTCACAAAGACTTGTCTCAAATATGCTTGTAAGCTCTCAGAAAAGCTCACACAAATCTGTCCTTAAGTTCTCTCTCGCAGTTACAGCCAAACTTGGTCGAACTTCAACCTTTGCACCTCTGTGTAATCATAGTGACATCATCTTCGCACACTCTGCTTCCTTTGCGATCTTTCACACTTAGAATGATTTGATGAAACACACTCTGCACACTACGATCGAATTTGCACTCTGCTCATAGCGATCGAAATTCTTGCACTGCACACTATCTCCGAACGTCGCACCTCAACTACGCATCTTATCACACTTCAACTCTCCAAACAGCCCTCCTTTTATAACAAAATTTTCATGAAGAAAACTTTAATCTTAGTCGGCTGTTATGACAAATGCAAACCCTAATCTACGTCGGCTGCAAGCCCTAATTTTTGTCGGCTAAAATTTAACTTTGTCGGCTTCACTGCCTTTGGAACACTTCTGTAGCTTTTGTCATGAAACTACAACATGTCTCAATATCGTGACACCTTTGCAACCGTATACTTTCTTTTGGCTTTTGTCGCGATATCGCGACACTTCAGCCTTTGTCGACTTCAACTAAGCTCTTGTCATGATATCGTGACACTTCTGACTTAGTCAGCATCAACTTTGCTTTTGTCGCGATATCACGACACTTCTCCCTTCGTCGACCTCCTTTCTGCTTTTGTCATGAAATCATGACACTTCTCCCTCTGTAGACTTCCTTTTTGTTTTTGTCATGAAATCGTGACACTTTCTCCAACCGAACGCTGCCATCTCGATCTATCGCAAAATCGTGACACTTCTATCTTCATAGCCTTCCTCTCTGCTTTTGTCATGAAATCGTGACACTTTTGCTTTCTTAACCTCTTCTCGGCTTGCACCCGCGAAAGTAGAACATGTCGTGAAATCGTGACACTTTCGCTTCCTTGCACTCTTGTCTGCTTGCACTAGAGAAAATGGAACATGTCGTGAAATCGTGACACTTTCATTGCCTTACACCTATGAAAATGGAACATGTCATGAAATCATGACGCTTTCACCTTTGAGCTCTTCCTCCTTGAATTTGTCATGAAATCGTGACACTTCTAGCTTTCGTACGTTTTCTTTGCAGCTTGTCATGAAATCGTGATGCTTTCAGCTTTCGTACGACTTCTCTACAACCTGTCGTGAAATCGTGACAGTTCTCATTTTTAGACTCTTCCCTTTGCTGCATGTCATGAAATCGTGACACTTTATCTTGCTTCCACTTTGTCTTCTGACTTGTCACGAAATCGTGACACTTTTTCTCCTTAGCGCTTTTCTTTTCTTCGGGTCGCGAAAACCCGACATGTCGCGATATCGCGACACTTTTTCTCCCAGAATCTCTCTCCTGCATTATGTCGTGAAATCGTGACATTTTTTCTTTTGGACTCTCTCTCCTGCAACATGTCGTGAAATCGTGACACTTTTTCATCCGTTCAACCTTCCTTGCAATATGTCGCGAAATCACGACATTTCTGACTCCTAACATTCTCTCTCCTCTTTGAGTCATGAAACTGCGACATGTCGCGATATCGCGACACTTTTCTAAAAAGCTTTCTCTCACCTGCTTAAGTCACGAAAATGCGACATGTCGCGATATCGCGACATTTTTCCAACTTACTTTCTTTCGAACCTGTCATGCCGAACCTTCATCAAAACAAATTATTTTACATCAAATCAAATTCCTTCAAAAGCTTCTTGACATCAATGACAACTTATACACTTGAGCAAAGGCAATGTACCCAAAGTACCCAAAATTGCCAACAATCTCCCCCTTTGTCATTGATGGCAAACCTTTACTAAAAACACGTCTCAGGAGCCAAAACTGAAACCAACTGTGCTAACAATTGAGAATATTCCTTTGAAGTTTTGCTCCCCCTGACTTGAAGCTTTCCTCTTCACTTGAAGCTCTCCCCCTTACTCATATCTCTCCCCCTTTGTCATCAATGGCAAAGGGTCACCTTTGGGGCTCGGGACTAAGAATGAGCCTCTTAGCTTAGTCCCTCCCCCACCTCCTGATGAGGTGATTAATTCTGGGGTGGGAGTAAAACTCCCATTAGGCACTGATCATCATCAGCGTCTATAATTTCCTTGCCGGGCCTTCTCTTGAACTCTTTGCCCATATTCCTGTTCCTGTTCCTGTCACTATTCCTGTTCCTGTTATCATTCCTGTTCTTGTCACTGTTCTTGTTCTTGTTCTCATCCCTGTTCTTGTTCATGCCTTGATCCTTGGACCTGTTTATACCACTGTTCTTGTTCTTGTACCTTGGAAGTTTAGCTCTACATTGTCTAGCTATGTGACCTTCATTGTTACACTTATAACAAGTAACAATGTTATTTCTTTTAGGCATACCTGTTCTTTGAATTTGCCTGTTCTGACTAACCCTGTTCTGACCAAACCTATTCCTGTAATTAACCTTGCAATAGACTGCCTTGTGCCCAAACTGTTGACAAGAGTAGCAATACCCTTGAAAGAAACTAGCACTTCTAAAATTGCCATTTACCTTCTTCACTTGAGCCATGCAATGTGCAGCCATGTGACCAAACCTGTGACACGCAAAACATCTGTCATGAAATTTTCCTTTATTCGACCTCTTGGGTCCTGAAAAATTCTTCTTCTCATTCTGAATTTCATTTTCTATTTTTGAGCATCTATCATTCAAGGACTCATGATCTGAAATACTTTCCTCATTAGAGCTCTCTTCCTTTTGGAGTCTCTTACTAGACTCTCCAACCTTGTTCCTTGTGTGGCTTAACAAAACCAAGGCCTGTTTTATCCGTTGTCTTTATTTGACCTTTGATGAGTGACTTAACCTTTTTGGATCTATCTTGAAACCTCGTAAAGCTTATCCTTGTACTCTTTAGTTTCCTCTTTCAAAGAAGCCATTTTCTGTTCTAACTCACTATACTCAAGAACCTTAGACTCTAACTCATCCTTGAGTTCTTGTGTCTTAGCCATAGAGAAGTCAAGACTTTCTATAAGATCATCTCTCTCCATACAACATTCATCTAACTTATCCTTGAGTCTAGCATTCTTCTTTCTTTCCTTTTTCAAAACACTAAGAGCGTTAGTAAGTTCACTTTCAAGATCCTTTATTTGTTTGCTTTTTGAATCATCAAAGCCTTTTTCAGATTTCTTATCACTAGAGGTGCTACCTTTTTCAAAAACCATACAAGCATCTTCCTTATAGTTTTCTGAAGCATCCTCATACATACTAGAAACCAAATCGTTATTTGTGCAATCATCCTCAAGGTGACCAAAATTTCCACATCTAAGACATTTCATGATAATGAATCTATGTTTCGGTTCTTCCTCTTTTTTGATATGAACAACATCTCATTTTCATTATCACTTGAAGAACTTTCACTATCACTACTAGAACACTTACTTGCTTTGTCTAGGTAGAAACTCTTCTTGTGCTTGTGAGAATACCTCTTTCCTTGATTGTTGTGCTCATCTCTATTTTTCCTGTGATGCTTGTGCTTTTCAGAATCCTTGCTCTTAGAATCCTGTTTATCTTCATCACTTTCATCCTTGGGAATAGTACAGTCTGTAGCATAATGACCAAACTTTCCACAATTGAAACATCTTATATTTTTCATGCTTTTGTGCTTTCTAGAGAACTTGCCTTTCTTGTTGTAATACGCCTCTTCATCACTAGAAGACTCATCACTCTCTTGAAGTTGTTTACCCTTGGATTTCTTGGTAGCCTTGAAAGCTGCCTCTTTCTTGACATCAACCTTCACTTGAGTTCTCAACTCAAATGCTACAAGTATACTATGGAGCTCATCCTTTTTCAACTTATCCAAATCTTTAGCTTCCTCAATAGCAAAAATATTTTCACTAAATCTATTAGGAAGAGATCTTAAAATCTTATCACAAACATCATTTTCAGCAAGCTCAAGACCTAAGTATTTCATGGAGTTAACAACCTCATCCATACGAAGCATGTAGTCACTAATATTTTCATCATCATTCATCTTGAGTTGTTCAAACATACCTTTGAAGTGTCTCAACTTGGCCTTTTTGACATTTGAATCACCTGTATGAACCACCTGCAATTGTTTCCACATTTCACTAGTCTGTTTTGTAGTGAATTACTTTGGTGAGATCTCGCTTTCTGTAAGCCTTTCGAGATTGCGTTCATTGCTTTTGAATTTTTGTGATGTAGGAGCCTTTCTTCTTTAGTATTTGGACCATGTACAGGAATAGTGTACTCATCTTCAATTACTTCCCATACCTCATTACCAAGTGCCATTAGATGAACCTTCATCCTTGCACTCCAAAGACCAAAATATGACCCATCAAGAATAGGTGCTGCATTGCCACTTGAATAATCCATTGTGTTCTTTATTAGCTTTTCCTTCAAGCTATTAAACTTTTTGAGGGCACCCGCTCTGATACTAATTGAAGAACACAAGCTTATACTGAGAGGGGGGGTGAACAGTATAAGACCTCTTTTTACTTTTTCCTTTATATTACAAAATAGTAAAGCAATATACCCACAACAATATCAAAGCAATGCATAAAAACATCCACAAAGTGACAATAATTTTAACGTGGTTCACCCGAATGGTCGAGCTACGTCCACGGATAAAATCTTTCACTAAATTTTATCAATCAAAATTTTGGGAATACCTTTCCCGATTACAATGTTTATGGGCACCAACCCAAAGGAGACACCAATCCCCTAATCTCGAGTTCGTGGGCACCAACCCACAGGAGACACCAATCCCCTAGCTCTGCTCTGGTTGGTGATCCTCTAGAAGACCTCTGCCTCCATCGCCCTTAGCAAATGGAACTCTATCCATAGAAGACACCTATCCTCCCTACTTTGGTTGGAGACCTCTGTCCTCAACTCTATCACCTCCAAAGCTGGTCCTCGAATTTGCACTAAACATAGTCCTTCGGTCTAGCACAAATGTCCTCGTTCATCTTTCTCTGATCTGCACCAAACATAGTCCTTCGGTCTGGCACAAATGTCCTCGAATCTGCACCAATATCTATCCTCAACTGGTTCTCAATTCTGGTTCACAAAAGTGGTTCACAAGCTTTCACTAAAGCTTGCTTGATCTTCACCCAAGTCTTCACCAAGACTTGTCTCAGATCTGCTTTGCAAGTTCTCACTAGAACCTGCCCAAACTACTCCATAAGCTCAACAAAAGCTTGCTCAAATCTGTCCAACAAGCCCTCTCAATGACTTGTCCAAAACTTGCTCACAAGCTCTCAAAAAGCTTGCTCAAAGCTGTCCACAAGTCTTCACAAAGACTTGTCTCAAATCTGCTTGTAAGCTCTCAAAAAAGCTCACACAAATCTGTCCTTAAGTTCTCTCTCGCATAGTTACAATCGAAATTGGTTGAAATTCAACCTTTGCACCTCTATGCAATCATAGCGGCATTGTCTTTGCACACTTTGCTTCCTTTGTGATCTTTCACACTTAGAATGATTCGATGAAACACACTCTACACACTATGATCGAATTCTCACTCTGCTCACAACGATCGAACTTCTTGCACTGCACACTATCTCTGAACGTCGCACCTCAACTATGCATCTTATCACACTTCAACTCTCCAAACAACCCTCCTTTTATAACAAAATTTTCATGAAGAAAACTTTAATCTTAGTCGACTGTTATGACAAATGCAAACCCTAATCTACGTCGGCTGCAAGCCCTAATTTTTGTTTGCTAAAATTTAACTTTGTCGACTTCACTGCCTCTGGAACACTTCTGTAGCTTCTATCACGAAACTACAACATGTTGCAATATCGTGACACCTTTGCAACCATATACTTTCTTTTGGCTTTTGTTGTGATATCGCGACACTTCAGCCTTTGTCGACTTCAACTAAGCTCTTGTCGCGATATCGCGACACTTCTAACTTAGTCAGCATCAAATTTGCTTTTGTCGTGATATCGTGACACTTCTCCCTTCGTCGACCTCCTTTTTGCTTTTTTTGCAAAATTGTGACACTTCTCCCTCTGCAGACTTCCTTTTTGTTTTTGTCACAAAATCATGACACTTTCTCCAACCGAACGCTACCATATCGATCTGTCACGAAATCGTGACACTTCTGTCTTCATAGCCTTCCTCTCTGCTTTTGTTGCGAAATCATGACACTTTTAATTTCTTAACCTCTTCTCGGCTTGCACCCGTGAAAGCAGAACATGTCACGAAATCATGACACTTTCGCTTCCTTGCACTCTTGTCTGCTTGCACTAGCGAAAACAGAACATGTCATGAAATCATGACACTTTCGTTGCCTTGTGCTTTTCTCTGCCTTACGCCCGTGAAAATAGAACATGTCATGAAATCGCGACACTTTCACCTTTGAGCTCTTCCTCCTTGAATTTGTCATGAAATCATGACACTTCTAGCTTCCGTACGTTTTCTTTGCAACCTGTCGTGAAATCACGACGCTTTCAGCTTTCGTACGACTTCTCTGCAACCTGTCGTGAAATCACGACAGTTCTCATTTTTAGACTCTTCCCTTTGCTGCATGTCACGAAATCATGACACTTTATCTTGCTTCCACTTTGTCTTCTGACTTGTCACGAAATCGTGACACTTTTTCTCCTTAGCGCTTTTCTTTTCTTCGAGTCACGAAAACACGACATGTCGCGATATCATGACACTTTTTCTCCCGGACTCTCTCTCTTGCATTATGTCACGAAATCATGACATTTTTTCTTTCGGACTCTCTCTCCTGCAACATGTCGCGAAATCGTGACACTTTTTCGTCCGTTCAACCTTCCTTGCAATATGTCATGAAATCATGACATTTTTGACTCCGAACATTCTCTCTCCTCTTTGAGTCGCGAAACTGTGACATGTCGTGATATCGCGACACTTTTCTAAAAAGCTTTCTCTCGCCTGCTTAAGTCACAAAAATGCGACATGTCGCGATATCGCGACATTTTTCCAACTTACTTTCTTTCAAACCTGTCATGCCGAACCTTCATCAAAACAAATTATTTTACATCAAATCAAATTCCTTCAAAAGCTTCTTGACATCAATGACAACTTATACACTTGAGCAAAGGCAATGTACCCAAAGTACCCAAAATTGCCAACAACCTACACTTGGGGCCATTAATTGTGTGAAAATATATGGTGAGGTTGACCATTACTGTGTATCCAAGACCTGTCTTGCTGCCTACTGAATGAGCTCTAGAATTATTTATTACCAGCTACTTACTATGCACCCTCGTAAATGAGGGTGCACCTTATTTTTACAAAGGCTCCTTACTATGGTAGGAATTTTTTTATGGATGGAACTTTAGGATTTACACACTGCTTGCTATCGATCTAAAAATCTGCCCATTATGCTACATTTCCTACAGGGTGGGCTTTGGGCTTCCACTCCAATTTCAATATTGGGCACAATTTTGGGATCCATCTAGATATTATGGATGCCCAAATCCCCACCAAGATCTAAAGTTGCATGATCCTCCACCTTACTTATAGGGTGGTGCTTTGGGGGTAAAACTTGAATTGCTATTATATTGCTTATCCATCCTTTGCATTGGGTGGACATTTGGGATCCTATTTCTCTACCCAATCATCAGGGTGGGGATTTGAGGTCCATCGTTAGGGACTACTTATCCAATTGTATACCCAATGCCTTAGCCAAATATTACGTTTTGAACTGGTGAGGCTTCATGGATCAATTCATAGTTAAGAATGCTCTATCCTACTGGTCGCTAATCACTGGGTGAGCTTTTAGGGTTTGTTTGATACCCCTTCAAAATTTTACCCACACTCTTGGCAACTCACAGGGGATTTCCACCTTGTGTAAAAGGAAACATAGGAAAAAATCTTCAACAAAGAACAATTTCAAATAGGGAAGAGAAGAAGAAGAGAAGGATAAAAGAGGCATAGAAATATGTAACCAAACAAGACTACAAGATAAAGGAGGGTGGTGGGTGATGGGGTGGAAGAAACATGGTAGAACATTTCAAAGAAAAATAAAATAAGGGGGATAATGAAGGGCTGTAGAAAATAAAGAAACAAGAAAAATATAAGATCAGAAGAAATGGAAGGAAAAAGGAAGCAGTAGCAACAAGAATACGAATACCAAAAATTGAAGAGGTTAGTGATAACAAGCACAACAAGATGACAGAAGAAGGAGAAGGATGTAGAAAAGTAACTAAATAAAAAGGAATACAATCCCAAGATTATCCTTTGAAAATATCAAGAGGAGTTACCTAGTCCATGGGACACCCCTAAAAATTTCATTCTTATAAATATACCCGACTGTAGCCTAACTATATTCCAAGAGCATATAGAATGCCAAGGTCAATCATCCATTATGCTACAACTTTTCTTTTTAACATAATATAGAAAAAACCTTATTTGTTTATCGCCATTCACCAGGGGGATGCCCTTTTTCAACTGCACTTTGAGGCTCATATTTCTTGACAATCACTATGACTGCATATGGGATGCTATATATAGAATGCTTACTCGATTTTGGATAGATATGACATACACTGGATCACGCAAAAGTGATATCTACATGTAATTTTGGATGCTTATTTTTAGGAACCTTCTCCATCAGTTATTTTATGTCCATATAGACATGGTGTATTATTCAACTTACATGATTCGAAAGCTTTACTCCATGTGATTTTAGATTTCCAAGGACATCATGTAAAGCCTTTGTACTTGTTGGTCATATCCATTAGGATATGAGGTCACAACAATAAAAACAAAAAACAACAAAAAACAAATAAAAGGAAGAAAAAGAGGAAATAGAATGAAAGTGTTGTGATTCCAAAATACCACCTAGGGAAGTTTCTTATGCTCCTTCACAATTTTTGGTTCCTAGACTAGCTGGAAATTTATTATTGGAGCTATTCACCCTGCAAACTATGCACAAGATGCTGACACATACCAAGAGGCCATGCTGATGCCATAAAATTTTATTTACTTGTCATACTATTTACATAAAATTATGGCATACTTCACACTCCTGGGTCAAATACCCTTTTAGAAATAATCCTATGAACCTACAATGTCCAAACCATATGGTATCATCCTATGAAGCCGCAATGTCTAAACCATATGGTATCAAACTTGAGTTTTTATTCATGTTCACCTTGATACTGGTTGTATTTATCTTCCATCATGTCAGTGCTCTAGTCAGATCTTTGATATTCCTTACAAGTTCTTATACTTTGATCATAATTTCTCTTCATGGGAGCCACTCTTGCCATGTGAGTCTCTTATTTCAACACAAACTCCCCTAAAGATAGATGATGATGATTTACCCCCAAATTCATCCAATCAATGATCCATATTTGATTCTCCCTTGTTGTCACCATATTTTTAATGATCACCAAACTACTTGCACTATCATTCCTTGGGTTCCATTGGACCTGAAGGCCAAGTGATGGATTACCATATGGAAACTGAGCAAAGGTTTCATAATGAAGTTCTAGCTGAGGTGGTGATGCCATGGAAATGTTATCTTAATTTATCTTATATTGGCTTATGACCATTTAGGGATATCTCACATTTGGTTTATCATAGTTTTTGATGTAGAAAGGGTGCAACCCTTGATTCCATATTGGAATAATTCTCCTAGCCAATGGTATGAACATTTGATCCTACTCTTGGGTTATACATCCTCCCATTTACTTGAGAAATCTAGTGCTAAACACAAGTCAAATAGAGGAGGGATAGATAAAAAGGGGGAGGATAACTCTCTGGAGAATTAAGGAAGGGTTTTTTAATGTACAAAAACACATCATGAGACTTTGAAGATCCTCCTAGGGAGACGTCTATCATACCAACCTCTTCAGAAGACAACAACATCCTTCTTGTTGCTATCAAGGTAGGAACAAGGCTCTTGAACAAACCTTAAAATTACTTTGTCCTCTTTTCTCTCTACTCAACATTGATAGTCAAAAAGTACAGCCCTTTACATGCCTTCAGTCTTTCCTAACCTTTGGGTGGGCCGTTTGAAGATAGACCTCATGATGATTTTAGGTCTCTTGCATTTGTACCTTGTACCAGAGAGGACAAAATATGATGGTCGACATGTCACTCTAGTTGATGTGCTTCTAGATGTGGGCTTTCCCAATGATGGTACCTTGTACCATATTGTAGGAAACCATGCTCTTCATCATGGGATATGTTGCTTCTTCATGGTAACCATCTATTTCATATGGAGCCCATACTAGATCTTTTATCCTTTCTTTATTTTCATTTAGCCATGGCATTCCTTCCAAGGCCATCCTTACTTCTGGTATCTGCTGGAGAGGGGCAGGTTACCAAGGCTACTGGATAGCTACCCCCCAATTGTAGGGGTCTAGTATTTCATCCTCTAGGAGTTTAACTTCCCTAAACACTTGAGCCATCCTTTGAAGATTGAACTTCATTTCTTGCTCCTTTAGGGAATCGATGAGGAGGTCACCCATTATTATCTGATATGAGTACTACTTGACCTTATTTGGGGATGGGGCATGAAATGCACTTGCAAAGGGGTGAACCAAACATGCATACTTCCTTGGAGGTAACTTCATCACTTGAATCAGTATATTTTTAGCCCGCATAGCCTCCTTGAAAATTTGGGGGAAGCTCTTTTATTCAGACTGCTAAATAATAAGGTTAATGTCAAATTCGAAGACCCAGGCATAGAACAAGTATGCCTGGGTAGGGTATGGCTGAAACTCATGGGGAATCCTTATCCACATCCTTTTGAAGTGGATATTTAAGTCAATAATATCCTCATGAGGACCGCACTTGATGAACGAGAATTTGTTAAGCATAGAGAATAGATACCCAAAATCATAAAATGTACTAATGAGAGCCTTTGTCGATTGATCCATGTGCAAATGATCTTATTTTACAAGGATTTGTACCACATCAATACCCTTCATTTAAGATAAAGGGCATGCAGCTTGACCATCACATCTTTATATGCAGTGTTTATGGATGGTAGCCAAGGAGGCCACATCTTGATAATGCTCAAATGCAGTCTTCTATAAGCCTTTAAATCTAGGTAGTGTCTTCAAAGTTGCCTTAGGGATTTTATGCAAAGTTGAGATATTGAGAGGGCCTACATAATTCCAGTAGGGATATAACTACTAAACCATTTTGGATACTAGTTCTTCAAATATTATAAGTTCTTTGTTCAAGTTCGAGCCACCATATGAGCATAATTTCATCACTAGCGAGGTCAAGGCTACTCATAAAACCTTGAGTTATTTGAGAAAATAATATTTAAGAATAGTATAGAAGGACAACTGATCATGAACCTCGATTGATCCCCAGTATATTTTCCAAGCTCTACTTTCTTTCAAAGGTAATCAATCATAGGGACCTATTTCTTTATGTAGGGGAGTCACCAGGTGAATACATAGATATTGCACAACAGAGTATCACCAAACTTAGTATACCAAGAGGATGGAACCTTCGAGTCCCACCATGTGTGCCAAAGTTTGACCTAATGAAAAGGACAAAGGTTTGTGTACCTACAAACTTGCACCAATATTGAACAATCGTGGGACCAAGAGGTTAAGCGATCGATCTCTGAAGAAGGCCAGTTCTTGGGAAGTCCTAGCTAACAACAACAAGGGGGGAAAGAGAGTAGAAAGAGAGGGAATGATGTCCTAGCTAGAACTAACAAGGATAGATTCAATCACATCAATACATACGTAAAACAAACCTACACCATTATGGTAAATACAAGCACACCACCTAACAAATAAGCCAACCTTACTCTTGCTCACCATCAAAAGTACTCTTATAGAAATATAATTCTAGAACTATTGAATTAAATGCATAAATCTAGGATGTAGAATTAGAGCATACCCATTCAACTAGCTATAATAGTAATAAAGCTTCAACATTCACATACACACATAAGAGTCGATTTGAAGATCAAATGATGATATACTTGTGTTTCTAGAATGATAAAAGTTTTACATATGAATTATAATGGCTAAAGAGCCACCCTTTGGAATGTCTTGCATTCCAACATATATAGACCTTACAATAAATGTTGCATTTAATACGATGGGTGGTGGATAAGACAATGGGAACGCACCAGTGGGGACAACCATGTTGTAAATCTCCTCAAATATTTTGCAAACTACAGTGAAAGGCAACTGCCAGGAGTATGCTAGCCATACTCATGAATTTGGTCTCTTTATCAATTTGATTCCTCCTAGAAACTCTATCAAACAATAAATTTTACTGTCTACACTTGTAGCCATTAATCATGCAAAAATATATGGTGAGGTTGACTGCTGTTGTGTGCTTGGGATCTTACCTACTGCCTACTGAATGAGCTCTAGACTTATTTATTTCTAGATACTTACTATGCACCCCCATAAATAAGGGTGTGTCTTCTTTTTGCAGAGGCTCCTTATTGTGGTGGAATTTTTTTGATGGGAAAAACTTTAGGATCTGCACACCACTTGCTACTGATCCAAAAATTTACCTGTTATGTTGCATTTCCTACAAGGCAGGCTTTGGGATTTCACTTTAATTTCAATATTGGGCTTAATTTTGGAATCTTGTTAGGGATAATGGATGCCCAAACCCCCATCGAGATCTAAAGTTGCACAATACTTCGCCCTGCTTTTAGGGTAGTGCTTTGGGGGCTGACCCTGACTTGCTGTTGTCTCGCATATCTGCCCTTTACATAGGGAAGGCATTTGGGATCCCATTTATCTATCCAATCATCGGGGTAGGTATTGGAGGTTCATTGATAGGGACAACTTACCCAATTATCCACCCAACACCTTAGCCAAATATTTTATTTTGAATTGGTGAGACTCTGTGGATTAATTCATAGTTAAGAATGCTCTACCTTGCTGGTCACTAATCACTGGGTAGGCTTTTAAGGTTTGCTTGATATACTGAGATGACTTATTACTTTACCCTTCTTTAGAATTATCAAAATTATGCCACCTTTACTACACCTTGCTCCAACATCTTTCAGCAATCAACACTCACTTCTCAAAGGTTGGGTTCCTTAAAACTTAGCCATTTCTAAGGGTCATCATATTGCTTACCAAAAAGGAAATATTGGGTGAGAGGATGCAAAATTTCACCCACAATTATCTTGAGATCTAGTACTAGAAATTCTCTATTTTAATTATAGTAAGAGTCATCTTTAGTCAGGATATTGGTCCAGGTATACATAGGAGTAACACGTCCATATTGGTTCCTAGTAGAGACTGCTATCCATGGTATATCATCATGATAACGATAAAGAAAAATCCATGCTAGGTGGGAGAAAAACCTAAAAGATACCTTAGTATCACCCTACTATAACATTTTCAATTAATCATGGATCATGTTGCACAAATATGTGAGCCAATTAAAGAAAATAATATTTTTATTCATCGAAGTTGGGTCATAATTTTTAGGTTTAACATTTAGTTGAATACCCACAACAAAGGCATTATTGAGGGTTGTAGGACTTAGATGAACTAGGGGTTTTCCATTAACATCTTGTATTATCATTTGTCTAGGGTCATAATTTTTTTCCATTGCAAATACTAATTCTGAAGAGGGATGGACAATATTACAAATATAGAAAGCGAGGAGTGAACTAATTGAAACAACACTTGGGATTAATGTTGACATACCTTCTTAAAATCTTCGCTCACTGTTTATTCTCAATTATTATTTCTCCTTCCATGTCATAGTCGTATATGCGACCTTAAGGGCTATGTCTTGAAACATCTTCTCAACATTACTATAATCACCTAAAATGGCTTTATCAGATGAAGAGGTGATAGTCATTTCTGCTTAAGTGAAAGGATTCCTACAAATATACTATGACTAACTAGCTCTTTAGTACTTTGTTCTTTCTGAGTGCTAAGTGTGCTATGAAAAAATAGGTGTTGCCTTTCTTTTTGACTCTTATATCCCTTTAAGTGTGCGACATTAACACGATCATTGAAAATTCTTATTGCCGCATGGCTACTCTACATGTAACATCTAGCTGGCTTCAAACCACTCCATCCTCTATATCATAATTGGTCATCATAGGTGGAGGATGGCATAGTTTTAGGATGGATCAATGACACATGTCTTTGTCATTCAAATTTTGGAAACACCAACCTTCTTTTGCACTAGTTGCGATCTAAAAGCTCATGGTTGGGAGTCACTTTTTACTTTTTGGTAACTTTAGCTTCCTACCTGTGGTTTTGTGAAATATTTTACTGTTATGCAACCACACTCTTGTCACTTAAAAGATAATATCCTTGTTATGATCATGGTCCAGGGATGGATCACAAATTTGAGAAAACTTACGATCATGGTATATTTTCCTTTCCTTTTTTTTCTTTGTTTTAAAAAACAAAATGAAACAAACAACACAATATTTACACAATTATCATACATATGATATAAGAGGAGAGGTTACTTGAAATAGAGTTTGAGGTGGCATCCATTGATTAGGATTGCTTGGTCCTGTAATTCAAATGCATTGTTTTTTACTACAATAATGGTGAAGGGACCCTCCTAGAAAGAATCAAACTTTTTATGATTATTAGGTTTAATTTATCTTCATTCCATCTTAGGATTGAATCTCCAACCTTGGTTTTTTTGTAAGTAGTCCTTTTATCAAACCATAATTTAGTCTATATCATGTGCTTATGAAAATGCTCATAAGATTTATATCCCTGCTCATGTATTTGTAACAATTGCATTAGCATTATTTGAATAGGATCTTCATCTGGAAAATCATCATGGCTAATCATATTCAATGCAACTGGGTGTGTAGGAAGCATAACTTATTTTCCATACACTAAGGCATAAGGGGATGTGCTTATTGATCATATCTACCCATAGGACCTAGTTCATAAGCAAATACCGACTTCTTTTATTATCTTCCAAGGAAATCTTCAACATTCTAAGAAAATTCTTATTGGTAGTTTTTGCTAGGCCATTTCCTTGTGGGTAGTAATTATAATATTTTTAAAATAAATTCCATATGTGTTGGCAAATTTAGTGTACTTTTCCCTAATGAAATATGGTCCATTATCACTTACTAGAGCTTTAGGAATACCAAATATTGTGATTAAGCCTTCAATGAAATCTATGACTACCTATTGATATGATCTCTTGGTTGGGATTGCCTCAACCCATCTGGTGAAATAGTTTGTGGCGATAAAAATATACTTGTGATCAACTAAAGAATTTGGGTTGATTAATCCAATAAAATATATCTCCCACTGTTGGAATGGTTGCTCTACTTGAATTGGTTTAAATTATCGATAAAGATATTTGGCCAATAATAACCAACTCTTATTATTTTTTAGTGTCGTTGTTATGCCTGAATAGTGACCTCTTGATAAAAATTCATGGAATTCTTCTAGAATCCTTTGTTTTTTATCCTCTCTAATGCATCTTAAAAGAACTCCATCTAGGTTATTTCTATACAATCCTTGAGGCAATAGAACATAGTTTAAGTATCAAAGCCTATATCTCCTCATTTGTGAGGAATTCAAATATTTAAGGCATTTCCTTGTTTGAAAGTAGATTATGAGCTACTCAACCCAATCTGCTTCTTCTAAGAAACTATCATTCTTCTACTCTAATTTTGATATTGGATAGGCTATTTCTTCCTGCTTATTTGTCTTGGTAGCTAATTCCTAACACAAGGTCCTTCCTATTACCAATTTTGTGGGATGAATATCTATATCATATTCTTGAATATTTGTAATCCAACCCACCCTTTTATAACCTAACTCTCCTTGCAGGATGAAGCTTCTTACATTAGGATGTACTACATATACCAAAGTTTTGCTTTGAGCTATATTTTGTCTAAATTTCTTCAAATATTTCATGACTACATAAATCTATACTTCCTTTGGTATTCATGAAGGGTGTGACTCCAATATAATATGGGATATTCATTGCTCACATCATCCTTCTAGATCAATACCACAACATAACTCTCATCAACCCTGTAGGCATATAATATAAGGTCTTTGGAAAAATCAGGGTTGATTAATACAAGGGCAGTGGAATTAGCTTGCTTAATCACTTAAAATGCTTGTTTCCTCTTATCAGTCCATTTAAATTCCACATTTTTATTGAGAAGATCTAAAATAGGCTTGATGACTTAAGCAAAATCTAAAATAAACTTCCTTACAAAATTGATCTACCCAAAGAAATATTGAAAAGCTTTCTTATTTATGGGGATAGGAAGATCCAATATTGATTTTACTCTATTAGGATCAATAGAAATTCCATATTTAGAGACTACATGCCCCAATAACTTGTCATGGACTATGAAAAATGATTTCTTAGGATTTAGATAAATGCCAAAATTTGCATTTTTGAAAAACTTGCTCCAAGTGTTCCAAGTGTGCTTGTTTTTCATGGGAAAATATAGTCATATCATCAAGATAGATAAGAATGACTCTATTAATCAAATCCTAAAAAGCATAGTCCATAGCTCTCTAAAAAGTATCCCCTACATTAGATAAACCAAAAGGCATTCTCTGATAAAAAAGGTAACCCATTTGGTATTAAAAGCTATTTTGAACTGTTCTTCATGCTTTACCCAAGTATGATTATATCCATAGAAGCTATCTAACAAAGAGAAGCTCCCAAACCTTGCAAAAATCTACAAAATTTAGTCAATCTATGGGAGAGGATAGTGATCTTTTAGTGATGCCTTATTTAGGTTTCTAAAACCAACACATAGATGAATGTCCATATTCTTTTTCTGATTGGTAATAAGTTGGCTACCCATGTAAAATGTTTGATAGGGTAGATAATATTTGCTTTCAACGATTTGAGCAATTCCTATATCATTATAGATTCAATATTGGGATTCATAGGTCCTTGTCTCTGTTTGAAAGGTTTTGCATCAAATTCTATCTCAATAGTGTGTTGAATAATCCTTTTATCATATACTTTAAGATCTTTATATGACCAGGCTCTTGGTATTGAAGGCATAGGACCTTAAGTTCCTCAACTTCTCTTGGAGAACATTGGATGCAAACCTTAAGCTTCTTATCCTTTTCTATTTCAATATCTTTATAAATTTCATCATCAATTTTTATGGCTCTTGATTTTTTTTTGTCTTTATTATAAAAAAGGCTCTCCAATGTGATCAAGCCATTAGTAAAATAATTATATTTTAACGATATGATATCCTACTAATCTATTGTTGGAAATTTTGAGTAATTATGTTGTCATTGATGTCAAAAGTTAGTTCATCTCAATGCAAGGGAATTGATAAAAAGAGGGTTAAAATATTTATATTTTAAGCCTAAGATATTTGGTCTAAAGCTCCACATGGTTGGACAAAATATTGTCTAAATACCCCGAAGGAAGGAAATACCTAGGCCCAAAGGAAATAATATTATAATATTAGTTTCAAAATTTAATTAAGAAGAAAAAACACCAATGAATATTATTATAATATTAAAGTTATTAAGAGAAAGCCTAAGGTTAATTATAAAATAATTATAATATTTTTATTATAATATTTTATAACCCTAAGTGGGTTTGGCGCCAAGAATAAAGTCTAAATTATTAATTTCCATCGACGTCCAAGCATGGAGGAAAAATGGTATTTATAGGTTAAATTTTGAAGACCAAAATCAAGTCTCTCGAATGCATGTTGCGAATGGTTAATTAAATTGTTGATGTGAATTTCGTGAGCAAGGTGGAAGAAGGTTTTTAATTTTAAAACAAAGAGGAATACATGGACGAATAAAAGGACAAAGGTGTATGCCCCTATCACCAACCACGTGGTTGGCCTAGTGATAGGCTTGGTAGCGTTAAGACGCTGGCGAATGACAGATCTTGCATTCGATTTCTGATGGTATCAATTTGTTTATTTTTGTGAGCGAGAAGGGTGAGCATGGTTAAATAGCACAAAGTGGCTTTAGGTCCTTGTGTGGATGGTTGGTCTAGCGGTAGCCCATAGTGCGCTAAGGCACTGGTGGATGGTAGGTCCTGCATTCAAAACCCGATGGCAATTTTTTTATTTTACGGGTAAGAAGGGTGAGCGTGGTTAAATAGCGTGAAGTGGATTTAGGTCCTTGTGTGGGTGGTTGGTCTAGTAGTAGCCCAAGGGAAGATAGTGCGTTGGAAAGTGACAGATACTGTGTTCGAATCCTTGCGACAGTATTTTGGTAAGCATAAATTATTTTTGATAATTGCTAAGGTTGTGGATAGGCGCATGTGGTTTAATTGATTATTGTGAGTGTTGTTGGCCTTGGGAGATATAAGGGACTAGTTTCTTATTTTTATTTCATGCATTTAATTTTTGAAGGAAGTTATAATGAATTAGTTTGAAAGTGAATTTTTGGAGTAATAAGAATCCTTGATGATTTTTTTTGAATGTGTTAAGAGGGAGTTAAAAGGTGTATGAGGTATTTTGATTGTTTGTATTTTTGCTAAAATATTTTGAAGGGTTTGATTATATGAGTTGATGCTATAATTTGAGAAACCAAGAGAGTGGTTTGGAATTTAATTGGGCACACATATTGAAGGATTGCTAACTCATAAAGAAGTGTTGTGCTAACCTTTTTATAGTTGCAAAAGATATTGTGTGTGAGACATATTTTTGAAGACATATCTCCATAAAAGCAAGCAAAAAGGTATGGGCATATCATCCCTTATTTAAGTGTTTGGTTGAATGAATATTTTTGAGATATAAGGTGGAGTGAAAAGGTTTGTTTGATAAGCATTGTTGGAAATACTTGAATTGAGTGTTGAGACCTATTTTGTGCTCTTGTTGAAAGAAATTGGAAGAACATTTGTCTAGGGTTTGTGAGACAATTATGCTCCATTGGTTGAATGTGTGTGTAAATTTTTGAGCATTGGTCCTGAGTGATATTGAAAGTGAATGTGCAAACATTAGAAATCAGATTTGTGAAAGCGATAGACTTAATGATTGAGTAGAACATATTGAGCTATTTGCATGTGTTAGAGTAGGATTGAGCATGTGTTTGAGAAGGTTTGATATAGGCTTATGAGCAGGTTAGAGGTAGATTTTGAATAGGCTTTAAGATAAATTTTGAGCAGATTCAAGGTAGACTTGTGAGCAAGTTAGAGGTAGATTTTGAATAGTTTTTGAGATAAATTTATGAACGGATTTGTGAGCAGTTTTGATCAGTATTGAGTAGAGCAAAGGGGATAGAGTTATCCTATGGAGATAGATCCACAAACTAGAGTAATGGGGACAGAGGTCTCCTATGGAGTGTGATCCGTGAACCATCTGGGAAGATAGAGTTCTTTTATGGAGAGAGATCCACAAACCAATTGAGGAGATAGAGTTCTCCTGGATCAAGTTCCACAAACCAAAGAAAAGGGGAAAGAGTTCTCCTGTGGAGAGAGATCCACAAATTAGAGCATAGGATATTGGTGTCTCCTTTGGATAGAGGTCCATAAACATTGTAATAGGGAATTGATTCCCAAAATATTTATTGAGGAAATTTATAAGGAATATTTTCTTCGTGGAGTAGCCCACATTGGGTGAACCATGTTAAATCATGTCTCTCATATGTGTGCAATGATTACTGCTTTGATATTGTTGATGCTAGTATTTGGATTGAAAAGTAAAAAAAAATTTCTTATACTGTTCACCCCCTCCTCTCAATAAAATATTATGTTCTTCAAATGGTATCAGAGCGGGCTCCTTCATAAAAAGCCTAACATATTGAAGGAATATCCCACAAGAACATACATGACCTCATAAAATGGAGAAGAGGCCACAATCGACATAAAAGAGAAATTTTTCGCTACTCTTAGAACCTTGGAAAATGTTAGAAGGAAGAATTCAAGTTTGAAGGATCAAATCCAAGAGAATGAGGAAGAAAAGGTGGAACTTCTATAAAACCTCACAGAGCTCAAGATAAAAGTTGAAGAGGGAAGAAAAATTGAACAAGATATGGCAGAATAGTTAAAGGCAAGAGAATTAGAATGTGAAATATTGGAATGGGAAATTGTTTCTCTAAGAAAGGAAGTTGAAAAGACTAAGGGTAAAACACAACCAGACATAAATATAAGGGAGTCAAGTTCCCAAGGAACAAAGACTTCAAACAAAGAAGAACTCATGACTTATGCTAATGAAGTGGAAGGCAAAAATATCAGGAAGGAAGAAGGCAAGGAAGATCCATGGATAAAAGTCAAGTACAAGAACAACAAAAGAAGAAGTACACAACCATATTATCCAGGGCACTCCAACAGGTTACAAAATCTCTTCCATGGCTATTATTTTTCATGTAACAAATATGGTCATAAAGTTGTACATTGCATTGGTTATGTGAAAAATAATGTTGATAGAAATTTCAATTCTTTTGCACCTCTCATGAATGATAATATCATATGTTACAAATGCAATAACTTTGGACACAAGGCCAAATGGTGTAAAATGGTATTTCCTAAATTAAGCAAAAATAATACAACTTCAACAATTAGGAGAGAGAGAAAAGAACAAGATAAAGTGAACTCAATGTTGGTACAAACAACTCTTCATGTGCAAGATAAGAGAAAACAATGGTTTCTTGATAGTGGTTGTTCAAGTCATATGATAGGGGACAAGAATAAATTTCTTGAACTTAAAGAAATCAATGGAGGATCAATAAAATTTAGTGACAATGGTTCAACAAAAATTTGTGGGAAAGGAACTTTGAGTTTAGATAATGGAAAAACAAAGACAAAGAATGTATTGTATGTCAAGGGATTAAGGTACAATTTACTAAGTGTAAGCCAACTTTGTGATCAAGGGCACACAGTAACTTTTCATCCAAATAAATGTGAGATTAGAAAATCTAAAACTGGAAATCTCATTGCAAATGCAAATAGAACTACCAACAATCTCTACTTGCTAAGTGAAATTAAGGGAGAAAAATATTTCTTATCACAAGAGGATGAGAGTTGGTTATGGCATAGAAGAATGGGTCATCTGAACTTTGACAACATAGTGAAAATAAGCAACAAGCAGGCAGTCAGATATTTACCCAAGATAAAAAGGCCACAAAACACGATTTGTGCACAATGTCAGCATGGAAAGCAAACAAGAACAAGTTTCAAGTCAAAAGAATTTCCGTCATATGAACCATTAAAATTAGTTCACACTGACCTATGTGGCCCTACAAGAACAAAGAGTCTACTAGGTGAAAGTTACTTCATGTTATTTATAGATGACTTCTCCAAGATGACTTGGGTAGCCTTCTTAAAAGAAAAATCAGAATCCTTTGAGAAGTTCAAGGCATTCAAAGAACTAGTAGAAAATGAAACAGGTAGAAGGATTAAGTGTTTAAGATCAGATAGAGGAGGAGAATTTACTTAAAATGAATTTGTAGTTTTTTGTGAACAACATGGGATCAAAAGAGAATACACAACAACAAGAACTCCTAAAAAAAATGGAGCGGTTGAGAGGAAGAATAGGACTACTAAAAATATGGCCAGAGCTATGTTGAATGAGGCTAAGATTTCAGATGGTTTTTGGAGAGATGTAGTTCATACAACATCATATATCATCAATAGAGCTCAAGTAAGAGTAAATCATCACAAAACCCCATATGAGCTCTGGAAAGGGAGACCAACTACTATAAAATATTTCAAAATTTTTGGAAGCAAATGCTACATAATATGGGAAGAGAAAAATTTGGGTAAGTTTGATTCAAGATGTGATGAGGGTATTTTTCTTGGTTATTCTACAAAAAGAAAAGCCTATAGGTGCTATAATAAGAGAACACATACAATTGTGGAAAGTATAAATGTGATAGTTGATGAATAGATAGGGTCAAAAGAACCAGCTCAAGAAATTGAAGAAGAAAGTTGTCAAGAAGAATTAGGTGAAGAATCAGAGGAAGAAGAAACACAAAGAACACTACCTAAGACTCCATCCAGGTATGTGCAAAAAAATCATCCAAGAGATCTAATCATTGGAAATCCAGATGAGAGATAGACAAGGAGAAGGATATTAGGAACAAGTGAGCATGCAAATTTTTCTTTGTTATCTAAAATTGAGCCCAAGGATTTCAATGAGGCAAGAGAAGATAAGTTTTGGGTCAAGGCAATGGATGAGGAACTGGATCAAATAGAAAAAAGTGAAACTTGGGAACTTGTTCCACGACCAAAATATAAGAATGTAATTGGCACTAAATGGGTTTTCAAAAACAAGTTAAATGAAGATGGTCAGGTAGTCAAAAATAAAGCAATATTAGTATGCAAAGGTTATGCACAAGTTGAAGGGATTGATTTTGATGAAACATTTGCTCTCGTTGCACGTATTGAGGCCATAAGGATATTTTTAGCTTTCTCAAGCTTCAAGAACTTCAAAGTATATCAAATGGATGTTAAATTAGATTTTCTCAATGGTGTCTTAGAAGAGGAGGTTTACATTGAGAAACCTAAGGGATTCAACCTAACTGATAAGCCAGATTATGTATGCAGATTAAAGAAAGCACTTTATGGACTAAAGCAAGCTCCTAGAGCTTGGTACTCAAGGTTGGATAAGTATCTTCAGGAATAGGGTTTCAGAAAAGGAATAGTGGATAATAACTTATACATCAAAAATGAAGAAAATGACTTACTAATTGTGGTTTTTTATGTGGATGATATCATTTTTGGAGGAAACAATGATAAGATGTGTTAGAAATTTGCAAAAAGCATGCAAAATGAATTTGAAATGTCAATGCTTGGTGAATTGTCCTTCTTTCTTGGACTATAGATTTCACAATCAAATAAGGGTGTATTTCTCTCACAAACCAAGTATATAAAAGAGATGCTAAAGAAATTCAAGTTAGAATATTGCAAACCAATGAGTACCCCCATGATTACAGGATGCAAATTGAGTAAAGATGATGAATCTCCTAGGGCAAATCAGATATTTTATAGATCTATGATTGGCATTTTGCTATATGTCACAACTACAAGACCAGATATAATGCATATAGTGGGATTAGTGGCAAGATTTCAAGTAGCACCAAAGGAAACACATGTAATGGTAGTAAAAAGTATTCTCAAGTACTTAAAAGGGACTATGGATTTCAGACTCTGGTATCCCAAAAGTGATAATTTTACTCTCATAACATATACGGATGCAGATTGGACATGCAGTATTGATGATATAAAAAGCACAAGTGGAGGAGCATTCTTTCTTGGAGATTGTTTAGTCTCCTGGCTAAGCAAGAAATAGGCATCAATATCTTTATCCACAATAGAATCAGAATACATTGCAGTGGTTGCTTGTTGTACACATGTATTATGGATGAAGTAAACTTTAAAGGACTTCAAGATAGAGCATGATCATCCTATCTCCATACTATGTGATAATACAAGTGCTATAAATATTTCAAAGAATATAGTAATGCACTCCAAGACCAAGCACATTCCAATCAAATACCATTTTCTGAGAGAAAAGATAATGGATAAGCAAGTCAAATTGGAATATGTTACTACAAAGGAAAAAATTGCAGACATCTTCACTAAGCCACTTCCAAAGAAAACTTTTGAGTATCTTAGAAGAAAAGTGGGAGTAGACTTACTCCCACCCCAAAATTAATCACCTCAAGGAAAGGAGGTGGGGAGGAGGCTGAGCTAAGAGTCTTATATTTAGTCCTAAAGAAGTCCCTTTGCCATTGATTTCAAAGGGGGAGAGATTTGAGTAAGGGGGAGAGCATTCAGTTAGGGGGAGCAATTTCTCAGGGGGAGCATATTTGGAGTCAAATGGTTTGAAAAAGGAAGTTTTAGAAAAGGGTTGCCATCAATGACAAAGGGGGAGATTGTTGGAAATTTTGAGTAATTATGTTGTCATTGATGTCAAAAGTCAGTTCATCTCAAGTGCAAGGGAATTGATAAAAAGAGGGTTAAAATATTTATATTTTAAGCCTAAGATATTTGGTTTAAAGCTCCACATGGTTGGTCAAAATATTGTCTAAATACCCTGAAGGAAGGAAATACCTAGGCCCAAAGGAAATAATATTATAATATTTATTATTATAATATTAAAGTGCAAGAGAAAGTATAAGGTTAAGGAAGGAAATACCTAGGCCTAAAGGAAATAATATTATAATATTTATTATTATAATATTAAAGTTGTTAATAGAAAGCCTAAGGTTAATTATAAAATAATTATAATATTTTTATTATAATATTTTATAACCCTAAGTGGGTTTGGAGCCAAGAATAAAGTCTAATTTATTAATTTCATCGACGTCCAAGCATGGAGGAAAAATGGTATTTATAGGTTAAAGTTTGAAGACCAAAATCAAGTCTCTTGAATGCATGTTGTGAATGGTTAATTAAATTGTTGATGCAAATTTCATGAGCAAGGTGGAAGAAGGTTTTTTAATTTTAAAACAAAGAGGAATACGTGGATGAATAAAAGGACAAAGGTGTATGCCCCTATCAACAACCATGTAGTTGGTCTAGTGGTAGGCTTGGAAACATTAAGACGCTGGTGAACGGTAGATCTCGTGTTCGATTCTTGATGGTAGCAGTTGTTTGTTTTTGTGAGCAAGAAGGGTGAGCGTGGTTAAATAACACAAAGTGGCTTTAGGTCCTTATGTGGACGGTTGGTCTAGTGGCAGCCCATAGCACACTAAGGCGCTGGTGAATGGTAGGTCCTGCATTCGAAACTCGGTAGCAATTTTTTATTTTGTAGGTAAGAAGGGTGAGCGTGGTTAAATAGCACAAAGTGGATTTAGTTCCTTGTGTGGGCAGTTGGTCTAGTGGAAGCCCAAGGGAAGATAGTGTGTTGGAAAGCGACAGTGATGTGTTCAAATTCTTGCGGCCGTATTTTGGTACGCGTAAATTGTTTTTGATAATGGCTAAGGTTGTGGATAGGTGCATGTGGTTTAATTGATTATTGTGAGCGTTGTTGGCCTTGGGAGATATAAGGGAATAATTTTTTATTGTTATTTCATGCATTTAATTTTTGAAGGAAGTTATAATAAATTAGTTTGAAAGTGAATTTTTGGAGTAATAAGAATCCTTGCTGATTTTGTTTTGAATGTGTTAAGAGGGAGTTAAAAGGTGTATGAGGTATTTTGATTGTTTGTATGTTTGCTAAATTATTTTTAAGGGTTCGAATATATGAGTTGATGCTATAATTTGAGAAACCAAGAGAGTGGTTTGGAACTTAATTGGGCATACATATTGAAGGATTGCTAACTCATAAAGAAGTGTTGTGCTAACATTTTATAGTTGGAAAATATATTGTGTGTGAGGCAGATTTTTGAAGACATATCTCCATGAAAGCAAGCAAAAAGGTATGTGAATATCATCCCTTATTTAAGTATTTGGTTGAATGAATATTTTTGAGATATAAGGTGGAGTGAAAAGGTTTTTTTGATAAGAATTATTGAAAACACTTGAATTGAGTGTTGAGACCTATTTTGTACTCTTGTTGAAAGAAATTGGAAGAACATTTGTCTAGGGTTTGTGAGACAATTATGCTCCATTGGTTGAATGTGTGTGTAAAGTTTTGAGCATTGGTCTTGAGTGATATTGAAATTGAACGTGCAAACATTAGAAATCAAATTTTTGAAAGTGACAGACTTAATGATTGAGTAGAACATTTTGAGCTATTTGCATGTGTTAGAGCAGGATTGAGCATGTGTTTGAGCAGGTTTGAGACAGGCTTATGAGCAGGTTAGAGGTAAATTTTGAATAGGCTTTGAGATAGATTTTGAGAAGATTCAAGGTAGACTTATGAGTAGGTTAGAGGTAGATTCTGAACAGTTTTGAGATATATTTGTGAATAGATTTACGAGTAGTGTTGATCAATTTTGAGCAGAGCAAAGGGGATATATTTCTCGTGTGGAGAGAGATCCACAAACTAGAATAGTGGGGACAAAGGCCTCCTATGGAGTGTGATATGTGAACCAACTGGGAATATAGAGTTATTCTGTGGAGAGAGATCCAAAAACCACTTGAGGAGATAGTGTTCTCCTAGATCAAGTTCCATGAACCAGAGAAAAGGGAAAAGAGTTCTCCTGTGGAGAGAGATCTATGAATTAGAGCATAGGAGATTGGTATCTCCTTTGGACAGAGGTCCATAAACATTTTAATAGGGAATTTATTTCCAAAATATTTATTAAGGAAAATTATAAGGAATATTTTCTCTGTGAAGTAGCCCACATTGGATAAACCATGTTAAATCATGTCTCTCATGTGTATGATGATGTGTGCAATAAAAATAGCTTTGATATTGTTGATGCTAGTATTTGGATTGAAAAGTAAAAAGTTTGTTCTTATACTATTCACCCCTCTATCAGTATAAGCTTATGTTATTCATCTATTACAACTAGAGGGAGGCATGAGGTCTCCTACTCTAGGTGGGAGACCACCTCTCTATTCTCCCTGCTCCATCCCTTGCTCCTCTAGTGGTGATCCTAGATGGATCCTAGATTTCTTGGAGGTGCCTTCAGGTGGGTTACCTCCTTAATCATATTTTTGGTATTAGTTGGACTGAGCTGGTGTGTGAGATTGTCTTTGTTACAAATCAATAGTGCCTCCTTGGTGGTTGGTTCATTCGCTACTTTACTAATATGTGAGATGGTCTGGTTAGTTTCTTTCCATGTTTTTAGGTGGTATTTAGTAGGGAGACCAGGTGCTTCATGTTGTGGAAGAGGGCTCTCTCATATAGTGTCCTAATATAGCTACAATGGAATAAGGGTTTATGTCTTACGTAGTCTTCCTAAGAGGTATTGTTTTTGGACCTCTTCCTCCGTGGTTCTTTGTCATATTATATGGAGACCAAGGGCTTTATCATTGTCCACGAAGAAGAGGTTTCAAAGTTCACCCTTTGGATTGATAGCCTTGGTATTTTACCCATGGTGTGGTTTATTTATTGTTAGATGCATGAGGTGGTTCGATAAGTTCTTTTCCTATGTTTTTGGTGGTCTTTGGGATCAAGACCAGGTGCTTTCTTATCATAGAAGAGGATTTTTTTTGATGGTATCTTGATCTAACAACAATGGATTGGGGTTGTGCAGCCTTTACAGTCAGCTTCGATAGCATTGGTACTATGGTCATTGGTGTGGAAGTCCCTACGAACCTATATCTATAGTTTTTTCCTATCTCATTGAGGAGATCTCATGCTTTCACAATGGCCGTAGTTGAGGGGTTTCATTATTGGCTTTAAGGGCTTTCCCTTGGTCGAATGGGGTTCTTTTCATCTTCTAAAAAGGATCCTATTCCTCGAAAATATTTTCCTTATAGCTATTTGAGGTCTTAGGGTGAGGACTTGGTGCTTTCATGATGGCTGTTGAGGAGGGTTTTGAGTTTGGCTTCTTTTTCAGTTGGTTGGAGAGGCCTAGCGAGTGGTGGTGTTGATGGTCTGCACCTTGTCAATATTGTCTCTACATTCAACTCTATTATCAGCTATCTCTTTTTTCTAGATCAATTATTTTGATCTAGATGGATTTTGTAGGGTTTCCAAGGTGCAAAACCTCTCTCCATGTTTTGAGTTGCATGAGCTAGTTTTCCTGAGTGGGAAATATTTTTCAAATTTTATGGTGTTTCATTTCGAGTAGGAAGCTTGTGTTCCAAATTGTTTGAATTTGAGAATTTCCCTTGTGTTGGAACTCAGTTCCAAATTTTAGATTCAAATTTATTTGAATTTGAGAAGTTCCCTTGAGTGAGAACTTAGTTTTAAATTTTAGGAAGGTGGTTGTTTTAATTCAAAAATTTTTAGCCTTCTTCATTTTCTGTATTGCTAAAACCGTCCTGTGTATTTTTTCCTTGGTGATTTTGTTTCAAATTTTAAGATTTGCGTGGTCTTTTATTATATCCTTGGGAAACCTGCCTTTCTATTGTTGTGCCAATCTAGATATGGTTTCGAGGAAATTATCTCCTATTTTTGTGCATGTCTAGAGATGGTTTCGGGGAAATCATCTCCTATTTTTGTGCATGTCTAGAGATAATTTTAGGAAGACCGTCTCCTATTATTCAGAGATTATCTCATTGTTCTTGCTTCTACCTAGATAATATTTGGGAGGTTGTATATCTTATTTTTTCCTCCTTGTAAAAGGTCCAGGGACCCTTTCAAAACCCCTTCTACCAATAAAAAAAAATCTTACTGATCTATTTCTTAAGGAAAATCCTCTTGTAAATTAGACCAGTAAGCCTCTCTAACTAGGAAGTCAATAATTTGATCATAATTTTCAAAAACCTACTAGAAAATTTATCTATTTGGTACTAAAGGTCTAAAAACTAAATTTACCCTTTTATTCTTAGTTGACCCAAAATTTGTAGATGGTTTGAAATTAGAACCCTTAATGGCTAGAGCATCGACCAAAATATTTTAACTCCTAGGAATAGAATGGATATTTAGAGCATCAAAAGACTCCATAAAATACCATACTCTCTTCCTATATGTTTTTAAGTATTTGTGCTTGTTGCCTTTATCTGTAACTTGATTAACTACTAGTTCTGAATCAACATATATGTCCAAAAATTTGATTCCCATTTTCTATGCTTGCATTAATCCTAAGCATAGAGTCTCATACTTCGTAGCATTATTGGTACAAGATGAAGTCAGTCTATAATTAAAAATCTTCACACCTTCTAAAGGAGATTTTAAAATTATGCCAGTGTTAGCCCCATTTTTGCATCTTACCCCATCAAAATGCATTGTCCAAATCTTTGACTCTCTTAGTGATTGATTGGATATGGCAGGGGTATTTTATCTTCTTTAGAAGAAATGTTTTAAGTGCCCAATCCTATCTCAAATAGACTATGATATTCTCTAAATGGCAACTCATCCTCCACTTATAAATACTCAAGGATATCTACTAGTTCTAGTTCCTCCATTATAGAGCGATTATACATGTGTTCCTCTATTTTATCAATATGATAAGCTATAGATTTTTTAGGGGTGATCCTTATTATTTTTCCTTTATACAAAAACATCATACATAAATAGTCCAAATACGTGTAACCCCCTAGTTTGGTAGTGAATTCCCTGGAAAGACATAAACCAAAGTAAGGCTTTAGGTCTACTACTACAAATTCTTACACAATAGTAACCTTTGAAGCCTTGTGTAATTTCATCAATACATATTTTACAACTCCTATGGTCTTGACTGGTGTCTCATCCAACTGCAACACTCCTGGAAAAGAATGAGTATACTCCATTTCCATTTCATCACACACTACTTTAAGCATAACTATAGTTGAAGCCCATGAATATATCATACAGTTGTGGACAATCCACCCCTCCATTCTAAAAGAAATATAAAATGGTGGGGGCTTATTATTTAGGGTTGCTAGAGTAATTTTTTCTTGTCCATGCAACATGTTGAAAATGGTAGTAGTTTGCTTCTCCTAATAATTCTTCTTAAAAGAAGCTTTCAATAGATCAATCTGACCAGGGATGAAAAGGGTGTCATAAATAGTTGATCTAGAAGGAGTCCTCTTTAGTTCCTGTACAATGTTGAAATATAACTTTTCTAAAAGGATCTTCTCGTATTTTTTGTTGTATCACCAAATTTTCTCTTATACTATTGAGTGGCTTCAATTTTTTGCCTCTTGGTGATGGGAGGAAAATCCAAATTCTATTTTGCTTCCTATTTAGAATCTAACTATTCTTTATTCTTCTCCTTTTCTCCTTGCCTTGGAGATATTTTATCCTTTTCTTGTTTCCTAGGAATTGGATGACTCTTATTAGATACATGTGGAACTGGGAATCTATCATTATTTGGTAGGGGTTGCTCCTTTTTTATTTTGAGAGAGAACATGGAATTGACTCATTTTTGGTGGATCTATCTACAATATTTTATTTCCAAATATGGTGAGGATAGAAACTAGTTCTTCTTATAAGGAGTCTAGTCTAAACATAACTTATTCAGGATACCATAACATATTGAATCTTATCTTTTGGGTTCTATATGGCTTGTTGCATGTGATGTTGGTACATTACACAAGTTTCAGATTCATGAGGGTCATTACAGACTAGACACCAAACATTCATCAAACTGGTCTCAGGGACTGATTCATGATCCTCACAATTTGAATTAACCTTGGGCCCTATATTACTACTATTGCTAGGATTCTGATATCTATTAACAAATGGGAATCTTCTCTGTTGAGACCTTTCCATTTCCCTCTTTTCTATTGCATTCACATTGTTATTTATTGTTTTTAAAGTATTTTGGATATCAAGCAATAGAGTTAATTCTTACGAGTTTTGATATGGGAGAGGAGGAAAAGGAATTGAAGCAAATGATGTTTTGGGAGGGAAATTTGAGTCATTTGAGGAAGTGGTGATAATAGGGATGGAGGATCCATATATGATGATGTTCATGTTTTGGACTAAGGTGTAAATTGAGGAATTTTAGAGCAATAAGGCATGGCCACTTTTGGTGGGAGCTTTCCTACAACAATTAGATCATTCTTTGCATGTATAGCTGCATGGTAAACTTGTGGAAAGGCATTTATACTTTACTGTTGAGTTTGTAACCCCAAGTTTGACCCAAGTACCCTAATGTAATACATAAAAGCAAAGGGGGTAGATGGTCTAGCTTTAGGGGAAATTATTTTCCATATCCTACCAAACCTCTAATTAAAATCAAAGACCAACTCTTGCAGATGTTTTTGCATAGCGGTCAATTGATTCAAGAGTGAGAAAGGATCAACTAAAACATTAAAATATTCCATAAAAGAACCAACTAATCTAGCTCACGAATGAATGTTGTTGTCCTCTAGGGTTTTAAACCAATGAATGGTTTTACCTCTAAAGGATAGGGCTAGAAGCCTGACAATAATATCTTCATTCCTGATATTATGGATAGCTTCTAGATTTAATATATCTTGATAGTATTCATAAGAAGTTTTTCTTGAACCATCATATGTAGGTATAGCCTTGTATGTGGCTTGAGGGATATCATGCACCTGAGGGAGTCCTAAAGGACCGAAGGTATCCCAATCAGGGTAATTTTATGGAGGCTGGTTCTAATTTATATTCTCTTATTGAGCCATTATTACTAGGGTATTTAATGGAGTTGGGCTTGGTGGAACCCAATGATCTAAAGGTATTAGAATTTCTTCAAAAGGTGAATCTAAATATAAGATTCTTGTATGCATTGCTATTCTATATGGTAGCTCAAATAATGATACATGGTCCTAACTATTAGTAGAAGATGACCTAGGTAAACATGAAAAATGAGCTACTAAAAGGATTTCTAGGTTCTTGTATTCAAGTATTTGCCAAGTGAATTTAATTTCATCACTTAGTGAGGTTAAGAAAATTCACTAAATATTGATTCCTATAAGAAAATGAAAGATAATATCTAGTGGGCAAATAAATAATTTGTGAACAGTGTCCCATTGGGCATGCCAAAAATTGTTGTGGCTCAGTTTGTCATGAAGGTGAATTTAAACTGACTATCATATGTAATGATTTGAAAGGCGAGCATCTACTAATAATAGCCCAAACCACACATTGGAAGGGTTAAAATACCTTAACCCAACCTCTAGAGTAGGTTGGTATACCTTGAACTTGATAAATGTTGACTCTTTTAAGCTCAGAATAATAAAATATTATGAAACGAGTGAAAGGGTTAAGAAATGAATGAATTAATGGTGGACAGATAAAGCTCATAGCATAGGCATCCACATTTGACAAATTCATTTCTATAAAATTAGACTTATGATTAACAAAAATCAAGACTCAGTAATATTCATCATTAAGAACATTTGCATGCTTCAAGAATTATTTTAAACATCTAGGGTATCAATAATTCAAATTAGTAGAATTAGATCAATACTATGACTAATAGAAATAGAATCCTTTCCAAGCATACATTCAGACATGAATCATTCCAATTTTCTCTAAGTTAGCAATCCAAATTAGCAGAATACACTAACCATAACAACAATAGAAAAAGTGACTTCAAAATTTTAGCAATCCAAATGAAAGAAGATACAAGTCTAAGGCAAACATCCAATTAATGCTCATTCTATTATTTTGTAGAGAGTGTACAATAGTGGTGCAAGAAAACACTTTAGAGCTAACCCATAAAAATGAGAGTTTAGCCTCTATTTATAATTTTACATTGAATTTTTTTATGAGCATTACAAGGAGTTTAATAGAGCATTTGAAACTCTACAACTTGGTTTGAGTCTAGTGACCTCCAACTAGAATTTATTAAAATGGTTTCAACATACTAGATAAAGATCAAATCCTAAACGCTCTTTATTCTTGTAACACAATCAATTTCATATATCTGTAACTAAAATTGGTTGAGCAATTGATTTCAAAAGCTTCCATGGCATCCAATTCTCTATTTTCTTCCTTCTTTGTCCCACGGTCACGCAAAATTACATTTAAAATTGTATATCTAGGGAAAGTTTTACATCAACCATCAATTTAAAGATAAAGGTTCCTGATCAATTAATATACCTTGGATCGTAGCCACAAATCGATCTTTATAATTCTTGAAATAGATATCGATTTAGCTTTTGGACCTTTTTGGTGGATTTGGATGCAGAATGGGGTAAATTTGTAATTTTTTGCTACATTCCTTTTATATTGTTTGACATGTGAATGCGCACCTTCATAGAGACTACTCATGAATGTGGGTCCCATGTTTTATTTTTTCTTTTTCTCTCTGCCACACATCATACAAAGGAAAACATTCAATTTTAAGAGAAAGCGATCTCAACTGAGGTTGACCATGTTGACAATGAAAAAATAGAAATTTTGTTTCTCTGATCGTTCACTTACGCTTTTCCTTTGGTTGTTAATAAATAAAACTTGTAGCCACACTCACAAATAACATTTACCTCATCTTGGCGATTTCAACCGTGACTTCATGGAAATCCATGGTTTTTAGCACTTTATCGCCTTTGTTTTTTATCGCATGGTTTGCAAAGGGTGTGTGCAGTCATGCACCAAATGAAAAATTAGCCAAGGTTAACGAAATAAACATTTTAGCTAACCTTAGCTATGGTGTTTGTGATCTCAAAAAATATCCTTTTTGTGGAACTTACAAAGGAGCTCCCATGGTCGCACAACAAAAATGGTTTTAGCACAACTTGACAAAAAAGCTCACGATATAGTTGGAAAATATGGTCTTGATATGAATAACTCACAGCAACAACCTTTCTACTTCTAGGCTCCTTTTTGCTGAATTGACCACGATTTGGACAAAATTCGTGGTTTGGGGCTCTTTTTGATACTTTATCAAATTTTTGCAAAATTTCAACTTTCTTTTTCTTTATTTAGACTTTTTGACCTACACTCAACCATAACTACTTTATATTTACTTCTAAATATTACCTTCCTTGCACATAATCATAGTCATATCCCGTTGTAAAACCTCTCTATGACTAGGTAGTCACCAACATCTTAACCTCCCCTTATATCATGTTTACTTACTTTTTTGTTATTGTAAGATCAAAATCCTTCTCATTCTATCCCCATTTTTTATCATTTAAAAACCATAAAATCCTCATACCATCACCCTAGTGATCCATCAAACTTAACATTTTTCCAAGGGGATAAAATCCTTCATGAAGTCCTAAAATTATCTAAGACAAAATTCCACCAAATTATAGACCTAGTATGCAAATCCACTAGAAACATAGGTCAACTCCAACCAAAACCATAAATTTGTGGATTTTCCTAAGTACCTAATTTTATGATTCATTTTCCTACTCCCTAAAATTATCAACTAGAAAAATTATAGTTATTCATTGAATTATTTCATTGAACCATCGACTTAGCCAAGCACTAAAAGGGGGGTCAAATTTCAATAGTTTGTTCGAATAAACCCAAATTGTTTTTGACAAGATAAAATAGTAAGTAAAATCCAATAATTCACCAAAATTTAGCAAAGAAAATCTTAGAATTTTTTTAGAATCTACAAACTTCTAAAAGAAATGACCCCATTTAGTCAAGCAATAATATCACCAAGGAAGTAGTTGAGATTAAGTTTGAGGAAGAAGACTACCCCAGTGAGGAGAACCTACCACATCTTATGCCTAAGTGACCCTCCACATCTAACAAGAAGAAGTATCTAGGACATCACATAGAAAGAGAAAGATAACTACCACTCCTCCACAACTTAAGTAGGCCAAAATAAAGAAGGATGAAGAGAAAATAGTGTAAGCACTATATGATGAGATTGGAAATGGTGACCTAAAATTTCCCTAAAAGAGTCTAGAAAGGTGTAACATCCCTCCATAGCCAATATTGTATGAACAATATGTTGGCAATTTTGGGTACCTTGGGTATATTGCCTTTGCTCAAGTGTATAAGTTGTCATTGATGTCAAGAAGCTTTTAAAGGAATTTGATTTGATGTAAAAGAATTTGTTTTGATGAAGGTTTCGGCATGACAAGTTCGAAAGCAAGTAAGTTAGAAAAATGTCGCGATATCGCGACATGTCGCATTTTCGCGACTTAAGCAGGCGAGAGAAAGCTTTCTAGAAAAGTGTCGCGATATCGCGACATGTCGCAGTTTCACGACTCAAAGAAGAGAGAGAATGTTCGAGTCAGAAATGTCACGATTTCGTGACATATTGCAAAGTAGGTTGAACGGACGAAAAAGTGTCACGATTTCGTGACATAATGCAGGAGAGAGAGTCCGAAAGAAAAAGTGTCACGATTTCGCGACATAATGCAGGAGAGAGAGTCCGGGAGAAAAAGTGTCACGATTTCGCGACATAATGCAGGAGAGAGAGTTCGAGAGAAAATGTGTCACGATTTCGCGACATAATGCAGGAGAGAGAGTCCGGGAGAAAAAGTGTCACGATATCGCGACATGTCGGGTTTTCGCGACCCGAAGAAAAGAAAAGCGCTAAGGAGAAAAAGTGTCGCGATTTCGCGACAAGTCAGAAGACAAAGTGGAAGCAAGATAAAATGTCGCGATTTCGCGACATGCTGTAGGTGAAAATGTTCCAAGTGAGAACTGTCATGATTTCGTGACATGCAGCAAAGGGAAGAGTCTGAAATGAGAACTGTCACGATTTCATGACAGGTTGCAAAGAAGACGTACGAAAGCTGAAAGCGTCGCGATTTCGCGACAGGCTGAAAAGAAGTCGTACGGATGCAGAAAGTGTCGCGATTTCGTGACAGGTTGAAGAGAAAGCTTATGGATGCAGAAAGTGTCACGATTTCATGACAGAGATAGTAAGCAAGTCTTCAACAGAAGAAGCGTCATGATTTCACGATGAATTCAAGAAGGAAGAGCTCGAAGGCGAAAGCGTCGTGATTTCGTGACATGTTCCGTTTTCGTGGGCATAAGGTAGAGAAAAACACAAGGCAGTGAAAGTGTCACGATTTCATGACATGTTCCATTTTCGCTAGTGCAAGCAGACAAGAGTGCAAGGAAGTGAAAGTGTCGCGATTTCATGACAGATTGAGATGGCAGCGTTCGGTTGGAGAAAGTGTCACGATTTCGTGACAGAAACAGAAAGCAGGTCTTCCATAGGTGAAGTGTCACGATTTCATGACAAAAGCCAAGTTGTGAAGGCCATGAAGACAAAAGTGTCATGATTTCATGACAGAAGTGAAGACGAAGTCCGCAGAGGCTAAAGTGTCACGATTTCGCGACAAAAGCAAAATGAGGTCGACAAAGGGAGAAGTGTCGCGATATCGTGACAAGAGCGTAGATGAAGTTGTCAAAGGCTAAAGTGTCACGATATCATGACAAAAGGCAAAAGAAAGTGTATGGTGGCAAAGGTGTCACGATATCGCGACATGTTGTAGTTTCACGGTAGAAGCTACAGAAGAGTTGCAGAGGCAGTGAGGCCGACAAAGTTAATTTTGGGTCGACGTAGTTTAGGGTTGTAGCCGACTAAGATCAAGGTTTTGATCTTGAAAGTATTAGTATAAAAGGAGGGTTGTTCGAAGAGTTAAAGTATCGATTTTGAGGTGTGCGTTCGAAGTGCGACATTCGTAGATAGAGTGCGGGGGAGAAGTTCGATCGTTGAGAGCAAGTGCATTTTGGATCGTCTAAGTGAGAGAGATCGCAAGGAATCGAGTGCGGAAGATGTCTCTGTGTTTATGTAAAGAGCGAATTGTTGGCTTCGTCATTGTTGATGTTGTGTGAAGATAGTGCATTGTGAGAAGACATTGAGAGAAGGTAGTGCCTATGAGCAAGTTGTGTATGCTATTGGAGCGAGTCTAGGCAGGTTCTAGTGAGAACTTGCAAAGCAGATCTGAGACAAGTCTTGGTGAAGACTTGGGTGAAGATCAAGCAAGCTTTAGTGAAAGCTTGTGAACCACTTTTGTGAACCAGATTTGAGGACCAGTTGAGGACAAAGATTGGTGCAGATTCGAGGTCATTTGTGCCAGACCGAAGGACTATGTTTGGTGCAGATCAGAGAAAGACGAACGAGGACATTTGTGCTAGACCGAAGGACTGTGTTTAGTGCAAATTCGAGGACCAGCTTTGGAGGTGATAGAGTTGAGGACAGAGGTCTCCAGCCAGAGCAGGGAAGACAGGTGTCTTCTATGGATAGAGTTCCATTTGCTAAGGGCAGCGAGAGGTAGAGGTCTTCTAGAGGATCACCAATCAGAATAGAGCTAGGGGATTGGTGTCTCCTTTGGGTTGGTGCCCATAAACATTGTAATCGGGAAAGGTATTCCCAGAATTTGATTTGATAAAATTTAGTGAAAGATTTTATCCGTGGAGTAGCCCACATTGGGTGAACCACGTAAATTGTTGTGTCTCTTTGTGGATGGTGTTTTGTGCATTGCTTTGATTACGGCTTTTGATACTGCTATCTATACACTGCATAATATTGAATTGAAAGTTGAATTGAAGGAAAAAGTAAAAAGTGGTCTTATATTGTTCACCCCCCCTCTCAGTATAAGCTTGTGTTCTTCAATTGGTATCAGAGCGGGTGCCTTCAAAAATTTTAACAACTTGAAGGAAAAGCTAGTAAAGAACACAATGGATTATTCAAGTGGCAATGCAAGCACCTATTCTTGATGGATCAGATTTTGGTCTTTGGAGTGCAAGGATGAAGGTTCATCTAATGGCACTTGGGAATGAGGTTTGGGAAGTGATTGAAGATGGGTACACCATTCCTGAACATGGTCCTTATACTAAAGAAGACAGGCTCCTACATCACAACAATTCAAAAGCAATGAATGCAATCCTGAAAGGTTTACAGAAGGCAGATCTTACCAAGGTGATTCACTGCAAGACAGCTAGTGAAATGTGGAAACAGATTGCAGGTGGTTCACACAGGTGATGTAAATGTCCGAAAGGCTAAGTTGAGACACTTCAAAGGTATGTTTGAACAACTCAAGATGAATGATGATGAAAATATTAGTGACTACATGCTTCGTATGGATGAGGTTGTTAACTCCATGAAAGACTTAGGTCTTGAGCTTGCTGAAAATGATGTTTGTGATAAGATTTTAAGATCTCTTCCTAATAGATTTAGTGAAAATATTTCTGCTATTGAGGAAGCTAAAGATTTGGATAAGTTGAAAAAGGATGAGCTCCATAGTATACTTGCAGCATTTGAGTTGAGAACTCAAGTGAAGGTTGATGTCAAGAAAGAGGCAACTTTCAAGGCTACCAAGAAATCCAAGGGTAAACAGATTCAAGAGAGTGATGAGTCTTCCAGTGATGAAGAGGCATATTACAGCAAGAAAGGCAAGTTCTCTAGAAAGCACAAAAGCATGAAAAATATAAGATGTTTCAATTGTGGAAAGTTTGGTCATTATGCTACTGACTATACTGTTCCCAAGAACGAAAGTGATGAAGATATACAGGATTCTAAAAGCAAGGATTCTGAAAAGCACAAGCATCACAGGAAAAACAAAGATGAGCGCAGCAATCAAGGAAAGAGGTATTCTCACAAGCACAAGAAGAGTTTATACCTAGACAAAGCAAGTAAGTGTTCTAGTAGTGATAGTGAAAGTTCTTCAAGTGATACTGAAAATGAGATGTTGTTCATATCAAAAAAAGAGGAAGAACCGAAACATAGATTCATTATCATGAAATGTCTTAGATGTGGAAATTTTGGTCACCTTGAGGATGATTGCACAAATAATGATTTGGTTTCTAGTATGTATGAGGATGCTTCAGAAAACTATAAGGAAGATGCATGTATGGTTTTTGAAAAAGGTAGCACCTCTAGTGATAGGAAATCTGAAAAAGGGTTTGATGATTCAGAAAGCAAACAAATAGAAGGATCTAGAAAGTGAACTTACTAACGCTCTTAGTGTTTTGAAAAAGGAAAGAAAGAAGAATGCTAGACTCAAGGATAAGTTAGATGAATGTTGTATGGAGAGAGATGATCTTATAGAAAGTCTCGACGTCTCTATGGCTAAGACACAAGAACTCAAGGATGAGTTAGAGTCTAAGGTTCTTGAGTATAGTGAGTTAGAACAGAAAATGGCTTCTTTGAAAGAGGAAACTAAAGAGTACAAGGATAAGCTTTACAGGTTTCAAGATAGCTCCAAAAAGGTTAAGTCACTCATCAAAGGTCAAAGAAAGACAACGGATAAAACAGGCCTTGGTTTTGTCAAGGAACAAGCTGGAGAGTCTAGTAAGAGACTCCAAAAGGAAGAGAGTTCTGATGAGGAAAGTATTTCAGATTATGAGTCCTTGGATGATAGATGCGTAGAAACAGAAAATGAAATTCAGAATGAAAAGAAGAAGTTTTCAGGACCCAAGAGGTCGAATAAAGGTAAATTTCACGGTAGATGTTTTGCGTGTTACAGGTTTGGTCACATGGCTGCACATTGCATGGCTCAAGTGAAGAAGGTGAACGACAATTTTAGAAGCGCTAGTTTCTTTCGAGGGTATTGCTACTCTTGTCAACAGTTCGGGCACAAGGTAGTCTATTGCGAGGTAAATAACAGGAACAGGTTTGATCAGAATAGGTTTAGGCAGAACTGGCGGATTCAAAGAACAAGTATGCCTAAAAGAAATAACATTGTTACTTGTTATAAGTGCAACAATGAAGGTCACACAACTAGACAGTGTAGAGCTGAACTTTCAAGGTACAGAAATAGGAACAGTGGTATAAACAGGTCCAAGGATCAAGGCATGAACAAAAACAGGGATGAGAACAAGAACAAGAACAGTGACAAGAACAGGAATGATAACAGGAAAAAGAACAGTGACAAGAACAGGAATACGGGCAAAGAGTTCAAGAGAAGGCCCGACAAGGAAATTATAGACGCTGATGATGATCAGTGCCTAATGGGAGTTTTACTCCCACCCCAAAATTAATCACCTCATCAGGAGGTGGGGGAGGGACTAAGCTAAGAGGCTCATTCTTAGTCCCGAGCCCCAAAGGTGACCCTTTGCCATTGATGACAAAGGGGGAGAAATATGAGTAAGGGGGAGAGCTTCAAGTGAAGAGGAAAGCTTCAAGTCAGGGGGAGCAAAACCTCAAAGGCAGTTTCTCAGTTGTTAGCACAGTTGGTTTCAGTTTTGGCTCCTAAGACGTGTTTTCAGTAAAGGTTTGCCATCAATGACAAAGGGGGAGATTGTTGGCAATTTTGGGTACCTTGGGTATATTGCCTTTGCTCAAGTGTATAAGTTGTCATTGATGTCAAGAAGATTTTAAAGGAATTTGATTTGATGTAAAAGAATTTGTTTTGATGAAGGTTTCGGCATGACAAGTTCGAAAGCAAGTAAGTTAGAAAAATGTCACGATATCGTGACATGTCGCATTTTCGTGACTTAAGCAGGCGAGAGAAAGCTTTCTAGAAAAGTGTCACGATATCGCGACATGTCGCAGTTTTGTGACTCAAAGAAGAGAGAGAATGTTCGAGTCAGAAATGTCACGATTTCATGACATATTGCAAAGTAGGTTGAACGGACGAAAAAGTGTCACGATTTCATGACATAATGCAGGAGAGAGAGTCCGAAAGAAAAAGTGTCGCAATTTCGACATAATGCAAGAAAGAGAGTCTAGGAGAAAAAGTGTCACGATTTCATGACATAATGCAGGAGAGAGAGTCCGGGAGAAAATGTGTCACGATTTCATGACATAATGCAGGAGAGAGAGTCCGGGAGAAAAAGTGTCGCGATATCGTGACATGTCGGGTTTTCGTGACCCGAAGAAAAGAAAAGCGCTAAGGAGAAAAAGTGTCACGATTTCGTGACAAGTCAGAAGACAAAGTGGAAGCAAGATAAAATGTCATGATTTCATGACATGCTGCAGGTGAAAATGTTCCAAGTGAGAACTGTCATGATTTCATGACATGCAACAAAGGGAAGAGTCTGAAATGAGAACTGTCACGATTTCGTGACAGGTTGCAAAGAAGACGTACAGAAGCTGAAAGCATCACGATTTCATGATAGGCTGAAAAGAAGTCGTACGGATGCAGAAAGTGTCACGATTTCATGACAGGTTGAAGAGAAAGCTTATGGATGCAGAAAGTGTCACGATTTCATGACAGAGACAGTAAGCAAGTCTTCAACAGAAGAAGCGTCACGATTTCATGATGAATTCAAGAAGGAAGAGCTCGAAGGCGAAAGCGTCACGATTTCATGACATGTTCCAGTTTCGTGGGCATAAGGCAGAGAAAAACACAAGGCAGCAAAAGTGTCACGATTTCGCGACATGTTCCATTTTCGCTAGTGCAAGCAGACAAGAGTGCAAGGAAGAGAAAGTGTCACGATTTCATGATAGATTGAGATGGCAGCGTACGGATGGAGAAAGTGTCACGATTTCATGACAAAAACTGAAAGCATGTCTTCCATAGGTGAAGTGTCATGATTTCATGACAAAAGCAAGTAGGAAGGCCATGAAGACAAAAGTGTCACGATTTCACGACAGAAGTGAAGACGAAGTCTGCAGAGGCAGAAGTGTCACGATTTCATGACAAAAGCAAAGTTGATGCTGACAAAGACAGAAGTGTCGTGATATCACGACAAGAGCTTAGATGAAGTTGTTAAAGGCTAAAGTGTCACGATATCATGACAAAAGGCAAAAGAAAGTGTACGGAGGCAAAGGTGTCGCGATATCGTGACATGTTGTAGTTTCGCGGTAGAAGCTACAGAAGAGTTGCGAGAGGCGAGTAAAGCCAACAAAGTTAAATTTGAGCCAACGTAGTTTAGGGTTGTGCAGTCGACTAAGATCAAGGTTTTGATCTTGAAAGTATTAGTATAAAAGGAGGGCTGTTCGAAGAGTTAAAGTATCAATTTTGTGTGTGCGTTCGAAGTGCGACATTCGTAGATAGAGTGTGGGGGAGAAGTTCGATCATCGAGAGCAGAGTGCATTTGATTTGCGAAGATGTCTCTGTGTTTGTGCAAAGAGAGCAAAGCTATTGGGTGCATCATTTTTGTGAGATAGTGAGGCTTGAGGTGGACAAGTCATTGAGAGGGAGTGCATACACATGAGCAAGTTTTTCTGTAGTTGGAAGCGATGTAGGCGGGTTCTAGTGAGAACTTGCAGAGCAGATCTGAGACAAGTCTTGGTGAAGACTTGGGTGAAGATCAAGCAAGCTTTAGTGAAAGCTTGTGAACCACTTTTGTGAACCAGATTTGAGGACCAGATTGAGGACAGAGATTGGTGCAGATTCGAGGTCATTTGTGCCAGACCGAAGGACTGTGTTTGGTGCAAATCAGAGAAAGACGAACGAGGACATTTGTGCTAGACCGAAGGACTCGTGTTTAGTGCAAATTCGAGGACCAGCTTTGGAGGTGACAGAGTTGAGGACAGAGGTCTCCAACCAGAGCAGGGAAGACAGGTGTCTTCTGTGGATAGAGTTCCATTTGCTAAGGGCAGCGGAGGCAGAGGTCTTCTAGAGGATCACCAACCAGAGCAGAGCTAGGGGATTGGTGTCTCCTTTGGGTTGGTGCCCATAAACATTGTAATCGGGAAAGGTATTCCCAGAATTTGATTTGATAAAATTTAGTGAAAGATTTTATCCGTGGAGTAGCCCACTTTGGGTGAACCACGTAAATTGTTGTGTCTCTTTGTGGATGGTGTTTTGTGCATTGCTTTGATTACGGCTTTTGATACTGCTATCTATACACTGCATAATATTGAATTGAAAGTTGAATTGAAGGAAAAAGTAAAAAGTGGTCTTATACTGTTCACCCCCCCTCTCAGTATAAGCTTGTGTTCTTCACAATAAACTATATATTGAGATAATTTTTTAATAGCATCATTTCTTTCATAAAGCTTATATATAATAGAATATTCGGTTGGATATATAATATGGTACTCTTCATGTATCTATGGGTGTAGGATTAGGTACCTCTCTATCTTGCTTGGTGGAACCATATGGTGAATCCAACTACAATGATATATACTTTTAGAAAATAATGATAACTTGTTCATCGATAGCTCAGGGTAACAAGGATGAATACCCTTCATGTAGATGCATTTGCATATTGTTTGTGTTCACACCATTGTGCTAGAAAATTTCTTGTGTAATGAGTCTCCTTAATTAGGTTGGTGATAGCACTAGACTATCTTAAATTTGGACCACCTATTAAGGATAAAACAATGGTGTGAAAGCTTATGGGTTGCATTGCATTCTACTTGTGCATGGTGAAGCATACTTGGTTTGAATCTATGCTTGGTTTTTTGAGTATTGTTAGATGAAATTATTACTTTGGTAAATATTTATAAAATCATTAGTTTATAATTAAAATTAATATTTTATTTTATTAAGTGACTAATACTTTAGCCTTATGAAAGTATTAATTAAATTATTATTATTTAAACATTTAAAAACCATATAGCTAATATGAGTTTGGTTTTGCTTAAAAGATAATAATTAAAATATGTGGTGATCACCTCACTTCGGTTTTAAAAGAATTGAGGCTTTCCAACATCAATTTGTGCACTCTCATTTAATGGCTAAGGTGGTGCACATAGGAAGGTCATACCTTCTTAGGCATTTTGCTTTTAAACATCTCCCTACAAAGAATGACCATGCTCGTATCCTTTAAGAGTATGATGGGGGATGGAAGTGAAGAGGTTAGTGGAAAAGAACCAAGCATAGCTAAAGGATGGAGGAAGCAAAAAGCTAAGCATTGACATATTGATGTAGTGGGGAGTGAGTGCGAAGCCAAGTGCTCCTTGGTTGCTTTGATTATTATGATTATGTTGTGTCAGTTTGCTTTGATATCTACCTATGTTTGTTGGGTTGTTTGATATCACTTTGTTATCCCCATGATTTACCCTCCTATGCATTCATAGATTTTACTCTTTGGTTGTTAGTGTAGTTATTTCTCTCCTCATTTTGCTTCTTGATTTTGAATGCTAGCCCTTCCTTTCTATTTTTCACTCTTGTTGTGTTCTTTGTTGTGTGATTTATGTTACCCTTAGCTAGTGTGCCCGGTTGGTTGAATCTGTCCTAGCTATGTTCAATTTGATATTTCTTTATGTTTTTTGTTGAGATTATAAAGTTGGATGGTATACCTATTAAAGCCTTAACTGCACTTGGAGCTTTCACATTTGTGGTCTGAGTCATTTGTTGTGCTCGAGCATTATTTGTGGTTGACTTATTATATCTTTATTTGGATGTTTTTTTCTATGGTTTGCTTGATATTTGTTGTCATCTTGATGTTTATTTCTTGAGGCTTACTTCTTTAGGTTTATTTTCTCTTTTGTGAGTCTATGATGTTCATTGTTGGATGACTTGTGTTTTGCTTGATGTTTTGATTATTGGATTGGATGCGCCTATTGTGTGTTGTTATGTGGATAATGTTAGGGTTATATTTAATGATGCTTAAGTTTGTGTTAAATTAAGTATTCATTATAAGAGTAGTATGGGATACTCTTTGTGCTTATAAATATTTTGGTTATATTTAATGATGCTTAAGTTTTGTGTTAAATTAAGCAATCATTATAAGAGTAGTATGGGATGCTCTTTATGTTGGAAACTATCTATGATTTATTAAAAGCTTATGATAGTTTAGGGAATATTAGTAAAGGAATTTATATAAATATTTTTCTTAAATGATTTCCACATTACGGTTTGAATAAGTAAATATTATAATAATTCTTGATATTCATATGGATTAAGAAATTATTATATAGAGGAACATGAGACCCTCTTGTATTGATATTGTTTGATTAAAGTTGGATCCTGAAGAGGAAACTTATGTTGTTGTGATTTGAGACTAATGGTAGTTAAATAATCATGGATTTATGCTCTTTACTTTGAAAGAGAAGTTAATATAATGACCCTTGAGACTCTTGTGAGTTAAGGGATTATTATAAAGTGAAGTATGATATTTTCTTCTTGTAGCTTGTTTATGTTTATGCATGATTGTTTGCATAATAGAAAGGCATAGTTAAAGTTGCATGGCATATAGAGTTGTCTTGATCCCAAAGTATACTTCATCATAATATGGGTTGGATCCCTCATCTCAAAAAGATTGCTGATATGTGGATGGCTCGAGGATTTGGAAGTGGATTTATAGCTTGGAATGTTTAGATGTTTGGAAATTTTTAGAGGTATTATAAAGATGAGTTGCTCAAGTTGTTTTGTAAACTTGATCATTGTATAAACTAAATATTTATGTTGTTTAATGACATATTGGGTTTTGTGCATTATGTGTGTTAAGAAATCTTTGGCTAAAGAGTATTGACATATTTTAATTAAGTTATCATGTTATGCATTGATGTTATTTGAAAGTATTTGAATTAAAAGTTATAGTCATATGCATAATTGATTTATGGTTAAGAGGAATATTTGCTTGAGCATTTCTAATTGATTAAAATTATGTCTTGCTTTTATTATGCTTAATATATGGGTTTTGCTACTTTGGTTATCTATCCTTGGGGTGGGTAGAATTTCCTCTTGTAAACCATAAGACCCAATCCTGAGAGGAGTTGCATGAATGCAATACTCAGGTAGATATAATTTCTATAAGGAGTTGTGTGTATGCAATAGCTAGGAACTCATGAACCTAGAAGGAGTTGTGTGCATACAATAGCCAGGGTACTTGTGAACCATCACACCATGATTGTGTAGGATTGGGTGTGTCCCAACTAAATTGGGGGGAGATACATTCACAAGTCAGTAGTGGTGATTCCTAGATCATGAAGGATCAGGAGTTCATGTTAGTTGTCATTGAAGTGGCAATGACCTTAGTTAGCCCATGAAGGTGTGGTAACTAAGCACCAAGGCTCTACACTTTATTAACCTACCTAGATGGATTTAGAGTATATTTAGAGAATAAGTGTCCCCATTTAAGTGTTATGAACCTTAAAACAAAATTTCTACACCATTTTTAAATGGTCGCTAGCCAATGATGATATGGAAAAGGTGTGGGAACCACTTAATGACATCCTACTAAATGTGTAGGTTTAGTAAGGTGAACCCCAAAAAAATACTGGAGTTGGCCACTCTTGTCCATTGAGTATCATCTACAATGACTTAGAACTCAAATGTGGTGAAGCCTTGCATGCTGAAATAAATGAAAGGAAGGTTCCTTCCTTGTGAGCCTTTGTTGTAAGTGCTATTTAAAAAAAATATTGGGTTGGTATATTTGGGGTTGTTACAAAAGGAGGCACTAAGAAGGTATGAAATGATCTCAAGCAACTTCTATATCATGGTTAGATTGTGGTTCTTAGAGTTTGGTCTATTTATGGTGCCCAATTTGTGTGATTATTCCAAAATAATCCACACATGTGCCCATATATCCAATAAGAGTGTGTAGGACATTCTTCTTTAAGTCCATATTTTTCCCTTAATTTTGATTACTCTAAAGGTGATTAATGCATGTGATAGATGATAATGTTGGTTGAATATCATCTTTTCCTATGTCACAAATATAACTATTTAATGGAAAAGTTCAAAGTGCATAGGATTTTTTTGACAAGACATATGAATAGCCCTATTAAGTAAAAGGGTTTAGGCTACCGCTCTACCTAGAAGAATTCAAAGAAGAAGTGCAATATACATTGTTGGAAATCTTCTTCATCATGGCCATAGGTTTGGACCAATTAATAAGAAGCATTTAGAAATATTACATGTCATCATGGAGATAGAAAAGTATCCTTAGTTTCTCAATTGTGCCACATATATCATAGGAAATCTAGGGTCTTCAATATTTGCCTATTGATATATGGCAAATATTGATAACTCTAGGATCTTCACCTTTACATCACACCTTATATGGCTAATATTACACTAGAGAAGGAACTAGTTATCACACTTATAACTTGATGAAACAGACACATCTAGACAAACCTTATTAGATTTTGAATCCATTGAGGTTCCATCTAATGGAGCCAAGAAATTACCTTATGAACTTAATATATAAAAACTAATTTCTGAGAGGGTAAATGGTAACTTGCCTAGATTATCTCCTTCATATTGGATGTTAGTGTAAAAAAAGGATAAAAAATAGATAAATTTTACCTAGGACTATACTCCTCATGCATCCATATATATATATGGGTTTTATAAAGAGGTATTTGAGCTACTAGCATATGTACTTGGCTACATTTTTGCACTAGAGGTAGTTTGGTAGTTGGATCTAATTGATAGGTATTTTGGAAAAGGTTAGAAAATGACAATTTATTGGATCATGAGAGAGGTTATTTAACAATATATACATTGGCCAATAGATGCATGGAGGAAATCATAAAGTGGTTAAGGATATGTATCGTAGTAGTGGTTTGGGATAAATGGGCCTATGATATTGATGTTTGGTTTGTATAGGTATTGCTAGGAAAAATACTCCAAACCATTTATGTATATGAAAATGATTTTGAAATTCAATGCAAGTAGAATTTAAATGAGGATTATACAAAAAATATTAACACTAACCATGCTTGGGAGTATAAGGTGAAATCCCTAAGGAATCATCCATTTCCCTAGATTTTCCTTCACGAGAAAATTTTGAAACATTAGGGAAAGAAAATCCACCCTAACTTCAACCTATGGGTCAATGTGACTATCCACATTCACAATTCCTTGCAATCCAGGCTAGACTACCATTTTGCTAAGATTTTGTCAAGATTTTGCTAAGGAAAATAACCCAATTTTTTTGGTTGAGAGCATCATGGATGCTCAAAAAAAATATCAAATTTCCAAATGCATCAATTTGAATCCAAATTCCAATATGGTTATGTGATTTAGAAGATTCAATATTGCAAATAAAGCATATAAGCAAAGTGTGTTTGATTGAATGGAAAAAATGACTATCCTAAAAGGCTCTAGTAATGCTCAAGCCTAGAATCAATCGATACCAAAATTTTCCAACAATGAAATTATGCATAGATTCAAAAAATTCTAGGAATAAGGAGGCCAAACAAGTATAGGCTTGATATTTTTCAACAATGATACCACCAAATAATTTCATTAGGCCTTAACCTAATATAAGCATAAAGCTAGGATTTCCAAGCGTTGACATCATACCAAGCCACAAAAGAGTTTAGGAATGCATAAGTCTAGAAAAGCAAAGCTCTACCCAAGAAGACACAAATCCACATTTTCTAAAGGATAACATCATATAAACCCTCTAAAGATTCCAAACTTACCTTTGAATCCCCTGTTGCAACCAAAATAACTTTGTAATGCAAAGCCTTGACAATGAGTGTATATCACCCAAACACATCCATTTCATTAAGATCACACTTATTAGGATTTGTAACCACTAGGATGCCTCCCATACACTCAAAGCAATATTGTTGGATTAAAAATAACATCTTTCATAGGTTGTTACAGTGGCCAAGCATGATTGCAAAAAATAACAACTAAAAATTCTATGGACCTACTAAAGACACACATGAGAAAAAGTCCAAAGAGGGAATCTAGATTGACTACATTAGAAAAATTAAATCCAAGTAGTTGATTGATACAGAGCATGAAAAATATATATACACTCCATGAGCATACTAGATAGGCTATTTTATAATATATCTATAACAAATTGTATTGTAAAGCTTGGGCTACAAGATTTATTGTAAACTTATAAATAGCCCAATTTACCTCAGAGTGAGGGTTGGCTCTTTAGCATTTGCTTGTCATATACTATATAGTTTGGTCTACAATCAATCAAACTGAAATCTAGTTATCATTCATTGGTGATAATATTTTCAAATTTTTATACATGAATTTACACTTAAGTGCATTTTTATTTTATGCTTTATGAATGGTGAATTATGTTAAGGAAAATTCTATGTAATTGGATTGCTAGTTGGATTTCCTTTTGTAATGTGCTTGGAGTGTTTAAAGTATATAATTTGAGCTTAATAAACTTTGTAATAACTTTAATATTTATTTTTATATTAAGATTCACTTTAGTTTGTTTCTGAAGGTACTAGTGTAGTATATTTCATTGTTGTTATGCTCTCATCCAACCATATTTAAAGCATTCTCTAAACTCTTCTCCTTCTTCTAACCCTTGCATTTCTATCTTTAGTCTTGAAAACTTTCTTTATTTTATTTAATATTTCAAGGAGTTTTCCTTCTCCATGATTTTAGATAAATCATTCTCATTAAATATTGTTTCAGATCTAGGTCATATTTTTAGATTAGAAAAAATTTAAACCAAGAGTTTCTAGCACATTTAGTGGGATGAATTTGTCCCACCCATGAAGAACATACTGATACATTAGGAGGAATAACCCATAGTGCATGACCAAGATTTTTTGGTATGCTTTGTGGAATATATCATCTATGTTTTGTCTCATATTTTGATTGAGTGAAGCCTTGGTGAAGCTTTGCTCACCAAGATCACATAACCTAAGCCTTATCACCTGGTAATTCCGTTAACAATATCTACTCAGACGTGGTTGTCATTTCATTTCAATATCAATAGCTAATAAAATTTAAAGAACCATTATATTTCCTTGAGCTACCATGTAACACCCCTCTTTGGTAGAGCTCTTTATGGACAACAAGCTATGTGTTGATGTGTTTTGATATAGATGCATTTTATGATATTTTTTGATAATATGTTTTCATCCTTTTGAGCTTGTAATATAATACTACTGATGTATTGTGTGGGTGTAGGACCAGGTGCTCTCTTTGGTTGGACCGTATGGGTGAACCACCTACAAAGAGATATATTTAGGAAAATTATGATGATGAATTTATCATCAACGGCTCATGGTAACATGTATAATTACCTCTCTTGTAGATGCATTACATTTTTCTTGTGTTTGTGTTCACAACATTGGGTCAAGAAGTTTTTTGTGCAATGAGTCTCCTTAGTAGGTTGGTGATAGCACTAGACTATCTTAAAGGAGACCACCTAATTAAGGATAAAACAATGGTGTGAAGCATTGTCTGAGTAAATCTATGTTTTCTTATGTTAGCATTAATATCATAGATTCATTAAGTATTAATTAGAGTATAATATTAATACTTTTTTATTTCTAGATTAATGGATAAAATTATTTGATAAAGAAATAATTGTTTTGATAAGGTTAAAAAGGAATTAATTAATTCCAAAAAGGCAATATTATTTTTTGGCTATTTTAAGGTTAGCCTTTAAGGAGCACGTTACTCCTTAGCATGCCTAGGGTGGAGGACATATTTAAGTAACACTTTATTGGGTGTTTAGGTGAGCATCCTCCTCCTTTTGGACCATTATTGCATCCCCTCTTTTAGTTATTTAATTCTATGATTAACGAGATTGGGGGGTGACAAAAAATAAAGGAAGATAATGGAATGGAGCTTGAGTCGGGAGGAGGAGGATCAATGATGCCATGTGAGTGGTAGGACATTATGGAATTTCAAATGCTTTTCCAAGACCTATTTGGTGCTATCCATTTTTTTCTTTAATGTTATATCTAGCTTCATCATGCTATATGGACTTGTTGCCTTAACCTAAGTTTTTATGATTTGCTTGGTGAGGTGATGCTAGTGATTGGACGTAATTCTGATTCCATGTTTTATGTTAGATTTTTTTTAGATTAGTCTCATTTTTTATGTTAAGCTTAGACACCTTCAAGCATGGAATCTAGTTCTATCATGTTGTGTCTAGTGATTTTGCATCTTATAGCTCTTTTGGACCATGCTTAAGCCATTTTTTCTACCTATAGAGTGCTCTCTAAAATGGTTTTATTGGAGATATTTATTTCCTAAACCCTTGCACATCTATCTCCTTAACCAACGTAATATCTCTAGCCATGGGTTGAAAGCTAAGCTATACGAGCTCCATAGTCACAGATGGTATTTTTGCTCAAATTACGTTGTTTCTTGGTAGCTTTTGGTGGTCATATGTTGTGTGTCCTGTTTAGCTTACATTGAATTTAGGATTTTTTGATGCTTGGTCAACCCTTTATGTTGAGTGTGTCCAGAGCGTATCACCTTGGTTTGGAGCCTTACGTCCCTTCGGGACCTTTGTGTGAAATAGTCTTTGGTAGGGTTTTATATTTCTTGTTTTTGGTATACATTGAAGTCGTCAAAATTCTTTATATATTTTTGGCGCAATATCTTTTTGAATCGTTGTATAAATTTCTTAGTTAGCTATCTTTATAATATCTAGATAATATTTCTTTGTAATATGATAGCTAGAGAATGTTGCATTATATTATGGAAGTTTTAGTTCTCTGTAATTTGAGATAAAGGTTTCATCCTTATATTTAAAAGATAAAGCTATCTTTATTTTAGATAGGGGTTATATCTTTATAATGTGAAATATATAGATATATTTATGTTAGGTAAATATTGTTTAATTAAGTAATTTTCCTATGTTTAAAGATAGGTTGTTTAATTAAGTACTTTGATTATTATGTTTAATAAAGTACTTTGCCTATGTTTAATGATAGGTTGTTTATTTAAGTACTTTGATTATTATGTTTAATAAAGTACTTTGACTATGTTTAATTATAGGTTGTTTAATTAAGTACTTTGATTATTATGTTTAATAAAGTACTTTGCCTATGTTTAATTATAGGTTGTTTAATTAAGTACTTTGATTATTATGTTTAATAAAGTACTTTGCCTATGTTTAAAGATAGGTTGTTTAATTACATACTTTGATTATTATATTTAATAAATTACTTTACCTATGTTTAATTATAGGTTTTTTAATTAAGTACTTTGATTATTCTATTTAATAAAGTACTTGCTTATATTTAATTACTTTGATTATAGTTGTTTTAATAAAGTAATATTTTGGTTTTGAAAGAGAAACTAATGTAATGATTTTCGAGACTCTTGTGAGTTAGGGAATCATTATAAAGAGAAGTATGGTATTCTCTTGTATTGATTTTGAATGTTTGACTTTGGCTATGAAAGAGAAACTATTATAATTATCTTTGTGGATTAAGAATCAATGGATTATGGTTTCTTTTTGGTTTTGAAAGAGAAACTATTATAATGATCTTTGTGGATTAAGAATCAATGGATTATTGTTTGATTTTGGTTTTGAAATAGAAACTATTATAATGATCTTTGTAGATTAAGAATCAATGGATTAATGTTTGATTTTGGTTTTGAAAGAGAAACTATTATAATGATATTTGTGGATTAAGAATCAATGGATTATTGTTTGATTTTGGTTTTGAAAGAGAAACTATTATTGATTCTTGAGACTTGTGATAGTTAAAGAATCAATGGATTATTGTTTGTTGGTTTTGAAAGAGAAACTATCTTTGATTCTTGAGACTTGTGATAGTTAAAGAATAATTTTAAGAGAAGTATGGGATTCTCTTGTATTGATTTTGAATGTTGATTTTGGTTTTGAAAGATAAACTATCTTTTATTCTTGAGACTTGTGATAGTTAAAGAATCGTTTTGAGAGAAGTATGGAATTATCTTGTATTGATTTTGAATGTTGATTTTTGTTTTGAAAGAGAAACTATATTTGATTCTTGAGACTTGTGATAGTTAAAAATTTATTTTTAAGAGAAGTATGGGATTATTTTGTATTGTTATTGAATCTTAATTTGGTTTTGAAAGAGAAACTAATATAATGATTCGTAAGACTTTTGTGGGTTAAGGGATCATTATAAAGAGAAGTAGGATTCTCTTATTACAACTTGCTTATGTTTTGTGCATGGTTGTTTGCATAATAGAGTAAGGCATGTTTTAAGTTGCATTGCATATAGGGTTGTTCTGATCCCTAAGTATACCTCATAAGTTGTGGTGGATTCCCCATCATGAAGAAGCTTGCAAAAACTTGGATGGCTTGAAGATATTTGGCGGATGGCTTCATAGGGAATTGATTTGATAGATGATGTGGAAAGGCAAAGGCTTTGTAATGATTGAGTTGATCAATAAGTTTTGTATATTTTATTATTGTACAAATTGAAATATTATGTTGCTTAATGATAACTTGGGTTTTTTCACTTTATGCTATTTTGAGTAATCTCTTTGGATAGTTATTATTGAGTTATATCAACTGTGTAAGATGCATATTATATTAGAGATATAAATGATCTTGTCTATGCATTTATGTTGTTAAAAAGTATTTGAATTCAAGCACTTGATATATGCATAGTTGGATTATGGTTAAGAGGAATATTTTTTGTGCATTTCAAATTTTATGGATTATCTATTGATTGTTATTATGCAAAGTGCATTTCTTAAGTTTATGGTAAATTTTGTAATGATTATCTATCCTTGGGGTGGGTAGAATCTTCCTCTTGTAAACAATAAAATCTAATCTTGGGAGGAGTTGCATGAATGCAATAACCAAGTGGATATGAGTCTTAGAAGGAGTTACAAGAATGTGATAACTAAGAACTAATGAAACAAGAAGGAGTTGCATGAATGCAATAACCAAGTAGATATGAGTCTTAGAAGGACTTGTAAGGAAGTGATAGCTAAGAACTCATGAACCTAGAAGGAGTTGTGTGAATACAATAGCCATGATACTTTTAAATCATCATACATTAAATGCGTAGGATTGGGTGTATCCCATATAAATATTGGAAAGACCATTCACAAGACAATAGTGGTGATCCCTTGATCGAGTAGGAAAGGTGATCATGTTAGTTATCATCAAAGTGGAAATAACCTTAGTTAGCCAATAAAGGGGTGGTAACTAAGCACTAAGGATCTATGCTTGATTAACCTACCTAGATGAGCTTATAGTATGGTTAGGGAATAAGCATCCTAATTTATGTGTTATGGACCTTAAAAAATAATCCCTACATCATTGTTGAATGGTCCCTAGCCAATGATGGTATGGAAAAGGTGGAGGAACCACTTTTGGTATCCTTCTATACATGTAGGTTTAGTAAGGTGAACCCCAAAAAATTATGGGAGTTGACCCCTCTTGTCCACTGAGTGTTGTTTGTAGTGACTTGGAACTCAAATGTGGTGAAGCCTTGCATGATAAAATAAATGAAGGATTTCTTCCTTGAGATATATTGTGGTAAGTGCTCTTTTAAAAAAAATTGGTTTGGTAGTTGTGGGTTATTACATACCAACATTAGATTTAGTAGAAATAGGTCTCCATATTCTCCCATAGAAAGTGTATATTCCACATACTCTTGTTCTCAAGTATTCTATGACTACACTAGCTCAAAAGATATGGCTAGATATATTTTCCCATATAGAATAATATTAGAATACTTAATTTATAAAATATTAATGATATTTCCCAAGTGGTCCTCAAATATTTATTGACCTATGATGGTACCAAGAAGACTATAGAAACACAGTAATGGCAAGAGTATAGGCTGATTAAGATAGAACAGAGGAATGCTATGATGGTGTCAGGCCCATCACAGAGCATGCATGCTAGTGATATTTTTTTCATCAAAAAATTATTGGAAGGAACCGGATTTTCCAATGCATGTTGAGAATCATTTATTAAAGAACAATGGATGTTTGGAACAATGTGAAGCTAGATCAGTTCTAGTGGTTCAACCAAACTCAGTGGCATAATATGTGGATTATTTAACCAACCATACACTTATTGGTAAATTTATGGGCATCCAAATTTATGTTTCCTTTGTGGAGGCTTGGATTAGGAAGACTTGGAACCCTGACGGTGATGTGGAGATGATGTTGAGTGTGAATAGCTATTTTATGGTGGTTTTCTCTTGTCTTGCATATCGTAACAAAGTATTTGAAGGGCGTCCCTATAACCAAACTAGACTCTTTATTAAACCTTGGCATGTGGGTTTCAACCCATCAGAGGAGTGACTGTCATGAGTTCCAGTGTGGGTTCATCTCCCATGACTCCCATTGGAATTCTAGAGAAACAACATCTTGCATATGATTGCCCTTCTTATTAGGAAGCCAATTGGACCATCACAATAGACGATGGAGAAAAAGGTAATTTTTGTTGCCCGTATCTATGTCAAATTTGATTTAAATAATCCTATTCTAGATTCTATTGAAATATAGTTTGGATCATCTACATAGGTTCAACATATTGACTATGAAGCTCTTCCATTTCATTGCTAGATCTGTCATGAATATGACCACCTACAAATAAAATTTTCTAAGTTTTTCTTGCACATGGATTCAAATCTTGGGCCCTCTCAATCTGCACAAAATTTGGATAAATAAAAAGCCTTGATAAAGGAGGGGATCGATATAAGAAATACTTTGTTTCCTGTAAAACCCTAAAACAAAGGAAGAAGGGTAAAAAAAGCCCTTAAGGATAGCCAACCAGATGCTCTGATCAATTTTTTTGAGATACTAGATGATCTTGATCAGTGCATGGAGTTACCTAAAATGTTTCTACTTGATGCAAATATAACAGGGCTAAATCAAATGTCTTTTTTTGATGTGGAACCTAAGGAATCAGATCCAATAGGTTTAAATGAAGAATAGATGTCTTTAACTTCGAGTACAAGTTATATGGTTGGATCTAGCCCTAGAAGGAAAACTATTTTTAAAAGTGGCATAGATATAGTTGTGCTCTCTCCTACTCAGACACTAATGCAGTCATCCTTTGGATTGCAAAACTCCTATGGTTCTAGGATTGCAATAGAAAACAATTAAAAAAGGTGCTTCGGATAAGAATATGAAGGTGGGTTGCAAGAAAGACCAGGATAAATTAAGTTAATGGGGGAGACTTTGGTGGAGTTAGGCTTGGTGAGAACATTGGAATACCATTTTTCTAACCCCAAAAAATGATCGTCCTCTCATAGAATGTAAGGGGGTTGAACAACATCCCCAAACAATTTTTTTTTTGTGATTTGATTCTTGTACATTCTTCGGATGTGGTGTTTATTCAAGAGACTATATTAACTACTGATAGTATTTTCAATATTGCTTCAAAGTTATGGATAAGGGGTCAATTCCACTATATTGGTGCATGTGGATATGCTAGTGGCTTACTTGTTTATGGGATTCAGTTAAGATCTCTCCTCTTACTTGGATTTCCAATAGATGTTCTATTTCGATGATCGGGCATGATAATGAATTTGGTGAAACAATCCTACTTAAAAATGTGTATGCTCTTGTTGATTACAATGGTAAAGTAAATTTGTGGGAGCACATTGGATTTCTAAGAAGTCTGGATCCCTTGTACCCATGGATTTTAGTTGGATTTTTCAATTCTATCACTTGTTTGGAGGAGAAACACGATGGATTTGATCATCTCAAGCCTTTTTCTTTTGTCTTTAGTGCTCATATCTAGGCCCTGAACTTGGTTGACATTAAGTCATATAATGGTATTTTTACCTAGAATAATAGAAGATGTGGTGAAGAGTCCATATTAGAGAGACTGGATAGTTTTATTATTTCTAATTTTGGAATTGGTAATAACAGAAGATCTAGTTATGTTATTATGGAGGGTAGGGTATCTGATCATTGGCCTATCAAACTATCTGCTCTTGAGTTTGGGCTAAAGAAGAATCCTTCCTTTAAGTTTCAACTTATGTGGCCTCAAGATCCTAAGATTCATGATTTCATGTGAGGTTGGTGGACCAATGGTAAACCTTCTCATGGCACCGCTATGTATTCCTTTATGAAGAGGCTACAATTTGTTAATCATATATTGAAGAGGTGGAATAGTCTAAATTTTGGGAACCTTTCCTTGGCTAAGTTTGTAGCTCATAAGAAGGTGGAATAAGCTTCAAGAAATATTAGAGATCGTGGAATCATGGAGAGCTTCTATTTGAGGAATATAAGGCTGTGAAAGAACTTGTTGAATGAGAGCTGAGGGAAGAATTTTTTGGAAATAAAAAGCTCGAGTGGATTGGTTTCAGGAAGGGGATAGGAACATGACCTTATTTTTTAACTCCATTAAGGCTCATTGTAATGGTAACTTGATTTCCTATTTTGTGAATTCTTAGGATGCATTTCTCTCTTCTTTTAGGGAGATTTTAGAAGAGACTGTTGGCAATTTTGGGTACTTTGGGTACATTGCCTTTGCTCAAGTATATAAGTTGTCATTGATGTCAAGAACCTTTTGAAGGAATTTGATTTGATGTCAAATAATTTGTTTTGATGAAGGTTACGGCATGACAGTTTCAAAAGTCTTTTGCAAACCCCAAGCTGACAGGTTCGAGAGAAAGAGCTCGCAGTGAAAAAGTGTCGCGATATCGCGACATGTCGGGTTTTCGTGACCCAAAGAAAAGAAAAGTGCTAAGGAGAAAAAGTGTCATGATATCACGACATGTCGGGTTTTCGTGACCCGAAGAACAGAAAAGAGCTAAGGAGGAAAAGTGTCACGATATCACGACATGTCACATTTTTGTGACTTAAGCAGGAGAGAGAAAGCAAGTTAGAAAAGTGTCGCGATATCGCGACATGTCGCATTTTCATGACTTAAGTAGGAGAGAGAAAGAAAGTTAGAAAAGTGTCATGATATCGTGACATGTCGCAATTTTGTGACTCAAAGAGCAAAGAAAACGTACGAAAGCTGAAAGCGTCACGATTTCACGATAGGTTGCAAAGAAAACATACGAAAAGTTGATAGCGTCACGATTTCGCGATGGGTTACAAGGAAAGCGTACGGAAGCTAAAAGCATCATGATTTCATGATGGGTTGCAAAGAATGCGTACGGATGCAGAAAGTGTCACGATTTCATGACAGGCAGAAAAGAAAGCAGACGAAAGCAGAAGTGTCACGATTTTGCGACATAAATTGAAAGCAGGTCTTCTATAGGAGAAGTGTCGCGATTTCACGACAAAAGTAGAGAGGAAGGTTATGAAGATAGAAGTGTCATGATATCATGATAGAAGTGAAGACGAAGTCTGCAGAGGTAGAAGTGTCACGATTTCATGACAAAAGCAGAAAGGAGGTCGACGAAGGGAGAAGTGTCGCGATATCGTGACAAAAGCAAAGTTGATGCTGACAAAGACATAAGTGTCACGATATTATGACAAGAGCATAGTTGAAGTCGACAAAGGCTGAAGTGTCATGATATCATGACAAAAGCCAAAAGAAAGTGTATGGTTGCAAAGGTGTCGCGATATCGTGACATGTTGTAGTTTCATGACAAAAGCTACAGAAGAGTTACAGAGGCAGTTGAAGCCGACAAAGTTAAATGTGAGCCGATGAAGATTAGGGTTTACAATCGATGAAGTTTAGGGTTGTGCAACCGACTAAAGATCAGGGTTACAACCGACTAAGATTAAGGTTTTGATCTTGAAAGTGTTATTATAAAAGGTAGGCTATTTTGAAGAGTTGGTGGTGTTGTTGGTTGTGACGTTCGCAGATAGAGTGCAGAGTGAGAAGTTCGATCGTCGAGAGCAGAGTGTAAAATTCGATCGAAGTGTGCAGAGTGAGCGAAGAGTCATGGTGAATTGTTCTAAGTGCCACTGTGATTGCGTAGAGAGTGAAAAGGTTGAAGTTCGACCAAGTGTGGCTGTGATTATGTAAAGAGAGCAGAGGGCGTAGAGAGCACAAAGGGCAAAGACGAACATAGAGTGCTACTGTATGAGGATAGAGGTGCACTAGTTCTTTGAGAAGAACCTGAGGACAAATTTGGCAAGTCTTTGAGAAGGCTTGTGTGCAGAGGATTGATTTGTTCAAGTGTTGGACAGATCCGACAGACGGAGGAAGACTTGTACTAGACCGACTGATTGTGTTTGGTATAGGTTGCTGAGCTACTATGGACGTGATCATAGAAGGCAGAGGTCTCTTAGGCTAAGCATTGAGGATAGGAGGTCTTCGATGGAAAGGAGTTCCACATGCTGGCAAGAGGTAGAGGCAGTTGATCTTTTGAGGGATCATTTCTAGAGCAGAGGGGAAGGTATCTCCTTTGAGTAGAGGCTCATAAATTATGATTGGGGGAAGGTATCTCCTTTGAGAAGAGACTCATAAATTCTTATTGGGGGAAGGTATCTCCTTTGGGCCGAGGCTCATAAACATTGTAATTGGGAAGGATTCCCAAAGAACTTTGAGATAACTTTTAGAGAAAAGTTTTTGTGGACGTAGCCCAACCATTCTGGGTGAACCATGTTAAAATTGGTGTCACTTTGTGGATGATATTGTGCATTGCTTTGATATTGCTTTGGGTATATTGCTTTACTATTTTGAAGTATAAAGGAAAAAGTAAAAAGAGGTCTTATACTGTTCATCCCCCCTCTCAGTATAAGCTTGTGTTCTTCAATTGGTATCAGAGCGGGTCTCTCCAGAAAGAGCCTAATAGCTTGGAGAAGGATCTATCAGAGGAACATACAGATTCAGAAAGAGATGAAGAGGTTGAGTTCGATCTCAAAGGTGAATTCTTCTTGGCTTTAAGAAAGCTTGAGAAATTTAGGGAAGAGAATTCTGTTCTCAAGCATCAATGTCAAGAAGAAGAGATAGCAAGATCAGAATTGTCTCAAAGTGTTATAGACTTCAAAATTCTAGTTGAAGAAGGGAAGAAGGTTGAACAGGTTTTGACAGAGGCTCTAAAAGGAAAGGAAGTTGATTGCGAGAAACTAGAAGAAGAGGTTATGTCTCTTAGAGTGAAGTTGGAACAGTTGGCTCTCAGACAGAATACTCCGTGTGAAAAGCAAAAGAAGGATGGTATCACCATTCATGAAATAGGGTCTTCGAGCAAGATCAATCTTCATCCTGAAGAGTGGTGGATTCCAATTGGTCACAAGAAGAACAATCATCCAAGGCATCAAAACAGGTTACATAATACTTTCCATGGCTATTGTTTTTCCTACAAGAAATTTGGTCACAAAGCTATGCATTGCAATAAGTCTTTGAATAGCCATAGTAAGGAAAATGTTAACTCTTTTGCACCTCTTATGAATAAAAATGTCATGTGTTACAAGTGCAAGAATTTTGGGCATATAGCAAGGATGTGCAGTTTGGATAGATCTAGCCTTGAGTTCACTAAAAAGAGAAATGAGATCAAATCTAAGTCAATGATAGTTCAAACCGCTTTTCATGCTCAAGACAAAGTAGAAAAATGGTATCTTGATAGTGGTTGTTCAAAACATATGACTGGTGAAAAGGAAAAGTTTTTGGTCTTAAAAGAAACAAATAGAGGAACAGTCAGTTTTGGAGATAACAGGTCAGCTAAAATCTATGGTAAAGGGACTCTTAGTTTGGATGGGAAATCCAAAATAGAAAATGTGCTTTATGTAGAAGGCCTAAGACATAATCTTCTAAGTGTGAGTCAACTTTGTGATTAAGGGCACATAGTATCTTTCTTTTAAGATAGATGTGAGATAAGTAAAGAAAAAAATGGAAAACTCATTGCGAGTGCTACAAGGACTCCAAACAATCTTTACATGCTAAGTGAGATAAAAAGGGAAAAGTGTTTTCTAACTCAAGAAGATGAGAGTTGGCTATGGCATAAAATATTGGGGCATTTGAGCTTTGATAATCTTGTCAATATTAGTAACAAGGAAGCGATTAGAGACTTGCCCAAAATAAAAAGGCCCCATAACATCATTTGCGGTCCTTGTCAACATGGAAAACAGACCAGAACCAGTTTCAAATCAAAAGGGTATACTTCTTCAAAAACATTGGATCTTATTCATACTGATTTATGTGGCCCTACCAAAACTTAGAGCATTCAGGGAGAAAGCTACTTCATGCTATTTATAGATGATTATTCTAGAATGACTTGGGTTACTTTTCTCAAAGAAAAATCGAAGCTTTTGAAAAATTTAAAGCTTTCAAAGAAATGATTGAAAATGAGACTGACAAGAGAATCAAATTCTTAAGATCAGATAGAGGAGGAGAGTTCACTTCAAATGAATTTATGGAATACTATGAGCAACAAGGAATCAAAAGAGAATATTCAGCAGCAAGAACTCCTCAACAAAATGGAGTAGTTGAAAGGAAAAATAGAACTATTGAAAATATGGCTAGAGCTATGTTAAATGAGTCAAAAATTTTAGATGGTTTTTGGAAAGAGGCAATCAAGTACAATAGTCTACATTATCACCAGGGCCCAACTTAGAGTCAATCATCATAAAACTCCTTATGAGTTGTGGAAAGGAAGACCAACTACAGTAAAATACTTCAAAGTGTTTGGGAGTAAGTGCTTCATCAGAAGGGAAGATCATAATTTGGGTAAGTTTGATCCTAGGTGTGATGAGGGAATCTTTCTTGGATATTCCAGCAGAAGAAAGGCCTACAGATGCTTCAACAAAAGAACTCATACAGTTGTAGAGAGCATAAATGTAACAGTTGATGAAAAGACAGGGATAAGAGAACCAGTCAAGGAACTCAGTGATGAAATTTGTCAAGAAGAATTCAGAGAGGTTTCGGATGAAGAAGAGGAAAGACAACAATCGCTTCCCAAAACTCCTTCACGATATGTTCAGAAACATCATCCCAAATATTTGATCATTGGTGATCCAAATAGCAGGCAAACAAGAAGAAGAGTCATTCCTTCACATGATTCTACAAATGTTTCATTATTATCTCAGATTGAGCCAAAATATTTCAGTGAAGCATGTGCAGATAAGTTTTGGGTAAAAGCAATGGATGAAGAGCTAAATCAAATAGAGAAAAGTGAAACTTGGGAATTGGTTCCAAGACCTAAGGACAAGAATGTCATTGGCACAAAATGGATATTCAGAAACAAACTCAATGAGGATGGAAATATTGTTAGAAACAAAGCTAGGTTAGTCTGCAAAGGTTATGCTCAAGTAGAAGGTGTTGATTTCGAAGAGACGTTTGCTCCTGTTGCTCGTCTTGAAGCAATCATAATGTTTTTGGCCCTTTCAAGCTTCAAATATTTCAAGGTATATCAAATGGATGTAAAGTCAGCTTTTCTAAATGGGGTGTTGGTAGAAGAAGTCTACATAGAACAGCCAGAAGGAGTGTCTCTCTTAGAACAGTCAGACTATGTGTGTAAACTGAAAAAGGCCTTGTATGGGTTAAAGCAAGCACCTAGGGCTTGGTACTCAAGACTTGATAGGTATCTTCATGAGCAAGGTTTCAGGAAAGGTGTGGCAAATAGCAATTTGTATATTAAGGATGAAGGTGATGATATGTTGATTATGGTTGTCTATGTTGATGATATTATTTTTGGGGGAAATAATACTCAGATGTGCAAAGATTTTGCTAACACCATGCAGAAGGAATTTGAGATGTCTATGATTGGAGAGCTATCATTCTTTTTAGGTCTTCAGATTGCTCAATCAAAATATGGTGTATTTCTCTCTCAAGGGAAGTATATCAAAGAAATGTTGAAGAAATTTGGGATGATGGACAACAAACCAGTATGTACTCCAATGATTACAGGGTGCAAGATGAGTAAAGATGATGAATCTCCAGTGACAGATCAAAAGTTGTATAGATCAATGATTGGCAGTTTATTATATGTTACAGCTACCAGACCAGATATCATGCAGGCAGTTGGGTTAGTAGCAAGATTTCAGGCAGCTCCAAAAGATTCTCATGTTATAGCAGTTAAGAGGATATTCAGATATCTGAAGGGCACTATGGACTTTGGGCATTGGTATCCCAAAGGTAATGATTTCACCCTCACAACTTATACAGATGCAGATTGGGCGAGCGGTATTGATGATAGGAAAAGCACTAGTGGTGGAGCATTCTTTCCGGGAAAGAGTTTGGTTTCTTGGCTAAGTAAGAAACAACCTTCAGTTTCCTTATCTACAATAGAGGCTGAATACATAGCAGCAGTGGCTGGGTGTACACAGGTTTTATGGATGAAAACCACCTTGGAGGATTTCAAAGTCAAGCATGAACAACCCATCTCCATACTTTGTGATAATACAAGTGCCATAAGTATTTCCAAAAATCCGGTAATGCACTCAAGGACAAAGCATATTTCTATCAATTATCACTTTCTAAGGGAGAAAGTGCAAGACAAGCGAGTCAAGCTAGAGTATGTGTCTACTAAAGAGCAGATTGTAGATATCTTCACCAAACCTCTTCCAAGAGATACGTTTGAGTATCTAAGGGAGAAATTGGGAGTTGTACTCCCACCCCAAAATTAATCACCTCATCAGGGAGGTGGGGGAGGGACCAAGCTAAGAGGCTCATTCTTAGTCCCGAGCCCCAAAGGTGACCCTTTGCCATTGATGACAAAGGGGGAGAGATATGAGTAAGGGGGAGAGCTTCAAAGTGAAGAGGAAAGCTTCAAGTCAGGGGGAGCAAAACTTCAAAGGAAGTTGGTCAGTTGTTAGCACAGTTGGTTTTAGTTTTGGCTCTTGAGAAGTGTTTTCAGTAAAGGTTTGCCATCAATGACAAAGGGGGAGATTGTTGGTAATTTTGGGTACTTTGGGTACATTGCCTTTGCTCAAGTATATAAGTTGTCATTGATGTCAAGAAGCTTTTGAAGGAATTTGATTTGATGTCAAATAATTTGTTTTGATGAAGGTTACGACATGACAGTTTCAAAAGTCTTTTGCAAACCCCAAGCCGATAGGTTTGAGAGAAAGAGCTCACAGTGAAAAAGTGTCACGATATCACGACATGTCAGGTTTTCACAACCCAAAGAAAAGAAAAGCGCTAAGGAGAAAAAGTGTCGCGATATCACGACACTTTTTCACTGTGACTAGGAGGTATTTTTCCTCTCTTTAAGGACTCCCTCCCATATGATGAGGATGAAAATATTATTCTAAATCGTATTCCCTTGATTATTTTTAGAGATATGAATGAGCATTTTATGGGCCAATTTACCTTGAGGAGTAAGAAAATATTGTATTCAAGATGAAAAAAGGGAAAGCCCCAAGCCTGAATGGATTCCCAATTGAGTTTTTTTAGGATTTTTGGGAGTTAATAAAATTTGATATTTTGGAGGTGGTCCATGAGTCCCAAAAGAACAAAAAGATGCTAAGGGCCCTAAATGCTATCTTTGTGGTTCTTATTTCCAAAAAAGAGGGAGCAAAATTCTCTAGATATATTTAGGCCTATTGCTCTCTACAATGTTATGTATAAGATCATTACAAAAATTATTGCTAATAGGCTAAAGATATGGTTGAGCAAAATCATATCTAAGGAGCAAAGTGGGTTTGTTGCTGGCTGGTAAATCTTGGATGGGGTTGTTATTGCTACATAAGTTATTCACTCGATGAAACATTCTAAGGAGAAATATATGTTCATTAATTTGAACATGGCCAAAGGCTATGATAGGATCAAATGGACCTTTCTTCATAAAGTCTTTACTGCTTTTGGTATTGAGGAGGAATGGATTATATGGGTCATGATTTGTGTTTCTTCTTCCTTGTTGTTCTTGTTAATAATGAGTCGTCAAAGCTGTTTGAGGCCTCAAGTGGATTGAGGCAAGGATATCCTCTATCTCCTTATTTTTTTATCATTATGGCATAAGGGTTGGAAATACTTCTCAAGTCTCAAGTTAGGCATGGTCAAATTTAGGGTTGGAAGTGGTATAGTAGTTCAACACCTATTTACCACCTTCAATTTGTTGATGATACAGCTTTGCTAGGAGTTTCCACTACCAAGGAATTTTGCAACATTAGATGCTCTCTTGACATATATCTTGGTACTTCTGGGTAGTTGATTAATAAGGACAAGTCTTCTATTTTCTTCTTCAATACCCCTCCTCTTATTCAAGCCAGGATTGCTAGAATTCTAAGATTCTAGGTCGGGACTCCCCCCTTCGTTTATATTGGTATTCTGATTTCATATCATCCTCTACCTAGATCTTCTTGGTAGTCTATGTTTGATACATTTAGAGGGAAGGTGAATCACTAGACCGTCAGATGGCTCTCCTTTGTGGTTAGAGTTTTGCTTTTAAAATCTATTGCTCAAGATTTACCCATTTATAGGTGTTTTGTGCAAACAACTCCCTCTCGTTTTATCAAGGACATGGATGCTTTATCAAGATAATTTTTGTGGTCTGGAAAACTTGCTCAATATAAATGAAGTTTAGTTAGGTGGGATTCTGTTTGTATATTGGTTCAATATGGAGGCCTTGGGTTGTGATAGGTGGCTCTTTCTAGGTAGGCTTTGGCTACAAAACTCTATTAGAGATGGTGTACTTCTCAAAATATTTGGGCTAAAATCTTATCTTATAAATACTTGAGAGGTATTTATGAGGTTGATATCTCTAGAGTCAGCTTGTTGGGAAAGGATTGGTTATCTAGGACACTCTAAAAATAGGGGCTAATTTAACTAAGCAAGGTTTATTCTGGATTTGCAATCGAGGATCATATGATCTTTTCTAGGAGAATTCTTTGGATGGCCACCCTCCTATATTGAATCAATATCTCAGGTTACATTTCCTAAGCATTTGTTTCTTGGAAGTGGGCTAGTCTCATGTGGAGGAATTTAAAAGAATCCAACATTTTGGTAATTTGGAGATGTACAAGTGGAAATATCTATAGGAATAGCCCCAGGGAGGATTTTCCAAGGATAGATATGTGTTTGCTCTTATTCTTATAGGGAGACCCTACTCTTCGTTGAAGGTTTAAGACATTTTATCTTAGAACCCTGATCCCAAGGGAACCTAATTTGTAGCCTATGGTTATCAGGTTCTTGATATGCAAAATTTTTGGAGCCTCCCTGTCACATGGTGGAAAAAGGTGTGGAATAGATTTTCTTGGTCTAAATGTAACTTCTTTCTATGGTTAGTCGCTCGTGATAAATGCGTCACTTGGGATAACGTGAGGAAGAGGGGATTTTAGGGTCCATATTTTTGTGCCCTTTGTGGTAATAATAAGGATGACTCTTCTCATTTATTTTTCTAATGCTCCCTTGCTAGATATATTTGGCACCGTTGGTGGAGTGCCTAGAACCATCCTTGTTTTCATGTGCTCTCCCTGGTGGATTTTTGGAGTAGTCTGGGAAAACCTTCGGCCAATGCCCCCTTCCTCCAGGTGGCTTGGAATTTGGACCCTTCTTGCATCATCTGGAAGATTTGGCTTGAATAGAACTGTCACATATTTTAGGATAGACATTTGGTTTTTAAATATAATTGGCAAAGGATCTTGTGTATGGTTCAAGAAACTATCCATAGCAAATGTGATGTGGATACTCTTTTGAAAGCTAGGGAGGAGAAGGTATGGTAGGCCCTTGGTCTCTTTGGGGTTTGTGAAAAATCTTCTCAGCTTAGCATGGTTCCCCAGCTCAGCAAGAAAGTTCAAATATATGGTAGGTGGAGGTCACCTCCTGGAGGAGTTTTAAAAATTAATACTTATGGGTCATCCAGGGGTAATCCTAGACATGCTGGAATTGACGATGTTGGGAGAGACTCTGCTGGCCTGACCAAATTTTTATTTTTCATTTATAAAGGTGTTCACTCTAAAATTTTATGAAAGCTCTTGCAATTCTTGAGGCCTTACAAAGGGGATTTTCTCTTGGTTTGCGCAGGAGCATCTACGAGTTTGACTCTCAAATTTTGGTTAATATTTTAAATAGCAAAAGGTTGGAGGATGTTAATTGGCAATTGGCCTCTGTGGCCATTCAGATTCTCAAAATTAGTGAATAGTTTGAATTTATATCCTTTATGCACATACCAAAGGAATGAAATGGGGTTGCTAATTATTTGACCAAAAGGGTTTCTGAGCTTTTGGGTCCTTGGATTATAGATAACTAGGAGAGTCTCCCAGCTAGGGACTCTCAGTACCTTTGGGACTTGATCCACAAGGATGTCCAAACTTAATGTGGTTTATTCTTGTTGTTTTCTTTGGGTTTCGATCATGTTTGGTGGTTTTAGCCTATTTTGTTGTTTATTTGAGTCCTGGTTGGGGGCTTCATTGTACTCTATAATCTTGTCTTTTTATCAATAAATTTTTACCCCTTTATTTAAAAAAATAATATTGTAGACACGAAAAATTGACCCACTTTAGTGGGCAATCTTCCCTTGGGTCCTCCTGGGAGACCCCCTAGACTTGCCTAGGGCAAGGGCTAGGCCTCCCCCTCTATTTTCTTCTTTTTTTCCTCTTTATGCGAAATCGTGCTCGCCCTTGATGGGGCACGATTTTGCATAAGGTAAAATCGTGGTCGGCCCTGATGGGGCGTGATTTTGCCTTTTAGGGTTTTCTCTAAGGAAACCCTAATTTCTCGAAGTTGGCATGTTTGACATTGGCTCTCCTCGATTTTCCCACCCATTTCACCTTCAAATCCGCTATATAAGGAGGGTTTGAAATCATTTTTAGAGCACGATGAATTACAATGATGAATCATGATTATTAATTACAAGTGATTTTAAAGTGCTCGCTAAGTGATCTGCATTCTTCTTCTTCTCCCGCAAGCAAGCTAACTCACAATTGTGAAGTGTGATTTGTTCTCTACTGCATTGGATTATTTGTTGTTGTTGCTCGCTTTGGTGGATTTGTGTTGGAGCCCTAAGGAGAGATCTACTATTCGGGAGGTCTTAAACCTTCTATCTACTTCCACACTATCTACCAAGTGATTTCACTCTTCTACATGCATATTTTAATTCATTATATCACACATTAGTCATTTCACATTGATCTGAGGCTTTTCGCCTCACTTCTACGAAATCGTGCTCGAGTCTCTATGGGGCATGATTTCGCCTATGCAAAATCATGATCACCTATTACGGGGCATGATTTCACCTAGACTACATCTAGGGGTAAATTACTATTCCAGACCCTAGATCTGCATCATAGGCTACATATAGGACATAGTACTACATTATATTCTATGGTTTCATCATTTTATTCTATTATATTGTGATATGCTTATTTTCTTCCAAAGGTCAATTTTTGCTTCTATTTTCAAAGGTCAGCTAAAAGGACCTAGGGGGCTTGAATGTTGTGCCTCCAAGAATTATTGTACAATGGCCTAAGTAGGCCCCCTAATACTGATTATATTTTCCAAGTGTTTCTTAAGTTATCTTGCAGGAACAAGAATTGTTGATATCATTGGACAAAGGATAAAAGCAAGGATCAACCATCGGATAAGATAAGTGTTCTAATTAATCTTTAGGTTATTTGTTGAGTGTCTTCTATTTTTATTATAAACCCTAGATCTGATTTAAAATAAATACATTTAATTGATTTCTAGGCATTTAAAAGATAAACAACATATAGTGTGCACTTAGGGTTAATATTATTTGTGCATCTTCTCTTGAGCCCTTGCTTAAAGATTTTCTATCTTGAAACCCTAGGGTTAGAAAAGCATTCAAAGAAAGAATCATTCTAGGGTTAGCTCTTGTCTTCTTGCATTATATATTTATGCATTGTCCTTTATCTTTCATAGCATAGATCTAGAAAGGCCAAACATAGGTGATTGTCTTGAATCGAATACATCAAACATTCTTGAAAACCAGAGGACTTGGAGTGAGTCCTTAAACCATTCCTGGTGAACCCTTCCCCCATCTTTTACACCGAGTGTAGAGAACAACGTAGCCCCCATGGTTCACCTCAAGGCTTCTCTCTCTTTGTAGATCCAACCTTGAGAATCATACATGGTAGGGTGGTTTTCCCCCTCTACATCTTTGGTGAACCCAACGTGAACACCTCCTTTTATTTTAAAATATTAAACAAGATCATTAATTTATTTGTGTGGTTGAAGATCATTAATAACATCTTTAAAAATATTTTTATGTGTGTTTGTTGTTAGTATTCTCTTCTATCCTTTCACCTCTTCTAATGGCTCCTTTCCTTAGAAGTCAATGAAAGCACCTTGAATCTGATTATGTTCCCCTAGAAGATGATCATATTGATAGAGAGGATCCTAACATAGATCCAGAAGAACAAGATAATATGGAAACTGAAATGAGTTTTGATCCTTATGAAGGACCTAATGGTGGGTTCATATTTTCATCATTTGAGCATATTTGGGGCTTCATGAAAGCTAATAGAGATAAGATATTGGAGGGTATGGAGTGAGAGGCTCATCTCGAAAGAGGTGAGACTCCTCCACCTCCTCCTCTAATAAGCTCTCCTATGCTTGATCAAAATAACCCCTTGCCTAAATCAATGCATCTTGATAATTTAAGAAACCAGGTAACTGATGCCACTACTATAACCACCAACATTGGAAGGAATCTACAAGTCCCTCCAATTAGTAGTGTCACTCAAAATTATTTTCAATTTCCTCCTCAATATTCTAATCTCAACACTTTTGCTTATGTCCCACCAAATGTTGGCTATCCATTTTCACAAGGTACCACATATAACAATAGTATCCATGCATCCAATCTAAGCCAAGCACTAGTTCCTCAACACACATATATCCCTCCCTTAGGGAATCTGGGGATATTGCATAACAATAATCTAGAAGTGCAAAATTTAACAAATATGGTAAAGCAGTTGGTTTCAAAAGTTGAGATGATTCAACCTTCAAGTTTCACTTACAGTTATAAGGAAATGTGTAATCAGCCATTGGATCCTATTGTTGTTGCTAGGCCTTATCCTAAGCATTTTCCTATGCCAGTTTTACCTATATATAAGGGGACAGAAGATCCAATAGAGCATTTAAGAATATTTAGAACAACATGCCATGATCTCATATATGATGACATGTTGTTGCTCAAAATATTTCCTAAGAGTCTTGGTGGCATGGCATTAGAGTGGTACTATCGGTTACCTAATTATTCCTTGAAGAGCTTTGAAGAAACAACAGAATTATTTGTTCAACAGTTTGGTGCATATATTGAAAAGGAAGTAACAATGAAAGATGTTTATAATTTAAAACAAGGTAAAGAGGAAAAATTTTTAGAATTCTTGGCTCGTTGGAGAAGTTTAGTTGGACGTTTGAGATATACTTTACCTCCAAAGGATATGCTTGAGATATTTATTGGTAATTTACAAGAGCAATTATCTTATGCATTAGAAACTACTACTATTACATCTTTTGATCAAGCAATTGATTTAGCAAGAAAAGTAGAACAGGCTCTTATCAGAAGAGGCCAACTCAAAGTCAAAGAAGAGAAACCTACTAAGTCTCAACATAAGAATAAACACACAAGAGGTGATAGTGGAATGGATAGTAGGCCTGTTAACAATGTTACTAACAACCTACAAAAGATAATACTTCAGAAACCTCCACAAAGGAATTTTACAAGGCTTAATATGTCTATGGAAGTAGTTTTAAAACAACTCTTAGAAGCCAACGCAATTGAGTTACCTCCCATAAGGTAACCTGATACTACAACTCATTGGTACAAAGTAGGGCAACATTGTGCATATCATAGAGTGGAGGGACATTGGACAAACTCTTGTAAGAAGTTAAAACATGTGGTTCAAGATTTGATTGATGCAGGACGTATTGATATAGGGAGTTCTCAATCAGTAAATAATCAAGTTCCTACTCAACAAGCTTCAACTACAAATCAAGATATGGGAATATTCAAAGATCCATTGCCAAAACATAATCAACAAGCAACAAATCAGGTGGCTCATCAGAATGAGCCTCCTCCCTATGGTAATATGGTTGGCATGGTTGGGATAACTACAAGAAGACAAGCTCAGACTCAACCTACTCGCATTCTCAGCAAGGATAAAATTCTATGTTACAACCTAGTTCAGTTTCGAAGAATAATCAAAAAAGGATTTCGGATACAGGGACTCCACCTTTAGTGTTGAAACCACAACCCAGGGTTTCATTTGATCTCCAAAAGCAGTTGGCTAGTACTCCAGCAAAAATATCCATTTTAGAACTCTTGCAAACTTCTCCCAACCATAGAGATGCTTTGATGGAATTTCTAAAACAACAATATGTTCCCTCAGATATTTCTCCTAGTGCCATAGTTGATGTCGTAGGATCTTTTGGGATACATCACATCTCATTCTCGGATGATGATAAGCCTTCCTCAAACTTACAAGAAGATTCTTCACTTTACATCACTGCACTTATTGGGGATACCTTTATTAAGCGAATCTTGATTGATAATGGTTCTTCCCTCAATTTGTGTACATATCAATTCTTTCAAAAATTTGGATTAAAAGAGGAAGATTTAACAAAATCTGATATCATCATAAAAGCTTTCAACAATGAGTCCCAAGAGGCCTGTGGTGTCATATCTCTTCCCCTTAAGGTTGGGCCTAAAATATTGGATACTTTGTTTTATGTGGTACATTGTCCTGCATATTTTAATCTTCTTCTTGGACGTCCTTGGATCCATGCAATGAAGGTCGTCCCTTCTACTCTTCATCAATGCCTAAAGTTTGAATTTAAAAATCAAGTTATCACCATTTCGAGCGACCCTCGACCATTTGAGTTTTGCTCAAATGTAGAGTGAGCTCAATCTGAGTTCAACCTTTGTCCTTCTATTTCTTCAATGGTTTCTCCATGTTCCTCATCTCAGATATCAGAGCAATTTCAAAATTTAAAAATGAGTGAGGAACATATTTTAAATTTCTCATCTCAAGATCATGATAATCAGTTTCTTCGAGAGCCTCTTCTGGATCTCGCCAAGCTACCACCATCACCTAGAACCATGGGTTTACCCCATAATAAAGGTGATGTTGTACACATTGGCACGTGTACCTTTATCTTCATAGGAACTACCTTCGAAGAAAATATACGTGGTAGCAACCCCTCTCTCATTGAGCATTCTTTTGCTCATTGTTACCTTTCCAATGACTACCCACTTCCTAAATAGATCCTATCTAGTATGGGATATGTAGGTAAAGGTTTAGGGCCACAAAATAAGGGCATTCAAGAGCCTTTGGATGTCGAGATCTGGACTGGGAGATGTGGCATAGGTTTCATACCTAGTAAAGACCAACCTTTACCATTTGACAATGATGATCATCTTATGACTTATGTTGAATATATGGATTATCAAAATTCGGGAGTGGGTGATGAGGATGATGGTCCCCCTTATTCTTCTGAGATTTTGTTTTGTAATATGATTGGTTTTGTATGCTCCAAAAATAAGCTTTCTACTTTGGAAGAGGACCCTACTTCATTGTCCTATAGTGATCTTGCGAGGTTAGGAATTGCTCCTCCTTATGTTAAAAAGAATGGTTATGTTCGAGAATGCATTGATTATCATGCTATGGCTACCAAAGAAAGAGCTATGAAGGAGCCTCTCCATAATTCTAATTATCGAGAAGGCTTACCTTTTAGAGATTTCTTTGATAAAACAGTTCATGGTACACCTGTTTCTTTTGTCAAGAAAGGAGACACATTCAGATTTTGTGTCGACTATCATCCTGCTTGCTCCAAATAATAATAAATAATAATAAATAAATAAATATATATATATATAATATAATAAAAAATTTCATAAAAACAATCATTTATCATTTAGTTATGCATTTGCATTTCCATTGCATCCATCTGCTTGTTCATATTGCATTGTTGCCTGTCATTTTTTTGCATTGATTGCCTGACATTTAACACAACCTGCATGCTTGAGTGTCATATTTTGCATGATTGCCTATTCATGACTGCTTGATCATATAGATTTTTGGGGATCTTGCGACAATGGCATGTGATGATACCTAGTTAGGTCATAGCTCACATGCATTGCACTTTTCACTAGGGTTTTGATGCCTAGCAAGATCCCCACCTAGGGATTCTTCTCCAACTTCTTTCTTGCTTTTTCTTGTTGCTTTCTTCCTTTGATCTATTTTCCTTGATCTTAGAAACATTGATTTATCATTTTCTTAGGTCAAGGATGATAGCTTGTTAATATGTCCTTGTCACCATTTTCTTCCTCTTGAGTTTTTCTTTATCTTTTGCTTAGACAAGGATATATGTGTATTTTATTTTGCTTCTTTCCCTTCTCAAAGGTTATCTTCTTTTGAACATTTGCACACACTCACAAAGTGTTTTTCATCTTTAAAACCCCTATCGGGGGTAGCACTCGCCTATTAATTTTTATCTACTTATATTGCACCCCACATGGGATAATTATACATCCTAGCGGGTATCTTATTGGATATGATCTCCTATCGGGTTATACTCCCTTTTGACTCAGCAGGCTCAACACCCCATTACAGGATAAGCTCCTTGGCCATTTTTAGTAGGCCTCGGCATACATCCTAGCGGGTAATCACCCCACAATAGTCAATTAGTGAGCAACCACCCATAGCGGGTCAGACTCCAACACTTCATCACTCATGGTGAGTACTACACCCATAGCGGGTTTAGCTCCCTATTTCTGGTATGATTCATAGTATTTGATCACACTGGTCTACTGTGACCTACGCTGGTTTAAATACTATGTTTCACCTATCCTTCTCTACTTTTGATGGTTGACCTTTGGATCTTCTTCTTCTTCTTCCTTCTTCCTTCTTGTTTCCTCCTTTCTTGTGTCTTTTCTTCTTTCATGCTCTCATCCATTTCATCCATGCATTTCATATAGTTTTGCATTAAGATAGTTTTCATGCATAAAACATAATAAAACATAAAACATAAATCTAAAGAATGCTTAATCAAATCATATCACATGCACACACATTAACACAAAAAATATAAAAGAAGCAACTTAGTATTACTCGATAAGAGAGAGATACATAAGTGTCTGGTTGGTGTACCATAGTCCAGTCCTAGTACACTCAACCAATCCCTAGGGATGCATACCACAATCAAAATTGGTATGTCATCCCGATCCCTAGCCCTAGCTCTGAGAGCCCGTCTCCTATGCTCCACCTGAAGGAGGTGGTCCAGGAAGTCGCATACCCACGGATAGTGAAGCTGGGATTATTTGTGACTGAGACCATGACCTGCTAGCTGATTGTAGGGATGGAGGGAGTATCACCCTCTACCCCTTTGGTACCACCTAGTAGTACATGGCCTCATAGAAGGTAGCACATTGAATGGCCACCTCTAGCCTCTCCCCTATCCTCCATAGCTCTTACCTATAGGAGGTAGATCCCATCGCTAGCCTAGCTGCTCCCGATGATAGCCATCCCCTCTACCTGAGCCCTCTAGTGCTCTGTGTCCAGATGACTCACCTCCCCTTAGAGATGATTGACCTTTGCTCGAGCCACATCCCTCTCTATCTCTGTGGTACTCAAAGAGCTTCATAGTCCCTCGATCCTCTTGGACCTATCCACCTATCTCTATAGAGTCACCACCTATGCTCGTAGTGCCTCTACCTCCTCCCTCGGGTCCCCTCATCCTAAGGCCTAGCCTTGATTAGATACTACTAATGTGGAGGCCTCTCCTGATCCTCTACATGGTGGTACCCTAACCTCTATGGGGGCAACTCCAGATGCCCCTACCTCCCTGGTCCCTACAGCGCTGGTGGCCTCTATCACTAGCTCAATCTGGACCCATGCCTATCTCTATCTAGGAGCTACTTGGCCCTACTACTCCCTCTCTATGGTCCTATGAGCTACCTCTTAAAAGGCTCACTACATGCTTGGGTCCATCACCTAGCACCTCTATATCGGTACTAGTAGGGAGAACCTCCAGGGCATGACTCCTCTATACCACCATCGGTATTCGAAGGCCACTCCTACATCATCAACCCTTAGATCCATGTAAGGAGGATCATCTAAGTCCTCCTCTACCCACCTAGCTAAGTTTGGCTCATCCCTAATCCCTACTGGGTCTCGGTATACTCTTCGATACCAATAATCCTCCAGGTTTGAGATGCCCTACAAGATCCCAAACTACCTCAGGACTCTATCAAATTGGAAGACCTCTGGCTCCCCTCTCTCCATGGTCAGCCATATGATCCTCCTGACCCTAGCTAGCTCTATTCTGTCCTCAACCCATCCTAGGTGTAGACTCTAGGGTCACCATACAATCTTGGCCTCTCTCAGCTCATCTATTACCTACATTGCTAGTGGTAGGTTCCTAACATATGTCCTCATGACCCGCTCTAGGGATCTGGACCATCTATATGTAGCTGGTCGCTCTAGGGTGGGTAATGGTCCTAGCAGTGCATCTGGTATCCGCATCACTATGTGCTCCTAACTCCATACCTAGAGCAATGTCATGTACAAACTATCCTTGTATGTCACTTGTACATGATGTTGTACAACATCCTGTACAAGCAGGCCAACACATATGGACCCCATGCAAACTGAACTCTCTAGTGTCGCATGTCTGCTACTACACCCACCATCATCCATGAGATATGTCACCTACTAGTGTGGCATATAAATTTCCTACCACCACCCCATAGAGCACAGTCGTCAATGGGTCTACCCCATAACGCCCCACTAGGTCATCTACGACTATGGTGCTCTCTTACACCCGGTGGGTCCAGCCTTCTAAAAATTGTTGTAAGGTCATTGGCCACCCTTGCACTCTATAAATTGTCATTCCTCTGATGGGAATGTGCAAGATGCACCACACATCCTCCAGTGTGATGGTCATCTCCCCTATGGGTAACCAAAAGGTAGATGACTCTAGATACCATCTCTTCACTAGAGCTATCAGTAGTGCCATGTCTACCTCCACCCGAGGCATCCTCACCAGGTGGTCTAACCCCACCACCTCTAGTGTATCTCTCTCTGCCTACTTGAGTGCTTCCAACTCCACCTCTAAGGATCCTGCCCACCACTCATAGCTCTTGAGTACTCTAAGATACTATAACCAAAAGAACAACACCAAACACATAACAAAAATTGAACACTTGCAATAATAAAATAATGATCTCTCTTTATATTAAATAGGGGAGATTGAATATTCCAATATTACATTGATCTCTATTGTAATTGCCCCAAGTATATTGGGTTTAATATTGCAATGTAAAAAGTGCCTAAATTATAGAATGTGATCTTCTAAACAATCAACTGGTGCTCTTTGTCCTTTCTGCTATAGCTTCAGAGGGGTGAGTGGGCTTCAAGTATCTAGTGCATGGACCACTCCATATTTTTTATATTCTCCAAAATACTTGTTCCCTAGACACATAAAAACCATATGAGGGTTAGTAGCACCTACAAATATGAATAAATAATATTGTTATAAAACCCTAATTTAATAAAACATGTAAGCCTAGAATAGAGAAAATAAATTAAATACCTTGCTACAAATATAAACTTCGTACTGATCAGATCTAATTTTTGTGTTTGGCTCTGAGAAATCATAGGCATGCGGTAGTGACTGGTAAACCATGCATGGGTGGTGGTCAAACCACACAGGTATAGTTTTGATTGCAAAATTATGGATGTGCGATGCAGACTGAATACAAGGTTACTTCATAAATGGACCTTCAGGCTTAGGATCTTGGTTGTTCTTGAGATACATGCAGAGCTCTAGTCCTATTTTGGTAGCCTAATGGTACAAATGTTCAGCATTCCTTTTGGTGGATGGGGTGAAGGTGAATTTATAGACCCCTTAGGAGTTTGGAGGGAAATGAAAGATGGCAAGCTAGCATTGCCAAGTGGTAATTCTGGGCTACCAAATGGAAGGGGTAGTTAGAGTGAGTCATCTAGGGTATCTCACTTAATTGGGGTGGTGTAGCTGCAAGTGGAGTGCTATGTGGAGGGTTGCCCCATGTGAAGGGACAAAGGGGACAAGGGTGTATGAGATATGGAAAGGGATGTTGGTGAGATGTCTAGGACACATGCCTAGTGGGTATGCAGGGTATCCTAGGCTAATTTTCTAGATTTAATAAATCTAGAAAATAGGATAATGTGCAATATTTTATATACCTAAGTCTAAAATTAGGCATATAACTTTATTATGAAGGATTTGATGTGGGGTGCCAAATGTAATGTTATGAATGACTAGTTTTTGGTGTCTACAAATACCCCTTTTGTACTACATTATGTGAAACACGATGTGGTGTAAAAACCAATGACACTACCTTAATTGGATGGATGGAATCAAATATTAACGATGCATAAGAACCAATGATTTTGAAATTTTTTGATGACATTTTTATTTGTTTGCTTACCCCCTCAATTGGTGAATGGGTAAAGGATGAAACCCATGAGCCAATTGACCAAATGTGGATGATGATATGAGGTGAATGATGGATTATAATAATATGATGCAAGTGTATGACATTGACTCAACTTGAAACTCCAAGCTTGGGGTTGTTTGCATGTTGCAAATTTACCTTTGGTTCATTTGTGGCACATGTTGTGGTACAACCATCAACCACATTTGGAGTTCTTGTTCCCTTGTGACTGTAGCAATTCCTTCCAAATGATGGGTTCAAGGACTACCTTGTACAAATCTATTTTGAACACAACCAATCTCAAAGGGTTGAGGGATCTTGCTGATTAATGCCATTTTAATTTGATGATGAGTTTTCTTATGGTGAGCTATCCATCCTACTGGATTGCATTGATTTCTAGACATTGCAACTGCTAGGTGTATAGGATAATTCACTAAATATGAGATTCACTAATTTATGTGTTAATAATTATGATGTGATGATGATGATGTTGTTTTATGATATTTTTTATGAAAATGGATTTGTGATTTTATTGGGGTGTGTTGTGCTTGTGTGCTTTTTTTTTTTGGAATTTAACCGTGCATGTACGGTTTTGTCTCCCCTTGACCGTGCATCCTTGGTTTGCACCGTGAACTATGGGACCATATTTTTGTGTGCTCTACAAACCATAGGCATGATGTTTTCACCATGAAAATCATCTATATAAAGGGGATAAGGGTCATTTTCATTTCATTATTACATGCAAGTTTTCTGAGTAGTTTGAGAAGAGTGAGTGAGATGGAGGCTAGTGAGGGCAGTGGAGTTGGCATGGGCATGAGTGGTGGTGGTTTATTGAGAGTGGAATTCAGTGTTCGCTACACCAAGGTAGGTGCCTTAAACTCTTAGTTTAGGTTTTTTATTTGTTTTGTTTTATTGTTTTTGTTCTTTTGTTGTTTCATTTTATTTTTGCTTGGTTGTTTTTTTTTTTTGTTGCAACCACTAAGAGGGGTTGGAAATTTTTTTGATTGTTTTTTATTTTTTGTTTTTTGGTTTTTGCAAGTACTATGAGGGGCTAGAATTTTTTTTTTTTTTAAGATGCATCAATGGGGAAGGTTGAAGGTTTTTTTTAGGTGCAATATATGTCAAGATGTTGTACACTATTTATTTATGTATTTAAAATGATGTGTAATGCATTTTACGTAGGATGATATGCCATAATGTTTTTTTTAATTACTATGTATGATGATATGCAATGCATTTTATGCTAGTATGATATGCAATGTTTTTGTGTTTTTCTTATTTTTTTTAGATATGCACTAATTTTTACTTTGTTGTGTTGTAGGTTAAGTTTATTACTGCTCGAAATTGATGGCCCCGCACCATATCCAAGGTGCAAAAAGCTCTAACAGCTAAGGATCCTAGTATACACTGCCTACCCACTAGGCATGTATCCTAGCCACCTCACCAACATCCCTTACCACATCTCATAACCCTTGTCCCCTTTTTCCCTCCATATAACACTCCACTTGCAGCCACATAACCCTAGTTAAGTGAGACATCCTGGGTGACTCACTCTAACTACCCCCTCCATTTGGCAACCCAAAATTACCACTTGGTAATCTTGGCTTACCACCTCTCATTTTCCTCCAAAACCCTAAGGGGACTATAAATGCACCTTCACCCCATCTACCACAAGGGAGGCTGAACATTTGTACCATTAGGCTACTGGAATAGGACTAGATATTTGCATGCATCCCAAGGATAACCAATATCATAAGCTCAAAGGTCCATTTTTGAAGCAGCCTTGCATTCCATTTGCACTACATATCTATGGTTCCACAACAAAAATTTCACCTACACAGTTTGCCCATCGCTCATGCATGGTTTGCTATTCTCTATAATACACCCATGGTTTCTCAAAGTTGAACACAAAAACAAGATCTGATCAATAAGAAGTTAATGTTTGCAATAAGGCTTTTAATTTGTTTTCTCTATTTCAAGCTTACATGTTTTCTTCAATTAGTATTTTATAGCAGTATTCTCTATCTAGATTTTTAGGTGCTACTAACCCTCATCTAGTTTTCATGTGTGTAGGAAATAGGTATTTTGGAGAAGCTGACAAAGTGAAGAACACAAGCTTATATTGAGAGGGAGGAGCAGTATATCATAACACTTTTTACTTTTCTTTCCAAAGAAGTATTATGCAATATTATCAATTGTAATAATGAAACAATGCACAGATCATCACACACATAAGAGAAACAGATTTAATGTAGTTCATCCAATGTGGGCTACATCCACAGAGAAAATATGTTTTGTAAATTTTCTCAACAAATTTCTTGGGAACCAATTCCCTATTACAATGTTTATGGGCACCAACCCAAATGAGACACCAATCCCCTATGCTTAATTTTTTGGACCTCTATCCACAAGAGACACCAATCCCTGTTGCACTAGTTCATGGACCTCTATCCATATGAGACACCAATCCCCTTTACTCTAGTTTGTGGACCTCTATCCACTAGATACCTCAATCCCCTTTGCTCTAATATGCTCCAAGCCTTTACACTATGCTTGCTCAAGTTTACTCCAAGACCTGCTCTCAACTCTGCTTAAATCTACTCCAAGCCTACACACAAGGCTTGCTCAAATCTAATCCAAGCCTACACACAAGGCTTGCTCACAACTCTGCTAAAATATACTCTAATTCTACACACAAGGCTTGCTCATAACTCTGCTCAAATATGATCCAAGCCTACACACAAGGCATGCTCATAACTCTGCTCAAGTTTACTCCAAGCCTACACACAAGGGTTACTCATGAATTTGCTCAAATATACTCCAAGCCTACACACAAGGCTTGCTCAGATCTTCTCATCAACATTTTCTCAACTTGCTCAAAGTCTACTCATAAGACTTGATCAATTCTTCTCAAAAACTTACTCAAATTTACCTTAATAACCTACTCAATTTTTCTCAAAAATCTACTCAAATATGCCTCAATAACTTGCTCAAATCTGCTCAACAACTTGCTCAAATTTACTTCAATAACCTGCTCAAATCTACCTCAATAACTTGCTCAAATCTACTCTCAAATCCTGCTCACAAACTCTACTCAACCTGCTCATAAAATTTGCTCAACCTGCTCACAAAACCTGCTCAACCATTCCTAATTATTGCATAGAAACAATTGCATATATCTTTCCCAAAAGAGCTTTCTTTGACTAAAGTAATTCAGACATATTCTACCCATAATTATTTTTCTTCATGAATATATAGATAAATATATGCATTATAAATACTCAATATGTTATTCTTCCATTCATTAAGTCTATCACTTTCACATGTCTCACATTCATTGCATTCAAAAAGATACTCTAGTCTAGCACTTGATAGTTGACCTCCTTATGTACTTCCAAAATTAATCAAAACCAATGCACATAATTGCTTCACAAAAATGGTCTATAGCCCTTGCAAATTTATTCCCAATATCACTCAAAACTAATGCATATATTTGCTTCACAATATTGGTCTATAACCCTTGAAAATTTATTCCCAATATCACTCAAAACTAATGCATAGATTTGCTTCACAATATTGGTCTATAACCCTTGCAAATTTATTCCTGATATCACTCAAAACTAATGCATAGATTTTCTTCACAATATTGGTCTATAACCCTTGCAAGTTCATTCCCAATATGACTCAAAGTTAATGCACCAATTTTCTCTCAAACCCTTGCTAGTATATTTCCAAACCCTTGCACATATTTGCTTTTTCATTCAACAATAATTCATAATTACTCCCAACTTCAATCAATTGATAATGCACATCAAATCAATCCTTATACCTCCAATCATATGACATCAAAATATTTTCCTCAAACAAAACCACCTTAAGAAAGAGTAAAATCACATACCTCTAAAAACTGCCTTGATGATGATGTGCTTTCAAAACTTGTCTCAAAAATAATTTTCCTTTCTTGTGCAACTTCAAAAGCTGGTTAGTAAATTTCTCTTTCAAATCATCCACATATAAATCCTTCTCAAAATATGTGCATAATAAGGCTTGAAAATCATGTTTTATTACTCCTTTTTAGTCTCCCAAAATAAAGCTTTTAGTAGTGACTAAACCCTCAAATTTTCTTCTTCTACATACAAAATTACATTTAAAAATTAAACCATAATCACACCTTATAACTCCTACTTTTATAATGCACAAAAGAAAATTTTCAATTCACCCCAATATAACTTATAACACATGTTAACACAATGTGCAAATGATAATTTTTAATTCACTCCCATGCACCTTATAACTCCTACTAACTTAATAAAAAAAAATAATAAAGTTGCACCTTATGACTCCCTTTCTAAATCAAAATATAAACAAAATTTCCAGTGCATAACCTTTTCACATAAGCTTTAATAAAAAATTTAGGCTCATACCTCAACCATACAAGCCAGCGAACCCAAAAGGAATCGAACACCAAACCTCTACCCACGCAATGCCCAAGCCAAGGCTTGCTAGCCAATTGAGCTACCCCCATGGGTAGTAACAACCACACAATGCAAACATGTTGAAGTCTTTCTTGTCAATCCAAAATAATTTCCTCACTACCAAGCAAAATGGGCATGCCCAAATTTGACCCTATGACTTTCCTACCCCCAACGCCTTAGTGCTAGCTCAATGACCAACTGAGCTAGCCACTTAGTTGAAAATATATGTGCAATACTTAGCTCTTGTTCTTAGTTTACTTTCCACACAATTTATTTTCTCTTCCTTTAGATTCGTAGATGCAACATGAAGAGATACCATATGTTTTCCTTCTCAAAGCATTAGACTTGCAAATGATTTGATGTTTAATTTATATACCTTTCACCTCTTTTCTCATGACGTCAGTGCTTGATAGTTCAATATGGTTTTTGAATATTAAAATTGCTTTCTAAATGTTGGTGCCAATGCATATAATTTTATATTATAATATTATCTTTTTGAACCTTTGGTCTTCTTTTTAATATTTAAACTTTAAACCTTTGTCTTGTCTTTTCTTTTAAACCTTGGCCTTCTCATTTAAAACTTTGTCTTGCCTTCTCTTTTAAACCTTGGCCTTCTCATTTATTATTTAAACCTTACCTTCTATTTTAACTCTTTGGCCCAAACCACTTTGTTCCAAGTAACTCTTAAATCTCTTTGTCCTTCTTTATTATATTTAAATCATTATTATAATCCTTTTCTTTTCAATAATTTTCCTTGCTTTGAGATATACCTTACCTTGAATAATTGTCCAACCTTAGAAGAATATTTCTACCTTGAATACCATGCATCCTTTTGACATCAACCCTTTGACATCAATGACAACTCAATATGCTTAATATTTCCAACAATATCCCCCTTTGTCATTGATGGCAACCCTTACAAAAATTTTCTTTTACTGCAACTAGATTCCCAAACTACTCCCCCTGAAAAGCTGCCCCCCCTTACTAAAATCTCTTCCCCTTACTGAAATCTCTCCACCTTTGACATTAATGGCAAAGGTCTCCTTTTGGGGCTAAAAATAAAACACAGCTCAATCCCCTCACCACCTCCTTTTCTTGAGGTGATTAATTTTGGGATGGGAGTAAAGCTACTCCCAACTTACAATGCTCTTCTTATTTTTCAATATTTTTCCAAACTTTTGAAGTCATACCTCTTTGAACATTTTGAGCATATTTTTTCTTGCTTGTCTTTGCAAGTTTCAAAAAAATTGTTCTACACCACTTTGCTCTATGCCCAAAATTATTACAATTGTAACACATAATGTTGTAGTCCTTGAAAAGTGAAAATGAATTCTTGGTGAAGCTATAATCATTGTTACCATAAAACTTGTAATGTATAGCTTTATGATCAAAATTATTGTAATTGAAACACATTATGTTGTAGTCCTTGGAAAGTGCAAGTGACTTGAAATTTCTCTTGTTGAAGCCATAATCATTTTTATCTTGAACCCTGCAATGTATACATTTATGACCAAAATGATTACATGAGAAAAATTAACCTTGGAAGAAATATTCATCTTGTCTTGATCTCATGGTTCTTTCTATGCATTTCTTGTGATGGTCCCTGTTCCTTGATGATTCTTTGTTTGCTTCCTCTTTAATACTACCACTTCTCAACTTATCAGTATAGGTTTTAGGCTCTTCTTCAAATACCTTCTTTGAAGCTTTTATTTATTTTGAGCTTGATTCCTTTTTTTGTACCTCTTGATCTTCCTCATAACCAAGTCCAGTCCTCATAAATGGAGATCCTTGTGTTTTGATAATATCATCCAAATATTTTGAGCTTTTCCTAAACTGATATATCTTATTATTGAATTTCTCAAGTCCCTTCCTTAGAATGTTAGCTTCATGTTGTAGTCTTTCACATTCTAGTTCTTTTGTCTTTAACTATTTAGCCATACCTTCTTCAAATTTCTTTACCTCTTCAACCTTAACTTTTAAGTTAGTGAGATCCTGTAGAAGTTTTACCTTTGTTTTCTCATCCTCTTGTATTTGAGCCTTAAATCTTAAGTTCTTCCTTTAAACTCTTCAATATCAACAACAAAATCCTCTTCCATATCAATTGTGGCTTCCTTTTCATATTCTAAAACTTTCTCTTCTTCTTGGTCTTTGACAACAGGAGCATCTTCATTCTCTTCTATGGCCAAAAATAGAATTTCTTATTTTTCATTATCGGAGAAGCTTTCATCACTTTCACTTGAAGTATTACTTTCTTCTTCAGCATAAAAACTCTTCTTGTGCCTTTGAAAGAACTTTTTCGCATGCTTGAATTGACCATGCATGTTTTGCTTTTCATAATAAAACTTTCTTTCCTTTTGTAGCACCCTAAAATTGGCATAGTAAAACCTTAATAATTACACTTACTCTAGTAAATAATTCAAATTCAAATTTCAACCTCCAAAACCGCTCCCAAACCGTCGCTTAACCCGTTTCCTCCTTTCCCATGCCATTTTTAGAGTTTGTTTTGACCGTTTGACGATATCGTCTCCGATCAGACGATATCGCCTCAGATCGGACGATTTCGTCTGGGCTAGGACGTCCAGACGATCTTGTCCCAAAACTGATTTTTCATAATTAGTCTCTGTTCCAACGGCGTCTCTAATCCGGGCAGAAGCGTGTCTGCGTCGTTAGAGACCTCCCCCATTGGAGATCTCCCAAATTGGGATGATCTCCAACCTCCTAACCTCTCTCCTAAGCCTATTTAATCCTAGGCCCTCCCCTTAGCATCCCCCTGGCTGAAATTCCCTGTAACTCGAATTCTACACGCACTAGACCATCTTAAATCACTGTTTGCATTTGTATTTTTCCAAGTTTGTTTGCAGGAACTTCATTGTTTTTCAGCCGGAGCAAGCTCAGTTCGTCTCAGACGATCTCGTACAATCTCGGACGATCTCGACCCAATTCGAGACGATTTCGACTGCAGTCCACATTGGGGGCAATCAGTGCCCAGAGTTTGCATTTCTTCATCCTTTTTCTGTTGTATTATTCTGCATTTAGTTAATTCTATGGTTATTCTTTATTATCCTGCATCTTGGAGTTCACCCATGTAGCTTTAATGCATAATAAAAGCATAAATTGTCATTAGATCGGTATAATGCATTCGTGTTTTTGCTTATTATCATCATTTTAATGTTCTTACTATCATTTTATATCATTACCCTCTGTTATCATAGTTGCATTCTCTGTATTTTGCATCTATTTTTCTGTTTGTAGGTCTCTGACGAATTCGTCTGACGAATTCGTCAGATCTCAGACGATCTTGTTAGATAGGAGACGATCCTGTCGAATTCCAGACGATCCTGACTACTTCAAAAATTAGAACCTTCATCAGACATCCGGATCAGGTATGGGTCTTTAATCCATCTTGTTCTTTCTATTTTTCTGTCCAAATCTATTTTTGTCTTCATTTAAATCTGCATTTCATATAGAATAGCTTAGACGCATTTTGGCCAAACCTAGGACTTGGATGATTAAAGATAAAACTGAACACATCAAACACATTCCCAACCTAGGCGTGGAAACTGCCATTCAAACGTTTCCTGGTGAACCCACCATCCGTCAAAAAATCACCATAATACACCTCCCCCGAGAGGCGGGACCTTCGCAAGGCCTCTCAGTCCGAGGTACCGTGCCATCCTTTTCCCATCCTCCTTCCGGGCATGGATCCTATAGCCTGAAGGTAGGGATGCGAAAAATTTGGAGCGATACATTTTGGTGAACCCGACGTGAATGCATTTAAAACCTTTTGAAAACAAAAAAAAAAAACAAAAAATAAAACAACCAAAACATAGATGCATTTCAAATCATCTAAAACTAATAAGTTGCATATCATGTTTAGATGGTAGCTCCTAAGAAAATATTAGCAGTTACTATAAATGTTGAAAACCAATTGGCAGCCATAGAAATCAATTATGTGCTTAGTGTGCACAGAAACAGGATAGAAATCAACTTTTGTGGGACGAACTTGATAGAAGACTAAGTGTCATTTCATCTAGGTCAACAAAACTTAAACAAATCAAGAGGCTTGTCCTAGATAGAATTCTGGATCCTCATCAACTCGTCTTTTATCATGAACTTCAGAGAGCCTGCCATAGATGGTTAGCTTATAGGAGAGCTCTTGTGTCTTCAGAATTGTTCACCTTCGAGGAATACCTCGAGAACGCAACCATTATACACCGATTCCTAGGTCATGTAGAAGACCAAGAGGTTGTTCTTACGGATAGGGAAATATGGAATAGAGTTCCTCGAGCTGTGTTATATCGAGAGTATTGCCATGAGCTTTACTTCTATCAACCAGAATCTAGAGACGAGATAATATCACTATAGCTCTTTTCATTAAATTTTTGAAAGAAAATTTTCAATTTGAAGAAGAACACTTCATGACTCCTGAAGAACTCGAGCCCATTAATGATATTTATAAATTGTTTATAGAAAACTAGATCATTACTTTCAGTATTAGTTCTTGCATTTATTGTGTTGTTTGTTATCTTTACAATATTATTACAAAAACAAGAAAAACTAAAAAAAAACATAACAAAAACCAAAACATTTCATTTTAAATATTGTAGTAGGTATATAATTAATATATACCTCTTAAGCTTTTGCTATATAAAAAATATATATATATATATATATATATATTTGCTGAAATCTAAATTAAGCACAATGCCTAAACTTAGGAATGGTAAACAAACTGAAGGAGAAGAAGAAGATTGGTTAGAAGATAAAACTAGAAACCCAAATCTCCTTCCTGAAGATCCAATTCCGGAAGGAGAAACTCTAGATCAACCAGAAGATGACCTAGGTGAAGACAATGAACAAGAAGAAAATGTTAAAGAGGATGGATCCTCATCCCCTAGAGTAGCTCTAGATGGAACTATTGCTTTTGACAACTTAGATCATTTCTGGAAATTTTTCAATAATAACATTGGCGCTCTTAATATGGCAGTTCGTATTGATAAAGGGCAAATTAGTGACACTCAAGCAGCCATGGAACATATGTTTGATGTGCACACTAATCCCTTGTCTTTCATTGATCAAGAAAGTGATAAGGTTGGACCATCCAATAGAGATATGGTCACTATGATTCAGAACATGCCAAAACAACAGGTTACCCAACCTCCTAAGGAACCTGTTATTGAGCCTAAAATCATTCCCACACAAAAGAAAACTTCCTTCACTGCTTTACTTCGCCAAACTATTGATCAATATGCTTCAAGTAAACAAAAACCTAAAATGAAGCCAAACACCAATTTTCAACAATCCGGAATACAACATAATACAACTTCAAAATTCCTTCATAACACCTTTCCTACCAACAATTTACACAATAGCAACATAGCATCTAATCTTCATGTCCCTCCATCATATGCTCACAAATCCCATATCAATGCCCTACCGAACCAATATGGTGGGCAAACTAGTAATCTGGAAGCCATGGTGAAACAGTTAGCTTCGCGTATGGACCAGATAGATCCTTACAGTCCCTCATACAATTATCGAGAGATATGTAGTCAACCTTTGGATCCCATAGTTGTAGCACAACCGTACCCTAAGCATTTTCCCATGCCCATCCTGCCTATATATAAAGGAACCGAAGATCCCATAGAGCATCTTCGCATGTTTAGGATAGCATGTCATGATATATCACATGATGACTTGCTATTACTAAAAATGTTCCCGAAAAGTTTAGGTGGAATGGCATTAGAGTGGTACTATCAATTGCCCACTCATTCTTTGAGAAACTTTGAAGAAACAGCTGAATCTTTTGTCCATCAATTTAGTGCCTACATCGAGAGGCATGTAACCATTAAAGATTTATACAACTTAAAACAAGACAAGGATGAATGTTTTGCCGATTTCTTAGCTAGATGGAGGTAGTTGATAGGAAAGCTGCACTTTGTGCTACCTTATAGGGAAATGTTGGACATTTTTATTAATAATTTACAAGAACAAATATCTTATGAGCTATCAACTGCTACTTTAACTACCTTCGATCAGGCTATAGATTTAGCTCGAAGAGTAGAAGATGCCCTCATTAGGAGAGGCCAACTTAGGAAGAAGGATGATGAGAAAACATCCAGAAATCAGTATAAAAACAAACAAGTTGTAGGTGACGGAGTCACTGACAGCAGAAATGTTGCTAATATCAATGCAACGAAAACAACAAAAAAATTTATATTGAAACCGCCTGATAAGCCTCCTCGAGAATTTACTAGATTGAATCAACCATTATCAACTATTTTACCTCAATTACTCGAAAGAGGTTTGATCCAATTACCAGCTATCCGGGAACCTGATCCAACTATACCCGGATACAGAGCTGACTTACACTTGTGATTTCCATAGAGGGCCTGGACACTCTACCAACGCTTGTAAAAGGTTGAAACATAAAATACAGGATCTGATTGATAATAATGAAATGGAGGTGCAAGCCTTCCAACCTAAACAAAATGCTCCTAATAATCCTCAAAAGAACATTCCCCAAAATCAAAATCAAAATGCTAATCAATCATTAGACATATTTCAACACCCTTTACCAAGACATGGTAAAGAGGTGGCCAATCAAATCGAACATCATAATGTTCCTCCTCCTACCCGATATGTAGGAACTATTAGCGGACATTTACCTAATCATGATTTACAAAAATTTGACACAACTTTATCCATGGTCACAACCAGGCCCCTACATAATATTCAAACTCCAGGATCCTAGTGATATAGAATCAAACATTGAAAGTGAAATAGACATCACTTCAAACCAATCGAATAGTTCTGAAAATGAATCGGATCCTATTCAACCCATCACAGATGCTATGGTTCCAGAAGAACCATTTCCTAGAAGAGTTACTACTCGACCCTCTTCTAATCAATTCCTCCCAAATGAACAAGCCATAAACGCTCAACCGAGACCAGTTCAGCGTCTTCAATATAACATTGTAGGTACCATTGGAGTCGTTACCCGACAACGGGCTCAAAATTCTCAACAAGAACCAAACCAGAATGATGGATCAGCTCCATTTGTTTTGAAAAATCCCAATAAAGGGAATCATGCTTCCAATGTTCAAATTAAACCCCCTTACAATATTAATGAGCAATTATCCAATACTACGGCTAGAATTTCCCTTTTGGATTTATTAAGATCTTCTCCTACCCATAGGGATGAGTTGATGCTTACATTAAGCCAAATGATGGTACCTCAAAATATTCAACCTGAAGCCATGGCCAATACTATCATCACTCGAGAAGTTGATTGTATTGACTTTCGGGATAAAGATATCCCACAACACAGTTTACATAAGGATAATCCCTTATATATTACTGCTCTAATTGGAGATGTAGTTATTAAACGAGTCCTGATTGATAATGGTTCATCTCTAAACATTTGCACTTTTGACTTCTACCAACGATTTGGCTTTAGAAGTGATGAAATGAAGAAAAGTGACATGATTATCAAAGCTTTCAATGACGAAACACAAGAAACGTGTGGAGTTATTACCATCCCATTGCAAGTTGGTCCTCGAACTCTAGATACCACCATGTTTATTGTACATTGCCCCGCATCGTACAATATACTCTTGGGTCATCCTTGGATCAATGCAATGCGGGCTGTCCCATCAACTTTACACCAATGTGTTAAATTCGAATTTAAAAATCAGTTGGTCACTATCCACGGTGATCCTAGACCCTTTGATATGTGTGCTTTGGCAGAACATGTTGGAGTGCAATTTTGCCCTGCTCTGTCATCCACACATCCTAATTCTTATTTTTCATCTAAAACTGTGAAACACACACCCATAGCTTCACCTATTTCCCCTCCATTCATTTCACCCTCATATATAGATCAACAATCTTCTAAACAAACCACTCTAGAACCTCAAAAAGATCTTCAATCTACAACCAATCCTTCATGTTCTATCCCTATAATTTCAAAACCTATAGACCCATCTCTTAACACTTCCACATTATCAACATCTATCATACCTTCCACATCTAAAGATATAGGGAATGATCCTTCTACATCTTATGCTCTTTATGATGAACTTTTACCAGATTTATCCACAATCTTAATATCAAAAAAAACAAATGCTTTCATGCAAGATTCAATTCTTTTAAATAACTTGCCGCCATCTCCTCGTACTTTGGGCCTCCCACAACCTATGGGAAGTACTTACCAAGTCGGGAGTTGTGCCTTCATTTATAAAGGATATGATTAGGGAAGAATCCCTCGAAATATCAAAACTCATCATGAGGGATATGCTCGATGTTATTTTACCAATGAATATATTAAAGCTAAACCCATAATGCTTAAAATGGGATATAAAGGGAAAGGCTTGGGACCTTTCCAAAATGGCATGAAAGAACCTTTCGAGGTAGAACCGTGGCCTACCTGCTGTGGTGTGGGCCTATTTCCTAGTAAGGGTCAACCCTTTCCTTTTGAAGATGATGATCAACTCATATGTTATCAAGATTATTTGGATAGGCGTGATGATTTGCCTCTAAAAAATCAGCCATTTACATGTAACATGCTATCCATAGCTTACCCTGAAATGATTGCTGACTCCGATGAGGAGTTGGAAGGAGATATCTTCCACGATGTCTCCGTTGAAGAGATGTTACACAATGGATTTTATTTTGATGGTTCTATACCAACTATAGCCCAACTTGAGACCACTAATCCTCAAGATGAATTATCCAACTTAACCTTACAAGAATTACAAGAATTGGGCGTTTCACCCGCCCCACCTAATTTTGAAAGAGATCTACACATGGAGGTAGAAAACGTCATTAAAATTAATATTGGAACCGAGGATAGTCCTCACATAATCAATATTGGATCAGAATTAAGTCAAGAAAAACAAGAGCAATACATTGCATTCCTTAAAGAATATGAAGATGTCTTCGCTTGGACATATGAAGATATGCCGGGGTCTAGACCCTTATGTAGTCATGCATCACCTAGTGGTCCATCCGGATGCTAAACCTGTTAAACAAAAACTTAGAAAAATGCATCCCAAAGTGGCTTTGCTAGTCAAAGGGGAGTTAGAAAAACTCCTGAATGTTGTTTTTATACAAGCTATTGATTATGCTGAATGGATCTCAAATGTAGTTCCAGTCACCAAGAAAGAAGCCACCAAAGTTAGGGTTTGCACAGATTTTAGAGATATTAACGTTGCATGCCCTAAAGATGATTTTCCTCTTCCAAACATGGATCAAATCATTGACTTTACTGTCGGGAGTGGGATGATGTCCTTAATGGATGGATTCTCCGGTTATAATCAGATCAGGATAGCTCCTGAAGATCAGGCTAAAACAGCCTTTATTACCCCCTGGGGTACCTTTTGTTGGAAAGTGATGCCATTTGGCTTAAAGAACGTAGGTGCAACCTATCAACGAGCTATGACTTATATTTTTCATGATATGATGCATGATATCCTACATGATTATGTAGATGATATTATAGCTCGCTCTATTAATGAAGATAATCATTTAGATGATTTGAGAAAAGTTTTTAATCGATTACGAGAATATCTTATTCGATTAAATCCAGCCAAATGCATATTCGGAGTTAAGTCCGGTAAACTATTAGGGGTTTTAGTTTCTTTACGTGGTATCAAAATCGACCCTCTCAAGATTGCGGCTATCACTGATATGCCCGCACCTACTAATATATCTGAGTTACGAAGTTTACAAGGTAAGCTTCAAGCCATCCGTCGCTTCATCGATAAGCTGGCGGACAAAACCGGTCCCTTTCTTAAACTTCTTAAGAAGGATGTCCCTTTTAATTGGGATGATGAATGTAAAGAAGCTTTTGAACTTCTCAAACAATACCTCCTTAACCCACCTGTGCTTTCACCGCCTAGACCTGATCGCCCATTTCTCCTGTATATTTCAGCTTCAGATTCTGCCTTAGGAGCTATGTTAGCTCAGCTTGATGATGCGAAGAGAGAACGTGCTAATTATTATATTAGCCGAACCTTCATCAATTATGAAACCCGCTACACAACATTAGAAAAACTATGTCTAGCAGTCATGTTTGCTACGCAAAAATTATGCCATTATATGCTTAATCAAAAAACTTATGTCATTGCTAAATATGATCCCTTGAGGTATCTCATGAGTCGACCTTATTTATCGGGTCGCACAGCCAAGTGGGTTCTTGCTCTAAGCGAGTTTGACCTCACGTTCATAGGACAGAAGTCTGTTAAGGGTCAAATCATAGCGAGATCAATTAGCTGCTTGCACCCTTAGAGTCTACCCATCCCCTCATCATTGAGTTTCCTGATGAATGCCTTCAATTAGAGGCAGACCATATTGAACAATGGTCCTTATACTTTGATGGAGCCCGATGCATGAGTGGGGCTGGTGCGGGTATTATTTTAATATCCCCACAAAAACATCTTATTCCTCTGTCCTTCAAATTAACATTTGCTTGCACCAACAATACTGCTGAATATGAAGCTCTAATCCTTGGATTACGAGCTGCCTTAGCGCTAAAAATTAAACATCTGTTAGTTTTTGGTGATTCTCAACTTGTTATAAACCAAATTAATGAAGTTTATCAGACCAGAGATGATAAACTGTGCCCATATAAAGCCTATGTTTTACAATTAATGTCTCTATTTGATCAAGTTACCTTGGAAGCTATTCCTCGAACTTGCAACCGTGCGGTTGATGCTATGGCCGCAGCTGCATCTCTCCTGCCCTTGGAGTTAGATGACGAATATGCCACTATCATTATTCGTCGACTCCAGGAACCCGCTTCAAATAAGTCATGCTTAGAACCTTTGGATGTGTTTCTAATCAATGAAACTACTCCTGAACCTTGGTATACGGATATATTTGATTTTCTCCAAAATGGGACTTTCCCTGCCAATTCTAATAGAAGCCAACGTCGGTTATTACGTAGACGAGCAAGTCGATTTGTAATAATTGGCAATACTTTATATAGGAGATCTTTTGAAGGTATCCTATTAAGATGTTTGAATTTAGAAGAATCCCAATCAGCCTTGAGTGAAGCCCATGATGGATCTTGTGGAGGACACTTCAGTGGTAGTGTCATTGCTAAAAAGCTCCTTAGGATAGGATACTTTTGGCCTACCATGGAGAATGATGCACATGATTATGTGTGCCATTGCGACAAGTGCCAGAAACATGCTGACCTTGTCCATGCGCCTGCACAAGAACTGTAGGCTATTTCATCTCCTTGGCCCTTTTCAAAATGGGGTTTAGATATTATTGGCAAAATCAATCCTGTGTCATCTGATGGACACAAATTCATCATAACCGCCACTGAGTATTTCACGAAGTGGGTTGAAGCTATGCCTTTAGCTTCCTGCACTGGCACACAAGTCTCTAAATTTATTTTTAATCAAATCATTTGTAGGTTCGAAATTCTTGCAAATCTCATCTCTGATAATGGAACTTGTTTCAAAAATAAAGATGTTAAAAAATTATGCCAAAAATATAAGATTCAACATCGTTGGTCCACTCCCTATTATCCTCGGGGTAATGGTCAAGCGGAAGCATCTAACAAAACCTTAATCAAAATTCTCAAAATATTGGTCAATAAATCGGCCGTGACTGGCACATTCGATTATATCCAGCCTTGTGGGCCTATCGAACTAGTGTTCGAACTCCCACTGGAACTTCACCTTTTGTTTTGGTTTATGGTGTTGAAGCCATTTTTCCCTTTGAATTAGAAGTTCCTTCTTTGGCTCTACTACTTCAAGATACCGAAGTAGGAGATGAATATCGAGCTGGCAGACTCAGTCAGTTGGAACTCCTAGATGAAAAATGCATCAATGCTTTGGAGCATCTCCGTGCCTACCAAAACAAGCTTAAAAGATCATATGCTAAAAAAGTTCGTCATCGATCCTTTGAGATCGGCGACCTTGTTTTAAAAGAAAATCAAAAAAATACTAATGCAACTAAGGACCTTAAAGGTAAATTTGAGCCCAACTGGCTTGGACCATACATTATCACTGCTAAATTTGAATCGGGAGCATACAAATTATCTACCTTAGATGGTAAAGAACTTAAAGAACCCATGAACATTTTGCATCTTAAACGTTACTATGTATAAATTTGGTCATTTCATCCTTGTATATATTTGTTTAAAATATTTCAAAATCACTATCTTGTATTTCTTTCAATTTATAAATTCAAAAACACCAAAAACATTCATAATCATCAAAATATTCAAAACTACTTGTTGTATTTATTTATGGCACTTGTTAATTCTTTCAAAAACAAAAAAATAATAATAAAAATAAAAAAACAGCAATATTCTTGACTCTTTCGAAACCAAAACAACATAAAGAAGAAAGAGAGAGTCAACATTCTCAAAACTTCTCAAAAAGTATTTATATATATCTTCTTACAAATGTTGCAGTTATATGTTTCAAATTATTTTGGATAAATTAGCATTTATTTGGAATCCCTCACTTTCACAAACACAAAAATAAATATCTTGATTTTTATATGGCATGATTACTAATCTCTCTTATATCAAAGTCCACAAAATTCAATTAAATAAAGTTTGAGCACGAGAGAATTGATCTTGTTATTTACTTAAACCAAGCACATCCTTTCACAATAAAATGATTATATTTGTAATATCCATGCTATGCTACATAGTAGAAGTGGTTTCTTGAGCGAAAAGTTTCCCCTGCTATCCTATCATGCACATGGTCTAGAATCTTTGAGAATTGGCAAAAGGACAAGCTCACCCCTACCCAGAATAAAAATCCCTTGCTCTATAGCTAATCCGAGCAAGTATCCCTAGCATAGAACAAAAAGAAAAAGCAAAGTTCAAGAAAAAGAGAAAAAGAAAAATATTATTTTATATCATTACAATGTTCCAAGCATTATCAAGCAAAAATACAAAAAGAAAAGAAAAGAAAGCAAAAGCAAAAGCAATAAAATCCCTTTCCCTACCCTTTGAAAAGAAAAGAAGGGTTGATGAGCTTGAATCCCTGGAATTCTCAATTATTCGAAAACTGTGAGGTAAGCCCCATAACAAGTGGTTTGTGCCCAACCTGCTTGGCCTTGGGTAACTCCTAGCGTGGCGATATGTCTGTCACATTAGCGACCTTCTTTTGTACAGACCTATGTCTGCTTATGGATTAGCTAGCTCTTGATAATCCGACTTACATAGTAGTCTAGTATGGTTATATGCATCTACATCATGGTTAATGAACACTTATTTGGTTCATTCAAATCACTTGTATCATATTATCTTGCTCAAAACTGGTAAATGAACATAGCAATTGCACACACATTTTGTATTTGAGAGATTTTGTGTATCATTATGATAAATCAAGATTGGAAATGAATTCACATATGCACATGGGATTCCTTATAAATCTAACTTTTGTCTTTAAGATACTTTGAAATATTTTTTTGCAAATTGTTTGGAATAATTCATTTTCTTCTTTAAAGTACGGTTGTTTAGTATAAAGACAACTACATACATAATAGAAAAAATCAAAATTTCTTTCAAAACCATACAATCAAAACACACACACACACACACACACACACACATATATATATATATATATATATATATATATATATATATATTGTCGACTTTCGCGACGATGGTATAGTTCCAAAACCAAAATTGGAATTTTATGCCTAGCGCAAGTCCTCATCTTCATATTTTCTGTTTATTAAAAATCAACCATGCAATAAAACTATCTCTTTTTGGATTTCGTGATGATGGTATAAGTCTATACCTACATATTCTATGCCTAGCGCAAACCATTGTACCAATTTTTATTCCCCATTTATTTGAAAATCATGAAAACCATATGACTTAAATCATTACTGTTATACAATTATGTTTTTTGACAAAAAAGCATGCACATTATCACTATTTCATGTCATTATGTCAACCTTCAATTTTGCAATGATGGTATAATTCCTAGGGAATTATCCAAAAATTTTATCACACTTAGGAATTTATGCCTAGCAAAAATCATTTTAACATTATTTCATGCATACTATTTTTATGAAACTCTGAAAACAAACCATCATCATCATCATTTGCACCATTGCACCAAAGTCTTAAGGCAGTCTCTTAAGCACTCTTTTACTTTTTAACAATATTTCTATACTGGGATTAGCTTGACGACCGAGTGAGCGGCGACTCCATGAAATGGTCTATAATAGCGACAATGTCCTTTGAAATTATTGTTAAAAGTCCCTTTTATTTTTTTTATCAAATCATCACATCACAAACAACCAATTTGTTCTATCAGATTATTTCATTTAAAATTTTTAAGCATGACATTTCAACCATAATATTTCCAACGACGTAATTACATGAATCATCAAATCAATCAATCAAAACATTTTAAAGCATCATAAAAATACATAAGACAAGTCATATGATCAAAAATATCTCATCTATATTATATCAAAAATATATATACATCATATCAAAACCGGATCGGTATGCCACAATCTATACCTCGGCATACTCAATCCTCTATCAAAAATAATAAATACTATATATCAATCTATGTAGTGCAATCTGTAGTAGCTAGCCTCGAGAACCCCTCGAGCTCTCAGCCTCATCTCCTCCCCCGCCCTGAGGTGGACGAGGTGGCCCCATCGTAGTATGTGTGGTACTACGAGTCCTAGTTGTCGATCGAGATGAAGTCCTCGATGACCCAATCTTGATCGGGTCAGCAATGCTGGTCGGTAGTTGTAATCTCTGACCCTCTAGCACCATCTAGAAGTAGATACCCTGGTAGAATGTGATCTGAGCAATAGCCCATGCTAGCTCCTGAGTGCTCGCTCCTCCACCCCATGCTCTGAGGCGTGCAATCTCATCTCTGAGCTATGTCACCTCAGCTCGGTGGCGTGCAGCCTCATCCTACAATGTCTACACCTATGCCTAGAGATGGACTATCTCCGCTCGAAGAGTCGTTATCTCGTTGCTCTCCCTAGTGTCAACACCCTTGCCCTTATCGGGCGATGGTGGCCTCTCTCTCTATGGAGAAGGGGGTCTCTCCTCCCTCCTCTCCCATTGTCATGGCCTCTGCTGCACCTGTGGTCTCCTCTGCTCTCTCCCGCCGTGACCCTGGGCCGCCTCAATGGCCGCCTGGCGCCGCCTCCCCATCCGATGCACAACTACATGAATCGGACCCTGAGCCCTCGTCATCCGAGGAGGGCGGATGCTTGTGTACCAGGCATCATAGCCGTCGGCTACCCCAACGTCATCCCCATCCACTGGCTGAATGGGGGCATCATCTACGTCCTGACTCCAGAAGCGCTGCATATCTGGAGCCCCGCTAACTATAGTGTTATCCTGGATAGTCGAGAAAACTCGTAATCCCTGAGAGATGGGATCCCCTGCTGTAGATCGAACTATCGCAAAACTTGGTCATAGCGGTGGAGCTCCACCTCTCCCCTCTCCATCCTCAGCTAGCAGACTTTCCTGATGTGAGCCAGCTCCTGTCCATCCTCGGCCCACCCTGGATGATCTCTCCAAGGCCTCCAGGTGATCTGGTTGGAGACAAGGTCATCAAGTAGTCTCCGGGACATCGGTAGATCTATCCACCGTTGTGACCCTCTTCGGAGCCACCAGTAGAAAGCTCGGGGCCTCTCCCCATCAATCCCTATCAAAGGAAGCCCTATCGGCCTTCGCACTGCAATGTGCTCCCAGCACCAAACCTGTAGAAGTGATGTCATAACCAGACATCGGCCGCCCTTGTACACGACCCCATGCAGGATCCTATACAATCGGCATAGAACAAAGCTGCCCCAAGCAAACCTATAGCCATGGTCTCTCATGTCATAGACCACATCTGCTAGTACCCATGGTACCCTGCATCCGCTCTGGTGGCACAGAAAAGTCCACCTACCACCCCGGCCAAAACCCGTGTGAGTCTAGATGCCCCAGGCATCTGACGTAGTGACTCGATGTTCACTCCGCCCTTCTCCAGGGCGAAGCTCGGATCGCCACACAGTCGCATCATAGCGTGGCCCTGATTGGCCATAGGAGTGATCAATCGTCCTTGTATGGGGATCCTCAAAATCCTCCATACATCCTCTAGTGTGGGAGTCATCTCCCCTATCGATAACCAAAAATAGGAAGAACCCGGATACCACCTCTCTGCTAGGGCTGTCAATAGCCCCATATCTGTAGAAACTTGTGGCATCTCTGCCACATGCTGCAAGCCGACCTATGCCAGCTGATCTCGCTCTGCCTGAGATAGAGCGGCCAAGTCATCTCTCAACCCGTCATATTTCCATTCTCTACTCTTTAGTAATCCTCTCTGCAACATAAAAAAACAACACAATAAAAATCATTAATAAAAACTCAGTAATTAATAATGCAAGTAAAATAAGTTCAATTTTATATAAATGATGATATCGTCCACTATTGGACGATATCGTCCCAAATTTGAGCAAAATCGTCTCCGATTTCGCAAGCCGAAATCGTCCCTAATTTGATGAAATCGTCCCCCTTTCGTCGATTTCGCCCTTAGACGAAATCGGCGAACTTGAGACGATTTCGTCGAAATCGGGACGATTTCATCCCGACGACGTCGACGGCCCAAAAATGGCCGTGATGCTCAAAAATTACTCAAAATTCATCTAAAAAGCATGTAAATTCAACTTAAAGCATTCTAAACTAAGTTTAGACTCTTACCCGTAGCCCGCGTCGGACCTCTGTCGATCTGTGCGTTGTCTCGACCATTTTTGCTTCTAGAGCTCTAAAAACCAGAAAAATGAACAGTAAAAATGAATTAGGGTTTTACCCTATTTTTCTTAATTTTATTCAAAACATAATTAAAAACATTTAAAATTTTGCTTTTCCGCGTTTTTACCTCAAACGTTCGATTTGGGTAAAAACACGGAGGGGGCACCATAGTAAGTTGTCATACGATTCGACCAAGAATCGTCGCCTAAAAATGGGAATAATTTTTGCTTTCTCGTAGATCGAGAAGAACTCATATTTAACGCATTTTCTTCAAAAAATTCGCTAAAGAGGGGGCAAAATGTAGCACCCTAAAATTGGTGCAATAAAACCTTAATAATTACAATTACTCTAGTAAATAATTCAAATTCAAATTTCAACCTCCAAAACCGCTCCCAAACCGTCGCTTAACCCGTTTCCTCATTTCCCATGCCATTTTTAGAGTTTGTTTTGACCGTTTGACGATATCGTCGCCGATCAGACGATATCGCCTCAGATCGGACGATTTCGTCCAGGCTAGGACGTCCAGACGATCTTGTCCCAAAACTGATTTTTCATAATTAGTCTCTGTTCCAACGGCGTCTCTAATCCGGGCAGAAGCGTGTCTGCGCCGTTAGAGACCCTCCCCGTTGGAGATCTCCCAAATAGGGATGATCTCCAACCTCCTAACCTCTCTCCTAAGCCTATTTAATCCTAGGCCCTCCCCTTAGCATCCCCCTGGCTGAAATTCCCTGTAACTCGAATTCTACACGCACTAGACCATCTTAAATCATTGTTTGCATTTGTATTTTTCCAAGTTTGTTTGCAGGAACTTCATTGTTTTTCAGCCGGAGCAAGCTCAATTCGTCTCAGACGATCTCGTACAATCTCGGACGATCTCGGCCCAATTCGAGATGATTTTGACTGCAGTCCACATTGGGGGCAATCAGTGCCCAGAGTTTGCATTTCTTCATCCTTTTTTCGTTGTATTATTTTGCATTTAGTTAATTCTATGGTTATTCTTTATTATTCTGCATCTTGGAGTTCACCCATGTAGCTTTAATGCATAATAAAAGCATAAATTGTCATTAGATCGGTATAATGCATTCGTGTTTTTGCTTATTATCATCATTTTAATGTTCTTACTGTCATTTTACATCATTACCCTCTGTTATCATAGTTGCATTCTCTGTATTTTGCATCTATTTTTCTGTTTGCAGGTCTCTGACGAATTCGTCAGATCTCAGACGATCTTGTTAGATAGGAGACGATCCTGTCGAATTCCAGACGATCCTGACTACTTCAAAAATTAGAACCTTCATCAGACATCCGGATCAGGTATGGGTCTTTAATCCATCTTGTTCTTTCTATTTTTCTGTCCAAATCTATTTCTGTCTTCATTTAAATCTGCATTTCATATAGAATAGCTTAGACGCATTTTGGCCAAACCTAGGACTTGGATGATTAAAGATAAAACTGAACACATCAAACACATTCCCAACCTAGGCGTGGAAACTGCCATTCAAACGTTTCCTGGTGAACCCACCATCCATCGAAAAATCACCATAATACACCTCCCCCGAGAGGCGGGACCTTCGCAAGGCCTCTCAGTCCGAGGTACCGCGCCATCCTTTTCCCATCCTCCTTCTGGGCACGGATCCTATAGCCTGAAGGTAGGGATGCGAAAAATTTGGAGCGATACACCTTCTTTTTCTTGTAATCCTTTTCTTCTTCACTGCTACTACCTCCATTTTATGGATAATTAGCTGCATAGTGACCAATATTATAACAACTAAAACATTTCACAGTCTACATATTTTTGTGTTTTCTTGGACCCTTCTTATTTCTTCTCACAAATTTTACCTCTTCTTCACTACTTGATTCATCACTTGATTCTTGTTCTTTATTCTTTTCCTTATTTAAAGCTTTGAATGTTGCCTCTATTTTTATGTTTGTTCTTTTTCTGTCTTCATCTCATAGGCTATGAGAATTCCATATAAATCATCCATGCTTAAAGTTTTGATATCCTTCATATCTTCTATTGTTGAAACCTTTGCATCATACCTCATAATGAGCGACCTCAATATGTAGATTCCTCAATCTTTTATCCAAGTCTACGAATAGTGTTGACAACCTCATTAACATGAAGTGGATACATAGCAATATCTTCATCATATTTCATCTTCAAGTCTTCAAACTTCCTTCTGTGTGTTTGAAGTTTTGCCATTTTGACCTTGTCATCTCCTTCATATGTTCTCTGTAACTTATTTCACATTTCTTTTGCTAAAGTGCATTGCATGACTTTCACAAACTCTGATTCACATAACCCACTCAAAATTACATTCATTGCCTTGAAATTATCTTCATATGATTTCTTACCACTTGCATCTATAGGAGGACTTGTATATGGTGTGAATCCATTTTCAATAGATTGACATATATCATATCCATGTGCCATCAAATAAGTCTTCATACTCACACTCTAGAAAGCATAGTTAGTCCCATCAAACAATGGAGCCTTATTTGATGAAAACCCTTCTTTATGAGCCATGTATGTTCCTATAGGATCTTCCTTTAAACTATTAGGCTTTCATGAAGGAACCTTCTATGATACCAAGTGAAGAACATAAGCTTATACTAAGATAGGGGTGAACAGTATAATATAAAACTTTTTACTTTTATTTTCAAAGTAGTATTATCCAATATTATCAATTGCAATAATGAAACAATGCACAAATCATCACACACATAATAGACATAGATTTAATGTGGTTCACCCAATATGGGCTACATACACAAAGAAAATATTTCTTCTAAATTTTTTCAACAAATCTCTTGGGAACCAATTCCCTATTATAATGTTTATGGGCACAAACCCAAAGGATACACCAATCCCTTATGCTCAAGTTCATGGACCGCTATCCATAGGAGACACCAATACCATTTGTAATGGTTTGTGGACCTCTATCCATAGGAGACACCAATCCCATTTACTCTAGTTTGTGGACCTCTATCCACTAGAGACCTCAATCCCCTTTGCTCTAATCTGCTCCAAGCCTTTACACAAGGCTTGCTCAAGTCTTCTCCAAAACTTGCTCTCAACTTTGCTCAAATATGCTCCAAGCCTACACACAAGGCTTTCTCAAATCTTCTCCAAGCCTACACACAAGACTTGCTCATAATTCTGCTCAAATCTGCTCCAATTCTACACACAAGACTTACTCACAACTTTGCTCAAATATGCTCCAAGCCTACACACAATACTTTCTCATAACTCTACTCAAGTCTACTTCAAGCCTACACACAAGGCTTGCTCACAAATTTGCTCAAATATACTCCAAGCCTACACACAAGGCTTGCTCAAATCTGCTTACCAACATCTTCTCAACCTGCTCAAAGCCTGCTCACAAGGCTTGCTCAATTATTCTCAACAACCTGCTGAAATCTGTCTCAATAACCTACTCAAATATACTCAAAAAAATACTCAAATATGCCTTAATAACCTGCTCAAATTTGCTCAAAAACCTGCTCAAATCTATCTCAATAACTTGCTCAAATCTACCTCAATAACCTATTCAAATCTGCTCACAAATATTGCTTACAAACTTTGCTCAACCTGCTCACAAATTTTGCTCAATCTAATCACAAAACATGCTCAACCATTCCTAGTTCTTGCATAGAAAAAATTGCATATATTTCTCAAAAGTGCTTTCTTTTAATAAAGTAATTCAGACATATTCTACCTAGAATTTTTTTTCTTCATGAACATATAGAGAAAGATATGCATTACAAATACTCAATATGTTCTTCTCCCTTTCATTAAGTTTATCGCTTTCACATGTCTCATATTCATTGCATTAAAAAGGATACTCTAGTCTAGAACTTGATAGTTGACCTCCTTATGTACTTCCAAACTTAATCAAAACCAATGCACATACTTGCTTCACAAAACTGGTCTATAGCCCTTGCAAATTTATTCCCAATATCACTCAAAACTAATGCATATATTTGCTTCACAATATTGGTCTATAACCCTTGCAAATTTATTCCCATTAGCACTCAAAACTAATGCATACATTTGCTTCACAATATTGGTCTATAACCCTTGCAATTTCATTCCCAATATGACTCAAAGTTAATGCACCAATTTGTTCTCAAACCCTTGTGTTTCCAAACCCTTGCACATATTTGCTTTTTCATTCAACAATAATTCACAATTACTCCCAACTTCAATCAATCACTAATGCACATCAAATCAATCCTTATACCTCCAATCATATGACATCAAAATATTTTCCTAAAAAAAAACACTTTAAGAAAGAGTAAAATCACATATCTCTAAAAAATGCCTTGATGATGATGTACTTTCAAAATCTGTCTCAAAAATAATTTCTTTTTCTTGTGCAACTTAAAAAATTGGTTAGTAAATTTCTCTTTCAAATCATCCACTCAAAAACCCTTCTCAATATATGTGCATAATAAGGCTTGAAAAATATGTTTTATTACTCCTTTTTAGTCTCCCAAAATAAAGCTTGTAGTAGTGACTAAACCCTCAAATTTCCTTCTTCTATCATACAAAATTACATTTAAAAATTAAACCATAATCACACCTTATAACTCCTACTTTTATAATGCACAAAAGACAATTTTTAACTCACCCAAATATAACTTATAACACATACTAACACAATGTGCAAAAGATAATTTTTAATTCACTCCCATGCACCTTATAACTCCTACTAACTTAATAAAAACAAATAATAAAATTGCACCTTATGACTCCATTTCTAAAGTAAAATATAAACAAAATTTACAACGGATAACCTTTTCACATAAGATTTAATCAAAAAACTTATGCTCATACCTCAACCATACAAGCCAATGAACATGACGAGAATTGAACACCAAACCTCTGCCCATGCAATGCCCAAGCCAAGGCTTGGAAGCCAACTAAGCTACCCCTATGGGTATAATAGCCACACAATACGAACATGTTGAAGTCTTCCTTATAAATCCAAAATTATTTCCTCACTGCCAAGCAAAACGAATCTGCCCAAATTCGACCCTATGACTTTCCTGCCCCCAGCGCCTTAGTGCTAGCTCAATGACCAACTGATCTAGCCACTCAGTTGAAACTAGATATGCAACACTTCGCCCTTGTCCTTAGTTTACTTTCCAAACATATTTTGTTCTCTTTCTTTATATTTGCAGATGTAGCACGAAGAGATACCATACGCTTTCCTTCTTAAAACATTAGACTTGCAAATGATTTGATGTTTAATTTATATAGCTTTCACCTCTTTTCTCACGACGTTGGCACTTGATATTTCAATATGGTTTTTTAATATTAAAATTGCTTTCTAAATGTTGGTGCCAATGCATATAACTTTATATTATAATATTATAATAAATATTATAATATTATCTTTTTGAACCTTTGGTCTTCTTTTTAATATTTAAACTTTAAACCTTTGTCTTACCTTTTCTTTTAAACATTGGTATTCTCATTTAATATTTAAACCTTACCTTCTATTTTAACCCTTTTGTCCAAACCACTTTGTTCCAAGTAACTGTTAAACCTCTTTGTCCTTTTTTTATTATATTTAAATCAATATTATAATCCTTTTCTTTTCAACAATTTTCCTTGCTTTGAGATATACCTTGCCTTGAATAATTATCCAACCTTTGAAGAATATTTCTACCTTGAATACCATTTATTATTTTGACATCAACCCTTTGACATCAATGACAACTCAATATGCTTAATATTTCTAACACAAAGCTGGAGTGGTCCCACCGTGATCGCTATTTCTGTAACCAAAATAATAGCACCAAACATATATTACAAATTGAAAACTTGCAATAATAAAATAATGATCTCTCTTTGTATTAAACAGGGGAGCCCGAATCTCCCAATATTACAATGATCTCTTTTAAATTTCCCCAAGTATATTGGGTGCAATATTACAATGTAAAAAGTGCCCAAATGATAGAATGTGGTCTTCCAAACAATCAACTAGTGCTCTTCATTATTTCTGCTACAACTTTAGAGGGGTGAGTGGGCTTCAAGTATCCAGTTCAGGGACCACTCCATATTTTTTAGCTTCTCCAAAATACATGTTTCCTACACAAATAAAAACTAGATGAGGGTTAGAAGCACCTACAAATCTAGATAAAGAATACTACTATAAAACCCTAACTAAAGAAAACGTGTAATCCTAAATTAGAAAAAGCAAATTAAATACCTTGCTATAAATATAAACTTATTACTGATCAGATTTGATTTTTATGTTTGAATTTGAGAAATCATAGGCATGTGGTAGTGATTGGTAAACCACACACGTGCGGTGGGAAAACCGTGCAAGTGTGGTTTTGACTGCAAAATCATAAATGTGCGATGCAGACTAAATACAAGGTTGCTTCATAAATGGACCTCTGGGCTCAGGATCTTGGTTCTTCTCGAGATGCATGTATATATCTAGTCCTATTTTAGTATCCTGATGGTACAAATATTCAACCTCCCTTTTGGTGGATGGGGTGAAGGTGCCTTTATAGACCCCTTAGGATTTTGGAGGGAAATGAGAGGTGGCAAGCCAAGATTACCAAGTGGTAATTATGGGCTACCAAATAGAAGAGGTAGTTAGAGTGAGTCACCCAGGGTGTCTCACTTAACTGGGATGATGTGGCTGCAAGTGGAGTGCTATGTGGAGGGTTACCCCATGTGAAGGAACAAAGGAGACAAGGGTGTATGAGATGTGGCAAGGGATGTTGGTGATGTGGCTAGGACACATGCCTAGTAGGTATGTAGGGTATCTTGGGCTAATTTTCTAGATTTAATAAATCTAGAAAATAGGATAATGTGCAATTTCTTATATACCTAAGTCTAAACTTAGGCATATAACTTTATTATCCAGGATTTGATGTGGGATGCCAAATGTAATGTTGTGAATGACCAGTTTTTGGTGTCTACAACTACATTCACAAAATTTGCATCAGTTTCATTAATTAAAAATAAATGGAAATTGCATTAAAATTTAAAATTTAAAATTTCTAAATAACTCATTCATATTCTGAGTTGCAGCTTGCTTGCTTCCCTTCCTCTTTCTTTTTATTTCCTTTTCTTTCTCTTGTTTTTTTCTTTTTTTTCTCTTCAGCAAAATCACACCTAGTTTTTTCAGGACTGTGATTCCACCGAGGTGAAATCATGCCCCATCCTCCCTAGGTATGATTTCATGAAATCATGCTTGGCATATTTCATCGAGCATGATTTCGTCACTGCTACCCAAGGCAAAATTGCTATTGGAAAACCACACAAAAATGCACGAAAATTTAAGAAAATTGACAAATATTGGGAAGGTTTTTGGTATTACCTCTACCCACTTTGCTTTCGTGCTGGCCTCACCCCTCGTGGTTTCTAAATGGTGCACCAGTAATGGTATCACTAGTTTTTCTCCAGAGCTCTTTTCTCCTCTTCTGCATGGTAAAAATGAATTAGGGTTTTACCTCTTTCACTTTTATCCCTTATTTTTGCTCTTTTTTTGTCTCTTTTCTTCTCTCTTCTTCTTATAGTTTTTGTTTTGGATTTTTTATGAGGGATATGTCCTCCCTCATAAAACTCGAGGGGGCACCCTAGCCTAAGAGGTATTAATATACCTAATGCCTCGATTTACATGTAAAAAAATAAAGTGTTCGAGATAACATTGTTTTTGCACCACTCCTTTTTTCTAAATGAGGCCACCCCTTTTTTTCTTGCTATATTTTTTTTGTGAGTGTTTACATATTTCTTTGACACATTTATTAGGCCATAAATGCATAAAAGATGGGAAAAAATGTAGACACAAAAAATTGACCCACTTTAGTGGGCAAACTTCTTGGGTCCTCTTGGGAGACCCACTAGACTTGCCTAGGGCAAGGGCTATGCCTCCCCATCTATTTCTTCCTTATTTTCCTCTTTATGCAAAATCACACTTGCCCTTGACGAGGTGCAATTTTGCATAAGGTAAAATCATGATCGACCCTAACAAGGCACGATTTTATCTTTTAGGGTTTTTCTCCAAGGAAACCTTAATTTCTCAAAGTTGGTGTGATTAGTGTCAACTCTCCTCAATTTTCCTCCCCATTTTACCTTCAAATCCACTATATAAGGAGGATTTTAAATTATTTTTAGAGCACGATGATTACAACGATGAATCACAATTATTAATTACAAGTGGTTTTAAAGTGCTCGCTAAGTGATCTGCATTCTTTTTCTTCTTTCACAAGTAAGCTAACTCGCAATTGTGAAGTGTGATTTATTCTCAACTACATTGGATTATTTTTTGTTGTTGCTCACTTTGGTGGATTTGTGTTGAAGTCCTAAGGAGAGATCTACTATTCAGAAGGTCTTAAACCTTATTTATGCTTCCATGCTATCTACCAAGTGATTTCACTCTTCTGCATGCATATTTTAATTCATTGTACCATGCATTAGTTATTTTGTACTGATCTGAGACTTTTTACCTCACTTTTACGAAATCACACCTGGGTCTCTACGAGGCATGATTTCGCTTGTACAAAATTGTGGTTGCCTGTTACGAGGTGTGATTTCACCTAGACTACATATGGGAGAAAATTAATATTCCAAACCTTAGATCTACATCATAGGTGGGACTTAGTACTACATTATGTTCTATGTTTTCATTATTTATTCTATTGTATTGTTATATGCTTGTTTTCTTCCAAAGGTTAATTTATGCTTCTATTTTCAAAGATCAAATAAAAGGACCTAGGGGGCTTGACTACTATACCTCTAAGAATTATTGTACAGTGGCCTAAGTATATACCTTAACACTAATTATATTTTCCAAGTGTTTCTTAAGTTATCTTGCAAGAACAGGAATTATTGATATCATTGGACAAAGGATAAAAGCTAGGATCAACCACCGAATAAGATAAGTGTTCCAATTAATATTTAGGTTGTTTGTTGAGTGCTTTCTATTTTTGTTATAAGCCCTACTTATTATTTAAAATAAAATACATTTAATTTATTTCTAGGCATTAAAGGATAAACAACATATAGTGTGCACTTAGGGTTAATATTGTTTGTGCATTTCCTCTTGAGCCCTTGCTTAAAGGTTTTTTATCTTAAAACCCTAGGGTTAGAAGAGAATTCAAAGAAAGAATCATTATAGGATTAGATCTTATCTTCTTGCATTATGTATTTTTGCATTATCCTTTATCTTTCATAGTATAAATCTAGAAATACCAAACATAGGTGATTGTATTGAATCAAATACATAAAATATTCTTGAAAACTAGAGGATTTGGAGTGAGTCCTTAAACCATTCCCGGTGAACCCTTACCCCCATATTTTACATCGAGTGTAGAGAATAATGTAGCCCCTGTGGTTAACCTCAAGGCTTCTCTCTCTCTACAAATCTGACTTTGAGAATCATACGTGATAGGGTGGTTTTCCCCCTCTACAAAGACAATGTATCGACATTTCCAAGATGTGGTTAATCTATCCACTATTCATAACATATGTGATGAAGATATTATGGTGAGACTCCTTGCACTCTCATTTAAAAGGAATATATTACATTGGTATCAAACTCTTGAGGATGGAAGCATCCACTCTTAGGTTAAACTTGTTGAGTCATTCATTCAAGAATTCAATGAATTAACAAACCTTTTTTTATTGCTTACTTAATTTACTACTATTCATAAATATTCCAAAGTAGCTATTATAGACTTCAATATCAGGTTCAACAAAACCTGGAGAAGAATTACCCAAGATATTAGTTCATCAAGCCCTTAATATTACATTTATTATCTTCATGCTTTCACCCCAAATTTAGTTTTGCAAATATGAATATCAAATGTAATGACATTCCCATAGGTGTTTTAGGCCATTATAGCAGTTGAGAATACCTTAATATTGATAGGAAAACTTCCACATAGGATTTTCATGCCATACTTCCCATAAGTTATCCAACCTCTATAGGAAACACAACTTCTGGTCATATCTACACCTTCATTGACACCCATTCCTATACCTAAAACTTTACCTCTACCTTCAAAACTAACCTTACCTGCATTACCTGCCCTAGAGCCCAAGGAATATTTGGTTATATAAGAAGTATTAACATTATTGAAAAACCTGGTAAATGATATGATAGCTATAAAATGGTTATAGATTTAAATGTATCAACCTAGAAGATTCCCTTATATCATAATAGATCAAGAGGACTCTACAAGCAATGTTGCAAGAAAATCTAACATTGTTTATAGTAATTAGGATGAAGGACCATCTAACTCCTTATCCAAATATATATATTAGTTTTTGGCCTAAAATGACCCACATAACATAGATACATGCATGATCCATTAGTATTAGGCTCAACTAGTAGTTGTAGAGAAGGTTGAGAAAGCACATGACAGTCAAGTAAACATGTTATTGGTATTAAACCAAGTTATGATCACAAGATACCTTGGAATATGAATGCATATCAATATTGAAAATATTCAATAAGAATACTTTGCAATTAAATCCACAAAAATTAGAGCCTTTCAAATTCTTAGCTCAACCTCAAAAAAATTGTAAAAATGAGAAAATTCAACCAAAGGTCCAACATCAACCTGAATAGAAGATGAAATAGTAACAACCAAAGCTAGAGCAAACAAAGGAGGCAAAATATACTCAAGAATATTCCAAAGAACAAGCCCAAAATAAATGTTGGTACCATTCTATAACCAAATGATAAATACTAGAAGCAACACAAGATTAATAGAGAAGATTTGATGAGCCCAAAATTAAAGAAAGGAAGTAGCCAATATCATTGGGATTTAACATTGTCAAAGTATTAAAGAAGGCCCCCTAAAAAGAAAACATGTATAATGCTTTAATGATTCTCAGATAAATTTACCTTCTTAGAACTTTGTTGAAGATTGTTAATTTTTAAGGTGTATCATGCTCAAAGCTTAACTTAACTCAAAGTCTACCTATTTCCAAAAAGGGAAATAATAGGCTACCTCCTTTTTATATCTCTACATATGGAAGGTTGGATTGTGCATAATTGCATGGTCAACTCTAAATCAATGACCACTATCATGCCTAAGGCAATTTGTGAGGCTATGGGGATGGAATAAACCTAGTCAAGTCATAGAGTATTACAGTTAGATGGTAAACCAATTGAAATGGTTGGAGTAATAAAATATATCTTAATGGTACTACATAAAGTACTAGAGATAATAGTTATATAATAAGTGATAGTAGTTGATCTCGAGCCATACTTTGGTCTCTACCTTTCCCAGGAATTCACAACAAAGTTGGATGGCTGCTTGTATTTATATTGTTTACATATGGTGATCCCACATAAAGGAAATAAAGTGAAGATATATGTGTAAAATAAAATCACCTACCACATTAAAAAAATTGAGGAAGATTGTATCAGCTTGATCAATGAAGAGATGGATCCCCTAGAGATAGTCATAGAGGAACTGCAAATAGAAGATGAATTGTCTCAAAAATTTTAATGCCATGATAAAAATTAGGATAGGAACATACTAAATGATATAGTCAAAACCACATACTGAATGATATAGTCAAGACCACAAATAACTAGATGCAAGAATAGCGTGAGAGCCAGAGTGGTGTTGGTGTCTCCTTTCAAGCAAATGAAGAAAATTTCTTATAGATTAACATGGAATTACACTAATAATGTAGCTAAATATGAGCCTTATACCATGGTCTACCACAAGCAAAAAAATAGACATTAAGTTGCTATCAATTTTTGGTGAGTCCAAAGTCGATGGTCAATTAGGTGACAAAGAAATGCAATAGTAAACATCACTATTTTAAAGCATATCGAAACAAAGTATGATACCTAATGGAAATATTTGAAGCAATAAATGTGAAAGTAATTCCCAATATTTAGAATGAAATAGCATATGCATTAGCCTCTCAGGGGGAAAATTTTGACCCAGCTACAGACTATGGTAAAAGGTCAAATACATTTAAGATGGTTTTCATACTGTCTATCCCAAATAAAGAGATATTTTTATAGGTATTTGAGAGTGATCAGTAAATTTTTGATTGATTAAATAATGAATCTATTTATGCAACACATTAAAAATATATACATCATGTTGACAAGTAGGAAGTAATTCAACAAAAAAATAATCATATCCAGAAAGGTTTGATTACCTTGGAAAGCCTATTTGATAACAACAACCAATAAACTAGATAGAATATGAAGATAGATGAATAAGAATTCAAATAAGTTTAGTTTAACCCAAAAGGAATCTAAATTTTGGAGTGTATTTCTCTAAAAAATATAAATATTAGCTAATGTCCTTGTGCAGAGAGTACTAAAACATAATAGCATGGAGTTACAATGACCTTCAATTCTAAAAAAATATGTCATGCAATACACTATAATTACTACCTAATGTTAGGTCATTTAGGAAAAAAATAGAGGCTAGTAAATCCTTAGATTGAGTCCATAATGAAATAGGAACTCCTTAAGGTACTCAATGCCAAGATCATCTATCCTATCAAACACTCTAAATGGATGGCAAATCTAGTCCCAATAAGGAAGAAAAATGGAGATATTTACCTCTGTGTTGTTTTCTGGAATCTCAATAAGGCTTCATTGAAAAATTATTATCCACTACCTTCAATTGACTAAATCCTACAAATAGTAGCCAAAGCAAAAATATTTTCATTTTTTTATGGTTTTTATGGCTATAATAAAATTGGGTAAGAGACAAAGATCAGCCTTCACCACTAAATGGGGAACTTTTGTGTATCATATAATACCCTTCGATCTATCCAATGCTAGATAAAATTTTTAGAAGGATATGGATTTTTTCTTTGATGATCTAGTTAACAAGATATTCCTCATCTAAATGGATGGCATCATGACAGTATTTTCCTATGATAATATGTAGCATCTAGATCATCTCAAGATAGTTTTTCAAAAATTCCAGTTGTTTGGAGTGTCACTCAACCCTGAGAAATTAATATTCTCTATTAATAAAGGTACACTATTAGGAAATTTTGTGTCCAAAAAATGATTGGCTATTGATCCATAACAATTTAAGGCTATATTAGCAATACCACTTCCCCTAAATAAAAAGACTCTATAGTACTGCTTTAGGCAAAACAACTTTATCCAAAAATTCATTTCTAATTTTACTCAAATAGTCAAGCCTATGACTGGGATTATACATAAAGAAGTGACATTTACATAGACCTTGGAAAGGAGAAAATATTTTGAGAAAATCAAGTAGGTAATAACACAAGCTCTTGTCTTAGTCAACCTAGACTATAGGAAGAAATTCATTCTATATGTTTATGGATTTGAGGATAGTTTTGTAATTGTATTAACACAAAATAATGATAGTCAAGAAGAGCACCCCATATCCTTTTTGAGCCAAAAACTCCATGCTTATCAAAATAATTGCAATTTTATAAAGAAGTAAGTGTTTATTCTTATGAAATCGCTCAAAAATATTAGATACTATGTTTCTTAGAGCAAATCATTGGTCTATGTAGTGCACCTAGACATCAAAAATTTTATCCTTCAAGGAGATTAAGAAGAAAATAGATTCAGGTGGATTACTAAGATACAAGAATATAAAATTAAACTCTAGACAACTATGTTGGTGAGAGGAAGAGCTCTATGTGAACAGTTAACTTCTACAGCTGAACCAAAACACAACTAGTGTATATAATATTACCTTGAAGTAGAGTCCAAGAATGAAGAATTCACACAAAAAGAATATTGGGTTACAAAATTGATCAAAATTCAAATGGGTAGGTTTTCAAAAGGATTTAATGCATCCCAAATACAAAGATACAAACTATAGGTCTTAATCTATGTCTTGCTACCAAAAGGGCTATTCAAAAAAAAAATTGGAGTCCTTTGATGCATCTAGCCAAAACAAACATAGAAAATACTAGATGATATGTGCTAAAGATTTATCAGAAGAAGAAATAATTTGGAACTTCCCCTAAAATTAGTCATTATAGAAGAACCATTTCAATAATGTGGACTTGACTTCATTGGAGTTATAAACTTTAATTAATATACCATGCACAAGTTCATGTTAATAAAAACTAATTATTTTATTAAGTGGTCACAAGCAATAGCAACGAAAAATATCGATCAAGATACTATGGTCAAGTTTTTGGAAGGGTTGATAACAATATTTGGCATCCTAGCAACCATAGTGATAGACAATAGGCTTGCCTTCATAGGTGTTAAAATTATAGAATTTACCAATAGATATGGCATCCTATGATTATTACCCATAAGGAAATGAATTGGTAGAGTCTACCAATAAGACCTTATTTAGAATCATCAAGATAATTATTAGATAAAATCAAAATATTTAGCATCTAATGCTTAATAAAGCCTTATGGGAAAACTGCAACATGGTAAAAAACGTATTAAAGGTTTTATCATACTCCTTGGTCTACAAAAAATAATATTGTCTATCTCTATATCTATAATTCTTTACAATGAAGCTAATAGTTAAATGAGAATTCCCAAATGTAAAGTCATTTGAAGCTTGAATGGTAAAATTATTATTTTTAGAAGAATAGAGACAAAAAGCTTATGATAGCTTTTGAGAATACCAAACATGTGTTAAGAAATGTATTGATAAAAAATCTTCACCCCAAAAATTCTAAATCAACAATTTAGTGCTTACATAGGATGAAGACAAAACAAAGTTGAGAAACCACCAAAAATTTGATTTATTTTTGTCTGGACCCTATCGAGTTGTTACAAAATGTGACTACAATGCATTCGAGTTGGTGAAAATGAACATCCAAATTTTTCCAATTCTGATAAATGGCTAGTATATAAATCACTTCATATAAAATAAATTTGCATCAAAATCATATCATATGTACATAGATATGTGAAATATAACAAGCCACAACAATTTTGAATTTTCAAAAGCCAATTGGCTAGAGAAAAAGCTGGTAGGCGACAAATTTTGAAATAAAGCATGCTTGTTGGCCAAATATGCAACTACATTAACTCCAATAAGCTTACCTAGGTGCTTGCATGTTTCCAAAGATTGCAAAGTTTTATTCAATAAAAAAATCAAAGCATGCATAATTAGTCACATTAATAGCACTAACGATCAATTTCATATTATAAAAGCAAAACTTTGAAGGTTTATTTTGCATAAAAATTGCTAAGTGGGAGATCATTCCAAGAAGTTAAAGCATCTTGAGAGGAAAGTGCAAAAAATCTCCACATGCAAGCATCAGTTGTTGCATTTGGCAAGTCATATTATATAAATTATTGTAATCAAAGCTTAGTGACCATGGTTGGTACTCAGTAGAGAATTATGAAAGGTAAGAAGGTTTAGAAAGAGCCAAAAGAGATGAAGACCACATGAGGAAAATTGGTGATATAGATCTCACTCTGAAAGCCAAGTATAAGAGTCTTAGGGATGTAGCCAAATAAAAGGGTCTAAATGTTTCAGCTAGCAGCATGAGCACAACTACATGACTCTTATTTATATCATCATAAATTCCTAAATTTGTGCATCCCTATCCAAAACTAGTACTAGCGATGGAAAAATACTACAATCCACAAACCAAGGAAGTCTCGATTTCAACAAGCCAAGTAATATTTCATATTATACCTAAAATTTTTATTGATGCATTCGTAGTAGGTGTTTACCTTGAGGTAATCCCAAATGCTTTACCACCCAAATATAGAGTAGATATTATGACCCTAAATACCTCAAATATGGAGGCAAGAACCTAAAAAATTGGCTTTATTGATAATTGTACCATCCTCTACCTAGCCAAAACATGCCTAAGCTCCCAATTTAGCTTGATGAATTCTAATATCCAGAAACACTTTCTATATTAGCTATAATCTTTGACTTGGAAATAGACAAGTATGTTTATGATTATAAAATTGCCATGGCCTATGCAATCACTAATTCTGTAATTATGGTGCAACCCACCCTATAAAAGGAACAATGGAAAAATGTTAAATAATGAACCAAGCCACAAGGACCAAGGGGTTGAAGCAACACTACATTAACCAAAATAGAGAGACTAAAAAATAGAAACAAGATAATGGAAGCTAACACAAAAACTACAATATCATATCATATATCAGAATTGATTGTGAATACAATGGAGAATCCTTGCTTAAATAGGCAAGGAAGATCCACCACAACAATAGGATCAATGAAGAAATAAGGATCAATACCCACCATACAAAAAGGAATGTGCGATATGATTCATGGATAAAATATCTCAACCCTCCAAATGTAATCAATGAGTGTAACTCCCTACGAATTCCAAATATCCCTATAATGTCTAAATAATATAAAAATATATATCCATGCATAAAGTGGGTGGGGAAAACAAACTAAACTAATTTAAAAATAAATTACCTAGGTGATCATGATCTAGAGTCTAAACACCTACTCTAACACCCTAATCCATTGGGCATTCCTCTTTTCTTTGATTGGACCCAATATTTGTGTACAAGAATGAATGAGCAACTGATAAAATTATAAATTTCAAAGTATGGAGTATTCAAATACCCATCACATCTAGATTGATTGTGTTTATATTGCACAATATATAGTATGCCATGGATAGCAAAAATTAAGAACCAGCAAGGAGGCTACCTAGTAGTAGTAGATTGGACATCTCTCATTAGAGATTCAAACTCCTATTATGAGTTCAACAGGCAATTTTTGGTCCTAATATTGAAAAGCATAAATGTAAAATTACCCTAGTTGTCTCAAAATGCGATGGAAAAACTCCACACTCCTCAGTAAGAGCTCAAATATTGGTATTTCCTAAAGGAAGGTACTATGATAAGAGTATGTGGCTTCATTGGAAATCCCTTCCCACTCCATTACTATGTCATTGATTGGATGTTTGGCATAGAATTTTGTTGATAAATTATTTAAATAAATACGTCTTATGTCACCAGCATAAAATAGGTTGGTACTTGTGAAGTGTCTTTCATTTTTTAGCCAATTATATTGACGGGATGAGGAAAAGATAAATTTTTAAAAATCCTGGCTCAACCATTTCAAACTACATACAATACAACATAAGTTGAAGTATGACCCAAAGGGTAGATTTAAGGTCAAATTGATAAGTTTAAATAAATCTAAGCTTCATGTATTTAATCACATCAGTTGGCAAGAGATAAAAACATTTTTAATTATTTGAAGGAGAAGGAAGACGATTGGGACATAAGAAAGATGCAATAACTTCCTCCTTAGAGTAGTTTCTATGACATGGTAAAACCTTTTGAGCCATAGAAAATAAAGACTAGATTTTAAGTGAAGAATTAATAAAAGCAATGAAGAAGAAACTAAGATGGCCAATAGAAAAAATGTAGAATGGTGGATGTATAGATGTGAACACGACCTAAAAATCTCAAGATATGGGCTTGATATAGACAAATACTTCTTAGAAATATATGATACAAATGTAAATACTTGGAAACCTAAAGAAGAATGAACTCATCCTATAATCAGAGGAAGAAATGAAGAAGGATACGGAGATAAATTTTCCAAATAAGAAGAGGAATAGAGTGAGCAAGTAGGTCTTGAGAAAGAGCCTATTGTTGAAGAGATGTTAATTTGTTAGCTTTTGAGGATATATGCAGTGGGAGAGATCTAACATAGGTCCTAATAAGATGCAAAAAATATGAAAGAAAGTAATTCTACAATATGACTGAAATATACTATAAATAGAAATGATGAAAATACAATGCAGTATGGAGGTAATGGTCACTCCATCAATACAAGCTAAAGAGCTACATTGTACTCCATACAAGAGTTCTACTACTATCTACTACTCTCTACTACAATGCACTTGATATATGATATGTCTCTATGAGGCCCTTTATATAGGAAGATAGATTCCTTGGCCAACACTCTACCTAGTTGTACAAGGGGACACCTTGCACATTACAACTTGCACATTGCCACTTGTGCATTTATTACATTGCTTGAAGTAACTAGCTAACTTCCCCCTAAAGTAATCTCCTACTCTAACTATGTACCAAAGGTGGTACATTTACATGACCCAAATGATGTAATATACTCTAACTCTAACACCCCTCTGTATTACATTATTTGGGTATTGAAGATTTCAATCTTCAATATGGATCTTCTTCTTCAGAATGATCTTCAACTTGATCTGGTCCTCTGTATTCACATTGCATTGTATGCCTTCTTGAATTGGTTCTTCTTCTTCTTCTTTATTGGAGTCAAAACTAGAACTTGTATTCTCCTTCATTGCTTACTGTAATCTGATCAAGCAAGTAGTTAGTGTCTTCATATGATGCAAAGAGAGTTGTAGCTGAGGGTTCTTTAGTATTTATGATTTCTTTGCTATTCATGTCTTCTTTGCTAAGATCTCTTTTAGCATGTATTTTCTTCCTTTTCTTCCTTCTATAATTCTACATTGATACTAGTGGAATTTTTGCTTCATGAGGAGTTAGTCTATCATCACAATAATATTGATTTGTATTGCTAGCTTGCTTCATGTGTTGAGTGAGTACAAACACAATTAATGATAGGTAAATCATCAAACACTCCTCGGATGTGAATATAACTATATTTTGTGAATTCCACCATGCCTTAAAGAGGTTTTCATGAAGATAACCAATTAATGCTTCAAAGCTACCCTATTTTGCTTCTTTAAGAAATAAGGAGAATCTCTCCTTATCACTAGTTGATATATTCTCATATCCTTCAAGGTTCAAGGGTATCTATCAAGTTTTGAGAATATAATTCCATTTCATGAAATAATTATTTATTAATAAAGGCATTTCTTATTATTTCATCCATATTCCTTCTTGATAGGTTTTGAGATAGTGTTTCTTGTTATTCCTTAGAATTGTAAATATGGATTTGATAGTAGTCCTTTAAATACTCTGAATTGAATCTTTGAAGTAGTCTACCTTATGACTCCCTAGTTTAGAGTATATGAATTTGATTTGATAGAACCTTTGTAGAGCTTAGGTTTTGTAGGCTTCCTTATATCTCCCTAGTCAAGAGATAAAATTCTTATAGAATTTATAGAAACCTTATGATTCCCAAATGGATTGAGTACTTGATAAATTTTGAATGAATGCTATTATTATCAAGTTTTGTAGAATGCCTTATGTCTCCCTAGTGATTTTGAATATGTTGTATGAGTGATAAAGTGCTTTTTGTGAATAGTAGTTCAATTTTAGGTTGATTTTGTAAAGTTTTGTAAATACCAAAATCAACTTTTGTTACTCCTTATTTCTCCTATTGAACTAAGCACTTTCTAATTTGATGAGGTTCTAATGGTTGGATTTCTTTTACCCCTTTAATGTAGTTTTGAGACAAGAATACCAATTAATTTCCAACTCTTGATAATTCTTAATGAACCTCTTTTTATAGCTTTTGATATTTGATATTTAATGTTTCTAAATTCCAATATCCTACTTTGGTGTAGTATTCCTTATAACTCCCTAATTTGGAATATTAGAAAACAATAATATTTGCAATAATGGAATTTTAATTTTCCAGGTAGAAATCCTTATTTCTCCTAAGTTTAATTTGCAAATATTAAGCTATAAATTTCCTTTAATTTTTGCTTTCAAATATGGTTGATTTTCCTATAGTTTTCAACCTTATATTATACCCTTATAACTCCTATTAATGAAAGAAAATTAGAATAAGGTAAATTCTTACCTTTGTAATGTTGCAAACCCAAAATATTCGGCGCTGAATTCGATCATAGATGACAACAAGCTTTATGTCCTTTCTTTGGGTGCTATAGCCAATGGAATGCTTTGATTCTTCCTTGGCTTCAATGCTTGGATGGTGGCACCTCAATTCTAGAGTCTTTGACCTCCCTTGACTAGAGCCTTTAATGCTCTTCACCTTTCTTCCATGCTGCAACTCAGGCTGCTACGAATGTGCTATGAATATGGCTATGAATGTTTTTATGAATGCTGACCTCCTTGGTCTTTGGCACCTTTTAATAGAAGAGGAATCTTGAAATGTGTGACAAGTGTCATGATGGTTATCTTTGAGCACTTGAGGGATGAGAAGATGCTTATTGCCACTTGTAAATTTTTTCCAGGTAAAGGATGAGTATTACAGTCTTGGATGAGTGCTCATTCTTTTTGATGACATGTGTCTTCTTCCTTCTAACACACCAACCTTCTTCCTTGTAACATTTTCTTGGTCAAACTTGCAATGGATGGGTGCTCATGTGGGAAACATTAGGATTTCCTTCTAGGTGACAAGTGTTACCTTCCCTTTGTGCATGAGCTTTCTATGTAATGCCTCTTCAACGTATCTTTGCAATACCCTTATTAACAATGCAACACGACCAACTCTTCCTTTGTTCGATGGTGCTTGGTATGAGTTGGTTCCAGCTAGAGTGGAGAGCAATGCCTTTGGAGACTTGGAGCTAGGATTTGAGCAATGATCTTGAAGGCTTCAAGCAATGCTATGGTGGAGTTTGAAATACTCCAATGATGCTCCTTGGATGTACATCTAGTGTAATATTTTATGCTTTGTTTCCCTTATTTTTTCAACCTATTATGAAATCCCTTTTGTAGATAATATTGCCCTTGAATATAATGCTTCTCCTTTCTTTGTATTGTGCTTTGTTTGCTTGTAGGTTCGACTATCCAAATCATAGAAGATATGAGCCTTTTGAGAGGCTCTTCTACCTTGCTTGGAGAATGCTCTTTACACGACCACTTTGAGATGATTTTACCTTGTGAAGAATGTGCCTTTGAGGCACTTTAAACTTTATCCTTTTTCCTACGTAGGATAGATTAGTCTGGTGCAAGATAATGTAAATAAACTTGTAAATAGAATACCTTCTTTTTGCACCTCCTTTTGCACTCTATTCTGTTGGTTTTAATGGTGGCTTTCTTGTAGGCAAGGGCTGATTTGACGTTGTCTCTTTTGCTAGACAACTCTCTCCTTTGCTTGGTTACTTTGGTAATAAACCCAAGCTAATAACCATGTAGATAGAAGATTTTTGTAGAAGTAATTTTTGCACTATTTTTTCTCTGTAAATAGCCTTTAGTGCACTTTGAATCTGAGACTCACCAAGTCTCGATTTGAAGCTTCTTTTGCTGATTTGATGGTGGCTTTCTTCTCCACTTCCTTGGAGGAATCTGATCTGATTTTTGGTGGCTTCTTTGGGCCATGAAATGTTGTAGGTTCTATGCACCAAATAGTGTCTCTAGACACTTTGATAATCTATTGGTTTTTGTGTCCTTGATCTTTAACAATCAACAAACACAAACTAATCCTTTTGAGAGTAACTAGTTAAAGATTAACTAGTGTAGTGCTAATGGATTAATAATGCACTTTAATGGTAACAATAATCTCTCCTTATTGCTCCAATAAACTCTCAAAATAATTTTTAAATGCACTTAATAATCTTCTACAACTTTTCAAGAGTAATATGTAATGAACCCTTAATGAGTATTCTGCAATTTTTCACTACAATCAATATTGTAGGATGTAGTCTTCTTGCTTTCTAAATAGATAATAGGTAGATGATAATTTTATTTCTTTCAAAAATATCTAACTCCTATTAAATGTGCAAATATATCTTAAAATGAATTCTCCTTTTTGCACTTTCTTGAAGACTATAATATGGGTTCTTCTTCTTGCAACTTTTAATCCAAATATGGTGCTTAATAGAATTTGATAATGAACCCTAATTTGAAGTTCAACTAATTGCACCCTAGTTGCTTACCTTTAATGGCTTCTGAAGTAGATGTAGATCTTGGTGTTTGATTCACCAAGTTGTTGCCTTGTAGTGGATGAATTCATAGCTTCTTGTTGACTATCCTGAACAACTTCTTGCTTCACCAAACTGTGGTCTTGAACTTTCTATCTTGAGCCTAGGGTTTGGTGGCCTGATCCTTCCAGTGATATTCTATTTTCTATTGTAGATTTAGAGAACTCTTTTCTCTGAACTATGCCTTCTTGTTGTGAGAGGTAATCTCCAAATCTCTTAGATTTGGTAGGCTTCTTCTATCTGAATCCTCCTTCAATCTTCTTGTTGAATTCTATCTTCAAACAAGATCTTCTTCTTCTCAAGATTTTGAATGTCTTGAGGTCTTCACTGGATTCTTCTTCTAGGATTTGGCACTCCTTGCCAAATTCTTCTTCTCTTGGGCTTGTTGTCGGATGGCGATAATTGTCCCAAGTCCTTCACTATCAGGAGCTTTCTCCTTGGTAGTGGATTTCTCCAATGAGTTCTCCTAGGAACTCTTTTGATGATGCTTCCATGAGCTCTGCAACAAGGCTCTCCAAGCCTTCTTCTTTTTCCTCCTTGAGACCTCTCCAAGGTCTTCTATCTTGCAGCTTCTCTGGTCTTCCAACTGAGACCTTTTCTTCAACCTTCTACTTCTGGAAGTGTTGGTGATGAGATCTTCTTCTAGGATCTCTAAAATATGCTACTTCTCTGATCAGGAATAGGGCTCTGTTAGTCCCTTTCTATCTCTTCCAATATTGGAAGTTTTTCCAATGAGATCTACTTTGGATCTCTTCAACTTCTTCTGAAATAAGTCTTTAATCAGTAAAGGAGATCACCAATCTCCTATTTCATGGACTCTTCTCTAGAGTCTTCTTTAGTAACTCTTCTTTGGAGTCTTCTTCTAAATCAAGAATTCTTCTTCTAAAACTCTTCTTGAAGTCTTCTTTAGGAACTCTTCTTTGGAGTCTTTCTTCTAAATCAGGAATTCTTCTCTAAAGTCTTCTTCAGAATTAAGGCTTCTACGACCTTCTCTACTTCTACACTCTATAGGTATTGATCTTGAATGGAGATCACCAATCTCCTATCTCCTTCTTGACTCAACTTCTAGAGTCTATTCTTCCTTGAGTCTGCTATAAGGCTATTGTGGCCTTTTCTTCACTTCTACAATCTACAAGATTTGCAGCTCTTGTAATGGGACCCTTTTTTTAAGGTCTTTGAAATATTTAGTCTTCTCCTTGTTGTTGCAAGTGCTGGAATGATTCTAAGAAGATATTCTTCCTAGCTCTCTTGTAGGAAGCTTCCCAACCTTTTTCTTAAATCTCCTTTTCCTACAACAAGTTGTTAGAAACTGGAATGAAAGAATTTATAATTCTAAACCAAGGCTTCTATGGCATTTTTTGGATCAAGGCTTCTATGGCCTTTCTTCTAGATCAAGGCTTCTATGGCCTTTCTTCTGGATCAAGGCTTCTATGGCCTTTTTTTTAATGTGAAGTTTTTCAATCTAGCAATGGAGATCTCCAATCTCCAAACTTCACCAAGACTCTACTCCTAGAGTCTCTTCCATAATGTCTATTTTCTTACAATAAATAACTTTAGATAATGGTTAGCATGAAAATATCTAGATCTCTTGAGATCAGTAATCTTCACTAGTTGATCCATCAAACTAGTGGAATGAAATGTTGAGTCCTAGTCTTCACGAGTTTTCCTGCAACTCTGTGGAAAGACTCTAGCCAGATGTAATCTCAAAATTTTTGTAACTGAGATTTATTTTAGTCCTCACTTGTGACTCTCCCTATTCCTATCTCGATTCACCATGGCTCTGATACCACTATTAGATTTTGAGGATATATGTAGTGGGAGAGATCTAACACAGGTCCTAATAAGATGCAAAAAATATGAAAGAAAGTAATTCTGCAATATGACTGAAATATACTATAAATAGAAATGATGAAAATACAATGCAGTATGGAGGTAATGGTCACTCCATCAATACAAGCTAAAGAGCTACATTGTACTCCATACAAGAGTTCTACTACTATCTACTACTCTCTACTACAATGCACTTGATATATGATATGTCTCTATGAGGCCCTTTATATAGGAAGATAGATTCCTTGGCCAACACTCTACCTAGTTGTACAAGGGGACACCTTGCACATTGCCACTTGTGCATTTATTACATTGCTTGAAGTAACTAGCTAACTTCCCCCTAAAGTAATCTCCTACTCTAACTATGTACCAAAGGTGGTACATTTACATGACCCAAATGATGTAATATACTCTAACTCTAACATTAATCACAGGAGAAAAGTAATTTGAAAGCTTAGTAGTAACAAGTCTGGAGGGACAATAGCCCCAAGAAATAAGCTCAAGATGGCATCAAGAGAACCCTTCATTCACACTAGATGAGTTCCAACAAGTTACCTCCACAAAGGATTTAAAATGATTACAAATATGGGCTATGTTGGAGGAGGCTTTGAAAAAACATAATCTCAAGTACTTGAGCCCCTATAAGTAGAATGGAGACCATGAGGACTAGCTCTTAGATCCATCACTACTAAGTTCAATAAAAATGATGCTACATAGTTTGTAGTAGCATCATCCAAGCCCCTAGCTCACCCAATATATGTAGCAACAACTAAATCTATGCAAGGAGCGGTTCAAGTTAGAAAAAGTAGAAATGAAGTAAAAATTAGATTGAAATAATATCTATAGCAAACACAATAGCAATTCCAAGTGACACTTGAAGTCGGTGATAGCCACTCTAAAAATGGAGAGGTAACTCACCCTAATTTACAATCTTCTAATCCCTCAAGAAGAGAGAAAATAAATGCAATAGCCAAAGCACTACTTTAACAACACAAGAAGTAGTTACACCAACTCAAGTAGTTACACCAACTCAAGAGAAATCCCAAGTGGAAGCAATAGGTATGTTTTCTCAAAACATTGCTACTAGTTCTACTCTCTTTATCCCTGTTTCCATCCCCTCTTCTCTTTCACCACCACAACAACTCATCTAAAAAGAAGCACCACGTAACCCACCTTCCATAATGTCCATCTCACAATTTAAAAATCCCATGAGTACTACTCTATTGATTCAAAAGTTCCTTTCATAGCCATTTCATATACTCCAATCCATATTCATTACATCACAACCTTCCAATAATCTAGCCATGGGCACCCTCAATCAACTCATAAAAATGGATCAAAATATTAAAAAATTGTGGGATGAAAGGCTACCAAGAAAAGAAAGAAGAGGGAACCTCCAAGACTAATAAGCATGTTCAACCTAATTATTAACAAGTAGATGAGAGAAACAAGTATTCTTGTTAGACTCACAGTGACACTGAGAGGGGGGTGAATCGGTGTGATCTTTTAATATTTTAAACTTGCAATACTTAAAGCTGAAATAAAGCAAATTTAAACCAGATATAACAAGAGAGCATCACACACAACACAGATTTAACGAGGTTCACCAATGTGGCTACTCCTCAAAAATGACTGCTTGGACTACCATCCAAATCCAGCCTTTGCAAAGCAACAACTTTACAACTTATTTACCAGCACCAACTGGAAGGAGCACCAACCCCTCAATTTTTTTGCACCAACAGAAAGGAGCACTAACCCCTAATTCACCAGCACCTACTGGAAAGAGCACCAACCCCTTATGCCAAGCTGCAACTTGGACTTCAATGAAAATAACAGAAAAATACCTTCAACCTTTTGCAAACTGTCTGCTGTTTCTGTACACTCTGCTTCTCCTGCGCAATTTCTTTGCACCACCAGTTTGCTTCTACGCAATAGCCCCACGCACTTCGCTCTAACACAAACAACTGATCGCTTCTGCTCCTTTGCGCTTTCCTGCTCTCAGTTCGCTCTCACTTCGCACTTAGATCGACACGACTCAACCTCTGCAACCCGTGCACTTAATTCACGCAAATTCGATACGCACACTTCACATTCTCAAACTCCAAAATAGCCCTCCTTAAATAATAGAAATTTCAATAATAAATCTTGAACTATAGTCGGCTGTAACCCTAAAGATCATCGACTACAAAACCCTAAATTTTATCGACCCAGATTCAACTTTGTCGACTTCAACCCTAAAGATCGTCGACTACAAAACCCTAAATTTGATCGACTACAAACCCTAAAAACTATCGGCTTGCATCGGTCTTTGTCGGCCTCGACTGCCCTGCAACTCTTCTATTGTTGTTGCCATGAAAACACGTGTCGCGATATCACGACACTTCTGCCTTTAGAGACTTGCATTCTGTTCCTGTCACGATATCATGACACTTTTGTCTTTGATAGCCTCTACTTTGCTTTTGTCGTGATATCGTGACACTTCTATCTCTTTCTGCCCTTCTTGCCTTTTACCCACGAAAATACAGCATGTCACGAAATCGTGACATTCTCGGCCTCCTTGTTCACTTCTTCGCTTGCAACCGCAAAAACCAGACATGTCACAAAATCGTGACACATTCACCCTCTCGCTACTCTACTTGGCTTGCTCTAGCGAAAACAAACCATGTCGCAAAATCGTGACATCTTTCTCTGCCTTGTGTCTTTTCTGCCGTTCGCCCGTGAAACCGAAACATGTCACGAAATCGTGACATCTTCACTGCCTTGTCTCTTTTCTGTCTTTGGCCCAAAACTGAACATGTCACGAAATCGTGACACTTCTCTTGCCTTATGCCTTTTCTATCTTTGCCCAAAACGGAACATGTCACGAAATCGTGACATCTTTGCTGCCTTGTCTCTTTTCTGTCTTTGGCCTGCAAAACCAAAAAATGTCACGAAATCATGACACTTTTTCTACTTGGAACTTTCTCTTCGAACCTGTCACGAAATCGTGACACTTTTCATCCTTAGCGCTTTTTCTCCGAACATGTCACGAAATCGTGATTGTTTTCTTCCTTAACGCTTTTTCTCTAAACATGTCATGAAATCGCGACAATTTTCTTCCTTAGCGCTTTTTCTCCAAACATGTCACGAAATCGTGATAGTTTTCTTCCTTAGCGCTTTTTCTCCAAACATGTCACGAAATCGTGACAGTTTTCTTCCTTAGCGCTTTTTCTCCGAACATGTCACGAAATCGTGACAGTTTTCTTCCTTAGCGCTTTTTCTTCAAACATGTCACGAAATCGTGACAGTTTTCTTACTTGCCTTCTCTGCTTCCAACATGTCACGAAATCGTGATAGTTTTCCTTGCGCCTTCTCTCTCCTCGGCCATGTCATGAAATCATGACAATTTTGCTTGCGCTTTCTCTCTCCTCTAACATGTCGCGAAATCGTGATAGTTTTTCTTGCCTGCTGAACATGTCGTGATATCGTGACACTTTTCTTACTTGTCTTTTTCTTTGATCTTTTGCAAATAGGCAACTATGGTCTTCTTGGAAACTCACTGTCCATGCTCTGAATAACCTTTGAACTTCTGTCCTCTGCATCTGAATGACTTCTGAACTGCCTGTCCACTGCATCATTAGATCTAACTGCCTGTGTTGACAACAATGACAAAACTCTTGCAACACCTTGCTCAACAATCTCCCCCTTTGGAATTGTTGGCAACACCTGTGTAAATTCCTGTAACTCTTCTCCCCCTTTGTCAATAATACCAAAGGGCTACTGCAGACTCCCCTTGAGTCCATACACACAATTCTCAGGCACAATTTGTTGCACTTAGCACAAATTATGATCATGAGCAAAAGAATAGTCAAATACTCAAATGCTCCCCCTGAGAAAGTGATCCCTATAGCTAGTCACTTCTTGGGAAGTGTGACTACTCCCAATTTGTTTTGAAGGTACTCAAACACTTCCTTGGGCAATGGTTTTGTAAAAATATCTGCTACTTGTTCTGTGGTTGGGACAAAATCCAATTTAACTTCTCCTTCTGCAACTTTCTCCTTCAAAAAATGATACCTGATGGCAATGTGCTTTGTGCGAGAATGCATAACTGGATTCTTGGAGATGTTAATTGCACTGGTGTTATCACATTTTACTATTATTGGCTCACTGAAATTAATACCAAGATCTTTCAGAGTTTGTTTCATCCACAAAACTTGTGTACAACATGTTGTTGCTGCAATATATTCTGCCTCAGCTGTAGATAAAGAAACTGACTCTTGCTTCTTACTGTGCCATGCAACCAATCTGTCTCCCAGATAGAATGCGCCTCCACTGGTACTCTTTCTGTCATCTACACATCCAGCCCAATCTGCATCTGAATATGATATAAGAGTGAAGTCTTTACCTTTTGGATACCACAACCCATACTCCATGGTACCCTTGAGATACCGAAGAATCCTTTTTATTCTTGTCACATGAGTCTCTTTGGGACTGGCCTGAAATCTTGCTACCATGCAAACTCCTACTAGAATATCGGGTCCAGTAGTCTGTTAAATATAGTAAACTTCCAATAATTGATCTGTACATGGTTTGATCTACAGGTGGAGATTTGTCATCTTTACTCAACTTGCGACCTGTCACCATAGGAGTGCTAAGCGGCTTACGAGTCCTCCATTGTGAATCTTTTTAGCATCTCTTTCACATATTTGACTTGGGAAATAAATATGCCTTTCTCATTTTGATTAACTTGTAACCCAAGAAAGTAAGACAGTTCACCAATCATAGACATTTCAAATTCTTTCTGCATTTTATTTGCTAAGTCTGTACATGATTCATCTTTGTTGCTGCCAAATATGATATCATCTACATAAACAACAAGAACAATGAGATGCCCATTTTCTATTTTGACATACAGATTACTGTCCACCATACCTTTCTTAAACCCCTATTGAGAGAGATAGTTATCGAGCCATGCATACCATGCTCGGGGTGCCTGTTTTAAGCCATATAAAGCTTTCTTTAATTTGCAGACAAGATTGGGATCTTCACCAATTTGGAAACCATCTGGTTGTTCAATGTAAACTTCTTCTTCAAGTTTTCCATTTAAGAAAGCTGATTTTACATCCATCTGGTAAACTCTGAAATTCTTATGAACTGCTAAGGCTAGAAACATTCTGATTGCTTCTAATCTGGCCACAGGTGCAAAAGTCTCTTCAAAATCAATGCCTTCAACTTGTGCATACCCTTTATAGACCAATCTAGCTTTATTTCTAACTACCTGTCCGTCTTCATTCAATTTATTTTGAAATATCCATTTGGTGTCGATTACATTCTTATTTGTCGGTCTAGGAACTAATTCCCAAGTTCTGTTCTTTTCAATCTGATCTAACTCTTCATTTATTGCCTTCATCCAGCTATCATCTTTGCTTGCTTCAGCTATATTTTTGGGCTCAATGCTGGATAAAAGAGAGTAGTTACTTACTACTTTCTTTCTTGTCTGAATACCAGTGTGGGATCTCCAATTATTTGATCTCTGGGATGATTCTTCTGCCAATTGCCTGTTTTGAATTTCTTGTTTTCTTCCACCTCTGAGTCATCAATTAAATCATCTGAGTTAAGAGTTGGTTTCTTTTCTGTTTCATTTTCCTCATCTCCTTCAATGACTTCTTCATAAATTGGGTAGTTTTCTTCATAGTTAACTGTTCTTTCCCTTCCTTCATCAAATTTAACATCAACACTGTCCACAATTTTCTTGAGTCTCTTGTTGTAGCATTTATAAGCTTTGCTTTTTATCGAATACCCAACAAAGACACCTTCATCTGCTCGATTTTCAAACTTCCCAAGATTGTCTTCAGTTTTTTTGATGTAACACTTATAGCCAAAAACTTTGAGGTGTTTTGTTGTTGCCTTTCTACCAAACCACAGCTCATAAGGAGTTTTGCTTTCATGAGTTCTCAGCATGTACCTGTTTTGGATGTATACTTGCGAGTGTGGACTGCTTCTTTCCAAAATCTGTCTGCTATTTTGTTTTCAGCCGACATAGTACGTGCCATTTCTTGTACTTGTTCTATTCTTTCTTTCTACCACGCCATTCTGTTGGGGTGTTCTAGCTGCTTGAATATTGTCTCCTGATACCATGCCGTTCACAGTATTCTATAAACTCATCTGAGATGAATTCTCCTCCTCTATCTGATCTCAAACATTTAATTCTTTTTCCTGTTTCATTCTCAACTAGATGTTTGAAAGATCTGAACATTCCAAAAGCTTCTGTTTTATTCTTTAAGAAGAATATCCATGTCATTCTGGAATAATCATCAATACACAACATAAAGTATTTGTCACCATTTATGCTTTGAGTTCTCATGGGTCCACACAAGTCTGTATGTATAAGATCCAGAGGTTTGCTGGTGTGGTACTCTTTTGTTTTGAATGAGGTTCTGGTTTGCTTTCCCTTTTGACATGAAGCACAAATGCTATTTGAAGGTTTTTTGATGGTTGGAATGTCTCTTACTGCCTGTTTCGAGCTGATTTTCACTAGATTATCAAAACTAATGTGTCCAAGCCTCTTGTGCCATAGCCAGTTTTCTTCTTCCTGTCCAATGAAACAATTACCTTCTGAAGTTTTTGAGAGTGTGTACAGGTTGCCAGATGTCCTTGATCCAGTAGCTATCAATTTTCCACTGTTTGATTTCCTGACTTCATAGCCTTGCTTCTTGAAAACAACTTCATGTCCTTTATCACGAGATCCGATTGACACTCAATAGGTTATGTTTCAAACCATCCACAAACAAAACTTCTTCTGACTTGATCTTCCCATCACTAATTTTAACTGATCCTTTTCCGATTATCTTAGCTCCATCATTATTTCCAAATTTTACAGAACCACCCTCATATTTCTGTAATTTTTCAAATTTTTGTTTATCACCTGTCATATGACTTGAGCATCCGCTGTCAAGTATCCATGGTACCCTTTTACTCTGTGCCTTGAAAGTTGTTTGAACTATTAGGGATTCCTTTTCTTCCTGAGGCTGCTCTTTCTGTTTCCACTCTGATTTGGCTACCGTATTGGGCTCTAGTTTGGACTTTCCTTTTCCAGTATCTTGAGTATATCTTTCAGAAGGATTTCTATTTTGTCTTGTCCTATTTGGTTGAAATTTTCTTTTCTGAGGTTGATTTGCAGCTGAAGGACTACGATAGTTTCTTGCAATATGTCCAAAGTTATGACAATTAAAACATTCTACTGCATAATTTAACGGTGAAAAAGCATTTCTACTGAAAATATTTCTTGGTCCTACATTATACTTGCAATCTGCAATTTTATGCCCATAACCATTACACTTGAAACAGAAGCCGAGAAAAGAAATGATTGAACCTGACGAGATGGTTTTTGCCAGGTTGTTGTAGGAGCCATAGATCTTCTTTTCTTTTGATGAGTGACCTTGGTAAATCCATCATTGTCGGTTCTCCTTTCGGGCCTGGCATTACTGCTTTCATTTGCCTGAGTTGTTTTTCTTTCATCAGTCTGTTTCTTCTCTTCATTCCTTACAGTTTCTACATTTCTGGCTTTTGGTCCATTTGACGATTCTCCTTCCACGAAGCCTAGACCAAACTTGATGCCAGCAGGTCTTTGATCACTTAAAATTTTATCCGACTTCATCGAACTTTCTTCACGCTTTTGATGGCAGCTAATTTTTTGATCCAGTTCTTGCATCTGCATTCGTAGACTGACATTCTCTTCTTCTAGTTTACAGCGAGTAATCTATCTTCATGGTTATCTAAACTTCGAGATCCTCAGACATTTTCTTGTATTCTTCTGTCTGTATTTTTAAACTGGTTATGATGTCATTTGCATCCTCAAGCTTTCTTGAAAGTTTATAATTCTTTCTTTTCTCAGATTTCCATTCTACAAGAGCAGAGACCAGCTCACCTTCTAGATCTACTTCAGCCTCAGGATTTTTAGCAGAAACTTTAGAATTCATTACTTCCCTCTTTTTTGATTGTTCTACCTCTTTCGATTTTTTTGATTCAAATGCCATGAACAGAGCTTCACCTGTTTCTTCTTCAGAATCCTCACTAGAGTTGTCCTCTGAAGAATTTGCATTCCTGGAGATGAAGCTTTTCTTTTTGAAGTTGCCTTTCTTGAAGTTTGATTTCTTCTTCCAGTCACTTCTTTCTTGGTGCGAAGCTTCCTCACCCTGGTTCTTCTCATTGAGAGGACATTTTGTCGCAAAGTGCCCAATGCCTCCATAGTTAAAGCATTTGAATGGTAGCTTTCCTCTGTATTTTCCTTTTCCCTTTCTCAGTTTTTTGACAAAATTTGCTTCCATTTCATCTGATACATCCTCTTCTTCAGACTCTTGTTTTGTGTCTTTGCCTTTTAGGGCTTTAAAGGCTGCTTCTCTATCTGTGGGATTAGACCTTCCTATTCTCATTTCAAAAGCAGTCAAAGAACCATGCATCTCATCCATACTAAAGCGATTTAGATCTTTAGCTTCTTCTATGGCTGAGACTTTAGAATCAAACCTTGGAGGGAGTGATCTTAATACCTTTTTCATGATCGTAGCATCATCCATATCTTCGTCGAGACCTCTGATTGAATTAGTGATTCCATTGACTCTTAGCATGAAAGCCTCTATGTTCTCATCATTGTCCATATTTAAGGATTCGAATTGAGCTCGATGTGTTTGAAGCTTGGCCTCCTTGATCCTATCGTCTCCTTCATGAATGTTCTCTAGTTTATCCCATACATCTTTCGTTGATTCACAATTTATGATCTTGACTAGCTCACTGTCCACTAATCCACACATGATGGCATTTTTTGCTTTCGAATCATTTTCAAATGCCTTTTTACCGACAGTGTCTGTTGGAGCGATGGCGGGAGCTTTGTAACCATTAACTACTGCACCCCAGATGTCAAAACCCAAAGCACGGAGATATGTCTGCATTCTTATTTTCCAGAAAGCATAATTAGTTCCATCAAACAATGGTGCTTTGTTTGAGGAGAAACCTTCACCACTTGCCATTGCGTCACTTCCAAGATCTCCCTAGCTGATTGAGCCTATTCAGGAACCTTGCTTGATACCAATTGTTAGACTCACAGTGACACTGAGAGGGGGGTGAATCAGTGTGATCTTTTAATATTTTAAACTTGCAATACTTAAAGCTGAAATAAAGCAAATTTAAACCAGATATAACAAGAGAGCATCACACACAACACAGATTTAACGAGGTTCACCAATGTGGCTACTCCTCAAAAATGACTGCTTGGACTACCATCCAAATCCAGCCTTTGCAAAGCAACAACTTTACAACTTATTTACCAGCACCAACTGGAAGGAGCACCAACCCCTCAATTTTTTTGCACCAACAGAAAGGAGCACTAACCCCTAATTCACCAGCACCTACTGGAAAGAGCACCAACCCCTTATGCCAAGCTGCAACTTGGACTTCAATGAAAATAACAGAAAAATACCTTCAACCTTTTGCAAACTATCTGCTATTTCTGTACACTCTGCTTCTCCTACGCAATTTCTTTGCACCACCAGTTTGCTTCTGCGCAACAGCCCCATGCACTTCGCTCTAACACAAACAACTGATCGCTTCTGCTCCTTTGCGCTTTCCTGCTCTCAGTTCGCTCTCACTTCGCACTTAGATCGACATGACTCAACCTCTGCAACCCATGCACTTAATTCATGCAAATTCGATACGCACACTTCACATTTCAAACTCCAAAATAGCCCTCCTTAAATAATAGAAATTTCAATAATAAATCTTGAACTATAGTCAGCTGTAACCCTAAAGATCGTCGGCTGCAAAACCCTAAATTTTGTCGGCCCAGATTCAACTTTGTCGGCTTCAACCCTAAAGATCATCGACTACAAAACCCTAAATTTGGTCGACTACAAACCCTAAAAACTATCGGCCTGCATCGGTCTTTGTCGGCCTCGACTGCCCCTACAACTCTTCTATTGTTGTTGTCGCAAAAACACATGTCGCGATATCATGACACTTCTGCCTTTAGAGACTTGCATTCTATTCCTGTCATGATATCATGACACTTTTGTCTTTGACAGCCTCTGCTTTGCTTTTGTCATGATATCATGACACTTCTATCTCTTTCTGCCCTTCTCGCCTTTTACCCATGAAAATACATGTCACAAAATCATGACATTCTCGGCCTCCTTGTTCACTTCTTCGCTTGCAACCGCAAAAACTAGACATGTCACAAAATCGTGACACATTCGCCCTCTCGCTACTCTACTTGGCTTGCTCTAGCGAAAACAAACCATGTCACGAAATCGTGACATCTTTCTCTGCCTTGTGTCTTTTCTCCGTTCGCCCATGAAATCGAAACATGTCACGAAATCGTGACATCTTCATTGCCTTGTCTCTTTTCTATCTTTGGCCCAAAAACTGAACATGTCACGAAATCATGACACTTCTCTTGCCTTATGCCTTTTTTGTCTTTGCCCCTAAACCGAAACATGTCACGAAATCGTGACATCTTCTTCCTTCTCTTTCTCTTTCCTAACATGTCACGAAATCGTGACACTTTTTCTACTTGGAACTTTCTCTTCGAACCTGTCGTGAAATCGTGACACTTTTCATCCTTGGCGCTTTTTCTCCGAACATGTCACGAAATCGTGACTGTTTTCTTCCTTAACGCTTTTTCTCCGAACATGTCGCGAAATCGCGACTGTTTTCTTCCTTAGCGCTTTTTCTCCGAACATGTCGCGAAATCGTGACAGTTTTCTTCCTTAGCGCTTTTTCTCCAAACATGTCACGAAATCGTGACAGTTTTCTTCCTTAGCACTTTTTCTCCGAACATGTCACGAAATCGTGACAGTTTTCTTCCTTAGCGCTTTTCTCCAACAAATCCGATTTTCTTCCTTAGCACTTTTTCTCCGAACATGTCACGAAATCGTGACAGTTTTCTTACTTGCCTTCTCTGCTTCCAACATGTCACGAAATCATGATAGTTTTCCTTGCGCCTTCTCTCTCCTCGGCCATGTCACGAAATCGCGACAATTTTGCTTGCGCTTTCTCTCTCCTCTAACATGTCGCGAAATCGCGATAGTTTTTCTTGCCTGCTGAACATGTCGCGATATCGCGACACTTTTCTTACTTGTCTTTTTCTTTGATCTTTTGCAAATAGGCAACTATGGTCTTCTTGGAAACTCACTGTCCATGCTCTGAATAACCTTTGAACTTCTGTCCTCTGCATCTGAATGACTTTTGAACTGCCTGTCCACTGCATCATTAGATCTAACTGCCTGTGTTGACAACAATGACAAAACTCTTGCAACACCTTGCTCAACAATTCCAAGAGTAGACAATCCTGAGTATCAAAGGATGTCGGTTGACTATGAAATGGTGCTCCAAGAAGTAGACATTATTTGGGTCCCAATGGAGGATATTTTCCATAGTACTCAAATCCAAGTTAGCATAATGTATCTTTAAGAAGACATGGTAAGAGGAAAATGTGATAAGATGAAGGAGAAAATAAAACATCTAGAATAAATAGTAAAAGAAGAGTAGAATGAAAATAATTCCTTGCAAAATTAAGTTAAAAAATTGAGGCATGGCCTCATGGAAGCCCCAACTCCAAATAAATTGTAAGAAAATAATAACATGATTCAAGTTCTATAGGAATAAATGCAAAGTTTGTAGCAATAACTAGATCAATAAAAGAAGGCACGAGCTTCTTATTCTCCTAGGAAGCATTAATATAGCTTAAAAGGAAAAGTTTGAGTGAAATCCTTCAAAAGTCCCTAGAATAATATCTTATCACCAATTATTTAATCTTTAGTATACAAGTCATAGAAGCAGAACGTGTGAACCTCACAAAGGCTCAAGCTAATATGGATGATAAAATAGAACAAGCAAATTCCATTATCAAACTTGCAAAAAGAAGGTTTAACCTACCCTTGGAAATTTTTATAAGCAGAGGATATAATAGAGTAATATACATTACTTAGGAGCTAATAGAAGGTAATAAGCTAGTGCAACAAGGGTGGAAGATGATCGATGAGCTATAGAGAAAAGTAAATAAAGTGATGGTTCTGGAAAATGAATCTAAAAATATTGGGTTCATAGGCTTTTGGGATGAACAAAATTAGTTATGTACTATCAAGTAGCTCCAATACTAAAGATAATCACCAACAATTAAGAGGAATTTAACCAATGGCAAAATCCTATTGGAGAAGCCCAATTTTTAGATTTTTGAACAAGCTAACTACAATACAAGAAAAACTCTAAGAAATGACTAGAATATGTAAATATCCTTCATACAAAAATACCTTTTGATTGAAAACAATCAATGCCAAGGTTAGAACAATCACGTACCTAGATCCAAAAACATAGAGTATAGTCTACAAAGTATTATAGACAATAGAAAGTGCCTTGACTATTCAAGAGACCAGTGAAGATGAACAAGAAGAAGAGCCAGTAGAGACTGAGCATGAACAAGAAAGGTGAAATGAAGTTATAGGAACCTCAATCATTGAGACTTTAGAACTCAATATAATTAGAAAATATATGACATACAAGCTTAGAATAAGGGCATACTACGCTTGCAACATGACACCTTGGTACCTTGATTATGAAATTAAACACAAGGTGTCTAAGCAGGAAATATCCTATTGGCAAAAAGTTATTGGTTGTGCAAAAAGCAAAAAAAAAGCCTATTGCATAAGGCGCTTATTTTTGGGAAAGTGTACCAACTCATAAAAGGACACCTATAGTTATTATAAATATTAGTTTACATAATCATCAATAAAATATTTAAAAAGGAATGCAGACCTAAGATAAGAAAAATTACTTTTTTGGCTTAATATTTTTTCTAAGTGAATAGATAGCCATGCATTTCTCAAAAGCACCAAGACACCATGTAGTCACCTATAATTTTGAAGAGGAGTACCTGAGAAATTTTTCGAAGAAGAAAATGGAGAACAATGTAAGGCTTCAGTTCCCAAGTACCTAGAATATTTACCTAAGGCAATTTGTTTGGGTTTGAAGTAACTCCTAGTTGTGGTGGACTATGCTCAAAGAAATATTTTTGCAATATATACCATTATACCTCCATTTCCATTCCTTTCCCTTACTCTTCTCATATTTTCCTCTTCTTTTTCTTCATGCTTTACTACACTCTCCTTTCCCCATTCATTCCCCCATTGTCCATACTTCATTAAATCACTACCTTTTCCATTTATTATAACTCTCACTCCCCTTTACATATTATTCATTATCACTTTCTATCATTCCCTACATCCTCTAATATTTTTCCTTCATATTTTGCATAAAATCCTATATTTTTTAGGTAAATATGATATGTCTTAGCTAGAGGTATCTTCCAACATATGCATTTTTTTCCCTATTACCCATGTCCACTTAAAAACCTAGCATTAACCTCCACATATTCATGATTGCTTTCCATTTTCTTCATTTTGTAGTTCTTCTATCCTATCATTTTTTACCCTACAACCCATATATAAGGCCTTTGTGGTGAATTTTTTGATGCATTCACCCATGCATGCCTTTTTGATAAGAAATATGAGTGGAATTAAAGAAATATATTTTTGGAGCCGAATATATGAGCACCAAGTGGTGGTTGTTGAGAAGGATTTTGGTGGAGCCATGGTGAAGTCTTCAGAAGAATGTGTTGGGATGTAATGAAGGCAGTGAATACATGGTGGTAAGAACAAAAATAAGAATCTATCACTATGAAAATAATGACCAAGAGCTAAGAATAGAAAAACATGGGTCATCATGGGACATAGGGCTGATCCTAAAAGGTTGCCATAAATGAAGGATGAGGTGGTCCATGAAGCCCTGCCAGACTAACATGCAAAATTTGGCTAAGTCCCACCTCCAACAAAGAAATGAACACTTATGGAGCCCAGTTGGATCCTAAAAACCCACCACAAGCATGATGGGTGGAATAATTGTATGTAGACTAACCCTAGCTAGACCTTAAATCCCCACCGCATAAGTATGATATAAGTCATCTAAGTACAGGACTAGGTGGAAAGGATACCAAATTTCTACCCAGACCAAAAATTTGATGCGGAGCTTGAAAGCCCATCCTGATGAGGAATCATGTCGACTGGAGTTATGGGACTTTAGAAGATGGTGGGAATATCCTAAATGTTCACCCATGATGAAATTATTACCATATTAGAACACCTCTATAGGAAGGAAGCAAGACCTCCACTTATGAGGGTGCATGATGAGTGGTTGATAATAAAGAGGTCTAGTGTCTGTTCAGTGGGTAGCAAGTTGTGCCTTGAGTCCATGTAAGTGGTCAGCTTTGAGATGTTTTATAGTGCATTTAATTATTGTTTCCTTTCAAGACCAAGTAAATAAATTTATGATACATCAAAACTATCAGACAAGGTATAATTTATCAAGGGTCCAGATTCAAGCAGTACTACTCGTCTACTCTTGATAACCACCTCTAGTTGTATTTTGTATAGGATCATAAGATATTTGTAGCATAGACGATATTTTGATGCAACCATATTTTCTCACCCACGACCATGAATGTTGCAATTGAGCTTAATATAAAGGTTATATACACCAGAGTGCAAGTCATTATGGGCATCGACTTTAGCCATTACAACTCATATGTAAAGCTTATGTTATTCAAAATATGAAAATGTGTCATTGTTTGGCCTCCAAATTGTCTCATAAATGTGTGAATGATTGAATTTTTATTTATCCTAAAGCTAGTCGAATGAAGGTGCTTTAATTCTACAATATGGATTTCATGCATGTCATTCAGTAGTTCTAGAATTTACTTTCAATCAAGTATTGTAGATGCCAAATGATAGCGGTTTAGGTGGTTTTTTAGGTGGTCTATTTGTGCTTCTTGCACTATCCTAAGTGCATTGTACATATGTTTTTATGGGGCTAAATCCTTACCCCCGTAAGTTCTAGCTTTAGGTTCCTTTAATTTATTTTAGCCCATTTTTCTCCAAAACATTGTTAGCTAGGATTTACGAGGAGTTAGCCTTCTCTAGAGATTGACCCACATGGCCCTCCCAGCCATCATATTCACTCAATTTTGATCGAGATTCATGGGTGCACAAACCTTTTCATTGGATAAACTTTCAAACAATAGTTTTTGGCATTCTTGGTGAGATGCTTAGGCCTCACCCTTTTTGTTACACAGAGCCTGGTGATACTTGATTATGTAATGCTTATATTTTGCTCACCTGTAAATTCTGTAGGGGATAAACCGAGTTTCATGATTGATTACCCTTTTTCATAATTCTAAAAGACTGTTTTCGTAGAGAACTCAAGGTTTTATGAGTAGTCTTGATCTCATGGGCAGAGAAGTTATGCTCATCTGGAAACTCCACTCCAAAGAAAGAAATTAGAAGATGTGAAGGACTTGTACCACTTATGGCCTAGTGAGGATATCCTTGTTGGAATGATATAGGCCCTCTGAACATTCTAGACTAGTACAACATTCCAAAAGCTACCCTAAAGACTACCTATTTTTGATGACACAAATAAAAATACATATAAGCACTGCCAAAACATAGCTTCCTTGGCTACCATTCACAACATCACTACTGAGGATGTCATGCTTTAATTTTTATCTCTTTCCTTGAAAGGGAAGGTGTTGTTGTGGTATAGATCTTTTAAAAAGATGAGCATATGCACATGGATAGATTTGGTGGAAGATCTTGTTGACACATTTGATGGCTCTAAATATCCTTTCTCATTGCTAATACAATTCTCCTTTATCAAGTGAGTCCCTCATGAAAGTATCCCATATTTCAATGTTTGGTTTATGAGAACTTAGATGAGGATTTTCCCTGAATACTAACCATATCTTACCCAAGTTTATCTATATTACATTTGGTCCTTCCACTTTGATATTGACATCCTTATTCAATAGTCCAAAGAGAAGAGACTTCAATCTGCTTGTTGTGGTGTAGTGGTAAATGCCCTGGGTGCTGGTAGAGGCCGACCCAGGTTCCATTCCCCTTGTCTCCATCCTGTAGATATATGGTATAGTTAGGAATGTCCTATGTGCTGGTAGAGGTCGATAAGGCTCCATTCCTCCTATGCCCAACTTGTTGAAAGTGGCACCCCGAAAGGGGTGTTTTCCACTATAAATTAGTTTTAAATATACTTGTTGTGGTGCAATGGTAAATGCCCTGGGTGCTGGTAGAGGTCGATCTAGGTTCCATTCCCCTTGTCTCCATCCTACAGATATATGGTATAGTTAGGAATGTCCTATGTGTTGGTAGAGGCCGACAAGGCTTCATTCCTCCTATGCCCAACTTGTTGAAAGTGGCACCTCGAAAGGGGTGTTTTCCACTATAAATTAGTTATATTTTTTATACCCAGTTGTTGTAGGTGAGTTGGAGAGGAGAGGGCAATCCTCCAAGGGAGGTCCCAGGTTCAAATCTCCACCCTACCAAAAAGCTGAATTGGGTATCCAAAATCCAATTGATAAGGTTGGTGTGGGCAGGGTAGGGTGTGACTCCCGAGTGACTTTGACGGTGTAAAACCCCTGTTCATGGTCTCTCAGACCAAGGCAGCCCCACAAGGGGTTTTTCGCTTTAAAAAAAAAAAAATAGAAGAGACTTCATTAAATTTTCAAAGAGGCTTTGCATGCTAAAAGTATGTTCATCCAAGATGGAAAAATATCTCCTTGGGAGGAGGTCCTCCCTTGTTAGTCCAACACCACTACATATCTTTTCTCATGCCCTGTAAAGACCATGCAAGGATCATATCACATAGTAGAGAATTGTTTCCTTACCCATCCTCACATAGGCATATATCAAGTAGAGCATGAATTGAGGGAGAAAATTCAAAGGTTATTAGAAGAGATCAAAAGCATTAGGAAGGAGCTTTAAAGAGTCAAAAAACAAGAGCTTAATAACTAGGAATCACCCATGCTCCCACCCAAAAATTCAAAGTCATTCCAAAATAAGGCACATAGTAATATGGGAACAAATATTTGGAAGACATCTAGATTCTAGATAATTTTATGTATCGTAGTGAGCTTCAAGTGAGGAGGAATTGAAAATATGCTAATCAAGTCATCACTCTCCCTTCGATAGATAATGTCATCGCGTGCAACTTGCTACAGGGATATGAATAGAGGAAATATGTAAAATAGCAGGTCGTTGATTAGGGATAAAATATGGATGGTATTACTTTGCTTCACCCATTGTAAAGCATGAGTGCAGGGATGAACGATCCCCCTCAACTTACTCTACCATAAGGCCCATATTTCAATAAAAAAATATTGGAGGTGTATAAGAATCTATATTTCCTAGCAATCAATGTCAAACAAAGAGCAAAATGAGTGGAACAATTCCATGACCTATTCAAAAGTTTAGCTCATGTACCGATAGGATTGAAAGATCTACTAGTATCCAAAAACGTCAACTTGATTGATCTTTCCATTAAAATAATAATAATGGCCAATAATATTTGTATGAAGACCTCCCTTCCTAGGCCTCTAGAGCACAAAATGCCTCCTTTATATCTATCCTTGGCTTTGGAAAAGCATATTCTGCACAATTGCATAGTGGACTCAAAAGTCTCAATTTCTATCATGTCAGTAGACATCTATAGAAGCTTGGGATTCATACCAGTTACGCAAGAATAAAAAATATTACATTATAAGGGAGATTAGCTTAAAAGAAAAGGAAGGTTACAAAAAACCCCTATGTTGATATGCGAGCATCCAAATTTACCCATCATTCAGGATGTAGAAGTATTAGAGGTTCCACCTCTATTTGGTATATGTCTATCTCTGTACATCCTTAAGAAAACAAGAGGATGTCTAAACTAGGCGTGTGGTCAAATGTTGATCCCTTTGGAGGTGAGTGTCATTATGGTGCCAAGTTAGGGATTGCACCCTTTTTGCATTAGGGGTTATCATGAGCAATAGATAAGCCATATACAAGAGGCCGCATATGGTCTAAGAGGAGACTCAATGCATATACTAATGGTGCAGCCATCCTAATCTAGACCGAGTCATTCTTACTTTGCCCCAACACTCTACAATAGTCCAATCATCAACTTTTATACTCAATGGAACCTGAGGGGTTGTCATCATAACACTAAATACCACTCAGAGCATAATTACAATAGAAGAAAATGAAATAAGGGTCACTAATAAATTAGGTTCTAGGATGTAGCGATGTTGGTGCATGTTTCCAATTTGAATAGTGATCAAAGACTAGGTTCACATGGCAAGATTGGTTTCCACACCAATCACTTGTGGCCAAATTACAAGGACTCTAAGGCAAATCATGAGATCTGATTGGAGCTCCACTGCAATGAATAATGGTTATGGAAAGTACCAAGTTAGATATGAATAACGACTCAGGTTTTGTGCCATATGGTTCAGACACTACAGGTTCACAGGATGATCTATAAAGGAGTTCTATCCTTAGGTGTGTTAAGCACATCATAATTTTATGTAAATAGCCAATAATTAAATAAAAAGGTGTGATAGGTGCATGGTCACACATAATTTGGTATCATCTTGTGCAAATTTTGTAGGGAAATTACTTCCAATAAGTTATTACTAGTTGGTTTAAACATCAAAACTTACGTAATAAGGAATAGAGGAGGATTTCTAGGTGATGTCTTTGTTTTAGCACTTTCTTTCTATCTCCTTGCCCTATTCTTTATTGTTTTGTTTGTTTTATTATTGTGATTCCATAGCCCAATGGATAAGAGAAGCATAAGTACTGTCAAGACCTGTGTAAGTAGGACAACACTCCATCCCAATATAGACATCAAACCATAAGATAAAAAGTGCCCAAGGGGAAGGATCCAGACTTACCCACTAGAAGGACTTGTGGATGATCCATGTCATATCAAATATATTTTAAGATTGATACCATTCTATGATATTTTTAAGTGATTGTTCTATATATGGTGCCCATATATGTAGTAGGGGTAATTCACAAAAGAAGAATGGGTCTGAGAGCATATTTGAGTATTTACATGAGGAGTTATGATGGGTAGAGTGAGTTATTGCTAAGCTGCATAAAAAATAAGGGTTGTGACAAGATGGAAAAATGTCTTGGGCATTCTATCTATTCTTGAAGTAGACTTGGGTTGTAGCAGAGTATGTAAATAGAAGTGTAATTTGTGGGGGTGTCACATGGATTGGGTAATTTTGCCTAATACTGCTAAGGGATATCCCCAATATTGCCTTCCCTTTTGTTTATTTATTTTATTTTTTTCCTCTCCTTCTATCTTTCCCTTGTGCTTGTTTTCACTAACTCCTTCATTTAGTGGAACCTCTTGTCTTTCTCCTATTGCCTCTCTCCATTTTTCCATTTCTTCTATGTGTTTTTATTCTTATTTCCTACCCTACTCTCTCCTTTTGTCCTTTTTCCTTCCCTTGTGTTCTTATTTTCTTTTCTTTATCCATTTTTTTCTACCTTATTGTTTATGTAGTTTCCACCCCATCGCCCACCACCCTCCTTTATCTTGCGGCCTTCCCTGGTTGTATTCTTCTCCAGTTTATTCTTTCTATCCTCATCCCATTTTTCTCCTGTTAGAAAATACTTTTTGTAAACATAGGGTCATATGGGTTTCTATTTTCTCAAGGAGAAAATTCCCTATGAGCCACCAAGAGTGTGGATGAAATTTTTTATGCATTCACCCACACATAACTTTTTGATAATCAAGATGAGTGGAATTAAATATATAAAGTTTTGGAGCTAAATCAATGAGCATCGGGTGGTGGTCACTGAGAAGGACTCCAATGGAGCCATGGTGAAGTCTTTTGAAGGATGTTATAGGTTGTAATGAAGGTGATGAATACATGGTGGTAAGAGTAGAAATGAGAATCTAGCACTATAGTAAAAATTACCAAGAGCCGAGTGTGGTGGAAAAAAGGGTCATCATGGGACATAAGGCTAACCCTAAAAGGCCACCACAAATGAAGGGAAGTGGTCCTTGAAGCCCCACCAAAATAGCCTACAAAATTTGGCTAAGTCTCACCTTAAACAGATAAATGGGCACTCATGGAGTCCAGGTGGGTCCACAAAACCCACCATGGGTGTGATGGGTGGAATAATGGGACGTAGATCAACCCCGACTAGATCCTAAATCCCCATCATGTAAGTATGATAGAAGCCATCTAAGTACAAGACCAGGTGAAATATTGGGTATCCATCATACCCATGAAGGATCCCAAAATCCCACCCATGCTAGAAATTTGATGCGAATCCCAAAAGCCTACCCTAATGAGGAATCATACCAAGCAAAGTTCTGGGACTTTAGCAGATGATGAACATATCCTAAATTTCTTTCCATAATGGAATTCTTGCCATTCTAGAAGACCTCTACATAAAATAAGTAGTTCCCCCACTTATGAGGGTGCACGATGAGTGGTTGGAAATAAAGTGATCTAGTGCTCGTTCATTGGGCAGTAGGTTGTGCCTCAGGTCCATATAAGTGGTTAGCTTTAAGATGTATGATATTACATTTAATTATTATTTTATTTTGAGAGTAGGTGAATAAATATATGATACATGAAAACTATCAAACGAGGCAAAATTGATCAAGGGTTTAGATTCAACCAGTAATGCCTGTCTACTCCTAATAACCACCTCCAACTGTATTTTGTAGAGGATCAGAAGAGATTTATAACATGGTCAATATTCTAATGTAGTCATGTTTTCTCACCCACCACCATGAATTTTGTAGCTAATATTAATGTAAATGTTATATATACCAGACTGTACTTCATTATGGGCATCGTCTCTTTGGCCATTACAACTCATATGTAAATTTTATGTTATTCAAAAGATGAAAATATGTCACTTTTTGGCCTCCAAATTGTCTCATAAATGTGTGAATGATTGCATATTTATTTTTGCTAAATCTAATAGAATGAATGTGCTTTAATTTTGTAATTTGTATTTCATGCATGTCATTTGGTAGTTCTATAATTTACTTTCAATCAAGTACGGTATATGCCAAATAAGAGTGGGTTGGGTGGTCTGTTAGGTGGTTTGCTTGCACTTCTTATAGTATCCTAAGTGTGTTGTGCATATGTTTTGATGTAGATGAACTCGTACCCTTGTAATTTTTAGCTTTAGCTTACTTTAATTTATTTTATCCCCATTTTCCCCAAATCATTGTTCGCTAGGATTTATGAGGAGCTGACCTTATCTGGATATTGACCTGCATAGCCCTCCAGGCCATCGCGGTCACTCAATGTTGGTCAAGGTTCATGGGCACACAAACCTTTCCATTGGATAAAATTTCAACCAACGATCCTTTAGGTTCTTTACTTCTATGAGAAAAATCCCCTAAGAGTCACCAATAATGTGGGTCAATGTAATTATCCACATTTGCAAGTCCTTGCAAACTAGGCAAGACTGCAATTTTATTGAGATTTTTTCTAGGTTTTTTTAAGCAAAAAACCCAAATTTTTTGGCCAAGAGCATTATGGCTACTCAAAAAAAATATTGGATGCCTAAATGCATCTATCTAAAGCCAAATTTCAATATGGCTAAGTGTTTTTAGAAGATATAAAGTTGTGGAGAAAGCATAAAATCAAAGTGTGTTTGATCAAATGGAAAAAATGACTAAGTTCTAAAAGGCTTATGTAACACTCAAACCCAAAATTAATCAATCCTAGGATTTTCTAGTGATAATATCATGCATAGCTTAACCAAATTCTAGGAATAATAAGGTCAAAAAATCATGGTCCCAAGATTTATTGGCAATGATTCCACTAAAAAATTTCATGAAGTATTGATGTCATACCAAGCCATGAAAGAGTCTGATAATTCATAATTCCATAAAAGCAAAGCACTGCCCAGGAAGATATGAATCTATGTTTCATAAATAATAGCATCATCCAAATTCTCTAAATATTATAACTTTATCTAAAACCCCCATTGCAGCCAAAATATCTTGGCAATGTTACAAAGCCCTAACAATGAGGGTATATCATTTAAACAAATCCATTTCATCAATATCATACTTATTAGGAGTTGTAACCACCAAGACACATCCCATCCACTCAAAGTAAGAATATTGGGTTAAAAATAACATCTCTTACATGTCATTATAGTGGTCAAGCATGATTGCAAAAAATAGTAGTTGAAAATTTATGGACCTATTGAAGACACACCTAAGCAAAAGACCAAAGAGAAAATATGGATCGACCACATCAGAAAAATAGAATCCAAGTAGTTGATTGAAATAGAGCATGAAAAATACATCTATGCTCCATGAGCACGTTAAACTATATTGTAAATCTTGGGTTGCAAGATTCATTGTGAACTTATAAATAGCCCAATTTACTTCAAAGTGAGGGTTGGATCTTTAGCATTTTCTTGTCATATACTATATACTTTGCTATGAAATAAATCAAAGTGAAAGTTGTTTGGCCTTCATTAGTGATAGCATTTTCAAGTTTTTATACATGAATTATATACTTTAATGCATTTTTGTTTTACACTTTATGAATGGTGAATTTTGTTAAAGCAAATTCTACGTAATTAGATTGTTATTTGGATTACCTTTCATAAATTTCTTGGAGTGTTTAAAGTATATAATCTAAGCTTAATAAAATTTTCAATGCTTTTATTATTGGCTGATTTGGTAGGCTTTGTTTTAGCTTTTTTGTGATGGTATTTGTGCAATGTATTTTATTGTTGTTATGCTATACTCCATTAATATTTCAAGCATTCTCTAAACCCTTCTTCTAACCCTCGCATTTATATCTTTAGTCTTTAATACTTTCTTTAATTTCTTTAATATTTCAAGGAGCTTGCCTTCTCTAGAGGTTGAGTTTAGGAGAAATATTTCTCATCCAATATTGGTTGAGATCTAGGGCATATTTCTATATTAGGGTATATTTCTAGATCTAGATCACAACCATCAAAAAATCAAGAAAAATATTGTGCTAAAGTACAACTGAGTTTGGAGGATGTGGTAATATATGCTTATATGAGGTTTAAAACAAAGGATTCCTCATTTAAGAACAAGCCCAATATAATTAAAGAACACTTTGATGACACATTTTATTCAATCTAGGATGAGAAACACACATAGGAGGTGGAGATACAAAAGAAGCAAAAATAACTCCATGCACTAGACTCCTCTCCCCAAGTGCCTACAAGTCTAGAGATATTGTGACTAGCAGCAAAGTTGTGCAAGCCTCAATTAAATAAGTGTATTCTCAATGTAATATTGAGGAGACAAGGACCTTGATCATTACTACAAAATTAAAAATATAATAAGTAAAATCTTAAAGAAAAAATTCAATTATCAGCAGAAATATAGATACAATAGTGAAAATTAGAGGTCATGCTAAATAAATGGAAGAAGTTGTTATTGAAGAAGTTGCCTTGGAGATCATTATTAGTGAAGGATTTACACATGTGAGATATGTCACTTCCAAGGATATTCATAAAACTATAGCTATTTCTCCACCATATTCTCTTATTTTTAATATTTTATCATTTCTTCTAATTCTCCCTTGTGTTCTCAACTATCTCTTTAACTTTCTCTTCTTCTATTGAACCATCAACTCCATGTAGCACAAGTGTGACCACCACCAAAACTATGATATTTGTAATTTTACCTTCCATCTCCACCTTATCATCCTTTGTATCAATCACATCCACTTCACCAATTGTCATCTCACATATTACTTGTATACCACATCCACCGTGGCATATTATATATGGTCATCATACATCGCCCTCTATGACACCATCACCTACCATCACCCTTGATAAGAAAAAATCCCTATTCATATTTAGCTCTACTTATAAATGTTTAGAGCCTATTTTTGAAGCACTTGAAGACAACACATGAGCAGACATCAACATAAGATATCCTAAAACTCAAAGGGGCTAACACCCAAGTACAAATAAAAATCTATATGATGTTAACCCTAGCTTGGGATATGGGGATTATTGAGGGTTCAACTAATCCTTCACATGCATTGACTCATTTACCATTGAAATTTGTCTTCCATCTAGGAAAGAAAGCATGTGGATGATTACCTACAAAAATTCAAATAGGCATAAATAAAATTTGTATAGGGGATTCCATTATGAAGAAAGGGATTTTGACCCTTAGGATGCAAGTGGTAGATAGAAGTAAAATGATCTTATTTGTAGATATGCATCTCATTGATCCAAGTTGTCCAATAGCTACATCTTTAGACTACTTGACTAGGTTGTCTAACCTATATTTATAGTAGGTATACCACATTGGCCTAATCTAATTCTTTTAATACACCATCCTAGCCATATCATATAACTACTTGGCATTGGCTAACAAGAACTAATCATGTGAAAAATTAGAATAAGGAAGTCACTATGGCATTAGGTTAAGAGAAATCTAGAACACTTCAAGAGAAAGAAGAAATCAAGAAGCTAAAGGTCAAGTTGAAAGCCAAAAATAAAGAGAGATATCATCAAAATTAGTTGCTATAATATATGAAGTATAAACTTTAGAAGTGGTAACATGAAAGAGATAGGACCTTAGAGTAGAAGGATGATGAATCTCCCAATTGTGACAACTAGAAAAGAATTAAAATAGAGATAGATTCCATTAAGTATAAGGTCTTAGTAATAGATATCATCAATAGTATTTTAGATAACATCCTGGATAAGATCAAGCATGTCATACTCTAGTTACAATATATCCAAGCATACAATGGGATTCAATAAAATTCCTAGTCAATTGTTTGACCTTTCTAAAACTACACTATGAAAAAGGAAAGAACAATGCAAGATACAAGATGCAAGAAGACAAGAGCTAACCCTAGAATGATTCTTTGCTTGAATGATCACTAACCCTAGGATTGCAAAGCAAAGCCTTTAAGCAAGGGTCCAAGAGAAATGCACAAACAAGGTTAAAAACCCTAGATGCACACTATATGCCTTTATTCTTTCAAATGCCTAGAAATTTGATCAAATGCTTTTCCTTACTTGTGATCTATATTTTGAATAGAAATGAATAGAAAGCAATCAAAAAATAACCTAGAGATCTACTAGGGCACTTATCTGATTTGGTGGTTGTTCCAAGCTTTATCTTGCATCCAACAATGTCCCACAACTTCAATCCTACAAAATAACTTCACAAAACCCTCAAAAAATATGATCAACGTTAGGGGGCCTGCTTAGGCCACTATATAACTATGCTTGGAGGTGCAATAGTCAAGCCCCCTAGGTCCTTTTAGCTGACCTTTAGAATGCAAAAGTGAAAGTTGACCTTTTTGGAAAATGAACAAACAGAATATAATGCAACAGAACAATATGATGAACAGAGTGCAAATTATGCTATTATGCTCTAAATATAACATGAAATGTAGATCTAGGGTTTGGGGGTGAAATTCTACCCCCAAGCTTGACACAAGTGAAATCATGCCCTACATGGGGCAACCATGATTTTGTTGCTAATGAAATCATGCCCTGTAATTATGGGGTATGATTTCGCAATAGAAAGAGAATGCAATAGAACAATGCAGATGAACTAATAAAAGATGCGAAATTAATAATGTATGAATGCAAATGAGTGAAAACAACCTAGTGGTAGTAAAAAAGTAGACAAAAGGATGAAGACCTCCAAGATAGTAGACTCCTCCTTAGGGCTCCAACACTTATCCACCAAGGGTAGCAACACACAATCAATGCAATAGAAGAGAACTCCACAAAGATTAAAAAGCTTCAACAAATCACTTGGCACTTTTGCAATATAGGAACTTCTTAACTTGTATTAAAACTTGTTCTTCTTAGCTTATTCTATTAGATTTTTTTAGAAAATAAGGCTTCAAACCCTCTATTTATAAGGGATTTGAAACAAGGATGGGTAGGAAAACCAAGGAAAACCAATATCAAAGAGGTCAATTTGAAAAATTAGGGTTTTCTAAGAGAAAACCCTAGCTAGGAGAAATCATGCCCCATAAGGGCCGACCATGATTTCATCAAAACTAGGAAAAAAAGGGGAAAGGAAGGGGAGAGAGGCCCAAAATTTCTTTGGGAAAGTTGGAGGGTCTCTCTAAGGATCTAGGGAAAATGACTCACTCAAGTGGGTCAATTTTCTATATCTACATTTTACCCCTCTTTGATGCATTTATGGCCTAATAAATGTATCAAAGAAATATGTAGACACCTATGGGTGAAGGACAACAACAACAAAAAGGAGTGGCTAGTTTAGAAGAAAGGAGTGGTGCAAAAATGGTGTCATTCTAGACACTTTCTTATTTTACATACAAATCAAGGTATTAGGGACATTAATACCTCTCAGGCTAGGGTGCCCCCTCGAGTTTCAAAAGGAATGCAAAATTCTTAATGAAACTCAAAATGGCAGATGTAGAAGAAAGAAGAGCAAAAAAAAAAAAAGAGGAGAGAGAAAAAGTAGAAAACAAGAATAAAAGGGGCAAAAGGTGAAAACCCTAATTCATTTTCACCATGCAAAAGAGAAGAAAGGAGCTCTAGAGAAAAAGAGAAATGGTGCTTCCTACACATCATTCAACCATTGCGAGGGGTGAGGCTAGTGCAATAGTGGAGAGAGCATAGGTAAGGACTAAAATCCTCCCTCTAGATTAGGTTAGGTTAGATTTTAGTTCTTTTTTAAGCATTTTTTTATTTTCTTTAGAAATCATTATGCATGACCCGAGCATGATTTCATGGCATGACCATGATTTTACCTGGTTCATGGTGAATGAAATGCACCCCAAAAACATGGGGTATGATTTCATGAAATCATGCCTTAGAAGTAGAGGGCATGATTTCACAAAAGGAGAGGAAAAATGAAATCATGCCCAAAGCTAGATGAGCATGATTTCATAGAAGAGAAGAAAGACAAAGCAAGCAAGAAAAAAGAAGATCTAAATTTTATTAATTATGAATTATTAATGTGCATAATAAACTGATGAAAATTTTATTATGTTTGTGGATGCAACATGATGTACTAGAGAGTCATGAGTGGTGACCGAGCTCCTTGGAGGTGGAGCTAGATGGCCTCTCACAGGTAGAGAGAGGTACCTTAGAGGTAGTGGGGCTACACCACTTAGTAGAGATGCCTTAGGTAGAGGTAGATAGAGTGCTACTAATAACACTAGTAGAGAGGTGGTACCCAAAATCATCGACCTTTTAGTTACCCATAAGAGAGATGATATTCACACTAGAGGATGTGTGGTGCATATTGTGCATCCCTATTAGGGGAGAGTAGTTTATAAGGCATGAGGGTAGTAGACCATATTGTAGATATTATTAGGAGGTTAGGCCCACCAGGTCTAAGAGAGTATGATCTCAATCGATGAGATGGTGGGATGCTATAGGGTTGATGCTTTGATGATCATGCTCTATGGGGTGGTGGTAGGATTACTGATATGCCATACCAATAGGTAATATCTACCATGGGTGATGGTGGGTGTAGTGGTAGACATGTAAGATCAGTAGGTGAGATTTGCATGGGGTCCATATGTGTTAGCCTAGTTGTACAGGATATTATACAATATCATGTACAAATAACATACAGGGTTAGTATGTACGATGTTACTCTAGGTGTGGTGTTGGGAGCACATAGTAGTGCGAAGACCATATGCACTTCTAAGGCCATTTCCCAACCTAGAGTGATTGATAACATATAGATGGTCTAGGTCCTATGAGTGAGTCCAGAGGACATATGCCAAGAACCTACCACTAGGGAGGTAGGTAATAGATGAGCTATGAAAGCCTAAGATCATATGGTGACCATGGTATCTACACCCTAGATGGGTTGAGGATATAGAGGAGCTAGCCAGAGTTAAGAGGATGAGGTGGGTCTCTATAGAGAAGGGGAGCTAGAGCTCTTTAGATTTGATCGAGTCCAATGATAGTTTGATATCTTCCAAGAGATCTTAAACTTGGGTGACTACTAGTACAAATGGATGTACTAAGATCCATCAAGAGTCAAAGGGGACCTCAATGTGGGGAGATGGGTAGAGGAGGACCTAGATGATCCACTCTATGTGGATCCAAGGGTGGATGATATCAAAGTGGCTCTCAACTACTAGAGATGGTATAGGGGTGTCATACCCCTAAGGATCTCCCCACTAATATCGATGTAGAGGTACTAAGTCATGAGTTGATGCATGTAGCTAGCACTATGAGAGGCCACTCGATGCTCCATAGAACGATAGTAGTAGGGCCAAGAGGTCCCAAGGTAGAGATAGACATAGGTTTAAGTAGAGATAGTGGTGACTACCACCACTACTACTAGGACCAAGGAGGTAAGAGCGACCAGAGTTACCCCCATGATGGCTAGAGTAAGACCGAGTAGAGGGACTAGAGAGACCTCCACATCAGTAATAGCTAGCTCGAGTGGGACCATAGGTTAGAGAGACCCAAGGAGGGATATAGAGGTGCTACAAGTATAGATAGTAACCCTATAGAGGGAGATGGACCTACTTTGAGAGGATAGGGCCAAGAGGATAGAGGGGCTGAGGAGTGCACTAAGCACTATAGAGGTAGAGAGGGATATGGCATGAGGGAGAGATAGACCACCTCTAGGGAGAGGTGAGCTGGTTGGATGAGGAGCAACAATGAGCTTAAGTAGAGGGGATGGTTGTGGTTAGTAGCAGCCAATAGGGTGATGAGATCCACCTACTATAGATGGAGATATAGAGGGTGAGAGAGAGGTTGGAGGTAGTCATGTAGAGGGTGACCTTCTACTAGATAGTGTACTACCAAGTAGTTCTAATAGAGCAATGAGTGCCACCACCTTCATCCTTATAGACACTAAGTCAGACTCAATCTAGATCATAAATAATTTCATGATCCATGAACATACCCCCACCAAGACCACCTTTGATGAATGAAGTAGAGGAGATAAGCTCCTAGAGCTAGGGAGAGGATCAAGGTGACATGCCAATTTTTAGTGTGGCATGCATCCCTAGGGATGGTCGAGTGTACCAGGTTTGGACTATGGTACACCAACTAGGTAGACCTATGTACCTTTTTCTACCTCTCGAGTAATATCATGTTACATTTTAGTGCAATGTGTGTGCTTATGTGTTTCCTTTTATGATGTTTTTAATATTTTTTAATTTTTATGCATAATATGATTTAACTATGGAATGCACTAACCTAAAATGCAAATGTATGGATGCAATGGAGTGAATGCAATGCATGAAAACACATAAAACAAAGAAAACACAAGAAAAGAAGAGGAAGAAGAGAAAGAAGAAAAAGGAAAGAAAAACACAACTCTAGATGAAATCGCGCCTCATAAAAATGGAGCATGATAATTCATAGGACCCATAAATATGGGGTACAATTTCAAAAAATAAGGAAAAAAAAAAAAGGAAAAGAAGAAGAAGAAGAAGAAAAAGAAGAAAAAGGCCAACAAAGAAGAAAAGGGCTTGAGGTATGATGCTTGGGTCAGCGTAGACCATATCAGATCAGTGTGACCAATCATACATACATCAAGGAAAAAAAAGAAGATGGACAAGTGGAGTGATACCCACTATGGGTGTAGTACTCACTAAGATGGTCAAAATGAGGAGCAAAACCCGCTATGGGTGTAGTGCTCACTAATATGGACAAAAGAAAGAGATACCCACTAGGATGTATGCTCACAAATGATCGAGATGGAGGCTACCCCTCATGAGTGGCCATGAAGCTATCCCATATGGGGTGTGTTGTGTGTGCATGATGAGTCAAAGTGAGTACTCCCCCCATAGGGGTGTGGTGTGTGAAAATATGTATGGACAAAGCAATCAAAACAAGATGTGAGTGTGTGCACATGCTAGAAGAAAAGAGAGGAAGAAAGCAAAAAGCAAAGAAGAGTTGTGTTCCTTGACCTGAAGAGAAATTGATGGTCATCAATAAAAATTTCAAGGTCAAGGAACACAAAAACAAAGAAAAAGGAAAAAGAGACAAAAAACAAGAGGAGCAAGGAAAAAGAAAAAGCCCTAGGTTGGGGACTTTGCTAGGCATCAGAGTCCTAGTGAGAGTGCAATGCATGTGAGCTATGACCTAACTAGGTGTCATCATGTGCCATTGTCATGAGGTCCCCAAAAAGATATATGATCAAGTAGTCATGAGCAAGCAACAATGCAATTATGACAAGCAGAGATGCAAATGCAATAAAATATTAGGAAAATCATGCAAAATATGATAGGCAAGCATGTAGTATGAACAGACAAATGAATGCAATGAATGAAATGCAAAGTATGCCTAATTAGTGGTTTATTATTTTATTTTTAGTTTGTTAATGCAAGTGAGCAGAATGATAGTCGACACATAGTCTGATTGTGCCTCCTATCTTAACAAAAATAACAAGCATACAAGGGACTGATCCATCAAAGAAAAATCTAGAATAGGGATCATCTTGATGATCAAAATCACAAGGAATCTCCTTCATAGCTTTTTCTTTGATAACCTTTGCACAAAAATCTTCATAAACCCTAACTGAACCATATTTCTTAACAAAAGGAGGGGTGATCCCTAATTTTGCAAGATCTCTATAAGATAGTGAAGTAGGGTCTCCTTGAGAAGCAGAATATTTACCATCAGAATGCATAAAATTTATCATATTACAAAACAAAATGTTAGAGGGATAAGGGGGTCCCTCATCCTCATCACTCCACTCCAATATTTGATGATCTAAATATTCAGCATAAGTTTTAAGGTGATCATCATTATCAAATGGTAAAGGTTGGTTTTTGTTAGGGATGTAGCCTATGCCACACCTCCCAGGCCAGACTTCGACACCCAAAGGCTCTTGAATGCCTTTTTGTTGGGGTCCCAAACCTTTACCAACATATCCCATGCTAGATAGGATCTGTTTTGGGAGTGGGTAATCATTGGATAAGTAACAATGGGTAAAAGAATGCTCCATAGGAGAAGGGTTGCTACCATAGATATTTTCTTCGAAGGTTATTCCTATGAAGATAAAGGTACACGTGCCAATGTGTACAACTTCACCCTTCTTACGAGGTAAACCCATAGTCCTTGGTGAAGGTGGTAGCTTGGCAAGATCTAGAAGAGGCTCTTGAAGAAAATGATTAACTTGATCCCATGATGAAACTTTGATTCGAGGTTCCTCACTCACTTTTAGACTTTCGAGTTGCTTAGATATTTGAGATGAGGAACTTGGAGGAGCAGATGATGAAATTGAAGGACAAATATTGAGACTAGATTGAGCTTGCTCAACCATAGAATAATATTTGAATGGATGAGGGTCACCCAAAATGGTGACAACTTGATCCTTAAATTTAAACTTCAAACATTGATGAAAGGTAGAAGGGACAACCTTCATCGCATGGATCCAAGGACATCCAAGAAGAAGATTGAAATATGTTGGGCAAGATACCACATAGAACAAGGTATCTAAGATCTGAGGTCCAACCCTAAGGGGGAGAGATACAATGCCATAAGCCTCTTGGGACTCATTGTTGAAAGCCTTGATGATAATATCAGATTTAGTTAAGTCTTCCTCTTTTAATCCAAAATTTTGGAAAAATTGATAAGTGCATAAATTAAGGGAAGAACCATTGTCAATCAAGATTCGTTTGATAAAATTTCTCCCAATAAATGTTATGATGTAAAGGGAAGAATCCCCTCACAAGTCTGAGGAAGGCATATCATCATCCAAAAATGTGATGTGATGTATCCCAAGAGAACCTACGACATTAGCTACAACACTAGGGGAAATGTCTATAGGGATAGATTGTTGTCTTAGAAGTTCCAACAAAGCTTCCCTATGAATAGGAGAAGTTTGTAAGAGTTCTAAGATAGAGATCTTGGTTAGAGTACTAGCTAACTATTGTTGAATGTCAAAGGAGACTTTAGGTTGAGGTTTCAACACTAAAGGTAGGGTTTTTACTCTCATACTCCTTTGAGCATTCTTCAAAACTAGGATGGGCTTCGAGGGTGGGTTGGATGAAGAGCTCATCTCTTACTGAGAATATTGAGTCGATTGATTTTAAGCTTGTTGCCTTGTAGTTACTACTATCATACCAACCATATTATCATAGGGAGGTGGCACATTCTGATATGACACTTGATTAGCTGCCTGTTGCCCATGCTTAGGTAGGGGATCTTGGAAGATTCCCATATCTTGATTAGTTGTGGGTGCTTGTTGAGTAGGAGGTTGATTGTTTGGTGGATGAGAACCTTCTATGACAAGGCATCCTACATCAATCAGGTCTTAAACCACATGTTTCAACCTCTTACAAGAATTTATCTAGTGCCCCTCCACTCTATGATACTCATAGTGTTGACCAACCTTATACCAATTAGTTGTGGTATCAAGTTACCTTATGGGAGGTAACTCAATCATATTAGCTTCCAAAAGTTACTTTAGGACCACATTCATAGGCATGTTGAGTCTTGTGAAATTCCTTTGTGGAGGTTTTGGAGGTTGGCTAAGCACCATATTTTGTAGGTTGTTAACAATACTATTAATAGGCCTACTATCTGTGACTCCATCACCTACCACATGCTTGTTCTTATACTAATTTTTAGTGGTCCTATCTTCTTTCACTTTAAGTTATCCTCTTCTGATAAGAGCTTGTTCTACCTTTCTTGCTAGGTCAATTGCTTGATCAAAAGATGTGATAGTTGTAGTTTCCAATGCATAAGATAATTGCTCTTGCAAATTTCCAATAAATATTTCAAGCATGTCTCGAGGAGGTAAGGTATATCTCAAGCATCCAACTAGACTCCTCCAACGAGATAAAAATTCTGAAAAACTTTCCTCTTTACCTTGTTTTAACATGTAAACATCTTTCATGGTCACATTCTTTTCAACATAAGCACCAAACTGTTGAACAAATAATTCAGTTGTCTCTTCAAAATTCCTCAAAGAATGGTTGGGCAACTGATAATACCACTCTAATGCCATGCCACCAAGACTCTTAGGGAACATCTTTAGCAACAACATGTCATCATATATGATATCATGGCAAGTTGTTCTAAACATTCTTAAATGCTCAATTGGATCTTCCATTCCCTTATATATAGGTAAAATTGGCATGGGAAAATGCTTAGGATAGGGTCTAGTAGCAATGATAGGGTCTAAGGGTTGATTGCACATTTCTCTATAGTTATAGGTGAAACTAGGGGGTTGAATCATATCCACTCTTGAAACCAATTGTTTCACCATATTAGTTAAACTTTGCACCTCAAGATTGTTGTTGTGCAATACCCCTAGATTCCCTAAGGGAGGGGTATAGGTAGGTTATTGAAAGGGTACTTGGCCCATGTTGGAGATATTGATACTATTATGGTATGGGTTATGATATGTGGTATCTTGTTAGAGAGGATAACTAATAGTTGGTGGAACAGAAGCAAGAATGTTGAGTTTAGTAGAATGAGGAGGAAATTGAAAATAATCTTGAGTGGCACTACTAGTTGGAAGAACTTGTGAACTCCTTCCAACATTGGTGGTTATAGTAGTGACATAAGTTGGTTGATGGATAAGATTACCATGATTCAAATATTCAAACAAAGGGTTAGTATGAACATATCTAGGAGAGACTATTGGAGGAGGGGGAGTCTCACCTCTTTCGAGTTGAGCTTCCCATTCCATAGCCTTAAGTAAGTCTACCCTATGATATTTCATGAAACCCCAAACATGATCAAATGATTTAAATAAGTAGCCACCATTGGGCCCTTCAAGGGGATCATAGTTTGTTTTAGTTTCAATATTTTCTTGCTCTTCTACATCAAGGTTAGGGTTCTCTCTATCAATATGATCATCTTCTTGGGGAATATGATCAGACTCTAGATGCCTTTACTGACTTCTAAGGAATGGAGCCATTAGAAGAAGCGAAAGGATAGAAGAGAAAACTAATGAAAGACACACAAGAATATTTTTAAGATATTTATTAATGTTCTTCTAATTCTAAGAAAACAAATTAGTGGTCTTGTTAAAAAATTTTCAAAAGAAAAGCAAACAAGGAAAAGGCTTCCTAATTTGGCCACTAAGATGTGTCTTTCACATCGGGTTCACCAAATATGTAGAGGGGGAAAACTTCCCTACCATGTATGATTCTTGGTTGGATCCATTGGGAGCCGAGGTGACCATAGGGGTATGTTATAACTCTACACTCGGTGGGGAAAAGGGGAAGGGTTCACCAAGAATGGTTTTAGGACTCGCTCCAAGTCTGGGGTGGAATGTGTTTGAATGTGTCAATTAAGCATGCACCTATGTTTGGCCTTTCTAAAACTACACTATGAAAAGGAAAAGAACAATGCAAGATACAAGATGCAAGAAGACAAGAGCTAACCCTAGAATGATTCTTTGCTTGAATGATCACTAACCCTAGGATTGCAAAGCAAAGCCTTTAAGCAAGGGTCCAAGAGAAATGCACAAACAAGGTTAAAAACCCTAAATGCACACTATATGCTTTTATTCTTTCAAATGCCTAGAAATTTGATCAAATGCTTTTCCTTACTTGTGATCTATATTTTGAATAGAAATGAATAGAAAGCAATCAACAAACAACCTAGAGATCTACTAGGGCACTTATCTGATTTGATGGTTGTTCCAAGCTTTATCTTGCATCCAACAATGTCCCACAACTTCAATCCTATAAAATAACTTCATAAAACCCTCAAAAAATATGATCAGCATTAGGGGGCCTGCTTAGGCCACTATATAACTATGCTTGGAGGCATAGCAGTCAAGCCCCCTAGGTCCTTTTAGCTGACCTTTAGAATGCAAAAGTGAAAGTTGACCTTTTTGGAAAATGAACAAACAGAATATAATGCAATAGAACAATATGATGAACAAAGTGCAAATTATGCTATTATGCTCTAAATATAACATGAAATGCAGATCTAGGGTTTGGAGGTGAACTTCTACCCCCAAGCTTGACATAGATGAAATCATGCCCTGCATGGGGCAGCCATGATTTCGTTGCTGATGAAATCATACCCTATAATTACGGGGTATGATTTCGCAATAGAAATAGAATGCAATAGAATAATGCAAATAAACTAATAAAAGATGCAAAATTAATAATATATGAATGCAAATGAGTGAAAACAACCTGGTGGTAGCGAAAAAGTAGACAAAAGGATGAAGACCTCCAAGATAGTAGACTCCTCCTTAGGGCTCCAACACTTATCCACCAAGGGTAGCAACACACAATCAATGCAGTAGAAGAGAACTCCACAAATATTAAAAAGCTTCAATAAATCACTTGGCACTTTTGCAATTAGGCACTTCTTGCTTGCATTAAAACTTGTTCCTCTTAGATTGCTTCTTGGATTGGGGTTTTTAGGGGAAAAGAAGGCTTCAAACCCTCTATTTATAAGGGATTTGAAACAAGGATGGGTAGGAAAACCAAGGGAAAACCGACATCAAAGAGGTCAATTTGAAAAATTAGGGTTTTCTAAGAGAAAACCCTAGCTAGGCGAAATCGTGCCCCGTAAGGGCCGACCATGATTTCATCGAAACTAGGAAAAAGGAGGGAAAGGAAGGGGGAGAGAGGCCCAAACTTGCTTTGGGCAAGTTGGAGGGTCTCTCTAAGGATCTAGGGAAAATGACTCACTCAAGTGGGTCAATTTTCTGCATCTACAACCATGATCTAGTAGCTATAACAATTGGGACTTCCAACAAAGCAAGACATACAAGTGGAATTGATGAACATACCATTTAAGAAATAGATCGTTGCCACCTATAAAACCTCCTATGATGGATTACAAGAATTTTTGGAAATGCTAAGGAGTCACATCACCTTGCTAGGGACTTTCCAATACTCTTTTCAATCAATCCACTATTATATATGAGGAGGAATATGCCAATCTAATCAAGAAAAATAAGGAAAACAAGGATTTACCAATAGATGTAGTAGCCAATATCCCTAAGATTATCTCCCAAGTGGGAATTTCATTGGAAAGGGTAAATACAATCCCAAATATAGGAGAGGAACTACCTTAGGAGGATTTTAATGGCCTAATAGAAGTAATGGCATAGCTTCAAAGTATAAATCCCATCTAATGTGAAACGGTCTTCTCTACATAACTTGCCATCCAAGTAGAGGCCCATGGTTAATTTTAGAAATTTTCTTCAGTGACTTCATAGCTCAAAGAATAAGGTAGTATGGTATTCTTTGCCAACTATGATTGGCATCCTTATAATCCACTAGAAATATATTATGATGTATCACCTTAATCGATAATGATAATCTTAATAGAAGAATCTAGGTATGGTTAGCACGTGGTTCTAAACCAAATAAAAAGGATTCAACAATTTTGGAGTTGTAGATTTTGAAATATCTAGAAATGAAGCAACAAACAACAAAATAACTAAGTCAAGCAATTGATGATTCATCAGACTATGACTTATCAGACCTCTGATCCATTATATTTCTAGTGAATTAGCAATGCAGCGACCTACAAAAGGGTATCAAGGATTGAAAGTGACATGTTTGTCTTCTTATTGTAAAATATAAATGTGAGAATTTTAACTCATGGTAAAAAGGGTAAGCCCCTTACTATAAATAAAAGCCCTGGGTTCATTGTAAAGGATATTTTATCTATTTTAAGAAATATTAGAGCTACACTATTTGAAGGCATTATCTTGCTCTTTTATAATAGAAATTTGTGTTTGGCCTTTGTATAGGGTTATGTGCCAATTTGTCAACCCTCTCCTTGTATGCATGTATGAGTGGTGATGCCCAGTATTTTACTATCAGTCCTCTTTTTTTATGTATGCATGCATGATATTAATTTGAATTGATGTTACTTGTTCTTCCTAAGATAGAACAAAATATCACACACTAGCTTCACTATGGTCTCTAATTGTATTAACTTTCCTTATATTCTATTTGAATGTCTCACATTCTTACCTTGTAATGTTTGTTTTTTCTACGTTTACTTTTCGTATTAGACTAGAGTAGGTTATCATAGGTTGGTGGGAGCTAGCCTAAATTCAAAGGTCAAGGGGACTGAAACCCCATTTATAAGGCATTGAATGTAGGATCATGAGTCCAATATTAGATTAATCAAGCCTATGGATCAACATGAAGTAAATCACATCTCAAGATAATTGTTTTATAATTTGATTTTGCTTGCAATAAGATACTTGAAGAGATTTTATACTATGTTTTCAACCATGTATTAGATAACAAATAGTTATCCAATATTTTTACTATATGAGTTTTCTCAATGTGTTTATTATCCAATTAAATTGATATCATGAAGGAATATCATCCCAAAGGCCATTTTAATTGATAAAAGAAACAAAATACTATATTTATTTAGACCATGTAGGGGTACCACCCTTATTTTCTAAAAAATATAGAATTATAATGTGTAAGGAGATGAAGTCACTATCTAGATATTTAATGTTCTTCAGCAAAAGGTAGCTGCAAATGTCTAGTTGCAGATGTCTAGATAGGTAGCTACAAATTTCTAGCTCTAAACATCTAGATGGGTAGTTCTAGATTTCTAGATATAGATATATATATATATACGGGTAGTTCTAGATGTCTAGACTGGTAGCTACAGACATATAGCTCCAGACATCTATACAAATAGTTGCAAAAATCTAGATTTAGACATCTAGATGGGTAGTTCTATATGTCTAGCTCTAGATGTCTATTTGGGTAGTTCTAAATGTCTATATGAGTAGGTCCAAATGTCTAGATGGGTAGCTATAAACATCTAGATAGGTATGTCCAAACATCACTTCAAATGTCTAGATGGGTAGTTCCAAACGTCTAGCTCTAGATGTTTAGATAGGTAGCTACAAACATCTAGATAGGTAGTTACAGATGTTTATATCTAGACTCTATATGGGTAGTTCTAGACATATAACTCTAGATATCTATATGAGTGGTTGTAGATGTCTAGCTCCACATGTCTAGATGGGTAGTTCCAAACTTCTAGCTCCAAACATGTAGTCGCCAGATGGGTAACTCTGAGAGATAAAATAAATATTTTTGGAAGCCTTCCTTTGGGAGAGGAAATGAATAGTTTTTAGAGTCTTCCTTTTTTATATATAAAATGGGAATTACCCCATGGTTTTTCCTACACATTACGAGTTTCCACATGAAATATTTGTGTTATTATTATTTTTTCTGTTATTATATTTTTTCTTGTAGGTAAAATCTTAAGATTTTACTAACATCTGGAATCAGAGCCTAGGGTTTTGTGTGAGTGGAAGCTGAAACAATGATAGGAGTTATAACCAAGTTCATGATTGAGAAATTTAATGGTAGGAACTTCACCCTATTGAAGATGAAGGTGGAAGATTTGTTGGTTCAAAATGACCAAGCCCTAGCCTTTAAAGTGATCATAAATAAACCAAGTAAAATGAAATATGAGGAGTGGACAATGTTGGAAAGGAAGGTGATTTCTACAATCTATATCTGCCTAGCAAACTCTATCTTGTTCAATTTTATTAAAGAAAATACTATTGAAGCCCTCTGGTAGAAACTTGAAAAGTTGTATGAAACAAAATCGACAAAAAATAAGGTTATTTCTAAAAAATTAGCTTGATAGCCTAAGGATGAAGGAGGGTTCATTTGTGGTAGATAATTTGAATGAGTTTAATACCCTTATCAGTAAATTGGTTTCAATTTGTGTGAATATGAATGATGAGAAAAGATCTATCACCCTAAATTTTTTCACTCCCGAACACTTGGGATCATATGGTGATGACCATCAGTTATGCATCATCAGGAGCTCTAAAATTTGATGATGTGGTAGTTTCTTTGTTGGCAAAAGAGTTAAGGAAAAAACATCTCTAGAACCCTCAATCAATGAAGCCCTCTCTATGAGAGGTTGATATTTCACTAGGATTAAACAAGGTAGATCATAGTCCAAAACTAAGTCTATAGGATGCAAGCAAAAAATTAAGTGTTGGCATTATGGGAAGCCATGGCACTCAAAGGACTATTGGCAATTAGAGAAGGAAAAGAGTGATGAAAATAAAATTCAACCATAAATTGAGGCCAGTACAATATATTCAGGAGAGAAGGCAACATGTGAGGCTTTTTGTATCAATAATAGCAGATATGTTTTATATACCTGGGTTTTGGACTTGGGTGCATCTTTCTGCATGTCTCCTCATAGAGTCTGGTTTGACAAATATCATCCATATTGTGGTGGGATAGTCTACTTAGGTGATTATCATATTTTAAATTTTTTGGGAAGAGGGGACATAAGGATCAGGTTGGATGATTGTAGAGAAAGGATATTATGTAATGTACGACATGTGCCTGATTTGTAGAAGAATTTCCTCTCAATCAAGATGATGGATAAGCTAGGATATTTTATCACTTTCAGTAAAAACTACTACAAAATTATCAAAGGATCCCTTGTAGCAAAATGAGAATATTATGGGATCGTATATACTTTATACAGTGATATGGTGATAGACCATGTAGCAGTAGCAACTTTTGTTTAGGATGCAATAACTCTATGGCATCAATGCCTAGGGCATATGAGTGAAAAAGGTCTAAAATTTTTGCATGATCGAGCTATGCTTTCTGGGATTAAGTCTTGTAATTTAGACTTGTGTGAGCACAATATTTTTGGTAAACAAAGGAGGGTTTAGTTTATTGCAAGCACTGGTAGGAGTTTTGATTTTTTGCAATTTATACATGATATACCTGAACCAGTTCCCACACAGTCCTTAAACGGTTCTATCTATTTTTGAATTTTATAGATTATTATTCTAGGAGAGTGTGGGTTTATTTTCTAAAGAAGAAGTTAGAGGCTTTGCAAAAATTTAAAGAGTTCAAAACACAAGTAGATAAAAGTTTGTGCAAGCCTATTTTATGTCTTAGGTCAGATAATGGAGGTGAATATTGCTCCAAGGAATTTGATAAATTTTATATGCAAGAAGAAATTAAGCACCAGAATATTGTACCATATACTCCACAACAAAATGGTATGGTTGAGTGGATGAATCACATAATCATGAAACGTGTAAGAATTATGCTCAACGCATCCATATTGGATAAAAGGTTATGGGTAGAGGTTGTTAATACAACTATTTACCTTATTAATAGGTCATCTATAGCTACTTTGGATGGACAAATTTTGGAGGAGGTTTAGTGTTGTAAGCCAGTTGATTACTCTTATTTGTGTACCTTTGACTATGATGTATTTACCCATGTGCCTAAATAAAAAAGGTCTAAACTTGATCCAAAGTCAAGCAAATGTGTTTTTCTCAACTATGGAGATACATTGAAGGGGTATAGAGTGTGGGATCCTACTACACACAAGTTAATTATTAGTTAGGATATTATTTTTGATGAAAAATTCATGCAAAGGAAGGAGGTATAACAAACACATAATGTTGTACCAGTTGAAGTAGATATGAATGAAGATGAAAATGAAAATTAGCATGCTAAATTTTTTGATCTACATGCAGAACAACGAGTAGAACAGCAAGTAGAGCAGCTACAATAGTCACAAGACCAAGATCCAAAACCAATATATCATTCGGTTAGAATATCTACACATCCACAAAAGTGTTCAGAAAGGTATTCTCCTATTTATCAGTCATGTTTGGCTTTGTTAACTAATGATGGTGAGCCTAGTTCATTTCATGAAGCTAGAGAGTTTGAGAATGAAAAAAAGTAGAGGAAAGCCATGGAGGAGGAAATGAAGGCACTTCATAAAAATAAAATGTGGGAACTTGTGGATCTCCCACCTAGAAGAAATGTTGTTGGAAAAAAGTGGGTGTACAAAGTAAAGAAGAATAGTGATGGGTTTTTGGAATGCTATAAAGCTCACTTTGTGGAAAAATAGTATGTGCAAAATTCAGGTATAGACTTTGATGAAATTTTCTCTACAGTTGTGAAGATGACTATTGCTAGAGTTTTACTTGCACTTGTAGCAGCACAGTATTTAGATTTGGAGTAGCTTGATGTAATGATTGCTTTCCTACATGGTGATCTCAAGGAGGAGATTTATATGGATCAACATGAGGGCTATGAAGAAAGAGGCAAAGAACATTTGATTTGTAGACTCAAGAAATCTCTGTATGGGTTGAAATAGGGGCCAAGGATGTGGTACAAAAAATTTTACACCTTCATGAAGAGCCAAGGTTTTAGAAAAATTGAAGCTAACCATTGTGCATACTATAATAGGTTTGATGATGGCATTTTTATTATTTTACTATTGTATGTTGATGATATGTTGGTTCCAAGCCCAAGCATAAATAAAATCATTGATCTTAAGGCTCATTTGGCTAGAAAACTTGAAATGAAGGATTTAGGAGCAGCAAACCAAATTTTAGGGATGAAGATACATAGGGACAGAACAAGAAAAACGATCTGGTTAAGTCAAAAGTCATATATAGAAAATTTTTGTAGTACTTCAATATGCAAAATGCAAAACCAGTTAGTACCCCACTTCTTTCACACTTAAAATTATATTCCAAATGATGTCCTAGAACATAAGCAAGGAAGACAAGTATGTCTGATGTATTGTATTCATCAGTAGTAGGAAGCCTCATGTATGCCATGGTGAGCACCATAATGGATATTATCCAAGCAGTGGGAGTTATCATCCGGTACATAGAAAATCCTAGTAAGAACCATTGGAATGCATTGAAGTGGATATTTAGATATTTAAGAGGCACTTCAAATGTTGTTATTTACTATGGATCAAAAAATTTACAAGTTAAAGGTTTTGTGGATTCTGATTATGGTGGAGATAGAGATGGGAGAAAATCCACTACAGGATATACTTTCACTCTTGTTGGTGGAGCTATGAGTTGGACTTCTAAGTTTCAATTTGTGGTGGCTTTATCAACCACTGAAGTAGAATATATTACAGTGACTCAAGCCAGAAAAGAGGTAATTTGGTTAGAGTGACTATTGGGTGACTTTAATATAATGTGAGAGAAAATTACATTACATTGTGATAGTCAAAGTACTATTCAACTAGTAAATAACCCATCATTCCATAAGTGTACAAAACACGTTGATGTTAAGTACCATTTTATATGAAATATGGTGGAAGAAGGTAGGATCCTGTTACAAAAAATTAGTACTAAAGTGAATCTTGCAGATATGCTTACAAAGCCAATCAATATAGAGAAGTTTGAGTGGTGCAAAACTTTTTTGGGCTTGCTGAAAATGTGATAATGGCAACATTGGGCAATTGGCATTGGATGGAAAAACATAGACAAAGAATTCCTATATAATAACTTCAAGTGGGATAATGTTAGGATATGAATTCATTGTATAGATCTTTAATTTTCTTCAGGAAAATGTAGTTGTATATGTTTAGCTCCAAACGTCTAGATAGGTAGTTGCAAATGTCTAGCTCTAGATGTCTATATGGGTAGTTCAAGACATCTAGATCCAAATGTCTATATGGATAGTTCTAGATGTATATATGGGTAGCTATAGATATATAGCTCTAGAAATCTATACAGGTAGCCCCAGATGTCTAGCTCTAGACATATAGATGAGTAGTTACAAACATCTAGCTCCAAATATCTAGACATGTAGTTCTATACGTATATATGGGTAGTTGTAAACATCTAGCTCTAGATATCTAGATAGGTAGATGCAAACATATAGCTATAGACATCTATATGGGTAGTTCCATATGTCTAACTCTATACATCTAAACAAGTAGTTCTATACGTCTAGCTCTAGATGTCTAGATGGGTAGCTACATATGTCTAGCTCTAGATGTCTAGATAGGTAGTTGTAGACGTCTAGCTCCAGATGTCTAGATAGGTAGTTCTTGACATCTAGATCTAGAAATCTAGCTCCAGATGTCTATATGGTTAACTACATACATCTAGCTCTAGATGTCTAGATGGGTAGTTCCAGACATCTAGCTCCATATGTGAAGCTACCATATGGGTAACTCTAGGAGACAATACAAATAATTTTTAAAGTCTTACTTTGGGAGAGGAAACGAACAATTTTTAGTCTTCCTTTATTTATCTATAAAAGAGGGATTGACCCCTTGCATGAATATGTAGATTGAATGTAAAGTTTGTTTAAATAAATAAAATAATGAAGTTGCCATTACCCCATGGTTTTTTTTGTACATTGCAGGTTTCCACGTAAAATCTTTGTGTTACTGTTATAATTTTTGTTATTGTGTTTCTGCTTGCAGGTAAAATTTTGAAATTTTACTAACATAATGAATCCCCCCTAAGGATCCATAGATAATAAATATGAATCATTAGTTTATTTCACAAAAATATGTTGAGGTCCTTCCAACTTCTTTCACATGGAATAACTATAGTTGGAGCATATACATTTATAGCAAACACTTGAATGTTTTCCTCCCTACAAAATATTCCAATAACCCAATTATTTTTTTCTTCTAGCAATTATCTGTCCCATTTGTATTTATCCCATATTATTGCACTACCTCCAATAGTTCCTATGGAAGAAATTATCAAACAATCTCCAATCTTCCAAATCTTTTTGAATGCATCCTTATATTCTTCACTACTTAATTTTGTTTATTATATCAAAATAAACTCATTCTTATAACAACCTATTAATGTTTTAATAAAAAAAAATTGGGTACCTTATTCATACCTATACTATTCCACAATATCATTTCATCATCATTTTTTATTTTTATTTGTGGGCTTAGACCCATTTCTTGTTAACACCTATGATATTTTTTTGTTTCCCAAATCAATATCTCTTTGAGTTTCACTTTCTCTTTGTTCTTACTTTGAGGATATTACTCTCTTTTTACATTCCCACCAACACTGTCATCTTCATCAATATCTTCTATTTTTCCGTTATGGTCATAATGAGACTTATATTCTAAAGGTTATTGTTGCCCTAGAGAATCTAAAATGTAAGGAATAACCTCACAAACACTTTCTTCTTTATGATACCCAGAAACCCTAATGTACAATGATGATCCTCCATAGTAATTAGTTTCTTATGTTGCTCTCAAAACCTTGGATGTTTCCTTAAACACCTTAAAGTGCAATAATGATCCTCCATAGCAATTACTTTATTATGTTGCCCTAGAAACCCTGAATTTCTATGGATATCCTATATATGTATTTCTTCATTATGCTACTCTTGGAACCTTAAAGTGCAAGGGATACACTTTATATTACTTTTATTTTTTTGCAAGGAGAAATTTTTATACTACTTGATAAAAATGAAGGTGATCTACATGGATTAATCTTGATCTCTTTCTCCTACTTTGATTTAAAATTTTTCTTTCCATATTCCTTTGCACATTTAACTCCTAGATTTAAAATTGTGTATTGTATTTCTCCATCCCTTATGTTGTTTCTCTCTTATAATGATTGATACAAGTAAATTGTAATATCCTTCACAATTTCATGATGTAGAGAGGATTTATTTACCAATTTATTAGGAGTGGAAAATCCTTGATTTAACCTAGCTTCCACTATAATATGATCTCCTTGCTTCATATTGAACTTTATCTCTTGCCAATAGATTTCATCTATTTCTCCATAATTTTCACTTTGTAATCTCTTTCCATGTGTCTAATCTCATAATATTTGCAACATTTAAATGTAATATTTTCATAATCCATTAGTTGATCACATTCTCTTGATTTATATTTAATCCTACTAGACTACAACAAATTTTATGAAATATCTATTGTAACACATCCAAGTGTAGACAAGATGCCTTCACTTCTTAGTAGTTGATCACTCATAAATGGAATCCCCTAGGATATTGCCAAATTTTTCAAACCTTCTTATAAGTAAATATGAAAGTCCTAAAAACCTAATCTACATTGGAAGTATTTTAATGGTCTCTATCTCCATGGAAAATTTTTGACTCTAGATTTTAAATATAATAAATATCTTCCCCTAAACCATGGTTCATACTCCATTATTTTATATCTATTTTTTGAAGAACACAAGCTTATACTGAGAGGGGGGGTGAATAGTATAAGACATCTTTTTACTTATTCCTTTATACTTAAAAACAGTAAAGCAATATACCCAAAGCAATATCAAAGCAATGCACAAAATCATCCACAAAGTGACACCAATTTTAACGTGGTTCACCCAGAATGCCTGGGCTACGTCCACAAAACTTTTCTCTAAAAGTTATCTCAAAGTTCTTTGGGAAACCTTCCCAATTACAATGTTTATGAGCCCCGACTCAAAGGAGACACCTTCCCCCAATCTGAATTTATGAGCCTCTGCTCAAAGGAGATACCTTCCCCTCTCGCTCGGAAATGATCCCTTAGAAGATCAACTACCTCTACCTCTTGCCAGCACGTGGAACTCCTTTCCACCGAAGACTCCCTGTCCTCAATGCTTAGCCTATGATACCTCTATCCTCTATGATCACATCCACAAGCAGCTCACCTACCTGTACCAAACACAGTCAGTCGGTCTAGTACAAGTCTTCCTCTGTCTGTCAGATTTGTCCAACTCTATGAACAAATCAATCCTCTGCACACAAGCCTTCTCAAATACTTGCCAAATCTGTCCTCAGGTTCTTCTCAAAGAACCAATGCACCTCTGTCCTCAAGTTCTCTGATAGAACTCTCAAAAACTCAGCTCACAAGTCCTCTGCTAGGACCTGTCCAAATCTGCTCACAAGTCCCCATCGAAACCTGTCCAAAAACCTCAGCAAGCTCACCAAGAAAAACTTTCTTAGCATGAACCCACAAAGAGAATTGTTAGAGACCCAATGTGATTCATAAACCTCATAGAAGCATAAAGAGAATTGTTAGAGACTCAATATGTTCTATACTTAACTTCCAATCTCAATCTCAAATCTCATAGAAACATAAAGAGAATTGTTAGAGACCCAATATGTTCTATACTTAACTCCCAATCTCAATCTCAACTCAATATCAATCTCAAAAGAATAATATAGATGTAGTATGCTTTTCTCAAGAATATGAAACACAACCCAACAATTGCCAACTATGCAATATCTCATATAACAATGATACTCATATTCTTTTTACCAACAATTAGAGTTTCAACAATAATGCTCATCAAACAAGGTTTAGAACACCAACACATTCGACTCAACATCAACCTTGAAGCATTAACCAATCATCACAAGAAAAGGAAACAAGTAGAAATCCTTTTCCCTCCAAGGATATTTGAACAAAACAGCCACCAACACAATATCACCAATTGCAAATAATAACTTGTTCAAATCAACTCAATGGAGTAAGCCCAATATCATGTATCAAGTAAAGCACTAACTTGATCAACAAAAACCTCTATGAAAGCAACTCATCCATCAATATCAAAATAGCCAACTAAGGGTTTCATCATCTCAATGCAAGTAACAAGACTTACTAACATAAACCCTAGTGCAAAAATGCTTCCTCTTCCTCAACTAGAATTATGCATTCACCCAAACACTCATCAATGATTTTAATGCATAAACAATCTTCAATATCCAGAAAATAAGATTTACACCAAAGATACCTAGTAGACAACCTTTTCACTCCAAACTCAATTTTAGAAAATATACCATCAACAACATACATGGAAGAAGTTGCCCATACCTTTACTTTGATGAAGAAGGAGAACTCAAAATCTGTCACAACACTAACTCTCAATTTTCCACTAATTAGAGTTAGCAACTAAACAATAATACACAATAATAAAGATCCAAAATAACACCTTATTTCTCTAACTTAGTAAAAACACCAAAGTACAATATACATACAAAGTAAAACCTCTTTACACCTTATTACTCCACATAAACATTAAACATAAATAAAACAATGTCAAAAACAAATATGATACCTTAACCTTATACCTCCCACGCACTCACATCCACTATCCTTTGCACATCACGACCAAAAAGAAATTACCAATGAAGAGAATCGAACTCGGCACCTTTGCCGTCTAGCGCTTTCGCTTAAACGCCACCACCATTGGGTCACAAGTGCCCAACGAAGAAATACAGCACTGCCCTCTCTTTTATCTTCCGTTGATGCCATGAAACTAGAAAACATAAACGTCTTCCACAAGCCACATGCAAACTGGTGAGCGTTGTCCAAAATGTAAGTCACAGAATGCTTGCATTTATCATCTCATAGCACAGTCTGAAAAATGCAGTCCAGGTGCAATTGCCAATCCACCGACATCAAGCATAAAGGTAAGGATGCAGCCCAAACTCAGTTTCGAATATGCCAAGCACGGTTTCCAACACAGAACAAGCACGATTTCAAGGATTTCAATCAGAGATCGAAAACACAAAGCACTGTTTGAAAGAATAGAGAAAACGCAAAATCGTAGATGCCAAGCACAAATCGCAAGATACAGAGCAAATCGTAAATCGCAGATGTCAAAAATTCATGGTACCCTCTTTGGAAAAACATCCCCACTTATATAGCCATTTCTTCATAAAGTTTGACATCGGCGCTCCTCCAACGATGGCATCATATCGGCGAAAGAATTCTTTTACTTTCGTCGCTTAAGGGTTGAAAGACCCTATAATAATAATTAAAATAATTATTATTAATAATAAATTAAACTTGGACCTTTGACAAAGGTTTGAGTTAATTTAATTATTAATAATAAACATGGACCTTTGCATTAAGTTAAGCTTGGTTTTAATAAAAACCCTTAATGAGTCCAAATGGTTTTAAGAAAAACCTTTAGCCTTGTCACCATGGTTTTAATAAAAACCCTTTAACATAAAGAAGCTTCTCAAGATATTCTTGACATCACACTCTTTTGATATCAACACAAAAATGCCTTTTGACATCAATGACAACTTATACATTTGAGCAAGGGCAAAGTACCCAAAATTGCCAACATTTTTTGAATTGGAGAAAATGATGAGAAAAAATCCCATCAAAAGAAATGTCATGGAGTAATTTTAATTCAATCCCCACTTCCACTTGATCCAATGTTAAATATTTAAAAAAACCTAGTCAATATCTATGGAACTTACATATTAATATATTACTTTAAAGATCCATTATGTCATGCTCAATCATCTTATCCTTGATAATCACTTCTAGTGTAATATATGCTACCTAGATAGGGTTTTTCATATATTTACTCTTTATCTTATCCCTAGTTAGGGCATCCACACTTCCAACTAGGGCATCCTTACTTCTAATTAGGAATTTTATAAATGAATTTTCTACCATGATAGGTAGATTTTCTTTAGAAGAGTCTTTTAGTTTTTAAATTTCCCCAAAGATCTAGAGTAACAAAAAAATGTTCTAGCTTCCTACATGCACTTGCTTCTTGATCTCTCTTGCAACACTTGCTTTCTTTCTAAATACTAAAATGTGAGGCTCACTCCTAGATCCACTCACTTCTGACTCACACTCACTCTCGAGTCACTTTAATGTTTTACTTTTTATTAACTATATCGACATAGATTTAAATTTCATATTTTATTTTTTCTCAACTTATTTTGTAAATAGTCATGTTATTATCATATATTAATTTCATGATTTTTTCAACTAGTTATATGAGATTGAAATAGGCCCCCCACCTATACTACATCATCACCACATAGTGCTATTAAAACAAATATTGGATATTATACATGTATCAATTGATAAGATTCAATCTTGGGTATCCTCCTTGAATGTTGAGGAATCTAACCAGTTGAGCTAATATCATTTGATTAATTTCATGAAATTTTAACTTTTTTCATTTCAACATTATAGACTTTTAAGAATAAATGCTTGGTTATTATGGGATTGAAATGATCATATTTGTATTACATCAAATGATGTTACCATAGTATTCCAACCAACCAAATAAGGGTACTAATACAAAAATACTTCAGCATTATACTTAATTTATTTTCATTGAGACATAGAGAGACATACTCATCAACATTTTTTTGTACAATGTTTTTACCATAAATAAATCAATCCGATGATTATGTGGCCATTTTAATCTTTAAATGCATATACACCATGATGATGGATAGTTTGATATGTGAGTCCTCTTCAAGAATACTCAAAATAATCCACTTATCATTGGTTTTAAAAAAGATCTATATCCACACAAACATATTTTGGAGGAATTTTCACACATGAAAAATGTCTAATGACTTTTGCATAAGAAGCATGACAATATCGACACAATTTATACATGCAAAAGGACATAAAAATGCATGAGTGAAAAATGAACAAGGACTTGGATTAACCCCTAGAAAAAATGACCTTTTCTTTTGTTCTAAGTATGTGGAGAAGAGTGAGGGTAACAATACTTTCCAAAACTAATGTATACCAAGTTTAATGCCATCCTAATAATGGAAGCACATTTATATTTTCAATGTGCGAAGCCCTTTTTAAAATTATTGCTAATAGTATTTTTTTAGTTATGTTTTTCTTGTTTGATAAGCTTAGGATAGTGGTAAGGCAAAGCAATTACCATCATGAGATCTTGGACTAAGTCCTGGACATACATGTTCCTTGCAATTTGTTATGAAGTTGGGAACAACTCTTGGATGAATATTGACAAAAGAGAATTCCTTAATATTATGGCTTTCTTAGCTAAAACAATCTTTGATTGAAGTTGTTCTTATTTGATTGTGTTATTTTAATTGCTATTTATATGTCTTACACCTACATTATTTTTTGTTGTAATTTTACCTAATCCACTAACTAGTGTTACCATTGTTTTTCTATTAAATAGTTTATCAATATTAATTTTTAAATATTTATTTAGTTATATTATTAGTTGAAATACATGACTTCAAAATTTTCAAAATTAATCAAGTTTAAAATTAATAAATAAATAACCACTTCCATTGGTAACATTCGTTTTATTTTGTAACAATAATGTGCGTTCATTTAGACTATTTATTATAATTTTTGTGGTTGCACTTGTGTTTCAGAAAGGAAACTCGCAATCCAGATTTGATAAAACTGAGTATGATAGTGCGATGTTTTCGAAATATTACTCTATTAAGATGGAAGACATAAATAGGAGAGGTGAAGTTTTGGCATTGTGAAGGCTGCTATAAGAAAATGTCAAGAAAGATGATAAATTCTGGAGTAGTTGTATTTATAAAGAGATTTGAAAAGATCCAAAAAATGAAAATCAAGAATTTAGACATTTTATGTAAAATGATATAGGTTTCTAGCTATAGCATCTCAATTGAGATGAGAAGTGTATCTATTTGTAAACTCTCAAGCTCTAAATAAGAGAGATGTGATTTTTTAAGGGTGGGAGACCCAAGTACAACCCCTTGTTATCAGCAAAAATAGATAAATAAATAACCACTATTAACCCATTTATTTATCAAAATACAATCAATTTATAACATAATATATAAATGAAAAATATTTTTCTATAAGATAGAATTATGTTTAAATTTGAAAAATAAACATCATTCATATAAAATATTTCACACGCACCTTATTTTACTAATATTATAAACCTAATTCATCTTCCATAACTTGTCTTCAATATAACTCTTTAAATAAATATATATGTATATGGTGAACTTCAAAATAATTATCTTTTAATTTAAAATGTGTCTCACTCAAAATAATTGAATATGTGCTTTATTTTGGAGTTTAAACCAAAATGGAAATACTAATGTTAATGTGAGAGGAAAAAATAGTTGCTAGCTTGGTAGGTTTAGGGATTGGAAAATCCTGTCTACTGCATTAATGTCACCCTGAGGTGGTGTAATGGTTGTCGCTCATATAGTCGGCTCAATTTATTTTGAGTTTGTTGGAGAGCTCAATGGCACCGGGGAAGCGTCTGCACAAGTTCATTTCGAAAGTGTATCATGAGGTAAAGGCCCTGTCCTTGAAGCTATTATTCCTTTGCATGAATATCATACGACTTATGAATGGTTTGAAAGTCATACCTTGGTGGGTTATTTTTTGGATCATATCCCATATGATACCCTTATTCACTCCTGGGTCCAGCAAGTCTGGGGCTCGTATGGAGTCAGAGTGGAGAATGTACAAAACCTTACCAAAGGGTATTTCCTTTTTCACTTTTTAGACCTAGCTCAAGCATAAAAGGTTCTGTCTAGGGGACCATGGACTGTTTGTAATTCTCTATTGATTTTGCAACCCTACTCTAGGGATTTCCAAGTCAGTGACCAAGCTGCACTGGAAGTCCCGATGTGGGTTGAATTCCCCGGTCTTCCTATTCTCCTTTGGGATTTTTTGCAAACTTTAGTTGCTCCCTTAGTTAAGTTTGTTTATCTTGAGCCAAAAAATTTCTTCTCTGCTCGACTCACTAGAAGGGTTTGTATCAAAGTCGACCTTACCAAGGATTTGCATGAGTTTATTGATATCAAGATCAGGGACCAATCCTTTAGGAAAAGAGTTGCATGTATCACTTTGCCCAATACCTGTTATCGGTGTCAATCTATAATGCATAAAATTTAGGAGTGTCATCTGATAGAGTGAAAATATAAGTCAAATCCCTCGCCCACTCTCATGGCTCCCACTAATGGCTCAGAGGGAAACACTAAATAATGGACTACTATTTCTAGCAGGAAAACCCATGGAGCTAAGTAGCAATAAGCTTTGATTTTTGTTGCACAACCTGCCTCTACTCCTTCTTAGGACATGCAAAATTCTACTAAATATGTGCAGACTCCTATTGATATAGCCCCTCCATATGTTGGCATGCAATCCCTAGTTCCATCGGTGTCTCAATCTATTTAGTCAGACCCTTATTTTACCTCAGTGGTGGTGCCTCCAGATAATTATTTAGTGGAGGAGGATCATGCCTTTAAGGTCCACCACTCTCGTAGCCTTGTTCGAAATTATAAACATCGACAGCTAAACTGTGATGCTTTCCAAGCAGCCTCCAACTCTTATGTTTTGCTTAAAGGTTTTGGTGATGAAGAGGATGTCATGGATATCATGCATCCTAAAAAATCTGAATGATTTTCTTCTTGTGGAATGTCTGAGGATTGACAGACCCATTAAAAAAATATTTGGTTTGTAATGAGATGTTAAATGTTTCTCGAGTGCATGGAAGTCTCAATTTTTTATGTCTACAAGAAGTTAATATTTTTTATTTCAATATGTGATTTGCATGTGACTTTTTATGGCCACAAAGTGCCTCTTTTGCCATGAAGCATTCCCCGATAAAAGGGGGATCCATCACTATCCTTGCGCCTCGATTACATAATAATGTTGTGACCTAGGGTGTTGACCCATCCAATCAATTTGTCTAGCTTTTGATTGATATCTACAAAAAACCATTGAGGGTGGTTAATGTGTATGCCTCAAACATCACTTCTGATCTATGTGAGTTGTGGAGATGGCTTGTCATGAATCTACCATTTTCCACTTGGGTGCTATGTGGATATTTTAATATGGTGGAGAAATATTCTGATAAGGTCAGTCATGCCCTGATGTAGTGGTTCTTATGTGAAATGGAAGCTTGGTTTTTATGAAAAAAAAGCTTCACCTTTATGACCCTAATTCTTGCTTCTCACCTTCTGACTTCCCTCAAGCTCTTTGGTACACCTAGTCCAATTCTAGGCTGCTTCTACCAAGATTTTGTAAATATTGGATAGAACCATGATTTCTAAGTGTGACAACTTTCAATTATCCTATATTTTACCTTCTTCACCATATGTGTTGAATTTCCCTGGTACTAAATTGTTTGATAATTCACCTATTTTATTCTCCATGGCAAAGTTAAAATTTCAACCTAGAGTGCATTCTTCATAGTTTTACCTGAATATTTCTTTTTTGCATAGCTTTAGCATGAAAGCTCATATATGTCACATTTGGAATTTGATTCCTATACCTGATGGTCTTTCTGGAAGGATGGAGTGGTGGAATACTGCCATTCAATGAACCACTAAGGTATTGCAAACTTTGGGTGTTGAAATTGCAAAGCGATGGAAATAGGCTAAGTCTACCTTACAAAGTCGGCTATCCAAACCCTGTCTTAGGCTTGAAGTCTCTCCTTTTAGCTCTATTTCTTAATCCCACGTTTATTCTATTCATCATAAGCTAAAAAAAAATTGATTTGTATGAATCCAAGGGTGCTCAATTATGTGCTTGAATGCATTGGCTCAAAGTGGGGGACAGAGTGACCAAAGATTTTTTCAACACCTTAGACCTCCTACCTAGTATTCCCAGTTTCATGCCATTCATGTTGATGGATAGAGATTAGCAGATCTTCCAAACATTATCAAAGCCTTTGTTTCACATTATCAAGGTATTTTTACTTCTCAACCCCTTGATGATGCTAGAAGGCAAGCTCTTGTTGATTGTACTATTGCTATCCCCAACAAGTTTTCTCCTGAGCAAATAATATTATGTGACACTCCTCTTTCTCTAGAAGATCTAAAAAATGCCTTGTCACTCATAGCCAATGATAAGGCACCTGGTCTTGATGGCTTCCCATGTTAATTCTACAAAAAAAATTGGGATATTCTTGGTTATGATCTCCACAAAGTGTATCTTGAAGTCCTACAATGTGGTTCACTGGGATCCATTATTAACAAAGGCAATGTTAAATTTATTCCTAAGTCTAGAGACCTTGAGCTCATCACTAATTAGAGGTTGATCACCCTGCTTAATGTGAACTATAATATTATTGCCAAAGCCCTTGTGCTTAAGCTTAAATCTCTCCTATATTTGATTGTCAGGCCTGAACAAATTGGCTTTATTCAGGGAAGATACATTCTTGATAATGTTCTTGCTATTTGGGAAGGTATGGAGTGGGCAAGAAATTATAAACAAGATGCTTTATTCATTAATATTGACTTTGAGAAAGCCTATGATAATATGGAGTGGTACTTCATCACTATCATGCTTCAGGATTTGGGCTTTGGACCAGTGTTTGTGAGCACCATTCTTATGTTATTTCAATATGCTTTAACTATTCTTACTTTGAATAATAGTCAATATCAGTCAATTTATCTTGGTCATTCTATAATACAAGAGTGCCCTCTTGCTATATCTCTTTTCATTCTTACTACAGAGGCTTTTGGCTATTTTTTGGTCCATAAGATGGATCAAGGATTAATCAAGGGTATTGCTCTCCCCAATTCTGACCGTTAGTTGGTCAATGATCATTTTGTTGATGATTCTTTTTTAACACTTCGAGAATATGAGAAATCCCTTTTCTCAACTATTAGTTGCTTAGAGATTTTCTATTTATCCTCTGGTTCTTCCATTCAATGGAAAAGAACCTCCTATTTTTGGTAATCTTAATCCCAGTTGCCATTCTAGCTGCATCATTTCCAATGGACTTGGATTCAGCTGGGTGAGGTGTTTAAATTTCTTGGAATTTCTTTTGCATTTTATGGTTCCTCTACTCAATTACGGTAGTATGTTATTGAGAAAGTGGATAAGAAGATTTCTTATTGGACTAATAAGAAACTTTCTCTAGCAGGAAAATTTTAGATTTGTTCTAAGGTTTTAGCGACTACCCATGTCTATTATTTGTCTTGTTGGGTTCCATCCAAAACTTGTTATAAAAATTTATATAAGATTTTGAGAGATTTTTTATGGGCCAAATACTCTGTCAAACAAGGTTTTCATTGGGTAGCCTAGAAAATTGGTTGTTTGCCCAAGGACTATGGAGGCATGGGTTTGTTTGATTGTCACCGATAAGTTTTTGCCATTTGTGCTAAATGGATCACCCGATATCTAATTGGGGATGAATCTTGAAAAGTGTTGGTCAGGCATTGCATTTCTTCTGGTTTGCTTCAGAGGAAGAAAATTTGGAAAGGGGTGGGATTACAATTCATTCTTACTACCTCTGTCCCTATTAAATTTAAAGGTTCTTGTCATTCAGAGTATTTGGAAAGCTTTGGAGGCATTCAAACCCTAGCTCAGTTGGAAAGAGAGTTTTTACAAAGCAGGTGTCTATATGCCTTCCATAAATATTTGGTGGTCTACTGTTATCACTTGGCAGGGCTCTCCTCTGGATCTAGTGTAGTGGGTCAAAGCGCAGAGGTTCTATAAGCATGGTATTGCTTCCATTTTTTATTTCTTCTCCCGACATACCAGGAGTTGGATACCCTAGGAAATTTTTCATCAAATTCACAATTTAAATCCTAGTGATAGAGATACTTATGAGGTGGTTATTGATAGTATTCCATTTTCTATTTGGTGCAAACTACATAAGCATTTTCAAAAACCTTGGTGGTCAAATTGGTGTTGGCCTTGGGAGTTTCATGTTTTTCTTGGAGCCTCTTGCACTAGGGGTTACCTTTTGGTAATAGGCTCAAGCATTTGGGTGTTCATAATTCCCTTTACCCGGTTTGCAGATAGGTAGAAGATTTACTGTATGTTTTTTGGTTTTGTGATCAGGCTCAATCGGCTTAGAAGTGGCTTATTGAATTTTTAAGACCTTTATGCAAGAGGATTTTACCTAGGTGCATGCTATTTTGGGTGAACCTATTGCTTTTTCCTTCAACTTGGGTGTTGTTTGGAATATTTTTACAATTGGTATCCTATTTTATCTTTGGAAGTCCCAGAATAGAGCTATTTTTCTTAGCAAGATGTCGGTGTGTCTTCTCTTTTGCTGATAAATATGATATATTATTTGATTGATGGTTACATATTCAAGTACAAGTTATAAAAATACATGTGGAGTTGTAGTACTTACGTACCCTCATAGATAATTGGAGGAATGCGCCCTGCACTATGAGTTTTTTGCCTCTTACTTTCCCTTATAGGTCCCGGTTGTCGATTCACTAGGGGACCTATCATCGGCTATAGCCCTTTGCTACCGAACACTAGTCCTAGTCCCCCCTATAGTGCAAATGTGGAGAATCTGGATCTGGAGGCCCATATTGCCCGGCCTTTGGTTGGTATGTTCAGTCTCTTGAGCAATATTATGTCCTTGGTTGGGGTGAAATTGTACCAAATGCACATACTTGTATTATTAGTGGTACTACTGCTAATGGTTGGGAGGCTCTAGCTTATTCAACAGTTGTATGGACTTATGATCTTATGGAGGAAAACTTCAATCCTTCCACCTGGTAGTGATTTCTCGGCTCCTTTCTTTCTAAATGCATATTTGACACTATTTTGGCGGTTGTTATCTGGATTTTTGTGGACTATTTATGACACTCTTATGTACTCCTAACCACGATGATTAGTGTGTTGGTTTACGGGGTGTGCTAATCCCACCCACCATTTTTTTGTATGATTAAATATTATTTTATTAATATAATGGCTTTTTCATACAAAAATATATATATAATCATTTTATACATGCCATGGCAATTTTTTTTGCATGCAAACCTATTGATTTAAATGCATTTAGATATTTGGCTTTCTTTGAAGCATTTTGGTAGCTGAATTATACAGCTACTCAAATTATTTTTATTTTCTTTAAAAATATATTAAAATGTACAAGATCCAAAGTGAGGTAGATCTCGATGGCTCGGGGTTGTTACCATCGTCATCATGTTGGTGCACTACCTTTGTTCATATTAGGCATGTTTTTGTGTCCCCTTTGCATCGCAGAGGTTCAAACCATGAACCTCCTGTTCAATAAGAGCCAATATTTATTAAAATAATAATAAAATGATCTATGGAATTGTCCCTCCACCTTTCAATTTTAAAGGATTTAAACTTATAACATTTAAACTTAAATGTTGTTTAAAATTTAAATATCTCAAGTCAATTTTAACATATGTGGAACTTTCAACCATGATCTTAACTTTAGAGTGGATACTCAGCAATAATTGTGTAGTGTATTACTTTGATATTATAAACTTGGGATAAATTAGAGTTTTATCCTAAAATTTATTTAATAATTTTATGAATTTTTTATATTGATAAATTAGAGTTTTTGAAAGGGTTTAATTTTATTTTAAATTTATATTGAATTATTTAGCTTGTCAAAATTTTAATATATTTTGGTGTATCATATTTTCAATTTATTTTGGCACAAAAAAAAATTAACATACCATAGCACATTTTTATTGTGAATTTTTTGACACGATATGCTTTATGTATTATGATACACTTCTAAAATAGATATTACAGGCTTACTCAATTGCTTAATAAACCAATGCAATTTTAGGTATTCATGTGTAATTATACACTGCTCAAAAGAAAATCAAACCATGTTAAGTCTGATAAAAACAACTTACAGGAAGTATAATACTATCTTCCTTACTCTACAGAGAAAACCCCTTTTTATTTACAAATCCACACTTCGTTCTTACTTTGCTACTCTCAAGATTTTCCATAAGGGAACCAGTGTTTGTAATAAATTGACCTACTTAGGAATATAAATCAAATAATACAGACTTCAAGACATATTCTATATGTGTCATAAAAACTTTAAGAATTGGAGAAACAAATGTAAGCTAAGTATTGGTTGAGCTCTCCACCAAAGCAACAAAGATGCTAAATCCAAGAACATATGATGCAAGAATTGCGTGCCTTTACATCAAGTGTAGACCAATCATTAAAAAGTTTTAAAATTCCTTGTATCTTAAGTCTCACTGTCTTGTGCAAGATATCCAAAACTTGCACAAAAGGCATTAATAGAATATCATTCAAAACTCAAAACTTGCAAATAATTCACACTAAATTCCTTAATCAAAATACTGCAACCCCAGCATAAAATTAGTAACAGGATAATAATCAACAACCAATACTTTCAAATTTTCCTCTTTAGAAAACTTTTTCAAAATATCATATATTACCCCTGATATCATATATTTTCCTTTCCATTAGTTGAATTATGTTTGGATGAATAGTATCTAGGGGAACCCATATTTTGTCCTCTTCACCAAGAGCCCCCCAGTTTGCTAACCAATATGCTATCCCATTTCCTTCTCTGAATACATGGGCCGCTTTAAATTTCTCCAATTAGTTTAGAATCCTCAAAGTATAAGCTATTGAACTTTACACCCTCCAACTCACCATATCCCTCTTGTTAAGACATTTATTATGTTAAGTGAATCTCCTTCCACAATAAAATTTCTCACTCCTATTTGCCTTGTCAATTTTGTCTTAGCCAATATCACTCTAGCTTCTACTTGATGACTTGTCATAGTTCCTAAATACTCATTGACAAATCCAATTAGAATTCATTAATATCCCTTATCACTACTCCATCCCTAACCTTACCAGGATTCCCTTTAGATGCACCATCAAAATTGAGCTTTAGTCATCCCTCCCTGGGTGCCTATCATTTTACACTTCTTTTTAATCTAATTGGAGATTATTATCCATCCCTACTAGTCTTAGATCCAATTTTTCACTTATCCTTACTTCCTCTACTAATTCTATTTTTACCTTTATTGTTAGGGGTTTCACGTTTTCCATTATAGCATCTTGGATAATCTAACTATTTCTATATATCTCTATCTTTTCCCCCTTAAATGTTCTTCTATTTCGCTGCAACCATACACCCCATGCACAATGGAAAGGAATTAGGTCCCATATTTGATTCAATCTAGTACTATTAAAGGGGTTTTCCCACTACTCAATTAAACCTACCATAATTTTTGGTATAACCCATTTAACACCCATCTCCTAAAATAATGTTTGAAGTATCTTGAGGGAGTAGTTACACTCTAACATTATGTGTTTCCTTATCTCTTCTTGTGCTTCATAAAGGTAACACTTATTTAAAACTTAAAACCCTCTCTTATGCAAGTTATCTATTGTAAGGATCTTGTTTTGTATAGCCAACTATAGAAACATTGCTATTTTAGGTATAGTATTCCTTCCCCACAGTATCCCCCATTGAAATCACCCTTCCTAATTTAATGTTATTAATTCATAAGCCAATTTAACATTAAAGGGGCCTTCTTGAGTTGCTCCCCATATTATGTTGTCCTCCCCATATTAACACCTACATGATAGACCCTTAGTTTGGCTTTGAGAAATGCTTCCACATTTTGGTTATTGCTTACAAGTTCCACCTTACCTCTTTGTATCCCCAATCCAACTAATCACTAACCAAACTCTCATACCTTTGCTCTACATCTTCTTGAACTTTGACTATCTCCTCATCCTTACTTAGAGGGTGGTTTTCCAACCATATGTCCTCCCAAAAGTGGATCAACTTACATTTTATATATTTATAATAGTATAAATATGTTTTGTCATAAATAATTATTAAAAATTACTTTTATTATATTAAATTTATCCATGCTTTTTTCCTAAATAAATAGGAAAGGTATTCATCATTCAAGACTTCAAATTTATATCCTAGAATTTAAAGTTAAAAAATACAAAAATTTTGAGGTTTTTACATCCCTTATTCTTATTACTTAGTTCCACAATACATTATAAGTGCATTTATTTTTATATAATAAGAATAAATAATAATTTGGTCCTAAATTAATAATAACAATGGAATTTTAATGACTGTGAATTTTACTAATTAAAAATATGAATTCTCAAGGTGGAGACCTATTCAAAATATTATGGTAATACAATCATGTAAGTGAGACTCATTTTAGTCCCATATAACTAGTTAAAATAAATAAATTTGATGAAATAAAGTTATAAAAAGATAGTCGGAGTGTGAGCTGAGAGCGAGCCTCACATTTTTCTTGTTTTAAAAAGGCAAGCAAGGTTTTACAAGTGTAATTAAGAAGCAAGTGTGAGCATAAGCAAAGTACAAGCAAGGAGCAAGCACCACTTCTTGTTCCAAATATTAGGAGAAATTTAAAAACTAATAGGTTATTGTGAAGAAATATGGGTAACATGGTAGGAAATTCATTTTTTAAAGTCTTCATTAAAAGATAGGATGCCCTAGTTGAAAGTATGAATGCCCTAATAAGAGGAAGAACAAATCTATAGCAAACCATATCTAGGTAGCAAATATTACACTAGAATTAATTATCAAGGATAACATGATTGATCATGATGTAATGACTCTTAAAATTAGAGGACTAATATGTGAGTTTTATGGATGTTGGCCATACTTTTTGGAGATTCAAAATAAGATCAAGTGGAAGTGGGTATTGAATTCAAACTACTCCATGATTTTTCTTCCAAAATGGTTTATCCTCATTATCTCTAGTTTGAAAATCAAGGATCAAATAGTGGATGGTGGCCTTTGGTTTAGGGGTAAAGATGCATTATATTTAAGACAATAGAGTAAGAATTTTTGTGTGAATACGGAGACTCTTAAAAGGCTTCTAGTGTGGATTAGGTTTTTTGGACTTCTTTATCAAGTTATCAGTAAGGAGGTTTTGAAAAATATTAGCAATACTCTAGGGGAGTTCATCCAAGAGGGACCAACTACTATGGATAGAAGGCATGTTGTATACACTTGAATATGTTTCGTCATGGATATTTTAAAACATATACCAAAGTCCATTAGGATTAAATCTAAATCAAGAGAATAGGATCAACAAGTGGATTATGAGAACATTGTATTTCAATGTCACAAATGTTATGAATGCTTACACATGGTAAGAGATAGCAAAGGGAAAATGATACAGAAAGAGATGGAAAATTTTGGGTATGATCAAAACTTCAATATGAAGCAAGATCATATCATAGTAAAATTTGGATCAAATCAAGGATTTTCCACTCCCAAGAAAGTGGTAAAAAAGTCCCTCTATATAATTTAATGATGAAGGTCATTATAGTTTATTTGAATTAACCATTAGAAGAAAACATTGATACAGGGGATGAGAAAGTATAAAGTGTAAGTTCAAATTCAGAAATAATTATAGTTGTGAAGGAATATGGTGAGGCAAATTTTAAAGCTCATGAGGTGAAGGAGGTCAAGGTTAATCTAGGAAAATTATCTTCATTTTTCTTAGGTAGCATAGAATCCTCTTCTTGCACTAAAAATGAAAGTAGTACAGAGCATGTCCATTGCACATTAAGGTTCTAAAAGTAGCATGATAAAAAAATGCATATGGAGAAAAAATGAAATTGCAAAGCGCGAAGGATTAGGGTTTTTTCTTGAAAAATATCTCATCTTTTAGGAGCCATATCTTTACGAAGAGTTATCCAATTTAGCTGATTCTTAGACCAACTTGTGTAGAATTTGAATAGCTTTAAAATGAGTGGTCATATGCAAAAATACAAGAAATATTGAGGGAGATACAACCCTGTGAAGTCAACCATTCGAAACAAGGGCAGTGACAATTTTTCAAATCATGAAAAACAAAATTGCAAAGTGTGAAGGATTAGGGTTTTTTCTTGAAAAACATCTCATAATTTAGGATCCATATCTTCACGAAGTGTTATCCGACTTAGCTGATTCTTGGACCAACTTATGCATAATTTGAATAGATTTAAAATTAGTGGTCATATGCAAAAAATTGAGCAATATTGATGGAGATACAACCCTATGAAGTCAACCATTCGGAACAAGGGCAGCAACAATTTTTCAAGTCATAAAAAACAAAATTGTAAATATTGCCAACTAGGGTTTGAATGATGGGAAGAGCAATGAAGGTCTAGAACTTCAGCAGGGCAATACATTCTATATGGACAAAAAAATTTAGCTAAGTTTTTTTTCCCTTTCTTTACTTAGAAATTGTGCATGAAATTTTTATAATATTATATTTTTTATAGAAATTTTAGATAATTTTCATTAGATTTTTAGTTTTAGTTTCCTTTCCATGAATTAATTTATATTTAAATCCTTAAAAACATCCCTATTGGTAGATTTTAATGAGCACACATCAGAGAGATCCTCATTGCTTCAAGATAGGGCAATTTTTGGTAAATTTAATGGGTATTGGCCAGGGGCTTCAACCTTGAGAAAATGGATTGATAGGAGTTGGAAGTCTCTAGGAGTGATTCTATCATTTCTTCCCAAAGGTTTCTTCCTAGCCATTTTTGGTTCTAGGGAATAAAGAGAAAGAATCCTAAAAGGGGGTCCTTGGTTTATGGGAAGAGCAAGGCTCTTCCTTACCCGTTGGTATGAAGGCTTTTCACCTAAAAATATAAATCTATCCCTAGTACCAGTTTGGGTTAGGATGTTTGGATTGCCCATTGAATTTTAAGAAATAGATACCTTCAAGGTAATAGGCAACACTCTAGGATAATTCCTTGAGATTTCAGATACAAAAAAAGATGGATTTTTGGCTATTTATGCTCAAATATTGGTCATGATTGATATAAGTAAAGCTTTACCAGAATCAATAATTCTTAAGTATAGGGATAATATGTGGATCCAAACTATATATTATGAAAACATATCTTTTAGATGTAGAATATATCATGAGGTGGGGCATATTGAGAGATCATGCCCTAATAAGAGCCTAGCATAATAATTTGTAGAAAATTGTAAGAGAAATTTACAAATGGTTATGGATAAATATGGTTTTCAACTTCCAAAAATTAGATCTAGAAAAATAAAAGAAAATGAAAAGTGGAGACCAATAAGAATGGATACTGGAAGAAATTCCAATTCTTTTAAGGCTTTAGCCTATGAAGAAAATGTAGATCAAAACTTAGAGGACACAGGACAACAATTTCAACATATTAGCAAGGAATTGTCTATTCAATATGATCCTAATTTAAGGAAGAAAATTCTCAATGAAACCAAGGAATATGTTTTATCATATTTTGAATACTCTCTTGAAGTACCATGCACCATTCAGGAGAAAATAATTGGTAAATAAAATGCAGTTTTAGAAGGTAATACCTATGCCATTAATAAGAAAATACCATAAAATGAGCAGGATAAGTCAAAAGCTTCTATAATAGATCCAGGAGAGGATAAATATGTTGAAAAACAAAATGGTGAAAGAATATTGAGGAATAGAATAATAAGACCTACTCTTGATATAGGCAAGGCAAAAAGAGGAAAACCCTCAAATTATCAAGCAAGATCCAGGGAAGCAAGAGCTAACATAGATAAAGGAACACAAACTAAGTTGGTTGAACTTCTCTTTACCAAACAACAAAATGATATTTGTAATATGCAAGAGGGACAAAAAGCCCCTAATGAGACATGATTATCATATTATGGAATATAAGGGGTGCTAATGCCCCCTCAAAGCATAGGTGTATTAGGGACCTATGTTTAAGTAATAAACCTGATATTCTTTGTATCCAAGAAACTAAAATGACAAAAGAAGAAGTTTCAAAAACTATGAAAGCAGTTTGGATAATATGTGAATGGGATGCTATAGATTTTGAAGGAGCATCAGGGGGAATTCTAACTTGTTAGAATCCTTCTAGAACCTCTTGTGTAACCATTCACAAAACTAGGCATTGGATAGCCTCTTTAGTCACTTGCTACTTTGTTGATATTCACTTCATCCTTATGAATGTGTATGGTCCTACAACTCATTCAGGTAGATTATAATTTTGGAGTGGGATTGAGGCCTTTATGAGAAGTAGAGACCAAGAAATCTGTTTCATGATCATTGGAGTTTTTAATGCCATTACCAAGCTGAATGGAAAAAAATTGGGGAATTAGGAAATTGACCCAAAGTATGAAATATTTTTCATCTTTTATTCAAAACAAAAATCTATGGGAAGTTGAGTTTGAATAATATAACTATACTTGGACCAACAACAAGAGAGGCCAGAACCTAATAGCAAAAAAATTAGATAGATGCATTCTCTCAAATCATTGGCTAGATGAAGGAACTTGTGCTAAAATTAATACCTTAACAAGGATTGATTCAGATCACTGGCCAATAAGAGTTAAAATGGTGGTTAGTGAATTAAAAAATATCATATTTTAAATATGAGCGGATGTGGGAAGAGCATCCTCAATTTGTTTATATGATAGCTCAAACATGGAATTATTTAGGTAATGGTGGGTTGTATGCTCTTCCAAACCAAATTAAAGTTATGACATATAGATTAAAAAATGGAACAAGAACACCTTTGGAAATATTTTTGAGAAGAAAGAAGAACTAAAAGATAAACTTTCAAAATTCCAAAAAGGTGATGAAAATAATACAAGCTTAGAGGAAAGGGGGTTGCTTAGTGAATATCATAATATTTTGAGTAAGGAAGAGAAATTTTGGAGATTAAAATCAAGACAAACTTGGTTAAAAGAAGGAGATAAAAAAAAAACAAAGATTATAGGATGGCTATAGTACAAAGATTTTTTGGTAGAATTAAATCAATAAAAGGGGTTTGGATTAAATATCAGAGTGAAATTAGAAAATATGCTAAGTCATTTTATCAAAATATTCTAGGTTCAGAGGAGACCGAAGTTCTTAATGATAAAATTCTTCAAGATGTTCCTTCAGTTATAACAAATGAAGACAATAGGAAACTGATGGAGCCTATTACTCTAGAATAAGTTCATTTAGCTCTTTTATCTTTTAATAAGGATAAATCCCCTAGTCCAAATGGGCTCTCTGCAGCTTTTTACCAACATAATTGGGATATAGTGAATGATTCTTTATTGGTGGTAGTGGAACATTCTAGGGTAAAACAATACATTCCTTATAAAATAAATGCAACTTATCTTACCCTAATTCCAAAAAAGAAGGATGTTGAATTGTTCAATTCTTTTAGACCCATAAGCCTATGTAATATGGCTTATAATATTATATCCAAAGTGATGGTGAATAGATTAAGGCCATTATTAGACAAAATCATTTCAGAAGAGCAAGGAGGTTTTTTGAAAGGGAGATAAATTTTGGATGGGATCATAGTAGATCATGAAGTTATACATTCAGAAGCTTCAATAAAAGATAAATTTATGGTCTTAAAACTTGATATGAGTAAAATCTATGATAGGGTTAAATGGAATTTTCTTTTTGCAGTTTTAGATAAGTTTGGTTTTGGGAAGAAATGGGTTAGATGGATTAAAGCTTGTGTCTCTATAGTTTCTTATTCAATTTTGGTCAATGGGTTAGTGATAGAATATTTTAAATCCAAGAGAGGCCTTAGACAAGGAGATCCTTTATCTTCTTATTTGTTCATTATTATGGTAGAAATTTTGAGTAGGAACTTAAATAAGGCTTACAAATATGGGTTTATAAGTGGACTTAAGGTTAGTAATAATATCGATAACATCACCCATAAATAGTTTGTAGATGATAAAAATATTTTTGGAAGGGCAAGGACAAATGAGGCTAGAGCTTTGAATAACTTTTTAAAAGAGTATGAAAGAGCTTCAGGGAAAAAAATTAATAGGACTAAATCCAAAATTGACTTTCTTAACACTCCTTATAATATCAAATAAAGCATTTGTAGGTTGATTCAAATGGATGAGGTAAATTTACCAATAACTTATCTAGGGATACCTTTATTTGAGGGAAGAATGAGGATATAGTTATGGAATTCAGTTATTAGTAAAGTTTAAAATAAAATTCCAGCTTGAAAAGGTAGATGGTTATCATTAGCAGGAAGAGTGCAGTTAATTAAGTCAGTCTTACAAGCCATTCCAACATATTATGTCTTTGTATTCTATGCCAAAATCAGTTGAAATTTTTTTAATCTTTATTATGCGATCCTTTTTATGGTCAGGTTTACATGATAAAAGGAAATTTTCTTTGATGAATTGGAGCAAGTTGTGTGATGATAAAACTAGGGGACGTCTTGGTTTAAGAGCTCTTACAGATGAAAACTTAGCTCTTAGGGAAAAATTTATCTAGAGATTGTACAAAGAGAGTCAAATACAATGGGCAAGAATTCTTCTAAGTGTGTTGATCCCAATGACCCAAGTTTAATATTTATTGCTTTATCTCTTCCAAATGGTTTTGCTCTTTGGAATAATTTAAAAATATATATTTATATTATGGTTAAAGGTTTAATATGAGTGGTGGGAACTGAAGAATAAAATAAATTTTAGATGGATACTTGGTGTGATAAAAAACTGAAGAACACAATCTTATACTAATATGGGAGAGGGGGTGAACAGTATAAGATAAAAAAATTCACTTTTCTTTCCATAGAAATAACTTCAAATAATATTAATGCAATAATGAAACAATTCATAAATCACCACAAACATGAGAGACAAATATTTTATGTGGAAACACCCTCTCAGGAGAAAACCACAGTAAAATATTCCTAATATATTTCTTCAATAATTTTTGTGGGCACCAACACACAGGAGACACCAATCCCCTTTACAATTTTTTGGACACCAATCCATAGGAGACACCAATCCCCTATACAATTTCATAGACACAAATACATAGGAGACACTAATACTCTCTCAAGTTCATGGACACCAATCCCCTCTGCTGGTTCATTGGTACCAACCCACAAGAGGCACCAATCCCCTCTGCTTAGGTTCGCGGACACTAATCCACAAGAGACACCAATCCCATCTACTCTAGTTTGTGGACACTAATCCATAGGAGACACCAATCCCCTCTACTGGTTCATGGACACCAATCCATAGGAGACACCAATCCCCTCTCAATTTCTAGTCCAAAATTTTCTCAAGTCTACTCTAGACCAGCTCACAAAACCCGCTCAAATATGCTCCAAATCTACTTTCAAATATAGCTTAAATCTGCACAAAACCTTACTCACAACTCTGCTCAAAAACCTAATCAATTCTTTCTTTTTTGCTTTCTTTAAATTCCAAATTAAAATACTTATCTTAATTTATTCAAAAATTACAAACTGAAACTTTTTATAAAATTTACCTCTTATGTATCCCTTAGTAATTAGTTATTCAATAATTATAATATCAACCAAAAATAATTTCACCATACCTTCATGGCTGCCAAATTCAAATATTTCATCCTTTGGAATTTCTATAGCCACACCTTGCCAATATATTATGCACTAATCCTCTTACTCTTATCACAAAGAAATTTTCATTCATAAAATCCTTGGTGCATTAATAATTTCTCACTTACCTTTATTTTACCTTTGAAGAAATTATCATACATAAATTCTCAATAATACTTTATAATAAAATTTCATTCCCAAACATAATTAAAAGCATACTTATCTGGTTACTTCTTTGTTTTCCAAAATATTTTCACTTGCGCAAAAACTCGAACCCTGGTCTCTCACCCACAATTCTTATTATATGGTAATGAACCACTTCAACTGCATCGCCTGATGGAATGTGGTTCCACAATCTTCAATTTGAAGATGTGGTCATCACTCTTCAAGCCAAAAATTTGTAACCTTGGTGGAATTCGAACTCAGGACATTCAACATTGTTGCTTCTTCTTCTTTCACGTAGTCGTTGTTTCGACTTTTCACACAGCTGTCACTTTCATTCTATTTACAACTCACTACTTTAGTGTTTCAATATTTTGCATCCAAATTATGTACCTTCATGTCCTATTGTGTCTTTCCTCTACCAGTGCCAACACTTCCTTTGCACGTTAATGAATATAATGTATTTGCAAATAGATAAAATAGTATAATACCTCTATGTTTTGTCATTGTGCAAATATCTTAATCGCATGTCTAACATAGACATTGATCTTGTTTCAACATTGGCTATCCTTGATAAATTTCTCTTGATATGCTTGCATATCGTTGCACTATGCTTCAACTTCTTTTCTTTGTTTTGAATCTTCACTACTGTAAAATATCTCTTTTCATCTTTGATTCTTTAAGTAGTATCTTCATTGCTTCTTTTCATATTATTTTGACTTAATTTGATCTTACACCATGGTATCATTCATCTCTCTTTACCTCAAGCTCAAATTTTGTTGTCTTGCTTTGATGCAGCGTCTTCACTGCTTCTCTTTCAGATTGTGATGCCTTGCTTTGATCTTACACCATGGCATCGTTCGAATATATTTACTATTTTTGTTGTCTTCTTAACACAGTGCACACTTCAATTATGTCATATAAGTATCCTTTAATTCCTTTTGGAAACTCCAATCTACGCAGATGTTGTGATGCCTCTTCCTCTGCTTTGCAGATGCTTGAAGCCATCATAATATTTACTATGGTGGATACTATCTTTGGCTTCTCCTCAGGTACCACGATCTTCTTCATATTTGGTGTAGCATAGATATTTATGGCTTTTTGTGTGTGATGTTGCACTTTAGTTTGTTGGATCTCCACGTTCTACTCCTTTCTCACAATAATATTTTCACTGGTTCCAAAATCCCTTCACTCGATTGCACTATGTTTGCAGGTTCTCCACGTTCTACGCTTATCTCACCATAAGTTCTTTGCTGGTTCCATAAGTGTATCACTTGATTTCACTCCAATCAAACTCTTCTATAGTGCACATAAATGCACACTCTTCGAATACACTCACTCTTCAAATGTGAACGAAGGCTCTCACTCTTTCTCCAAAGGAAAAAATGAAGGCGCTTAAAAATCACACTCAACCAAAATGTTTGAACCATATATATATGAAGAATAATTTTGAATCTCAACCATAAGGGTCCACCCTTAAATTATTTTTGAATTTATATTTAAATCCTTTGATTTAAATACATCAAGCCTTGTCACATCAATTTATAATGTCCTTCTCTTTATAATATTTAAATTTCATATTTAAATATTATAATATCTTGCTTTTAAATATACTTTGCCTTGCTTCTCTTGCAATTGTCCACCCTTCTAAACTTATCACCTTTGAAGAATATTTCTTCCTTTAATACCATGAACCTTTGACATCAATGACAACTCAATATTTCTAACAATCTCTCCCTTTGTCATTGATGGCAACCCTACAAAAAATTTCTTTTATTGCAACTAAATTCACAATCTTCTCCCCCTTACTAAAATTCTCTCCATTTGACATCAATGGTAAAGGCCTCCTTGGAGCTTATAATATAATTCACTTGGCAATGCCCCCCACTCCTTGCTCTTCTTTGAGACTTCAATTATGAGATGGGGGTGAAACTCCCAAATTACTATGCTCCTCTTATTGTTCCATTTTCTTTCTCCAAAATTTGGATATCATACCCTTTTGAACATTTTGACCATTCTCCTTTTTGCTTGACTTCAAAATTTCAGGGAACAATGTTCTACATCATCTAGTTGTCTGCCCAAAATTGTTACATTTGTAACAAATGATATTGTAGTCCATGAGAGGTGCAAATGAATTAAAATTCCTCTTGGTGAAGCCAAAATCATTCATAGCATAGACCCTGTAATTTATAGCTTTATGACCAAAATGGTTACATGAAAAACAATAACCATGAAAGAGATATTGAAACCTATATGATTGCCTTGGAGGATATTGATGCATGGTTCTCTCATTATTTTTTCTATGATGGTCCCTGTCCCTTAATGGTGTTTTGTTTTATTCTCATTGATGCTTCCACTTCTCAACATATCAGCATAGGTCTTAGGTTCTTCTTCAATTTTCTTTTATGCCTCTTTTCCTTTTGAGCTTGACTCCCCCTTTTGTTTCTCTTGACCTTATTCAAAACCAAGTCCAGTCTTCATAAATGGAGATCTATATGCTTTGATCATATCATCCAAGTTTTTTGAGCTTTTTCTAAACGGGTATATCTTATCATTAAACTTTTCAAGTCCCTTAGAATGACAACTTCATGTTCTAGTCTTCACACTCTAGTTCTTTTGCCTTTAATTTTTTAGCCATACCTTCTTCAATTTGCTTTACCTCTTCAACTTTAACTTTCAGGTCAATGAGTTCTTGTGATAACTTTACCTTTGTATTTTCATCCTCTTGTACTTGGGCCTTCAATCTTGAGTTCTTCTTTCTAACCCTTTTCAATTATTCAAGAGCAACAATAAGTTCCTCTTCTATGTCAATTGTGGGTTCCTCTTCATTTTTTGAATCTTTCTCTTCTTCTTGGTCTTCAAAAATAGGAGCATCTTCTTCTATGACCAAAAATAGGAATTCTCCTCTTTCACTATTTGAGAGATTTTCATCACTGCTACTAGAATAACTGCTTGCTTCTTCAACATAAAAACTCTTCTTGTGTCTTTGAAAGATATTCTTCTCATGCTTGTTTTGGCCATACCTATTTTTCCTTTCATGATAAAATTTTCTTTCTTTCTTTTTCTCATATTCCTTTTCTTCTTCACTGCTGCTACTTCTAGCTTGTGGGTAATTAGATGCATAGTGACCAAGATTACCACAATTAAAATATTTCATAGAATGCATACCTTTGTGTTTTCTTGGACCCTTCTTATTTCTTCGCACAAAGTTAGCTTCTTCTCCACTGCTTGATTCTTCACTTTATTATGGTTCTTTATTCTTTGCCTTATTTGAAGCTTTGAATGTTGCTTCTCATTTGGATGTTTGATCTTTTTCTGTCCTCATCTCATAGTTTGTGATAATCCATGTAGCTCATACATGCTCAAAGTTTTGAGATCCTTCATTTCTTCAATTGTTGAAACCTTTGCATCAAACCTCATGGGAAGTGACCTCAAGATTTTCTAAAAAATCTTAGAGTCTTCAATACTTTCTTCAAGTCCACAAATGATGTTGACAACCTCATCAATACAAAGTAGATACCTAGCAATATCTTCCTCATATTTCATCTTCAATTCTTCAAACTTCCTCCTGTGGGTTTGAATTTTTGCCATTTTAACCTTATCGTCTCCTTCATAAGTTCTTTGTAACTTATCTCATATTTCATTTTCTGAAGTTCATTGCATGACTTTCATAAACACTAATTCACATAACCCACTTAAGATTGCATTCATTACCCTAACATTATTTTCATATGGTCTCTTACCATTTTATTTGTGGGAGAAGTAGATGGTGTGAACCCATTCTCAACAGATTGTCATATATCATAGCCATGTGCCATAAAATAAGTTTTCATACTTATGCTCTAGAAAGCATAGTTAGTCCCATCAAACAATGCTCTATTTGATGAAAAACCTTCCTAATGAGCCATTTGTGTTCCTATAAGATCTTCCTTCAAGCTGTTAGGTTTTTACGAAGGAACCCGCTTTGATACCAATTGAAGAACACAAACTTATATTGAGAGGGGGTAAATAGTATAAGATAAAACTTTTCACTTTTCTTTCCAAAGCAATAACTTCAAATAATACCAATGCAAAAATGAAACAATGCACAAATCACCAAACACATGAGAGATAAATATTTTACATGGAAACACCCTCTTGGGAGAAAACCATGGCAAAATATTGCTTATATATTTTTTCAATAAATTTTGTGGGCACCAACCCACAAGAGACACTAGTCCCCTTTACAATTTTGTGGACACCAATTCACATGAGACACCAATCCCCTATACAAGTTTGTGGATACAAATCCACAAGAGACACCAATCCCCTCTCAATTTCATGGACATCAATCCATAGGAAACACCAATACCCTATGTTGGTTCGTTGGTACCAAGCCATAGGAGACACCAATGCCCTCTACTCAGGTTCTTGGACACCAATACATAGGATACATAAATCACATATGCTTTGGTTCGTGGACACGAATTCATAGGAGACACCAATCCCCTCTCAAGTTTTGGTCCAAACTCTATTCAAGTCTGCTCCAAACCTACTCACAAAACCTGTTCAAATCTGCTCCAAACCTACTCACGTAACCTACTTAAATCTTCTCTAAAACCTGCTCATAAAACTTGCTCAAATATTCTCCAAATCTACTTTCAAATATAGCTTAAATTTGAACAAAATCTTGCTCACAACTCTGCTCAAAAACCTACTCAATTCTTTCCTTTTTGCTTTCTTTAAATTCTAAATTAAAATACATGTTATCCTCATTTCTTCGAAAATTATAAACTGAAACTTTTTATAAAAATTACATCTTATGTCTCCCTTAGTTCTTTAATAATTATAATATCAACCAAAAATAATTTCACCATACCTTCATGGCTGCCAACTTCAAATATTTTATCTTTTAGAATTTCTATAACCACATCTTGCCAATAGATTATGCACTAATCCTCTTACTCTTATCACAAAGAAACTTTCATTCATAAAATCCTTGGTGCATTAATAATTTCTCACTTCCCTTTATTTTGCCTTTGAAGAAACTTTCATACATAAATTCTCAATAATACTTTATAATAAAATTTCATTCCCAAACATAATTAAAAGCACACTTATCTGGTTACTTCTTTGTTTTCCAAAATATTTTTACTTGCGCTAAAACTCGAACCCTGGTCTCTCACCCATAATTCTTATTAGCTGGTAATGAACCACTTCATTTGCACCGCTTGATGGAAGGTGGTTCCATAATATTCAATTTGAAGACATGGTCATCACTCTTCAAGCCAAAAATCTGTAACCCTGGCAGAATTTGAACTCAAGACGTTCAATGTTGTTGCTTCTTCTTCTTCTTTCATGAAGTCACCGCTTCGACTTTTCACACAACTGTCACTTTCATTCTCTTTACAATTCACTACTTTAGGGTTTCAACATTTTGCATCCAAATTATGTACCTTCATGTCCTACTACGTCTCTCCTCTACCAGCGCCAATGCTTCCTCTGCATGTGTACAAATATAATGTATTTGCAAATAGATAAATCAGTATAATACCTCTATGTTTTATCATTGTGCAAATATTTTAATCACATTTTTGATGTAGTCAATGATCTTGTTTCAAAATTGGTTGTCCTTGATAAATTTCCCTTAATATGCTTGCAGATCGTTGCACTATACTTCAACTCTTTTTCTTTGTTTTAAATCTTCACTGTCACAAAATCTCTCTTTTCACCTTTGATGCTTGAAGCAGTATCTTTGTTGCTTCTTTTTAGATTATTTTGCCTTGCTTTGATCTTACACCACAACATCGTTCAACTTTCTTTACCTCAATCTTGAATTTTGTTGCCTTGCTTTGATGCAATATCTTCGTCACTTCTTTTCCATATTGTGTTGTCTTGCTTTGATCTTACACCACGGTGTCATTCGGATTTCTTCACTTTCATTGTTGTCTACTTCACATGGTGCACACTTCAATTATGTCGTAGATATCTCATTTTATTCCTTTTGGAAACTCCAATATACATAGATATTGTGATGCCTCTTCCTCTACTTTGCAGATGCTTGGAGCTATCATAATCTTTACTATGGTGGACACTATCTTTGGCTCCTCCTCGGGGACCACAAGATTCTTCATCTCTGGTGTAGCAAAGATATTGATGGTTTTTTGCATGCGATGTTGCACTCTGATTTGTGGGACTCCACATTCTACTCCTTTCTCACAATAATATTTTTGCTAGTTCCAAAATCCTTTCAGTCGATTACACTCTGTTTGCAGGTTCTCCACATTCTATGCCTATCTCACTATAAGTTCTTCACTGGTTTCATAATTCATTCACTTGATTTCACTCCAAAGAAACTCTTGTGCAACACACAAAGGCACACTCTTCGAATGCGAACGAAGGCTCTCACTCTTTCTCCAAAGGAAAAAATTAAGACACTTAAAAATAACACTCAACCAAAATGTTTGAACCATATATATGAAGAAAAATATTGAATCTCTACCATAAGGGTCGGCCCTTACATTATTTTTCAATTTATATTTAAATCCTTTGATTTAAATAAATCAAGCCTTGTCACATCAATTTATAATGTCCTTCTCTTTATAATATTTAAATTTGATATTTATATATTATAATACCTTGCTTTTAAATATACTTTACTTTGCTTCTAATGAAATTATCCACCCTCATAAACTTATCACATTTGAAGAATATTTTTGCCTTGAATACCATGTACCTTTGACATCAATGATAACTCAATATTTCTAACAATATCCCCCTTTGTTATTGATGACAACCCTACAAAAATCTTTCTTTTATTGCAACTGAATTCACAATATGCTCCTCCTGACAAGCTTCTCCCCCTTACTGAAATTCTCCCCCTTTGACATCAATTGCAAAGGGATCCTTGGGGCTTGTAAGATAAGTCACTTGAGAATGCCCCCCACTCTTTGCTCTTCTTTGAGAGTTCAATTATGATATGGGAGTGAAACTCCCAAATTACTATGCTCCTCTTCTTGTTTCATTTTATTTCTCCAAACTTTGGAGATCATACCCTTTTGAAAATTTCGACCAACTCCTTTTTGATTGATTTAAGAAGTCCAGGGAACACTGTTCTACACCATCTAGTTGTATGCCCAAAATTGTTACATTTGTAACAAATGATATTGTAGTCCATGAGAGGTGCAAATGAATTGAAATTCCTCTTGGTGAAGCCAAAATCATTCATAGCATAGACCCTATAATTTATAGCTTTATGACCAAAATGGTTACATGAAAAACAATAACCATGAAAGAGATATTGAAACTTGTCTGATTACCTTGGAGGATATTGTTGCATGGTTCTCTCATTGCTTTTTTTGTGATGGTCTCTATCCCTTGATGGTTCTTTGTTTTCTTCCTCATTGATGCTTCCACTTCTCAACATATCAGCATAGGTCTTAGGCTCTTCTTCAATTTTCTTTGATGCCTCTTTTCCTTTTGAGCTTGATTCCACATTTTGTTTCTCTTGACCTTCTTCAAAACCAAGTCCAATATTCATAAATGGAGATCTTTGTGCTTTATAATATCATCCAATTTTTTTGAGCTTTTTCTAAAATGATATATCTTATCATTAAACTTTTAAAGTCCCTTCCTTAGAATGAAAACTTCATGTTCTAGTCTTTCACACTCTAGTTCTTTTACCTTTAATTGTTTAGCCATACCTTCTTCAATTTTCTTTGCCTCTTCAACTTTAACTTTCAGGTCAATGAGTTCTTGTGACAACTTTACCTTCATATTCTCATCCTCTTGTACTTGAGCCTTCAATATTGAGTTCTTATTTCTAACCCTTTTCAATTCTTCAAGAGCAACAATAAATTCCTCTTCTATGTCAATTGTGGCTTCCTCTTCATTTTCTGAATCTTTCTCTTCTTATTTATCTTCAACAATAGGAGCATCTTCTTCTATGGCCAAAAATAGGATTTCTTCTCTTTCACTATTTGAGAGAGTTTCATCACTGCGGATGGAATAACTGCTTGCTTCTTCAACATAAAAACTCTTCTTGTGTCTTTAAAATATCTTCTTCTCATGCTTGTTTTGACCATACTTATTTTTCCTTTTATGATAAAATTTTATTTCTTTCTTTTTCTCATATTCCTTTTCTTCTTCACTGCTGCTACTTCTAGCTTGTGGGCAATTATATGCATAGTGACCAAGATTACCACAATTAAAACATTTCATAGAATGCATACCTTTGTGTTTTCTTGGACCCTTCTTATTTCTTTGCACAAAGTTGGCTTCTTCTCCACTGATTGATTCTTCGTTTGATTCTGGTTCTTTATTATTTATCTTCTTTGAAGCTTTGAATGTTGCTTCTTGTTTGGATGTTTGATATTTTTTTGTCATTATCTCGTAGGCTGTGAGAATCCATTTAGCTCATCCATGCTCAAAGTTTTGAGATCCTTCATTTCTTCAATTGCTGAAACCTTTGCATCAAACCTCATGGGAAGTGACCTCAATATTTTTTGAATAATCTTAGAGTGTTCAATACTTTCTCCAAGTCCACGAATGGTGTTGGCAAACTCATAAATACGAAGTAGAGACCTAGCAATATCTTCCTCATATTTCATCTTAAATTCTTCAAACTTCCTCCTTTGGGTTTGAATTTTTGCCATTTTAACCTTGTTATCTCCTTCATAAGTTCTTTGTAACTTGTCTCATATTTATTTTGCTAAAGTGCATTGCATGACTTTCACAAACACTAATTCACATAATCCACTTAATATTGCATTCATTACCCTGGAATTATTTTCATATGGTTTCTTACCATTTGCATTCATGGGAGGAGTAGTAGGTGGTGTGAACCCATTCTCAACGAATTGCCATATATCATAGCCATGTGCCATAAAATAAGTTTTCATACTTATGCTCTAGAAAGCATAGTTAGTCCCATCAAAAAATGGAGCTATATTTGATGAAAACCCTTCTTGATGAGTCATTTGTGTTCCAGTAATATCTTTCTTCAATTTTTTAGGCTTTTACGAAGGAACCCACTCTGATACCAATTGAATAACATAATATTATACTAATAGGGGGGTAAACAGTATAAGATAAAACTTTTCACTTTTCTTTCCAAAGTAATAACTTCAAATAATATCAATGCAATAATGAAACAATGCACAAATCACCAAACACATGAGAGATAAAGATTTTATGTGTAAATACCCTCTCAAGAGAAAACCACGGTAAAATATTGCTTATATATTTCTTAAATAAAGTTTGTGGGCACCAACCCATAGGAGACACCAATCCCCTTTACAATTTTATGGACACCAATCCTCTATACAATTTTATGGACACCAATCCACAAGAGACACAAATCCTCTCTCAATTTTATGGACACCAATCCCTTATGTTGGTTTGTGGGCACCAACCCATAGGAGACACCAATCCCCTCTACTCAGGTTCATGGACACAAATCCATAGAAGACATCAATCCCATTTACTATGGTTTGTGGATACCAATCCACAAGAGACACTAATCCCCTCTATTAGTTCATGGATACCAATCCATAGGAGACACCAATCCCCTCTTAATTTCTTGTCCAAACTCTACTCAAGTCTGCTCCATACCTGCTCACAAAACCTACTCAAATATGCTCCAAACCTACTCACATAACCTACTTAAATATGCTCTAAAACCTACTCAAATCTGTTCCAAATATACTTTCAAACATAGCTTAAATATGCACAAAATATTGCTCATAAATCTTCTCAAAAACCTGTTCAATTATTTCTTTTTTGCTTTCTTTAAATTCCAAATTAAAATACCTGATATCCTTATTTCTTCAAAAATTACAAACTGAAACTTTTTATAAAAATTACCTCTTATATCTCCCTTAGTTCTTCAATAATTATAATATCAACCAAAATAATTTCACCATACCTTCATGGCTGCCAACTTCAAATATTTCATCTTTTGGAATTTCTATAACCACACCTTGCCAATAGATTATGCACTAATCCTCTTACTCTTATCACAATGAAACTTTCATTCATAAAATATTTGGTGTATTAATAATTATTACTACCCTTTATTTCGCCTTTGAAGAAACGTTCATACATAAATTCTCAATAATACTTTATAATAAAATTTCATTCCCAAACATAATTAAAATCACACTTATCTGGTTACTTCTTTGTTTTCCAAAATATTTCACTTGTGCTAAAACTTGAACCCTGGTATCTCACCCATAATTCTTATTATCTAGTAATGAACCACTTCAGTTGCACCACCTAATGGAAGGTGGTTCCACAATATACAATTTGAAGATGTGGTCATCACTCTTCAAGCCAAAAATCTGTAACCCTGGCAGAATTCGAACTCAGGACGTTCAACGTTGTTGCTTCTTCTTTCATGTAGTCACCGCTTTAGCTTTTCACATAGTTGTTACTTTCATTCTCATTACAACTCACTGCTTTAGGGTTTCAACATTTTGCATCCAAATTTTGTACCTTCATGTCCTACTATGTCTCTCCCCTACCAGCGCCAATGCTTCCTCTACACGTTAATGAATATAATGTATTTGTATATAGATAAAATAGTATAATTCCTCTATATTTTGTCACTGTGCAAATATCTTAATCGTATGTCTGATGTAGCCAATGATCTTGTTTCAACATTGGATTTCCTTGATAAATTTCTCTTGATACACTTGCAAATCATTGCACTATACTTCAACTCATTTATTTTGTTTTGAATCTTCACTACCACAAAATCTCTCTTTTCACCTTTGATGCTTGAAGCAGTATCTTCACTGCTTCCTTTAAGATTGTTTTGTCTTGCTTTGATCTTACACCACAGTGTCGTTCAAGTCTCTTTACCTCAAGCTCAAATTTTGTTGTCTTTCTTTGATGCAGTGTCTTCATTGCTTCTCTTCCAAATTGTGTTGCCTTGCTTTGATCTTACACCACAACATCATTCGAATTTCTTCACTGCCACTGTTGTCTTCTTCACATGGAGTGCACTTCAATTATATTGTAGATCTCTCCTTTTCATCCTTTGGAAAACTCAAATCTACGTAGATGTTGTGATGCCTCTTCCTCTGCTTTGCAACTTCTCGAAGCTATCATAATATTTACTATGGTGGACACTATCTTTGGCTCCTCCTCAAGGAACACGAGCTTCTTACTCTCTAGTGTAGCATAGATATTGATAGCTTTTCACTTGTGATGTTGCACTCTTATTTGCGAGATCTCCACATTCTACTCATTTCTCACAATAATATTTTTGTTGGTTCCAAAAGCCCTTCACTCAATTGCACTGCAGGTTCTCCACATTCTACGCATGTCTCACCATAAGTTATTCTTTGATTCTATAAGTCCTTCGCTTGATTTCACTCCAAAAAAAATCTTGCGCAACGCACACAAAGGCACACTCTCTGAAGACACTCACTCTCTAAATGTGAATGAAGGCTCTCACTCTTTTTTCGAAGGTAAATATGAAGACGTTTAAAAATAGCACTCAACCAAAATGTTTGAACCATATATATATGAAGAATAATTTTGAATCTCAACCATAAGGGTCAACCCTTATATTATTTTTCAATTTATATTTAAATTATTTGATTTAAATACATCAATCCTTGTCACATAAATTTATAATGTCCTTTATATAATATTTAAATTTGATATTTAAATATTATAATACCTTGCTTTTAAATATACTTTGCCTTGCTTCTCTTGAAATTGTCCACCCTTCTAAAATTATCACCTTTGAAAAATATTTTTGCCTTGAATACCATGCACCTTTGACATCAATGACAACTCAATATTTCTAACAATATCCCCCTTTGTCATTGATGGAAACCCTACAAAAAACTTTCTTTTATTGCAACTGAATTCATAATCTGCTCACCCTGACAAGCTGCTCCCCCTTACTAAAATTCTCCCCCTTTGACATCAATGGAAAAAGGTCTCCTTTGGGCTTGTAAGATAAATCACTTGACAACGCCCCCCACTCCCTGCTCTTCTTTGAGACTTCAATTATGATATGGGAGTGAAACTCCCAAATTACTATGCTCCTCTTCTTGTTTCATTTTCTTTCTCCAAAATTTGGAGATCATACCCTTTTGAACATTTTGACCATTCTCCTTTTTTCTTGACTTTGAAAGTTCATGGAACACTATTCTACACCATCTAGCTGTATGACCAAAATTGTTACATTTGTAACAAATGATATTGTAGTCCATGAGAGGTGCAAATGAATTTAAATTCTTGTTGGTGAAGCCAAAATCATTCGTAGAATAGAACCTATAATTTACAGCTTTATAACCAACAATGGTTACATGAAAAATAATAACCATGAAAGAGATATTGAAACCTTTCTGAATGCCTTGGAGGATATTGTTGCATGGTTCTATAATTGATTTTTATGTGATGGTTTCTGTCCCTTGATGGTGCTTTGTTTTCTTCCTCATTGATGCTTCCACTTATCAACATATCAACATAGGTCTTAGGCTCTTCTTCAATTTTCTTTGATGCCTCTTTTCCTTTTGAGCTTGACTCCCCCTTTTGTTTCTCTTGACCTTCTTCAAAACCAAGTCCAATATTCATAAATGGAGATCTCTATGCTTTGATAATATCATCCAAGTTTTTTGAGTTTTTCCTAAACTGATATATCTTATCATTAAACTTTTCAAGTCCCTTCCTTAGAATGACAACTTCATGTTCTAGTCTTTCACACTCTAGTTCTTTTACCTTTAACTTTTCAACCATACCTTCTTCAATTTGCTTTGTCTCTTCAACTTTAACTTTCAGGTCAATGAGTTCTTGTGACAACTTTACCTTCATCTTTTCATCCTCTTGTACTTGAGCCTTCAATCTTGAGTTCTTCTTTCTAACCCTTTTCAATTCTTCAAGAGCCACAATAAGTTCCTCTTATATGTCAGTTGTGGCTTCCTCTTCATTTTATGAATATTTCTCTTCTTGTTGGTCTTCAACAACAGGAGCATCTTCTTCAACATAAAAACTCTTCTTGTGTCTTTGAAAGATCTTCTCATGCTTGTTTTGACCATACCTATTTTTCATTTCATGATAAAATTTTCTTTCTTTCTTTTTCTCATATTCTTTTTCTTATTCATTGTTGCTACTTCTAGCTTGTGGGCAATTATATACATAGTGACCAAGATTACCATAATTAAAACATTTCACAGAATGCATACCTTTGTGTTTTCTTCGACCCTTCTTGTTTCTTCGCACAAAGTTAGCTTCTTCTCTACTACTTGATTCTTCACTTGATTTTGGTTCTTTATTCTTTTTCTTCTTTGAATATTTTAATGTTGCTTCTCATTTGGATGTTTGATATTTTTCTATCCTCATATCATAGGCTGTGAGAATCCATGTAGCTCATCCATGCTCAAAGTTTTGAGATCCTTTATTTCTTCAATTGCTGAAACCTTTGCATCAAACCTCATGGAAAGTGACCTCAATATTTTTTGAACAATCTTAGAGCGTTCAATACTTTCTCCAAGTCCATGAACGGTGTTGACAACCTCATAAATACGAAGTAGATACCTAGCAATATCTTCCTCATATTTCATCTTAAATTCTTCAAACTTCCTCCTGTGGGTTTGAAGTTTTGCCATTTTAACCTTATCGTCTCCTTCATAAGTTCTCTATAGCTTGTCTCATATTTCTTTTGTTGAAGTGCATTGCATGAATTTCACAAACACTAATGCACATAACCCACTTAAGATTGCATTCATTACCCTGGTAGTATTTTCATATGGTCTCTTACTATTTGCATTCGTGGGAGGATTAGTAGATGGTGTGAACTCATTCTCAATAAATTGCCATATATCATAGCCATGTGCCATAAAATAAGTTTTCATCCTTATGCTCTAGAAAGCATAGTTAGTCCCATCAAACAATGGAGCTCTATTTGATGAAAACCCTTCCTAATGAGCCATTTGTGTTCTAGTAATATCTTTCTTCAAGTTGTTATGCTTTTACAAAGGAACCCGCTCTGATACCAATTGAAGAACACAAGCTTATACTAAGAGGGGGTAAATAGTATAAGATAAAAAATTTCACTTTTCTTTCCAAATCAATAACTTCAAATAATATCAATGCAATAATGAAACAATGTACAAATCACCACACACATGAGAGACAAATATTTTACATGTAAACACCCTCTCGAGATAAAACCATAGCAAAATATTTCTTATATATTTCTTCAATAAATTTCATAGGCACCAACCCATAGGAGACACAAATCCCCTTTACAAGTTTGAGGACACCAATCCACAGGAGACACCAATCCCCTATACAAGTTCATGGACACCAATCCCCTCCCAATTTTGTGGACACCAATCCACAAGAGACACCAATCCCCTCTACTGATTTGTGGGCACCAACCTATAGGAGACACCAATCCCCTTTGCTCAATTTCATGGATACCAATCCACATGAGACACCAATCCCCTCTGCTCTAGTTCATGGACACCAATCCATAGGAGACACCAATCTCCTTTGCTAGTTCATGGATACCAATATATAGGAGACACCAATCCCCTCTCAAGTTCTGGTCCAAACTCTACTCAAGTCTACTCCAGACTTGCTTACAAAACCTACTCAAATCTGCTCCAAACCTGCTCACATAACCTACTTAAATCTGCTCATAAAACCTGCTCCAAATCTACTTTCAAACATAGTTTAAATATACCCAAAATCTTGCTCACAAATCTGCTCAAAAACCTGCTCAATTCTTTCCTTTTTGCTTTCTTTAAATTCTAAATTAAAATACTTATCTTTATTTCTTCAAAAATTACAAACTGAAACTTTTTATAAAAAATACCTCTTATGTCTCCCTTAGTTATTCAATAATTATAATATCAATCAAAAATAATTTCACCATACCTTCATGGCTGCCAACTTCAAATATTTCATCTTTTGGAATTTCTATGACCACACCTTACCAATAGATTATGCACTAATCCTCTTACTCTTATCACAAAGAAACTTTCATTCACATAATCCTTGGTGCATACATAATTTCTCACTTCCCTTTATTTTTCCTTTGAAGAAACTTTCATACATAAATTCTCAACAATACTTTATAATAAAATTTCATTTCCAAACATAATTAAAAGCACACTTATCTGGTTACTTCTTTATTTTCTAATATATTTTTGCTTGCGCTAAAACTCGAACCCTGGTCTCTCACCCACAATTCTTATCAACTGGAAATGAACCACTTTAGTTGAACCGTCTGATGGAATGTGGTTCCACAATCTTCAATTTGAAGATGTGGTCACCACTCTTCAAGCCAAAAAATTGTAACCCTGGCAGAATTCAAATTCAAGACATTCAACATTGTTGCTTCTTCTTTCACGCAGCTATCGCTTCATATTTTCACATAGTTGCTACTTTTGTTCTCTTTACAACTAACTGCTTTAGGTTTTCATCATTTTGCATCCAAATTTTGTACCTTCATATCCTACTATATCTCTCATCTACCAATGCTAACGTTTCCTCTGCACGTTAATGAATATAATGTATTTGTAAATAGATAAAACGGTATAATACCTCTATGTTTTATCACTGTGCAAATATCTTAATCGCATGTCTGACGTAGTCAATGATCTTGTTTCAACATTGGTTGTCCCTAAGAAATTTCTTTTGATACGCTTGCAAATCATTGCACTATACTTCAACTCCTTTTCTTTGTTTTGAATCTTCGCTATCGCAAAATCTCTCTTTTCACCTTTGATGCTTGAAGCAGTATCTTCATTACTTCTTTTCAGATTGTTTTGCCTTACTTTGATCTTACACCACAGCATAGTTTAGCTCTCTTTACCTCAAGCTCAAATGTTGTTTCCTTGCTTTGATGGATTTTCTTCGTTGTTTCTCTTCCAGGTTGTGTTGCCTTGCTTTGATCTTACACCACGATATTGTTCGGATTTCTTCACTACCGCTACTATCTTCTTCACATGGTGTGCTCTTCAATTATGCTACAAATCTCTCCTTTTCTTCCTTTTGGAAACTCCAATATACGCAGATGTTGTGACAACTCTTCCTCTGCTTTGGAACTTCTCGAAGCTATAACAATATTTACTGCGGTGGACACTATCTTTGGCTCCTCCTCAGGGACCACGAGCTTCTTTGTCTCTAGTGTAGCGTAGATATTTATGGATTTTTTCTTGCAATGTTGCACTCTAATTTGTAGGATCTCCATGTTCTACTCCTTTCTCATAACAAGCTTTTTGCTGGTTCCAAAATTCCTTCACTCGATTGCACTATATTTGCAGGTTCTCCACGTTTTATGCCTATCTCACCATAAGTTCTTCACTAGTTTCATAAGTCCTTCACTTGATTTCACTCCAACAAAACTCTTACGCAATGCACACGAAGGTACACTCTCCGAAGGCACTCACTCTGCAAACGCGAATGAAGGCTCTCACTCTTTCTCCAAAGGCAAAAATGAAGGTGCTTAAAAATCACACTCAACCAAAATGTTTGAACCATATATATGAAGAATAATTTTGAATCTCAACCATAAGGGTCGGCCCTTACATTATTTTTCAATTTATATTTAAATCCTTTGATTTAAATATGTCAAGCCTTGTCACATCAATTTATAATGTCCTTCTCTTTATAATATTTAAATTTGATATTTAAATATTATAATACCTTGCTTTTAAATATACTTTGCCTTGCTTCTCTTGAAATTGTCCACCCTTCTAAACTTATCACCTTTGAAGAATATTTTTGCCTTGAATACCATGCACCTTTGACATCAACGAAAAATCAATATTTCTAACGAAAACCACTCAATTTATATCCAGTTTTGAAACCTTGGATGAGATTGCTTCATGACAAATACAATGATAGGGTTTCAAACATTTTGTACAAGAATCAAGGAAGATACAAATGGAAAGAAGATTTTTTTACAAGTATACAAGACATTGATTCTAGGAGGCAATTGAGTAGAAAGATAACAACTGTAATTATTCTGAGGGGTGCCAAGAATAAATTGATTTGGGAGTTTAATAGCTTAGGAGAATACACAACTAGAAGTGGATATAATGTTCAACACCAACATAATAATAATATCACTAGAATTTGGAGAGATATTTGGGATAGCCCAAGTATTCCTAAAGTTAAAATGTTTGTTTAGCTAGTAGGTCATAGAAGAATTTTATCTTGGGATAATCTTATGAAAAGGGGTTTTCATGGACCCTCTAAATGTATTTTCTGTAATAAGGAGAGTATTGACCATCTCTTGGGACATTGCTCAATAGTCTGAAATCTATGGCAATGGATTCTTAATATGTTTGGTAAATGCATGGTGATTAATAGAAGAATTTAAGATTGGTTAAAGCAATGGCAGAGTACTTATAAAAGTGAGGCATTACAGATAATATGGGATATATAAAAAGATACAATACTTTGGACTATATTGCTAGAAAGAAATAGAAGAATATTTAAAGAAAAGGAAAGCATTTTAGAGGTAATAAAAAAGAATATATGTTTAGCCATAGAGAAGTGTAAACCAACCCTATCAACTCACCCAATCCCTAATTTGGAAGCAGAGAGTCTTGATAGATGGATTCAAGTCATTAAATGGAATTATTATGTTGGGTACAAGAGAAGCAAAAATAAGGTAAAGAATATAAAGTGGAAACCACCAGATGTGGAGTGGGTTAAGTTGAATTTTGATGGAACATTTAAAGAAAACCTAGGACCACAAGGAGGAGGAGGAATAATTAGAAATAATAGAGGAGATATTTTTTCTCATTATGCTTTCAATTGTGGATTTAAGATAAATAATGAAGCTGAAGCTTAGGTAGCTTTAAAAGGGTTAAAAATATGTAAACAAATGAAATGGAATAGAGTTTGTATGGAAGGTGATTCTCTCATAGTTATAAATGCAATTTTGAGGAAAGCAAAGGTTCCATGGAACATACAAGAGATAATTGTGGAAATTCAAGATCTTGCTAAAGATTTTGAAGAAATCAGGTTTACATAAATATTGAGGGAAGAAAACAAATGTACGAATAAGCTAGCCAATAGAGGGGTTTTGGTTGAGGATCATGAAGTTAAAATCTCCTTTCCATGGTTAGAGGAAGTAGAAAATTTAGTTGAAGCTAACAAAAATTGTTGACTACCTAAATCAATTAATAATTAAGATTTACTTTAATGTTTTCCATTGGTAATATTTATTTTATTTTGTAATAATAATGTGTGTTCATTTAGACTATTTATTATAATTTTTGTGGTTGCACTTGTGTTTCAGGAAGGAAACTAGCAATCCATATTTGGTAAAGCGGACTATGTTAGTGCGATGTTTTGGAAATATTACTCTACTAAGATGCAAGGCATAGATAGTAGAGGTGAAGTTTTGGCATTGTGAAGGCTGCTATAGGAAAATGTCAAGAAAGATGCTAAATTCTGGAGTATTTGTATTCATACAAAGATTTAAAAATATCCAAAAAATAAAAATCAAGACTTCAAATATTTTATGTAAAATGATATAGGTTTCTAACTATAGCATTTCAATTGAGATGAGAAGTGTATCTATTTGTAAACTCTCAAGCTCTAAAGAAGAGAGATGTAATTTGTTAAGGGTGGGGGACCCGAGTACAACCCCTTTTTATCAAGCAAAAAAAAATGCATATGGAGGATATCTATGGAAATTTAGGGTTTCCAAGGTAGCATAAGAAAGTAATTTTTATGGAGGATCATCCTTGTTCTTTAGGGTTTTCAAGGAAACATCAAGGAAAAAGTGTTTATAAGGCTAATCTTGCATTTTAGGTCAAAGATAGCATAAATATTTAGAAGATAAGCCTCATTATGAAAAATATGAAAAAATAGAAAAGACCAATGAAGATGAAAGTGTTGGTGAGAATTAAAAAATGAGAGGAAGACCATCAAAACAAGAACAAAGACAAAATGCAACTCAAAAGGATATTGATTTGGGAAGCCAAAAATAAATATCACAAATGTTAACAAGAAGTGGGACTAATCCCACCAATAAAAATAAAAAGTGATGATAAAAATGATAACATGGAATGCTAGGGGTATGAATAAAACCCTTAAAAAAGACTTATTATGGAATTAATAGGTTGTTATAGTCTTGAGTTTATTTTAATAGAAGAAACAAAATTAAGAACTAATACATATAAGGATGCTTTAATAAATATTTGGAAGATGGGGGATTGCTTGGAAGTTCTTCTATAGGAGCTTTTGGTGGTATTGTGATAATATGGGACAAATGAAAATGGGATGAACAATTGCTAGAAGCAAAAAGTAATTGGGTTGTTGGACTATTTTATGGAAAAGAAGAAAATATTAAAGTCAGGGTTACAAATGTATATGCTCCAACTATAGTTGCTCCTCATGAAAAATGTTGGAAGGAGTTTGCCTATTTTTGTGAAACCTAATAATGATTCACAATTTTGATCTATGGATTCTTGTGTATGATTTCAACACAATTCTATCTCCTTCAAAAAATAAGGGTAGTACTCATATATGATCTAAATCAATGTAATATTTTGCTTCATTTGTGAATTGAAATGGCTTTTGGGATGCTATTCCTTTAAGTTTTTAATATACATGGAATAATAGACTTATTGGGTAAACTCATGTAGCAAAAATATTGGACAAATTTTTGCTATCCAGCATATGGTTGTAAACAGGATATACAATATTTTTAGATATTTTATTGTGAGCAGGATCAAATCACAAACCCATTTTTTTAATTGTAATTTACTCAATAATGGTCATCCAAAGCCATTTCGCTTCTAGTATATATTGCTTCAAGACCTAGATTTTTAAGATATAGTTATGTTATGGTGGGATGAAGCAAAATTTGAAGGATTGTGTATATGTAGCTTTATTCAAAAGATGAAATATCTAAAGGAACAAATGAAGATTTGGAATGTAAAATGTTTTGGTAACATTTTTAAATAAAAGAAGGAAAGTGTATCCAAGCTAAAAAAAATCCAAGAGATGATCAAAATCAATGGAAGGGACCAAGATTTGCATGTGCAAGAGTTACAATGACTTTCTAAGTATAATAATGTATTGAAAAAGGAGGAATCATATTGGTTCCAAAAGTCTAGGGAGAAATATATCAATGGAAATAGAAATATCAAATATTTAATGTTAACAAAAACATTTTTTTCTTTTCATTACATCAAAAATATTTTAGCTCTAGATAAAATAAATATTAATGAAGAAGAATGTATCAAGAAGTAAACTTATTTTTTCAAAAAATATTGTCATATTTTGGGCAGGATAAGTAGGCAGAAGATAAGCTTTTGCAAAATATTCCATCAACTATCATACAAGAACAAAATGAAAGCTTGGTGAAGAAGATATCTATGGAGTAGCTACATGAAGCAATTTTAAGGCATCTAGCCCTAATGGATTCCTATAATTTTTTTCAAATTTTTTTGGATTTATTTAAGAATGATATGTTGGTTGTGGTTGAGAGGCCTGGAAAAGGAAGGCTACAATAATTGAAATGTCACATTTGTTACATTGGTACCATGAAAGGTGAGATGATATTTTAATATTTTTAGTCTAATAAGCTTTTGTAATATGATTATAACATCATTTTAAAAATTATGGCAGAGGTTGAAAAGCATTGTAGATTGTGTTATCTCAAAGGAACAAGGTTTTGTTTGTGGTAAACAAATTCTTGATTGTGTAATCATTGTACATGAGGTCATACATTCTTTTAATTCTATGAAAAAACTAGGTATGATTATGAAACTAGATATGAATAAAGTATATGATAGTGTCTGTTAGAGTTTTCTACATGATATTCTCAAAATTATTTTGATTATGGTTGGTGTGAATAGATTAGATGTTGTTATAACACTCCAAAATATTATAATTTGATAAATGGATCCCCTATTGGATACTTTAAGTCATCCCATGGATTCCACCAGGTGATCCACTATCTTCTTATCTATTTATTATTGCTACAAAGGCATTAGGGAGAGCTTTTTCAAAGAAAAAATGAAAGGAAAAATGAAAGGTATTTAGGTTGCAACAAATGGACCCTTTTAATTTCATCTCCAATGTATTGATGATACTTTTCTTTTGGGTCATCCCTCAGTTAATGAGACCATGGAGTTCCAGGATGGTCTAAATCAATGCAAGATATGGAGAATATCCAATAAAGAAAATCATATTGAGGATATTCAAGGAAATTTAGGATTCCCATGTCAACATAAGAAAGTAATGACTATGGAGGATTATTTGTGCACTTTAGGGTTTTTAGAGTAGCATAAAGAAGAAAATGTTAATGAGGTTATTCCTTGCACTTTAGATTGTTTAGGGAAACATAAGTCTTTAGAAGATCATTATCATTATGAACAATATGAAAAATAGAAGAGATTGATGAAGATGAGAGTGTTGGTGGAAATGAAAAAAGGAGAGGAATGTCATCAAAGAAGAAATAAAGAGAAAGAAACTCAAAAGAATATTGATTTGGGAAGACTAATAAAAATATCACAGCCGTTAACAAGAAGTGGGGCTAAGCCCACTAATAAAAATAAAAACGTTGATGATCAAAGTCTCATGGAATATTAGGGGTATGAATAAGATCCCTAAAAAACGAGTTATTAAGGAATTAATAGGTTGTTATAGTCATGAGTTTATTTTAATACAAGAAACAAAATTAAGTAGTGAAGAATGTAAGGATTCTTTTAAGAAGATTTGGAAGATTGGTGATTGTCTAGAGTTTCTTCTACATGAGCTTTAGACAGTATTACAATAATATGGAATAAATGCAAATGGGATGGGCAATTATTAGAAGCAAATAGCAATTGGGTTGCTCGATTATTTTGTAGGAAAGAGAAAAACATTAAAGTTGGGGTTATAAATGTATATGCTCCAACTATAGTGGCTTCTTGTGAAAGATGTTGGAAGGCCTTTAGCATATTTTTGCCATATACAATGAAGATTCATTGTGATCTATGGATTCTTGGGGGTGATTTCAGCATGTTCAATCTCCTTTGGAAAAGAAGGGCGATGTTCTAGGATGGTCTAAATCAATGCAAAATTTTGCTTCATATGTCAATTCAAATGACCTTTCGGATGTTAGTCCTTCAAGTTTTCGATATACATGGGTTAATGGATGCATTGGGCAAACTCATAGCAAAAATATTGGATAGATTCTTATTATATAATAAATTGTTGCAAACAAAGTATACAATCTCTTTAGATATTTTATTGTGAGCAAGATTAGATCACAAACCCATTTTTTTGACTTGTTATTTACCTAATAATGGTCATCCAAAGTCATTTCACTTCCAGTCTGTGTGGCTCCAACACCCTGATTTTTTCTAGATGGTTATGTTATGGTGGGATGAATCAAAATTTGAAAGATCATGTATGTATAGCTTTGTTCGAAAGATAAAATATTCAAAAGAGCAAATGAAGATTTGGAATGCCAAATATTTTGGTAACATTTTTAAAGAAAAGAAAGAAATTGAATCTAAGCTCAAAAATTTACAAAGAGATAGTAGAAATTAAAGGAATGGATCAGGATTCTTATGTGAAACAAAAATAACTACTTTCTTATTATCATAATGAATTGAAAAAGGAGTCATATTGGTTCCAAAAATCTAGAGAGAAATGGCTCAAGGAAGGAGATAGAAATACAATTTTTCTTCATGCTAAAGCAAAAATAATTTTTTCTTTTCTACACATAAAATTTTTTTTGACTCAAGATGGAAGAAATAATGAGGATGAAGAATATATAAGGAAGAAATTAAATATTTCAAAGATATTTTGTTAGATTCTAGGCAAGATAAAGAGGCACAAGATAAGCTTTTGCAAAATATTCCATCAATTATCACACACGGACAAAATGAAATCTTGATGAAGAAGATATCTATGGAGGAGCTCCATAAAGTAGTTTGCTTTCCATCCTAACAAGGCACCCAACCCCAATGGATTTCCTACAAAAAAAAATTAAGTTGAAATTTATTGAAGAGTGATATGTTAGTTGCAGTCGAAAAGGACTAGAAAAGGAAGGCTATAATAAGTGAGATCAATGTCACTTTTATCATGTTGGTTCCCAAGAAAGGTGATACAAAATATTTTGATAATTTTCATCCAATAAGCCATTGTAATATGATTTATAAGATCATTTCAAAAATAATGGCAAACAATTTGAAGGGCATTCTAGGTTGTGTTATCTCATAGGAACAAGGTTGTTTTGTTCATGGTAAACAAATTCTATAATTATTACATGGAAAGCCATACATTCTCTTCATTCCATGAAAAAACCAAGTACGCATATGAAATTAGATATGAACAAAGCATATAATAGGATTTCTTGGAATTTTCTACATGTTATTTTGAAAAAGTTTGGCTTTGATTATAGTTGTTGTGAACGGATTAAATGTTGTTATAGCAGTGCAAAATTTTCTATTTTGATCAAAGATTCTCCTATTGATTACTTCAACTCATCTTGTGGACTTAGTCAAGGTGATCCACTATCTACTTATCTATTCATTATTCTTGCAGAAGCATTAGAGAGAGCTTTCTCAAAGGCAAAAAATGGAAGGAAAAATCAAAGGTATTCAAGTTGCAAAAAATGGTCCCTCCAAATTTCATGTCCAATTTGTTGATGATACTTTTCGTTTGGGTCATCGCTCCGTCAATGAGGCCATAGAGTTTAAATTAATATTATCATGCTATGATAAGGTTGTTGGACATTTAGTTAATACTACAAAATCTAAGATATTTTCATTAATATTGCCTTAGATTTACAACAAATTATTGTGAATATTTTAGAGTTTAAAATCGAAAATTTTCCATCAAACTACTTGGATATTCCTTTGTTTCATAAACAAAATAAAAATGAGCTTTGTATATCTTTTTTGGATAGAATGAAAGTTTTTTTGGCAGGTTGGAAAGGTAAATTCTTAGCTATGGCAGGAAGGCTACAACTCAAACACTACATTGCAATCCATCCCTATTTATATGTCACTTTCAAGATTGCCAATAGATATAGCATCAAAAATTGATAAAATTCAAAGAGACTTTCTACATAAAGGCTGAGGAAAAAATTAGGTTTCCTCTTTGTAAGTGGGATAGGGTTTGCAAAGGAAAGAATATAGGAGTAGTAGGCTTGCGGAATTGCAAATTAATGAATTTGGCATTAGGGGCAAATCTTGGGTGGAGATTATTTAGAGATTAAGGAAAGGATTGGGCAAAAATATATAGGTTCTCTTGATGCAATGAGATTATTTAGGAAAAAAAAACTACCCAAAGGATTGTCAACATGGAACTTCATATCAAATAGTTTGCAATTGATAAACAAACATATTAGATGGTCAGTCAATGCGGGGAGTTATGTAAATTTTTGGTCTGATTCTTGGTTGAAACCTTATCCTCTTATCTCTAACTCAAAATGACAACCATTGGCTCAAGCATTCCTAACATGTAAAGGACTAAAGATCAAAGACTATATTAATACGAGCAACAACTCCAGTTCATGGATTTCTTTTAGCAACCTGGTTGAAGGAGAAGAACTCAAACAAATTGCAGATGAACTTCAAACGATGCTTCAAGAGTTTTATTTGTCGATTTTTTCACAAAAGAATGAGTTGGTTTGAAATTTATCAAAAGAACTCGATCAAATTAACATATGAGGATTTAGAGCAATCAAAATTTCCTTCTCCCAAAGATTTTTCTTGGAAGAATGTTGGTCATTAGAGGCTCTCCCTTACTTTGGTTAGCAGCTTAGCAATTCAAAGTAAAATTCTTACAAGAGAGTCTACAAAGAAGAGGATATTATAGATCTTTTAAATGTCTTATATAAAAAGGATTTAAAAACTTTGTAGTTAATATGGACCATATTAACTAAAAGAGATAGTGGTATACCCGAATGGGACGACACTACCAGCCACCTAAGAGCGGCTCTCCAGGTTTCTTTATAACCTAAAAGTTTGTCCGCCTTTGTAGCGCAAGTGGAGAAGGCGAACCTGGCCCCATTGAACGGGAGGTCCACGATTCGAACCTCTGCGATGCGAAGGGGGACAAAAAAATCTCTTGTGGCTTCTCTCTAGATAGTGGTATACCCAAATGGGATGGCATTGTCGGCCACCTAAGAGTGGCTCTCAAGGTTTCTTTCTAGCCTAAAAGTTATCCACTTGAGTGAGTTGGTTGATCACGATGGAGAACCTAACAAAGGATGTTGGTCGTGGCCAACCCGGGTACGATTCCCACTCCCTTCCGCAGATACACAAAAAAATAAAAACATTCCTCGCTGGTTGTGGCCGAGGTCTAAGGGTTTCTTTGGTGCCCACTCTAAACCAAAGTTTAGCCCCAAAGGCTAGGTGGATTGGTAGTTGCTTGTCTAGCCAAGCACTTACCAAGAAGAGACCTAGGTTCAAACCTTGGGGGTGCCAATTTGCAAAGGTAGTAGTCTGCTTTGAATCTTTGAGTGCGCACCAAAACGATGACGATGGTACGAATCTCGAGCAACCAATGGTCTCCCTCTTACGCCAAGTCAACAACAACGAGTTGGAATAGACTTGTTAGAAGCAACCCCTGTGGTTTAAACCCTACACTTATCAATTACTAAAAATAGTGTGGTTGTAACCAACTTCCCTATAAATCTTTAAAAAAAATAAAAAAATAAAAAATAAAAATAGAAAACTAAAAGACTTTCTTTAGTTACAATAACAACCATAGGAATTAGTTGTCCTCCTTTCAAATGAATATAGTTAATGCCGACCTATTTTTTTAGCACGCTCTTTGCTATTGTTTAAGTAAAATCCCTCATGTACTTCCAGTTCGGGGTCTTTTAGCTTTCAATTTAGTTCACTTGTTTGTGTATTTTTATTGATGGACAGAAAACTTTCCAGTCAAACATAAACTGTATTTATAAATTCTTTCCTTATACGTGGACCAAGAAAGTTTAATCTTAAACAACTACTCAATCTCTAAATTATTTAACACCCCAAAAAATTTTATATACAAACTAAATTAATTTCTAATTGATCAAATACTTGAATGGAATCCCATGAGTCAACCATGATAATAAAGCTTATGGGATTTATGCCACAATCTTCTTAACTAAGGCATCTATTTCCTTGGTCTTAAATGTGCTTTTCCCTTTTATTACTTGCACAATCGTTTGTAAAAGATGCTTTACAGTATAATTAATGCTAAAAAAAAGGGTGAGTGCGTGTGGGACTTTACACACAAATTATACAAGATGCCTGTAACATGGCAAATATCCGCTTTTGATTGCTTTTGACAGGAAACCCTTGGGGTCAAATTGCCTTTATCTTTTTAATACCTAGGGCATTATATAAAATCTTAAAAGGAAGTTAAAGATGAGCCACAGCTTTCAACGTTTAATCCATCAATCAATGCACGTGGGTGCATGAAAGCAATCTTGTTGTTCCTTAATAGCCATTCCCTGCACATTTTTGCCGACAGTGATTCTCATCTTAATATTCTTTATTAAAAGTAGATTTTAAGAAAATATATAAACTTTATTGATTATGGGTACCAGGAACAATGAAAATTGGTATCTTCCGTTAAAGTAACGCATGCATCTGGAAGGGTTTGAAGACAAGTTAGGTTTCGAGTCCATTCGGGGTCACAGTCTATTATATATCTTTAAAAATAAATTACAATATGCACATTTTTGCCAAACATTTGTGCCAATCAAATGGCTATTAGCATAACCATTAGCTTCCCTTATTTTTAGAAGGAACTATAATACCACCGTGGTGATAATGTATTGCCGGTGAGCATATATTATATGCCGGCAATAGAGGTAGATAAAATGCCCAAATAGAAGATGCCCCACTAGCAGAAAGCTGGTAGCTTCCCTCCTAGATGAAATGACCAAGTCAGTTGGCCAGGCATTGTCCACTAATGTACCTACTGAGTAACTAAGCAAACCCAATAGATTGTAATAGGCTTCATCAGTTCAACAAAGTTCTCGATTAAGAATGCAAAACACAAGCCTTCAACCAGAAAGCGGAACAACCCCAATAAAAGAATAAATAACACGAGTAAGCAGCTATCACCAACAGCCAGATCTGCCAGTCAAACCTCACAGTATGACCAACAAGAAGTAATCCCCAACTCCAGCATTTGGCAGTCATTAGGTGATTTCTACAGAGACTGGCCCATAGATTGAGGCGTTTTTTAGGAAGTCCCTTGTTTTTTTGAGCTTATGATACTAGGAAAATTTGAAAGTCACTGAAGAAAATTTGCTATCTTGCTTCTCCCAAACTTCTGCTATATCACAAACACTTTGCTGTTCCACCGATGTACATACCATGAAAGCCAATTAACTGTTATGAATCTAGGTTCATCTCTCTCCCGCTTTTTGTGGGGGTTTTCATTAACCAAATCAGAAATCTAAGTCTTGGAACTCTCATATTTCATGTAGGCTGTCACTTTCTAGCCCACATTATAAATATGAATTAAGCAGATGTTAAGTTCTCTATGAATGATAATTTCTTCCACTAAAGATGAAGCTGAAGACTTGCCAAAGATCTATTTCATTCCCTCTACAGCCAACATTTGAGGCAAACTATGAAGGCAAACTATGAACTCTGAAATGACATACTTCTGCAACAAAAGCAAACACAGGAAATATCAGGGCCCTAAAAGCAAAAAACTTGCACCAGACAGGAAGCGAAAAAAACGCCTCAAACAAGGAAGACTTTGGTTTCTTGCTACTACGCTCTTCTTGATCCTTCTGATTGAATGCTTTGAATCTATCTAAATGCCAAGGTATTTGTTGATTTATGGGAAAATCATGTTATAGGCCTTCTTAAAGTCAATAGATTGCCAAATGTTGGCTTACCAAGCTTATCCTTCTTTGTGACAGCATTTTTTGAAGTTCTGCCACTTGCCCATTGCACTATTTTTTTCCACAAGCCAGCATGACTCTTCATGAAGAAGTTCCTCTTTTCTGCTTCTACTTCGATTCTCTTGATAACCACACCAGTGAGACTCTTAAGCATGACATTGGTGAAAAATATTTGCCAAATGCCTCAATCACTTATGAGTTTGTTTTCTTGTTCCTACCTTCTTCTTAATCCTTCTGATCGAATACTTTGAATTTGTCTAAATGCCAAGGAATTTGTAGTTTTATGGGGAAAATATGGCATAGGCCTTCTTTAAATCAACGGCTTGACAAATGTTAGCTTACCAAGCTCAACCTTCCTTGTGACAGCAATTTTTGAGGCTCTGCAACTTGCCCATTGCACTAACTTTTTCCTCAAGCCAGCATGACTCTTCATGAAGAAGTTTTTCTCTGTCTGATTCTACTTTGATTCTCTTGATAAACACAGAGTGAGACTCTTCAGCATGACATTCATTAAAGATATTCCCCTGTAGCTGTCACATATACTCGGGTTTCTTTCTGGGAATTGATATTCATATAACCACATTAAAAACACTCAAGGTACCAAATTACTAACCAGAATTGAAAATACTTTTGTCAACCTTGATAAAGGCTTCTCCCATAGGGCTTCCTACTCAACTTTCTAGATGCTCACACAATACTTGAATCTAAGAAACATTGTTACAAAAAGGGCTTAGTACAGAATCCAAGAAATTACATCCTAACACAAGGTACCTTGACATTGCCTCCCAGAGAGAGAGACTTGATTGACATTTGTCAGTGGAAAGAAAGATGAGTTTCCTCTGACCAAAATATGTTCTAAGAATGCGATTCCAGACATGCGGCCTAGTCTAGACCATAGGCATAAACTAATGAAGAAATTAAGTTTACCACACAGATACTAACTGCATTTTACCATTATCACGTTCAATATCTTCTACCTAAATGCTGCAAGTAACAAGCTCATTTCAAGAACAGCTTCAGTTCATCCAAAGAAATCAAGGACGGTAATGAATCCTGCTGCCAGCACCATCATAACATTAAAAGTTTAAAACATACTATAAAAATAGGCGCTAGAGCAAGAAGCCAAACTTTGCCAATGTTACCAATTACAGTTATGATGATGGTAGCATTATCCAAATGGTATCCTTCAAATAGAAGTATTGGATTGTTCTAAACAGCTAAGATGTAAAATTCAAACAAGATTGAATTTAATCAAATGCAGAACTTCAATCCTCAGGACATGAACCACCTTCTTATTGAATTTGATGATATAAATTGTCAGAAAAAAGGTCGATAGCCTGTACTCCATCCTGAATGGGGAATTCATATTGCTGTGGTCAGTTTACATAACATTGTAAAGAAGAAAAAGAATAAAGGTCACAAGATAATATCCAAAGATGAATCAAGAAACACTCTCCTTTGGATCTCACTATTCTCTCTATTTATACAAGTTTGCTCATCCAATAGCTAAGTCAGCCTTGCATCAAGTCAAATATTTTTCAGTTCTCAGAATACTCTGTTCTAAACATACTGGAAATCAGTATGCAAGTGTTTTGGCGACTGTCATTTCAATTTTTTTTCTTTACAAGAACCTCGCATCCATTCATTGCACATACAGGAAAAAATATGAGCAAGACCAAAACTTCTCAAAATTGTCTCAAGTATACAGCTGTAAATTGAGATCTTCATTGTTAGACTAAAGAATGGAATGTATTTGGTAAACAAGGCTGACTAACTCAAGAAAGGTGGCTGAATTTGTCTCAACTTCCCCACAACTTGCCGCATTAGTGGTCTAATTGAGAGAGTATCTACAGTACACATGACAGCAAGACGCAGTGCTTCAACTAAATCATCATGAGGCCCTGCATCCCATAGTCCTGTAGTAAAAAGCTCATGTGCTCGTCCTTCTCGGAAAAGCATACCTGCCCAAGCAACAATGTTGAAACCATTGCAATAGCTAGAGAAAGAAGGATCCAAAGCTTTTTTACCTGAGAGTAATTCCAACAGCACCACCCCATAGCTGTAAACATCTGCCTTCTCCGAGACACGGCAAGTCATTGCATACTCCGGTGCAAGATACCCAAATGTACCTGCAACGTCCGTGGTTGCATGGGTTTCAGAAACACCTAGAAGCCTAGCCAGACCAAAGTCAGAGAGATAAGCAGTGAGATCATTGTCCAAGAGAATATTGCTTGGTTTGATATCCCGATGTACCACACGAGGAACACATTCATCATGAAGGTAAGCTAAGGCTTTGGCAATGTCCAATGCTATCTTGTGAATTATACACCAATCAACATTTTTAGTTGATGTCTCATGAATGAAGCTCTCCAAGTTTCCTCCAGGCAAATAATTGTAGATGAGAAACATCTCACGCTCACTGGCATAGTAGCCTATCAATGTCACAAGATTTGGATGACGTATTCTTCCAAGGGTTCTTATCTCCGTATCAAACTGCTGTATCCCCTGAAACTTGCCCACTGAAAGTCTCTTCACTGCAACTAACGTCCCTGGCTTCAGCTCAGCCTTATAAGTTGCTCCAAAGCCACCGTTGCCAATCAAATTGCCAACATTAAAGTTCCCTGTAGCCCTAACTACATTCTCATAAGAGAGCTGAACTCCTATATTCATAAAGATGACAACTTCCTTCCTCCCTGACCGGGGGCCTCGTGGAACAGACATGTAGCGTCTTGTGTACAAGAAGAGAACAGCGAGAATTGCAACCACAAAACTGATGGCAGAAGCCGAGGTGAAAGCTGCAACCTCAAGAGAGTTGAAACGCCTGTGTCTTTTACCACCTGTAGTTACGGCTGGGGAGGAAGCATATGGAAGAGGCCCACGCATTTGTTCTGGCTGCTTTGACGGGGATAATGCAGACTGGCAAGGAGCAAGAAAATGGTTTCCTCTGAAACTATCACAAGTCACAGGTTTCCCCATCTTTGGTATTTCTCCAGAGAGATTGTTGAATGAGACATTAAAAATTGTTAGTGATGTCAAATTTGCGAAGCCCTCAGGAATAGGCCCTGACAGCCTATTTTCCTGAAGATAAAGACTCTTTAACTGCCTTAGGTTCAGTAAATGTTTTGGAATTTTGTCAATAAAAGCATTTGAAGAAAGGTCCAGTACGACAAGGGAAGTCATCTCCCCAAGCTCCCCTGGAATTGCCCCTGTAAGCTTGTTTCCTGCCAAAATCAGATACTTCAAATCCTTCAACAATCCCAACTGAGATGGAATACTTCCCTGCAAATAATTTTCACTCATATCAAGATATTCTAAATCTATCAAATTTTCAAGCATGGGCGGTATCGATCCCCTAATCTGATTGTACGAGGCCTCGAAGTGTTTCATTGTTTTGCAGTTTCCCAATAGATGTCCCGGAATTTCACCTGATATCTGATTAGCACTCAAGCTCAGGGCAAGGCCTTGGAATCTTTCACACGAAGATAATAGAGTGCTTGAGATGTTCCCTACAAGCTGATTGTTATTTAAGAATAATCCATAAGATAGGTGTTCTTCCATCAACTTTTCACCAATTAATGGTGGGGGAAGCAAGCCAGTTAAATTGTTACTACTTAAATCGTGAAACACCATCAACCCCTCGGAAAGAATGGACGCAAACTTACTGCTTGCCCAAGAACTACAGTAGAAGAGCAAAGAATAAAGCAAAGCAGGACTGGCCTCGCCTTGTGAAATATCCAATAAGCCATCTGTTTGGAACAAGGGCACTTTGGGGCAATCAAAATTTAGGGAGGTTGAAATGTTGCCTGATAAGGAGTTCCCACTCACATTAAAGAAAAGCATACAAGAAATTGGTAGCTCCGGAATGACCCCTGCAAGCTTATTATTGCTCAAGTCAAGAAAAAACAAATTCTTGCATCTCCCTAGAGCTGCAGGAATTTGATCAGTGAATGAATTTTGACCCAAGTTAAGGATTTGCAGGCTAGAACAATCACCCCAATATTCAGGTAAGGGACCATTTAGGGTTGTCCTTGGAGCCCAAATGATCCGAATTTGAGGAAGCCTAACCAGGTTGGCAGGAATACCTCCTTCAAAATAGTTGTACTCTCCCTTGTCACAAGTTGATGGGCCACTTGAGGGATCAACATCTGTACAATTTCCAACAGGATCATACTCGAGCAAAGTTGTGAGCACAAGTACCGAAAGCTGCTTGCAATCAGCCAACTCTTCTGGAATTTTATTGCTGAGCACGTTCCTCGATACATCCAGAGTTTCAAGCATGGAAAGCCTGCCCAACTCTGGTGGAATACCCCCTTCTAAAAAATTTGAAAACAAGGCAATTGAGCGAAGTCTGGAGCAATTCCCAAGCTCAGACGGAATTTCACCCGTGAAAAAATTGCTTGATAGATGAAAATACTCCAGGGACTGGCAGCTGCTCAGCAGCTCTGGATCAATCTTTCCGGATAGTTGATTGAGAGACAGAGATAAAACCTGCAGCCTTGGGAGGCCTCCAAGATCCACGGGAACAGTGCCATTTAGCCTGTTGCCTGCCAAATCCAGTTTCTCCAATTTCATGCATCTGCCAAGCTCTTTGGGAATGCTTTCATTGAGAGAATTGTAACTGAGGTCCAGGACTCGCAATGAACCCAATTCACCCAATTCCAAGGGCACGCGGCCGCTAAAGGAATTCCCCTGCAGCTCAAGCACTTCCAAAAACCTCAACTTGCCAATCTCCTTGGGGATCTCCCCATGAAATGCATTGTAAGGCAGTGATAAAATCTGCAACCCCGTCAAATACCCAATGAATGGAGACAATTTACCTGCAAGCTTGGTGGAGCCCAGTCGATACACTGCCGAAGAATCCACAATGCTGCTGCTGACATTATCAAGACCAAACGCTGAATCAGATCGAGGGAGGATGCCCATGCAAGTTTCTGAAATTTGGGACGCTCCAGCATTGAGTACAGAGTGAAGAATGCTCTTTCTGCTGCTGCTTTGAAGCATGGCAAAAGAAAAATGCCCTCCACTGCAACCCACCTTCCCCCTGATGTCAAGTGCCACAACCCTCTGCAACCCATCACAGGCAACCCCAGACCATGAACAGGGATCTCTATCATTCTCATTCCAGTCAGAGAGAGCACCATGTGGTCCTCCACTGAATGATTTCTTGAACTCAAGTAAAGCCTCACCATCCAAGGACAACGAAGAAGAAAACGTTAACAGAATTTGTACAAAAACAAAGACCACAAGGGCCCTGAGGCCTCCCACACCTCTCCTCCTGTTCAGCAACTTCAGTTTCTCTACCTCATACATTATTAACAACAACAAAGGGGGTTTCAGTCTTAAGCTTACTAAGAGCATGGTCCCATGGACCTGGTCAGCTCAAAAATTTTAGCAGGCACCCGCTCAGATAATTTAGGAAACATTGAGGAAGTTTTTTGCAACAAATCTGGTTCCCCAACTTTTCTAAGGTACCACTCAAAAAACTTAGGAAGCAGATTTTATGTTCTCATCTTTTACACCAATCTAGAAGAGATCCAAAGTAAACTTGAGCATCTTTTTTATTTACTAACGACAACAAAAACTGTCGCTTATTTTCAGCCGCTCTCTTCTCTAATAAGGAGCTCAAAATTTCAGAGCATGGTTCCATGGAGGCCTTCGTGTGTCAGCTCAAACAATTTGAAGTCTTTTGTAGTAAATCTGGTTACATGACTTTTTCCTAACGTTCTTACCATTTTTATCAATTTAAAAGAGATTGAAGGAAAACTTGACCATTTACTTCTTCCAGTAAGAGGACAAAAATTTCTAAGCATGTGCTGCTTCCTTCCAGTGCTCCGCATTTTATGCAAAGATTCTAAAACATGCAGATGCAGCAGGATCAAAGTTGTTTTTATGGGATCACTTGCTCCATAAAATTAGCAAAGTAGAGCCTTTATGGGACCACATTCTTGTTACACCACATTTTCTGTAAAGATTTTAAAACAGTATCAAATTAAAACAAGCAGATACAAGATCAAATTTATTTTCAGGATCACCTACTCCATAACTTTAGCAGCAGTAGCCGACGTCATGGGACCACGCTCTAAACAAGAAGCAAACCCTCGATCTCGCAAAACACAGAAGAAACCCAACGGAGAGTATCACGTTGCGAGTCGAAGCCGTCATCAGGCAACGCTTTCTTCCTCATTTCAAAATCCGGCGCAGCAGCGGGTCAAAGCGCGTGTCATCGTCTCGTTTTCTTTCTCTGCATTTATTTTTCATATTCTTCAAAACAAAAAAAATACGAGAATATATGTTACTGTTTTCCCACTAAATTTTTTTGAATATTCCGGCGACGCCATGGCCGTCCAGTCCGGCCGTTCATGATGGTGCGTGATGGACACGCTACACGAACGAGCGGAGCTTTGCATTGGCCACGCCGCACACGCGTCGCTCTCACAATGGACAGACTTTTTCCAGTCAACTCCAAACTCTTTTTTTTTTAAATTTCAAGTTTCAACGCTAGCTTTTGACTCCAGCGAAGGCCCTCCAATGTGGGGCCCGCGTCTAAGAAACTACAGTGCCGTACCGTATGTCGTAGTGGCGTATATTTCTACTCGGACTGTACTGTTCAATCATGTTTCGGCCCCACAAAAGTAATCATGGAAATTAATAAGTTTGTAAATAGAAATCACGGAAATAGGAGCGTATTAGGGTTCCATTAAGATGTCAAGCGTAACGTAGGGCACACGTGTCACGGTGTGTGGGGGCTAAAGTGTGACGTGGGAATACGTGGCATGGAGCGTGGGGACAATGTGGAAAGTAAAATAATGTCTGCCATGTCGGGATGTTGTTGGCGTGATGTCGTGATCGGCTGCAGTTCAGAGTTGTACCGTACGGTGGAGATCACTGCGTGATCTACCTCTGCCTCGGGAAAATTTTTGCCCTTCATTTAATTTTAATTTAATTTCGAAAACACGATAGTCTCCTGGTTTGTTGGGTTTTCGCCAATTAAAATGCAGAGTACAATTGGGTCATTCTTCACGTTGCAGAACCATCCCATATTTTTTTTGGTTGTTATATAGGAAAGTTGTTCACAATTATATTATTTTTGGTAACAAGTCAAAGCTTAAATTATAGGGTTACTTCAAAATTTAAATTTAAGTGTCTTGTTAATAAATGTTCCAAAATTTAAATGTGAGTATTTCTTAGTAAGTGTGTGACTAAACAAGAACTAAAACCATCTTCTATATTACTTTTATTAAAAAAAAAAAAAATTAATAAACATAGACCCCAACCAAAGTTTGAATCTTGGGCTAAAAATTAAACTCAAACTGTTATACTGTTCCTTAAAACTATATTACTAAATTTTGATTCTTTATATTACTTGAGATTACAGAGTATGGAGGGACTAAAATCCTTTGCTTCTTCAGAGCTAACAGCCAGCATCCCACTCATCACAGCAAGAGCCCTCTAATCACCACGAATTCAAACCTTTTACTTCTTTATAGCTAAGAGCCTTACACCCTCATTCATCGGAGTGAAAGCCCTCCACTCATCATAATGAAAGCCCACCACTCCCCACTTCTTCGAGACCCTGTAACCTTGGCTCTTGATTGCATTATAGACATCCACTACTAGTACTCCTTGTGGAGTGTATGTTCTTTTAAAAATATATTTAGGTCAGATATTTTTGTTGAGACTTGGAAATTTTTAATAGCAGATTTAAGGTTTTGAGTTAAAAAATAGGGTTTTATTTTATATTATAATATATGGAGTTTTCATAACTATAAGTTTATAGTAGTGGTAAGGGTTTTGGTTTTTTTGAGAGGTTTAAGATTCAAATTCCACTAAGTACAAGGGGACCATGATCTCTTATAAAAACATGCGTAAACTCATTGAAAAAAATATATATAGAGTTTTTATAGATAAATATATTTTTTTTTTAAATATAGATGGTTGATCTTTATTTTAATCCTCTTCTTTCATCTTAAGGATGACTCAATGATTAAGGAGAATAATTACTATTTCCTAAGATCACATAAAAAAGATGCATCAAAAGAATGTATAACAATGAAAGGAGGCATAGCTTCAAATTTTGGAAGAGGTGGAAACATCTCAACACAGTATAAGAAATCTTACCTAAACATTTTCAGAGACAAAGCATTAAGAGAAATACAAAATGAGAAGCAAAAAAACATATCTGGGGTACTTAGAACAAGATAAGCCCCTACCCCTGTGAAGTTTAAATAATGTTAGTAATCCCTTTCAATATTAGGGGAATGGACAAGACAATTCACATGTTAGTATAGGTACAAAAACCATATATACTGATGTTACAAGAAACAATGAGGAAGGCTCAAAAGTCAAATAAGATCTACACAAATTCATGAAGGATTGGGAATACCTTTCTATGGATGCAAAAGGTAGGTCAGGGGTCCGATATTGGGATGGAAACAATTTGTCAACTTTTAAATACAAAAAAAATACTCAGGGATAATCATAAATTGGATAAGGGCACTCCTTGGATAGAAAACTTAATTTTAAATCCGATTTATGAACAATTGAAAAACGCATAAGTTTTACTTAGCTCAGTCTCATATAAAATTAAATATAATAACATATTCTCTATCCAAAGAAGGCCCCAAGTAGAGCATATAAAATTAAATATAATAACATATTCTCTATCCAAAGAAGGCCCCAAGTAGAGCAGGGAAGATGAATGTTATGGGAGACAAGGAATGGAATCCCTATGCCAACTATAACCAAATCTATTCATGACCCTTAATCAAACTCTTATGTTTATTTGGGAAATTAAATATATTACAATGTTTCAAAAACATTACAAAAATTCATTGTGCCTTCTCAAAAGTAAAAGAAAAAAAAATTATAGGAAATTTTAGTTTTGAAAAAGTCTAATAGATCTTAAAGAAGATTATTTCTTGAAAAGTATAAGACCCGTGAGGGTTTATCAGTCTTTTTATAAATGCCAAGTGCATTTATACCTTATAATTTCATTCTCTCAAAATAGAAATCATGTTTTTTCTTAAAAAAAACACATCTTCCCATATAACCTTTTTGATGTTAAAATTATTCTATTACATAGCTTTATTATTTTTATAATAACTATATAAAATATTTCAAAAAATTAATTTTGTTTTTAATGTATAATAACTTTATAAAACATTTCATAAAATTTAATTTTGTTTTGATGCATAGCACACCTTGCCATATGACTTATGGTTTCATACACATTAAAATAATAATTTATTGCATTACTTTTATTATATATATATATATATATATATATATATATATATATATATATATTAATAATTTTATTTTATTTTCTAAATAAAAATCAATTTTGTATTGAGTTTCGTTAGATATGCTTTTCATTTAAAATTTTTTAAGGAAGATTGCATAATAAGATTGTAAGGTATATTTATGAGTATTCAAGGGAAAAATTACTGTGGAAAATAAAGCGATCAACACAAGAATGGGTGAATATTGAAGGGAAGAGCGAAGGGAGAGAGGGATATTTGTATGGTAAATTTTATCTACAAGAATGTAAGATCCAGGAATTTCATACACTAAATTTTTTTGTTTAACTCAATCATACATTGCTTGATTTCCCATGTGAATGTTAGTTTTGGCATACATATAAAATGCACTTCAAGATTATTCACTCCTGCAGCTAGTGTCTTAAGTGCTCGAAACTGGCCAGGTCCCATGGGTCACCTTATTGGATTCGGCTCATCACTCGAGACTTTTAGGAATCCGGCGGAGGGTTATCCGTTCAGGGCCCATATCACCTGAATGGGGTACGCTATGCCCCTTGTCCAAGGTTGTAAGGTTCGCAACTTATTAAGAGATCTCAGCTCAATGCCTTGGAACCAGCGTTTGTATGTCGGTGCTAGCCATTGACCATCTACGAAGGTTTGGCTAGAGTCCACCTTCGCAAGGCTGAGGGACTAGATAAACATAACCCTTCCTGAACTGACGATAATGCTGCCCATAACCATCTGCCACTGGAAAGCCATTAGCACAAGTAGCATCCTAGTCATGCATTATGTAGGCATTTCCCCAGTCCGAGTGGATTGATGAATATCACCACCACTAACTGATTGACCACCTAGAGTGATGCCCCATCCCATCACTCGTTACACTTCACAGCTCGGACACTCTGTCCCCTTTAGAGCTGGAGTACGATAGTGCTAATACCCACTTAAGACACCGCGTGCCTTAATGGTATGTGTGCTTGACTTTCTCTTGTCAAGTAAAGTTGATTTCCACTTAAGACACCACGTGCATTAATGGTATGAGTACTTGAATTTCTCATGTCAAGTAAGGTTGATTTCCACCTAAGACACCATGTGCCTTAATGGTATGAGTGGAGACAACCTCCCTCGATTTTCTTCAAGCTAGTTTAGAATTTAAGTCTAAGTTTGAAGGTACCTAAGATCATTATCTAATGGCTTTTTGATGCTTAATTCAAGATACCGACACATAGACGTAAGAGGGTTTTAATACTTCTATTATCTTGAAGGATTTCAAACACTTATATTTTAAATATCGGTTAAACCCCCTCCCTAAGTCTTCTTTTATCTTCTATAAAAGAGTCCCTTCAAATAAAACATGGATTCCTAATCACAAATCTATCTTTATACTCTCTATAAAAATACAGGTCATATACAATTAAATTATAGCGTAAATCTCATATCAAAGAAAACAAGATATTCTATCTCTTCAAAAATAACATATCACAACTCACAACCTGCATCTATAACCCAGATAATATTTTGAAAATTCTTAAGTACGACAAGTATTATATCTACACGTAATTCATAAATATCTCCTCTGACAATCATCTTTCAAGGTTGTTTAGTATATCTTCAATTTCCACTTTTCTTAAGCAAATACTTATAGAATAAGTACCTTATTGCATAACCCAAGAGTATAATTGTTGTCATACTCATATACACTTCACAAATCAACCAAGAAGTTTGGCTTCCAATAAACAAGCATAGTATGTTCAACTAATATATCAACACCCTATAGTTTTTAACATAGTCCAAGTTTTAGTTTTAATAGACTTCAGTTTCTTCACCAATTACCTAAGAGATTTGATTAGTAATCATGGGAAATCCTTAATATTAATAGCATTTATCCGTAAAACCCTAAGCTACATCAATTACCTTATAGTAAAGTAATGAAATCCTAACTTTATTTCTTCTATTTACCATAACAAAAGTATTTGAAAACCCTAATAATTTTTTTTTGTTTTTATTAAACCCATGATTCTATCGGAAAGTACCAACATATTAATGACATTGAAAAACTAACACTTTCAAAGGCGATTAAATAAAACACTCGTCAGCTTGTGAAACCAAGTCATAATATAAATTTTTCTTTATACATAAGGTTTCAGTTTATATTCATTCAACCAAACATCAAAATTTCAAGCATAGTCTTTTATATCAAAATGGGTGAGCTACAACAAAGTTGCCAATACTTCAATTGAAAACTATAATAATACAAAGCCATGCACCCTTAATATCAATTCAACTATGATCTTTCTTTTCCAACACAGATGAACTACAACAATGTACCATTTTATCTCATATATCATTTCAGACTATAGTCATTCTTTTACAAGCGCAGGTGGGCTACGACAAATTAGAAGCAATGCATCATGATTAAATTTAAATATTACAACATGGTAAAAGCATTGCATCAACTCGTGATATAGTCTTTTCTTTTACAAGGCTGAGAAAAGATCTTACCTTTAATCTCATGCGTCTACGGAAAATAAACATATTAAACTGTAAAATTTCACAACATAACTACATAAATACCGAAAATAACCAATCACGATTAGGCAAAGTATTCCAAGCGATTCTCTATTAATCAACTATACATGATGCAAATGAGAAAACATGAATTTAGGGTTCCTCTATATAATAGTCTTATCTCATAGCTTTCTGGTGTTACTTTTCTCAATTTAAATAATGTATTTTCCCTTCTATTTATTTGATTTATTATAACATAATCATGATGGTATTTACTTTATCAAGAAATAAAGTATAACATAGAACTTTTATTTCAACTCCTACAAAGTAAATATATAAACATTTTTAACACATAACTTTCCAATTCTCATAAAATACAGTAACACTTATCAATTTGAGACTTTCAAACTTCCAACGTAAAAATGTAATCAGATTCATAGCTTGCACCAGAACCCAAAAATTATTTAAAAATAGAAATATAAGAATTTACTCTATACTTAGCACACTTTTCAATACAATATATGGCGTTTGATAAAAAAAACAATCCTTTTCCAGAACGCAACATACGAAATTTAGGAATATTCTATTTGTTCTTCCAATGCATTTGCTTTAAACACAATTTCCAGGTCTTCATAAAGTTTGATTACACTCAACGATTTAGACTATCCTTTATATATTAGAACAGATAGAAGAACACAACACTACAATTGTTTAACTGTTCAAATTCCAATCTTCTTCGAATTAAAAGAAAGAACTATACAAGCATACATAACACCGGATGTCGTAGAAACTTCACGGTACAACATCAAATGGTTTTCTAAACCCTCCATGGTCTTTGTTAGGGTTTTCACGCTCGACCACCATTCTGAAAAAGTCGTTCACTTTCGTGAAAGAACATAAGCGCCTCAACGCCCACCCTCACCAACCGACGAGAACAAAATGCAAAGTATGGCTCAGACTTGGCCCTCATCTATATGACACACATACTCAAGTCTCATGCAAGCATAACGACACCATACAACTAACCAAATTCAAAATTATTTTCCAAGTATCATTCTGTTTTCAACAGGCAATCGTGCAATGCGGCAACAATCCACAACTAAACATATTTCTCCATAATCAATCAATACTCTGAAGACATGAAGTAAATTTTACAACATACAACCAACAAGACGATATTAAAACAATTTTCATATTTTTCAATCAATACTCTGAAGACATGAAGAAATTTTCAGCCAGCATGACAATTTTAAAAACAATTTTCTTCACTGTCAATCAATACTTTGAAGACATGAAGTAATTTTCCAGCCAGCATGACGATTTTATAACAAACACAACCAATAACTTATAATTTTCATTCATCGGACTATTACTTTTGGTTCCTCTGATTTATCCGAGAGTATACACATTTTTTTAAAAAAATGTTACCATCTATAAACACTTTAACTTAACTAACACTGCTACAGAACATTAGTATAAGAATCCCGATTACTCTTATGTTCTATAATATGTTTTCTTTTAAAGAAATATTATGGGAAAACAGAGTTAGATTCTTTCCATTCAACAGAATTGCCCAACACTTCCCAGTAATAATATTAAAGTAGCCAAAACAACAAATTACATGTCTAGGTAACCACGTGAATAGAGCCATTCACCAATCAATCCATTATTTTTAAAACAACATAATTTCTAGTAAACCCTTTCCCTTATTAACGCAGAAAAATCTGACCTTTTTACTCGGAGACTCAATCCTCCTCACGCTGCAATTCTTTCTTCCGACGTATCCTGTCCTTGGCTTCCTCTCAAACGAACATGAAGTTTTTCCCCAAATTTTTCCATACCACCTTGGGCCATCCCATTTTCTTTTATAAGCAAGTGAGCTTTATGGGAAAGAGACACATCACCATCTTTGCCAGACAAGACGCGTTTTCTTCCTCCACGTATGACTTCCTTAGAATTTTTTTAAAATATTTAAATATCTTTATTTAAATTAAGTTCCGCCAAGTCTTTCGTATTAACCAATTAAAGCTTGAGCTTATAGTTTCTTAAGTCTTGTCTTAGACTTATCACCACATTACGTAAAGCCTATGAGTTTAATCTCTTTATTATAGAATTGAGACTTACTATAACATTTAACATTCTATTATATGTATTTTTAATTTAATTATTATATGTATTTTATTATTTGTTTTTACACATATCATTATTTTTATTACTTAAATAATTAGTCCCCATGTTTATGGTTTAATAATTAATTCTCTTTCTTTTGATTTGCTTCAAAGTTGGTATGCCTATGTATTGGTATTAACTTTTTATATATATTTAAAATTATCATTTTAATGTCAGTAGTTAAATAGCAACAAACCAACGAATGCACACACACACAGTCAACATGACAGGCAGAATGCAAATGCAGTGCAACCCTATGGTGGGCTTCCATGTACCCATGGACCAAGTGTGCTTGGGGTACAACATCATAACCACTTACCCGACAATCCCGTTTCGTTGCTCGGTTGATGGGGTGGGTGCTTTCTTCGCCATCTGCCTTGAGACCTGCACCTGCACCACAAACACTGGCCGTAGAATCACATTCTTCAAGGAAAATTAATCATTATTGGTGGGGATGTGACATACTTCCCCCTTAGAATTAACACAGTCCCTGTGTTAGCTATCAACAAAATACAATCATATAAATTAAATATATATATACAAATTATCGCAATGTTCCTATTTTCATTTCTCTTCAGCATAAATGGTACAACAACCAAATCAACATGCATAATGGTATCGTAAAAGAAATAGTCCACAACATTATCATGTTTCAAACAAAACATCAGACATGTATATGCAACAAGTTTTTCAATACATCATTATAAAAATTTCCAACTTTTCAATAGTTTGCTTTCAGTTTTCAATTCTCAAACAAGCAGGGAAACTGATTTTTCATGCTAGAAATATCTTCCCAGGTGGCATTCCTTTCGGAATACTGATCCCATTGTACTCTGTATTGGTCCATACTAAGCTGCTTGGACCTAAATCCCAAAAATTTTGACTGGTCGTCCCTTAATGAGTTGCAGGTCTGGCAAATCTAGGGCTCAATTAGGTGGTTCTAATGAAACTTTTATCACCAATGGTAAATTCTTGGGGTGTTTGCTTTAAAGTCAGCATAGCTCTTTGGCTTCACAAGCCATTAGCGGATTGAATTCTCATCATCATGACCGATCTCTTACTGGTCATTGAAATTTTCCCAAGATAATGGTGCCATGCACCTAAGTCCCTTTACAGGACCTCAAAAGGGGCCATGCCCAATGCAATATATTTCATTTAGTAAGTGATAATATTTGACTTACTTTGGTAGTGCATATCCGCCAATACCAGATTGTCCTTCTCAATCTGTCCATCTATCTCAAGATGATAGGTTGTGCTAAACCCTGTGTCCTATTTTCGGTGTAGGGTCTGCTAGTATTTATAGAGAAATCTCGAATCTCTATTCGAGATGATTCCTCAAGCATATTTTTGTGTTTTTCTATCTTACTTGCCTGCAACTATAAGATGTGCATTTCATTGGAAACAAATCTTGGGAAGACCAACTTTGCATTTAATTTCAGATTAGACTTAACCTTATAATCAGGGTATGTCGTGGTATACTCACAACTACCTTTCTTCTTCTAAAGATAATGCATTAGACAGAGCAATCTAACAGTAAGAGCAATAATATAGTTGCTATGATCACTTTTACTCACAAAACCAAAATATCTTCATTATACTTGTAACATTGTATACAAATTACTATTCTCCTGAGTTTAGTAGGAAAATTATTAAAAGGGGCTTTCGTGCCCTTTCGGTGTCCTGATAACTTTCATTCCCTTAGATCTTCCTGAAAGGGCATTCATATGTATGGTGTGGTTCTCCACATGTGCAACATCTTAGCTTTGGTGCCCGAGGGTTTACACTCGAGGTTTCACTTTCAGGTTTTTTGATGTTCTTTTCCTTGTCTTGTTCGATAAAAGCTTCCATTGTCCTTTGTTGCTGTTCTATTTGCTCTGTTAATATCTTAATTACTGACACCAGTTGCTCCATATGTCCTTGGAATGATTTAATTATTGATACGAGCTCATCCATTCCTCCTGAAAACATATCAGTTTGTAAGTTAATGAAATCTTGAGTTCTAAAGCTTTCATCATATCCTGAAGAATAGATCATGATGCACGAAATTATTCTCTTTACTCCTTCCTCTTCAGGTTCTTATCAAATCTTGTTTGACATACTTGAGAATTCATGAACATAACTTACCTCATTCCTAATTTGCCATATCATTTCAAGTGGGAGTCCTATCAGGGTAATGATCCTATTGGGCTTTAGGTTGGTTAACTCTTTTTTTTTTTAAATAGGTAAAATATAACTTAGCAATTTTTTTTTTATATATATATTCAAAAATATAGGACATGAAACATGTTTCTTTCAAAAATAGTATCATTTGTCCTAATACTGCTTACATCACTTATCTTCCTAGTATGTTTAACAAAAATCTCATTATAACTCGCTCCTACTTATAGTAGAACTATCTTGAGATTTGTTTCTTCATTCTTATCTCCAATTTTGACCTGTTTATCTTGGTGCAGATCTTCAGCTAACATTTGCAGTTGAGTGTCAGGTGCTTGCTCATAATTTGCTCTTAATGGGCAATTTTTGGCATAGTGTGCTCCTTCATATGTGAAGCAACCTATTTTCTTTCTATTTACTCTTAATGGGCACCTTCTAGCATAGTGGGCTTCACCGCAGGTGAAGCATCCCGACATTGGTGCTCTAGTTTCCCTTTCCTTTACTTGTATACATTTTTCCTTGGTGCACTTGTGGCCCTTTTTTGTAGTTTTCTCCTTTCTAGAGGATTTCATCTTTATCCTTCGCTTGGTTCTCTTATTTCATTTCCTTATGAAGAGTTCCATGATTTCTTTCTGAATTCCCATTCTATCCACAAGCAGTTTCATTAGTGAAGATATCTGGTCCATATGATATTGAAATACTTCCAGCTTTGATGCAAGATCCTCCATCTGTTTGTATCAAAGGAAATGATATTAATTTTTCTTGAGAAAACTTGTCAAAAATATAAAAGAGCTATGCCATATTTAATCATGAGACCTAGGGTTTCGCAACCTAGGCTCTGATACCTCTACAATATCCTCTTGCAGATTCAGGTTAGTCCTCCTCGAGGTACTTGCCATAGCTAACAGTACAATATTGGCCAGGGTTTCGCAAACCTAGGCTCTGATACCAACTGTAAGATCCAAGAATTTCATACACTAAATTTTTTTGTTTAACTCAATCATACATTGCTTGATTTCCCATGTGAATGTTAGTTTTGGCATACATATAAAATGCACTTCAAGATTATTCACTCCTGCAACTAGTGTCTTAAGTGCTCGAAACTGGCCAGGTCCCGTGGGTCGCCTTATTGGATTCGGCTCATCACTCGAGACTTTTAGGAATCTGGTGGAGGGTTATCCATTTAGGGCCCATATCACCTGAACGGGGTATGCTATGCCCCTTGTCCAAGGTTGTAAGGTTCACAACTTATTAAGAGATCTCAGCTCAATGCCTTGGAACCAGCGTTTGTATGTCGGTGCTAGCCATTGACCATCTACGAAGGTTTGGCTAGAGTCCGCCTTCGCAAGGCTGAGGGACTAGATAAACATAACCCTTCCCGAACTGACGATAATGCTGCCCATAACCATCTATCGTTGGAAAGCCATTAGCACAAGTAGCATCCTAGTCATGCATTATGTAGGCATTTCCCCAGTCCGAGTGGATTGATGAATATCACCACCACTAACTGACTGACCACCTAGAGTGATGCCCCATCCCATCACTCGTTACACTCCATAGCTCGGACACTCTGTCCCCTTTAGAGTTGGAGTACGATAGTGCAGTCCCCACTAAGTCATCGCGTGACTGAGTGGCATGGGTAGAGAAAGTCTCCTTGACTTTCTCTAAAGCTAATACCCACTTAAGACACCGCGTGCCTTAATGGTATGTGTGCTTGACTTTCTCTTGTCAAGTAAAGTTGATTTCCACTTAAGACACCACGTGCATTAATGGTATGAGTACTTGAATTTCTCATGTCAAGTAAGGTTGATTTCCACCTAAGACACCGCGTGCCTTAATGGTATGAGTGGAGACAACCTCCCTCGATTTTCTTCAAGCTAGTTTAGAATTTAAGTCTAAGTTTGAAGGTACCTAAGATCATTATCTAATGGCTTTTTGATGCTTAATTCAAGATACTGACACATAGACGTAAGAGGGTTTTAATACTTCTATTATCTTGAAGGATTTCAAACACTTATATTTTAAATATCGGTTAAACCCCCTCCCTAAGTCTTCTTTTATCTTCTATAAAAGAGTCCCTTCAAATAAAACATGGATTCCTAATCACAAATCTATCTTTATACTCTCTATAAAAATACAGGTCATATACAATTAAATTATAGCGTAAATCTCATATCAAAGAAAACAAGATATTCTATCTCTTCAAAAATAACATATCACAACTCACAACCTGCATCTATAACCCAGATAATATTTTGAAAATTCTTAAGTACGACAAGTATTATATCTACACGTAATTCATAAATATCTCCTCTGACAATCATCTTTCAAGGTTGTTTAGTATATCTTCAATTTCCACTTTTCTTAAGCAAATACTTATAGAATAAGTACCTTATTGCATAACCCAAGAGTATAATTGTTGTCATACTCATATACACTTCACAAATCAACCAAGAAGTTTGGCTTCCAATAAACAAGCATAGTATGTTCAACTAATATATCAACACCCTATAGTTTTTAACATAGTCCAAGTTTTAGTTTTAATAGACTTCAGTTTCTTCACCAATTACCTAAGAGATTTGATTAGTAATCATGGGAAATCCTTAATATTAATAGCATTTATCCATAAAACCCTAAGCTACATCAATTACCTTATAGTAAAGTAATGAAATCCTAACTTTATTTCTTCTATTTACCATAACAAAAGTATTTGAAAACCCTAATAAATTTTTTTTGTTTTTATTAAACCCATGATTCTATCGACAAGTACCAACATATTAATGACATTGAAAAACTAACACTTTCAAAGGCGATTAAATAAAACACTCGTCAACTTGTGAAACCAAGTCATAATATAAATTTTTCTTTATACATAAGGTTTCAGTTTATATTCATTCAACCAAACATCAAATTTCAAGCATAGTCTTTTATATCAAAACGGGTGAGCTACAACAAAGTTGCCAATACTTCAATTGAAAACTATAATAATACAAAGCCATGCACCCTTAATATCAATTCAACTATGATCTTTCTTTTCCAACACAGATGAACTACAACAATGTACCATTTTATCTCATATATCATTTCAGACTATAGTCATTCTTTTACAAGCGCAGGTGGGCTACGACAAATTAGAAGCAATGCATCATGATTAAATTTAAATATTACAACATGGTAAAAGCATTGCATCAACTCATGATATAGTCTTTTCTTTTACAAGGCTGAGAAAAGATCTTACCTTTAATCTCATGCGTCTACGACAAATAAACATATTAAACTGTATAATTTCACAACATAACTACATAAATACCGAAAATAACCAATCACGATTAGGCAAAGTATTCCAAGCGATTCTCTATTAATCAACTATACATGATGCAAATGAGAAAACATGAATTTAGGGTTCCTCTATATAATAGTCTTATCTCATAGCTTTATGGTGTTACTTTTCTCAATTTAAATAATGTATTTTCCCTTCTATATATTTGATTTATTATAACATAATCATGATGGTATTTACTTTATCAAGAAATAAAGTATAACATAGAACTTTTATTTCAACTCCTACAAAGTAAATATATAAACATTTTTAACACATAACTTTCCAATTCTCATAAAATACAGTAACACTTATCAATTTGAGACTTTCAAACTTCCAACGTAAAAATGTAATCAGATTCATAGCTTGCACCAGAACCCAAAAATTATTTAAAAATAGAAATATAAGAATTTACTCTATACTTAGCACACTTTTCAATACAATATATGGTGTTTGATAAAAAAACAATCCTTTTCCAGAACGCAGCATACAAAATTTAGGAATATTCTATTTGTTCTTCCAATGCATTTGCTTTAAACACAATTTCCAGGTCTTCATAAAGTTTGATTACACTCAACGATTTAGACTATCCTTTATATATTAGAACAGATAGAAGAACACAACACTACAATTGTTTAACTGTTCAAATTCCAATCTTCTTCGAATTAAAAGAAAGAACTATACAAGCATACATAACACCGGATGTCGTAGAAACTTCACGGTACAACATCAAATGGTTTTCTAAACCCTCCATGGTCTTTGTTAGGGTTTTCATGCTCGACCACCATTCTGAAAAAGTCGTTCACTTTCGTGAAAGAACATAAGCGCCTCAACGCCCACCCTCACCAACCGACGAGAACAAAATGCAAAGTATGGCTCAGACTTGGCCCTCATCTATATGACACACATACTCAAGTCTCATGCAAGCATAACGACACCATACAACTAACCAAATTCAAAATTATTTTCTAAGTATCATTATGTTTTCAACAGGCAATCGTGCAATGCGGAAACAGTCCACAACTAAACATATTTCTCCATAATCAATCAATACTCTGAAGACATGAAGTAAATTTTACAACATACAACCAACAGGATGATATTAAAACAATTTTCATCTTTTTCAATCAATACTCTGAAGACATGAAGAAATTTTCAGTCGGCATGACAATTTTAAAAACAATTTTCTTCACTGTCAATCAATACTTTGAAGACATGAAGTAATTTTCCAGCCAGCATGATGATTTTATAACAAACACAACCAATAACTTATAATTTTCATTCATCGGACTATTACTTTTGGTTCCTCTGATTTATCCGAGAGTATACACATTTTTTTAAAAAAATGTTACCATCTATAAACACTTTAACTTAACTAACACTGCTACAGAACATTAGTATAAGAATCCCGATTACTCTTATGTTCTGTAATATGTTTTCTTTTAAAGAAATATTATGGGAAAACAGAGTTAGATTCTTTCCATTCAACAGAATTGCCCAACACTTCCCAGTAATAATATTAAAGTAGCCAAAACAACAAATTACATGTCTAGGTAACCACGTGAATAGAGTCATTCACCAATCAATCCATTATTTTAAAACAACATAATTTCTAGTAAACCCTTTCCCTTATTAACGCAGAAAAATCTGACCTTTTTACTCGGAGACTCAATCCTCCTCACGCTGCAATTCTTTCTTCCGACGTATCCTGTCCTTGGCTTCCTCTCAAACGAACATGAAGTTTTTCCCCAAATTTTTCCATACCACCTTGGGCCATCCCATTTTCTTTTATAAGCAAGTGAGCTTTATGGGAAAGAGACACATCACCGTCTTTGCCAGACAAGACGCATTTTCTTCCTCCACGTATGACTTCCTTAGAATTTTTTTTAAAATATTTAAATATCTTTATTTAAATTAAGTTCCGCCAAGTCTTTCGTATTAACCAATTAAAGCTTGAGCTTATAGTTTCTTAAGTCTTGTCTTAGACTTATCACCACATTACGTAAAGCCTATGAGTTTAATCTCTTTATTATAGAATTGAGACTTACTATAACATTTAACATTCTATTATATGTATTTTTAATTTAATTATTATATGTATTTTATTATTTGTTTTTACACATATCATTATTTTTATTACTTAAATAATTAGTCCCCATGTTTATGGTTTAATAATTAATTCTCTTTCTTTTGATTTGCTTCAAAGCTGGTATGCCTATGTATTGGTATTAACTTTTTATATATATTTAAAATTATCATTTTAATGTCAGCAGTTAAATAGCAACAAACCAACGAATGCACACACACAGTCAACATGACAGGCAGAATGCAAATGCAGTGCAACCCTATGGTGGGCTTCCATGTACCCACGGACCAAGTGTGCTCGGGGTACAACATCATAACCACTTACCCGACAATCCCGTTTCGTTGCTCGGTTGATGGGGTGGGTGCTTTCTTCGCCATCTGCCTTGAGACCTGCACCTGCACCACAAACACTGGCCGCAGAATCACATTCTTCAAGGAAAATTAATCATTATTGGTGGGGATGTGACATAAAAAAATAATTTGAGAGTTGTTGGGATTTGATCTTTGGGTGTATTAGTGTGCTAGTATTTTTTATGTACTAGGTGAGGTCACAGGTTCAAGATTCACCCTGAACAATTTTGCTGAGGAGATCTACTCGTTCTAGTCTACCATTTTAAATCTGTTCATTGCAATCGCTTAGATCTACCCAAGGAATCTTTAAGCATTGACAAATAAGGAGAACATGTTGTTTGTCATTATATCACTGGACCTGCCATTGCAACCATTTCGTGAACCCTACTAGGATTTATATGATATCTGCTAGTTACCTGTGGACTGACAACCTCCCCTATGATCCTCAATAGCACAGGTTTTCCACCGATCTATTCATGTTCATACCGCACGAGGGTTTTAGCCTTGCTTATTATGAAGGAGGTTTCCTATTCCTCTTCAAAAGAGATTCAATCATTGCCATTTTTCATAAACCTGCATCATCGTTGTTCGCTAGGGTTTTAGATGTTACCTTGCACCCATGTGAAGGTTTCTAGAAGATACAATTTGCACAAGCTAAATCGGGTGGCCAGATTTTCATTTATGTGCAAAAGTCAATTCTAGCCACAACCCTCGCACAGTTTCAGAGCAATAAAAAGGGTTTTAGAGGAGTGTTGCAAAGAAGGTAGATTAGGGGTTCATAGGAGCAATGTAGTGAAGGCATATTAGGGTTTTAGAGGAGCGTTGTAGAGGATATGGATTAGGGTTTTAGAGGAGCATTGAGAGGAGGCAAATTAGGGTTTCAAAGGAGCATTGCAGAGGAGGAAGATTAGGATTTCAAAGGAGCATTGCAGAGGAGGAAGATGAGCATTACAAAGGAAGTGAATGTCTGTTTGAGCAATTTTGATCCCATTGTTGAAGAAGCTAAGTTCGTGAAGGTGGGTCCATTTGACTCCCGTGACCCCTCCTTTTTATTTGAATGGGAGGAATGGGATTATGATAAGCTTAGAGGTGGGACTAGTAGAACCTGCAGGGAGGACCCCATCCCTCCTATTGCACCTTTATTTGCAAAAGTGATCGTTGGTGATTATGGAAGATCTAAAACCCTCTTTGACATTTCTCCTCTGTCGAACCAAATCCATATCCCCGATAGCTTGATTGATAATATCTTGAAAGATGGGCTATGGAATCTTGTGGGAAAATTCCAAGGTAGGAGGTCGAATATTGATTCTCTAAGGAGATGGGCTTTGGCAATATGGAGACCTATCGGGTCTCTTGAAATTGTGGCCATCCCAAGAAATTTCTTCCTTATCAGGCTCAACTTTGAGGAGGATTCCAAGAGGATCTTGGAAGGGGGTCCATGGTTTTTTGGCAAACGAGGTTTATTTTTGCATAAATGGGGCCCAAATTTTAATCCCTTGAAGCAAAGCATTAATCTTATCCCACTATGGGTCAAGCTACCAGACTTCCCACTTCATATATGGCATGAGAGCATCTTCCAAGCTATTACCAAGATGATTTTTTATTTTCTTCGATCAGATTACCAGTTCCAAATCTCAAATGTTGTATGCTAGAATGTGTGTGATGGTAGATATTGATAAGGATCTGTCGAGCTTTGTTGAACTCTTTTCTAATCTTGGTACCTGGGTTTAGAACATTTAATATGAAAATAAACCCTAAGTTTTCCAGGAGTGTGGTAAGGGTGGGCACCATAAGAGCTTATACCCCCTGCATCCTAAAGCTCTAAGTACTTCGGTGAGCCATAAGGAAAATAGTAAGAAGCTCAATGAAAAGTGGGTGCCTAAGAAAAACCCTCAAAATTTGAAAGGACAAGATTTGATTTCTATTTCTCAAGTTGGGCTCAGTGAGGAATTACAGGAGGAAGTCCTTCTTCCATCAATCATGTTTGATGGAGAGGAGGAGTTGAACACGGTTCCTATGAAGAGAAGGGAAGTGAGCCTAGTAGTAGGGGATATTGTTCAACTTCCTAAATTTAGGGAGAGTGGAGAAGAGGTAAATCCCTCTAGTATTATCCTCTAAAATTCCTTTGACTATCTTGACATGGATGATCCAACTCTTCAATAGTTAATGGAAAGCTCTCTAGCCTCTCCAAAAACTGTGTTTGAGAAAGGCTCTCCGGGTTCGAAGACCAAAAGTCATAGGAAAACTCATATTGATGTAGGGGATGAAAGGAAAGTGGGGAGACCCAACAAAAAATCACTCAAGAAAAGGGAGATTGACTCTAAAACTGCTAACGGAGTAAACCCCTTCTAACTAATAGTTTTAAGGCTCTACATCCTGAAGAGAATGAGGTTGTTCCAATCATGGAGACTTGGAACAAATGTGTTCAGGAGTGTGGCTTGAAAAAAGGATTTCTTTCTGTGGGGGTCAAAAAAAAGGTGGGCAGGCCTCCCAAGACCTCACTGAGAAAGGCTTCCAGCAAGTGATTTTTTTTTGGTTTAGTTGTTTGTCAAGCTGGATGTTGTTGTAGATCTGATCCAGTTTTAGGTGAGATTCTTGACTTTTTGGTTCTCAAAGCACCCCTAGTTTTTTTGGGTGTCGATTTCTCCTATGTTGGTCCTTGTTGCTAGCTAGTTGTTTTATCGTGACAATCTCTTGTATTTTCTTTCTTGATATCTTATTGCTAGATCTAAGGTTTGGGGGTGCCTTTCAAAACCCTACTTGTAATAGGTTCGAGAACCCTTTAAAAAATCCCTTCTACTAATAAAAAAAATTGTATTAATATAAAATATATAATAAACAAATAAATGGATGAGTTCAATCTCTTAATTTTTTTAATAAAAAGACCTAGATTCAAATCTTACAAAGTGATACATAGGCATCTATTAACTTGTTCTAATACTATTATGTGGTTACAATGTAATACAAGTGTCAAGGTGTTATAATACCACTATGTGGTTATGATAAAATACAAATGGGATATGTTTCAATCCTATATAATTATTGTTAGGGGTCGGATGCAACCCCTATGCCTCCTTGAATCCCATGACCTCCCATGGTTACAATTTTTTGGCTCTTTGACCTCCTTTAGAGAGGGTGCATCCATTGCCTTATGCCTCATGTGGGGGGCACCAGTCTAGGAAGCCTAGGGAAGTGTGGAACGTGACTCCTACCAGAGGACCTTCAAAGTTTTTTACCCTAGGTTGGCTCCTTACTTTTGGATGTGATATTTGGTGCTCATTTTATCGATGCTAAATTAGCCTACTCCTAACTAACTTCTTTGGAAAAAAGGGAAAAGGAAAGAAAGCGAAAAAAAGGATGTAGAAAGTAAACTATGAAAAGTAAAATTGTGGAAAGTAAAACCTACCTAGCCTATCTAAGGGTGGTGATGTACCAAAGAAAATAATAAGACCATCTTCCATGCCTCAATGGATTTGAGTGAATACACGCATAGCGCTTGATAGTGCACGAGGAACATAGGTCCCCAAGAAACATGTAACAAAACAAAACACCCATACCAAAATCATGATAGAGATTTCATAAGTAGTCATAATTTTTTATTAGTGTGAACTTTGAGTTACATACATGCAAAGAGAAGAAGTTTGAAAACTACCTAACTAGTTGTACAAGGCTCGAGCTAGGCCGAGACACAAGAGGGAATGAAGGAAAGTGTCCCTTAGAAATATGGAGGGCTTTCGATGCATTACAAAGAGAAGAAGAGAGATATTTATAGAAAATACATGGGACTCTTCCCCTAAAATATTTAAAATTTCTTCCTTTCAAAATTCCCACATATAGTACTTTTGCATTAATAGCACATAATGTTAAGGCTTAAAAATCTGTAGTCGCTTGAGATGAAGTATTATCACCCATGGTAGGGATTTTTTGCCATGAATGCATTCAGTTTCATGGTCACTCCTCTAAAAATCTCACGATGATGCTTTAATTGTTGTACATTCTTTACACATGGAGGATTTTGTTCTTGGGGATCTGGATACTCATGTAATACGTAGGGGGTCTAGGGTCGTGGCTTTAGTTGGGAAAAATTGTGTTGTGAGCTTGAAGATAAAATAGGATTTTTATAATATAGAAGCATGGCTAGAGGTAGTCTAACTAAAATAAAATTGCCTTTTGTGTATCCCTTGGTACAGTTGGCACCCTTCATGGTAGCCTTTACTTTTTCCTTTATTTGGTTTCTTTTATTATTGCTTGTTGGATGGCATTGATTATCCAATTTGGTTAGGTGTTCTTGGACCAAAATTTTGTTCTGGTCTCAATACATTGTGAAGCCTTGTGATCTCATCAAAATTTTTGTCACACCTTTCATCAAGGGAGGTTCAGTCATAGAGGCTTTTGTGTCCACCTTGGTGTGTGTTTCTATACAACCCCAGTTCTACTTAAGCCTTTGTTCAAACCTTGGGTGGTTCAATATTCTACTAGGACTAGCTTCCAAATATTAGGCCAAATGGCCTTACTCCACCTGAGCATAGTGAGAATTCACTATAGTTCTAGTGATTCACAAGGTATCCTCAACTCAATGAGGACAAGAAAACCAAAAATTTGTCACCTTATCCATTGGGTATATATTCAAAATTTGGAGTTGGAGGGAAAGGGGTACAAAGGTGGGCATAAATCCCTTGCTCCCATTTTCTTTGCTCAATTACGCTTGCTTATAAGTGTTAGTATTTGCCTATAACAAAAGAGAAAATTATAGTACATGGTGGATAGCATTGGGTATGGAGTCGAGGCTCCACCACCTTAGTGGTCATTGGAGTTGTCTACTTTTTATTTTTCTTCTAGTTTTAGGGGCAAGAAATTTCTACCCTTACGAAATCGGGGCTCCTAAGCAACCTATTTGCTACATATATACCAAAGTTATTAGATTTTTTTGATGTATCCCTCTTGGTACTAGTGGGGACTCCTTTTCTTCCATCACCCTCCTTCCAGCCTATTATCTATCCCTAGCTTAGATTATTTGCCTCTTTTAAGTTGTTGTTTATGAAGGGGTTTGATTTATTAGGTATTCTAGAGGAGGTGGATCTCATGACCTTTGTTATTCCTCGGTCCATCAAGTAACTGATTTGGCTCTATGTCCATTTGTGTGTTGCTCCCTCTGCATCTATGTGGCTTCCCTACTATTATTGAATGGAAATGATCTAGTTGGGGATAGAAAGTTGCTAAGTGAGAGAGGATTAAGGTATGATGGGCTAAATAATCAAAATAGGTTGCTTCCTCTCCTCAAACCCATCTATGAATAGGGCAGCAAGTTGATCCCACTCATAGATCAAGTGTGGAGGGAGGGAGTCGTATCCTTTATGAGCCTTCTCTTTAAATGATGCCATGAGAAACCTCAAGGTTATGTTATACTTTTGGATATTGTAGACACAAAAATTTAGCCGCTTGTCATCCATCCAGGTTTTCTCACCATTTCCACCCATTATTCATATATATTTATATATACTTATTTTATATATATTTAAATATTAATATTTTATATATATTTAAATAAGTGAATTGATCCCAGCCATTCGATTTCACTTAATCATATCCATCCAACCATATCAATCCATGCCACACCCTAGATTTAATATCCACCCTTTGATATGCTTTTATCTTAGCCACACGATTAGTGTCGTTGAAACCCTAGCATGCCCTAGGTTGGAATATTAACATGAACCATTTTGATGGCTCAACCCCTAAGTTTTATGAGTAAGCATCCTAAGTTTCCTTGAGTTCTTGGCTACCTGAGTTCCCTTATAGTATTTGAATACTCTTTCCATCCGTCCTCGCTTGCCATAGCCCTCGTACCTATCATCACCCCTTTCGTCTAGCCATATATGCTTATGCAGATCTTCACCTCAACCCTCAAATGACTTCGAGCACTTCCCCTCCATCATCGAGCGTCTTTGGGTGCCTTCCACCATTTCCAAGCATCCATGGGCATTTTCTACAGTCGTCGAGCACTCGTAGGCATTTTACACCAAATCTCAAAAGACCTACTAGCTCTCGTGCGATGCTAGGACATCATTACACCAATCTAGTGCAAAAAATTATATCAGATCAGAGAACGATAGATAAGCAAGGTAAATCAAAGTCATTTTTGTTATATTTTATTGTGTTGTTAGCATTTGTTCACATTTTGTTATTGCATAGCTAGGGTTTAGTCTTGATTTTTGAGGGTCTCACACTGTGGAGCCCTCATTATTATTATTGACTCATTTGCTATTTTCTTGTGTGCATATCTGGTAGCATTACACTAGCATTGGATAGTTGCTTAAGCTAGAGTGGCCCGACATCGAATAATCAGACGCCCACTCACTTCTGTTGGGAGTAGATATGCATTTTTAGACACCACCAGTGTTGTAGCTAGGGTTTCAAATAACCCTAACATTGTGTATATTTGTATCAAAGAATTCAAAGATTTTTATTATAATAATGGATTTTTGAGGCTCCTCCCATTAATAAAAATTATTCATTGTGCAATATTGTCTTTTTGAGTTTAATCTATATCTTGTTATTTGGTGTTGCATTTTTGTCTTCACAAATGGTGATCACGGTGGGACCCACTAAGGGTTTATTTTTTTGATTTTATTTACTAATTTATTTGCTATTTTCTATCTTATTTTGTAGGATTTTCAAAGGCGTGAATCAAGCGTTTTTCGTTGGTTAGGGTTTCTGAGGACTTGCAAGAAGTTGCAAAAGGTGCGCGAACACTCGACGGTGCTCGAGGGGCATCCCGAAACACCCAGATGTATTTTATAAGCGTTCATAGGTATTTTACAAAGAGTTGGAGCAAAAACGTAGGTTTTTCTGTAAGTTTACTATTAAAACCCCAAATTTTTTGTTTACGTATTCTAGCAATCTTACATTATTTCAGATTTCTAAGCTAAAAAGAACATCATTAATTTATCTAGAAAAAAAATCATACTAGCTTGCATCTTAGATTTCAGATTAGTCATTTACATTCATCCACACTTTCTATTTAAAGTTTATGGTTTTTTGTTGTATTCACAAATTGAAAAAATATTGCATTCTAATTTCATGTAAATTAAAAAAATTACATAATTAGTTTGCATTATAGGGTTAGGGATTCCTATTTTTGAAGGTCTAAGTAGATACATTATTCAGATACCAAAAGTATCCCTGTACTTGGGTGATTCCATATAGAGGAGTAGACGAACCCCCCAACTATCTAGAGTGGGTCTTAAGTGGTGTACTTTACATCCATCGAAAAAATTGGTATTTTGGATAGTGGCTTCTGATTTAGACTATCAAACGTAGTTATCTTTCTAACATTGTATGTACACAATATCAAATCAAAAAATTTAAAAATAATCACACACTTCACATTTAATAGTAGTGGTTAGATTTCATCACCATCCATTGCTTGAGATTTGGTGACGATGGATTTCATCTCCATCCACCAATCTCTGCCCTTAGACACCTTAGATTACCCCCGAGCAAACTTTTTGGATTTCATCACCAACAAGAATCTCGTTGCTCCATCCAAGCCATAGTTTTCACCCCATATAATTCAAATTAGTACATTGAAACACATAAAATCAAAAACTAAGAAAATGAATTCACATTAAAATGAGATAATAAATGAATGAGGTAAGACACATGTGTTAAACAAACTTAGCATTGATTGTTTATTTTTCTTGTGAAATTTAAATTTTGTGTTTCATTTTACTACATAATTTGTATTTTGGTTTATTTGCTTTATGGTCTTAACAAGAAAACAAAAGAAATCATTAAATCAAAACAATTCCATGGAACCTTCATCCACCTTCCCCGCCACTTCTATGGTATATTCCAAAAATGTGACATAAGAAGATTTGTCTGTAGGTCCCTCACATTCATTACCACCCACAACCTTTCATATGGTTGTTCCCCAGATAGAGTCAACCTCACCAACCATTGATCACCATATTATCCACATAGACATGGCATGAGTAGAAGCTCTTATGAAGTCTTCTAACTATGTCTTAGAGTTAGTCCCTAATTCACCTAGAGAAGATCCTACTTTACAGCAAAATCTTGTTTATTCCCATCCACCATCCAACTTTACCTAGGTGTATACTAACCCTCTTTTTGAGGTATCAGTTGCACCTTCCTCTCATATGTCCATTCCCAAACCATCATGTGCTCCTAGCACTTCATACACATCCACATACACTAACCCCTTGTATGAAGCACATGTAAATGCTGCTTTGCAAGTTCTAGCCTCCCAAGTTACCATACCAAGTGTAACTTGTTCCTCAATCACATATCCCATACCATCTGCTTTCATACCTTCCACTTTTTATAGAGAAATTAATGAAGCATGGGAAAATTTGAACAAATTACTTAAGCAACATCAAAATTCTCAACAAGTGCAAGTGAACCCTAAGCCTTTACCAAACTCTACTCAGATTGTCCTCATTAACTAGGGTCCATCATGGATACCATAATCTTCTGTGGTTTCTATCCCTGTTACTCCACCAAGTCATACCAATACCCATCCTATTCCCATTGGCCAACCCAGTCATAACCCTCATGCATCGACCCCATTCCAAAATTCTCCATATTTTCATCATTAGTCTCCCATTCATAAATTTCCATCACATTCACCTAGTCATCATCACCAATATCATCATCATTTGGTCACCCCATAACATTTTTCCACCTCACCTCAAAATTATTAGGTAATTTAGGGCTTCCACATTCCTAGGGAAGACCCTTGAATTAAGGTCATGCAACAACAAATAGATCAGTTGATACAACATACTCTTGGTTTGACAAACCAAAAGCCAACCTTACGTTAGCTGATCAACCAACCCATTCATCCTTCGGTACCATCACCGCCATATCCGAAAGATTTCATGGTGCCTAAGTTTGATAAATTAAAGGGAACTGAGAATACTAAAGAACATGTGAGCACGTTTGTACACTCATGTTTTATAATACAAAATGACAATGCTTCCATGCTTAGAATATTTTCTCAAACATTAGGAGGAGTTGCCATAGAGTGGTACAACCAATTTCCTAGTCATAGTATTTATACTTTTGAACAATTGGTTGACCATTTTTTTGAGCATTTTATCCTAAATGTTAGAAAGAAAGCCTCATTATCTGATGTCTATGCTTCAAGGCAACATGATGATGAGTCTATCTACGATTTTGGAAATTTTTGGAGGGTTGTCACTACCAAATTTCCATTCACCCTACTAATGGAAGAGCTTATCAAATTATTCACCAAGAGTTATTTTTTATAACCTATCTCTTGGATGCTTCAATTACAAACTTATCATTCATTTGAAGAAGCTCTAGCACAGGCAAGTGTCATAGAGAAAATAAAAATCCAAGAGGGCATACTTAAGCCTAAGAAAAAGGAATGGCAAAACAAGGGCCAATATAAGAATAATTATTCTGGCAAATAAAAATAAACACAGGCTACCCCAGCTAGTTAGTCTAATCACGTTAATCAAGTGGTCATAATCCAGTCGATAATGGCTCAACAATAATCAATGCAACAACCACTGCAATAAATTGCTTATCATACAGTAACCTCGATAACTCAAGCCATGCAAAAAACAATACCAGTTGTAGAGAACCGTCCTCAATGATAGTCTATCTAAAAAAATTGCCAATACACCCCCTTGACCGAGTCATATGCTTCCCTCTTTTGAAGGTTGTATGACACAAATAAACTTGCTTTGCTCAAAATCAGACTAGATGATCTTGCTAAATGTAGTAAACACTATCAGGAACATTTATTTTGTCCTTATCATAGGCAAAATGGGTATGGCATTAACAATTGCTATACATTTAAAGACATAGTACAAGACCTTATTGACTTAGAGGCAATCAAGCTTGGCAACCCCCTTGCTCAACAAAACCAAAACCTTGGTATTTTTAAAACACCACTTCCTCATCATGAGGAGATACAACCAAATATAGGAGGGGCTAACACCAAAAATCCTCCTAATCAATTCATTCACATACAAAAATACCAAGGGTTTTTAGGGGCCATCCATGTGGTCATTAGAGGTCAAAGAAACAATAAAAAAAATGCAATGTAACAACCTCAAGCAAGTGTGTCACAACCTCCCACCTCAACACCTATTCAAATTTCTCCCAATCCTTTACTGCTAATCCATATTTCTAGCCAATCAAATCCTCCAATTCATCCCATAAATCATCCACCACGACCAATCATATCATTGAGTAGTCGTTTAACCACAAGTTATAAGATGGCTTCTGACAAATTTTTAATATACGAGTTAATTCAACAATCTTCCCCACATTGTGAGGCATTAATGGATATTCTTAAATCCATTGAAATACAATATTAAGATCCTAATACCTTAAAAAAAATTTTATGGAGCATTCAAACATGCATGGAACCTTCCATCACATTCTATGACTTTGAGATTAAGCCAATCTCATCTGACTCAGTAGATCCTCCATTGCATATCATGGATCTAATTGACAAGAAGTATATCAAAAGAGTGTTAATTAACATTGACTCCTCTATCAATATCATAACCACGTCCACCCTTCATCATCTTAACCTTTATCCATCTCATATCACCAAGTTATATTTCACCTTAAAATAATTCAATGATGCTTTATGTTCCACAATTTGCACTATTATTTTACCCATTGAAGTAGGGGTCAAAATGTTGCACACTATGTTTCACATCTTGGAAGGATCCATGGCATACAATGTACTCCTTGGAAGACCTTGGATGAGGGATATGAGATGTGTTCCTTCAATACTACACCAATGTTTAAAGTACATTCATGAAGGACAGGTGCATTGCATACCGACGGACGTCGAGTCGTTTAAGTATTAAAATTTCATTTCAAATCCATATGATTCCATGCTTCCTTCGACAAATATTTTCCTATCATCATCAACCAATCCATCTACAAATCCACCAATTTATTCATCAAAATGTTAGGATCCTACTATAAAATATACTAAACAACACAATCTCAACTCAAATAAACACACTCTCACACATTTGCTTGGAAATAAACTCACAGAAACATTATAACAATATTAAGAATTAAATGCATATGATAACAAAAATTACTTAAAAGGAACAATCTCATAATAGATAGAATCGCAGGCCTCTTCGAGGGGGCAACCTCCTTCAAAACTTCATTAATTTGCAAAAAGATGATTACATTGGTGCCTTTTTGGGTATTTAAAGAGTTTCCTTCCAAGGTTGGCTTACATACAAAATGCCACCTGGATTACATGCATAATGCCACCCGAATTACATGCATAGTGCCACTTTGAATTACATGCACAATGCCACTCGAATTACATGCATAATGCCACATGAATTACATGCACAATGCCACTCAAATTACATGCACAAGGCCACCTTACCTAACCTATCTACCATGTGTTACATAGAAAAGGGTGCCATTTGTCATAGGCACTACCTAAGCTAAAACTTAGAACATTACAAAATATTAATCATGGGTACTACCCACGTTCACTAGGAATTATTACATCAAGGAAGTTATTACATTAAGGGTTAGGATGAGATCCTAACATGCCCTTCTCCTTGAAGAAGCTTTGTCCTCAAAGCTGAAAATGAGGAAACTATTGCTGGAGTTGATGGAGAGACTCCCATGTAGCATCCTCAGGTTGAAGCCCATGCCACTGAACAAGGACCTCTGTAATGGTACGGTTGTCCATAGTGTGAGTTCGATGATCCAGCAACTGCTCAGGTGCAAGTAATATGGAGCCTTATTCATCCAATTTGGGGAGTGTTGATTGAACCTGTACCTTTGTGCCCACAACTTTCTTGAGAAGGAAAATATGAAAAATAGGGTGGAGCTTGGAAGTGGGGGGAAGATCCAATTTGTAAGCTGTAGGGCCAATCCGTTGGAGAACCTGATAAGGACCATAGAATTTTGGAGCGAGCTTCTGACACCTACGAAGTTGTAGGGGAATTTGTTTGTATGGCTGCAAGCGAAGGAAGACCATATCACCCACATAAAAATTGCACTCAGAATGATGCTGATCAGCTTGTTGGCACATCCGATTCTGGGCCATGTTCAAATTTTGCTTGAGTTGGTGGAGGACCTCGGTGTGTTGACTCAGAGCATTGTCAACGGCTTGGAACTTGGAGCTTCCCAAAATTTAGGAGGAAGGCATGAGTGGAGGGCACCCGTAAACTGCCTCAAACGGTGTGAGTTTGGTGGTGGTATGATAGGAAGTGTTGTACCACCATTCAACCAAGGAAAGCCATTTTGCCCAATGAGTAGGATGATCGAAGGCAAAGCAACGAAGGTAGGTTTCCAAGCATTTATTAATAACCTCTATTTGACCATCCGTTTACGGATGGTAGGCTGAACTCATTTTGAGATGAGTCCCCTGCAACTTAAAAAACTCTTGCCAAAAATTTCTAGTAAAGGTGGGATCACGATCAGATATAATGGAGGCTGGCATGCCATGAAGGTGAAATATGGATTCAAGAAAAATTTGGGCAATAGTGGATGCTGTGTAAGGATGGGTTAGGGCACAAAAGTGAGCATACTTTGAAAGGCGATCCACTACCACGAAAATAACTGACTTACCTCCAAATTTAGGTAGCCCTTCTATGAAGTCCATGGAGATGTCAGTCCACACCTGCTCTAGGATCGACAATGGTTGAAGAGTGCCTGAAGAGTGCACTGTTTCGCCTTTCATCCTTTGACATGTGTCGCAGTTAGCTACAAAAGAGCGAATGTACTATTTCATACCTTTACAAAAGAAGGTGTGCTTGAGTCGCTCATAAGTTTTTAAGAACCCTGAATGGCCAGTAGATGGAGTAGCATGTGATTCCTTCATGAGGAGCTCTCGAAGTGGGGACTTAGGAGGAAGAACCAAGCGTTGATGGTAATATAGATCCTGGCCATCTCAACTATATCCTGGTGTAGACTCTGGATCATCCATAAGTGAAGCAACCAAGTCTTTCAAATCTGCATCCTAAAGTATTTCTTGACGTAAGGGCTCAATCCATTGGGAAAATGGTGTAGAAATGGCACACAATATACTAAGGGTCTCAAATTGGCAAGAGAGAGCATCCGCCATAATATTCTCCTTTCCTTTTTTGTATGTGATGTCATAATCATAGCCCATGAGTTTTGATACCTACTTTTGTTGCTCGGGGGTGGCAACCTGTTGTTCTAGAAAGTATTTCAGACTCTGGTGGTCAGTTTTGATGGAGAAATGGCACCCAATGAGGTAAGGTTGCCAATGCAGGACTACATGCAATATTGCCAACATTTCCTTGGCATATGTGGATTTCCCTAAATTGCTATCAGATAGGGATTTGCTGGTGAAAGCCAAAGAGCATCCTTCTTGCATCAATATCGCCCCAATACCATGACCAAAAGCATCATTTTCAATGACAAATTTTTTAGAGAAGTCTGGCATGGTTAAAACTGGAGTGGTGGTCATGGCATGCTTGAGTTCTAGGAATGCTTGCTCAGTCGGCCCTGTCTAAGTAAAAGAATCCTTCTTCAACATGGAGGTTAGGGGGGTGGCTATCTTTCCATAATTACAGAAAAATTTATGGTAATAGCCTGTAAGCCCTAAAAATCCTTGAAGTCCCTTGAGAGTGCGAGGTTTCGGCCATTCTTGGACTACTTGGATCTTCTTAGGGTCAACCTTGACACCATCATTTGAGACAATGTGTCCCAGATACTCCACTTTAGTCAAACCAAAGGAACACTTGGACCTTTTTGCAAACAGTTGATGGTCGACCAATAGTTGTAGGGTTTGATCTACATGCTTGAGATGCTCTTCCCATGTGTGACTATAAATCAAGATGTCATCGAAGAACACAAGGATGAACTTCCACAAAAAATGGTGAAATATGTTGTTCATAAATATTTGAAATGTGGAAGGAGAATTTGTGAGACCAAATGGCATTACCAAGAATTCATAATGACCTTCATGAGTGTGAAAAATAGTTTTAGGAATATCTTCATCCCTGAGCCGGATCTGATGGTACCTAGAGCGAAGGTCTAGCTTGGTGAAGCACATGGTCCCATGTAATTCATCTAGGAATTCATCAACCATAGGGATAGGAAATTTATCCTTGACAGTTATCTTGTTGAGTTCCCGGTAGTCAATACACAGTCGCCAAGAGCCATCCTTCTTGAGGACTAGTAAGACTGGTGCAGAGTAGGGACTAGTACTAGGCCAAATGATACCTGCCTTGAGTAATTCTTGCATCATTGTCTCAATCTCTGACTTCATGGCATGAGGGTACCTGTATGGTCTGATATTGGGAGGTGCACTATCTGGCAATAATGGAATGGCATGGTCGTGAGAGCGATGCGGTGGTAGTGTAGTTGGTTCCACAAAGATGACCTCATGTTTGTGGAGAATCTATTGCAAGTCTGATGGGGTTTCACCCATTTGAGAGGTGGATGGTTGGATGGAGAATAGTTGTGCAATGACCCCACATGATGATTTCTTTAGAAATTTCTCCATGCCATTTGAACTAATAATTTGAGGTGTTCTTGCTGGGGAGCCCTTGATGATGTGTGTTTGTCCATTTTGGGAGAATTGCATCCAGAGTTTAGAAAAGTTACAATTGATAGTGTCCAATGTACTCAACCACTGAGATCCCAAAACAATATCACATCTGCTCAACTGGAGGGCAAACACATCCTGCTTGAGTTCATAGTCCCCTATATTGATTTTAACATTGTGACATTTTCCTTTACAAGGTAAGGTTCCCCCATTGGCTACCATGACCTCAAAGGAATTACAAGTGTGGATATAGCAATTTGCCCACTGAGCAACTCTAGGGTCAATGAAGTTGTACGTGCTTCCCGAATCCATAAGGATGGAAAGACGTTGGCCCTTGAAAAATCTCGCAACCTTCATGGTTTATGGAGTAGTAATACCTGCAAGAGCATGCACTGTAATTGTTGTCTCAGGTTCCTGTTTCACTTCTTATTGTGGAGAAGGTGTTTTCGGAGGGTCCTCATCCTCATCACTCTAGTCAGAGTTATCAGGTTCTTCAACATCTATCAAGAACAATTTTTTGTGTGCACACTTATGCCCTTTAAAAAAATTTTCATCACAATTGTAGCATAATCCTTGGGCATGACGTGCATCCATATCTTCTGTGGTTAGGCACTTGGGTGCAGTAGGTTTATTATCAAATGGGTGTTGGGATCGAGAAGGAAATGAAGGTCTATTTTGAGAAAAATTTTATGGGTACCTTTGGGTCGAGAGTTTAGATTCGGCAAAATGGGCCAAACTGATAGCTTCCATCATAGTTTGTGGTTTCAACATTCTTACTTTCGCTTGGAGTTCCCACTTCAACCCACTGATATAACAACTCTGGAATAACCCTTCATTCAATCCTCTTGTCTTATTGGCCAACTTTTCAAATTGAGGTTGGTATTCACGGACTAACCCTATTTGTTGTAGTTTGGTCAAGGCCCCTATAAAGTCCTCATAATCACTAGGACCAAATCGAGTGAGTAGTTTGGGATTAAAAATTCTCCCAAGAGAGATTTGGGTTGGCAATACGTAAGCATTGAAACTAGTGTAGAGCCTCAGATTCCAGGTTAAAGGAAGCCATCTGGACTCGATGAAATATGGGGACATTATGAAGTCTAAAGAATTGATCAAACCTACATAGCCACCCATCAACATCCTTCCCACTAAATTTAGGAAAGTCCAATTTGGGAATTTTAAAGGATGGATCATGGTCATGATTCCTTGCAGAACCCTCAGCTTGGTGTTCTATTTTGGGTGGTCCTCTTTTTAGTTTGCTATCGACTTCTATCAGTGCTTCTTCTAAGCGATTACTAGTGGCCTCATGCTCTAGGTGAAGACCTTGGACTTCTTCCCTTATGGAGTGAAAAGCCAAGTGCAAGTTCTCAATGGATTTTGTTAAGGATTCCAAGTGGTCTAGTTCTTTTTGATGTCCACGGGTACCCTGGGCCATTTTGAAACCTTTTGTGACCGAGTTGCTAAAAATAGAATTGAGTTTTTAGGACTTACTATTTTTAGTAAGTGCCCAAAAAAGTGCTTGGGTGCTATATATCAAAATGATCAGCTCGAAGAGGTGGTCACAATGAGCTATATCTCTCAACACTACTTTTTGGCACCCCAGACTTTTTTAATCTCCTATTTTGTTGAGTCTAACGGTGTTTACAGTTTTTGATTCTAAGCTACAGAGTAAAATTTGGGTACTGGAGCACTACTGACCTCACTAGCCCCAAGATTCTCTATATTTTGCAAGTGACTGTTATGATAGTTCTATTCTGACACTAAAAACTGTAAATTTTGACCTGACTGTGCTGACCTCTCTAACCTGACTGACCTGACTGTGACTGCCACTGTAAATTTGATTGTTATTCTCCATACTATCAGCTTAAGTTTCACCCTCATGGTCTATCCCGAATGCATGTACTTTCTATTATTTTTTTAGTAGAGGACTCCTTCCTCATATGATCACTTTTGGGGATTTGAAATGCAGGTTTATGAATAGGGAGGTTTGGTTTTTTTTTTATATTTTCATTTTTTATAGGTTGAATTTTTAACAGAACTAGGGAATGCTAGGTAGAGGAGTATGTACCACCCATAGGCCCTCTATTATACCGACAATGACGAATAATAGTGCTCGGACCAATATTTCAGGCCACTACTCAAGGAGGATTCCACACATACCCTTGAGCACACTACCTGCCTCTCTGACAATACGGGAGGGTAATCGTCCATGATGTTGTGTCTCATAGACTATGAGTAATACAAGGCCAAAAAGCTTCCTAATGGCTAAAATTTTGTTTAAACCTAGATGGCCTCCCGATATACCCGAATATACGTGGGAGCTCAAGTTCGTGCACGAGTTCTATCTGAGGCCTAGGTATTGGAGCCTGATCGCCCCTCACTTCACTAAACACTTTATAGGCTATCTATCTTAGCCAATAATGATAGATCCTTTGCGATATTTTAAAACCCCGACACAGGGTTTCTACCTACTCAACTAAAAAGATTTTTTTTTTTTTTGGTCTAGAAAAAAAAATGCACTATATTTTTTGGATTTTTTTTAAAGAAAAACATGAACATAAAAAACACACAAAATTTATACCTAACAGGCGGATTGGATGGCAAGAATCATTACAGTTGCAATAGAAATTGGCCCTAGAAAGCGCTCTGATACTACTTTTTAGGATCCTACTATAAAATATACTAAACAACACACTCTCAACTCAAATAAATACACTCTCACACATTTTCTTGAAAATAAACTCACAGAAAAATTATAACAGTATTCAAAATTAAATGCGTATGATAACAAAAATTACTTAAAAGGAACAATCTCACAATAGATAGAATCGCAGGCCTCTTTGAGGGGGCAACCTCCTTAAACACTTAATTAATTTGCAAAAAGATGATTACATTGGTGCCTTTTCGGGTATTTAAAGAGTTTCCTTCCAAGGTTGGCTTACATGCAAAATGCCACCTGGATTACATGCATAATGCCACCCGAATTACATGCATAGTGCCACTTTGAATTACATGCACAATGCCACTCGAATTACATGCATAATGCCACACGAATTACATGCACAATGCCACATGAATTACATGCACAATGCCACCTTACCTAACCTATCTACCATGTGTTACATTGAAAAGGGTGCCATTTGTCATAGGCACTACCTAAGCTAAAACTTAGAACATTACAAAATATTAATCATGGGTACTACCCACGTTCACTAGGAATTATTACATCAAGGAAGTTATTACATTAAGGGTTAGGATGAGATCCTAACACAAAATCTCCCATTCCATAGAAGTTCCCTATCACTAATCCCCATCAAGCTTCCATGCCCCCATCATATTCATCATTGACTACATGCACATGTGGTTAATGTCAATCCACATCCTTGCCTCCCACATCATCTTCATCCATTTAAAAACCTTCCTAATTTAATTCATCCCCCTCAGCCAATGTTTCACAAGTCAAGTTGATAAATTGTGAGATATCTTCATCTCCACCATTCCCTGAGCCATCATACAACCATGGTCCTTCCATATCTTCCCAAGTCGAGGTCCACCTCACTAATCTCAATATTGGTGAATATGTGGTCCAAGACATCACCATCACACCATTCACCATTCCTAATGCTAAGGATTTCGATCACCCATGTGACCCACCTTTATCCATAGGAGCGGTGTATGACATGGTTTCAACTCCAAATAGCTTAAATTTTGTATATGGGAAAATTGAGTCTTCATCCAATTTAGCTCCCCTAGAAGAATCCAAAGAACTAGCACTTACCAAAATTTTAGACATGTTAGGATTTCCATCCCACTATTTTCACATAGTCAATTAGCAAGGTCATGGCCTAGGATCGCATGAATAGGGAGTGCTTTAACCTATTGATGTTCCATATCAAGAAGTGTATGAACATTAAGGTCTAGGTTATCATCCACTTTCCACCATATCTTCTCTTGAACAAGCTTTCCAAAGGCTAAGTCTAAATTCAGGAGAAGAAGCCCTCCATCCCAATGATTTTGACGATGAAATCTATGAAGAATTCAAACTCATGTCGATAATTTTAGATGAATCTGGAGAAGAATCGAAGCCCATTATTCCCCACACCAAACAAGATGAGTTTTACCTTAGAATGTTCCCCTTCCATGAGCCCATATTTCACTCACTTCTTCCATAAGAGCAAGCCTCCCCTACTGGTGATCCACCACCTACATTCCATTAGCCATTTCATAAGCCAAACTTGTAACATATGTACATAACACAAAAATAGTGGTTTTTACCACTATCAAAATCAAAATAAAAAAACCAAAAAAAAAATTAACAAAGCATTTTTTATTTTTTAGCATTGCATATATATATATATCATTTAGTTAGCAGCATTTATGTGTGTTGCTTACTGCTTTTCAGGTTAACCAAGATCTTAGCATCGGTTCTTAGGTTCCATACATTCCATCTGATATTATCCGCCTTGCCCATAAGTCGACATGAATCCTATCGATTTATTCACCCCACTCCGTAATCCATACAATATGGCTAAAAAAATTCTAATTAACATAAGCCTTATCGATATGGATCATATTTCCTTGCCTCCATCCATTTTTGAGTTTGTCTTGTCTAAGAAATTGTTAAGGGCTTTTGCCAATTACATTCTTCCATCTCCTTCACTGTCACCTTCGAATCCCGAGGTTTTCCAGGCAAACATAGATGAGGATAAGTTAGAAGAGTTTAATGACATCCTAGATGACATTCATATGATCCCTATGCCCCATCAACTTGAGGAAGGTTCCCACATGTCCATTGAAGATACCATCGATGTGGACCTTAGTTCAAACAAAGATAATCCCCAAATTGTCAAACTTGGCAAAAGTCTACCAGTCGATGAACAAGAGAAATTAATTGCTCTCCTCAAGAGGAATAAGGGCATTTTTGCATGGTCTTATAAATACATGCCTGGTCTTGATCCTAGCTTGGTTGTCCATAATATCACCTTACATCCTGATGCTAAGATGGTAAAACAAAAACTTAGGAGAATGCATCCTACTGTGGCCCTCTTGGTAAAAATAGAGCTTCATTATACATGAACTTCATATTTCCTATCAATTATCTTGAGCGACTTTCAAACATGGTACCCATTTGTAAGCCTAACAGGGTGATACGCCTTTGCACTGACTTTCGAGATCTTAACAAAGCATATACTAAGGATGACTTTCCTCTCATAGACATCGATACTCTTTCTCTCATGGACGGTTTCTCAGGATACAACTAAAATCAAATAAATCCTGATGACCAACACAAAAAACTTTCACTACACTGTGGAAAACTTTTTGTTACAAGGTGATGCCCTTTGGCCTTAAAAATGTAAGCACCACTTATCAACGTGCCATGACATACATTTTCCATGACAACATGCATAATATTATTGAAGATTATGTGGATGATCTCTTGGCTAAATCTAAAACTCGACAAGAGCACATTGGTGTATTAGAGAAAGTTCTTGACCGCATTCTAGAACATAACGTAAGGTTGAATCCCAAGAAATGTGTCTTTGGTGTTACCTTGGGTAAAATTCTAAGTTTCATTATCTCTAAAAGAGGCATTGAGGTGGACCCAAACAAGGTCAAGGTCATCATGGAGATGCCTCCCCCAACTAACTTAAAGGAATTGCGTAGTTTAAAAGAAAATATCCAATCGATCTATCATTTCATTACACAACTTTTTGACAAATATAGGTCATTCAATCACCTACTACAAAAGGGGGTGCCATTCTCTTGGACATATGAGTGTCAAAAAGCCTTTGATGACATTAAGCAATACCTAGCTTCTCCACCAGTCTTAGCTCCTCGTGGTTTGGGGGTCCCATTTTATCTTTATATTTTAGCAACGGACTTTGCATTAGGGAAAATGCTTACATAAAAGAATGAAGAAAATTGAGAGCAAGTTGTCTATTACATTAGTTGAACGTTGGTAAGCTATGAAACTAGATATGCCTATGGAGACAAATTGTGCTTAGTAGTGGTTTTTATCACTAAGAAACTTTGATATTACATGCTTAGTCATACAACATATGTCATAGCTAGAGAAAATCCTCTGTGTTATATGATATCTTGCACTTACAATAACACCTGCACTGCTAAATGGATAATGCTTCTTACTAAATTTGATCTTGAATTCATTAGCCAAAAATCCATTAAAGGTTATGTCATAACTGATCAACTTGTAGAAGCTCTACTACCTAGTGATCATACTTTTATTATTGAGCTCCTAGATGATTTGGTATTCACTGTCACTAAACAAGAAGAAGATGTCATTCTGGAGGAAGAACACAAGCTTATACTGAGAGGGGAGGGTGAACAGTATAAGATCACTTTTTACTTTCTTTCCAAACTAGTATCAATTAATGTTCTTAATTGCAATAACCAAATATAGCAGTGTGCATTAATAACTCAGATAGAAGTAGTAAGCAAGAGCACAAGTCACCACACACAATTGAGACACAAGATTTAACGTGGTTCTCCCAATGTGAGGTACTCCACAAAGAAAATATTTTACTAAAACTTTCTTAATCAATCTCTTTAGGAATCACTCCCAATTACAATGTTTATGGATCTTTGTCCAAAGGAGATGTTGATCCCCTAATATCAAGTTCATGGATCTCTTCCATAGGAGAAATCTTTCCCCTTTTGCTCTGGCTATGTGATCTTCTAGAAGACTCTATCTCTCTACTGCACTAATTGGTGGACCTATCTCCACTTGAAGACTCCTCACTCAGATTTGTCTTCAACTGTGTTGGCTGTTGGATCTCTATCCACTGAGACTCTGTCCTCTGTACTCTATCACCTCCAAAGCTCTATCAATAGGCTCACTAAGAACCTGCTCAATAGACTCACACAGAACCTACTTAACAAGCATACACAGAACTTGTTAAATCTGCTTAACAAGCTCACACAAAACTTGTCCAAATATGCTCAAGCAAGCTCACCAAGAACTTGCCCAAATCTGCTCTAAAATTTGTCCACAAAACTATCCCAAAACTTATCCACAAATTTATCCCAAAACTATCCCAAAACTATCCACAAAGCTTTCTCAAAACTGTCCACAAATGCCTTCTCACAGGCTCAATCAATCATGCTCAAGTAGCACTCAAATATCATCCACAAATCTATCAAGGCAAAGCTCAAAGATGAACTCAAAAATGAATAGCAATGTACTCTTCAATGGATGACAATAATTATCCACAATGATATCAAGTCAACTCAACTCAAATAAATCTCAACTCAACTCAAGTCAATATCATATAAGCATAGAGAGAATTGTTAGAAACTCAATATGTTCTAATCTCAATCTCAACTCAACTCAACTCAAGTCAATCTCATAGAAGCATACAGAGAATTATTAGAGACTCAATATGTTCTAATCTTACTCTCAACTCAAATCATAATAATAGAATAGTTTGTTTCATAGGACTTGAACAATCACTTCACACATCACTTGACTAGGCTCAATCAACTCAACTCAATCAATAACCACAAGGGACAACTCTCTCTCACACAACCCAGTCCAAGTATGTATCAACCAACTCAAATGTTTCCAATAATGCTCAACCACAAATCTCACATAAAAATTATACTCATTTTCTTTTCTAACTCAAGTTCTTTCACAATAAATGTGCTTCAACAACTATGTTTATCAAATAAGGTTTAGACACAACTCTCAATTCAGAAAACCTTGAAGCATTCAACCAACCACTTTCAAAAAGGAAACCACAAACAATCCTTTTCCCTCCAATGATATTTTAGAAATCAACCACCATAAACAATCAATAGGAGAATGTGCCCATACCTTTTTGAAGATGAAAAAACCTCTTTGTAAATCCACCACAATCACAAAATTCGTTTTCCAATCTTCACAAGGGTTAGTAGATCACAAAATAATCAACATTACTTCACTTTTCAATAATCATCACTAAGGCCTTTAATTGCACAACTTCCTTATCTCTCCTAAAACCACTTGTACCATAAAATAAAATAAATCAAAACATTGCATAAGCTTTTCACTCCTAAAACCACTTATACCATAAAATAAAATAAATCACAATATTGCATACCTTGTCACCTCATGAAAGAATTAATCCTCTTGAAAAAGAACAAGGCAAACTTAACTTTTGGAACCCCTTTGCAAATTTAGAAATATCTCTTTACACACACCTTATTTCTCCTTCTAAATAAGTTAGTCAAATAGCCCTCGAAATAAGCTTTCCGACAATATATAATATTCCCCCTTTCCAAAATAAATTGAAACTTTTAACACACACACACACACACACACACACACACACACACACACACACACATATATATATATATATGCCAACCTCCATTAATTGCACATAGGTTGGCCCTCCATTAATTTAAAATTAAACTTTAAACTTTAATATCTTCATCACTGGAGGTCCTTTTTCAATGAAATAAAATTCCACCTTGGATTTTAAGAAAAGCCCTTTCCACATAAGCCCACCATAGTTTTAAATAAAACCTTTTATTTTGCCTGCCTTGGTTTTCATAAAAACCTTGTATATATCCATGCTCTCCGAAATATCATAGATGATTATCTATGAAGTGCTTTTGCCACCAAAACTCAATGTGACATCAATGATCCATGTGACATCAATGACAACATAAAATGCCTTAAATTAACTCAAATTTCCAACAATATCTCCCTTTTTCATTGCTGACAACACCTCTAATGCAAAAACCATAATCACTATAAAAACCATCTCTGAGAATCAAAGTTGATCCCCCTGACTCAATAATCTATATGGAGGCTGCTCCCCCTAACTCAATACTCTCTTTGGAGGTTTCTCCCCCTAACTCAATGCTCTCTTTGGAGGCTACTCCCCTAACTCAATGCTCTCCCCCTTACTCAAATCCCCCCCCTTTGAAATCAATGGCAAAAGGGACACCTATGGGGCTAAAATATATGACTCTTAAGCATAGCCCCATCACCACATTCTCTATTGAGGTGATTAATTTTGGGGTGGGAGTACCTTTACTCCCATATTACACTGATTATTTCCTCTATCAACTTCCTTCCATATTTTTCTGATATCCTTCTGTAGCACCCTAAAATTGGCATGGTTAAAACCTTAGTAAAAAGATAAAATATTAAAATTTGAATTTCAACCCCAAACTTCCCGTTAAACCACCTCTTACCCGCTTTACCCATTTTTCACACCATTTTTAAGATTTGTTTTGACTGTTGGACGATATCGTCACAGATTAGACGAAATCATCCCCGATCTGACGAATTCGTCTGGAATAGAACGTCTAGACGATTTTGTCCCAAAATTGAATTTTCATAATTAGCTTCTGTTTCAATAGCCTCTCCAAATCGGGCAGAAGTGTGTCTACGTGGTTGGAGATTTCCTTGCTGGAGATCTCCCAGATTGGGATGATCCCCAACCTCCCAAACCTCTTTTTAATCCTATATAAACTAGGATTTTTCTAGTTTATCCCCCTGCCTCCCTGCCTAATTCTTGTTGATTCTCCCTGAACTCCCAACCCCTTTGTTGACAAAATTTCATTGTAGAGTTAGCTCTTTATTCCTTCGTATTATTGCTTGCATTAGGTATTTTTATTTGCAGGAACTCTACTATTTTTCAGTCGAAGCTAGCTTGGATCATCGCAGACGATCTTAGACGATTGCGAACGATTTCTCACGATTGGAGGCGATCCTGACTGTAGTCTAGATTGGGGGCAGTATGAGTTTAGAGTTCGCATTTTCTTAAGTTTTTTTGCATTTTTCATAACATATTTTTGCACTGTTTTAAGTTATTATGTTTTATGCACCTTGGAGTTCACCTCATTTAGCATAATTGCATGATAAAGGTAAAATCAATCATTAAATTTACTGCATTTCCTCATTTGTTATTAGACACTATTATTTAGGCAAGTTTGCTATTATTTCTATCATTATCCCTTGCTTCTGCATTTGTATATTTGGTATTTTGTGTCTATTTCTGTGATTGCAGGTTTTTTATGGATTCGTCTAACAAATTCGTTAGATTTCAGGCAATTTTGTCCTATTTCAGATGACCTTATGTGATTTGAGATGATCCCAAGAAATATCAGATGATAATGTGCAAACTAAGATGATATGAACTACTACAAGACTCAAAATCTCCATCAGACATCCAAAATCAGGTATGAATTCTTTTGGTTAGCATATTCTCTATAATTTGCATCTATTTCTATTTTCTATATTCATTGAAATCCGCATTGGCATATAGAATAGTTTAGATTCATATCGACCAAACCTAGGAGTTGAATGATCAAGCATAAAAATGAACACATCAAACACACTATCAACCTAGGCATGGAAACTGCCATTCAAAATTTTCCTGGTGAACCCACCATCCGTAAAAAAATCACCCTTATACACCTCCCCCGAGAGGCGGTACCTTCAAAGGGCCTCTCAATCCGAGGTATTGTCACATCCTTTCACATCCCCCTTCCGGGCACGGATCCTATAGCCTGAAGGTAAGGGTATGAAAAATTTGGAGCGATACATTTTGGTGAACTCGACATGAATAACATAGGCATATTTTTGATTCAAAAATATAAAAATATATATATGTATGTATACAAGAAAAATAAAAAATATAAAAAAAAATCATCATTTCATTTTTATATGTTTTATATTCAATTCTAAATAATAGATGCTAAATATTACTTTTAGAAGTACTAAAGAAACTATAAGTTTTTACTCAAATCAATATGAGCCCATCAGTAATGTTGGAAGAATTCAGCCAAATACATTTGTTGATTATTGAAGAACACAAGCTTATGCTGAGAGGGGGGGGTGAATAGTATAAGACCTCTTTTTACTTTTTCCTTTATACTTCAAAATAGTAAAGTAATATACCCAAAGTAATATCAAAACAATGCACAATATCATCCACAAAGTGACACCAATTCTAACGTGGTTCACCCAAAATGCCTGGGCTACGTCCACAAAACTTTTCTCTAAAAGTTATCTCAAAGTTCTTTGGGAAACCTTCCCAATTACAATGTTTATGAGCCTCGGCCCAAAGGAGATACCTTCCCCCAATATGAATTTATGAGCCTCTGCTCAAAGGAGATACCTTCCCCTCTGCTCTAGAAATGATCCCTTAGAAGATCAACTGCCTCTACCTCTTGCCAGCATGTGGAAATCCTTTCCATCGAAGACCTCCTGTCCTCAATGCTTAGCCTAAGAGACCTATGCCTTCTATGATCATGTCCACAGCAGCTCAACTACTTGTACCAAACATAGTTAGTCGGTCTAGTACAAGTCTTCCTCTGTCTATCAGATTTGTCCAACTCTTGAAAAAATCAATCCTCTGCACACAAGCCTTCTCAAAGACTTGCCAAATATGTCCTCAGGTTCTTCTCAAAGAACCAATGCATCTCTATCCTCAAGTTCTTTGATATAACTCTCAAACTCAGCTCACAAGTCCTCTACTAGGACCTGTCCAAATCTGCTCACAAGTCCCCACCGAAACCTGTCCAAAACCTACTCACAAGTCCCCACTGGAACCTGTCCAAAACCTCAGCAAGCTCACAAAGAAAAACTTGCTTAGCATGAACCCACAAAGAGAATTGTTAGAGACCCAATGTGATTCATAAACCTCATAGAAGCATAAAGAGAATTTTTAGAGACTCAATATGTTCTATACTTAACTCCCAATCTCAATCTCAAGTCTCATAGAAACATAAAGAGAATTGTTAGAGACCCAATATGTTCTATACTTAACTCCCAATATCAATCTCAACTCAATCTCAATCTCAAAAGAATAAGATAGATGTAGTATGCTTTTCTCAAGAATATGAAACGCAACCCAACAATTGCCAACCATGCAATATCTCATATAACAATGATACTCATATTCTTTTTACCAACAATTAGGGTTTCAACAACAATGCTCATCAAACAAGGTTTAGTCAACCAACACCATTCAACTCAACATCAACCTTGAAGCATTCAACCAATCATCACAAGAAAAGGAAACAAGTAGAAATCCTTTTCCCTCCAAGGATATTTGAACAAAACAACCACCAAAAAATATCACCAAATGCAAAGAATAACTTGCTCAAATCAACTCAATGGAGTAAGCCCAATATCATGTATCAAGTAAAGCACTAACTTGATCAAAACAACCTCTATGGAAGCAATTCAACCATCAATATCAAACTAGCCAACTAAGGGTTTCATCATTTCAATGCAAGTAGCAAGACTTACTAACATAAAACCTTAGTGCAAAAAATGCTTCCACTTCCTCAACCAGAATTATGCATTCACCCAAAAACTCATCAATGATTTTAATGCATAAACAATCTTCAATATCCAAAAAATAGGATTTACACCAAAAATACCTAGTAGACAACCTTTTCACTCCAAACTCAATTTCAGAAAATATACCATCAACAATATACATGGAAGAAGTTGCCCATACCTTTACTTTGATGAAGAAGGAGAACTCAAAATCTGTCACAACACTAACTCTCAATTTGCCACCAATTAGAGTTAGCAACTATACAACAATATACAATAATAAAGATCCAAATTAACACCTTATTTCTCCAACTTAATAAAAACCACCGGAAGTATAATATACATACAAAGTAAAACCTCTTTACACCTTATTACTCCACATAAACATTAAGCATCAATAAAACAATGTCAAAGCAAATATGATAATTTAACCTTATACCTCCAGCGCATTCACAGCCACTATCCTTTGCACACCGCGACCAAAAGAAAATTACCAAGGAAGAGAATTGAACTCAGCACCTCTACCTTATAGCGCCTTTGCTTAAATGCCACCGCTGTTGGGTCACAAGTGCCCAATGAAGAAATATAGTGTTGCCCTATATTTTATCTTCCTTTAACGCCAAGAATCTGGAAAACGTAAATGTCTTCCTCAAGCCACATGCAAACTGGTGAGCGCTGTCCAAAATGTAACTTATTGTGCAACAGAAATAATCATCCACACAGTGCAAACAGAAAACTGTTATCCTTCGTGCAATCCAATCAATCGTAGGTGAAAGCAAACTACCGGATGTCAAAGAGCAAATTGAAAACGTAATTCGAGTGTAGTCCCAACAATTGTAGGTGAAGCGCAATCTGTCGGATGTCAAAGTGCAAACTGAAAATGCAAGAAATTACTTGGGCAACTCAATATCGATAATCAACTCTCAATGAAATACAACGCTTTCTCGAAGATCACAGAGCTATGATTTTTATTACTCGAAGTTGCAATCACTTTAGAAAATCATCCCCACTTATATAGCCATTTCTCCTTAACTGTTTGACGTTGGCGCTCCTCCAATGATGGCAACACATCGGCGAAAGAAATATTTTTTTTCCGTCACTTAAGGGTTGAAAGACCCTTTAATAATAATTAAAATAATAATAATAATTATTTTATTAATAATAAATTAAACTTAGACCCTTGTCAAAGGTTTGAGTTAATTTAATTATTAATAATAAACATGGACCTTCAAGGTTTTTGAAGAAGTAAAAACCTTTGCATTAAGTTAAGCTTGGTTTTAATAAAAACCCTTAATGAGTCCAAATGGTTTTAAGAAAAACCTTTAACCTTGTCACCATGGTTTTAATAAAAACCCTTTAACATTATGAAGCTTCTCAAGATATTTTTGACATCACACTCTTTTTGATATCAACACAAAAATGCCTTTTGACATCAATGACAACTTATACACTTGAGCAAAGGCAATGTACCCAAAGTACCCAAAATCGCCAACAATCTCCCTCTTTGTCATTGATGGCAAACCTTTACTGAAAACACTTCTCAAGAGCCAAAACTGAAATCAACTATGCTAACAACTGACCAACTGTTCTCACAACTGAGAATCTTCCTTTGAAGTTTTGCTCCCCCTGACTTGAAGCTTTCCTCTTCACTTTGAAGCTCTCCCCCTTACTCATATCTCTCCCCCTTTGTCATCAATGGCAAAGGGCCACCTTTGGGGCTCGGGACTAAGAAGGAGCCTCTTAGCTTAGTCCCTCCCCCACCTCCTAATGAGGTGATTAATTCTGGGGTGGGAGTAAAACTCCCATTAGGCACTGATCATCATCAGCGTCTATAACTTCCTTGCTGGGCCTTCTATTGAACTCTTTGTCCATATTCTTGTTCTTGTCACTGTTCTTGTTCTTGTTCTCATCCTTGTTCTTATCCATGCCTTGATCCTTGGACTTGATCATGCCACTGTTCCTATTCCTGTATTCTAGAATTTCAGCTCTACACTGTCTGGCTGTGTGACCTTCATTGTTGCACTTATAACAAGTAACAATGTTATTTCTTTTAGGCATACCTATTCTTTGAATCCACCAGTTCTGACCAAACCTATTCTGATCAAACCTGTTCTTGATATTTGCCTTGCAATAAACTTCCTTGTGCCCAAACTGTTGACAAGAGTAGCAATACCCTTGAAAGTAACTAGCACTTCTGAAACTGTCATTTACCTTCTTCACTTGAGCCATGTAATGTGAAGCTATGTGACCAAACCTGTGACAAGCAAAACATTTGCCTTGAAACTTTCATTTATTTGACCTCTTAGGCTCTGAAAACTTCTCATTCTAAATTCTATTTTTTGTTTCTGTGCATCTATCATTCAAGGACTCATGATCTGAAATACTTTCCTCATCAGAAATCTCTTCCTTTTGGAGTCTCTTACTAGACTCTCCAACTTGTTCCTTGTGAGGCTTAACAAAACCAAGGCCTATTTTATCTGTTGTCTTTCTTTGACCTTTGATGAGTGACTTAATATTTTTGGAGCTATCTTGAAACCTATGAAGCTTATCCTTGTACTCTTTAGTTTCCTCTTTCAAAGAAGCTATTTTCTGTTCTAACTCACTATACTCAAGAACCTTAGATTCTAACTCATCCTTGAGTTCTTGTGTCTTAGCTATAGAGAAGTCAAGACTTTCTATAAGATCATCTCTCTCCATACAACATTCATCTAACTTATCTTTGAGTCTAGCATTCTTCTTTCTTTCCTTTTTCAAAGCACTAAGAGCACTAATAAGTTCATCTTTAAGATCTACTTCTCCTTCCTTTATATGTTTGCATTTTGAATCATCAAAGCCTTTTTTAGATTTCTTATCACTAGAGGTGCTACACTTTTCAAAAACCATACAAGCATCTTCCTTATAGTTTTTTGAAGCATCCTCATACATACTAGAAACCAAATCATTATTTGTGCAGTCATCCTCAAGATGACCAAAATTTCCACATCTAAGACATTTCATGATAATGAATCTATGTTTTGGTTCTTCCTCTTTTTTTGATATGAACATCTCATTTTCATTATCACTTGAAGAACTTTCACTATCACTACTAGAACACTTACTTGCCTTGTCTAGGTAGAAGCTCTTCTTGTGTTTGTGAGAGTACCTCTTTCCTTGATTGCTATGCTCATATTTGTTTTTCTTGTGATGCTTGTGCTTTTCAGAATCCTTGCTCTTATAGTCCTATTTATCTTCATCACTTTCATCCTTGGAAACAGTACAGTCAGTAGCATAATGACCAAACTTTCCACAATTGAAACATCTTACATTTTTCATACTTTTGTGCTTTCTAGAGAACTTGCCTTTCTTGCTTGTAATATGCCTCTTCATCACTAGAAGACTCATCACTCTCTTGAAGCTGTTTACCCTTGGATTTCTTGGTAGCCTTGAAAGCTACCTCTTTCTTGACATCAACCTTCACTTGAGTTCTCAACTCAAATGCTGCAAGAATACTATGGAGCTCATATTTTTTCAACTTATCCAAATCTTTAGCTTTCTCAATAGCAAAAATATTTTCACAAAATCTATTAGGAAGAGATCTTAAAATCTTATCACAAACATCATTTTCAGCAAGCTCAAGACCTAAGTCTTTCATGGAGTTAAAAACCTCATCCATACGAAGCATGTAGTCACTAATATTTTCATCATCATTCATATTGAGTTATTCAAACATACTTTTGAAGTGTCTCAACTTAGCCTTTCTGACATTTGTATCACCTGTATGAACCACCTTCAACTGATTCCACATTTCACTAGTTGTCTTGTAGTGAATCACTTTGGTGAGATCTTCTTTACGTAAGCCTTTCGGGATTGCATTCATTGCTTTTGAATTGCTATGATGTAGGAGCCTTTCTTCTTTAGTATTAGGACCATGTTCAGGAATAGTGTACTCATCTTCAATCACTTCCCAAACCTCATTCCCAAGTGCCATTAGATGAACCTTCATCCTTGCACTCCAAAGACCAAAATCAAACCCATCAAGAATAGGTGCTGCATTGCCACTTGAATGATCCATTGTGTTCTTTACTAGCTTTTCATTCAAGCTGTTAAAATTTTCGAAGGCACCCGCTCGATACCAATTGAAGAACACAAGCTTATCTCTGAGAGGGGGGGTGAACAGTATAAGACCTCTTTTTACTTTTTCCTTTATACTTCAAAATAGTAAAACAATATACCTAAAGCAATATCAAAACAATGCACAATATCATCCACAAAGTGACACCAATTTTAACATGGTTCACCCAAAATGCCTGGGCTACATCCACAAAAATTTTCTCTAAAAGTTATCTCAAAGTTCTTTGGGAAACCTTCCCAATTACAATGTTTATGAGCCTCGGACCAAAGGAGATACCTTCCCCCAATATAAATTTATGAGCCTCTGCTCAAAGGAGATACCTTCCCCTCTGCTCTGGAAATGACCTCTCAGAAGATCAACTACCTCTACCTCTTGCTAGCACGTGGAAATCCTTTCCACCGAAGACCTCTTGTCCTCAATGCTTTGCCTAAGAGACCTCTACCTTCTATGATCATGTCCACAGTAGCTCAGCTACCTGTACCAAACATAGTTAGTCGGTCTAGTACAAGTCTTCCTCTGTCTATCAGATCTGTCCAACTCTTGAAAAAATCAATCCTCTGCACACAAGCCTTCTCAAAGACTTGCCAAATATGTCCTCAGGTTCTTCTCAAAGAACCAATGCACCTCTGTCCTCAAGTTCTCTGATAGAACTCTCAAACTCAGCTCACAAGTCCTCTGCTAGGACCTATCCAAATCTGCTCACAAGTCCCCACTAGAACCTGTCCAAAACCTGCTCACAAGTCCCCACTGGAACTTGTCCAAAACCTGCTCACAAGTCCCCACCGAAACCTGTCCAAAACCTTAGCAAGCTCACAAAGAAAAACTTACTTAGCATGAACCCACAAAGAGAATTGTTAGAGACCCAATGTGATTCATAAACCCCATAGAAGCATAAAGAGAATTGTTAGAGACTCAATATGTTCTATACTTAACTCCCAATCTCAATATCAAGTCTCATAGAAACATAAAGAGAATTGTTAGAAACCCAATATGTTCTATACTTAACTCCCAATATCAATCTCAACTCAATCTCAATCTCAAAAGAATAAGATAGATGTAGTATGCTTTTCTCAAGAATATGAAACGCAACCCAACAATTGCCAACTATGCAATATCTCATATAACAATGATACTCATATTCTTTTTACCAACAATTAGGGTTTCAACAACAATGCTCATCAAACAAGGTTTAGTCAACCAACACCATTCAACTCAACATCAACCTTGAAGCATTCAACCAATCATCACAAGAAAAGGAAACAAGTAGAAATCCTTTTCCCTCCAAGGATATTTGAACAAAACAGACCACCAACACAATATCACCAAATGCAAAGAATAACTTGCTCAAATCAACTCAATGGAGTAAGCCCAATATCATGTATCAAGTAAAGCACTAACTTGATCAAAACAACCTCTATGGAAGCAACTCAACCATCAATATCAAACCAGCAAACTAAGGGTTTCATCATCTCAATGCAAGTAGCAAGACTTACTAACATAAAACCTTAGTGCAAAAAATGCTTCCACTTCCTCAACCAGAATTATGCATTCACCCAAAAACTCATCAATGATTTTAATGCATAAACAATCTTCAATATCCAGAAAATAGGATTTACACCAAAAATACCTAGTAGACAACATTTTCACTCTAAACTCAATTTCAAAAAATATACCATCAACAATATACATGGAAGAAGTTTCCCATACCTTTACTTTGATGAAGAAGGAGAACTCAAATTTGTCACAACACTAACTCTCAATTTGCCACCAATTAGATTTAGCAACGATACAACAATATACAATAATAAAGATCCAAATTAACACCTTATTTCTCCAACTTAATAAAAACCACCAGAAGTATAATATACATACAAAGTAAAACCTCTTTACACCTTATTACTCCACATAAACATTAAGCATCAATAAAACAATGTCAAAGCAAATATGATAATTTAACCTTATACCTCCAACGCATTCACAACCACTATCCTTTGCACACCACGACCAAAAGAAAATTACCAACGAAGAGAATCGAACTCGACACCTCTGTCTTCTAGCGCCTTCGCTTAAACGCCATCGTCGTTGGGTCACAAGTTCCCAATGAAGAAATATAGTGTTGCCCTATATTTTATCTTCCTTTGATGCCAAGAATCTGGAAAACGTAAATGTCTTCCTCAAGCCACATGCAAACTGGTGAGCGCTGTCCAAAACGTAACTTACTGGGCAACAAAAATAATCATCCACATAGTGCAAACAGAAAATTGTTATCCTTCGTGCAATCCAATCAATCGTAGGTGAAAGCAAACTACCAGATGTCAAAGCGCAAACTAAAAACGTAATTCAAGTGTAGTCCCAACAATTGTAGGTGAAGCGCAATTTGTTGGATGTCAAAGCGCAAACTGAAAATGCAAGAAATTACTTGGGCAACTCAATATCGATAATCAACTCTCAATGAAATACAACGCTTTCTCGAAGATCACAAAGCTATGATTTTTATTACTCGAAGTTGCAATCACTTTAGAAAATCATCCCCACTTATATAGCCATTTCTCCTTAACTGTTTGACATCGGTGCTCCTCCAATGATGGCAACACATCGGCAAAAGAAATATTTTTTTTTCATCGCTTAAGGGTTGAAAAACCCTTTAATAATAATTAAAATAATAATAATAATTATTTTATTAATAATAAATTAAACTTAGACCCTTGTCAAAGGTTTGAGTTAATTTAATTATTAATAATAAACATGGACCTTCAAGGTTTTTGAAGAAGTAAAAACCTTTGCATTAAGTTAAGCTTGGTTTTAATAAAAACCCTTAATGAGTCCAAATGGTTTTAAGAAAAACCTTTAACCTTGTCACCATGGTTTTAATAAAAACCCTTTAACATTATGAAGCTTCTCAAGATATTTTTGACATCACACTCTTTTTGATATCAACACAAAAATGCCTTTTGACATCAATGACAACTTATACACTTGAGCAAAGGCAATGTACCCAAAGTACCCAAAATTACCAACAATTATGACCAACCTCATCCTTATTCAACATCACCTCCATCACACTCTTCTCATTTTTCATCCTTAACCCAACAGGACAATCCCTTTTCCAATCCTCTTCATAACGATATTATCTATTCTCCCATATATCCATATTATGTCTATCAATCCACATATAATCCTCCTCCACCCTTTCAATATTCTTCTTTCAATACAACACATCCATTTCAACAAGAAAATACTTATTCTTCCAATCCTACCATGCACTCACATCATACTTCACAATCTTCCTATCATCATTCTACCCATAATAAAGAAAAGAGAGGTAAGAAACCATTAGGTCCTTTTATGACTGAACTCCTAAGGCACATATCAAAAACCTCTCGAAAACCTTCATCACGTACATTTACAAAGCTCAATCAACCAATGGATATAATTCTCAAGCATTTACTTGATACAAATAAGATTGAACTCCCTTCCATAAGACAACTTGATACCACAGCAGATTGGTTTAAACCTGAGCTACATTGTGAATATCATAGAGTAGATGGACATATGACACAAAATTGTAAAGATTTAAGATGTGCAATTCAAGATTTGATTGATGAGGGTCTTTTTAATATAAAGGAATTACAATCTACAACTGATTATAAATCTCCAGTAAACTATCAAACTCCTACACAACAAATACCAATAATCAATCAAGACATGGGGATCTCCCAAGAACCCCTATTCAATTATCAACAACAGGAAACCAATCAAATATTGCATGTTAATGTGTCCCATCATGATGATATTACTAATATTGTAACAGAAACTACAAATGAGCAACCTCAAGTTCAATCAACTCAATCTGATATTCAAGATATGGATTCCTCATTTGACCAACCTTCAAAACTATCTTTGGCTCTAGAGAATGATCCAAAATGGAATGTAAGCATAGAAAGCTCATATTTAGAATCAAAATCTCAATCTGAAATCCACTTTGATAGCCAACAACAAGTGATTAATCCTCAAGCAAAGATATCCCTTTTAGAAGTATTACAAAGTTCTCATAAGGAAACTTTGTTCAAGATACCTAGCCAACAATTTGTTCCTCATCATATTTTCTCTAAGAACATAATTAATGGTGTAAACCCTCTTGAGGTTAACCATATTTCATTCTATGATGAGGAGATTCCTTCCTCTACTCCACAAGAAGACTACTATCTTTACATTACAGGATCTAGTAAAGAAACACCTGTTAAAACTATCATGGTAGATAATGGCTCCTCTCTTAATTTATGCACTTATCAATTATTCCAAAAACTCAAATCAAAGGAAGAAGATCTTAATGAATCAAATGTTATTATAAAATCTTTTAACAATGAAATTCAAGAAGCTCAAGGTACTATAATTTTTCCCCTCAATATTGGATCCAAGATCCTGGATACTTTGTTTTATGTAGCATATTGCCCTTCACCTTACAACCTACTTCTCAGAAGTCCTTGGATTCATACGATGAGGGTTGTCCCTTCCACTCTTCACCAATGTTTGAAGTTTGAACTTGCAAATAAAATTGTTACCATACATGGTGACCCAACACCATTTGAAGAATATTTAACGGTTGAAACATCAAGTTCTATACATTCTCTATTGTCACAATTATCTTCTATCCATCACTTTTCTTCATCCATATATGATCATCCTTGTTTACCAAATAACACCCATGCATATATTTCACATATGCTCCCTCCATCTTATCAAGACTTGGAAGATAGTGATAAGAATGAAGAACCTTCTTATCCTTCCGACATTTTATTTTGTAACATGATCAATTTTACACATATAAAAGTCAAATCTTTTGCTACATTATTCTACATTATAACAAAGCTTTTGTTATCACTACCTTTTATTCATCACCTTTTGTTCTTACCTTCAACACAACCAAATTATCCTTCAAAACCTCCTTTGATTTTGAAGCAACCTTAGACATGCTATACTCAAATAACCTTGTATAGTGTATATAGATCATCTTGTATATACCACCAATTCCATCATCTAAAAATTCATATAAAAAAAAAATTTCAAAAAAACAATCACATTGTTTCTTTCAATTCATAAATTAAAATCAAAATACAAAAACATCAAAATCATCAAAATCTTCAAAAACATCTTTTATCTTTGTACCTGTCAATTCTTGGAGTATTGCAGTTATATTTTCAATTATTTTGGATAAATGAGCATTTATTTGGAATCCCGCACTTTCACACTCACATGAATAAATATCTTGATTTTATTTGTTATGATTATTCATCTCTCTTATATCAAAGTCCACAGTTGAATTAAATAAAGTTTTGAGCATAGAGAACTGATCTTGTTATTTACTTGAACCAAGTATATCTCTTCACATTAAAATGATTTCATTGCACATTCGATATGATGCTACATAGTAGAAATGGTTTCCTGAGCGAAAAGTTTCCCCTGCTATCCTATCATGCACATGGTCTAGAATCTTTGAGAATTGACAAAAGGACAAGCTCACCCCTACCCAGAATAAAAATCCCTTGCTCTACAGCTAATCCGAGCAAGTATCCCTAGCATAGGAAGAAAAGAAAAGTTCAAGAAACAGAGAAAAAGAAAAAGGTTATTTGAATCATCACAACAATATTTCAGCATTATCTCAAATATCAAGCAAAAATACAAAAGTACAAAAAAAAAAAAAGAAGCAAAAGTGAAAAGCAAAAGCAAAATACAATAAACTCCTTTCCCTACCCCTTGAAAAGAAAAGAAGGGTGAATGAGCTTGAATCCTTGGAATTCTCAATTATTCAAAAACTGTGAGGTAAGCCCCATAACAGGTGGTTTGTGCCCAACCCGCTTGGCCTTGGGTAAATCCTAGCGTGGCGATATGTCTGTCACATTAGCGACCTTCTTTTGTATAGACCTCTGTCAGCTTATGGATTAGCTAGCTCTTGATAAACCTAACTTACATAGTAGTCTGGTATGGTTACATGCATATAAATCATGGTCAACAAACATTCATTTGGTCAAGGCAAATTACTTGTATCAAATTATCTTGCTCAAAATTGGTGAATGAACAATACAATCGCACACACATTTGTATTTGAGAGATTTTGTATCATTATGATAAATCAAGATCGGTAATGAATTCACATTTGCACATGAGGATTCCTTATAAATCTACATTTCTCTTTGAGATAATTTAAAATATTTCTGTAACTCTTTTCGGAATAATTTTATCCTTTTATTTCAGAATTCTTGTTTTCTATAAGAGCAATTACATACATCTTCTCACAAAATCTCAAAAATAATGTCAAACAAAATTTTCATATTATTATTTTTCTGTTTATCAAAGGTCAAAAATGCATCTTGCAATAAAACCAACAATCTATTTTCTTCTTTGGATTTCGCGATGATGGTATAAGTTTATACCTATAATTCTATGCCTAGCGCAAACCATCGTTCTAATTTTCTTTTCCATTTATTTTAAAACAAAATTCATCAAAACATGTGACTTGCATCATTATGTTACACAATTATGCTTTACAAACAAACAAACACCTATTCTATTTCATGACATTATGTTCAAAATTCAATATTGCACCCATGGTATAAATTCTAAAGGAATTGTTCAAAATTTTATCACACTTAGGAATTTATGCCTAGCAACATCATATTTTCATGCATACTATTTTTATGAAAATCTGAAAACAAATCATCAAACCATCATTATCTCCATCATTACAACACAAAGTCTTAAGACAGTCTCTTAAGCACTCTTTTACTTTTAACAATATTTCTATACTTGGGATTAGCTTGACGACCGAGTGAGCGGCGACTCCATGAAATGGTCTATAATAGCGACAATGTCCTTTGAAATTATTGTTAGAAGTCCCTTTTATTTTTTATCAAATCACACCACAACCACCAATTGTTTACATCAGATTATTTCATTTAAAATCTTACAACATGACATCAAAATTATAATATTTCAAAACGACATAATTATATGAATCCTCAATCCAATAAGCAAACAATTCAAACAGTAAAGCATCATAAAAACATATGAACAAGTCATATCATCAGAAACAAGATCATATATATATATATCCAAAAATTATATACATCATATCAAAACTGGATTGGTATGCCACAATCTATACCCTGGCATACTCAATCCTCTCAACAATCTCTACAAAATTTATAGTCCATAGACACCTAGCCTCGAGAAGCCCTCGAGCTCTCAGCCTCATCTCCTCCCCCACCCTGACGTGGAGGAGGTGGTCCCATAGAGGTCCGGGCTGTATCTCGGGTCCTCGTCGTCGATCGTGAGGATGTCCTCGTCGATCCCATCATGACCGGCTCTGCAATAGGGGCTGGCAGTGGTACCCTCTGGTTCTCTGGAACCATGTGATAGTATAACCCCTGGTAGAATGCGGTCTGAGCAATAGACCATGATAGATCATCCCTGCTCACCCCTCTGCCCCGAGCTCTGAGCCGTGTAGCCTCATCCTGCAGTGTCTGCACTTGAGCCCGGAGGCGGGCAACCTCAGCCCGGAGAGCCGCTGTCTCGTTGCTCTCCCCTGCGTCAACACCCTTGCCCTTATCAGGCGATGGTGGTCTCTCCCTCTGCTATGAAGGGAGCCTCTCCTCCCTCCGCTCTGTCTCCCATGGCCTCTGTGGAGCCCGTGCCATCCTCTGGCATCTCTCCTATGGGATCCACTTGCTCTCTTCCCCTGTGACCCCGTGTTGCCTCAATAGTAGCCTGCCATCGCCTCCCCATCTGGTGCACCATAGCGTGTATTGGACCCTACGCCCTCGTCATCCGAGGAGGGTGGATGCCTGCGTACCAGGCATCGTAGCCATCTGCAACCCCGACGTCGTCACCATCCACTGGCTGGATGGGGGCATCGTCCGCGTCCTGACTCTAGAATCGCTGCATATCTGGAGCCCCGCTCAGTGTAGTATTATCCCAAATAGTCTAGGAGTACTCATAATCCCTGAGAGAAGGGATCCCCTGCTATAGACCGAACTATCGTAGTACCCGATCGTAGCGGTGGAGCTCTACCTCTCCCTGCTCCATCCTCTAGCCAGAGACTCGCTGATGCGAGCCGGCTCCCGCCCATCCTCTGCCCACCCGGGGTGCTCTCGCCATGGCCTCCAGGTGATCTGGTCTGGGATGAGGTCATCTAGCAACCTTTGAGACATCGACAGATCTATCTGCCATTGTGACCCTCTCTGCAGCCACCAGTAGAAAACCCGGGGTCTCTCTCGATCAACACCTATCAATGGGAGCCCTATCGGCCTTCGCACCGCAATGTGCTCCCAGCACCAAACCTGCAGCAATGATGTCAAGACCAGACATCGACCTCCCTTGTATACGACCCCATGCAGGATCCTATACAAGCGGCAGAGTACAAAGCTCCCCCATGCAAATCTGTACCCGTGGTCTCTCATATCGTAGACTATGTCTGAGAGCACCCACGGTAGTCTGCATCCGCTCTGGTGGCACAACAGTAAGCCACCGACAACCCCTACCAAAACCCGTGTCAGCCTAGATGCCCCAGGCATCTACCGTAGCGACTCGATGTTCACTCCGCCCTTCTCCAGGGTGAAGCTCGGGTCTCCAGTCAGTCTCATCATCGCCTGGCCCTGATTGGCCATAGGCGTCATCAACCGTCCCTGTATGGGGATCCTCATGATCCTCCATACGTCCTCTAGAGTGGGAGCCATCTCCCCTGTCGGTAACCGAAAGCGGGATGACCCCGGATACCACCTCTCTGCTAGGGCTCGTCAGTAGCCCTATGTCGAGTCGAGTACTTGTGGCATCTCTCGCCACATGTTGTAGGCCGACCAGTCCAAGTCGGTCATGCTATTCCTGGTCAAGCGTGGCTATGTCATCCCTTAGCCCATCGTATTTCCATTCCCGGCTCTTTAGTAATCCCTTCTACAAAACAAACAATAAAACAACAAAATCATTAATAACTCAAGCATGCAAATTAAACAACTTAAAATCAAGTTTAAAATGATATCGTCCACCATTGGATGATATCGTCCCAAATTGGGAAAAATCGTCCTTTGTGAGGACAACATCGTCTCCGATTTTGCAACTTGGGAATCACCCTTGTTGGACGAAATCGCCCCTAATTCGTCGATTTCGTCGTCAGACGAAATCGACGCTCTAGGGACGATTTCGACGAAATCGGGACGATTTTGTCCCGACGACGTCGATGGCCTAAAAATGGCCGCGATGCCCCAAACAATCAAATTTAAATCAAAACAACTTGCATAAAGTTACATTAAACCTAATCTACTAGGATTAGATCCTTACCCGTAGCCCGCGCCGGACCTCTGTCGCTCTGTGCGCTGTCTCCACCATTTTTTTTTCTCTCTGCAGAACTCTGGAACAGTAAAAGTGAATAGTACAAATGAATTAGGGTTTTTTCCTATTTTCTTTAATTTATTTAAAAATCAGCATTTTAAAATTTTAATTTTTGCTTTTTGCATTTTTTCCTCAAACGTTCGATTTGGGTAAAAACACGGAGGGGGCACCATAAGTCAGCATTCGTACGATTCGACCAAGAATCGTCGTCTAAAAAATTGAGTATATTTTTGCTTTCTCGTAAAACAGGGAAAAACTCGTCTTTAACGCATTTTCTTCGAAAAATTCGCTAAAGAGGGGGCAAAATGTAGCACCCTAAAATTGGCACGGTTAAAACCTTAGTAAAAAGATAAAATATTAAAATTTGAATTTCAACCCCAAACTGCCCGTTAAACCGCCTTTTACCCGCTTTCCCCGTTTTTTGCACCATTTTTAGGATTTGTTTTGACCGTTGGACGATATCGTCGCAGATTAGACGAAATCGTCCCCGATCTGATGAATTCGTCTGGAATAGAACGTCCAGACGATTTCGTCCCAAAACCGAATTTTCATAATTAGCTTTTGTTTCAATAGCCTCTCCAACTCGGGCAGAAGCGTGTCTGTGCAGTTGGAGATTTCCTTGTTGGAGATCTCCCAGATTGGGATGATCCCCAACCTCCCAAACCTCTTTTTAATCCTATATAAACTAGGATTTTTCTAGTTTATCCCCCTGCCTCCCTGCCTAATTCTTGCTTGATTCTCCCTGAACTCCCAACCCCTTTGTTGACAGGATTTCATTGCAGAGTTAGCTCTTTATTCCTTCGCATTATTGCTTGCATTTTGGTATTTTGCAGGAATTCTACTGTTTTTCAGTCGAAGCTAGCTTGGATCGTCGTAGACGATCTCGGACGATTGCGGATGATTTCGTACGATTGGAGGCGATCCTGATTGTAGTCCAGATTGGGGCGGTCCGAGTTTAGAGTTCGCATTTTCTTAAGCTTTTTGCATTTTCCATAACATATTTCTGCACTTGTTTTAAGTTATTATGTTTTATGCACCTTGGAGTTCACCTCATTTAGCATAATTGCATGATAAAGGTAAAATCAATCATTAAAATTTCCTCATTTGTTATTAGACACTATTATTTAGGCAAGTTTGCTGTTATTTCTATCATTATCCCTTGCTTCTGCATTTGCATATTTGGTATTTTGTGTCTGTTTCTATGATTGCAGGTTTCTGATGAATTCATCAGACGAATTCGTCAGATTTTAGGTGATTTTGTCCTATTTCAGATGACCTTCTATGATTTGAGATGATCCCAAGAAATATCAGATGATAATGTGCAAACCGAGACGATCTGAACTGCTACAAGACTCAGAATCTCCATCAGACATCCGAAATCAGGTATGAATTCTTCTGGTTAGCATATTCTCTGTAATTTGCATCTATTTCTATTTTTTGTATTCATTGAAATCTGCATTGGCATATAGAATAGTTTAGATTCATATCGGCCAAACCTAGGAGTTGAATGATCAAGCATAAAAATGAACACATCAAACACACTATCAACCTAGGCATGGAAACTGCCATTCAAAAGTTTCCTGGTGAACCCACCATCCGTCAAAAATTCACCCTTATACACCTCCCCCGAGAGGCGGGACCTTCAAAGGGCCTCTCAGTCCGAGGTATTGTCCCATCCTTTTCACATCCCCCTTCCGGGCACGGATCCTATAGCCTGAAGGTAAGGGTGCAAAAAATTTGGAGCGATACACCTTCTCTTGATGAATTACTTGATCTTCTTGTCTTGAACCTTTTTGACCTTCTTGCCTTGAACCTGTTTGGAATTGAGTCCTACACCATATTGCAATTTTCTCAAAGTTATTGCAATTAAAACACTTGATATTGTAGCCTTTGGCTGGTGCACATATCCTAAAATTATTCTTAAAATAATTTCCATATCCATTCCTTTCCTGAACCCTGTATTGTGAAGCTCTGTTTTCATGACCATTATAACCATGAATTTTGAATTGTGTAGCTCTAAAACCAAAACCATGTTGCTCATTTCCTTTGCAATGAAAAGCTCTATGACCAATCATGTTGCATGAGAAGCAATGTCCCTGAAAACCATACCTTCTTCCCTTGAAGTTTATTCTAGCAAAATCAAACTTCTTTGATCCATGGATCCTGCAATGTATAGCCCTATGTCCAAATCCATTACAAGAAAAACAATATCCTTGAAAAGCCCTTTTTTCATGCCTTGGTTCCTCATACCTTTCTTGACCATTATCCTTATGATCATCTTCAACTTGTGCATTGCATTCTTGAACCTTCTTTGTAGCATCTAAAACATCTTCCTTGCCTTTCTCTTCAAGAATTTATTTTCCTTTTGAACTTGATTCACCTATCTCAAAACAAGAACCAAAATGAATATTTGGAGCCATAGGAACTTTGGAACTTTTCTCACAAATATTAGGTGCTTCCTTGCTTTCATATTTTAGAACTTCCTTTCCTTTTGAGTGTGAATTTTCTTGGAAGTAAGATACAACCTTAAAATAAGTTTCCACTCCTTTTTGAATATTTTCATCTAATGTATCATTTCTTGTCATTTTTACGCTTAGTTATTCATTCATCCTCTCTTATATCCTTTTTGTATTTTGGAGCTCTTCTTTGAGATTACTGATTGTTTGAAGTAGTTCTTATCTGATTTTGAAATCTGTTCGAATCTTGTTTTCAAGATTCATGTATTCTTCTTTTAACCTTTTGATTTATGATTTTTGTTTACTTAGCTCATCCTCTTCCTTTTCTATTACCAAAAGTGAGACTTCTTTGTTTTCACTGCTACTGGAATTGTCACTAGAACTGCTGCGTTCTTTTTCAAATGCACTTTCCTTGTTGTAGTATGTGCAATCATCATCTATATGCCTAAAATATCCACATATGAAGTATTCTAGTATCCTTAGATCTTTCTTATACCTATCTGCTTGCTCAATAGCTATGGCAAGCTCTTCATGTCTTTCTTCAATAGGCACATCCTCTTCTTTAACTTCAATACCTAGGAATAAGTGTTCTTGCTTTTCTTCACTTATTCCAAAGAATGTACATTCTTCTTTATCTGATTGATATTTATCATTGTAATATGAATTATCACTTGCTTCTACAATGTAGTAAGATTTATTTTCCAACTTTACCTTGGAATCTCCTTCATAAGTATTCTTAAAATTGGTCCACATCTCATTAGTTGAAGTACATACCATGACCTTTACAAAATTTATCTCACATAGCCCACTCAAAATACAATTCATTGCTCTTGCATTGATCTCAACCAATTTCCTGGTAGTCTTATCTTCCTTGGGATCACCTTCAACCTTATACTATTTTTCAACCATCTGCCATACCTCATATCCTTGTGATATCAAGTAGTTCTTCATTATCATGCTCCAAAAAGCATAATTTTTACCATTAAACAATGGAACCTTATTTGAAGATAATCCTTTCTGTGAAGCCATCTGTGTTCTTTGTAGAATCTGCCCTCAAGATACCAATTGAAGAACACAAGCTTATACTGAGAGGGAGGGGTGAACAATATAAGACCACTTTTTACTTTCTTTTCAAACCAATATTAATTAATGTCCTTAATTGCAATAACCAAATATAGTAGTGTGCATTAATAACTCAGATAACAGTAGGAAGAAAGAGCACAATCCACCACACACAATTGAGATACAAGATTTAAAGTGGTTCCCCCAATGTGAGGTACTCCATGAAGAAAATATTTTACTAAAAATTTCTTAATCAATATCTTTGGAAATCACTCCCAATTACAATGTTTATGGATCTCCATCTAAAGGAGATGTTGATCCCCTAATCTCAAGTTCATGGATATCTTCCACAGGATAACTCTTTCCCCTTCTACTCTAACTATGTGATCTTCTAGAAGACTCTATCTCTCTACTGCACTAATTTGTGGACCTATCTCCACTTGAAGACTCCTCACTCAGATCTTTCTTTAACTGTGCTGGTTGTTGGATCTCTATCCATTGAGACTCTATCCTCTGTACTCTGTCACCTCCAAAGATCTATCAATAGGCTCACTAAGAACTTGCTCAATAGGCTAACACAGAACCTGCTTAACAAGATCACACAGAACTTATCAAATCTGCTTAACAAGCTCACATAGAACTTGTCCAAATTTGCTCAAGCAATCTTACCAAGAACTTGCCCAAATTTGCTCTAGCAAGCTCACCAAGAACTTACCCAATTCTACTCTAGAAATCTCACCAAGAACTTACCAAAATATTCTCTAAACTCTATCCACAAATCTATCCATAAAAATATCCCAAAACTTATCCACAAATCTGTCCTAAAACTATCCCAAAAACTGTCCACAAAGCTTTCTCAAAAAAGTCCATAAATGCCTTCTCATAGGCTTAATCAATCATGCTCAAGTAGCACTCAAATCTCATCCACAAATATATCAAGTCAAAGCTCAAATATGAACTCAAAATAGGAAAGGAAATGTACTCTTCAATGGATGACAACAATGATCCACAATGATCTCAATTCAACTCAACTCAAATCAATCTCAACTCAACTCAAGTCAATCTCATATAAGCATAAAGAGAATTTTTAGAGACTCAATATGTTCTAATCTCAATCTCAACTCAACTCAAATAAAATCAATCTCAACTCAACTCAAGTCAATATTATAGAAGCATAAAGAGAATTGTTAGAGACTCAATATGTTCTAATCTTACTCTCAACTCAAATTAGAATAATGGAATAGTTTGTTTCATAGGACTTGAAAAATCACTTCACACATCACTTGACTAGGCTCAATCAACTCAATTCAATCAATAACCACAAGGGATAACTCTTTCACACAACCCTAGTCCAAGTATGCATCAACCAACTCAAATGTTTCCAACAATGATCAACCACAAATATCACATAACAATGATACTCATGTTCTTTTCTAACTCAAGTTCTTTCACAACCAATGGGCTTCAACAACTATGCTTATCAAACAAGGTTTAGACACAACTATCAATTCAGAAAACCTTGAAGCATTCAACCAACCACTTTTGAAAAGGAAACCACAAACAATCCTTTTCCCTCAAATGATATTTCATAAATCAACCACCATAAACAATCAATAGGAGAATGTGCCCATATCTTTTTGAAGATGAAAAACCTCTTTGTAAATCTGCCACAATCACAAAATTATTTTGCCAATATTCACAAGGGTTAGTAGATCACAAAATAATTAACATTACTCCACTTTTCAATAATCATCACCAAGGCCTTTAATTGCACAACTTCCTTATCTCTCATAAAACCACTTGTACCATAAAATAAAATAAATCAAAACATTGCATAAGCTTTTCACTCCCAAAACTACTTATACCATAAAATAAAATAAATCACAATATTGCATACCTTGTCACCTCATGAAAGAATTAATCCTCTTGAAAAAGAACAAGGAAAACTTCACTTTTGGAACCCCTTTACAAAATCAGAAATATCTCTTTACACATACCTTATTTCTCCTTCTAAATAAGTTAGTCAAATAGCCCTCAAAATAAGCTTTTCGATGATATATAATATACCCCCTTTTCGAAATAAATTGAAACCTTTACATATATATATATGCCAACCTCCATTAATTGCACATAGGTCGGTCCTCCATTAATTTAAACTTAAACTTTAAACTTTATTTTCTTCATGACCGGAGGTCCTTTTTCAATGAAACAAAATTCCACCTTGGCTTTTAAGAAAAGCCCTTTCCATATAAGCCCACCATGGTTTTAAATAAAACCTTCTATTTTTCTTGCCTTGGTTTTCATAAAAACCTTGTATATATCTATGCTATTCGAAATATCATAGATGATTATATATGAAGTGCTTTTCCCACCAAAACTCAATGTGACATCAATGATCCATGTGAAATCAATGACAACATAAAATGCCTCAAATTGAATCAAATTTCCAACAGAAGACATCAATATCACACTATTCTTTGATGGCTCTAAGTGTACTAACTATCAAGGTGCTGGAGTCATGTTTCATACACCTCAAGGGGTACCTATCCCATTATCATTAAAACCTAACTTCCAATGCATAAAAAACATCGTAGAGTATGAAGCCTTAATATTAGGTCTTCAATCAACTATAACTATGAGCATTAAATGTATTAAGATATTTGATTATTCTCAACTTGTCATTAAGCAAATCAATGGAGAATACCAATGCAAAGAACATACCATTAAGCTTGACCATGAAGTAGCAATGAAATTTCTCCTTAAGTTTGATTGGTATGAATAGTTTACCATGGTTGACTAATAGGTTTGCAGATGCAATGGCCTCTCTTGGATCGTTGATTCCAAAAGACTCCTTTGGAGAGGTACAATACCTTATCATTTCAACACTCTAAATATGCAATTGTCCATGTTGAATCTAAAGATGAAAAGGATGTTTGCTTTATCCAGTTGGATCAATATGAGTCTTGGTAAATATAGATAATAGCCTTTCTCAAGTTTGGAACACTCCCATCTAACATGTCTCTAACTGATCAATGCACATTTTAGAAAAAAGTAGCTTGTTTCATTCTCTTAAGGGACGTGTTGTATAAACGTGGTTATGATGGAGTTCTCCTCCATTATCTTGAGTCTAGTGAGGCACAAAGAGCCATAGTTGAAGCCCATGATGGTACTTGTGGTGTTCATTTTAGTGGAATAGCCATTGCAAAGCGTATTTTACGCATGGGTTATTATTGGCCCAATGGAACGTTATTGTCAAACATTGTAAAAAGTGTCAAGAACATGCTAATTTAACTCATGTACCATCACAAGCTTTACAATGCATTCAAAGCCTTTGGACATTTTCACAATGGGGCCTATATCTAATTGGTAAAATTTCACCTCCTTCCTCGAGACAATATACATTCATCATCACAACCACTGAATACTTCACAAAGTAGGTTGAGGCAATTCCTCTAACCTATACGACAGGTTCTAGAATTGTGGAGTTTATACTTCACCATATCATTTGTCATTTTGGTATTCCCTCAAAAATCATTTCATACAATGGCAAGTATTTCAATAAAAAGGATGTTTGAGCACTTTGCAAGAAATATAACATTCAACATAGTTTCTCGACTCCTTATTATACATAAGCTAATGGATAAGCTGAAGCTTTCAATAAGACCTTAATTGCTATTCTCAAGAAACTTGTTAAAGAAAATCATAGATATTGGCATACACAAATTCCCTTGGCATTATGGGCTTATCAAAAATCCACACACCTACAGGGGAAACATCATTTTCATTGGTCTATGAAGGCGAAGCTATTATACCTCTTGACCTCAAGATATCTTCCTTGCAAATTTCTTTGCAAGAATTCGAGGATAACGATACTACTAGACAAGCATGTCTTGACCAACTCACACTTCTTGATGAGAGTAAGTCAATGCCTTAGAGCATTTACGAGTTTATCAATACTGCCTAAAGTGTGCTTACAACACTAAAGTTCATCTATGTGAATTCCAAGTAAGAGATCTTGTCCTTAAAGAGAATAAAAAAAACACCAATGCATTACCACATCTTCATGATAAATTCATAGCTAATTGGTTAGGTCCATACATTATTACTCAAATAGTGGGTAACACCACTTATAGGCTTGCCAATATAGAGGGAGAGGAAGAATCCTAACTACTTAATGTTATACACTTGAGAGTATTCTATGCATGATTTGATTTATATATATGTATATATACATGGCTAATACACAAAAATATTTGCATACATTTCATTCACAACATTGCATTTCATTTGCATACACATTGCATTGGCACAAATTTCATTTAACCACTTTGCACTCCCACCACATTGCACATTTCATATTAGGGATCATTTCTTAAGTTCAAGGTCTTCATTGGTCTAATAAAGTCATGTTGCCTTAATCAGGGACACCTTAGCAACATCACCTACACAATTCCATGATGCAGGAGCATCCGGAGGCAAAGCTGGCAATCTTGCGTCACCCAAAATGTATTTTTTTCTTAAGTACTAAAAGCGTCGCGATATCGCGACGCTTTTTGAAGAAGGGAACCAGCGAGCCAAACCGTCGCGATATCGTGACGTATTTTTGAAAAGCACAGTTGGGACACCAAACTATCACGAAATCGTGACATTTCTAAAGATGCACGGTCGGGACGCCAAACTGTCACGAAATCATGACGTTTCTAAAGCAGCGCAGTCGGGATGCCAAACTGTCACAAAATCGTGACATTTCTGAAGACGCACGGTCGGGATGCCAAACTGTCACGAAATCGTGACATTTCTGTTGCAACGTGGTCTGGACGCACAGTGGTCGCGAAATCGTGACACTTTCGAAAGCAGGATTTGAAGGCACAGGGAAATCTTTGACAAAAAGGTTCTAAGGCACAAGAATGGTCGCGAAATCGCGACACCTTCAAAGGCAAGCTTAAAGGACGTCACGAAATTGCAACACCTTCAAAGATAAAGTTTAAAAGACGTCGCAAAATCGTGACACTTCTGGGAGGCAAGACTTGGAAGCATAAAGACATCGCAACACCTTCGAAGGCAGAGCTCAAAGATGTCGTGAAATCGCAACATATCCGAAGGTAAGGTTCCATAATGCAAAGATGTCACAAAATCGTGACACTTTCGATCCAAGGACGTATGGAATGAAAAGATGTCACGAAATCGTGACATATCCGGGGGTAAGGTTCCACAATGCAAAGATGTCGTGAAATCGTGACATGTCGCGATTTCGCGGCCCAAGGGAGGAAGGCGAGTAAGAAAGGCCTAGACATCGCGATATCGTGACGTGTAGCGAAATCGCGGTCCCAAAGAGGAGAGAGAAAGTGCTGGGGCAAATACATCGCGATATCACGACAGGACGCTCATGACATTGACCAGCCGGTGACTACAGGGACCAGTGCAGAGGGACACGTGGCATGAAGTTATAGGTGGCTCGAGAGTATGAAGTGGTTACAGGAAGCATGGCAATAGGAAACGTGGCATCAACTGCAAATGACCATGGCACATTCTTATGAATGATTGACTTGGCAGTGGATCGACAGGCGGCTGCAGGGCATATCGCCACTATAGGCTATGATGTTTTGATGCACCTAGCAGCATCATGCAGGTAGGACAGAGCATTCGTGCGGGCGGTATGGGGAGTCTCGCATTCAAGTAATGATGGTCCAAAGAGAGTCGGGCCTGGGGGATGAAAAGGACCCACACTTTGCATAATGAAAAGGAGGTGGCGGTCGAGGAGAAGAGGGCATGCATGGTATTTAAAAAAAGAAAAAGACCTTTTGGAGGGGGGATTGATTTTTTTGGGTATGTAAGGAGAGACCTCTGTTTTAATGAAACGGGCTGAAATTTTGTCTGTGCATGGTTAATTCTGCATTCTTGCTGTGTGTTGTGTGCGGTCCTATACCAAGTGGTATCAGAGCAGGTTGGTTTTGAGAGTGCAAACCGATCGCCGAACAGAGATGCAGTTTGCACCAGGACCGTGGTTGTGGGGTTGTGAAGAAGAAGCAAGATGCCTCCACGAAGAGACCATGGTGGTATAAGGCATAGACGAGCAAGAAGGGAGGAGGTCGATTTGAGAGCCCTGCAGAGGCAAGTTGAGGCTCTACAAGAGGAAATTAGAAGATGAGTCGAGCCGAGAAGGGAAGAACCCAGCGAAGATGAAGTGTGGGAAGAAGAAGTTCCATCTGAGGATGAAGAGGCTTTGGAGCCAGTAGAGGCTAGGCTGTACAGGGCTATCTCCCAGATTGGGAAGAAGCCGAAATTTGACGTCTCGACTTACTCTGGAAACCTCAACCCTGAGGAATTAATAGACTGGATCAACGACATGGAGGAGTACTTCGAATACGAAGAGATCACAGATCCAAATCGGATCAAATTCACAAAAACCAAGCTGAAGGGGCATGCTAGCATCTGGTGGAAAGGAGTGCAGTTAGAAAGAAACAGAAGGGGAAAGGAAAGGATCACCAGATGGGATAGGATGGTAGAGAAACTAAAGAGGCAGTTCATCCCTACAGATTATGAGCTGGATTTATTGAAGAAAATGTAGAGTCTTCGACAGGCTAGTAAGTATGTCAATGAATATACAGAGGAGTTCTACCAGATTTCAATCAGAACCAGCCATTCGGAGGTGAACAAAGAGAAGGTCACACGTTACATAAATGGATTGCGAACCAGCATTCAAGAAGAGCTGGGGCTGGTTAGAATGAGCACAGTGGAGGATGCATATCAGTTTGCATTAAAAGTGGAAGAGAAACTAAATAGAAGGTTTGATGGTAAGTAGAGAGGGAAGGATAGGGGTGGAAGAGCTGGTGGAAGAGGCAGTGGTGGAAGATACAAAGATTTTGGAAAAGTTGCGGAAGCTAGTAGCAGCCAAAAACAGAAAGAGGTGAGAGAAGAGGATGACCGACGCCCATGCAATCAGAGCAACAACTACCCAAGAGGAAGAGGTAGGTCTGGGCGAGGGTTTGGAAGAGGTGTTTTTAGAGGAACCTACTTCAACTACGATGAAGAAGGACACAGGGCATACAACTACCCACAGCATCAAGAGAGGCCAAATCGAAGACCTGAGGGTCAGGCCCGAGCTACTGTAGCAGACGAAGGTGTAGAGTCTGAGCATTCAGAGGAAGCAAAAAGAGGGGAAACCATGATTATCAGAAGAGTCTTGCTAAATGAAGAAGAAAAGGCAGACCAAAGGAACAGCTTGTTTCGAACAAGATGCAAGTGCGCAGGCAAGGTCTGTAATATCATCATTGATAATGGAAGCACTGACAATTTGGTTTTCGAGGAAATGGTTTCCAAGCTACGGTTGGAAAGGAGAAAACACCCGCACCCTTATCGGATTGCATGGCTGCAAAAGGACCATCGGGCACTAGTAAGCGAGCAATGTCTGGTGAAGTTCAATATTGGAACTTATCGAGATGAGGTTTTATGTGACATCTTACCTATGGATGCATGTCACTTGCTGCTTGGGAGACCTTGGCAATTTGACCGAAGTGCTGTTCATGATGGTCGAGCCAACACATATTCTATATCAAATAATGGAGTTCACCATAAGTTAAAACCCCTAAAAGAGGCATATGAGAAAGTATGCAGCAGTGCACGAGTCTGTCTAGTTGATGGCTGAAGATTCTTGGAAGGCCTGAAGCTGGATCATGTGTGTTATGCTATAATCCCCAGAGTTAGGGAAGAAGGATGCAAGGAGATTCCAATGGAAGTCATGGGACCGTTAGAAGAATTCCCTGATATCATTTCTGACAATGTTCTTGAAGGTTTACCACCTGTTAGGAGGATCAGTCATCACATCGACTTGGTGCCTGGATCGAGCTTGCCAAACAAGGCCGCACATCGAATGACACCGGTGGAAACTGAAGAATTAAATCGGCAAGTTCAAGATCTGTTGAAGAAAGGCCTGATAAGGGAGATTATTAGTCCTTGTGCTGTACCAACAGTATTAGCACCCAAGAAGGATGGAGAATGGAGGATGTGCACCGACTCTCAAGAAATCAACAAGATCACCATTAAATACAGGTTTCCTCTGTCGAGAATGGATGATATCATGGACTGCTTGAGTGGAGCTGAGTACTTCACAAAAATTGATTTGAAAAGTGGATACCATCAGATCCGCATTAGAGAAGGGGATGAATGGAAGACAGCTTTCAAAACCAGAGAAGGGTTGTATGAGTGGTTGGTTATGCCATTTGGATTAACCAATGCACCTAGTACCTTTATGAGGTTAATGAACAAAGTTCTGAAGGAATTTCTAGGCAAATTTGTTATTGTTTACTTGGATGATTGTAGACACCAAAAAAGCACCAATCCGATTATGTGACTACAAACATTGATCACATTAACACACACAGCCCCAAGGGTAGCCCCCAGAGGTTAAACAGTGGTTCTAACCACTTACACAACAGTTTTGCAAGTCAAAAATCAGTTTGGCACCTTTTAGACACTTTATTTCTTATTCGTCCCACCCAGGGACGAGTGCGAATTTGTACTCGTCCTACCCAAGGACGAGTATGGATTTGTACTCGTTTCACCCAGGGACGATTACTAGCGCTCGCTTCGGGTGGGACGAATGCCAGGTTTGACCAACAAAAAGTCAGACCTCAGCGCATGACAACTCAGAACTACCACTCAGCTTTTCATGCATGACATAGGAGTGCGAGTGAGTTCTTTTGACAACACACATCTGCCAATTGACTTTCCCTTCACTGCATGGGAAGGAGAGTAAGCTTTTTAAGACAACTCAGATTTGCCACTTAGCTATCCCTTCATTGCATGGGAGTGCAAGTGAGCTTTGCTAAAACATGCAAAGACATGCACAGAGGCAATTAAGAAGCCCTTGATCAAGAAGAAGTCTTCTCTTCACAAACAAAAGCATTCATGCAAAGAAACACTTTTGCATGTTAATTCAAAAAGACCCCTTGGGTCTATAAAAACGGTGAGTTTTCTCACCCAAAAGGATATACAGAGAAGGAGCATTTTGAGCGACGAAGTGCTGCTAGTTCACTTATTGGCGATTTGTGCTTTCATAATCGTGGTATTTCTTTTAGTTTCATGTTTATGCTTTTGTCAAGTCTTTCATTTCATTTAGATTCATTTCAACCATCGTTAGATTCATCTTTTATTTTTCATACACAGGTGCTACTGACTTTCTTGTTTGTTTCTTTGAGTGCAGAGTTGCAGCATTAGAGGAGCGGCGAGGAGTCTACCTTACCAACGCAAGCGGCGGCAACATTTGGCCCGCCCATTCCAAACGTGGGCATGCGGAAGGAGGAAGACTAAGTCACAAATTGTAACAAAGACCAATTTAACGCTCCTAGCCCCTAAAAAGGGAGGAGACGTCTATGTAACCGAGGATAAGAAATTTGAATAAAGAGGGCTGTGATTTCCTTACATCTTTTCTTTCGTCTCCAATTTATCTCCTTTCCTTGTTTTTGTGCATAGGATTAAAGCGTTATATTTCGTCTTATATTGCATAATTATAGTTTTCCTTTTGTTTCCGGAATCTCGTGCTTTCAATGGCGATCACGGTGGGACCTCTGTCCTCTGTTTTTTTTAGGTTAACTTACTGATCTAAAATTGCTTGTTTTTTTACAGGTACCTATTTTTCAACATCAGACTGTTATTCGTCTCTGCAAGTGACGATTACAGAATTGTTACTCGTCTCACCCCGGGACGAATAAACTATTCGTTCCACCCTGGGACGATTACAAATCTGTTATTCGTTCCACCCTGGGATGATTACGGTCTGTTATTCGCTCCACCCAGGGACGATTATAATTTTTGTGCAATTTTCAGAGCAAATCAGAGACATCCTATTAGGCAGAGAAGAGGTAAGGGTTTTCTTTACAGCTTCTGTTAAATTTTTGTTTTTCTGTTTTTGGTTTTCAGTTTGAATGGCTTAGGGAAAGATTTCTTTTCGTTTGCTTGTTTCAATTTCGCAAAATTAAAACGAACCCCACACATCACGTTACATTTTAAACCAAGGCGTTGGTCGTAAGACCCCAACCCTTGAGCAAGACCAACGGTGGGTTCATCACCACCTTGGCTTAGCTTTGCATCCATTCCCCGATTGTCAACTCGTTGTTAGGCGTAAATCCCGACGAAAGCCGACCGAGTGTCGCCGGGGTGATTCCCATGCGCGCGAGGATAAGTCTTCTATGGTAGGTGCCATTAACAGGACAATCCCCCTTCCGTACCGCCTACGTACCACGTACCATCTGCTCTCACGTACCTATAGTCTCCCTCTCGTAAGGGCGGGTATATAGAGAGGTTGGTATATCGGCCTGGCTGGTATATTGAAGGGGCGACCATTTTGGGAGTTATAAGAGCCTTCATACTTGCATTTAAACGTTTCACAAAAATCTTCAAAAAACAAAACAAACAACAAAAACACACTAAACCAGATTTAGGGCACACTATTAATCTTTAAAAGAGATAAACATTGCTTGTGTGTGTATGCTATTTTCTGTTTAGACAAAAAAAATCAAAAATCAAAAAAATCATAAACAAAGATAAAAATCTACGCATTTTGTCACTCGCTCCAAAAAAGCTCCAAGGATTCCCGCAATCGCTTGGTCACTCCAAAATGCCCCAAAGGTGTCCATGAACCCTTTGGTCAACCCAAAAGCACCCCAAATGTGCCCATAAGTGATGCAAGGACCATACAACAAAATATGGGAAATTTTATATTTTTCCCTAAATTTTAGTGCATCTTGCTCGGGGCCATAACTTCTCAACCGTAGCTCCGATTGACTTGAAATTTTACAGGGAGTTAGTTGGGAGAATTTTAAACAAATATAATTCCCTAGAGTTGTATTTCCCAAGAAAACTCATTTTCGGGGCCAAATTCCATCATCTAGGGCCCCAAAATTAGGTTTTAAAATTGCCCACCTAATTTTTTGCACTTTTTGAGCTGTTTGGAGGTCAATATCTCCTAATGTATTTAGAGTTAGGACTTGAGACTTCATTTTTGTCTTATCTACTATAAGAGGGATGCGCACACCAATTTTGGGCCCCATCTGACTCATTTTCAATTTTTAGGGTTTTTAGAGAGACATCGCCATGGTGCTCACCTGCAGCCAAGCCCAATCACGGGCGAATGTTGTGGGGAATGTCCAAGGAGGCACGAGTCACCTCCGTTATAGTCCCCAAGATTTGGTCATACCACCTTGGCGACCTAACACACAAGGCAGTCCCCTCCACACCTTAACGGAAAGGGACTATAGGGGCACCTCTTCTAGGGGCACTCCTGTTCAGCATAGCACCCAACACACACCCTCCCATGAGGGGTACATCCATAGGAGAGCTCCCTTAGATGCTCGCTATGAGTGGTCACCATGCAATGAAGCACTAGGTCAACATAGGGTTCGACGGGAGGAACCACATGATTACACTATCCCTCCTTCACCCCCTCTAGTTGTCAGGACTACAAGGACAAATCCAGAGCACAAGGCTCCTCAGGCGGGGCGAGCCAACTCTTCCCATTCCTCTTTCACTTACAAAAGAGAGCACGAGGAAAACCCTTACCTTCCTCAAGAACAATATACATCGCGAGGAGCAACACGCCTCCGCAATTGCTAGCTTTCAGGATTACCTATTGAGGCCAAAGCCTCGGGGGAATGCCGCTACCCCCAACAGAGGGAGGCGACCTATAGAGATCTCGGATCACCATGACCGAGATAGATATCTAGGAGAGGCATCTAGGCCTTCTAGACATGAGACGATAGGACCAACTATCTTAGAATCGCCAAGCATATTGCAGGTCGGATGCAACTCACGATACTTGAGCTGGAACAACAACAGTTAGAGCAACAATATCTTTTAAATCAAGAGTGCCTTCAGCGCCAGGAGGATGAGTTGTTACAACACACTATGCAGGCGAAGACTCCAACCCCTCGCATGCATAAGACAAAACATTATGAGAGACACAACTGGGTGCAAGACAGGTCTCTACGACCTTATCAAACATTGCCCTCGATGCCTCCTAGACTTGAGCGGGAGGCCAATCCTAAGACCAATGACGGGTGCCTTCTTCAGGCGCCCACCCAGGTTCATGGACCACCCCCAAAAATTCTTCAAGAAGCCTCTGAGGAACCTGAGCGAGAAGAAGAGTGGACTAAAATGATATACCAAAGCATGGGGGGTGCTATCCAGCCACCCCTCCCAAGGCATCAAGTTTCCCATAACTTGCAACGGGAACAAATCAAACAGGAGGAGCTCAAATCCCTCGATACAAGCAATGCACTCGCCCAAGCACTTAGAGTCGGTAGAGACCAAGATTTTGGGGCCCCAAAAGCCCAACTCACGTGAAACTCCTCTCAAAGAGGATCAACCCCTGGTTGTAGAGCTACCTGATGATGAGGTCTTCCATATCTTAGAATCACCAGATTTTGATGAGCCTGACTCTCTCGCCAAAGACGAGTCAGCATATGCAATAGTGCTATGGGACCCGTTCGAGTCTGACATCACTAATTCACAGGTGGTCCCCATGGATGAGCATCACAAAATTCTCCTAACATTACTCCCTTTGGAGGCTCCCATCGAGCCCGTGCCATTGCCAGAAAATCTGGTCCCCCCGCAAAGCGCAGAACAACCCCATCGGGACCATGTCAATCTGCTCGAGCCGAACGAGCTTAGCATGTCGCAGATAGCTGTCGGGGCCAACGAGGGCCTTTGGATCATCGACAATGATTACGAAGATGAAACTGAGATGGCTTATCTCAATCATGCACGACGACACAATCACCCTGTCACCCATGACGAACTAATGGCCCAACTAGGCATAAGACTAGGGCATGAGTGGCGCATAGACCCAGCCCACTGGCATCACATGTTGATCCCACTCCTTTGGGAAGATCGCGAGCACCTTCCACCCAGAGATATCATAGCACCATCAGTGCCGAAGGCAGACCTTGCCCTCCTATCCGTGCATAAGGCCGATCCATTCGTGCCAATTCCTACAGAGCCAGATCCGGTGCACAAAGATCATCACGCTGGGGGTACCTCTATTCCCTGAAGAGCCAGTGGGTTACACCAAATGCTCCAAAGGTGTCCATAAACCCTTTGGTCAAACCAAACGCTCCAAAGGTGTCCATAAACCCTTTGGTCAAACCAAAAGCTCCAAGGATTATCGTAATCTCTTGGTCAATCCCAAAAGCTCCAAGGATTATCGCAATCGCTTGGTCATCCCCAAAAGCTCCAAGGATTATCGCAATCGCTTGGTCATCCCAAAAGCTCCAAGGATTATCGCAATCTCTTGGTCATCCCAAAAGCTCCAAGGATTATCGCAATCTCTTGGTCATCCCAAAAGCTCCAAGGATTATCGCAATCTCTTGGTCATCCCAAAAGCTCCAAGGATTATCGCAATCTCTTGGTCATCCCAAAAGCTCCAAGGATTATCGCAATCTCTTGGTCATCCCAAAAGCTCCAAGGATTATCGCAATCTCTTGGTCATCCCAAAAGCTCCAAGGATTATCGCAATCGCTTGGTCATCCCAAAAGCTCCAAGGATTATCACAATCGCTTGGTCATCCCAAAAAGCTCCAAGGATTATCACAATCACTTGGTCATCCCAAAAGCTCCAAGGATTATCAAAATCTCTTGGTCAACCCTAAACCCAAATATAAACTTGTCAAAAAGCTCCAAGGATTACCACAATCGCATGGTCAACCCAAAAGCTCCAAGAGTTACCATAACTGCTTGGTCAACATAAGTATTCAAAAATCAACAAAAACAACACAAAAATCAAAATCACAAAAACAATTGCATTTCAATTCCATGCATTCTCATAAAAAATCAAAATCACAAAAACATTTGCATTTTCCATACATTCTCATAAAAAAAAAAAATGAAATCACCAAAACATTTGCATGCATTTTCATAAAAATCAAAATACAAAAATATAGGTTGCATTAAACATTGCATCCATCCCTTGCATACTTCGATAGGTCATACAAGTCAAAAGCACCATAGGCTGTCATTACTTGGCAATTCCATCATTTCCACCTCAAATCCATTTTCATAAACGCATACATCCAAGCATATCACCTTTTTATTTTAGCATAGTCGGTTGTTTCCTAATGTATATAGGGTTTTCGTCATTCGGATGTCTTTAAATTTCTAGGCAAAAATTGTACACAGTTAAACAGATTTTACACGGGAAAGTTTTACTTGGATCACACCTTGTTACGTCGCATCCCAACACAAATTAACACACATAAAAATTCCTAAGTTGTGTGAACGAAAGATGAAACCCGCACCGTAATCCCGGTCACCATAAGCGAAACGGCTATCTTGCTTATCCCCCGTGCGAATTGACCCTAGGAATGCCGAGAGTTGGCAAAAGGACAAGCATCCTCCCTACCCAATTCCCCATGAATCCCAAGTTCTCAAAAGTTGCAAAAACATCAAAAATTTGCAAAACGTCAAAACACTAAAATTTGACATCCTACAGTGCACACATCAAAAGGCACGTACAATAGTGATTCTCGTCACTCCCTATCCCTTGCTCAAAAAAAAAAAAAAAAAAAACATCAATAAAACAAAATAAACAGTGATCTTATCACTATAAAGAGCAAGTATCCCAATACAATTGAAGAAAAGCAGGGAGTCGAACTTGAATCCCTGGAACTCTCAGCATTTCGACAGGTCATGAGGCAAGCTTCAAGTACCGGTTTGGTTGATAGCCTATCAGTCACTGATAGTAAACCTCCCGCATGACGATATATCTGTCACATTAACTTGTGTATAGATCAATGTTTGCATGTGGATGAGCTAGCTTATGGTATCCTAGATAGCATCGCAGATTAATCTGACTAAATACAATAAAGGAGTTAGTGGAGCTAATTAGGTGATCCTCAATACAGGTTCGGTTGAAAGCCCATCTGGCACTGGCGGTATCCTGATGAATACCACATAAACGAACTCAATTGCACACACAGGGATGTGAAATAACTTGGTTAAATTCAAGTCGAATTTATACCTTGTTCAAAAGTCTTGCGAGATAAATGTACAGTCTTGGCTAGTTAGTTAAAATATCTGAATCTCAGAAAAGCTTAACTACATTTTAAAAACAACTGTCACATTTTATTCCGTACATCACCATCAAAATATATGCAAAATACAAAAACAAAGTTTTCACATGCAAAGTCATTTCACAAAGTCATCCCATTAGTATAGCAAGTCAGTCAAATCTTGTACAGTCTATGGTGCATCGACACATCATCAACACCTCATTTCATTCATTCCCTATCCATACATCATACAAATTAGAAACATCACATTCATAATCGCCTCTGCATACATCAAACACATACATAAAAACACGCAAAACAACAAAAAAAAAAAAAAAAAAAAAACACAACAAAACAACCAAAATATAAAAATGACAAATGCCAACAAAAACACTAAAAATTGCCGGACAAAAGTGCTCTTGCACTTAACCTCTTGGCATAAGAAAACTGATGTCGGGGTCTACCTTGTCGTTATCCTACTCCCCAAGAAGGCTACCATAGCCGGACCGCTCCACGGGAAGACGGATTTTCGCCAATGTTACCCCCAAATGGCATCCCAAAATGGGTTCACACCCACCAAAAATAGGTCAAAAGAATCGAGAAACTGCTCGAGCATTCAACGGACAACATCTAAAGGCACCCTCACTTAAGTCATCTTGGGTCAAGCGACTCGTCGCTTTTCTCATGGCAGTCATTCCTTCATCGATTCGTCGCTTGAGGGGGTAGTCACACTTAAGTCACCAATCAACAAACACACACCCAATCAAGGCAATGGCATGCATTCAAAGAATCATTGACAAAGACAATCACGCTCCTGCTTGGGGCAGCAAACAAGCAATTATCACAAAATTGATCAAACACTTGGCATTCCCGAAGCATGAACACAAGGTTCCCCCGTGGATAAAAGGTTGCGCCCTTTGCCTATTCATGACTGATCAATGTCCAAGCTCAAGTCACACCTCACCAAAATAGGTTAATACTTGAAATCAAATTCCTTAGCTCGTCGAAGCAAGGATTCAAGAATGCATGCCCTTTCCATGCTTGGGGCATCAAGAGTTGGTTAGGTTACTGAGAAACCCTAATCATTAGTGCTTTGGTTATCTATTTTTGCTCGACGCTGTGCCATGCACAACGCTTCCCAAAAAGGGGCATCTGTAGACACCAAAACAGCACCAATCCGATTATGTGACTACAAACACTGATCACATTAACACACACAGCCCCCAAGGTAGCCCCTAGAGGTTAAACAAGTGGTTCTAACCACTTACACAACAGCTTTGCAAGTCAAAAATCAGTTTGGCACCTTTTAGACACTTTATTTCTTATTCGTCCCACCCTGGGACGAGTGCGAATTTGTACTCGTCCTACCCAAGGACGAGTATGGATTTGTACTCGTTTCACCCAGGGACGATTACTAGCGCTCGCTTCGGGTGGGACGAATTCCAGGTTTGACCAAAGAAAAAGTCAGACCTCAACGCATGACAACTCAGAACTACCACTCAGCTTTTCATGCATGACATAGGAGTGCGAGTGAGTTCTTTTGACAACACACATCTGCCAATTGACTTTCCCTTCACTGCATGGGAAGGAGAGTAAGCTTTTTAAGACAACTCAGATTTGCCACTTAGCTATCCCTTCATTGCATGGGAGTGCAAGTGAGCTTTGCTAAAACATGCAAAGACATGCACAGAGGCGGTTAAGAAGCCCTTGATCAAGAAGAAGTCTTCTCTTCACAAACAAAAGCATTCATGCAAAGAAACACTTTTGCATGTTAATTCAAAAAGACCCCTTGGGTCTATAAAAACGGTGAGTTTTCTCACCCAAAAGGATATACAGAGAAGGAGCATTTTGAGCGACGAAGTGTTGCTAGTTCACTTACTGGCGATTTGTGCTTTCATAATCGTGGTATTTCTTTTAGTTTCATGTTTATGCTTTTGTCAAGTCTTTCATTTCATTTAGATTCATTTCAACCATCGTTAGATTCATCTTTTATTTTTCATACACAGGTGCTACCGACTTTCTTGTTTGTTTCTTTGAGTGCAGAGTTGCAGCATTAGAGGAGCGGCGAGGAGTCTACCTTACCAACGCAAGCGGCGGCAACATTTGGCCCGCCCATTCCAAACGTGGGCATGCGGAAGGAGGAAGACTAAGTCACAAATTGTAACAAAGACCAATTTAACGCTCCTAGCCCCTAAAAAGGGAGGAGACGTCTATGTAACCGAGGATAAGAAATTTGAATAAAGAGGGCTGTGATTTCCTTACATCTTTTCTTTCATCTCCAATTTATCTCCTTTCCTTGTTTTTGTGCATAGGATTAAAGCGTTATATTTCGTCTTATATTGCATAATTATAGTTTTCCTTTTGTTTCCGGAATCTCGTGCTTTCAATGATATACTGATTTTTAGCAGAAACTTAGAGGAGCACCTGATGCACATCAGGAAGGTTCTTGAGAAACTGCGGGAGGAGCAGCTTATTGATCAATATGAAGAAGTGCAACTTTGTGAAGAAGGAGTCGGTATACCTGGGATTTGTCATATCAGCAAATGGTCTCAAGATGGACCCCGAAAAGGTGAAGGCTATCCTCGAATGGCCTGTCCCAAGGAGTGTGACCGAGGTTAGATCATTTCATGGTCTGCCGTTTCTATAGAAAATTTATTAGAAACTTCAGCAGTATTTGTGCATCTCTTACTGAGACAATGAAGGGAAATAAGAAGGAATTCCAGTGGACAGTTGGAGCCAATAAAAGCTTTGCTATGCTGAAGAAGAAGACCACTAAGCAACCCATTTTAGCACTTCCAGATTTCAATAAGGTGTTTCAGGTAGACTGCGATGTGAGTGGCAGTGCGATAGGAGCCGTCTTGAGCCAAGAAGGTAGGCCTGTAGCTTATTTCAGCGAGAAGCTCAATGATGCCAGGAGAAAATATTCGGTATATGATCAAGAGTTTTACGCCATAGTTCAAGCACTCAAGAAATGGAGGCACTATCTATTGCTGAAAGAGTTTGTTCTCTATATCGACCATCAAGCGCTGCAGTTTATTAATAGTCAGGGAAAATTGAATCAGAGACACCTGAAATGGGTAGAGTTCCTGCAGAGCTATACCTTTGTGCTGAAGCATCGAAGTGGAAGATCCAATAGGGTGGCAGATGCATTGAGTAGGAGGCAATGTCTGATGACAAAAATGAGAGTGGAGGTTGTAGGGTTTGCTGAGCTCAAGAACTTATACCTTGCAGACCCCGATTTCGTAGAAGCTTGGAAAGCCTGCACTGCACCTGTTGCGTTGGACAGGACTAGATGGTTAGATTACCTGATTCAAGATGAAATGCTATTTAAGGGGAATCAATTGTGCATTCCAAGGAGCTCAATGAGAGAGAACCTCATTAAAGAAAAGCATAGTGGGGGTTTAGCTGGACACTTTGGCCGTGACAAGACCATCTCATTGGTTAGTGAAAACTATTACTGGCCACAATTACAGCAGGATGTGGCAAAGTTTGTGCAGAGTTGTAGGATTTGCCAGATGGCAAAGGGCGTGAGGCAGCCTACTGGTTTGTATCAACCACTACCTATACCTGAGCGGTCGTGGGAAGATATTAGTATGGATTTTGTGCTCGGTTTACCCAGGACGCAGAGGGGGCACGATTCCATATTTGTGGTAGTGGACAGATTTTTGAAAATGGCACATTTTATCCCATGCCAGAAGACTAGCGATGCGGTCCATGTAGCTGGTTTGTTCTTTAAGGAAGTGGTACACCTTCATGGGCTACCAAGAAGCATTGTGTCGGACAAGGATACCAAGTTTGTAGGTTATTTTTGGAAGACCCTGTGGAAGAAGCTGAGGACGGAGTTAAAGTTCAGTTCTGCTTACCACCCGCAAACAGATGGCCAAACAGAGGTGGTTAATCGGAGTTTGGGCAACCTACTACGATGCTTGGTAGGGGACAAGCCCAAGGGATGAGATCTAATTCTGCCGCAAGCTGAGTTTGCATATAACAGCTCGGTCAATCGGAGTACCAACAAGTCACCATTCCGGATTATCTATGGGAGCGACCCATGAAACGCTTCAGAGTTAAGAAGGCTGGAGACAAGGGAGAAATGTAGTGCTGAGGCAGAAGACTTTGCCGAACACTTGAAAGGAGTGCATGAGGAAGTGACAAGACACATTGCCAAGATGAATGCTCAATATAAGGTGAGGGCGGATAAAAAATGCAGAGCTAAGGAGTTCCAAGTAGGAGATTTTGTCATGGTCCATCTGCGGAAGGAACAGTTCCCTGCCAAGACATACAAAAAACTCAAAATGAAGAAATTTGGGCCATGCAAAATCATTGGCAAACGGGATTCGGGTAATGCCTACGAGGTGGAGTTACCAAGTGAACTTAACATCTCCCCGTGTTTAACATCTCAGATTTGGTTGAGTATCATGAAGGAGAAAGCAGTGAGATACCCAATCCAGAGTTATGGAGCATTCCAGCAACCATCCCATTTGTGGACGAGATAGAAGAAGTTCTGGATATGCGTGAGGGCCGGAGTACTCGAAATAGGAGTTATTCTGAGTATTTAATCAAATGGAAGGGCCGAACCATAGAAGATGCGACTTGGCTATCCAAGGCGGAGGTTGATCGTTTGGGTCTACCTCAGTCAAATCAGAAGTGAGGTCACTTCTCAAACCCACCTCGGGTGTCTGATGCAGGAGCATCCGGAGGCAAAGCTAGCAATCTTGCATCACCCAAAATGTATTTTTTTTCTTAAGTACTAAAACTATCGCGATATCGTGACGCTTTTTGAAGAAGGGCACCAACGGGCCAAACTGTCGCGATATCGCGACATATTTTTGAAAAGCACAGTCGGGACGCCAAACTATCGCGAAATCGTGACATTTCTGAAGACGCACGATCGGGATGCCAAACTGTTGCAAAATCATGACATTTCTAAAGCAGCGCAGTCGGGACGCCAAACTGTCGCAAAATCATGACATTTCTGAAGACACACGGTCGGGACGCCAAACTGTCACGAAATCATGACATTTCTATTGCAACGTGGTCTGGACGCACAGTGGTTGCAAAATCATGACACTTTCGAAAGCAGGATTTGAAGGCACAGGGACATCTTTGACAAAAAGGTTCTAAGGCACAAGAATGGTCGCGAAATCGTGACACCTTCAAAGGCAAGCTTAAAGGACATCGCGAAATCGCGACACCTTCAAAGATAAAGTTTAAAAGACGTCATGAAATCGTGAAACTTCTGGGAGGCAAGACTTGGAAGCATAAAGACATCGCAACACCTTCGAAGGCAGAGCTCAAAGATGTCGCGATATCATGACATATCCGGAGGTAAGGTTCCACAATGCAAAGATGTCGCAAAATCGCACCATTTTCGATCCAAGGACGTACGGAATGAAAAGATGTCACAAAATCGTGACATATCCGGGGGCAAGGTTCCACAATGCAAAGATGTCACGAAATCGTGACATGTCACGGTTTCACGGCCCAAGGGAGGAAGGCGAGTAAGAAAGGCCTAGACATCGCGATATCGCGACGTGTAGCGGAATCGCGGTCCCAAGGAGGAGAGAGAAGCCTAACATCAAAACGTTGCGATATCGTGACCAAAGAGGAGAGAGAAAGTGTTGGGGCAAATACGTCGCGATATCGCGACAAGATGCTCATGACATTGACCAGCCGATGACTGCAGGGACCAGTGCAGAGGGACACGTGGCGTGAAGTTACAGGTGGCTCGAGAGTATGAAGCGGTTACAGGAAGCATGGCAACAGGACACGTGGCATCAACTACAAACGACCATGGCACATTCTTATGAATGATTGACTTGGCAGTGGATCGACAGGCGGCTGCAGGGCATACCGCCACTATAGGCTATGATGTTTTGATGCACCTAGCAGCATCATGCAAGCGGGACAGAGCATTCGTGCGGGCGGTATGGGGAGTCTCGCATTCAAGTAATGATGGTCCAAAGAGAGTCGGGCCTGGGGGATGAAAAGGACCCGCACTTTGCGTAATGAAAAGGAGGTGGCGGCCGAGGAGAAGAGGGCATGCATTGTATTTAAAAAAAGAAAAAGACCTTTTGGAGGGGGGATTGATTTTTTTGGGTATGTAAGGAGAGACCTCTGTTTTAATGAAACTGGCTGAAATTTCGTCTGTGCATGGTTAATTCTGCATTCTTGCTGTGTGTTGTGTGCGGTCCTATACCATTCCACCAAGTCAAATTGTCATTCGCATAAACCACACATTCATAATTCATAGGTGTTTTCAGTCACTTAGTCACTTCTAGTGTTTTAAGCAACCTCCTCAAATGCATGTCGAGTTTTTTAGGACCATCACACATTTTCACTAAGAAAATTTTATGTTTTGGGAATTGACTCCAAAACATTCTTGAACAAAACACAATTTCATATATTAAAATATCTTGTGTCAAAGAGGGATAACACCATCCTTGGTCTGAACCTTGAAGTGAAAAGGGCCATCCTTGCTAGTCCCATCATGCCACATAGTCCACAAAAATAGTGGTTTTCACCACTATCACAATTGCTTCAAAATTCAAAAGATATATTAGTAAGGATAGGGTATAATTCTCATCACACTTAGTTTGAGAATACGATTCCCCAAAGCTCTAAAAATTTTACATCACACACCATTGATCATCAGGTTGTAAGGATCATACTATATTTCAAGTCAAATGGTTAAGTAGTCATCCCCAAAACTTAAGAGATCAAATCCTTGGACTATGGGATTAGCTTCCACTAGAGCTACAGATGCTTGACTAGCAGTGGAGTACACTCATGCGTGGCGATACATCTCTCTTAAAGAGATCTTTGATCGTACATACAGACAAGCTAGCTTCTTGGTTTCATCCATAATAGGTTTACCCAATATAATCAAGATGAGTAAACAAACTCACTTGCACACACATTGGTTCTTGATTACCTCGAGTCATTACCATGCTCTTAATTCGGTAATGAATTTATTGCACACATATTTGGTCCTAGAGGAATTAGGTAGTTTTAGTGAGTTTGTTTGATACCACTAGTATGTCCGAGTCTCTACAAAACCATCTATTTTCATATCAACATCCATATCTTCTTCCATATCAACATCCATATCTTCTTCCATGTCAACATCCATGTCATTTCATGCGTCATTCATTCCATATGCCACCAATGTTGGTGCCTCTTATTAAACAACAATGCTAGAATATGACCATACAAGATCTAAACTATGAATGGTCATTAGAATCACTACATTCCATACCTTGCATTAATAATCCATAACGTATCATATGCATTCATCATCCATATAAACATGCATTCCACAAAAAGTATTCAAATAAAAATATAACATAAAAAGTAAAAAGCCATGTATATATATAAATATCACATGTACAATGAGTGCCAAAAGGCTACATACAATGGAGCACCAAGGATAATATACAAAAAGTGCATCTAAGAACTAGTTGCACCCTCTAAGAGGACCTCTATTACCTATAAGGAGCCCTAGACCTAGAGTTATGCCTAGACTCACTATGCCCACCAACCTTGAATACAAATATAGGAGGATCTGGAAGAGGAATATGATGCTCTATCAACTTATCCTCCAAAGCCTTGATGTACCTCTACCAAGACCAAAGGTGCACTATGTCAACATCATGATGATGCTGCCTAGAAGAGGAATATGATTCTCTATCAACTTATCCTCCAAATCCTTGATGTACCTCTATCGAGACCGAAGGCATGCTATGTCAACATCATGATGATACCCCCTCTCTGTCATCTCTACCTGGAACCACGCAACCCTCTCATCCCGAGCTATCACCATCATGTACCACTCTACCACATGCTACTTCAGTCTTGTCCAATCCTCCTTGCTCTATTTTGGATGTCCATCTAGAGTATCCTCTTCATCCTTCCCATCTACCCCATTATTAGGAGCCTACCTAGTTGCACTCATAGTCATCCTACTTCGACTATCTGATTGAAGGCACTTCTATCGCTTGGGGGTATCATGGGTCACCTCTCCCTTAGCCTCATCCCCATATACACTAGCCACTACTTGAGCTGGTGACCATGGTGGTTGTGTAGTGAACCATACCTCATAATCTATAGTAGTTACCACATCATCCACATTCGGGAGATCTATCTCCTTGTCATCCTCATAGGTCACCCTCGATGGCTCCACACATGGTAGTTCTATCTCCTTTTGATGCTTTATATAGAGCACTGGCTCATCAAGAAACCCCTACCTCAGGTTGAACTATCAAAGAACTCATGAGAACTAAAAATACTCAGCCTCATTTTGATATCTCCCAACCACCCACCTTGTCTACCATACCTGTCATAGATACTGTCTCTGATCCACCTGCTGCCCTACCATAGCCTCCATGTCATCTGGGCAAATATCAATCCAACCCATAAATCCCTATACCACTAAATTATCTATATAGGATGGATAGATTGTACCTCCTTCACCATTGCCCATATCCTAGCATAGGGCTACCCCCTATCCCATCCTACTGCTAGTAGATCCTCCGGTCATGCCATGCTAAAATGCTCCCATCTCCAACACTGCAACATTAAGCTACATCCTAATACCTTCATCTCCTACTGCCTCACCTCATAGAGCTCTTGATATACCTATGCCAATAATCCAGGAACCCATGCATACACCTACCACATAGTGAGCATGTCACTCACAAACCCTATCATGTTCCAAGGGAACCTACATCCAGTACTGTTCGGGACCACGATGTTGACCAACATGAACATGACCAAAGCACAAAGGGCATCCAAATCCTTGTCCACATACATGGAAAAGTAAGGTATACCCCCACTCTCCACCCTTATACTCTACTAGCCATCACAAAATATCTTCTTCATCTCCATCCCCCGATTGCATCCAACCTCGACGTGACTCCCCTCCACTATCACCTTGAGGATATGATATACATCCTCCAATGTAAGGTTCACCTCTCTTGTAGGAATTTGAAAGGTTACCCTATCGGGATACCACCTCTTCGCTACCTATGTCAATCCAGGATACCTCTGCTAGCCCCACTACCTCCAGTAAATATGAATCTTCCTTCACTAGTGTCTTCCTTATCCCTAGAATGAAAGGCGAGAACCAACGTAGAGCCTCCAAAATCCTAAGTTGTAGCACAATACAAATAATTTTATTAAAAAAATCATCACAGTAATTTTTTGCACAAAAATAAGGGAATTACCTCAATAGCTCACACTCCAGCTTCTACCTCGACCTCCACATCCGCTACCACCTCCGCCATAGCTTTCATGCCTAATTCACTCCACCTCACTCCACTGCACTCCACTCTACTTTCCAAAACATAGCTTTTCAATCTCATAAGCACACAAATGAGCTCAAAGTTTTGCCAAAAAGCTATTTATAGCTGCTTCAGGCACCTTGAGATGCCCATCGGTGTTTCCTAGTGCACTGAACTGCACTAGGGCGTTTGTAGATCATCCAAACATCTATGGGCGTCTCTGCATGCCAAAAGTGCCAACTGATGTTTGGCATCAATTTTGAAAAAAGATAAATTCTTACAAACCAATGGCTTATCCCCATAAAATCACTTCATATTGCAGTCATACATATGTTTCATCACATTAATAGGTTTTGTGAAGATTCCAACTGATTTGGATGTTTAATATTTGTTTACAACCACAAAATGCAAATCCATTTAAAAAGTTACAAAAGCATTCCAAAATAGTCTAAATCTTCATAAAACGACCATAATATTCATTCTCATCATTAGTACATCATTTTCACATCATCAATATCATTCCATATCATCATTTGCATTTTTGCCAAGTTCAAAAAACATTCAAGTGAACCTTGTATCTAGTGGGTTTTTATATATACTTGGCGATTGCAGCGATTTGCATCCATGCAACTTGGTAAGATGAATAACCTACCATAAGGACATCTGGTAATTTTCATTATTCCATATCTCTTTGTTTGAAATCAACATCACATTTGGTACTTCACATTTTGAGTGAAACCTTGCCAAGAATAATTTGCACAAAATTTGTTATTGATGGCCTAGTTCGTGGGGCTTAGAACATGGAAAAAATTACATTTCATCATTCCAAATCTCCTTGAAAGTCATCATGGCAATTGGCCTTAACTAGGGTGATTGGTTTTGATCATAGGAATTATATGACAATCACTAGTTAGCCCTCCGAAGTTGACTATTTTTATTTTTGCATATTCATCCTTGCATATCAATGACGTCGAAAGACACATTCTTCAGTAGCATCGAATAACCCAAAATTTGGGGCAAACACATTTGGTTTTGACTTTTCCTCAATGAGATATATCTTACATGATCATGGCATCTACACTTGGCAAAAATCCCTTCATCTGTTAGGGTAAAAATAGACACATTTTTCACAAAACCCTTCATTTATTGGGGCAAAAATAGACACATTTTTCATCACATTTTCCACAAAACCCTTCATCTATTGGGGTAAAAATAGACACATTTTTCATCACATTTTCCAAAAAACCCTTCATCTATTGGGGAAAAAATAGACACATATTTTCATCACATTTTCCACAAAACCCTTCATCTGTTGGGGCAAAAATAGACACATCATTTCACATTTTTCACCAATTCCCTTCATACTGTTGGGACAAAAATGGTATTACATTTCCATAATCCATTTGCATATATTTTTCAATTGGCTCATAAGATTCATCCAAAAAATCATTCGCCAATTGAGGGGGTAAGCTACACAAAATTCAAATTCTTTCATTCTTTTATCTTCAAGCTCGTGTTTCACATCTCAAGAGAAAGTTGCTTCTGCACCTTGCCCAAACAGGTGTCTTGTATTATTGTACTGCATTGTGTTTCATGCAACATAGTATAAAAAGGTGTATCTGTAGACACAAAAATCTAGCCACTTGTCATCCATCCAGGTTTTGCCACCATTTCCACCCATTATTCATATATTTATATATACTTATATATATATATATATATTTAAATATTAATATATTATATATATTTAATAAATATATAAGTGAATTGATACCAACCTTTTGATTTCACTTAATCCTATCCATCCAACCATATCAAAACATGCTACACCCCAGATTTAATATCCACCCTGCGATATGCTTTTATCTTAGCCACACGATTAGTGTCGTTGAAACTATAACATACCCTAGGTTTGATTATTAATAGAAGCCTTTTTGATGGCTTGACCCCTAAGTTTTTTGAGTAAGCATCCTAAGTTTCCTTAAGTTCTTGGCTACCTGAGTTCCCTTCTAGTATCCACGTACTCTCGTCAATCATCCTCACTCACCATAGCCCTTGCACCTATCACTACATCTTTTGTCTAGCCATATCTGCTTCTACAGATCTTCACCTTAGCCTTCGAACACCTTTGAGCTCTTCCTCTCCATTTTGAGTATCTCTAGGCACCTTCTACCATTCCTAAGTGCCCACGAGCATTTTTGCGGCCACTGAGCACCCACGAGCATTTTACACCAGATATTTTAAGCCCTACTAGATCTCAGGTGATGCTAGGACATAACCACACCAATCCACTACAACACATTACATCAGATCAGAGTGAAAAATAAGCAAGGTAAATCAAAGTCATTTTTGTTATATTTTATTATGTTGTTAGCATCTATTCACATTTTGTTATTGCATAGCTAGGATTTAGTCTTGATTTTTGAGGGTCTCACATAGTGGAGCCCTCATTGTTATTACTAACTCATTTGCTATTTTCTTATGTGCAGATCTGGTAGCATTACACTAGCATTGGATAGTTGCTTAAGTTGGAGTGGCCCAACATTGGATAATCAGAAGCCCACTCACTTATGTTGGGAGCAGAGACACATTTTTAGACACCACCAACGTTGTAGCTAGGATTTCAGAGAACCCTAGCATTATGTATATTTGTATCAAAGAATTTAAAGATTCTTACTATAACAATGTAGTTTTGATGCTCCCCCATTAATAAAAATCATTCATTGTGCAATATTGTCTTTTTGAATTTAATCTATAGCTTGTTATTTGGTGTTGCGTTTTTATGTTCAAAAATATCATGCAATTGGAGGAAGTAGGCCATAACTTGTAGATGTATTAGTGGTTCCAAAGTTCTTTTACAAGTGTAATGTGGTATTATTTTAAGTGTTGGCATAAAAATGTAGTCCCATGTATTTAGTGGTATCAAATAACACAAGGGGTTCTTGCTCCATGTGGTAAAGCTTGTAAAGTGTGAAGCAACCATGTTGAGGCATGTGGGTCTAGTGGTAGGCTCCTTTTAATTTTGTTTGGAATAGAGTCACAGGGTGAATTATCTTTAGTTATTCTAAAAGTAGATGGATCAAAGGGTTCATCTAAACCTTATTCTTGCGCTCTTCTTGATGACTTCTTTGGATTCTTCTTTTGTAGCAAAGTCACTAGGTGGGGGGTACTACTTACTAGGACATAGGTACCCACCATAACATTGGATTGGAGATGGTGACTTCTTCTAGGTCCTTTAGTAGTGAAGTCACTATGTGAATCTACAGAGTCCTTCAACAAGGTAATAATCATGGCCTTCATCGAAACCATGGTTTGAATTTTTAATAAAGGGATGAAATTTTATAATTCAAGTCCCATTGGGTGTGCCAATTTGAAATTTTGGACATTGAATGTGATACCTACACCTCCTTGGGCATCATGATCTCTTGTGGTTTTAATTTTTGGCCCTACAATGTCCTTTTAAGCTAGTGTGTTTGATGCCCTACACCTCGCCTTGGGGGCGTTAGTCTTGGGAAGTCTAAGGAAGCATGGGACGTGGCTCCCATCAAACGAGCTCTAGGGTTTTTTTACCTAAGATCGACTCCTTACTTTTGGATGTGATCTTTGGATCTTATCTTCTCAGTGCCGCATTAGATTACTCCTAAAAAACTACTTTAGGAAAAAGGGAAAAGAAAAGAAATCATGAAAATATGCAAAAAATAAACTATAAAAAGTAAAATTATGGAAAGTAAAACCTACCTATCCTATCTAAGAGTGGTAACGTACCAAAGAAAATAATAATATCCCTCATGCTCTGACAAGTTTGAGTGAAAATATGCACAATGATTGACAGTGCATGAGGAACACAGGTGCTCCTAAGAAACATGCAACAAAATAGTAGGATAAGGATTTTATAAGTAGTCACAAAATCTTATTAGTTTGAACTTCGAGTTACATACATGCAAAGAGAAAAGGTTTAGAAACTATCAATTGTAAAAGGCTCAAGCTAGGCTAAGACATAAAATGGAATGAATGAAAGCATACCTCAGAAGGATGGATGGATTTCAATGCCTTATAAAGAGAAGAAGAGAGATATTTATAGAAAATACATGTGACTCTTCCCCCTAAATATTCAAAATTTTCTCCTTTTAAAATTCTCACTTTTCAGTTCTTTTTTATTAATTACACATAATATTAAGGCTTTAAAATATAGATGAAGTCTTATTATCCATTCTAGGGATCTATCGTATGGATATTTTGCCTTTAATGCATTAAGTTTCATGGACGCTCCTTTAAAAATCCCATGTTGATGCTTTAAAAGTTGTACCTTTTTTGCACATGGAGGGTTGTGTGCCTAGGGAACTCGATACTCTTGTAATATGTAAGGGGTCCAAGGTCTATTGGTTGTGCAACCTGATTCTAATTTGGAGGCTCTGTTTTAGCCATGTTTGGACCCACTTTACGAAATGATATGGGTGTTATGTGGTTGTGTGTCAAATCGCATGTCAATCCAAGTTTTTTTGTGAATTACTATATTCGATTTTTTTTGATAAAAAATTAATTTTCCGAAAATAGTATTACTAAAAACAAAAAATTTTGACGAAAAAATAATTTGCCAAAAATAGTAATTATTACAAACGAAAATTTTATTACAAAAAATAATTTTTCAAAAATAGTAATTACTAAAAATGGCAAATTTTGATAGAAAAGATAATTTGCCAAAAATAAGAAATTTTTTTATTTATTTTGGGGCCTTAATGATTTGCTCTAAAGTTGTAACCCTCGTTTTATAAAAGGATGTTGTATGACATCAGATATGTGAGAAGGAAGAGATATTGTAATTGTGATATTGAAGAAGAAGTACAATGGATTTGCTGTAGGTTGTATACCTTCAAGATTTACTGAATGAAATAATAAATCCTGGTTATTTTCTCTGAAAAAAATCAATAAAAGTATTTTTTATTTTTCAGCATTGCATATATATACATATCATTTAGTTAAAAGCATTTATGTGTGTTGCTTGCTATTGTCCAGGTTAACCAAGATCCTAGCTTCGGTTCTTAGGTTCCATACATTCCATCCAATCTTATCCATATTGCCTATAAGTCAACATGAATTCTATCGATTTATTCACCCCACTCTGTAATCCATACAATACAACTAAATTTTTTTTGATTGACATAAGCCTTATTGATATGGATCGGATTTCCTCGCCTCCATCCTTTTTTGAGTTTATCTTGTCCAAGGAATTGTTAAGGGCTTTCACCAATTACATTCCTCCATACCCTTTGCCTTCATCTTCACTGTTACCTTTAGATCCCGAGGTTTTCTAGGCAGAAATAGATGAGGATAAGTTAGAAGATATTGGATGATATTCATATGATCCCTATGCCTCATCAACTTGAGGAAGTTTCCCACATGTCTATTGAAGATACCATCAATATGGACCTCAGTTCAGACAAAGACAATCCCAGAATTGTTAAACTTGGCAAAAGTCTATCAGTCGATGAACAAGAGCAATTAATTGATCTCCTAAAGAGGAATAAGGACATTTTTGCATGGTCTTATAAAGACATGCCTATTCTTGATCTTAGCTTGATTGTCCATAATCTCACCTTACATCCTGATGCTAATCTGGTCAAACAAAAACTTAGGAGAATGCATCCTACCGTGGCCCTCTTGGTAAAAACAAAGCTTCATTAGACATGTACTTAATAGTTCCTATCAATTATCCTGAGTGGATTTCAAACATGATACCTGTTCGCAAGAAAAAAGTAGCCTATTTCATTCTCTAGAGGGGCGTGTTGTATAAACATGGTTATGATGGAGTTCTCTATTGTCTCAAGTCTAGTGAGGCACAAAGAGCCATAGTTGAAGCCCATGATGGTACTTGTGGTGGTAATTTTAGTGGAATGGCCATTAAAAAGCGTATTTTATGCATTGGTTATTATTGGCCCGCAATAGAACATGATTGTTGCACATATGTCAAACATTACAAAAAGTGTCAAGAACATGCTAATTTAACTCATGTACCATCACAAGCTTTACAACCCATTCAAATCCTTTGGTCCTTTTCATAATGGGGCCTAGATCTAATTGTTAAAATTTCACTTGCTTCCTCGAGACAACATACATCCATCATCATAGCCATTGAATACTTCACAAAGTAGGTTGAGGCAATTCCAGTACGACAAGACCTAGAACTGTGGAGTTTATAATTCGTCATATCATTTGTTGTTTTGGTATTCCCTCAAAAATTATTTTAGACAATTGTAAGTCTTTCAAGAACAAGGATGTTTGAGCACTTTGTGAGAAATATAACATTCAACACAATTTCTCGACTCCTTATTACCCACAAGCTAATGGATAACTTGAAGCTTCCAATAAGACCTTAATTGCTATTTTCAAGAAAATTGTTAAAGAAAATCATAGATATTGGCATACAAAAATTCCCTTAGCATTATGGGCTTATCAAAAAAACATACACACACCTACAAGGGCAACACCATTTTCATTGGTCTATGAAGCCGAAGCAATTATGCCTCTTGACCTCGAGATACCTTCCTTGTAAATTTATTTGCAAGAATTCATGGATAATGATACTTCTAGACAAGCACGTCTTGACCAACTCACACTTCTTTATGAGAGGTGAGTCAATGTCTTAGAGCATTTACGATTTTATCAAGACGTCATTCATTCCATATGCCACCAATTTTGGTATCCCTGATTAAACAACAATTCTAGAATATGGCCACATAAGATCTAAACTATGAATGGTTGTTAGAATCACTACATTCCATAACTTGCATTAATCATCCATAAAGTATCATATGCATTCATCATCCATATAAACATGCATTACACAAAAAGCATTTAAACAAATATATAACACAAAAAGTAAAAATCCCTGTATATATATAAATATCTCATGTACAATGAGTGCCAAAAGGGTACATACAATGGAGCACCAAGGATCATACACAAAAAGTGCATCTAAGCACTAGTTGCGACCTCCAAGAGGATCCCTGTGATATAGAAGGAGCCCTATACCTAGATTTATGGCTAGACTTGCTACGCCCACTAGCCTCGAATATAAATATAGAAGGAAGATCTGGAAGAGGAATATGATGCTCTATCAAATTATCCTCTAAAGCCTTGATGTACCTTTATCAAGACTGAAGGCATGCTATGTTGACATTATAATGATGCTCCCTCTCTATCAGCTCTTCCTAGAGCCACGTGACCCTCTCATCCTAAGCTATCACCATTGTGTCCTGCTCTACCACATGCTACTCAAATTTTGTCCAATCCTCCTCGCTCCATGCTGGAGTCCCATCCAGAGTATCCTCTTCATCCTCCCCATATCCCCCACTCTCAGGATCCTACCTATATGCGCTCTTAGTCATACTCCTTTGACTATCTTATTGAAGGCACTGCTACTATATGGTGGTTTCATGGGTCCCCTCTCCCTTAGCTTCATCCCCATATCCACTAGCCACTACTTGAGCTGAAGCCCATGGTGGTTGTGCAACGAACCATACATCATACTCTATAGTAGTTTCCACATTATCCATATTTGGGAGATCTATCTCCTTGTCATCCTCATAGATCACCCTCCATGACTCCACACATGGTAGTCCTGTCTCCTATTGATGCTTTCTATAGAGCATTGGCTCATTAGGAACCCCCTGACTTAGGCTAAACTATTGAAGAAATCATGAGAACTAAAAATACTCAACCTCACTCTGATATCACCCAACAACCCACCTTGTCTACCATACCTATCGCAGATACTCATTGTCTCTGATCCACCTGCTACCCTACCATTGTCTCCATGTCATCTGGATGGATATCAATCCAACCCATAAATCCTTGTACCATTGAATGATATGTATAGGATGGATCAATTGTACCTCCTTCACCATTACCAATCTCCTAGCATAGGGCTACCCCCTATCCCATCCTACTATTGGTAGACCACTCGGTCATGCCACACTAAAATACTCCCATCCCCAACACTACAACATCAAGCTGCATCATAATACCTTCCTCTCCTATTGCATCACATCATAGAGCTCCTGATATGTCTATGCCAATAATATAGGAGCCCATGCATACACCTATCATATAGTGAGCATGTCACTCACCAACCCTATCAGGTTCCAAGGGAACCTGCATCTAGTACTGTTCGAGGCCACGATGTTGACCAACACAAAAATGACCAAAGCACGAAGGGCATCCAACTCCTTTTCCACATACATGGACAAGTAAGGTATACCCCCACTCTCCACCCTTACACTTTGCTAGCTATCACCAAACATCTTCATAGCCATCTCCCGATCGCATCCAACCTCGACGTGACTCCCCTCCACTCGCACCTTAAGGATATGATATACATCCTCAAAGGTAAGGGTCACCTCTCTTGTAGGAAGCCGAAAGGTTACTCTATTGGGATACCACCTTTCTGCTACCTATGTCAATATAGGCTACCTCTGCTAGCCCCAATACCTTCAAAAAATCTAAATATTCCTTCACTAGTGTATTCCTCATTCCCGGAATGAAAGGCAAGAACTAGTGTCAAGCCTCCAAAATCCTAAGTCGTAGCACAATACAAATATTTTTTTCAAAAAAAATCATCACAATTTTCTTTTGCACAAAAAGAAGGGAATTACCTTAGAAGCTCACAATCCAGCTTCTGCCTCGGCCTCCACATCCGCTCCCACCACTGCTATAGATTTCGTGCCTAATTCACTTTACATCACTCCACTCCACTCCACTCCACTTTCCAAACATAGCTTCTCAATCTTGTAAGCACACAAATGAGCTCAAATTTTTTCCAACAAGCTATTTATAGCTACTTCAGGCACCTTGAGATGCCCATCGGTGTTTCCTAGGGTACTGAAGTGCACTAGGGCATTTGTAGAGCATCCAAACATTAGTGGGTGTCTATGCATGCCAAAAGTGCCAACTAGTGTTTGGTATCAATTTTGACAAAAGATAAATTCTTAAAAACCAGTGGCTTATACCCATAAAATCACTTCATATTGCAGTCATAAATCTGTTTTATCACATTAATAGGTATTGTGAATATTCCAACTGATTTGGATGTATTATCTTCGTTTACAACCACAAAATGCAAATATGTTTAACAAGTTACAAAAGCACTCCAAAATGGTCCAAATATTCACAAAACGACCATAATAATCATTCTCATCATTAATACATCATTTTCACATCATCAATATCATTCCATATCATCATTTGCATATTTTCCAAGTTCAAACAACATTCAAGTGAACCTTGTATCTAGTGGGTTTTTATATACACTTGGTGATTACAGTGATTTGCATCTATACAACATGGTAAGATGAATAACCTACCATAAGTACACCTGGTCATTTTCATCATTCCATGTCTCTTTGTTTGAAATCAACATCACATTTGGTACTTCACGTTTTGAGTGAAACCTTGCCAAGAATAATTTGCACAAAAGCTGTTATTGATGGCCTAGTTCGTGGGGCTTAAAACATGGAAAAAATTATATTTCATCATTCTACATCTCCTTGAAAATCATCATGGCAATTGAACTTAACTAGGGTGATTCATTTTGATCATAGGAATTATCTGACAATCACTAGTTAACCCTTCAAAGTTGACTATTTTTATTTTTGCATATTCATCCTTGCATAACAATGATATTAGAAGGCACATTCTTCAGCAACATCGAATCACCCCAAATTTGGGGTAACCACATTTGGTTTTGACTTTCCCACAATGAGATATATCTTACATGATCATGGCATCTACGCTTGGAAAAAATCCCTTCATCTATTAGGGCAAAAATAGACACATTTTTCACAAAACCTTTCATTTATTGGGACAAAAATAGAAACATTTTTCATCACATTTTCCGCAAAACCCTTCATCTATTGGGGCAAAAATAGACACATTTTTCATCACATTTTCCAAAAAATCCTTCATCTATTAGGGTAAAAATAGACACATTTTTTCATCACATTTTCCACAAACCCATTCATCTGTTAGGGCAAAAATAGACACATCATTTCACATTTTCCACTAATTCCCTTCATACCATTGGGACAAAAAAGATATTACATTTCTATCATCTATTTGCATATATTTTTCAATTGGATCATGAGATTCATCCAAAAATTCATTCGCCAATTGAGGGGGTAAGCTACGCAAAATTCAAATTATTTCATTCTTTTATCTTCAAGCTTGTGTTTCATATCTCAAGAGAAAGCTGCTTCTGCACCTTGCCCAAACAAGCGTCTTGTCTTGTATTATTGCACTGCATTGTGTTTCATGCAACATAGTATAAAAAGGAGCATCTGTAGACACCAAAATCTAGCCACTTGTCATCCATCTAGGTTTTCCCACCATTTCCACCCATTATTCATATATTTATATATACTTATTATATATTTAAATATTAATATTTTATATATATTTAATAAATATATATTTATATAAGTGAATTGATACCAACCATTTGATTTCACTTAATTCTATCCATCCAGCCATATTAAACCATGCTACACCCCAGATTTAGTATCACCCTTCGATATGCTTTTATCTCAACCACACAATTAATGTCGTTGAAACCCTAGCATACCCTAGGTTTGATTATTAATAGAAGCCATTTTGATGGCTCAATCCCTAAGTTTTTTGAGTAAGCATCCTAAGTTTCCTTGAGTTCTTGGCTACCTGAGTTCCCTTCTAGTATCTGCATACTCTCTTCATCCATCCTTACTTGCCATATCCCTTGCACCTGTCACCACATCTTTCATCTAGCCAGATATGCTTCTACAGATCTTCACCTCAGCCTCTGAACATCTTTGAGCACTTCCCCTCTATTGTGGAGTACCTTTGGGCACCTTCTACCATTCCTGAGTGCCCACGGGTATTTTTTGCAGCCACTAAGCACCCACGAGCATTTTACACCAGAGCTTTGAAGCCCTAATAGATCTCGGGTGATGCTAGGACATCAACACACCAATATACTACAACACATTACATCAAAATAGAGAAGGACAGATAAGCAAGGTAAATCAAAGTTATTTTTGTTATATTTTATTGTGTTGTTAGCATTTATTCACATTTTGTTATTGCATAGATAGGATTTAGTCTTGATTTTTGAGGGTCTCACATTGTGGAGCCCTCATTGTTATTACTGACTCATTTACTATTTTCTTGTGTGTAGATATGGTATCATTACACTAGCATTAGATAGTTGCTTAAGTTGGAGTGGCCCAACATTGGATAATCAGAAGACTACTCACTTCTATTGGGAGCAGAGACACATTTTTAGACACCACCAATGTTGTAGCTAGTGTTTCGAAGAACCCTAGGATTATGTATATTTGTATCAAATAATTCAAAGATTCTTATTGTAACAATGGAGTTTTGAGGCTCACCCCATTAATAAAAATCATTCCTTGTGCAATATTGTATTTTTGGGTTTAATCTATAGCTTGTTATTTGGTATTGCATTTTTGTCTTCATAAATATCGTGCAATTGGAGGTAGTAGGTCATAAATTGTAGATGTATTAGTGGTTTCAATGTTCTTTTACTAGTGTAATGTGGTATTGTTTTAAGTGTTGGCATAAAAATTTAGTTCCATGTATTTAGTGGTATCAAATACCACAAGGGGTTCTTGCTTCATGTGGTAAAGCTTGTAAAGTGTGAAGCGACCATGTTGAGGCATGTGGGTCTAGTGGTAGGATCCTTTTAATTTTGTTTAGAGTAGATTCATTGGGTGAATTATATTTAGTTCTTCTAAAAGTAGATGGATCAAACCCTTCATCTGAACCTTAATTTTGTGCTCTTCTTGATGACTTATTTGGGTTCTTATTTTGTAGCAAAGTCACTAGGTGGGGGGTACTACTTAATAGGACATAGGTTCCCACCATAACCTTGGATTGGAGATGGTGACTTCTTCTAGGTCCTTTAGTAGTGAAGTCTCTAGGTGAATCTATAGAGTGCTTCAACAAGGTAATAATCATGGAATTCATCGAAACCATGGTTTGACTTCTTAATAAAGGGATGAGATTTTATAATTCAAGTCCCATTGGGTGTGACAATTTGAAATGTTGGAGGTTGAATGTGACCCCTACACCTCCTTGTGCATCATGACCTCTCGTGGTTTTAATTTTTGGCCCTACAACCTCCTTTTAAGCTAGTGCATTTGATGCCCTCAACCTCACCTCGGGGGTGTTAGTCTTGGGAAGTATGAGGAAGCATGGGACGTGGCTCCCATAGAATGACCTATAGGTTTTTTTACCTAATATCGGCTCCTTACTTTTGGATGTGATTTTTGGAACTTATCTTCTCAATACCGTATTAGCCTACTCCTAACTAACTACTTTAGGGAAAATGGAAAAGTAAAGAAATCATGAAAATATGCAAAAAATAAACTGTAAAAAGTAAAATTGTGGAAAGTAAAACCTACCTATCCTATCTAAGGATGGTAATGTACCAAAGAAAAGAATAATATCCCTCATGCTCTGACAAGTTTGAGTGAAAATATGCACAATAATTGACACTGTACGAGGAACATAGGTGCTCCTAAGAAACATGCAACAAAACAAAACACCCACACTAGAACTAGGATAAGGATTTTATAAGTAGTCACAAATTCTTATTAGTTTGAACTTCGAGTTACATACATGCAAAGAGAAAAGGTCTAGAAACTATCGATTGTAAAAGGCTCAAGCTAGGTTGAGACATAAGATGGAATGAATGAAAGCATCCCTCAAAAGGATGGATGGATTTCAATGCCTTATAAAGAGAAGAAGAGAGATATTTATAGAAAATACATGTGACTCTTCCCCCTAAATATTCAAAATTTTCTCCTTTTAAAATTTTCACTTTTCAGTACTTTTGCATTAATTACACACAATATTAAGGCTTCAAAATATAGATGAAGTCTTATTATCCATTCTAGGGATCTATCATATGGATATTTTACCATTAATGCATTAAGTTTCATGGACGCTCCTTTAAAAATCCCATGTTGACGCTTTAAATGTTGTACCTTCTTTGCACATGGAGGGTTGTGTGCCTAGGGAACTAGATACTCTTGTAATATGTAAGGGGTCCAAGGTCTATTGGTTGTGCAGCCTGATTCTAATTTGGAGGCCCTATTTTAGCAGTGTTCGGACCCACTCTACGAAAGGATATGGGTGTTATGTAGTTGTGTGTCAAATTGCATGTCAATCCAAGTTTTTTTGTGAATTTCTATATTCAATTTTTTTTTGATGAAAAATAATTTTCCGAAAATAGCATTACTAAAAACTAAAATTTTTGACGCAAAAATAATTTGCCGAAAATAGTAATTATTTTAAATGAAAATTTTATTACAAAAAATAATTTTTCAAAAATAGTAATTACTAAAAATGGAAAATTTTGATAGAAAAGATAATTGTCGAAAATAATAAATTTTTTATTTATTTTGGGGCCTTAATGATTTGCTCTAAAATTTTAACCCTCGTTTTATAAGAGGATGTTGTATGACATCGGATATGTGAGAAGGAAGAGAGATTGTAATTGTGATATTGAAGAGGAAGTACAATGGATTTGCTGTAGGTTGTATACCTTCAAGATTTGCTGGATGAAATAATAAATCCTAGTTATTTTCTCTGAAAAAATAATCAACAAAAGCATTTTTTCTTTTTCAGAATTGCATATATATATACATATCATTTAGTTAAAAATATTTATGTGTGTTGCTTGCTGCTGTCTAGGTTAACCAATATCCTTGTACCGATTCTTAGTTTCCATACATTCCATATGATCTTATCTGCCTTGCCCATAAGTCAACATGAATTCTATCGATTTATTCACCCCACTTCGTAATCCATACAATACGACTAAACAAATTCCAATTGACATAAGCCTTATCGATATGGATTTAATTTCCTCGCCTCTATACTTTTTTAAGTTTGTCTTGTCCAAGAAATTGTTAAGGGCTTTCACCAATTACATTCCTCCATCCCCTTTGCCTTCACCTTCACTATCACCTTCAAATCCTGAGGTTTTCTAGGAAGACATAGATGAGGATAAGTTAGAATATTTTGATGACATCCTAGATGATATTCATATGATCCCTATGCCCCATAAAATCTAGGAAGGTTCCCACATGTCCATTGAAGATACCATCAATGTGGACCTTAGTTCAGACAAAGACAATCCCCAAATTGTCAAACTTGGCAAAAGTCTATCAGTTGATAAACAAGAGCAATTAATTGCTCTCCTCAAGAGGAAGAGGGACATTTTTGCATGGTCTTATAAAGACATGCCTATTCTTGATCCTAGCTTGGTTGTCCATAATATCACCTTACATCCTGATGCTAAGTCGGTCAAACAAAAACTTAGGAGAATGCATCCTACTATGGCCCTCTTGGTAAAAATAGAGCTTCATTAGACATGTACTTCATAGTTCCTATCAATTATCCTGAGTGACTTTCAAACATGGTACCCGTTCCTAAGCCTAACAAGACGATACACGTTTACACTGACTTTCAAGTTCTTAACAAAGTGTGTCCTAAGGATGAATTTCCTCTCCCAAACATCAATACTTTTTCTCTCATGGATGGTTTCTCAGGATACAACCAAATTCGAATAAATCTTGATGACCAACACAAAACAAATTTCACTACACCTTGGGTAAATTTTTGTTACAAGGTGATGCCCTTTGGCCTTAAAAATGTAGGCGCAAATTATCAACATGGTGTGACATACATTTTCTATGACTACATGCATAAGATTATCAAAGATTATGTGGATGATCTCTTGGCTAAATCTAATATTGGACAAGAGCACATTGGTGTATTGGAGAAAATTTTTGACTGACTTCTAGAACATAATGTAAGGTTGAACCCCAAGAAATGTATCTTTGATGTTACCTTGATAAAACTTATAGGGTTCATTATCTCCAAAAGATGAATTGAGGTGGACCCAAACAAGGTCAAGCACATCATGGAGATGCCTCCCCCAACTAATTTAAAGGAATTGCATAGTTTAAAAGGAAATATCCAATCGATATGTCATTTCATTACACAAATTTCTAACAAATGTAGGCCATTCAATCACCTACGACAAAAGGGTGTGCCATTCTCTTGGACATATGAGTGTAAAAAAGCCTTTGATGACGTAAGAAATACCTAGCTTCTCCTCTAGTCTTAGATCCTTGTCATCTGGGGGTCCCATTCTATCTTTATATTTTAACACCAGACTTTGCATTAGGGACAATGCTTACAAAAAAGAATGAAAAAAATTGAGAGCAAGTTGTCTATTACATTAGTCGAACATTGGTAAGCTATGAAACTATATATGCCTATATAGAAAAATTATGCTTAGCAGTGGTTTTTACAACTAAGAAACTTCAATATTACAAGTTTAATCATACAATATATGTCATAGCTAGAGAAAATCCTCTGTGTTATATGATATCTCACACTTACAATAAAACCCACACCACTAAATGGATAATGCTTCTTACTGAATTTGACCTTGAATTTATTAGCAAAAAATCCATTAAAGGTTATGTCATAGCCGATCAACTTGTAGAAGCTCCACTACCTAGTGATCATACTTTGATAATTAAGCTCCCAGATGATTCAATATTCAATGTCACTGAACAAGAAGAAGATGTTATTCTAGAGGAAGACATCGATATCACACTATTATTTGATGGCTCTAAGTGCACGAAAGATCAAGGTATTGGAGTAGTGTTTCATACACCTCAAGGGGTACTTATCCCCTTATTATTCAAACTTGACTTCCAATGCACAAACAACACCACAGAGTATGAAGCCTGAATATTAGATCTTCAATTAGCTATAGTTATGAGCATTAAGCGTATAAAGATATTTGATGATTCTCAACTTGTCGTTAAGCAAATCAATGGAGAATACCAATGCAAAGAACCTACCATCAAGATTTACCATGAAGTAGCAATGAAATTTCTCTTTAAGTTTGATTGGTATGAAATCAATAGTTTGCCATGGTCGACTAATAGGTTTGTAGATACAATGGCCTCTCTTGGATCGTTGATTCCAAAAGACTCCTTTGGAGAGGTATAGCCCCTTATCATTTCAACAGTCTCTAAATTTGTAATTGTTCATGCTGAATCTAAAGATAAAAAGGATGTTTGCTTTATCCAGTTGGATCCATATGAGTCTTGGTCAAGCCAGATAATAGCCTTTCTCAAGTTTGGAACACTCCCATATGACATGTCTCAAACTGCTCAATGCACATTTAAGCAAAAAGTAGCTTGTTTCATTCTCTTGAGGGACGTGTTGTATAAACATGGTTATGATGGAGTTCTATGTTGTCTCGAGTCTAGTGAGGCACAAAGAGCCATAGTTGAAGCCCATGATGGTACTTGTGGTGGTAATTTTAGTGGAATGACCATTACAAAGGGTATTTTACGCATGGGTTATTATTGGCCCACAATGGAACATGATTATTGAACATATGTCAAACATTACAAAAAGTGTCAAGAACATGCTAATTTAACTCATGTACCATCACAAGATTTACAACCCATTCAAAGCCTTTGGCCCTTTTGACAATGAGGCCTAGATCTAATTGGTAAAATTTCACCTCCTTCCTCAAGATAACATACATTCATCATCATAGCTACTGAATACTTCACAAAGTAGGTTGAGGCAATTCCTCTAACCAGTACGACAAGACCTAGAATTGTGGAGTTTATACTTCACCATATCATTTGTCATTTTGGTATTCCCTCAAAAATAATTTTAGACAATGGCAAGTATTTCAAGAACAAGGATGTTCAAGCACTTTGTGAGAAATATAACATTCAACATAGTTTATCGACTCCTTATTACCCACAAGCTAATTAATAACCTGAAGCTCCCAATAAGACCTTAATTGCTATTATCAAGAAACTTGTTAAAAAAATCATAGAGATTGGCATACACAAATTCCCTTAGCATTATGGGATTATTGAACAAGCATCCACACACCTATAGGGGCAATACCATTTTTATTGGTCTATGAAGCCAAAGCAATTATGCCTCTTGACCTCGAGATACCTTCCTTGCAAATTTATTTGCAAGTATTCATGGATAACGATACTGCTAGATAAGCACGTCTTGACCAACTCACACTTATTGATGAGAGGTGAGTCAATGCCTTAAAGCATTTACGAGTTTATCAAGACTTCCTAAAGTGATATTACAACACCAAAGTTCATATACATGAGTTCCAAGTAGAATATCTTGTCCTTAAAGAGAATCAGCAAAACACCAATGCATTACCAGATATTCATGAAAATTTCATTGCTAATTGGTTAGGTCCATACATTATTACTCAAAGAGTGGGTAACCACTTAATGTTATACACTTGAGAGCATTCTATGCATAATTATATATATATATATATATATATATATATATATATACATGGCTAATACAAAAAAATATTTGCATACATTTCATTCACAACATTGCATTTCATTTGCATACACATTGCATTCAAAAATGTTGCATTGGCACAAATTTAATTTAACCACTTTGCACTCCGACCACATGGCATATTTCATATTAGGGACATTTTATTAAATTCAAGGTCTTCATTGGTCTAATAAAGTCATGTTGCCTTAATCAGGGACACCTTAGCAACATCATCCACATAATTCCACCAAGTCAAATTGTCATTCGTACAAACCACACATTTATAATTTGTAGGTGTTTTTGGTCACTCAGTCACTCCTAGTGTTTTAAGCAACCTCCTGAAATACATGTAGAGTCTTTTAGGACCATCACACATTTTCACTAAGAAAATTTTGAGTTTTGGGAATTGACTCCAAAACATTCTTAAACCAAACACAATTTCACATATTAAAAATATCTTGTGTGAAAGAGGGATAACACCATCCTTGGTATGAACCTTGAAGTGAAAATGGCCATATTTGCTAGTCCCATAATGCAACATAGTCCACAAAAATAGTGGTTTTCACCACTATCACAATTTATTCAAAATTCAAAAGGCATATTAGTAAGGATAGGGTACAATTCTCATCACACTTAGGTTTAGAATCTGATTCCCAAAAGCTCTAAAACTTTTACATCACACACCATTGATCATCGGGTTGATCATCGGGTTGTAAGGATAATAATATATTTCAAGTCAAAAGGTTAAGTAGTCATTCCAAAAACTTAAGCTATCAAATCCTTGGACTATGGGGTTAGCCTCCACCAGAGCTATAGACGCTTGACTAGTAGTGGAGTACTCTCATGCGTGGTGACACATCTCTTAAAGAGACATTTGATCATAAATATAGACAAGCTAGCTTCTTGGTTTCATCCATAACAAGTTTACCCAATATACTCAAGATGAGTTAACGAACTCACTTGCACACACATTGGTTCTTGATTGCCTCGAGTCATTACCATGCTCTTAATTCGGTAAATGAATTCATTACACACATATTTCATCCTAGATGAATTAGGTAGTTTTAGTGAGTTTGTTTGATACCACTAGTATGTCTGAGTCTCTACAAAACCATTTGTTTTCATATCAACATCCATATCTTCTTCAATATCAACATCCATATCTTCTTCCATGTCAACATCCATCTCATTTCATGCATCATTCATTCCATATGCCACTAATTTTGGTATCCATGTTTAAACAACAATGATAGAATCTGGCCACATAAGATCTAAACTATGAATGGTCGTTAGAATCACTACATTCCCTACCTTGCATTAATCATCCATAAAGTATCATATGCATTAATTATCCATATAAATATGTATTCAACAAAAAGCATTCAAACAAACATATAACACAAAAATAAAAAGCCATGTATATATATATATATATATATATATATATATATATATATATATATATATATTACATGTACAATGAGTGCCAAAAGGTTACATACAATGGAGCACCAAGGATAATATAAAAAAAGTGCATCTAAGCACTAGTTGTGACCTCCAAGAGGACCCCTATGACCTAGAAGAAGCCCTAGACCTAGAGTTATGCCTAGAATCGCTATGCCCACCAGCCTCAAATACAAATGTAGAAGGAGGATCTAGAAGAGGAATGTGATGCTCTATAAAATCATCCTCCAAAGCCTTGATGTACCTCTACCGAGATTGAAGGTGTGCTATTTTGATATCATGGCAATGCACTTTCTCTATCAACTCTACCTAGAGCTACGTGACCCTTTCATCCTGAGCTATCACCAATGTGTCCTGCTCTGCCACATGCTACTCAAATTTTGTCCAATCCTCCTTGATCCATGCTGGAGGTCCATCTAGAGTATCCTCTTCATCCTCCCCATCCCCCCCACTCTCAGGAGTCTACCTAGCTGCACTCCTAGTCATCCTCCTTCGAATATCTTATCGAAGGCACCACTACCGCTTGGGGGTTTCATGGGCCCCCTCTCCCTCAACCTCATCCCCATATCCACTAGCCACTAATTGAGTTGGTGCCCATGGTGGTTGTGCAACAAACCATACCTCATACTCTATAGTAGTCCCCACATCATCCACATTCGAGAGATCTATCTCCTTGTCATTCTCATAGGTCAACCTCCATGGCTCCACACATGGTAGTCTTGTCTCCTCCCAATGCTTTCTATAAAACACTGGATCATCAGGAAACCCCTACCTCAGGTTGAACTATCAAAGAAATCATAAGAACTAAAAATACTCAGCCTCAATCTGATATCTCCCAACCACTCACCTTGTCTGCCATACCTATCATAGATAATCTTTATATCTGATCCACCTGCTACCCTACCATAGCCTCCATGTCATCTGGGTGGATATCAATCCAACCCATAAATCCCTGTACCACTAAATGATATGTATAGGATAGATTGATTGTACCTCATTCATAATTACCCATCTCCTAGAATAGGGATACCCTCTATCCCATCCAACTGCTAGTAGATCCTCTGGTCATGCCATGCTAAAATACTCCCATACCCAACATTGCAACATCAAGCTGCATCATAATCCCTTCCTCTCCTATTGCATCACCTCATAGAGCTCTTGATATGCTTATGCCAATAAGGTAGGAGCCCATGCATACACCTACCACATGGTGAGCATGTCACTCACAAACCCTATCAGGTTCTAAGGGAACCTACATCTAGTACTGTTCATGGCCACGATGTTGACCAACACAAACATGACCAAAGCACGGAGGTCATCTAACTCCTTTTCCAAATACATGAACAAGTAAGGTATACTCCCACTCTCCACCCTCACACTTTGCTAGCCATCACCAAACATCTTCTTCATATCCATCCCCTGAACGCATCCAAACTCGACACGACTCCCCTCCACTAGCACCTTGAGGATATGATATACATCCTCCAAGGTAAGGGTCATCTCTCTCGTAGGAAGCTTAAAGGTTACCCTATTGGGATACCACCTCTCCACTACCTATGTCAATCCAAGCTACCTCTACTAGACCCACTACCTCCAGCAAACCCGAATATTCCTTCACCAATTTCTTCCTCATCCCCAAAATGAAAGGCGAGAACTAGTGTCAAGCCTCAAAAATCTTAATTTGTAGCACAATACAAATAGTTTTATCAAAAAAAAATCATCACAATTTTTTTTTGCACAAAAAGAAGGGAATTACCTTAGTAGCTCACACTCCAGCTTCTGCCTCGGCCTCCACATCCGATCCCACCATTGCTATTAATTCATTATTTGCCTAAGGTTTTTTATAAAGGATAATGTGGAGTAATAAGGGTTTGTGAAAAGTTGTGTGTTTGATTTATATTATTTTGGAGTTATAAGGGTTTGTGAAAGGTTTTTGATTTGATAATTGATTTATATTATTGTGGAGTAATAAGGGTTAATGAGAGGTTGTTTTATTGATGAGTGATTTATATCATTGGAATTATAAAGAAAGTTGATTTGATTTTTATCAAAGTTTCTCTTGCCATTAAATTAAATTAAAGAGGTTTGAGTTAATTTTTGGTGGATGTTAAGTTTATTTTAGTTGGGAGTTTATAAGGTGTTATTGGATAAATATTTTATGTATGTTGATGGTTGTTTTTGAAAGGTGGAGTGATAAGGTGTAATTGAGTATTTACATTATATTGTGAGAAATATTTATCTTCTAACCTCTTTGAGCTTGGCATAGAAGTGTTTGTGGTTGTGACAGATTTATGAGATCCCTTCATCATCAATAAAAAGGTATGAGCACATTCTTCCATAAGTTGAGTTGATTGATTGGTTTTCTGGAAAATAAGTTTGGAGTGAAAAGGACTTGATTAGGGTTTCCTTTTTGAGAGTGTTTGAGTAAATGCTTCAAGGTTTTCTGGAATAAAGAGTTGTTGTTAAAACCTTGTTTGATAAGCATTGTTGTTGAAGCCATTTGTTGTGTGAAGAACTTGAGTTAGGGTTTTGCAAAGAACATGAGTATCATTGTTATGTGAAGATTGTTTTATAAGAATTGTTGTTGAAGTGAGTTGTTGTGTGAAGAACTTGAACTAGGGTTTGAAAAGAACATGAGTATCATTGTTATGTGAGATTAGTTGTTGAGCATTGTTGGAAACATTTTGAGTTGGTGTTTATATGCTTGGACTAGGGTTTGTGAGAAAGGAGTGTTTCATTAAGTTATTGGTTGAGTAGAGTTGGTTGAGCCTAGTCAAGTGGATGTGTGAAGTGATTGTTCAAGTTCCATAAAACAAACTATTCTATATTCTGAATTGAGTTGAGAAAGTGATTGAGCATTGAGTTGAAATTGAAGCATATTGAGTCTCTAACAATTCTCCTTATGTTTCTAAGAGAGTGATTGAAAGTAATTGAGCATTGTGATTAGTATAGAACATATTGAGTCTCTAAAAATTCTCTTTATGTTTCTATGAGATTGGACAAGTTATGAGTGGACTTGTTGAGCAGATTTGAGCAAGTTCTGAGTGGACTTGTTGAGCAGATTTGAGCAAGTTCTGAGTGGACTTGTTGAGCATATTTGAGCAAGTTCTGAGTGGACTTGTTGAGAAGATTTGAGCAAGTTCTGAGTGGACTTGTTGAGCAGATTTAAGCAAGTTCTGTGTGGACTTGTGGAGCAGATTTTGGTGCATATTTGAGGATAGGTTTGTGCCAGACCAGAGATAGAGATTGAACAGATTTGTGCTAGACCGAAGGACTATGTTTAGTGTAGATTTGAGATAGAGCTTTGGAGGTGACAGAGCAAAGAGGACAATGGTCTCCAGTGGATAGAGATCCATCAGCCAGGGTAGTGAGGACAGGTCTTCTGAGTGGGGACAAGAGTCTTCAATGGAGAGAGATCCACAAGCAAGTGCAGTGGAGGCAGTAGTCTTCTAGAGGATCACCAACCAGAGCAGAGGAGAAGGAGTTCTCCTATGGATAGATATCCATGAACTTGATTTAGGGGATTGGTATCTCCTTTGGACAGAGGTCCATAAAACATTGTAATAGGGAAAGGATTCCCAAGAGATTGATTGAGGAAATTTTAGTGAAATATTTTCTCCATGGAGTAGCCCACATTGGGTGAACCACGTAAATTATGGTGTCTCTATTATGTGTGGTGACTTGTGCATTGCTTTGATTACTATTATTGATATTGCTATCTATACATTGCATAATATTGATTTGGAAAGAAAAGTAAAAAGTGGTCTTATACTGTTCACCCCCTCTCTTAGTATAAGCTTGTGTTCTTCAATTGGTATCATAGTGGGTTCCTTCATAAGAGTTTAACATCTTGAAGGAAAAGCTAACAAGAACACAATGGATCCTAAGGAGGTGTCCTCAAATAATTCAGCACCAGTATTTGATGGAAGTGACTATATATATTGGAGTATGATGATGAAGATCTACCTTATGGCACTTGGCAATGAAGTTTGGGAAGTAGTTGAATTTGGATACGATCCATTAATTAATCCTCCTACAGATAAGGAAGGTAAGCTCCTACAACATTACAATTCAAAAGCAATGAATGCACTTTTGAGAGGTTTGCATAGAACAGAGTCTATGAAAGTTATGCATTGTAAAACTACGAAAGAAATGTGGGATAAATTACAAAATATTTATGAAGGAGATAAAAGTGTCAAGAAAGCAAATATGCAAAATCTCAAAGGACAATTTGAAGAATTAAGAATGAAGGATGAGGAAAACATTAGTTCTTACCTACTTCAAATTGATGAAGTTGTTAATGCTATGCAAGGACTTGGAATGAATATTGATGAATCAGATGTTTGTGATAAAGTCTTAAGAACTCTTCCAAAGAGATTCAATGAAAAGGTTTCTGCTATAGAAGTGTCAATAGATGGTGATACTTTGACAAGAGATATGTTGCTAGGTATGCTCACAATATTTGAGATAAGAACAAAATATCCTATTCCCCAGAAGGAAGCAGCCTTCAAAGCAATCAAGAAGACAAAGGGTAAGAAGTCAGAATCAAGCAATGAGTCATCCAATGATGAAGAAGCTAATTATGGTAGAAGAGATAAAGACTCCAGAAGATCCAGAGATCTAAGATCTATTAAGTGTTTCAATTGTGGAAAGTTTGGACATTTTGCAACAGATTTTCAAGAACCAAAGAACAACAATGGTGAAGAAAAACAAGATCACAGGAACAAGGAATCAGAAAGATATAGGCACCAGAAGAAAAGCAAGGATGGACAAAGCAGACAAGGAAATAAGTTCTTCCAAAGACAAAAGAGAAGCTACTATGCGGATAAGGCAAGTAAGTACTCAAGTGATAGTGATGCTAGTTTTTCAGACAATGATAGAGATGAAGTTCTTTTTATGATTGAAGAAAAAGAGCAAGTTAAGAAAAGGACTCCAGTAATTCTCAAGTGTTTTAGATGTGGTAACTTTGGACATCTTGAAGATGATTGTACAAGGGATGGTTATAGTTTCAGTGATGATGAATATGAGAATGCACTTGAAGGACCAGATGAAAATCTTCTAATGGCATTAGAAGAAGAAGTAAGTGATCCTATAGAAGACAAGCCCATAGAAAATAAAGATGTGGACAAAGGTAAACAAATAGAGGAATATTCAGAAAAGGATGGTTATGATCTCAAGGGAGAACTTATTTATGCCCTTGACATGGTAAAGAAGGTAAGAAAGCAACACTCTAAACTTGAAATTCAGTTTCAAGAATGTGATGAAGAGAGAAGATTGCTTATAGAGGATTTAGAAAAATCAAAGGCTAAGACAAAAAGGTTCAAGGATAAGTTAGAAGCAAAGATCTTAGAATGTGAGAAGTTAGCACAAGAAGTGGCACTACTAAGAGAATATTTAGAAGACTCCAAGGTCAAGATGAAAGGGTTTAAAAATAGCTCAAAGAACTTGGATAAGTTCATCAAGACACAAAAGACTACATCAAGCAAGACAGGTCTTGGATTTGAACAAAATCAAAAGAAATGGGAAGGAGAGTCAACCTCAAGTTTTGGAGATGAAGAAACTTCAGATGAAGATACTTCAGAAGAAGACAATGTAAAAGAAAGTGAGACATCTGAGGATGAGTTGGACAATAGAGAGTTCAAAAAAAATAGGAACAATGCACAAAGAAGATACATATGGAACAACAATCAGAATAGGTCAAAAGAGACTAAGAGACCAATGAGGTCAAGACAAGGAAAATTCAATGGAAGATGCTTTTCATGTCACAAGTTTGGGCACATGGCTTCACAATGCAAGACACATGAAAGACAAGAATATGGGAACAAACAACTTTTCCATGGGTATTGCTACTCATGTAATCAGTTTGGTCACAAAGCAATGAATTGCAGGGTTCATGACAGAAGAGGATATGGCTTCACTAGGAGAAATCCTATGACATTTGCACCTCCAAGGAATAATAACATTAAGTGTTATAAGTGCAACAATGATGGTCACACAACAAAGTGGTGTAGAGCAGACATTACAGAAATAGGTATGAACAGGAAACAGAATATGGATATGAATAGGAACAGAACAGAATAGGAACAAGAATATGGATATGAATAGGAAAGGTGAGATAGAAAAGAACATGGGTATGAACAGGAACATGGACATGGATATGAAAATAAATAGTCAAAGGAATCAGAAGGATCATATAGGAAGGAAAGAGGATAAAGGTAAAGAACAATGTTTTCTGGGAGTAGAAATACTCCCACCCTAGAATTAACCACCTCAAGAGGAGGTGGGGGAGGGGCTAAGCTAAGAGGCTCATTCTTAGCCCCGAGCCCCAAAGGTGACCCTTTGCCATTGATGTCAAAGGGGGAGATATTTGAGTAAGGGGGAGAGATTTGATATTTGAAAGAGCATTGAGCCAGGGGGAGCAATGTCCCAGGGGGAGCAGAACAAAGGAAAGGTCAAGTTTTTAGTAAAAGGAAATTGGGTTGCCATCAATGACAAAGGGGGAGATTGTTGGACATTTTGAGCTTATTTAGTTGTCATTGATGTCAAGGTGAAAAGTCATCATTGATGCCAAAGTAAACATATGAAGACGTCATTAATACCATGGAGCACACCATCAATAGCACCAGGAACAATGCGAAGAGTTGAAGAGAAAGTTGGCAAAATAATGTTTTATGAGGGTTTATGGTAAACCCATGGTGGAAGATTAAATGGTTTTATTAAAATCATTATGAGGATATAAAAGTCTCCTCACACATTGAGATGGCAGTTAAGATTTTAAAAGACCCATGGTGGCAGATTAATTTACAAATTAAAGGTTTAAGTTTAAACCCAAGGAAGGCTTTAATCTCCTAAAGTTAAAGTTTATAAAAATAATTTATAAAATTTAAATTCCTTAGAATTTAAATAATTTATAAATTATAAAGGTTGGAAAGTGCCGACATCATAAAAAAGGAGGGAGCGCCGACGTCTAAGCAACAAAGGGAATTCATGTATAAATTAATGCCAAAGAGGCATTCAAAACTTACCCCTCGACATTTTTATTACATGCGACAAAGTGAAACATTTTCGTGCAATCGTTGTTCATTGAGGAAGAAGACAAGGATTTTGCTTGTCTTTAGCGCCAGGTGAAAGAGATAAGGGAAAGAGCATATTGGTTGATTCGCAAAGGACACGGTGGTCCATTGGTAGTGCACATTTTGTGAAGGCATTGGGAGTTGAGGAGCCCACGATCGATTCGCGTGGAGTGGTGTGTGTCTTGAGTGCCAAGGGAAGTCTTTTTGCACGTGTCTTTTGAGTGCCAACCAAGGACAAAGAGGACGAAGAGCCTTCAAGCTCCTAACCGTGTGTCTAGCGTGTGCGATGGTCTAATCCACGACTAGAGCGCTCATGGAGGTAGAGATTGTGGGTTCGAAACCCACTAGAGGCAAAGGTAATTTTTGATAATTAATTCATTATTTGCCTAAGGTTTTTTATAAAGGATAATGTGGAGTAATAAGGGTTTGTGAAAAGTTGTGTGTTTGATTTATATTATTTTGGAGTTATAAGGGTTTGTGAAAGGTTGTTGATTTGATAATTGATTTATATTATTGTGGAGTAATAAGGGTTAATGAGAGGTTGTTTTATTGATGAGTGATTTATATCATTGGAATTATAAAGAAAGTTGATTTGATTTTTATCAAAGTTTCTCTTGCCATTAAATTAAATTAAAGAGGTTTGAGTTAATTTTTGGTGGATGTTAAGTTTATTTTAGTTGGGAGTTTATAAGGTGTTATTGGATAAATATTTTATGTATGTTGATGGTTGTTTTTGAAAGGTGGAGTGATAAGGTGTAATTGAGTATTTACATTATATTGTGAGAAATATTTATCTTCTAACCTCTTTGAGCTTGGCATAGAAGTGTTTGTGGTTGTGACAGATTTATGAGATCCCTTCATCATCAATAAAAAGGTATGAGCACATTCTTCCATAAGTTGAGTTGATTGATTGGTTTTCTAGAAAATAAGTTTGGAGTGAAAAGGACTTGATTAGGGTTTCCTTTTCGAGAGTGTTTGAGTAAATGCTTCAAGGTTTTCTGGAATAAAGAGTTGTTGTTAAAACCTTGTTTGATAAGCATTGTTGTTGAAGCCATTTGTTGTGTGAAGAACTTGAGTTAGGGTTTTGCAAAGAACATGAGTATCATTGTTATGTGAAGATTGTTTTATAAGCATTGTTGTTGAAGTGAGTTGTTGTGTGAAGAACTTGAACTAGGGTTTGAAAAGAACATGAGTATCATTGTTATGTGAGATTAGTTGTTGAGCATTGTTGGAAACATTTTGAGTTGGTGTTTATATGCTTGGACTAGGGTTTGTGAGAAAGGAGTGTTTCATTAAGTGATTGGTTGAGTAGAGTTGGTTGAGCCTAGTCAAGTGGATGTGTGAAGTGATTGTTCAAGTTCCATAAAACAAACTATTCTATATTATGAATTGAGTTGAGAAAGTGATTGAGCATTGAGTTGAAATTGAAGCATATTGAGTCTCTAACAATTCTCCTTATGTTTCTAAGAGAGTGATTGAAAGTAATTGAGCATTGTGATTAGTATAGAACATATTGAGTCTCTAACAATTCTCTTTATGTTTCTATGAGATTTGAGCAAGTTCTGAGTGGACTTGTTGAGAAAATTTGAGCAAGTTCTAAGTGGACTTGTTGAGCAGATTTGAGCAAGTTCTGAGTGGACTTGTTGAGCAGATTTGAGCAAGTTCTGAGTGGACTTGTTGAGCATATTTAAGCAAGTTCTGTGTGGACTTGTGGAGCAGAGTTTGGTGCAGATTTGAGGATAGGTTTGTGCCAGAACAGAGATAGATATTGAGTAGATTTGTGCTAGACCGAAGGACTATGTTTAGTGCAGATTTGAGATAGATCTTTGGAGGTGATAGAGCAAAGAGGATAGTGGTCTCTAGTGGATAGAGATCCATCATCCAGGGTAGTGAGGATAGGTCTTCTGAGTGGGGACAAGAGTCTTCAATGGAGAGAGATCCACAAGCCAATGTAGTGGAGGCAGTAGTCTTCTAGAGGATCACCAACCAGAGCAGAGGAGAAGGAGTTCTCCTATGGATAGAGATCCATGAACTTGATTTAGGGGATTGGTATCTCCTTTGGACAGAGGTCCATAAAACATTGTAATAGGGAAAGGATTCCCAAGATATTGATTGAGAAAATTTTAGTGAAATATTTTCTCCATGGAGTAGCCCACATTGGGTGAACCACGTAAATTATGGTGTCTCTATTGTGTGTGGTGATTTGTGCATTGCTTTGATTACTGCTGTTGATATTGCTATCTATACATTGCATAATATTGATTTGGAAAGAAAAGTAAAAAGTGGTCTTATATTGTTCACCCCCCTCTTAGTATAAGCTTGTGTTCTTCATTCTGAGCAATATTGAAGAAGTTATGGCTATTTGAAATTAGGCTAATAATGCTTTTTTTATCACATTAAAATTTATCAAACAAAAAAAAGTAGTTTATTTTTAGAAGGAAAAAAGGAGAGATTATTTAAAAAAAGGGTTATTTATTATTTTTAAAAGTTCTTTATTTAAAAAAAAGGCTTCTTTTATGAATTTTAACCAAGTTAGATACATTATGAAAACACTCATTGTAAAACTTCTTTTTCCATAGAAAATGGTTAAGGTGTTGTTATGTTTCTATGTTTTCGTTGGCTATCTCTCTTAAAAGTTCTGTGTTAAGTTTTCCAATCTTTTCCAGCTTTTATGTACTTTTCCTAACTTTCCCATACTTTAATTTCATCCTATACTTTTCTTGGTATGTTGCATACAAAACTGTGAATATTTTAGCATGAGCAATTAGTTAGTTACCATTTCCAACTCATCTAATTATGCAGGTTATCTCTCTAGTAAAAGGGTTCTTCTCAGCAAAAGATAAATAGTTTCAAAGCCATAGTGATGAAACATTTAAGTACAAGTTAGATCAACGCTTTAACTAAAGAGCACCCCTCCCAATGCTTTAGCTAAAAGTGCTCCACAAGAAAGTGTTTTATCTAAAAAATTCTCCACTTTGGAGTGCTTAGCTACAAATTTCTCCACAAGGGAGTGCTTTAGCTAAAAAACACTCCACAAGGGAGCACTTAGCTGAAAAGCACTCCATAAGGGAGTGCTTTAGTTTAAAAGCACTCCATAAGGGAGCGATTTAGTTGAAAAGCACTCCATAAGGGAGCACTTAGCTAAAAAGTGCTCCACTTGAGAGCACTTTGGTAAAAAGTGTTCCACAAGGGAGCACTTTAGCCAAAAGCACGCTTCTTGGGGAAAGGCTCATACATAAGGAAGAAGAGCTCATAAAACGTCTCTTTTCTACACCTATTTGAAGGTAATCTCAAGACCGTCAGATTGAAGATCATCACTGGAAACTTCTAACTTTGATGTTAAGCTACCTACAAGTTTTGGTTTACTGTTTGAGGTCCTCATCAAAATAGTCCACCTTTAATGTTAACTTATCGATAAGGCTAGGATAGACAATTTTTAGTTATGACAAAAATCAGATCTTCCTGATATGAAAGTGGTTGAACATTGATGTTTCAAGCAACATGTTTCTTCTATTTAAACTAGTTTCTCCTTTGTAACATTTCATGGATATAGGGTTATGCATAAGGGGTCGTCCTCAAAATCTATTTATAAAATCAAGGCGAATTGAATTGGAATCTCGATGATATTTGTAGAAGTATACATGGTGAATTGCATTTATTTATTTCCAAAAAATTTCAAACCGTGGTGATTTTCATTAATTTGTCTCCAAAAATTTTCAAATCGTGGCAATTTTTTTTGTGTTGGGGAATATGAATATCGGTTTGCAAAATCTAAAAAATGTATGGCATACTTAAAAGCATTAGGTCGATATGAAAGACTTTAGGCCGACATGATGACCGATAACATGATGATCAATTACAGGAATGTCAATCGGTTGTAGTCATGCCGATCAGACGTAAGAATGTCAATCGGTTGTAGGCATGACGATTGGCTGTAGGTATGCCAATCGGCCATAGGCATACTGATCATTTGCAAGTATACCGATTGGCTAGAGGTATACTGATCAGCTACAAGCATGCCAATTGATTGTAGGTATGTCAATCAACTGTAGGCATGTAGATCAATTGTAGGTATGACGATTGGTTGCAAGTATGATGATCATATCAGGCATACCGATCAACTTCAAGCATGATGATCGACTATAGGTATGATGATTGGTTGTAGGCATGACGATCGATTGTAGGCATGACGATCGATTGTATAAATATCGATCGGTTGAGGCATGTCAATCGGCTTAGGTATGCCGATCGACTACTAGCATGACGATAAGCTGCAAGCATGATGATAGGCTGTAGGCATGTTGATCGGCTACAGGTATGATGATCAGCTACAATCATGCTGATCGGTTGTAGGTATGACAAGCGGCTGTGGGTATGACGATAAGCTTATGTTGATAGACAGATCTATAATCGATCGACTTATGTCAATAGACACGGCTCTGCAACTGATTGACTTATGTTGATAGACATAGCTATGTAATTGATCGAATTACACTGATAGACATAGATATACAACCGATCAGCTTACACTGACATACATGGCTCTATAATCGATCTGCTTATACCGATAGACATGACTCTGTAATCGATCAGCTTATGCTTACAAAAATGACTCTACAATCGATCATCTTGCACTAATGGAGACTCCTCTGCAACCAATCGATTTATTTTGACAGTCACTCCTCTGCAACCTTCTCAAGTTTTTTGTTATTTTAGAGCTATTTTTGAGTTAGAGTATTTTTGATGTATTTTTATCGATACCTAGTACAATATATATACATGTAGTATATGAGGCGATTTGGGCAAGAAAAATAAAATCATTTATAATTTGAAGGTGATTTGGGTGGGAAAAATAAAATAATTTATAATTTGAAGGTGAATTGGACTAGAAAATCAAAATCATATGTAATTTTAGGTTGGTGAATTAAATAAAGTTAGGTTCATGATTATCAAAGGTGGGCGAATTTACCCCAAAAAAACTTCCACCCCGTAAATTTTGGGTGAATGGCCCCAGTGAAAGGATCCAAAATTAGCCTTTTCAAAAATTTTAAAAACCTAAATAGAGCCAATTTACGATGTTTCGTGCTTATGCATAACCCTGCATGGATAACTTCTACTAGAAAAGCAGGTGTGTACTTGAAATCTACTTCCAAAATAAAGGTTTTTGGATCTGGTGTTGAGACTTCTGAAATCTATGTATGACTTCTATTATGTAATTTTTGTTAAATTAGTGTCTTTTTCATATAGTTTAATTCTATTTTATGGATTTTGTTGTTGATAGAATACTAATCCCTGGAATGCTTGCTAGAGTTTACATGGTTCTGAAGATTTTATATTGGTTTCTGTTAAAATTCATTGCTTTGATTGTTTTTGGTTCAAGTTTCTAAGCTGTCTATCGTGCTTCCAGTCCATCACCTTGAATTTCTGGCTTGTGGCCATTTCCCATTCCTTTTTGTAATTTCCCATCTCTTTCAGTATCTTCCTAACCCTTATCTCCAAAACCCCATTTTTATTTTTGAAACCAGCCCTACTGGAGATTGCCATGGAGGACATCCCTTTCCTTCGGGCATTCAATGCTTGGCAATGGGACTAGGGCATTGTAGACTTAAAAAGTCTATATCTGGCCAGTTCAATTTCCAATAGTTACTGGCATGCCCGGTGGGATGCAAACGTTCCACATTTAACCAGTATTAATAAGTGATATTCATATTTTTACTACCAAATTTGAACATCTGGTGACTCTACTAAAATTAGATCCCCCAATATCGTAGACCAGTTTAAAAACTCATGCCTTCATGCGTACGAGGTGGAGAGTTAGAAATACCAAAGAAGAACCTGAGTTCTATGAGCTTAACATTAATTCTTTAGGAGAACATCCTAGGGTAGTTAGGTCAAACATTTTGCTTGTTGGGGCCTCATCACAAGAAGTTGTTCTTGATTCACAGAATCCAACTCCTAACAACACAGTGAGCAACTTACCTCCAAATCCATCAAATTCCCTAGATCATCAGTATAATATGGCTTCATCGAGCATTAAATCAGGTGCTCTGAGTGTTCCAATTATTTCGGCTCAACAAGCTCTACCAAATCCACCTCCACATATGGTGCAACCAGCTCCACCTAGGCAGTTCATATATTGGAACCATACAAGACCGCTTACCTTGTAGGTTCAACACATGGTGCTGCCTATAGCTTTGAAAGCTCTACCTACTTACGATGACATGGGAAATATGACACAAGAGCACATCCAAGACATAGTAGGCTGAAAACCATCCATAAAATCACCAACAAAGACATCATGGTGAAGCTATTGGTTCTTTCAATAAGAGGTAAGTTTCTTTACTGGTATCGATCGCTCCTGCCCGACACTATTACTACATGGGATTAACTTGCTGGACAGTTGATAAGGGGCTTCAATGAACAAGCAAATACCTTCTCTCTATTACATCAATTTACTACTATTCAAAGGCATCCCTAGGAAGAAATAGCCAACTTCAATGTTAGGTTTGCAAGAATATGGAAAAGAGTCACAGACGACCTTCAACCCACACCTGAGCAGGCAGTTTTTTTTTACTTAAGGGTTTTCCACTCAGATATCAGTATAAGCATCTAATATGCTAATATCAATGCATTCCCCACTCTCTATGAGCAGGCCTAGAAGGCAGAGGCTGACCTAATAGCTATCATAAAGTTACCTCCCAAGGCGATGACCCTGATTTATCTAGATTTTTTGTAAAATATGTACCCGAGTGCATCTGCTTCGCCAATGCATCCTAGTCAATCTTGGAATCCACACCCCCAATATCAACCTACACATATGCCACAATATCAAGCACCTATGGTACCCTAGATTATAGCTCTGATCCAATACCCAACATTACCAAAACCACAAACTTTAATGCCATTACCCTTAAGCCAGGTAAGTGCTAATCAAGTGGTTGTGATTGAAGCCAAGGGCAAGGAGTTATCGAAAGTAAAATGCTACATGAAGATCATGGTGAATCAGATGAACACCATGAGGAAAATACAAGATGACCAAGGTTTCCATCAAAGGATATTCCCTCCTCCCCCAATTACTAAGGATCAAGCGGCTTTCGGTGCTCTCAGGCAGCCCGAACGAAAGTCGACGGTAATGAGCAGTGAAGGGGCTGACACCTCTGATTCCTTATATTGGTGTACCACATACAATAATACACATAATGAAGAAGATTGTATGGTACACCTTAAATATGTTCAAACCCTAACTAGAGGTCCCTATGAGCAGGTTAATATGATCAGGGAATGTGGTCAGAATTTCATGATGTCATCAGTTAAGCAGGTCTCTATTCTCACCAGAGCAAGGAAGAAGCCCATTGAGTTAGATCCAATTCAAATGGATCCACTGAAAGTGCCCACAAAACCTAAGATAGTAGCTAAACCATGGACTGAGAGAGCTCAACCTCATGCAAAAGCTCCTAATGTAACGACAATCGCTCAATGGTCCAACTTATTGAAGGACCATTTACCACCTTGAGTTAGGGAAAAGGTCCTTCAGCCTAAAGCTGCAACCTCTCAACCACCCATTGAATCATAAGACCCTTCACTGACCAAGCGCCAACGGGTAGATGCAATGCAACAATACTAAAAGATGTATGAACCTACAAAAGGAGCAGGAGAGCCAGTCGTCTTGACGTATAGTATCATTGAAGAAATGAAGAAGGCCTTGGCTAAGGTAAGCCTTTACGATGCTCTCCAACTCTTGAAGAACACGGGCTTATACTGAGAGGGGGGGGTGAACAGTATAAGACTTAACCAATTAATAATTTTAACTTTAGATAGCAATGGCATCAACACAACATTAATCAAGACAGAAATCATCACACATTGAAGACCCATTTTTAACGTGGTTCACCCAAAAAGGTTGGGCTACATCCACACAAACTTTTCTCTAAAAGTTATCTCATATTTCTTTGGGAATCCTTCCCAATTACAATGTTTATGAGCCTCGGCCCAAAGGAGATACCTTCCCCTAGCTCTGCTCTGGCTGGTGATCCTCTAGAAGACCTCTGCCTCCGCTGCCCTTAGCAAATGGAACTCTATCCACAGAAGACACCTGTCCTCCCTGCTCTGGCTGGAAACCTCTGTCCTCAACTCTATCACCTCCAAAGCTGGTCCTCGAATTTGCACTAAACATAGTCCTTCGGTCTAACACAAATGTCCTCGATCGTCTTTGCCTGTTGCGCTCACTCTGCACGCTTCGACATCATCTCGCTACTTCTGCGCTCTTTCACTCTTTCTACTGCATCTCGCACACTTCAACGCGCATTCGATATCGCATTCATCTCATACAACTCTCCAAACAGCCCTCCTTTTATACTAATACTTTCAAGATCGAAACCTTGATCTTAGTCGGCTGCACAACCCTAAACTACGTCGACTGCAAACCCTAATCTTTGTCGGCCCAAATTTAACTTTGTCGGCCTCACTCCTTCTGCAACTCTTCTGTAGCTTCTACCGTGAAACTACAACATGTCGCGATATCACGACACCTTTGCAACCGTACACTTCCTTTTGCCTTTTGTCGCGATATCGTGACACTTCAGCCTTTGTCAACTTCAACTACGTTCTTGTCACGATATCGCGACACTTCTCCCCTTCGTCAGACCATCAACTTGCTCTTTGTCGTGAATATCGTGACACTTCTAGCCCTCATGCACGGACTTCGTCCCTTCTACTTTCTGTCCGTGAAATCGTGACACTTTTGTCTTCATGGCCTTCCTTTCTGCTTTTGTCGCGAAATCGCGACACTTCACCTATGGAAGACATGCTTTCAGTTTTTGTCATGAAATCGTGACACTTTCTCCATCCGTACGTTGCCATCTCAAACTGTCATGAAATCGTGACACTTTCTCTTCCTTGCACTCTTGTCTCGCTTGCACTAGCAAAAATGTAACATGTCACGAAATCACTCCTTCGAGCTCTTCCTTCTTAACTTAAATCGTGACTCTCAATCCTCTATCATGAAATCGTGACACTTTCTACATTTGTCACTTCTTTTAGCTCGCAAAATCATGACGCTTTCAGCTTTCATACGTCTTCTTTGCAACCTATTGCAAAATCGTGATATTTCTCATTTCAGACTCTTCCCTTTGCTGCATGTCACGAAATCGTGATAGTTCTCACTTGGAACATTTTCACCTGTAGCATGTCGTGAAATCGTGACATTTTATCTTGCTTCCACTTTGTCTTCTGACTTGTCACGAAATCGTGACACTTTTTCTCCTTAGCGCTTTTCTTTTCTTCGGGTCACGAAAACCCGACATGTCGTGATATCGTGACACTTTTTCTCTTGGACTCTCTCTCCTGCATTATGTCACGAAATCGTGACACTTTTTCTTTCGGACTCTCTCTCCTGCATTATGTCATGAAATCGTGACACTTTTTCGTCCGTTCAACCTTCCTTGCAATATGTCGTGAAATCGTGACATTTCTGACTCGAACATTCTCTCTCTTCTTTGAGTCGTGAAACTGTGACATGTCGCGATATCGTGACACTTTTCTAGAAAGCTTTTTCTCGCCTGCTTAAGTCGTGAAAATGCGACATGTCGCGATATCGCGACATTTTTCTAACTTACTTGCTTTTGAACTTGTCATGCCGAAACCTTCATCAAAACAAATTCTTTTACATCAAATCAAATTCCTTTAAAAGCTTCTTGACATCAATGACAACTTATTCACTTGAGCAAATGCAATGTACCCAAGGTACCCAAAATTGCCAACAATCTCCCCCTTTGTCATTGATGGCAAACCTTTACTGAAAACACGTCCCAGGAGCCAAAACTGAAACCAACTGTGCTTTGAAGTTTTGCTCCCCCTGACTTGAAGCTTTCTTCTTCACTTGAAGCTCTCCCCCTTACTTCTCTTCACTTGAAGCTCTCCCCCTTACTCATATCTCTCCCCCTTTGTCATCAATGGCAAAGGGTCACCTTTGGGGCTCGGGACTAAGAATGAGCCTCTTAGCTTGGTCCCTCCCCCACCTCCTGATGAGGTGATTAATTCTGGGGTGGGAGTACAACTCCCAATTTCTCCCTTAGATACTCAAACGTATCTCTTGGAAGAGGTTTGGTGAAGATATCTGCAATCTGCTCTTTAGTAGGCACATACTCTAGCTTGACCTGCTTGTCTTGCACTTTCTCCCTTAGAAAGTGATACTTGATGGAGATATGCTTTGTCCTTGAGTGCATTACCAGATTTTTGGAAATACTTATGGCACTCGTATTATCGCAAAATATGGAGATGGGTTGTTCATGCTTGACTTTGAAATCCTCCAAGGTGGTTTTCATCCATAAAACCTGTGTACACCCGACCACTGTTGCTATGTATTCAGCCTCTGCTGTAGATAAGGAAACTGAAGGTTGTTTCTTACTTAGCCAAGAAACCAAACTCTTTCCCAGAAAGAATGCTCCACCACTAGTGCTCTTCCTGTCATCAGTTCTGCCTGCCCAATCTGCATCTGTATAGGCCGTGAGGGTGAAATCATCACCTTTGGGATACCAAAGCCCAAAGTCCATAGTGCCCTTCAGATATCTGAATATCCTCTTAACTGCTGTAACATGAGAATATTTTGGAGCTGCCTAAAATCTTGCTACTAACCCAACTGCCTGCATGATATCTGGTCTGGTAGTTGTAACATATAATAAACTACCAATCATTGATCTGTACAACCTCTGATCTGCCACTGGAGATTCATCGTCTTTACTCATCTTGCACCCTGTAATCATTGGAGTACATATTGGTTTGTTGTCCATCATTCCAAATTTCTTCAACATTTCTTTGATATACTTTCCTTGAGAGAGAAATACACCGTCTTTTGATTGAGCAATCTGAAGACCTAAAAAGAATGACAGCTCTCCAATCATGGACATCTCAAATTCCTTCTGCATGGTGTTAGCAAAAACTTTGCACATCTGAGTATTATTTCCCCCAAAAATAATATCATCAACATAGACAACCATAATCAACATATCATCACCTTCATTCTTAATATACAAATTGCTATCTGCCACCCCTTTCCTGAAGCCTTGCTCATGAAGATAACTGTCAAGTCTTGAGTACCAAGCCCTTGGTGCTTGCTTTAACCCATATAAGGCCTTTTTCAGTTTACACACAAAGTCTGACTGTTCTGATAGAGACACTCCTTCTGGCTGTTCTATGTAGACTTCTTCTACCAACACCCCATTTAGAAAAGCTGACTTTACATCCATTTGATATACCTTGAATGATTTGAAGCTTGAAAGGGCCAAAAACATTCTGATGGCTTCGAGACGAGCAACAGGAGCGAACGTCTCTTCGAAATCAACACCTTCTACTTGAGCATAACCTTTGTAGACTAACCTAGCTTTGTTTCTGACAATATTTCCATCCTCATTGAGTTTATTTCTGAATATCCATTTTGTGCCAATGACATTCTTGTCCTTAGGTCTTGGAACCAAATCCCAAGTTTCACTTTTCTCTATTTGATTTAGCTCTTCATCCATTGCTTTTACCCAAAATTTATCTGCACATGCTTCACTGAAATATTTTGGCTCAATCTGAGATAATAATGAAACATTTTTAGAATCGTGTGAAGGAATGACTCTTCTTCTTGTTTGCCTGCTGTTTGGATCACCAATGATCAAATCTTTGGGATGATGTTTCTGAACGTATCGTGAAGGAGTTTTGGGAAGCAGCTGTTGTCTTTCCTCTTCTTCATCTGAAACCTCTCTGAATTCTTCTTGACAAATTTCATCACTGAGTTCCTTGACTGGTTCTCTTATCCCTGTCTTTTCATCAACTGTTACATTTATGCTCTCTACGACTGTATGCATTCTTTTGTTGAAGCATCTGTAGGCCTTGCTTCTACTGGAATATCCAAGAAAGATTCCCTCATCACACCTAGGATCAAACTTACCCAAATTCTGATCTTCCCTTCTGATGAAGCACTTACTCCCAAACACTTTGAAGTATTTTACTGTAGCTGGTCTTCCTTTCCATAACTCATAAGGAGTTTTATGATGATTGACTCTAAGTTGGGCCCTGGTGATAATGTAGACTCGTTGTCTTGATCGCCTCTTTCCAAAAGCCATCTGAAAGTTTTGACTCATTTAACATAGCTCTAGCCATATTTTCAATAGTTCTATTTTTCCTTTCAACTACTCCATTTTGTTGAGGAGTTCTTGTTGCTTGAATATTCTCTTTTGATTCCTTGTTGCTCACGGTATTCCACAAATTCATTTGAAGTGAACTCTCCTCCTCTCGTCCGATCTTAAGCATTTGATTCTCTTGTCGATCTCATTTTCAATCATTTCTTTGAAAGCTTTAAATTTTTCAAAAGCTTCAGATTTTTCTTTGAGAAAAGTAACCCAAGTCATTCTAGAATAATCATCTATAAACAACATGAAATAGCTTTCTCCCTGAATGCTCTGAGTGGTGGGGCCACATAAATCAGTATGAATAAGATCCAATGGTTTCGAAGAAGTATACCCTTTTGATTTGAAACTGGTTCTGGTCTGTTTTCCATGTTGACAGGGACCGCAAATGATATTATGGGGCCTTTTTATTTTGGGCAAGTCTCTAACTGCTTCCTTGTTACTAATACTGACAAGATTATCAAAGCTCAAATGCCCCAATATTTTATGCCATAGCCAACTCTCATCTTCTTGAGTTAGAAAACACTTTTCCCTTTTTATCTCACTTAGCATGTAAAGATTGTTTGGAGTCCTTGTAGCACTCGCAATGAGTTTTCCATTTTTTTCTTTACTTATCTCACATCTATCTGAAAAGAAAGATACTATGTGCCCTTGATCACACAGTTGACTCACACTCAGAAGATTATGTCTTAGGCCTTCTACATAAAGCACATTTTCTATTTTGGATTTCCCATCCAAACTAAGAGTCCCTTTACCACAGATTTTAGCTGACCTGTTATCTCCAAAACTGACTGTTCCTCGGTTTGTTTGTTTTAAGACCAAAAACTTTTCTTTTTCACCAGTCATATGTTTTGAACAACCACTATCAAGATACCATTTTTCTATTTTGTCTTGAGCATGAAAAGCAGTTTGAACTATCATTGACTTAGATTTGATCTCATTTCTCTTTTTAGTGAACTCAAGGCTAGATTTATCTAAACAACACATCCTTGCTATATGCCCAAAATTCTTGCACTTGTAACACATGACATTTTTATTCATAAGAGGTGCAAAAGAGTTAACATTTTCCTTACTATGGCTATTCAAAGACTTATTGCAATGAATAGCTTCGTGACCAAATTTCTTGCAGGAAAAACAATAGCCATGGAAAGTATTATGAAACCTGTTTTGATGCCTTGGACGGTTGTTCTTTTTGTGACCAACTGGAATCCACCGCTCTTCAGGCTGAAGATTGATCTTGCTTGAAGACCCTATTTCATAAATGGTGATACCATCCTTCTTTTGCTTTGCACACGGAGTATTCTATCTGAGAGTCAACTGTTCCAACTTCATTCTAAGAGACATAACCTCTTCTTCTAGTTTCTCGCAATCAGCTTCCTTTCCTTGTAGAGCCTCTGTCAGAACCTGTTCAATATTTTTCCCTTCTTCAGCTAGAATTTTGAAGTCTATAACACTTTGAGACAATTCTGATCTTGCTATCTCTTCTTCCTGACATTGATACTTGAGAACATAATTCTCTTCCCTGAATTTCTCAAGCTTTCTTAGAGCCAAGAAGAATTCACCTTTGAGATCGAACTCAACCTCTTTATTTCTTTCTGAATCTGTATGTTCCTCTGATAGATCCTTCTCCAAGCTGTTAGGCTCTTTCTGGAGAGACCCGCTCTGATACCAATTGAAGAACACGGGCTTATACTGAGAGGGGGGTGAACAGTATAAGACTTAACCAATTAATAATTTTAACTTTAGATAGCAATGGCATCAACACAACATTAATCAAGACAGAAATCATCACACATTGAAGACCCATTTTTAACGTGGTTCACCCAAAAAGGTTGGGCTACATCCACACAAACTTTTCTCTAAAATTTATCTCATATTTCTTTGGGAATCCTTCCCAATTACAATGTTTATGAGCCTCGGCCCAAAGGAGATACCTTCCCCTAGCTTGCTCTGGCTGGTGATCCTCTAGAAGACCTCTAGCCTCTGTTGCCCTTAGCAAATGGAACTCTATCCATAGAAGACACCTGTCCTCCCTGCTCTGGCTGGAAACCTCTGTCCTCAACTCTATCACCTCCAAAGCTGGTCCTCGAATTTGCACTAAACACAGTCCTTCGGTCTAACACAAATGTCCTCGATCGTCTTTGCCTGTTGCGCTCACTCTGCATGCTTCGACATCATCTCGCTACTTCTATGCTCTTTCGCTCTTTCTGCTGCATCTCGCACACTTCGACGTGCATTCGATATCGCATTCATCTTATGCAACTCTCCAAATAGCCCTCCTTTTATACTAATACTTTCAAGATCGAAACCTTGATCTTAGTCGGTTGCACAACCCTAAACTACGTCGGCTGCAAACCCTAATCTTCGTCGGCCCAAATTTAACTTTGTCGGCCTCACTCCTTCTGCAACTCTTCTGTAGCTTCTGTCACGAAACTACAACATGTCGCGATATCGTGACACCTTTGCAACCGTACACTTCCTTTTGCCTTTTGTCATGATATCGTGACACTTCAGCCTTTGTCAACTTCAACCACGTTCTTGTCGTGATATCGTGACACTTCTCCCTTCGTCGACCTCCTTTGCTTCTGTCATGAAATCGTGACACTTTAGCCTCTGCAGACTTCGTCTTCACTTCTGTCGTGAAATCGTGACACTTTTGTCTTCATGGCCTTCCTTTCTGCTTTTGTCATGAAATCGTGACACTTCACCTATGGAAGACATGCTTTCAGTTTCTATCATGAAATCGTGACACTTTCTCCATCCGTACGCTGCCATCTCAAACTGTCACGAAATCGTGACACTTTCTCTTCCTTGCACTCTTGTCTGCTTGCACTAGCAAAAATGAAACATGTCACAAAATCATGACGCTTTCACCTTCGAGCTCTTCCTTCTTGAATTTGTCACGAAATCATGATGCTTCTTCTGTTGAAGACTTGCTTACTATCTCTGTCATGAAATCGTGACACTTTCTGCATCCATAAGCTTTCTCTTCAACCTGTCATGAAATCGTGACACTTTCTACATCCGTACGACTTCTTTTCAGCCTGTCGCGAAATCGTGACGCTTTCAGCTTTCGTACGTCTTCTTTGCAACCTGTCGCAAAATCGTGACAGTTCTCATTTTAGACTCTTCCCTTTGCTGCATGTCGCGAAATCATGACAGTTCTCACTTGGAACATTTTCACCTACAGCATGTCACGAAATCGTGACATTTTATCTTGCTTCCACTTTGTCTTCTGACTTGTCGTGAAATCGTGACACTTTTTCTCCTTAGCGCTTTTCTTTTCTTCGGGTCGTGAAAACCCGACATGTCGCGATATCGTGACACTTTTTCTCCTGGACTCTCTCTCCTGCATTATGTCATGAAATCGTGACACTTTTTCTTTCGGACTCTCTCTCTTGCAATATGTCGCGAAATCGCGACACTTTTTCGTCCGATCAACCTTGCAATATGTCACGAAATCGTGACATTTCGACTCGAACATTCTCTCTCCTCTTTGAGTCGCAAAACTGCGACATGTCGCGATATCACGACACTTTTCTAGAAAGCTTTTTCTCGCTTGCTTAAGTCGCGAAAATGCGACATGTCGCGATATCGCGACATTTTTCTAACTTACTTGCTTTTGAACTTGTCATGCCGAAACCTTCATCAAAACAAATTCTTTTACATCAAATCAAATTCCTTTAAAAAGCTTCTTGACATCAATGACAACTTATTCACTTGAGCAAATGCAATGTACCCAAGGTACCCAAAATTGCCAACTCTTGGGTCAAATAGATCTATTATAGAAGTCCCTCAAGTCCACTCTAGACAAGAAGATCAAGCCAAATCATACAGTATTTTCTCATCCAATAACAACTTTAGCCATAGGTTAAAATAGACCCCTACCATTTTACCTTTCCCTTAAAATGGAAGGATGGGTCATGCATAACTGTATGATCGATTCTGGTGCTGCCACAACTATCATGCCCAAAGCAGTCTACAAAATCATGGGCATGGAGTATACCCACAGTAGCCCTGGAGTACTGTAGTTAGACAGGACCCCTGTGAAGACAATGGATGTTATTAAATATCTTCCAATACAACTACATAAAATATCGCAAGTCATGGTCATATAGTAAATTATGGTGGTTTATTTGGAGCCATACTTTAGTATGTGCCTCTCACAAGAATTCATAAAAAATATAGGAGACTACCTCTCACTCGAGTACACCCACCTAGATATCCCATTCAAAGGAAGAATATTTAAACTCTTCAATGAGAAGCCTACTAGTTTTCATGTAGAGAAACTTGAAGATGAGGAGAAGAGCTTAGTCTCTATCAACTTGATGGCAGAAGAGATACAAGTCGACCTGATGGAAGAAGCTATTGGTGAGTTTCAGCTGGAGGATGACTTCTCCTTAACAAATTTCAATACTATCAATGGGATGGACTTGGGATGCTATACACTCATTAAACCTAAAAAGGTTCGAGAGAAAATACATCCAGAAGCACTCCCAATATTCGATCAGCTTTGGGAGCTGTACTTTGACAGTGACTAATGAAAAAAAGGCATAGGGGCTGGAATCACCCTCATTTACCAATCTATTGAATAGAATATTTACTTGTATAGACTAAAATGGAGTTGTACAAAAAATATGCCCAAGTACGAGGCTTTGTGCCTTGGAATCAAGAAAGCTAAGAAGTTGGGCATAAAACAATTGTAGATATTTAGAGATTCCAAGTTAATCTATAATCAAGTTACCAGGAAGTGTGTCAGCAAGCAACACTAACTAAAGGTGTATCGCAACAAGGTCTGGGATTTTCTAGAATATTTCTATGCATTGAACATAAAACCTATTTCAAGGGAACATAACAAGCTGGCCGATATTCTAGCTTTTATCGGTGCCCAATTTTCACTAGCTGATGACATGATGCATAAACCAAGATCGATAAGATTGATTTATCAACCTTTTATTCTCGATAAAAAACTCCATTGGCAGGTGTTCGACAATGATGAACAACTTGTTAATTTTTTGGTCAATGAAGCATCAGCCATCGAAGGGAGAACTCTCAATGAATATGACCATGAAGGTTTGATCTAGTTGAAAAATAATCATATACCAAAAGGCCTGATCATGTTGGAGAGTCTGTTTGAAAAAATGACAGATCTAACGACCACAAGATCAAGGTAGACCAAAAGAAGTTCACCGACTTAGATTTGGAATCAAGGAAAGTCATCAGGGTAGGGACCGACTGCATAGCCAAATAACTATAGTAGATTCATGCTCTATGTAAAGAGTATCCTGACATCAGTTCTTGGTCTTACCAAGGCCTAAGAGGCTACGATAAAAACATCATCCAACATACCATCGAGCTAGAGGAAGGTGTCAGACCTTTCAAAAAAAATAACATCTCGTTAACCCCAAGATTGAGATACTAATGAGGGCCAAGCTTTTGAAGATGCTTGAAGCTAAAATCATATACCCAATTAAGCATTCTTCTTGGGTAGCCAACCTTGTTTTGGTTTGAAAGAAGAACGACGATATCTGCTTGTGTATAGATTTCCAAAATCTAAACCAAGTGTCGCTCAAAGATCACGACCCATTACCTCATATCGATCAAATACTTCATGTGGTGGAAGGAACACAAAGGTTCTCCTTACTAGATGTATTCTCAGGCTACAACCAAATATGGGTCAAGGATAAAGATCAACATAAGACTACATTCACCACCAAGTGGGGAAATTTTGCTTATCAATGGATGCCCTTCGACCTTTCAAACACCGAAGCAAATTTTCAGAGAGCGATGGACCTTGATTTTGGTGAACTATTGAATCATGTCATCATAATTTACTTAGAAAACATGATGGTTTTCTCCCACAAGTGAGAAGAGCATGACCTGCATTTACAACAAGTTTTTGAAAAATACCGAGAGTTTGGGGTCTCCATCAATGCCAAAAAATCAATCTTCGCGGTGAAAGAAGGCAAATTGCTTGGGCATATTATCTCTAAAAAGGGATTGACAATTGATCCCACTCGAGCTGAAGTGCTCCTCTGAATTTCACCTCCCACAAATAAAAATGCCCTATAGTCCTTTTTTGGACAGATAAAATTCATCAGGAAGTTCATCGCGGATTTTACTCAGGTGATAAAACCAATGGCTGAAATCTTGAAAAAGGAAGCTAAATTCAAGTGGACCGATGAAAGGAGGTAAGCCTTTAGAGAAATTAAAGATCAGATTTCTCAAGCTCCTATCCTCATTAACCTCGATTACTGACAAGATTTTATCTTATATGTGGTTGGGAAGCCTGAAAGCTACGTGGCTGTTCTAACCTAGAAAGGTGAAGACGGTGATGAATGTCCAATCATGTTCCTTAGCCAGATCATTCAGCTGCATGAAGAGAAGTTCAATTTCATTGAGCAAAAAGTGCATGCAGTGATGAGATCACTCCAAAAGTTTTGACACTTTTTCTCAAAGCAAAATGATAGTGTATGTAATACACCCGAATATCTAAAACTTCATCGTTCAAGGCGAGTTAGGAAATAAAAGATCAAGATGGGTTACCAAAATCCAAGAATTTTATATTGAGGTACGCCCTACCAAATTTGTATGAGGTAGAGTGCTCTGCCAATAGTTGGCCAAAAATACTACGACCAAAGCAGCGAACCCAGACTTAGAGAACCCAGTTCAAGACAACAATATGACTATTTCATCCACTAGCAACTCAGATTAGACAGAAGACCTGATCAAATATTTTGATACAGGTAGATGCCCTTCCCAACTTGATGCTTTGCAAAGAATAAGATTTTGCCTTCAAGCTAGCAGGTATGTCTTGACACCTAACATGTTTTTTTTATCAAAATATCGATGGGATTCTTCTAAGATGCATCAAAGAGTCTAAAAAGGTGAAAATATTGGAAGAATCCCAATCTGGGATGTCAAGATGGAATTTTACCGATAGATCGATGGCGCTAAAAATTATCAAGATAGGTTACTATTTGCCCACCCTCTTCTATGATGCCTTTAAAGCTAGTCAGTGTTGTGATAGTTGCCAGTGCTATTCGGGAAGAGTTAGGAATCCATCACTTCCCCTTCATCCCATTCAGGTGGAAACTCCATTTCAACAGTGGGGTTTGGATTTTATCAAGATTATCAATCCTAATTCTTCCGCCAAACACATACATTCTTACCACCATCGATTACTTCACTTGATGGTCAGAGGCTATTCCAACCAAACAAGCAAATCAGGAAGTGGTCATCACCTTCCTTGAAGGGCTGATTATTCGTTACTGAATCCCTGAATCCATAGTCTCAGATAATGGTTCTTCATTCACTAGGGCAAAGATATGTGAGTTCGTAGTCAGGTATGGAATCTACTTGAAAACTTCATCTAATTATTACCCATAGGGAAATGGGTTAACGAAATACATGAACAAGAATCTACTATGAATACTGAAGAAATCCTTGTAGAAGAATAAAAGAAGCTGGAACCTACTCTTAGATCAATCATTATGGGCTAATCACATCTCCATTAAGTGATTGATAAAAACTTCTCCTTGTTCACTAGTGTATGACAAGGATATTGTTTTACCTACTGTATCGCTCCAAAATTTTCACATCCTTACGTTCAGGCTATAGGATCCGTGCTCGGAAGGAAGATGGGAAAAGGATGGCGCAGTACCTCGGACTGAGAGGCCTTGCGAAGGTCTCGCATCTCGGGGAGGTGTATTATGGTGATTTTTCGATGGATGGTGGGTTCACCAGGAAACGTTTGAATGGCGCTTTCCACGCCTAGGTTGGGAATGTGTTTAATGTGTTCAGTTTTATCTTTAAACATTCGAGTCCTAGGTTTGGCCAAATGAATCTAAGTTGTTCTATTATGAAAATGCAGACTAAATGAAATACAAAAAACAGATTTGAACAGAAAATAGAGAGAAAAAGCTAAATTACAGAGCCATACCTGATCCGGATGTCTGATGGAGGTTCTGATTCTTGAAGCAGACAGGATCGTCTGGAATTTGATGGGATCGTCTCCGACCTGCAGGATCGTCTGAGATCTGACGAATTCATCAGAGACCTGCAAACAGAGAAATAGACACAAAATACAAAAAATGCAAGCAATGCTAATAGAGGATAATGATGTAAAATGACAATAAGGATGTTAACAGATAATCCCGAATAGAAATGCAAGTAAGTTGCAACACTTTAATAGCTAATCATGACCTTATTATGCAATTAAACTACATGGGTGAACTCCAAGATGCAAAATAGTAAAAAATAATAAATAAACTAACTAGATGCAGAATAAAATAGTAGATGAGAAGAGAAAAATGCAAACTCTGGGCACTGATTGCCCCCAATGCAGACTGCAGTCGAGATCATCTCGAATTGGTACGAAATCGTCTCGAATTGAACAGGATCGTCCACGACGAACTGAGCTTGCTCCGGCTGAAGAATACTAAGGTTCCTGCAACAAAATTTGGACAAATATGGACAAGTGCAAATGGTAATTCAAGATGTTCTAATGCACGTAGAAGTCAAGTTACAGGAAATTTCAGCCAGGGGGATGCCAAGGGGGAGTCCTAAGTTTAAATAGGCTTAGGAGGGAGGTTAGGAGGTTGGAGATCATCCCAATTTGGGAGATCTCCAACGGGGAGGGTCTCTAACGGCGCAGACACGCTTCTGCCCGGATTAGAGACGTCGTTGGAACAGAGGCTAATTGAGAAAAATTAGTTTTGGGACAAGATCGTCTGGACGTCCTAGCCCAGACGAAATCGTCCGATCTGAGGCGATATCGTCTGATCGACGACGATATCGTCAAACGGTCAAAACAAACTCTAAAAATGGCACGGGAAAGGAGGAAACGGGTTAAACGGTTGTTTGGGAGCGGTTTTGGGGGTTAAAATTTGAATTTGAATATTTACTAGAGTAATTGTAATTATTTAAGGTTTTACTGCGCCAATTTTAGGGTGCTACATTTTGCCCCCTCTTTAGCGAATTTTTTGAAGAAAATGCGTTAAAGATGAGTTCTTCTCGATCTACGAGAAAGCAAAAATTATTCCCATTTTTAGGCGACGATTCTAGGTCGAATCGTACGACAGCTTACTATGGTGCCCCTCCGTGTTTTTACCCAAATCGAACGTTTGAGGTAAAAACGCGAAAAAGCAAAATTTTAAAATGTTTTTAATTGTTTTTGAATAAAATTAAGAAAAATAGGGTAAAACCCTAATTCATTGTTACTGTTCATTTTCCTAGTTTTTAGAGCTCTGGAGACAAGATGGTCGAGACAAACGCACATATCAACAGAGGTCCGGCATGGGCTATGGGTAAGGGTCTAAACTGAATTTAGAATGCTTTAATTTAGAATTTCATGCTTTTTAGATTAGATTTGATTGATTTTTGAGCATCGCGGCCATTTTTGGGCCGTCGACGTCGTCGAGACGAAATCGTCTCGATTTCTGAAATCGTCTCGATATCGTCGATTTCGTCTAAGGGCGAAATCGGCGATAGGGGGACGATTTCATCCAATAAGGGACGATTTCCTCATGCAAAATCGGAGACGAATTTGCTCAAATTTGGGACGATATCGTCCAATTGTGGACGATATCATCATTTATAAAATTGAACTTATTTTGACTTGCATTTTTAATTAATGATTTATTAATGATTTTTATTGTTGATTTTGTTTATGTTGTAGAGAGGATTACTAAAGAGCAGAGAATGGAAATATGACGGGCTGAGGGATGACTTGGCCGCTCTATCTCAGGCAGAGCGAGATCAGCTGGCTCAGGTCGGCTTGCAACATGTGGCAGAGATGCCACAGGTTTCTATAGATATGGGGCTATTGACAGCCCTAGCAGAGAGGTGGTATCCGGGTTCTTCCTATTTTTGGTTATCGATAGGGGAGATGACTCCCACACTGGAGGATGTATGGAGGATTTTGAGGATCCCCATACAAGGACGGCTGATCACTCCCATGGCCAATCAGGGCCACGCGATGATGCGACTGTGTGGCGATCCGAGCTTCGCCCTGGAGAAGGGCGGAGTGAATATCGAGTCACTGCGCCAGATGCCTGGGGCATCTAGACTCACACGGGTTTTGGCCGGGGTGGTAGGTGGACTTCTGCTGTGCCACCAGAGAGGATGTAGGGTACCATGGGTACTAATAGATGTGGTCTACGACATGAGAGACCATGGATACAGGTTTGCTTGGGGGAGCTTTGTACTCTGCCGATTGTATAGGATCCTTCATGGGGTCGTATACAAGGGCGGCCGATGTCTGGTTATGACATCACTACTGCAGGTTTGGTGCTGGGAGCACATTACGATGCGAAGGCCGATAGGGCTCCCACTGATAGGGATTGATGGGGAGAGGCCCCGAGTTTTCTACTGGTGGCTCCGGAGAGGGGCACAATGGCGGATAGATCTGCCAAGGTCCCAGAGACTACTAGACGACCTTGTCTCCGACCGCATCACCCGGAGGCCTTGGAGAGATCATCCAGGGTGGGCCGAGGATGGACAGGAGCTGGCTCGCATCAAGTGAGTCTGCTGGCTGAGGATGGAGAGGGGAGAGGTGGAGCTCCACCGGTATGACCGAGTTTTGAGGCAGTTCGGTCTATAGTAGGGGATCCCATCTCTGAGAGACTACGAGTTTTCCCGGACTGTCCGGGATAACACTACAGTTAGCGGGGCTCCAGATATGCAACGATTCTAGAGTCAAGACGCAGATGATGCCCCCATTCAGCCAATGGATGGGGATGACACTGGGGTAGCCGATGGCTATGATGCCTGGTACACAGGCATCCGCCCTCCTCAGATGACGAGGGCTCAGGGTCCGATTCACGTAGTTGTGCATCGGATGGGGAGGCGGTGCCAGGCAGCCATTGAGGCAGCATAGGGTCACGGCGAGAGAGAGCAGAGGAGGCCACAGGCTCAGCAGAGGCCACGACAATGGGAGAGGAGGGAGGAGAGACCCCCTTCTCCATAGAGAGAGAGGCCACCATCGCCCGATAAGGGCAAGGGTGTTGACACTGGGGAGAGCAACGAGACAACGACTCTCCGAGCTGAGGTTGCCCGCTAGGCTCAGGTGCAACATTGCAAGATGAGGCTACACGGCTTAGAGCTCAGGGTGGAGGAGCGAGCACTCAAGATTTAGCACGCGCTATTGCCCAGGTTACATTCTATCAGGCTCTATATTACCAGGTGATGCCAGCAGAGTAGAGGGTGCCATTACCAGCTCATATTGCAGAGCCTGTCGTGATGGGGTCATCTAGGACATCATCACGATCGGCATCCAGGACTCATGGCACCACACGGACTGCGATGGGGCCACCTCCTCCACCTCAGGGTGGGGGAGGAGATGAGGCTGAGAGCTCGAGGGGTTCTCGAGGCGAGGCTACTGCACTACACAGAGATTGTATATTTGATTGAGAGGATTGAGTATGCCAAGATGTAGATTGTGGCATACCAATCTATTTTTGATATGATGTACATATATTTGATATATATATAGATGAGATATTTTTTGATCATATGACTTGTCTTATGCGTTTGTATGATGCTTTTAATGTTTTGGTGTGATTGATTTGATGATTCATGTAATTATGTCGTTGGAAAATATTATGGTTTAAATGTCATGCTTTAAAAATTTAAATGAAATAATCTGATGTAACAAATTGGTTGTTGTGATGATAATTTGATAAAAAATAAAAGGGACCTTTAACAATAATTTCAAAGGACATTGTCGCTGTTATAGACCATTTCATGGAGTCGCCGCTCACTCGGTCGTCAAGCTAATCCCAATATAGAAATATTGTTAAAAAGTAAAAGAGTGCTTAAGAGACTGCCTTAAGACTTTGGTGTGATGATGCAAATGATGATGATGATGATTTTGTTTTCAGACTTTTCATGAAAATATTATGCATGAAATATTTTAAAATGATTTTTGCTAGGCATAAATTCCTAAGTGTGATAAAATTTTTGGATAATTCCCTAGGAATTATACCATCATTGCAAATTTGCATATTGACATAATGACATGAAATAGTGATAATGTGCATGTTTGTTTTAAAACATAATTGTATAACATAATGATTTAAGTCATATGGTTTTTATGATTTTTAAATAAATGGGGAATAAAAATTGGTACAATGGTTTGCGCTAGGCATAGAATATTTAGGTATAGACTTATACCATCATCGCGAAAATCAAAGAAGAAAATAGATTGTTTTATTGCATGGTTGATTTTTAATTGTTGAAAATAGTCAGAAAATATGAAGATGAGGACTTGCGCTAGTCATAAAATTCCAATTTTAGTTTTGGAACTATACCATCGTCGCGAAAGTCGAAAAGTTATATATATATGTAACTTTATTGTATGTTGTGAAGATGATTTTGATTTTTGATAATGCATGTAGTTGTCTTTATACTAAACAACTGTTCTTCAAAGAAGAAAATGAATTTATTCCAAACAATTTGCAAAAATATTTCAAAGTATCTTAAAGACAAAAGTTAGATTTATAAGGAATCCCATGTGCATATGTGAGTTCATTTCCAATCTTGATTTATCATAATGATACACAAAATCTCTCAAATACAAATGTGTGTGCAATTGCTATGTTCGTTTACCAGCTTTGAGCAAGATAATTTGATACAAGTGATTTGAATGAACCAAATAAGTGTTCATTAACCATGATTTAGATGCATATAACCATACCGGACTACTATGTAAGTCGGATTATCAAGAGCTAGCTAATCCATAAGCAGACATAGGTCTGTACAAAAGAAGGTCGCTAATGTGACGGACATATCGCCACGCTAGGAGTTACCCAAGGCCAAGCAAGGTTGGGCACAAACCACCTGCTATGGGGCTTACCTCACAATTTTCGAATAATTGAGAATTCCAGGGATTCAAGCTCATCAACCCTTCTTTTCTTTTCAAAGGGTAGGGAGAGGGATTTTATTGCTTTTGCTTTTGCTTTCTTTTGCTTTTCTTTTGCTTTTCTTTTGTATTTTTGCTTGATTTTTGAGATAATGCTTGAAACATTGCTGTAATGATATAAAATAACATTTTTTTTTTTTTCTCTTTTTCTTGAACTTTGCTTTTCTTCCTATGCTAGGGATACTTGCTCGGATTAGCTGTAGAGCAAGGGATTTTTATTCTGGGTAGGGGTGAGCTTGTCCTTTTGCCAATTCTCAAAGATTCTAGACCATGTGCATGATAGGATAGCAGGGGAAACTTTTCGCTCAAGAAACCACTTCTACTATGTAGCATAGCATGGACATTACAAATATAATCATTTTATTGTGAAAGGATGTGCTTGGTTTAAGTAAATAACAAGATCAATTCTCTCGTGCTCAAACTTTATTTAATTGAATTTTGTGGACTTTGATATAAGAGAGATTAGTAATCATGCCATATAAAAATCAAGATATTTATTTTGTGTTTGTGAAAGTGAGGGATTCCAAATAAATGCTAATTTATCCAAAATAATTTGAAATATATAACCGCAACATTTGTAAGAAGAAATATATACAAATACTTTTTGAGAAGTTTGAGAATGTTGACTCTCTCTTTCTTCTTTATTTTGTTTTGGTTTCGAAAGAGTCAAGAATATTGTTGTTTTTATTTTTATTATTTTTGTTTGTTTTTGTTTTTGTGTAAATAGTTTGATATATTTTTAAAATAAGACAACATGCAAAATATGTACAAATGATGAAATGACTAAATTTTATGCGTAATATCGCCTAAGATGCATAATATTCATAGGTTCTTTTAAATCTTTACCATCTAAGGTAGCTAATTTGTATGCTCCCGATTCAAATTTAGTAGTGATAATGTATGGTCCAAGCCAATTGGGCTCAAATTTACCTTTAAGGTCTTTAGTTGCATTAGTATTTTTTTTATTTTCTTTTAAAACAAGGTCGTCGATCTCAAAGGATCGATGACGAACTTTTTTAGCATATGATCTTTTAAGCTTGTTTTGGTAGGCACGGAGATGCTCCAAAGCATTGATGCACTTTTCATCTAGGAGTTCCAACTGACTGAGTCTGCCAGCTCGATATTCATCTCCTACTTCGGTATCTTGAAGTAGTAGAGCCAAAGAAGGAACTTCTAATTCAAAGGGAAAAATGGCTTCAAGCACCATAAACCAAAACAAAAGGTGAAGTTCCAGTGGGGGTTTGAACACTAGTTCGATAGGCCCACAAGGCCGGATATAATTGAATGTGCCAGTCGCGACGAGATTTATTGACCAATATTTTAAGAATTTTGATTAAGGTTTTGTTAGATGCTTCTGCTTGACCATTACCCTGAGGATAATAGGGAGTGGACCAACGATGTTGAATCTTATATTTTTGGCATAATTTCTTGACATCTTTATTTTTGAAACAAGTTCCATTATCAGAGATGAGATTTGCAAGAATTTCGAACCTACAAATGATTTGATTAAAAATAAATTTAGAGACTTGTGTGCCAGTGCAGGAAGCTAAAGGCATAGCTTCAACCCACTTCGTGAAATACTCGATGGCGGTTATGATGAATTTGTGTCCATCAGATGACACAAGATTAATTTTGCCAATAATGTCTAAGCCCCATTTTGAAAAGGGCCAAGGAGATGAAATAGCTTGCAGCTCTTGTGCAGGGGCATGGACAAGGTCAGCATGTTTCTGGCACTTGTCGCAATGGCGCACATAATCATGTGCATCATTCTCCATGGTAGGCCAAAAGTATCCTATCCTAAGGAGCTTTTTAGCAATGACACTACCACTGAAGTGTCCTCCACAAGATCCATCGTGGGCTTCACTCAAGGCTGATTTGGATTCTTCTAAATTCAAACATCTTAATAGGATACCTTCAAAAGATCTCCTATATAAAGTATTGCCAATTATTACAAATCGACTTGCTCGTCTACGTAATAACCGACGCCGGTTTCTATTAGAATTGGCAGGGAAAGTCCCATTTTGAAGAAAATCAAATATATCTATATACCAAGGTTCAGGAGTAGTTTCATTGATTAGAAACACATCCAAAGGTTCTAAGCATGACTTATTTGAAGCGGGTTCCTGGAGTCGACGAATAATGATAGTGGCATATTCGTCATCTAACTCCAAGGGCAGGAGAGATGCAATCACGGCCATAGCATCACCGCACGGTTGCAAGTTCGAGGAATAGCTTCCAAGGTAACTTGATCAAATAGAGACATTAATTGTAAAACATAGGCTTTATATGGGCGCAATTTATCATCTCTGGTCTAATAAACTTCATTAATTTGATTTATGACAAGTTGAGAATCACCAAAAACTAACAGATGTTTAATTTTTAGCGCCAAGGCAGCTCGTAATCCGAGGATTAGAGCTTCATATTCAGCAATATTATTGGTGCAAGCAAATGTTAATTTGAAGGACAGAGGAATAAGATGTTTTTGCGGGGATATTAAAATAATACCCGCACCAGCCCCACTCATGCATCGGGCTCCATCAAAGTATAAGGACCATTGTTCAATATGGTCTCCCTCTAATTGAAGGCATTCATCAGGAAACTCAATGATGAGGGGATGGGTAGACTCTAAGGGTGCAAGCAGCCTAATTGATCTCGCTATGATTTGACCCTTAACAGACTTTTGTCCTATGAACGTGAGGTCAAACTCGCTTAGAGCAAGAACCCACTTGGCTGTACGACCCGATAAATAAGGTCGACTCATGAGATACCTCAAGGGATCATATTTAGCAATGACATAGGTTTTCTGACTAAGCATATAATGGCATAATTTCTGCGTAGAAAACACGACTGCTAGACATAGTTTTTCTAATGCTGTGTAGCGGGTTTCATAACTGATGAAGGTTCGGCTAATATAATAATTAGCACGTTCTCTCTTCTCATCATCAAGCTGAGCTAACATAGCTCCTAAGGCAGAATCTGAAGCTGAAATATACAGGAGAAATGGGCGATCAGGTCTAGGTGGAGAAAGCACAGGTGGGTTAAGGAGGTATTGTTTGAGAAGTTCAAAAGCTTCTTTACATTCGTCGTCCCAATTAAAAGGGACATCCTTCTTAAGGAGCTTAAGAAAGGGACCGGTTTTGTCCGCCAACTTATCGATGAAGCGACGGATAGCTTGAAGTTTACCTTGTAAACTTCGTAATTCAGATATATTGGTAGGTGCGGGCATATCAATGATAGCCGCAATCTTGAGAGGGTCAATTTTGATGCCACGTAAAGAAACTATAACCCCTAATAGTTTACCGGACTTAACTCCAAATATGCATTTGGCTGGATTTAATCGAATAAGATATTCTCTTAATCGATTAAAAACTTTTCTCAAATCATCTAAATGGTTATCTTCATTAATAGAGCGAGCTATAATATCATCTACATAATCATGTAGGATATCATGCATCATATCATGAAAAATATAAGTCATAGCTCGTTGATAGGTTGCACCTACGTTTTTTAAGCCGAATGGCATCACTTTCCAACAAAAGGTACCCCAAGGGGTAATAAAGGTTGTTTTAGCCTGATCTTCAGGAGCTATCCTGATCTGATTATAACCAGAGAATCCATCCATTAAGGACATCATCCCACTCCCAAAAGTAAAATCAATGATTTGGTCCATGTTTGGAAGAGGAAAATCATCTTTAGGGCATGCAACGTTAATATCTCTAAAATCAGTGCAAACCCTAACTTTGGTAGCTTCTTTCTTGGTGACTGGAACTACATTTGAGATCCATTCAAGGATAATCAATAGCTTGTATAAAAACAACATTCAGGAGTTTTTCTAACTCCCCTTTGACTAGTAGAGGCCACTTTGGGATGCATTTTTCTAAGTTTTTGTTTAACAAGTTTAGCATCCGGATGGACTACTAGATGATGCATGACTACGAAAGGGTCCAGACTTGGCATATCTTCATATGTCCAAGCGAAGACATCTTCATATTCTTTAAGGAATGCAATGTATTGCTCTTGTTTTTCTTGACTTAATTCTGACCCAATATTGATTATGTGAGGATTATCCTCAGGTCCAATGTTAACTTTAATGACGTTTTCTACTTCCATGTGTAGATCTCTTTCAAAATTAGGTGGGGGGGGTGAGACGCCCAATTCTTGTAATTATTTTAAGGTTAAGTTGGATAATTCATCTTGAGGATTAGTGGCCTCAAGCTAGGCTATAGTTGGTATAGAACCATCAAAATAAAATCCATTGTGTAACATCTCTTCAACGGAGACATCATGGAAGATATCTCCTTCCAACTCATCATCGGATTCAGCAATCAATTCAGGGTAAGCTATGGATAGCATGTTACATGTAAATGGCTGATTTTTTAGAGGCAAATCATCACGCCTATCCAAATAATCTTGATAACATATGAGTTGATCATCATCTTCAAAAGGAAAGGGTTGACCCTTACTAGGAAATAGGCCCACACCACATCAGGCGGGCCACGGTTCTACCTCGAAAGGTTCTTTCATACCATTTTGGAAAGGTCCCAAGCCTTTCCCTTTATATCCCATTTTAAGCATTATAGGTTTAGCTTTAATATACTCATTAGTAAAATAACACCGAGCATATCCATCATGATGAGTTTTGATATTTCGAGGTATTCTTCCCTAGTCATATCCTTTATAAATGAAGGCACAACTCCCGACTTGGTAAGTACTTCCCATGGGTTGTGGGAGGCCCAAAGTACGAGGAGATGGCGGCAAGTTATTTAAAAGAATTGAATCTTGCATAAAAGCATTTGTTTTTTTTGATATTAAGATTGTGGATAAATCTGGTAAAAGTTCATCATAAAGAGCATAAGATGTAGAAGGATCATTCCCTATATCTTTAGATGTGGAAGGTATGATAGATGTTGATAATGTGGAAGTGTTAATGAATGGGTCTATAGGTTTTGAAATTATAGGGATAGAACATGAAGGATTGGTTGTGGATTGAAGATCTTTTTGAGGTTCTAGAGTGGTTTGTTTAGAAGATTGTTGATCTATATATGAGGGTGAAATTAATGGAGGAGAAATAGGTGAAGCTATGGGAGTGTGTTTCACAGTTTTAGATGAAAAATAAGAATTAGGATGTGTGGATGACAGAGCAGGGCAAAATTGCACTCCAACAAGTTCTGCCAAAGCACACATATCAAAGGGTCTAGGATCACCATGGATAGTGACCAACTGATTTTTAAATTCGAATTTAACACATTGGTGTAAAGTTGATGGGACAGCCCGCATTGCATTGATCCAAGGATGACCCAAGAGTATATTGTACGATGCGGGGCAATGTACAATAAACACGGTCGTATCTAAGGTTCTAGGACCAACTTGCAATGGGATGGTAATAACTCCACACGTTTCTTGTGTTTCGTCATTGAAAGCTTTGATAATCATGTCAGTTTTCTTCATTTCATCACTTCTAAAGCCAAATCGTTGGTAGAAGTCAAAAGTGCAAATGTTTAGAGATGAACCATTATCAATCAAGACTCTTTTAACAGCTACATCTCCAATTAGAGCAGTAATATATAAGGGATTATCCTTATGTAAACTGTGTTGTGGGATATCTTTATCCCGAAAGTCAATACAATCGACTTCTCTAGTGATGATAGTATTGGCCATGGCTTCAAGTTGAATATTTTGAGGTACCATCATTTGGCTTAATGTAAGCATTAACTCATCCCTATGGGTAGGAGAAGATCTTAATAAATCCAAAAGGGAAATTCTGGCTGTAGTATTGGATAATTGCTCATTAATATTGTAAGGGGGTTTAGGTTGAACATTAGAAGCATGATTCCCTTTATTGGGATTTTTCAAAACAAATGGAGCTGATCCATCATTCTGGTTTGGTTCTTGTTGAGAATTTTGAGCTTGTTGTCGGGTAACGACTCCGATGGTACCTACAATGTTATATTGAAGACGCTGAACTGGTCTCGATTGAGCGTTTATGGCTTGTTCATTAGGGAGGAATTGATTAGAAGAGGGTCGAGTAGTAACTCTTCTAGGAAATGGTTCTTCTGTGATAGGTTGAATAGGATCTGATTCATTTTCATAACTATTCGATTGGTTTGAGGTGATGTCTATTTCACTTTCAGTATCTGATTCTACATCACTAGGATCGGGAGTTTGAAAATTATGTAGGGGCCTGGTCGTGACCAGGGATAAAGTTGTGTCAAATTGTTGTAAATCATGATTAGGTAAATGTCCGCTAATAGTTCCTACATATCGGGTAGGAGGAGGAACATTATGATGCTCAATTTGATTGGCCACCTCTTTACCATGTCTTGGTAAAGGATGTTGAAATATGTCTAATGATTGATTAGCATTTTGATTTTGATTTTGGGGAATGTTCTTTTGAGCATTATTAGGAGCATTTTGTTTAGGTTGGAAGGCTTGCACCTCCATTTCATTATTATCAATCAGATCTTGTATTTTATGCTTTAACCTTTTACAAGCGTTGGTAGAGTGTCCAGGTCCTCTATGGAAATCACAGTGTAAGTCAGCTCTGTATCCGGGTATGGTTGGATCAGGTTCCTGGATAGCTGGTAATTGAATCAAACCTCTTTCGAGTAATTGAGGTAAAATAGTTGATAATGGTTGATTCAATCTAGTAAATTCTCGAGGAGGTTTATCAGGAGGTTTCAATATAAATTTTTTTGTTGTCTTCGTTGCATTGATATTAGCAACATTTCTTGTCATCAGTGACTCCGTCACCTACGACTTGTTTGTTTTTATATTGATTTCTGGATGTTTTCTCATCATCCTTCTTCCTAAGTTGGCCTCTCCTAATGAGGGCATCTTCTACTCTTCGAGCTAAATCTATAGCCTGATCGAAGGTAGTTAAAGTAGCAGTTGATAACTCATAAGATATTTGTTCTTGCAAATTATTAATAAAAATGTCCAACATTTCCCTATAAGGTAGCACAAAGTGCAGTTTTCCTGTCAACTGCCTCCATCTAGCTAAGAAATCAGCAAAACATTCATCTTTGTCTTGTTTTAAGTTGTATAAATCTTTAATGGTGACATGCCTCTCGATGTAGGCACTAAATTGATGGACAAAAGATTCAGCTGTTTCTTCAAAATTTCTCAAAGAATGAGTGGGTAGTTGATAGTACCACTCTAATGCCATTCCACCTAAACTTTTTGGGAACATTTTTAGTAATAGCAAGTCATCATGTGATATATCATGACATGCTATCCTAAACATGCGAAGATGCTCTATGGGATCTTCAGCTCCTTTATATATAGGCAGGACGGGCATGGGAAAATGCTTAGGGTACGGTTGTGCTACAACTATGGGATCCAAAGGTTGACTACATATCTCTTGATAATTGTACGAGGGACGGTAGGGATCTATCTCGGTCCATGCGCGAAGCTAACTGTTTCACCATGGCTTCCAGATTACTGGTTTGCCCACCATATTGGTTCGGTAGGGCATTAATATGGGATTTGTGAGCATATGATGGAGGGACATGAATATTAGATGCTATATTGCTATTGTGTAAATTGTTGGTAGGAAGGGTGTTATGAAGAAGTTTTGAAGTTATATTATGTTGTATCCCAGATTGTTGAAAATTGGTGTTTGGCTTCATTTTAGATTTTTGTTGATTTGAAGCATATTGATCAATAGTTTGGCGAAGTAAAGCAGTGAAGGAAGTTTTCTTTTGTGTGGGAATGATTTTAGGCTCAATAACAGGTTCCTTAGGAGGTTGGGTAACCTGTTGTTTTGGCATGTTCTGAATCATAGTGACCATATCTCTATTGGATGGTCCAGCTTTATCACTTTCTTGATCAACAAAAGACAAAGGATTAGTGTGCACATCAAACATATGTTCCATGGCTGCTTGAGTGTCACTAATTTGTCCTTTATCAATACGAACTGCCATATTAAGAGCGCCAATGTTATTATTGAAAAATTTCCAGAAATGATCTAAGTTATCAAAAGCAATAGTTCCATCTGGAGCTACTCTAGGGGATGAGGATCCATCCTCTTTAACATTTTCTTCTTGTTCATCTACAGCAAGCTCATCGTCTTGCTGGTCTAGAGTTTCTTCTTCCGGGATTGGATCCTCGGGAAGGACATTTGGGTTTCTTGTTTTGTCTCCTAACCAATCTTCTTCTTCTCCTTCAGTTTGTTTACCATTCCTAAGTTTAGGCATTGTGCTTAACTTAGATTTCAGCAAATATATATATATATATATATATATATATATATATATATATATATGCAACAAGCTTAAGAGGTATATATTAATTATATACCTACTACAATATTTAAAATGAAATGTTTTGGTTTTTGTTATGTTTTTTAGTTTTTCTTGTTTTTTTTTTTGTTTTAATAACAATATTATAAAGATAACAAACAACACAATAAATGCAAGAAATAATAATAATGAAAGCAATGATCTAGTTTTCTATAAACAATTTATAAATATCATTAATGGGCTCAAGTTCTTCAGGAGTCATGAAGTGTTCTTCTTCAAATTGAAAATTTTCTTTCAAGAATTTAATGAAAAGGGCTATAGAAATACCATGTATTTCAGATTCTGGTTGATAATAATAATTCTCATGGCAATACTCACGATACAACATAGCTCTAGGAGCTCTATTCCATCTTCTTCTAATCATAAGATCGATCTCTTGGACCTCTATATGAACTAGAAATTGGCGTACTACATGGCTGCGTTCTTGAGGTATTCCTCGAAGGTGTACAATCTTGAAGACACAAGAGCTCTCCTATAAGCTAACCACCTATGGCAGAGCTCTCTAAAGTTCATGATAAAAGACGAGTTGATGAGGATCCAGGATTCTATCTAGGACAAGCCTTTTGATTTGTTTAAGTTTTGTTGACCTAGATGAAATGACACCTAGTCTTCTATCAAGTTCGTCCCACAAAAGTTGATTTCTATCCTGCTTCGTGCACACTAAGCACATAATTGATTTCTATGGCTGCTAATTGGTTTTCAACATTTATAGTAACTGCTAATATTTTCTTAGGAGCTACCATCTAGACATGATATGCAACTTAGTATTTTCTAATGATTTTAAATGCATCTATGTTTTTTTTTTTTTTTTTTTCAAAAGGTTTTAAATGCATTCACGTCGGGTTCACCAAAATGTATCGCTCCAAATTTTTTGCATCCTTACCTTCAGGCTATAGGATCCATGCCCGAAAGGAGGATGGGAAAAGGATGGCGCGGTACCTCGGACTGAGAGGCCTTGCGAAGGTCCCGCCTCTCGGGGGAGGTGTATTATGGTGATTTTTTGACGGATGGTGGGTTCACCAGGAAACGTTTGAATGGCAGTTTCCACGCCTAGGTTGGGAATGTGTTTAATGTGTTCAGTTTTATCTTTAAACATTCGAGTCCTAGGTTTGGCCAAATGAATCTAAGTTGTTCTATTATGAAAATGCAGACTAAATGAAATACAACAAATAGATTTGAACAGAAAACAGAGAGAAAAAGCTAAATTACAGAGCCATACCTGATCCGGATGTCTGATGGAGGTTCTGATTCTTGAAGCAGACAGGATCGTCTGGAATTTGACGGGATCGTCTCCGACCCGCAGGATCGTCTGAGATCTGACGAATCTCGAATTCGCGAGACCCGCAAACAGAGAAATAGACACAAAATACAAAAAATGCAAGAATGCTAATAGAGGATAATGATGTAAAATGACAATAAGGATGTTAACAGATAATCCCGAATAGAAATGCAAGTAAGTTGCAACACTTTAATAGCTAATCATGACCTTATTATGCAATTAAACTACATGGGTGAACTCCAAGATGCAAAATAGCAAAAAATAATAAATAAACTGACTAGATGCAGAATAAAATAGCAGATGAGAAGAGAAAAATGCAAACTCTGGGCACTGATTGCCCCCAATGCAGACTGTAGTCGAGATCATCTCGAATTGGTGCGAAATCATCTCGAATTGAACAAGATCGTCCATGACGAACTGAGCTTGCTCCGGCTGAAAAATACTAAGGTTCCTACAAATAAATTTGGACAAATATGGACAAGTGCAGATGGTAATTTAAGATGTTTTAGTGCACGTAAAGTCAAGTTACAAGAAATTTCAGCCAGGGGGATGCCAAGGGGGAGTCCTAAGTTTAAATAGGCTTAGGAGGGAGGTTAGGAGGTTGGAGATCATCCCAATTTGGGAGATCTCCAACGGGGAGGGTCTCTAACGGTGCAGACACGCTTCTCCCCGGATTAGAGACGCCGTTGGAACAGAGGCTAATTGAGAAAAATTAGTTTTGGGACAAGATCGTCCGGACGTCCTAGTCCAGATGAAATCGTCCGATCCGAGGCGATATCGTCTGATCGGCGACGATATCGTCAAACGGTCAAAACAAACTCTAAAAATGGCACGGGAAAGGAGGAAACGGGTTAAACGACGGTTTGGGAGCGGTTTTGGGGGTTAAAATTTGAATTTGAATATTTACTAGAGTAATTGTAATTATTTAAGGTTTTACTGTGCCAATTTTAGGGTGCTACACCTACACACATCGAGCTACCAACATTACAACTTCTTAAGTGGCTCAACACCAAAGAAGGTAATTTTAGTTTGATGGATGTAAGGCTGGTGTAGCTTTTAGAGTTGGAAGAAGGAAAAAAGTGTATAAAGTATTCACCAAGCATGTAGAATCCACCAAGAACTAGTCTAGAAGGAGGACCTCTTATACATTCAGCATTGGAGATTTGGTTTTAAAGTGGAACGAGAAGAAGTCAAAACCAGGGAACCATGAAAAATTTGATGCCTTCTAGGAAGGTCCATTCTTAGTCTCTGGTGTCAATCAAATAAATGCATTCACACTCTAATACATGGAAGGTTTCACCCTCCCAATTTTGGTAAATGGGTTTCTATTAAAAATCTATCATCCACCAGGTCCCGTTGATCATCAATAGTCCACCAGGTATTTCTCATGTATATAGTTTCTTTTAAAAGTTTTTATATTTTGGATGTTGCTTTGCTTTTCAAGCATGGCTTGAGGGGAGAAAGGAGATGATCTCCTAGATCTGGTAAACGTTCCTTCAAAAGATGCTCCTTTTGAGATAATTGTCTTCTAGATGAAGATTTGCAGCCAGGATGAGGTAGTTTGTAATAGTCTTGCATCCGATAGGGGCGGGAATAATTTCCAAAGGAGCGGTCTCATTTTTTTACCTTCACTCGAAACATCTTATTTTGTTTCCCATCCTTATGTTTCTTTCTAAAATATATATATAAATATATAAATATATAAAAATATATATATATATATATATATATATATATATATATATATATATATATATCTTCAAAAAGGAAGTGCTCAAGGGAGCACTTCAATAAGGAAGTGCTCCACAAGGGAGTGCTTTAGCAAGGAAGTGCTCCACAAGGAAGTGCTTCAGCAGGGAAGTGCTCCACAAGGGAGCGCTTCAGCAAGGAAGCACTACACAAGGAAGCACTTCAGTAGGGAAGCACTCCACAAGGGATCACTTCAGCAAGGAAGCACTCCATAAGGGAGCACTTCAGTAGGTAAGAACTCCATAAGGGAGTGCTTTAGCAAGGAATCACTCCAATAGGGAGTGCTTCAGTAGGGAAGCACTCCACAAGGGAGCACTTCAGCAAGGAAGCACTCCAATAGGGAGCACTTTTGCAAGGAAGTGCTCCATAAGGGAGCACTTCAGTAGGGAAGCACTCCACAAGGGAGCATTTCAACAAGGAAGTGCTCCAATAGGGAAGTGCTTCATAAGCGAGCGCTTTAGTAGGGAAGTGCTCCACAAGCAAGTGCTTTAGCAAGGAAGCTATCTAGTAGGGAGAGCTTTAGCATAGAAGCACTCCAATAGGGAGTGCTTTAGCATGGAAGTGCTCCAAAAGGGAGCGCTTCAGCAAGGAAGCACTTCAGTAGGGAGTACTTTAGTAGGAAATAACTCTAATAGGGAGTGCTTTAGTAGGGAAGTGCTCCACAAGGGAACACTTCAGCAAGGAAGCACTCCAGCAGAGAGCTCTTCAGCAAGCAAGCACTCCACAAGGGAGCACTTCAACAACTCCACAAGGGAGTGCTTCAACAAGGAAGCACTCCACAAGGGAGTGCTTTAGTAGGGAAGTACTCCAAAAGGGATCACTTTAGTAGGGAAGCGCTCCACAAGGGAGTGCTTCAGCAAAGAGCCTGTAAGGCATTCATTTATGCAATAAGAATAAATAGGTAAAATAATGAGAGCAATTTTTTGAAAATTGCTCCCCTTTAAAGAACATGTTTCCTCCCTCATTAAAAGTATAGGCTTATTGCATAGCTTCAACACATGTATTTTTGTTTTTGGCTGCCCATTTGGATGTTTCCAAGTATCGATGAAGATTTGGTTCACCATGAGAAAGTCATTTTCAAACCCTAGGAAGGCACGAGTTTTAAAAAGGAAGGGTCGTACACGTTATTAAATCAAGACATTCCACATTCTTCGATAGCCAAGTTTGATCTTTTAGTTCAAGTGTATAGGCAACCATCCCAACCAACGACCACGCATCCCATGGAAGTGTCCTCATTTGCCACCACTATTTAGTTTTTCAAGAAAAATATACCCTCATGCCGGAGAACATAGACACCCGATTGCATGCATGTTCACTTGGAGCATTAAATTCGTGTGTCTTGCATTAAATATGATAGATATAGGTATGGAATTTTAAAGATAGTAAGTTCACTTAAGGAAGTCCAAAACCATTTGAATCCTTCATGCTCTAAGACCATAGATGCATTAGTCAAGAATTTTTGAATCATCGGAGTGCTATTGGTAAAGAAAATAGGGAAACAATGGAAGGGCGAAAATTGTAGAAGTATCAAAGGAAAAGAAGCACAAGAAGAAGACTCCAAAGGGTGAAAAACTAGAGAACAAGATTGAATCTGTGGATCCTTCTGGTTCAAAAAATCTAAAAGGAAAGAAGAAATAGAAAAATGTTGAATAATTTGTGGCTTCGTAACACCCTTTTTTTTGATACCGAGACTGATTAATTACAAATAAATAAATTGAGCTACTGTGCTTGGAAATTGAGAAGGCATACAGATAAAACCTAGTGGAAAATCTATTAGCTACTGTATATCACTCGCACCTGTACTTATTATTCTCTAGATATGGAAAAGCAATGCAATAATCCACTTGTATTGGAGCTCGAATGCCATGTGGACGAGATGAGGTATTTACCACCATGGTTAGATTTTTATACTATGGAGGTTGAGTATCACCCCGAGGTAAACTCAGAGTAGAAGCTCCCCAGATCTGTCATATCTAGCATGAAAGTCCAGCACCCCCAATGGTCTGACCACAAAATTCAGCAGTGGTGGATCATGAGAGTGCACCATGACAAAGCTTCGAGTAAGGCTATGGCAATAGATGCCCAGTTCTCGGACGCCTATTACAAGAGCGTTGGCATTTATCAGCCTTTCTCATTCGATGATATTGTTCCGAAAGGAGGCCGCAATCCCGACGAGGTAGATGACCTAAAACACCCGAGGCATGGAGTGTCGGGTAAAGGCAAAGCTGTTGTAGACACGCCTCCCTCTATTGAGCAAGCCCCCAAAATGAAGAGCACTCCATTGAAAAGGAAGATTGAAGTCCCCCTCTTCAATAGATTACGAAGAAACTACGCATAGGGCCTCAAAAGCCTTTTAGAATAGCCATGCATTTGGATGCTTCAAACCCTCCTATAGATCCTAAAGAATAGGTTTTAGTAGTACAAATAGAAAAAATAGGAGCCTGGTGAATCACAGATAGAAGAGGTAGCAATATTACAGATAGAGAAGTAGGATTCTGTAGATGTAGAACACAATACCATGCAAAAGTATCCTAAAAATGAGAAAATATAAGCAACTGCAATGGGAAATATTGAAGAACAAAAGGTTGTAGATGTAGAACACATTGCAACTCAAGAAGATCTAGACAGTGAGAAAATAAGTGACAAAAACACTGTTGATACAACCCATGTCAATATTCAAGAAGATTTGGAGAGCAAGAAAGTGGATGAAGGTAACACAAGCACTTCTGAAAAGGAAGAAAAGGGAAAAAAATAGACAATTAAAGTATCTCCCATGGCTACCTCCTCCATGAAGCTCGAAGGTATGTTTTCACCCCCTCATTTTTCCCTTTCCTTGATTGTATTAACACATATTGTACCTCTTTTTAATGTATCTATGATGGAACCAGCCTTTGCGGCCTCTACAGTAGTGACCTTAGTGGCCCCTACGTCAAGTTCGTCCTTTTTTTGCTAGATAAATCTGTAGAATCCTTTGGTTTTATGAGCATCTTCTCTAAATTTTTCCACATTTTCTGTACCCCTATCCTCCCCATTTAAGTTATATGTAGGTAACCCTAACACTTTTTCAGTATCCACTGCAGCTAATTCTTCCTCTTTGTTTCTAGAGATTCCCCTTACCGACGTATTTGGTGCCACTGACTCGGGCTTCTCATCCTTTCCTTCTCCCATCATGTCGTTCAATTCGTCTACCTTCGTGACTCCTAAGCCCACTGTTTCTGCAGTATCTATTCAAACTCAAACTCCTAGGGTTAGCGCAATCGCTTCCCCTTCAGCTTCCTCTGTAACACGACGCCTTCGGTCTGGTTTTCCATTCCCCCCATCAACGCCTATTCTTGGGTTGGGGGTCCCAGAGCCTTTAGAGTCAGAGCTGGAGATGACATACTAGTTGGCCATAGAAGAAAGTGTTCACAGGGCAAAGAGACACAATACACAATGGCTTGAAGATCGTAGAAGGAGAAACACTCTAGCCCTAGTGCAAGCTCATAAGGCTTACATTTTGGACTCTAAGACGATGAAGCTACATACGATCGAGAGCATACCATTGGTCCAAAATCCTTTAGGAGAAATGACCCCAGCTGATTACGCTCACAGGCATACTGAGTTGGATGTAGCTAGAATGAATACTACAAAAAAAATGGAGGAGGTCCAAGTTGGCATAGGCATGATCTATGCACATGGAGAGCATTATAAATTTTGCTACTTTAGGGCACATTCCAAAATTGGTGAGCTCCAAGAAGCTTTGGCAGAGGCAAGGAGAAAGAACAAAGAGCTGGAGGAAAAATATAAGGGCCAGGTTGAAAAGCTGACTTCTCAAGTCGAGGAGTTGAAAGAAGAAGTGCAAAGGCTTGATCTAGAAAACCTAGAACATGAAAAATCCAGCGACCGCCATATCCATGAAATAGCTAATACAAATAAAAAAATGCACAAGCTTGAGGTTTAGATTAAAGAGTTAGAGATCCAATAGTCACAAAGGGTTGAACCACCTTGTTTGCCTTCTGGAGAGCACCTACAAGAGATGCGCTTACACTTCTTATGAGATTTTACTCAAAGAGCGGCAAAGGGAATCACAGCTCTCAAGTTCTTCAAGGAAGCACATGACACTATCATTGCAGGAAACCCAACTTTGGAGTCAGCTCAGGGGGATATCAATTACTGGATAGACTTGGCTACCCAGCTCAAAAAAATAGAGGATGTGCCCATTCATCTAGAACCCATGAGTGATCTGACTCGATCATTATCTATAGCTAAAACTACATTGCATTATTTCTTCACAAAAGTTGAGCTAGCTAAAAGAGCTCACCTACTCTCTGATGCTCTTCTACAAGAATGCCAGATCACACTACAGTATTTGGACACCCTCATTGACAATGGAGTCCCAGGTTTCACTGACCCGGAGAGCCCCCTTTTGTCATTTAAAGAGTTGGAGCCCATGTGGTCTGATTTTTTTAACAATCCTTCTGACATAGATGCTTTGAATGCTTCCAGCTCAGATGCACAAGTTATTATTCTTATGACCAAGTATGCTCAGATTGAATCTTGTCTGAAGGAATTTGATAGGGTATTGGGATTTGCTGAACTTGAGCGCATTGAAACTTACCGTTGTCTAATCATGGAGCTCCAAATATGTACCCCGTACTCTTTTGAACGTTGGGTCGAGGCTACAACAATATATAAACATATTTTCAATAGGTCATTGGATCGGTACCTTCCTCAGCCACCCCCACAAGATGGGGAAAGTGAGACAGAAAGTGAATCAGGTTTAGAGGAAGAAGATATTGACGAGCAAGAAGAAGAAACTAATGAAGAGACAAAAGACAAGGAGGATTAAGAAGAAAAAGAGTCGAGTGAAAGCAGGGGAGAGCCAGAAGAAGAGCCTAAAGTTTTAGAAGAGAAGGATGACTCTGCAGCCCAAGGATAAGACCTGGGATCTTCACATTGAGGCAGGCTCAATGCCCCTACGAGCCGCCAGATGTGTTGCCAATTTTGACACACCTTGTAAAAATCCAAGTTAGATACAGTTTGAAAACACTCATTGTAAAACTTCTTCTTTTTCCATAGAAAATGGTTAAGGTGTTGTTATGTTTCCATGTTTTCGTTGGCTATCTCTCTTAAAAGTTTTGTGTTAAGCTTTCCAATATTTTCCAGCTTTTCTATACTTTTTCTAACTTTCCCGTACTTTACTTTTACCCTATACTTTTCTTGGTATGTTGCATGCAAAACTGTGGATATTTTAGCATGAGCAATCAGTTAGTTGTCATTTCCAACTCATCCAATTAGGCAGGTTATCTCTCTGGTAAAAGGGTTCTTCTCAGCAAAGGATAAGTGGTTTCAAAGCCATAATGATAAAATGGCTAAGTACAAGTTAAATCAACGCTTTAACTAAAGAGTGCCCCTCATAATGCTTTAGATGAAAAGTGCTCCACAAGGGAGCATTTTAGTTGAAAAGCACTCCACTTCAGAATGCTTAGCTAAAAAGCACTCCACTTTAGAGTGCTTAGTTGAAAAGTGCTCCACAAGGGAGCGCTTTAGCTAAAAAGTGCTCCACAAGGGAGTGCTTAGCTGAAAAATTACTCCACAAGGGAGTGCTTTAGCTAAAAAGTGCTCCACAAGAGAGTGATTTAGCTGAAAAGTGCTCCACAATGGAGTGCTTAGCTGAAAAGCACTCCACTTGGGAGCGCTTTACTAAAAATTTCTCCACAAGGAAGTGCTTTAGATAGAAGCACCCTACTTGGGGGAAGGCTCATACATAGGGAAGAAGGGCTCATAAAGCGTCTCTTTGCTACGCCGCTTTGAAGGTAATCTCGAGACCGTCAGATTGAAGATCATCACTGGAAACTTCTAACTTTGATGTTAAGCTACCTGCAAGTCCGGGTTGACTGTTTCAGGTCCTCGTCGGAATCTTCTGCCTTTAATGTTAACTTATCGATAAGGCTAGGATAGACTGTTTCCAGTTATGACCGAAATCGGATCTGCCCGTTATGAAAGTGGTTGAACATTGATGTTTCAAGTGGCAGGTTTCTTCTATTTAAACCGGTTTCTCCTCTGTAACATTTCATGGATAACTTCTGCTAGAAAAGTAGCTCTGTACTTGAAATCTGCTTCCAAAATAAAGGCTTATGGCTCCGGTGTTGAGACTTCTAAAATCTATGTATGACTTCTATTCCATCATTTCTATTAAATTAGTGTCTTTGTCATACAGTTTAATTCTATTTTCTGGATTTTACTATTGATAGAATACTAATCCCTGGAATGCTTGCTGGAGTTTACATAGTTCTAAAGATTTTATATTGGTTTCTGTTAAAATTCATTGCTTTGATTGTTGTTGGTTCAAGTTTCTAAGTTGTCTATCATGCTTCCGGTCCATCACCTCAAATTTTTGGCCTGTGGCCATTTCCCATTCCTTTTCGTAATTTCCCATCTCTTTCAGTATATTCTAACCCTTATCTCCAAAACCCCATTTTTATTTTTGAAACCAACCCTACTGGAGATTGCCATGAAGGACATCCCTTTCCTTCAGGAATTCAATTCTTGGAAGCGGGCCTAGGGCACTATAGACTTAGAAAACTTGTATCTAGTCCAGTTCGATTGCCAATAACATCATAAGAAGACTTTGGAAGTATCAACAAGTATGAGTATAATAAAAAAAAATTTAAAATAGAGACACAATCATTTCATACAAGATATTATGGCAACTTCTCAAGCAATGCTCCAATATTTAGCACATCGTGTCATTCATCAACCTACGAAAGATCATATAGGGTAGTTGATACCCTCTACTATCAAGAATTTGATTGTGTTACTATAGACACCTAAAACGCGTCATGTCGAGGGTGACTACTCATATGGACATGCTACAAGACCATATGGAAGATCTTGGACAGACTCCAAGATAGAGCAGTGGTTCTAACCACTCAATTTGGGCTCCTTGGCCTAATCAGTCTGAACCGCAGCCCAGACCTACGGTTTATAGCTGAACCATGGCTGAGACCTACGGTTTATAGTCTAGACCATAGCTGTGACCTACGGTCTTAACTGGAGTTCAGTTGGCCTTCAATCCGAGCCAAATCGGTTGGAATGACCATTTGATCTAGAAGAAGGTGGTTAGAGGGTGGAAGCTTCCATTCCAACTGTCCTAACCACCCCTTCTTGATCTTGGCTTCTCCAGGAAGCCACCCCTAGCCCTTGGGTAGTCCTATAAGTACCCCTCAAAATTAGGGTAAACAATAAGAGAGAGCATTGGAGATTTGAGCAGCGGAGCCCTATCGAATTGTACACTCAACCGAGTATACTAAGAGAGAGCTATTGCACTTATCCCCTACCTACTTGCCAAGATTCATGATGAATTGCATTATGGATGCCCTAGGAGTCTAGGAGAGCCAAGAAATACAAATCCGGGCAAACGAAGGCCCATCACAGTGATTCAACCGCCAAACCTATTAGAAGGACACCGAAGGTGACCCTTGAACATCAATTGGACAAGGAGGTCAAGCCCACTACCCTTGGAATTGAGGGTAAGCCTATCAGAGTGCTAACCATGGCTTTCAGCCATGGTTTATAGTGCAGACCGCTCACTAGAGCTACGGTTTGTAGCAGAGGTATCACCACCTTCCTCTTTTCATTTTTGTCTGGTTAATTAGATTAGATTAGCTGTTTTCATGGTTTAATTACAGTTTAGCAGACTTTTGACCGTAGAATTAGGTTAGATTAGCTTCTTCATGTTATGCTTCAATTAGGACATAAATGGTTTCTTTATGCATTTTTATGCTTTATTTTACACATTTGATCCATGCATAGTGTAGCTACTACTTATCTTTACGCTATTATATGAATCTTGATTCAATTTGCATAGTTTAGAAGCACTTTTCATGTTTTCTTGATTATGCATGTTTAATGGTGTCATTATGCAATTTTCCTAAAAGGGCCTCATCATGAGAGGCTGCCTATATTTTTGACACTTCTATGTTGTTTCTTGACCGTAGGGAATAGTTTCAAAGGAGAACCAACTATCAAGTTCCTTCCCCATCGCGAAGAAGAGGGCACCTCCACCCTAGAGCAGTTCGTGTCACCCTGAAAGGCACTTGGAAATCACACCTACCCTTGAGAGGGAAACAATTACACACTCCTATTGTAATATTGTATCAAAGTGATTATCCCTAAGAGGGATGTACCTGTAATTTGATTTTGACTTCGAATATAATGGAATAAAGTGTATTTCTTCTTGATTCATTTGTTGTCAATTTCTTGTTCTTGTATGCATGTTATGCTTTTATCAATTATTGCAATAGGATACCTTGGGTGTGAGCCTTTTTGGTGGTTATAGAAGGTGATCATGGTGGAACCCCACATTTATAGGACCTGACTATGTTTTTCTTATTTTTGCACTTGTAGGTATAGACCACAACTATCAACTATGGGCCAACAACTGAACCATAGGTACAAAGCATGGTTTACAGTCAGAACCATAGATCAGACCTACGGTCTCCTACTGACAACATAGACAGTCAGATTCAGAATATCAACCAATGCAAGACCTGAGGTAGGTCCTATTTTCAACCCTCTATTACTTTTTTGCTCTCTATGTTTTCATAGTAAGTTTAATTCAAATGCAAATTAGGAAAAGAACTAAGAAAAGGGTAAATCAATCATCCTAGTTTACTTTCATATTTTGCTTCCAATAGAAAGGCACTGCTGGGAACAACGGACCTCTGATTGTAGTTCACCCTAGGCTACAACGTGCTTGATAGAGATGTGTGGATGGTTTGCATGTGTGAGGCCCAATTAGTGGCCATTTAGCATCGTAATGTGCATAGTCTTAAAGAGCATCTAGAATAGCTTGCATTTTTTGAATTTGAAATGTTCTTTCATTTGCATAGCATTTAGAAAATGAGCATGTATGCTATATGATGCATTTATTTTATGTACATTAAAAGGAACCACACACACCACTTGGCACTTAAACGCTAGTGAGTTGGGCTTGACATCCAACCACTAGTAGGGTTCAACGACGGTGGGCGTAACTTCCATCCGTTGGCCCAAATCCCATGAACCTTTTGGATACTAGACCAATACCAGATCCGAGAACCTTTCGTACCCTAGAAAATTTGCATGTATTCTCTTCGGAGGGTATAACGCTGACTGGGGGAAAATGGGTGAGGATCTGGGAGGACCTGTGCTCCTTGACCATGTGTGGGCTTCATTACCACACATTATAGGTTGGATTACGTGACTTGGAGTTCATAGCCAAGTTGTCGAGCTATGAGCGTATAGGTGAAAGCCATTAAACTAAGAATAAAATCCAACAAGTTTTGCAAAACATGATAAGAGTTTCTACACTGATACAACAAATCTTGAAAACACATCAAACAATTTAGGACTCACTTTTAAAATTTAAAATGAGATAATCATTATTGTATACCTTGTTTGCTTAATAATAATACATCTAGATGCTAGGTACACAATGGTGGATACACGAGGTGGTCAGAAAAGGTCCAAAGCCAATGTCGATGACCAACCCCTAACCAATTCACAATAGTATGTGTCAATTCCTCAACCACATGAGCGAACCGAACATCGTTCGACTAGCATTCGAGGAGATAACTCGACACGAGGGGAGCCTATAGAGAAAACCCTAGATAGAGGAGCTTTAGTACACTCCTCTAGGCATAGGATAGAATAGGAAACCTTCTAGCATGAGGGTGTTCCACTTGAGAGCCATTATCGAGACCGCAATGCATGTGCATCCATGGGATCGATCAAAGAGTTTGTTGTGCAGGGGACCAGGTTGGTGCCCCTACATACTAAGTCCACTAGAGGATCTATGGCTCCACCTTATGAGTATAGAAGGACTAGAGACCCACCCATTCAAGGGTAGGCAGATAGGCTCACTACCGAGCATAGGTCTAACCATACTCCCATGCGTGGTCCACCATGCAAGATCACCATTGATATATCAAAGGTGGGAGATAATGGCACACCGTCGCATGAGCGATGGTGGTCTAGGTAGCTAGAGGGTCTAGGTAGTGTTTTAGAGTAGCTAGGCTGCAAGCCTTCTGCTCCACCCACTCGAGCCTCGAGTGAGCATAGCGTGAGTGTCATCCACACTACTAGAGAACATGGGGAGGCTTCTAAGCGCCCTCATGTCACACACCCACTATCTGTGCATGGTGGTTCATAGTATAGGACACAATAGGAGGCCAATGTCATCTTCATAGATAGAGGCAAAGGCACAACACATCAGTCCGATGGGTACATAACCCACAAGGTCACTCATATAGAGCAGGGATACCAGAGGCCTCCCATGGTCGATCAGATCGATAGATCACATCGATTAGTATCAGAGCAGAAATGCCAACTCCTCCAAGATCAATTGGAGGATGCTCACCTAGAGAGGCAACGCATTGAAGATGAAAATATTCAAGCATAGAGGCTCATGAGATAGAGGCTATATGAGTAGTGCATGCACGAAGAGTGTATCCTTACCCAGAAGGAACGCATGGAGTAGGAGGATAGGTTAGCTAGGGCTAGCCTATATCCTCAAGATGAGCATAGAGAGCGTGTATATAGAAAGGCTTTATCTCAAGCCGATATGCATCAAGAGCATAGAGATGCTCGTACTCATGCTAGTGCCGAATAGAGGGAGCGGCCACCGCCGCTCGATAATCAAAGGTAGAGGTAGCATGAAGAAGCAATGGGAGATGGATACGAGCAAGAATATCTTGAGAGCTCTCGAGCTGAGGAGGAGGAAGAGCAATGACCTCCATCTCGTACGAGGAAGATAGTACCTCCTAAGCCACCTCCACATCAACTTAGGGAGGAGGACTTTCTATCTTTAGAGGCCTATAAGGCCTTAGCCGAGAAGATTAAAGCCATCGAGAGACAAGGCATGACTATTCAAAAGCTGACATTGAGGAAAATCCATAACGAGCCTTTGGATCCTTCGGTGCCTACTCTAGCTTACCCTGAGCATTTTGATATGCCCAGGTTGGACAAGTTTAAGGGTGATGAAGATGCACAGGAACATGTCATGAGCTTTCTGGATGCTTGTTTTTAGATAGCAAGCAATGATGCATTATTGTTGCGTACGTTCATCATGACACTTTTAGGGCCAGCCCGAGAGTGGTTCAATCAGCTAAAGAAACATAGCATAACTAGTTTTGAGCAATTAGTTGATGCCTTTCTTGAACGCTATTCCTTTGGCATCAAGAAATAGGCCAATATTTTTGATCTGGTTGTGCTAGCTCAGCACGATGATGAGCCAATAGAGCAATACGAAAAGAGATGGAGGAGACTAATGGTGAAGTTGCCATTCCCTATTCCTACCATAGAGTTAACCCGAATGTTTACGAAGAGTTGTGCCAAGCACATCTCATTACTACTATAGCTGCAATAGTATCCTACATTCGAAGAGGCTTTGGCGCAAGCCAAAGTGATTGAGGACATCAAGTTGTAGGAAGGCAACTTGAAGCTCAAAAATAGGAGAGAGGGACAAAATAAGAGTGCCACAAAACAATAGGGCAAGCAGGCCCATGTGAATCAAGTGGTACTGAATCTCCAACGGGAGGACAAGGGGCAACAAAAATAGAATTATCAAGCCCAACCTCCCCCTATGCAATATGACAAGCGCAACAACAATTATAAGGGCAAGAACAAAGATCAATGCCCGCCTCACTAGTTCACACCATTGATAGAATCACTGACATCGATTTTCCATCAGCTATGCGAGGCCAAGGCAATTAGATTACCCGAAGTCAAGATGATAGACCCCAATCAACCCAAACCAAAGGGGTTCCAAGAGGATCTATTTTGCATTTTTCATCGAACGAAAGGCCATGACATCGAGGTGTGCTGGTCTTTCAAACACATGGTGCAAAATATGATTGAAAAAGGTGAGCTTGTAGTGCCACACAACCCGTAGGCACCCGATAATCAGAATATGGGGATTTACAAAAACCCCTTGCCAAATCATGAGGCGCCTCGGAACAACATTGGTCAAGTTAACCAGGTGCGAGTCGAACCACCTACCCAGGGGTTCATAGGCATGGTCAACATTGTCACTAGGCATGGGAGATATGAACAATAGAATCAACCTCATGCTCCCATTCAAATACAAGCCACGCTAAATCAACGATTGACACAAAATATTCTAGGCCCACCAACAAGACCGATGGTGACCATAAGGAGCAGGTTGGTCCAAAACCTATAGACAACTCCTACGAAGTTGTCAATATATGAATTAATACAATAGTCCCGAGGCACAGGGAGACTCTTATGGATATTTTGAGGTCCATTGAAGTACAGTCCCAGGATGCTAGGCATTTACTAATTTTATGGGACATGTACAAGCAGTGTCAGGAACCGATGATCCAATTTTATGATCATGAGATAAGGATAATTTCTACAACTACGATCGACCCACTATTGCACATAATCACATGTGTTAATCACATGCCATTTAAAAGGGTCTTGATCGATACTGGCTCATCGATCAACATAATAACGACCAAGGCACTGAGTCATTTGAAGCTACCTAAATCACACATTGTGCCAACTACATTTACATTGAGAGCATTTAACGATGCACTATGTTTGACTATCAACACAATTATCCTACCCATGTAGGTAGGTCTGAAGACCATTTCAATAATGTGTCATGTGATAGAAGGGGCCATGCAGTACAACATATTACTCGATAGGCCTTGGATTCATGAAATGCGTTGTGTCCCCTCGATATTGCATCAGTGCATGAAATATATTCATGAGGGACTAGTTCACGTAGTGGCATCGGATGAAGAGCCATTTAAATTTGTGAACCTAGCAGATTTTCCTAGGGGTTTCATACTCCCATCAATGCACCTGGATGTTCGGTCATCATCACCAATAAAGAAACCAAGAGGTAAACCGATAGTGCATGCTCAACCAATGCCATATATGTCACATAGATCGGAGCACACCACTACCACTTCCTTGAAACCATCGACATCAGTCATGCATCGAGATGATAAGAAATTGAAGGTGAAAGTGGGTGAGAAAGAGAAAGAGCGTGAGCCCGAGCCAATCATTGAGGAGGTTCCCATTCCCATGGAAGTTGAGGAACCCCAAGACAAAGCCAAGGAGGCACCTCAGCCTACCTCACCTACATCTTCAATAGGGTCATCCGCACCATGAGTGATGGTACATCTCGCTAATACCAGATTAGGTGAGTACCTTGTGCAAAATGTGACCTTTGGACCAATTCTGAAGACTGCACAAGAGATGGGCCGACCATCCGCTCATCGTTACCCGGTTGGATCGATGGTTCCATTAGGAGAGCCGCCTAACCAAACTAACTTCATCTATGTGGGGCTAGACCAGCTTCCAATGTGAGAGCCCATGGATGAAGATGACGAGGAACCTTTCATGGTAAACATTCATTATCTATCCAATCTAGAGTATGCCATGCATATTTTTGAGCTATATCATTGGCATGGATACGACCTTGGTCTCTTTGAACAAGGATGGAGGACTCCATTGGAACCTCATTATCAGTTAGTCACTAATAGATTCAATCTAGGGTTATAGATACGAGGGTAGGATGATTTGCTCATAGCATCCCTAGATCATCTATACCTGAGTATGGTGGATGATGTGGATTTTAATCCATATCATCCGGATCCTTCCAAATTCTAGAGGAATCACCCTATGATATCTGTCATCACCATTGAGCCACTCGAAGATCATCGTGAAGGGCTCCTTGAGCAGACTGAGACAGAGATGAACCCCAGAGATCAACTGGGACACCAAACCCATGATGCAATCGATGACACAGACGTGCAGGGGTGTAACCCCATTACTACAAGTGATCTCGAGCTAGGAGATCTTTGTAATGAAGATGGAGCGGAGTCCACCTCCGATATGAGTGGACCAAGCTATGACGCAGATGAAGAATCCTCAAACGATGATGAATCTGAGGATGAAGTCGAAGGTGCTTATGTAAGGCCTTTATATGCATGTCATCTATTGCCTATTGAGTCGGTACAGGATACCGAAGAGATCCTTCCCAACATTGATCATTCAAGGGAAGAGATCGAGCCAGTTTTCTTGGTAGCATCGTACATGAGGTATAATTATCTAGTTTTTTGGATAGCGATGACAACATACAAGAAGTAAGATTCATGGGGCCTCATTTGGAGGAGCACCCTCCAGGAGTGGGGGTGAATGAAGGATTCTATTATGATAGTGATGAAGAAGATGAGCTAGAGAGGGCCTACCTTGGTCCTCCTTATTTGTATTACCATCATCAACCCATCGACATTGATGAGGTCTATCGACAGCTACATGTTGGTCCTCATCTGAGAGCAAGACGGTTAAACTTGGATCAAATCCATCGGTTGGTTAATCCCCTTCACCGACCTACATGGAGCTCCATGAGCCAAATGATCCTATTTTGCATTCAGTGCATAGGGAGGATCCAATTATTCGTAGTCCTCATAGGGAAGACCCTTTTGTGCCTATGCCATTAGAGCCAGATCATGGGTATGAGGATTATGCAAATTTTGTAGAAGTTAGTCCATGTGGTCCTGGAGATCAATTCCATTCCATAAACATGGTCTCCATTGATTTGACCACTCCACTCCACAATCCAGAAGATCCATCTAAACCATTGTATCTTAACAAAGATGCTATCGACTGGGATCATGTTGATTCACCCATTGAGCCTGAGGATTTCTTCCCCAATGAAGAAATGTTGCAACCTTTCCATTTTGCACCAGGCTATGCATATGATGTTTATCATGCCAAAAATGCTTCCAACATGGAACCAATCAACCCGGATGATGACATCCATATGATTCCTATGCCTCACCAACTTGAGGAGGGATCGCATATGTCGGTAGAGGAAACCTTTGAGGTGGATATCAGTAATGATCCCGCCAGTGCAAAGAAGGTTAAATTTGGAGAGAGTCTCACTCCAGATGAGTGGGCCACCCTCATCCCTCTACTGAAAGAGAGACCAAATTTATTTGCTTGGACGTACAAGGATATGCTAGGTCTAGACCCAAAATTGGTTACGCATAACCTTTCGCTAGATCTGACGAAGAAGCCGGTCAAGCAAAAGCTTAGGAAAATGCACCCAATAGTAGCCTTAATGGTGAAATATGAGCTACAAAAGTTGTTGGATGTGGAATTTGTGATCTCCATCGATTATCCAGAATGGGTGTCCAATATGGTACCCATGGGAAAACTCGATGGAAGAATCCGTATTTGCATGGATTTCAGAGACCTAAATAAGGCAACACCCAAAGATTCATTTTCATTGCCCAATATTGATGCTCTCGTAGATGCAACTATAGGTCATGAAATGCTCTCCTTAATGGATGATTTTTTTGGTTACAATCAAATTTGGATTAAACCCGAAGACCAACATAAAACCATATTTATAACGCCATGGGGAACGTTTTGCTATAAAGTTATGCCATTTGGCCTCAAAAATGTTGGTGCCACATATCAGTGGGCCATGACATACATTTTTCATGACTATATGCACAAAATTCTTGAAGATTATATCGATGACTTGTTAGCCAAGTCATTGCTACGAGAAGAGCATGCAGAGGTCTTAAGGAAAGTCTTCGATCGCCTGATAGAGCACAATGTCAAGTTGAATCCTAAGAAGTGCGTATTTGGCGTAACTTCTAGAAAATTACTAGGGTTCATCATCTCTAAGAGAGGCATCGAAGTAGACCCAGTGAAGGTCAAGGCCATTTTGGAAATGCATCCTCCCACCAATATTAAGGAATTAAGGAGCCTTCAGGGCAAGGTAGCCTCGATAAAGTGATTTATCACCCAACTATCGGATAAATGTCGACCCATGAATCGATTGCTACATAAGGGGGTCCCATTCAACTGGGATGAGGACTACAAGGTAGCCTTCACTGAGATAAAGCAATACCTGGTGACATCGCCAGTGCTAGCTCCACCAAGGCCAGAGGTGCCTTTTCTACTATATATATCGACAACTGACTTTGCACTGGGAACCATGTTAGCCCAAAAGAATGTGCAAGGCAAAGAACAGGCCATATATTATATTAGTCAAACCTTGGTGAGCTATGAGCTTGGGTATGCATATGTGGAAAAATTGTGTTTAGCAGTAGTGTTCGCTACAAAGAAATTGTGACACTATATGTTAAGTCATACGACGTATGTTATATCCAAACAGAATCCTTTGTAGTACATGATGAGTAAGACTTATCACAATACGCATACTACAAAGTGGATCATGCTATTGATAGAATTTGATCTAGAATTCATAAGCTAGAAGTCCATTAAGGGATAGGTCATAGCAGATCAATTAGCTGAGGCACCACTATCAAATAGTAGGCCTCTAACAATCGAGCTTTCAGATGATGTAGTCTTCATCATATCTGAAGCTCCCAAACTCAAAGAACTAGAGAACAATGCTGATATGACTCTATTCTTTGATGGTTCGAAGTGCGAACAAGGAGGTGGTGCCGAAATAGTGTTCTTCATACCGCAAGGAGCTCCAATGCCCTTGTCATTCAAGTTGGATTTTTCATGCACCAACAACAATGCTGAGTATGAAGCCCTACTACTAGGCCTCCACACAGCCATCGCCATGAATATTAAGAGATTGAACATCTTTGGTGACTCCTTGCTCATAGTAAATCAAGTCAAGGGGTTTTTTCAGTGTCGATGTCCCATACTGAAAGCCTATAAAGATCTAGTTGACACATATTTGGCCAAACTTGAATGGTATGACATTGAGGCAATCCCTCGATCATCAAATAGGTTTGTAGATACCATGGCTTCTTTGGGATCTTTAATCCCTTAGAATCCATCTACTGATTTCACTACCATCCATGTCAAGATGCTCTCACATCTAGTAGTAGAGCGTGCAGCCTATGATAACAGAGAATCGATCAACATGATCAGTGTAGAACCAAAAGCTGAATGGTTCTGCAAAGCTGAAGACTTTCTTAAGAAGGCACCCTAGGGGTCATTAACCTCTCAGAGTCCTATGGGGAGTGGTACTACCATTCACCATAGGGTTGTTTCTGAGTCTACATTTGCAAAGGTAAATACGCAGGGGGAGCAAGTCATCTTAGCAATCGAAGTTGAGATTTATCAAAATTGGATGTCACAAATTAAAGACTTCCTAAAGCTTAGTATAATCCCAGAGGGATTACCGCATGTCGTGAAGCGCACATTTAAATAGAAAGTGGCCAAATATGTCTTAATAGGAGACATCTTGTACCGACGAGGCTACGATGGAGTTCTCCTTCATTGCTTAGAGCCCCAAGAGGCATCATGGGCGATTTCACAAGCCCATGATGGTACGTGTGATGGCCATTTTAGTGGCATGGCCATCATCAAGCGCATCCTTCAAATGGGCTACTATTGGCCCACTATGGAGAAGGAGTGCAATGTGTATGTCAAGAAATGCATTAAATGCCAGCATCATGCTAATCTTATGCACTTGCCATCATAGGCCTTACAGCCCATCCAAGCGGCTTGGCCATTTGCTCAGTGGGGACTAGATCTTATAGGCAAGATCTCTCCTCCATCATCGGGTCGACATACATTCATAATCATGGCTACTGAGTATTTTACAAAGTGGGTGGAAGCAATACCCTTAACAATGACAACTAGAGCTCGTATAGCAGAGTTTATACTAGAGCATATCATAAGTCATTTTGGGATTCCATCCAAAATAATATCGGATAATGGAACATCTTTCAAGAACAAAACTATGAGAGCTTTGACATCTAAATATAGAATCAAACATAGTTTTGTGACTCCATACTATCCACAAGCAAACGGGTAGGCTGAAGCTTCAAATAAGATAGTGGTGGCCATATTGAAAAATATGGTACAAGAAAACCACAAAGACTGGCATATCCAGCTGCCCCTTGCATTATGGGCTTACAGGACTAGTATTCGGATGCCCACTAGGGCAACACCATTCTCACTAGTATATGGTACTGAGGCCATTATGCCCTTGGAATTAGAAATTCCAATGCTGTGCATCGCATTGAAAGAGTTCATCGATGATGACACTACGTGACAAGCTCGACTGGATCAACTGATGCTACTTGATGAACATCGCGTGAATGCCTTGGAGCATCTCCATGTTTATCAAGAGTGACTAAAATGAGCTTACAATATCAAAGTCCACCAGAGAGACTTTGAAGTTGGGGATCTTGTCTTGAAAGAAAACCAACAGAACTCTAATTTATCGCCAGATATGCGAGACAAATTCATGGCTAATTGGCTAGGACCCTACATCATATCTAAAAATATTGGTCTAGGTACCTATCACCTAACATCGCTAGGGGGTGTTGAAGAGCCTGAACCTCTCAACATCATCCATATTAAGGCATTTTATGCTTGAAGAGCATAGTAAAAGGCTCTGAGAGTTGCTTGTAACTGCTCGGTCATCCTAAAAAGCTCCAAACACTCTCATCATGGTTTGGTCAATCAAAAGGCTCCAAAGGCATCTTAAGCCCTTTGGTCAACCTCAAAAGCTTTAAGGGTTTGGTCAAAACACTTAGTCATCCCAAAAGGCTCCAAGGGTCCCTAAAACTACTTGGTCATGTCAGTTAAAAGCCTCAAGGATTTTCTTATAATCGCTTGATCATCCTAAAAAGCTCCAAAGGCATCTATCAGCCCTTTGGTCAAACTCAAAAGGCACCAAGAGTTTCTGAAAACTGCTTGGTCAACCCCAAAGGCTCCAAGGATTCTCAAAATCGCTTGGTCATCCCAAAATGCCCCAAAGGTACCCATAATCCCTTTGGTCAATCCTAAAAGCTCCAAGGATTCTTAAAAATTGCTTGGTCAATCTAAAGGCTCCAGAGGCATGTACTCACCGTTTGGTCAATTATGAGGCTCAAAACCCATAAAAATTATAAAATCAATAAAATCCAAAAAAATGGTAAAGCATAAAATCCAAAAACATTTGCATTTGCATTTGAATTTTGCATGTAATTTTGCATTCACACATGCATTCACTGCATTACTGCATTGCATATAGGCATTCATCATCCATTGCATTCCATAATAGGAGGGATTATGTTTGTCAATCTTACAAATGACACCACGTTTGTGTTCAAATCATGCATCTCTGCATTTATCATGATCCATCATTCATGTGAGTAATTGTATTTTTCAACACAACCTATAATGTTGCTATGGAGATATACTAGGGTTTTTCGGTCACTCAACCATACCTAGTGGTCTTATCAAGAGTTGGTAGAAAGCTTGCTTTGCTTTTGTAGCTAAGGTTCAGTTAGTATAGCCCTTAGCATATCAGAAGCCTATCACTAATCAACAAATTTAAACAATCCTAACAAGGACTAGGGGAAGATGAAAGCCATGAAGCAGGACCAAGTATCCTAAAGTGAAAAGAGTTATTCTTGCTTATCCCTCTATGCGGATGGTATGGGAAATATTGGTAGTTGGAAAAAGGATAGGTTAGTTCCCTATTCAGAATCCCTTGCTTACGATAAAATGAGCAATATCCCATAGAGATATCCCACATCAATCCTCATGATTGATACCCTAGATCGATATCATAGATCGACTCCCCAGAGTGATATCCCATATTGATATCATAAGATCGATATTCTCAATCGATATACCAAAATAGATTTTCCCAAGTAAATCCCCCCAAAGGAAAGTTTCTGAAGAAAATTATCAAATGTAAATGCCAAAAAGTGAAGATCGAGTGAAGATCAAAAATAGGCTTAAATCAAAGTTCAAAGTGAAGATCAAATGAAGATCATAAATCAAAAGTTCGAGCGGAGATCAAATGAAGATCCAAAATCTAGTTCGAAGAGAGATCAAATGAAGATCCAAAGATAGTTCAAAATGAAGATGGAATCGACTCCCTTGCTTCACTACATATGAGCAAGTATCCCAAAAATTGAAGGATAGAAAGGAATGAGCCTGAATCCCTAGAATTGTCAGCACTACTATACCTTACGCATGATGATATGTCTGATGCATTAGCACCTCGCTTATGAACAAGACCAATGTTTGAATGTGGAAGAGCTAGCTTCAGGTGTCCTGCATTGCCTAGTGGCTTAGTCCAACTAAAATCTAAACTTGAGATTGGATAAGACATTTGTGGAACCCCTATCTTAGCAATGGGCTGAAATAATCCCGCTTGACATTGGGGAACGCTCGTGTCTTATCTTAAAATAATCATGTGCACACATAGGGATAATGAACAGTTAGGGTCTATCCTAGCAAAAGCCTTTTATCTCAGAAGTCTAGTGTGGTTAGTATGCAACTTTTGATAAGTCTATTAGGGTGTTTGAGTCTCATGGAAAACCTCAAAAATTTCTCCCATAGCAACAAAATGTCAAAAATCGCAACCATATAAATCATCAAATTGCAAAGTATCGAATCCATGATACATCATTATATAAAGCACAATCAACATATAGGATAGATACCGGATGGATATTAGCAATAATATTTAGATGGCCACTGACTATATCATGCATATTTTTCAAATTTTGCAAAAGAAAATCGAATGACACATTATATCATTCGCATCATAACATCGCATACCATTGCATTTCATATATGGGTGATTAATTGATTAAATTATTATCTTAAGGATTTTCAATTACATTCATGATTTTTATACATTCTGTGGTGTCATCCATTAGATTGATAAACATATCTGCATTTATTCCTTATGTTTTAAGTGATTAAAGCATACAGGTTCATTTACATTAGATTAGCATCATGTAAATAAATCATTACATACATTAATGCATACAATAAAGCAATATCAAATATGTATTAAGAAAAAAACATCGCATCCATATGCATCCATCATAAAAAGCACATCTAAGCATCTAGATCACTGCATATAATCATCATCATAAATCAAATAGCTATCTAGTGCATGTCATCCATACATCACATCATATAGCATCAACATAACATAAGCATTGCATCCATGTGCATCACATAAACATAAAATCAAAAATAAATGAGTACACAATAATGAGCCATAAAATGATAATGATCATATCATATATAAATATGTGTCTCAGAGTACATCGAGAGTACAAAAATACCCATAGGCTACAACTATGTAGGTCCTCGACCTTACACTCCAAAAATGGTACAATACATATATCAAAAATGTGTACTAAGGAGGGCCTACACCCCCAACCTATGAATCACCCTCGGTATCCCTATGGCTCCTATGAGAGCTAGCTCCATGTGTGCTAGAAGATCGGTGAGTCCACTCGGTCCTATGAGTTCGATGGCTGGAACTCACTAAGGACTACCCTATGGTCCTGGTCCTGGTCCTCTATGACCCTACAACCTACCTATCCTCGAGAACCTATAAACCCCTCAACTCGATGAAGCCCTCTAGCTAAGAGATGCGAGCTGCCCTCACATCCAATCGATCATTTCTCTCCTCCATGAGAGAAGTGAGCCACCTGATCTCTACCATAGGATCCACACCTATGACTAATGGAGCGGCTAGAGGTCCCATAACAATCTGAGAGGATGTAGGGTCTCCCCTCTATAGCCTAAGAAGGTCCCTCTCTACAACTACCTCACCCCACTATGCCAGTGCCACATCATGGGTGCTAGTGAGCTCCTAAACTCGAGCCTCTACTATTGTAGCTCACTCTATGAGGCTAGTGATCTCCTCCTATGCCTTAGCTAGCTACCTATCTTGGTCAGCTAGCTTCACCTCTAGAGTGGTGATAGTAGTGTCTCGCTCATGCTACTGAGTCTGATATCTACCAAGATGACTCTACAAGTCAACAACCTAAGCTAAGAGCAGCCCCTCTACACTATCAGGAGGAACCTCACCCTCCTCTAGAGCCTCATCATCTGGGTCATCCTTGAGAGCCTCCTCGATGGTGGCCTTTATGCCCCATCCACCCTCTATCCATTGGTGCACCCTACGCTCATCAGGATCCACCACTACCTCTACCTGATCATCAACTCTACCTAGAGGCCCTGATCCATGCCACCATAGCATCGACCACCATCCATCATATGCTAGAGTAGTAACAGGCTGGTCAGCTCTAGTCTCCTAGAAATCATCTAGATCATCCCCTAGAGCCGAAGGCTGGATCCATGGAAGATGCGTCTCTAAAGCCAAGCGCCTATAGATGAAAGGGATCTCTAGAATGTCCTACACTAGGCCGAACTACCATAGGATATGAGAATAAAACTGGTACTCTCTAATATCGACCTTTCAATCGAGTAACCATCTATCCTAGTGAGCCTATCGAAGCCACTCATCGACCTCAGGCCAGTCAAGACACTCCATGTAGGGCCACCACTCGATATCATCTAGCCCGAGTCCTACAAACCATGTAATATAATGTTGGACATCACCAGCATGGGTCCTACTCTAGAAGCCCTCCTCCTCTCGAGGCCAGTAGGTAGCATAGCACTGATGGGCATCATCGATCTCTATGATATGTAGGGGTAGCTCCCCAGGATGCTCTATCCTGATATGCTACTAGCCCCAAATCTAAAGAAGTAGACTATAGTTGATCCCTTGATGGCTTTGATCAGTAATCTGGTAGAGCTCTCGATACATTGGTAGAGTAGGGTGCTCCCCTAGGCCAATCATAGTGGTCGATGGATGGAGCTCTGAACAACTCTATGAATAGTAGCTAGAAGGTTCCAAGGAATCCTCATGCCCGAGGAGTCTAGAAGCACAACTTGCACCACCAGGTGCATAAAAATGGCCTCACGTATAAATAAGACATTCTTCCCCTACCAATAGCCGATGTGGACCCCTCCATGGTCAATGTCACACTAAGCCTCCTCACTTCGGGATCGAATATGGCATCAAATATGGACTCCTTAGCCCTAGAAGTCGAAGAGATGATGGCCTCACCATCAATGGGGATCCTAAAGATCCTATAGACATCCTCTAGAGTCACCATCATTTCACCTATAGGTAGGTGAAATGTGTTGGTCCATGCATTCCAACATCGGGCCAACGTAGTCAAATAGGCCTGATCTACCCTGATAGTGGGTAGATCCAATACATAGCCAAAGTCGATAGCTCCAAACCATTCTCACTCCTTAAGAGTGAGCTCTCCATAGAGAGTCTTAAGAATGTTAGGCTCTCAAGCTCTAGAGGTCAATCTCTAAAATAGAAAGCATAATATAAGGAAAAATCTAACTAAAACAAGCAAAAACATTTAAAAATGACCTAAAAATCAGCAAAAATATCTAAAAACTGATAAAATTGCAAAAACATGTCATCATGCAAGCCTAAAAATCAAAATTGTCATTCAGACAGGTCAAAAATGCATTAAATGACATTAATTGCCTTTTAAAACTTAGAAAAATTAAAAAATTTATAATTTTTTTCTAAAGTTTGTGAACCACGGGTCAACCCTACGGTCCGCATGCGGTCAAAAATTGATCATTGGGATTTTGAATGTTGACCGTAGTAGCTATGGTCCCCAATTGACCAATTGGGAACCATATGGTACCTGCGTTGTCCAATTGAGATCATGCCCAGTGCGATACCGTGGCTAAAAAATGAAAAAAATTAAATCCTAAGCTACCCTAGCCTAAGGTGAGGTTCATTGCCAACAATTTAGTGAGATTGATTAACCAATTACTTAATTGGGTTCATTTTAGTGGTAATGGATGCGAGGTCTTGGTTTTAGATTACCTTGCCCTCGCCTCATCCATCATGGCTAGAAGAAGCTTACCCATGCTCTGCCATCATGTTGTGTAGGGTGTAGGTGAAGTTTGGTAGGATGTAGGTCAGTTTCTTAGTTGTCACTATCAGAGCTCTAGATTGCAAGTCGTTGTCAGGGAATAATGAGAGAAATTTGAAAATTGGACTTTTTATAAGCTTTTCCTATTTCTGCGGACCTAGGCCCTAGCCATGATTCCCAAAATTGCAAATGGGAACCGTAGACCCTAGCCACGGTTTGCAACTGGCAAGCAATTTGATAAAATCCCACCATGGGAAGGTCTAAAAAGATCAACTAATGCCTCCTAGGGGATCAGAACTCAATAAAATCAAATCAATTTGGAAATTTGGTGATAATCAAGCACCGAGATCCAATTAAAAATAAAAATCTAGCTGAGATTATAAAGTACATTCAATCGAGGTCATCGCTATGACAATCCTTTCATGGAGTGATGCACCTCCCAGCCAAATAAATAAACTCAATTCATAATTCAAAACATTCAAAAAAATCAAATAATTAAAAACACCAAATGCGCCTCGTATTCAGTAATTTACCCTATACACTTGGCGGTTGCAGTGACTTGCGATCCATGCAATCCGACAAGATGAGTAAATTACCATAAGGACATTTGGGGTAAAATTGTCATCATTGATCTGATATGCTTCTTTTCAATCCCTAAGAAGGCCTTCGAGGCTGGACTGCTCCATGGGAACGAGGCGTTGCATGTCATTTCTTCTATGACATATTTTCAGCAAATCATCGATAATTTGATTCAACATAAATCTGATTGGATTTGTATCAATTTGATTCCCTAAGATGGCTATTGTAGCCCGACTGCTCCATGGGATAGAAATGTGCAAATACTATTAATAGTTGGAATCAAAAGTTGAACTAGGCCTAGCCAAGGCATTAATTTGCTCAAATCTAAATTTGTTCAGATCATCCATGGTGGTCAAGTGACATCGTCACTTTAATCATTGTCATTACTCTCATCGACTCATCGCTTGAGGGGGTAGTCATAATATCAAATCATAATAAAAATCAATAGAAGATCCCGAAGATCGTAGATCCCTTGATCTTGTCAAAATTGTGTTCGTCCTTGCGAATCATTGTCAATAACTATCATAAGCTTACCCCTTTGCTTGGGGAAAATAGCAAATATGATTTTGCTTGTGTTCTCATCCCTTTCGGATCTGATAGAGGCGAAAGCCTATGGAATGCATGCTAACCGAATGAGATGATAAGGGTACAAGCTTTTCAAGTTTAAGCCTCCAAAGAGTTGGAAGCAATGATTCCAAGATGCGCATCCTTTTGCAGGACCTGGGGCATCTAATGTTGATCTGACTAATGATCATCATAGAACCTTCGACATCATTTTAGGAGGTCTATTTTTGCTCAGCGTTGTTCGATCTCACAATGCATCTCAAAAGGGGCATCTGTAGACACCTAAAACATGTCATGTCGAGGGTGACTACTCATATGGACATGCTACAAGACCATATGGAAGATCTTGGATAGACTCCAAGATAGAGCAGTGGTTCTAACCACTCAATTTGGGCTCCTTGGCCTAATCAGTCTGAACCATAGCCCAGACCTATGGTTTATAGCTGAACCATGGTTGAGACCTATGGTTTATAGTCTAGACCGTAGTTGTGACCTGTGGTCTTAACTGGAGTTCAGTTGGCCTTCAATCCGAGCCAAATCGGTTGGAATGACCATTTGTTCTAGAAGAAGGTGGTTAGAGGGTGGAAGCTTCCATTCCAACTATCCTAACCACCCCTTCTTGATCTTGGCTTCTCCAGGAAGCCACCCCTAGCCCTTGGGTAGTCCTATAAGTACCCCTCAAAATTAGGGCAAATTATTAGAGAGAGCATTGGAGATTTGAGCAGCGGAGCCCTATCGAATTGTACACTCAATCGAGTATACTAAGAGAGAGCTATTGCACTTATCCCCTACCTACTTGCCAATATTCATGATGAATTGCATTATGGATGCCCTAGGAGTCTAGGAGAGCCAAGAAATGCAAATCTAGGCAAATGAAGGCCCATCACAGTGATTCAACCGCCAAACCTATCAGAAGGACACCGAAGGCGACCCTTGAACATCAATTGGACAAGGAGGTCAAGCCCACTACCCTTGGAATTGAGGGTAAGCCTATCAGAGTGCTAACCATGGCTTTCAACCATGGTTTACAGTGCAGACCGCTCACCAGAGCTGCGGTTTGTAGCAGAGGTATCACCACCTTCCTCTTTTCATTTATGTTCGATTAATTAGCTTAGATTAGTTATTTTCATGGTTTAATTGTAGTTTAGTAGACTTATGACCGTAGAATTAGGTTAGATTAGCTTCTTCATGTTATGCTTCAATTAGGACATTAATGGGTTCTTTATGCATGTTTATGCTTCATTTTACACATTTGATCCATGCATAGTGTAGTTGCTACTTATCTTTATGCTATTATATGAATCTTGATTCAATTTGCATAGTTTAGAAGCACTTTTCATGTTTTCTTGATTATGCATGTTTAATGGTGTCATTATGCAATTTTCCTAAAAGGGCCTCATCATGAGAGGCTGCCTATATTTTTGACACTTCTATGTTGTTTCTTGACCACAGGGAACAGTTTCAAAGGAGAACCAACCATCAAGTTCCTTCCCCATCACGAAGAAGAGGGCACCTCCACCCTAGAGCAGTTCGTGTCACCCTGAAAGGCACTTGGAAATCACACCTACCCTTGAGAGGGAAACAATTACACACTCCTATTGTAATATTGTATCAAAGTGATTATCCCTAAGAGGGATGTACCTGTAATTTGATTTTGACTTCGAATATAATGGAATAAAGCGTATTTCTTCTTGATTCATTTGTTGTCAATTTCTTGTTCTTGTATGCATGTTATGCTTTTATCAATTATTGCAATAGGATACCTCGGGTGTGAGCCTTTTTGGTGGTTACAGTTACTTAGATATGAATACTTGTGTAGAAGAAAAAATTGAGGTTAATTAGTCTTGGTTAACAATGGTCAACTCAACTATGAAGGTCAACGAAACTGAGGTAACTGTCTCCACTGATGCTATAGGTGTAGTTCTTAAACATAGAGGACAATAACAATTGTATCTTCCTATATGAAAACATCATCAGCTAGTTGAATAGTCCTACTCTTAGGTGCAACCATCTCGATATACCTTGTAATAGTTTGATCATCTTCAAACAACACTGGACAAGGTTCAACAATAGTATTCTTTTGGTTCCTCATGTGCATCTCAACTATCATTGTATTTGTATGCTCAACTACTAGTTTCACAACCTCAAGTGCAACCACCTATAACCCTTGACCTACAATAGATTACACAACAACATTTTTCCCTACTTGCTCTTCAACAACAATAGGATTTGTTCCTACTTGCTCTTAAACGATAGCTATAGTAACTATCATAGCCACAATAATAGTGTTCACTACAAGCACAGTCACCAAGACAACAAAAACCACCACCACAACACCATGCACTACCACAATTTTATTCTTATTTATAGAAATAACAACATCCGAGTACCACTATATACTTGGTTAGTCATGTGGGTACACAAACAACCCAAACACAGGGATCTCTATGCTATATTTTTTACAACTTTTTTCCCTATTCTAACGAAAGTGGGGACACTTTCCACTAAATAGGGAGGAATTGATAAGACTATGTATCTATCTTCATGCAAGATAATATTTAATATTATCTTCATGAGAGATAATATTTAATTAGTTATTATAATAGAATATTAAATTAGTTATTCTAGGAATAGAATATTAAAATAGTTATTCTAAATTAGTATCTTCTAAAATAAAGAGCATGTCTTATTTTAAAAGCATACCTTCTAAAATAAGCATCATTGTACTCCTTTATAAATACTGGATATCAATAATATTGAGTGTGTGAATTTTAGTGAAGAAAAGCCTCTCATTCTATTTCTATTTTTCTTCTTTGAATTTTCATTGTTGTTTCTTGCTCATATCATCTACTATTTTTAGTTGTAAGGAATAACTTTATAATAGTAAATCTTGGTTATAATTAGAGTGTGAAATGATCAAATGATGTTGGCTTAATTTGTTAGATTCCTTAAATTTCAAGCAGGATACCAACTATGGCAAGGGGAAAAGAGAAGATCATGAAGGGCCTCTTGGGGGATCCTGTAGTGACCCCGAGAAGCACGCACCTCTACTCTACTTGCAATATTATACCGAAATGAAATGAAAGACCATGAAATGCATATAACATAGAAATAACAAAGAGAGATCCTTTTATTTATATTGAAACCCGGTTACATGTCGGTCCCTCTGAGGGATACCCATTTCGATACAATGAAGTACAAGTGAATAAAATGTCCCCTTGCAAAGGGGTGGTGCGCTTTCGTAGGCTTCCCGGTTCGCACACGAACTTGTTTGAGGGCTCACATATGCCTCCTTCTCCTTCTCTCATCCAGGAGGGATCCCATGCTCCGAATGTCTTGATCTGGTCCTGTAAACCTATAGATCTGCATACATGGAAATAACAAAGCACGCTTAGTAGTACGGGCCGCCTCTCTAGAAGAGGCTCTTATTAGCAAATATGATAATCCGGATAAATAAGCATAATGTGTATTGAAATATACCAGATCTGGGCAATATGCATATGAAAATAAGAAATATTAATCTAAATGCAATGAAGGATTCAGATCTATGCTAAAGACATGTAAATGAAATAATAATAAATGCATATCTATTACTAAGAACAAAGGAACGACCATATTAAAACCTGGCTATGCTTATGGGCCATTGTCAAAGACAATGACCTCTAACTAATAGGTTACCTCAGGTCTTATGGGCTGTAATTAATCGCTCCTTTGCTCGAATTGATGTTCAAGGGTCGCCAGGTGTGTCTCCTACACTGATTGGCGGTTAAGAATGATGGGTCTGAATACTGATGCATGGATGTGGCTCAGCTAGACGGTGCTCCAATGCTCCTCAAAGGGGCATAGATTGGCTCTCCATTTTGATAGGGCTCTGCTGCACACAATTTGAACTCTCTGTATATTTGATTTGGCAAGGCTTCGCTGCATAAGATTTGAACATTCATCTCCCCTTTTGCCTTACTAGAAATATGCATATATAGAATTCTAGGTTTTAGGTTTAGATCTAGGGCTTGGCTTCCTAGGGAAGCCAAGCTCCAGATCTGCATGCCAACTGACTATCCCAGAGGGAAGGTTTAGTCTTGACTTGGTATGGAAGGGGTAGTTAGGAGGAACTCTAGGAGTTCCTCATCGAGATCCCTTCGAAATGCATGCAAACTACCATTACCACCCATGATTTGGGCAATCCTTCATGACAATTCATGTTTCAGGGCTAGCCACTGTCATCAATAGCGGCTAGCTATGGCCGCTCTAGCCTATAGCGACCAATATTGCTAGTCGCTCTAGTCTACAGATACTAGCTATAGCTGCTAGCTGGTCGCTCTAGTCTATAGCGACCAAGATTGCTAGTCGCTCTAGTCTACAACTGCTAGCTGGCCGCTCTAGTCTACAGCTGCTAAGCTTAAATGGGCTAAAACTACCATTTTGAGTGGTTAGGACCACTGCTTGCTCTTGGAAAGGTCCAATATTGGTCATATGGTCTACGGATGTGCCCATATGAGTAGTCTCCTAAACATGACACATTTTAGGTGTCTATAGATGCCCCTTTTTGGGATGCATTATGAGCCAAACACAACGCAGAGCAAAAAAAGTAGACCACCTAGGACCATATTGTAGGGTGTGTGATGATCATTGATCTGATCAACATTGGATGGCCCAAGTCATGGGCTTGAGGGGCATTTTGTGAGTTGACCAAAGGGCTTATGCCTTTGGGGCATTTTGGTTTGACCAAAGGGCTTATGCTACTTTGGGGTATTTTGGGTTGACCAAAGGGCTTATCCCTTTGGGGCATTTTGGTTTGACCAAAGGGCTTATCCCTTTTTTTGACCAAAGGGCTTATCCTTTGGGGCATTTTGGTTTGACCAAAGGGCTTATCCCCTTTGGGGCATTTTGGTTTGACCAAAGGGCTTATCCCCTTTGGGGCATTTTGGTTTGACCAAAGGGCTTATCCCCTTTGGGGCATTTTGGTTTGACCAAAGGGCTTATCCCCTTTGGGGCATTTTGGTTTGACCAAAGGGCTTATGCTACCTTTGGGGCATTTTGGTTTGACCAAAGGGCTTATCCCCTTTGGGGATTTTGGTTTGACCAAAGGGCTTATCCCCTTTGGGGCATTTTGGTTTGACCAAAGGGCTTATCCTCTTTGGGGCATTTTGGTTTGACCAAAGGGCTTATCCCCTTTAGGGAATTTTGGTTTGACCAAAGGGCTTATGCTACCTTTGGGGCATTTTGGTTTGACCAAAGGGCTTATCCCTTTGGGGCATTTTGGTTTGACCAAAGGGCTTATCCCTTTGGGGCATTTTGGTTTGACCAAAGGGCTTATGCTACCTTTGGAGCATTTTGGAATTGATTATTTAACTATTTGATTTCTGATTAGGGGAGGTATGATACCAATAATGCCCTAGTTGATGTTTAGCAAATATTTTTGTTTTGATTTTATGTTATGGATGCAATGATGGATGCTATGCCTAGATAATGATTTGATTTTTCTATATGTATGTAATGTGCTGGTGACATGTGCTAGCTAGATGATAGATGTGTTATTAGATGCCATGATCTAGATGTATAGATGCACTATTTATGATGTATGCATTTATGGATGCAATGCTTATTGTTAAATGCATGTTTAATTTTGATTTAATTGTATGTATCTAACTTATATTGTTATGATATGATAAATGAAATGTGTGAAATGCATTATGATGGTGATCTAATGTACATGAACCTGTATGCTTTAATCACTTAAAATATAAGGTATGCATGTGATATGAGTTTAACAATCTAATGGGCGACACCATAGAATGTATAACAATCATGAATAAACAATAATTATTATAATAAGGATTAATTATTTACAACATCAAATGTGGGATGAGATGATGTGATATGTATGTATGATTTGATGGAATGATTTGTTGCTATGAGGAGATTTTTGAGGTTTTCCCTGAGACTCAAACACCCTAGTTGCTCCATCAAAAGTCGTATACTGATCATGCAGGGCTCCTGAAGGATAAAGCTTTGTTATGAAGACCTAGATACTCATTATCCCTATGTGTGCAAATGAATATATTAGATAGAACATAAGCATACCCCAGTGCTAGGTGGGATTCATTCAGCCCATTGTTGTATTGGGGATCCTCAAATGTTTATCATGATCCTAAGTTGGACTTAGTTGGATTAGACCACTAGGCAATACAGGACACCTAAGGCTAGCTCTTCCACATGCAAACATTGGTCTATACCAAAGCAAGATGCCAATGTGATAGACATATCATCATGTGTAAGGCTCGTTCACACTGAGAATTCTAGGGATTCAAGTTCAATACTCCCTTCTTTTCTTCATATTTATTAGGGATACTTGCTCATGTTTTAGTGATGAAAATCACTATTTATTTTGACTTTTTGTTTTTCCTTTTGAGCAAGGGATTTATGTAGTGATGATCATCACTATTTATTTGTACTTTTGAATTATTCTGAACTTTGAACTTTGATTTGTTTGGGGACTTTTGTAGTGATGATAATCACTTGTTTTTGAACTTTTGCTTTGTTCAGGATTTTTGCTTGTTTTGATCAAAGCAAGGGATTTCTTTGGGTAGGGGTGAACTTGTCCTTTTGCCAATTCTCAGCATTTCCGAACCGATCGCATAGGGGGATGAGCAAGATAAACCTTTTTCACCTTAGGATACCTAATACCACTTTGTAGCATTCATATTTCCCTTGTTTCAACTAGGATTTTAGTGTTTTGATTAGTGATAGGATTCTGAGATATACCAGGTACTATCAAAACTAAACCTCACCTATCAAAAGCTAAGACAACTTTCTACAAAGTTTGATAAAACCACTAGGTATGGTTGAGTGACCGAAAAACCCTAGTATATTCCTTATAGCAATAGGAGGGGTTGTGTTGAAAAACATAGTTACACACATGGGTGATGGATGGTGATGGATTTTGATGATGCATGATTGAGGTACAAACATGGTGTCATTTGTAAGATTGCAAACACAATTGTTTTTAATGCAGAAGCAATGGATGCAATGCCTATATGCAATGCAACTATATGAATGCAAATATTTTTATATTTTTGATGTTTTCCATTGTTTATTGAACTTTGATTATTTTGAATGTTTTTGAATTTTTTATTTTTAATTTTTTTTTTTTAATTGTTGACCAAAGGGCTTATGGTGTCGTTGGGGCCTTGTGTGATCTGACCAAATGGCATGAAGATGCCTCTGGAGCCTTTTGGTGGTTTGACCAAATGGCTTGGAGATGCCTTTGGAGCTTTTTGGTGGTTTGACCAAATGACTTTGAGATGCCTTTGGAGCCTTTTGATGATTTGACCAAATGACTTGGAGATGCCTTTGGAGCCTTTTGACAATTTGTTTTTTATTTTAATGTTTTCTGATTTGTTTGGATTTTTATGATTTCTATTGTTTTTATAATTTTGAAATTTATGAATGTTTTTGATATTTTGTTGGTTTTATAGGGGGAAGGTATGATACCTTAGGTGCCCCCAATGTGCATGTTGCCTACTAAAACATAGTCATATTGCTTAGGAAGAGTGATAGAAATCAACTCTCCCAATTGGGGCATGGACCTCTACGGGGTACCCCTGTCTTGGTGGGGAGAAATGAGTGAACCATCTTCACGGAGCTCATTTCATTCTAAAAGGTCTTGGACCACCTTCTAGAATGATTGGAAATTGTGGATGTCATGCCCCTATATACGATGATACATACAGAAGAGGCTTTCATCAATGGACCCATGCTTGGGCTCTCTTTGCTTGACCTCGGGAAACACAAATGCATTTGCCTCATACAACTTTTGAAATAAAGTTGTAGTAGTCATTTCAAATGTGACCACTCATTGAGGTGGCTTGCTTAGCCTACGAGGTTGTGACTGACCTTGGGGTCTCAACTGGGATGATGTAGCCTCTATTTTGGTAGGTTGGGGTTCTATGGATGAACCATTTATGGGAAATGCCCCCTATCTATGAGATCCTGAACTACATGTCTGAATACTTGGCAATCATGAATGCCATGGCCCTGCACTCGATGATAGAGACAATAATGGTCCTCCCTATAACCCTTAGGTTTAGCTCTATTTGGATCTAAAGGTTTTATGTCAGGTAAGGTGATGACCTTAACTTCCTGTAACTTTTGAAAGATGTCTGACATAGACTCGTTTAAAGGAGTCCAAATGCGTTGCTATTGTTTTGAGCGTTTAGCCCGCTCTGGTCTAGCTTGGTAACTAGATTGAGCCATAGGCATTTTGATTGTTGTCTTAGGGGGCTCCTCTTGCTTTTTGGGTGCAAGGGGTGGATTACTGACTATGGTCACTTGTTGGTTGATAATTTGAAGTTGCTTTTTGTTGAGCATGTTGTGTACTATGGCTTTGAAACCTCGACATGATTGAATATCATGCCCATTTTGCCTATGATATAGACAGTGTGACTCTTCCTCATACCCTCGGGGTTTAGGATGATTTGCATCTAAAGGTTGCACCTCCGGTAGGGTGATGGCATTTGTGGCAATTAACCGATTGAAAATCGATAATGCAGGCTCAAGCAATGAGGGATGCTTGCTAGGTTGTTGAGGCGGTCGAGTTGGTGCTTGCTCTAGTTGAGGCTTTTCCTATGGATGCACAGGAGGTGGTTTGATCTCAGATGAGGGTGGCTTCCATAATTCTAGGCTCTCAAGTTGGTTCATGATAAAGTGCAATGCCTCATTTTGTTTATCCATTTGGGCCTCTATATTATAGAGGTGATTTTGCATATGCTCCAATACTGATAAGGCTCCCATGTGTATTTCTAGTGATTGGTTTGAAATACCATTGTCTACTGAAGGAGGCAAAAGAGCAGGTGCTAAATATCTACCAGGTAACTCTAAGTCACTGATTTCCTTCATTTGAGTCGATGTGGAGGATTCATGATGACCCATTTTGATAGTGGCATCCACATGCTCATGTTTATGACTCAGTTCATGTTTTTGTCTTACTTGGTGGTGTTGAACTATGTCAACTTTGGTACCTCTAGTATGATGTGGGGGAAACACCTATTCTTGTTCTTGAGGAGGCATCATGAGAAGTGAGTCAGGGGTGACTAAAGCCAATGGTTTTGATCCCTTCAATGGGGAAGCAACATATGATTGCTCCACATCTTGTTTTATCTACTTTAGAGTCCCTTGGTCCTCTGCCTTGCTATTGACCATTGCCACAAACTCCTGAGAAGGCACTTTTTCTTGTGTCTCATCAACCTTCTTGTAATACTTGAATGGCTCAGGGTCATGGGGGACCACATACACTTGTCCTTGGTGTATGAATTTTATGTTTTGGTGCACTATGGAAGGTATGCATTCCATATCTCTCATCCATGGTCTGCCTAGAAATATGTTATACTACCTCTCACCCCCCAGAATATGGCACAATGTAGGTATTGTCTTTACCCCAACCTGTATAGGTAGGATTACTGTGCCAATTGTTGAGGAAGTGGCATCATTGAAGGCTCTCAATGTGAATGTTGAGTCCGTAATGCTTGAAGATGGTAAATTTAAATGCTTCAAGGCTGTAGCTGTGATGATGTTGATAGATGACCCAGTGTCAATCAAGACTCTCTTGTATGGAATCTGATTGATGCTTGCTATGATGTGTAGCGGAGGATCGGATTCATCCTGAGAGATTGGCTTAATCTCCTATCTATAAAAGGTAATCATAGGGTCCTTTTGTAAGTGAATTGAACTCATTGTTGGCATGGACCATGACAGATTATTAGCTTTAGTTGATCTCTTTGGTATGTGGGGCTGATCAAGGCATATTTTGCTTCCTATTGTAGTATTGATCATACCGATAAAACCCTCATTAGGTGGGGCTAAATGCACCTTGTTGACCTGCTCAACTTGATTGTTGTTGGCCCCATGATTGGGAAGATAATTTTTGAATATGTCGATGTTCTACAATTCATTCTTATCCAACATATTTTGCACTACATTCTTGAATGCAACACAATCCTGGATATCATGGCCATTTTGCCGATGATAAACACAATAGAGATCTTCCCTATACCCCTTAGGTTTGGGGCAATTAGGATCCAGGATGCGCTCCTTAGGCAAGTTTAGAACCTTGGCCTCACAAAGGTGGTTGAAAATTGATGCCAAAGATTCAGGCAATGGTGTATAGTTATGAGGGGGTTGTTTCTATTTACCCCTACCTTGATTTCTATTGCATTGGTTGTAATGCATAGTAGGAGGTTGAGCCTGATAGTTCTCTTGTTGTTGGCTCTATGCTGCTTTTGGAACGTTTAACACAATCTGGTTGACGTGCGTAGGTTCGGTCTATTGTGGTTGATGTTGCATGCTCTCGTTCCATTCTTTCTCGCTACGGAGCTTTAGGTCTCCTTCTTCCAACTTTATATCTTCAATAAGCTTGGCTTGAGCCAAGGCTTCTTCGAATGTATCATACTACTGTAGTTGTAATAGTAATGAGATGTGCTTGGCACAAATTTTTGTGAACATTTAGATTAGCTCTTCGATCGGGATGGAAAATGATAACTTTGCCATGATTTTTCTCCATCTATCCCCATAATCCATGATTGGCTCGTCATCATACTACTTTAGGTTGGCCAGGTCTGAGAGATTCACCTTCTTCTTAGCACCAAAAGAGAAATATTTTAAGAATGCATTTACTAGTTGTTCAAAATTGGATATGTTGTGCTTGGGCAGTTGGTTGAACCATTGAGTGGCAGCACCCAAAAATGTCATAATGAAGGTTCTTAACATAAGAGCATCATTGTCTTCAAGATGAAAACATGCATTGATGAAGTTGGTAACATGCTCTTGTGCATCCTCTTCACCCTTAAATTTTTCTAACCTAGGCATCTCAAAGTGCTTAGGATATGCGGGGCTAGGGACTGATGGGCACAATGGTTGGTTGTGTATTTTACTCAGTGTCGATTGGTGCCCAACCATATCTTGCTTCTCAAAGGATTTGATCTTTTCAGTGAGTGCCTGGAATGCCTTTGAGGCAAGGAGTTCCTCTTCTTGCAGGCCCACTCATGGTGGTAATGGAGGTAACCCTTTATCCACTTGACTTGTTCTATTCTCCTCCCTCCTACGAGGGGATTCAAGATGTGTCTGATCCGGATCTACTATGTTTACCCTTTCCCCACCAAGTTGATTTTGTTCATGATTTGAGTGGTGGTTTCATTGTGGGCTGATGTGAGTGTTCTCATATTCTTGCCTAGTGCGCCTTTCTTTTGGTGAGTCAACGCATTTATCTCTTTGGTGATCATTACCATTTGCTTGTAGGTTGATACGAGCTAGCTGCTCAGCTTGTTCTCTTAAACATTGCTCATGTTGGTGCAAAAGCCTTTCTCTTTGTTTGTCATGCTCGAGAGCTTCCACTAGCTCTCGCTCTTTGTGCAATGCATTTTCTAACCATCGCACATGGTCAGATTGCATTGTTAGAGAAGGTTCATATCTATCTAATTATGTTCATGTAGTTCTGATTCGTAGGTCCCTCGAAGAGGTTTCCACTATTTCTCTGCTTTGGCTAGCTAGTGTAACTTGCTCTATGTATTCTGTATGTTGATAAGTGTCCCTATAGTCGGATGCTACATGTGAACTGCAGGGTTGCTTTGAAGCTTCCCTGGGTTGAGTGGTGCATTTAGAAGTTACGCTTTGTGAGCTTCCAGATGTAGAATGTTCTATGGCTATGGTTCTGGGAGTCAGCCTCGAATAAATTTGATCCAACTCCTCCAATTGATCTTGGAGCATTTGTTCTCTCTGAATTGCATGTGACCCATGTGACTGATTTGATCGGTTTGTTGTGCTGGGTCTATGACTCCACAACTCTATGTGAGGGTTCTTGTCTACTTCGAATTGTGCAACAAGGTTGGCAACTCTCTTCCCTCTATCTTGCCCCTCATTGGGCTGATTTGAACTCTCAGTGTAATGAGATGTGGTGGGTTTGGAAGTATTCTCATTTAGGTCATGAGAAGATCTAGTGTTGGTTCTCCTAAGTGGGGTTTCTTGGTGAGATCCACTATGAGTGGTGTTGTCTCCCCTGAGACTACCTAAAGTTTGTTCAGACATGATTTGGGCAGGTGTGCTACCCCTAGGGTGGTCCGGGCCCTCTGGTGCATTGGATGCAACCTCAATCTTGGATCGGGGATGGCCCCATGTATTGACCATAACCTTGTGAAATTTGACTTCTAAAAAAGGTTGTGGGTGTTATAAATTTCTTTGAAAAATTAGGGTTAGGTTGATTACCCTAGCAATGAAGAAACACACAAAGTAGACAATATGATTATCTCTTTTTAAGGATTAAATGTGTATCCTAAGAACTTGTTTCAGTGTGTTTCAGACGTGTTGTTGCTTTTGCTTTCTTGTTCATGTTTTGGACTTAGAATGAGGGAACTTAATCAAAGTGGTGACTAGGAACACTAGTGCCAAACATGATTTTCTCAAAAGAGGCTAGGGTACACCATTGAAGTCCCAGTGGGGGGTTCACCTAGCTCTTCCACTCTGAACCAAAAGAAATTGTTCCAATAGTGGGAGACAGTTTGAACATGAGTGACTAGCACCACCATGAAGAAGTTCCCTATTCCTGTCTAAAGAAATCTAGGGGGCAAGCCGGTGGAAGGAGGTGAATTCCAACGTCATCGGTATGAATTGGGGGTTGGTGATGAAATCCAACCTTCCCAATGTTATGGTAGAACGTGCAAGTGTGTGGGGTTATTTTTAGATTTTTGAAATGGAAAGTGATGCATCAACCAACATTCATGACTACTTTCCTACATGCCTAAAAAGAATGTTTTGAATTTAGAAATATGCATATCTAATTTAATCTAAATGATTTTTCATATAATGCACTTCCTACTTTGTGAATGGGTAGCCACTGATTGGGCCACATGCAAGCAAACCAACATATAGAAGCCTAGCACGCTAGAGACTAGGGCAGACCTTACAAGTAGAGGCCCACTATTCCTAGCAGCGCCTAGAGGAAACTAAAGACATCTAAGAAACTTAAAATGCAAATTTCTTTTTATTTTCTTCATTTTTCCCTACTTAAACTATGTTTTTGCTTGCTATTTTTGGAAAATAAATGCAGATAAAAAATCATAGAGAATCAGGGATGTGTACCAACCTCAATTCCTCGCTTAGACAACAGAGATTTTATTGTCTGTTGCACTCTTATTTTGGCCGCTATCAGCTATACCAGCTAAGATCTACTAGCTGCTGACAACTACAAATACTAAGCTAGCTGCTAAGCTGGCCACTTTCAACTACAACTGCTAAGATTTGCTGATTGTTATCGACCAGAGCGGCCAAACCTACACAAAAAAATACCTAAAACATCAGTGAAACGACCAAAAACAAAAACTTGGTGGGGGTCCCACCGTGATCGCCATCTGTAGCGACCTCGAGAAGCACGCACCTCTACTCTACTTGCAATATTATACCAAAATGAAATGAAAGACCATGAAATGCATATAACATAGAAATAACAAAGAGAGATCCTTTTATTTATATTGAAACCCAGTTACATGTCGGTCCCTCTGAGGGATACCCATTTTGATACAATGAAGTACAAGTGAATAAAATGTCCCCTTACAAAGGGGTGGTGCACTTTCATAGGCTTCCGATTTTGTACACATGAACTTGTTTGAGGGCTCACAGATGCCTCCTTCTCCTTCTCTCATCCAGGAGGGATCCCATGCTTCGAATGTCTTGATCTGGTCCTGTAAACCTGTAGATCTGCATACATGGAAATAACAAAGCATGCTTAGTAGTATGGGCCACCTCTCCGGAAGAGGCTCTTATTAGAAAATATGATAATCTGGATAAATAAGCATAATGTGTATTGAAATATACCAGATCTGGGCAATATGCATATGAAAATAAGAAATATTAATCTAAATGCAATGAAGGATTCAGATCTATGCTAAAGACATGTAAATGAAATAATAATAAATGCATATCTATTACTAAGAACAAAGGAATGACCATATTAAAACCTGGCTATGCTTATGGGCCATTGTCAAAGACAACGACCTCTAACTAATAGGTTACCTCAGGTCTTATGGGTTGTAATTAATCACTCCTTTGCTCGAATTGATGTTCAAGGGTCACTAGGTGTGTCTCCTACACTGATTGGTGGTTAAGAATGATGGGTCTGAATATTGATGCGTGGATGTGGCTCAGCTAGACGGTGCTCCAATGCTCCTCAAAGGGGTGTAGATTGGCTCTCCATTTTGATAGGGCTTCATTGCACACAATTTGAAATCTCTGTATATTTGATTTGGTAGGGCTTCACTGCATAAGATTTGAACATTCGTCTCCCCTTTTGCCTTACTAGAAATATGCATATATAGAATTCTAGGTTTCAGGTTTAGATCTAGGGCTTGGCTTCCTAGGGAAGCCAAGCTCCAGATCTGCATGCCAACTGACTATCCTAGAGGGAAGGTTTAGTCTTGACTTGGTATGGAAGGGGTAGTTAGGAGGAACTCTAGGAGTTCCTCATCGATATCCCTTTGAAATGCATGCAAACTACCGTTACCACCCATGATTTGGGCAATCCTTCATGGTAGTTCATGTTTTAGGGCTAGTCGCTATCATCATTAGTGGCTAGTTGTGGCCGCTCTAGCCTATAGCGGCCAAGATTGCTGGCCGCTCTAGTCTACAGCTGCTAGCTAGCCACTCTAGTCTATAGCGACCAAGATTGCTGGCCGCTCTAGTCTACAACTGCTAGCTATAGATGCTAGCTGGCCACTCTAGTCTACATATGCTAAGCTTAAATGGGCTAAAACTACCATTTTGAGTGGTTAGGACCACTTCTTGCTCTTGGAAAGGTCCAATATTGGTCATATGGTCTGTGGATGTGCCCATATGAGTAGTCTCCTAAACATGACACATTTTAGGTGTCTACAGATACATCATTATTCTCTTACCTCTATGTCATTTCGAGATTATATGCTATTTTTGTACACTATGTTTGATGGATTAGTTGAAGAACACCTATGTTTCTCCTAAGATAATTCTTTGTCTAAGCTTAACCCTAATCTATTCCTAATGCAACATAGAAATATAAAAATCAAGAGCTAAAGCTAAAATGATTTTAATTTTCAATGATGAAGTAAATGATAATTTTTGTTTTAAGGTTTATAGGTACAAGGAAGATGTTGCAAACAAGTCCTAGAATGTGGCTATATATGATTTTGTTTTAATTCTAAAGCTTAAAAATTTAGTTGGTCTCCTATGTGATTAATATTAAACTAGTTATTTCCTTTTGTTTATTTTGGTAAATAAACAAAAACAAATACTAATTTAATCAGATAACAAGAATGAATTTAGTTCTAAATACTTAAGTGATAAAGTTATGGGGCAAATTTTTTTTTTTTTCCATATAGGGAGAAACATCGTCAATCCACAAAAGCACCACCAAAACTTTTGCTTATTAATGGTGCTTTTGCCTAACTTGCAAAATGTGTGAAAAAAGATAGAATTAATAGTAGAGGGGTCTATTTGAGTTTGTAGAGAATATTGGACTCCATAGGATAACAATCAGGCCCTTATTTAGGCAAATAAAAAAAATGATGGAAATGACAAATGCATGAAGTACATGCTTGGTGGTAAAATCACCATAGAGTTTTTGATAGCACTATAAATATGTAAAGAAAAGAGTGATAGAACCATCGACATATAGTTTGGCAACACCTTTTCTTATAAGAGAAGAAAATCAATATTAAATGTAAGCAAAGCTAATTAATGATTAATATTATGGAGGCCTTTGACTTGGGAGTATAAAGACCCATTAAAGGAGAAGAAACAAATATTTGTTTTATTAAAATAAACCTTAAGATGATAATATAAGATGCTAGCTAAATGCAAATGCAAAGTTCAAAATTAGTTAAACATTAAACAAGATAAAAGCCTAAGGCTACAAGACAAAGATAGTTCCAAAATCAAATAAGAGGAAAAAGCACAACCCAAGACACAAGGTTGTTTTTCCCTTACTTGTGGAAGCTTGTAGGCACTTGAAAGCTTGATCTTGGAGGCTTGAATGCTTGGAGACTTGATGATTACTTGAGTGTTTGATTTCTTGGATAAATATTGGAGACTTATATGCTTGCAAGAATTCTTATAGAGAGCTTGTAAGGAACAAGAGCTTGAATTCTTACAAGGATGGCCTTCATAAGATTATGATAAGATTTTGGCATGGTATTGCCATACAAAAATGATGGACACCTATGACTCTAAAGATATTTTGGTAAAATTTTGTTGCTTCAAAAATATATATTATTCACGTAGGATATCATGGCCATCCATTGCAATAGATGGATGCATCAGATGCCCATTCCAAGTGGAGAGAGCATAGTTCAAAAGTCCTGAGACGTGGGACACAACTCGAAGGATAACCTTTGGGGTTTTTCTAAGGTTGTCTCCTTATTTAATGTGATATTTGATGCTCACTTCTAAAATAAAATATTCTACCTAATCTTATTAGGAAAAGAGAAAGAGAGAAAACATAAAACAAATAATCCTAATCTATGGATGACAATGTATCAAGATCACAAAATATTCTATAGATTAGTTGTTTGAATGAACACATGCATAATTAATGGCAACTAAAATGAATACAATTTCATTCTAGCATACCATTTTATCCATAAAAATCATATAGAAACCAAGGTAGATAGTAACCATAGCTTCCCATACAAATCAATATACACACAAAGATGAGGATAAAACAAGAGTAGTCATATCTCCTTGTATATATATTTAAACCTCTTATACATGCATGTCAAAAATAAAGAAGCTCAGGGCCTATCCATAAAATGACTTAAGGCTTAAGTCCATACTCATACATAGAGAAACTAAGTGAAATTTATACACAAGTCCAAATAATAGGCACAAATACACAATTATCTCTTTCTTCCTAGGCTCAAATATAGGGATTTATACAATCATTCCAAAATTCAAAATTCAAAATTTTCCTCTACCCTGATATAGATGGTAACTTGCAACTTCCATTGTTTCTTGGTTTGAGATACTATTATGTATTTACACCTGGTAGGATTGTGGCTAGTTTGGAGTCATTTCATAGTGAATGCTCTTTAGACTAGGAGTTCCTTTCAAATATCATATTTATAAGCCTTCCATCCTTTGGAAATATAGACTTTGGTGATGATTGCTAAGGTAGATATTACTTTTTATGGAAGTCTCTTGACAATACCTAGGCTCGTGTTGAATGTGTGGACCCCACTCTTTGCCTCCACCACCTTCAAATATCATTTCCCATTAGATCTAATTTGTTCTTGTTCCTACCACCCCTTTTTCATAATCATGGTGATGGTTATTTTGTGCACAACATGGTCCTAGAATTTTACTAAAACTTTGGTTTCTTTCCTTTGGTGATTAGCTTTATCTTCAAGGGTTTGACTATTACACCTTTGCATCAGTTCTCACTCAAAATTTTCCTTAAGAGTCTAGTCTTATTTTACACCTTCACCACTTTCATTTCTCTTTAGAACTCTAGTTTGAGATATTTGTTGACCACTTTCTTCCCCTTCGTTGATATCAACCAGACCTATCATATAGTGAAAATTTACTATAGTTATGATGATTCATGGGAGATCTCTAGCTTGCTAGTGGTGAAGGACCTAGAACATGGTAGCCTTATTCCTTGGGCACAAAGTCACAATGGAGGACTTGATAATAATTTGGAGAGGTTACTAAAGTTTATTTATTATTGTTATAATTTCTTCCCATTCACTTTGTGATGGTAACCTTATTTAGATGAGTTGAAGGTATCTTTGCTCAAGCTCCCATTGGTCATTTTGGTTCAATGTGGGTAAATTTTCCCATGAATTCTAGAATGCACATCTTGAGCTTAGTCATTGGTTCCAAAATCTATTCTACCTTATTTGTGATGGATGATCTTGATGATATCTTAGTGTTCATCTAATTTATGTTAGAACTCATACTTTAAAAGAAATTTTTCATTTAGAGCCCAAGGATAAGGAAGACCCTTCTACAACAAAAAGGTGATGCATTATCTCCATTCCCCCATCATCTAGTTTAGAGCATCGACAGGATCCTTGCAAAAATGTGTGACCTGCTCTACCACTACAACCTTAGTTACTCTATGGGTTACTACTTCTCGATTAGTAATCCCTGCTGCTACCTATTATTGATTTCTTGACTGGGATATTAGGTTTTGAATGCTTGTGCTTTGGAAAATAAGGGGTTGGTTGTTATCAAGACATGGTTGAGTGATTTGTTCACCTTTACATTTAATTTATAGATCATTTATATGTACTTAAGTACTAGTATTAGGCCATCAACTACTTTTGTGACTCCATTCTGAAGTACTTAACTTATCTTAGACATTTGCTCTATTCTACCTACTCTTTGCTCTAGCTTGAAGACTTTATTATTTTGCTCTTATAATTATATTTTTATTGATTTCATCTCTTCTAATTATGACATGAGATAGGCCATTTAAGTCTTCAGTATCTAAATATCATCTTGGGAGGCCTTGAGTGCTTGCTTGGTCTTCTCTAGCTCCTCTTTTATTACTAGTTTTCTTGAATGGGTCAATTACATATGGATTACAAATTTATGTGCTTGTTTAACAAATTTGACTTTATCCTCCAATATGACATCCTTGAGGCTAAGTTCGATGATGGCCACCAATAATCTTGAGCTTGCATCTCCCCTTTCACCTTGGATATGATGGGCATAAAATGGACCATATCATAGCATTTTGGGAATGATAGGCGATTCTTATATATGTGGTCATAGGTTGCTCTACTTGCCTTTCTACTTTTTGTTATGTAGGCTGCTATGTTTGGTATTGAATTTGTTGGAATTGAGGTAGTAGTTCAAAGATAGAAGTGATGGCTTGAGGATCAGATAATGGTAATTCATTTTCTAGGGTAGGGTTAAGGGTTTCAAAAAGGGAAGAGAGACCCACTGACCTATGAGAGAGAGGGTCACAGAGGTAGATTCAATTTTTTAGGATGAGATAGAGGGTACTATAGATTGGATGGGTTGGTATGTGATAAGTGGTGGGGGAGTGGTTGTAATGAACAATATGGGGGTAATGACAAAAGGGGTGTTCAAAGAGGATTCTACCAAAATGGAAGTGGTAAGTGGTAAAGTGGATGGTACTTTGACCAATAGGGTGGCCTCTTTTGATACTAGTGGAATGACTTTAGGGGTTGCATTTAGAGGTGATAGGAGGATGTCCTTATACTAGGCCTTACTCCTATTTTACTTTATGGACACTTGAATGTTAAGGGATAACTTTTACTTTCTTTTAAACACTTTCCCCTGGCTTGGCTATTTTCATATCTTCTTTTCCTATGGTGGTGTCAATTGGGTTGGGATGGTTGAACTAGGGGTATCTAGAATGGAAGCATCAATGAGGTATACCTCTAGTTTTAATGGTGTATCTAGGAGGATCTAGATAATATCTTGATGGGATTTTCTCATTTTCATTGATCGAGGTGATTGCTCACTTGAGGCTCCTCCTTGTCTTCCTTCCCAAGAATATCTAGCTTCCTCCTTATACTCCTGATCATAAGGCCTATTGAATTATTTATATTTGTCTATGTCCTTGGGTATTTCTTCTATATTAGAAAGTTATTTATGGAACTTCCACTAGACCTTGATATTTTCATCTTTACAATCCATTTTTTAATTGTTCTTTCTTATTTTTGGAAGTCTAGATATTGGGGTTTACCTTGCCAACCACTATGTAGAAATAAAAATATGGTTCTCATTGCTACTCATAGGACAAGAAATTTTATCTTTAGAGTAGTGGGTATGTCCCCTCCTTGGAACTCTAGTAGACTTCTATATGTAGCCTTGGATGGTGTTAAAATTTCATAGTTTTTTTTATACTTGATAGGCAATCTAAAACCTTGCCTTATGGGTTTTAATGTCAATAATTTGTTAGTTTCTTGAGACCTAGCTCTTTTATATTTTATTCCAAAATGGGAATCACCTTCCTCTTAAATACATATATCTCCTCTAATTTCATCAACATCTTATATAAATGCATTTGTTCTGCCCACTCCCATAGGTGGTATCAATCTGGTCTAGTTGTCTTAACAACTCAAGAGAGATTATATTGATAGTTTCATATTTGGAAATAGATAGAGAGGTTTGGAAAACTTATGCATGTGGATTATAGTATCATCTTCAAGGAAAAAGTAGTCTCCTTTGAACTGATAACACAAGTACTTGGCAATAGCTTCTAGAATGTGCTATGGTTTGCTTCCCTCAATTGAGCTTAAAGTCACTATTAGAAAATCATCCTTGAAAGTGTAATATAAGGAAGTTTAGTAAATGACTCCCATCCAAGAGGAAACATGCTACTTTTGGCCATCCTTGTCTCTCATTTTAAAACCTAAATGATCATTTAAACAAGGGTTTTGAGCTAATGCTAAATGTTTCAATAATGAGCCATACTTGAAGGTTGGGATATCATTGGAATTTTTAAACTCACCATGTGTTTGATGAGCTATGAAGGCACTAAAATAAAAATATAGCATTCTATCATTGGGGGTGCAACTCAACATATGTAATATACCTAGTTTTTCTTAAGATACATTCTTATCATCATTTGCACTGAATAGAAATGCCACCATGCTTAGAATTTTATGGGCATAATTTTTGAAGGTCATACATATTAGAAAAAACTTAGGCATGGAGGTATCCACATCTTGGAGCTCAAATTTCAAGCAAACCAATAGATCCAAGAGCTAATAAAGATATTTTTTGGTTTACTATGAGCCCCTTAGGCACCATTAATATTTCTACATGGCCTTAGATGAGATGATTATTTGAAAGTAGCCTTTGTGACCCTTTACTTTCATGTGCTGAGTGTCATAGTAGGACGCACATGCTACCACTAACTCAAAGAAATTATGCACCCAAGGTATCATATATAGATCTCGATAACTTGTCAAAATCCTTGTAGGAAGGATTCAACATATTTTCCCTAGATCATCTGGTAGGCAAGCTCTTTTTGGTTAGTATATTTTGATAGCTTGGGATATGCCATTATTTTGGATGCATCAGTGACAAGGTATGGAGTCTCTTTCTACTCAGGCTTCACATGGGTGCTTTTATTAGAATGGGAGCATGTTGTATAGAAGGATGAACTCTTATTCTTGGATTTATGACTACTACAAACTACATTGTAACTTCATCCTTCATGGTTGCTTAATGATATTTTGTGCTTCAATGCTCTTGGTGGTATCAATTGCAAGTGGTGTATTGAGGAATATTTACAAGAAGGTAAGTCATTGATAGCCCCTATTAGGCTATTGTAAATTATTGCATGTGCAATCCTCCTTTGATATGGATGGCTAGTGTAGCCAAAACCTTCTTCTAGGTTCCTAGGGTCCATGGCATGTGTGAAACTTTTGTGATTGGTAAAATTTTAAATTTTTCCACCAAGACATGATCAAACTTTATAAGTTTGTCATGTTGGGAAAGTATTTAATTTCATCCATTGAATATTTGATTGGATATTTTGTATTTGCCCTGCCCACTAAACCCCTTTTGAAGAGACATATGGAGCACTAGGTATACACATTGGGATACATGTTCTTATGTTTTTTATGGGGAGAAATGTTGGAAATCTATCCCAAATGTTACTTCCTTGATCCTATATGGAGTGGAGTGCATGATGATCTTCCTAGGCCCTTTTATTCTTGAAAGTTTGGTCTTGAAGATAAATTTTAGTTCTCCATGTAGGTGTGCCCTTGCTATGGAATATGAAATATGCTACTTGATTTCACGTTGTCTGATATTGTATTGGTTACATGGCTTTGGCCAATAGGAATCTAGCCATGATGTTGAAGTGATTTTTTTGGTAGGGACTTATGGGTACTGAATTTGCTCATGGACTTCAATTTTTTTGGAATATTTTTAGTACACTAGCATTTTGTCTCATGTGCGTTGCTAAAAAAACTTGTGTTAATGCCACCTTATAACTCCCCCATAGCATGTGGATATCTCTTAGTATTTCTACAAGAAATGTGGTTGGGTTTAGGAAACATCATTGGTAATACCAAGCTCTTCTTTTTCTTGAGGTGTTTAAGTGCCTTTCTCTCCCCATAGGACTAGTGCAAATGAGCTCATGGAGGAATTTGGTGATGTAATTGTAATATCCTTGATTTACCTCCCTAAGAATCATAAATTTGTACAACAAATTCACCACTTATTCAGTTGTAGAGTGTAATTGAGTAGGTGGTAGGGGGTCACACTTAGTTGTTCTCTTTGAGAACTCGAATGATGGGATTAGCATTTTCCTTTTTATCTAGTGCAAGGTATGAGTTGGGTTAGTCAAGCTTTAATTGAGTCCTTTCTTGATTACATAAACTCTATACCTTATTTTGTTATGCCTAAATGAGATGAAAGTTGATGGAATTTATGAAAGATTGGTTAAATCAAGACTACTGAAACTCTTTTCAAAGTAGAAAAATATGAATTTGTAGGTCAATATTTATCTAAAACTTTCCTTGCCTTCATTCAAAACTACATATATTTTATCTATGCTTTAATGAGGTGTAAGCTCATGATATTGAGGGAATATCAAACAAGTCCCATCATGCGGAGTCTCCTTTTTCATCATAAAAATTCTATCAATAGAAAATTCTTATTTTTTCTAAATACAAATATTTATTTAGGTAAATTTCATTAACTAGGATTAAGAGTTGCTATACTTTTGGTATGGATAGTTTGAATGCATTATCTACCTTGAGGTTAGTTATAACATAGGATACACTTCAAATGGCTTTGAATTTGGTGTGCTAACCTAATTTATTGCAGTCTTCATCCCATTTGAGCACTTGGTCACCTACTCAAAACTTTTATACCATGGAATTCTAGTCAAAACACATTTTGATAATCTCTTAATGCCTCTATAAGTGTTCCTCGGCTATTTTTATCTTCTCTTCAAATATTAAAAACTCTCCTAGTCTTAGTAACATGGCATCATTCTCTTGAAGCTCAAGTTGATGTAGTAATTGTAGTGTATGTAGCTCAATGGCGATGGGAAGCTTATCCTCCAGTCCATAAACCAAGGAATATAGAGAGAAACCTAAAAATTTCTTCAAGATGATCCTATTTTTCCATAGGGTTATTCTAGTGTGCAAATACCATTATCACTAGTTGTTAGAGCCAATCCTTTTTAGGATGCAAAGTCAATTTTTATTTGGTGAATTTTCCAGACTATTACCCAAGGATAGGAGTTGGAGGAGGCCTTCAAGTAGATGCTATATTAAAATTCAAATTGGGTTACCTCATCTTCAATGAATGCCATGACATTGTCTATGGTGACGGTTTTGGGTATACCAAATAGTGTGATAATTTTCTCCAAGAAATTAACAATGACTTTTATTGTGGCTTATTTTAGTGGTACCATCTCTATTCATCTTGTAAAGTAATTAGTAATTGTGAGGATCCATTGGTGGCCTTAATTAGAGGGTGGATTGATCATGTCAATGAAGTCAAGCCTCCACTACGAGAGTGGTTCATCGACAACAATGATTTTTAAGGTCAAAGGGGTATCTTGATTTATTTTGATGAATAATTTGTACTTGTTGCATCCCTTTTCTCGTTGGTGTGTGTCATTGAACATGGCTGGCCAATAGTACCTAACCTGTATGATTTTTACTATAGTGGTGTAAGTTGAGTAATGCCCACTGAATAATTCTTAGTAGAACTCCTAAAGCAATGAGGTGACTTGTCTAATTTCAATACACCTCAAGAGAACATAATTGAAGTTTATCTTAAATAAGACTCCTCTAATGAGGGAAAAATGAGCATTTTACAACCTATATGATCTCCTTTATGTTTGAATAAGGTTTTGTAGGTATTGATCCTACTACATGTAACTAATTTGGTCTTGTTCCCAATTCTAAACTTCTCCAGTAACAAATAAGGATGTCTTTTCTTCATCTACAATGTCAGTAACATCCTAGGCAAGCTTTTACCATAATGATCTTCCCCCAATAAGCTAGGTTGCCTTGATTTTAGTGTCATATTTGATAAACTTAGTGATCCATATTTCGCTTTTTTCACTAATTTCTCAATTCATGATATAATATTTTATACTCAAATAATTAACATTGGCAATAATTTTATTATTTGAAATCAAGTGTTTAAATTTTTTAATTTTGAAGCAAAGCATATACATGTTTCTCCATAAATTTATAATGTTCTTCATACCCTTTGAGAGTTTGAATAAAGAAGGCTATGGGATGTTTGTTCTTTTCATCATCTTTTTGAGTAAGGATGAAAACTATGCCAAGCTCACTCCTGTAGATGTAGAGAATGAAGTCTTTATCAAAATTCAAGTTGACCAGAACTGGATCTTCTACCATGGATTGCTTGATTTCTTAGAAATATTCCTTACCTTCCTCGGTCCATTTTAACTCATATCCCTTGTTTAGAATTTAAGTTATTGGCCATACAATGGTGGCAAAGTCTAACATGAATATATGGATAAAATTGATCTGACCTAAGAATGATTGTAGATATTTCTCATGTTGTAGAAGTGACAAGCTAACAATAGCCTTAACCTAGTATCGATCTATGGCTATCCCCTCATTAAACATAATGTGTCCCAATAGTTTACCTTGTAGTACACAAAATATACAATTTTTTAGATTTAGGCATACCCCAAACTCTTGATAATGCTTAAATACATTTTCCAAGTGTACTAAATGGTCCTTTCTGTTTGAGAATATCATGAGGTCATCTAGATAGACTAGGGTTATCTTGTTCAGGTGGTCATTGAATGCAATAACCATAACCCTTTGGATAGTGTTGGAATTGATTCTTGCATCCATAGGATTTGATTGTCACATTGTAAAAATCCATTTGAAACCAACGAGTTATTACAGGCTCTGGTCAACCTGCCTCTTTGTTCTGATAAACACAAATATTGCTAAAAGAAAACTACATAACGGGTATGGAAACCCCAATGGTAATTATGTGATAAATCATTGATTACACACTCCAGATTAATATAAAACTATATGTATTAAAATTACCAAGCAAGAAAATAACCAATTGTTATGCCTTATATAGATTGATGCCTAGATTCATTGGGTTGTTATAGCAATTTAACAACAATTTTGACTTGAACGGAGATAATAGGGAAATAAAATTGGCGCTCTTAGATTTATTCAAATATCATAATAAAACTAGAATTTAACCAACAAAATAAATGTATATAATACATTCAACTAATGTAATCCATTATACAGTAACACACAATACTGAGAAAAATATATAACAGGAATAAAACTCATAATTGTATTGATTTCATAAAATATTACATGTAGAGTGGACAGGATGCCTTTTAACTCTATTTTTATCAAAGAAATACATGAATGCAATGAAGAAGACTCTTTTCAAATAATGTAATAGGTCTCTTCTACTCTTCTTGTTCTAATCTGGTAATGGTAGAGTCTCTGAATCTTAGGCTCAATAGGACAAGAAATAATATCAACTTCTTGAACACTTTCCTATCAAAATCCTGCATAGTAAAGGGAAGAAAGAAGAATGGATGAGAAAAATAGACACAAAAGGGAGATACAACAACAAAACTCAAAAGGAAACTCAAGTATACCTCTTAGAAAAAATGCTATTCTCTAATTGCTTTATGCAAAATCTGAATCTATCTGCTTCCTTTTATAGTTGTTGGTTCTTGATTCTATTATTTTTGTTTTATTTCTGACCTTAAACTTGTTAGCTTCTGAGTTGATCTTCAAAATTGGTACAACTAGCCTCCACTATATTTTTCTATTTGGGCTGAACCCTCTCTTTTGAATTTTTTAAAAAGTAGTTTATTTTAACCAATTATGGTGGTGTTTGGAGAGTCTACGCTTTATTTGTCTGCCTCTTTTACAATTGTTTCTACTGTTCCCTCTTGAACTATCTCCTTTTGAGGGCTTGTCTTTTTAACTACTTTGGAGACTTCTTCTATTGGTTCAAGTTTTTTTTGTGATGAACTTGCTTCCAATTGTTGACCATAAATTTCAACTCATTTCCCCTTTTGGCCCTACTGCAACTTCTTTATTTGCTCATTTATTAATCTCCAAACTTCTGTATCAAAGGTGGCAGCAAACCTTAGCATGTTCATTTCTTAAAAAATTCTATTTTTTTGTATGGACATAATGGGTCTATTTCTTTCATATTGAAAAAGGAACGTCTCCACTTTATTCACTAGAAAAGTAGTATGTCTAGTCATTTCAACCTCATCATCTGGTTCACACTCAAAACTTTCTATGGTATGCCTAAATAGTTCTTCTCTATCAGAGGTATTCAATCATTGGTCTAAGGATAGACCAATGTCTGTCATTTTTCCTATTGCATCTTCTACAAAATTATCCATTTCATTTACAACTTTGATCCACCTTTCCCAGTTTGCCCCAAACAAGGCTGCTTTCAAAAACTCAAAATTGAGCTGGATTTTGCTGCCATAATTTGTTATCATCTCTTGTCCTTGCAAATATTCAAAATTATCTCCCATTAAATCAAGGGAAGGGTGAATGAATTCAAAGTCTTCTTCTCTATCCTGCATCAATGCTAGAATCACCCTTATCTGTCTAAATATTTTAGTGAACCCTCTAGCATGTGATTGTATCCTTATTGGCAGTTGTTTCTTCATTGTATTCAAATAATAGGAGTGATCTTGAATATTTTCCATTGAAGGAGTCTATACCTTAAGAGTGTCCTTTCATGTCAATTCTTCCCGTTGCTTATTTATCAGTGCTTTCATTTCAGATTTTTCTTCCTCTTCTTTCTTCAGCTGATTTCTTAACTCTATAATTTTCTCAAGTAATTGGTCCATGGTCTAATTTTGCATTGCCTTGACAACTTGGACCATTTCACCTTCTTTTCCCAGTACTGATGGGCCTCCATTTTCCTCATTAACTCTAAAGATAAGTGGGTTTTACAGGACAAGAAGATTTACCTCTGCTATATATGACACAACTGCTTTCAATTGTGATTCTTCTATAAATTGTTATTCTATATTTCCCATTCCTACTGTAGCACCCTAAAATTGGCACGGTTAAAACCTTAGTAAAATATAAAATATAAAAATTTAAATTTTAACCCCAAAACCGCCCCAAAACCACTTGTTACCCACTTCCCTTCTTTTTTGTGCCATTTTTAGGATTTTTTTTACCGTTGGATGATATCATCGCAGATCAGACAAAATCGTCCCCGATTTGACGAATTCATCTGGAACAGAACGTCCAGACAATTTCATCCAAAAACCAAATTTTCATAATTAGTTTTTGTTTCAACAACCTCTTCAACTTGGATATAAGTGCATCTATGCATTTGGATATTTCCCTATTGGAGATCTCCCAGATTGGTATGATCTCCAACCTCCTGACCTCCCCCTAATCCTATATAAACTAGGATTTTTCTAGTTTATCCCCTTGATTCTGATTCCCCCTGACTCCCCTGAACCCCTTAGCTAATGGATTTCCCTGCAGATTTAGTTCCTTATTCACTAGAGCATCCTCACACTACTGTCTGCATTATGTATTTTGCATTTTCTTGCAAGAACTCTACTTTTTTTCAGTCGAAGCTAGCTCGGATCGTCACAAGCGATCCTGGATGATTTCGGACGATCTTTTTGAAGAGCACAGATGATCTCGTACGATTGGAGGTGATGCTGACTGTAGTCCATATTGGGGGCAATTAGAGTCTAGAGTTTGCATTTCCTTAGCTTTTCTACATTTTCCTATTGTATTTCTACACTGTCTTAAATTATTATGTTTATGCATCTTGGAGTTCACCTCATCTAATATAAATGCATGATAAAATCAAAATAAATTATGAAGTTGATGCTTTGCCTCTTTAATTACTATTTGGATCTATCATTTAGACATATTTACAGTTATTTCTGTCATTTCCCTTTGCTTCTATAGTTGCATCTTGGGTATTTTGTATCTATTTGTGTGATTACAAGTTTTTGATGAATTCGTCTGATGAATTAATAAGATTTTAGATGATTTTATCTGATCTTAGATGATCGACTGTGATTTGAGATGATTCGATGTAATTTCAAATGATTATGTATGAGTCAAGACGATTTGAGCTACTACAAGACTCATAATCTTCATCAAACATCCAGAATCAGGTATGTTATGATCTAACTAGCATATTTTCTATGTTTAGAATTCATTCCTATTCTTTGTATCCTTTTAAATCAGCATTGGCATATAGAATAGTTTAGATTCATATTGGCCAATCCTAGGAGTTGAATGATCGAGTATAAAAATGAACACATCAAACCCACTATCAAACTAGGCATGGAAACTGCCACTCAAAAGTTTCCTGGTGAACCCACCATCCATCGAAAATTCATCCTTATACCCATTCCCTAAGAGACAGGACCTTCAAAGGGCCTCTCAATCTGAGGTATTGTCCCATCCTTCTCGTATCCTCCTTCTGGGAACGAATCCTATAGCCTGAGGGTAAGGATGCAAAAAAATTGGAGCGATACATTTTGGTGAACCCGACATGAAAAATAAAAACCTTTTGAAAACAATCCAAAAAAAATAAAATAAATGCATTTAGAACTAAAGATTGCATATTGTATTTAGATGGTAGATTATAACAAAAGACGAGTTGTTACCATTAATGTTGAAAATCAATTAGCAGCTATAGAGATTAATTCTTTACTTAGAGTAGCTCCAACATATAGAGTCCCACCTTTATGGGATGAGCTTAATAGGATATTGAATCTCATTTCATTTAGAGCAACCGAACGTAGGCAAATCAAGAGGTTTGTCCTAGATAGAATTATGGATCCTGATCAAGTGACTTTGTATCATGAGCTTCAGAGAGCTTGCCATAGGTGGTTAGCAGATAAAAGAGCCCTTGTGTCTTCTGAGTAGTATACATTTGAGGAAAACCTTGATAATGTAGCTGTAGTACATAAATTCTTGTCTCGTATAGAGGACCAAGAGGTCATTCTTACGAATAGACAAATATGGAATAGAGTTCCCAGAGCTGTGTTATATCAAGAGTATTACCATGAGATTTATTTTTACAAGACAGAATCTAAAACAGATAATATTACTATAGCACACTTTATCAAGTTCCTGAAAAACCATTTCCAATTTGAAGAGGAGCATTTTATGACTCCTGATGAACTTGATCCTATCAATGACATTCATAAACTATTTATAGAAAACTAAGCTATTATTTTATTATTATTTAGTGTGTTGTTTGTTGTCTTTATAAGCATAAAATAAAAATAAACAAAAACAAAAAAACAAAATCATAACAAAAAATCAAAACATTTTATTTTTAAGCATTATAGTAGGTATATAATTAAAATATATACCTCCCAAATCTGTTGTAAATATATTAATATATATTTGCTAAAATATAAGATTTAGACATAATGACTAGACTCAGGAATGGAAAACAAATTGAAGTAGAAGAAGATTGGTTAAGGAAAACAAAGAATAACCCAGATGTCCTTCTTGAAGACCCAATTCAGGAAGAAGGAACCTTCGACCAACAAGAAGAAGAATTTGTTGTAGGAAATGAACAAAAAGAAAATGATAGAGAGGAAGGATCCTCATCCCCTAAAATATCTCCAGAAGGAGCTGTTAATTTTGAGAACATGGAACATTTCTGGAAGTTCCTCAATACTAATATTGGCACTCTTAATAGAGTAGTCCATAGGGACAAAGATCAAATTAGTGACACTCAAGCAACCCTAGAAGACATATATCACACATACACTAATCCTTTGTCCTTCGTTGATCAAGAAAGTGATCAAGTTCGACCATCCAATTTGGATATGGCCGCTATGATCCAGAACATGCAACAACAACAGGTTACCCAACCACCTAGAATCCTGTTATTAAGCCTAGGGTTATTCCCACACAAAATAAACCTTCATTCACTGATCTATTTCGCCAAGCTATTGATCAATATACCTCAAATCAACAAAATCCTAAAACAAAACCAAATACCAATTTCCAACAATCTGGGATACAACATAATGCTACAACAAATCTTCTTCACAATACTCTTCCTACCAACCATTTGCATAACAACAATATAGCATCTAATCCTTATGTCCCACCTTCCTATGCTCACAAATCCCATGCTCATGTACCACCAAACCAATATGGTGGACAAACTGGTAATCTGGAAGCCATGGTGAAACAATTAGTCTCCCGTATGGACCAAATAGATCCCTACCATCCCTCGTATAATTATCGAGAGATGTGTAGTCAGCCTTTAGATCCTATAGTTGTAGCACAACCATATCCCAAACACTTTCCTATGCCTATCCTACCTATATACAAAGGAACTGAAGATCCCATAGAGCATCTTCGTATGTTTAGGATAGCATATCATGATATATCACATGATGACTTGTTATTACTAAAAATGTTCTCGAAAAGTTTAGGGGGGATGGCATTGGAGTGGTATTATCAATTGCCCACTCATTCTTTGAGAAATTTCAAAGAGACCGTTGAGTCTTTTGTGCATCAATTTAGTGCCTATATTGAAATGCATGTAACCATTAAATATTTGTACAACCTAAAACAAGACAAAGATGAGTGTTTTGCTGACTTCTTAGCTCGATGGAGGCAGTTGATAGGAAAATTACACTTTGTGTTACCTTATTAGGAAATGTTGGATATTTTTATCAATAATTTACAAGAACAACTATCCTATGAACTATCAACTACTACCTTGACCACCTTCGATCAAGCTATAGACTTATCCTGAAGAGTGGAAGATGCTCTCATTAGAATAGGTCAGCTCGAAAAGAAAGATGATGAGAAAACATTCAGAAATCAATATAAAAATAAACAAGTTGTGGGTGATGGAGTCACTGATAGCAGAAACATTGCCAATTTTAATACTGCAAAAAAAATAGAGAAGTTCATATTAAAATCTCCTGATAAACCACCCCAAGAATTTACTAGGTTAAATCTACCTTTATCAACCATTCTCCCACAATTACTAGCATGAGGATTGATCCAATTACCAACTATCCGAGAACCTGATCCAACTATACCCAGATACAGATCTAATTTACATTGTGATTTCCATAGAGGACCTGGACATGCTACCAACTCTTATAAATGATTAAAACATAAAATACAAGATTTAATCGATAACAATGAGATGGAGGTGCAAGCCTTTCAACCTAAAAAAATCCTCCTAATAATGCTCAAAAGAACACCCCTCAAAGTCAGAATCAGAATGCCAATCAATCATTGGACATATTTCAACATTCTTTACCAAAGCATGGTAAAGAGGTGGCTAATCAAATTGAACATCATAATGTTCCCCCTGCTACCCGATATGTAGGAGTCATTAGTGGGCATTTACCTATTCATGACTTAGAAATATTTGATACAACTTTATCCATGGTTACGTCCAGAAATCTATAATATTCGAACACTTGACCTTAGTGATGTAGAATATGATACCGAAAGTGACATGGAAATCACCTCAAATCAATCAAATAGTTTTGAAGATGAATCAAATCCTATTCAACCCATCACAGATTCTATGGTTCCGAAAGAACCATTCCCTAGAAGAGTTACTACTCGACCATCTTCTCATTAGTTACTTTCTAATGAACAAGCCATAAATGCTAGACCAAGACCTATTTTAACTGTTTTAATCTTGATTTTATTTTCTATGATTATTTATCTCTCTTATATCAAAGTCCACATTAGTATTAAATAAATTTTTGAGCATAGAGAATTGATCTTGTTATTTACTTAAACCAAGTACATATCTTCACATTAAAATTATTTCATTGCAAATTCAATATGATGCTACATAGTAGAAATGGTTTCCTGAGCAAAAAGTTTCCCCTGCTATCCTATCATGCACATGGTCTAGAATCTTTGAGAATTGACAAAAGTACAAGCTCACCCCTACTCAGAATAAAAATCCCTTGCTCTACAGCCAATCCGAGCAAGTATCCCTAGCATAGGAAGAAAAAGAAAAGTCAAAGAAAATGAGGAAAAAAAGAAAAATATTATTTTGTACCATCGCAACAATATTTCAGCATTATCTCAATTCCAAGCAAAAATACAAAAAAAAAAAAAAGAGAAAGAAACAACAAAAGTGAAAAGCAAAATCAAAATGCAATAAAATCCCTTTCCCTGCCCCTTGAAAAGAAAATAAGGGTGAATGAGCTTGAATCCTTGGAATTTTCAATTATTCGAAAACTGTGAGGTAAGCCCCATAACAGGTGGTTTGTACCCAACCTGCTTGGCCTTGGGTAATTCCTAGCGTGGTGATATGTATGTCACATTAGCGACCTTATTTTGTATAGACTTATGTCAGCTTATGGATTAGCTAGCTTGATAACCCGACTTACATAGTAGTCTGGTACGGTTACATGCATATAAATCATGGTCAACGAACACTCATTTGGTTAAGACAAATTACTTGTATCAAATTATCTTGCTCAAAATTGGTGAATGAAAAATACAATCGCACACACATTTGTATTTGAGAGATTTTGTATCATTATGATAAATCAAGATCGGTAATGAACTCACATTTGCACATGAGGATCCCTTAATAAATCTACATTTGTCATTGCGATAATTTAAACTATTTCTGTAATTCTTTTCGGAATAGTTTTATCCGCTTATTTCAAAATTTTTGTTTTGTTTTCAAACAATTATATACTTTGTTTCACAAAATAACAAAATTATTTCAAACAACATGTTCATATTATTATTATTCTGTTTATCAATAGTCAAATTTTAATCTTGCAATAAAACTAAAATATCCATTTTCTTCTTTGGATTTCGTGATGATGGTATAAGTCTATACCTATAAATTCTATGCCTAGCACAAACCATTGTTCTAATTTTATTTTCCATTTATTTTAAAACAAATTCATAAAAACATATGACTTGCATCATTATGTTACACAATTATGCTCTAAAACGAACACACTTATTCTATTTCATTTCATTATGTCAACATTCAATTTTGCAAACCATGGTATAATTTCTAAGGAATTGTTCAAAATTTTATCACACTTAGGAATTTATGCCTAGCAAAATCATATTTCTTTTAGTATCTCATGCATACTATTTTTATGAAAATCTGAAAATAAATCATCACCCTCATCATTTTCATCATCACAACACAAAGTCTTAAGACAGTCTCTTAAGCACTCTTTTACTTTTTTAACAATATTTCTATACTAGGATTAGCTTGACGACCGAGCGAGTGACGACTCCATGAAATGGTCTATAACAACGACAATGTCCTTTGAAATTATTGTTAGAAGTCTCTTTTATTTTTTTATTTTTTATCAAATCACACCAAAACAACCAATTGTTTACATCAGATTATTTCATTTAAATTTTACAGCATGACATCAAATTATAATATTTCCAAACGACATAATTACATGAATCATTAATCAAACAAACAAAAAATTCAAATATTGAAGCATCATAAAAACATATGAACAAGTCATATCACAAAAATATCATATATATATATATATATATATATATATATATATATATATATATATATATATCACAAAAATTATATACATCATATCAAAACTGGATTGGTATGCCACAATTTATACCCCTGACATACATAATCCTCTCAAAAATCTATACAATCTCTGTGCAGTCTATAGCTAGCTAGTCTCAAGAAGCCCTCAAGCTCTTAGCCTCATCTCCTCCCCCACCCTGATGTGGAGGAGGTGGTCCCATAGCAGTCTGTGCTGTGTCTCGGGTCCTCACTGTCGATCGTGAGGATGTCCTCATCGATCCCATCCGGATTGGTTTCGCAATGTTTGCTGGCAACGGTACCCTCTAACCCTTTGGAGCCAGCTAAAAGTATACTCCTTGGTAGAATGTGGTCTGCATCATAGACCGCACTAGCTCATCCCCGCTTGCCCCTCTGCTCCATGCCCTGAGCCATGTAGTCTCATCCTACAGTGTTCGTACCTGACCCCTGAGCTAAGTAGCCTCATCCTACAGTGACTGCACCTAAACTCAGAGGTGGGAAACCTTAGCCTGGAGAGCCACCGTATCGCTGCTCTCCCCTACATCCACACCCTTGCCCTTACCAGGTGATGGTGGTCTCTCCCCCTACTATGAAGGGAGTCTCTCCTCCCTCCACCCTGTCTCCCATGGCCTCTATGGAGCCTGACCCATCCGCTGGTGTCTCTCCTATGGGGATCACCACTACTCTCTTCCACTATGACCCCATGCTACCTTAATGGTAGCCTATCATCGCCTCCCCATCTGGTGCACCAAAACATGTAGTGGATCCTGTGCCCTCGTCATCCGATGAGGGTGGATGCCTACGTACTAGGCATCGTAACCATCTACAATCCTCGCATCGTCACCATCCACTGGCTAGATGGGGCATCATCAGCATCTTGACTCTAGAACTGCTACATGTATGGAGCCCCACTTAGTGTAGTACTATCCCAAATAGTCTGGGAGTACTCATAGTCCTTGAGAGAAGGGATCCATTGCTATAGACCGAACTGCCATAGTACCCAGTCGTAGTGGTGGAGCTCTACCTCTCTCCGCTCCATCCTCAACCAACAGACTTGCCTGATGCAAGCTATCTCTTGCCCATCCTATGCCCACCTGGGGTGCTCTCGCCATGACCTCCAGGTGATTTGGTCTGGGATGAGGTCGTCTAGCAACCTCCGTGACATCGATAGATCTATTCGTCGTTGTGACCCCCTCTATAGCCACCAGTAGAAAAATCAAGGCCTCTCTTGGTCAACCTCTGTCAGTGGGAGCCCTAACAGCCTCCACACCATAATGTGCTCCCAACACCAAACCTGTAGCAGCGATGTCAAGACCAGACATCGACCTCCCTTGTATACGACCCCATGTAGGATCCTATACAAGTGGTAGAGTACAAATCTGCCTTATGTAAACCTGTACCTGTGGTCTCTCATATCGTAAAATATGTCTGAGAGCACCCAAAGTAGCCTGCATCCACTCTGGTGGCACAGAAGTAAACCACCTACCACTCCTACCAAAACCCAAGTCAGCCTAGATACCCCAGGCATCTACCGTAGAGACTCGATGTTCACTTCGCCCTTCTCCAAGGCGAAGCTCAGGTCTCCAGTCAGTCTCATCATCGCCTGGCCTTGATTGGCCATAGGCATCATGAGCCGTCCCTGTATGGGGATCCTCATGATCCTCCATACGTCCTCTAGAGTGGGAGCCATCTCCTCTATCGGTAACCGAAAGCAGGACGACCCTGGATACAACCTCTTTGCTAGGGCTATCAGTAGCCCCATATTCGTCGATACTTGTGGCATATCTGCCACATGTCGTAGCCCGAACTATGCTATTTGGTCATGCTTTGCCTAGTTGAGAGTGGCCAAGTCATCTCTCAACCCATCGTATTTCCATTCTCGGCTCTTTAGTAATCCTTTTTGCAAAACAAACAATAAAACAACAAAATTTATTAATAAATCAATCATTGCAATCAAATTAAACACATTTTACATCAATTTTAAAGATTATATCATCCACCATTGGATGATATCATCCCAAATTGGGCAGCAGCACCCCTTGTTGGACGAGATCGCCCCTAGTTCACCGATTTCACCCTTAAACGAAATCGATGATCTAGAGAAGATTTCGACGAAATAGGGACGATTTCATCCTGACGGCTTTGACGGCCTAAAAACGGCCGCGATGCCCCAAACAATCAACATTTAAATTAAAAAAATTGCACAAAGCAAAATCAAACCTAATCTACTAGGATTAGATCCTTACCCGTAGCCCGTGTCGGACCTCTGTCGCTCTGTGCGCTGTCTCCACCATTTTTTTGTCTACAGAGCTCTAAAACTAGTAAAAATGAATAGTAAAAAAAAATGAATTAGGGTTTTCCCTATTTTTCTTAATTTTATTAAAAAACAAAAAAATTACTTTTTCATGTTTTTACCTCAAACGTTCGATTTGGGTAAAAACACGGAGGGGGCACCATAGTTAGCAGTCGTACAATTGGACCAAGAATCGTTGTCTAAAAAATTGAATAAATTTTTGCTTCCTCGTAAAACAGGAAAAACTCGTCTTTAACGCATTTTCTTCGAAAAATTTGCTAAATAGGGGGCAAAATATAGCACCCTAAAATTGGCACGGTTAAAACCTTATTAAAAGATAAAAGATAAAAATTTAAATTTTAACCCCAAAATTGCCCCAAAACTACTTGTTACCTGCTTCCCTTATTTTTCGTGCCATTTTTAGGATTTGTTTTGACTATTGGACGATATCTTCACAGATCAGACAAAATCATCCCCGATCTGATGAATTCATCTGGAATAGAATGTCTAGACGATTTCGTCCCAAAACCAAATTTTTATAATTAGTTTCTGTTTCAACAGCCTCTCCAACTTGGGTGGAAGCACGTCTGCGCAGTTGGAGATTTCCTTGTTGGAGATCTCCCAGATTGGGATGATCTCCAACCTCCTGACCTCCCCCTAATCCTATATAAACTAGGATTTTTCTAGTTTATCGCCCTGATTCTGATTCCCCCTGACTCCCCTGAACTCCTTAGCTAACGAATTTCCATGCAGATTTAGTTCCTTATTCTCTAGAGCATCCTCACACTACTATCTGCATTTTGTATTTTGCATTTTCTTGCAGGAACTCTACTATTTTTCAGTCGAAGCTAGCTCAAATCATCGCAAGCGATCGTGGATGACTTCGAATGATCTTATCGAGAAGCGTAGACGATCTCGTACGATTGGAGGTGATCTTGACTGTAGTCTAGATTGGGGGCAATCAGAGTCTAGAGTTTTCATTTCCTTAGCTTTTCTGCATTTTCCTATTGTATTTCTACACTATCTTAAATTATTATGTTTATGAATCTTGGAGTTCACCTCATATAATATAAATGCATGATAAAATCAAAATAAATTGTGAAGTTGATGCTTTTCCTCTTTAATTACTATTTGGATCTATCATTTAGACAAATTTATAGTTATTTTTGTCATTTCCCTTCGCTTCTGTAGTTGCATCTTGGGTATTTTGTATCTATTTGTGTGATTGTAGGTTTCTGATGAATTCGTCTAATGAATTCATTAGATTTTAGATGATTATGTATGATCTCAGACGATCGACTATGATTTGAGACGATTCAATGTAATTTTAGATGATTACGTACGAGTCGAGACGATCTGAACTGCTACAAGACTCAAAATCTTCATCAAACATTTGAAATCAGGTATGTTATGATCTAACTAGCATATTTTCTATGTTTAGAATTCATTCCTATTCTTTGTATTCATTTAAATCAGCATTGGCATATAGAATAGTTTAGATTCATCTTGGCCAAACCTAGGAGTTGAATGATCGAGTATAAAAATGAACACATCAAACCCACTATCAACCTAGGCATGGAAACTTCCACTCAAAATTTTCCTGGTGAACCCACCATCCATCAAAAATTCACCCTTATACCCATCCCCCAAGAGGCGGTACCTTCAAAGGCCTCTCGGTTCGAGGTATTGTCCCATCCTTCTCGCATCCTCCTTTTGGGCACGGATCCTATAGCCTGAGGGTAAGGATGCGAAAAATTTGGAGCAATACACCTACCACTAACTATAATTCTTGTTCATCTGCAGCAGTGAAAGTAGTCTGCTCATCTGTTCTCTCCAACACAACCTTAGTAGAGGGTAAAGACAATATGGGCTTCTTCTTTTCTACGGTGGTTATCTCTTTTTGATTCTTCACTAGGTGACTTCGAAACAGACCCCCAAATCCACCAGTTCTTCTGCTATTCATCTGTATTACTGATGGAATTTTAATTTCTTGTCCTTTTATGTTTAAAGAGGTAGGGATAGCCATGGGTGCCAATTTCTTCATGCTAGTTACAACTAGTACTCTATCAAAAATGGGAACTACAACTTGTTCCATGAGTGAAGCCTTCCGAGCAGATGTGGTTACAATTTCCTTTCCTTTACCAGCACTTGGGTTTTGGGAAACTTCCTAGGAAGTGCTTGGTGTTGCTTCTATCCTGAGGTGAGCACTTCTGGGAGGCCTGACCTATTGCTCTACTATATCCATAGTGTTAACAGTGACCTCCATTTGATCAATACCCTATTCTTCTATCAACTCTAACAAGGGGTCTTCTTTGATTGCTTGGCCTGCTCCTAGCAAAATAGGTGCTACAACATCTACTGAAATTTCTCGAAGCCTTCTTAATTCTGTAGGGTAATCATAGGCTTCATGAACCTGTGTGCTGCCCTTGTCTTCGGGATGGAAATCATCCCATACCCCTTGCAAATCTAATCCTTTTTCCATAGCTTCTAATAAGCTTTCCTCAAAAGCGTTTGTACGATGCATTATTCGAGCATATTCTCTTTTTTCCATCATTCTGTTGTATATTCCTTTTGGGTCATAGAATCTCCAAGTTATCTCATTGAATCCCATGTTGTCTAACTCAAACATTCCCTTGAGCAGGGCAGGGTAACCAACAAATATATAATCCCCAAAGCGACAGGGAACACTGAGCCAGGGAACTTTTCCATGTTTCTTTACCAACCTCATCTTAGCCTCTTCGGCCACCTGCCTGCATAATTCCAAAGCTGCTAGGGATAATGGGCAATACTTTGGTAACAGCTTAGGGGGAATTTTAGCCCCATATAGTCTGATATAAGTAAAACCTTCTGTGAAAAAGAAATCCCCAATTTCCTTCTCTTTGATTAAAGCCCTTACTCCTGGCCCTAACCTTTCAGGAACCATGCCAGTTAAAATCCAATGGATTTCTACCATGAAATGATCATAGAACCAGCCAAAGTGAGTTCGTCCTTCGTGTATTCTCTAGAAACTACTTTGGACATAGGGGTTGTCAATGGCTTTTACTCTTTTTTGGGCTTCTTCTCCCAATTGACCCGCTATCAGATGGATAAAAATTGAGTATTGAGAAAAACGAGGCATCTCTTGCCTTTGTTCAAAAACTACCTTTTTTAATTCTACCATTTCTTCATGCATTTGGGTACTCAATTCTAATTCCCAGGCATAAATTGGAGTGTTATGGGCCCGATTGCATTGTGCAGCTAAATATAAAGTCCTTTTAGTCACTCTACTGAGATCCTGTACTCCTAAGACTATGTTTATCATATCACAAAAATCTTGGACCCATGGCCTAAAAGCAGTTTTCCTAATTGGAAATTTCTTTTCTATTTTCTCATGTGTATCAAACAAAGTTTTAAAAACTTCCATGTCTATGAACATTCGAGATTGGTGTTTGATTACCTTTTGCACCAGAAAGGTGGTATACTCTATCAGATTGAAAACTTTCTGGATGTGTTCGACTTTAATACTGAATACCGATCGATTCTTATTGTCTCAAAATGTCCTCGTCCTTTCATCATACGCCACCGCCAGCCACGCCATTAAATCTGAGGAGAAGTGAACCTTCGGACACACCAGCTTCCCGAGGTTACTGTTCCATCTATTATTTCTGGGGAAACCCTTATACTATAACCTCTGGGCTTTATGAAATAAGTCGGCCATTATCCATGGAGTCCTGTTATCGTTCTCCATCACACGAGCAAAACTCTTGATACATGCATTGTCAATCTCGTACTGCTGTGCTGGATTAGGTTTCTTATCAGCCCCACATTTTTGGGCAAAGTCATACATTGTGCTTTCGAGTACAGGCAGTCCAGAGATCTCAGAGTATGGTGATCGATCTATGATGAACTTTACCGCTTCTCTAGTGTCTTCGGGTGCAAAAATGTCTCCCCATGATGCCATTGTGCTCACGGTAGCGAGTTGGGTCCTTCTGAAATAATGAAGCTCAAAAATCCTCTTCTCTTTGTACTTCTTGTGTATCAATTTCTGCTCTTAGCTCACCAGGGTGGTAATCTTGACTGATTTCATGAGCTCATATACAGGGTGGCGAAATGGGTTTGATAAATTCACACGTTTTGTCATCAATACGATGCCACCAACTACTATTTAAAATTGGCCAAAGAAATTTTGCCAACGCATCCTTTTCTGGAGTTGAGCATTCATGATGGGTAATGTCCTTCATCCTACGTGCCCTGAGACCCTTTGGTTTGTGTGCCTATAATCATTAAAACTTTCACTATTTTTTGTTGGCACCCTTTTTATCTAACGTGGAACTGGGATGTGTAATGGGGATGGCTTCCATTTTGAATCTCATGCCACCTCAGCCCCGAACGATAACTAAATATTTGGGATTGATTACATTTTAATTAGGCAGCAATCACCCTAGGGATCTTCACAAGATTCAGTTCTTGATGTGAGTGTCTGTCATTATCTCAGGTATCCTTAGCTTCCCTGAGTCAACCATGATCGAGCGCAGCCATCGGATCTACCTTCCATTCTATCACAACCTTGGATATTTTTAGGACCTATGGGTTAGTTAACCAAAATAAAATATGATTTAAACCATTTGATTTACCTTTGAAGTGTGCACCATCATTGGATTATCTCAAGATAGAGCGCATCCGTCAGATCTATCAAAAGATGCCCGTTAGTTTACCTTTGCTTGTATTTGACTTTGACTTGCTCATTGCCATTGGATTCCTTTAATCTCAATGAAGCGCTATCATCGAATTTCATTGGTTGCTTCATCACTTAAGTCTTTGATTCATGTGCTATCATCAGATCCTAGGGAGGCTTAGCACAACTGTCGATGTCTAGGGACCTTTCTACGTGATCATCATTAGATCATACCATAGTGGAGGCACGACCATTGGATCTTCTGACCATGTGCAAGGTTTAGCTAAAACAGAAGGGATAGATTATAATGCATTTTAATTAATCATTCGATAAAAGAAACCTTTAGATTAACCTTCGATCATTTTTACCGACCGTATCATTGGATCGGGAGAGATGGGTGCTGCCATCAGATCTTCGGATTGTTTTATACCTTTTTTTACTTTTGGTCATTCACCGTCATCAGATCTTCATGTTGTGGCATGTCCAAGTGCTACCATTAGATATCCTACAAGTTGCATACTTTATAGTCAAAAGGGACATGTTATCACATTTGATTAATCTCGGTTTAAGCTAAAAGAGGGTAATTAGAAATGTATTATACCCTTACTAAAACATAATTAATTTTGTCTTTACCTTTATTTCTTGATATATCACCATTTACTCGTTCAGATTTTGATTTAGCGTGACCGTCAGATCTCGATTGATGTCGACGCGATCGTTGATTTTTTTCAACCTATGGGGTTAGTTACCAAGGGGCATATAATTTTAAACCTTGATTAATCTAGAAGGGGGAATGATTAGCAATGTGCTTAGACCCTTGTTAATCTTATTTTAATGGATTTAATTATTCACATGGGGTTTTTACCCTTTTAATGCATCTTCTATGGGCGCGCCACCATTGGATTGGATCTAGATCGAGCACTATCATCCGATCTTTCCAATTAGATCGATGGTTAAAGGGGGTGCATACCCTTAATACTTTTTACCATAGCATTTTAATGTGTGGTCTAATTAAATCAAGTGCAACCATTGATATTTGAGTTCGTTTGAGCACTATCATCCGATCTATCAGATTTGCTCGTTATTTAATTTGAAGTTTTGACCCATGTTGACTCATTTAATGTTTTGACTCTTTGGAGAGTGCGCAACCATTGGATCAACTTAAACTCAAGCACATCCATCCAAATTTAGGAAAGTAACATGGTTTTAATCCTTTTAATTACTTTTAACCTTAGGTTATAATCTTTATGGAACATCGACCTTTGACTTAACCTTTAGGCTTCTTTATGAAAGCACATCCATTGGATTCTCTTTTGACGAAGCGCTATCATTAGATTAAGGCGAGTTGCTCAATTTTTAATTAAATGGGGTGCATACCCTTAAGCCTTAATTAAATTTTTGACATTAGTTATGCTTTTTGGGATTTAGACCAAGGTTTTGAATTTTCCCCTAACTTTAGAATACCTTAGGACTTAAAGGTTTATCATTTGATTTAAACCCAAGGGAAACTTTATTCTATGAGGGTCGGATTTTGGCTTTAGTAATCTGATTAATAAAATTTTGCCATATCTCTTATTGAAGACAATTGAGCTTTATTAAAAGGGACACACATTATTAACAACCATGGTTAGATTTTAACAAACAAACCCATAAGAAATTAAACTCTCTCAATTAGATGCAAAAAGGACCAACAATGCTTGCTTACTTTGATGAAACCAAAAATTTAAATTTAGGGGTTTCAAAGTTTGAGTCAAATTTGGCTCCAACATAGGCTCTGACTGGGACAATGTGTTGAAAACATGAGGCACTTGAGAACCATAGAATCTCCTGGTGTTATTTCAATTTTGAAAAAAATTTACATGATCAAGGCTGATGATCAAAGCTTGAAAAACAAAAACAAGACAATTTTTAAATTGAAAAATTGTACATGCAACAGGATATCAAAGTAACAGAGTATAAAAAACTATGATTCCTTTTATTCAATTTAATACCAAGAGTCATATTTTTAAGATCAGATGAGATTTTTGGTAAATTGTAATGTCTGTTTTGGCAAGGTCATATGATATGTTTAAACTTTATTTGCCAAAGCTACCAGTTCCATTATGTTTCAGCCAAGTGTGTGTTTTGTGCATTCATTTTGATTCTTAGATCTTCCAAAACTTTGCCATATTTGAGATAACAGTTAAGCCTAATGTATGATTTCACTCTTTAAATATTTTCACCATTCTGTAGGGCTCCACTGCCAGTCAGGCGTCTATAGCCCCGGTGGAGTTGCTTCTAATCCCATCCGATTTTACCCTACTGCTAGTCAGGCGTCTATAGCCCCGATAGAGGTTTTCCAAGATATCTCAGGCAGTGACTCTATTCACTTTATTTTGATTTTCTTTCTCGTTTGAGAATTATAATGATATAAGTAAATTGTGCAATGAGTATGCCTGAGTTGAGGATTAGTTTTTGGCTAAAAAGGATGAGTGTACTAATTTTTAGCTCAACTACCTTCTCAAATATAGCTCTGCTCCTTGGACCTTAAAATCCCTTTAAGATTTATTTGTAATGTGAGGCCTTAACATAATGTACTAATTAACATTGATTCCATTCTATTTTGTATCATATCATATGACTGTTGCCTGATCATTCATATTTGAGAAAATGTAAATCTCATCTAAGCTTAAAAATGAAACTCCTTTCTATTATTGCTTTTATTGGAATCAATAGTAATGTATACTCATCAAACTAAGAATACCATGTGAAACAACAAATTTTCAAAAATTTACAGACAAGGAAAAGAAAAACTTATCTAAAAGCAAAAGAAAGAATGCATCACTCTGTTTTTGGGGTTTTTGTTTTTCCATTTTTATTTTTATTTTATTTTTATTTTATATATTTTCTACCTTCAACAGGGATTATACATTTTGAGGTGTTGGCCATTAATAGGGATAGCCATTATTTCTCCCTGCAAGGTCTGCAACTTGTAAGTATTCTGCCCTATAACATGAGCTATCTGATATGGTCCAATCCATTTAGGTTCAAACTTACCCTTTTCACCATGCTTATCATTTTTAGGATCCCAATAGATGACTGTATCTCCTAGAGAAAAAGGAGTACCTTTGGCTTTCTTATTAAACAATTTTATGGTTTTCTGGGTTTGTTCCATCATTCTATTAAGGGTCTCTCTTCTTTGCTCTTCTAACAGGACAATTTGGTCAAGCCTTCTCTGAATGGGATTGGGGTTTTCATGGTCTTGCAATAAGAGGGAAAGTGCCATTTTTTCCATTCTTGAAGGTAGTAGGGCTTTCTCTCCATAAACCATCTCATAGGGGGTTCTTCCTGTGTTTCTTTTAACAGACAACCTATCAACCCATAAAGCAAATTTAAGTTCACTATCCCATCCCCTTTTGTTCTTGCCTAATGACCTTTTTATTCTTGTTATTACATTCTTATTTGATGACTCAGCTAAACCATTTCCTTGGGGGTAATAATTAGCAGAATGAGATAATTCAATTCCATATTCAACATAAAATTCTACCATTTCATATGACACAAAATATTGAGCATTATCCGTTACAAGTTTTTTAGGAACTCCAAACCTGGTCAAGATGTTTTCTTCTAAGAATTTGATGACTGTGGTAGTTGTAGATGTTCTCAAAGGTGCAGCTTCCACCCACTTTGTGAAGTAATCTATTGCAGTTATGATCCACTTGTGTTGGCCAGATGAATTAGGCTTGATCTCTCCAATCAGGTCAATACCCCATTGAGCAAAAGGTGCTTCAATGATTACTGGTTTGAGGGGCATGGCTGCCAGATGCTTTTTTCCTACAAAAACTTGATAGTTATGACAATTCCTAACATATTTATATACATATTTAAAAATGGAAGGCCAATAATATCCTGCTCTCATAATTTTATTAGTTGTAGCTCTTGGAGCAAAATGTCCTCCACAGAAACCATCATGAAATTCATTAATTATTTTTGGGACTTCTCTCTCATATAAACAGACTAATAATACTCCATCAGGGTGCTTCCAATATAACACTCCATCTTGTATATAATATTTCTGAGCTTGAAGCTTGACTGACCTCATTCTGTTTGTTGACATATCTCTAGGAAAAGACAGAGTTTGTAAGTATGACAAAATTTCTTCATACCATTTACATTCTTCATTGTTGATTCTTCTGTCATCATTTGTTTCATTTATTGTGACAACATTATTAAATCCTTCCTCCTCTTTGTTGGCCAATAGTTTAGCCATACCTTGCCCTTTGATGGTTTTGACTATTTTGAACTCAACATCATATTGCAGAAGCTTTACCATCCATCTTGTTGGTCTTCCTAATGGCTCTGATTGAGAAAAAATATCTTTTATTGCTATAAAAGGAATACAACAGTAAACCTTATTTGAACCAAATATACCTTTGAAGTGTTCTAAATATTGGATGACTACGTAAGCATGTTTCTCTAGTAAGGTATATTTAAGATGTGCTCCTTTCAAACCTGAACTCATGAAGGCTATTGGCATTTCATTATTTTCATCATCCTTCTATGAAAGAACTACAACAATAGAATGTTCAGATGCATAGGAGTAGATATTGAAATATTTTGCATAATCTGGATAGCTTAGGGCTGGAGTGGTTGATATGGCTTCTTTGATTTTGTTAAATGCTTCCATATTCTCTACTATCCATTTAATTTCTCCAGTTTTCTTAACCATATCATTTATAGGTTTGGTCATCTCTACAAAGTTTGGGACAAATCTTCTGATAAAATTTATCTTGCCAAAGAATGACCTAACTCCTTTTAAGTTCTTGGGAGGGGGAATTTTGGAAATAGCTTCTATTCTTTCTGGATCAATGCTTATCCCTTTTTCTGAGACTATATGACCTAACAACTTTCCTTGTGTAGTCCCAAATATGCATTTCTTGGGATTTAAAGAAATTCCAAATTCTTTGCACCGGGCAAAAACTGTAGTCAAGTGTTCTAAATGATCTTCTGGGTTTTTAGAAAATACAGTGATATCATCCAGGTACACCACTACAATCTTGAACATTAATCCTTTAAAAGCAAAGTCCATTGCTCTCTGAAAAGTAGCACCTGCATTCATCAGTCCAAAAGGTATTCTTAAATATTCAAATGTGCCCCATGGTGTAGTGAATGTTGCCTTATGTCTATCTTCTAGATTTATCTGAATTTGATTGTACCCTAAAAATCCATCTAACAGAGACAATCTAGTTGAGCCAACTACTGCTTGCAATAATTGTTCCATGTTAGGTAATGGGTAATTGTCTTTTAAAGAGCTCTTGTTTAAATTTCTAAAATCCACACAGAGTCTAATATCCCCATTCTTTTTTTTGACTGGTACTAAGTTGGATATCCAGGAAGAAAATCTTACCTTTCTGATTATTTTGGAATCTAGTAGCTTTTGTACCTCCTTTTGCATTATTGGGTGCAGAGTTGGATTGTATTTCCTCTATTTCTATCTAAATGGCTTGGAATCTTCTTTCAAGGGTATTATGTGTGTCATTACATCTGTTTTGAATGTTTTAAGATCTTCATAAGTCCAAGCAAAATGTTCTTTGTTCTTTTTCAAGAAACTGATATATCCAACTTTTTCTTTAGTAGGTAAGGCCATGTCTACTTTCACTATTTTAGGTTCTTTCATTGAACCAATGTTTATGTCTTCAGATATTACTTCTCTGCTTAAGGGTTTATAAGCTTTGTCAAAATCATCAAATAAACTCTCTAGAGAAACCAATCCCTTAGGAATCCTATTAGTTTTCAATTGGATTACTTCTACTGGTTCTCCTATTTGGTCTTTTAGCTTCTCTTCATCCTTTTCATCATAGATTATATCTGCATACTGATTTTGTAAAGTCATAAAATCTTTAATATCTATGTCATCTTGAAAGACCTGCAAATAGACTATGTTGTCTGGTACAGATGGTTTATAGACTGAGATAGTTGGGAATCTATCCATATATTCTGTAGTTATCTCTGGGTGATCTAAACCTGAGGTATTTACAGCTAAAATATCTGCAACATGATTTTGTTCTCTTGGAATATAAGAGATATTGAAAGCTAAGAATTTATCAATTTCTTCCAATACTGCATTTCTATATTGCTTAAGCCTAGGATGTTTAGTCTGATATTTTCCCTTGATTTGTTGTATGATAAGTTCTGCATCCCCTATTACAGTCAAGTAATTAATGCCTAGTTCTTTCACTTTTCTTAACCCTAATAGTAAAGCTTCATACTCAGCTACATTGTTTGTGCAAGGGAATTCCAGTCTGTAAGGAATACCAAGATAATTTCCTTTTATATCAGTCATATTAACACCTGCACCTGCTCCAGATTGGGATTTAGCTCCATCAAAAGACATGGTCCACATTTCTTGGGTCAATACTCTATCTGATTCAACATCAACCATTTTCATATCCTCTGGATCCATGTTCTTTGCATCTGGTATTTCAACCAGGAATGGGTTGTGCCATATGGAGTAAACTCCCATCCCCTTTTCTTCCATAGAGTTGACTAAGTTTATCATTGTTTCATCAATTTGAATTAACTCTACGGAGTGCTTGTTAAATGGTTCTCTTCATAAAATTATATTCTCCTTATCTGATATTGGGATTGTAGCATAAGACCAGTCTAGTTGAATTGAACCTCCTAGTTGTTCTGCCCAATGTCTATTGAGTAATAGTGAGAAGAATGGGTCAACATCAACTACTGCTACATCCATGACTATCCCATTTTTAGGGTGTTGATCCAAGAAAACCAACAATCCAGTTATTACCCCTACACAAGGAATTTTCCTGCTATCCATTACTAAAATAGGGGCAGAATCTCTAGTGCAGATTAATCCCATTTGATCAGCTATAAGCTTAGGCATGATATTGTGTGAAGCTCCACTGTCTAACATGCAATTATGAATTACATATCTCTCCCCTTCATCTGAATTATATCTTAATGACACATAGAAGGGTCTGACAGAAGATGGTGATCTTGTATCATGTTGATTTTGTCTAGCAGCATGGCAAGTTGGATCTTCTTTTTGTTCTACCAGTCCAAATGCTCTGCAGACTTGTTCTCTGTATTGTTGAACTTTCATAAGTTCTCCAAATGTAATGTTAACCTTTTGCTTACTGAGTTCTGACCCAACATCAAACTCTATTTTCTTTATATCCAGTGGTTTATTACTTTCTTCTTTGGGAATCTCTTCCTCTGATTCTATTACTTCAGGAGTAGTCTTTTTGAGGTTTCTATCAGTTTTCTCTTTACTGACATTTTTATTGGGGAAAGTTTGTTTCCTTGTTTCACTTGTAGAGGCTTTCTCTATCCTATCTGGGATAGCTCTATTTCTTAAATTCAAAGTATGGGTTGCCTCTAATTCTTCAACCTCTTGAGCAGTGGGGATTAATTTCCCTTGTTTCATCTTGTCATATCTTGACTCATGAGATTTCTGCAAGATTTTAGTTCCTTCAGTTACTAAAATTTGAGGATGATGATTTGAAGCATATTTATCCATATCTTCTTCAAACAACCTTTCCCTGGATTCATCTTCAACAGACCAACAAGCATTGATTCTTATATCATCTTCTGATTCAACATGTAAATCTACATTGTGTTGGTCACTTAAGTGAATACCACATGCATCAGGGTTATGGGGTGCATCACAAGTAGAGAAAAAATAGGGGAAGCCTTCTGCTACATTAGCAGATGGTATAGGGTTAGGGACATTGTTCTGATCCCTATCAGAATCTCTATTTTTCTAATTATTGTTCCCATTACCTCTATTCCTATTTCCTTCTTCAAAACCATTGTTATTTCCCCAATTCTTATTGTAATTTTTCTTAAAAGGAGGATGGTTGTCAACATGTGGTCACTCTATTTGTGAAGATTCACCATTATTTCCATTTCTTTCAATTCTTGCTAACCTGTTATTCATGTTATTGAACATCTCAGTCATTTGACTAGTCAATTTCTCCATAGGATCAATTTCAGTTCTTCTTTGTATATCAAAAGCTACTTTTTTAGGCTTTCTATCAGGTAGGTTGACTTCCAAAGAATAAGGCTTCATCTTACCACTGTCAAGCATATTTCTTTCTATATCCATTGCCTTTTCCATACAATCATCAATGGTAGTGGCTTGTTCTTGCCTCAGTTCATAGTTAAATTCTCCTTGAAAAGCATTTTTGTAAAAACAAATAGACTGAATATCATTTGGCCTAAGGTTTGTGGGAATTTTGTTCCTGGTCTTTGAAAATCTTCTGTTAAAATCACTAACAACCTCATTCTCTTTTTTCTTCATAGTAGCTAGTTCAGTTAATAGGGATTGTTCATTTTTTCTTTCACCATATTTCTTTAGGAACACAACTTCCATTTTGGTGAAGTTTGGGATATCATTGTTAGGAAGGGAATTGAACCACTCTCTAGCATCTTTCTCTAAAGTCTGTAAAAACAATCTTAAGACTACGTCTTCATGTTCAACCTCTAAACTATCCATTGCATACAGGAAACTTTTGATATGATCTTCTCCAGTCACTGCACTATTTCCTAAAAATTTAGGAAGGTATTTGTGAGCTTTATTGGGTAAGGCATTAAGATTTGTTGGTAATGCAAAAGGCCTATATCTGTTAGTTCTCCATAAATGAACATTAGCCTGAGCCATTGCTACTATAGAATTCGAATTCACAGTAGTAGTACCTACAGTGATATGGGTCTGGGTAGCTTGAATATAATCTAATGGATTATCTACCTTTGAATTATTATTTTGAGTATAATCACGTGTATCTTCTACAACAAATTTTTCTCTACAGTAGAATTTAAATTTTCCTCTATAGTGATATCAACAGTAATAGTATTCTAATTTTTCTTTACGTACCTTTTACCGCTAGAATTCAATCTACTATTATAAGTAATATTCTTGAAAAGTGGAGTTTTCTGGTTATGTATAAATACCTCTGGATTCTCGAGTTCTAGGAATAGCTCCTTACCGCTTCTCCTGGTATTCGCCAACACGTTCTGCTCTCTCTTTTTATTTTATCTTCTAGATTCATTCAGTCAAAGTCACCAACATCGAGGTGCAGAAAGAACAGGGTATGCTTTATCAAGAATGCTTGATATTAATACTCATCCTCACAGGAGTGGGTTCTTGGAAAAATTCAAGAACATCAAGAAACAAGAATTTTCAAGAAAATAAAGAAACGAAAAAAATACTCAAATTTGAAAACCACAGGCAAAAATAAAATAAAGAACATAAAAAATTATAAAAATCTAAAATGCAAGTTCTTTATTCTAACTTGGCCACTCACTGATTAATATATGTCATAAAATCTAGGTCTAAAATCATAAAGACTTTATCCTCAACAACGATGCCAAAAAACTGTTGGAACCGATTCTTGCATCCATAGGATTCGATTATCACACTACAAAAATCTATTTGAAACCAACGAGCTATTACAGGCTCTGGTCAACCTACCTCATTGTTCTGTTAAACACAAATATTGCTAAAGAAAACTACAGAACGGGTAAGGAAACCCCAATGGTAATTCTATGAATAAAACTTTGATTACACGCTCCAGATTAATATAATACTATATGTATTGAAATGACCAAGCAAGAAAATAACCATTCATTATGCCTTATGTAGACCGGTGCCTAGATTCATTGGGTTGTTATAGCAATTTTAACAACAATTCTAACATGAACAGAGAGAATGGGGAAAAGAAAATTGGTGTTCTTAGATTTATTCGAATATCATAATAAAACTAAAAGTTAACCAATGAAAGAAATGTATATAATGCATTCAAATAATGTAACCCATTATACAGTGACACACAATACTGAGACAAAGATATAACAAGAATGAAACTCAGAATTGTATTGATTTCATAAAATATTACATGCAGAGTGGGCAAGATGCCTTTTAACTCTGTTTTTAAAAGAAATATATCAATACAATGAAGAAGCATTTGTTCAAATAATGTAACAGGTCTCTCCTACTCTCCTTGTTCCAATATGGTAACAATAGAGTCTCTGAATCTCAAGCTCAATAGGACAGGAAATAATCTCAACTTCTTGAGCACTTTCCTATCAAAATCCTGCACAGCAAAGGGAAGAAAGAAGAATGGATGAGAAAAATAGACACAAAAGGGAGATACAACAACACAACTCAAAAGGGCACTCAAGTATACCTCTTAGCAAAAATGCTATTCTCTAATTGCTTGATGTAGAATCTGAACCTGTATGCTTCCTTTTATAGCTGCTGGTTCTTGATTCTATTATTTTTGGTTTATTTTTGACCTTACACTTGTCAGCATCTGAGTTGATCTTCAAAAATTGGTACAGTTGGCTTCCACTACCCTTGTTGTTCTGGTTGTAGCCTCCTCTTTGAATTTTTCAAATAGTAATTCAATTTAACCGATGATGGTGGTGTTGGGTGAACCTATTTCTTCTTCCACTACTTCTATAATTGTTTTCTTACACTATTTCTCTTCGAACTGCCTCCTCTTGAACTGCCTCTTTTACTATTTCAAAGACTTTTTCTATTGGTGCAGGTCTTTTTTGTGTTGAACTTATTTTCTATTGTTGACTGCAAGTCTCAACCCTTTTCCCTCTTTGACCTTGTTGCAACCACTTTATTTTTTCACTGATTAACCTCCAAACTTCTATGTCAAAGGTGGCAGCAAACCTTAGCATGTTCATCTCCTACAAAATCCTATTTTTTTGTGTGGTAATAATGGACCTGTTTCTTTCATATTGGAAGAGCAACATCTCCACAGTATTCACCAGAGAAGTAGTTTGTTTAGTCATTTTTGCTTCATCATCTGATTCACACTCAAATATTTCTATGGTATGCTTGAGTAGCTCTTCTACATCGGAGGCTTCCAAGCATTGGTCTAAGGATAGACCGATGTCTACCATTTTTCCTGTTGCTTCTTCTATCATATTATCCATTTCATTCACAATATTGATCCACCTCTCCCGGTTTACCCCAAACAGGGCTGCTTTCAAAAACTCAAAATTGAGCTGGATTTTATTGCCATTATCTGTGGTTATCTCCTGACCTTGCAATTCTTCAAAATTATCTCCTATGAAATCGAGGGTAGGATGAATGACTTCAAAGTCTTCTGCTCTATCTTGTATTAATGTCAGAATTTCTTGAGCAGTTACTTGGATCACCCCTATTTGTCTAAACATTTCAGTGAACCCTCTAGCATGAGCTTGTATTTTCATTGACATTTTCTTCTTCATTGTATTTAGATAATAGGCATGATCTTGAATCTTCACCACTAAAGGGGGTTGTGCATTTGAAGTATCCTTACATGCTAATTCTTCCTGCTATTTATTTATTAATGCTTTCATTTCAGCTTTTTCCTCCTCTTCCTTCTTCAATTGACTCCTTAATTCTACAATTTTCTCAAGGAATTGGTCCATGGTTTGATTTTGCATTGCTTTGATAAATTTGACCATATCACCTTCTTTTCCTAGTACTGATGAGTCTCCAATTTCCTCATTGACTCTGAAGACAAGTGGGTCTTGTAGAGCAAGAAGATTTATCTCTGCTATATCTGATACAGGTGCTTCTAATTGTGATTCTTCTATAAATTGTTCTCCTATATTTCCCATTCCTGCTACTAACTGTAATTCTTGTTCATTTAGCAAAGTAGCCTGCTCATATGTCCTTTCCAACACAACCTTAGTAGAGGGTAAAGACAATTTGGGCCTCTTCTTCTCTGCAGTGGTTATCTCTATTTTATTTTTCACCTGATGACTTCGAAAAAGACCCCCAAATCCACTAGTTCTTCTGCTATTCATCTGTATCACTGATGGAATTTTAATTTCTTGTCCTTTTATGTTTAATGAGGTAGGGATAGCCATGGGTGCCAATTTCTTCATGCTAGTTACAGCTAGTACTCTATCAGAAATGGGAACTACAGCTTGTTCCATGAGTGAAGCCTTCTGAGCAGATGTGGTTACAATTTCCTTTCCTTTACCAGCACTTGGGTTTTGGGAAACTTCTTGGGAAGTGCTTGGTGTTGCTTCTATCCTGAGGTGAGCACTTCTGGGAGGCCTGACCTGTTGCTCTACTATATCCATAGTGTTAACAATGACCTCCATTTGATCAATACCCTATTCTTCTATCAACTCTAACAAGGGGTCTTCTTTGATTGCTTGGCCTGCTCCTGGAAAAATAGGTGCTACAACATCTACTAAAATTTCTTGAAGCCTTCTTAATTCTGTAGGGTAATCATAGGCTTCATGAACCTATGTGCTACCCCTATATTTGGGAGGGAAATCATCCCATACCCCTTGCAAATCTAATCCTTTTTCCATAGCTTCTAATAAGCTTTCCTCAAAAGCGTCTGTACGATGCATTATTCGAGCATATTCTCTTTTTTCCATCATTCTGCTGTATATTCCTTTTGGGTCATAGAATCTCCAAGTTATCTCATCGAATCCCATGTTGTCTAACTCAAACATTCCTTTGAGTAGGGTAGGGTAACCAACAAATATATAATCCCCAAAGTGACAGGGAACACTGAGCCAGGGAACTTTTCCATGTTTCTTTACCAGCCTCATCTTAGCCTCTTCGACCACTTGCCTACATAATTCCAAAGCTGCTAGGGATAATGGGCAATACTTTGGTAACAGCTTAGGGGGAATTTTAGCCCCATATAGTCTGATATAAGTAAAACCTTCTATGAAAAAGAAATCCCCAATTTCCTTCTCTTTGATTAAAGCCCTTACTCCTGGCCCTAACCTTTCAGGAACCATGCTAGTTAAAATCCAATGGATTTCTACCATGAAATGATCACAGAACCAGCCAAAGTGAGTTCGTCCTTCATGTATTCTCTAGAAACTACTTTGGACATAGGGGCTGTCAATGGCTTTTACTCTTTTTTGGGCTTCTTCTCCCAATTGACCCGCTATCAGATGGATAAAAATTGAGTATTGAGAAAAATGAGGCATCTCTTGCCTTTGTTCAAAAACTACCTTTTTTAATTCTACCATTTCTTCATGCATTTGGGTACTCAGTTCTAATTCCCAAGCATAAATTGGAGTGTTATGGGCCCGATTGCATTGTGCAGCTAAATATAAAGTCCTTTTAGTCACTCTACTGAGATCCTGTACTCCTAAGACTATGTTTATCATATCACAAAAATCTTGGACCCATGGCCTAAAAGCAGTTTTCCTAATTGGAAATTTCTTTTCTATTTTCTCATGTGTATCAAACAAAGTTTTAAAAACTTCCATGTCTGTGAACATTCGAGATTGGTGTTCGATTACCTTTTGCACCAGAAAGGTGGTATACTCCATCAGATTGAAAACTTTCTGTATGTGTTCGACTTTAATACTGAATACCGATCGATTCTTATTGTCTCGAAATGTCCTCATCCTTTCGTCATACGCCACCGCCAGCCACGCCATTAAATCTGAGGAGAAGTGAACCTTCGGACACACCAGCTTCCCGAGGTTACTATTCCATCTATTATTTCTGGGGAAACCCTTGTACTATAACCTCTGGGCTTTATGAAATAAGTCGGCCATTATCCATGGAGTCCTGTTATCATTCTCCATCACATGAGCAAAACTCTTGATACATGCATTGTCAATCTCGTACTGCTACGCTAGATTAGGTTTCTTATCGACCCCACATTTTTGGGCAAAGTCATACATTGTGCTATCGGGTACAGGCGGTCCAGAGATCTCAGAGTATGGTGATCGATCTATGATGAACTTTATCGCTTCTCTAGTGTCTTCGGGTGCAAAAACGTCTCCCCATGATGCCATTGTGCTCATGGTAGTGGGGTCTTTCTGAAATAGCGAAGCTCGAAAATCCTCTTCTCTCTATACTTCTTGTGTATCAATTTCTACTCTTAGCTCACCAGGGTGGTAATCTTGACTGATTTCATGAGCTCATATACAAGGTGGTGAAATGGGTTCGATAAATTCACATGTTTTGTCATCAATACGATGCCACCAATTGTTGTTTAAAATTGGCCAAAGAAATTTTGCCAACGCATCCTTTTCTGGAGTTGAGCATTTATGACGGGTAATGTCCTTCATCCTACGTGCCCCGGGACCCTTTGGTTTGTGTGCCTATAATCATTAAAACTTTTGCTATTTGCCACTGGAACCCTTTTTATCTGACGTGGAACTGGGATGTGTAATGGGGATGGCTTCCATTTTGAATCTCATGCCACCTTAGCCTCGAACGATAACTAAATATTTGGGATTGATTACATTTTAATTAGGCAACAATTATCCTAGGGATCTTCACAAGATTTGGTTCTTGATGTGAGTGCCTATCATTATCTCGGGTACCCTTAGCTTCCCTGAGTCAACCATGATCGAGCGCAGCCATCGGATCTACCTTCCATTCTATCACAACCTTGGATATTTTTAGGACCTGCGGGTTAGTTAACCAAAATAAAATATGATTCGAACCATTTGATTTACCTTTGAAGTGTGCACCATCATTGGATTATCTCAAGATAGAGCGCATCCATCGGATCTATCAGAAGATGCCCATTAGTTTACCTTTGCTTGTACTTGACTTTGACTTGCTTGCTATCATTGGATTCCTTTAATCTCAATGCGCTATCAGATTCTCATTGGTTGCTTCATCACTTAAATTTTTGATTCATGCACTATTGTTATATCCTAGGAGGCTTAGCGCAATCGTCGATGTCCAGGGACCTATTGTACATATATATATAATATTATTATAAAAATAAATTTTCTACGTGATCATCGTTAGATCATACCATAGTGGAGGCGCGACCATTAGATATTTCGACCATGTGCAAGGTTTAGCTAAAATAGAAGGGGAATATTATAATGCATTTAATTAATCATTCGATAAAAGAAACCTTTAGATTAACCCTCGATCATTTTTATCGATGCGCTACCATTGGATCAGGGTAGAGATGGGCGCTGTCGTCAGATCTTTGGATTATTTTATACCTTTGTTTTACTTTTGGTCATTCACCACCATCAGATCTTCATGTTGTGGCATGTCCAAGCGCTACCGTTAGATCTCCTACAAGTTGCATACTTTATAGCCAAAAGGGGTGCATTATTACATTTGATTAATCTCGATTTAAGCCAAAAGGGGGTAATTAGCAATGTATTATACCCTTACTAATGCATAATTAATTTTTGTCTTACCTTTGTTTTTCCCGATATATCACCATTTACTCATTCGGATTTTGATTTAGTGTGACCGTCGGATCTCGATTGATGTCGGTGCGATCGTTGATCTTTTTCAACCTACAGGGTTAGTTACCAAGGGGCATATAATTTTAAACCTTGATTAATCCGGAAGGGGGAATGATTAGCAACGTGCTTAGACCCTTGTTAATCTCGTTTTAATGGATTTAATTATTCACATGGGGTTTTTACCCTTTTAATGCATCTTCTATGGGCGCGCCACCATTGGATTGGATCTAGATCGAGCGTTGTCATCCGATCTTTCCAATTAGATCGATGGTTAAAGGGGGCGTATACCCATAGCATTTTAATGTGTGGTCTAGTTAAATCAAGTGCAACCATTGATCTTTGGGTTTGTTTGAGCGCTATCATCCGATCTGTCAGATTTGCTCGTTATTTAATTTGAAGTTTTGACCCATGTTGACTCGTTTAATGTTTTGACTCTTTGGAGAGCGTGCAACCATTGGATCGGCTTAAACTCAAGCGCATCCATCCAGATTTAGGAAAGTAACATGGTTTTAATCCTTTTAATTACTTTTGACCTTAGGTTATAATGCTTTTTGGACCATCGACCTTTGACTTATCCTTTGGGCTTCTTTGTGAAAGCGCGTCCATTGGATTCTCTTTTGATGAAGTGTTGTCGTTAGATTAATGCAAGTTGCTCAATTTTTAATTAAATGGGGTGCATACCCTTAAGCTTTAATTGAATTTTTGACGTTATGCTATGCTTTTCGGGATTTAGACTAAGGTTCTGAATTTTCCCTTAACTTTAGAAAACTTTAGGACTTAAAGATTTATCATTTGTTTTAAACCCAAGAGAAACTTTATTCTATGATGGTCAGATTTTGGCTTTAGTAATCTGATTAATAAAATCTTGCCCTATCTCTTATTGAAGACAATGGAACTTTATTAAAAGGGACACACATTATTAACGACCACAGTTAGATTTTAACAAACAAACCCATAAGGAATTAAAATCTCTCAATTAGATGCAAAAAGGACCAGCAATGCTTGCTTACTTTGATGAAACCAAAAATTTAAATTTAGGGGTTTCCAAGTTTGAGTCAAATTTGGCTCCAACGAGATAGTTACCCCAATGTTAGACAAACCAAAAGGTATGTGTTGGTAAGCAAAGATGCCCCACTTGGTGGTGGTTGTTGTCTTGTGTTAGTCTTCATATTTTACCCATAATTAGTTGTACCCTAATAACCCATCTAGTAAAGAGAAAATTTCAAACCCAGCCACTATCTACAAAATTTGGTCCATGGAAGGTAGCAGGTAGTGGTCCTTTAACGATGCTTTGTTAAGGTCATTGAGATCTATAAATATGTAAATCTCTCCATTCTTATTTATTACATGCATAAAATTTGGACACCCATGTAGTATGATTATGTAACAACCCAAATATACCAACCCAAGATATATATACATATATATATATATATATATATATATATATATATATATATATATACATATATATATATACATACATACATATATATATATATACATATAAATATATGTATATATATATATATATATGTATATATATATATATATATATATATATATACCCATCTAGTAAAGAGAACCTTTCAAACCTAGCCACTATCTACAAAATTTGGTCCATGGAAGGTAGTAGGTAGTGGTCCTTTAACGATTCTTGGTTAAGGTCATTGAGATCTATAAATATGCAAATATCTCCATTATTATTCTTTACATGCATAAAATTGGACACCCATGTAGTATGTTTATGTAACAACCCAAATATACCAACTCAAGATATATATATATATATATATATATATATATATATTTAAAAATATGGTTCACAAGAGACCCAACATATTTTATTCAGCATTCAAGGCTTCACCACATTTGAGTTCAAGTCATTGCAGATGACACTCAATGGATAGGAGTGGCCAAATCCCATGGTATCTGGGGTTCACCTTTTATCATTTATAATGATGTCAAAATGGTTCCCCCACATTTCCCATACCCTCAAAAACATAGTACAATGTGACCATAGAGTAGGAATTATACTTTAAGACCCATAACACTTAACGAGGAATGCATATTCCCTAACACTATCCTAAATCCATCTTGGTAGGTTAATCAAGCGTAAAGACTTGGTGCTTAGTTACCATACCTCAGTAGGTTAACTAAGGTTATTTCCCATCCATAGGTAATTAACATGGTCACTTGAACCTACATGTTCAAGGTACCACCACTATTTTCTTGTGAATGGTTCCTATAGTCTTCTACACATGGGAACACCTAATTCTCATTATTTAAGGTGTATCATTTCATAATTAGCTGGTTATTGCATTCTCACAAATCCTTCTAGAATTGAGAGAATCTATCTATTTCATTCCCACAACTCCTTCTAAGGACTCTCTTCAACCTGGTTATTGCATTCTCACAACTCCTTCTAGGATTGGGCTAAATACTTTAACTTAGGTCCTAAAAGAAGATCTAGGTTCAATCCAAGAAATCAATACCCATAAAAAAATGCTTTTAAAATAAAATGCTTAAACTATAGCATCACATTCACATGCATCTCAAATAAATATAAGCTTCATCTAAGGCTAACACATTTATAATAACTCCATACTATATTTGGCTATTAAAGAGATTACATAAAGAAGCATTTCAATAGATCACCAAAACCATTATTCATAATGCTATCAATTTCCACTTAGATAACATTAACATTTCATCACAAGATCACATGTTTATAGCCATAAATAAATCATTGAGCAAGAGAACTAGCATAATACCAAATTTTTATTTCCCCCTTTTCATTATTGCTTAATACAAAACTACTAAACATTGAAGTATCGCTAAAGTTTTTCTCAAAATCTACAACAAATTCTCATTTGCAAAACCATTTTTTGATCCAATATAAAATAATGCCATTCCACATAAATGGCCTTTTTACCACCTCCCTCTAATGACCTTATTCATGTAAGGAGTTACCCACCAACTTGAGGAATATTTAGGGATCAAGACAACTCATTTATGCAATGCAATCTAACATGCTAATTGTATTTGCAAACATCCATGCACAATACTTTTAAAAGGAAATAAACTAGAGAAGATCCCAAATTTCTCTATTTATTATTACATGCTATGCAATTGCAAACCAAACATGCACATTACATTTTTAAATGGCAACCAAGGAGAGAATCCCATACTTCTCTCTATAATGGTTTTCCTAACTACTCAAGTCTTGGAGAACCATTATAATATTACTTCTAGACCAAGAGTCTTTCCCAATTTAAAACACAAACAAAAGTTCATAACTTCCTTCCTATCTACATATCCATAAAGCACATAAATGGAAGAATCCCCTTCTAGCATTCTATTTTAAAAAACCACTTTAACAAGATAGGAAAACCACCTAATCTCTATTTTTTTATTCCCTAAAATATCATTCATTAAAATACTCCTTTTTTTTTTTAAATAGAGATCAAATAATAAACCATTTTAACATACAATCAAAAACATAATAAATAAATATCTAACTTAAACATTTAACTTCATCTAATAAAGAAAAGATCAAACTTATTCATTTACATTATTTTCCAAAAGATCTATCAATACAAGGTGAGCAATTCATTCAAAGCATTATTGGCTTCATAAAATTAATAACTTTCAATTCACATGAAACCTTTAGAAAAATAACTTAACTCACCTTCTAACACGACTCACACAATATTCACATAGGACAAAGCAAAAACAACATCCAAACCTATGATCCCAAGTACACTATACAAGACTCAGGTGCACAAGAAAGCACTTGATGCCATATAATTAAGCATGTAAAACTCTAATAGGCATGACCAACAAAAATAAAAAGGAACCAAGGCTCACAAGGGTAAAATTAGCGATTGAAGACTACCTTATATGTAACTCTCAAATAGAGAAGAAAAACATCATAGGGAAAACTTGAGATAGACTGGCTTAGCTAAGTTACCACTCAAGAAGTAACCTCTTGAAGAGATTAAGGAAACCAAACCTAAAAATAGCATCTAAGATCTGATAAAATACAAGCAATTTACTCCAAGTAAAACTTAGATGAACACCAAGCTAGCATGGTATATCCAGTCCTAAGAAGGTAGTGCCTAGGAAAAAAAGACTATACTCACTACCCTCATACAAAAAAAGGATCTCCACCAAAGGATGAAAAGCTAAGGCTCTCAAAATAACAACAAACTCTTAAAAGAAAGACAAACATAAAATACACAACCAGGAGATACAAATTAGGGAGAACATAGAGAAAACAACTTCTAGATCATAGAAAATGGATCACATGATTACCCTTACATCCTCTAGCTCAATCTGAAGGTCTTACAAGTTGTGCATCCTTATTCCATATATCCACTGCCTTCGTTATTCCTCTTCCAAAAATCCCTAAAAAACCTACCCAAGCCCCCTCTCAAATGCCCAAGGTGGCTTCTATTCTAGCTAAACATTTACCTCCATGATTTCGTTCATTCAAGCTGGCCACTTCCAGCTTGTAATCTTTGTAAAGAATATTAGAAAAGCAATAATGCTACCCAATATTGTCAAGTGAGGGAAACATACAAATTTCCATTCCAAATGATGATTAAAAGTAAGCAATCATTTATTAAACATATTATTTTTTAAAGGTATACATTTCTCTTTTAATCAAACATTTACAAAGCAACTAAATAATCCATTAATTCTTTACTAAACCTTATTATTCCCATTAATAAGGTATTTATTTTTAGATTTTAAAGCTTTAAACTTAAAGGAAATGCAACCACAAGTATAGAAATAAGCATGCAATGTTATAACTATGATAATGGCTAACTAATATGCATGAAAATATGATAAAAAACTTGATACAATGCTCAATAAATGCTCATATATGAAATCTCATGAAAATATACAATGCTCTCCAATGGAGGTCACAACCTCTCCATATTTACAAAATGGATCTACATTGTAACTACTACTACTCAACCTATGCACTCCAAAATCCTCTCACTCTTTTATTCTATGAAGGTCTATTTATAATGATATGCAAATATTTACCTTCAATATTCCTATGAAACCTCACTCTTCTATTCTAAGGACTCATGTACATGTGGACTACATGTACATTTACATCATTGCACATTTGTGCATTTATTACATTGCTTTAATAAAGTACTTAACTCCTAATATAAATATGTACCCATTATGGTACATTAATAAGGAACCAAATAATGTAATATATTCCAACACCCCCCTATATTACATTATTTGGTTTTTATGACTTTAGTCTTCAACATGGTCTCCAATGTAGATTTTATTTTGATCTTGAAGTTTGAATTCTTCTTTCTTGATTTCTTCTTTGTGCTTGTTACCTGTATTTGGATGTGTTTATTTTTCTTCTCTCTCTAGATCACTTTGATCTAAATTTACCTTGGAAATACTTTCTTTCATCTTCATCTTTCTGTCATGCTTCTTTTTCTTTCTTTTCCTTTGTCGTTTTTGCAATTTTGTTAGTGGTATATCCTCTTCATGATGGATTAGTATATCATCACAATAATATTGATTATGATTGTTGTATTGCTTTCCATTTTGAAAGAATTCAAAAATAATTAATGATAGATATATCATTAAGAATTTTTCTAAAGTAAGTGTAACTATATTTTGAGTGTTCCACCATGTTCTAGAGAGTAATTCATGTAGATAACCAATTAACGTTATAAAATTCCTTTCCTTTGCCTCTTTGAGAAATATTGAGAATCTTTCCTTTTTGCTAGTGGATAAGTTTTTGTACCCTTCGAATGTATCAATCAAGTTTTGAGAATAAAATTCTAACTCATGCAATAGTTCCACACCATTGAAAGCATTCTTAACAATGTCATCCATGTTTCTTCTAAGTAGATATTTGAAGATGACCTCCTTATTGCTCACTAGTATTTGGAGAATAAGAGAAAATACTAGTTGATGATTCTATAGTGCCTTTATGCATATGTTGATAGACCCTTTGTAGTAGTCAATATTATGACTCCCTAATGGTTGATAATATGACTAATTAATATCTTTCAATTTGTAGAATCAATCTTGAAAAAACCTTCTCCAATTTTCAAGTTTTATAAAAGATCTTTCTTCCTTGAAAATAAATGAACTATGGATTTGATAGAATGCTTGGCTTTCAATATTTTAGTTGAATTCCTTTTGTCTCCCTAGTAATGACAAGTTTAATATAATGTTCAACTCCTTTTAAAACAATTGTTTTATCACTCCTTGTAGAAAGCTTAAATGATAAGAATTCTCAATATCTTTAAGATAGTTAAGTTGGATTTTCTATGTCTCTTCAATTTGAGTATGAGACTAATAAAATCAATCTTCCAACTTTAAATAAAGCTAGTGTTTGACTTTCCTCTACCTTTATATAATTAAGTTTCTAAATTTCTTATGAATTCAATTTGATGTAGGATTCCTTGTATCTCCCAAGTTAGAAATTTAGAATAAATATGTATTTGCAAATTAGTTTCACTAACCTTATATCTCCTTGTTAAAGATTTGCAAATAGTTGAAGCAATAATAATAAATATTTTAATGCTTCTATTTTCCTACTTCCTTCTCAAGGTAATCAATGTGCTTTCTAGAGATTAACACCTTATTACTCCTATCATTCAATATCTCTAGAGTATAAAGTTTAGTTGATGTCAACCTTAATAAACTTGCAATATGACTATGAATAATTCTCACCTTCCAAATGCTTGATTCGAGTTTGCAACTTGACTGAAACCAACTCTGTTTGTTCTATATTAAAGGAGGTTGAATCATTCTTATCAACTTTTAAATGCTCCTATGGATATTTTACTTCACTTGTGATATTTTTCTCGATGCCAATATTTAGGCTTATGCATGTCTAATCTATTCAACAAATGTGCTCTCCTTCAATGTTGATATCATGACCTTCACACTTCTATTTAAGGTGGAAACTAAGCTCTTCTCTAATTCTATTTTTCTTAGCCTTCTAACTTCTATCTCTCCTAGCGAACGTATTCTTCTACAATGTCAATTGGCTTGGTCTGCAAGCTTCTAGCTTCTATTGTGCATGCTGGTCTGAGAACTTCTATTTAGCTGATGAGTTACTTGGTTATTCTTCCTCGATCTCTAATTTGCTTCACTTCTTTAATGCACCTTAAGATCTCCTATGTGTACCTTGGACTCATGATTCTTTTCTCCAATGCTCCCTTTACTCAATGCACTATATATATGTACCTCTTTATGATTGTCTTCACTATATTCGAACATTGTATAGAGTGAATAGTGCCAAGTGGCACTTGAGTTCTTCACTTTCCTTGAAATGATACTACTGCACCATCTTCCAACGCTTATAACAAGTGGAAATAATAGTCTTAATATTTTTCTATAATGACTCGATGGTAGGCATGTAAATGATGCTTCCTTGAAGGCATTATGTAACTAAAATATTATGCTCACTGTGTACTTGAGTTGTTCTCAACAACGTGGCTACTACTTGCTATAGTTTGCATGAATCTTCTTCCACATGGTGTATTTCCTTTACTATTGTGCCCTAATACCTTAGGCTATTCAAAAATGCTCTTGCCTTGCTAGCTTATCATGCATTCACTGTAGGTTTTGAAAAATGGTTAAGTGCTTCACTTGATTGATATTATCCTAACACTTCTAATGGAGAGAAATGATGGTGATTCTCTCAATGCTTCTCTAGTAGAGATGATTATCCTTCCAACACTCTAAAGAGTGCCAACCAGATGTATGTGGTGGCTTGTAAGGAGTATTCAGCTAGTTGATGACTCCTTTTTAATTCCTTATGAAGCTGGTTCAAAACTTGATGACTCAATGTTGTAGTTTGATGTATCTTCTCCTCTCTATGGTAGTGTATGCCTACTATAACTTCCTTTCAATCTACAAAGGTTTTATCAACTCTATTTACTCAGCTCGAATGATATTGCTTTCCTTCATGTAAGTCAATGTTTTAGTGCCAATGATGCTCTTCTCCAATGCATCAATGCTGGTATGTGGGTAGAACAAAACCTATGCCCAATGATGCTAATATATTCCATGTGTGTTTCTTAAGGTATACTTCATTGTACCTCTTTGATTTGTGTTCATTGTATACTTCTAGATGAACCTTACCTTACCTTCACCAAAGGCCTCTAAATGTTGTTCGTACTTGCTTTGATATCTCTTAGTATTGCTATTGATTTATATTGTGTTAGCTCAATAGTGAGAAGTCTAATAATAACCTTTTATTTTTACCTTTTCATTAATGAATTCTTTATTTAAGTGATATTTGATCTACCTGTAAATGTGCAAGTAGATGTTATGCAGGATATCTCCTTTTTCACCTTGGAGATACTCACCTTAGAGCTCTATTGAATGGCTCTAATGAGGTATTTTGTAAATGTAGAATGTGATGATGTAGATGTTTCCTCCCTATACTTTTAAATCAACTCTTGACTTCTCGAAATGTTGGCTTCAACTTCCTTTGCAAGCTAAGATAAACTGAAGTCAATATTACCTTCAAACTCTTGGAAATACCTTTCTTGCTTGGTTACTTTTACACTTACTAATCTAAGATTTTGCACTATAGTATATGCAAATATGTAGAGTCTTATTTTGTTTAGAATAGTCAATAGAATGTTGATATTTTTCTCTCTTGAAATATATCTAACTCCTATTTCTATGTGCAAGTTTGATCCTTGTAGACAATAACTTTTGCACTACCTTGAAGACTTCAAATGTAAACCTATTTATGCAACCTTTAATATTGAAACTAGTGCTTAATAAACTTAATAAGAAACCAAATATAATAGTTCAGTTAATGAACCTTTTTGCACCCTTGTTGCATACCTTTCTATCTTCATAGATGATGATAATGATGGTGATTTAAGTCACCTAAATTGCTGCCTTTTGTAGATGATATTGCAGCTCTTCTAGGCTGTCCAAAAATAGCTCTTTGGCTCACCTTTTTGCAGCTTTAACACTTCACTAGTCTGCTGCCCAAAACTGTGATTTGGTGGCTCCAATACTCCTTCAGGATGTACCTCTAAAATCTGAACCTTAGCAGCTACCAATGCTGCCCAAATTTTTGCTTTTCCGCTATCCTCAAATCTGAAAATTTTAGATTGTAAAGTAGTCAAAACCTTCACTAAAACACTATCCTTGAATCTCAAAAATTTGGTAGGACACTCCTCCAAATCGTAGCTGAGATATTCACTCAAGAACCCTTCAATGATAATCCCCAAATCTCTCAAATTTGGTGGTTTCTCTATCTCCTTTCTCTTGTCAAATTCTGACTTCAATCTTGGCCTATCTAATGGCCTTCTTCTCAATATTTTGATTGTCTTGAGATCTCTTGCTATTCTTCTCTAAAATTTGGCAAGCTTCTTGCCAAATCCTTCTCTCTTGGGCTTGTTGTTGGATGGTGATAATTGTCCCAAGTTCTTTATCAGAAACTTCTCCTTGGTAGTAAGTTTCTCCAATGAGTTCTTCTAGGAACTCTTCCAATGAGGCTCACCAAGCCTTCTCCTTGTTTTTCCTTGAGACCTCTCCTAGGGCCTTCAATCTTGCAGCTTCTCAAAACCTTCAATGAGATCTTCTTTGATCTCTTCAATCTTCAACTATGGAGGTTTTGCAATGAGATCTTCTCCTTGGATCTCCTAAATCTGTTGCTACTAAAATATTGCAATAGGACTTTTGTTAGTCCTTCTCTATCCTCAATCTTCCAAAATGGAAGTTCTTCAATAGGGCCTTCTATGGACCTCTTCTTCAATGTGAAGTTTTCAATATTCAATGGAGATCACCAATCTCCAATATTCACTAGGAATCTTCTCCTTGAGTCTCTTCTTCCTTCAATGGGGTCTTCTTTCTAGGACCTCCTCCTTGATTTGTAGTCTTCAATGTGGCTTCCTTGGCCACTAGATCTCTTCTCAATCTCCAACTTAGAGTCTTCAATCCATAAATATTTCAATGGGACCTTTCTCCTTAGGCCTCCAAATATTCAATCTCTACTTTTTTGCAACAAAGAACTAATCCCTGCGTGAGGAAAGCACATAGAATTTTAGGAAACGAAGGTGAAATTCTTCTCTATCTATTGTAGGAAGTTTCTCAACTTCTAGGAGTTAATTTTCTGCAACAAAATATTAGAAATAGAAATTTTTGTAAATCTATAAAAAACAATCTTCACTAGTTGGATTGCCAATCTAGTGGATTCAATGCTGAGTTCTAGTCTTCACAAGTTTTTCTGCAACTCTGTGGAAAAACTCTAGCCAATAGTAAATTTTAGAAATCTAAAAAATGATATTTACAATCTCCTCTCAATCTCTCTTGTGGCTTCTCTCTATTTCCTATTGATCTACCATGTGCTCTGATACCACTGTTAGCTTTTGAAGCTTTAAACTTAAAGGAAATGCAACCACAAGTATGGAAATAAGCATGCAATATTATAACTATGATAATGGCTAACTAATATGCATGAAAATATGATAGAAAAATTGATACAATGCTCAAGAAATGCTCATATATGAAAGCTCACAAAAATATACAATGCTCTCCAATGGAGGTCACAACCTCTCCATATTTGCAAAATGGATCTACATTGTAACTACTACTACTCTACCTATACACTCCAAAATTCTCTCTCTCTTCTATTCTATGAAGGTCTATTTATAATGAGATGCAACTCTTTGCCTTCAATATTCCTATGACACCTCACTATTCTATTCTAAGGACTCATGTACATGTGGACTACATGCACATTTACATCATTGCACATTCTAACACTTGTGCATTTATTACATTGCTTTAATAAAGTACTTAACTCCTAATATACTCCTAATCTAAATATGTACCCATGATGGTACATTAGTAAGGAACCAAATAATGTAATATATTCCAACATTTAGATCATTTACTTGCTAATTAGTGTCAATAGTCAATATTAATTATTAATATTGACACCAATATTCTCAAGTATTAAGGTTATCAACTACCAAATAAATACTTGAATGATATTTATCCATCAATCTATGTTTTCCATACACACAAGCATATAAGCCATTCAAAAAATAATATTACACACCATTATTTTATCCTTAAGTAGGTGGCTATTTTCTTTAAGATAGTCTATTGCTACCACCATCCTATTAAGGAGACTCATTGCACAAGAAACTTCTTAGTCCAATGGTGTGAACATTCAATAAGCACAAATGCAATGCACCTACATGAAGGGTACTTTATTACCCTGAGCTATCGATGAATGAGTCATCACCATCATTTCCCAAAAATTTCTCTCAACTTAGGTGGTTATCCATACTAAACCACTAGTGAGAGCCCCTGGTCCTACAACCACAATATATATATCAGTAGTACCACATTCCAATACTTGAACCAAAGCATATAAAGTGACTACTTATTGATAGCAATGAACAAAACCATGCATTAAATATCCATACATCAATACATAGCTCATTGTCAAGGATAAGTCCTACCAAAGAGGGTTGTTACATACTCCCCCTTGGACTAAACACAATCCCCTATGTTTTTTCTTACAATAAAGTAAACAAATGTTTCATTCAAATAAGTATGGAAATTTTTACCTCATTTTTTTAACATTTTTCCATGTGACATAATTCTTAGAATACTGGTCCCATTGGATCTTATATCGATCTAGGATTCATTTTATCAATACCTTGGAATGAAAACCTAGAATATTTATTGATCTCACCTCAATGGCTAAGGGATATTACATATACAATTTAGAAACAGTCCACACCTGAGTAGGAATAGCAACATATTTCTTAAGTAGGGATATGTGGATAGTATCATGGATCTTTGAAAAGTTGGATGGTAAGGTGATCCTTTAGGCTACTAGACCAATATAATCAATAATATCAAATAGCCCAACATAGTGAGGATCCAAGTTAGTTGAATTATGGTATTTTTCATGGGTCTAACTCAAAGACTTTGTATTCCACAAAGAATTCTCTTGGTGATCTTTTTAGATCAGCATAGCTCTTTTGGCAATTTGTTGCTTCCTTGAGCCTAAGCTAAATTGCCCTAAGTTGCTCCTCCATCCCTTGGATGGTGTCTAATTTTATCATCACTTAATCCTTTGAATTTTCCCATGATAGAGGGGTTTTACATTTTGTACCATACAAGGCTTCAAATGGGGCCATTCCCAAGGATGCATGGTGACCATTATTATATGCAAATTTGACAAGATGCAAAAAGTCTTCCCATTTATAATTTTGGTCCATGCAATACATGCATAGCATATCCTCTAAAACTTGGTTTACCCTCTCTATTTGACCATCTATTTTGGATGATATGTAGAACTGATATTCATCTTAGTGCCCACTACATGGTGTAGAGCCTACCCTATTTATGATGTGAACCTAGAATCCCTATCTGATATGATCACCTTAGGAAATCCATGTAGCTTGAGGATTTATTTGATAAAATTATTTACCACAACCAGTGCATCATCCTTGATGTTCCCTAGTATGAAGTATGCAACCTTGGTCAACTTATCAACCACTACTAGGATTGCATTGTGTTGGTACCTAGTCTTAGGTAAACCCATAATAAAATCCATAGAAATTACCTACCATTTATGCATAGGTACATCATGTGGGTAATATTTCCCTATTAGGTATCGATGTTATGCCTTCACATTCTAGAATTTTAAATATCTTGTAATGAAACTAGTGATATCTTACCTCATTTCTGTCCAATAGAAGTTTTTTTTCATGTATTCCCTCATTTTTGACCCTCTTGGAGAATTATGTGTCTCTTGCATAATCAATATCCTTAGATCACCAATTTTAGGTATAACTACCCTATCCTTGAAACATAAAAGTCCACATTTTATGTTGAAACCCTAATTATCTTCAATATTTATCTTATATTAATCATCATTTTGTATGCAATACAAATCTTATAGCTGCATTTCCTTGACCTTACCCATCAAGTCTATATGGATCTTGGTTAGTGTAGTTATGTGCCTTCTTCTACTCTAAGCATTTGCAATGTTATTTTCTTTCCCTTTGATATACTCAATACCAAAGTCATGTTCTAATAAGAACTCCATCCATATTATCTATCTTGTGTTCAACATAGGTTGGGTAAAAATGTATATTAGACTCTAATGGCATGTCCTCAACTCAAGTGGTTTTTCCAAAAAATTATCTCTAGATCTTTAGGGCATGCACAATTTCTACCAATTCTAGGTCATTCATATCATAGTTTACTTTGTTCTTCTTGAGTTTCTAGATTCATAGGCTACTGTAGCCTCTTCCTGAGATAATATCCCACCCAAACCTTTTAAGGAAGCATCTGTACACATGGTAAAATTCCCAAGAGGATTTGGTATCATGAGTATCAATGTCATTATTAACTTGTTTTTAGAGCTTCAATTGTGGCCTCACACTTATCTATCCATTTGAATTTTTTCCTCTTTTTTTGAAGGTTGGCGATTGAATAGATAACCTTAGAGTGATATCTCATAAAATTTTTATAATAGCTAGTGAGTCGCATAAAAATATTGTCTTCTAATACATTTGTTGGTAGAGGTCAACTTAATATAGTCTCATTTTTTGGGGTCCATAACAATTCCCTTTGTTGAGATGATGTGTCCCAAATACTGCACCTGTGAGGTATAAAAATCACACTTGGAAAACTTTCCATATAGTTGGTTTTTCCTCAGTACCTCTAACACTAATCTTAAATGATGGTCATGTTCTTATTTGGTGTGAAAATATATCAAGATATCATCTAATAATACCAACATAAACCAATCCAAATACTTTTGGAACACATTGTTCATAAAATTCATAAATGTTGTTGGTGCATTCGCCAGTCCAAATGATAATACCATGAATTCATAGTATCGAGTCTAAAAGGATGTCTTGTAAGTATCCTCTTCTAGAATTCTTAACTGATGATATCTAGATATTAGATCTATTTTTGAAAATATAGTAGCATCATTTATCTAATTTAAGAGATCGTCAATCATTGGAGAAAGATACTTATTCTTAATGGTTACCTTATTCAAAATTATATAAGCTATCCCCTGCTCCCCCTCCCATGGCTCCTGGTTCCTGCCCAGTCCCTGGCTCAACCCAGGTCATCCCTCCCGGGGAGTGGTTGTTTGCAGATGATCTCCTAGGGGGAGATCCTTCTCCACTATCTGCGCCCCTCCCGGCTGGCTAGGGTTTCCTTGGTTGTTTTTTCGGACTGGTGCTTCCCAGGGATCCCTGTTTGGTTGGGGATCCCTTCCCTTTTTCCCTCAGGCTTCCCCTTGGGGTTTTTTGTAGGTTATTCACGTGGATCTGGTCCCCTGCATTTCTCGATGCGATGGAGGTGACGGTTTAGGGTTTGGACAACTTCCCCCTTTTTCTTGTGAATTCTCGACGGGCTCTGTGCTTGGACGGGATTCTTGGTCCCTGCTGCTGGGATCCTCTTCTGTTTTCTCGGGGTGGGTTCCTTGTGGTACAACTCTTTGGTCACTTCTTGATGGGCTGGATCCTCTCTG